>CM038671.1:447042189-449984086 GCA_021605145.1 Aegilops bicornis | reverse complement strand
TGCTTCGGATGCTTCGCCATGGAATAGATCGATTCAGTTCCCCTTCTTTTCCGGTGCACTCGCTTTGTATCTCCGACACACAAGGAAGGACGCGGTGGGAAGAAAGCTGCCCTAGCCTCTGTCCGGTCGATCATTCCACGGCATCTTGCATTCACGCCTCCGTTTGACTGCCGCTCGGGAATGTAGTTGTAGATACGTGAGTCTTAGTGGGTCATTGGCTCCACCTCTTATCTCCTTCTACGACATGTTGTAGTCGTCGCCACATTCAATATGTCACTTAGTCATATCTGCCTCGCAGCGGGTCGCTTCGGATCAGTTCCCTTTAGAAGCAGTTTTCCTCTTCTTCAATCTCGAATCCCGAAGGGGAGGCTCTAGTTGCCAAGTAAGAAAAGATCTTGGTAGTCAGAGTTTTTATACTAGTCCGGCCCCTTACGATGAAGGTAAAAGCCTACGTCTAGTTGTGATGGAATTGCTGGGTTTCGATGACCAAGGAGCGAATACACTTTGCCTGGGTCTCGAGTTGTTGTCTGTCCTCCTGAACCGCCGCCGGGTCGTCCCCTTATATACATGGATTGACGCCTGTAGGTTTACAGAGTTCCGAGGCCGGCTCATAAACGTGTTCGGCTCGGTCTCTGTTCTTTCTACCTTATATTACAAGTTACATTGTCAATGCCGGTTTATGTCTACAGGCCTTAAACCGGCTCTGGGCCCTGGGCCTTCATACAGTGTCATCATCTGTCTTCATGGGCTTCAGATATAATGAACTACCAATGGAGTTAACCCGACCTCTCCTGGCCGGTTTACGGCTAGTGGTAATATCCCCAACATTAGGCCCCAGACTGATTTGAACTGGTTCATGTTAGTCCTGAGCACTTAATAAGATTTCTTCTTCAATATCTTCACACAATTTGTAAACCGCCATGACGTCATCTTCCAAGACCATGGTAAACCGCCATGACATCATCTGTTATTTTAAACTGTATATACTCATCTTCATTAATGGGCCTCCGACAATCGAGGCAACAAAGCTGTCACACACCCCATTTTTTGGGCTCCTCTTGTCCACTCCCCTTATAAATAGGGCCGAGGCGTCATTTTCACTTTTCCCCCTCGTGCCTCTTCGCGTCGTCATCTTCCACGCGCTGCTCAACCTCTGGAGCTCCGCCGCCACCATCGACCGTCGCCTCTGCCTCAACTCCGGCCGCTGCATCACCCTGAGCGTACCAGAAAAGCGCGGCACTTCTCCGCTCTTCCATCAGCATCGGTAAGCTTTCCATTCTTCCACCATAGATCTGTTTCTAGGGTTTCGGTGTTCTTCGGTGTTCATCGGTGTTCCTTGTTCACATAATGGCTCTTTGATAGAACCCTGAATATTTACTCTGTATAGTGATAGACTTAGTCTCTCTTTCCATCTATGCATCCCATTTAAATAGAAGATCCCATCTGAACCTTCATCCACTGTTTCGGTACTACTTCTTAGGTCTGAATATATTTTCCTTTTCTGATATGCGGCAGATCCAAAATTATAATGCCAACTTGTGAAATCTGTTTTTCCTTCACTTATACATCTGTAGACTTGTATCTTCAATGTCAGACTAGGCGGTTTAACTTTTAGAAAAATGATGACCCGGTATATACCATTAGTCCCCTCGCCAATGTACTTCACATTTATAGTCTTCGTTTAGTAAACTCCGGTTATGATCAGCCAACTCCGGTTTAACAACATGCTTACACCCTTATACCACTGTATAGTTGTCCATTGTAAATCTTAAACCGGCAATTATCATGTTGTAGATCTTTCATTGCCATGGCCAAGCAAGTTTATGAATGCAATTGGGCTCGTTCGCGAGTAACCGACGAGCAGTTAAACAATCTTGTCAAAACGGGTGCTTTAGCCAAGAAGGATGTCATCCATTGGAGGGTCTCTGGCCCGGAATGTCCTCCTATACCCAAGGATGGAGAAGTTGTTGTGTTTGCTGATCACTTAGGCCGGGGTTTCTGCCCTCCCGGTCCAAAATTTTCCCGGGATGTACTGGCCAGCTTTCAACTGCGCCCACAAGACATCAGTCCTAACTCTGTGACCAACATCTGCCACTTCCATGTTTTTTATGAGGTTTACCTTCAAGAGGAACCTATAGTAGAACTGTTCAGGGATTTCTTTCACTTAAACAGTCGCACAGAATTTACAGATGGGCCCAATACTGAATTGGGTGGAATGGCGGTTGAAAAGAGGAAGGAAGTTACTTTTCCTCATCCTAAGCTTCATAGTCACCCCAAAGAATGGAACGCCACTTGGTTTTATTGCAAAGACACATCTCCACCTGATGAAAACCCCCTGTCGGGTTACCGTCCTGAACGCCTGAGCAACACACATCCTTTCCCTCAAAGGTTGACTGCAAAAGGGAGGGCCAACTATGCTCCACAATTATCAAAGCTCAGAGCCTTCATGGCAAACGGTTTGACAGGAGTTGATCTTGCTCGTTGTTGGATAAGCTGGAGTGTTCTGCCCTTAAGCCAGCGCCCCGGTTTGATGTGTGAGTATACAGGAAGTTTGAAGGATGCTCAAGAAGACATCGACATTCAGCTTACAGATGAAGAAGTCACTGAAGCTGTAAAAAGATGTTGAACGAACCGGAGGCTGTCTGCGCTCAAACCGGACTACTCCCTTTATGCACCATCAACAAACCGCCAACTGTAAGAATCATATAATCTGTTTACCTGAAATTGCTTCTGTCCAAATATTCTCTGAAAGTGTGATTATTTTCTGATAGGGCGATGATCCGTTCTGGAACAAGAAACCCCCTCAAGACAAACCGGTCAAGCCAATTCGTCCAAAAACCAAAGTTGTTAAAAAACCTGCCAAGAGAAGGACCACTGCATCTTCCGATCCACCAGCTGATGATGATGTGGGTAATCCGAAACCAGAGGTAGAACTTGACTCAATTGGTTCATTTTTCATACACCTTATTGATGATGATTATTGTCAGGACGACGCTGAAGGCAGCCAAGCCGATGCTGTAGAGGTAATCGTTCTTTCCTCCGATTCAAACCCTTTGCCAACACTAAAAATCCGTCGAGCAAACCGGAAAGTTAAATTTTCTCATCCTCTTGCTTACTTGGATCCGAACTTTCTTGTGAAGACACAATAGCACGAGGCTCGCCGCACAACCCGGCATAGCGGCCAGGTAGTTACCTCCGCTGGTTTACCGAACACTCCGGTTCGGAAACGCCGATCAGAGGTCTCTTATTCCCTTGACACTTCACGCCCCAAAGCAGGCTGTTTTCGTCAAACTCTTAACCCGTCTGATTCAAATTATCAGGGTACTTCTCAATCATCTTCTGGCGACTCGTCAGCCACTAAACTTCCACCCCTCAAAACGGTTATTGGGTAAGCTATACACTTGTTTTATCCTTGACTTGCGTTTTATATGCTATACTGACCTTCATGTTTTACTTTCTCAATGCTAAGCCCAGACCAAGCAAGAAGGCTCGTCTGAATAAACCAACAGAGGACGACGCGGCTGTTGAACTGGAGAAAACTCCTGATCCTGAAGAAAACAACATTGATGACATGCTGAATGACCCACCGCCTCAAGATCATGACTTTGCTGCTGATCGAATAGAAATTGACACCACAGGCCATGCTGACCAGCCAACCAGCCCTATCAGGACTGACAAACCGGTCAGTCCAATGAAAAATATTGATAAACCAGAAACTCCAGTAAGAGCTGCTGAGGAAAAGGATGATGACATTCTGATTACTGGCACTGGCCATACCGCTCCGGGAAATCCTGTCGCTTTGTCAAAGCATACCGCCAAGGATGAATTTTCTGCAATTGGCAAGGGCAAATGGAACGCCGATTTGTCAACTTACGCCCATTTGAATGCTCAAGACCTTCATTCTGGCTATCTGAACCGTTTGTACACCAACCGTGACTATGAAGCCGGTCTGGTCGATATGATGAAGGAGCGTTATGAGGTAACTTCATAAGTGTTTTTCCCTTATATTTAATTGCAGCTTATCAACTCCAGTAGCCCCCAAGTGATGGTTTAAAATACCAATTTAAATCGGGACTTTAATAACAATTTCATGTTTGCAATAATGCATCTTAACTTCACTGATGTAGCCTCCAACGGCCGGTTTAAGTTGATGAAGATAAACCGGGACTTTATAGTAGAACTCCCACCTCAGCAATTTATGAGCAAATACACATTAGCCCCAAAGTGCCAAGCTTAATACCTATATTGTGCTTGGGACTTAGTAAAAATTTCTGATAAAGATCAAATATGCATTAGCCCCCAAGTACTAAGGGCACAACTTGTTATGTGCTTGGTACTTCAAATATGTACTGTCCACTCATTATATATCTGTTTCTTTATAGGCTGAACTGAACAAGAAGGAAAGCCAAACCGCTGATCTCCAAGAGAACCTCAAGTCCAAACAAGCTGAAACCTCCAAAGCGAAGGAAGAGTTGACCAGCGCTCTAGGCGCTATGGAGAAATTAAAAGAGGGCTTCAACAAAGAGCGGGCGGATTGGGAGACTGAAAAATCCATTTTGGTAAAAAGGGCTGAAAAAGCAGAAGCCGCTCTGAAACCGGTGGTTGATGAGCTGACCAGCGTGAAGTGGTAGGTTCATGCCATGATTGCAGTTGTGTTCGGTAAGCATCCTTGACTTAGGCTTTCCACATATCCTTGCATGCATTTGCCGGTTTACTAATCATTGTAATGATACAGGAACTCGTATTAGCCACTTGGGGTCTGATGTTCACAAGAAATTAAAAGCGACCTATACTCTGATAGAGCAGCTGTATACCGGTGCGCAGCGGATCATTTTTACTGCTTCACACAATAATCCTCCTCCCACCTTGATCAAGGATACTTTACAAAGGTTATATATGCTTCCTGCCCGGGTAGACGAACTAAAAAAGTCTGCTGCTAGAACGGGCGTTTTGGCCGCACTGACCCGGGCAAAGGCATGGGTATCTGATTTTGATCCAGTTGAAGCGGCCCAAGGTTATCCCATTTTGAAGGAAGACGGAACAGAATTTGGCGAAGATGATCTCCGAATCATAAACCGGGAAGTACGCCCATTGGCTTGTCAATTGGTTGAAGAAGCGGACCTTTCATACTATCAGGCAAGCTATGATGACAAGAACAAACGGGTTGCTGCACCAATTCCAGAAGCTCAAAATCTTATCCCGCCAATCCGTAAGCACACTTATGCCCCTGACATTGAACCGTCCACGCTGATAAGTGATGAAGCTGTATATTCAAAGCCCTAACTGTGATCGACTGGGCAACTGTTGATTTCCAGCCACTGGGTAGAGAAGAAGAAGTTGAACCGGCGCGAGATGACCCACAACCGCCAGGCCAAGCTGGTGACCAATCATGAACCGGAGGCCGGTTTAGTCTTCTACATGCTGCAACATGTATTTGAGAAAACAAGTATCCTTTTGGGCACTGGAACACCTTGTAATAGGCTAGTTAAAATACTTGGTCTGGTATGCCTTCGTGCATATTTATCTGCGACTGATACTTGCTTAATCTGACATGTTTAAGATATGATATTCATAATCCATAGCCATTTATTCAAGTTGTTCCTGCAGAGCGCCCTTGCGGTTTACCCCCGGGCGGGTTATGATATCCAATATATATATATGACCAAGGTGTGTAACCAAGGCTGTAAAAGATAACCAAACACAGAAATATAAGTGATACCTGTGACTTTTTAGGCATAAGGTTGGCTAACCAACGTTGTAGTGAGGGTCGTAACCCGACTTTTGGAGGAGAAGTAACTCCTGTTATATGAGGCCGATTTATAATAAAAACCGTTCCGGGTTATGATAAACACCGGTTTATTCCATACTGGGACTTCGATTCAAAACCAGACCGGGCTGATAGTCTCTGGATTATGATTTGATCGTGTACTCTCAACTTGTAATTGACAATCCAACCGGGTTGATAACGCCGGTTTAAAAAACATCATAAATCTTATCAAAAGGTGAGCAAAACTCAACCAAAGGCAAATAAAATCGTTGTAGTCGAGGCTTTTCACGGGCTGCCAGGCCCCAAATTCGAGGCTTTTCATGGGCTCCAGGCCACTGAGTTAAACCATTTTTGCAAAGCCTTTTAAGATGGTCCGCAATCCTTAACCAATCATCGTTTTAACTTGACAAGTTCAGGGTCTGCATTTTAGAGTAACTTGTCAAAGTTCGAAGGGTCATACCAGGTTTACCTGGGCGGCGTGACTTACTTAAAGAGGCAGGTTAACCCGGGGTTTTAGGTGTATACACTAGGCTTCCATGCCATGGCTTGATAGCCCATTACAAGTGTAGATTCTAGGTTCATTGCGATAGCAAAGAATCCCCAAGTAATGATTTGAGCTGTGCTCAGTGGGTGCCTATGTTTGAGTTGCTGTTTTTTACAACACTCTCTTTGGCCCCGGTGTTGGCGTTGAGCCGATCAAGAGGTGTGACTGTGGTTTGGATACGACCAAGCCCCCAAGTGATGCTGTGGCATTGCGCCGATCAAGAGGTGTAGCTATGGTTCGGATACGACCAAGCCCCCAAGTGATGTGATATAAAGCTTTGAAAAGCTAAATAAAGGGGTAAACCGGATGCTGTTTTAGAAACAGAAGCTCCATGTAAGCACACATGATGGAAGAAAAAACAACGGATACCCCGCTTTAGCTGATGTTCCGGTTTATTGTATTAATCATAATATATACACTGTCATAATATGTACATAAGCAGAGCCTATAGCTCAAGTATAATAGGGCCGGAGATGAGCAATGTTCCACGGCCGGTTGGTCTCCTCCTCCGATTTACATGAGTCTTTGCGCTCTCGAACATCGATTAGGTAGTACGACCCGTTGTGTAGATTCTTGCTGACCACAAAGGGTCCTTCCCAAGGTGGGGATAGCTTGTGCATATCTGACTGATCCTGGATGAGTCGAAGCACCAAATATCCTTCTTGAAAGGTTCTGGTTCTAACCCGACGGCTATGGTAACGACGCAAATCTTGCTGATAAATCGCCGAACGGGCTGCCGCCATGTCACGTTCCTCATCTAACAGGTCAAGAGCTTCCTGCCGTGCCTTCTCGTTGTCAGCTTCAACATATGCCGCTACACGAGGTGAATCATGACGGATGTCACTAGGAAGAACCGCTTCCGCTCCATAAACCATGAAGAACGGTGTGTATCATGTCGATCTGTTGGGTGTGGTATTGATGCTCCATAATACTGAAGGTAGATCCTCAAACCAACAACCCGGCGTCCGTTGCAAAGGAACAATAAGCCAGGGTTTGATGCCTCTCAAGATCTCTTGATTAGCCCTCTCCGCTTGACCATTGGACTGAGGGTGAGCCACTGATGATACATCAAGCCGGATGTGCTCACGTTGACAAAACTCCTTCATGGCACCCTTTGACAGATTGGTACCATTGTCGGTGATAATGCTGTGTGGAAAGCCAAACCGGAAGATCACCTTTTTGATGAATTGAACCGCCATGGCTGCGTCACACTTGCTAACGGGCTCTGCCTCCACCCACTTCGTGAATTTATCAACCGCCACCAAAAGGTGGGTCTTCTTGTCCTTGGACCTCTTGAAAGACCTGACCATATCCAGCCCCCAAGTTGCAAACGGCCAGGTGATTGGAATCATCCTTAACTCTTGAGCCGGTACATGAGCGCGTCTCGAGAATTTCTGACAGCCATCACATCTTCTGACCAAGTCCTCAGCATCAGCATCAGCTGTCAACTAATAGAAACCGTGACGAAACGCCTTGGCCACCAAAGACTTAGAATCGGCGTGATGACCACAATCTCCTTCGTGGATCTCACGCAAAATTTCACAGCCTTCTTCAGGAGACACACAACATTGAAACGCCCCTGTCATACTGCAATTATGCAACTCTCCATTGATAATGGTCATGGACTTGGACCGCCGGATTATCTGCCTGGCCAAAGTCTCATCCTCTGGTAACTCGCCCCGGTTCATATACGCCAGATAAGGAACCGTCCAATCCGGGATAACATGAAGAGCCGCCACCAACTGAGCTTCCGGATCAGGAATAGCCAAATCCTCTTCACCAGGGAGCTTGACGGACGGATTATGCAGAACATCCAAGAAGACATTAGGCGGAACCGGTTTACGTTGGGAACCCAGGCGGCTTACCGCGTCCGCCGCTTCATTCTTTCGCCGGTCCACATGAACCACCTGATAACCTTTAAAGTGACCTGCAACAACATCCACCTCACGACGATATGCTGCCATGAGTGTGTCCTTGGAATCCCAAGTGTTGGACACTTGTTGACCCACCAGATTTGAGTCACCGAAGCACTTAACTCGGCTTAAGTTCATCTCCTTAGACATCCGAAGACCATGGAGTAAGGCCTCATATTCAGCTGCATTGTTAGTGCAAGGGAACATTAAAAGGAGAACATAACAAAACTTATCACCTCGTCGGGAAGTTAATACGACTCTAGCCCCCGAGCCCTCCAATTGCCTCGACCCATCAAAATGAATAGTCCAATAAGTATGATCCAGCTTCTCTTCTGGCGCTTGTAGTTCTGTCCAATCATTGATGAAATCCACAAGTGCCTGAGATTTGATCGCCGTTCGGGGTATGTATTTCAACCCATGAGGCCCGAGCTCGATAGCCCACTTAGCAATCCGGCCAGTTGCTTCCCTGTTCTGGATTATAACTCCCAAAGGAGCAGAGCTGACAACCGTGATGGGATGACCTTGGAAATATTGGTTAAGCTTCCGGCTTGCCATCAAAACTCCATATACCAACTTCTGCCAGTGCGGTTACCTCTGCTTAGACTCAATAAGTACCTCACTGATATAGTAAACCGGACGTTGAACTGGATATTCCTTTCCCGCCTCCTTGCGCTCCACCACAAAAGCCACGCTAACAACCCGAGCATTAGCTGCCACATATAGTAACAATGGCTCCTTGTCGACCGGAGCAGCAAGAACCGGCGGGTTAGCCAGCTGCCGCTTTAAATCCTCAAACGCTTCATTTGCGGCATCACTCCAGACGAAGTTATCCGTCTTCTTCAGCATCTGAAACAAAGGAATGGCTTTCTCACCAAGGCGGCTGATAAACCGGCTTAACACAACAGTCCGGCCTGCCAGGTGCTGAACATCATTAATACACTTCGGTTCGGCCAAGGAAGTAATGGCTTTGATCTTTTTTGGATTATCTTCAATACCCCTGTTAGACACCAAAAAGCCCAAGAGCTTGCCTGCCGGTACACCAAAAACGCATTTGGCCGGATTGAGCATCATTTTGTAAACCCGCAGGTTATTGAAAGTTTGTTTCAAGTCATCAATCAACGTCTCTTTCTTCCTGGATTTCACCACAATATCATCCACATAGGCGTGAACATTACGGCCAATTTGTTTATGAAGACAATTCTGCACACACCGTTGATAAGTCGCCTGGGCACTCTTGAACCCAAAGGGCATGGATACATAGCAGAAGGCTCCAAAGGGAGTTATGAAGGTTGTTTTCTCCTGGTCCTTAACTGCCATCTTGATCGGATGATAACCAGAATATGCATCCAAAAAGCTCAAACGCTCGCAACCCGCCGTAGCATCAATAATTTGATCAATACGGGGGAGGGCAAAAGGATCTGCTGGACAAGCTTCTGTGTAGTCCACACACATACGCCAAGTACCATTCTTCTTAAGGACCAGCACCAGATTAGCCAACCACTCAGGATGGAATACTTCAACGATAAATCCAGCCGCCAAGAGCCTGGCTACTTCTTCTCCACTAGCCTTGCGTCTTTCCTCATTGAACCGGCGGAGAAACTGCTTGAACGGTTATACTTGGGATCAACATTGAGAGTGTGCTCAGCGAGTTCTCTCGGTACACCTGGCATGTCAGAAGGCTTCCACGCAAAGATGTCCCGATTCTCACGGATGAACTCGATGAGCGCGCTTTCCTATTTCGGATCCAAATTAGCGCTGATGCTAAACTGCTTGGATGAATCGCCAGGCACGAAGTCAACAAGCTTAGTCTCATTAGCCGATTCAAACTTCAGGGCCTGATCATGCTCTATAGTTGGCTTCTTCAACGAAGTCATATCTGCCGGATCAACATTGTCCTTGTAAAACTTCAACTCTTCTGTTGCGCAAACCGACTCAACATAAGCCGCATCACCTTCTTCACATTCCAGAGCAATCTTGCGGCTCCCATGCATGGTTATAGTTCCCTTGTGACCCGGCATCTTGAGCTGCAGGTAAACATAACAAGGCCGAGCCGTAAACTTAGCATAAGCTGGCCGGCCAAACAGGGCATGATACGGACTTCTGATTTTCACCACCTCAAAGGTCAAGGTTTCTGATCTCAAGTCATGCTCATCTCCAAAAGCCACCTCCAGAGCTATCTTACCAACAGGATACACCGATTTACCAGGCACCACACCATGGAACACCGTATTGGACGGTTTAAGATATTTATCTGTTACCCCATGCGTCGAAAAGTTTCATAATAAAGAATATTGATACTACTCCCTCCATCCATAAGTACCGTAGTGAACTTATAACCTCCCACCTGAGATGCCACCACCAGTGCCAGATGACCCGGATTGTCAACCCGGGGCAGATGATCTTCTCTACTTCACACAATCGGCTGCTCGGACCAGCACAAATAACGGGGCACCGCCGGTTCAACGGCATTCACTGCCCTTTTATGAAGCCTCTGATCGCGCTTGTCCAGACTAGTGGTAAAGAGATGATACCGTCCGCTATTCAACTGCTTCGGATTGCTCTGGTAACCCGACTACTACTGCTGCTGGTTCCCCTCATTGTTATAACCAACTTGGTTGCCCTGATTGCCTTGATTGCCATGCCCGCTCTGGTTACCATGAAAACCTGAGCCAGAGCTGCCTCCACCATAACCCGGCCCATGAAATCCAGGGCCTGAACCGCCACCCGGTCCATGATCATACTGGAAAGAATTAGAATTTTTGAAATCTTGCATGATGTAGCAGTCCTTCCAGAGGTGTGTGGGCAGAATCTCCTTCGTCCCATGTTTTGGGCAAGGCTGGTTCAACAGGTAAGACAGGCGGTCCGGGTTAGGACTTGGTGCTCCACCGCGCTGGGGCGGTTTACCCTTACGCCGTTGACCCTTGTCCTGCGTGCTGGTATTATCCACGAAGTCCAAACCGTTGTCCGCTTTACACTTGCCGCCGTTTCCATGACCCACCGAGTTGTGGTGCTGCCCCTTGGCGTTGCCGCTCCTTTTTCCCTTCCCTGTCTTATCATCATCAGACTCGGGATCCTTGGTACTATCAGAATCGGCATACTTCACCAGAGTAGCCATGAGGGTTCCCATGTCATTACAATGACGTTTGAGCCATCCCAACTTCAACTTCAGGGGTCCAAACCGGCAATTTCCTTCCAATGTTAAAACTGCGGTATCAGCATTGATGCGGTTCGATGAATGCAAAATTTCTGAGACCTGGCGCACCCAACGGGTTGTTGACTCTCCTTTCTCCTGGACACAAGCAGCTAAGTCCATAATTGACATGGGCTGCTTGCATGTATCTTTGAAATTCTGGATAAACCGGGCTCTCAACTCGGCCCATGACCTGATAGAATTAGCCGGTAGGCTCTTTAGCCAAGTACGGGTCGTCCCTTCAAGCATCATGGTGTCGCACATGCCGCATCATCCACATCCAGCATCTCCATGGCCATCTCATAGCTTTCGACCCATGTTTCAGGGGATAAATCAGCAGTGTAATTCGGCACCTTGTGCGGACCTTTGAAATCCTTGGGTAGGCGCACATTGCGCAACGCTGGGACGAGACACGGCACTGCCAAAGAGCTAGAAGTGACCCCTGGTTCCACTGATGTGGTCGGACGAGCCGGGGTAAGTTGACGGGCTTCATGCTGCGCCGCTAGCTCGGCCTCTCTGCGTGCCCGAGCCTGGTCCACCACCTCCTGAGCGTCACCCGCCGGGTTATTGCCACGGGGCGGAACACGGTTCCGCGCGTTGCTCGACACTGCCGGTTCATCCATACTCCTGCTGTAACTCCGGCTTGGACGAGGAGTGGAATGAATCCGATCGCGACTATGTGAATAAGCCTCCTGCTGAACCAAGGCTGTCTGAAGAAGCTCCTTAACCCGGCGCGTCTCGACCGCCGCCGGAGAATCACCTTCGATCGGGATGGCCGCCAGCCATGAAGCGGCAGCAACAATGTTGTCCATTGGGTTAGAGTAATGACCCGACGGTGTTGGGACATGCGGTGCTACAATGTTGTTCTGACGAGGCGAATCCATCGGACGTGGATGAACCGGCGCCTCTGCCCGGTTCACCATCGGCGGATTACTGGTCCCTACTCCTGGGGTGTTAAAGAGGTTCCTAGCATCATAAACCGGCGGCAGACGAGATTGGTGCCTCCTTTTCAGGACTTCGTTCGACGCACTTAGATCCAGCATAAGTCGGTAAGCATGTGCATCCAAAGCGGCCTGCTCCATGGCCATTCTGGTATCCTCAGCTGCCAAATCGGCCTTGGCCTGGGTGATTTAATCTTTCACCTTCGCGATCTCCGCATTGTGTGCATCCTGATCCGCCGGGTTAACCTCCGCCATAAGTGTTGTCAACGCATCAAATAAATCAGATAAAACCTGAGCCGGCGGTCGCACAGGGCCTCCTGCCCCGGCTGTCGTTGTCGCTGCTGATTCGGAAATCATCACTGCTGCGGTCGAAGAGTGGAGCGCCGGCTGCGTACCGGCCATGAAGATTGCAACCCGGTTTGGCAGATCAGAGGGGTCCGGAATACTGTAGCCATCGGAACAGTCCCCAATCTGGCCATCTTGTAGCTGATATAACGACTCGGCCTCTCCGGTCGATGACTCGTCGCCGGAATAAACGACGGTCTCACCACCAGATTCCGATCTGTCCTCGTATTCCCCTACATGGATGACTCCCACGAAGGCACGCTTCATGACAGGCTTGACCCGGGCAGATTTCGCATGCTGAGCCGTTTCGACGAGGTCGGTGCAGATGTCCGGCTCAGGGCCCGGTTCGTCGATCTTGCCAATGAAAATGTGTATGCCACCAAAGGGGACCCGGTACCCGTACTCGATTGAGCCGGCCTTGGGGCCCCAGCCTGCATCGTCGATGTAAAGCTTGCTGCGACGACTCTTGGTCATCCGGCCCACAGCATAACCTTGAGTCCTTCGAAGCTGCCCTCCAAGAACTTGAAACCATCGTGCGATAGCCCCACGGTGGGCGCCAACTGTCGTGGTTTTGTCACGGCAGATGTCCTCGTGAAAGGACTTAGTCGTGGAGCCATCGCTACGGGTTAGCTTAAAGGGGTTAAAGCGGACGAGGGACGCAAGAGAGTTTTTATATTAGTTCGGCCCCTTACGATGAAGGTAAAAGCCTACGTCTAGTTGTGATGGAATTGCTGGGTTTCGATTACCAGGGAGAGAATACGGTTTTCCTGGGTCTCGAGTTGTTGTCTGTCCTCCTGAACCACCACCGGGTCGTCCCCTTATATACATGGGTTGACGCCCGTCGGTTTACAGAGTTCCGAGGCCGGCTCATAAACGTGTCCGGCTCGGTCTCTGTTCTTTCTACCTTATAATACAAGTTACATTGTCAATGCCGGTTTATGTCTGCAGGCCTTAAACCAGCTTTGGGCCCTGGGCCTTCATACAACGTCATCGTCTGTCTTCATGGGCTTCAGGTATAATGAACTACCAATGGAGTTAACCCGGCCTCTCCTGGCCGGTTTACGCCCAGTGGTAATATCCCTAACACATATGGTGTCGTCTCAACGGATTTAGATGGTGCCCTATTTAACGTGAATGCAGCTGTCTCTAATGCATAACCCCAAAACGATAGTGGTAAATCGGTAAGAGACATCATAGATTGCACCATATCTAATAAAGTACGGTTATGATGTTCGGACACACCATTACACTGTGGTGTTCCAAGTGGCGTGAGTTGCGAAACTATTCTGCATTGTTTCAAATGAAGGCCAAACTTGTAACTCAAATATTCTCCTCCACTATCAGATCGTAGAAACTTTATTTTCTTGTCACGATGATTTTCCACTTCACTCTGAAATTCTTTGAACTTTTCAAATGTTTCAGACTTATGTTTCATCAAGTAGATATACCCATATGTACTCAAATCATCTGTGAAGGTCAGAAAATAACGATACCCACCGCGAACCTCAACACTCATCGGATCACATACATCAGTATGTATTATTTCCAATAAGTCAGTTGCTTGCTCCATTGTTTTGGAGAACGGAGTCTTAGTCATCTTGCCCATAAGGCATGGTTCGCAAGCATCAAGCGATTCATAATCAAGTGATTCCAAAATCCCATCAGCATGGAGTTTCTTCATGCGCTTTACACCAATATGACCTAAACGGCAGTGCCATAAATAAGTTGCACTATCATTATTAACTTTGCATCTTTTGGCTTCAATATTATTAATATGTGTATCACTACGATCGAGATCCAACAAACTATTTTCATTGGGTGTATGACCATAGAAGGTTTAATTCATGTAAACAGAACAACAATTATTCTCTAACTTAAATGAATAACCGTATTGCAATAAATATGATCAAATAATATTCATGCTCAACGCAAACACCAAATAACACTTATTTAGGTTCAACACTAATCCTGAAAGTATAGGGAGTGTGCGATGATGATTATATCAATCTTTGGAACTACTTCCAATACACATCATCACTTCACCCTTAACGACTCTCTGTTCATTCTGCAACTCCTGTTTCGAGTTACTAATCTTAGCAACTAAACTAGTATCAAATACTTAGGGGTTACTATAAACACTACTAAAGTACACATCAATAACATGTATATCAAATATACCTTCGTTCAATTTGCCATCCTTCTTATCCGCCAAATACTTGGGGTAGTTCTACTTACAGTGACCAGTCCTTTTGCAGTATAAGCACTTTAGTCTCAGGCTTAGGTCCAGACTTGGGCTTCTTCACTTGAGCAGCAACTTGCTTGTCGTTCTTCTTGAAGTTCCCCTTCTTCCCTTTGCCCTTTCCTTGAAACTAGTGGTCTTGTCAACCATCAACACTTGATGCTTTTCTTGATTTCTACCTTCATCGATTTCAGCATCACGAAAAGCTTGGGAATCGTTTCCGTTATCCCTTGCATATTATAGTTCATCACGAAGTTCTAGTAACTTGGTGATAGTGACTAGAGAACTCTGCCAATCACTATCTTATCTGGAAGATTAACTCCCACTTGATTCAAGTGATTGAAGTACTCAGACATTCTGAGCACATGCTCACTAGCTGAGCTATTCTCCTCCATCTTGTAGGCAAAGTACTTGTCAAAGGTCTCATACCTTTGGACTTGGGCATGAGTCTGAAATACTAATTTCAACCCTTGGAACATCTCATATGCTCCGTGTCATTTGAAAAACGTCTTTGAAGCCCCGATTCTAAGCCATAAAGCATGGTGCACTAAACTATCAAGTAGTCATCATATCGAGCTTGCCAAGCGTTCATAATGTCTGCATTTGCTCCTGCAATCGGTCTGTCACCTAGCGGTGCATTAAGGACATAATTCTTCTGTGCAGCAATGAGGATAATCTTCAGATCACGGATCCAATCCACATCATTGCTATTAACATCTTTCAACTTAGTTTTCTCTAGGAACATATCAAAATAAAACAGGGGAGCTAAACGCGAGCTATTGATCTACAACACAGATATGCAAATACTACCAGGACTAAGTTCATGATAAATTAAAGTTCAATTAATCATATTACTTAAGAACTCCCACTTAGATAGACATCCCTCTAATCATCTAAGTGATCACGTGATCCATATCAACTAAACCATGTCCGATCATCACGTGAGATGGAGTAGTTTTCAATGGTGAACATCACTATGTTGATCATATCTTCTATATGATTCATGCTCGACCTTTCGGTCTCCAGTGTTCCGAGGCCATATCTCCATATGCCAGGCTCGTCAAGTTTAACCCGAGTATTTCTGCGTGTGCAAAACTAGCTTGCACCCGTCGTATATGAATGTAGAGCTTACCACACCCGATCATCACGTGGTGTCTCGGCACGGCGAACTTTGGCAACGGTGCATACTCAGGGAGAACATTTGTACCTTGAAATTTAATGAGAGATCATCTTATAATGCTACCGTCGAACTAAGCAAAATAAGATGCATAACGGATAAATATCACATGCAATCAATATAAGTGATATGATATGGCCATCATCATCTTGTGCCTTTGATCTCCATCTCCAAAGCACCGTCATGATCACCATCGTCACCGGCGCGACACCTTGATCTCCATCGTAGCATCGTTGTCGTCTCGCCAACTATTGCTTCTACGACTATCGGTACCACTTAGTGATAAAGTAAAGCAATTACATGGCGATTAAATTTCATACAATAAAGCGACAACCATATGGCTCCTACCAGTTGCCGATAACTCTGTTACAAAACATGATCATCTCATACAATAAAAATTAGCATCATGTCTTGACCATATCACATCACAACATGCCCTGCAAAAACAAGTTAGACTTCCTCTACTTTGTTGTTGCAAGTTTTACGTGGCTGCTACGGGCTGAGCAAGAACCGTTCTTACCTAAGCATCAAAACCACAACGATATTTCGTCAAGTATGTGTTGTTTTAACCTTCTCAAGGACCAGGCGTAGCCACACTCAATTCAACTGAAGTTGGAGAGACCGACACCCGCCAGCCACCTGTATGCGAAGCACGTCGGTAGAACCAGTCTCGCGTAAGCGTACGGTAATGTCGGTCCGGGCCGCTTCATCCAACAATACCGCCGAATGGGAGTATGACATGCTGGTAAGCAGTATGACTTGTATCGCCCATCACTCACTTGTGTTCTACTCGTGCATATAACATCCACGCATAAACCTGGCTCGGATGCCACTGTTGGGGAACGTAGTAGTTTCATAAAATTTCCTACACACACGCAAGATCATGGTGATGCATAGCAACGATAGGGGAGAGTGTTGTCCACGTACCCTCGTAGACCAAAAGCGGGAGCGTTATGACAACGCGGTTGATGTAGTCGTGCGTCTTCACGATCGACCGATCCTCAGTACCGAATGTATGGCACCTCCGCGATCTGCACACATACAGCTCGGTGACGTCCCGCGAACTCACGATCCAGTAGAGCTTCGGGGAAGAGCTTCGTCATCACAACGGCGTGATGACGGTGTTGATGAAGTTACCGAGGCAGGGCTTCGCTTAAGCACCGCTACGATATGACCGAGGTGGATTATGGTGGAGGGGGGCACCGCACACGGCTAAGAAAGATCAATAATCAACTTGTGTGTCTTTGGGTGCCCCCCACCCCGCCCCCTGCTACCTCTTGAGCACTGCGTTGGTTTTCCCTTGAAGAGGAAAGGGTGATGCAGCAAAGTAGCGGAAGTATTTCCCTCAGTTTTTGAGAACCAAGGTATCAATCCAGTAGGAAGCTACGCGCGAGTCCCTCGCACCTACACAAAACAAATAAATCCTCACAACCAACGCGACAAGGGGTTGTCAATCCCTACACGGTCACTTACGAGAGTGAGATCTGATAGATATGATAGGATAATATTTTTGGTATTTTTGTGATAGAGATGCAAAGTAAAATAAAAAGCAAAGTAAAAAAGCAAAGGAAATAACTAAGTGTTGGAAGATTAATATGATGAAGATAGACTCGGGGGCCGTAGGTTTCACTAGTGGCTTCTCTCAAGAGCATAAGTATTTTACGATGGGTGAACAATTACTGTTGAGCAATTGACAGAATTGAGCATAGTTATGAGAATATCTAGGTATGATCATGTATATAGGCATCACGTCCGAGACAAGTAGACCGACTCCTGCCTGCATCTACTACTATTACTCCACACATCGACAGCTATCCAACATGCATCTAGAGTATTAAGTTCATAAGAACGGAGTAACACCTTAAGCAAGATGACATGATGTAGAGGGATAAATTCATGCAATATGATAAAAACCCCATCTTGTTATCCTCGATGGCAACAATACAATACGTGCCTTGCTGCCCCTATTGTATGGAGCAATCAAAAATTATAGATACGTTGGAGACGTATCAAGCATCCCCAAGCTTAATTCCTGCTCGTCCTCGAGTAGGTAAATGATAAAAACATAATTTTTGATGCGGAGTGCTACTTGGCATAATTTCAATGTAATTCTTCTTAATTGTGGTATGAATATTCAGATCCGAAAGATTCAAGACAAAAGTTTAATATTGACATAAAAATAATAATACTTCAAGTATACTAACTAAGCAATCATGTCTTCTCAAAATAACATGGCCAAAGAAATTTATCCCTACAAAATCATATAGTCTGGCTATGCTCTATCTTCACCACACAAAATATTTAAATCATGCACAGCCCCGATGACAAGCCAAGCAATTGTTTCAGACTTTTGACATTCTCAAACTTTTTCAATCTTCACGCAATACATGAGCGTGAGCCATGGACATAGCACTATATGTGGAATAGAATGGTGGTTGTGGAGAAGACAAAAAGGGAGAAGATAGTCTCACATCAACTAGGCGTATCAACGGGCTATAGAGATGCCCATCAATAGATATCAATGTGAGTGAGTAGGCATTGCCATGCAATGGATGCACTAGAGCTATAAGTATATGAAAGCTCTACAAAAGAAACTAAGTGGGTGTGCATCCAACTCGCTTGCTCACGAAGACCTAGGGCCTTTTGAGGAAGCCCATCATTGGAATATACAAGCCAAGTTGTATAATGAAAAAATCCCACTAGTATATGAAAGTGATATCATAGGAGACTCTCTATCATGAAGATTATGGTGCTACTTTGAAGCACAAGTGTGGTAAAAGGATAGTAACATTGTCCCTTCTCTCTTTTTCTCTCGTTTTTTTATTTGGGCCGTTTCTCTTTTTTTTATGGCCTCCTTTTTTTTCGTCCGGAGTCTCATCCCGACTTGTGGGGGAATCATAGTCTCCGTCATCCTTTCCTCACTTGGGACAATGCTCTAAAAATGTTGATCATAACTTTTTTATTTTCTTACAACTCAACAATTACAACTCGATACTTAGAACAAGATATGACTCTATATGAATGCCTCTGGCGGTGTACCAGGATATGCAATGAATCAAGAGTGACATGTATGAAAGAATTATGAACGGTGGCTTTGCCACAAATACAATGTCAACTACATGATCATGCAAAGCAATATGACAATCATGGAGCGTGTCATAATAAACGGAACGGTGGAAAGTTGCATGGCAATATATCTCAAAATGGCTATGGAATTGCCATGATAGGAAGGTATGGTGTCTTTTTTGAGTAAGGTATATGGTGGGTGTAAGATACCGACGAAAAGTGCGTGGTATTAGAGAGCCTAGCAATGGTGGAAGGAGGAAAAGTGCGTATAATCCATGGACTCAACATTAGTCATAAAGAACTCATATACTTATTGCAAAAATCTACAAGTTATCAAAGTATTACGCGCATGCTCCTAGGGGGGTAGATTGGTAAGAAAATACCATCGCTCATCCCCGATCGCCACTCATAAGGAAGACAATCAATAAATAAATTATGCTCCGACTTCATCACATAACGGTTCACCATACGTGCATGCTACGGGAATCACAAACTTTAACACAAGTACTTCTCAAATTCACAACTACTCAACTAGCACGACTCTAATATCACCATCTTTATATCTCAAAACAATTATCAAGCATCAAACTTCTCATAGTATTCAACACACTCATAAGAATTCTTACAAATCTTGTGTGCCTATCATATTAAGATTATTTAAGCAAATTACCATGCTATTTAAGACTCTCATAATAATCTAAGTGAAGCATGAGAGATCAATAGTTTCTATAAAATGAATCCACCACCGTGCTCTAAAAGATATAAGTGAAGTACTAGAGCAAAAACTATATAACTCAAAAGATATAAGTGAAGCACATAGAGTATTCTAATAATTTCCAAATCATGTATGGCTCTCTCAAAAGGTGTGTACATCAAGGATGATTGTGGTAAACTAAAACCAAAGACTCAAATCATACAAGACGCTCCAAGCAAAACACATATCATGTGGTGAATAAAAATATAGCTCCAAGTAAAGTTACCGATGGAAGTAGATTTAAAGAGGGGATGCCTTCTGGGGCATCCCCAAGCTTTGGATTTTTGGTGTCCTTAGATTATCTTGGGGGTGCCATGGGAATCCCCAAGCTTAGGCTCTTGCCACTCCTTGTTCCATAATCCATCTAATCTTTCACCCAAAACTTGAAAACTTCACAACACAAAACTCAACAGAAAATCTCGTGAACTCCGTTAGCGAAAGAAAACAAAAGACCACTTCAAGGTACTGTAATGAACTCATTCTTTATTTCTATTGGTGTTAAACCTACTGCATTCCAACTTCTCTATGGTTTATAAATTATTTTACTAGCCATAGATTCATCAAAATAAGCAAACAACACACGAAAAACAGAATCTGTCAAAAACATAACTGTCTGTAGTAATCTGTAACTAACGCAAACTTTTCGAACTCGAAAACATCAGACAAAATAGGAAGACCTAGGAAATTTGTTTATTGATCAGCAGAAATTGGAATCAGTATTTTATCACGTTGTGGTGATTTTTAACAATTGTTTTCCTGAAGAGAAAGTTTCTGGAAATTACAGCAAGATCAAATAACTATCATCCAAGAAGATCCTATAGGTTTAACTTGGTACAAACACTAATTAAAACATAAAAACACATCTAACGAGAGGCTAGAACAAATATTTATTCCTAAACAGAAGCAAAAAGCAAAAAAACTAAAATAAAATTGGGTTGCATCCCAACAAGCGCTATCGTTTAACGCCCCTAGCTAGGCATAATAGCAAGGATAGATCTAGGTGTTGCCATCTTTGGTAGGCAATTCTTCAATAAGACATCTATCATTATTTAGAGTTTCTTTATTTTTATTAATTATCAAACTTTTAGGAACAAGATCAAAAAACTCATTTATAGCAAATGGTTCCTTAATGATAGCAAAAAGATTGGGATGAATACTTATAGATTTGAGATCCGCAGTTTCCTTACAAGAGGATTCACCCTTATTTTTAGGAACATACATAAGCTTGGCAATTTTAGTGGGAGGACTAGGAGTATTCTTTACAGAAGGAAAAGTGGTTCCCAAGTTGGTAATGATACCCTCAAGTTTATCGATTCTAGTGGAATCTTGATTTATTCTCTCATTAACTATGGGTTCCTTCTCCTTAATATTTTTCAAAGTGACTCCTACCTTAGATCCATATTGGGTAATTTGGTTGTGGATCTTTTTATCCAGATTTTCAATTAACTCTACGATAGCAACTTTATTTTCAATAATTTCAAGTCTTTGCATTACATGCTCCAGAGTTAAAATAGTTCCATTAACCAAGAGAGGTGGTGAGCCAAATAAATCTATCATAGCATTATAAGAATCAAAAGTATGGCTACCCAAGAAATTCCCTCCGGTAATGGTATCAAGAATATACCTATACCAAGGATTAGCGCCTACGTAAAAATTGTGGAGAAGAACAGAGGTAGATTGCTTCCTGGTAGATCTATTTTGAGCATTGCAAATTCTATACCAAGCATCTTTTAGATTTTCTCCCTCCCTTTGTTTAAAATTGAGAACTTCATTTTCGGGGGACAGCGGAGAAGATAAAGGACTAGCCATAACGGCAAGGCAAGCAAACGGAAAAGAGGCAAACGGAAAAGAGAGGGCGAATAAAACGGCAAGGGTGAAGCGGGGGAGAGGAAAACGAGAGGGAAATGGCAAATAATGTAATGTGGGAGATAAGGGTTTGTGATGGGTACTTGGTATGTTGACTTTTGCGTAGACTTCCCTGGCAACGGTGCCAGAAATCCTTCTTGCTACCTCTTGAGCACTGTGTTGGTTTTCCCTTGAAGAGGAAATGGTGATGTAGCAAAGTAGCGTAAGTATTTACCTTAGTTTTTGAGAACCAAGGTATCAATCCAGTAGGAAGCTACGCGCGAGTCCCTCGCACCTACACAAAACAAATAAATCCTCGCAATCAACGCGATAAGGGGTTGTCAATCCCTACACGGTCACTTACGAGAGTGAGATCTGATAGATATGATAGGATAATATTTTTGGTATTTTTGTGATAGAGATGCAAAGTAAAATAAAAAGCAAAGTAAAAAAGCAAAGGAAATAACTAAGTGTTGGGAGATTAATATGATGAAGATAGACCCGGGGGCCATAGGTTTCACTAGTGGCTTCTCTCAAGAGCATAAGTATTTTACGGATTGGGTGAACAAATTACTGTTGAGCAAGTGAGAATTGAGCATAGTTATGAGAATATCAAGGTATGATCATGTATATAGGCATCACGTCACGAGACAAGTAGACCGACTCACCTGCATCTACTACTATTACTCCACACATCGACCGCTATCCAGCATGCATCTAGAGTATTAAGTTCATAAGAACGAGTAACGCCTGTAAGCAAGATGACATGATGTAGAGGGATAAATTCATGCAATATGATAAAACCCCATCTTGTTATCCTTGATGGCAACAATACAATACGTGCCTTGCTGCCCCTTCTAACACTGGGAAAGGACACCACAAGATTGAACCCAAAGCTAAGCACTTCTCCCATTGCAAGAAAGGTCAATCTAGTAGGCCAAACCAAACTGATAATTCGAAGAGACTTGCAAAGATAACCAATCATACATAAAAGAGTTCAGAGAAGATTCAAATATTGTTCATAGATAATCTTGATCATAAACCCACAATTCATCGGTCTCAACAAACACACCGCAAAAATAAGATTACATCGAATAGATCTCCACGAGAGAGGGGAGAACATTGTATTGAGATCCAAAAGAGAGAAGAAGCCATCTAGCTAATAACTATGGACCCGAAGGTCTGAGGTAAACTACTCACACTTCATCGGAGAGGCTATGGTGTTGATGTAGAAGCCCTTCGTGATCGATGCCCCCTCCGGTGGAGCTCCGGAACAGGCCCCAAGATGGGATCTCGTGGGTACAAAAGGTTGCGGCGGTGAAATTAGGTTTTTGGCTTCGTATCTGATCGTTTGGGGGTACGGAGGTATATATGGGAGGAAGGAGTACGTCGGTGGAGCAACATGGGGCCCACGAGGGTGGAGGGCACGCCCTGGGGGGGTAGGCGTGCCCCCCTACCTCGTGGCCTCCTCCTTTATTTCTTGACGTAGGGTCCAAGTCTCCTGGATCTTGTTCGTTCTGAAAATTACGTTCCCGAAGGTTTCATTCCGTTTGGACTCCGCTTGGTATTCCTTTTCTGCGAAACCCTAAAATAGGCAAAAAACAGCAATTCTGGGCTGGGCCTCCGGTTAATATGTTAGTCCCAAAAATAATATATAAGTGAATAATAAAGCCCAATAATGTCCAAAACAGTAGGTAATATAGCATGGAGAAATAAAAAATTATGGATACGTTGGAGACGTATCACCCCCATATATAAAGGAGCAAGGGGGGAGGCCGGCCGGCCTTGGTGCGCCCCAAGGAGAGGAGGAATCCTCCTCCTAGTAGGAGTAGGATTCATCCTTTCCTAGTCCTACTAGGAAGGGGGGCGGGGGAAGGAAAGAAAGGGAGAGGGAGAGGGAAGAGGGGCCGCCCCCTCCCTAGTCCAGTCGGACTCCTCATGGGAGGGGGCGCGCCACCTCCTGGGCTGCTGCCCTCTCTCTCCCCTTAGGCCCACTAAGGCCCAATGCTTCCCCGGGGGGTTCCGGTAACCCCTCCGGCACTCCGGTTTTCTCCGAAACCATCCGGAACACTTCCGGTGTCCGAATATAGCACTCCAATATATCAATCTTTATGTCTCGACCATTTAGAGACTCCTCGTCATGTCCGTGATCACATCCATGACTCCAAACTACCTTCGGTACATCAAAACACATAAACTCATAATACCGATCGTCACCGAACGTTAAGCGTGCGGACCCTACGGGTTCGAGAACTATGTAGACATGACCGAGACACGTCTTCGGTCAATAACCAATAAGCGGAACCTGGATGCTCATATTGGCTCCCACATATTCTACGAAGATCTTTATCGGTCAAACCGCATAACAACATACGTTGTTCCCTTTGTCATCGGTATGTTACTTGCCCGAGATTCGATCCTCGGTATCTCAATACCTAGATCAATGTCATTACCGACAAGTCTCTTTACTCATTCTGTAATACATCATCCCGCAACTAACTCATTAGTTGCATTGCTTGCAAGGCTTATAGTGATGTGCATTACCGAGAGGGCTCAGAGATACCTCTCCGACAATCGGAGTGACAAATCCTAATCACAATCTATGCCAACTCAACAAGTACCGTCGGAGACACCTGTAGAGCACCTTTATAATAACCCGGTTATGTTGTGACGTTTGGTAGCACACAAAGTGTTCCTACGGTATTCGGGAGTTGCATAATCTCATAGTCATAGGAACATGTATAAGTCATGAAGAAAGCAATAGCAATATACTAAACGATCAAGTGCTAAGCTAACGGAATGGGTCAAGTCAATCACATCATTCTCTAATGATGTGATCCCGTTAATCAAATGACAACTG
Source organism: Aegilops bicornis (assembly GCA_021605145.1). NCBI lineage: Eukaryota > Viridiplantae > Streptophyta > Magnoliopsida > Poales > Poaceae > Aegilops > Aegilops bicornis. Next base: position 449,959,445 of record CM038671.1, on the reverse strand, counting down.
ATACGTCCAATTTGCATCATCCTTTCATATCGATATTTATTTTATTATGGGCTGTTATTACACGTTATGTCACAATACTTAGTGCCTATTCTCTCTTATTTTACAAGGTTTACATAAAGAGGGAGAATGCCGCAATTTGGAATTACAGAAATTTGGAAAAGGAGCAAATATTAGAGACCTATTCTGCACAACTCCAAAAGTCCTGAAACTCCACGGAAATTGTTTTTGGAAAAAATAATAAATACCGAGTGAAGAAAATACCAAAGGGGGCCCACACCCTGGCCACGAGGGTGGGGGCGCGCCCTACCCCCCTGGGCGTGCCCCCTGCCTCATGGGCCCCCTTATGGCCCTCTGGTGCCCATCTTCTGCTATATGAAGTCTTTCGTCCGAGAAAAAATCATAAGCAAGCTTTCGGGACGAGACTCCGCCGCCACGAGGCGGAACCTTAAGGAACCAATCTAGGGCTCCGGCGGAGCTGTTCTGCCGGGGACACTTCCCTCCGGGAGGGTGAAATCATCGCCATCGTCATCACCAACGCTCCTCTAATCGGGAGAGGGCCAATCTCCATCAACATCTTCACCAGCACCATCTCCTCTCAAACCCTAGTTCATCTCTTTTATCCAATTCTTGTCTCTAAACGGGATTGGTACACAGCAGGTTGCTAGTAGTGTTGATTACTCCTTGTAGTTGATGCTAGTTGGTTTATTTGGTGGAAGATCATATGTTCAGATCCATTATGCATATTAATACCCCTCGATTATGAACATGCATATGCTTTGTGAGTAGTTACGTTTGTTCACGAGGACATGGGAGAAGTCTTGCTATTAGTAGTCATGTGAATTTGGTATTAGATTCGATATTTTGATGAGATGTATGTTGTCTCTCCTCTAGTGGTGTTATGTGAACGTCGACAACATGACACTTCACCATTATTTGGGCCTAGAGGAAGGCATTGGGAAGTAATAAGTAGATGATGGGTTGCTAGAGTGACGAAAGCTTAAACCCTAGTTTATGCGTTGCTTCGTAAGGGGCTGATTTGGATCCATATGTTTCATGCTATGATTAGGTTTACCTTAATACTTCTTTTGTAGTTGAGGATGCTTGCAATAGGGGTAAATCATAAGTCGGATGCTTGTACAAGTAAGGACAACACCCAAGCACCGGTCCACCCACATATCAAATTATCAAAGTACCGAACGCGAATCATATGAACGTGATGAAAACTAGCTTGATGATAATTCCCATGTGTCCTCGGGAGCGCTTTTCTCTATATAAGAGTTTGTCCGGGCTTGTCCTTTGCTACAAAAAGGATTGGGCCACCTTTCAGCACTTTATTTACTTTTGTTACTTGTTGCTCGTTACAAATTATCTTATCACAAAACTATTTGTTACCTATAATTTCAGTGCTTGCAGAGAATACCTTGATGAAAACCGCTTATCATTTCCTTCTGCTCCTCATTGGGTTCTACACTCCTACTTATCGAAAGTACTACAATAGATCCCCTATACTTTGAACCTCCTTCTGCTCGCTAATCCTTTTTCACGAGACGGAACATTACTGTCGCGACCAGACCCGAATGGATCTAGCGCTCTGTACTCGATGTCATCCTCGGATCGATAATGTCGACACAAAGACAAGATGCCGAAGGATTTATAGCGAGTAGCAATCACACACTTATTACATCGTTGTCCACAAGGGAGCTTAATACAATAATATGGCTTAAGGCCATCTAATAATAACAGCGGAAGGCTTGGAAAACGAGTGAGTCCATCAACTCCAGTAGCATCACCGAGTATAGAACCACAACCTAACATCTTACTCGTAAATGCGAAAAGTGCGCAACATGAAAAGTTGCAGTTCAAACGGGTCAAAGACATGGAATATCTTTGGCAATGTAACACGTAAAGAGCAATGATGCAATAAGCCTATACTACATGCATATATGGCTGGTGGTAAGGCTCTACGGTTACATTTTTGCGAAAAGCCAATTTTTCCCTACATCAAAGGAATAATTTTATTTAACTATCATGGTGGTTGTTAAACATTGAAGATGGTTGACACATCCTCAATCCCAATTAAAAAGTACTCATTAAAAACCCAATACATTTATTTTAGAAGTAACATGTTGAGATTCACATGATAATCAAGTACTAGATACTCAAGATGTCCATAACCGGGACACGGCTAATCATGATTAGTTTATACACTCTGCAGAGGTTTGACTTTTCCCCACAAGACTCGATCGCCTCCGCTTGGTTCTCGCACTACATGGTGTTTGAGAAACGGATGACCGAGACATAGTCTTTCAGAAGCGCTAGCACCTTACATGTGGGTAGACCGTACCAACCTACATCCCCTACATCAGCTAGTCTGCCCGTAAGAGTTTGCACAACTTAGTCAACTACGCCAGAGCCCATAATTGGCTTGTGGCTGCACACGGAAGTTTCTAGTTTGAATAATCTCATGATCCCTTAGAGCCTGGGTGGCGGTCCGAAGAAATACAGGCAAATCTCGATAGAAACCAGGTGCCTCAATCCACCCAGATGTGTGTTTAGGTTGCCACCTTAAATAAACCATTAATTAACAATCTCACATCTGTCATGGATATTCACTCACCCAATCCACGTCTACTAGCATAGCATGGCATAATCAAGCAAACGTAGAAGTAACTCCCAAGGTTTCATAAGTAAAAGCAGGTAATAGGTACTACCTCAATCTACTTCCCAATCCCACAATTTAATTAGATCCTAAACATGCAAGTGTTTGAGGGTTTGATCTAATGCATAAAAAGCTGGGTAGTAGAAAAGGTATGATCAAAGTGTTACTTGCCTTGCGATGATCCATGAGTCCTAGAGATTGAAATAACAAGCGGCGCACTCCGGGTGATCTAACGCAGACAAACAACAAGCATACAATAAGTACTCATCTAATGCACAGGGAAAATCTTGAATAAAAGATCTAACCAGATAGTTCAACTTAAGAACCCTGGTTGCAAAACAATCAAATCAAATAAAGCATCGAAAGTCGGAACTCGAGAGAGAACGACTCGGTTTAGCAATCTGAAATTAGGTCAAAATTTCACAGTAGCAAAACTCTGTGAAAATAGGTTAGTCGGAACGGCGGTTTCATTACGAAACTCCAGGCGCTTGAATCACCTGATTCCGATAAACAAGCAAGAAATAAAACAGTTTTGAAAATCGGATCAGAAATCGAATCTGAAAAATAACGGATTAAATCCGATTTAAAAGAAAACGACGAACGAGTTAAAAAGTGAGCGTTCGTTAACAGAACGAATCTAACGAACATGTTCATTGAAGCGAACGGTTCGGTGGACGTTCGTTAAATAAGAAAACCGAAAAAAATAAAACCAATCTAGGTTTTATAAAAAACCGAACATATTTTTAAAAAAACCGGATCGGTTCACGGGAAAACCGGATCGGGCGGGCGGCGAGGTCGGCTACCTCGGGGATCTTCGCCGGGCGAGGTCCGGGGCTCCGTGGGGTGGCGGGGTCCGTGAGGTCGGAAGGCGAGGGCGGCGGGCTACCGGCGTCAGGGACGGCGGGCGGCGGGCGTTCCGGGCGGGCGGCTCGGCTTGGCGCGGTGGTGAGGGCGGGCGGATCGAGGTGAGGAGAGGGGGCGGCGGGGTTATAAAGGGGGGGTGGGTGGCTTGGGGAGGGGCAAGGAGGCGAGGGGGAGCCGGACTCGGGCGGCGTCTGGCGGCGGCGGAGACCGAGTGGCGGGCGGCGGCGAGGAGGAGGAGGTGGGCGGAGTCTGGGGGGCTGGCCGGGCTGGCTGGGCCTCAGTCCGGGGGCGCGATTTTTTAAATTAAAACAAAACGAATTAAATAAAATATCAAGCGAACTCCAAATTAATTAAAACAAATTTTCCCAGACTCCTAAAAATGAGTCGAACAAAATGAACTTTAAAAACAATATACTTGCATAAAATTTTTAAAATGCTCATTTTGCCTAAGCAAAATAAATCTTCCAAAACCAAATTTGGTTTATTTATAATATCTTCATTTTTCCTAATTGCTTGGGAAAGTCATATTATTCCCTCTCGAAATATTTTTATAGGAAAATGTTATGAAGATAATTTAAATAAATCCAATGATCCTATTTTCAAGATTTGGAAAACCCCAAATATGAAAAAAAAATGAAACTTCCAACTCTCTCCGAGGGTCCTTGAGTTGCGTGAAATTTCTAGGATCGAAAAAATGCGAGAAAAATATGATATGCATGATGATCTAATGTATAACATTCCAAATTGAAAATTTGGGATGTTACAAACCTACCCCCTTAAGATGAATCTCGCCCTCGAGATTCGGGTTGGCTAGAAAATAGGTGAGGGTGGTCCTTGAGCAAAACTTCCTCTCTTTCCCAGGTGGCTTCATCCTCAGTGTGGTGGCTCCACTGAACTTTGCAAAACTTGATAACCTTGCTGCGGGTAACTCTACTGGCATAATCGAGAATCTTAACTGGTTTTTCCTCATATGTCAAGTCATCCTTCAACTGTATTGCTTCCAATGGTACTGTGTCTCTTAACGGTACCTCTGCTATCTCGGGGTGACATCTCGTCAACTGAGAAACATGGAATACATCATGAACTCCTGACAGTCCTTCTGGCAATACCAACTTATACATAACTTCTCCCATGCGTTGCAAAATCTTATACGGTCCAACGAAACGGGTGCTAACTTTCCTTTAACTCCAAAACGCTTAACTCCTCAAGGCGGGATACTCGAGATATACTGCTCTCCAACTTCATACTCAATCGCTTTGCGCTTTGAATCGGCATAGCTCTTTTATGCAGGACTGGGCTACCTTGAGCACATCTCGAATCAACTTAACCTTCATTGAGACTCCTTAATCAAATCTGGTCCAAACAACGGCGATCTCGGTTTCGTCCCATAACAATGGTGTCCTGCACCTTCTTCCATACAAAGCCTCGAAAGGTGCCATCTTCAAACTGGTTTGGTAGCTGTTGTTGTAGGAAAATTCTGCATACGACAAATTATCATCCCAACTAGATCCATAATCTAGTGCACAAGCTCTTAGCATGTCCTCCAAAATCTGATTGACTCTCTCGGTGCATCCATCGGTCCGTGGGTGGAAAGGCATCTTGAATTCCAATCTAGTTCCCAATGTTTCGTGTAAGCTGGTTCCAAAATTTCAAGTAAATTGGGTTCCTCTATCCGATACAATGCTTCTCGGAACTCCGTGTAAGCATACAATTCTGGTCATGTATATCTTTGCCAACTTAGCACTGCTATAGGTAGTCTTGACTGGAATGAAATGGGCTACCTTGGTCAAACGGTCGACTATGACCCAAATCGAGTCATATCCTGAAGAGTCTTTGGCAATCTTGTGATAAAATCCATGCCTAGTTTATCCCACTTCCATTCGGGTATCGGCAATGGTTGTAACAATCCTGCTGGCTTCTGATGTTCTGCCTTTACTTTCTGACATACGTCACAAACTGCTACATACTCCATAATATCCTTCTTCATTCGGTCCACCGAAAGTATTCTTCAAATCCAAATACATCTTGGTATTTCCTGGGTGAATTGAATAGGGTGAATCATGGGCTTCTTGTAAAATCAACTTCACGATCTACGGGTCATTGGGCACATAAACACGGTCTTCAAACCATAAGGTATCGTGCTCGTCCTCACGAAATCCTTTAGCTTTTCCTTTGCTCATTTTCTCCTTTATAGAGGCAACTTCCTTATCCGCCTTCCGGCTTCTCCGATTTTGTCCATTAGTGTCGATTGAATCTCCAATCTTGCTACATAGCCTCTCGGAACTATTTCCAAACATAGCTCTCGAAGGTCCTCGGCTAACTCATTGGGTATTCCTCCCATCATTAGGGTATTGACGTGGCTCTTACGGCTCAATGCGTCTGCTACGACATTAGCCTTTCCGTGGTGATATTGCAATCTCATGTCATAATCCTTGATAAGCTCTAACCATCTCCTTTGTGCGAGATTCAATTCATACGTGTGAAGATGTACTTCAAACTCTTGTGATCCGTATATACTTCACAATGATTTCCAATGAGAAAATGTCTCCACGTCTTCAAGGCATGCACAACGGCTGCTAGCTCCAAATCATGAGTGGCATAGTTCAACTCATGAGGCTTAAGTTGTCGTGAAGCATACGAAACAACTCTTCCTTCCTGCATAAGCCTTGCTCCAAGTCCTCGGCGTGAAGCGTGTAATATACCTCATAATCCTTAGTTTGATCTGGCAAGATCAAAAGCTGGTGAGGTAACCAATCTTTTCTTCAACTCCTGAAAACTTGCCTCACAGTCCTCAGTCCATATGAATTTATTTTCCTTCTTCAACAATTCTGTCATAGGCTTAGCAATCCTTGAGAAATTCTCAATGAATCTTCGGTAGTATCCTGCGAGTCCAAGAAAACTCCGAATCTCTCCAACGGTCGTTGGTGCTTCCCATTTGGTTACGGTCTCAACTTTCGTGGGGTCAATTGCTATCCCTTCTCCGGAAATAACATGTCCGAGAAATCCAACTTCCTTTAACCAAAACTCACATTTGCTGAATTTGGCATACAACCGGTGTTCCCTCGGTTTCTCCAAAACCAATCGCAAATGTTCCTTGTATTCCTCTTCATTCTTGAGAAAATCAAAATGTCATCAATGAACACCACATTTAACTTATCCAAAAACTCCATAAACACTTTGTTCATCAGGTTCATGAAATAGGCTGGTGCGTTAGTCAGTCCAAATGACATAACGGTATACTCGTATAGTCCATATCTCGTGGTAAATGCTGTCTTGGGTATGTCCTGCTCCCGAATCTTCAACTGATGGTACCCTGATCGCAAGTCGATCTTGGAAAACACCTTGGCTCCTTGCAAGCGATCAAACAGATCATTTATCATAGGTAGTGGGTACTTGTTTTTGATTGTTACTTCATTTAATCCACGGTAATCAACAACCATTCTCAAAGATCCATCCTTCTTCTCTACTAGCAAAACGGGTGATCCCCAAGGTGAAAAGCTTGGGCGATAAAACCTTTATCCAAAAGTTCCTTAATCTGCTTCTTGATTTCCGCCAAATCCTCTTTGGCATCCTATACGGTCGCTTCGATATAGGGCCTGTTCACGCAACAGCTCGATCAAAAACTCAATGTCTCTATCCGGTGGCATTCACAGCAACTCTTAGGAAATACATCGGGAAAATCCTTCACCATCGGTACTTCTTCTGTACCACTCACGATAAGCAATTAACTTGTGCTCTCCTCGGCTCATGCCGTGATACATACTTAATCCTTCTTCCTTCTGGTGTGGTGAGCAAAATTGACTTTGTGGTACAATCTATGTTTCCTCCATACTTCGATAACCAATCCATTCCTAATATCACATCCAGTCCTTGGGATTCTAGAACTATTAGGTCTGAGGGGAAAACATAGTGTCCAATCCTTAGTGGCAGTCGATCACACCATTTACTAGCCATGTACTCTGCTCCGGGTGAGGTTACTAGCATGGGTGACCTAAGGGCTTGGGTTGGTAGCTTGTACTTATCCACAAATCCCCTTGATATGTATGAATGCGATACACCAGTATCGAAAAGAACAACTGCAGTAAATGACTTAACCAAAAACTTACCAATTACTGCATCGGGCTGATCTTCAACCTCCTCCACTTCAATGTGGTTCACCTGTCCTCTATTGAAAGGGTTGGGCTTCTTTCGAGCTTCCATTGCCATTTCCATTACGTATACGGGCCAGTCATTTGCATAGTGCCCAGTCTTGCGGCACTTAAAGCAAGTAACATGACTTAGGTCTACTTTGGATGGTGTTGACGGGTTGGTGCGATTACGTCCGTTGCTTCCTCCATTCCCGTTCCCATTTTTGGTGCTGTTGTGGTTATGCGAATTTCCTCCTCCATGGGTATCTTTGAAACTGAATTCCTGATTTAGGGGTATAACGAGGTTTCTGCCGAGCTCCAGAGTTATACTTCCCTTGTCCATACTTCCGCTTGCAGTTCTCAATTCTTCTGCTTTCCTTCAATCATGAGGATCGGTCTACTAATTCCTGGTAGTTATTGAAACTGGCTACCATCAACGGCATGCTGAACTCATCATTCAGTCCTTCTAGAAACTTCTCCTGCTTAGCTGCATCCGTAGCAACGTCATCTGGGGCATAACGTGCTAGTTTACTAAAGTCATCCACGTACTGGCCAACAGTCCTTGCGAGTTGTCTTGAGTTCTTCTTCAAGCTCGATGATCCTTCCTTTTGCATTTTGCAACTCCAACATATCATTGCACATCTGGTTCTCCTGGCGTCGAATGTCTTTGGTTTAACTCTGGATAAATGCTGCAATGGATCTATCCTTCTTGGTGTTGACGATTTCCCATTTGTCGTCTCGGCGTCCGCAAATCTGGTAGATTGTGTCCTTAAGGTCTTCTTGATAAACTTCTCCAATGCGTCCCATGGTGATGTGAGCTGCCATGCTCTTTCCCAGACTCCAAGTTGGTGCCTTTGAAAACACTATCTATAGGCTTGGTGATTGGGGCGAATGTCCTTCTGGAGCGTGAGCATGAATCTTCCAGGCGCTCCTCTTGCAAGAGTGGCGTTGAAAGTTCCGTGAAGCTTGGTAATCCAATGTTCAGTACTTGGTAACTTCCTTCAAGTGAAATCCAAATGGTGTGCCTTCATCTGGTTGGGTGTACTTGATCTTCGCGTCCGTCATCCTAAAGAGAGTAGAAAAGATGAGGAGTTAGAAAATGAGAAGAGAGTAGTGATCTATGGCTTTATCTTAGTGGTCGTGTCCTATAGTCGGCGTGTGCTCGATACCATTCTCTGTCGCGACCGGACCGAATGGATCTAGCGCTCTGTACTCGGTGTCATCCTGGATCGATAATGTCTTGACACAACACAAGATTTGAAGGATTTATAGCAGAGTAGCAATCACACACTTATTACATCGTTGTCCACAAGGGAACTTAATACAATAATATGGCTTAAGGCCATCTAATAATAACAATGGAAGGCTTGGAAAACGAGTGAGTCCATCAACTCCGGTGCATCACGAGTATAGAACCACAACCTAACATCTTACTCGTCAAATGCGAAAAGTGCGCAACATGAAAAGTTGCAGTTCAAACGGGTCAAGACATGGAATATCTTGGCAATGTAACACGTAAAGAGCAAAGATGCAATAAGCCTATACTACATGCATATATGGCTGGTGGTAAGGCTCTCACGGTTACATTTTTGCGAAAAGCCAATTTTTCCCTACATCAAAGGAATAATTTTATTTAACTATCATGGTGGTTGTTAAACATTGAAGATGGTTGACAGCATCCTCAATCCCAATTAAAAAGTACTCATTAAAAACCCAATACATTTATTTTAGAAGTAACATGTTGAGATTCACATGATAATCAAGTACTAGATACTCAAGATGTCCATAACCGGGACACGGCTAATCATGATTAGTTTATACACTCTGCAGAGGTTTAGCACTTTTCCCCACAAGACTCGATCGCCTCCGCTTGGTTCTCGCACTACATGGTGTTTGAGAAGCGGATGACCGAGACATAGTCTTTCGAAGCGCTTAGCACCTTACATGTGGGTAGACCGTACCAACCTACATCCCCTACATCAGCTAGTCTGCCCGTAAGAGTTCGCACAACTTAGTCAACTACGCCAGAGCCCATAATTGGCTTGTGGCTGCACACGGAAGTTTCTAGTTTGAATAATCTCATGATCCCTTAGAGCACGGGTGGCGGTCCAAGAAATACAGGCAAATCTCGATAGAAACCCGGTGCCTCAATCCACCCAGATGTGTGTTTAGGTTGCCACCTTAAATAAACCATTAATTAACAATCTCACATCTGTCATGGATATTCACTCACCCAATCCACGTCTACTAGCATAGCATGGCATAATCAAGCAAACGTAGAAGTAACTCCCAAGGTTTCATAAGTAAAAGCAGTAATAGGTACTACCTCAATCTACTTCCCAATCCCACAATTTAATTAGATCCTAAACATGCAAGTGTTTGAGGGTTTGATCTAATGCATAAAAAACTGGGTAGTAGAAAAGGTATGATCAAAGTGTTACTTGCCTTGCGATGATCATGAGTCCTAGAGATTGAAATAACAAGCGGCGCACTCCGGGTGATCTAACGCAGACAAACAACAAGCATACAATAAGTACTCATCTAATGCACAGGGAAAATCTCGAATAAAAGATCTAACCAGATAGTTCAACTTAAGAACCACAGTTGCAAAAGAATCAAATCAAATAAAGCATCGAAAGTCGGAACTCGAGAGAGAACGACTCGGTTTAGCAATCTGAAATTAGGTCAAAATTTCACAGTAGCAAAACTCTGTGAAAATAGGTTAGTCGGAACGGCGGTTTCGTTACGAAACTCCAGGTGCTTGAATCACCTGATTCCGATAAACGAGCAAGAAATAAAACAGTTTTGAAAATCGGATCGTAAATCGAATCAAAAATAACGGATTAAATCCGATTTAAAAGAAAACGACGAAACGAGTTAAAAAGTGAGCGTTCGTTAATGTAAGCGAATCTAACGAACATGTTCATTGAAGCGAACGGTTCGGTGGACGTTCGTTAAATAAGAAAACCGAAAAAAATAAAACCAATCTAGGTTTTTATAAAAAAACCGAACATATTTAAAAAAAAAACCAGATCGGTTCACGGGGAAAACCGGATCGGGCGGGGCGGCGAGGTCGGCTACCTCCGGGGATCTTCGCGGGCGAGGTCCGGCGGGCTCAGTGGGTGGCGGGGTCCGCGGGTCGGAAGGGGCGGCGAGGGGCGGCGGGGCTACCGGCGTCTGCGAGGGACGGCGGCGGCGGCGTTCGGCGGCGGGCGGGCGGCTCGGCTTGGCGCTGGTGAGGGCGGGCGGCGCGGATCGAGGTGAGGAGAGGGGGGCGGGTTATAAAGGGGGCGGGCGCTGGGTGGCTTGGGAGGGGCAAGGAGGCGAGGGGAGCCGGACTCGGCGGGCGAGGCGGCGTCTGGCGGGAGACCAGGCGGCGGCGCGCGAGGGAGGAGGGAGGTGGGCTGGGCGCCGGGCTGCGGCTGGTCGGCTGGCCGGGCCTCGGTCCAGTAGCGATTTTTTTAAATTAAAACAAAACGAATTAAATAAAATATCAAACGAACTCCAAATTAATTAAAACAAATTTTCCCGACTCCTAAAAATGAGTCGAACAAAATGAACTTTAAAAACAATATACTTGCATAAAATTTTTAAAATGCTCATTTTTGCCTAAGCAAAATAAATCTTCCAAAACCAAATTTGGTTTATTTATAATATCTTCATTTTTCCTAATTGCTTGGGAAAGTCATATTATTCCCTCTCGAAATATTTTTATAGGAAAATGTTATGAAGATAATTTAAATAAATCCAATGATCCTATTTTCAAGATTTGGAAAACCCCAAATATGAAAATAATGAAACTTCCAACTCTCTCCGAGGGTCCTTGAGTTGCGTGAAATTTCTAGGATCGGAAAAATGCGAGAAAAATATGATATACATGATGATCTAATGTATAACATTCCAAATTGAAAATTTGGGATGTTACAATTACATCCTGATGAGCACCTAATATATGTGGATGAAGTTTGTGGATTATTTAAGCTTGCAGGTATGCCCGATGATGTTATCAAGAAGAAAGTCTTCCCTTTATCTTTGAAGGGAGATGCATTGACATGGTATAGGCTATGTGATGATATGGGATCATGGAACTACAAGCGATTGAAATTGGAATTTCATCAGAAGTTGTATCCTATGCATCTTGTTCATCGTGATCGTAATTATTTATATATATATATATATATATATATATATATATATATATATATATATATATTGGCCTCGCGAAGGAGAAAGCATCACTCAAGCTTGGGGGAGGCTTAAGTCAATGTTATATTTGTTGGAGATATGCCCTAGAGGCAATCATGTATGATGATATTTCCTACGTGTTTATGAATAAAGATAGTCCTTGGACATTATCAATGATGTGTATCAGCAAGTATGTGACTTGTTTGTGGGACTATGCATTGTATGATGACTGTCCTAAAAGGTCCCTAGTCAAAAGGGCTGTGTGGACGCTTGTGACCGACTAGACTGGCATATGACACGGTCGATGGCTTGGTCTCACTAGCCATGGAGCATTGGATGCTAACCGGATAATATGGACTTGGAAAGGTGTGGCCGGATTCGACATAGTCGGATCCGAGTCAAGATAAGGTCTGAGTCGGACAGACCCAACTATGAGACGCAGCGATATGTCATCTGTGAGTCTCTAGTACAACATACGTTCTATGTCCTAAGACCTGAGCTGACGCATGTACTCTGGATGGTGACAGACTTGCTTTGGGCCGACCAAACGCTACTCCGTGGATCGGGTAGTTACAAAGGTAGGTTTCGGTTTGTCCAGTCCCATGCTGCGAGACATGGTCGAGCAAGATGGGATTTGCCCCTCCGATCAGAGAGATATACTCTGGGCCCCTCGTGTGATCGACCAGGAATAGCATGGCCATGCGACAAGGATTATGAGATAATCCGGATTGTGTTCGGTATCACGGAACGAGAAAGAGGTCGGGTTAGCACAAGGATGACAGTCTCGCCTTTGAGCCCGACAACATATATCGTGCGGCAAAGGGAGCGAAGTGTGACACGTTATGCTGAGTTCGCTTAACCAGCTTCATCGTGCGCTTGGTGGTCGGCACGCCTTGCTAGAGGCCGCTACCAATAACCGCATGTCGGAGGTGATCCGAATCGTGACCAAGCCGACTTGAACCTAAGGGGTCACGCGCTTAAGGGAAGGAACCTCCGAGGTCAGTTCGGAGGACACTGGTCGGATGTGATCCGAACTGGACTAGGAACGTGACCGAATAGACTTTGGGCTTTAGGGTCCGTGCGAGGCCCAAGTGTTGAGCCCGCGACGGATGCCTATATAAAGTGGAGGTGTGGCACACTCATGTGGAAGATCGCTTCGGCGCTGCGACTAGGGTTTGCATGTGTTGCGAATAGCCACCTCCACTCGCCGCCGACTGTGTGATCGGACCTAGCAGTCCGCCAGACGACGTTCCCGCACGCTGCGGATACCGTTAGAGGCGGTGCACTTGCGCCATTCGATTTAACTCGTCACGTGGGATCGGACGACCGCCGCTCGAGGGAGATCGAACGAGGAGGAGACGATCCACGCAGACGCCGCTGCCCCAACTCTTCTTCCGCTGCACGGCATCGCTGCCTAGTGGTAACGAATCGTGATCCATCTCCGTAGCATGTTCTGGATGTTCTGGCGTAGGAATTTTTTAATTTGCAGTCGACGCACCCTACCGTAGAACCCAAGCGGTGGTATCGAGCCCTCGTTATACGATTTGGATTCAGATCGTATGCATATTAGATATGTGGAGGCGGCAGATGAGATCTGTTGTCCTTGAAGAGATCGGCTATGTGCACGGTTGATATGATCAATCGCACATGGGGATCGTTGAGGCTATGTTTTACGTAAATCGGGATCGATGAGGTTGTGACACGATCTACCCCTACGATCGGTCATCCGCCATCGGGTTAACGGTGAAACGTAAATCCGAATCGGATTCGCGATGATCGATAAGATCGGTCGATCAGAGAATTCGGCGTGATCGGAGTTCGGATGTGATCGAGAAAAGCGTCGGGCGCTGCCCGCACCCGAAGGGGCGCCGCCGAACCCGCCGCTAACCGGCTAAGCGGGACCGCCCGTGTCGCGTAAGCGCCGTGTATTCGTACCCGACACACAAACCGGTAAAATGCGATTCTATGCATAACTTTGTTTTGCAGGTTTGATGTGAATAGTATGGCTCATGTGTATGTGATGCATGTGTGTAATTTATACGTGGCTCTGCGTGTCATGTTTGTCACCGGCAGAGCCAAAGTGCTGTCATTATATTGTATAACGACCTGCGTGTCGACTTGTGACTCTATGTAAAATTCATTACTAGTTGTAATAGTTGGATAATAGAGATCAGGGTTGGCGGCTTGGCGTCCCGGCGTGACAAACAAGATGGAGTTCAGTAGATGGTCATCGAGTCGGAGCCGACCTAGAAGAACGTCCATGAAGGAGCCATACTATTTCACAATATGTGTTATTTGTGATTTTATGCTTCTTTGTTTCTATGCATGTTAGAATGGTAGAAAGATCCCTCATGAATATCAAGTGAATTGCCATCCCGATGTTGCACCTTCGCACGTCAAGTACGTCTAGTAGTGGGCTCATAAAATTGGGGTGCTTTCTGGGTGTCCTTGAACTGAAGGGTTCGTGTCGGACACGGACATGCACCTTGCATCGAGTTAACTTGACAAGGCTATCAAAAGCGGTTTTGGGCCTTGTGGCAAAGAAGGTTGGGAGCCGGGTATGAGATACCTTCCCGATCGATGTGAGTCGATAGAGATACGATTAGCAAGGAGTTGCTTACGGATAGGTATGTTGGCTAGCGATGATGCTAAAGCTCACTAGTCGCATGCGCTAGTCGGATCCTGAATCACCGAGAGTTTGCGGAGGGATCTTGACTTGATGGGAGTATTTCTGTTTAGGCTAGAATTACTCTACATAAACACATTGCTTAGTGATTGCATGTTTTCGTTGTAGATCAATGGCACCACCTGCTCAACCCAACTTTGCATTGAAATCAATTACGAAAAGGATAAACTGAATGGAACAAACTTTAACACCGGTATAGAAATCTGAGAATTGTTCTCAAGCACGATAAAAGGAACATGTCCTAGAGGATCCACTTCCAGAGGAACCTGCTGATAATGCTAGTGCCACGCCTAAAAATGCCTACGAAACTTCGTTGATGAATCAACGGAGATCGCTTGTCCGATCGGGCTTGTATGGAGCCCGATTTGCAACAGCATTTCAAAAGCGTTGAGGCTTATGATATGATCGAGAGTCTCAAGAGCATGTTTCGAGACACGTGCTAGGACCGAAAGGTTCAACGTCTGGCGATCCTTGATGGATTGCGGGCTGAAGGAAGGTGATCCATCGAGCCCACATGTGATCAAGATGATCGGATATGTGCAAGCTTTGGATCGTTCGGGCTTCCCGCTCTTGGATGAGCTGGCTACTGATGCTGTTCTGGGTTCTCTTCCGCCCAGCTATGGGACGTTCATCTCGAACTATCTGCATGGCATGGATAAGAAGCTCACTGAATTGCATGGGATGCTCAAGGTGGCAGAGCAGGATATTAAGAAAGGCACGCATCAAGTGTTGATGGTGCAGAAATCGGCTAAGTTCAAGAAGAGTTGGTCCAAGAAAAAGGCTAAGGCAAAGGGCATGGAGATGGTAACCTCTGCCGCTCTTGCCAAGTCTGGACGGACTCAAGACCGCTTGCTATCACCGCAAGGAGACCGGTCACTTTGGAAGAGGAACTGTAGCAAGTGGCTTGCGAGCATGGCAAGAAGGCCGGAAATGCTTCTTCGTGCAAAGGTACACTTGTTGCATATGTTATAGACATTTACCTTGGCCGACATACCTAGTAGCTCTTGGGTATTTGATACCGGATCGGTTGTTCATGTTTGCAACTCGATGCAGGGGCTGGTAAGAACTAGGCATGTGGCACAAGGGGAGATTGACATCAGGGTCGGCAATAAAGCAAGAGTTGTTGCGTTGGAGGTCGGCACGATGCAGCTCCAGCTCCCTTCCGGATTCATTATGGAATTGAATAATTGTTATTATATTCCTGCACTTAGTCGTAACATTATTTCTGCCTCATGTTTGATGAGTCAGGGTTATGAATTCAATTTAAAGGACAATGGTTGTTCAATATTTTTGAATGGTATGTTCCACGGCTATGCACCCATTGTTGATGGGCTATTTATATTGAATCTAGAACAGGAACCGGTCTATAACGTAAATGTCAAGAGGCATAAGCCTAATGAGATAATTCCGACATACTTACGGCATTGCGGCTTGGACACATTAGTTCGAAACGCATGAAGAAGCTCCATGATGATGGGCTCCTAACCCGTCCGACTTCGGATCGCTCGAGATATGTGAATCATGCTTGCTCGGCAAGATGACTAAGTCTCCTTTCGCAAAGAGTTGCGAGAGGGCATCCGAGCTGTTGGAGCTTATACATGATGTGTGTGGTCCAATGAGCACAACTGCCAGAGGTGGCTATCAAGATGCCGTTGACTTTTACCGGCGACTTGAGTAGATATGGATATATCTATTTGATGAGGCACAAGTCGGAGACTTTTGAAAATTCAAAGAGTTTGAGAACGAGGTTGAGAATCAGCTCGGCAAGACTATAAAGCTTCGCGATCTGATCGTGGAGGTGAGTACATGAGCCAGAGTTCGATGATCATCTGAAAAGTCGAGGTATAGTACCTCGGCTCACACCTCCGGGTGCGCCACGAGAAACGGGCGTGTCGAACGGAGGAATAGGACCTTGTTGGACATGGTCCGGTCTATGATGAGCAAATCGGATTTACCCTTGTCATTTTGGGGATACGCTCTAGAAACTGCAGCTTTCACACTTAATAGGGTACCATCAAAATCCGTAGACAAGACACCGCATGATGAGATGTGGACCGGAAGAGTCCCAGCTTGTCTTTTCTAAAGATTTGGGGTTGTGAAGCATTTGTCAAGCGAGTTATGTCAGACAAGCTTACACCCAAGTCGGATAAATGCATATTCGTGGGATATCCGAGGAAACCTTGGGATATAGCTTCTACAACCGGGAAGAGAACAAAGTGTTTGTTGCTCAGAACGGGGTTTTCCTTGAGAAAGAGTTTCTCGATCGGGGAGGCGGTGGGAGGACGGTTCGACTCAAAGAAATTCGAGGACCACTCGGGGACGGCTCGGTTGGTGATGAGATCATACCGAGTCGGTCGGGGAACACAGTAGTGGAAGCGGCACCGGAACCACGAAGGTCGGAGAGATTGGCGCAGAGTGCGTGATGTATTGTTGCTAGAAAGCGACGAGCCGCCACGTATGCTGAAGCGATGGTGAGCCCAGATTCCGAGGCATGGCCGGAGGCCATGAGATCCGAAAGTTAAAGTCCATGGATGAGAATCAAGTGCAGGACTTGGTTGATCCGCCACCGGCGAATCGCCATTGGTTGCAAATGGGTCTTTAAGAAGAAACCCGATGTGGATGGAAATGTTCAGATCTACAAAGCTCGGCTTGTCACTAAAGGTTATGGACAAGTTCAAGAAATTGACTACGACGAGACTTACTCGCCGGTAGCGATGCTGAAATCGGTGAGGATCATACTAGCTATAGCTGCATATTTCGATTACGAGATATGGCAGATGGATGTCAAGACAGCTTTCCTTCACGGAAATTTAACCGAGGACGTGTACATGATACAGCCCGAGGGTTTTGTCGATCCGACTAGCACTAGTAAGGTATGCAAGCTCAAGACATCCATTTATGGGTTGAAGCAAGCATCTCGGAGTTGGAACATTCGTTTTGATGAAGTTGTCACTGATCTCGGTTTCATCAAAAGCAAAGAGGACTCTTGTTTATACAAGAAGTTAAGTGGGAGCTCGATAGTGTTTTTGATCTTGTATGTGGATGACATACTACTGATCGGAAATAATGTTTCGATGCTAAACTCGGTCAAGGAATCATTGAATGGCAAGTTTTCGATGAAGGACCTTGGTGAGGCAGTCTATATTTTAGGCATTAAGATCTATAGAGATAGATCGAGGAGGCTGCTCGGCTTAAGCCGAGCACGTACATAGATAAAGTGTTGAAGCGGTTCAACATGAGTGAGGCGAAGAAAGGGTTCTTGCCGCTCTCACATGGTATAAGGCTAAGCGAGACTCGAGTCCTTCGACATCCGATGAGCGAAGCAGGATGAGTAGGATTCCGTATGCCTCAAAGAATCGGATCCATCATGTATGCCATGATATGTACAAGGCCTGATGTTGCTTTTTCAATAAGCCTAACAAGTAGATACTAGGCCAACCTGGTGAGAGTCACCGGGCAGCGCTAAAGACTATTTTGAAGTACACGAAAAGGACTAAAGAGATGTTCCTAGTTTATGGAGGTGAGGAAGAGCTCGCCGTAAGGGGTTACGTCGATGCTAGTTTCCAAACCGACAGAGATGATTGTCGATCACGATGCGGATTCGTGTACGCCACGAACGGAGGAGCAAAGGTAATCGGATGAGTTCCAAGCAGGATACGGTGGCCGATTCTACCACGAAGGTTTAATACATTGCGGCTTGTGAAGCTGCAAAGGAAGGTGTTTGGATCCGGCATTTTCTGGATGATCTTGGTATTTTCCCAGCCTCGGTGAAACCGTTGGACCTTTATTGTGATAATTCTGGTGCCATCGCACAAGCCAAGGAGCCGAGGAATCACCACAAGGTCGACACATAGACCGGAAATATGACCGATACGAAAGATCGTGAAAGAATGGTGATGTAGAGTTATGCAAGATTCACATGGATGCAAATGTTGCAGATCCGTTGACTAAGCCGCTTCCACAACCCAAGTATGAGGGGCACGTTAGAGCTATGGGCATTCGATGTCTATTTGATTGACTCTAGTGCAAGTGGGAGACTGTTGGAGATATGCCCTAGAGGCAATCATGTATGATGATATTTCCTATGTGTTTATGAATAAAGATAGTCCTTGGACATTATCAATGATGTGTATCGGCAAGTATGTGACTTGTTTGTGGGACTATGCATTGTCGATGACTGTCCTAAAAGGTCCCTAGTCAAAAGGGTTGTGTGGACGCTGACCGACTAGACCGGCATATGACACGGTCGATGGCTTGGTCTCACTAGCCATGGAGCATTGGATGCTAACCGGATAATATGGACTTGGAAAGGTGCGGCGGATTCGACATAGTCGGATCCGAGTCGAGATAAGGTCTGAGTCGGACAGACCCAACTATGAGGCAGCGATATGTCATCTGTGAGTCTCTAGTACAACATACGTTCTATGTCCTAAGACCCGAAATGACGCATGTACTGGATGGTAACAGAGACTTGCTTTGGGCCGACCAAACGCTACTCCGTGGATCGGGTAGTTACAAAGGTAGGTTTCGGGTTTGTCCAGTCCCATGCTGCGAGACATGGTCGAGCAAGATGGGATTGCCCCTCCGATCGGAGAGATATACTCTGGGCCCCTCGCATGATCTCGACCAGGAATAGCATGGCCATGCGACAAGGATTATGAGATAATCCGGATTGTGGTCGGTATCCTTTGGAGCGAGAAAGAGGTCGGGTTAGCACAAGGATGACAATCTCGCCTTGAGCCCGACAACATATATCATGCGGCAAAGGGAATGAAGTGTGACACGTTATGCAGTGTTCGCCTAACCAGCTTCATCGTGCGCTTGGTGGTCGGCACGCCTTGCTAGAGGCCGCTACCAACCGCATGGTCGAGGTGATCCGAACTGTGACCAAGCCGACTTGAACCTAAGTGGTCGCGCGCTTAAGGGAAGGAACCTACGAGGTCAGTTCGTAGGACATTGGTCGGATGTGATCCGAACTGGACTAGGAACGTGACCGAATAGACTTTGGGCTTTAGGGTCCGTGCGAGGCCCAAGTGTTGAGCCCGCGACGGATGCCTATATAAAGTGGAGGTGCGGCACACTCATGTGGAAGATCGCTTCGGTGCTGCGACTAGGGTTTGCATGTGTTGCGAATAGCCACCTCCACTCGCCGCCGGCTGTGTGATCGGACCTAGCAGTCCGCCGCACGACGTTCCTCCCGCACGCGCGGATACCGTTAGAGGCGGTGCACTTGCACCGCTCCGGCGAACTTCGTGACGTGGGATCGGACGACCGCCGCTCGAGGGAGATCGAACGAGGAGGAGACGATCCACGCAGACGCCGCTGCCCCAACTCTTCTTTCGCTGCACGGCACTGCACGTCTAGTGGTAACGAACTGTGATCCATCTCCCGTAGCATGTTCCTGGATGTTCTGCGCGTAGGAATTTTTAATTTGCAGTCGACGCACCCTACCATAGAACCCAACAATATTCATGCCCCAATCATGAGCTCTCAAGAGAAATGATTATTCAAAAAAATTATGCTCGGCTTTCTGATAACAATCGCACCATGCTCGATACTTCTTGTACTGGTTCTTTTATGATGAAGACTGTTGAATTCAAATGGGATTTATTGGAAAGAATTAAACACAACTCCGAAGATTGGGACCTCAATGAAGGTAAGGAGTCAGGTATAACACCCATGTTTGATTGTGTTAAATCTTTTATGGAGACCGATGTTTTCCGTAAATTCAGCAATAAATGTGGACTTGACTCTAAGATAGTAGCTTCTTTTTGTGAATCTTTTGCTGCTCACGTTGATCTCCCTAAGGAGAAGTGGTTTAAATATCATCCTCCCATAGAAGTAAAAGTAGTTGCACCTATTAAAGTTTAAGAAAAGACTATCACTTATAATGATCCTATTGTTCCTCTGCTTATGTTGAGAAACCACCTTTCCCTGTTAGAATAAAGGATCATGCTAAAGCTTCAACTGTGGTTCGTAAAAGCAATATTAGAACCTATACACCTCATGAGCAAGTTAAAGTTGAACCTAATATTGCTATTGTTAAGGATCTCTTGGCTGGTAATATTGATGGGCATGTTATTTATTTCTGTGATGAGACTGCTAGAATTGCTTAACCTTGTGCTAAAGATAAACATAGGCCTATGGTAGGCATGCCCGTTATTTCCGTTAAAATAGGAGATCATTGTTATCATGGCTTATGTGACATGGGTGCTAGTGCTAGTGCCATACCTATTGACTTATACAAAGAAATTATGCATGATATTTGGTAGACCCTTCTTAAACACTGTTAATGCTAAGATAGACTGCAAAAAGGATGTTGTTACCATTGGTCTAGGTGATATGTCTCATGAGTTTAACTTTTCTAAATTTCATAGACAAAACCGTGAAGAGGAATTGCCTAGTAAAGATGAAATTGTTGGTCTTGCTTCTATTGCCGTACCTCCTAGTGATCCTTTAGAATAATATTTGCTAGATCATGAAAATGATATGTTTATGAATGAAAGAAGGGAAATAGATGAAGTGTTCTTTAAACAGGGACCTATTCTGAAACACAACTTGCATGTCGAAATCCTAGGGGATCCTCCTCCACCCAAGGGTGATCCCGTGTTTGAGCTTAAACCATTGCCTGATACTCTTAAATATGCTTATCTTGATGAAAGAAGATATATCCTGTTATTATTAGTGCTAACCTTTCAGAGAAGGAGGAAGAAAAATTATTAAAAACTCTGAAGAAGCACCGTGTTGCTATTGGATATACTCTTGATGATCTTAAGGGCATTAGTCTCACTCTATTTCAACACAAAATAAATTTGGAGAAAGACGCCAAACCAGTTATTGATCATCAACGACGGTTGACTTCCTAAGATGAAAGAAGTGGTAAGAAAGGAAATACTAAAGCTCCTTGAGTCAGGTATAATTTATCCCGTTGCTGATAGTTAGTGGGTAAGTCTTGTCCATTGTGTCCCTAAGAAAGGAGGTATTACTGTCATTCCTAATGATAAAGATGAATTGATTCCGCAAAGAATTATTACAGGTTATAGGATGGTAATTGATTTCCGAAAATTAAATAAAGCTACTAAAAAGGATCATTACCCCTTACCTTTTATTGATCAAATGCTAGAAAGGCTATCCAAACATACACATTTTTGCTTTCTAGATGGTTATTCTGGTTTCTCTCAAATACCTGTGTCAGCTGATGATCAAGCTAAGACCAAATTTACTTGTCTTTTCAGTACTTTTGCTTATAGACGTATGCCTTTTGGTTTATATAATGCACCTGCTACCTTTTAAAGATGCATGATGGCTATATTCTCTGATTTTTGTGAAAAGATTTGTGAGGTTTTCATGGACGATTTGTCCGTCTATGGATCCTCTTTTGATGATTTCTTGAGCAACCTTGATCGAGTTTTGGAGAGATGTGAAGAAACTAATCTTGTCTTGAATTTGGAGAAGTGCCACTTTATGGTTAATGAAGGTATTGTCTTGGGGCACAAAATTTCTGAAAGAGGCATTGAAGTTGATAAAGCTAAAGTTGATGCTATTGAACAGATGCCATGTTCCAAGGACATCAAAGATATAAGAAGTTTCCTTGGTCACGCCGGATTTTATAGGAGGTTCATTAAGGACTTCTCAAAAATTTCTCGGCCTCTGACTAATTTATTACAAAAAGATATACCATTTGTCTTCGATGATGATTGTGTAGAAGTATTTGAAATACTTAAGAAATCATTAATCTCTGCACCTATTGTTCAACCACCTGATTGGAATTTACCCTTTGAAATTATGTGTGATGCTAGTGATTATGCTGTAGGTGCTGTTCTAGGGCAAAGAGTTGATAAGAAATTAAATGTTATTCAATATGCAAGTAAAACTCTAGACAATGCCCGGAGAAATTATGCTACTCTTGAAAAAGAATTCTTAGCAGTTGTATTTGCTTGTGATAAGTTCATACCTTATATTGTTGATTCTAAAGTAACTATTCACACGGATCATGCTGCTATTAAATATCTTATGGAAAAGAAAGATGCTAAACCTAGACTTATTAGATGGGTTCTCTTGCTACAAGAATTTGATTTGCATAATATTGATAGAAAGGGAGCTGAGAACCCTGCTGGAACAACTTGTCTAGGTTAGAAAATGTTCTTGATGACCCACTACTTATTGATGATAGCTTTCCTGATGAACAATTAAATGCCATAAATGCTTCTCGTACTACTCCATGGTATGCTGATTATGCTAATTACATTGTTGCTAAGTTTATACCACCTAGTTTCACATACCAGCAAAAGAAAGTTTTTCTGTGATTTGAGACATTACTTTTGGGATGACCCGCATCTTTATAAATAAGGAGTAGATGGTGTCATTAAACGTTGTGTACCTAAGCATGAACAGGAACAGATCCTACACAAGTGCCACTCCGAGGCTTATGGAGGACACCACGCTGGAGACAGAACTGCACATAAGGTATTGCAGTCCGGTTTTTATTGGCCTACTCTCTTCAAGGATGCTCGTAAGTTTGTCTTATCTTGTGATGAATGTCAAAGAATTGGTAAGTAGACGTCAAGAAATGCCTATGAATTATTCACTTGTTATTTAACCATTTGATGTTTGGGGCTTTGATTATATGAGACCATTTCCTGCCTCTAATGGATATACACATATTTTAGTTCTTTGTTGATTTCTTTACTATGTGGTTAGAAGCTATTCCAACTTGTAGTGTTGATCATAACACTTCTATTAAGATGCTTAAAGAAGTTATTTTTCCGAGGTTTGGAGTCCCTAGATATTTAATGACTGATGGTGGTTCACATTTTATTCATGGTACTTTCCGTAAAATGCTTGCTAAGTATGATGTTAATCATAGAATTGCATCTCCTTATCACCCACAGTCTAGTGGTCAAGTAGAATTGAGTAATAGAGAACTCAAATTAATTTTGCAAAAGACTGTTAATAGATCTAGAAAGAATTGGTCCAAGAAACTTGATGATGCATTATGGGCTTATAGAACTGCATATAAAAATCCAATGGGTATGTCTCTGTATTAAATGGTTTATAAAAAATCATGTCACTTACCTCCCGAACTAGAACATAAGGCATATTGGGCTATTAAAGAGCTCAATTATGATTTCAAACTTGCCGGTGAGAAGAGGTTATTTGACATTAGCTCACTTGATGAATGGAGAACCCAAGCCTATGAGAATGCCAAGTTGTTTAAAGAAGAAGTTAAAAGATGGCATGACAAAAGAATACAAAAGCGTGAGTTTAATGTAGGTGATTATGTATTGCTATACAACTCTCGTTTAAGATTTTTTGCAGAAAAACTTCTCTCTAAATGGGAAGGTCCTTACGTTATCGGGGAGGTCTATCGTTCCGGTGCCATAAAAATCAACAACTTTGAAGGCACAAATCCGAAGGTGGTGAACGGTCAAAGAATCAAACACTATATCTCAGGTAATCCTATACATGTGGAAACTAATGTTACCGAAACCGTAACCCCGGAAGAATACATAAGGGACACTTTACAGAACGTTTCAGACTCTGAAAAGGAAGAGGTATGTGGTATGGTAAGTAAACCGACTCCAAAACAGTTCTAATGGCAATTTTTCTCCGTTTTGGAATATTTAGAAAAATAGAAAAATAAGAAGCAGTCCAGGAAGGACATGAGGGCTCCACGAGGGTGGAGGGCACGCCCTACCCCCCTGGGCGCGCCCTCTGCCTCGTGGGCACCTTGTGCGCTCTCCGAACTCCGTGTTCTTGCACGATACGCATTTTGGTCGGTAAAAGTTCATTATATAATCTCCCAAAGGTTTTGACCACCGTATCATGCAATTATCCTCTGTTCTTGTTTCGAGCTATTTTCTGTCAAGGTTGTCAAGGCCAGGCATCATGTCGTCCCCCTCCTCCAACAACGGTGACAAGGATGCTTGGCTAATGAAGATAGAGCTGAAGAGGGGAGAACCCATGAAGATCAACAAGGATGCAGAGATCAAGAAGGCCACCGAGGACCAAGTTCCGGCAACAGAAGACATCCTTCAACTTGATCACAATCTTCTTACCCCAACTGAGATCGAAGCTTTCAAGATAATTGAGTTAGCTCATATACAAAACAAGTACCTCACACCTGAAAATATTTTGTTGATGGAGCATATCGTTGCACTCAAGGGCATTATTCGCAAGCTGGAGGACCGCTTATGCTCGATGTGCGACTATCCATCATCACCTCCACCTTCTTCACCAGCAAAGGAGATGTAATCACAAGGGTATGGGCACTCCCCTTGGCAACTTCCAATCTTGGGGGAGGTGCCCCGGTATCGTATCACCATCACTTCTCTATCTTTACCATTTTTCTTAGTTAGATCCTTTTAGTATTATCTTGATCTAGTAGAATAAAGGCTTAGTATGATCTTGTTTTGAGTTTTGCTTTATGATCCCTTTATGTAATCGAGTCCGTGAGCTATATAATAAAGTTTAGTGTTGAGTCAAGGGCTTGATTATTTTGCTATGATCTTGAGGGAATAAAAGAAAAGAGAAAGAATAAAAAGAAACAAAGAGATCATATTGATCTTATAAAGAGTAATGACTTCAGATAGAAAGAGTATGATGATTAAAAGTTGTTGAGAGTTGACAAACATAGCTCTAGTCATCGTTGCAATTAATAGGAAGTAATAAAGAAAGAGAGGTTTCACATATAAATATACTATCTTGGACATCTTTATGATTGTGAGCACTCATTAAAATATGACATGCTAAAGAGTTGAAGTTGGACAAGGAAGACAACGTAATGAGTTATGTTTTCTTATATCTGAAATAAAGTATATTGTCATGGATCATCCAACATGTTGAGCTTGCCTTTCCCCCTCATGCTAGCCAGTTTCTTTGCACCAAGTAGAGATACTACTTGTGCTTCCAAATTCCCTTAAACCCAGTTTTGCCATGAGAGTCCACCATATCTACCTATGGATTGAGTAAGATCCTTCAAGTAAGTTGTCATCGGTGCAAGCAATAAAAATTGCTCTCTAAATATGTATGATTGATTAGTGTGGAGGAAATAAGCTTTATACGATCATGTGATGTGGAAGAAATAAAAGCGACGGGCTGCATATTAAAGATCCATATCACAAGTGGCAATATAAAGTGACGTTCTTTTGCATTAAGATTTTGTGCATCCAACTCTGAAAGCGCATGGCAACCTCTGCTTCCCTCTGCGAAGGGCATGTCTTTTACTTTTATCTTCTACCTTATGCAAGAGTCATGGTGATTTTCACCTTTCCTTTTTACATTTTATCCTTTGGCAAGCACAGTGTGTTGGAAAGATCCTGATATATATATATATCCAATTGGATGTAAATTAGCATGAACTATTATTGTTGACATTACCCTTGAGGTAAAAGGTTGGGAGGCGAAACAATAAGCACCTATCTTTCTCTGTGTCCGACTAAAACTCCGCAACCACAAGTATTCCGTGAGTGTTAGCAATTGTGAAAGATTAAATGATAGTTGAGTATGTGGACTTGCTGAAAAGCTCTGACATAGACTCTTTCTGATGTTATGATAAATTGCAATTGCTTCAATGACTGAGATTATAGTTTGTTGGTTCTCAATGAAGTTTTGATTCATACTTGACATTGTGAATAGATTATTACTTGAGCATAAGAAATCATATGACAATATCCATATATGTTGATGTCTTAAAAATGATCATGATGCCCTCATGTCCGTATTTTAGTTTATCGACACCTCTACCTCTAAACATGTGGACATATTTTTCGTTATCGCCTTCCGCTTGAGGACAAGCGAGGTCTAAGCTTGGGGGAGTTGATACGTCCATTTTGCATCATGCTTTTATATCGATATTTGTTGCATTAAGGGTTGTTATTACACTTTATGTCACAATACTTAGTGCCTATTCTCTCTTATTTTACAAGGTTTACATAAAGAGGGAGAATGCCGGCAGCTGGAATTCTGGACTGGAAAAGGAGCAAATATTAGAGACCTATTCTGCACAACTCCAAAAGTCCTGAAACTCCACGGGAGTTGTTTTTGGAAATAATAAAAAATACTGAGCGAAGAAAATACCAAAGGGGTCCCACACCCTGGCCACGAGGGTGGGGGCGTGCCCTACCCCCCTGGGCGTGCCCCCTGCCTCATGGGCCCCCTTGTGGCCCTCTGGTGCCCATCTTCTGCTATATGAAGTCTTTCATCCGAGAAAAAATCATAAGCAAGCTTTCGGGACGAGACACCGCCGCCACGAGGCGGAACCTTTCGGAACCAATCTAGGGCTTCGACGGAGCTGTTCTGCCTGGGACACTTCCCTCCGGGAGGGGGAAATCATCGCCATCGTCAACACCAACGCTCCTCTCGTCGGGAGAGGGCCAATCTCCATCAACATCTTCACCAGCACCATCTCCTATCAAACCCTAGTTCATCTCTTGTATCCAATTCTTGTCTCTAAGTGCAGGATTGGTACCGAGGTTGCTAGTAGTGTTGATTACTCCTTGTAGTTGATGCTAGTTGGTTTATTTGGTGGAAGATCATATGTCCAGATCCATTATGCATATTAATACCCCTCTGATTATGAACATGAATATGCTTTGTGAGTAGTTACGTTTGTTCCTGAGGACATGGGACAAGTCTTGCTATTAGTAGTCATGTGAATTTGGTATTAGATTCGATATTTTGATGAGATGTATGTTGTCTCTCCTCTAGTGGTGTTATGTGAACGTCGACTACATGACACTTCACCATTATTTGGGCCTAGAGGAAGGCATTGGGAAGTAATAAGTAGATGATGGGTTGCTAGAGTGACAAAAGCTTAAACCCTAGTTTATGCGTTGCTTCGTAAGGGGCTGATTTGGATCCATATGTTTCATGCTATGATTAGGTTTACCTTAATACTTCTTTTGTAGTTGAGGATGCTTGCAATAGGGGTAAATCATAAGTCGGATGCTTGTACAAGTAAGGACAACACCCAAGCACCGGTCCACCCACATATCAAATTATCAAAGTACCGAACGCGAATCATATGAACGTGATGAAAACTAGCTTGATGATAATTCCCATGTGTCCTCGGGAGCGCTTTTCTCTATATAAGAGTTTGTCCGGGCTTGTCCTTTGCTACAAAAAGGATTGGGCCACGTTGCTGCACTTTATTTACTTTTGTTACTTGTTGCTCGTTACAAATTATCTTATCACAAAACTATCTGTTACCTATAATTTCAGTGCTTGCAGAGAATACCTTGCTGAAAACCGCTTATCATTTCCTTCTGCTCCTCGTTGGGTTCTACACTCTTACTTATCGAAGGACTAAGATAGATCCCCTATACTTGTGGGTCATCAACAACTCATGTCTATGGCTAGGAAACTTAACAATCTTTGATTCAACAAGCTAGTCAAGTAGAGGCATACTAGTGACACTCTGTTTGTCTATGTATTCACACATGTACTAAGTTTCAAGTTAATACAATTCTAGCATGAATAATAAACATTTATCTTGATATAAGGAAATATAAATAACAACTTTATTATTGCCTCTAGGGCATATTTCCTTCAATATGATCCAATTGTGCTATTATTGTTGAGAGAACTTGCACTAGTGAAAGTATGAACCCTAGGCCTTGTTTCCTAGCATTGCAATACCATTTATGCTCACTTTTATCTCTTGTTACCTTGCTGTTTTTATATTTTCAGATTACAAAAATCTATATATATCATCCACATAACACTTGTATCACCATCTCTTCGCCGAACTAGTGCACCTATACAATTTACCATTGTATTGGGTGTGTTGGGGACAGAAGAGACTCTTTGTTAATTGGTTGCAGGGTTGTTTGAGAGAGACCATCTTCATCCTACGCCTCCCACGGATTGATAAACCTTAGGTTATCCACTTGAGGGAAATTTGCTACTGTCCTACAAACCTCCGCACTTGGAGGCCCAACAACGTCTACAAGAAGAAGGTTGTGTAGTAGACATCAAGCAGTTTCTGGCGTCGTTGCCGGGGAGGTGAGTTCTTGAAGGTATATCTTTAGATCTTGGAATCGAATCTTTTTGTTTCTTGTTTTATCGCTAGTTTAGTATATAAAATAAAACTACTAAAAAATGGAATTAAGGTTGCCTCATATGCTTCATCTTTTTAATGTCTTCCGTGAAAATGATGGGAAGGAAAATTGTGCTCAAGTACTAGAAGAAGAATTACATAGAATGCTTGGTATAAAATATGTGAATAATGAGCATGATTGCAATGTTGTTAGTATGAATTCTTTGAATACCCATGATGCTAATGATATGCAAAGCCACAAGCTTGGGGATGCTATGTTTGATGAAGATGATATGTTTAGTCCCCCAAGTTTTGATGAGAATATTTATTATGATGAAAGCATGCCTTCTATTTATGATGATTATATTGATGAAAGTGGGTTTGGAAGAGTGTCAAATTTAGGAAGCAATGATCCCACTATTTTGGAGGATGTTGAATATTATTGTGATAATTACGAAAGTGGATTTGGAGAGGTCATGACTTTATTTAGTGATGAATCCCTATTTCGTAAGAGGTTCCAATTGATTATGAGAACAAAGTTGCTATCTATGATGATTATTGTGATGACTTTTATGCTATTAAGAATAATGATAACCATGAAACTTGTCACAATGATTTTAGTTTTCAATTGGATTATGCCTCACATGATAGTTATTTGTTTGAGTTTGCTCCCACTTCTATTCATGAGAAGAAATTTGCTTATGAGGAGAGTAATAAAAATTCTATGCTTGTAGATCATGAAAAGAATGCTTTATGTGATGGTTATATTGTTGAATTCATTCATTATGTTACTGAATTATTATGAGGGAGGAATATATGCTTGTAGGAATTGCAATAATATCACGTTTCCTCTCTATGTGCTTAAAATCTTGAAGTTATGCTTGTTTTGCTTTCCTATGCTAGTTGATTCTTGTTCCCATAAATTGTTTGCTCACAAAATCCCTATGCATAGGAAGTGGGTTAGAATTAAATGTGCTAGTCATATTCTTCATGATGCTCTCTTTATGTTTCAATTCTTATCTTTTATGTGAGCATCATTGAAATCATCATGCCTAGCTAGGGGCGTTAAACGTTAGCGCTTGTTGGGAGGCAACCCAATTTTATTTTTGTTCTTTGCTTTTGATCCTGTTTAGTAATAAATAACTCATCTAGCCTCTGTTTAAATGTGGTTTTATGTTTTAGTTAGTGTTTGTTCCAAGTAGAACCTTTGGGAAGACTTGGGTGAAGTCTTTATGACCTTGCTGTAAAAAACAGAAACTTTAGCGCTCACGAGTTTAGCTGCCATTTTTTACTGGAGAGTGATTTTAAGTTGATTCTTTTTGCAGAATATAATAGAAAAATTCATCCCATCCACCAATTTATTTCAGAATTTTTGGAGTTCCAGAAGTATACATTTGATACAGATAAGTACAGACTGTTCTGTTTTTGACAGATTCTGTTTTCATTGTGTTGTTTGCTTATTTTGACGAATCTATGAGTAGTATCGGAGGGTATGAACCATAGAGAAGTTGGAATACAGTAGATATTACACCAATATGAATTTAGAATGAGTTCACAACAGTACCTAAGTGGTGGTTTCATTTTCTTATACTATCAGAGCTTACGAGTTTTCTGTTGAGTTTTGTGTTGTGAAGTTTTCAAGTTTTTGGTAAAGATTCGATGGACTATGGAATAAGGAGTGGAAAGAGCCTAAGCTTGGGGATGCCCAAGGCACACCAAGGTAATATTCAAGGACAACCAATAGCCTAAGCTTGGGGATGCCCCGGAAGGCATCCCCTCTTTCGTCTTTGTTCATCGGTAACTTTACTTGGAGCTATATTTTTATTCACCACATGATATGTATTTTTCTTGGAGCGTCATTTTATTTTCTTTTTTTTTGCTTGCTGTTTGAATAAAATACCAAGATCTGAAATTCTTAAATGTTATAGAGTCTTCACATAGTTACATAATTATTCAGCTACTCATTGATCTTCACTTATATCTTTCGGAGTAGTTTGTCATTTGCTCTAGTGCTTCACTTATATCCTTTTAGAGCACGGCGGTGGTTTTATTTTGAAGAAATAGATGAACTCTCATGATTCACTTTTATTATTTTGAGAGTCCTAAACAGCATGGTAATTTGCTTTGGTTATGAAACTAGTCCTAATATGATAGGCATCCAAGATGGGTACAATAAAAACTTTCATATAAAGTGCATTGGATACTATGAGAAGTTTGATGCTTGATGATTGTTTTGACATATGAAGATGGTGATATTAGAGTCGTGCTAGTTGAGTAATTGTGAAATTGAGAAATACTTGTGTTGAGGTTTGCAAGTCCCGTAGCATGCACGTATGGTAACCGCTGTGTGACAAATTTGAAGCATGAGGTGTTCTTTGATTGCCTTCGTTATGAGTGGCGGTCGGCACGAGCGATGGTCTTTTCCTACCAATCTATCCCCCTAGGAGCATGCGCGTCGTGCTTGGTTTTGATGACTTGTAGATTTTTGCAATAAGTATGTGAGTTCTTTATGACTAATGTTGAGACCATGGATTATATGCACTCTCACCCTTCCATCATTGCTAGCCTCTTCGGTACCGTGCATTGCCCTTTCTCACCTCGAGAGTTGGTGCAAACTACGCCGGTGCATCCAATCCCCGTGATATGATACGCTCTATCACACATAAACCTCCTTATATCTTCCTCAAAACAGCCACCATACCTATCTATTATGGCATTTACATAGCCATTCCGAGATATATTGCCATGCAACTTTCCGCCGTTCCCGTTTGTTATGACAGGTTTCATCATTGTCATATTACCTTGCATGATCATGTAGTTGACATTGTATTTGTGGCAAAGCCACCATGCATAATTTCATACATGTCACTCTTGATTCATTGCCCATCCCGGTACACCGCCGAAGGCATTCATATAGAGTCATACTTTGTTCTAGTATCGAGTTGTAATCTTTGAGTTGTAAATAAATAGAAGTGTGATGATCATCATTAATGGAGCATTGTCCTAAAAAAAAGAAAAAAAAGAAAGGCAAAAAAAGGCCAAATAAAAAATAAAATAAAAGGGACAATGCTACTATCCTTTTTTTCCCACACTTGTGCTTCAAAGTAGCACCATGATCT
This sequence comes from Aegilops bicornis, assembly GCA_021605145.1. Classification (NCBI taxonomy): domain Eukaryota; kingdom Viridiplantae; phylum Streptophyta; class Magnoliopsida; order Poales; family Poaceae; genus Aegilops; species Aegilops bicornis. Next base: position 449,927,767 of record CM038671.1, on the reverse strand, counting down.
TAATGATAGAGAGTCTCTTATATTGTCACTTTCATATACTAGTGAGAATTTTTCATTATAGAACTTGGCTTGTATATGCCAACAATGGGCTTCCTCAAATGCCCTAGGTCTTCGTGAGCAAGCAAGTTGGATGCACACCCACTTAGTTTCTTTTGTTGAGCTTTCATACATTTATAGCTCTAGTGCATCTGTTGCATGGCAATCCCTACTCCTCGCATTGACATCAATTGATGGGCATCTCCATAGCCCATTGATTAGCCGCGTCAACGTGAGACTTTCTCCTTTTTTGTCTTCTTCACACAACCCCCATCATTATATTCTATTCCACCCAAAGTGCTATCTCCATGGCTCACGCTCATGTATTGCATGAAAGTTGAAAAAGTTTGAGAATACTAGAGTATGAAACAATTGCTTGGCTTGTCATCGAGGTTGTGCATGATGAGAGCATTTTTGTGTGACAAAAATGAAGCATGGCCAAACTATATGATTTTGTAGGGATGAGCTTTCTTTGGCTATGTTATTTTGAGAAGACATAATTGCTTGGTTAGTATGCTTGAAGTATTATTATTTTTATGTCAATATTAAAATTTTGTCTTGAATCTTTCGGATCTGAACATTCATGCCACAATAAGGAAAATTACATTGAAAATTATTTTAGGTAGCATTCCACATCAAAAATTCTGTTTTTATCATTTACCTACTCGAGGACGAGCAGGAATTAAGCTTGGGGATGCTTGATACGTCTCCAATGTATCTATATTTTTTGATTGTTCCATGCTATTATATTACCCATCTAGGATGTTTTATATGCATTTATATGCTATTTTATATGATTTTGGGGACAAACCTATTAACCTAGAGCCCAGTGCCAGTTTCTGTTTTTTCCTTGTTTTTGAGTTTTACAGAAAAGGAATACCAAACGGAGTCCAATTGACCTGCCAATTTTTGTGGATTTTTTATGGACCAAAAGAAGCCTCCAGAGTAAAAGAGTTGGGCTAGAAGAGTCCTGAGCCGTCCATGAGGGTGGAGGGCGCGCCCTACCCCCCTGGGCGTGGACCCCTATCTCGTGGATGACTCGTAGACCCCCCCCCCCCCCTGACATGAGACCGACGCCAAAAATTCCTATAAATACTGAAACCTCTAGAACATAACCTAGATCGGGAGTTCCGCCGCAAGCCTCTGAGCCACCAAAACCAATCGGGACCTGCTCGGCACCTGGGAGGGATCCCTCACCGGTGGCCATCTTCATCATCACGGCGTTCTCCATGACGAGGAGGGAGTAGTTCACCTCCGGGCTGTGGGTGTGTACCACTAGCTATGTGTTTGATCTCTCTCTCTCTCTCTCTCTCTCTCTCTCTCTCGTGTTCTTGATTCGGCACGATCTTGATGTTTCACGAGCTTTGCTATTATAGTTAGATCTTATGATGTTTCTCCCCCTCTAAACTCTTGTAATGGATTGAGTTTTCCCTTTGAACTTATCTTATCAGATTGGGTCTTTAAGGATTTGAGAACACTTGATGTATGTCTTGCGTGGGATACCCGTGGTGACAATGGGGTATTCTATTGAATCACTTGATGTATGTTTTGGTGATCGACTTGCGGGTTCCGTGACCTTGGGAATCTATGCATAGGGGTTGGCACATGTTTTCGTCTCGACTCTCCGGTAGAAACTTTGGGGCACTCTTTGAAGCACTTTGTGTTGGTTTGAATAGATGAATCTGAGATTGTGTGATGCATATCGTATAATCATACCCACGGATACTTGAGGTGACATTGGAGTACCTAGGTGACATTAGGGTTTTGGTTGATTTGTGTCTTAAGGTGTTATTCTAGTACGAACTCTATGATAGATCAAACGGAAAGAATAGCTTCGTGATATTTTACTACGGACTCTTGAATAGATCGATCATAAAGGATAACTTTGAGGTGGTTTCGTACCCTACCATAATCTCTTCGTTTGTTCTCCACTATTAGTGACTTTGGAGTGACTCTTTGTTGCATGTTGAGGGATAGTTATATGATCCAATTATGTTATTATTATTGAGAGAACTTGCACTAGTGAAAGTATGAACTCTAGGCCTTGTTTCCTAGCATTGCAATACCATTTACGCTCACTTTTATCGCTTGTTACCTTGCTGTTTTCATATTTTCAGATTACAAAAACCTATATCTATCATCCATATAGCACTTGTATTACCATCTCTTCGCCGAACTAGTGCACCTATACAATTTACCATTGTATTGGGTGTGTTGGGACACAAGAGACTCTTTGTTATTTGGTTGCAGGGTTGTTTGAGAGAGACCATCTTCATCCTACGCCTCCCAAGGATTGATAAACCTTAGGTCATCCACTTGAGGTAAATTTGCTACTGTCCTACAAACCTCTGCACTTAGAGGCCCAACAACGTCTACAAGAAGAAGGTTGTGTAGTAGACATCACCAGCCCGGACATCCGGCACCTCGCGAAGGCCTGGACATCCGGCCTCCCCTGTCTGCGTACAGTGTAAGGGTCGAAGCCCATGTACCCTTTCGCCCCCTAGACTATATATACTCCTCCTCCTACCTCTTTCTAGGGTTAGCATTGGTTTAGCTCATATGTGAGATAAAGCTTTGCTCATCCATACAGATCTACTCCACGAGAGAGACCACGACCCCTCTACGGAGAAGATCACCTTGGATTCAAGACCCCCTCTTGGGTGGCCCCATCAAGACCTCCTCTAGGAGAAGAACCGGTTACCTTTGTATCGTCCTTTGTTGATCGTGAATCTTGTATTTCCTCTCGTGTTCCGAGGATCTAGCATATGTGTGACTATATCTTGTTGGTTTGAGAGTTCCTCTTGTGTTTTCCCTTGTGTTTCCCCGTGTGTTCTTCGTGTTCTTAGTTGGGATCCGCTCCTTTCGTGAAAGATCGGCCGAATAGGGTTCCACCCTACACCACTTATTCTATTTTTTGGTTCTTTTGTTTTTGAAAGGTAACTTGCAAAAAAATTGCAACCAACAAGAAAAAAACAAACGAAAATCAAAACCAAATAAATAGTAAAGTGGAACAAACCAACACGAATGTTTGACAACGAGCTGAAGTACAACCTCATTATAACTTAAAAATAAATTCTGTCACATCTTGATATAGACATGGAAGTAACCTCTGCAAGCTTAAGATTTTGCAAGCCCAAACTCAGGGAGATTATTATGGAGGTGGGTAATACTGAGCCCATTCTTGGCTCCTATCGGAGAAGTTGTTGGCCATGTACGCAGACGTGTCTCGAAAGGACGCGGCGAGGTTGCTCCTGTTGTTGATGGAGCCCTTGAGGTTGTTGATGTCGGCGTAGGTTTTGTAGGGCACACCGTCTTGTGCATCTTCTTGGGGAAACAATTTCTTGGTTGTTAAGGAAACAAATTATCTCCAAAAGGAGTTCCCCCGCCATTTACTAGTTTGCCTCCTTATGAAATGCTTCAATCAGAATTCTTGTTTACTTCCCATGGAACGAGAGTTTGCTTCTATCTAATCTACACAAAATTTAGTTTTAGATGGTTTTCTTCTAAACACAACAAATTTAGGATTCACCTATCCAAGCTTGAGCATCCACGTTTAATGAAATTTGCTACAATGTTTGTTCTCAATGCAAACACTTCATGATTCCATTGACTGAAAATTGAGCTTCCTTGGTTAATGAAAATTTCTTTAGTTGAATAGAATTAGCATTGTATGCATTGAAGACAACAAATTTATGCTCTTGGTTATAACTTATTTTTGTGCATCATGTAACAACATGTTATATTTCTTCAAAAAGCATTAGGAAATTGATCCCATGGACTGGAGAACTTGCTTCAAACAAAAGAGTAACTTGTTTCCACCGAGAAGATTTTTTTTCTTTCAACATTACACATGATTCGAACAAACTAGGATGAGTTTCCAATGAAATAAAATTTGCATCTATCGAAAGGATAGTTTGCTTCCATGAACAAGCAGCACGGATATGTAATTACATTTGCATTGCTTGCGTTAATTGTTTTCTACTTGGGTAGCGGTGTATCTCCTGAAGGTGCGGGCAGCAAGCAGAGCACTCGTGACAATGATCACGTCGTGTGGCTACAGGAGTTTCTCAATCGCGAGAGCTCTGTGCACCTTGCATCGATGGAGCGTCAATGGAAGGAGACAAGAGGCGATGACCTGCGGTAGCTGCCAATGTTGCACCTCAATGTGTCCATCTCTAAGGAGTGGTGGGGTGAAAGGGATACAATCTTGGTGGTGCGGTGGATGGAGAGATCAAAATCAAGTGGATTAGAAGACGAGATGAAGGGGATCAAATCTGGAGCGCTAATGGAGAGCACAGGGGCATCACAGGTGGATGACGTGTTGGGCATTGAGGTGGGTCGCAAGTAGGAGAGGGGAACTAAGGTGAGAAATTTAGTTCGGGGAGCGGAAATAAGCGAGATTAGTGGGATCATGCAGACATGGCTGCATCACATAGGAAGGTTTGAACAAGGCAAGCGGTTCCTTGGTATATCTCTATCGTCTGATGAAAGCTAAATCGATGGAGCACGAGTGGTCTAATGATTTATTTGTGTAGGATTACTGCTAGGAAGTGTCTATCATGGTAGAATCATACGATGGACCCGCTATTCTGGTGGGAGTGTCCTTTTGGTTCTGGGAGCATGATGAATAGTAAATTCAAAATAAATAGCAAATAACTTTAAAAATTTTGATTTTTTGTGTGGATGTCCATGTTAGTCTAACAAATACAACAACAAACAACAAAGCCTTTAGTCCCGAACAAGTCGGGATAGGTTAGTGCTGAAATCCATAAGATCTTGCAACCAACTCATGGTTCTGGCACATGGATAGGAAGCTTCCACACATCTCTGTCCGTGGCTAGTTCTTTGGTGATACTCCAGTCCTCCGGATCTCTCTTTATAGACTCCTCGCACGTCAAGTTCGGCCTACCCCAACCTCTCTTAAACATTATCAGCACACTTTTAATCGTTCGCTATGCACTGGAGGTTCTGTAAGCCTGCGCTGAATATACTCAAACCATCTCAAGACGATGTTGGACAAACTTTTATTCAATCGGTGCTACCCAACTCTATCTCATATATCATCATTCCGGATACGATCCTTCCTTGTGCTGCCACACATTAATATCAACATGCGCATCTACACTACATCAAATTGTTGAATATGTCGCATTTTAGTCGGCCAACACTCAGCGCCATACAACATTACGGGTCGAATCGCCGTCCTATAGAACCTACCTTTTAATCAAACAAGTGTGCTTGACAATTTTCGTGGGAAACGAGACAACAATGCTTTGTCGGTAAAAAAACAAAATTAAGTGTAATATTTTAAGAGCACATTTGGCGTTAAATTTATTTTTTTGCACGGGTCAAAATGCTAAGTTTTTCATTAAAAATTTCAGGTAGCATTTGGGTGTGACAATGAACACATCTAAATTTTTTCAAAAGAAATTCGCATTTGCAAAAGGTACTTTTGACGGACAGGAGCATACGCTCCAACAGCCGACTTGGGTATCTGTATTGTGGTGACCAAATATGAGTTGGATCGCTTAACTGATGTTAATGAATAATGATGGAGATGAAGCGTTGACAAGCCTCATTTACATAGTAAAAGATGAAGCCACTCGCCTGTAGCGACCAGACCTCAAACAGTCTGATCTCTGTGCTCAGTGTCATCCCTGGATCAGTAATGCTGACACCACACAGTACTTGAATAATTTATAATAGAGTAGCAATCACACACTTATTACAATCGAATGTCTCAAGAGAGAACTTAATAAGATAAATATGGCTTAAGGCCATCTAATACGATAACAGCGGAAGGCTTGGAAGAATAAGCGAGTCCATCAACTCCAACGACATCACTGAGTATAGAAGCACGACCTATGCACCTTACTCGTCGTCTGAAAAGTCTGCAACATGAAACGTTGCAGCCAAACGGGTCAAGCACATGGAATATCTTTGGCAATGTAACACATAGAGAATAACGGAATGATAAGCCTATACTACATGCATATATGGCTGGTGGAAAAGCTCTATGGTTACAGTTTTTGCGTAAAGCCAATTTTTCCCTACTTCAAAGGAATAAATTTATATAACTATCATGGTGGTTGTGAAACATTGAGAATGGTTGACACCATTCTCAATCCCAATTAAAAAGTACTCATTAAAACCCAACAATATTAATTAAAAGTAACATGATGAGATTCACACGATATCCAAGTACTAGATACTCAAGATGTCCATAACCGGGGACACGACTAACCATGATTAGTTTATACACTCTGCAGAGGTTTGCGCACTTTTCCCCACAAGACTCGATTGCCTCCGTTTGTTTTCTCTCACTACATGGTGTTTGAGAGACGGATGACCGAGACATAGTCTTTCAGAAGCGCTAGCACCTTACATGTGGGTAGACCGTACAAACCTACATCCCCTACATCAGCTAGCCTACCCGTAAGAGTTCGCACAACTTAATCAACTACGCCAGAGCCCATAATGGCTTGTGGCTGCACATGGAAGTTTCTAGTTTGAATAATCTCATAATCCCTTTGAGGCTAGGTGGCGGTCCGAAGAAATACAGGCAAGTCCTGATAGAAACCAGGTGCCTCAATCCACCCAGATGTGTGTTTAAGTTGCCACCTTAAATAAACCATTAATTTAACAAATCTCACATCTGTCATGGAAACACTCACCCAATCCAAGTCTACTAGCATAGCATAGCATAATAAGCAAACGTAGAAGTAACTCCCAAGGGTTTATAATAAAACAGGTAATAGGTACTACCTCAACTACTTCCCATCCCACAATTTAATTAGATCCTAATCATGCAAGTGTTTGAGGATAGATCTAATGCATAAAAACTGGGTATGAGAAGAGGTATGATCAAATGTTACTTGCCTTTGCCGATGATCCATGAAACCTAGAGACTCAAGTAACATGGCGCACTCCGGGTATTCTATCGCAGACAAACAAACAAGCATACAATAAGTACTCATCTAATGCACAAGTAAAACTCAAATAGATCTAACCAGATAGTTCAACATAAGAACTCTGGTTTGCAAAAATAATCAAATCAAACGAAGCAACGAAAGTCAAACGGCGGAAGAAAACAGCTCTGTTTTACTAATCTGGATCTGAGTCAAATTAAACAGAATCAAAAACTTGTTTAAGTAGATTATTCGGAAAGAGGGTTTCGAGACGAAACTCCAGGCGCTTGAATCGCCTGATTCCGATAAACGAGCGAAAAGTTATACTAAAACGAAAATCGGATCAGGAATCGCGATCAGAAAAATCGCGGATTAAATCCGAGAAAAAGAAAAAATGACGAACGGGTTAACGAACGGACGTTCGTTAACTAAACTAATCTGACGAATGCGTTCGTTAAAAACGAACGAACAAACGCTATTTAACCTAAACCGAAAAAGAAACCGAAACTCAAAAAACGAAACTAAAAAAACCAAAAAAAAACCGAGATAAAAACCGTAAAAAAAACCTTCCGGTTTTTAGAAAAACCGGCGACACGGTTTGCATGGCGGCGAACCTCGTCCGGCGGGATTCCGCGACGGCGGGCGGGTCGGGCGGGCGGGATCGGCGGCGGGATCCGGCGCGGCGACGGCGGCGGCGGTTGGCGGCGGCGGTGGCGGCTGGGCTCAAGGCGGTCGGTTAGGGTTCGCCCGGGTGGGCCGGCTTATAAAGCCTCGGGCCGGGAGTCCTAGGGGGACACGGCCCGTAGGTCGGGGCGTGTTTTTTTTTAATAATTCCGCGCAGAGGAAAATAAAAAGGAATACTAAACGAACTCCAAAAATCCCGAAATAAATTCCCCCCGGCTTCTAAAATCAAGCCGGACAAGATGAACTTTTATTTGGGGCCTAAATGCAATTTTGAAAATGCGCATTTTTCCTAAATTCAAATAAAAAGGCGAAAAACTCCAAAATAAAATCTTATTTGATTTTATTATTAAATCTTCATTATTTCTTTATTTTTGGGAAAGTCATTTTATTCCCTCTCTCATATATTGATAGTAGAAATAATTGAAGACAAAATAATTAAAATCAAGTGATCCTATTTTCAAAATTTGAGAAAACTCAAATATGAAAATAACGAAAATCCCCAACTCTCTCCGTGGGTCCTTGAGTTGTGTAGAATTTCTAGGATCGAGCAAAAATGCAACGAAAAAAATATGATATGCAATGATGCTCTATGTTACAAACCTACCCCCTTAAGATGAATCTCGCCCTCGAGATTCGGGTTGGCTAGAAAATAGGTGAGGGTGGTCCTTAAGCAAATCTTCCTCTCGCTCCCAGGTGGCTTCATCCTCAGTGTGGTGGCTCCACTGAACTTTGCAAAACTTAATGACCTTGTTGCGGGTGACTCGGCTGGCATACTCCAGAATCTTAACTGGTTTCTCCTCGTAGGTCAAATCATCATTCAACTGAATCGCTTCCAGTGGCACTGTATCTCTCAGTGGTATATCGGCCATCTCTGCGTGACACTTCTTCAACTGAGAAACATGAAACACATCATGAACTCCTGACAATCCTTCGGGTAGTTCCAACTTGTACGCAACTTCTCCCATGCGTTCCAAAATACAATAAGGTCCTACAAATCGGGGTGCTAACTTTCCCTTAACTCCAAAACGCTTAACTCCTCAAAGTGGCGATACTCAAAGATAAACTATGTCTCCGACTTCGTATTCTGTCTCCTTGCGTTTTGAATCCGCATAACTTTTCTGTCTCGACTGGGCTACCTTGAGCCTATCGCGAATCAACTTTGCTTTCTGTTCAGACTCCTTAATCAAATCCGGTCCAAACAACTAGCGGTCTCCAACTTCATCCCACAACAACGAGGTCCTGCACCTCCTTCCGTACAAGGCTTCGAAAGGTGCCATCTTCAGACTGGTTTGATAACTGTTGTTATAAGAAAACTCCACATATGGCAAGTTATCATCCCAACTTGATCCATAATCCAAAGCACAAGCTCTAAGCATATCCTCCAAAATCTGGTTGACTCTCTCGGTTTGTCCATCTGTCTATGGATGAAAAGCTGTGCTAAACTCCAGCCTAGTTCCCAAAGTTTCGTGCAATCGCTTCCTAACTTTGAGGTAAACCGGGTCCCTCTATCTCGACACGATACTCCTCGGAACTCCATGCAAGCATACAATCTCGGTCATGTATATCTTAGCCAATTTGGCACCGCTGTAGGTAGTCTTTATCGAATGAAATGAGCTACCTTCACAAACGATCGACTACAACCCAAATCGAGTCATAGCCTGAACGAGTCCTGGGCAATCCCGTGATGAAATCCATACCTAGTTTATCCCACTTCCATTCGGGTATAGGCAACGGCTGTAACAATCCTGCTGGCTTCTGATGTTCTGCCTTCACCCTCTGACATACATCACAAACTACGATGTACTCTGCAATATCCTTCTTCATTCCGGTCCACCAGAAAGTATTCTTCAAATCCAAATACATCTTGGTATTTCCTGGGTGAATCGAATATGGTGAATCATGTGCCTCTTGCAAAATCAACTTCCTGATCTCCGGGTCATTGGGCACATAAACACGGTCTTCAAACCATAGGGTATCGTGCTAATCCTCACGAAATCCCTTAGCCTTTCCTTCGCTCATTTTCTCCTTTATAGAGGCAATCTCTTTGTCAGTCTTCTGAGCTTCCCTGATTTTATCCATCAAAGTTGACTGAATCTCCAATACTGCTACATAGCCTCTCGGAACTATTTCCAAACATAGCTCTCGAAGATCCTCGGCTAACTCCTTTGGTATTTCTCCCGTCATTAGTGTATTGACGTGATTCTTACGGCTCAACGCGCCTGCTACCACGTTAGCCTTTCCGGGGTGATAATGCAATCTCATATCGTAATCCTTGATGAGCTCCAACCATCTTCTCTGCCTGAGATTCAGCTCCTTCTGCGTGAAGATGTACTTCAAACTCTTGTGATCCGTATACACCTCACAATGATTTCCAATGAGGAAATGTCTCCATGTTTTCAACACATGCACTACGGCTGCTAACTCCAAATCATGCGTATCATAATTTTGCTCATGAGGCTTAAGCTGTCGTGAAGCATACGAAACAACTCTTTCCCTCCTGCATAAGCACTGCTCCAAGTCCTCGTCGTGAAGCGTCGCAATACACCTCATAATCCTTGGTCTGATCTGGCAGAATTAACACTGGCGAGGTAACCAAACGTTTCTTCAACTCTTGGAAACTAGCTTCACACTCCTCGGTCAAATGAACTTGGTATCCTTCTTCAACAATTCTGTCATAGGCTTCGCAATCCTTGAGAAATTCTCAATGAATCTCCGGTAGTATCCTGCGAGTCCAAGGAAATTCCGGATCTCTCCAACTGTTGTTGGCGCTTCCCAGTTTGTTACGGTGACAACTTTAGTGGGGTCCACTGCTATACCTCCTCCGAATATAACATGTCCAAGAAATCCAACTTCCTTCAACCAAAACTCACACTTGCTGAACTTGGCATATAACTGTTGTTCTCTGAGCTTCTCGAGTACCAATCGTAAATGCTCTTTATGTTCCTCTTCATTCTTCGATTAAACCAAAATATCATCAATGAACACCACGACGAACTTATCCAAAAACTCCATAAACACTTTGTTCATCATGTTCATAAAATAGGCAGGTGCGTTAGTCTGACCTAATGACATAACGGTTTTCTCATACAGCCCGTGCACTGGTGGTAAAAGCCGTCTTAGGTATATCCCGCTCTCGAATCTTCAATCGATGGTACCACGATCGCAAATCGATCTTGGAAAACACCTTAGCTCCTTGCAATTGGTCAAACAAGTCCTTGATCATCGGTAATGGGTACTTGTTCTTAATGGTCACTTCATTCAATCCTCGATAATCAACAACCATTCTTAATGATCCATCCTTCTTCTCCACTAGAATCTTGGTGATCCCCAAGGCGAAGAACTTGGGCGAATAAAACCTTTATCCGATAACTCCTTAATCTGCTTCTTAATTTCCTCCAAATCTTGGGCTGGCATCCTATACGGTCTCTTAGATATCGCCCAAAGGCTCGGTAGTAGTTCAATAAGAAATTCAATGTCTTTGTCCGTGGCATGCCCAGCAACTCTTCCGAAACACGTCCGGTAATCCCTTACCATCGGTACTTCCTCCGCACAACTCCCAAGTATGAATTTACATGTGCTCTCCTCGGCTCATGCCGTGATACAAACTTGATTCTCCTTCCTTCCGGGGTGGTAAGTAAAATTGACTTACTGGCGCAATCTATGTTTCCTCCATACTTCGATAACCAATCCATGCCTAATATCACATCCAATCCTTGCAATTCCAAAACTATTAGGTCCGAGGGAAATACATAGTGTCCAATCCTTAATGGCAGTCGACTGACCATAGACTAGCCATGTATTCTGCTCCGGGTGAGGTTACTAGCATGGGTGACCTAAGGGCTTGGGTTGGTAATTTATACTTATCCACAAATCCCCTTGATATGTATGAATGCGATGCACCAGTATAAAAAAGAACAACTGCAGTAAATGACTTAACCAGAAACTTACCTATTACTGCGTCTGGCTAAGCTTCAACCTCCTCCACGGTTACGTGGTTCACTTGTCCTCTGTTGAAAGGGTTTGGCTTCTTTCCTGAGCTTCCATTACCATTTTGGCCTTCTGGACAATCATTTGCATAATGCCCAGTCTTGCGGCACTTAAAGCAAGTGATGTGGCTCAGGTCTACCTTGGATGGTGTTGACGGGTTAGTGCGGTTTTGTCCATTGCTTCCTCCATTCCGCTTTCCATTCTTGGTGCCATTATGGTTGTGCGAGCTACCTCCTCCATGGGTATGCTGAAATTGTCCTCCTGGTTTCGGGGTAAAGCGAAGTTTCTGCTGAGCTCCAGAGTTATTCTTCCCCTGTCCATACTTCCTCTTGCGATTGTCAATCTGTTGTTGCTTCCCTTCAATCATAAGCGCATGATCTACCAACTCCTGGTAGTTATTGAAGGTGGCTACCATTAACTGCATGCTCAGCTCATCATTCAGTCCTTCTAGAAACTTCTCCTGCTATCGCATCTGTAGCAACGTCATCTGGGGCATAACGTGCTAACTTACTAAAATCATCCACATACTGGCCAACTGTCCGTCCTCCTTGGCGCAAGTTGTGAAACTCACGCTTCTTCATGGCCATAGCTCCTGCTGAAACATGGGCAGTACGGAAAGCTTGCTGAAACTGATCCCATGTGACAGTGTCTACAGGGTAAGTGTCTGTAAAATTCTCCCACCATGCCGCTGCGGGTCCTTCGAGCTGATGTGCGGCAAATTTCACCCTTTCTCCATCTCAGACATCCTGCAGTGGTCAACTCCCTCCCTATCTTACGGAGCCAATCATCTGCAACAATCGGCTCGGTGCTACTAGAAAACACCGGCGGATTCATCCTTAAGAAACGGGTCAAATGGTCAACAGGTGGTGGTGGTGGTGGGTTGTTGTTTTTGTTGTTGTTGCCTTGGTTCTGTACCAATGTTTGAATCAAGGCATTCTGCTGCTGAATCAACTGAGTGATCTCTGGTGGGAAAACAAATCCGGGGTCGTGTCTCGGAGGCATCTGAGGGGTTTAAAGAAAAGACGAGAGTTAAGAATAGAATGAGATCTAGAGAGAAACACTACCCATATGCACATGAGACAAATCACACAATATCACTCCAATCAATTCAAACAAGGGCATACAACGGTCTATCTATCGTTACAAAGTGCTGAAACTGAAACTAATATAAACTGGGGGAAATCTACTACTGTTATGGTGGTCAACTAGAAAAACTGCTCCGATGAAGACTCCATGATATCTGCTCCGACTTCATCTTTGTAATCATCATCACTAGGATCGGAATCGGTGTAAATCGATGATGATGTAGTTCTCTGGACGGTGCTATCTTCATCTTCTCCTCCGGTGCTGAATTCCCCATGAGTTCTTCAATCTTCTCCTTAAGATCGCTGCTTTTGTCCCACTAGAGCTACAATCTCCTCCATGTAGTCCTTGCGAGTGGCCTTGAGTTCTCCTTCTAGTTCGATAATCTTGGCTTTTGCTGTCTTCAACTCCATCATGTCTGCAAGACATCCGGGTTCTCTGGCGCCGAATGTGCTGATTTAACTCTGGATGAAAGGCTGCAATGGCTCGGTCCTTCTTAGTGCCAACTATCTCCCATTGTTCATCTCGGCGCCCACAAATCTGGTAGATAGTATCCTTGAGGTCTTCTTTGTAAACTTCTCCAATGCGTCCCATGGTTATGTGAGCTGCCATGCTCTTTCCCAGACTCCAGGTTGGTGCATTGAAAACACACTCTATGGGCTCCGTGATTGGTGCAAACGTCCTTCCGGGAACTTGAGCTTGAATCTTCCAGCGCTTTTCTTCAGGTAAAGTGGAATTGTAGGTCCCGATGAATCTTGGTAATCCAATGTTAAGGTACTTAGTGACTTCCTTCAGGTGTCGTCCGAAGGGTGTATCTTCATCCGGCTGAGTGAACTTGATCCTCGCTTCTGTCATCCTAAAAGAGTAGAAAAGATGAGGAGTTAGAAATGAGAAGAGAGAGTAGTGATCTAGGGCTTTAGCTTAATGGTCGTGTCCTAGAGTCGTGGTGCTCGATACCATCTTTGTACCGACCAGGACCTCAAACAGTCGATCTACGTGCTCGATGTCATCCTGGATCGAGTAATGTCGACACCACACAAGATTTGAAGGATTTATAACAGAGTAGCAATCACACACTTATTACAATCGAATGTCTCAAGAGAGAACTTAATAAGATAAATATGGCTTAAGGCCATCTAATACGATAACAATGGAAGGCTTGGAAGAATAAGCGAGTCCATCAACTCCAACGGCATCACCGAGTATAGAACCACGACCTATGCACCTTACTTGTCGTTCGAAAAGTGCGCAACATGAAGCGTTGCAGCCCGAAAACGGGTCTACACATGGAATATCTTTGGCAATGTAACACATAGAGAATAATGGAATGATAAGCCTATACTACGCATATGTGGCTGGTGGAAAAGCTCTACGGTTACAGTTTTGCATAAAGCCAGTTTTTCCCTACTTCAAAGGAATAAATTTATTTAACTATCATGGTGGTTGTGAAACATTGAGAATGGTTGACAGCATTCTCAATCCCAATTAAAAATTACTCATTAAAACCCAACAATATTAATTAAAAGTAACATGATGAGATTCACATGATATCCAAGTACTAGATACTCAAGATGTCCATAACCGGGGACACGGCTAACCATGATTAGTTTATACACTCTGCAGAGGTTTGCGCACTTTTCCCCACAAGACTCGATCACCTCCGTTTGTTTTCTCGCACTACATGGTGTTTGAGAGCAGATGACCGAGACATAGTCTTTCGAAGCGCTTAGCACCTTACATGTGGGTAGACCGTACCAACCTACATCCCCTACATCAGCTAGCCTACCCGTAAGAGTTCGCACAACTTAATCAACTACGCCAGAGCCCATAATGGCTTGTGGCTGCACACAGAAGTTTCTAATTTGAATAATCTCATGATCCCTTTGAGCCTGGGTGGCGGTCCGAAGAAATACAGGCAAGTCCTGATAGAAACCAGGTGCCTCAATCCACCCAGATGTGTGTTTAAGTTGCCACCTTAAATAAACCATTAATTTAACAAATCTCACATCTGTCATGGACACACTCACCCAATCCACGTCTACTAGCATAGCATAGCATAATAAGCAAACGTAGAAGTAACTCCCAAGGGTTTATAATAAAGCAGTAATAGGTACTACCTCAACTACTTCCCATCCCACAATTTAATTAGATCCTAATCATGCAAGTGTTTGAGGATAGATCTAATGCATAAAACTGGGTATGAGAAGAGGTATGATCAAAGTGTTACTTGCCTTGCCGATGATCCATGAAACCTAGAGACTCAAGTAACAAGCGCTCCGGGTATTCTATCACAGACAAACAAACAAGCATACAATAAGTACTCATCTAATGCACAGGTAAAACTCAAATAGATCTAACCAGATAGCTCAACTTAAGAACTCCGGTTTGCAAAAAGAATAAAATCAAACGAAGCAACAAAAGTCAAACGGCGGAAGAAAACAGCTCTGTTTTACTAATCTGGATCTAAGTCAAATTTTACAGAAGCAAAAACTTGTTTAAGTAGGTTATTCGGAAAGAGGGTGTCAAGACGAAACTCCAGGCGCTTGAATCGCCTGATTCCGATAAACGAGCGAAAAGTTATACTAAAAGGAAAATCGGATCAGGAATCGCGATCAGAAAAATCGTGGATTAAATCCGAGAAAAAGAAAAAACGACGAACGGGTTAACGAACGGACGTTCGTTAACTAAACTAATCTGACGAACGCGTTCGTTAAAAACGAACGAACGAACGTTCGCTATTTAACCTAAACCGGAAAAAAACCGAAACTAATAAAAAACGAACTAAAAAAAACGAAAAAAACCAAGATAAAAACGTAAAAAAAAACGTCCGGTTTTTAGAAAAACCGGCGGCACGGTTTTCGAGGCGGCGGCGAACCTCGTCCGGCGGGATTACGGCGACGGCGGGGCGGCGGGGTCGGGCGGCGCGGATCGGCGACGGGCGACCAGCGGGATCTGGCGGCGGCAGATCCGGCGGGCGGCAGCGGTTGGCGATTAAGCGGCGGCGGTGGTGGCTGAGGTCGGGCGGTGGCTAGGGTTCGCCCGGGTGGGCCGGCTTAGAAAGCCCCCGCGGGCAGGGAGTCCTAGGCGGACACGGCCCGTAGGTCGGTGCGCGTTTTTTTTGTTTTAAAAATAATTCCACGCAGAAGAAAAATAAAAAGAAATACTAAACGAACTCCAAAAATCCCGAAATAAATTTTCCCCGGCTTCTAAAATCAAGCCGGACAAGATGAACTTTTATTTGGGGCCTAAATGCAATTATGAAAAACGCGCATTTTTCCTAAATTCAAATAAAAAGGCGAAAAACTCCAAAATAAAATCTTATTTGATTTTATTATTAAATCTTCATTATTTCTTTATTTTTGGGAAAGTCATTTTATTCCCTCTCTCATATTTTGATAGTAGAAATAATTGAAGACAAAATAATTAAAATCAAGTGATCCTATTTTCAAAATTTGAGAAAACTCAAATATGAAAATAACGAAAATCCCCAACTCTCTCCGTGGGTCCTTGAGTTGTGTAGAATTTCTAGGACCGAGCAAAAATGCAACGAAAAAAATGTGATATGCAATGATGCTCTATGTATAACATTCCAAATTGAAAATTTGGGATGTTACATCGCCCTACTAGCGGCCGTGGCCATGTCTCCTTTTTTACGTCTATAAACAGTGCGCTAGCGATGAGGGAAGCAACAGTGCGCGCGCGCCACAGCGAGCGAGCGAAGGGAAAAAAGGAAAACGAGCCCGCGTAGCCCGCGTCCCGCCTCAGTTGCCTCCTCCCTCCCCCTCCTCCCACCTCAAGAACCCTAGCCACCGACTCCTCCTCCTTCCACCTCAGCCGCCCCCCGCGCGCATCCGTCCGCCCCGGATGCAGAGGCGAGCTTCCCGGTGACGGCATCGGTGCTGGATTCGATCTGCAGGCATCTGCTCCATCCCGTTCTTCTCCAGCCGAACAGGGGCGAGTCCGCGGGGCGCCGCCGGATGGGGAAGGAAATGGAGCCCAAGGAGAGGGTCACCAGGAGGGAGCGCCGCCGGCTCGTTGTCGTTCACACCGTGCTGGAGTAGAGATGCCTCTCTGCAACCCTCACGCCTGCAGGTTCCTCCTTCCTTCCTGCTGCTCCCTCTTTTTATTATTGAACCTGTAACAGCAATGCCCCTCTACCTTTCCCCCCTGCCCTCACTCACGTTTCCTCCCCTTGTTTCATGGATGAAGCTATTGGTTGCAGGGCCATTGCGAGGAGCGGAAGGTAGAGGTCGCGAGCTGGCCGGAGCAGCAGGGGAAAGGATCTGGCGGCCTCTGCCTCCCCGTTGCACACTCTTCCTGCTTTATTTTCAATTTTTACATGTTTTTTTATCACTTGTGTCAGGGAGGTGAGAGGTTGGGCATTTTAGCAATGGCAGCCATGGTTTCAGCGAAGGATGCCCATGCCTTATGGCAATGACAACAGCATCGTCACAAGGATAGACCATAGCACGACACAGGTGCATCTCAGCTCCTTATTGCTGAGTATCATATCATCTAGAGTTCTTGATGCCTTTGTTTATGTTATTTAATCTTGAGAATTTTTGTGCCTTAGTGTGTGTTCTGCTCTAGGTTGTGAAAGCCAAGTGGTTGATGCACTGCTTCTTTGTACAACTTGTGTAAATGTTTTGTTTGACATATAACCCCTTAAGCAAATAAAAGTTAGTTTAGATGTAGTGAAAAACAGAAGTTTAGTTGCCGCCTCAGCTCCTTATTGGTGACTGGTGAGCATTGTCTCAGTTTTTTAATGTCACTGGTTATCATATTTAGTCTTGAGAATTATTGTGTGTGTGTTCTTCTGTAGGCTGTGCAAGACAAGTGGTTGATGCATTTAACCAAAGAAACTGAACGGTTTGTGTTTCCCCTCTCTTTCTCCTACAGATACCTGATACCTCTACTTGTTCTAGGATTTTTGAAGTTAATTGGTCATGTGTGCCGAATTGATAAGATCAACTAAAAAGGCGGTTATTTACTTATTTCTATGCCTATAAGTTCTTTTGTTGGTAGAAGAATTTGTAGGGAAGGAAGAAAGACAAATTATGTGTGTGCCAAGTTTGGATTTGCAACGAGCAAATGTAGCATGCCAATGCATACTATAGCAACCACATACATCAGTTTGCTGTTGGATTTTGAATTACTTTAGAGTTACCGAATAACCAATACTAAATAACCAAACAATAAAACATGCAAGAAACGCTTCTATTTGTTTTGATCCTACAAGAGCCTCTGTAGCCTGCTCCTGAGCCCAAATCCTATGACCATGCCCCCACATCCTGGTCGTCAAATGAAGGAGTCTGCTTGCTAAAAAGTGTGTTTTCTTAATTAGCATATATGGCCTCTTCGCACATGTCCTTTCTTCGTATTTAAGAGGCCCTCAACCTTTAGTTTTCTGATAGATATGAAATTTTAATTTGATGGTCCCAACAACAGCGGGTGCCCATGGAATTATCTGTTATTTATTGTCAATCTGACATACTTTTATCACCATCTATCATGTTTTAAGCCTTATTAATGGATGATTTGTGCCATATTTTTCTGTTCTTCATTTTCATGTGGAAGTATTTGATATATATTGGGTATGGATGATTTACTCGTAGAATGCCCCAAACTTTGTGAATCTCAGTGTACAAGAATCAACACGGATGCTGAAACATTGATTTTTGCTGAAGGTAATTGTTTTTAACCCGTTCCCAAGCAGTTTCCTCATGTTTGCTTCTAAAACGTTACTTACCAAGGCTTATGTGATTCATGGAGTTTACTTGCAAGGATAACATTATCAGTTTAACTTTTGTAAATAAGCAGACAAGCAGTGCACTCGCCCAACATTAAAACAATGAGACATGTCATAATTTCGAAAACGGTTCCATAATGGGCATTCTTTTCTTTTACTTATTTTTCAGCGACAAAGATTTAATTGTAGTAACATGTGTTTATGCTCTACAGTCCGGCGCCTAACCAGGCCTGTAGTTTTTTTGGTTTTCTTTCTTGATCTGTTGTTTCCTTTGGTGATGCTTATTCTTCATATAAACAGGCCCACAGTTCAAATGATTAGAAATGTTTCTTTTGTTGTAGCAGTTCTTTTTTCATCATCAAGTTTCTTTAGTTAGTCTCCTTTGTGGTTATTTTTCCTTTACAATGTGCTACTTGCTTCTTGCCAATGGACCTCCCATTGCTCGTGTCCTATTAGTAGCACCATGCTTCCCTATCGCCCTATTTATCAGAAGCTCGGTACAACCGGTAGCGAGGCGCCTCCCCGTCATATTTTTCATCAAAAGCTTTCTTTCTGTGTGACGCCTTTGATGTTTCTTTCCTCTGGCCTACCCAAGAGGAAGTGTATGAACTTCTCTTTCACTTCTAGGTTCTTCTGGTTTACCCAGGTGCCATTCGGGGATGGCCAATACTAATATATTATTATGGTATTACCTCTGCATTTTTTAGATAATGATTTCTTACTGGTTGTCATAATTCACTACATATGGTCCGACATCCTCGACAGAAATAACCCAATTTTGTTATACGTTTGATGTCACATGTCCAGGAATAAACAAAAGGCCGCTTCCATTCTTAAAACAATCTTCAGGAATACACTGTACAATTAGTAGCATCAGCGGCAGTATCACTTTCATCTCACAAAATGCCCAAAGACGCCACCACCGAAGGTAATATGTACCTCAATTTCCTTTAGTTCCACATGTGCATGGTGATTGATCTATTCATTTTGTGTTCTTAGGATGGTCATCAGGAGCCTGAAATTGTAGCTGGGCCTCAACCGGTCAGACATGGAGCTCCAGCAAGCACGTGTGCCTACCCTCCTTTCCCATGAGTTCCTGCAACAACAGCAGATCGTGTGTGTGGGGTACCAGCCAGATAAATACTACACAAATCATGTTCATGGTATGTTCCCAATCTTGATTTACGCACTGCAATCGTAGAAGTTAGTTCAGGTGATTATCAATTGGTCTAAAACCAACCTCTGTACATGCATATCTCTGAGTTGAGAAGAATGCACATAGCAACTTAAGCACCATTGATGAGAACATAATACTATTTCGATGATTGTCTTGTTCGTGTGCTTGTCTGAATAAAGCGCATATTCATGTGCTTGTCTGAATAAAGCGCATATGTTACAGAAGAATTGAAACATGTTACTTCGAAATCAGAGAGCAGGCTGCCGTTGGTTAATTCCGTTAATAGTAGATGTCATAGTATTATATTTAGTTCAGGTAAAAGAAACAAAATACAGGAAAACAAATACCAACCTGCTTGTGTTCCCGAGAGAGTGTATTTTCTCCATACCTCACCATTCTTGATACATATGGTCATCTCTGTTCTGGACAACAGACTTGACTACCTCTCTTCAGGGCACAAAAATGAAACTGTGCCATGAATATATTTTCCTTGCATGCTTGTCTAAATAAAGTGTGCAATACACATGGCATAGTCGCATAGATATACAAATCCCTTATTCCAAAGGAGCTTAAACCGAAGCTTGCTACTTGTGTAAGACCAGTCATAAACATTTATGTGATTGTAGCTGATTCCCGTCAGTGAAACTTTGCCATGACCATTGTTTATTCAGTGAAATAGCTGATTCCAATCATCCATCAACTAGATTTGTGATAATCACAACAACAAGCTCATATCTTACAAATCGCCTGATTGGTGATTATCCTTTTTATATGATGTTTCTCATTTGCAAGGGCTGAGTTTTTTTTTCTTTCAAGTTTCTCTCTCTTACTCTATTTCACTAAACATATTTCTCCTCTCATTCCATCATTCCGTCTGTCGGTTACCATGATGAGTGATTATATGCAATCATCCGACAATAATTAGTATAGATAATTAGTTATGCCAGGTTGCTACATTTCTATCTCCTTTTTGCCAATATGAAATATGATGCATATTAATATTTAGACCCAGTCTCGTCGTCCGCTGCAAAGATCACCCTTCTTTTCCGCCGCGCTAACTTTTTTGCACCCCAGGCCTAGCAGGCGATAACGGCGCCACGAGGATTCGCTGCCGTGAGGAGGACCCCGACCCGTATGATGGCCACCGGAAGGTCACGCACTTCTTTGGCTCGCTCAGACTGGCTCCATTGACGGCTTCTCTAAGGTATCTTCTTGTGCAGCTTCACACGTGCTTGTGTGTCTTGCAAAAAAGTAAGCTACCTGGTACCTCTCTACTCTGCTTTAGCGAGCGCTTTAGAGAGGAAGCCAAGGGATACATGATACAGGTAATTTACTAATGATCCATATTGTTGGAATAATTTTGTTGCAAATATTTTCATTGGTTGTCCTTTTATTTTATTTATAATCTTGCCTCGATCATGTCTTCCATTGTGCTTCACTGAAAAGGTGTTCTGCATATGTGCACTTGCTTGAGAATGGAATAATCTCACGAATTCTATTGAAAACAGAACTTACTTATTTCAGCATGCTTAATGTTTGGTTTTAGTAATTATGTCTGCTTTAGCGACCAGAGCATCCTCCCATTTCGACTTTGAACCATGTGCCTGTTTAAACCAGCGTGGTTCGATGACCTTATGCAATTATTTGGTACAAAGAATGTGCTGATAAAGTATTTTATTTTTACTTTGCTATGTTTAGTTACGAGGTATTGATACTCTGTCAATCTGCTCTAATCTGGTTCGCCGATATCATGAAGGAATTAGACCATCCTATATCTTTTTTTCTGATTTTGGTTGGATACCTGCTTAGATGGGTGAACTTTTAACCCATCTTTTATTGCTTGCAGGTGTATTTTTTGGGTTCCTCTTGGCGTGTTGAACAAAAATTGGCGTTCAGCACTACTATTTAAAGATGGTTTGATCAGTACTAGGGAAAACCCATAGATGGAAGGAAATTATTGTAGGTGAGAGCATGGTACCCCGTCTCTTCCTATTTTGTTCCTTTCTTATAGTATTACTTTGAGGCATTATTTATAGCAAAAGAATCAGATTGAACATTTAATATCCTATTCCTTATCATGCTACACAGAGGCCCTTAGGTTTGCATTCGGGTGCTAATTGTTTAATAAACATCATGCATTAGTTAGTTATAATCCTTTATCTTTTCCACAAACATGATGATTATGTTCAGTAGGATTGTCCGTTTCATATCCTAGAGATGTATCATTGTAAAGTACGGTTTAAGGAGATCTAATCCTGGGCATATCAATGTAAGAGCATGTTTTTGTATTAGAATGCTACATGGTGGTGTTTCTAAGAAAGTAAATTTGGTTGTGAACTTCAAATGGTCTGAAATTTAGTTAAGGGATGACAAAGCCTGAATGTGGCCACATTTTGGTGGAGAAGGAGGGATATAGTCTTTATAATTTAATCTTAGCCTTACACTTCTGTGATTCGTTGACGAAATGTATCTTGATGTAGTTTTGGCTGTATTGGGACTGGGATTTAAGCTTCTTTCCATTCCGAGACGCATACATAAATATTGTGTGCTATATGGGCTGGAAAAATATTGTTGAAATTTAAACTCGGATCATATGGGACTCCTAGAGAAGTGGTTGGGTCATATCTCTGTTTGGGACTAATTGTCAAATGAATAATATTATTTCATGTGTATATATTTTTTAGGCTGTATAATTCCTCTTTTTTGATTGCTCATTGCCTGTTCTTTTTTTATTGTTTAGGTATCTAAGAATGTTGATGATTCCACTCGGAGCAAGCCTTGTCGCGGTGCTGCAAGTGTTGCCCCCCTCCTCCCCAAGGGCAAGGTAAAGGAAGGTGCCTGTGTGGTTCTTCTGCAGCTCGCACCGAGGATTGTTGTGTCCAACCTGCACAAGAATGCCAAGAAGTCCTTCTTGGAGATGTAAGCCACGGTGCATGTTTCTGCCATGATTTCCTCCAGATGGATTTCGTGGATTTAGGTGTCAAAAAATTATGGGTTGTGGATGTAGGATTAAGAACATGTACCTGCACTACAACGAGAGATCTAGGCTGCTTCTTTGTGGCTTCCAAACTTGAAATTTTTGTTTGGAAGTTAGTTTAGTTTTTTTTTGTGAATTCATAGCTTCTCACATGTACCATCCTCTTAGACCTTTAGATTTTCAAAGAAACTAAATGAAGATATGGTGGTATGGTCTCAATAGTACAACTTAAAACCTTCCATCTGAAATTTGCTCTTGAAAAATCATGTATCTATGTTAGATCCGGTGAGAAAAGGTGGCTTCCAAGTAGAGGATGCGGGAGTGTTGGCCACATTTGGTTTTCGACTTGGGTGTCTAAATATTCTCATAATACTTGGCTCTCTCTCGGCCTTTGCTTTATTGGCGCAACGAGTCATCTAGTGTAAGAAAAGCTGGTACTGTCACAAGAAGAATACACAGGGTATGGAGACAAAGCGTGCTTGCATGCCCACCTCTCTCTTTCCGGATGGGAAGGAGGAAGAATTGGAGGACACTTTGGGAAAGCAAAAGAAAAAGAAAGGGTGGGTTTCATGTTTCTAGGCTGCTTCTTCTTCTTACATGTGTAGGGCAGATGCACTGTTTTTGCCGCCTTTGCAAGCCAAGCAAATACACACACGAAGTGTAGGAGTAGTAGTACTAGGTGCCATGGAGCCGTAGCCGTAGGGTTAGTGTAGCATCCCAAGGAAGGAACCCGCGAGCGGAGCAATTTCTTGGCTTTGGAGAATGCTAGATCCTCCTATCATCCTCTCGGTCCCATCCTTGTCTGTAATAGGAGTACAGAAGCATGTTTGACATTTAGAAATCACTACGTACGTACTACAAGGAGGATGCGAGCGGAACGGTGGTCTAGTTACACTACCCCAAGACGCATGGCATGGCACGGCATATGCATATCCAAGGAGGCTGCGGCCTGCCGGTTGCTTCGTTGCAGCCATCGTGTCTTCCGGTTCCTGTCGAGAAGGAAGGAACAAGACGCAGCCCATGCATGTAGCCCGGAACGTGAATGTAATGTACACGTCTGTTCCTTCATAAATC
The DNA here is from genome assembly GCA_021605145.1 of Aegilops bicornis. NCBI lineage: Eukaryota > Viridiplantae > Streptophyta > Magnoliopsida > Poales > Poaceae > Aegilops > Aegilops bicornis. The sequence goes on along the minus strand of CM038671.1, from coordinate 449,904,092 downwards.
GTCTGCAGGTTCACGTGCTCTCGACATCCGTTCCAAGCATGCATAGGAGGGCATGGTCAATACATAGCCTCAGGATGATGCCTAGTAAGTCATGTATAGAATCGGATGTGAGAAAAATAGGTTTGGACGAAGAAGGGGATCCTTTGCAGAAGGCGGGCTTTTGAGGAGAAAAAATCTGATCCGGTGCATAAAGCTAAAAAAGTTGAAGTAGAGAGTAAAGATACATGTCTTTATTTTTTTATGGAAAACATCAAATTTGCTCAGACATAAGATTCTCTTCTGATTACTCCTACACGACAGGGTCAACACCAGAAAAAAGGAAAATCCATGTTCCTAAACTCATATGAATGTGCACGGTGTAATGATAAGACGGAAGAAACTTCTCTACACCTATTCTGGACTGCCTTTTTTTCATGCAATGTTGGAACTCAATCATGCATGCAAAGAGGAGAGGTATGTCAAACTTTGATGAATTTTGTTTGGCAATGTCAATTCTTCCAAAGGAGTGTGGAATTGACATTATCATTACTGGCTGCTGGAGTATTTGGTCCGTAAGAAATGACAAGATTTTCAAACAGGCAATGGCTCACCCTTTATGCTGGAAATACTACATGCGAGAAGGTCTCAAAGTGCTCATGATGAGAGCAAAGGCTACCAAGGCAAGCAAGATCCAGTCCTGAATGGATAACAATCTGTAATTTTATTATTTTACTCCTTCCATTTACTTATACAAGACCATATGGAATATATATATTTTGCATCTGTACAAGGCCACCAACAGTAATTAAGGTAAAATGAATGATATTTTCTCGTACTAGCAACTTGTTTAATAGTTGCATGCACGCGGTCATAATGACAGTCGGCTACTTTCTCCACTCAGTTTTCTTGCATGCATGTGGAGTATTAATGATCCCAGTAAACGAAAAGAAAATCTGACTTACAAAGCAGTCATTAAATTTTACATTGGTACCTATAATTTAAATTTGTGGCCTTGTATATAAAATTGAAGGGAGTATGTTAGAACCCACTAGCATTGGTTGAGGCTTTTTAGCCATGTACTACCTTTCTTTTGTTTCGCATGTAAATATTTCTACTATTAATGAAAATATACCGTAGAACTATTTGTTAGATATGTACTACCTTATCTCGGAGAGGCGTTTTGCCCTTTAAGTCTTGCGCTTAATATATGCTCATCGTCGAGGCTCAATAATACATCTATCATATTCCACGACAATCTCTCACTCTCTTCTGACACTATTGTTCTACGGTTAAGGTGTCAAAAAAAATAAGGACCACTAGTGATAGATTACATTGGAGAGAAAAAATCAATATAAATGTCTCAATCTACTTTTTATCATGAGACATGTGCATCCATATACATCACTGTACATGCCCTAAGCTGGGTTGGCCGTTAGATGAAATTGCACCAGGATTGGCAGGGTTCACTTTCTCCTTGGAGATGCCATCATGGTCCTCGCGGAGCTTCCCTCCCTCCAGAAACAGAAACAGAGCATTTCGTTCGTCTCCACGCAGTCAAGATCCGCGAATCCTACGCATGACATTTCATCATTGCGCTCGCGAGCCTCTGCGGGGTGTATGCGGTTTTGTCATCAGTTAAAGTGCACCACCAACGCCAAGGAGGCCAAAAATAAAAACATAAATGGAACGGAGCTCCCCTTTCATAGCATAAGATACTGTACTAGAAATTTTTCCGACGGGCATCATGGCCGTGGCCCCTCACCAGATGCACGCTAGGCGCAGGCAGGCAAAGCTCTCCTCCTCGCCTCGGATTCGCCGCTAATGCTGACGGCAGTGCACAGCACAGGCCACGCAGCTTTTGGTGCTTAAACAAGCTTTGCCTACAGTAGCTCTATCCTAATTATAACGAGATTAAAGGCCTAAAGCCAAGCAAAGGTCAGACTAAACAATGCTTTCCGATCCCCCTTTTCCTCCTCCGAGCGTCCGTCAAAGCTAGTGTAGCTTTGGGCCCTTCTCCCCCTCGCCTCGCCTCGCCTCGCACACAGACGCACAGGTGGGGGATGGGGTCGGGGATAAACAGGAGGAAGTAAACGAGCGAAAGTCGCAACAAAAGAAAGCAAAACGAGCATGGAGATAAACAAAGCCGAAAGAAATGGGCGCAGCGCGGTTCCCCGAGCAGAAGAGAATCACGCGCAGATCTTTGTCCTCACCACCCACATCGTACGTACTCCTACCATTGCTCTTGTGCAATTTCCAGGCCCTGCCTCCACCAGCACCGGCTCATCACCCATCATGGCGCCGCGGAAGGAAGGGCCCCAGCGCCTTTTCAGCTTTCCCGAGATCCAAACCTTCCGTTTCCCCTCTGCTTTGCTTGGCACAAGCAAGAAGAGAACAACTTCCTTTAGACGAGACCAAAGAGCCAAGAAGAAACCATTACGTACGCCAAGTTCTTGCACGCACAAGAGGCCCAAGTTTAACATGTCGTACGTGTAAGTGTGCGTGTGCACATATTCAAGCGACAGTTAGACGGGGCCATGGAAATGGAATCAATTATACACCATGATTCATGCTCTATGTCAATAGGCTAGGAGTGTTTTTTTTTGCGGGATAATAGGCTAGGAGTGTACTAGGAGTGGAGTGCCTAATTACACACACGAAAGGTCGTGTTACAAATCTCTTGTACAAGACGAAAAGATGAATAAGGAAAAAAAAACGAACGAAAGTAGGATTAAACTGGCACAACTCCACGACGCTTGTACATGTGGGAGGTGGCGAAAAGAGCCTAAAAGGAGCTCTTTCGGCCTTTCCCCACGCCTAAACTACTTAGAAAAGAACTCACTCACACACAAAAGAAGATCTCGCTAGCTTCCTAAACCACCGCATGCTCTTCAAGCTTTAACTATTTTTTGTACTACTTCGTCTCTCATTGCTTCCTTTGCGAAATTCAGCGCGAAACTTCCTCCACGATTCCGAAGCGAAATGGTGGCAAAGCTTTGAGAGTGCAAGTTATGTTCCTGGGTCACTCCGGGACCGCAGCAGCGACGAGTCGCGCTCCGACATGGACGCTGCACACAGCAAAGTGAAACGCACGTCAGAACCGCTTCATCAACCAACGAGTTCACGGAGGCAAGGAACGAAGCCAGCGGTCACGCACCACGGTGGATCGACTCCTTGCAGTGCGCGATGGCGCCCGCGATGCCGTCCTGCTGCTCCAGGAGCGAGTCGTCCCGGCGAGGCGGCGACGACGACTGCGCCGCGGACACCGAGCGGCTCTTCCGCAGCCGGACATCCACGGAGGCAGCAGCGCCGGGCGCCACCCTCCGCAGCCGCCTCGAGATCTTGCTCAGGCACCGCCTGATCACGTCGGCCGAGGGCGCCCTCCTGGCTTCCTCCTGGCCTTGGTCCGGCGAGCCGTGCGCGTACGCGGCGAAGAGCCTCGCCGAGCGCGTGCTGTTGGAGCTCCGGGAGAAGCTGGCGCGGCCGCCGTAGAAGGCGGCCTTGGCGGATCCGAAGCTGAGCGTGCGCAGCTTCCCGCGCCTGCTGGTGCTGAACCGCGCGGCGTCGCCGCTGGGCTCGGACGCGCAGAATTTGGCCGGCGGGGGCGCTCCCCCCCACCCGCAGCGGCTGAAGGAGAGGCGGTCGTCGTAGGACGGCGACGCGGAGCAGCTCCGCTGCAGCAGGATGACGAAGTCGACCTCGCCGGCGCAGGAGGAGTCCTCGGACTCGGAGCTCGACTCGGCGCTGGACGCGGGCGCGGAGCACGACAGGTCGAGGTCGAAGAACGGGCCCTCGTCCTCGCCGTAGCCGCACGGGCACGGGGTGGCCGGCGCTGTCGCGCTCTCTCTGATCGTGGACACGGCGCGACGGCGGAAACGCCGCGCCGCGAGCAGGCGGAGGATGTGCATGAGCGCGCTCCCGTGCCTCGCTTTGGACGTGCGTGTGAGGGTGCGTGCGGCTTTGGCGTTTGCGTGGGTGGTGGACTGGTGGTGTGGTGGTGGTGGTAGTGGCTTTTAAACGGGAGCGGCAAAGGCAGATGTGTGTAACTTTGAAGAAAGGCTCGGGGTTTTCTTCGTTTGCGGTTTCGTTCTATGTTTGTTGGTCTTCACTTTCAGTGACGAGTTTCATTAATTTCAGCAATCACTGAAATATTTACCTCTCGGCCAAAGTATTTGAGCAATTTCAGTGGTACACATGAATTTAAATATTTTTGAAAAATAATTTCATTTTTTTTAATTTTTAACTGTCTCCAGATGAATATTTCAGCCTTTTGGTCGAAACGCATACTGAACTATCTGAATTTCAACGATTTGGTTGGTGCTGGAATTCTTCTAAAACTGAAACTGAAAACCACTTGGCGCCCGCCGCAGGACGGGCCGTGATTGGCAAGCCGGCGATCCTGCGTGGCGGAAGCATGCAACAGCTCCTGCTCCGGGAGAATGACTAGAGGATTTTCAAGGCTGAAATGTCATGGTATTGCGCGTTTCCGGTGATGAAAAACAGGAACGCCGGTCTTCAGAATGACCAAACCACAAGTCGGTGAGGCTCACAGCAAACTCTGCGTGGCCCGGGTCTGATGCTAGTCTTTTCTTTGTGTGTGTGTGTGTGTGTGTGTGTGTGTGTGTGTGTGTGTGTGTGTGTGTGTGTGTGTGTGTGTGTGTGTGTGTGTGTGTGTGTGTGTGTGTGTGTGTGTGTGTGACGCTAGTAGCTGTGGAGAAGCATGCCAAATTGTCAATCGTCCCGGATTTTACTTTTGTCTCATGCCCACCCACCCGATATCCAGAGGATGCATGTGGCGTACCATTCCATTCTGCGTCGTTCATCATGTTGCATTACCGACTAGCTAAGCAAAGTCCGAAAATAAATAAACTAAACAAATGTGATGTACACTGCGCTTGTGGGATACATATATTTTGTCAGTCGTTTCGGTTCTTTCTCGCTTGCAAAAGAACAACACTTTCTTTTTGGGGAAAGGGCGATCCGGGGATGTACGTTTCGTGTTTATAACTCGTCGCCTCATGATCGATACTGATGACCGGTGACACAAAGTTGAAGTTGATGCTAACCAGGGCACTATCCATACAAAAACGAGAACTGCGGTAAGGTCCTCGCTTTCTTGAAAAAAATCATGGCTGGTAGTACGATTTCAAGTGATATTTTTTGGTTCGTGGCCCCTGGGGGACGGGCTACTTGTGTGTTTATCATAGTACTAGCATGTCCTATGCAATGCATGGAAAGAGAAGAGACGCGAGAGGCCTCCCATCCGGTCCCGGGGCCAGCCAAAGTTGCAAGGCCAGGCCACACCGCACACAGAAGCTTCATAAAAAGAGTAAAACATCTGCTCTACCACAGAATTTCAATTTTGCTGCGGAGGAGTGGCCTGCTGCTCCGAATTGACGGGCTGGCGCCAGGAGAGGAGAGGGGCGCTGCAGGCAGGCAGGGCAGGCGCAGCTGCAGACGAAGCGGAGCACGCACTTGACTAGAGTAGATGAGATGATGAGTCCAAGTCCATGGTGCAAGCTTTTACAGCCTTTTCCGCCTGCGGTCTTCTTCCCTTCCCTCTCCGTCTCCTCGTCTGGTCCAGCCCATCTACAGTGCATCGGGTCAAAAACTGCAATTATTCGGCTTGACCGACCCGGGCCAGTCGTGCAAGCGCCGGAGCGGTACAGTACTACACCCCGGGGTCCGTCGTGAACTGGACGTACGACGGTGTACAACCACCCTATATGCTTCAAGCGCTTTCACGGCATCTCTAACTGCAACCGCAAATTTCTCCTCCGTCCGTCCGCGTAAATTCAAATTCAAATCCAAATATATTTCGATTCACACAATGCGCCGGATCACACAAGCACCGAATCGCATGCCCAATCACAACCTAAATAATAAACCTTTATCATGATTAAGGAAATATAATAATAACCACTTTATCATGACTGGCTAAATGAAGTGTGTTTTGCCGTCTCAAGGACCAAGGTGGGTTGGGCATTCATAAACTTGAGGTTAAGAATAGGGCCTTTCTCGGCAAATGGTTGTTTAATTTATTGACGGAAGATGGTGTATGGCAAACCCTCCTTAAAAGAAAATATGTGGGTTCAAAGGCGGTATCACAAGTATACTGGAAGCCTGGGGACTCCCATTTTTTGGCGGGACTAATGGCAATGAAGAAACATTTCTTCTTGATTAAGGATGGCTCGGAAATTAGATTCTGGGAGGATAAGTGGCTAGGTAATGCTACACTCCGTGAACAATATCCAGCTCTATACAATATTATGCGTCACAAGGGTGATACTATCGCCAAGGTTCTGGAATTATTTCCGCCAAATGTGACGTTCAGAAGGGATTTAATTGGACCTAGACTCCAATCGTGGAACATACTACTCCAGCGGTTAGCCACGGTACAGTTGTCACAAGGGTCCGATGTATTTCGTTGGAACCTACATGGGAATGGAAAATTCTCAGTGGATTCTATGTATAGAGCTTTGATCCAATCTGACGTGCCAGTTGATAATAATAAGAAGATCTGGAAGATGAAGATAACTCTTAAGAATAAAATCTTTGCATGGTATCTTCGTCGCGGAGTCATTCTTACTAAAAAATAACCTTATTAAAAGGAATTGGTATGGAAGTACACAATGTGTCTTTTGTCCGCATGATGAGACAATAAAACATTTATTCTTTCAATGTAAATTGGCTCGTTCTATATGGTCAGTCATCCAAATAGCGTCTGGCTTGTATCCTTCTTGTAGTGTTGCTAATATATTTGGCAACTGGCTACATGGGATTGATCACAAGTTTAGAACTCTTATCAGGGTGGGAGCGCTTGCCGTGATTTGGTCGCTTTGGCTATATATAAATGATAAGGTTTTTAGTGATAAAAATACTTCTCTTATGCAGGTTATCTACAGATGTACCGGGACTCTTCGTTTATGGTCCTCTCTACAACGAGTGAAGAATCGAGACCTATTTATGGAGGTGTGTACATGATTGGAGGCTTCGGCGAGGGATATTTTTATCCAACGTGGATGGCAGCATGATCTTAGGATTGGGCCACCTTCAGTTTAGGCGTTATACAGATTTCATTTTCCTTGTATATCGCCTTATTCTTTTATTTTGCCTTGGTGTGAGAACTTTGTTGGCTGTGTGCATCTTAGTTATGAAGAGACCGGGTGTAATGCTTAAACCTTTTAAGTAATAAAGCGCCCCTTTTCGAAAAACCATTTTATTATTGCCTTTAGGGCATATTTTCAACAATATTATCATGGATGTACGTGCATGACAGAAAACGTGACCTACTGTGATAAACACGTATTATCACGAAAGTGCATTTTTTTATAGTGTTGATACACGTTTTCGTCCTACTTTCTTCGATAAAAACTTTAGGGTAAGCTTTAAAGTTCTTTGTGTTGGATTGAATATTATGAACCTATTGTTTGATGCATATCAAATAATTAACTCACCGATACTTGTGGTGATATTAGAGTATCTAGGTGACATTAGAGTTGATTGATGCGTATCATACAGTGTTATTGTAGTACGATATTTAGGGCTATTTGTGACATTTATAGGGATGTCTCAATAGATTGATCGGAAAGATAACCTTGAGGTGGTTCACTACTGAAAGTGCTAGTTATCGACTAGAGGGGGGTGAATAATGGATTTTTATGAAAGTCTTCAAAACACGAGGTCTTTGAAGACAGACAATCAAATGGAACCTATATGATAAGCAGCGGAAGATAAACTACTCTAGACAAACCATAGTCAAGTAAGCAATATAATGAGAGCACGAAGATTAATAACAGCTTAGTAGAACATATCGGAATGGAAGACAGTATGAAGCCAAACAGGTAAAAGTCTTCGCACACTGAAGTCAAAAGGATCAGGCAAACAAGCAATGACTTCATGAAGACAAACTGAAATATAAAGGAGGTAGGGGATAGAACCAGTTACTTGGTGAAGACAAGGATTTGCTAGACCAGTTCCAGTTGCTGTCACAACTGTACGTCTGGTTAGGGAGCCTGAGATTGAACTCAGAAGACCACGTCTTCACCTTATTCCCTTGAGCTAAGGACACTTATTCCTCGCCCAATCACTCTGATAAGTCCTCAAGGTAGACTTCCAAACCTTCACATACTCCGTGCACTGGCGATCCACAATGACTCTTGGATCCTCAGAACGTGACGCCTAACCGGCTGGAGGATACACAGTCCTCAAGTGTAACAAGTCTTTAGGTCACGCGGACAGAAAGACTTTAGTGAGGCCTAACATTCTTTGGCTCTAGGTGTTTTGGGCTTTGTCCTCGCAAGGATCTCTCTCTCAAAGACTTCGAAGGTGGGTTGCTCTCAAACGACAAAAGCCGTGCACTAACTCTGAGCAGCCACCAATTTATAGTGGAGGGGGTGGGCTATTTATAGCCAGCAGGCAACCCAACATGGTATGTCCGAAATGACCCTGGGTCACTAAGGAACCGACACGTTTCCAACGGTCGGATTTCAACCACACGCGGCAGCTTGGCTTGGGCTACAAGCAAAGCTGACTCATCCAACTCTAGATAAGATTTTCTCTCATTGTCTTCACTCGAAGACATAGAATTTGGGTTGAGCATCACATCAGTCTTCTGACTTTGTTCACTTGGACCCCACTTAACAGTTCGGTGGTTCCTATGACTCAATAAGGAAGAAAAGGAAATTACGAAAGAAACTATGTCTTCACACTCCATAGTCTTCAAGTGAATGTCTTCACACGTCATTATCTTCAACGTGAATGTCTTCACGAACCAACATTGTCTTCAATGTCTTCATACATTTTTAGGGGCCATCTCTGGTAGGTAAACTGAATCATGAGGGCCTACTACCTATGTTATCCTGCAATTCTCACAAACACATTAGTCCCTCAACCTCGTTTGTCGTCAATACTTCAAAACCAACTAGGGGTGGAACTAGATGCACTTACAACTACCTACAACAATTTCATCTTATGTTCTCTGCTATTGATAAGAACTTTGGAGTGATTCTTTGTCGCACATTGAGGGATTGTTATATGATTCAGTTACGTTAGCACTGTTGAGAGATTGCACTAGTGAAAGTCTGAACCCTATGACTTGTTTCTAAGCATTGATATACCATTTTGCTCGTTGTTTGCTACAGTTACTTTGTTGTTTTTATTTATTCGGATTATAAAACCTATTTCTACCATCCGTACTACACTTGTATCATCATCTCTTTGCCGAACTAGTGCACCTATACAATCGACAATTGTATTGGGTGTGTTGTGGACATAAGAGACTCTTTGTTATTTGATTTCAAGGTTGTTTCAGAGAGACCATCTTCATCCTACACCTCCCATGGATTGATAAATCTTAGGTCATGCACTTAAGAGAATTTGTTGTTGCCCTACAAAACTTTGCGCTTGGAGGCCCAACAGAGTCTACAAGAATAAAAGTTGCACAGTAGATATCAATCAACATCAAAAGCGGACGAGAAATATAGATAGATTGTTTCATCTGACATAGTTCATGGGACACAAAAGGCATTGTTCGTAGGATTCTACTAGATACAAAATATTCATGTAGATAGCTAGTTGTTGAGGAGAGGCAAATATCACCATTTCGAGCCCTTGCCCTTGCAATCGGCGGTGGGCAGTCCATCTATTCCATGTACACATCCGCGGTGGGAGGATCGTCATCGTCGTTCGTGTTGGTGATGCCTCTCTCCGATGCCGAGGAGATGTAGCCGGAGAGGCGGCGGATGGTGCGGGCTTGCTCCTTCGCGTGGCGCGCCACCTTGGCAGCGGCAGACTCCTTCTCCCTTGCGAGGCCCTTTGATGCTTTGAGCCCGAGCCGGAGCTCTTTCGCGTTTTTGCGCCAAAGGCAACCGGCTCAGGACCTCGCAGAGGAGCGTGAAACGTCTCCAACGTATCTATAATTTATGAAGTCTTCATGCTATTATATTATCAACCTTGGATGTTTTATACGCATTTATATGCTATTTTATATGATTTTTGGGACTAACCAATTAACCTAGAGCCCAGCGCCAGTTTCTGTTTTCTCCTTGTTTTAGAGTATCGCAGAAAAGGAAAACCAAATGGGGTCCAATTGACCTGAAACTTGACGGAGCTTATTTTTGGACTAGAAGAAGGCCAAGGAGTCAAAGAGTTGGGCCAGAAGAGTCCCGGGCTGCCCACGAGGGTGGGTGATAACCCACAAGTATAGGGATCGCAACAGTTTTCGAGGGTAGAGTATTCAACCCAAATTTATTGATTCGACACAAGGGGAGCCAAAGAATATTCTCAAGTATTAGCAGTTGAGTTGTCAATTCAACCACACATGGATAACTTAGTATCTGCAGCAAAGTATTTAGTAGCAAAGTAATATGATAGTAGTGGTAAGGGTAGCAACAGAAAAGTAAATAAGCGAAGAACAATATGTGAAAAGCTCGTAGGCCTTGGATCGGTGATGGAGATTTATGCCGGATGCGGTTCATCATGTAACAATCATAACATAGGGTGACACAGAACTAGCTCCAATTCATCAATGTAGTGTAGGCATGTATTCCGAATATAGTCATACGTGCTTATGGAAAAGAACTTGCATGACATCTTTTGTCCTACCCTCCCGTGGCAGCGGGGTCCTAATGGAAACTAAGGGATATTAAGGCCTCCTTTTAATAGAGTACCAGAACAAAGCATTAACACAAAGTGAACACATGAACTCCTCAAACTACGGTCATCACCGGGAGCGATCCCGATTATTGTCACTTTGGGGTTGCCGGATCATAATACATAGTAGGTGACTATAGACTTGCAAGATAGGATCAAGAACTCACATATATTCATGAAAAAGTAATAGGTTCAGATCTGAAATCATGGCACTCGGGCCCTAGTGACAAGCATTAAGCATAGCAAAGTCATAGCAACATCAATCTCGTAACATAGTGGATACTAGGGATCAAACCCTAACAAAACTAACTCAATTACATGATAGATCTCATCCAACCCATCAACATCCGGCAAGCCTACGATGGAATTACTCACGCACGGCGGTGAGCATCATGAAATTGGTGATGGAGGATGGTTGATGATGACGACGGCGATGAATACCCCTCTCCGGAGCCTCGAACGGACTCCAGATCAGCCCTCCCGAGAGGTTTTAGGGCTTGGCGGCGGCTCCGTATCGTAAAACGCGGTGAATCCTTCTCTCTGATTTTTTTCTCCCCGAAAGTGAATATATGGAGTTGGAGTTGAGGTCGGTGGAGCGTCAGGGGGCCCACGAGGTAGGGGGCGCGCCCAGGAGGGCAGGCGCGCCCCCCACCCTCGTGGACAGGGTGTGGGCCCCCTGACGTGGATTTTTCTTCCAGTATTTTTCTTATTTTCCAAATAGATGTTCCGTGGAGTTTCAGGTCATTCCAAGAACGTTTGTTTCTGCACATAAATAACACCATGGAAAGTCTCCTGAAAACAGCGTCAGTCCGGGTTAGTTCCATTCAAATCATGCAAGTTAGAGTCCAAAACAAGGGCAAAGGTGTTTGGAAAAGTAGATACGACAGAGACGTATCAACTCCCACAAGCTTAAACATTTGCTTATCCTCAAGCAATTCAGTTGATAAACCGAAAGTGATAAAGAAAAACTTTTACAAACTCTATTTGCTCTTGTTGTTGTAAATATGTAAAGCCAGCATTCAAGTTTTCAGCAAATATTATGACTAACCACATTCACAATAACTCTCAGGTCTCATGTTTACTCATATCAATGGCATAATCAACTAGCGAGCCATAATAATAAATCTTGGATGTCAACACTTTCTCAAAACAATCATGATATGATATAATAAGATGGTATCTCGCTAGCCCTTTCTGAGACCGCAAAACATAAATGCAGAGCACCTTTAAAGATCAAGGACTGACTAGATATTGTAATTCATGGTAAAAGAGATCCAGTCATAGTCATACCCAATATAAATTAATAGTAATGGATGCAAATGACAGCATCGCTCTCCAGCTAGTGCTTTATAATAAGAGGGTGATGACTCAACATGAAAGTAAATAGATAGGCCCTTCGCAGAGGGAAGCAGGGATTTGTAGAGGTGCCAGAGCTCGGTTTTGAAATAGTGATAAATAATATTTTGAGCGGCATACTTTCATTGTCAACATAACAACCAAGAGATGGCGATATCTTCCATGCTACACACATCATAGGCGGTTCCCAAACAGAATGGTAAAGTTTATACTCCCCCTCCACCAACAAGCATCAATCCTTGGCTTGCTCGAAACAACGAGTGCCTCCAACAAGCAACAGTCCCAGGGGGAGTTTTGTTTGCAATTATTTTGATTTAGTTTGCATAAAGCATGGGACTGGGCATCCCGGTGACTAGTCATTTTCTCGTGAGTGAGGAGCGGAGTCCACTCCTCTTGAGAATAACCCGCCTAGCATGGAAGATAAGGGCAGCCCTAGTTGATACATGAGCTATTCGAGCATACAAAACAGAATGTTTGTTTGAAGGTTTAGAGTTTGGCACATACAAATTTACTTGGAACGGCAGGTAGATACCTCATATAGGAAGGTATAGTGGACTCATATGGAATAACTTTGGGGTTTAAGGGATTGGATGCACAAGCAGTATTCCCGCTTAGTATAAGTGAAGGCTAGCAAAAGACTGGGAAGTGACCAACTAGAGAGCAACAACAGTCATGAACATGCATTAAAATTAATAAACATTGAGTACAAGCATGAGCAGGATATAATCCACCATGAACATAAATATCGTGAAGGCTATGTTGATTTGTTTCAACTACATGTGTGAACATGTGCCAAGTCGAGTCACTTAAATCATTCAAAGGAGGATACCACCACACTGTACCACATCACAACCATTTTAATAGCATGTTGGCACGCAAGGTAAACCATTATAACTCATAGCTAATCAAGCATGGCACGAGCAACTATAATCTCTAATTGTCATTACAAACATGTTCATTCATAATAAGCTGAATCAAGAATGATGAACTAATCATATTTACAAAAACAAGAGAGGTCGAGTTCATACCAGCTTTTCTCATCTCAGTCAGTCCATCATATATTGTCATAATTGCCTTTCACTTGCACGACGGACGATGTGAATAATAATAGGAATGCACATGCATTGGACTAAGCTGGAATCTGCGAGCATCCAATAAACAGGAGAAGACAAGGCAATATGGGCTCTTGGTTAAATCAACGATAATGCATATAAGAGCCACTTCAACAATTTAATCATGGTCTTTCTCCTATCGACCCCCAAAGAAAAGAAAATAAATAAAAACTATTTATACAGGAAAGCTCCCAACAAACAAAAGAAGAACGGGAAATCTTTTTGGGTTTTCTTTTTAATTACTACTACTACAGCAAGAAAGATAAACTAACTAAAAGCTACAACTATTTTTTTTGTTTTTTCTTAAGGTCTAACAAACACACAAGAAGAAAGCAAGAAAAAGAAAATGAACTAGCATGCATATTACAATGAAAGAGTATGGGCACCGACATCTAGCAATCAGTGTGTGAACATAAATGTAATGTCGGTGGGAAATACGTACTCCCCCAAGCTTAGGCTTTTGGCCTAAGTTGGTTTATTGCCACGGATGGCCTGGCGGATATCCATAGTTGTAGCCGGGGTCATACTGAGATGAAGAAGACTTTGATTGCCACTGGCTGGCAGTCATCTCCGGATCCCAAAAGTAATCAGACTGTCGTGGAGGCTCAAATTATGGTTCTGGCTTAGGGGCTAGTGTAGGGTTTTGGTAGGCGTGAATGGCCGCCCACGGAACGAGATACGGACCTGTAGATAAATTAAACAAGGAGGGAGCAGGCAAGGTAATAGTCTCAAGGTGATGTTTATCAAAGAACAATTTGTATTTAAGCTCCCCTTCCCTATTCTTAACAATGAAATCATGAGCTATCATACTCTTATAATCTAAATAAGCATTGGGCAGCAATTTTTCTTCTTTCTCATAGTGCCTAATAGGTATGTTATAATGTGCAGCAAGGCGTGAAGCATAAATACCTCCAAAGATGGGACCCTTTGTACGGTTCAAACTTAACCGTTTAGCAATAATTCCGCCCATACTAACAGTGTTATCGCGGAATAAATCATGGAAGAAGATGATAATATCAGGAACACTAAGGTTTCCACAGTTTCTGCGACTAATTAAGCAACGACTAGCAAATATGGCAAAGTAGCGTAAAACAGGAAAATGTATGCTAGTGATTCTTGCATCGGAAACCTTCCTAGTTTCCCCTACAGTAATAGTGTCAATAAACCCATCCACATCTTTACGATGTGGTTCATCTAAGGTACCCTCGAAGGGTATTTTGCAAACCTTGCAAAATTCATCTAGTGGCATCTTCTTAACAACATCATATAAATGAAACTCTACTGAAGGAGGTGTTTCTTTAGGAAAATAGTAGAAGTTTTGCACAAAAGTATTGGTGAGTAAGAGATACTGATGACGTTGGTTGCGGAGGAAATCGGTGTGGCCAGCATTCTCAGCCAATCAATAGAAATCATCATAAATCCCGGCTTCTCTCAAGAAATCATCGGAAGGCCATTCACACGGCCGAACCTCCGCGGTGCGAGGCAAATTAGGCCTCTGTGCTTCTTCATTCTGCTTTTCCTTTGAGCTTCGGCTCGATGAGCCCCTCACAAATCTCTTCATTATTTTCTGAAAATTTCTGAAATTTTTAGTAACTTCAAAATAAAAGTGGACCAAGCTCAATAAAATTGATAGCAACTACTCCTACAAGTGCCTAGAGCCTATATCAAGCATTAAAACTACTTGGAACCATATAAATTTGACATGCAAGCTCAAGAACATGGTCACCTAGGCAGCACAAATTTGCAATGAATAAAGCACTAGAAGAAAAACTAGTTGGACCAATGGAGGAGTCACATACCAAGGAACAATCTCCCCAAGCAGTTTTGTGAGAGGTGCTTTGAGCAAGGAGATCGAAAATCGCAGCAAAATGAGTTAGAACTCGTGCTTGAGATGGATATTGGTGTTTGTGGGAGGAAGAAGAAGTGTGTGGGTGCAGGAATAAGTGGAGGGGAGCCACCATGGGCCCATGAGGCAGGGGGCGCGCTCAGGGGGGTAGGGCGCGCCCTCCACCCTCATGGCCAGGTGCTTGCCCCTCCTGCTGTGTTCTCAGTGCCAGATATTCTCAAATATTCTAGAAAAAAAATCATATTCCATTTTCAGGGCATTTGGAGATCTTTTATTTTTGGGGTATTTTTATATTGCACGGATAAATCAGAAAACAGACAGAAAAAAATACTATTTTTACTTTATTTCAACTAAATAACAGAAAGTAGAAAGAGGGTACAGAAGGTTGTGCCTTCTAGTTTCATCCATCTCATGCTCATCAGAAAGAATCCATTAACAAGGTTGATCAAGTCTTGTTAACAAACTCATTCCGAATAACATGGAACCGGAGAAATTTTGAATAACACTATGTTACCTCAACGGGGATATGTACATCCCCTATAATAAGAATATCATATTTCTTCTTGACAGTAGGGAGAGGAAATTCAAAATCTCCAAAAATAATCGATGGAATTTTTCCAATAGAATTGATACCGTGGACTTGAGGTTGTTTCCTCGGAAAGTGTACCGTATGCTCATTATCATTAACATGAAAAGTGACATTGCCTTTGCTGCAATCAATAACAGCCCCTGCAGTATTCAAAAAAGGTCTTCCAAGAATAATAGACATACTATCGTCCTCGGGAATATCAAGAATAACAAAGTCCGTTAAAATAGTAACGTTTGCAACCTAACAGGCACATCCTCACAAATGCCGGCAATGTATAGCAGTTGATTTATCAGCCATTTGCAAAGATATTTCAGTAGGTGTCAACTTATTCAAGTCAACTCTACGATATAAAGAGAGAGGCATAACACTAACACCGGCTCCAAGATCACATAAAGCAGTTTTAGCATAGTTTCTTTTAATGGAGCATGGTATAGTTGGTACTCCTGGATCTCCTAGTTACTTTGGTATTCCACCCTTAAAAGTGTATTAGCAAGCATGGTGGAAATTTCAGCTTTCGGTATCTTTCTTTTATTAGTGACAATTTCTTTCATGTACTTAGCATAAGGATTCATTTTGAGCATATCAGTTAATCGCATACGCAAAAAGATAGGTCTAATCATTTCAGCAAAGTGCTCAAAATCCTCCTCATCCTTTTTCTTGGATGGTTTCGGAGGAAAAGGCATGGGTTTCTGAACCCATGGTTCTCTTTCTTTACCACGTTTCCTAGCAACAAAGTCTCTCTTATCATAACGTTGATTCTTTGATTGTGGGTTATCAAGATGAACAGCAGGTTCAATTTCTACATCATTATCATTACTAGGTTGAGCATCATGAACATCATCATTAATATTTTCACTAGGCTCATGTTCATTACCAGATTGTGTTTCAGCTTCAGAAATAGAAATATCATTTGGATTCTCAGGTGTTTCAGCAACAGGTTCACGAAGCATGCAAAGTCCTATCATTTTTCTTTTTCTTCTTTTTAGAAGGACTAGGTGCATCAATATTATTTCTCTGAGAATCTTGCTCAATTCTCTTAGGGTGGCCTTCAGGATACAAAGGTTCTGAGTCATCTTACCAGTTCTAGTAGCCACTCTAACAGCATAATCATTTTTCTTACTATTCATTTCATTGAGCAAATCATTTTGAGCTTTAAGTCTTGTTCTACTTGAGTGGTAACCATAGAAGCATGTTTACTAATAAGTTTAAGTTCACCTTTAATGTTAGCCATATAATCACCCAAGTGTTCAAGCGTATCGGAATTGTATTTCAATTGTCTACCAAAATAAGCATTGAAGTTTTCTTGCTTAACCATAAAGTTATCAAATTCATCCAAACATTGGTTAGCAATTTTAGTAAGAGGGATTGCAGCTTTATCATATCTATAGAGAGAATTTACCTTTACTACCTGTGTCGGGTTATCAAGACCATGAGTTTCTTCAATAGGTGGTGGTTTAAGAGCATATGTTTCTTCAACAGGCAGTAAATCAAGACCATGTATTTCTTCAATAGGAGGTAAATTCTTAACATCTTCAGCTTTAATACCTTTTTTTATAGATTTCTTTGCCTCTTGCATATCTTCAGGACTGAGAAATAGAACACCTCTCTTCTTCGGAGTTGGTTTAGGAATAGGCTCAGGAATTGGCTCAGGAAGAGTCCAATTATTTTCATTTGTCAACATATTATTCAATGGAATTTCAGCTTCATCAGGTGTTCTTTCCCTGAAAACAGAACCGGCACAACTATCCAGGTAATCTCTGGAAGCATCGGCTAGTCCATTATAAAAGATATCAAGTATTTCATTTTTCTTGAGAGGATGATCAGACAAAGCATTAAGTAACTTGAGAAGCCTCCCCCAAGCTTGTGGGAGACTCTCTTCTTCAATTTGCACAAAATTGTATATATCCCTTAAAGCAGCTTGTTTCTTATGAGCAGGGAAACATTTTGCAGAGAAGTAATAAATCATGTCCTGGGGACTACGCACACAACCAGGATCAAGAGAATTAAACCATATCTTAGCATCACCCTTTAATGAGAACGGAAATATTTTAAGGATATAGAAGTAGCGAGATCTCTCATCATTAGTGAACAGGGTGGCTATATCATTTAATTTAGTAAGATGTGCCACAACAGTTTCAGATTCATAGCCATGAAAAGGATTAGATTCAACCAAAGTAATTATATCAGGATCAACAGAAAATTCATAATCCTTATCAAGAATACGTATAGGTGAAGTAGCAAAAGCAGGATCAGGTTTCATTCTAGCATTAAAAGATTGCTGCTTCCATTTAACTAATAACCTCTTGAGCTCATATCTATCTTTGCAAGCTAAAATAGCTAAAGCAGCTTCTTTTTCAAAAACATAACCCTCAGGAATAACAGACAAGTCTTCATCATCACTTTCTTCTATATAATCAGTTTCAATAATTTCTTTCTCTCTAACCCTAGAAATTTGTTCATCAAGAAATTCAATAAGTGGCACAATAGTATCAAGCATAGAAGTAGTTTCATCATAAGTATCATGCATAGCAGAAGTGGCATCATCAATAACATGTGATATATCAGAACGAATAGCAGAAGCAGGTTTAGGTGTCGCAAGCTTACTCAAAACAGAAGGTGAATCAAGTGCAGAGCTAGATGGCAGTTCCTTACCCCCCCTCGTAGTTGAGGAATAAATTGTTGTCTTAGCGTCTTTCAAGTTCTTCATAGTGACCAGCAGATATAAATCCCAAGTGACTCAAAGAATAGAGCTATGGTCCCCGGCAACGGCGCCAGAAAATTGTCTTGATAACCCACAAGTATAGGGGATCGCAATAGTTTTCGAGGGTAGAGTATTCAACCCAAATTTATTGATTCGACACAAGGGGAGCCAAAGAATATTCTGAAGTATTAGCAGTTGAGTTGTCAATTCAACCCCACCTGGATAACTTAGTATCTGTAGCAAAGTATTTAGTAGCAAAGTAATATGATAGTAGTGGTAACGGTAGCAACAGAAAAGTAAATAAGCGAAGAACAATATGTGAAAAGCTCGTAGGCATTGGATCGGTGATGGAGATTTATGCCGGATGCAGTTCATCATGTAACAATCATAACATAGGGTGACACAGAACTAGCTCCAATTTATCAATGTAATGTAGGCATGTATTCCGAATATAGTCATACGTGCTTATTGATCAAAGATGGTTATGTTTCCTAGCCATAGACATGAGTTGATCAAAGATGGTTATGTTTCCTAGCCATAGACATGAGTTGTCATTTGATTAACGAGATCACATCATTAGGAGAATGATGTGATTGACTTGACCCATTCCGTTAGCTTAGCACTTGATCGTTTAGTATTACGCTATTGCTTTCTTCATGACTTATACATGTTCCTATGACTATGAGATTATGCAACTCCGTTTACGGAGGAACACTTTGTGTGCTACCAAACGTCACAACGTAACTGGGTGATTATAAAGGTGCTCTACAGGTGTCTCAGAAGGTACTTGTTGGGTTGGCGTATTTCGAGATTAGGATTTGTCACTCCGATTGTCGGAGAGGTATCTCTGGGCCCACTCGGTAATGCACATCACTATAAGCCTTGCAAGCATTGTAACTAATGAGTTAGTTGCGGGATGATGTATTACGGAACGAGTAAAGAGACTTGCCGGTAACGAGATTGAACTAGGTATTGAGATACCAACGATCGAATCTCGGGCAAGTAACATACCGATGACAAAGGGAACAACGTATGTTGTTATGCGGTTTGACCAATAAAGATCTTCGTAGAATATGTGGGAGCCAATATGAGCATCCAGGTTCCGCTATTGGTTATTGACCGGAGACGTGTCTCGGTCATGTCTACATAGTTCTCGAAACCGTAGGGTCCGCACGCTTAAAGTTCGATGACGGTTATATTATGAGTTTATGTGT
The DNA here is from genome assembly GCA_021605145.1 of Aegilops bicornis. Lineage (NCBI taxonomy): Eukaryota > Viridiplantae > Streptophyta > Magnoliopsida > Poales > Poaceae > Aegilops > Aegilops bicornis. The sequence continues at coordinate 449,884,645 of CM038671.1, read as the reverse complement.
TTTGATGTACCGAAAGAGTTCGGAGTCCCGGATGAGATCGGGGACATGACGAGGAGTCTCGAAATGGTCGAGACGTAAAGATTGATATATTGGACGACTATATTCGGACGTCGGAAAGGTCCCGAGTGATTCGGGTATTTTTTGGAGTACCGGAGAATTACGGGAATTCGTATTGGGCCTTAATGGGCCATATGGGAAAGGAGAGAAAGGCCCCAAAGGGAGGCCGCACCCCTACCCATGGACTAGTCCGAATTGGACTAGGGAGGGGGGGGGGGCGCCCCTTCCTTCCTTCTCCTTCTCCCTTCCCTTTTCCTACTCCAACAAGGAAAGGAGGAGTCCTACTCCCGGTGGGAGTAGGACTCCCCCCTTGGTGCGCCCTCCTCTTGGCCGGCCGCCTCCCTCCCTTGCTCCTTTATATACGGGGGCAGGGGGGCACCTCTAGACACAACAACAATTGATCCCTTGGATCTCTTACCCGTGTGTGGTGCCCCCCTTCACCATAATCCACCTCGATAATATCGTAGCGGTGCTTAGGCGAAGCCCTGCGTCGGTAGCAACATCATCATCGTCACCACGCCGTCGTGCTGACGGAACTCTCCCTCAAAGCTCAGCTGGATCGGAGTTCGAGGGACGTCATCGAGTTGAACGTGTGCAGAACTCGGAGGTGTCGTGCGTTCGGTACTTGGATCGGTCAGATCGTGAAGACGTACGACTACATCAACCGCGTTGTCATAACGCTTCCGCTTTCGGTCTACGAGGGTACGTGGACACACTCTCCCCTCTTGTTGCTATGCATCACCATGATCTTGCGTGTGCGTAGGAAATTTTTGAAATTACTACGTTCCCCAACAGTGGCATGCAAGCCAGGTTTTATGCGTAGATTTAATATGCACGAGTAGAACACAAGTAAGTTGTGGGCGATATAAGTCATACTGCTTACCAGCATGTCACACTTTTGTTCGGCGGTATTGTTGGATGAAGCAGCCCGGACAGATAGTACGCGTACTCTTACGCGAGACTGGTTTTACCGCCGTGCTATGCACACAGGTGACTAGCGGGTGTCAGTTTCTCCAACTTTAGTTGAACCGAGTGTGGCTACGCCCGGTCCTTGAGAAGGTTAAAACAACACTAACTTGACAAACTATCTTTGTGGTTTTTATACGTAGGTAAGAACGGTTCTTGCTCAGCCCGTAGAAGCCACGTAAAACTTGCAACAACAAAGTAGAGGACGCCTAACTTGTTTTTGCAGGGCATGTTGTGATGTGATATGGTCAAGACGTGATGAGATATAAGTTGTTGTATAAGATGATCATGTTTTGTTGAAGTTATCGGCAACTGGCAGAAGCCTTATGGTTGTCTCTTTATTGCATAAGATGCAAGCGCCAAATAATTGCTTTACTTTATCGCTATGCGATAGAAATAGTTGCAAGAGCAATAGTTGGCGAGACGACCATGTGACGACACATTGATATAGATCAAGATGGTGGAGATCATGGTGTCATGCCGGTGACGATGGAAATCATGACGATGCTTTGGAGATGGAGATCAAAGGCACAAGATGATGATGGCCATATCATGTCACATATTTTGATTGCATGTGATGTTTATCTTTTATACATCTTATTTTGCTTAGTTTGACGGTAGCATTATAAGATGATCTCTCACTAAAGTATCAAGGTATAAGTGTTCTCCCTGCGTATGCATCGTTGCAAAAGTTCTTCGTGCTGAGACACCATGTGATGATCGGGTGTGATAGGCTCTACGTTCAAATACAACGGGTGCAAAACAGTTGCACACGCGGAATACTCAGGTTAAACTTGACGAGCCTAGCATATAACATATATGGCCTCTAACACCGAGAGACCGAAAGGTCGGCGTGAATCATATAGTAGATATGATCAACATAGTGATGTTCACAATTGAAACTACTCCATCTCACGTGATGATCGGACATGGTTTAGTTGATATGGATCACGTGATCACTTAGAAGATTAGAGGATGTCTATCTAAGTGGGAGTTCTTAAGTAATATGATTAATTGAACTTTAATTTATCATGAACTTAGTCCCAGTAGTATTAGCATATCTATGTTGTAGATCAATAGCTCATGATCTTGCTCCCCGTTTAATTTTATATGTTCCTAGAGAAAACTAAGTTGAAAGATGTTAGTAGCAATGATGTGGATTGGATCCGTGATCTGAGGTTTATCCTCATTGCTGCACAGAAGAATTATGTCCTTGATGCACCGCTAGGTGACAGACCTATTGCAGGAGCAGATGCAGATGTTATGAATGTTTAACTAGCTCAATATGATGACTACTTGATAGTTTAGTGCACCATGCTTAATGGCTTAGAATCGGGACTTCAAAGATGTTTTGAACGTCATGGACCATATGAGATGTTCCAGGAGTTGAAGTTAATATTTCAAGCAAATACCCAAGTTGAGAGATATGAAGTCTCCAACAAGTTCTATAGCTAAAAGATGGAGGAGAATAGCTCAAGCAGTGAGCATGTGCTCAGATTTTCTGGGTACTACAATCGCTTGAATCAAGTGGGAGTTAATCTTCTAGATAAAATAGTGATTGACAGAATTCTCTAGTCACCATCAACAAGTTAGTAGAACTTCGTGATGAACTATAGTATGCAAGGGATGACGAAAATGATTCCCGAGCTTTTTATGATGATGAAATCGATGAAGGTAGAAATCAAGAAAGAGCATCAAGTGTTGATGATTAACAAGACCACTAGTTTCAAGAAAAGGGCAAAGGGAAAGAAAGGGAACTTCAAAAAGAACGGCAAGCAAGTTGTTGCTCAAGTAAAGAAGCCCAAGTTTGGACTAAGCCTGAGACTGAGTGCTTCTCCTGCAAAGGAACTGGTCACTGGAAGTGGAACTGCCCCAAGTATTTGGCGGATAAGAAGGATGGCAAAATGAACAAAGGTATATTTGATATACATGTTATTGATGTGTACTTTACTAGTGTTTATAGCAATCCTGAAGTATTTGATACTAGTTCAGTTGCTATGATCAGTAACTCGAAACGGGAGTTGCAGAATAAACAGAGACTAGTTAAAGGGAGAAGTGACGATGTGTGTTGGAAGTGGTTCCAAGATTGATATGATCATCATCGCAGACTCCCTATACTTTCGGGATTAGTGTTGAACCTAAATAAGTGTTATTTGGTGTTTGCGTTGAGCATGAATATGATTTGATCATGTTTATTGAAATACGGTTATTCGTTTAAGTTAGAGAACAATTGTTGTTCTGTTTACATGAATAAAACCTTCTATGGTCATACACACCAACGAAAATGGTTTGTTGGATCTCGATCGTAGTGATACACATATTCATAATATTGAAGCCAAAAAGATGCAAAGTTAATAATGATAGTGCAACTTATTTGTGGCACTGCCGTTTAGGTCATATTGGTGTAAAGCGCATGAAGAAACTCCATGCTGATGGGATTTTGGAATTACTTGATTGTGAATCACTTGATGCTTGCAAACCATGCCTCATGGGCAAGATGACTAAGACTCCGTTCTCCGGAACAATGGAGCAAGCAACTGACTTATTGGAAATAATACATATTGATGTATGCGGTCCGATAAGTCTTGAGGCTCGCGGCGGGTATCATTATTTTCTGACCTTCATCGATGATTTCAGCAGATATGGGTATATCTACTTGATGAAACATAAGTCTGAAACATTTGAAAAGTTCAAAGAATTTCAGAGTGAAGTGGAAAATCATCGTGACAATAAAATAAGGTTTCTACGATCTGATCGAGGAGACGAATATTTGAGTTACGAGTTTGGTCTTCAATTAAAACAATATGGAATAGTTTCACAAACTCATGCCACCTGGAACACCACATCGTAATGGTGTCTCCGAACATCATAACCACACTTTATTTGATATGATGCGATCTATGATGTCTCTTATTGATTTACAACTATCATTTTGGGATTATGCATTAGAGACAGCTGCATTCACGTTAAATAGGGCACCATCTAAATCCCTTGAGACGACACCGTATGAACTATGGTTTAGCAATAAACCTAAGCTGTCGTTTCTTAAAGTCTAGAGTTGCAATGCTTATGTGAAAAAGTTTCATCCTGATAAGCTCGAACCCAAATCGGAGAAATGCGTCTTCGTAGGATACCCAAAGGAGACTGTTGGGTACACCTTCTATCACAGATCCGAAGGAAAATTCGTTGCTAAGAATGGATCCTTTCTAGAGAAGGAGTTTCTCTCGAAAGAAGTGAGTGGGAGGAAAGTGGAACTTGATAAGGTAATTGTTCCTTCTCCCGAATTGGAAAATAGTTCATCACGTAAATCAGTTCGATGATGTCTACACCAACAAGAGAGGAAGTTAATGATGATGATCATGAAACTTCGGATCAAGTTACTACAGAACTTCATAGATCAACCAGAGCACGATCCGCACCAGAGTAGTACGGTAATCCTATTCTGAAGGTCATGTTACTTGACCATGACGAACCTACGAACTATGAGGAAGCGTTGATGAGCCCAGATTCCGCGAAATGGCTTGAGGCCATGAAATCTAAGATGGGATCCATGTATGAGAACAAAGTGTGGACTTTGGAGGACTTGCTCGATGATCGGCAAGCCATGGATCTTCAAGAGGAAGACGGACGCTGATAGTAGTGTTACTATCTAGAAAGCTAGAATTGTCGCAAAATGTTTTCGACAAGTTCAAGCTGTTGACTACGATGAGAGTTTCTCACTCGTATCTATGCTTAAGTCTGTCCGAATCATGTTAGCAATTGCCGCATTTTATGAAATCTGGGAAATGGATAAACAAAACTGCATTCCTTAATGGACTTATTAAAGAAGAGTTTTATATGATGCAACCAGAAGGTTTTGTCAATCCTAAAGGTGCTAACAAAATATGCAAGCTCCAGCGATCCATCTATGGACTAGTGCAAGCATCTCGGAGTTGGAATACATGCTTTGATAAGTTCATCAAAGCATATAGTTTTATACAGACTTGAGGTGAAGCATGTATTTACAAGAAAGTGAGTGGGAGCACTACAACATTTCTGATAAGTATATGTGTATGACATATTGTTGATCGAAAATAATGTAGAATTATTCTGCAAAGCATAAAGGAGTGTTTGAAAGGAGTTTTTCAAAGAAAGACCTCAGAGAAGCTGCTTACATATTGAGCATCAAGATCTATAGAGATAGAGCAAGACGCTTGATAAGTTTTTTCAATGAGTACATATCTTGACAAGATTTTGAAGTAGTTCAAAATGGAACAATCAAAGAAAGAGTTTCTTGCCTATGTTACAAGGTGTGAAATTGAGTAAAGACTCAAAACCCGACCACGGCAGAAGATAGAAAGAGAATGAAAGCCATTCCCTATGCCTCAGCCATAGGTTCTATAAAGTATGCCATGCTGTGTACCAGATCTATTGCATACCCTACCACTGAGTTTGGCAAGGGAGTACAATAGTGATCTAGGAGTAGATCACTGGACAACGGTCAAAATTATCCTTAGTGGAATAAGGATATGTTTCTCGATTATGGAGGTGATAAAAGGTTCGTCGTAAAAGGGTTACGTCGATACAAGTTTTGGCACTGATTCAAATGACTCTAAGTCTTCATCTGGATACATATTGAAAGTGGGAGCAATTAGCTAAAGTAGCTCCATGCAGAGCATTGTAGACATAGAAATTTGTAAAATACATACGGATCTGAATGTGGCAGACCCGTTGACTGAACTTCTCTCACAAGCAAAACATGATCACACCTTAGTACTCTTTGGGTGATAAATGTTTATTATTCATGCTAGAATTGTAGGGTCTGCACGCTTAAAGTTCGATGACGGTTATATTATGAGTTTATGTGTTTTGATGTACCGAATGTAACATCCCAAATTTTCAATTTGGAATGTTATACATAGGTCATTCATGCATATCATATTTTAATGCATATTTGTTCCACAAATCCTCGAAATCCTAAGCAACTCAAGGACCCTCGGAGAGAGTTGGGGATTTTTCGGTTTTCATATTTGATTTTTATCAAATATTGAAACGAGGATCTTTGATTTTAATTATTTTTCTCTCCGAAAAATATTTCATAATAAAAATAAATGAGGGGAGATAATATGACTTCTCCAAAACAATTGAAATATTGGAGGAAAAATGTTAAAATCATTAGTTTGGTTTTTATTTGGTTTTTATTTGGAATTTATTTGCCCTAGAAAAATTGCACGTTTAAAAAAATTGCATTTAGGGCCAAGAAAATGTTCATCTCGTTCAAAATATTTCATTTGGACGGTGAAAATTTGTTTTGGCATTTTTAGATTTTTTTTATTTTGTTTTATAGGAGTTTTTCTGTCGGCGGAATATTTTTTTAAAAATCCACAAGATCCATTGGGCCGAGGCCCAGCCAGTTAAGCCAAAGCCGCCACGCCGTGTCCGAAGTGACACTGCCACCGCCGCTTGCCCCTCCCCCAAGCCGCCCAAGCCCCTTCGTCACCACCACCACCGCCACCGCCCGAGCCGCCGAGCCCGAGCCCGCCTCCTAGCCGCCGCCACCCGAGCCGCCGCCTCCCGCCGCCACCCTGAGCCCGAGCCCCGCCGGAACCCCTGCCGGAGTCGAGCAAGGTAGCCGCCCCGCCGTCCCGGTTTTCCGAAGAAAACCGTTTCGGTTTTTTTAGAAAACCCTAGGTTTTTCGTTTTTTTATTTAGATCGGTTTATTTCTTCGGTTTATCTATTTAGCGAGTGTTTGCTCGTTCGTTTGTTTTAACGAACGCGTTCTTCGTTTAGGTTCAGATAACAAACGTTCGTTCATTAAGCTGTCCGTCGCTTTTCTTTTTCTCAGATTTATTTCACGATTTTTCTGATCGTGATTTTGATCCGATTTTTGTTCCAGTTTAACTTTTCGCTCGTTTATCGGAATCAGGCGATTCAAGGGCCTAGAGTTTCGTCTCAAAACCCTCTTTCCGAATAACCAACTCAAACAAGTTTTTGGCTCTGTAAAATTTGACCCTAGTTCAAATTAGTAAACGGATCTTATTTCTTTTGCCGTCTGAGTTTTGTTGCTTCGTTTGGTTTGATTCTTTTTGTGAACCGGAGTTCTTAAGTTGAACTTTCTGGTCAGCCTCTTTAGTTGAAGTTTTGCTTGTGCATCTTTGCTTCTTGCTTATGTATGTTATTGTTTGCTTGCGATAGAATTCCCGGAGTGCGAAGCGTGTTACTACGAGTCTCTAGGGTTCGCGGATCGTTAGCAAGGCAAGTAACACTTTGATCATACTGTTTTCATACCCAGTTTTTATGCATTAGTTTCAATCCTCAAACATTGCATTGATTAGGATCTCATTAAGTTGTGGGTTGGAAAGTAGTAGTTGATGTAGAACCTATTGCCCTGTTACTATCAAACCCTTGGGAGTTACTTCTACATGTTGCTTATATTGCTATGCTATGCTCGTAGATGTGGTTTGGGTTTGAGTGAATCCATGAGAGATGTGAGATTGTTAATTAAAGGTTTAATTTAAGGTGGCAACTTTAATACACATCTGGGTGGATTGAGGCACCTGGGGAACCCAAAGGTTGTCTGCTTTTATTTTGGAAATCCCGGTACCCGTGTGATCTTCCTATGGACCGCCACCTAGGCTCAAAGGGAACTGAGATTATTCATGCTAGAAACTTCCGTGTGCAGCCACAAGCTACTATGGGCTCTAGCATAGTTGAGTAAGTTACGTGAAGCTCTTGAAGAGGTAGATCAGCAGGTAGTGGGTTTGTAGGTTTGGTATGGTCTGCCCGGAGTAGAGAGTTAATGTTTCTAAAAGACTATGTCTCGGTCATCCGTTTGTCAAACACCATGTAGTGCGAGAAATCAACGGAGGCGATCGAGTCTTGTGGGGAAAAGTGCACAAACCTCTGCAGAGTGTACAATCTAATCATGGTTAGCCGTGTCCCCGGTTATGGACAATTTTGAGTATCTAGTACTTGAGTTATCACATGTATCTCATCACTCTTAACTAATATTGTTGGGTTGTAAACTACTTTAATTGGGATTGAGTTGGGGTTATACCTTCTCAATGATGTTTCAACCACCATGATAGTTAAATAAAATTTATTCCTTTGTTGTAGGGAAAAATTGGCTTTTCAAGAAACCATAACCATAGAGCTTTCCACCAGCCAAATATGCATGTAGTGATAGCATTATTCTGTTCCTGCTCTATTGTGTTATATTGCCGCATATTCCATGTCTTTGACCCGTTCTCAGGCTGCAACGTATTACGTTGCAGACTTTTCAGACGAGGAGTAAGGTTCGATAGGTCGTTGCCGTGTAGCTCAGCTATGCCGTTGGAGTTGATGGACTCACTTTATCTTCCAAGCCTTCCGCTGTTATCGCATTAGATGGCCTTAAGCCATATTATTGTAATAAGTTCTCGTCTGAGATATTCGATGTAATAAGTGTGTGATTGCTACTCTGTTATAAATCCTTCGAGTAATCGTGTGTGTCAAGACATCGATCCGAGGATGACACTGAAGCACGTAGACTTGACCATCGAGGTCGGTCGCTACAAGATGGTATCAGAGCACACGCTGAGTGTAGGACACGACCATTAAGATAAACCATAGGTCACTCTTCTCTACTCATTTCTGACTCCTCTCCATTTTTCCACTCTTTAGGATGACGGATATGAAGAACAAGTTTGCACAACCAGATGAAGACACACCTTTTGGACGCCACTTGAAGGAAGTCACTAGGTACTTGAACATTGGAATACCAAGCTTCACCGGGACGTACAACGCCACTTTACCAGAAGAGGAGCGCTGGATGATTCAAGTACAAGTTCCAGGAAGGACGTTCTCGCCAACTTCTAAGCCCATAGAATTTTCTTTGAAGCACCCACCTGGAGTCTAGGCAAGAGTATGGCAGCTCACATTACCATGGGACGTATTGGAGAAGTCTACAACAGGGAGCTTAAAGACACCATCTATCAGATATGTGGGCGCCGAGACGAGCAATGGGAAGTAATCAGCACCAAGAAGGATAGATCCATTGCAGCTTTCATCCAGGAGCTAAACCAGCACATTCGATGTCAGGAGAACCAAATGTGCGTAGATATGATGGAGTTGAAGAAGGCGAAGACTAGGATCATCGAGCTGGAGGAAGAACTCAAGTTTACACGTGATGGATATGAGGAGGAAATCAAGACACTACTGGAGAAGAACGATGACCTGGTTAAGAAGATCGGAGTATTCATGGGAGAACCAGCACCGGGAGAAGAAGACGACGACCCCACTTGCCTGGACAACTACATCATCATCGACGACACCGATTCCGATCCTAGTGATGATGACTACGAAGAAAGTGGAGCGAGACATCATGGAGTCTTCCACCGATCAAAATTTCTAGATGACCACCATATATTAGTAGTATTTCCCCCATGTATCTAGTAGTAGTTGAGCACTTTTGCGATAGTTCTAGATCGTTTGTATGCCCTTGCTTGATTGATTGAGTGAAATGATTGTGTTTGCCTCATGTGCATATGGGTAGTGTTTTCTCATTAGACCTTTTTCTCTATTCTAATCTCTTCCATCTAAACCCTCAGATGCCTCCGAGACGTGACACCGGTTTTGTTTTCCCACCGGAGCTCACCCAGTTGATCCAACAGTAAAATGCCTTGATGCAATTGCTAGTTCGGAACCAGGGCAACAACAACAATAACCCGCCGCCAGTGGACAATTTAGCCCGTTTCCTGAGGTTGCAACCGCCGGTGTTTTCCAGTAGCACCGAGCCAATAGTTGCTGATGATTGGCTACGCCGTATTGGAAGGGAGTTAACCACCGGGATGCACGGATCTTTGAGAGAAGGTGCACTTTGCCGCACATCAATTGGATGGACCAGCAACCGCATGGTGGGAGAATTACACGACTACTTTTCCTATAGCCAATGTCACTTGGGACCAGTTTGACAAGCTTTTATACGGCCCATATCTCAACTGGAGCCATGCAGATGAAGAAGCGTGAGTTTCGCAACTTACGCCAGGGGAACCGTACTGTAGCTCAGTACGTGGATGATTTTAGTAAGTTATCACTCTATGCCCCTGATGATGTGGCCACAGATGCCGCGAAGCAGGAGAAGTTTATGGAAGGGCTGAACGATGAGATGAGCATGCAGTTGATGGTGGCAACTTTCAACAACTACCAGGAGTTGGCAGACAAGGCCCTTATGATTGAAGGGAAGCGGCAGACAAATTGAGAGGCTGTAAGAGGAAATATGGACAAGGGAAGTACAACTCGGGAGCTCAACAGAAGCCTCGCTTAACCCCAAACTCGGGAGGACTTGTCCATAATCATGAAGGTCACAACCACCTTTGGAGGAGGATCGCATAACCACAATGGTGCTAAGAATGGGAATGGGAACAGAGTTAATAACAATCAGAACCGCTCCAACCCCTCTACACCCGCCAAAAGGGACCTAAGTCAAGTTACTTGCTTTAAGTGCGGGAAGACAGGGCACTATGCCAATGATTGCCCTGAAGGACAGAATGGAAACGGAAATGGGAGCGCTGGGAAGAAGCCCAATCCATTCAAAAAAGGACAAGTGAACCACGTTAACGTGGAGGAAGTTGAAGAGCAGCCGGACGCGGTGATAGGTAAGTTTTTGGTTAAGTCATTTACTGCTCTTGTTCTTTTCGATACTGGTGCATCGCATTCATACATATCAAGGGGATTTGTGGATAAGTTTAAGCTAACAACCCAAACCCTTAGGACCCCTCTTTTAATGAGCTACTTTGGAGCAGTACATGGCTAGCCGATGGTGCAACCAGATACCCCTAACCATTGGCACACATGTTTTTCCGTCTGACCTAATTGAAAGTGCTAGTTATCGACTAGAGGGGGGGGGGGGGGGGAATAGGCGATTTTTAGGAAAGTCTTCAAAACACGGTTGTTTTGCAGACAAAAAAAAGAAATGGCCTAAATGATATGCAGCGGAAGGTAAACTACAACAAGCAAACCATAGTCAAGTATGCAATAACATGAAAGTGCAAGACTAATAGCAGCTTGGTAGTAAGGATCAAGATGGAAGATAGTGTGAAGCCAATCAACAAAAGTAGTCAAGCAATGAAGTCAAATAAGTATGATAGATAGGCAATGACTTCACGAAGTCAAACTCTAAGTAAAGGTGAGGGAGAGGATAGAACCAGTCACTTATTGAAGACGCGGGATTTGTTGGACCAGTTCCAGTTGCTGTGACAACTGTACATCTGGTTAGGGAGGCTGAGATTCAACTCAGAAGACCGCGTCTTCACCTTATTCCCCTTGAGCTAAGGACACAAGTCCTCGCCCAATTACTCTGGTAAGTCTTCAAGGTAGACTTCTGAACCTTCACAGAGGCTGCGTTCACCGGCAATCCACAATGACTCTTGGATGCTCGAGCATAACGCCTAACCTTTGGAGGATTCACAGTCCTCAAGTGTAATAAGTCTTTAGGTCACAGACGTAGAAAGACTTGGTGATGCCTAACACTCTTTGGCTCTGGGTGTTTGGGCTTTGTCCTCGCAAGGATTTCTCTCTCTCAAAGGCTTCGAGGTGGGTTGCTCTCAAGCGACAAAAGCCGTGCACTAACTCTGAGCAGCCACCAATTTATGGTGTAGGGGGTGGGCTATTTATAGCCACTAGGCAACCCGACCTGTTATGTCCGAAATGACCACAGGTCACTAAGGAACCGACACGTGTTCCAACGGTCGATTTCAAACACACACGACAACTTTACTTGGGCTACAAGCAAAGCTGACTCATCCAGCTCTGGATAAGTTTTGCTCGATTGTCTTATTTCGAAGACATAGGATTTGGGTTGAGCATCACTTGATCATTACGACTATGATCACTTGGACCCCACTTAACAAAGACGGTGGTTCCTATGACTCAACAAAGAAGAAAAGGAAGCAACGAAGCGACACGATCTTGGCGCTCCATAGTCTTCACTCAATGTCTTCTCATGTCATAGTCTTCAATGTGAAGATCTTCACATACCACCATTGTCGTCAATGTCTTCATACATTTTAGGGGTCATCTCCGGTAGGTAAACCGAATCAATGAGGGACACTACCTGCGTTATCCTGCAATTCTCACAAACGCATTAGTCCCTCAACCACATTTGTCGTCAATACACCAAAACCAACTAGGGTGGCACTAGATGCACTTACAATCTCCCCTTTTGGTGATTGATGACAAACTGGTTGAAGTTTTCAACGGGATAAAATATGTGAAATTGTAAAGGATAGGAATTGTCTTCATAAGTGGCAAAGGCTCCCCACGAAGATGTGCATATAATTAGTTTGCTTTTGGAATGCAAATGCACATGGCAGGTTGTACTTGTGGAGATCCTCTTCAACTTATGAAGATAATTCATCATGCATGAAATGATATAGCTAAGAGAATGACATGCATAATGAAAAATGGACGTCTGCGAGAATGATCTAAGTGCGGAAGTTATCATCGCACATGCGGAATTTATCGTCGCACTGCAGTAAAGAAAATAAGTAGTAAGCGACCATCGAGTTTAAGTGTTACAACTCAAAGAACCAAATGTATCAAAAGCGAGAGTTGTAAACACTAGGCAAAATATTATGCAACCGCCCTTATGAACCCGCTTGAAGACTATCAAACTCATATGCTTCTCCCCCATTTGTCAGTAAGGACCAAAAAGGTTTGAAGACATAGAGCATCTACTCATCCTCTTCAGAAGTAGATGATGCAGTAGGGTTGTCGTTGTTGGTATGCGGTGCAGACGAACTTCGTGCAGTGTCGATGCGTGCAGAAGTAGGGGGCGGTGAAGTAGCATCGGCTTCATCATTGATCACTCTGGCATTGACAGTTGCCGCGGAGGAAGAATAGTCAGAGTCTTCAAGTGATGGAGTTCGTCGTGAGGACTGCATTCCGTGGAGGAGTGGAGTCAAACTTGAAGCGTTCGGTGAAGCCATCGTCTTGAAGATCTCGCTTCAAGATCGAAAGCAGGTCAAACTCTTCCATGATCGCCGACAGGTCTCGTGAGTGAAAAAGGCATTCTTGGTGGCAAGGTTTCGAATGCGATTGACGTCCACCAAGAGGCTTTGCATTTGTCGCTTGAGCCAGGAGTGATGCTTATCTTGTTTACGATGCGGTCACGACAAGAAGTTCTCGATCATTGAGGACTCGAGAGCGCTTACGAGGCCTTTGGCCAATTGTGCTCTCGGTGGCCGGTCCGCGACCGCGGTGAGGCATCTGCGTGTTCCCAGCCGGAGGATAGACACGAGATCCGCTTTGGGACGCCTTCCATGGGTTGAGAGAAGCTATGGTGATCGGCATTACGAAGACAAAGTGGCGTTTTGGCGGGCTCGGGGTAAATGGCTGGCGACATATCAACCTCTGGTAGAAAGATCAGATGATTCCGAGCAGAGGGCTGATAGTTGATAGCAGAGTGCATCTTGATGAGGCGCATGACCCATGGAGCATAAAACTTCAGACCAAACAGATCAGATCCAGACGTAGCCAATTGTCGGACGAAGAATTCTTGCGTATTGATGCAGATGATGAATGCCCTTTGATAGGCCATAGAGTTCGCCTGATGATGTGATATATTGTACGAGGCAGATACTCAAGGTCATCAACAAAGAAGTTCTGAGGGTATTCAGCGTCATGTGGCGATGGCTTCATCATGCTCAACATCCGACTCATGTCGGGTTACGGCTTATGAAATATGCTCTCCAGTGCATCGCGGTGGAGTTGACAACCAGGTTCAAACAACTCTCCGGGAGTGGGTAGGCCTGTGAGCTCAATGACGTCAAGAGCTTTGGCTTCATGATGATCACTTCCTGTCATTCACTCGAGAACCCATGTCTTCGTATCTCTGTAGTAGCCGCGGATGTGGAGGGTAGCATAGAATTGAAGCACAAGTTCTTCATTCCAGTGTTCTTTATGCACGGCCGAGTAGACACGCATCACGAAAGCAATCAAGTGCTTCTTCTAAGCACGGCAGTCCGGAAATGGCCCGATGTAAGGCGCATATGAGGGAAAATGCGCCTTGATCATACTGAGCAGGAGTAATAGCTTCATTGCCGATAGCTCGAAACGGTCGGATGATATCCTTGGCCTTGTGTAGGGGTTCTTTGCTCTGTCAAAGAAAGTGTTGTGGGCTTTGAAGCCATTTGCATTGAAAGAACTCATAGAGGTGGCGGTGCTCGGAAACCTTGGCAGTCTTGGCTTCGGCCACGGACCCGAGGCCTATGCACAATATGATATTCAAGCCGAGGACCAGAGGCATGAGGCGGAGGGACGAGAACATGCCATCTTCTTGTCATTAGTGACCATAGTTGTATGCTTGCTCAATTGTGTAGGGCCTTGGTGGCGTAAGCGAGCCGATGGCAACAAGCGAGGCTTCAGCTGCTAGCAGATGCTTCGAGAGCGATTGCCTCATTGGCTTCAGCACATTTCCTTCATTGGCTTCAGGAGGCTGTCGGTGCAGGCTCCACATTTGCTTCACCATGACCACGTCATTGGCTTCATTGGTTTTGGAAGTGGCAGCCTCAATGTTTTCAACCTCCACTTGAGGAGCCGGAGGGTCGAACCTTTGAATGCGTTGATATCAGGAATAACTTCTTGATTCTGAGGGGTGTAGGGACACGTTCTTCTTCTTCTTGGGTGTCTTGGCTGATGCAGCGGATTGTCTTCAGCAGCTTTGCTTCGGACTGGAGACGTTCACAGTTGGAGTGGCTTCGAAAACACTTGACGTGCAACAGGTTGGTGGTGCACTTCTCCTTCGAACGCCGAGAGAGGTACTTGAGGCCTTTGACCTTTGCGAAGCTGCGAAATCTTGGCGACGCCTTTGGAGATGGGGTTATGCGGGCCTCAAAGTCTTCCTCTTCTTCTAGTTGTTGTTGTTGGGGAGTGACTTGTTGTTGGGGAGTACTAGGGAGTCTTCTTGTTGCGGGCGATCAGCCCATGAAGCATCTGAGCAATTGGCGTCGGAGGGCGACCAATCTTGATGAGTTCGCTGTTAAATGAGCGAGCGATGATACCACATTGTATTCAATTTGAGGAAGAACTTCATCATCTTCAACATTGTCATGGTGACCAATGTCTTCAGCTTCAGGAGCCTCTGTGGAAGCAGGCTCATGAACAGTGATGCGAAGTTCTTGGGTTGCAGACACGGGACGAACCACTGAAATGGGTTCAACAACCAAGGGCTCTGTGGGAGCAGCCCGATTCTTCTTGGTCTTGAGCTTCTTCTTGGAGGGAGCAGCATCAGAGGCGTCAGGATTTTTCCTTTTTCTGGCTTCAGTCTCGGCAGCCCTCGTCTTCTTCTGTTCAGAAGCGGTTGATCTGACCTTTGGCTTTGAGCCAGTCATGCTGCTTGGGAAGACTATGGGGGGTTCTTCCTATCTTGAAGGTGCAGCTTGGTCAGTTGAAGACTTCTTCCTCTTTGCAGCCATTTTGGGGTCAATGCCAGGACGGCCAAGAGCCTTGCGCTTCTCAGCCTCATTGTAGGCAAGCACACACTTGTCGGCCGGACTCTTCATGCGCCACGAGAGCCTCGGCTTCTTCTCGCTTCTTGAGAAAGGCTACTTTGAGCTCGTGCAGCATGACCTTGAAGTTTTTGACATCTTGCACTCTGAGTGCAGCCATATGCTTCTTGAACTGAGCCTTCTCATAGTAAATCTTATGCTTCTGTTCAACAATGTTCTGAGCAAGAGCTAGCTCAGAAGCAATGGCTCCATTGAAGGAGACACTGAGGCCAATAGGAAGTTGCAGATCTTCAAAGCTGATGTTTGGGGTGTCAAACCATTCATCAATGAAGTGATGGATGATTGCCACATCAAAGAGAGGCAAATTGTTGAAAATTTCTGCTTCTTCTTTGCTCTTGATAAGTTGCTCAAGGGCATCATCTGCAAGATCTTCATCACTGGACAGATCAATGTTCTCTTCACGTAGAATGGCAGCAGGAGTCAGTGTCAGTTCAGTATTCTTTACAATTTTCTTTCTCTTCTCCGTCTTCTTGGAGATACGGGATTGATCTTGACCGCACATCGGCTTCGGGAGGTGCAAGAGCTGCTGGCTTCACACGTGAAGCTTTGGAGGAGCGGTGACTTTGAAGCCTTGACTTTCTTAAGCTTCGCAGCTTTGGAGCAGAGCAGGAGGCTGAGCTGGGGCTTCATCGTAATCGCATCGTCATCGAGTGATCCACTTTGGCACCTTGGACCAAGATGTATGTGATGAGGCCATCAAGGTTTGAAAAGGGACCGATGACATTGGGTTCAACATCACGTGAGCCGTCAGCACGGGGAGCAGAGGGACCAGGGTTGAAGTCTAATCCCAATGACTTCTTGTTTTCCTTGGCGAAGCCTTTGCATCTTGGAAGTTGCACTTGAAGAGATTATCGTCCACGACACGGAGCAATGACGTTGGGTCGGCATTTTCAGCTGAGGTCCACGGACCATACAAGGATAGAAACCTTGTGCAATAGCTTGACCATGTTCTTGGGTGGAAGGCCTCGAAAAGAATATCACCCCAAGGGCTTCGATAGCATTCTTCTCGGCATATTCTGACGAAATTGTACTTGAACCATTGTTCAGCCCAATATCGTCGAATCCATTGGATTCGCGTCTTCTTGCTGATTATAATTCTCTTCGGGATCTGTCTTGTAAAGCTCTGCGAGGTCATCGAGTGAGATCTTTTGAGGTTCCCCATACGCTCCGCCACCCTTCTGACCGATTTATACGCAGCCATGAACTTCAAACTGAATGGCTTCACGTTCAAAGGCTTCAAAGGCTTGCGTTCTGGACAAACGAGGCGGCCGGAGAGTTAGTTTGATCTTGTAAGAATTCTGCAAGCGAATGCAGACTATGAGAACCAAGGGATTCTCCCACGGACATGTACTGTGACGGCATTAGAGATGCGAGGAAGGGAAGAGGTCATATGCATTCTCGGAAGATTTTGAAGATAAATCAGTTTGAAGACATTGACCTCATGATGCGAAGACATTCACTTATCTGGCGAGAGTTGGTTCCAGATTTGTACGAATCCGTGAATAAGTACAAGTGAGGAATCTAACTAGTTGTGAAGCTTAAGTGAATATACTAGGCAGTATGAGATGCAGACAGAATAGATCTAACATAGTATGGGCAGAAACAAAATTTGGCAAGTAGGATGAATCTTGAAGATCAAAAGGATGGTAAAAATAGAGTTATATTTACCACTCGAAGAACTGCTAGACGGGAAGAAGAAGGAGGCCGAGCAGTTCAATCCATCGTGCCCTAACTTGGCAACGGAGGACACCTACGGCGGCAGCGGAGATGACGATGTTCGCGGCCAGCGTGAGGACGGCGTCGGAGAAGTCGCGGCAGCTAAGCGCTTCGTCGCCGGCGTCGTCGAGAGCTAGCGGTGGCGCTAGGGTTTTGACGAGGTGGAGAGGTGGAAGAAGATTTTCTTTACCGCAGGGGACATGTATTTATATGGAGGTGTGCGGCACAGTGCAATTACACAGGTGCCCCTGACGGTTCACATCTGAGGGGCACGTGACAAGCATGCAACATGCTCTGAGTTGTCCCACGTTCCCACGCCCGCCAGGTTTGTCGGATGGTCATTCCGGCTTCTCCGGATTTCAACAGTAAGGATGAATCATTTAAAACAGACTTAAAGTTTGTCTCTGTGTCTTCTGCTGACAAGGACGCAGAGAAGACATTCGACAGTTTCAACAGAATGCATATGATTTGGACAGATAGAGTTTGAGATAAAAAGCATAGAGAGATTAGGGTCCGATCACATTCACTTAGTTCAAAAGATTCAACTTGGAAGACATAGCTATAAGTGAATGCCTGTAGAGGATGAACAATATATATATTTATATATCGCATGACAACCAAATCAACATAGTGAAGAAAATCATGAAGATAGGTTGAAGTTGAAGACAAATCAAATGCGAAGATATTGCAGAAATAACGCCATGAGTGAATCACTTCAAACAAAGAAATTTGGTGGTGGCTTTACCCACCGTATAGGAAGTATTAGACCCAGACACGGCGCACAATTATCGTGGCGCTCGAAGTCAAATTCCACGTTAATGTATTCACAATCGAATGTAAGTCTTCATTGATTGAAGATATACGTTACTTCGTGTGTTGCACATCTAAGTCATCAACATGCATAAGTGTTAGGATGTGTGCTTGATCACGGGACATTTGAGGATTCCAAGATATTTTGCTCACATCGTAACTTGCAAAACCTTTTCTCATCCAAGGGCTTTGTGAAGATATTCCGCCAATTGCTCTTCAATGTTGGCGTGAATGATGTCAATATCTTTCTTCATGACATGATCCACGAGAAAATGATGAAGAATTTCAATGTGCTTTGTCTTCGAAAGTCCGGACTAGATTGTTGGCAATCTTGATGGCGCTTTCGTTGTCGCAGAAGAGAGGTACTTGTGTCAGATTGATGCCATAGTCCTTGAGAGTTTGCTTCATCCATAGAAGCTGAGCACAGCAAGATCCAGCATCAATGTATTCATATTCAGCAGTTGAGAGTGATACACAGTTCTGCTTCTTTGAAGACCAACAGACAAGTGATCGTCCCAGAAAGTGACATGTGCGTGATGTAGACTTGCGATCCACCTTGTCACCAGCATAATCAGCATCCGAAAATCCAACCAAATCAAATTTTGAGCCCTTTGGATACCATAATCCGAGTGTTGGGGTGCGAGCCAAATATCGAAGAATTCGCTTCACAGCTAAGTGATGCGATTCCTTTGGTGCCGCTTAGAATCGAGAACACATGCAAACACTAAGCATAATATCTGGCCTAGATGCACATAGGTAAAGTAAGGAACCAATCATGGAGCGGTATACCTTTTGATCGAACTCTTTACCATTGTCGTCGGGACCCATATGGTGTTTGGCTGGCATTGGCGTCGTGTATCCTTTGCACTCTTGCATTCCAAACTTCTTGAGACAATCTTGGAGGTATTTTTCTTGAGATATAAAGATGCCATTCCTTTGTCGATGAATTTGAAGACCAAGGAAGAACTTGAGCTCTCCCATCATGGACATACGATATTGTTCTTGCATCATGTATCCAAATTCATCACTATACTTACGGTTGGTGCGGTAGAAGATAATGTCATCCACATATATTTGGCATACAAAGCAGTTCACCGTCATATGTCTTCGTGAAGAGTGTGGGATCAAGGGATCCAGGTTTCAAGCCTTTGCTCTTCGTGAAGTCTTTGATCGTATCATACCGGTAGCGAGGAGCTTGTTTGAGGCCATACGATGCTTTATTTAGCTTGTACACCATATCGGGATGTTTTGGATCTTCAAAGCCGGTGGTTGAGCGACATATACTTCTTCTTCAATCTTGCCGTTGAGAAATGCACTCTTCACATCCATTTGATATAGCAAGATGTTGTGGTGGTTAGCATAGGCTAGTAGTATGCGAATAGCTTCAAGCCTAGCTACGAGGAGCAAATGTTTCATCAAGTCAATTCCTTCAACTTGAGTATATCCTTGAGCCACAAGACGTGCTTTGTTTCTGACGACTTGACCATGCTCATCTTGCTTGTTTCGATATATCCATTTGGTGCCAATAATGTTATGCTTGCGAGGGTCAGGAAGCTTGACAAGTTCCCAAACATTGTTCAGCTTGAACTGTTGAAGTTCTTCTTGCATAGCTTGTATCCATTACGGTTCCATAAAGGCTTCAAAGACCTTTCTTGGGTTCCGATATTGACACAAAGAAAAGTGCCCACGAAATTTGCTAGTCTGTGTTGCTCTTGAGCGAGTAAGCGGACCAGTGCATTGATGCTATTGATTATCTTCTCAATCTGTACTTCATTTGCAACTCGAGGATGAACCGGACGAAGACTTTGCTCTTGCCGATCATTGTCATCATTGGGAGGATTGTCTTGAGGATGAGCATTGTCTTACGGTTGGTTAGGTGCAGAAATGATAAGTTCCTCTTCAGCTGTGCTTGAAGGCATGATTTCACCAGTTCCCATTAGCTTGATAGATTCATTTGGGTGGAGCTTCATCTAGTGTACTTGATGTAAACTCTCTTTGTGAACCATTGGTTTCATCAAATCGCACGTCTCTGATTTCGACGATTTTGTAGAGATAAAGGTTGAAGACTACTGTAGGAGTGCGAGTCCTTTCCGAATCGAGCATGAAGCCTTCGTGAGCTTTGGGTTCAAATTTTGACTTGTGATGGGGATCCTTGATCCGACACTTAGCCCCAAATATTACGAAGTAGGCGGCATTTGGCTTCTTGCCGATGAAGGAGCTCATAGGATGTTTTGTTGAAGCTTATGGATATAAACACGGTTGATGACGTGACATCTTTGTATCAATAGCTTGATCCGTAACTTTCTTGGTGTCTTGTACTCGTCGAGCATTGTTCGAGCCATCTCAATGAGGGTTACATTCTTGCGCTCCATGATGCCATTTCTTTGAGGTGTGTATGGAGCAGAGAACTCATGAGTGATTCCCATGGTATCCAGATAAAGATCAAGTCCGGTGTTCTTGAATTCAGTGCCATTATCACTTCTGATATGCTTTATCTTGACGCCATAATTGTTCATTGCTCGATTGGCGAAGCGTCTGAATACATGTTGCACTTTAGTCTTGTAGAGAATTATGTGCACCCATGTGTATCTTGAGTAGTCATCAACAATGACGAAGCCATAGAGACAAGCAGTTGTTGTGAGGGTAGAGTAATGAGTAGGGCCAAACAAATCCATGTGTAATAGCTCGAGGGGTTGAGATGTCGTCATGATTGTCTTCGAGGGGTGCTTTGCCCTAGTCATCTTTCCAGCTTCGCAGGCACCACACAAATGATCCTTCTTGAACTTGACACCTTCGATGCCTATGACATGCTTCTTCTTGGCGAGTGTGTGTAAGTTCCTCATGCCAGCATGCCCCAACCTCCGATGCCAGAGCCATCATTCTGAAGCTTTTGCAAGAAGACATACGGCAAGTTGTGGACCTGCTGAGAAATCTACCATATATAGATCATCTTTCCTATACCCTTCAAAGACTAGAGACTTGTCAGATTCCATTAGTACAAGGCAACGATATTTTCCGAATATCACAATCATGTTCAAGTCACAAAGCATTGAGACAGACATCAAGTTGAAACCAAGGGATTCAACAAGCATCACTTTATCCATGTGTTGATCCTTTGAGATTGCAACTCTACCTAGACCCAATACCTTGCTTTTACCAAAGGTCAAGAAATGTGATGTGACTCTTGTTTGATGGACGTAAGGTTGAGTCCATGAGAAGACTTCGATCACCAGTCATATGATTAGTGCATCCACTGTCCATAATCCATTCTGATGCATGAGGTGTCATACCCTACAGTACAGTTAGGGGGATAGGCTTCACCAAGAGTATTATGAAGCATAAACATTTGACGGGCAAGTGGATTATTGAAGCTTAAATCAAGATTAGGACTGATAGGATGAATGGCAAACGATTCAGGAACAAAATACATAGTGAGACCATTTGGGCATTTGATCTTGTGCCCTACAAGATATTTTAGGTCCCCAAAGAATATCATCGACGCCTTTGATTTTCGGCCGAGACCCTTTCTGCAAAAGAAAGTTAATTATTCTTAACCACCCACATCTTGAGGGTGGCTTAGAAGCAATGAGTCTAAGTGCAGCATCTCGAGAACTTGACTTTGGAGCCCTAGAAAATAGCCTTGCAGGAGATGAATGATACTCATATGAATAAGCGAGAAAAGTTCTTAGTTCTATGAACATAGCGGTTTGAAGACACACGCTCATATTCATAAATTTGAGTACGGTTTCTGCAAAACATTGGCGTTAGGGTGACTCGGTGAGTCCTCCGTCTGTATGAAGCCTTTGGACCATATGACGCCTTAGGTGCTGGGTTTGTCTTCTTCCTGGTGGTGTCATGATGACATTCATCGGAAGATTCTCAAGACAGCTTTTGGGAACCCAAATCTTCTTCATAGGCGGTCCATTCCTGCAGTTAGTACCAATATACCTGGCAAACACTTCACCATTCTGATTCTTGAACAGCTTGTAGTTTGCATCAAAGGATTCATCAATGATAATAGGGTTAGCACAGGTAAAGCCAGATAAGGTGGAAGGGTCCACTGAAGGTCCCTTTGCAGCAACCCATGTGGTTTTGGGATACTGCTCATGCTTCCAGTAGGAACCATCAACATTCATTTTCCTCTCGAACCCAACACCCTCTTTCCTAGGGTTCCGGTTCAGAATCTGCTTTTTGAGGACATCGCAAAGTGTCCGATGCCCTTTCAGAATTTTATACATCCCTGTTTCAAGCAATGTCTTCAACCTAGCATTTTCATCAGCAATAGCAGTGGTATCCTTCGCAGAGGGGTTAGCTACCACATTAGTAGTTGAAGACAATGCAACAGTAGCAGCAGTTGAACATTCAGCAATAGAGGTAGTGATATCACGCTCAAGACATTTTAGACATGGTGGTTCAAATCCATCCTAAGCGGAACGTATCTGTTGAGCGCGAAGTGACTCATTCTCTTTTTGAAGATCTTCATGAGCCGCTCTCAATTTCTCAAGCTCTTGCTTCCTTTGAAGATAATCCTAGGAGATCTTTTCATGAGTAGTTGAGAGCGTTTCATGATGACTTTGAAGTTCTTGGTACTTAGCATGAAGAACTTTAATGTCTTCATCTAAGGACTGTGAACGTGTCATTTCCTCGTCCAACAGGTCATTGCTTTTGTCTAACAGTTTTTGAGTATGTTCCATAGCTCTTTGTTGTTCGGTTGCAATTTTAGCAAGTGTTTTGTAGCTGGGTTTGGATTCACAATCAGAGTCATCTTCACTTGATGTTTGAAAGTAAGCATCACGTGATTTTACCTTGGCACCGCGTGCCATGAAGCGGTAGGTGGGAGGAGGGTCGTCCTTGTCATCGCCTTCAGCGTTGGTGTAGAAGTCATTGTCTTGAGTGTTGAAGATGGACTTGGCAACATAGGCTGTGGCTAAAGCCGACTTGCAACGCTGAGGTTGGACTCCTCTTCAAACTCCACCTCCACCTCCTCGAAGCGGAACTCCTCCTCTGAATCCATTTCCTTGCCAACAAAAGCAGAGCCTTGCCGATGAGCTCTTCTTATGAGATGAAGACTTTGATGAGGACTTGGAAGAAGACTTTGAAGATTTCTTCTTCTTCTTGTCATCGTAATCATATTCCTTGCTCTTCTTATTCTTCTTCTCATTGTCCCACCGTGGACATTCGGAGATATAGTGTCCAGCTTTTCTTGCACTTGTGACAGGTTCTCTTCTTGTAGTCATGAGTGGAAGCTTCATCACTTCTTGAGCTGGATCGTGAAGACTTTCTCAAGCCTTTCTTCCTAGTGAACTTGGAACTTCTTCACAAGCATAGCAAGTTCCTTTCCAATGTCTTGGGATCATCGTAACCGCATGATCGATTCTTCTTGAGATGAGGAAACAACTTTTGCCTTCAAAGCGCGAGTTCGGCCATAGTTGGGACCATAGATATCTCTTTTCTCGTAAAGTCGGAACTCATGTGTGTTGAGCCTCTCAAGTATATCAGACGGATCGAGTGTCTTGAAGTCGGACGTTCTTTTATCATGAGTGCAAGGGTGTCAAAAGAGCTGTCAAGTGATCTCGGTAGTGTCTTGACGATTTCATGCTTGGTGATCTCAAGGGCGCCGAGAGCATGAAGCTCATTTGTGATGTCGGTGAGGCGATCAAACGTGAGGTGTACATTTTCATTGTCGCTTTCTCTTGAAGCGATTGAAGAGGTTATGAAGAACACCGATCCTTTGATCTCTCCGGGTTGAGACGCCTTCGTTGACCTTGGATAGCCGATCCCATACTAGCTTTGACGTTTCGAGCACTCACACGGCCATAATGTCCTTTGGTCGATGACCACAGATAATGTTCTTGGCGGTTGAGTCGATTGAATGAACTTCTTGACATCGCCAGGGTGACACCTTCACCAAATTTGGGAACGCCGTTCTTGACGACATACCGCAGGTCGACATCAATGGCTTCAAGATGCATGCGCATCTTATTCTTCCAAAGAGGGATAGTCGGTTCCATCGAACACGGGCAAGCAACGGAGACTTTGATTATCCCTGCAATCGACATAGCTAAAACTCCGGTGGTTAAACTGAATCACACGTAACAAGGGAGTACCTTGCTCGATACCAATTGAAAGTGCTAGTTATCGACTAGAGGGGGTGAATAGGCGATTTTAGGAAAGTCTTCAAAACACGGATGTTTTGAAGACAAACAATAGAAATGGCCTAAATGATATGCAGCGGAAGGTAAACTACAACAAGCAAACCATAGTCAAGTATGCAATAACATGAAAGTGCAAGACTAATAGCAGCTTGGTAGTAAGGATCAAGATGGAAGATAGTGTGAAGCCAATCAACAAAAGTAGTCAAGCAATGAAGTCAAATAAGTATGATAGATAATCAATGACTTCACGAAGACAAACTCTAAGTAAAGGTGAGGGAGAGGATAGAACCAGTCACTTGTTGAAGACACGGGATTTGTTGGACTGGGCCCAGCTTTGTGACAAGCTGTACATCCGTTAGGGAGGCTGAGATTCAACTCGTAAGACCGGCGTCTTCACCTTATTCCTTGAGCTAAGGACACACAGTCCTCGCCCAATTACTCCAGTAAGTCTTCAAGGTAGACTTCGAACCTTCACAGATCGCTGCTCACCGGCAATCCACAATGACTCTTGGATGCTCTAACGCGACGCCTAACCAAATTGGAGGATTCACAGTCCTCAAGTGTAATAAGTCTTCGTGTCACACAGATAGAAAGACTTGATGATGCCTAACACTCTTTGGCTCTGGGTGTTTGGGCTTTGTCCTCGCAAGGATTTCTCTCTCAAAGACTTTGAGGTGGGTTGCTCTCAAACGACAAAAGCCGTGCACTAACTCCGAGCAGCCACCAATTTATGGTGTAGGGGTGGGCTATTTATAGCCACTAGGCAACCCGACCTGTTATGTCCGAAATGACACTGGTTACTAAGGAACCGACACGTGTTCCAACGGTCGATTTCAAACACACACGGCAACTTTACTTGGGCTACAAGCAAAGTGACTCATCCAGCTCTGGATAAGTTTTGATCTCATTATCTTCGCTCGAAGACATAGGATTTGGGTTGAGCATCACTTCAGTCATTCTGACTATAATCACTTGGACCCCACTTAACAGTACGGTGGTTCCCACGACTCAACAAAGAAGAAAAGGAAGCAACGAAACGACACAGTCTTCGCGCTCCATAGTATTCATTCAATGTCTTCTCATGTCATAGTCTTCAATGTGAATATCTTCACATACCACCATTGTCTCCAATGTCTTCATACATTTTTAGGGGTCATCTCCGTAGGTAAACCGAATCAATGAGGGACACTACTGCGTTATCCTGCAATTCTCACAAACGCATTAGTCCTTCAATCACATTTGTCGTCTATACTCCAAAACCAACTAGGGGTGGCACTCGATGCACTTACAATCTCCCCCTTGTTGGTGATTGATGACAAACTGGTTGAAGTTTTCAACGGGGATAAAATATGTGAAATTGTAAAGGATAGGGAATTGTCTTCATAAGTGGCAAAGGCTCCCCCTGAATATGTGAAATTGTAAAGGATAGGGAATTGTCTTCACAAACGCATTAGTCCCTCAACCACATTTGTCGTCAATACTCCAAAACCAACTAGGGGTGGCACTAGATGCACTTACACTAATTATCTTGGAGTCGCAAGGATTGGATGTGATATTGGGTATGGACTGGATGTCAAAGTATGGAGGAAGCATTGATTGTGCTAGCAAGTCAATTTACCTTACCACCCCGGAAGGAAAAAGGATTAAGTATGTATCTAGGCATGTGCCTAGGAGGAGCCAAGTGAATGCCCTCACGGGAGTTGTTCAGGAGGAAGTGCCTGTAGTAAAGGATTACGGATGTTTTCCCGGAGGAGTTACGGGCATGCCACCGGATCGAGACATCGAGTTTTGATAGAGCTATTGCAGTGCAGGGCCAATATCCAAGAGACCTTATCGGATGCCCGCAAATGATCTGGAGGAAATTAAGAAACAGATCAAGGAGTTATTGGAGAAAGGATACATTCGACGGAGTTCATTACCTTGGGGAGCTCCAGTGCTTTTGGTGGAGAAGAAGGATAAATGCCTGAGGATGGTTGTTAATTACCGAGCCTTGAATGAAGTAACTATAAAGAACAAGTATCCATTACCGATGATCAATGATCTGTTTGATCAGTTGCAAGGAGCTAAGGTGTTTTCAAAGATTGATCTATGGTCGTGATACCATCAGTTGAAGATTCGAGAGAAGGATATACCAAAGACAACGTTTACCACGCGGTATGGATTATACGAGTATACGGTCATGTCGTTTGGACTGACTAACGCCCCTGCCTATTTCATGAGTATGATGAACAAGGTGTTCATGGATTATTTGGACAAGTTTGTTGTGGTGTTCATTGATGATATTATGGTATACTCGAAGAATGAAGAGGAGCACAAGGAGCACTTATGCTTGGTTCTCGAGAAACTGGGAACACCGATTATACGCCAAATTTAGCAAGTGCGAGTTTTGGTTGAAGGAAGTTGGATTTCTTGGGCATGTTATATCGGAGAAGGTATAGCGGTGGACCCCAACAAGGTTCGATCGATCCACTGAATGGTTGGCACCCACTTCAGTTGGCGAGATCCGCAGTTTCCTTGGACTCGCAGGGTATTATCGGAGATTCATTGAGAATTTTTCCAAGATTGCTAAGCCAATGACTGAATTGCTGAAGAAGGATACTAAGTTTAAATGGACAGAGGATTGCGACAAGTTTTCAGGAGTTGAAGAAACGGTTGACTACAACCCCAGTGCTAACACTGCCAGATATCCATAAGGAGTTTCAAGTATATTGTGATGCCTCACGCTTGGGACTTGGATGTGTGCTTATGCAGGACGGAAAGGTTGTTTCGTATGCCTCACGACAACTGAAGCCCCATGAGTTGAACTATGCCACACACGATTTGGAGCTAGCAGCCATAGTGCATGCATTGAAGACATTACCTTATTGGAAATCGTTGTGATGTGTACACGGATCATAAGAGTTTGAAGTACATTTTCACACAGAAGGAGTTGAACCTTAGACAGAGGAGATGGTTGGAGGCTATAAAGGATTATGACATGAAGCTGCACTATCATCCAGGAAAGGCTAATGTCGTAGCAGACGCTTTGAGCCGGAAGAGTTACGCTAATGTCCTTGAAAGTAAGGGATTGCCGAAGGAGTTAGCGGAAGATATCATGGAACTCCGGTTGGAGATTGTTCCAAGAGGTTTCATTGCAACAATGGAGGTTCAGTCTACATTGTTGGACAAGATTCGAGAAGCTCAGAAGGAAGACAAAGAGATTGCTGAGATAAAGTAGAAGATGAGCAAAGGAAAGGCCAAATGTTTTCGCGAGGATGAGCACGATACCTTATGGTTTGAGGACCGAGTTTATGTGCCCAATAACCCAGAGATCAGGAAGTTAATACTTCAGGAGGCCCATGACTCACCATACTCGATACACCCAGGAAACACAAATATGTATTTGGATTTGAAAGAACGTTTACGGTGGACTGGTATGAAGAAGGATATTGCCGAGTATGTGATGCATTATGTGATGTATGTCGAGAGTGAAGGCAGAGCATCGAAGCCGCAGGACTGTTACAACCTATGCCGATACCGAATGGAAGTGGGATAAACTTGGCATGGACTTTATCACCGGATTGCCCAGGACCAAAGCGAGGATATGACTCAATATGGGTAGTAGTGGATCGCTTGACCAAAGTGGCTCACTTCATCCCAGTGAAAACAACTTATACAAGTGCAAAGTTGGCCAAGATATATATGTCCAGGATCGTATGTTTGCATGGAGTTCCGAGGGACCATCGTATCAGATAGAGGAACATAGTTTACTTCAAAGTTTTGGCATCAGTTACACCAGACCTTGGGTACAAGATTGGAGTTCAGTACAACATTCCACCCGCAGACAGATGGACAGACAAAGAGAGTCAACCAGATTCTGGAGGACATGTTAAGAGCCTGTGCGCTAGACTATGGATCTAGTTGGGATGACAATTTACCTTACGCAGAGTTCTCATACAACAATAGCTGCCAGGACAGTTTGAAGATGGCACCGTTTGAAGCTCTGTATGGACGCAGATGTAGAACACCTCTGATGTGGGATGAGGTAGGAGACCGTCAGTTGTTTGGACCAGATTTGATCAGAGAGTCGGAGGAGAAGGTTAAACTGATCCGCGACAGATTGAAGATTGCCTAGTCCAGGCAGAAGAGTTATGCAGACTCAAAACGCAAGGAGGTAACCTATGAGATTGGAGACAGAGCCTATCTGCGAGTATCACCCTTGCGAGGAGTGAAACGTTTTGGAGTTAAGGGAAAACTAGCTCCGAGATTTGTAGGACCGTATCGTGTTTTGGAACGGATGGGAGAAGTTGCCTACAAGCTGGAGTTACCTGAAGGATTGTCAGGATTTCACGGTGTGTTCCACGTATCATAGCTGAAGAAGTGTCATGCTGAGATGGCCGATATACCGTTAAGAGATACAGTGCCCCTGGAGGCGATACAGTTGGACAGTAATTTGACATATGAGGAGAAGCCAGTAAAGATTCTTGACTTTGACAGCCGAGTCACTCGCAGCAAGGTTATCAAGTTTTGCAAAGTTCAGAGGAGCCACCATACCGAGGAGGAAGCCACCTGGGAATGAGAAGAGGATAAATCTCGAGGACGAGATTCATCTTAAGGGGGGTAGGTTTGTAACATCCCAAATTTTCAATTTGGAATGTTATACATAGGTTATTCATGCATATCATATTTTACTGCATCTTCGTTCTGCAAATCCTCGAAATCCTAAGCAACTCAAGGACCCTCGGAGAGAGTTGGGGATTTTTCGGTTTTCATATTTGATTTTTATCAAATATTGAAACAAGGATCTTTGATTTTAATTATTTTTCTCTCCGAAAAATATTTCATAATAAAAATAAATGAGGGGAGATAATATGACTTCTCCAAAATAATTGAAATATTGGAGGAAAAATGTTAAAATCATTAGTTCGATTTTTATTTGGTTTTTATTTGGAATTTATTTGCCCTAGAAAAATTGCACGTTTTCAAAAAATTGCATTTAGGGCCAAGAAAATGTTCATCTCGTTCTAAATATTTCATTTAGACGGTGAAAATTTGTTTTGGCATTTTTAGATTTTTTTATTTTGTTTTATAGGAGTATTTCTGTCGGCGGAATAATTTGAAAAAATCCACAAGGCCAAGACCGATCGGGCCGAGGCCCGACTAGGCCAAAGCCGCCAAAGCCGCCAGCCTTCCTCCTCTTGCCGCCGTGTCCGAGGCGGACATCGCCACCGCCACGCCGCTTGCAGAGCGACCCGACCGAATGGATCAAGTCTACGTGCAGTGTCATCCTCGGATCGGTATGTCGACACACACAAGACTCGAAGGATTTATAACAGATGTAAATCACGTGTATAAAGTAACGTAAAAACTATTACCTCAATCCAAAACATAGCGGAAGCAACAAGGTTGTGGATTCCCATCAACACCAACGGCAAAGTTTAGTATAGGAAATCGAAACCCTAACGTATCACTTACTCGTAAATGTTCAAAAGTACGCAACATGAAAAGTTGCAGCCGAAACGGGTCAAGACATGGAATATCTTTGGCAATGTAACACATAGAGAGTAATGAAAGAATAGGCTATACTACATGCATATATGGCTGGTGGAAAGCTCTATGGTTATAGTTTTTGCGAAAAGCCAATTTTTCCCTATCGCAAAGGAATAAATTTATTTAACTATCATGGTGGTTGTTAAACATTGAGAATGGTTGATGACATTCTCAATCCCAATTAAAAGTACTCATTAAACCCAAACAAATTATATTAAGTAACGTGATGAGATCAACAGGATATCCAGGTACTAGATACTCAAAATTGTCCATAACCGGGGACACGGCTAACCATGATTAGTTTGTACACTCTGCAGAGGTTTGCACACTTTTCCCCACAAGACTCGATCGCCTTCGTTTGGTTTCCCGCACTACGTGGTGTTTGAGAAACGGATGACCGAGACATAGTCTTCGTAAGCGCTTAGCACCTTACGATGGGTGGACGGTACACCTACATCCCCTACATCCGCTAGTCCACCACTATAAGAGTTTTGACGACTTAGTCAACTATGCGAGCCCATAATGGCTTGTGGCTGCTACGGAAGTTTCTAGTTTGAATAATCTCATGATCCCTTTGAGCCCGGGTGGCGGTCCCAAAAAAAACAGGCAGGTCCTGGAAACCCAGGTGCCTAGACAGGCAAGTCCTGGAGTAACCAGGTGCCTCAATTCACCCAGATGTGTGTTTAAGTTACCACCTTAGATAAACCATTAATTATCAATCTCACATCTGTCATGGATATTTCTCAAACCCAATCCACGTCTACGAGCATAGCATGGCAATATAAGCATAACGTAGAAGTAACTCCCAAGGGTTTGAAAGTAACAGGGCAATAGGTACTACCTCATCTACTTCCCATCCCACAATTTAATTAGATCCTAATCATGCAAGTGTTTGAGGAATAGATCTAATGCATAAAACTGGGTAGTAGAAAAAGTATGATCAAGTGTTACTTGCCTGCAAAGTTGATGAAGATGATTCGCACTCAAAAACTCTTGATAGATCTACTCGTCACACTCCGGTCAATCAATCTATCGTAAGCAATCAATAGTAACCACACATAAGCAATCACTCAAAAGATCGGAAAGATCGAAGAAAACAATTCAGAAAACATCAAAACCAAGAAAATAACTCTTGCAACATAAAACATTTTCTAACAGTACCAAAATTATGTGAATTTGGCCTTATCGGAAAGTTTAGGTCAAGAGCTTGATTTACAAAAGAATTAACTAAATCGGAGTTATAAAACTCAAGTTACGATCAAACGAAGTTTGAATACAAATCTGATCTAATTCAAATTTTAATTTATCAAAACATGTTTGAGTTGTATTCTTTGGATAGAGGGATCGTGAACGAAGAAGTGGGCGTTGGTTTCGTTGGATTCCGACTTACGAGTAAAAAGTTATGAGCGTTTGAAGATTAGGGACTAAAAAATAACACTACGGATAGGTCACGGCGGAAATTAAAATAAAGCGAAAAATCTATCGGCTTAACGCCGCTAAACAAAACCAGAAGAAAAACTGGCGAAAACCGAACTAGGGTTTGGAAAGAAAACGAAACAAAAACCGATCTAGAAAACCGAACGGAAAATCGGAACGATTCTGAAAAACCGAACCGAGGAAAAGAAAAGGTGACGCGGGCGCTGGGCTAGTACCTCGAAGAGGCGAGGGGCTCGTGGCTGACGGCGGCCGCACTTTGCGGCGGCGGTGGCAAGCGGCGGCGGCGGCGCGGGTGTGGGGCTGCTGCTGCTGCGGAGAGGAGAGGAGAGGAGAGGTGTTGGTTTGATGTGTTGGAGGGGGGGGGTGCTTGGGTATTTATATTGGGGAGGGGAGGGGTTTTGCTTGGGGTAGGGGACAAGAAATAGATTAGGATTAGGAATCCTAGGAATAAAAAACGAAATAACAAAATGGGATCAAATCCTACTAAGATTTGTAAAAGAATAGGAAACTTAGGCTCCCTGGCTCCCTAAGTGCGTACGTGCGATGGCCTTGGCCTTCGGCCGGCCGGTGGCTTTGGCGGCTTGGGTCTTTGGCCCAAGGCGCTGCAGATATTTTTTTTAAACAAACAGAGAGAAAAATAAAATAAAATGAAAATATTATATAGGCATATAATATATCAAAATTTTCAGAAAAAGATTTCCTACATGATGAACATTATTCTAGCTTCAAATAAAATACACACAAATTCAAATAAAACAAACAATGTTACTGCCCTAATAAAATCCACTGAAAATCATTTTAAAAATACCAAAATGATTTCAAATTAATTTCTCTCCAATTTTCTGATGTAGGGAATCATGTTACCCTATTTTCCATATATTTTATTTTTCGGAGAAAAATAATTTGAATAAAACTCAAATAACTCCAAATTGAAAATAAATTCAAAGGAACTTTGAATTTAATTCTTTGAAACTCCCAACTCATATTTCATATGTTTTGAAGAAGTCATTTTATCTTCGCTCGTGAAAATCATTGAGTTGCATAAAGTTTCGTAATTGGAAATATTGTCAAATGAAATTCAAATATTTTCAACACCTTGTCATTTAAATAAATGGAAGAAGTCATATGCATTGGGGAACGTAGTAATTTCAAAAAATTTCCCTACGATCACGCAAGATCATGGTGATGCATAGCAACGAGATGAGAGTGTTGTCTACGTGCCCTCGTGAGACCAAAGAACGGAAGCGTTGACGCATAGCGTAGAGGAAGTAGTCGTACTTCTTCACGATCCAACCGATCCAAGTACCGAACGACGGCACCTCCGAGTTCTGCACACGTTCAGCTCGATGGCGTCCCTCGAACTCCGATCCAGCCGAGTGTTGAGGGAGAGTTTCGTCAAGACGGCGTGGTGGACGATGATGATGTTCCACCGGGCGCAGGCTTCGCCTAAGCTCCGCCACGGTATTTTCGAGGTGTAATATGGTGGAAGGGGCACCGCACACGGCTAAGGAAGCGATCTCAATGATCAACTTGTGTGTCATGGGGTGCCCCTGCCCTGTATATAAAGGAGGGAAGGGAGGGGCTGGCCGGCCAAGGAGAGGAGGCGCACCAGGGTTTCCTACTCCTACTAGGAGTAGGATTCCCCAATCCTAGTCCAACTAGGTTTCCCCAAGTGGGAAGGGAGAGAGAGAGAGGCGCCTTCTCCTAGTCCTAATAGGACTAGGGAAGGGGAAAGGTGACCAGCACTTGGGCCCCCTTTCTCCTTTCCACTAAGGCCCATGTTGGCCCATTAGCATTAGGGGGTTAGGTAACCTCCGGTACTTGGTAAAATTCCCAATTTCACCGGAACACTTCCGATGTCCAAACATAGACTTCCAATATATGAATCTTTATGTCTCGACCATTTCGAGACTCCTCGTCACGTCCGTGATCTCATCCGGACTCAACAACCTTCGGTACAGAAACATCATAAAAACTCATAGTAACTGTCATCGAAGCGTTAAGCGTGCGGACCCTACGGGTTCGAGAACTATGTAGACATGACCGAGACACTTCTCCGGTCAATAACCAATAAGCGGGACCTGGATGCCCATATTGGCTCCTACATATTCTACGAAGATCTTTATCGGTCGGACCGCATAACAACATACGTTGTTCCCTTTGTCATCGGTATGTTACTTGCCCGAGATTCGATCGTCGGTATCCAATACCTAGTTCAATCTCGTTACGGCAAGTCTCTTTACTCGTTTCAGTAATACATCATCTCACAACTAACACATTAGTTGAAATGCTTGCAAGGCTTATGTGATGTGCATTACCGAGAGGGCCCAGAGCTACCTCTCCGAGCAATCGGAGTGACAAAACCTAATCTCGAAATACGCCAACCCAACAAGTACCTTTGGAGACACCTGTAGTACTCCTTTATAATCACCCGATTCACGTTGTGACGTTTGGTAGTACCCAAAGTGTTCCTCCGGTGGCGGAGTTGCATAATCTCATAGTTATAGGAACATGTATAAGTCATGAAGAAAGCAATAGCAACATACTAAGCGATCAGGTGCTAGGCTAACGGAATGGGTCATGTCAATCGGATCATTCTCCTAATGATGTGATCCCGTTAATCAAATGACAACTCATGTCTATGGTTAGGAAACATAACCATCTTTGATTAACGAGCTAGTCAAGTAGAGGCATACTAGTGACACTCTGTTTGTCTATGTATTCACACATGTATTATGTTTCTGGTTAATACAATTCTAGCATGAATAATAAACATTTATCATGAAATAAGGAAATAAATAATAACTTTATTATTGCCTCTAGGGCATATTTCCTTCAGTCTCCCACTTGCACTAGAGTCAATAATCTAGATCACATCACCATGTGATTAACATCGAGAGTTCACATCATCATGTGATTAACACCCATAGTTCACATCGCCATGTGACCAACACCCACAGGGTTTACTAGATTCAGTAATCTAGTTCACATCGCTATGTGATTAACACCCACAGAGTACTAAGGTGTGATCATGTTTTGCTTGTGAGAGAATCTTAGTCAACGGGTCTGGGCATATTGAGCCGTATGTATTTTGCAAATATTCTATGTCTACAATGCTCGCGGGGCTACTCTAGCTAATTGCTCCCACTTACAATATGTATCCAGATTGAGACTTAGAGTCATACGGATCAGTGTAAAAGCTTGCACCGATGTAACTCTTTACGACGGGCTCTTTTATCACCTCCATAATCGAGAAATATTTCCTTAGTCCTCACTAAGGATGTTCTTGACCAATGTCGATGATCTACTCCTAGATCACTATTGTACTCCTTGCCAAATTGAGGAGCAAGGTATACAATAGGTGCAGTACATAGCATACTTTATAGAACCTATGGCTGAGGCATAGGGAATGACTTTCATTCTCTTTCTATCTTACGCCGTGGTCGGGTTTTGAGTCTTACTCAATTTTACAACTTTGTAACACAGGCATGAACTTTTCTTTGACTGTTCCATTTTGAACTACTTCAAAATCTTGACAAGGTATGTATTTATTGAAAAACTTATCAAGCGTCTTGATCCATCTCTATAGATCTTGATGCTCAATATGTAAGCAGCTTCACTGAGGTCCTTCTTTGAAAAACTCCTTTCAAATACTCCTTTATGCTTTGCGAGAATAATTCTACATTATTTCCGATCAACAATATGTTATTCACATATACTTATCAGAAATGTTGTAGTGCTCCCACTCACTTTCTTGTAAATACGAGGCTTCTCCAAAAGTGCATATAAAACCATATGCTTTGATCACACTATCAAAGCGTTTATTCCAACTCCGAGATGCTTGCGCGGTCCATAGATGGATCGCTAGAGCTTGCACATTTTGTTAGCTCCTTTAGGATTGACAAAACCTTACGGTTGCATCATATACAACTCTTCTTTAATAAATCCATTAAAGAATGTAGTTTTGACATCCATTTGCCAGATTTCATAAAATGTGACAATTGCTAACATGATTCGGACAGACTTTAAGAATCGCTACAGCTTTGAGAAAATCTCATTGTAGTCAACACTTTGAACTTGTCGAAAACCTTTTGCAACAAGTCGAGCTTTATAGATGATAACATTACCATCAGCGTCGGTCTTCTTCTTGAAGATCCATTTATTCTCAATTGCTTGCCGATCATCGGGCAAGTCAACCAAAGTCCACACTTTGTTCTCATACATGGATCCCATCTCAGATTTCATGGCCTCAAGCCATTTTGTGGAATCTGGGCTCACCATCGCTTCTTCATAGTTCGTAGGTTCATCATGTTCCAAAGAATATGACTTCGAGAATAGGATTACCGTACCAACGGTGCGGATCTTGCTCTGGTTGATCTCTGAAGTTCAGAGAAACTTCGATCTGAAGTTTCATGATCATCATCATTAGCTTCCTCCCTATTTGGTGTAGGTGTCACGGAAACTGATTTACGTGATGTACTACTTCTCAATAAGGGAGTAGATACGATTATCTCATCAAGTTCTACTTTCCTCCCACTCACTTCTTTCGAGAGAAACTCCTTCTCCAAAAAGTTTCCGAATTTAGCAACAAAAATCTTGCCTTCGGATCTGTGATAGAAGGTGTACCCTTGATCTCCTTTGGGTATCCTATGAAGACACATTTCTCCGATTTGGGTTCGAGCTTATCAGGTTGAAGCTTTTCACATAAGCATCGCAGCCCCAAACTTTTAGAAACGACAACTTTGGTTTCTTGCCAAACCACAGTTCATAAGGCGTCGTCTCAACGGATTTATATGGTGCCCTATTTAAAGTGAATGTAGCCGTCTCTAAAGCATAACCCCAAAACGATAGCGGTAAATCAGTAAGAGACATCATAGATCGCACCATATCTAATAAAGTACGATTACGACGTTCGGACACACCATTACGTTGTGGTGTTCCAGGTGGCGAAAGTTGTGAAACTATTCCACTTTGTTTTAATTGAAGACCAAACTTCGTAACTCAAATATTCATCTCCACGATCAGATTGCAGAAACTTTATTTTCTTGTTACGATGATTTTCCACTTCCCTCTGAAATTCTTTGAACCTTTCAACTATTTCAGACTTATGTTTCATCAAGTAGATATACCCATATCTGCTCAAATCATCTTGTGAAGGTCGGAAAATAACGATACTTGCCACGAGCATCAACACTCATCGGATCGCATACATCGGTATGTATGATTTCCAACAAATCAGTTGCTCGCTCCATAGTTCCGGAGAACGGCGTTTTAGTCATCTTGCCCAAAGCAGTGCGGTTCGCAAGCATCAAATGATTCATAACCAAGTGATTCCGAAAGTCCATCGACATGGAGTTTCTTCATGCGTTTTACACCAATATGACCTAAACGGCGATTGCCACAAATAAATTGCACTATCATTATTAACTTTACATCTTTTGGTTTCAATATTATGAATATGTGTGTTACGATCGAGATCCAACAAAACATTTTCATTGGGTGTATGACCATAGAAGGTTATATTCAAGTAAACAGAACAACAATTTATTCTCTTAAATGAATAACCGTATTGCAATAAACATGATCAAATCATATTTATGCTCAACACCAAATAACACTTATTTAGGTTCCACACTAATCCCGAAAGTATAGGGAGTGTGCGATGATGATCATATCAATCTTGGAACTACTTCCAACACTCATCGTCACTTCCCTTCAACTAGTTTACATTCATTCGGCAACTCCGTTTCAAGTTACTACT
Source organism: Aegilops bicornis (assembly GCA_021605145.1). Classification (NCBI taxonomy): domain Eukaryota; kingdom Viridiplantae; phylum Streptophyta; class Magnoliopsida; order Poales; family Poaceae; genus Aegilops; species Aegilops bicornis. Next base: position 449,847,688 of record CM038671.1, on the reverse strand, counting down.
CTTAGCAATCGAACCAGTATCAAATACCGAGGGCTGCTAAAAACACTAGTAAAATACACATCAATAATATGTATATCAAATATACCTTTGTTCACTTTGCCATCCTTCTTATCCGCCAAATACTTGGGGTAGTTCCGCTTCTAGTGACCAGTTCCATTGCAGCAAAAGCACTTAGTCTCAGGCTTAGGTCCAGACTTGGGCTTCTTCACTCGAGCGACAACTTGCTTGCCGTTCTTCTTGAAGTTCCCCTTCTTCCCTTTGCCCTTTTCCTTGAGACTAGTGGTCTTGTCAATCATCAACACTTGATGCTCTTTCTTGATTTCTACCTTCGTCGATTTCAACATCGCGAAGAGCTCGAGAATCTTTTTCGTCATCCCTTGCATACTATAGTTCATCACGAAGTTCTACTAACTCTGTGATGGTGACTAGAGAATTCTGTCAATCACTATCTTATCCGGAAGATTAACTCCCACTTGATTCAAGCGATTGAAATACTCGAGACAATCGAGCACATGCTCACTAGTTGAGCGATTCTCCTCCATCTTTTAGCTATAGAACTTGTTGCAGACTTCATATCTCTCAACTCGGGTATTTGCTTGAAATATTAACTTCAATTCCTGGAACATCTCATATGGTCCATGACGTTCAAAACGTCTTTGAAGTCCCGATTCTAAGCCGTTAAGTATGGTGCACTAAACTATCAAGTAGTCATCATATTGAGCCAGCCAAACGTTCATAACGTATGCATCCGCTCCTGCAATAGGTCCGTCACCTAGCGGTGCATTAAGGACATAATTCTTACGTGCAGCAATGAGGATAAACCTCGGATCACGGATCCAATCCGCATCATTGCTACTAACATTTTTCAATACAATTTTCTCTTAGGAACACATATAAAAACATAGGGAAGCAACAACGCGAGCTATTGATCTACAACATAATTTGCAAAATACTACGGGACTAAGTTCATGATAAATTAAAGTTCAATTAATCATATTACTTAAGAACTCCCACTTAGATAGACATCTCTCTAGTCATCTAAGTGATCACGTGATCCAAATCAACTAAACCATGTCCGATCATCACGTGAGATGGAGTAGTTTCAATGGTGAACATCACTATGTTGATCATATCTACTATATGATTCACGCTCGACCTTTCGGTCTCCGTGTTCGAGGTCATATCTTATATGCATAGCTCGTCAAGTATAACCTGAGTATTCGCGTGTGCAACTGTTTTGCACCCGTTGTATTTGAACGTAGAGCCTATCACACCCGATCATCACGTGGTGTCTCGGACGAAGAACTTTCGCATAGCGGTGCATACTCAGGGAGAACACTTCTTGATAATTAGTGAGAGATCATCTTATAATGCTACCGTCAATCAAGCAAAATAAGATGCATAAAGGATAAACATCACATGCAATCAATATAAGTGATATGATATGGCCATCATCATCTTGTGCTTGTGATCTCCATCGCCGAAGCACCGTCATGATCACCATCGTCACCGTAGCGACACCTTGATCTCCATCGTAGCATCGTTGTCGTCTCGCCAATCTTATGCTTCCACGACTATCACTACCGCTTAGTAATAAAGTAAAGCATTACATCGCGATTGCATTGCATACAATAAGCGACAACCACATGGCTCCTGCCGATTGCCGATAACTTCGGTTACAAAACATGATCATCTCATACAATAAAATATAGCATCACGTCTTGACCATATCACATCACAACATGCCCTGCAAAAACAAGTTAGACGTCCTCTACTTTGTTGTTGCAAGTTTTACGTGGCTGCTACGGGCTTAAGCAAGAACCAATCTCACCTACGCATCAAAACCACAGCGATACTTCCGTCAAATAGACTCGTTTTAACCTTCTCAAGGACCGGGCGTATGCCTCAGTTCAACTAAAGTTGGAGAGCAGGTCTTCCATAAGCCATCTATGTGCAAAGCACGTCGAGGAACCGGTCTCGGCGTAAGCGTCTGGCGTAAGGTTGGTCCGGATCGTCTCGTCCAACAATACCGCTGAACCAAAGTATGACATCTGGTAGGCGGTATGACTTGTATCGTCCACAACTCACTTGTGTTCTACTCGTGCATATCATCAAACCATAAAAACCTAGGCTCGGATGCCCTTTGTTGGGGAACGTAGTAATTTCAAAAATTTTCCTACGATCACGCCAAGATCATGGTGATGCATAGCAACGAGATGAGAGTGTTGTCTCACGTACCCTCGTAGACCAGCAACGGAAGCGTTGACATAGCGTAGAGGAAGTAGTCGTGCTTCTTCACGATCCAACCGATCCAAGTACCGAGCGTACGGCACCTCCGGAGTTCTGCACGTTCAGCTCGATGGCGTCCCTCGAACTCCGATCCAGCCGAGTGTTGAGGAGAGTTTCGTCGACCTGACGGCGTGGTGAGCGATGATGATGTTCCACGGCAGGGGCTTCGCCTAAGCTCCGCCACGGTATTTTCGAGGTGTAATATGGTGGAAGGGGCACCGCACACGGCTAAGGAACGATCTCAATGATCAACTTGTGTGTCATGGGGTGCCCCTGCCCCTGTATATAAAGGAGGGAAGGGGAGGGCTGGCCGGCCAAGGAGAGGAGGCGCGCAGGGTTTCCTACTCCTACTAGGAGTAGGATTCCCCAATCCTAGTCCAACTAGGTTTCCCCAAGTGGGAAGGGAGAGAGAGGGGGGCGCCCCTTCTCCTAGTCCTAATAGGACTAGGGAAGGGGAAGTCTTGACCAGCACTTGGGCCCCTTTTCTCCTTTCCACTAAGGCCCATGTTGGCCCATTAGCATTCCGGGGTTCGGTAACCTCCGGTACTTGGTAAAATTCCCAATTTCACCGGAACACTTCCGATGTCCAAACATAGACTTCCAATATATGAATCTTTATGTCTCGACCATTTCGAGACTCCTCGTCACGTCCGTGATCTCATCCGGGACTCGAACAACCTTCGGTACAGAAACATCATAAAACTCATAGTAAGCATCGCCGAAGCGTTAAGCGTGCGGACCCTACGGGTTCGAGAACTATGTAGACATGACCGAGACACTTCTCCGGTCAATAACCAATAGCGGGACCTGGATGCCCATATTGGCTCCTACATATTCTATGAAGATCTTTATCGGTCAGACCGCATAACAACATACGTTGTTCCCTTTGTCATCGGTATGTTACTTGCCCGAGATTCGATCGTCGGTATCCAATACCTAGTTCAATCTCGTTACCGGCAAGTCTCTTTACTCGTTCGTAATACATCATCTCACAACTAACACATTAGTTGAAATGCTTGCAAGGCTTATGTGATGTGCATTACCGAGAGGGCCCAGAGCTACCTCTCCGAGCAATCGGAGTGACAAAACCTAATCTCGAAATCGCCAACCCAACAAGTACCTTTGGAGACACCTGTAGTACTCCTTTATAATCACCCGATTCACGTTGTGACGTTTGGTAGTACCAAAGTGTTCCTCCGTAAACGGAGTTGCATAATCTCATAGTTATAGGAACATGTATAAGTCATGAAGAAAGCAATAGCAACATACTAACCGATCGGGTGCTAGGCTAACGGAATGGGTCATGTCAATCAGATCATTCTCCTAATGATGTGATCCCGTTAATCAAATGACAACTCATGTCTATGGTTAGGAAACATAACCATCTTTGATTAACGAGCTAGTCAAGTAGAGGCATACTAGTGACACTCTGTTTGTCTATGTATTCACACATGTATTATGTTTCCTGGTTAATACAATTCTAGCATGAATAATAAACATTTATCATGAAATAAGGAAATAAATAATAACTTTATTATTGCCTCTAGGGCATATTTCCTTCAATGTCATCTTCTCTCCAGGGTTGTGATGAAAAGAATTTGAATTCCCGAAGATCATAAAAGAGAAATGAAAGTTTGGGAAAGTCCTTTTATTCCCTCTCATTTAACTTTCAAAAAGTTTCGAATTCACCCACTTCACTCAATCAATCAAACAACAATCAAAACTATCTATTTGTTTATAACATTCCAAAATTTAGAATTTTGGGATGTTACAAACCTACCATCCTTAAAATGAATCTCGTCCTCGAGATTCGGAGAGGCTAGCAAGAAATAGGTTAGGGTTTGGGGGTCTTCTCGAAAATCCATCGATCGTCTCCGAGTCTCGGGTGCTACCACCCTTAGAAGCATTGTTACGGTTCCATCAAAACACAGATACTCCATCCTTATTGCTGACAGTGTCGGTCTTCTCAGATATTAAGGATAATTCCTTCTCTGGGCTCTTCCGGTGGTGGCATAACCTTTTCCTCAATTCTTTTGTCCTTTCATCTTGGTAAGGTTATCCCGAAACTGGGTCTTCATAGCTGACGGGTCTGGCGCCAATTCTAAACAACTATCGATATCTCATGGTGGTCAACAATTTATGGTTTGTCCTGCAGAAAATGGGTCTGGGTTGAACCTCACCGTATAACCTACGGTTGGCAAAAGCTGCCTTGTACAAGGGAAAAAAATACCTATACCATTCTAAGGTTTTGAACAGGGTTTTTAATCGTCGTCTCTCTACTATAGGTAAGTCACTCAGATTTTACCATCCCATATAGCAAAGCGAATAATAAGAGTAAGTCGGTATGGTGATCAATCCATCCCGCACCCAAATCATTACCTTGTACATGGTTTAGCGAATCTCGCATTCTAACACTCGGTCATCCTCACAAGCATTGCAGAATTTCTCTTGTCGACGAACCAAGTTCGGAAAATCCATTGATTCTGCAGGCCAAACAAACATCTACCGTTCCTTAACAACTCTCAGGTTTTGCGAAAACTCCTATAGAATCGTCGGTTGATAAAATCGCAACTTCTGCCAGGGTTTTTCCTTCAGCAAGAGTGTGCTTGCTTCTTGGCAGGTCCTGGGGCCTGTGGGTTATGGCCCATCTCATCACTTGCAATCCTTGAACACATCATCTGGGCAACTGATCGTTATCCCAACAACCAACTTCCTGGCATACTTAAATCCATCCAATTGTACTGTCTTCCTTCCTTCTATTGGCACCAAACTAGGACATGATTACTCAGACTCATCATGGAATTTCCATTGATCCATATTTCCAACATCATACCTCCTTTATATCCAATAATACTTCATCTCTTCATCCTCGTGGGATATCCCACATACCGAGATAAAACTTATACTTATGAAGTCCATACTCCACTTCGCGGAACATCGTTATCCTTTCTAGGGTCAAGCGTGAAGGAAATATGCCCTAGAGGCAATAATAAAGTTATTATTTATTTCCTTATATCATGATAAATGTTTATTATTCATGCTAGAATTGTATTAACCGGAAACGGAATACATGTGTGAATATATAGACAAACAGTATGTCACTAGTATGCCTCTACTTGACTAGCTTGTTAATCAAAGATGGTTATGTTTCCTAACCATGAACAAGGAGTTGTTATTTGATCAACAAGGTCACATCATTAGTTGAATGATCTGATTGACATGACCCATTCCGTTAGCTTAACACTTGATCGCTTAGTATGTTAATGCTTTCTTCATGACCCATACATGTTCCTATAACTATGAGATTATGCAACTCCGTTTATCGAGGAACACTTTGGGTACTACCAAACGTCACAACGTAATCGGGTGATTATAAAGGAGTACTACAGGTGTGTCTCCAAAGGTACTTGTTGGGTTGGCGTATTTCGAGATTAGGTTTTGTCACTCCGATTGTCGGAGAGGTATCTCTAGGCCTTCTCGGTAATACACATCACTTAAGCCTTGCAAGCATTACAACTAATGAGTTAGTTGTGAGATGATGTATTACGGAGCGAGTAAAGAGACTTACCGTAACGAGATTGAACTAGGTATTGGATACCGACGATCGAATCTCGGGTAAGTAACATACCGATGACAAAGGGAACAACGTATGTCGTTATGCGGTTTGACCGATAAAGATCTTCGTAGAATATGTAGGAACCAATATGGGCATCCAGGTTCCGCTATTGGTTATTGACCGAGAATAGTTCTAGGTCATGTCTACATAGTTCTCGAACCCGTAGGGTCCGCACGCTTAACGTTTCGATGACAGTTCATTATGAGTTTATAAGTATTGATGCACCGAAGGTTGTTGAGTCCCGGATGTGATCACGGACATGACGAGGAGTCTCGAAATGGTCGAGACATAAAGATTGATATATTGGAAGCCTACATTTGGACATCGGAAGTGTTAGGGTGAAATCGGGATTTTACCGAGTACCGGAGGTTACCGGAACCCCCCGGGAGGTCCATGGGCCTAATGGGCCATAGGAGAGAAGAGGAAGGGCCAGCCAAGGTGGGCTGCGCGCCCCCCTCCCCCCTCTAGTCCGAATAGGACAAGGAAAGGGGGGGGGCGGCGCCCCTTCCCTCTTCCCCCTCCTCCAATCCTAGTCCAACTAGGAGAGGGGGGGGAGTCCTACTCCCGGTGGGAGTAGGACTCCTCCTTGGTGCGCCTCCCCCTAGGGCCGGCCACCTCCCCCTTGCCTCCTTTATATACGGGGGCAGGGGGCACCCCAATACACACAAGTTGATCTACGGATCGTTCCTTAGCCGTGTGCGGTGCCCCCCTCCACCATATTCCACTTCGGTCATATCGTCGCGGAGCTTAGGCGAAGCCCTGCGCCGGAGAAGTCATATCGTCGCGGAGCTTAGGCGAAGCCCTGCGTCGGTGGAGCATCATCATCGTCCTGCCGCCGTCGTCTTGTGGAACTCATCCCCGACGCTTTGCTGGATCGGAGCCCGGGGATCGCCATCGAGCTGAACGCGTGTCTTGAACACGGAGGTGCCGTGACGTTCGGTACTTGGATCGGTCGGATCGTGAAGACGCACGACTACATCAACGGCGTTGTTATAACGCTTCGCTTCGGTCTCACGGTGCGTGGACAGACACTCTCCCCTCTCGTTGCTATGCCATCACCATGGTCCTGTGTGTGCGTAGGGAAATTTTTTGAAATTACTACGTTCCCCAACAGTGGTATCAGAGCCTGGTTTTATGCGTTGATGTCATATGCACGAGTAGAACACAAGTGAGTTGTGGACGATACAAGTCATACTGCCTACCAAAGCATGTCATACTTTGGTTCAGCGGTATTGTGAGATGAAGCGGCCCGGACCGACATTACGCAGACGCTTACGCGAGATCTGGTTTCACCGCCCGAGCACTTTCGTTGCTTAAAGGTGACCGGCGGGTGTCTGTCTCTCTCACTTTAGTTGAACAAGTGTGGCTACGCCCGGTCCTTGAGAAGGTTAAACGGAGTCTATTTGACAAACTATCGTTGTGGTTTTGATGCGTAGGTAAGAACGGTTCTTGCTCAGCCCGTAGCAGCCACGTAAAACTTGCAACAACAAAGTAGAGGACGTCTAACTTGTTTTTGCAGGGCATGTTGTGATGTGATGTGGTCAAAACGTGATGCTATATTTTATTGTATGAGATGATCATGTTTTGTAACCGAGTTATCGGCAATGGCGAGAGCCATATGGTTGTCGCTTTATTGTATGAAATGCAAGCGCCATGTAATTGCTTTACTTTATCACTAAGGAGTAGCGATAGTCGTAGAAGCAATAGTTGGCGAGACGACAACGATGCTACGATGGAGATCAAGGTGTCGCTACCGGTGACGATGGTGATCATGACGGTGCTTGGCGATGGAGATCACAAGCACAAGATGATGATGACCATATCATATCACTTATATTGATTGCATGTGATGTTTATCCTTTATGCATCTTATCTTGCTTTGATTGGCGGTAGCATTATAAGATGATCTCTCACTAAAATTATCAAGAAGTGTTACGCCCGAGTATGCACCGTTGCGAAAGTTCTTCGTCTGAGACACCACGTGATGATCGGGTGTGATAGGCTCTACGTTCAAATACAACGGGTGCAAAACAGTTGCGCACGCAGAATACTCAGGTTAAACTTGACGAGCCTAGCATATAACAGATATGGCCTCGGAACACGGAGACCGAAAGGTCGAGCGTAAATCATATAGTAGATATGATCAACATAAGATGTTCACCATTGAAAACTACTCCATCTCACGTGATGATCGGTTATGGTTTAGTTGATTTGGATCACGTGATCACTTAGATGACTAGAGAGATGTCTGTCTAAGTGGGAGTTCTTAAGTAATATGATTAATTGAACTTTAATTTATCATGAACTTAGTCTGGTAGTATTTTGCAAATTATGTTGTAGATCAATAGCTCGCGTGGTTGCTTCCCTATGTTTTTATATGTGTTCCTAGAGAAAATTGTATTGAAAAATGTTAGTAGCAATATTGCGGATTGGATCCGTGATCCGAGGTTTATCCTCATTGCTGCCTGGAAGAATTATGTCCTTGATGCACCGCTAGGTGACAGACCTATTGCAGAGCAGATGCAGACATTATGAGCGTTTGGCTAGCTCAATATGATGACTACTTGATAGTTTAGTGCACCATGCTTAAATGGCTTAGAATCGGGACTTCAAAGACGTTTTGAACGTCATGGACCATATGAGATGTTCCAGGAGTTGAAGTTAATATTTCAAGCAAATACCCGAGTTGAGAGATATGAAGTCTCCAACAAGTTCTATAGCTAAAAGATGGAGGAGAATCGCTCAACTAGTGAGCATGTTCTCAGATTGTGCAGGTACTTCAATCGCTTGAACCAAGTGGGAGTTAATCTTCCAGATAAGATAGTGATTGACAGAATTCTCTAGTCACCATCACCAAGTTAGTAGAACTTCGTGATGAACTATAATATGCAAGGGATGACAAAAGTAATTCCCAAGCTCTTCGTGATGCTGAAATCGTGAAGGTAGAAATCAAGAAAAGAGCATCAAGTGTTGATGATTGACAAGACCACTAGTCTCAAGGAAAAGGGCAAAGGGAAGAAGGGGAACTTCAAAAAGAACGGCAAGCAAGTTGCTACTCGAGTGAAGAAGCCCAAGTCTGGACCTAAGCCTGAGACTAAGTACTTTTGTTGCAATGGAACTGGTCACTGGAAGCGGAGCTACCCGAATATTTGGTGGAAAAGAAGGATGGCAAAGTGAACAAGGTTATATTTGATATACAAAAGGTTATTGATATGTGCCTTACTAGTGTTTATAGTAGCCCTGAGTATTTGATACTTGTTCGGTTGCTAAGATTAGTAACTTCGAAACAGGAGTTGCTGAATAAACAGAGACTAGTTGAAGGGAAGTGACGATGAGTGTTGGAAGTAGTTCCAAAATTGATATGATCATCATCGCACACTCCCTATACTTTCGGGATTAGTGTGGAACCTAAATAAGTGTTATTTGGTGTTGAGCATAAATATGATTTGATCATGTTTGTTGCAATCTGATTATTCATTTAAGTAAGAGAATAAATTGTTGTTCTATTTACATGAATATAACCTTATATGGTTATACACCCAATGAAAATGGTTCATTGGATCTCGATCATAGTGATACACATATTCATAATATTGAAACCAAAAGATGCAAAGTTAATAATGATAGTGCAACTTATTTGTGGCACTGCCGTTTGGGTCATATCGGTGTAAAGTGCATGAAGAAACTCCATGCTGATGGGTTTTTGGAATCACTTGATTATGAATCATTTGATGCTTGCGAACCGTGCCTTTTGGGCAAGATGACTAAAACTCCGTTCTCCGGAACAATGGAACAAGATACTGACTTATTGGAAATAATACATACCGATGTATGCGATTCAATGAGTGTTGATGCTCGTGGCAAGTATCGTTATTTTCGACCTTCACAAGATGATTTGAGCAGATATGGGTATATCTACTTGATGAAACATAATTCTGAAATAATTGAAAAGTTCAAAGAATTTCAGAGTGAAGTGGAAAATCATCGTAACAAGAAAATGAAGTTTCTGCGATCTGATCGTGGAGATAAATATTTGAGTTACGAGTTTGGTCTTCATTTGAAACAATGTGAAATAGTTTCGCAACTCATGCCATATGGAACACCACAGCATAATGGTGTGTCCGAAAGTCGTAACCGCACTTTATTGGATATGGTGCGATCTATGATGTCTCTTATCAGTTTACCACTATCGTTTTGGGGTTATGCATTAGAGACAGCTGCATTCACGTTTAATAGGGCACCATCTAAATCCGTTGAGACGACAACATCTGAATCGTGGTTTAGCAAGAAACCCAAGTTGACGCTTTCTTAAAGTTTGGGGCTGCGATGCTTATGTGAAAAAGTTTCACCGATAAGCTCAAACCCAAATCGGAAAAATGTGTCTTCATAGGATACCCAAAGGAAACTGTTGGGTACACCTTCTATCACAGATCTGAAGGCAAGATTTTCGTTGCTAAATTCGGATCCTTTCTAGAGAAGGAGTTTCTCTCGAAAGAAGTGAGTGGGAGGAAAGTAGAACTTGATGAGATAATCAGTATCTGCTCCCTTATTGGAAAGTAGTTCATCACAAGAAATGGTTCTGTGACAACTACACCAATTAGTGAAGAAACTAATGATGATGATCATGAAGCTTGAGATCAAGTTACTACTGAACCTCGTAGGTCAACCAGAGTAAAATACGCACGCAGTGAGTGGTACGGTAATCCTATTACGGAAGTCATGTTACTTGACCATGGCGAACCTACGAACTATGAGGAAGCGATGATGAGCCCAGATTCCGCGAAATGGCTCGAGGCCATAAAATCGAGATATGATCCATGTAAGAGAACAAAGTATGGACTTTGATCGACTTGCTCGATGACCAGCAAGCCATGTTAAATAAATGGATCTTCAAGAGGAAGACGGACAACGATAGTAGTGTTACTATCTACAAAGCTAGACTTGTCGAAAAGGTTTTTGACAAAGTTCAAAATGTTGAATACAATGAGATTTTCTCACTCGTATCGATGCTTAAAAGTCATCCGAATCATGTTAGCAATTGCCACACTTTATGAAATCGGCAAATGGATGTCAAAACTGCATTCCTTAATGGATTTATTAAAGAAGAGTTGTATATGATGCAACGAGAAGGTTTTGTCGATCCTAAAGGTGTTAACAAAATATGCAAGCTCCATGATCCATCTATGGACTGGTGCAAGCATCTCAGAGTTGGAATATACGCTTTGATAAGTTGATCAAAGCATATGATTTTATCTGGACTTTTGGAAAGGCCTGTATTTACAAGAAAGTGAGTGGGAGCACTCTGACATTTACGATAAGTATATGTGAATGATATATTGTTGATCGGAAATAATGTAGAATTATTACGCAAAGCATAAAGGAGTATTTGAAAGGAGTTTTCAAAGAAGGACCTCGGTGAAGCTGCTTACATATTGAGCATCAAGATCTATAGAGATAGATCAAGACGCTTGATAAGTTTTTCAATAAATACATACCTTGTCAAGATTTTGAAGTAGTTCAAAATGGAACAGTCAAAGAAAAGTTCTTGCCTGTGTTGCAAAAACGTATGAAATTGAGTAAGACTCAAATCCGACCACGGCAGAAAATAGAAAAGAGAATGAAAGTCATTCCCTATGCCTCGATCATAGGTTCTATAAAGTATGCTATGCTATGTACCAGACCTATTGTATACCTTGCTCCAAATTTGGCAAGGAGGTACAATAGTGATCTAGGAGTAGATCCTTTGGACATTGGTCAAAGACATCCTTAGTGAGGACTAAGGAAATATTTCTCGATTATGGAGGTGATAAAAGAGCCCGTCGTAAAGGGTTACGTCGATGCAAGTTTTAACACTAATCTAGATGACTTTGAATCTCAATCTGGATACATATTGAAAGTGGGAGCAATTAGCTAGAGTAGCTCTGTGCAGAACATTGTAGACATATAAATTTGCAATATACTCACGGCTCTGAATGTAACAGACCCGTTGACTAAAATTATCTCACAAGCAAAACATGATCACACCTTAGTACTCTTTGGGTGTTAATCACATAGCGATGTGAACTAGATTATCGACTCTAGTAAACCCTTTGGGTGTTGGTCACATGTCGATGTGAACTATGGGTGTTAACCACATATAGATGTGAACTATTGATGTTAAATCACATGGCGATGTGAACTAGATTATTGACTCTAGTGCAAGTGGGAGACTGAAGGAAATATGCCCTAGAGGCAATAATAAAGTTATTATTTATTTCCTTATATCATGATAAATGTTTATTATTCATGCTAGATTTGTATTAACGGAAGCGTAATACATGTGTGAATATATAGACAAACGGTATGTCACTAGTATGCCTCTACTTGACTAGCTTGTTAATCAAAGATGGTTATGTTTCCTAACCATGAACAAGGAGTTGTTATTTGATCAACAAGGTCACATCATTAGTTGAATGATCTGATTGACATGACCCATTCCGTTAGCTTAACACTTGATCGTTTAGTATGTTAATGCTTTCTTCATGACCCATACATGTTCCTATAACTATGAGATTATGCAACTCCCGTTCTTTGGAGGAACACTTTGGGTACTACCAAACGTCACAACGTAATCGGGTGATTATAAAGGAGTACTACAGGTGTCTCCAAAGGTACTTGTTGGGTTGGCGTATTTCGAGATTAGGTTTTGTCACTCCGATTGCTCGGAGAGGTATCTCTAGGCCTTCTCGGTAATACACATCACTTAAGCCTTGCAAGCATTACAACTAATGAGTTAGTTGTGAGATGATGTATTACGGAACGAGTAAAGAGACTTACCGCAATGAGATTGAACTAGGTATTGGATACCGACGATCGAATCTCGGGTAAGTAACATACCGATGACAAAGGGAACAACGTATGTCGTTATGCGGTTTGACCGATAAAGATCTTCGTAGAATATGTAGGAACCAATATGGGCATCCAGGTTCCGCTATTGGTTATTGACCGAGAATAGTTCTAGGTCATGTCTACATAGTTCTCGAACCCGTAGGGTCCGCGACGCTTAACGCTTTTCGATGGCGAGTTCATTATGAGTTTATAAGTATTGATGCACCGAAGGTTGTTGAGTCCGGATGTGATCACGGACATGACGAGGAGTCTCGAAATGGTCGAGACATAAAGATTGATATATTGGAAGCCTACATTTGTACATCGGAAGTGTTCAGGGTGAATTCGGGATTTTACCGGAGTAGCGGTAGGTTACCGGAACCCCCCCGGGATGTCCATGGGCCTAATGGGCCATAGTAGAGAAGAGGAAGGGCCAGCCAAGGTGGGCTGCGCCCCCTCCCCTCTAGTCCGAATAGGACAAGGAAAGGGGGCGGCGCCTTCCTCTTCCCTCCTCCAATCCTAGTCCAACTAGGAGAGGGGGAGTCCTACTCGGTGGGAGTAGGACTCCTCCTTGCGCGCCTCCCCTAGGGCCGGCCACCTCCCCTTGCCTCCTTTATATCTGAGGCGGGGGCACTAATACACACAAGTTGATCTACGGATCGTTCCTTAGCCGTGTGCGGTGCCCTCCACCATATTCCACTTCGGTCATATCGTCATGAGCTTAGGCGAAGCCTCGCACCGGAGAAGTCATATCGTCATGAGCTTAGGCGAAGCCCTGCGTCGGTGGAGCATCATCATCGTCACCATGCCATCGTCTTGTGGAACTCATCCCCGACGCTTTGCTGGATCGGAGCCCGGGGATCGTCATCGAGCTGAACGTGTCTTGAACATGGAGGTGCCGTCGTTCGGTACTTGGATCGGTCGGATCGTGAAGACGTACGACTACATCAACCGCGTTGTTATAACGCTTCCGCTTTCGGTCTACGAGGGTACGTGGACAGACACTCTCCCCTCTAGTTGCTATGCCATCACCATGGTCCTGTGTGTGCGTAGGGAAATTTTTTGAAATTACTACGTTCCCCAACAAAGCGTCCTTACAAGGGAATATTGGCCATCTCTGCATGGCACTTCTTCAACTGGGAAACGTGAAACACATCATGAACTCCTGACAGTCCTTCGGGTGACTCCAATTTGTTAGCCAATTCTCCCATACGTTCCAAACTCGGTATGGTCCTACAAATCTCGGGGCTAACTTTCCCTTAACTCCAAATCATTTAACTCCTTGCAGAGGGAACACATGAAGACATGCTCTGTCTCCAATTTCATAGACTACCTCCTTGAGTTTTTGAGTCTACATAACTCTTCTGCCTGGACTGAGCTACCTTCAGTCTATATCGAATCAACTTAACATTCTCTTCCGAATCCTTGATCACATTTGGTCCAAACAACTGACGGTCTCCAACGTCATCCCACACTCTCTTGGGGTATCAAACATATCAAGACAAAACTCCTATTCCTTTTGTCTGAAATCCATTCAGTGGGTATCCTTATCTTTTCCAGGGGTCAACGGTTCTTACATGGTACTACCACCCTTAAAATGTTCCAATATTCCATAGACCATATTTCTCATATCCTCGAAATTGGTCAACATCTTTCCTCATAGGGTAACTCATAAAATCCAAAGCAGTACCAACACTGCTAACTTTATTGATTCTTAAATTATTACAATCTCGCTTTTCCATTACATGTCTCAACTTAACACCTCAATATAAAAGAAAAAGCTCTCACTTCTACTATTCCATTTATTTGGTTACAACTTCAACTGTATATCATCAGTCTCCTTCTCCTTCGGACAATCTCTGGCAAAGTGCCCTGCTACATTACAAAGGAAACATATTACTTCTGACGGGTTTCGAGGTTTCCTCATGATCACATAGCCTCTTTGGGTCCTCGGCTTCCATTTTGGGCAAGTGTTGATGTAGTGCCACGACTCCTTGCATTTGTAACAGGTGACATGACTCAGATCCTTCACGGAATCCAATCTATTCCTCTTAGGGACCTTTCTGCTCCAATCGGGGCTTCTATTTCACGTGGGTCATACTCTACTTCCTCTGTCGGAATTCTACTAGATCTCCATTCAGACAATCTTGGGAGATGTGTCCCTCTTCTCCACATGAATAGCATGACTTGGTGCGGGCTTTAATTTTGTTTCCTTTGTGTATGTCCTCAACATCTTCCTTCGTCACAGGTTCTTCTAACATCTCCATGAGGGCTCCTTTCATTTCTTCTTTCTTTTGCTGGATGGTTCTTTGTACCATGGGTTAAATGTGGCACTGAGCAGGGTAGTGGGTAGTCCCTTCACACAAGAAACAAATGTCTGTCTAGTTGGGCATTCTTCGGTTGGGTGACTTCCTTCACAATTAGGGCATTCATCCTTGTGTTCTTTATGGGTGTGTCCTATTTCTCCGGAGCTTGCATGCACAAGGTTTCTTCACATCATTTCCATAAGGCTTCAACTTGTGGGACACAAACCTAGACTTTGACAAAGTCAACTTAATTTCTTTCCAAGTGGTTACTCCTTGCCATCCATTGATGGTTTGGTACATCCTCCACCAAGTAGCAGCACTTCTTTCAAAGCATTGAAGAGCATGCTGGGCCATATCCTTTCTAGGTATAGGGTTATTCTCCATTTGATCCTCCATGTTCTGAATCCATTGGTCTGTCTCCAATTGACTCATCGGTCCATACAATACAAGCTCATCTCCATTCATCCTCTATTGGGTCCATGGGTTTGGGGTGGGATAAGAGAGATCGAGAGGGATGCACACAATACAAACAATGGTTTTGAAAAGACAGATTTTATTGTGGCTGTCGGAAAAAACATCAAACAAATGACAGCTCACAATCGTCGCACCTAACGTAGGTATGTAACAGGGGTTTGGTCTTCTAAAGGTCAATAGATCTCAAAGTCATCACACTCTTCAAGTCTTGTTCATGTCTCTGATGGCTGCTTCTGATCATGCTTGTTCCTTTTGCCAGATCATATCTGTTGACACGGAGTCTCTTGGGACGTCCTTTAACAGTCCTGGAGTTGCATTCCAAACTTATGTATTTCATCATCCTTGGCATGAACCATGGTCCTACTATCCTCCAGTTCTTGACAAACCTCCGGTATCTCGATGTTTTGCTCCTTCAGCTTGTCTACTTTCAGCTTCTGGGTCCTGAGTTCTTCACGAACTGCTTCCTTATCAAATAATGCTTCTTGTAGGTCCATCTTAACTCCTTGATATAATACTCCAGATCCTGGTCTTACTCCAATACACCTTAATCTCGGGTATTGATTACTTCCATAATCTCTCAATTCCATAAGCGTAACCTTCCTAGGTCATAAGATCTGGGAATTCTTCAGAGCCTTCAAAATCTCATAGTCTTCGGAGTCTTCAACAGTCGTAGTTTCCATTTATACGGTAAAATCCTCTTCATTCCAAATGGTCTTAGTTGTCCGATAACTTGTCTCCTTGGAGTGGTCTCATCGACCAAATCTTGGAGCGGTCAAAAGGAAAAGGGATATGGTCTCACTAAAGGGAATATTTGAATAAGCTCAAGAGAAGAGAGGTAAAAGATCTTTTGAAAAAGAAAGTTGTAGAGAAAACTTTCCTATGGGCTTGCCATTTTCTAGGGTCACGTCCTCTGATCAACATGTGCTTTGATACCATCTTGTAGCGACCCGACCCAAATGGATCAAGTCTCTGTGCTTTCGTGTCATCCCTGGATTGGTATGCTGACACACACAGTACTCGAAGGATTTATAACAGAGGTAAATCACATGTATAAAGTAATGTAAAAACTATTACCTCAATCCAAAACATAGCGGAAGCAACAAGGTTGTGGATTCCCATCAACACCAACGGCAAAGTTGAGTATAGGAAATCGAAACCCTAACGTATCACTTACTCGTAAATGCGAAAAGTGCGCAACATGAAAAGTTGCAGCCCGAAACGGGTCAACACATGGAATATCTTGGCAATGTAACACATAGAGAGTAATGAAAGAATAGGCTATACTACATGCATATATGGCTGGTGGAAAGC
The DNA here is from genome assembly GCA_021605145.1 of Aegilops bicornis. Lineage (NCBI taxonomy): Eukaryota > Viridiplantae > Streptophyta > Magnoliopsida > Poales > Poaceae > Aegilops > Aegilops bicornis. The sequence continues at coordinate 449,830,825 of CM038671.1, read as the reverse complement.
TCTATGGTTACAGTTTTGCGAAAAGCCAATTTTTCCCTCATCGCAAAGGAATAAATTTATTTAACTATCATGGTGGTTGTTAAACATTGAGAATGGTTGACAGCATTCTCAATCCCAATTAAAAGTACTCATTAAACCCAAACAAATTATATTAAGTAACGTGATGAGATCAACAGGATATCCAGGTACTAGATACTCAAAATTGTCCATAACCGGGGACACGGCTAACCATGATTAGTTTGTACACTCTGCAGAGGTTTAGCACTTTTCCCCACAAGACTCGATCGCCTCCGTTTGGTTTCTCGCACTACATGGTGTTTGAGAAGCGGATGACCGAGACATAGTCTTTCGAGCGCTAGCACCTTAAGATGGGAGGACCGGTACACCTACATCCCCTACATCTGCTAGTCCACCACTATAAGAGTTCGCACGACTTAGTCAACTATGCCAGAGCCCATAATGGCTTGTGGCTGCACACGGAAGTTTGTAGTTTGAATATCTCATGATCCCTTTGAGCCTGGGTGGCAGTCCCAAAAAAACAGGCAAGTCCTGGAAACCCAGGTGCCTAGAGAGGCAAGTCCTGGAGTAACGAGGTGCCTCAATCCACCCAGATGTGTGTTTAAGTTGTCACCTTAGATAAACCATTAATTATCAATCTCACATCTGTCATGGATATTTCTCAAACCCAATCCACGTCTACGAGCATAGCATGGCAATATAAGCATAACGTAGAAGTAACTCCCAAGGGTTTGAAAGTAACAGGGAAATAGGTACTACCTCATCTACTTCCCATCCCACAATTTAATTAGATCCTAATCATGCAAGTGTTTGAGGAATAGATCTAATGCATAAAACTGGGTAGTAGAAAAAGTATGATCAAGTGTTACTTGCCTGCAAAGTTGATGAAGATGATTCACACTAAAAAACTCTTGATAGATCTACTCGTCACACTCCGGTCAATCTATCGTAAGCAATCAATATTAACCACACATAAGCAATCACTCAAAAGATCAGAAAGATCGAAGAAAACAATTCAGAAAACATCAAAACCAAGAAAATAACTCTTGCAACATAAAACATTTTCTAACAGTACCAAAATTATGTGAATTTGGCCTTATCAGAAAGTTTAGGTCAAGAGCTTCGATTTACAAAAAGAATTAACTAAATCGGAGTTATAAAACTCAAGTTACGATCAAACGAAGTTTGATCTAATTCAAATTTTAAATTATCAAAAACATGTTTGAGTTGTATTACTGGATAGAGGGGATCGTAATGAAGAAGTGGGCGCTGGTTTCGTTGGATTCCGACTTACGAGTAAAAAGTTATGAGCGTTTGAAGATTAGGGACTAAAAAATAACACTACGGATAGGTCCCTGATGGAAATTAAAAATAAAAAGAAAAATCTATCGAGTTAACGCCGCTAAACAAAACCGAAAGAAAATCGGCGAGAAAACTGATCTAGGGTTTGGAAAGAAAACCGAAGCGAAAACCGATCTAGAAAACTGGAACGGAAAATCGGAACGATTCTGAAAAACCGAACCGAGGAAAAGAAAAGGTGACGCGCTGAGGCTAGTACCTCGAAGAGGCGAGGGCTCCGGTGGCGACGGCGTTAGGCAAGCAGCTGCACTTGGCGGCGGCGGTGGCAAGCGGCGGCGGCGGCGCGGGTGTAGGGCGGCTGGTGCTGCGGAGAGGAGAGGAGAGGAGAGTTGATTTGATGTGTTGGAGGGGGGGTGCTTGGGTATTTATATTGGGGAGGGGAGGGGTTTTGCTTGGGGTAGGGGACAAGAAATAGATTAGGATTAGGAATCCTAGGAATAAAAAACGGAATAACAAAACGGGATCAAATTCTACTAGGATTTGTAAAAGAACTTAGGCTCCCTGGCTCCCTAAGTGCGTACGTGCGATGGCCTTGGCCTTCGGCCGGCCGGTGGCTTTGGCGGCTTGGGCCTTTGGCCCAAGGCGCTGCAGATTTTTCTTTTAAACAAATAGAGAGGAAAATAAAATAAAATGAAAATATTATATAGACATATAATATATCAAAATTTTCAGAAAAAGATTTCCTACATGATGAACATTATTCTAGCTTCAAATAAAATACACACAAATTCAAATAAAACAAACAGTGTTACTGCCCTAATAAAATCCACTGAAAATCATTTTAAAAATACCAAAATGATTTCAAATTAATTTCTCTCCAATTTTCTGATGTAGGGAATCATGTTACCCTATTTTCCATATATTTTATTTTTGGAGAAAAATAATTTGAATAAAACTCAAATAACTCCAAATTGAAAATAAATTCAAAGGAACTTTGAATTTAATTCTTTGAAACTCCCAACTCATATTTCATATGTTTTGAAGAAGTCATTTTATCTTCGCTCGTGAAAATCATTGAGTTGCATAAAGTTTCAGAATTGGAAATATTCTCAAATGAAATTCAAATATTTTCAACACCCCTTGTCATTTAAATAAATGGAAGAAGTCATGTCATCTTCTCTCCAGGGTTGTGATGAAAAGAATTTGAATTCCCGAAGATCATAAAAGAAAAATGAAAGTTTGGGAAAGTCCTTTTATTCCCTCTCATTTAATTTTCAAAAAGTTTCGAATTCACCCACTTCACTCAATCAATCAAACAACAATCAAAACTATCTATTTGTTTATAACATTCCAAAATTTAGAATTTTGGGATGTTACATGCCCCCTCCCCCAAGTTGCCCGAGCCCGCCCTCCTATAAATACCGAGCCCCCCCCCCCTCGTCACCACCACCGCCACCGCTGCCCCCGAGCCCGAGCCGGAGCCCGAGCCACGCCGCCGCTGCCCGAGCCCCGCCGCCTCCCTAGCCGCCGCCACCCGAGCCGCCGCCTCTAGCCGCCGCCTCCGCCGCCACCCATGGAGCCCGAGCCCACGGAACCCCGCCGAGTCGAGCAAGGTAGCCCTCACGTCCGGTTTTAGAAGAAAACCGTTTCGTTTTTTTGAGAAAACCCTAGGTTTTTCGTTTTTTTATTTAGATCGGTTTATTTCTTTGGTTTATCTATTTAGCGAGCGTTCGCTCGTTCGTTCGTTTTAACGAACGTGTTCTTCGTTTAGGTTAAGATAACGAACGTTCGTTCGTTAAGCTGTTCGTCGCTTTTCTTTTTCTCGGATTTATTCCGCGATTTTTCTGATCGTGATTTTGATCCGATTTTCGTTCGAGTTTAACATTTTGCTCGTTTATCGGAATCAGGCGATTCAAGCGCCTAGAGTTTCGTCTCGAAACCCTCTTTCCGAATAACCAACTCAAACAAGTTTTTGCCTCTGTAAAATTTGACCCTAGTTCAGATTAGTAAATAGATCTTATTTCTTTCGCCGTTTTAGTTTCGTTGCTTCGTTTGGTTTGATTCTTTTTGCGAACCGGAGTTCTTAAGTTGAACTTTCTGGTCAACCTCTTTAGTTGAAGTTTTTCTTGTGCATCTTTGCTTGTTGCTTATGTATGTTATTGTTTGCTTGCGATAGAATTTTCGGTCTTGAGCGTGTTACTCTGAGTCTCCGGGGTTCACGGATCGTCAGCAAGGCAAGTAACACTTTGATCATACTCTTTTCATACCCAGTTTTTATGCATTAGTTTCAATCCTCAAACATTGCATTGATTAGGATGTCATTAACTTGTGGGTTGGGAAGTAGTAGTTGATGTAGAACCTATTGCCCTGTTACTATCAAACCCTTGGGAGTTACTTCTACGTGTTACTTATATTGCTATGCTATGCTCGTAGACGTGGTTTGGGTTTGAATGAATCCATGACAGATGTGAGATTGTTAATTAAAGGTTTAATTTAAGGTGGAAACTTTAATACACATCTGGGTGGATTGAGGCACCTGGGGAACCTAGTGTTGTCTGTTTTATTTTTTGGAAATCCCGGGGTACCCATGTGATCCTCCTATGGACCACCACCCAGGCTCAAAGGGAACTGAGATTATTCATGCTAGAAACTTCCGTGTGCAGCCACAAGCTACTATGGGCTCTAGCATAGTTGAATAAGTTACGTGAAGCTCTTGAAGAGGTAGATCAGCAGGTAGTGGGTTTGTAGGTTTGGTACGGTCTTCCCGGAGTAGAGAGTTAATGTTTCTGAAAGACTATGTCTCGGTCATCCGTTTCTCAAACACCATGTAGTGCGAGAAATCAACGGAGGCGATCGAGTCTTGTGGGGAAAAGTGCGCAAACCTCTTCAGAGTGTACAATCTAATCATGGTTAGTCGTGTCCCCGGTTATGGACAATTTTGAGTATCTAGTACTTGAGTTATCACATGTATCTCATCACTCTTAACTAATATTGTTGGGTTGTAAACTACTTTACTTGGGATTGAGTTGGGGTTATACCTTCTCAATGATGTTTCAACCACCATGATAGTTAAATAAAATTTATTCCTTTGTTGTAGGGAAAAATTGGCTTTTCGCAAAACCATAACCATAGAGCTTTCCACCAGCCAAATATGCATGTAGTGATAGCATTATTCTGTTCCTACTCTATTGTGTTATATTGCCAACATATTCCATGTGCTGACCCGTTCTCGGGCTGCAACGTATTATGTTGCAGACTTTTCAGACGAGGAGTAAGGTTCGATAGGTCGTTGCCGTGCAGCTCAGCTATGCCGTTGGAGTTGATGGACTCACTTTATCTTCCAAGCCTTTGCTGTTATCGTATTAGATGACCTTAAGCTATATTATTGTAATAAGTTCTCTTACGAGACATTCGATGTAATAAGTGTGTGATTGCTACTCGTTATAAATCTTTCGAGTCTTGTGTGTCGGCATTCTTGTCTGAGGATGACAACTGAAACACAGAGACTTGACCATCTGAGGACGGGTCGCTACACCAAAGGAGTTCGGAGTCCCGGATGAGATTGTGGACATGACGAGGAGTCTCGAAATGGTCGAGACGTAAAGATCGATATATTGGACGACTATATTCGGACGTCGGAAAGGTTCCGAGTGATTCGGGTATTTTTTGGAGTACCGGAGAGTTACGGGAATTCGTATTGGGCCTTAGGCCATACAGGAAAGGAGAGAAAGGCCCCAAAGGGAGGCCGCACCCCTCCCCATGGACTAGTCCGAATTGGACTAGGGAGGGGGGGCGCCCCCTTCCTTCCTTCTCTTTCTCCCTTCCCTTTTCCTACTCAAACAAGGAAAGGAGGAGTCCTATTCCCGGTGGGAGTAGGACTCCCCCCTTGGCGCGCCCTCCTCTTGGCCGGCCGCCTCCCTCCCTTGCTCCTTTATATGCGGGGGCACGGAGGCACCTCTAGACACAACAACAATTGATCCCTTGGATCTCTTAGCCGTGTGCGGTGCCCCCCTCCACCATAATCCACCTCGATAATATCATAGCGGTGCTTAGGCGAAGCCCTGCGTTGGTAGCAACATCATCATCATCACCACGCCGTCGTGCTGACGGAACTCTCCCTCAAAGCTCGGCTGGATCGGAGTTCGAGGGACGTCATCGAGTTGAACGTGTGCAGAACTCGGAGATGCCATGCGTACGGTACTTCGATCGGTCAGATCGTGAAGACGTACGACTACATCAACCGCGTTGTCATAATGCTTCCGCTTTCGGTCTACGAGGGTACGTGGACACACTCTCCCCTCTCGCTGCTATGCATCACCATGATCTTGCGTGTGCGTAGAAATTTTTGAAATGACTGCATTCCCCAACACGTTTACCACCCTCGGATTTGTGCCTTCGAAGTTTTTGATTTTTATGGCACCAGAACGATAGACCTCCTCGATAACGTAGGGACCTTCCCATTTTGAGAGAAGTTTTCCTGCAAAAAATCTTAAACGAGAGTCGAACAATAACACATAATCTCCCACGTTAAACTCACGCTTTTGTATCCTCTTATCATGCCAGCGTTTGACTTTTTCTTTGAATAGCTTGGCATTCTCATAGGCTTGGGTTCTCCATTCATCAAGTGAGCTAATATCAAAAAAACTCCTCTCACCGGCTAGTTTGAAGTCATAGTTGAGTTCTTTAATAGCCCAATATGCCTTATGTTCAAGTTCAAGAGGTAAATGACACACTTTTCCATAAGCCATCTTATAAGGAGACATACCCATAGGATTTTTGTATGCAGATCTATAGGCCCATAATGCATCATCAAGTTTTTTGGACCAATTCTTTCTAGATCTATTCACAGTATTTTGCAAAATTAATTTGAGCTCTCTATTGCTCAACTCTACTTGACCACTAGACTGCGGATGATAAGGAGATGATATTCTATGATTGACATCATACTTAGCGAGCATCTTACGGAAAGCACCATGAATAAAATGTGAACCACCATCAGTCATAAGATATCTAGGGACTCCAAACCTCGGAAAAATAACTTCTTTAAGCATTTTAATAGAAGTGTTATGATCAGCACTACTAGTTGGAATAGCTTCTACCCACTTAGTAACGTAATCAACAACAACTAAAATATGTGTATAACCATTAGAGGTAGGAAAAGGTCCCATATAATCAAAGCCCCAAACATCAAACGGTTCAATAACAAGAGAATAATTCATAGGCATTTCTTGACGTCTACTAATGTTACCTATTCTTTGACATTCATCACAAGATAAGACAAACTTACGAGCATCTTTGAAGAGAGTAGGCCAATAGAACCAGATTGTAGTACCTTGTGTGCAGTTCTATCTCCAGCCTGGTGTCCTCCATAAGATTCAGAGTGACACTTACGTAGAATCTGTTCCTGTTCATGCTCAGGCACACAACGTCTAATAACACCATCTACTCCTTCTTTATAAAGGTGTGGATCATCCCAGAAGTAATGTCTTAAATCATAAAAGAACTATTTCTTTTGCTGGTATGTGAAACTAGGCAGTATAAATTTAGCAACAATATAATTAGCATAATCAGCATACCAAGGAGCAGTACGAGAAGCATTGACGACCGCTAATTGTTCATTAGGGAAGCTATCATTAATAGGCAGTGGGTCATCAAGAACATTCTCTAACCTAGACAAGTTATCTGCAACGGGGTTCTCGGCTCCTTTCTATCAATAATATGCAAGTCAAATTCTTGGAGCAAGAGAGCCCATCCAATGAGTCTAGGCTTAGCATCTTTCTTTTCCATAAGATATTTAATAGCAGCATGATCAGTGTGAATAGTAACTTTGGAATCAACAATATAAGGTATAAACTTATCACATGCAAACACAACTGCTAAGAACTCTTTTTCAGTAGTAGCATAATTTCTGCAGGCGTTATCAAGAGTCTTACTAGCATCTTTGGATAACATTCAATTTCTTATCAACTCTTTGCCCTAAAACAACACCTACAACATAATCACTAGCATCGCACATAATTTCAAAAGGTAAATTCCAATCAGGTGGCTGAACAATAGGTGCAGTGATCAAAGCTTTCTTAAGTACTTCAAACGCTTCTACACAATCATCATCAAAGACAAAAGGAATATCTTTTTGCAATAAATTAGTCAGAGGCCTAGAGATTTTAGAAAAGTCCTTAATGAACCTCCTATAAAAACCGGTGTGACTAAGGAAACTTCCTATACCTTTGATGTCCTTGGGACATGGCATCTTTTCAATAGCATCAACTTTGGCTTTATCAACTTCAATACCTCTCTTGGAGATCTTGTGCCCCAAGACAATGCCTTCATTAACCATAAAATTTTCCCAATTCAGGACGAGACTAGTGTCTTCGCATCTCTGCAAAACTCGATCAAGGTTGCTCAAACAATCATCAAAAGAGGATCCATAGACTGAGAAGTCATCCATGAATACCTCACAAATATTTTCACAAAAATCAGAGAATATAGCCATCATGCATCTTTGAAAGGTAGCAGGTGCATTACATAAACCAAAAGGCATACGTCTATAAGAAAAAGTACCAAAAGGGCAAGTAAAAGTAGTTTTAGATTGATCCTTCGCTGATACAAGTATCTGAGAGAAACCAGAATAACCATCTAAGAAGCAAAAATGAGTGTGTTTGGATAGTCTTTCTAGCATTTGATCAATAAAAGGCAAAGGGTAATGATCTTTCTTAGTAGCTTTATTTAACTTATGGAAATCAATTACCATCCTATAACGTGTAATAATTCTTTGCGGGATCAATTCATCTTTATCATTAGGAACAACGGTAATACCTCCCTTTTTAGGAACACAATGGACATGGCTTACCCATTCACTATCAGCGACGGGATAAATAATACCTGCCTCAAGGAGCTTTAGTATCTCCTTTCTTACAACTTCCTTCATCTTGGGATTTAATCGTCTTTGAGGATCTCTAACTGGTTTGGCATCGTCCTCCAATGTAATTTTGTGTTGACATAACGTGGTACTAACGCCCTTAAGATCATCCAGAGTATATCCAATAGCAGCTCGGTGCTTCTTTAGAGTTTTCAATAATCTTTCTTCTTCTTTCTCTGAAAGGTTAGCACTAATAATAACAGGATATATTTCTTTTTCATCAAGATAAGCATACTTAAGATTATCAGGTAATGGTTTGAGTTCAAACATGGGATCACCCTTGGGTGGAGGGGGATCCCCAAGAATTTCATCGGGAAGGTTATGTTTCAGCATAGGTTCCTGTTTAAGGAACACTTCATCTATTTCTTCCCTTTCCTTCATAAACATATCGTTTTCATGGTCTAGAAAATATTGTTCTATCGGATCAATTGGAGGAACAGCAATGGAAGCAAGACCAATAATCTCATCCTTACTAGGTGGTTCCCTTTCACGAGGTTGTCTACTAAACTTAGCGAAATTAAACTCATGAGACATACCATCTATGCCAACAGTGAAAATATTATTTTCACAATTAATCTTAGCAGTAGCAGTATTCAAGAAGGGTCTACCAAAAATAATGGGACAAAAATCATCTTGTGGGGAACCAAGAACAAGAAAATCAGCAGGGTATTTAACCTTCCCACACAAAACTTCAACATCTCTAACAATCCCAATAGGTTTAATGGTATCCCCATTAGCAAGCTTAATAGTAACATCAATGTCTTCTAATTCAACGGGTGCAATGTCGTGCATAATTTCTTTATAAAGATCATAAGGTATCGCACTAGCACTTGCACCCATATCACATAAGCCATGATAACAATGATCTTCTATTTTAACAGAAATTACAGGCATGCCTACGACAAGTCTACGTGTCTTAGTATCAGGTCTAGCAATATTAGCAGTCTCACCCAAGAAAGAAATAACATGCCCATCTAAATCCTCATCCAAGAGATCTTTAACCATAGCAATACTAGGTTCAACATTAATTTTCTCAGGAGGTGTATAAGTCCTAGTATTACTCTTACGAACAACAGTCGAAGCTTTAGCATGATCATTTATCCTAACAGGAAAAGGAGGTTTTTCAACATAAGCAGTAGGACCAATAGGATCACTGTAGGTAATAGTATTTTCTTCGACTGTAGTAGGTGCAACTACTTTCACTTCAACAGGAGGATTATATTTAAACCACTTCTCTTTAGAGAGATCAACGTGAGTAGCAAAAGATTCACAAAAAGTAGCTACTATCTCAGAGTCAAGTCCATACTTAGAGCTAAATCCACGAAAAGCATCGGTATCCATAAAAGATTTAACACAATCGTACTTAGGTGTCATACCTGACTCCTTACCATCGTCGGAACCCCATGATACGTCTCCGTCGTATCTATAATTTTTTATTGTTCCATGCCAATATTATTAAACTTTCATATACTTTTGGCAACTTTTTATACTATTTTTGGGACTAACATATTGATCCAGTGCCCAGTGCCAGTTCTTATGCATTGCATGTTTTGGTTTATGAGAATATCCATATCAAACGGAGTCCAAACGGGATAAAACGGCCGGAGCTTATTTTTGGAAAATATGGAAAATCTGGAAGGAAAATCAACGCAAACCGGTGTCCGAGGTGGGCACGAGGTAGGGGGGCGCCCTCCCCCCCTAGGGCGCGCCCCTACCCTCGTGAGCCCTCCGTAAGGAGGTTGACGCTCTTATTTTGCCGCAAGAAAGCTAATATTCAGAAAAAAATCACGGCGAAGGTTTCAGGCCAATCGGAGTTACGGATCTCCATGTATACACGAAACGGTGAAAGAGAGCCAGACGAGAACGCAAAAACAGAGAGAGACAGAGAGACAGATCCAATCTCGGAGGGGCTCTCGCCCCTCCCATGCCATGGGAGCCAAGGACCAGAGGGGAAACCCTTCTCCCATCTAGGGAGGAGGTCAAGGAAGAAGAAGAAGAAGGGGGGCTCTCCCCCCCGCTTCGGTGGCGCCGGAACACCTTGAGGGGCCATCATCATCACCTTGATCTTCACCAACACCGCTGTCATCTTCACCAACATCTCCATCACCTTCCCCCTTCTATATTCAGCGGTCCACTCTCCCACAACCCGCTGTACCCTCTACTTGAACATGGTGCTTTATGCTTCATATTATTATCCAATGATGTGTTGCCATCCTATGATGTCTGAGTAGATTTTCGTTGTCCTATCGGTGGTTGATGAATTGCTATGATTGATTTAATTTGCTTGTGGTTATGTTGCTGTCCTTTGGTGCCCATCATATGAGCGCTGCGTGGATCACACCATAGGGTTAGTTGTATGTTGATAGGACTATGTATTGGAGGGCAAGAGTGATGGAAGCTTCAACCTAGCATAGAAATTGATGCATACGGGATTGAAGGGGACCAATATATCTTAATGCTATGGTTGGGTTTTACCTTAATGAACGTTAGTAGTTGCGGATGCTTGCTAATAGTTCCAATCATAAGTGCATAGAATTCCAAGTCAGGGATGACATGCTAGCAGTGGCCTCTCCCACATAATACTTGCTATCGGTCTAGTAAAGTAGTCAATTGCTTAAGGGACAATTTCGCCACACCTACCATCACATTTCCACACTTGCTATATTTACTTTAGTTGGGTCTTTACCTTAGCAGCCCCTAGTTTTATTTTCGTGCTCTGTACTTTCATGCAAGCTTATCCAAAAACACCTACAAAGTACTTCTAGTTTCATACTTGTTCTAGGTAAAGCGAACGTCAAGCGTGCGTAGAGTTGTATCGGTGGTCGATAGAACTTGAGGGAATATTTGTTCTACCTTTAGCTCCTCATTGGGTTCGACACTCTTACTTATCGAAAACTATTGCGATCCCCTATACTTGTGGGTTATCACCTCGATCTTCAGAGTTACGTTTAATTCTTTCCAATAAGTCCCATTTGAAACCAATAGTCTTCAGCATATAAGAACCAGCACATGAAGTATCGAGCAGGTTGCGATTATCAAGATAAAGCCGAGCATAAAAGTTCTGAATAGTCATTTCCCGAGAGAGCTCATGACAGCATGAATATAATATTGAATTAAGCCTCCCCCAAGCTTGAGCGATGCTTTTTCCTTCGTGAGGCCAGAAATTATATATGTAGTTACAATCACGATGAACAAGATGCATAGGATAGAACTTCTGGTCAAATTCCAGCTTCAATCGCTTATAATTCCAAGATCCCGTATCATCACATAGCCTATACCATGTCAATGCATCTCCCTTCAAAGATAAAGGGAAGACCTTCCTTTTGACAACATCATCGGGAATACTTGCAAGCTTAAATAATCCACAAACTTCATCCACAAAGATAAGGTGTAAATCAGGATGCAATGTTCCGTCTCCTGCAAATGGATTAGCTAGCAGTTTCTCTATCATACCCGAAGGAATCTCAAAGTGAATATTTTTATAAAGTTCAGTAGGTTGAGGAGAAACTCTTTGATCTTCTGGTTGGGGTGAAGATACCCCAAACAAGCCCCTCAAAGGATTAGTTTCCATAGTGACAAGTAACAGAAAATTTCAGCATACTATATAAATGTTTCCTTACCAAGTTCCACTCACCAAAAGCGCTACACTCCCCGGCAACGGCGCCAAAAAAGAGTCTTGATGACCCACAACTGTAGGGGATCTATCGTAGTCCTTTTGATAAGTAAGAGTGTCGAACCCAACGAGGAGCAGAAGGAAATGATAAGAGGTTTTCAGTAAGGTTTTCTCTACAAGCACTAAAATTGTAGGTAATAGATAGTTTTGTGATAAGATAAATAGTAATGAGCAACAAGTAAATAAAGTAAATAAAGTGCAGCAAGGTGGCCCAATCCTTTATGTAGCAAAGGATAAGCCTGGACAATTTCTAATAATAATAAAGGAGCTCCCGAGGACACATTGGGAATTATCGTCAAGCTAGTTTTCATCACATTCATATGATTCGCGTTCGATACTTTGATAATTTGATATGTGGGTGGACCGGTACTTGGGTACTGCCCTAACTTGGACAAGCATCCCACTTATGATTAACCCCTATTGCAAGCATCCGCAACTACAAAAGAAGTATTAAGGTAAACCTAACCACAACATTAAACATATGGATCCATATCAGCCCCTAACGAAGCAACGCACAAACTAGGGTTTAAGCTTCTGTCACTCTAGCAACCCATCATCTACTTATTACTTCCCAATGCCTTCCTCTAGGACCAAATAATGATGAAGTGTCATGTACTCGATGTTCACATAACACCACTAGAGGAAAAGACAACATACATCTCATCAAGATATCGAACGAATACCAAATTCACATGACTACTAATAGCAAGACTTCACCCATGTCCTCAGGAACAAACGTAACTACTCACAAAGCATATTCATGTTCATAATCAGAGGAGTAATAATATGCATAAAGGATCTGAACATATGAACATATGATCTTCCACCAAATAAACCAACTAGCATCAACTACAAGGAGTAATCAACACTAGTAGCAACCCACAGGTACCAATCTGAGGTTTTAAGACAAAGATTGGATACAAGAGATGAACTAGGGTTTTGAGAGGAGATGGTGCTGGTGAAGATGTTGATGAAGATTGACCCCCTCCCGATGAGAGGATTTTTGGTGATGACGTTGGTGATGATTTCCCCCTCCCAGAGGGAAGTATCCCCGGCAGAACAGCTCCGCCAGAGCCCTAGATTGATTCTGCCAAGGTTCCGCCTCGTGGCGGCGGATTTTCGTCTCGTAAGCTTGCCCACGTTTTTTTTCAGGGTAAAAGTGATGATATAGCAGAAGATGGACGCCGGAGGCCCACCAGGGGGCCCAGGAGATAGGGGGAGCGCCCTATAGAGGGGGGGGGGGCCTGTCTCCTGGACTGGGTGTGGGCCCCCTGGCATATTTCTTTCACTCAGAAATTCTTGTTAATTCCAAAAAGTTGTTTCGTGGAGTTTCAGGACTTTTGGAGCTGTGCAAAATATGTTTCCAATGTTTGCTCCTTTTCCAGCCAGAATTCCAACTGCCGGCATTCCCCCTCTTCATAGTAAACCTTGTAAAATAAGAGAGAATAGCCATAAGTATTGAGATATAACGTGTAATAAAAGCCCATAATGCAATAAATATTGATATAAAAGCATGATGCAAAATGGACGTATCAGTGAGCGTAAAAGTTTCTGTTTTTCAGCAGGGGCAAATCAACTATCACCCAACATGATCCAAAAGGCTTTACTTGGCACTTTATTGAAACAAAAGCTATAAAACATGACCAATACAGTAGCATAATCACGTGAACACACAAAAATAGTAGGTAAAAGTTCTGGGTTGTCTCCCAACAAGCGCTTCTCTTTAATGCCTTTTAAGCTAGGCATGATGATTTCAATGATGCTCGCATAAAAGACTAGATCGGGACTGCGCCTTGGCGCGAGGGTGCTGGTCTCAACCTTTTGACGAAGCATGTAACAATATGCCAAAGGAACCCAAATATAGCATTTGCACTTATACATGATGATAATAAATTAAATAAATATTTGATTGTGATATAAGTAAAACACAACGGATCTCAAGATCAACATCAGATTATAAGACAGGATCAAAGCCCGGTGCATTCATACGACCACAAAGAGACAGTCATTATATTTGACACGAAGTTTGATACCAAAAGCGAGAACACATAAGGAAAGCCAACCACGGAGCCATAATCACTAAACATACTAATAAGTGGCGTAATTCATCTGCCTTGTCAATGTACTTCACAGGGACTGACACGAACCTGATACAAACAAATTGTGAGATATATAAAATACAATGATTTCTGTACTCAAGCATTCTTGAAAGTGCAGTATATGTACAGCAAGGCGAAATCACAGTAGTTATGAATTAGGAGAGGCCGCATCTAATAGCGCGTCATTCTTTCCGGTGTGTCCTTCCAAGCGGCTACTTGTGTCTTCCATTATATCAGGAAGATCTCCAACAGAGTAGTCCATGGCAACTGTATTTTAACATGCACAAAAAAGTAATGCATGTAAGCCAACCTCTAGCAAGCCTCATGTTATTGGTATTTGACTCCTCTAACTACTGCAGCAAGCATTCGGCACGGTGCTGCTATCATTTGGACGACGCAAGGTTCAAATCTCTAACAACTGTGTTAGTCATATCGTCTATGTATCTCATAGCCTTTATCGCAACGGTATCCTCGGCAGCCTCATAAATGCATGCAATAAAGTCACAGCACGAAGTGTCGCTGATTGGTCCCCAAGGTCAATCGTAGAGGTGTTGAAAAGAGCGGTTACACGGATTTTGCCCTCCTCATGAACAACACGCTTGTATTGAGCGGTGATAACCCAAGGTGTGCTAGGAGGCTGTCAAGAACTGTTACATGCGGGATCCTAAACACTCGCTAGATTTCCTCTGATGCAGAGAGAACACAAAACATAAGGTCATGGGGAATCGCTTAAAACAATTGAGATCACAATACATGAGAGGAATTTGAAAAAGCAGTCATTGATAAAAGCAATCATAGTGATAAAGAAGAGATGCTCGGTCTACGGTTAATCAGTTGATATTGAGTATGCAAGAGTAGCTCGGAAGGCAAGGCTGATACGATCATACTTGTGGAAAGACAGAAAAGCAAATTCATATAGTGTTTGGTCTTTCTAAAGAAACCTACCTACGAGTATCAAAGAAATAGAGTTTAAATCATCACAACGCATGGATCTAAATATCATTATTTATTTGCTATTCCTAGATCACATGTATGTTTCTTTGTACGGATGGCAGTGTCTATATCCGTGAGTATCTCCTCTAATTATAGAGATTGCTGAGTCACATACTCAACTGGCGGAGCCTCGTGGAGGCGAAACAGGGCCACGATCCCCCCTTCTAAAAGTGCAGACACTGCAAAACTTTGTTATATGTTTGCTAAACTCTGTTGATTTTCCGGCACTCTGATCACACCCCAAGACACAAAACAAGGGACCAAGAATCGATTAGCTCATGTACTCGTGTGTAGCCTGCTGCTAGTGCCTCCTGGAGTGTATGTGCTTGGTATGGAAAAATAGCCCATTATATTAATTTAATGTGCATATTTGTATAGTAACTGAATCCATTGTCAAGCTTTCCTAGATTCGACCCTGGATTGCCCTGGCTATTTCTAAGCCGTGCTCTCATTTGGCTCCCTATTTAATTAGGTTCACGCCCGCATAGCTGCATCTTGACCATACTTTTGTAGCTGTCTAGATAAATCAAAGAGGGGACGTGGCGCATCTTAGCTCACCTATTCAAGTGCTCGCATAAGCAGGTTGTTAGTGGAGCCACCGGAACCCGGCGATCCATGAACCTGGAGCTCATCGACACACATCGCGACCTGAACAGATCGAAGAAATTCCTCAGATGTAGGCACACCTTCAAGGCTTAGAAGGAATATAAACCATCTGTGTGATGTGCGCAGGTGAGGTCTGACCTGGTTGCGTAGGGACGACCAAAGAGGCGCCACATAGGGCTGATCCAAGGTGGCGCCGCCGTGCCGAGAAGACGATATGTATTCACGGAAGCAAAGGGAAATATCAGCGGGAGAGTGTGAATCCTGGTTTGACCTGTGTATCAGACAGGAGGATGACCGAAATAGCCTTGCCCAGTGGCCCTTTTAAAGCAAAGCCTAACAGTAGATTCAACTGAACCTAGCCCCTAGAAATGCCAAGGACAGGTCTCCGATCAGAGCATGTCAAAGTATTGAAAACACAGAACACAGTATCATTTTCCAAATACCTTTTTACCCCTCGCAGTAGGTTTGCGTTTTCCAAATAAATCTTTGCGAACGCCACAGACAGCCTGTTTCCCAGCTCGCTTGCTATTCGACAGTTCAAAGCATGGTTCAATGCTTTGGCATGTGAAACAATTACATCATAACCTAGGCAAAGTTTATTTAGTATACTTTGACTTGTCTAACTTCGGAGGAGGCGTCTTCTGATGTTCAGTTGTGCTCTGCACATCCTAAGAAGGTAGTAACATCAGTAGAAAATCATCGACAACTGACGTTTAAAAGGAGCAACAAGATGTGAGTCAATGAGTTGTAGTTGGGTAAGTAACACATATGTGTGTTACTGATCCATGTACAGGTCAGGTACCAATTGATCCATATACATAGGGACCTCACAATCGATAATGGTAGTTGCTGCATCAATACACAATAAGAAAGCACATCCTGGAGAGAGCTATTTAAGAAGATATATTATCGTTGGCTACCGCAAGCCTCTTTAGAGCCAAATCGAAAATGTATCATCGGCTTACGGTCACACATCCTGGAGAGAGCTATTTAAGAATATATATTATGAAAATTGCTATCAGCCTTGTCTCAAATCTAGTGAAGGTTTACATCAAAAAAAATCAACGGATCATCAGCAAGTGGGCTAACCTGAGGCAAGAACGGAACATGGAGCTCTTCGTCTGATACATAGATGTCATCCATCGTCTTCTCGCTCGAGCCCTTTTCGTGTAGGCGCGGAGGATCCTGTAGCTGTTAACCATGGCCTATCTACTTTCGTGTAAGAATTAATATATTCAAACATGCATTATCAGTAAGTAAAATAAATAATTTCAGATAACTAATCTGAATCACACACCCACACATGGATATTTAGGCCCTTTTAAACCATATAGAAAATGCAGAGAAGCAAGTTTGCTTTCTCTTCTACTACTGATGCACATGCCAATGCACTTTACAACGAGCATGCACTCATCACCTTAGTTTTCTCTGCTCATGTACGTCTGCTAGATTATCTGGTAATAAGATCGTCTAATGCATATCTTACATAAGAACAAACCATGTGCTTCATGCGTGTGAATTCATATAAAAATATGTGTATGCCAGTGTCTGTGTCCGCATATGTGTGTGTTTGCTCAAAGAACTGGATGTTCTCGTAAGAATTTCTCATCAATTGCTCTGCTATCTTGAAATACAGCTGCTAAATTAAACAGCAGACAATGCAGAGAATTTCAGAGTAAGACCAGACCAAACCTCATTTCATCTCAGTAAAAGGAATTATAAACCGGCCAGATCATATACCTTTCTCATCATCTCCTTCTTTTCACCCTCGGATGATATATCTTGAAATACAGCTGCTCGCAACAGCATAATCTACTGCGGTAACCCAAAACAACGAAGAACCCAAAATAGCGAACTCCACACAAAAGGGAAAAAACACCAACCAAGCACAAACATTTGATCCCATAATATAGGCTGCAGACCCTTGCGATATATATGAACTTAAAATACATGTCCCCTCTGCACAGATATGGACTCGCAGTATATACAGACCTAAAGTGCACTCCATCTGCGCTATACATGTTCTTGGAATACACAGACGACCTAGAAATATACATCGACTTGAAACACACACACCAGCGTGCAGTATTTATGGACCCGAAATACACATACGTCCTTCCAGTAATTACGGAATCAACAACCTAGAAATAATAAGGAGGAAGGCTAGGTGAGAGGGAAGGCCAGTGTTGATAGTCACGAGAAGACACATAAGGGTTATCATAGTATAACAAGGCACTCCTAATTAGTCAATTAGTTAATTAGGAGATCCACATGTATGCGTGCATGCTTTGGATATAGGCCTGATTAAAGTTGCCCCTGCCCCAGTTCAAAAGGCAGATCTAGCTGATTTAACACCTCCAGCAAGCACACACGCACACAAACAGTCACACTATCCTCATCTTGATGAAAGCGAAAAATGTATCATATAGCACGCACGCACACGAACAGTCACATTATCCTCATCTTGCTGAAAAACAAAAATGTATCATGTACTGTAAATTCATACCTTCACCTGCAAAGGGTATGGTCCAGTTTCAATTGACAGTCTTGATGATTCATGTTGGCCTTTAGATAAGTTTTTGAACAACAATTTCGCAACCTACACAAAAAGCAGAGGAAAGCTAGTAAATACTTCGAACATGTTCACCTCAGTATAGTGGTCCTACTTATCCAATGACCCATAGATCTCAAATAGAACAGCTTACTATCTCAAACAATAGTGAACGTCCAACATGTTCTCCAAAGTTACATAATATAACAGGTTCAAAGGCTGTCAAAATCAAAAAATAGCGAGGGGATTTTGTAGTCACATGGCATAGGTAATAATTTTTCTTCTAATTTAAATCTCAGACATCTCAATGAAATAAATAATTTGATACATAATTGAAACTAAACTTTAATCTTTTGTTGTTTAGTTGTGTTTTCGTGACTATCAACACTTTCAGTTTTGGCGTATGAGATGTTTCTCTGCGTCCTCCTCCTCCCCAAGAAGTTAGGTATTAATTTTGAGAATTGACATTTGAGTGGTTTGGCGACATGGCATAGTACCGGGAGGTTTCTGTGAGGAGCGAGGTGAGATGGCCACTTTACTTGTTGAAGGAGTGGGGATGATGCCAGAATTTGACAAAATACCAAATTTGCAATTCACATGTATCGGCTATCATCAGACTGTGAGACAGAGGACACCGCATAACCGAGCCACGACAAACATGTAGAAGGGGAACCATAAGTGAAAAACGATGAAAGGAAAAAACTTAATGGTAAAAGACATATAGTATCTTCATATATGAAAAAAATATCAAAGTAAAAAAATGTAATGGTATTCTACAGGGATGTGTTGTACCTTGAACCTTGAGATAAAATTGTTTACATCATGACATTTGCATCTTGCAAGAACATGTAGTCTCTCTTCTCTGTTTTGTCTTCTGTGTTCTATGAACACATAAACAGAACAAATATGAGACGAAATATGAATATTCTGATTGCCTAAGAAAGTGCATCAGATTAAACTGTATAGATAGTATAATAAATGTTCGCTTAATGCATTCATCAACGGCTAGGGAGACCAAATCATAATAACCTAGGCAGACCACACCAAACAACAGAGGCCAATGAACATGCCATTCTTCGTATTCTCTTTCAGAAGCATCAATCCAACACAAAACAAACCGAACCCTTTGTTTTTTCACATGTCACTCGACAAAGAACATCATTTTCCAGCAAGCAAACATGAATGTGCCAAGTAAAAACAGAAGACTAAACATACACGAGCCAATTGGACCAATCCAAATGCACCAGACCAATCCAAAAGGCACATGTCCTGCTGCATTCACCTCTTCCTGAAAGCTCACTACAATCCTAGAGAAAGATCCCAACCCTAGCCAACAAGCCAAGCAAGGCAACAAACATGTACTCTATAAATAATTAGCTAGATCCAAGGCCTTCCTTGGCAGCAAGGTAAAAACAAAACAAGAAAGACAAAGAAAAATCTCTTCTTTGGAACCTAGCTAAATCAGAGAATTGGCTAGATAAGATAGATGTGCAGGGGTAGGAAGAGGGGGTGGAGCTCACCAGGTTCAGGGCGGTGGGGGGGGAGTAGGAGGAGGTAGGAGCCATGAGGGCTCGTGCCTCGTCCACCTGCAGCAATTGCTACTCATCCAGATCGGAACCGACCTTGTCCACCAGAGAGCAGGGACGCGTCCGTGCACCTGCGTGACAAAAAGCAGCAACAACATGAGGGTAGGGGAGGGGAGGGGATTAGGGTTGGAGTAGGGGGAGGGCGGCATCCCGAGCAGGCCATTGCGTGGGCGCGGAGCAGGCAGAGCACAAGCACTCGGAGCCCAAGGTCGGACGACATCGTCGGCAAATCTGCGAGCACCTTGGCTGCCGCCTGACCTGCTCACTCTCCCTCTTCTCTTCCCTTCCCCTCCCTTCTGATGACGAGAGGTCGAGGCTGCGGGCGGCATGGTGCGAGGGAGACGAGGAGAGAGGTCCACGGCGGCGCGGTCTGAGGGGCGTCGGCAGCGGCGAGGTCTGCGGGGCGTTGGTGGCGGCGAAGTGGGCGGGGCTGCGAGGTCTGGTGGAGGGAGAGGTCGGGGAGAGGGCTGGGGCGAGCGGGGCTGGGATGCGGGAGGACGGGGGTTGAGGGCGCGGGTACGGGGGAGAGGTGGCTAGGTCATCTACACGGGAGCGGACGCAATTTATATGCGTAAGCATGAAATGACAAAAATGCCCTCAGCGGGGCAAGCTATTTACGTGCGGTGGCACGGTCGAGATGAAACTATTCATTCCTACAGTACCAGGATCTGATCCGACGGCGTTGGTCTTCCAGCGGCTCGATCCGACGGCCCAGATCGCATCAAGCACTTCGATCCAATGGCCAGGAAGCCCAAATCGCTGAGGAGCCTGGAGGATCGCTGTCATTCTTATTTCTCATAAGAATTGAAACATAAAGAGAGCATCATGAAACACATGGCAAGCACATTTAAGCCTAACCCACTTCCTACGCATAGGGATTTTGTGAGCAAACAACTTATGGGAACAAGACTCAACTAGCATAGGAAGGCAAAACAAGCAAAACTTCAAAAGTTTCAACACATGGAGAGGAAACTTGATATTATTGCAATACCTACAAGCATATGTTCCCCCCTCATAATAATTTTCAGTAGCATCATGAATGAATTCAACAATATAACTATCACATAAAGCATTCTTTTCATGATGCATAAGCATAGAAATTATGTCACTCTCCACATAAGCAAATTTATTCTCATCAATAGTTGTGGGAGCAAACTCAACAAAATAACTCTCATGTGATTGGAAATTAAAATCATGATGACAAGTTTCATGTTTATAATTATTCAATATAGCATACATGTCATCACCATAACATCATATATAAGAGGCATGCAATCATCATAATAAATTTTCTCATCAAAACATGGGGGACTAAAAATATCATATTCATCAAATATAGCATCCCCAAGCTTATGGCTTTGCATATCATTAGCATCATGGATATTCAAAGAATTCATACTAATAACATTGCAATCATTCTCGTCATTCAAATATTTTGTGCCAAACATTTTATTGACTTCTTCTTCTAACAATTGAGCACAATTTTCTGATCCATCATTTTCAAGAAAGATAGTATAAAGATGATAAATAATATGATGCAACCTCAATTCCATTTTTTTTCTTTTTCTTCTATAAACCAAACTAGTGATAAAACAAGAAACTAAAAGATTTAATTGCAAGATCTAAAGATATACCTTCAAGCACTCACCTCCCCGGCAACGGCGCCAGAAATGTGCTTCGTTGACGGGATGTGAGTGCCGCTTACCTAACCTCCCCGGCAATGGCGCCAGAAAAGAGCTTTATGTCTACTACGCAACTTTATTCTTGGAGATGTATCAATGTGTGAGTAGTTCTTTCAGGACCTACGGGTCCATAGTAGTAGCAAGATAGCTCTCTCTCTCTCCCTCTTGGATCTTGAATACCATGTACTCTTTTGAGATCAATCCTATGTAATTCTTTTGGTGCGTTTGTTGGGATCCGATGAATTGTGAATCTATTATCACATTGTTCATTGATTTATATTGAATCTCTTGAAGTTTCTATGTTGCATAGTTAAATAGCTTTGTATTTCTCTCTGATATATACGTCTACTTTGGCCCAAGTGTGATTAATTTATCTTCACTGGGAGAGGTGCTTTCTGGTGGGTTGAATCTGGCGGTGATTTCTATATGCCAGTGACTGAAAGGGACAAGACACGTCTTTTTATTGTGGCCACTAAGGATAAAGTGAAGAGGGTTTAATCTTATTGCTAGATTTCTTCTTGTTTACATTATGTCATCTTACTTATTCTGTTACACTGTTCCTTGCAAACTTAATACTTTGACATGCATGCTGGATAGCGGTCTTGGGCTAGAGTAATAGTAGTAGACTTCAATAAGTTTAACAGTCTACTTATCACAGACGTAATACCTATATGAGCTTATGCCATTAATAGTTATAGATATAAATTCCTACTACTATGTCAATTGCCAAAACAGTAATTTGTTCATACCATTGCTTGTTTTCGAGAGAGATGCCACTAGTGAACCTATGCCCCCCGTCCATTTTTGATAACCCACAAGTATAGGGGATCTATCGTAGTCCTTTCGGTAAGTAAGAGTGTCGAACCCAACGAGGAGCAGAAGGAAATGACAAGCGGTTTTCAGTAAGGTATTCTCTGCAAGCACTGAAATTATCGGTAACAGATAGTTTTGTGATAAGGTAATTCGTAACGGGTAACAAGTAACAAAAGTAAACAAGGTGCAGCAATGTGGCCCAATCCTTTTTGTGGCAAAGGACAAGCCTGGACAACTCTTATATAAAGGAAAACGCTCCCGAGGACACATGGGAATTATCGTCAAGCTAGTTTTCATCATGCTCATATGATTCACATTCGTTACTTTGATAATTTGATATGTGGGTGGACCGGTGCTTGGGTACTGCCCTTCCTTGGACAAGCATCCCACTTATGATTAACCCCTATTGAAAGCGTGCGCAACTACAAAAGAAGTATTAAGGTAAACCTAACCATAGCATGAAACATATGGATCCAAATCAGCCCCTTACGAAGCAACGCATAAACTAGGGTTTAAGCTTACATCACTCTAGCAACCCATCATCTACTTATTACTTCCCAATGCCTTCCCCTAAGCACAAATAATGGTGAAGTGTCATGTAGTCAACGTTCACATAACACCACTAGAGGAAAGACAACATACATCTCATCAAAATATCAAACGAATACCAAATTCACATGACTACTTATAGCAAGACTTCTCCCATGTCCTCAGGAACAAACGTAACTACTCACAAATCATATTCACGTTCATAATCAGAGGGGTATTAATATGCATAAATGATCTGAACATAGGATCTTCCACCAAATAAACCAACTAGCATCAACTACAAGGAGTAATCAACACTAGTAGCAACCCACACGTACCAATCTGAGGTTTTGAGACAAAGATTGGATACAAGAGATGAACTAGGGTTTGAGATGAGATGGTGCTGGTAGAGATGTTGATGGAGATTGACCCCCTCCCGATGAGAGGATCGATCGTGATGACGATGGTGATGATTTCCCCCTCCGGAGGATGTTTCCCAAGAACAGCTCACGAGCCCTAGATTGGTTCCGCCAAGGTTCCGCCTCGAGACGGCGGCGCTTCATCCCGAAAGCTTCCTTCTAATTTTTTCCAGGGAGAAACTTCATATAGCCAAAGTTGGGCACCGGAGGCCTGCCAGGGGGGGCACGAGGCAGGGGGGTGCGCCTAGGGGGGTAGGGCGCGCCCCCACCCTCGTGGATGGTGGGTGCCCCCCCCCCTTTGGTACATTCTTCGCCCAATATTTTTTATATATTCCAAAACTGACTTTTGTGGAGTTTCAGGACTTTTGGAGTTGTGCAGAATAGGTCTCTAATATTTGCTCATTTTCCAGCCTGAATTCCAAATCGGCATTCTCCTCTTCTTGTAAACCTTGTAAATAAGAGAGAATATGCATAAGTATTGTGATATAATGTGTAATAACAGCCCATAATGCAATAAATATCGATATAAAAACATGATGCAAAATGGACGTATCAACTCCCCCAAGCTTAGACCTCGCTTGTCCTCAAGCGGAAGCCGATAACGAAAAATATGTCCACATGTTTAGAGATAGAGGTGTCGATAAAATAAAATACGGACATGAGGGCATCATGATCATTCTTATAACAGCAACACACACACACACACACACACACACACACACACACACACACACACACATATATATATATATATATATATATATATATATTGTCATATGATTTCTTATGCCAAAGTAACAATCTATCCACAATGTAAAGTATGAACCAGAAACTTCATTGAAAACTAACAAACTATGATCTCGGTCATTGAAGCAATTGCAATTTATCATAACATCGGAAAGAGTCAATATAAGAGCTTTTCAGCAAGTCCACATACTCAACTATCATTTAGTCTTTCACAATTGTAATACTCACGCAATACTTATGGGTATGAAGTTTTAATCGGACACAGAGAAAGATAGGGGCTTATAGTGTTGCCTCCCAACCTTTTACCTCAAGGGTAATGTCAACAATAATAATTTATGATAACTTACATCCAATTGGATATATATATATCAGGATATTTCCAACACAATGTGCTTGCCAAAGGATAAAATGTAAAACGAAAAGGTGAAGATCACCATGACTATTGCATAAGGTAGAAGATAAAAGTAAAAGATAGGCCCTTCGCAGAAGGAAGCAGGGGTTGTCATGTGCTTTTAAGGTTGGATGCACGAAATATTAATGCAAAAGAACGTCACTTTATATTGCCTCTTGTCATAGAGACCTTTATTATGCAGTCCGTCGCTTTTATTGCTTCCATATCACAAGATCGTATAAAGCTTAGTTTCTCCACACTAATAAATCATACATATTTAGAGAGCAATTTTTATTGCATGCAACAATGACAACTTACTTGAAGGATCTTACTCAATCCATAGGTAGGTATGGTGGACACTCATGGCAAAAATGGGTTCAAGGATATTTGGAAGCACAAGTATTATCTCTACTTGGTGCAAGGAATTTGGCTAGCATGAGGGGGAAAGGCAAGCTCAACATGTTGGATGATCCATGACAATATACTTTATTTCGGATATAAGGAAACATAACCCATTACGTTGTCCTCCTTGTCCAACATCAACTTTTAGCATGTCATATTTTAATGAGTGCTCACAATCATAAAAGATGTCCAAGATAATATATTTATATGTGAAAACCTCTCTTTCTTTATTACTTCTTATTAATTGCAACGATGACCAAAACTATGTTTGTCAACTCTCAACAACTTTTACTCATCATACTCTTTATATGTGAAGTCATTACTCTCCATAAGATTCAATATGATCTCTTTATTTCTTTTTATTATTTCTTTTATTCCTTTATATTTATTCCCTCAAGATCATGGCAAGATAATCAAGCCCTTGACTCAAAACTAATCTTTATTATATATAGCTCATGGACTCGATTACATAGAAGGATCATAAATCAAAACTCAAAACTAGATCATGCTAAAACTTTATTCTACTAGATCAAGATATTACCAAAAGGATCGAACTAAGAAAAACGGTAAAGATAGGAGTGTGATGGTGATACGATACCGGGGCACCTCCCCCAAGCTTGGCAGTTGCCAAGGGGAGTGCCAATACCCATGTATTTATGTCTCTTTCCTCGGAGGTGAAGGAGATGGTGATGATGATGACAATTGTGCCTTCAGCTTTTTCATATTGTAATTGAGAAGAGCAATTTCCTCCTTT
Source organism: Aegilops bicornis (assembly GCA_021605145.1). Lineage (NCBI taxonomy): Eukaryota > Viridiplantae > Streptophyta > Magnoliopsida > Poales > Poaceae > Aegilops > Aegilops bicornis. The sequence continues at coordinate 449,805,345 of CM038671.1, read as the reverse complement.
ATATCATCGACCTCCGATTCCAGCTTCAAGATCTTGTCACATAAATCTCCTTTTCTTTTTTGCCGAGAACGAGAAGGAATAGATCGGTTGTTAGACAGTTTAGCCCTCTTAGGGAGACTAGACTTCTTGAACTTCACGTGCATATCCCCAGGTTGAGGTAGAGGGACATCCTCCTCCTCCGAACTTTGGGTCAACAATGAGATTTGAGACATAGCTCTCTCCTCGGAGTCTTGAGATGACATCTTACTCTAAATCTGCGGCAGAAACAACTCAAAACAAAACCAGAGGATATTTGCGTGGTACGATGGTCAAAACCTTCGGGAGATTATATAATGAGTTTTTACCGACCAAAAGAAGTATCGTACAAGAAAACAGAGTCCGGAGAGCACACGAGGTGCCCACAAGGCAGGGGCACGCCCTCCACCCTTGTGGATGCCTCGTGTCCCTTCCGGACTACTTCTTATTTTCCTATTTTCTTAAATATTCTAAAACGGAGAAAAAAATGCTATTAGAACTGTTTTGGAGTCGGTTTACTTACCGTACCACATACCTATTCCTTTTCGGAGTATGAAACGTTCTGGAAAGTGTCCCTTATGTACTCCTCCGGGGTTACGGTATCAATAACATTGGTTTCAACATTTATGGGATTACCTAAGATATAATGTTTGATTCTTTAACCGTTCACCACCTTCGGATTTGTGCCTTCGAAGTTGTTAATTTTTATGGCACCAGAACGATAGACCTCCTCGATAACGTAAGGACCTTCCCATTTAGAGAGGATTTTTCCTGCAAAAAATCTTAAACGAGAGTTGTATAACAAAACATAACCACCTACATTAAACTCACGCTTTTGTATCCTTCTGTCATGTCATCTTTTAACTTTTTCTTTAAACAGTTTGGCATTCTCATAGGCTTGGGTTCTACACTCATCAAGTGAGCTAATGTCAAATAGTCTCTTCTCACCGGCGAGTTTGAAGTCATAATTGAGCTCTTTAATGGCCCAATATGCCTTATGTTCTAGTTCGAGAGGTAAATGACATGCTTTTCCATAAACCATTTTATACGGAGACATACCCATAGGATTTTTATATGTAGTTCTATAGGCCCATATTGCATCATCAAGTTTCTTGGACCAATTCTTCCTAGATCTATTAACAGTCTTTTGCAAAGTTAATTTAATCTCTCTATTACTCAGTTCTACTTGACCACTAGACTATGGGTGGTATGGAGATGCAATTCTATGATTAACATCATACTTAGCAAGCATTTTACGAAAAGCACCACGAATAAAATGTGAACCACCATCAGTCATTAAATATCTAGGGACTCCAAACCTCGTAAAAATAACTTCTTTAAGCATCTTAATAGAGGTGTTATGATCAACACTACTAGTTGGAATAGCTTCTACCCACTTAGTAACGTAATCAACAACAACTAAAATATGTGTATACCCATTAGAGGAAGGAGACGGTCCCATATAATCAAAGCCCCAAACATCAAATGGTTCAATAACAAGTGAATAGTTCATAGGCATTTCTTGACGTCTACTAATATTACCAATTCTTTGACATTCATCACAAGACAAGACAAACTTATGGGCGTCCTTGAAAAGAGTAGGCCAATAAAAACCGGATTGCAATACCTTATGTGCACTTCTATCTCCAGCGTGGTGTCCTCCATAAGCCTCGGAGTGACACTTGCGTAGGATCTATTCCTATTCATTCTCAGGTACACATCGTCTAATAACACCATCTACTCCTTCTTTATAAAGGTGTGGGTCATCCCAGACGTAATCTCTTAAATCATAGAAGAACTTTTTCTTTTCCTGGTATGTGAAACTAGGTGGTATAAATTTAGCAACAATGTAATTAGCATAATCAACATACCATGGAGCAGTACGAGAAGCATTTATGTCAGCTAATTGTTCATCAAGAAAGCTATCATCAATAGGTAGTGGGTCATCAAGAACATTTTCTAACCTAGAAAAGTTGTCTGCAACGGGGTTCTCAACTCCCTTTCTATCAATAATATGCAAATCAAATTCTTGTAGTAGGAGAACCCATCTAATAAGTCTAGGTTTAACATCTTTCTTTTCCATAAGATATTTAATAGCAGCATGATCGGTGTGAACAGTTACTTTAGAATCAACAATGTAAGGTCTGAACTTATCACAAGCAAATACAACTGCTAAAAATTCCTTTTCAATAGTGGCATAATTTCTTTCGGCACTGTCTAGAGTTTTACTAGCTTATTGGATAACATTTAATTTCTTATCAACTCTTTGGCCCAGCACAACACTTACAGCATAATCACTATCATCACACATAATTTCAAAGGGTAAATTCCAATCAGGTGGCTGAACAATAGGTGCAGAAGTCAAAGCTTTCTTATGTATTTCAAATGCTTCTACACAATCATCATCAAAGACAAAAGGAACGCCTTTTTGTAAGAGATTAGTCAGAGGCCTAGAAATTTTTGAGAAGTCTTTAATGAACCTCCTATAAAAACCGGCATGACCAAGGAAACTTCTTATACCTTTAATGTCCTTAGGACACGACATCTTTTCAATAGCATCAACTTTAGCTTTATCAACTTCAATACCTCTTTCATAAATTTTATGCCCCAAGACAATACCTTCATTAACCATAAAGTGGCACTTCTCCCAATTCAAGACAAGATTAGTTTCTTCACATCTCTACAAAACTCGATCAAGATTGCTTAAGCAATCATCAAAAGAAGTTCCATATACGGAGAAATCATCCATGAAAACCTCAACAATCTTTTCACAAAAGTCAGAGAATATAGCAGTCATACATCTTTGAAAGGTAGCAGGTGCATTAATAAACCGAAAGGCATACGTCTATAAGCAAAGGTACCGAAAGGGCAAGTAAAAGTGGTCTTTTCTTGATCCTCTTTTGACACAGGTATTTGAGAGAAACCAGAATAACCATCTAGAAAGAAAAAATGTGCATGTTTGGATAATCTTTCTAGCATTTGATATATAAAAGGTAAAGGGTAATGATCCTTTTTAGTAGCTTTATTTAGTTTGCAGAAATCAATTACCATTGTATAACCCATAACAATTCTTTGTGGGATCAATTCATCTTTATCATTAGGAACAACAGTAATACCTCCCTTCTTAGGGACAGAATGGACAGGACTTACCCACTGACTATCAGCAAAAGGATAAATTATACCTGCCTCCAGAAGCTTTAGTATTTCCTTTCTTACCACTTCTTTCATCTTAGAATTTAACCGTCGTTGGTGATTAACAACCGGCTTAGAGTCTTTCTCCAATTTTATTTTGTGTTGGCATAGAGTGGACTCATGCCCTTAAGATCATTAATAGTATATCCAATAGTAGCACGGTGCTTCTTCAGAGTTTTCAATAATTTCTCTTCTTCTTGCTCTGAAAGGTTAGCACTAATAATAACAGGATATATCTTCTTTTCATCAAGATAAGCATATTTAAGAGTATCAGGTAATGGTTTAAGCTCAAACACGGGATCACCCTTGGGTGGAGGAGGATCCCCTAGAATTTCAACAGGCAAGTTGTGTTTCAAAATAGGTCCCTGTTTAAAGAATACTTCATCTATTTCCCTTCTTTCATTCATAGACATATCATTTTCATGGTCTAGAAAATATTGTTTTGAAGGATCATTAGGAGGCACGGCAATAGAAGCAAGACCAATAATTTCATATTTACTAGGCAATTCTTTATCATGGGGTTGTCTACGAAATTTAGCAAAATTAAAATCATGAGACATATCCCCTAAACCAATAGTAACAACATCCTTTTTGCAGTCTATCTTAGCATTAACAGTATTCATGAAGGGTCTACCAAATATTATGGGACAAAAGTCATCTTGTGGGGAAGCAAGAGCAAGAAAATCAGTAGGATATTTAACTTTCTCACACAAGACTTCAACATCTCTAACAATCCCAACTGGTGAAATAATATCTCTATTGACAAGCTTAATTGTAACATCGATATCTTCTATCTCAGCAGGTGCAATATCATGCATAATTTCTTTGTATAAAGAATGAGGTATTGCACTCGCACTAGCACCCATATCACATAAGCCATGATAGCAATGATCTCCTATTTTAACAGAAATAACAGGCATGCCTACAACAGGTCTATGTTTATCTTTAGTATCGGGTTTAGCAATTCTAGCAGCTTCATCACAGAAGTAAATAACATGCCCATCAATATTATTGGCCAAGAGATCTTTAACCATAGCAATACTAGGTTCAACTTTAATTTGCTCAGAAGGTTTGGGTGTTCTAATATTACTTTTATTGACCACAGTTGAAGCTTTAGCATGATCCTTTATTCTAACAGGGAAAGGTGGTTTCTCAATATAAGCGGTAGGAACAATAGGATCAACATTATAAGTGATAGTCTTTTCTTCAACTTTAATAGGTTCAACTACCTTTACTTCAATAGGAGGATGATATTTAAACCACTTCTCCTTAGAGAGATCAACATGAGTAGCAAATGATTCACAGAAAGAAGCTACTATCTCAGAGTCGAGTCCATATTTAGTGTTAAATTCACGGAAAACATCGGTATCCATAAAAGATTTAACACAATAAAACTTAGGTGTTATACCTGATTGTACCTTCATCGAGTTCCCAATCTTCAGAATTGCGTTTAATTCTTTTCAATAAATCCCATCTGAATTCAATAGTCTTCATCAAAAAAGAACCAGTACAAGAAGTATCGAGCATGGAGCGATTATTGAGAGAAAGTCGAGCATAAAAATTTTGAATAATAATTTCTCTTGAGAGCTCATGATTGGGGCATGAATATAACATTGACTTAAGCCTCCCCCAAACTTGAGCGATGCTTTCTCCTTCACGAGGCCGAAAATTATATATATAATTACGATCACGATGAACCAGATGCATAGGATAAAACTTCTGATGAAATTCCAATTTCAATCGGTTGTAGTTCCATGATCCAATATCATCACATAGCCTAAACCATGTCAATGCCTTTCCTTTCAAAGATAAAGGGAAGAACTTCTTCTTGATAACATCCTCGGGCATACCTGCAAGCTTAAATAATCCACAAACTTCATCCACATAGATTATGTGCAAATCGGGATGCAATGTTGCATCTCCTGTAAAAGGATTAGCTAGCAGTTTCTCTATCATACCCGAAGGAATTTCAAAGTAAACATTTTCAGTAGGTTCAGTAGGTTGAGGAGCAACTCTTTGCTCTACTGGTCATGGTGAAGATACCTCGAACAAGCCCCTCAAAGAATTACTTTCCATAGTAACAATTGATAGTAAATTTCAGCACACTATATAAGTTTTTCCTTACCAAATTCCACTTACCAAAGGCGCTTCACTCCCCGGCAACGGCGCTAGAAAAGAGTCTTGATGACCCACAATTATAGGGTATCTATCGTAGTCCTTTCGATAAGTAAGAGTGTCGAACCCAACAAGGAGCAGAAGGAAATAACAAGCGGTTTTCAGTAAGGTATTCTCTGCAAGCACTGAAATTATCGGTAGCAGATAGTTTTGTGATAAGGTAATTCGTAACGGGTAACAAGTAACAAAAGTAAACAAGGTGCAGCAATGTGGCCCAATCCTTTTTGTATCAAAGGACAAGCCTGGAAAAACTCTTATATAAAGGAAAACGCTCCCGAGGACACATGGGAATTATCGTCGAGCTAGTTTTCATCATGCTCATATGATTCACATTCGTTACTTTGATAATTTGATATGTGGGTGGACCGGTGCTTGGGGTACTGCCCTTCCTTGGACAAGCATCCCACTTATGATTAACCCCTATTGAAAGCGTGCGCAACTACAAAAGAAGTATTAAGGTAAACCTAACCATAGCATGAAACATATGGATCCAAATCAGCCCCTTACGAAGCAACGCATAAACTAGGGTTTAAGCTTCTGTCACTCTAGAAACCCATCATCTACTTATTACTTCCCAATGCCTTCCCCTAAGCACAAATAATGGTGAAGTGTCATGTAGTCAACGTTCACATAACACCACTAGAGGAAAGACAACATACATCTCATCAAAATATCGAACGAATACCAAATTCACATGACTGCTTATAGCAAGACTTCTCCCATGTCCTCAGGAACAAACGTAACTACTCACAAATTATATTCATGTTCATAATCAGAGGGGTATTAATATGCATAAAGGATCTGAACATAGGATCTTCCACCAAATAAACCAACTAGCATCAACTACAAGGAGTAATCAACACTAGTAGCAACCCACGGTACCAATCGAGGTTTTGAGACAAAGATTGGATACAAGAGATGATCTAGGGTTTGAGATGAGATGGTGCTTTGGTGAAGATGTTGATGGAGATTGACCCCTCCCGATGAGAGGATCGATGGTGATGACGATGGTGATGATTTCCCGTCCGGGAGGATGTTTCCCAGAGAACAGCTCCGCCAAGCCCTAGATTGGTTCCGCCAAGGTTCCGCCGAGACGGCCAAGGCTTCCGAAAGCTTCCTTCTGATTTTTTCCAGGGCGAAAGACTTCATATAGCCAAAGATGGGCACCGGAGGCCTGCTAGGGGGCCCACGAGGCAGGGGGGCGCGCCCCCCACCCTCGTGGATGGTGGGTGGCCCCCCTCTGGTACTTTCTTCGCCCAATATTTTTTATATATTCCAAAACTGACTTTCGTGGAGTTGTGCGGAATAGGTCTCTAATATTTGCTCCTTTTTCCAGCCCAGAATTCCAGCTGTCGGCATTCTCCCTCTTCATGTAAACCTTATAAAATAAGAGAGAATAGACATAGTATTGTGACATAATGTGTAATAACAACCCATAATGCAATAAATATTGATATAAAAACATGATGCAAAATGGACGTATCAATTTTCCATTAATACAAAGCTTCTACAAAATTTACTCTTTTACTTTCCTTTACTTTTTTGTCGTTTTGCTATTATCACTATCTATTTGCTTTTGATTTTGTAATAACTAGCAAGACAAGGGGACAGACAACCCCCTTGCCAAGTTGGTTGCAAGCATTTATTTTGTGTTTGTGTGCAGGTGTTGTTTACATCATTAGCTTGGTGACTCCTACTGATTCGATAAACCTTGATTCTTAATTGAGTGAAATACCTTCCGTTGTTGTGCTTAGGGATGTAAACGGATCGGATCGGATCGGATAATGCCTTTACCATATCCTTTACCATATTTTTTTGTCGGATTCGGAGCGGAGCGGAGCGGATATTGATCGGATGCGGATTCGAATGCGGATTATATCGGACTACGGATTCGGGCGGATTCGAACGGACTCGGACCGAAGCGGACAAAAATATCGGGTGATATGTGCAAAGAAACATGAACTTATTTCTACTTTGCAAACAATATGAAAACATGTTTTATCCAACCACATTACACTAGAGAGTGGCCAAGCTTTTAAAAGTCATAACTCACACCAATATCACAACAATAAACAGTACTGGTCATACTTAAGAAATACTTAATCCAAAGGTTTATTGAAGTTTTTATTTATTATAAAAGGAAATTAGTCGATCAAGTAGAAGTCCATAACACATCCTTGACTTTCTTCAACGTGGTGTTTCAACCAGTCCACTTGCAACATCATGTGAGAGTGATAGAAGATATTTAGATGCCGCACTTGACAATCAAAAAATATATTTTATAATTAGTTGTGGTGAACTAAGTAGTTCGAACACACACACACATTAAACAACATATATTTATAGTGTTTAAGTTTGCCTGCAACTCAAGCCAACTTGCACATGTGCCAGAATGTTTTTCGATCCTACTGAGTTGAACCAGCTGGGTGCGTCGGTTCAGTGTTTAAGTCAGGTTGTGTTGGCAACTAGATCTTGTATGGACTTTGTTGTACAGAAAAGGCTAACTGAAAATAGAAGAAGAAAAGGGCATGTGTTGCCCGGAACTAGATACTACTGTCTCTGTCTGTCTCCCCTGTTTTTCTCTGAAACTCTGAAGCAGACAATCTTTCTGAATCACAGCATGTGTGTGAGTCCAAAGAAAATAGACAGAGACGAGAGAGACAGAGGGTGTGACCACATAGTTACATGGATTCGGCGAGACGCACAAGAAGCTAACCCAAGGCCCTGGCAAAGCAAGCAGTTGGATTGATTTCTAGAGATAGCTACTAGATTCGTTGCTTTCAATCTGGTCAGTTTGGAAGAAATGCGTGCGTACGTGCTAGTAGTACAGTTCCTATCGGAGTTACGGCCGCGTCGACAGAAACCCACGCCAGATCCATGGCAGACCATCGTCCCTACGTGCGTGTGTCGCACGGGCTGACGCTGCCCATAGTTGTGTCCGGGTTGCCGATCATGGCCGTAAAAAGCGTCGGCCACGCCCGTCGAGGCTCTACGATGTTGGTGTGCCTGGTGTCGTGGTGCAGGCGTGCGGCTCCTCACGGCGTCCAATCCCACTGACAGGCGGACTCTGCATCACATATCATCGGTGCTCTAAACTTGCACAGGACTCTGCATCTACGAATTCACTTACCTTCGTTGTTGGGACCAACTGATTGGCCATGGACATCTTTGACCATGGTTGAACCACCAGACTACGGAGAGATCGGAGATGCAACCGCGCCAGGAGAACCAAAAATGCAATATGGCGATGGAGGGAAGGATATGTATGCGCTATCACGGATATGCTACCAATTTTGCATGCCTTGATTGCGTACGAGATTATGGTAGAGTATAATATACAGTCACTAAGTTAAATGGGCATACATATGGACCTGGAGTCCGGGACGATTGGGCTTATTTTGTCGGATATAATCCGATTTCCATTCCTCGGATAATCCGCAAAAAATAGCGGATAATCCACATCCGCCGGATACTAGGGATACCATATCCGCCGGATATCCGATTGATTGACATCCGTATCCGCATCCATATCCGACGGATTCACAAAATTGCATACCATATCCTCAAAAACGGATGCGGATGCGGATTCGGAGCGGAAATTATCCGTACCATTTACATCCCTAGTTGTGCTACATCATCTTTCCTCTTCGAGGAATCCAACAACTCCTACGGGAGTAGGAGAAGAATTTCTGGCGCTGTTGTCGGGAGTCGACATCTACCAAATCAGGTACCTTCCAAAAACTCTTCTTAGAATTCTCACCCCTCCACATTGTGCCATGCCAAGCTAGTTGAAATGGTTTCTATAAATTTGCCATCTTTAAGAAAACTAGTTTCCTTTTTTTGGGGACGTGTTCACATGACTAAGCTATCATGACACTTCTATTTGTTAGACCATGGCATTTTTGTTAATTGGACCATGGTAGTTTCAGTGTAGGTAGCATGGCATTTAAGTTTCTTTTAGACTATGGCATTTCTCTTATTAAAACGATGGCATTTTTCTTACTTTCAGACCATGGCATTTTTCTCATTTAGAGCATGACACTTTTTAATTTTGTGTTCGACCATGGCATTTTTCTCATTTATACCATGATACTTTTTAATTTTGTGTCACACCATGCCATGTTTCTCATTTAGACCATGGCACTTTTTAATTTTGTGTTAGACCATGGCATTTTTTAATTAGACCATGGTAGTTTTAGTGTACGTATCATAGCATTTTTATTTTATTTAGTATATGACATTTTTATTATTAAAATGATGGCATTTATCTTTTTTAGACCACAACATTTACATTTTTATTATTAATAACATGGCACTTTTATTATTTGGTTCATGGTTTTTTTACTATTGAGATCATGAAAAAGAAAATATAAGAAGCATGGCAATTTAAAATTTTGGATCATGGCAATTTTATTTTTATCTTTTGATCATGGGCAATTTTCCTCTTTTGCTCTTTAACAATTTTCAATATTTGAATCATTTTCTCATCATATAATCTGATATGTAGATGACATTTTTATTTTTAATAACATGGCATTTTTATAGCATGGCAATTTTATTGTTTGGACATGGCACTTTTTACCATTGATACCATGACAAAGAAACTATAAGAAGCATATGCAAATTTCAATTTTTGGATCATGGCATTTTTATTTTATTTTTAGATCATGGGCATTTTTCTTCTTGTGCTCTTTTAGAAAATTTCAATATTTGAATCACTCTTCTCATCATAAAATCTGATATTGCATGGCATTTTTAGTTTAAATAACATGGCATTTTTACCACTAACAGCATGGCAATTTTATTTTTTGGATCATGGCATTTTTTTACCATTGAGATCGTGACAAATAAAATATAAGAAGCATGCCAATTTTAATTGGATCATGGCGTTTTTATTTTTATGTTATGGCATTTTTATTTTCTTTTTTTTATCATGGGAATTTCCTTTTTCGCTCTTTAATTTTTTTAATCAAATCTGCCATGTATGATTTATATTTTTTATGGCATTTTTCATTTTTCGCGGGCTTGCTGCGTGCTTCTGATCAGCGTTTCTATCTTTTTGTGATTTTTTTTGCTTTAGACAAAGAGAAGTACAGAGCATGGCATTTTTATGGTTTTTCTGTGTGTGCTTACTATTTCAAAATGAGGCCAAAATGTCCAATTGTAGGCTTCAGGGTGCGTTTTCTATCTGTGTGTGTTATTTTTGAAGTGTTTTTGTTTGGCTCAACAAGGAAAGATGGTTTGTGCCTGGAGACAGGAAAAGGCCTGGGTGCCAGAAACTGGGGGGCGGGCTAGTCAGGGAACCAAATCGTAGTAATAATAATATGGTACTAGTTGTTGGCTCCTGAGCTACGGAACATCTCAGCGACGACTCACGAGTGACGGTCAGGCCGAGCTGCAAGTCGCCTCCGGCAAGCCGGCGGTGGCGACTTGCCACTACGTGGCCGGCATCGCTCCCTGCAATCGAATTGTGATGGTCTGCAATCGAAACCTTCTCACAAAAAAGATGCCACAAGTACTCTAGGAATTCTAACAAAGATGCCACAAGTACTCTAGGAATTCTAACAAGTTCGAAGTTAATCGATTCATTCCCAGAACAAGGTTCAACATTATTCCTGCAACAGGGGATTTTCACAACAACTATTATTTGCTACAAAGACCGGTCTATTTAAACAAACAGCCTCCAATGGGTACAGCTAAACATCGCTCGCAAGCACTTCCTCCGCTTCGTCAGGTCAACAAGGGGCCGAATCACATTCAACCGCACATACACATGTATATACAAACTCCCAACCTTGCACTACAAGAAGTATGAGAGCTGCTCCTTCTTCCTCGACCCGCCTTTGCCGTAGAGCTCGTTCCATTCCTTTAGGGCAGTCATGATAGACCCCTCACCAGCCAAGCTCGCGCCGACCTACGTAGCGTCAAATGCGTAATTGTTTAGCAGTGTGTTCCTGGGGTGAAAAAGTTTAGACTAGCAGATAAAAAAATCATCAGCAACTTACTTGATCCTTCGCCAGCCTCAAGTCCTCCATGGTTAGCGGCCTGAGGGCGACAGTCCCTTCGGTTGCGCCTTTGACGCCTTTCTCTGTCTCCCCTTGCTTGGTTTCTGGCATGACATTCTCGCCTTTCTTGCTTTGTGAGCTTTGTGCCGCGCCTCCCTGACTTTTGGGCTGCGCTTCTGGCTCCTTAACTTGCACTGCATTTTCCTTCTTATCCTGGGACATCGAATTATCGAGCCGGCGTGAGATGATGATATGATTGGTGCAACACATCTAAACCAAACTGATGCATGTGTTTGCAGGCTTCAATTGGGACACACACTTGATATATGAAAAAAAAAGACAAATCTACTGCTCATAAAATTTAGTGGAGGGATTCTTTTCTCTTGGTTTTACCTTTACCTTCTGTTGTTCTTTCTGAATGAGCTCTCTAACAGGGCGGTAGGCAGCTGTCACACAAAGATTCTGGGAAAGAAGACAACAACAGTTCTAGTCATTCAGGGAATGATCACTTGAATATACAGTTCCTACTTCACCAATGATTCAGAGATGTTACCTTCAGATCACTTCCACTGTATCCTTCAGTCGATGTTGCAAGCTCCTTAAAGTCAATACCTTCTTCAACCTTCTCTTTGGATAGCAGCTTCTTCAAAATCAACTCTCTACTTTCCAAAGTAGGGAGACCGACCATTATTCTGTTTGAAAAAACATGACACGTCAGCAACTCATCTAGAGGTCATCAAAACAAAGATTTTCACATAAAAAGAACACATTTAAACAAACCTGTGCTCAAACCTCCTAACAATCGCTTCATCGAGGTCAAACGGTCTGTTTGTTGCAGCAAGGACAAGAATCCTTTCATTAGACTTTGACAAGAGTCCATCCCAATGAGTCATGAACTCATTCTTGATTCTTCGCGGGAGCTCATTTTCATTGCGTCGATCACGCTGCCCTAACAAGCTGTCCACCTCATCCACGAAAATAATGGCCGGTGCAAGTTTAGTAGCCAGACTGAACAAAGCCGGATAGTCTTCTCGGCATCTCCATAATATTTTGACATGATGGTGGACAAGGAGATGTTCAAGAAGCTAGCTCCGGATTCATTTGCTAAAGCCTTGGCCAGCATCGTTTTCCCTGTTCCTGGAGGTCCAAATAGTAGAATCCCCTTGCATGGCTTCAGGAGACCACCATTGAAAAGTTCGGGCCGCTTAAGTGGAAGCATGACAAGCTCCTGAAGTGACTCTTTTATATCAGCCAGTGCTCCGATGTCATCAAATGTGACTCCTATTTGACTGGCCGGTACAACAGTTGGTCGGATCAGCTTTTCGAATTCGTTGTCTGGAGTAACCTGTGACTTACGCAAAATCGTAAACAATAATGATGATAAGTAAATAGTACTTTGCAAACTACTAAAGACATGTCTTTGCTAGTTGAAAATATGGGATCCTTACCTTCTTTCCGACATCCTTTGGTTCCACTGTATCTTTTCCAAGGCTGCTGCTCTCTTGGAAAATTCTTAATCCATGAGATAAGCTGTGAAACAATCATGTTCAGAAAACATGTTAGCTTTTTTTAGATAAAAGAAAGTCTCTACCCCGACATAGATAGTTGGAGATAGAGCAATGGACTATCCTGATAAATTAGCTAACCTCTCTGCAGGAATAATGAGCTTCCCGTTTCTGTATTCAGGGACCTTGTTATCCATCAAATGGTAAGAGACTGCTGGGGCCATAATTTCTTCCACATAGCTGGCAATGGTTTGTAAATCGTCATCTGGATCTAATGAGTCCAAATCATCACAGATCAGACTGTTGGCGGAGAGCACCTCTGCTATCATATTTGTAAAGATTTGACCCTTGGTTTTCTTAGTATCTTCTTCTATTTGGGTTTTCCATTTCACAAGATCAGTCTCCTCCTTGGGAGGCTTAGTCTCCAGAATGTATGGGAATATATCACTGACAACCTCATCAACGTCATCACTATCTGCATCAGATTCGAGGAAGTATGAACCAATTATCAAAACTCGTCCAGACAGTTTGCTCAACATTTTCTTGAACATTGAACATGCTGCATCTGAAGCACCAAGTAATAGGTTGACATCCCTTATGTAAACAATAACTGGATTGCATTCAGAAACGGAAGTTATCATCTGCAAAAAGAAAATCAATATCAGCTCATCAGTCATAACATAAGCAATGCAATGTTGTGGATGGTGCAGCTGAATGCCTCAATTACCTTGTAAAGAGATTTTATGAGAATTTTCTCATCTAAATTCCAGCTTTGTCTGATTGGACCTGCATTGAACAGGAATAGTAAGTTAATTGCGCATGCAAAATCATTATAATCGCATTCACAAGAAGGCACAGAGGGGATACACATATCATAGATAAAAAAATAGAGCCCTTAAGCTTCCCAGTTAGAGTTGGATGAACCAATATGGAGCACATTTGAATTTGATGGACCATAAATCAATGAGGGTGTTTGGTTGTCTGAAGCTCGTCAAATCATTTGATCAATCAACACATGAACCGTGGCATAAGTGACGAGAAAATATTGAACAGACAGACAACTCACCCAAGTCTTCCGAAGGTTCATGGAGAAACGCAGCAGGCAATAAAGATACATGCACCCGAACTGAAGGTGTTTTAGTGCAATTACTGCAGAAGCAATATAAAAAGTGAGACTCAAATAGAGTAATCTTTATCTCGAGTTTAATATCCTCAATTAGATGTGTTTTTACCTCGTCCTCAAATCCAGAAGGCTCTTTTCATATTTCAGTGAGTCTGCATTAATGTTTCATGAAAACACAATCAGAACAGCACAGAAATTGTAGGAATTGTGATGCTTCGCATATTCGTATGCATGATTGATAATGAAAACGAGTTGATAGGAAGAAACCGTGCAAGAACAAAAATAAGAAACCGTGCAAGAACAAAAATAAAAGCAAATGTTGGAGCTTCCGTAATGGACTAATAAAGAAAATGCTAGTGGCTAGTGTGACATCTCAGAAGGTGACTAGTGATTTCATACCTGCTGGCTCATCCTTCTTGCGGAAAAAGTTGAAAGATCCAACCAAACCAGACACTTTATCCAAGGCAGACTCTGTTAAGGATCGTTTACGAACCTTCATCAAAGAACAAATCATCGGTAAGATGGTAGCCATATGAATGCAAGTTTTACAAGCTAGTAGACGCAACAAATCCTCCTGTGCTGTAGAAAATGTATATTCAGCATCTCTACTTTTTCGAATTGTTCATCAAAAGGTACAGTAGGTCTCAATATTTGTTAGCTTTTCGAATTGTTCATCAATAGACCCCGAAAATGTATATTGGGGACAAACTAATGATGTCCTTATCAAGAACCCCGTGGTCGACCCTTTTAACTTGCACGTTTTGTTTCCTGAGGTAATGAAATGGCCAAACCTGACAACAGAAAGGTGGTGGGGCAGGGGCTTCAGTATATAACTAATAAACTAAATAAAAACAGTAGATGAACCGCACTGAAAATTCTGAATTCTCTCCGTCCCTCAAAATAGCAATCAAATGTAGCACAGAAACATGAAACCTATCAATCACAGGACGGGATTAACAAACTAACCAGGGCACTGCTTGCGCTCCCGTATTTGTGTTGGATCTGCATTTGGCATATACAGCAAGAAACAGTTCAGAATCAACTGGCTACAAAATGGCATCCGCAAACCTAAGTGCCCAAATAGTTCCCCACTAACCTGGCGCGAGAACTCGGCGATGTCGAGCAGCAGCAGGCGAGCGTCGAAGTGGTGTGCCAGAGCCTTGGCGAGCGACTGCAGGTATGGTTCTGCAAGAACAAGCTGCCCATGTGAAAAGAGACAACCTTTGCGATCAAGCCAACCCACATTTTAATTACGAGGCGAACCTGATGGGCCGCAGAGCAGTATGGTGCGGCTGGCGGCGGAGAGAACCCGGATGTGGCTGGGCAAGTTTATCTTGCTCAGATAGGCGTACCCGGCGCTCGTGAGTGCCAGCTTCGTCTCCTCGCTGCAATCACAACATGTAGATAAACAATGTAACGCATGCTCGATGATTAGCTGCTTTTCGCCAAACACATTCGAATTCCCGTTGACGGCCTAGAAGTTAGTAGAACACATGGGTCTGCCCACCAAATACCCGCGAAGTCGTATACTAATCGGTAATCGCTCCTCGCTTTTCCCAATGAAACCGAGGGGAAAGATCGCACATATACTTTAATGGACTTTTAATCCCGAAAACGCGCGGACCTGAGGTAGTAGGGAAGTCGTCGAAGGTGACGCCGCTGTCGAGCCCGTCGACCACCAGCCGGCGCAGCTCCGCCTCCACCTCCGCGCCGGCGACGCCGCCGTCGTCTGGGGTGGACGCGGCGGTCAGGCGCGCCGACACGAGGCCGATGCCGACGCCGACGCCGACGGTGACGGCGGACGCGAGGAGGCTTCCGTGCTCCATGTGGAAGGCCACAGCCGCCGCGACACCCTGACTAGCACCGCCGCCTCACGCGCGTGCGCTCGACTTATGAACAGGGCATGCAAGTTTGGGTTGGGCGAAGGGGCGGATCGATCCGTAGGGTGTGTGGCGGGCGGGGCTGCTGTTTATATAGAAGACGCGGACGGGTTCGTCTGGGTCCCGTCGGGTCAACAAGTCCACAGTATGTCGCCGTCAACAAGGATTCGGAATTGCCAGAGGTGCCGACTCGGCTGGATCGCCGATCAACGGCTGGATTTCCTTGCTGGTCGCCAACCCCGTCTCGGCATCGCAAACCGTTGTTTATGCAGAGGAATATTGCACGTTCATCTGACGGAAGGTTAACGGAGAGTTAACAGCTGGATAGAAAACCTTACTCTGTCTTCTCGCCCCACTTTTATATATAAAGCACAAATACATTACTTTACTATTAAAAGCGCACCTGACAATCCATACAGGCATCGACGGGTGTACTCGGGTGACTGCGCAAGGACCACATTCCTAGTATTAGCGTTCTTTCCTAGTGCAGTAGTTTCTCACATCATGGACATAGGGTAATATTTAGAGTTTCGCTGAATTTGCTTGCTAATCAGAACTATCGGACCTGGATTATTACACATTTTTGTGCATAAAATTGGTGTGTATAAACCCCAATTGAATAAGAGTCCATTGCAAAATAAAAGAAACGCATAGCGAAGCGTTAACAGTAGGACATGTCGTATATTGTTGAAAATGATAATATGAAGATTGGATGTGTGCAGTTAACAAGAGCAAATACACTTGGTTGGTGCACCCACGAGAGTACATACACGTGGAGTGGGAGCCGATGGAGGAGGATGAGTGCACACGCAACAAACTATGCAACAAGGGACCACTATCTTTTTCTTGTCGTTCTTTCTTACTATAACTCTTCCCCACAGAAAGATACTGAAACGGAAAACACTGATATGTGTATTTTCCTTCTTTACACCCTAGCTCATATTGCTTTCGATGCATCCCCTTATCGTGTTGTATGAGCACAATCGTTGAAAACAAAACGGTTCAATCAAAGCATTCCAAACAAAAAAGAAAGAGATAAGAGTCTAGAAGGCAACCTTGACAACCATGTCAATAGATAGTATTGATGTCAATAGATAGTATTGTTCCTTTCTTAGTGTAATGCTTTCTTGCAAGAAGATATTGAAACCGGCGATACTAATGCATGTACTTTCCTTCTCAACAACATCATTGATGGATTCTTCCTAACTTGTATTTGCCGACGTTGTTGAAGTGGAAGAGGGATGTGGATGTAGGGACCCGGTCTACCTGACCAAAGCCACCGATTGTACGTGCAACAATGATCTTTGGATCGACTTGGCACTGATGCACGCCGAACTGGTTATCAAAGTTTGCATACATGTATCATGTCTTACACAAAAAGGGCCCTCATGGACCAAGTCTTACAACATTTGCCACTAGGCAAGTCTTCAAAACAACTGTAGTAGAAACACATCTTCAACTTCAACATGGCCCCCCATCAAACTGCTAATGCTACAAGCAAGCTCACTCAGAGAATAATCTAGCCCACAAGACATCGCCGTTGTACTCTTCCATCTGTTGGTCGTCTCCAAGGTCTAGCCAAAACAACAAGCCAGTTGAGTATGCTTAATGTACTCGCAAGCTAACAGTGGAATGTAGGAAAATATCCATGCCACTATGTCTAGAAAAGGCTACTAGTTCAAGGTCTCAGGTAATTTCATAAAGTCGTATGACAGTGGGATACCATGGTGGGAATCGTAGTAGAAAAAAAATCGCCCTCTCGTATCAAGAACCAGGATCACTATGAAGATGCATACAAGGTTCGATCGGATCATTACCAACTTTGAGTTGTAGCGGAAGAAGAGTTGGTGCAGATCATTCTTGAACTCCCTCAAACCACCCCACAAATGATCACTCGAACAATAATCGAAAGGAGGATCTCTTTACATATTGCATGCGTGCGAAGTAGATGATCTGACAGTGCTTCACCGTCTAGAGCTTGGTGTCACTAAAGAACTAGAGGTGGGAGAAGAGCCTCGTGAGATGTCTCTAATAATATGGAGAACTAGAGAAAACTAGAGAGAACTAGAGGAGGCGTCCGAAACCGGAGGAACATGTGTATTCTAGCGGGACGCCCCCTCGAGTATATATATACTGGTACATCGAGGTGCTATACAAACGGTTTTTAACCCCTTTTCGCGATGGCGTTATGAGCCGTCACCAAGTGAGTGACTGCGATAGGGGGGTCCCTCCCACACGACCCAGAAACTGTCGGAGATAGGCCCTCCTGGCACACACGCTCGGCAAAATGAGGTCGTGTGTGATGGGCGAGCGATCAAATACAGTTATACGTACAGTTGTGCTAAAAAAATACAATTATACATGCCAAATTGTTTCAGGTCGTAAGTACATCCCACACAGTTAGTCCCAGCTAAACGTTTCCGTTCGTATGTACATTCCACATGGTGAATCCAAGGAATACGTTTCCGTTAGTATGTACATCCCACATAGTTAAAGTACGTTTCCGTTCGTATATACATCCCACACAGTCACTTCAAGGAAAACGTTTCCGTTCGCAGGTACATCATACACAATTCCCCCATTAAATCGTTTGTGGTAGCGTTGTCATTGTACACGATATCAACAATTTTATCGTTTGCGTTACTGAATGCATCACACACGGTGCGTATAAGAAACTGTGTGGCAAAAATTGTCCATCAGACACACTTTTTATGTGGTAAACGTTTGCGCAAGGTGGCCTAAAGCAAACGGTTTTCAAGAGGATGTCGTGTGTTATTCTTCATTGATCCAACACAATTTATTCCTAGAAACTGTGTGCGTTGCCTGAGGTCATCGCCCACGGTGTTTTCTCAATAACCATTTTGCAATAGAAAAACCCAATTAGCAGGCTAATTGCCCTATTATTAATAATTCATTTATTAATCTAACTGACATCTCAAGTTAATCACACAATATATTTCATTTTCATATTAAGGAAGCAGGATTTCATAATTGAAATACGTCAGAGTACAACATCATATAGCTTCGGCAGTCAGCTACCCCATACACAACTGCACCAACACCAAGTTTCACATGCAACATCTAAACCTTTCGAAATTAGCATCATAGATAATACATAGACAGATGCATCTCATCTGGAAAACTGCTGAAGCGGAAGGCGTATATTGAGCCTTCATTGATGTTGAAGGTCTTTACAACTTTAGGCCAGTGCATGCCCATCCTTCGTCCTCTTCAGGAACACTTCAATATTGAACCGTGGGTGTTGTATGAATACCTTCCTCGCCTCCTGACCATACATGTGGTTTGAGAGCTAATCATCAATTAACTGCTTTGGAAAGGCCTGAAAACAAGAATATGCATAAATACCTTCTCTAGATTTGAAATGGCGCAAAGGAATTAAAAAGACAAGGTGTAACAGTTAGTACCACCCCATGGTGAACTGATGTCTTCTTCGTTGTGCAGACAAAGATCTTGTTATTTTTTGTCGCTAATTTCTTTATCGTTACAATCTTTCTGAGTTTCTTGACTTGACTGATATTCATGGATAACTCAGTTCCACATATGCAAAAGGGTCAAACAGTGGGTCAAAACCTCTAACACCAGGACCTACATGTGCAAGACCAAATTGTTAAAACCTAATATTTAAAAACAAGAAGTGAAAAGGTGTCTTATTAACGGCAACATGCCTAATATTTAAAAACAAGCAAACGTATTCATTCAAACTTGTATTGTGCCGGTCTAAGTACACTAGTTATTGGCCCTGTTTGGATCCATGGGTTAGAGTTAGTTTGAGCTAGTTTGGGCTCAAATAGCCCTAAAGTATCCAAACATGAGGGCTAGTTGCGTCTAACCCACCCAAAACAACTATCCCACCCAATCTCTCTCTCTCTCTCTCTCTCTCTTAACTATCATGAGCTAGAAACTAACTCTAACCTCTAACTAAGTTAGAGTATCCAAACAGTGCCATTGTTAAATCGAATGGAAAGGTGTGTTAAATACTCCCTCCGGTCCTTTTTACTTCACATATAAGAATTGTTGAAGTCAAACTTCATAAAGTTTGACATTATTTATATGAAAAAATATCAACACCTACCATGCTAAAGTTATACAATATGAAAATTTAATTCATGACACATGTACTGATATTTATTTCATATTGTGAATGTTGGTATTTTGTTCTATAAAGTTGGTCAAACTTTACGAGGCTTGACTTTAGACAAATCTTATATGCGAACTAAAAAGATCCGGAGGGAGTACAACATGCTTAACAGCAACCAAATATAGTCATTCATAGAGCTATTGTTAAATTTGGTATTGATGAAATTGAACTGCACAGTTCATGCTAGCACATATATAACATCACACTATTAATAGCTGAAATAAACAAGGCATACTACGAACAACCAAAGATGGCAATTGAAACTGGACATATGCTAACTACAAACAACTGAACAACCATAAATTGTAGAAATAAACAAGGCGTAATGTAAACAACCAAATATAGCAATAAATACTGGACATGTTCTCACTACAAAAGGGGTTCGAGAAAACAAATCATGGGTTTCCTCACTTGTCACAGATTGGCTCCTCCTCCTGGTCGCCGTCGATGAGGTCTGACTTGCCAGCTGAGGATCCCAAGCCAGCGTCGTAGAACATGTCCTTCAGAAATGACAAAAGGGGCTCCATGGCGATGAAGGATGGCAAATTGTTGATAACGAGCCGCAGGAGATCAGCGACAGGGCCATCGATGAGATCGACGACTGTCGAACCCAAAGGGTTGGGGGTGGGCAACCTAACCTGTGACATAACCCGCGTCAAGCCGTTGGTGTCGACGACCTCGATGTCGTAGCCGGCGTCCCGCAATATGCCAGAATACTCTAGCCTGCTGATTGAAAGGCTCAATCCGGGTCCAGTCATCGTCGTCAGCTTCCTCAGCGACCACCACGGCGACGTCGGGCGAAGAGGCCCCGGTAAAGCTCTTTTGGGCCATTCGCTCCTCGGGTTCCTCGGGAAGCGTAGCCGGGCTTAGGCTGCGACGCTCTGGAGTGGGGGAGGGGTGGGATGGGGATCTATAGGAAAGGGGGCGTTTCACAGGCGTCATCTAAGAAACTCAGGTCGGCGAGGGTATGTATATCGGTGGGTAAACCGCACAGGCAGACCGGCAGTGGTTGACGATGGAGGCAGCGCGGCAGCGGCGGCGACGACCTAGCTAGGTTTGGAGCGAGGGAGGGGGTGGTGTGTATGTGTGTGAGTGGGGGATTTGGGGTGAGCGAAGAATTTGGGGTGTGTGTGTATGTGGAGGGGGTCCAAGGCGGTGTTTGAGGAAATGTCGCGGGTACTGAAAATTTTAGTATGCAGGAGTAAAATGGTGGGGCTACCGAAAATTTGGATCAAGGGATTGAAGCAAAGCGGGGCGGGAGTAACGAACATCACACACGGTTATAACATAATAATCGTGTGCTATTAAACAGGAAAATACTCCAGTCGAGCAGATATTTTTGAGATTGCGAGGGATGGAGGCGGGAGTAAAATGCTGGGGCTACTGAAAATTTGGATCTACTGATTGAAGCAAAGCAGGAATAATAGACATCACACATGGTCCACACATACTAATCATGTGCTATCGAACAGAAAAACCATCTACACGGGTAGATATTTTCGAGATTGCGAGGGAGTAGATATTTTTGAGAGGGGGAGGGAAGCCTCGTGGAGCCCAATCTACTGTGATCATGTGGGTGACAGGGGCAGGGGCGCAGCACACGGGTAGTCCTAGGGAACCTGTCTGTTTCGCACCCGATCGCAGACGGTTGTTGCGTCCGACTCGTGTGATGTTTATAAACTTGGCCAAAAACATGCGGGAAAGGGTCAGAACACGAACACACTTGCATGTGGACCAAATATATGTGCGAAAAGGGTGATTTGATGTTCAAATACCCAATGCACAACTTTGATGTGGCACCTTTAGCAGAAATCGCACATTTTTTTTGCTAACCCCCCCCCCCCCAAACACACACACACACACACACACACACACACACACACACACTTCGTGTTGCCGGGAGGGGAATCCTAGCTATGAACGCATGCCCCCAAATAGCTAGGTCTGACATCTCACCGTACCGTAACACAAAACCGAAAGGAGTACATCATGGTCAACCCCCCTCCCCCCTTTGCTTCCGATCAAATGTGGACCGTGTGAGGGCCCATAGAGTATTCTTCTGGCGTTAGATGGGTGAGACCACATACGAACCACACCTGCAGGTGGCCCGATGTGTGTGTGTGTGTGTGTGTGTGTGTGTGTGTGTGTGCGAAAATGATGTGGTATGATATTTAAATAACCAAATCACAAATTTGATGTGGTACATGTGCATCGCAAATTAACCATACATCCCGGACCCCATGAAGGTTCATCTAGTACAAAGTAGTGTTGTACCCCCCCCCCCCCCCCACACACACACACTTTGAGTCAGTGGGAGGGGGCATCTCACTAATGCGTATTGTAAGACTGACCAAGAAGAATCACCACTTTGGTCGTATAACCTCTCTTGTTTGTTGGGTCAAAGTCATGCATTGACGTTCCACACGCGGCCCCACAAAATAGGCTAGCTTGTCGCCGGTAACCACGCGAGGGAGTGCCTGAAGACAAGCACACCGTGCATGTGGCCCAAACATATGTATGAAGTGTCATGTGGTGTTTGTATATACCCAATGCACAACATTGATGTGGCGGCGTGCTTTTGGAACTGGAAAGTCCCCACACGGAGCGAGGGTTCACGATGTGTAGTATACTATATATAGGGATTCATGTGTATGCGAGCCCTCGAACTTAGGTCTCGAATCTCACCATGATTGACATACGACTATACGGTAACGCGAACTAAGAGAAGAAGAATCCACCCTGGTAACCTCTCTCGCGTTGTTGGTCGAAGTGATGGACGTCCACGCGGGCCCATGAATATATAGGTCGTCGATGACAACCAAGTGAGGGAGAGTGTCCAAAGACAACCACTGCATGTATGTTCCCCAAACATATGTATGTACATGCGTTATGCATGCATATATGTTTGAATACCAAAAGCACAACATTTTGATGTGGCGCATGCATGCATCGAAAATCGCACAGTCCCCACACAGATCTGGTTCATGATGCATCGCGTGCTCGCCCCCCCCCCCCTCTTCGACCCGGTGGGAGGGATTCGTGCGTACACATGCGCGTGAAGTATAGTTGCATGTACCAAACTGTATAAGACAAACCAAAATTTAATCCCCTCCTAATTATAAGTCAAATTAACCTCTATCGCTGTCGATCAAAGTGATTGACCAAACGGGCACACAGAGGTGGACGAAGCATCTCGCCGATAACCCCGTGAGTGAGTGCTAGAGGACAACCACCATCGCTTGCTTGTGGGCCAAACACATGTATGGAGATGTGTGGTTGTGAGGTTTGAATACCTAATATATATGCAGAACTTTGATGTGGCACCTGCCTCGAAAACCTTTAAGTCCCCCACACGAACCGAGGTCCATTACATGTAGTATATATATGTTGCCCCCCTCCCCTCTTCGACGCGTAATATATACTCCAACGTACCGTACCACACCCCGAAAATAATCCTCCTTGTTCGTCAAATTACCTTTCTTGTTGTGTCATATATTAGATGGACAACGACTTCGCGGGCCCATGGAGGGAAGAGTCGCAGGCGAATGAGTGACAACCATTATCTGCACGTGGCCCAATGTGCTGATGATGTTTTTAATACCCAATATGCACAACTTCTTTGCGACACCTTCCTCGGAAACCGAAAAGTCCCAACATGGAGCGAGGTCGATTCATGGCGTGTGTGTAGTATATATGTGCTGCCCCGACCCCCTCCTCCCCTCTTCGACGCGTACTATATACTCCTACTGCAATACAACCCAAAAAGAAACCTCATTGCTGGGTCAAAGTGATGGAGGACAACCTCGCGATCGCACGCGAGTGAGTGTCCTATATATGACGCGTAGTATTGCCCCCGGCCACCCTCTTCAACGCGTATTATATATATATACTCCAACCGTACGTATAACAAAAACCAAAAAATGACCATCCTTGTTGGTCAAATTAACCTCTCTCATCGCATGTCATAGTGTTGGATGGCGACCTCACGGGCCCACGCGAGTGAGTGTCCTAGGACCACCGCGTGCATGTGGCCCAAAGATGCATGTCAAACTTTTTCTGCAGTGAACATGCGACCAAAGGAGTTTAGTGTTGAAAATTGAAAAAATAGATAACATTTGTCCGTATTTTATACATTGGTTGATTTCCCAGGAATTTAAATGTGCAAAAATCAAATTTAATCTACATGAGACCTGTGATAGTGCGCGAAAATGGATTGTAAAATCATATATGTACGTGTCCCTGTCTGCATGTTTAGTCCCCATGCAAGAAATTTCTAACATCGAGAATCTTGATTTTAAAATCCAATAAATCCAAAACTAAATTGAGATTCATGGAACTTATCGTGGTGTCATATGGACACCACTAGACTGTGATATATATTTTTTAAATTTGAGACAAGTTTTGATATAATCTTCTTACATACAGGAAATTATAAATAATTATCAACCAATATCAAAAACAAACTCTTTATTCGAGCCGTGTGCGTTAGACCAACAATGTAAGTGTCGTGCTTCGGTTAAGCAATAAAGTGGCAGAATTAATCATCAAAAAGGAAAAAACAATATAATACGTGCCGTGCATGCGTCCCGTGTGCTCTACGAGCATGCGTGAGTTGACGAGACGCATACTAGAAGGCAGACCGGGAGGCCGAGGCATGCGCGTGTTCGCTACGCACTCATCGTGGGGCATGATAGTAGTTGTGTGAAATGACGGTAGGCGTGCTAGCAGTCCGCTGCGCAGGCTCACCGGGAGGCGAGCCAGCCCTTTGACCGGCGCCCGTCTCGCTCCCACTGCTCCATATTAATGGCGCGCCCGATCCGCTGGTCATAATAGGCGGCCGCACAACCCGTCCACAGTTGTCACCGCCGCATGGAGTGTATTAGGATTTTGTCGAAGCGCACCATCGGTGGGAGTGGCAACGCCGGGGCTGGTGAAGCACCCTTGCAACTCATGAAGCTAGGTGTCGAGGTTGCTATCGCCACCGACGAGGTCTCGCGCGGGTGATAACCCACAAGTATAGGGGATCGCAACAGTTTTCGAGGGTAGAGTATTCAACCCAAATTTATTGATTTGACACAAGGGGAGCCAAAGAATATTCTCAAGTATTAGCAGCTGATGTCTACTATGCAACCTTCTTCTTGTAGACGTTGTTGGGCCTGCAAGTGCACAGGTTTGTAGGACAGTAGCAAATTTCCCTCAAGTGTATGACCTAAGGTTTATCAATCCATGGGAGGTGTAGGATGAAGATGGTCTCTCTCAAGCAACCCTGCAACCAAATAACAAAGAGTCTCTTGTGTCCCCAACACACCCAATACAATGGTAAATTGTATAGGTGCACTAGTTCGGCAAAGAGATGGTGATACAAGTGCAATATGGATAGTAGATAAAGGTATTTGTAATCTGAAAGCCACTAATAGCGGAGAACAAACGTAGAGATTATGGTAGGGTACGAAACCACCTCAAAGTTATTCTTTCGGATCGATCTATTAAAGAGTTCGTACTAGAATAACACCTTAAGACACAAATCAACCAAAACCCTAATGTCACCTAGATACTCCATTGTCACCTCAAGTATCCGTGGGCATGATTATACGATATGCATCACACAATCTCAGATTCATCCAACCAACACAAAGTACTTCAAAGAGTGCCCCAAAGTTTCTACCGGAGAGTCAAGAAAACGTGTGCCAACCCCTATGCATAGGTTCATGGGCGGAACCCGCAAGTTGGTCACCAAAACATACATCAAGTGGCACGTGATATCCCATTGTCACCACAGATAAACACGGCAAGACATACATCAAGTGTTCTCAAATAAAAGACTCAATCCGATAAGATAACTTCAAGAGGGAAACTCAATTCATCACAAGAGAGTAGAGGGTGAGAAACATCATAAGATCCAACTATAATAACAAAGCTCGCGATACATCAAGATCGTGCCATAGAGAGAACACGAGAGAGAGATCAAACACATAGCTACCGGTACATACCCTCAGCCCCGAGGGTGAACTACTCCCTCCTCGTCATGGAGAGCGCCGGGATGATGAAGATGGCCACCAGTGATGAGTTCCCCCCAGCAGGTGCCGAATGGGCTCCCGAGAGGTTTTTGGTGGCTCTGAGAGGCTTGCGGCGGCGGAACTCCCGATCTATCTTGATATTCGATATTTTTAGGGTACGTAGGCTTATATAGGCGAAAGAAGTCGGTCGGGAGGTGCTCGAGGGGCCCACGAGACAGGGGTGCACGCCCAGTAGGGGGGCGCCCCCTATCTCCTGGCCTCCTCGAGGATCTTCCGACGTGAACTCCAAGTCTCCAGGATGATATTCTTCCCAAAAATAATGCTGCCGAAGGTTTCATTCCATTTGGACTCCGTTTGATATTCCTTTTCCTCGAAATACTAAAACAGGCAATAAAACAACAATATGGGATGGGCCTCCGGTTAATAGGTTAGTCCCAAAAGTTATATAAAAGTGTATAATAAAGCCCATAATCATTCAAAACAGATAATAAAATAGCATGAATGCTTCATAAATTATAGATACGTTGGAGACGTATCAAGATCCCCAGCTTAATTCCTACTCGTCCTCGAGTAGGTAAATGATAAAAGAAGGAATTTATGAAGTGTGAATGCTAGAAAGTGCTGAAGTTTGATCAATGATAATTTCAATCACCTTTTCTAGCATGATTATATGTCATAGCAGTAGTTCATCTCATAAAACTTCTCACGATAAAGTAACAAGCAATTCACATGTCAAAGCATAGACCATAAACTTTCTTGAAAACTAGCAAACTTCATTCTCAGTCATGAAACAATTGCAATTCATCTTATTTTCAGGAATAGCAAACTCCACATACTCAACTATCATATAGTCTTCTATAATTGCTAACACTCACGCAATACTAATGGTTATGGAGTTTCAATCAGACACTGAGAAAGATAGGGGCTTATAGTGTTGCCTCCGAACGTATTCACCTTTGGGTGATGTCAACAACAATAGTTCATGCTAACTTACATCCAATTGGATATATATATATATATATATCAGGATCTCCCCAACACCAGGAGCTTGCCAAAGGATAAAATGAAAAAGGGAAAGGTGAAGATCACCTTGACTCTTGCATAAAAGTAAAAGATAGGCCCTTCGCAGAGGGAAGCAGAGGTTGTCATGCGCTTTTAGGGTTGGATACACAAAATCTTAATGCGAAAGAACGTCACTTTATATTGCCCCTTGTATATGGACCTTTATTATGCAGTCCGTCGCTTTCATTGCTTCCATAACAAGATCGTACAAAGCTTATTTTCTCCGCACTAATAAGTCATGCATATTTAGAGAGCAATTTTATTGCTTGCACCGATGACAACTTACTTGAAGGATCTTACTCAATCCATAGGTAGGTATGGTGGACTCTCATGGCAAAACTGGGTTTAAAGATATTTGGAAGCACAAGTAGTATCTCTACTTGGTGCAAGGAAATTTTGGCTAGCATGAGGGGGAAAGGTAAGCTCAACATGTTTGAATGATCCATGACAATATACTTTAAGCGA
Source organism: Aegilops bicornis (assembly GCA_021605145.1). Lineage (NCBI taxonomy): Eukaryota > Viridiplantae > Streptophyta > Magnoliopsida > Poales > Poaceae > Aegilops > Aegilops bicornis. The sequence continues at coordinate 449,777,747 of CM038671.1, read as the reverse complement.
GATGTCGAAAACATAACCCATTACGCTGTCTTCCTTGTCCAACATTAACTCTTTAGCATGTCATACTTAATGAGTGCTCCCAACTATAAAAGATGTCTAGGATAGTATATTTATATGTGAAATCTCTCTTCCTTCAATATTCTTTCATGAATTGTTCAAACAACCAATGCAACGCTTGCTAACCTTCAATAAATTTACAACCTCTACTTCTCAGACGTGAAGTCGTTATTCCCCATGGGATAAGCAAATGAGGCATATATAATTTCAGATTTATGACAATCAACTCATTCAACCATTTACTCATAGGATATAAGTGAAGCACACGAGTAAATGACAAACTAGTCCAAAAAGATATAAGTGAAGATCAATGAGTAGCTAAATAATTATGTAACTATGCGAAGACTCTCTCTCATTTAAGAATTTCAGATCTTGGTATTGTATTCAAACAGGAAGAAAAAAAAATAAAATGACACTGCAAGGATAGCACAACTCATGTGAAGAAGCAAAAACTTAGGCTCAACCGATACTAACTGATAGTTGTTGAAGAAGAAAGGTGGGATGCCTCATGGGGCATCCCCAAGCTTAGATGCTTGAGACTTCTTGAAATATTATCTTGGGGTGCCTTGGGCATCCCCAAGCTTGAACTTTGTGTCTCCTTAATTCCTCTCATATCATGGTTTCTCTATTTCTCAAAAGCTTCATCCACACCAAACTCAACAAGAACTCGTGAGATAGGTTAGTATAAACCAATGCAAAACCTTATCATTTTCTACTGTAACAAATCACTAAGATTATTATTCAACATTTCATACTAAATGCCTCTGCATATTTAATACTCCTATCCTCAAATAGAACCATTAAACAAGCAAACATATGCAAACAATGCAAACATAACAGCAATCTGCCAAAACAGTACAGTCTGTGAAGAATGCAAGAGTATCAATACTTCCCTAACTCCAAAAATTATGAAATAAAATTCCCACTGTAGTAAATTTATCAGAGCTCAATATGAAAAAAGTTTCAACATTATACCATTATCTTAATTTTCTAGGGAATTTTTGCAACAGCGGTAAACTTTCTGTTTTCAAACAGCAACATGTATACTAGCAAAATAAGCATGGCAAAGGCTATCCTTGACTTTTTTATTAAAACTAAAGATGCAAAACATTATTCTAACTAACAACAAGCAAATACTAACAAAATAAAATGACCCTCCAAGCAAAACACATATCATGTGGCGAATAAAAATATAGCTCCAAGTAAAGTTACCGATGAACAAAGACGAAAGAGGGGATGCCATCCAGGGCATCCCCAAGCTTAGGCTCTTGGTTGTCCTTGAATATTACCTTGGGGTGCCTTTGGCATCCCCAATCTTAGGCTCTTTCCACTCCTTATTCCATAGTCCATCGAATCTTTACCCAAAACTTGGAAACTTCACAACACAAAACTTAACAGAAAACTCGTAAGCTCCGTTAGCGAAAGGAAACAAAACACCATTTCAAGGTACTGTAATGAACTCATTATTTATTTATATTGGTGTTAAACCTACTGTATTCCAACTTCTCTATGGTTTATAAACTATTTTACTAGCCATAGAGTCATCAAAATAAGCAAACAACACACGAAAAACAGAATCTGTCAAAAACAGAACAGTCTGTAGTAATCTGTAACTAACGCAAACTTCTGGAACTCCAAAAATTCTAAATAAATTGGTGGACCTGAGGAATTTTTCTAGTAATCATCTGCAAAAATAATCAACTAAATATCACTATCCAGTAAAAAGTTGAAGCTAATCTCGTGAGCGCTAAAGTTTCTGTTTTTTACAGCATGATCATAAAGACTTCACCTGTAACATCCCAAATCTTTCAATTTGGAATGTTATACATTAAGTCATCATGCATTTCATATTTTCTTGCATTTTGCCGATCCTAGAAATTTCACGCAACTCAAGGACCCTCGGAGAGAGTTGGAGATTTCATTATTTTCATATTTGTGTTTTCTCAAATTTTGAAAATAGGATCATTTTGATTTTTATTTATTTCATCTTCAATTATTTTTCCAATATCAAAAATAAGAGAGGGAATAATATGACTTTCCCAAAATTTAGGAAAAATGAAGATTTAATAAATAAATCAAATTTTAGATTTTATTTTGGAGTTTGTCACTTTTATTTGCCTTAGGGAAAAATGCGTATTTTAAAATTTTGCATTTTGGCCCCGTGTTAAAGTTCATTTTGTTCGACTCATTTTTAGGAGTAGGGGAAAATTTACTTTATTAATTTTGGAGTTCGGTTAGATTTTTTTTTATTTCGTTTTTCTGCGCGTTATTTAATTTAAAAACCATGGCGCACTTTGGGCCAAGGGCCCGGCCGCCTCCTCCCTTGGCCACAAGACGCTAGCCCGCCGCCACGGCCGAGACCGAGGAGGACTCCTCCTCCTCCTCCCCTTTGCTTGCCCCCTCCCCCAAGCTACTCCCCCCTCCTATATATACCACCTCACCCCCTCCCTCTCCTCCCAACCAGCGCCGCCGCCGCCCCTCTCCATAGCCGCCGCCGCCATAGCCACCGCTTAGCCGCTTAGCCGCCGCCGCTTAGCCGCCATTGCCGGACGCCGCCGTCGTCCGCCACCAAGCTGCCGCCCTTGAGCCCCACCTCGGCGAGGTAGCCGCGCGCCACCCTCCCTCGGTTCGGTTTTTTATAAAACCGTTCCTTTTCTTTTCCGTTGTTCGGTTTTTTAAACCCTAGATTGGTTTTATTTTTTCGGTTTTGTTGTTTAGCGGCGTCATTGGACCGTTCGTCTTAACGAACGTATTCACCGGTTAGTTTCTGTTAACGAACATCCGTTCGTTTAACCGTTCGTCGTTTTTCTTTTTAATCGGATTTAATCCGTTATTTTCCGATCTCGATTTCAGATCCAATCTTCGTTCTAGTTTATCTTCTCGCTCGTTTATCGGAATCGAGGTGATTCAAGCGCTGGAGTTTCATTTCAAACCGCCGTTCCGACTAATCAACTTAAACAAAGTTTTGCTACTGTAAAATTTGACCTAGTTTCAACTTGCTAGAACCGAGTTGTTTTCTTTCGTCGTTTGACTTTTGTTGCTTTATTTGATTCGATTCTTTTGCAACCAGGGTTCTTAAGTTGAACTTTCGGTTAGATCTTTTATTCGAGATTTACCTGTGCATTAGATGAGTACTTATTGTATGCTTGTTGTTTGTGCGATAGATCACCCGGAGTGCGCCGCTTGTTATTTCGAATCTCTAGGTTTCGCGGATCATCAGCAAGGCAAGTAACACTTGATCATACCTTTTCTACTACCCAGTTTTATGCATTAGATCAATCCTCAAACACTTGCATGAATAGGATCTAATTAAATTGTGGGATGGGAAGTAGATTGAGGTAGTACCTATTACCTGTTTTACTTATGAAACCTTGGGAGTTACTTCTACGTTTGCTTATTATGCCATGCTATGCAAGTAGACGTGGATTGGGTGAGTGATATCCATGACAGATGTGAGATTGTTAATTTAATGGTTTATCTAAGGTGGCAACTTAAACACACATCTGGGTGGATTGAGGCACCTGGTTTCTATCAAGACTTGCCTGTATTTCTTGGACCGCCACCTGTGCTCAAAGGGATCATAAGATCATTCATGCTAGTAACTTCGTGGTGCAGCCACAAGCCATTATGGGCTCTGGCATAGTTGACTAAGTTGTGCGAACTCTTACGGGTAGACTAGCAGATGTAGGGGTTGTAGGTTGGTACGGTCTGCCCACAAGTAAGGTGCTAGCGCTTCTGAAAGACTGTGTCTCGGTCATCCGTCTCTCAAACACCATGCAGTGCGAGAACCAAACGGAGGCGATCGAGTCTTGTGGGGAAAAGTGCGCAAACCTCTGCAGAGTGTATAAACTAATCATGATTAGCCGTGTCCCCGGTTATGTACATCTTGAGTATCTAGTACTTGAATATCATGTGAATCTCAACATGTTACTCTAATTAATATTGCCGGGTTTTTAATGAGTACTTTTAATTGGGATTGAGGATGCTGTCAACCATTCTCAATGTTTAACAACCACCATGATAGTTAAACAAATTTATTCCTTTGCAGTAGGGAAAAGCGGCTTTATGCAAAATCAGAATCAGAGAGCTTTTCCATCAGCCATATATGCATGTAGTATTGGTTTATTCCTTCATTACTCTCTATGTGTTACATTGCGGCATATTCCATGTCTTTGACCCGTTTTCGGGCTGCAACTTTCATGTTGCAGATTTTTCAGACGACGAGTAAGGTGTTTAGGTCGTGGTTCTATACTCAGTGATGCCGATGGAGTTGATGGACTCACTTATCTTCCAAGTCTTCCGCTGTTATCGATATTAGATGGCCTTAAGCCATATTTATTGTAATAAGTCCTCTTTTGGACAACGATGTAATAAGTGTGTGATTGCTACTCTATTATAAATCCTTCGAAGTACTGTGTGGTGTCAGCATTACTGATCCAGGGATGACACCTGAGCACAGAGACTTGATCCATTCGGGCCAGGTCGCTACATCACCCAAGTCTTCCCAAAGGTTCTACTTGGCACAAACACTAATTAAAACATAAAACCACATCTAAACAGAAGCTAGATGGATTATTTATTACTAAACAGAACCAAAAAGCAAGAAACTAAAATAAAATTGGGTTGCCTCCCAACAAGCGCTATCGTTTAACGCCCCTAGCTAGGCATGATGATTTCAATGATGCTCACATAAAAGATAAGAATTGAAACATAAAGAGAGCATAATGAAGAATATGACTAGCACATTTAAGTCTGATCCACTTCCTATGCATAGGGATTTTGTGAGCAAACAAATTATGGGAACAATAATCAACTTGCATAGGAAGGTAAAACAAGCATAACTTCAAGATTTTAAGCACATAGAGAGGAAACTTGATATTATTGCAATTCCTACAAGTATTTATTCATCCCTCATAATAATTTTCAGTAGCATCATGAATGAATTCAACAATATAACCAGCACCTAAATCATTCTTTTCATGATCTACAAGAATATAAAATTTACTACTCTCCACATAAGCAAAGCAAAATTCTTCTCATTCGGAATATTGGGAGTATCATAAGAGACTTGAACACTAAAAATTGTTTCCACATTAAAAGAGTAACGTTCAGAAAAAGGGTAATCATAATCATGACAAGATTTGTAGATATAATCATCACTACTTTTTATAGCATAAGTTTCATCACAATAATCATCATAAGTAGCAACCGTTCTCATCATAATCGATTGAAACCTCTCCCAAGATGGTGGAATCACTAAATAAAGTTGACACTCTTCCAAATCCACTTTCATGTTCATTACAATAAGATTCAACATCCTCCAATATAGTGGGATAACTACTTCCTAAAGTTGACACTCTTCCAAACCCACTTTCATCAATATAATCATCATAATGAGGAGGCATGCTATCATCATAACAACTTTGCATATCAAAACTTGGGATGCTAAAAATATCATCTTCAATAAACATAGCATCCCCAAGCTTGGGACAAACATTAATTTCAGAAAATAAATTCTCAAATATTTCATCCTCATCAAACAAGCTTCCCCAAGCTTGGGCCCTTTCATATCATAAGCATAATCACTCTCATCATTAAAAATATGGATAGCACCAATAGTAAAGCAATTATCATCATCACAACAAGTAGTAGGAGCAACATCATTTGGGAGGGATACCTTTTTACCTTTGTTGCTCCTTCTTTTCTTTTTCTTCTTCACATTATGTGTGGGTTCAACATTCCTCTTTGAGCTCCTTATTGATGAGATTGGTTGAATAGAAAGCTCCTCCTCGTTACCTGATTCATCATAAGAAATAATAGGAGGAGATTGGGAAGTCTCTTCCCTTTCATTAGTATTCTCTTCATATTCTATTTGCTTCCTTTTATTTAGGTAATTGGAAATATAAGGATTTTCAATGCAATTCTCCACACAAAACATATAAATCTTCTCTAGATCAAAATCAAGAAATCTATCAAGATTAAATTTTGGAATACCTTCAGTTATACGTTTCATTTCTTCGTACCCCAAAAGAAGACTAAGCTCTTTATGATGCCCAAGGGTAATCAAGTTATCACAATTTTGGACACGATTTGATCATGAAACAATTTGCATTGGAGATTTAAATGACCACGTTCATTGCAAAGTTCACAAGGGGCACGAAAAATATTGAATCTTTCAGCACAATCATCAAGGCTTTCTTGCAAACCTTTAGTTTTTAAATACTTATGCCTCTTGCAATATATATTTTCTCTATTTGGTGTGTCCATGCAGATCCAATCTACTCCACAAAGATCAACATGCTTATAAGAGACATTTTCATCATAACTAGTGCACTCATCATTAGTACTATGGATATTCAAAGAATTCATACTAACAACATTGCAATCATGCTCATTATTCAAAGATTTAGTACCAAGCATTTTAATGCATTCTTCTTCTAGCAATTGAGCACAATTTTCCTTTGCATCATACTCACGAAAGATATTAAAAAGATGAAGCGTATGAGACAAACTCAAGTCCATTTTTTTGTAATTTTCTTTTATAAACTAAACTAGTGATAAAAAAAGAAACAAAAAGATTCGATTGCAAGATCTAAAGATATACCTTCAAGCACTCACCTCCCCAGCAACGGCGCCAGGAAAGAGCTTGATGTCTACTACGTAACCTTCTTCTTGTAGACGTTGTTGGGCCTGCAAGTGCACAGGTTTATAGGACAGTAGCAAATTTCCCTCAAGTGGATGACCTAAGGTTTATCAATCCGTGGGAGCGTAGGATGAAGATGATCTCTCTCAAGCAACCCTGCAACCAAATAACAAAGAGTCTCTTGTGTCCCCAACACACCCAATACAATGGTATATTGTATAGGTGCACTAGTTCGGCGAAGAGATGGTGATACAAGTGCAAGATGGATAGTAGATAAAGGTATTTGTAATCTGAAAATATAAAAACAGCAAGGTAATTAATGATAAAAGTGAGCGTAAACGGTATTGCAATGGTAGGAAACAAGGCCTAGGGTTCATACTTTCACTAGTGCAAGTTCTCTCAACAATAATAACATAGATAGATCATATAACAATCCCTCAACATGCAACAAAGAGTCACTCCAAAGCCACTAATAGCGGAGAACAAACGTAGAGATTATGGTAGAATGCGAAACCACCTCAAAGTTATTCTTTCGGATCGATCTATTAAAGAGTTCGTACTAGAATAACACCTTAAGACACAAATCAACCAAAACCCTAATGTCACCTAGATACTCCATTGTCACCTCAAGTATCCGTGGGCATGATTATACGATATGCATCACACAATCTCAGATTCATCCAACCAACACAAAGTACTTCAAAGAGTGCCCCAAAGTTTCTACCGGAGAGTCAAGAAAACGTGTGTCAACCCCTATGCATAGGTTCATGGGCGGAACCTGCAAGTTGGTCACCAAAACATACATCAAGTGGCACGTGATATCCCATTGTCACCACAGATAAACACGGCAAGGCATACATCAAGTGTTCTCAAATAAAAGACTCAATCCGATAAGATAACTTCAAGAGGTAAACTCAATTCATCACAAGAGAGTAGAGGGGGAGAAACATCATAAGATCCAACTATAATAGCAAAGATGGCGATACATCAAGATCGTGCCATAGAGAGAACACGAGAGAGAGAGAGAGATCAAACACATAGCTATTGGTACATACCCTCAGCCCCGAGGGTGAACTACTCCCTCCTCGTCATGGAGAGCGCAGGGATGATGAAGATGGCCACGGTGATGAGTTCCCGCTCGGCAGGTGCTGAACAGGCTCCCGAGAGGTTTTTGGTGGCTACAGAGGCTTGCGGCGACGGAACTCCCGATCTATCTTGATATTCGATGTTTTTAGGGTACGTAGGCTTATATAGGCGAAAGAAGTCGGTCGGGAGGTACTCGAGGGGCCCACGAGACACGGGGGCGCGCCCAGTAGGGGGGCGCCCCCTATCTCCTGGCCTCCTCGAGGATCTTCTGACGTGAACTCCAAGTCTCTAGGATGATATTCTTCCAAAAAATAACGCTGCTGAAGGTTTCATTCCATTTGGACTCCGTTTGATATTCCTTTTCCTCGAAATACTAAAACAGTAATAAAACAATATAAATATGGGCTGGGCCTCCGGTTAATAGGTTAGTCCCAAAAGTAATATAAAAGTGTATAATAAAGCCCATAATCATTCAAAACAGATAATAAAATAGCATGAATGCTTCATAAATTATAGATACGTTGGAGACGTATCAGCAACTGAGTTGTCAATTCAACCACACCTGGATAACTTAGTATCTGCAGCAAAGTATTTAGTAGCAAAGTAATATGATAGTTGTAACATCCCAAATTTTCAATTTGGAATGTTATACATTAGGTCATCATGCATACCATATTTTTCTCGCATTTTTCCGATCCTAGAAAATTTCACACAACTCAAGGACCCTCGGAGAGAGTTGGAAGTTTCATTATTTTCATATTTGGGATTTCCCAAATTTTGAAAATAGGATCATTGGATTTATTTAATTATCCTCATAAAGTTTTCCTATTAAAAAAATTAAGAGAGGGAATAATATGACTTTCCCAACATTTAGGAAACATGAAGATTTTATAAATAAATCAAAATTCGGTTTTGGAAGATTTATTTTGCTTAGGCAAAAAATGAGCATTTTTAAAAAAATATGCATGGTTGCCGTTTTTAAAGTTCATTTTGTTCGACTCATTTTTAGGAGTCGGGGAAAATTTATTTTATTAAATTCGGAGTTCGTTTGGTATTTTTTTTTAATCCGTTCAGTTTTGTTTAAAAAACTACTTCACACTTTGGGCCAAGGCCCGGGCCCAACCGCCGCCGCCCGGCCAGGCGCCTCCCTTGGCGCCCATGGAGGAGTCCCGCCGAAGTCCTCGGCTCAACCGCCAGCCCGTGCCCCCTTCCCCAAGGCACCGAGCCCCCTTCCTTAAATACCGGCCGCCCCCCTCTCTCCTCACCTCGAGCCGCCCGCCTCCGCCCCCTCACCGAGCCGCCGCCGCCTTCTTGCCGTCGCCGCCCGCACGTCGCCACCCGCCACCGCCCCGACCCGGGACCCCACCGCCGCCACGGAGCCGAGCCCAGTGGCGACTAGCCGGAGGTAGCCTCGCCGCCGCCCGATCCGGTTTTGTTAGAAAAACCCGATCCGGTTTTAGATTCGTTGTTCGGTTTTTAAAACCTAGATGGTTTTATTTTTTCCGGTTTTCTTAATTAATCTAACGTTCACCGAACCGTTCGTTTCAATGAATGTGTTCGTTGGATTAGTTACATTAACGAACGTCCGTTATTTAATCCGTTCGCTGCTTTTCTTTTAATCGGATTTAATCCGTTATTTTTCCGATTCGATTTCCGATCCGATTTTCAAACCTGTTTTATTTCTTGCTCGTTTATCGAAATCAGGTGATTCAAGCGCCGGAGTTTCATATTCTGAAACCGCCGTTCGACTAACCTACTTACACAGAGTTTTGCTACTGTAAAATTTTGACCTAGTTTCAGATTGCTAAACTGAGTCGTTCTCTCTCGAAGTTCGACTTTCGATGCTTTATTTGATTCGATTCTTTTGCAACCAGGGTTCTTAAGTTGAACTATCTGGTTAGATCTTTTATTCGAGATTTCCTGTGCATTAGAGGAGTACTTATTGTATGCTTGTTGTTTGTCTGCGTTAGATCACCCGTGAGTGCGCCGCTTGTTACTTCAATCTCTAGGTCTCATGGATCATCGGCAAGGCAAGTAACACTTGATCATACCTTTTCTACTACCCAGTTTTATTGCATTAGATCAAGCCCTCAAACACTTGCATGATTAGGATCTAATTAAATTGTGGGTTTGGGAAGTAGATTGAGGTAGTACCTATTACCTGTTTTACTTATGAAACCTTGTGAGTTACTTCTACGTTTGCTTATTATGCTATGCTATGCTAGTAGACGTGGATTGGGTGAGTGATATCCATGACAGATGTGAGATTGTTAATTTGATGGTTTATCTAAGGTGGCAACCTAAACACACATCTGGGTGGATTGAGGCACTGGTTTCCATCAGGACTTGCAGTATTTCTTGGACCGCCACCTGTGCTCTAAGGGATCATAAGATTATTCAAACTAGAAACTTCCGTAGCAGCCACAAGCCATTATGGGCTCGGCATAGTTGACTAAGTTGTGCGAACTCTTACGGGTAGACTAGCGTATGTAGGGGAAAGTAGGTGTACCGGTCTACCCACAAGTAAGGTGCTAGCGCTTCGGAAAGACTGTGTCTCGGTCATCCGTCTCTCAAACACCATGTAGTGCGAGAACCAAGCGGAGGCGATCGAGTCTTGTGGGGAAAAGTGCGCAAACCTCTGCAGAGTGTATAAACTAATCATGATTAGCCGTGTCCCGGTTATGGACATCTTGAGTATCTAGTACTTGAATATCATGTGAATCTCAACATGTTACTTCAAATAAATGTTATTGGGTTTTTAATGAGTACTTTTAATTGGGATTGAGGATGTCAACCATTCTCAATGTTTAACAACCACCATGATAGTTAAATAAAATTATTCCTTTGTTGTAGGGAAAAACTAGCTTTATGCAAAAATGTAACCGAGAGCTTTTCCACCAGCCATATATGCATGCGATAGGCTTATTCCTTCATTGCTCTCTATGTGTTACATTGCCAAAGATATTCCATGTGTCAATTGCTTTTTGGGCTGCAACTTTCACGTTCTGAGACTTTTCGCATTGACGAGTAAGGTGTTAGGTCGTGGTTCTATACTCAGTGATGCCGACGGAGTTGATGGACTCACTTATCTTCCAAGTCTTCCGCTGTTATTATCAGATGGCCTTAAGCCATATTATTGTATTAAGTTCCCTTGTGGACAACGATGTAATAAGTGTGTGATTGCTACTACGCTATAAATCCTTCAATCTTGTGTGGTGTCGGCATTCTTGATCCAGGGATGACATCGAGCACGAGACTTGATCCATTCGGTCTGGTCGCTACAAGAGAATGGTATCGAGCACACGCCGATCGTAGGACACGACCACTATGATAAAGCCATAGATCACTATTCTCTTCCCATTTTCTAACTCCTCATCTTTTCTACTCTCTTTAGGATGAAGGACGCGAAGATCAAGTACACCCAACCGGATGAAGGCACACCTTTTGGATTTCACTTGAAGGAAGTTACCAAGCACTGAACATTGGACTACCCAGCTTCACCGGACCTTCAACGCCACTACTTTGAAGAGGAGCTACTGGAAGATTCAAGCTCACGTTCCAGAAGGACATTCGCCCCAATCACCAAGCCTATAGATAGTGTTTTCAGTGCACCAACTTGGAGTCTGGAAAAGAGCATGGCAGCTCACATCACCATGGGACGCATTGGAGAAGTTTATCAAGAAGACCTCAAGGACACTATCTACCAGATTTGCGGACGCCGAGATGACAAATGGGACGTCGTCAGCACCAAGAAGGATAGATCCATTGCAGCGTTCATCCAGAGTTAAACCCACACATTCGACGCCAGGAGAACCAGATGTGCAATGATATGTTGGAGTTGCAGAATGCAAAGGGAAGGATCATCGAACTTGAAGAAGAACTAAAGACAACACGCAAGGACTATATGGACGAGATCGTAGCTCTAGGAAGACACAATAACGATCTTAAGTACGAGATTGAAGAACTCAAGAAGAAGTTGGCGCTCAGGAATGAAGACCGGTATGTCGATTGCCCAAGCGACTACATCAACATCGACGACACCGATTCGGATCCAAGTGAACCCGACTTTGAAGACGGTTGGGCGAGACATTATGGAGTCTTCCACCGCTCAAATTAGTAGAAGTCTCCCACATATTAGTAGTATTCCTCCATGTAAACATTATAGTACACGCACTTTTGCGATAGTTAGATCGTTGTAAGCCCTTGTTTGATTGAATGAAGTGATTTTGTGTGCATTTGCTCATGTGCAATTGGGTAGTGATTTCCCTTAGACCTCATTCTATTCTAAATTCTCATCTTTTCTAAACCCATCAGATGCCTCCGAGACGCGACCGATTTGTTTTTCTCGCCAGAGATCACCCAACTGATCCAGCGAGAATACCTGATTCAAACATTGGTGCGTAACCAGGGCAACAACAACAACAACCCACCACCACCACCACTGCGGATCATCTCGACTCGTTTCCTTAGACTAAACCCGCGGTGTATTCCAAAGAGCACCGAGCCGATTGTAGCAGTATGACCGGCTCCGCAAAATAGGAAGGGAGCTGACCACTGCAGGATGCATGATGGAGAAAGAGTGAAGTTTGCGGCACATCAACTTGAAGGACCCGCAGCAGCATGGTGGGAGAATTTCACAGCCACTTACCTGTAGACACTGTCACATGGGATCAATTTCAGCAAGCTTTCAAGATCGCCCATGTTTCAGAGGAGCTATGGCCATGAAGAAGCGTGAGTTTCACAACTTACGCCTAGGAGGAAGGACTGTTGGCACAAGCGTGGATGACTTTAGTAAATTAGCACGTTATGCCCCGGATAGCGTTGCTACCGATGCGACTAAACAGAGAAGTTTCTAGAAGGACTGAATGATGAGTTCAAGATGCCGTTGATGGTAACCAGTTTCAATAACTACCAGGAGTTGGTAGACCGAGCCCTCATGATTGAAGGAAAGCAGAAGAATTGAGAACTGCAAGCGGAAGTATGGGCAAGGGAAGTATAACTCTGGAGCTCAGCAGAAACCTCGTTATACCCCTAAATCAGGAATTCAGTTTCAGCATACCCATGGAGGAGGTAATTCGCATAACCATAATGGCACCAAGAATGGGAACGGGAATGGAGGAAGCAACGGACAGAATCGCACCAACCCGTCAACACCATCCAAAGTAGACCTGAGTCATATTACTTGCTTTAAGTGCCGCAAGATGGGCATTATGCCAATGACCGCCTGAAGGCGAATGGAAATGGCAATGGAAGCTCTGGAAAGAAGCCCAACCCTTTCAATAGGGTGTGAACCACATTGATGTGGAGGAGGTTGAAGATCAGCCCGATGCAGTAATCGGTAAGTTTTTGGTTAAGTCATTTACTGCACTAGTTCTTTTCGATACCGGTGCATCGCATTCATACATATCAAGGGGATTTGTAGAGAAGTATAGCCTACCTACTCGGATTCTTAAAACCCTTTGCTAGTAAGCTCACCAGAGCGGAGTATATGGCGGAACAAGGATGTTTTCACGTGCCATTAAGTATAGGAAGGCATGTATTCCCGACGGATTTGATCATTACGGAATCTCAAGGATTTGATGTAATTCTCGGTATGGATTGGCTGTCGATGTATGGAGGAAACATCGATTGCGCAAGTAAGACGATTTTGCTCAGAACACCAGAAGGAAGAAGGATTAAGTATGTATCACGGCACGAGCCGAGAAGAGCGCAAGTTAATTGCCTATCAGGAGTTGTGCAGGAAGAAGTACCAGTAGTGAAGGATTACCTTGATGTATTTCCTGAGGAATTGCCAGGAATGCCACCGGATAGAGACATTGAGTTTTTGATAGAACTTTTGCCAGGAACAGGCCCAATATCGAAGCGACCATATAGGATGCCCGCATGTGATTTGGCGGAAATCAAGAAGCAGATTAAGGAGCTATTGGATAAAGGTTTTATACGCCCAAGTTCTTCGCCTTTGGGGATCACCAAAGATCTTGTTAGTAGAGAAGAAGGGTGGATCTTTGAGAATGGTTGTTGATTATCGTGGATTGAATGAAGTAACAATCAAGAACAAGTACCCACTACCTATGATAAATGATCTGTTTGATCGCTTGCAAGGAGCTAAAGTGTTTTCCAAGATCGACTTGCGATCAGGGTACCATCAGTTGAAGATTCGGGAGCAGGACATACCCAAGACAACATTCACCACGAGATATGGACTGTACGAGTATACCGTTATGTCATTTGGACTGACTAACGCACCAGCCTATTTCATGAACACGATGAACAAAGTGTTTATGGAGTTTTTGGATAAGTTCGTCGTGGTGTTCATTGATGACATTTTGATTTTCTCGAAGAATGAAGAGGAACACAAGGAACATTGCGATTGGTTTTGGAGAAACCGAGGAACACCAGTTGTATGCCAAGTTCAGCAAATGTGAGTTTTGGCAAAAGGAAGTTGGATTTCTCGGACATGTTATATCCGGAGAAGGAATAGCAGTTGACCCCACAAAAGTTGAGACCGTAACCAAATGGGAAGCACCAACGACAGTTGGAGAGATTCGGATTTTCCCTGGACTCGCAGGATACTACCGAAGATTCATTGAGAATTTCTCAAGGATTGCCAAGCCTATGACAGAATTGTTGAAAAAGGATAACAAATTCATATGGACTGAGGACTGTGAGGCAAGTTTTCAGGAGTTGAAGAAAAGATTGGTTACCTCACCAGTGTTAATATTGCTGCACCGGACCAAGGATTATGAGGTGTATTACACGCTTCACGCCGAGGACTTGGAGCGGTGCTTATGCAAGAAGGAAGAGTTGTTTCGTATGCCTCACGACAACTTAAGCCCCATGAGTTAAATTATGCCACACATGATTTGGAGTTAGCAGCCGTTGTGCATGCCTTGAAGACATGGAGACATTTTCTCATTGGAAATCATTGTGAAGTGTATACGGATCACAAGAGTTTGAAGTACATCTTCACACAGAAGGAATTGAATCTCAGACAAAGGAGATGGTTAGAACTTATCAAGGATTATGATATGAGATTGCGGTATCACCCCGGAAAGGCTAACGTTGTAGGCGACGCATTGAGCCGTAGAAGAGCCACGTCAATACCCTAAAGATGGGAGGAATACCCTATGAGTTAGCCGAGGGCCTTCGAGAGCTATGTTTGGAAATAGTTCCGAGAGGCTATGTAGCAGCATTGGAGATTGATCGACACTAATGGACAAAATCGAGAAGCCCAAAAGGCAGATAAGGAAGTTGCCTCTATAAAGGAGAAAATGAGCAAAGGAAGAGCTAAAGGATTCCGTGAGGATGAGCACGATACCCTATGGTTTGAAGACCGTGTTTATGTGCCCAATAACCCAGAGATAAGGAAGTTGATTTTACAAGAAGCTCATGATTCACCCTATTCGATTCACCCAGGAAATACCAAGATGTATTTGGATTTGAAGAATACTTTCTGGTGGACCGGAATGAAGAAGGATATTGCGGAGTATGTAGCAGTTTGCGATGTATGTCGAGAGTAAAGGCGAGAACATCGAAGCGGCAGGATTGTTACAACCATTGCCGATACCGAATGGAAGTGGGATAAACTAGGCATGGATTTCATCACAGGATTGCCAAAGACTCGTTCGAGGATATGACTCGATTTGGGTTATAGTCGACCGCTTTAACAAAGGTAGCTCATTTCATTCCGGTCCAAGACCACCTATAGCAGTGCTAAGTTGGCAAAGATATACATGACCAGAATTGTGTGCTTACACGGAGTTCCGAGGAGCATCGTATCGTATAGAGGAACCCGGTTTACCTCGAAATTTTGGAACCGGTTGCACGAAAACATTGGGAACCCGATTGGAATTCAAGACAGCTTTTCCACCCACGGCACCGATGGATGCATCGAGAGAGTCAATCAGATTACGGAGGACATCTTTGAGAGCTTGTGCCCTAGATTATGGATCTAGCTGGGATGATAATTTGCCGTATGCAGAATTTTCCTACAACAACAGTTACCAAACCAGCTTGAAGATGGCACCTTTCGAGGCTTTATACGGAAGGAGGTGCAGGACACCGTTATCATGGGACGAAACTGGAGATCGTCAGTTGTTTGGACCAGATTTGATTAAGGAGTCTGAACGAGAAAGTTAAGTTGATTCGAGACAGCTCAAGGTAGCCCAGTCCTGCATAAAAAGAGCTATGCCGATTCAAAGCGCAGCGATTGAGTATGAAGTTGGAGACAGAGTATATCTCGAGTATCCCGCTTCGAGGAGTTAAACGTTTTGGAGTTAAAGGAAAGTTAGCACCCGCTTCGTTGGACCGTATAAGATTTTGCAACGCATGGGAGAAGTTGCTTATAAGTTGGAACCGCGGAAGGACTGTCAGGAGTTCATGATGTATTCCATGTTTCTCAGTTGAAGAAATGTCACCCCGAGATAGCAGAGGTACCGTTAAGAGACACCGTGCCACTGGAAGCAATTCAGTTGAAGGATGACTTAACATATGAGGAAAAACCGGTCAAGATTCTCGATTATGCTAGCAGAGTTACCCGCAGCAAGGTTATCAAGTTTTGCAAGGTTCAAATTGGAGCCACCACACCGAGGATGAAGCCACAGGGAAAGAGAGGAAGTTTTGCTCAAGGACCACCTCACCTATTTTCTAGCCAACCCGAATCTCGAGGGCGAGATTCATCTTAAGGGGGTAGGTTTGTAACATCCCAAATTTTCAATTTGGAATGTTATACATTAGGTCATCATGCATACCATATTTTTCTCGCATTTTCCGATCCTAGAAAATTTCACGCAACTCAAGGACCCTCGGAGAGAGTTGGAAGATTCATTATTTTCATATTTGGGATTTCCCAAATTTTGAAAATAGGATCATTGGATTTATTTAATTATCTTCATAAAGTTTTCCTATAAAAAAAATTAAGAGAGGGAATAATATGACTTTCCCAACATTTAGGAAACATGAAGATTTTATAAATAAATAAAAATTCGGTTTTGGAAGATTTATTATGCTTAGGCAAAAATGAGCATTTTAAAAAAAAATATGCATGGTTGCCGTTTTTAAAGTTCATTTTGTTCGACTCATTTTTAGGAGTCGGGGAAAATTTATTTTATTAAATTCGGAGTTCGTTTGGTATTTTTTTTAATCCGTTTAGTTTTGTTTAAAAAAATCTGCCCCCCTTTGGGCCAAGGCTCAGGCCCAACCGCCGCCGCCCGGCCAGCCCTCCCTCGCGCGCCTTGTGAGGAGTCCCGCCGCCGCCTGAAGTCCGGCTCGGCTCGGCCGGACCCGCGTGCCCCCTTCCCTAAGGCAAAGCCCCCTTCCTTAAATACCGGCCGCCCCCTCTCTCCTCACTTGAGCCGCCGCGCCGCCCCTCACCGAGCCGCCGGCCGAAGACGCCGCCCTGCCGTCGCCGCCGCTCGCCGGCGTCGCCACCCGCCACCCGCCCGACCTCTGGACCCCACCGCCCGCCCGGAGTCTCGAGCCCGCGGCGACTAGCCGGAGGTAGCCTCGCCACGCCCGATCCGGTTTTGTTAGAAAACCCGATCCGGTTTTTCGCTCGTTGTTCGGTTTTTTAAAACCTAGATGGTTTTATTTTTTCGGTTTTCTTAATTAACTAACGTTCACCGAACTGCTCGTTTCAATGAATGTGTTCATTGGATTAGTTCTGTTAACGAACGTCCGTTATTTAATCCGTTAAATGCGTTTTTCTTTTAATCGGATTTAATCCGTTATTTTTCCGATTCGATTTCCGATCCGATTTTCAAACCTGTTTTATTTCTTGCTCGTTTATCGGAATCAGGTGATTCAAGCGCTGGAGTTTCGTTCTGAAACCGCCGTTCCGACTAACCTACTTACACAGAGTTTTGCTACTGTAAAATTTTGACCTAGTTTCAGATTGCTAAACCGAGTCGTTCTCTCTCGAGTTTCGACTTTCGATGCTTTATTTGATTCGATTCTTTTGCAACCAGGGTTCTTAAGTTGAACTATCTGGTTAGATCTTTTATTCGAGATTTACCTGTGCATAAGAGGAGTACTTATTGTATGCTTGTTGTTTGTCTTCGATAGATCACCGGAGTGCGCCGCTTGTTACTTGAATCTCTAGGTCTCGCGGATCATCGACAAGGCAAGTAACACTTGATCATACCTTTTCTACTACCCAGTTTTATTGCATTAGATCAAGCCCTCAAACACTTGCATGATTAGGATCTAATTAAATTGTGGGTTTGGGAAGTAGATTGAGGTAGTACCTATTACTGCTTTACTTATGAAACCTTGTGAGTTACTTCTACGTTTGCTTATTATGCTATGCTATGCTAGTAGACGTGGATTGGGTGAGTGATATCCATGACAGATGTGAGATTGTTAATTTAATGGTTTATCTAAGGTGGCAACCTAAACACACATCTGGGTGGATTGAGGCACTGGTTTCCATCGAGACTTGCATGTATTTCTTCGGACCGCCACCTGTGCTCTAAGGGATCATAAGATTATTCAAACTAGAAACTTCCGTGTGCAGCCACAAGCCATTATGGGCTCTGGCATAGTTGACTAAGTTGTGTGAACTCTTACGGGTAGACTAGCAGATGTAGGGGAAAGTAGGTGTACCGGTCTACCCACAAGTAAGGTGCTAGCGCTCGAAAGACTGTGTCTCGGTCATCCGTCTCTCAAACACCATGTAGTGCGAGAACCAAAGCGGAGGCGATCGAGTCTTGTGGGGAAAAGTGCTAAACCTCTGCAGAGTGTATAAACTAATCATGATTAGCCGTGTCCCCGGTTATGGACATCTTGAGTATCTAGTACTTGAATATCATGTGAATCTCAACATGTTACTTCAAATAAATGTTATTGGGTTTTTAATGAGTACTTTTAATTGGGATTGAGGATGCTGTCAACCATTCTCAATGTTTAACAACCACCATGATAGTTAAATAAAATTATTCCTTTGTTGTAGGGAAAAACTAGCTTTATGCAAAAATGTAACCGTGAGAGCTTTTCCACCAGCCATATATGCATGCAGATAGGCTTATTCCTTCATTGCTCTCTATGTGTTACATTGCCAAGATATTCCATGTCTTGACCCGTTTTGGGCTGCAACTTTCACGCTATGCAGACTTTTCTGCATTTACAGTAAGGTGTTAGGTCGTGGTTCTATACTCGGTGATGCCGATGGAGTTGGTGGACTCACTTATCTTTCAAGTCTTCATTGTTATTATTAGATGGCCTTAAGCCATATTATTGTATTAAGTTCCCTTGTGGACAACGATGTAATAAGTGTGTGATTGCTACTCTGCTATAAATCCTTCAAATCTTGTGTGGTGTCGACATCGATCCAGGGATGACACTGAGCACAGAGACTTGATCCATTCGGGTCTGGTCGCTACATAGTAGTGGTAACGGTAACAAAAGTAGCGGTAGCAAAAGTAATATTTTTGGTGTTTTGTAGTGATTGTAACAGTAGCAACGGAAAAGTAAATAAGCGGAGAACAATAAGTGAAAAGCTCGTAGGCATTGGATCGGTGATGGAGAATTATGCCGGATGTGGTTCATCATGTAACAACCATAACATAGGGTGACACAGAACTAGCTCCAATTCATCAATGTAATGTAGGCATGTATTCCATATATAGTCATACGTGCTTATGGAAAAGGACTTGCATGGCATCTTTTGTCCTACCCTCCCATGGCAGCGGGGTCCTAATGGAAACTAAGGGATATTAATGCCTCCTTTTAATAGAGTACTGGACCAATGCATTAACACATAGTGAATACATGAACTCCTCAAACTACGGTCATCACCGTGAGTGGTCCCGATTATTGTCACTTCGTGGTTGCCGGATCATAACACATAGTAGGTGACTATAGACTTGCAAGATAGGATCAAGAACTCACATATATTCATGAAAACATAATAGGTTCAGATCTGAAATCATGGCACTCGGGCCCTAGTGACAAGGATTAAGCATAGCAAAGTCATAGCAACATCAATCTCAGAACATAGTGGATGCTAGGGATCAAATCCTAACAAAACTAACTCGATTACATGATAGATCTCATCCAACCAATCATCGTCCAGCAAGCCTACGATGGAATTACTCACGCACGGCGGTGAGCATCATGAAATTGGTGATGGAGGATGGTTGATGATGACTACGGCGACGAATCCCCCTCTCCGGAGCCCCGAACGGACTCCAGATTAGCCCTCCCGAGAGGTTTTAGGGCTTTGCGGCGGCTTCGTATCGTAAAACGCGATGAATCCTTCTCTCTGATTTTTTTCTCCCCGAAAGTGAATATATGGAGTTGTAGTTGAGGTCGGTGGAGCGTCAGGGGGCCCACGAGGTAGGGGGGCGCCCAGGGGGGCAGGCGCGCCCCCACCCTCATGGACAGGATGTGGGCCCCCTGACGTGGATTTTTCTTCCATTATTTTTCTTATTTTCCAAATAGATGTTCCATGAAGTTTCAGGTCATTCCGAGAACTTTTGTTTCTGCACATAAATAACACCATGGAAAGTCTGCTGAAAACAGCGTCAGTCCGGGTTAGTTCCATTCAAATCATGCAAGTTAGAGTCCAAAACAAGGGCAAAAGTGTTTGGAAAAGTAGATACGATGGAGACGTATCAAGTCCCCCAAGCTTAAACCTTTGCTTGTCCTCAAGCAATTCCGTTGATAAACTGAAAGTGATAAAGAAAAACTTTTACAAACTCTGTTTGCTCTTGTTGTTGTAAATATGTAAAGCCAGCATTCAAGTTTTCAGCAAAGATTATGACTAACCACATTCACAATAACTCTTAGGTCTCATGTTTACTTATATCAATGGCATAATCAACTAGCGAGCAATAATAATAAATCTCGGATGACAACACTTTCTCAAAACAATCATGATATGATATAATAAGATGGTATCTTGTTAGCCCTTTCTGAGACCGCAAAAGATAAATGCAGAGCACCTTTAAAGATCATGGACTGACTAGACATTGTAATTCATGGTAAAAGAGATCCAGTCATAGTCATACCCAATATAAATTAATAGTAATGAATGCAAATGGCAGCAGCGCTCTCCAGCTAGTGCTTTTTAATAAGAGGGTGATGACTCAACATAAAAGTAAATAGATAGGCCCTTCGCAGAGGGAAGCAGGGATTTGTAGAGGTGCGAGAGCTCGGTTTTGAAATAGAGATAAATAATATTTTGAGCGGCATACTTTCATTGTCAACATAACAACCAAGAGATGGCGATATCTTCCATGCTACACACATTATAGGCGGTTCCCAAACATAATGGTAAAGTTTATAGTCCCCCTCCACCAACAAGCATCAATCCATGGCTTGCTCGAAACAACGAGTGCCTCCAACAAGCAACAGTCCCAGGGGGAGTTTTGTTTGCAATTATTTTGATTTAATTTGCATAAAGCATGGGACTGGGCATCCCGGTGACCAACCATTTTCTCGTGAGTGAGGAGCGGAGTCCACTCCTCTTGAGAATAACCCGCCTAGCATGGAAGATACGGACAACCCTAGTTGATACATGAGCTATTCGAGCATCCAAAACAGAATTTCATTTGAAGGTTTGGAGTTTGGCACATACAAATTTACTTGGAACGGCAGGTGGATACCGCATATAGGAAGGTATGGTGGACTCATATGGAATAACTTTGGGGTTTAAGGGATTGGATGCACAAGCAGTATTCCCGCTTAGTACAAGTGAAGGCTAGCAAAAGGCTGGGAAGCGACCAACTAGAGAGCGACAATAGTCATGAACATGCATTAAAATTAATAGACACTGAGTACGAGCATGAGTAGGATATAATCCACCATGAACATAAATATCATGAAGGCTATGTTGATTTGTTTCAACTACATGTGTGAACATGTGCCAAGTCGAGTCACTTAAATCATTCAAAGGAGGATACCACCCCACTATACCACATCACAACCATTTTAATAGCATGTTGTACATAAGATAAACCATTATAACTCATAGCTAATCAAGCATGGCACAAGCAACTATGATCTCTAATTGTCATTGCAAACATGTTTATTCATAATAGGCTGAATCAGGAACGATGAACTCATTATATTTACAAAAACAAGAGAGGTCGAGTTCATACCAACTTCTCTCATCTCACTCAGTCCATCATATATCGTCATAATTGCCTTTCACTTGCACGACCGAACGATGTGAAAATAATAAGAGTGCACGTACATTGGACTAAGCTAGAATCTGCGAGCATTCAATAAACAGGAGAAGACAAGGCAATATGGTCTCTTGGTTAAATTAACAATAATGCATATAAGAGCCACTTCAACAATTTAATCATGGTCTTCTCCTATCGACCCCAAAGAGAAGAAAAGAAATTAAACTATTTATACGGGAAAGCTCCCAACAAGCAAAAGAAGAACGGGAAATCTTTTTGGGTTTTCTTTTTAATTATTACTACTAGAGCAAGAAAAGTAAACTAGCTAAAAGCTATTACTAATTTTTTTTGTTTTTCTTAAGGTTTTTCAAACACACAAGAAGAAAGCAAGAAAAAGAAAATAAACTAGCATGGATATTACAATGAAAGAGTATGAGCACTGACATCTAGCAATGAGTGTGTGAACATAAATGTAATGTCGATTGGGAAAATACGTACTCCCCAAGCTTAGGCTTTTGGCCTAAGTTGGTTTATTGCCACGGATGGCCTGGCGGATATCCATAGTTGTGGCCGGGTCGTCTGCGCTGCGGCGATTATTATTGCCTCCTGAGCTGCAGCGTGGCGGCGAGCTGCCTCCGCCCTCCTCTCGTACTCATCTGCCTCCTCTCTAAATGTCTTCCTCTTTCCTGATAATCAAAGAAGGCAGGAGCAGGGAGAGTAATACGGACAACACGACGTCTGTCCAAGATTAAGCGATACCGGAGAGCTGATTCATTCCTCTCGACAAACTGGTGGTGAACCATAGCATTAAAGTCTAACTAAGTAGGAGGCAACTCAATATCATCCTCACGTATGTCCACACCAAGAAAATCAGCTAAGCGGGTTGCATAAATTCCACCGGAGAAATCTCCATTAAATCTATTATCATGCAACCTACGTGCAACAATGGCTCCCAAATTATAAGATTTGTCTCCTAACACAACACTCCTAAGAATACTGAGGTCGGGGACACACATATGACATGCTTCATCTTTACCATTTATGCACCTACCTATGAAGAGAGCAAAATAATGTATAGCTGGAAAATGGATGCTCCCTATGGTAGCTTGTGCTATATCTCTAGATTCCCCCACAGTTATACTAGCAAGAAAATTTCTAAATTCAGATTTGCGGGGTTCACTAGCACTACCCCATTGCGGAAGTTTGCAAGCAGTGGTAAAATCCTCTAAGTCCATATTATAAGATTTTTCATAGAGATCAAACAAGACAGTTGGAGAATTACGTGAAGATGAAAATTCAAACCTCCTCACAAAGGAACTAGTGAGATAGTGGTACTGGCGGCACTTTTCCTCCTCGAAGCTCACAAGATCAGCGTTACGCAAATACGCGTTAAATTCTTCCTTAATTCCCGCTCGATCCATAAAGTTTCTGAAGGCCATTCACAAGGTCGCACTGGAGCGTCCCTTGGTGGCTCATCGTCAGCATCACGCATTGCAAGCCTGGGTCCTTGCTTCCTTGAAGAACCACCTTGGAACATTTTCCTAAGCATATTTCTTCCTCTGAAAAAATTCTGAAATTTTTAGTAACTTCAAATAAAAGTGAACCAAGCTCAACAAAATTGATAGCAACTACTCCTACAAGTGCCTAGAGCCTATATCATGCATTAGAACTACTTGGAACCATAAAAATTTGACATGCAAGCTTAAGAACATGGTCACCTAGGCAGCACAAATTTGCAATGAATAGAGTACTAGAACAAAAACTAATTGGACCAATGGAGGACTCACATACCAAGGAACAATCTTCCCAAGCAGTTTTGTGAGAGGTGCTTTGAGCAAGGAGATCGAAAATCGCAGCAAAATGAGCTAGAACTCGTGCTTGAGCTGGATGGTGATTTTTTTGGGAGGAAGAAGAAGTGTGTGGGTGCGGGAATAAGTGGAGGGGAGCCACCATAGATCCACAAGGCAGGGGGCGTGCCCAGGGGGGTAGGGCGCACCCTCCACCATCGTGGCCAGGTGCTTGCCCCTCCTGCTGTGTTCTCAGTGCCAGATATTCTCAAATATTCCAAAAAAATCATATTTCATTTTCAGGGCATTTGGAGAACTTTTATTTTCGTAGTATTTTTATATTGCACAGATAAATCAGAAAACAGACAGAAAAAATACTATTTTTACTTTATTTCAACTAAATAACAAAAAATAGAAGGAGGGTACAGAAGGTTGTGCCTTCTAGTTTCATCCATCTCATGCTCATCAAAAGGAATCCACTAACAAGGTTGATCAAGTCTTGTTAACAAACTCATTCCGAATAACATGGAACCGGAGAAATTTTGAATAACACTATGTTACCTCAACGGGGATATGCACACCCCAATAATAAGAATATCATATTTCTTCTTGACAGTAGGAAGAGGAAATTCAAAACCTCCAAAAATAGTCGATGGAATTTTTCCAATAGAATTGATGTTGTGGACTTGATGTTGTTTCCTCGGAAAGTGTACCGTATGCTCGTTACCATTAACATGAAAAGTGACATTGCCTTTGTTGCAATCAATAACAGCCCCTGCAGTATTCAAAAAGGATCTTCCAAGAATAATAGACATACTATCATCCTCAGGAGTATCAAGAATAACAAAGTCTGTTAAAATAGTAACGTTTGCAACTACAACAGGCACATCCTCACAAATACCGGCAATGTATAGCAGTTGATTTATCGGCCATTTGCAAAAGATATTTCATTAGGTGTCAACTTATTCAAATCAAGTCTACGATATAAAGAGAGAGGCATAACACTAACACCAGCTCCAAGATCACATAAAGCAGTTTTAACATAGTTTCTTTTAATGGAGCATGGTATAGTTGGTACTCCTGGATCTCCAAGTTTCTTAGGTATTCCACCTTTAAAAGTGTAATTAGCAAGCATGGTGGAAATTTCAGCTTCCGGTATCTTTCTTTTATTAGTGACAATATCTTTCATATACTTAGCATAAGGATTCATTTTGAGCATATCAGTTAATCGCATACGCAAAAAGATAGGTCTAATCATTTCACCAAAGTGCTCAAAATCCTCATCATCCTTTTTCTTGGATGGTTTGGGAGGAAAAGGAATAGGTTTCTGAACCCATGGCTCTCTTTCTTTACCGTGTTTCCTAGCAACAAAGTCTCTCTTATCATAACGTTGATTCTTTGATTATGGGTTATCAAGATCAACAGCAGGTTCAATTTCTACATCATTATCATTACTAGGCCTGGGCATTCGGTATAAACCGAAAGTTCGGTTAGTATATTTCAGTATTTTTAAAATTTCGGTTAGACAAAATACTAACCGAAAATGGCCCAAAATTTGAGAAAACCGAAACTTCGGTTAACCAATATTTTGGTTCGGTATTCGATTTATACCGTATATACCGAAGACTGGTTCGGCAACACGTGCGCCTCGGACCTCTGGCAGCTTACCCTATTATATAGCTGAGCTATCTGTGCCACTTCACATAGCTAGTCGATGTGGGACTAATCCCACAACCACATCATGTCTAGCTGGTTTGCTCACGTCTGAGCAAACTGTGTGGGCCACACAATTACAACACAAAAGGCCCAAAAGAGGAACATGTGACTTGCATGGGCTGGGCTCATGGGAGTGATATCCCCCACCTTGCCAAGACGTCATTGTCTGGCGCCTCTTTCTAGTGACGTGCACACGGGAGAAGCTTCTCTTGACTCTGGCCATGTTTGGATCATGGGGTTAGAGCTAGTTTGGGTTAGTTGGGGGCTTAAATAACCCAAAAGTATCCAAACAGGTAGGGTCAGAGTGGGTTAGTTCCATCCAACCCAACTATCCCAGTGGAGAGATGCTTATTTCAGTTAGAGTTGGTTAGAAAATAACTCTAACTCTAACTGTGTTAGAGTATTCAAACAGGGCCTCTGTAGTGCTTATACATTTGGTTTTTTTGTTCGGTTATCCATGGTTAACCAAACCGAACAAAATCAGTTCGGTTAACAAAAGTAAAAACCGAATTTTCCCTTGCATGCATTAAAAACCAAAAATTCGGTTTTTTGGGTTTCGGCTTCGGTTCGGTATCTGGTTCGTCGGTTTTTATGCCCACCCCTAATCATTACTAGGTTGAGCATCAATATGAACATCATCATTAACATTATCACTAGGTTCATGTTCATTACCAGATTGTGTTTCAGCATCAGAAATAAAAATATCGTTTGGATTCTCAGGTGTTTTAGCAATAGGTTCACTAGAAGCATGCAAAGTCGTATCATTTTTCTTTCTCTTCCTTTTAGAAGGACTAGGTGCATCAATATTATTTCTTTGAGAATCTTGTTCAATTCTCTTAGGATGGCCTTCAGGATACAAAGGTTCCTGAGTCATTTTACCTGTTCTAGTGGCCACTCTAACAACATAATCATTTTTCTTACTATTCAATTAATTGAGCAAATCATTTTGAGCCTTAAGTACTTGTTCTACTTGAGTGGTAACCATAGAAGCATGTTTAGTAATGAGTTTAAGTTCACTTTTAACATTAGCCATATAATCACCCAAGTGTTCAAGCGTATTGGAATTGTATTTCAATTGTCTACCAAAATAAGAATTGAAGTTTTCTTGTTTGACAATAAAATTATCAAACTCTTCTAAGCATTGTCTAGCAGACTTATAGTGAGGAATATCACCTTCATCAAATCTATGGAGAGCATTTACCTTTACTACCTGTGTCGAGTTATCAAGACCATGAGTTTCTTCAATAGGTGGTGGTTTAAGAGCATATGTTTCTTCAACAGGCGGTAAATCAAGACCATGTATTTCTTCAATTGGAGGTAAATTCTTAACATCTTCAGCTTTAATACCCTTTTCTTTCATAGATTTCTTTGCCTCTTGCAGATCTTCAGGACTGAGAAATAGAACACCTCTCTTCTTCGGAGTTGGTTTAGGAATAGGCTCAGGAATTGGCTTCAGGAGCTGGCTCCGGAAGTGTCCAATTATTTTAATTTGTCAACATACTATTCAATAGAATTTCAGCTTCATCCGGTGTTCTTTCCCTATCCAGGTAATCTCTGGAAGCATCGGTTAGTCCATTGTAAAAGATATCAAGTATTTCATTTTTCTTGAGAGGATGATCAGACAAAGCATTAAGTAATTGGAGAAGCCTCCCCCAAGCTTGTGGGAGACTCTCTTCTTAAATTTGCACAAAATTATATATTTCCCTCAAAGCAGCTTGTTTCTTATGAGCAGGGAAATATTTAGTAGAGAAGTAATAAATCATATCCTGGGGACAACGCACACAACCAGGATCAAGAGAATTAAACCATATCTTAGCATCACCCTTTAATGAGAACGGAAATATTTTAAGGATATATAGGCAGCGAGCTTTCCCATCATTAGTGAACAGGGTGGCTATATCATTTAATTTAGTAAGATGTGCCACAGCAGTTTCAAATTCATAGCCATGAAAAGGATCAGATTCAACCAAAGTAATTATATCAGGATCAACAGAGAATTCATAATCCTTATCAAGAATACAGATAGGTGAAGTAGCAAAAGCAGGTCGGGTTTCATTCTAGCACTAAGAGATTCTTGCTTCCATTTAGCAAATAACCTCTTGAGCTCATATCTATCTTTGCAAGCTAAAATAGCTAAAGCAGCTTATTTTTCAAAAACATAACCCTCGGGAACAACTGTGATTCATATTTATTAGGGGAAGAGTCTTCATCATCACTTTCATCAATGTTATCAGTTTCAATAATTTCATTCTCTCTAGCCCTAGCAAGTTGTTCATCAAGAAATTCACTAAGTGGCACAGTAGTATCAAGCATAGAAGTAGTTTCATCATAAGTATCATGCATAGCAGAAGTGGCATCATCAATAACATGTGACATATCAGAACGAATAGCAGAAGTAGGTTTAGGCGTTGCAAGCTTACTCAAAACAGAAGGAGAATCAAGTGCAGAGCTAGATGGCAGTTCCTTACCTCCCCTCGTAGTTGAGGGATAAATTTTTGTTTTCTCGTCTTTCAAGTTCTTCATAGTGACCAGCAGATATAAATCCCAAGTGACTCAAAGAATAGAGCTATGCTCCCCGAAAACGGCGCCAGAAAATAGTCTTGATAACCCACAAGTATAGTGGATCGCAACAGTTTTCGAGGGTAGAGTATTCAACCAAAATTTATTGATTCGACACAAGGGGAGCCATAGAATATTCTCAAGTATTAGCAGCTGAGTTGTCAGTTCAACCACACCTGGATAACTTAGTATCTACAGCAAAGTATTTAGTAGCAAAGTAATATGATAGTAGTGGTAACGGTAACAAAAGTAGCGGTAGCAAAAGTAATATTTTTGGTGTTTTGTAGTGATTGTAATGTGAGTAACGGAAAAGTAAATAAGCGGAGAACAATATGTGAAAAGCTTCGTAGCCATTGGATCGGTGATGGAGAATTATCTTTGGATGCGGTTCATCATGTAACAATCATAACATAGGGTGACACGAACTAGCTCCAATTCATCAATGTAATGTAGGCATGTATTCGAATATAGTCATACGTGCTTATGGAAAAGAACTTGCATGACATCTTTTGTCCTACCCTCCCGTGGCAGCGGGGTCCTAATGGAAACTAAGGGATATTAAGGCCTCCTTTTAATAGAGTACGGATCAAAGCATTAACACATAGTGAATACATGAACTCCTCAAACTACGGTCATCACCGGAGTGGTCCCGATTATTGTCACTTCGGGGTTGCTGGATCATAACACATAGTAGGTGACTATATACTTGCAAGATAGGATCAAGAACTCACATATATTCATGAAAACATAATAGGTTCAGATCTGAAATCATGGCACTCAGGGCCTAGTGACAAGCATTAAGCATAGCAAAGTCATAGCAACATCAACCTCAGAACATAGTGGATACTAGGGATCAAACCCTAAATAAACTAACTCGATTACATGATAGATATCATCCAACCCATCACCGTCTAGCAAGCCTACGATGGAATTACTCACGCACGGCGGTGAGCATCATGAAATTGGTGATGGAGGATGGTTGATGATGACGACGGCGACGAATCCCCCTCCGGAGCCCGAGCAGACTCGAGATCAGCCCTCCCGATAGGTTTTAGGGCTTGGTGGCGGCTCCGTGTCGTAAAACGCGATGAATCCTTCTCTCGATTTTTCTCTCCCGAAAGTGAATATATGGAGTTGGAGTTGAGGTCGGTGGGCGTCGGGGGACCACGAGATAGGGGGCGCGCCGGGGCAGACGCGCCCCACACTCGTGGACAGGTGTGGGCCCCCGACGTGGATTTTCTTCGATATTTTTCTTATTTTCCAAATAGATGTTCCGTGGAGTTTTAGGTCATTCCGAGAACTTTTGTTTCTGCACATAAATAACACCATGGAAAGTCTGCTGGAAACAGCATTAGTTCGGGTTAGTTCCATTCAAATCATGCAAGTTAGAGTCCAAAACAAGGGCAAAAGTGTTTGGAAAAGTAGATACGACGGAGACGTATCAGCGGGCAGTAGCGTGACCTTGACTTCGTCGTCGTCGTCGTGCCTCCCCAGCCGGAGTCGGAGGTCCACAACTACTCCGGCAACGACTCATCCCTTTGTTGGGAATTGAAACCCTTGGTTATGTTCATCCAGTCCATGAAATCAGAGTAAGATCCACATAGTGTATTGGTTGTTTGAATGGTATCTATGGTTAGTGATTAATTGTTTGTTCTATACAAGTGATTTTTTTGCTAATAATCCAACTATGGTTAGCGTGCATGCTAATAATTCATAACCAGATCTTGAGAATTGATTTTAAATGTCCTACATATATGTTTGTGCCCTTCTTTTCTTCCAGATCTTGAGAATTGATTTTGAATGTCCCACATGTATGTTTTGCCTTTTTTTTCTTCCAGATTACTATGTACACAGATGAGGCTCCGGCCAGCGGCGCCACCGGTTGTAGATCCTGCACCTGGCAGCGCGGGCAGAAGCGGCCACGCCCCCTGGATCTGAGGAATCCGTAGAATATCAGGCGGGCTGCATCAGCGATCTACCGGACGCCATCCTTGGGGAGATCATCTTCCTTCTCCCCACCAAGGATGGCTGCCGCACACAGGTCCTTGCATCTCGGTGACGCACTCTGTGGCGTGCCACACCTCTTAATCTCGACTATCGCCGGCTATCTGTCGTTCATGATTTTGAACTCCACGGAGCCATCATCTCCTCCCACCAGGGCTCCATTCAACGCCTATGCATCCCGGCATGCTGCCTGATGCACATACCCTGCACAGTGAATGCCTGGCTGACATCCCGTTAATTCAAAAAACTCCAACATCTTGAGTTCTACCATTACTATACAAATACCTGTCCACCCAGCGTTGTAGCTGTGCCCTCACCACCAGTGTCCATATTATGGTTTTCCTCCTCTCTCCACACCACCACCCTGGCCCGGTGTCATCTACCAGACAATCTGATACAAATGCTTCGACTCCCACTGCTAAAAAAACTCGCGCTTGTGGTGGTCGATCTGTCGGAGGCCTCACTGCACATCATCATCCACACCTGCTGCCATGCCCTGGAGCGCTTGCTGCTTATTTTTGGAAAAGAAATCTGTATCCGTTATCTCCAAATAAAGTCGCCTCACCTTGTAAGCATTGGAATTTGCTTTAAAGGAGAGGAGCTCATCATCAAAGACGCCCCTTCACTCCAAAGGCTGCTCCTTGATTATCGTTATGCACCTTCGCAAATAATTGTGGTCTCTGCGCCTAAACTGGAGACCTTGGGTGTAATTCCTAATCCGTTTGAAGGTTACAAGATGGTGGTTGGCTCCACACTTATTCAGGTACCATATTTTATCATCAACACTTTTGTAATCATAAGCTGCATTTTCCATTTGTGTGCGTAAGTTTTATATCATCAACACTTTTGTAATCATAAGCTGCATTTTTCATTTGTGCGCATAATCTTTATATAATCTTGGAGTAGGATTTTGGTACTAATATTATGTTCTATGCTCAATGAAGAGTTCCTCGATGGGTACCCTATCAATGGTGCTGGATTTTGTCAAGACCTTACATATCAGTACGTGGTGTTTTGATCTGAACATGATTATCGGCTTGCTGTGATGCTTTTCATGTCTGGAAAATTTGTATATAGAGGTGACGATATCAAGCACATTGATATAATTTACTAGAACTAACTGTTCAGCTGTACTATTTTTTTAGACATTAACTTTTTCAGTCTTCATGTCTATTTAGGCTAAAGGACATGGACAAAAAGGTATAACCAATCTATGGCATAAGAAGCACCGGGATTTTCTCAGTTCTCATGACATTCATTTGAGGGCAATATCGTTGGAAGGATATGCATCCAACCATGCAAACACTAGCTTTATCACATTCTTCCTGTTGAATGCGAGAGTACTATTGTCCATGAGGATTAAGTTTTTTAACAAAAACTTTCTCACGGATGGACACGTTGAACAACATAAAAAGGAGTTTTAGGTGGAGAAAAGGACTTCTGAACATGCTCGACTTCTATTTACAACAACTTGTCTTCATGTACCAGTAGATTTTCTGGTCCAGGATCTTGATTTTATGGATCAGACCGATCCATTTGATTGTGACTGCCGAAAACTTTGATTGAGTTAGTTGTTATTGTCCTGTTCAATCTGAATTTTGTGTAAACCTGATGAACAATTAGTCATTGTGCTTTTGTACCTTCTGTAATCTGGGGTTAGATATTGATGCCCCTTTTAACTAGGTTTTGACCCATATTTTCTTTCATACAAACGGAGCTTCTATCAAGAAGCCTCATGTTTCCGAGAGGGAACTTGGACACATGATCTATGTGCGAAACCACACAAGCTGTATTTTCCTGCCTTGATTTATTTTACACAGTCAACATTCAACTGTGCTAAACATATGAAATTATTCAGGGTTCTTTTTGCCTTTTTATACATTGATTTTCCTAGGCATTTTTAACAAATAGCCACCATGTTGTTATCGCAAACAGTCGTATTAGTCCAACTGTGGGCGTTAACTAACCATTTACTACCGCGGACAGTTGTTTGATTAGACGGGACGACTGTGAGCAGTCCGCCGCGCACGCCGCGAGGGCTGCAATTTATTGCTGGTTTTGGACTTTTTTTGGCCGCCTCGGGAAGGTAGTAGAACAGTCCTTCGTTCTCATCTACAAGCACCGCCGCCGAGGATCACCGCCTGCTGCAAGATGGAGAACGAGCCGTCCAACAAGCAGGGGCGGGTCGAGCCAGAACCGCAAGAGCCTCCGGCGAATGTGGACTTCATCAGCAACCTTCCCGACGAGATGTTGGTAACCATCATATCCCACCTGCCCATCAAATATGGCGTGCGGACCACAGTCCTCTCGCGGTGGTGGCGCTCCCTTTGGGACACCACCCCCTGGACATCATCGTTGACCACGAGTTCTGCAGCGGGGAGCAGCAACGCCTGGACGCATTGTCCCACGTCCTCGACTCGCACCCTGGGCCAGTCAGACGCCTTGCTATCGATAGGCTCAATCCCCACAACAAGACCGAACCCAGGTTGCACTACTGGTTCCTATCCCCAGCCCTGGACCGGCTCGAGGAGCTCAGCCTTCGTGCTAGACGTCCTTGCTCACTGCCGCCATCCGTGCTCCACCTCGTGCCCACGTGATGCCACGCTACATTCAGGCGGTGCATTTTCCCCCGGATCGATGTCGCGCGCGCTCTTCATCTCCCTAAACTTAAGCACCTTGAGCTCATTGTCGTCCGCATCTAGAAGGAGAATTTGGAGCGCCTGCTCGTCGGCTGTACAGCGCTCGAGTACCTTCGTCTTCATGCGATGGATGGGTTCAGTAGCCTCCACATCACCTCGACGAATGTCCGTGCGATTTATGTGCATTGCTGGCGCCGCCCAAGGCTGTCAGTTGAGGTGTTTCACGATATTGTCATTTAGAATGTGCCTTTCCTCGAGAGATTGTATGTACATGATAAATTAGGTCCAGCAAGAATCAGGGTCATTCACGCACCGAAATCGATAGTGTTGGGCTATTTTCGTGTGCTGAGTTCAATGAACTTGTTACTGGATCATTATCCATTCAGGTACAACAGTCTTCTTCTTCTCCTTCTTATATATTATTGGACAACACATTTTATCTAATTGTTGTTGATCTATATGTTCACCTGTCATCCATAAAATGATTCCCACAAGCTTGACCCGACCTCTGTGCACAGTGAAGATCTTCGCACTACAATCTGTGGCCCTGATCTGGATGAAGTTGTTAGATTCCTTAGATGCTTTCCTTGCACGGAGAAGCTATAAATCAAGGTGATGCTCCTTTCCTGTTAATTGTTAACCACAACGGAGCTCAATTTTTTGTTACTTTTACCCATGATTACACTGACAAATGTAGAATGATTTCTAAAGGAAATTTGGAGGATTTCAATACATATATTTTTTGAGATGCTAGTGTTGTACGCGTTTTATTCCTTCGCCCGACATGCTTTCATGATAAAAGATTATCATGAAAGATTGAAGGTGGCATTTCACTCTTTTCGTGTATTTTAGAAATCCTGCAAATCAAAGAGGGCCGAAGTGTTCAAATCTGGAGCTATGCATTAATATGTTGTCTTCTTTTGCAGATACTAGCAGGCCCGAAAGTAGAAAATGTTGGGGAATATAACAATCCCATTGAATGCCTTGATCTTCATCTCACAGAAATTACTTTTAGCGAGTACCGAGGCACCACACCAGAAATTAAATTTGTCAGGTTCTTTGTTGAGAAAGCAAGGTTGCTCAAGATAATGAGGTTTGCCCTATATTTACTGTGCATAAGTGAATGGATTGCTAAATAGCGCAGGCGTCTACAGCTAAATGGAAAAAGCTCTACACAAGCTGAATTTCAGTTTGTAACTTCGTATGACAGATTATTCAGAAGTCATTGTATCGAGCCGCTATATAAATTCTCGGTGACTTATCCTTTCGCAGAAATAATGCATGAAAAATATTCTGAAGAAGATGAATTTTATGTGTATGAATAGTTTGAACCTTGTAATCTTTGAATCTGGGCCTTGTAATGCTGGAATTTGAACCTTGCAATATTTATGGTATTTGTTATATAACGTAATTGGATGTTTAATTTGGTCTTGCAATCATGTCCTGTTACAAGTATATATATGTTGTTCTTTTGTACACAAAGCACAGATGTTCTATAGACAGAGCATATCACATCACACACGGACCATACTAGGTAACCCGTCGGTGATGAATTCATCAATTGCAAACGGTTATATACCAGCAAGCGTTTGCCCACTACACACAAGGCTTGTTCCATGACAAACAACTCAGATAAATCAACTGTATGCCACGTATCGCACACACAACTCTAATCTGATTCGTGCTTGATGTCTCCGCCGTCGCTCGCACAATTCGTCTTATTTGCCACGTATCACTATGCCGGCCTCTTCTCGTGTCCCTCGGCACGCTTTGCTCGCTGTTAGGCGCCGCAACGTGCTGTGCTCGCTGTTAGGCACCGCGGCGCGTTCTACTCGCGTCTATCGGCGCGCTCTGCTCGCGTACCTCCACGCGCTTGGCTTGTGGACAGCTTTTCCTTGCGTGTTCAACTGCTATGCATATATATGGTTGCTCGCCGCTGAGGCGCCGCAGAGCACTCTGCTCGCGTCCCTATGCGCGCGCTCTGCCAGTGGATGGGGCATGCGCACGATGACGTTGGGGGCCCATATGCATGCGGTTGCGCCGGGCCCGTCGCCACGTGCAGTTACATGCGGCACGATGGAGTTATGCACTGCAAATTAGAACTACCATCCGGGCGTGTGGATATTCCGGTCTGTTCGGCTTCCCCATTAATTCCCGCGACCATTATAACCTTAGTCTCTTCAACCTTTCGATCTTGCCCCACAACACAACAAGCACACCCACAACGACACATACAGAGAGGATATCAAGCGGCGCTCCAGTGGAGTTCGGCGAGCATAAAGTCAAGACCCACGTGAGGGAGACGGATCTCATGATGGTGTACACCATCGACCCGGCCGTGGTGGAGGACTACATCAACACCATGGAGCAGTTGCTTGCTGGAGACAAGTACAAGGTGGTCGGCATGGACCTCTAGTACACCGCCAGTCTTCCCAGCAAAGATCAGAAGGTTACCATCGCCCAGTTGTGCGTGTGCCATCATGTCCTTATCTACCACTACGGCATGGCCACAGAGTCTTGCGACCGTTTCGCTAGGTTTGTCAACAGCACCGACTACAAGTTTGCTATGGTGGAAACCACCGACGATATAAAAGAGCCCAGGGTTACGGGCTTGGCCTGCAAGAACCTTGTCGAAATCCGTGAGCACTACAGGGTCTGGGCAGCATGAAGGACTCCCTAGTTGAACTCGCCTCGGCCATCATCGACCCCTACGTACTACGAAAAAATGAAGCAGGATGCCAAGAAAACAAGTCCTGTATCCTGGCACGGGGCCTGGATGCGGCAACTGGATGAACCTCACCTCAGGTTCGCGGCCAAGAGCGTGTACATGCTACGAGATGCACAGGCGGATCGTTGACATGATAAAGTGCCTCGTTACCGAAATCGACGAGGCCGGATCGAGCCACAAGCAGAGCAGTAGCAGCAAGCGTCACAAGATGTAGATGATGATCAGATGATCATTTATCCTAGTTAATTATGCATGTAATATATAGTTGACTTTGGTGTGTGAAAATGTAATGTGTGTAGTAGCCACCTATGTAATGATGCATGTAATAGTGTACTTTGGTGTGTGCAAATGTTATGTGTGTAGTAGTCACCTCTGTAATTGGATGTTTAATTTGGTTATGCAATCATATCCTTATAAGTGTGTGTGTGTCTATATATATACATCTGGGCTATTCTGTTTCATGTAACAAAATATTATTCTGTTACCCTATTTAAACTGATGGTTTCAGGCGGTTGTACTGATAATTTTCATCTCGTCGAACTGATCGTCTTTTCATTAAAATGGGGCGTGTAATATATCGTTGGAAAGTTCTTGACATCTACGTTACATATATAAGAATTTTTTGCAAAATCATCATGGTTTAAGAGCAGTTTTGAAAAACCCGTTTTTTTTCAAAACCGAAAATGTGAAACGTATTTTTGACTCAATTTTCAAACGGTTTGTCAGAATTGAGCAAATAAGATGGCGTTGGAAAGTTGGTAAAAATCCGCATCTTCCATATATCTACTATTTTTTTAAATTATATACAATTTAAAAGTAATTTGAAAAACGGTAAAATTCTAGGTGAAACGTATTTTCGCGTTTTTTAGCAAACAGTTTGTCGGATTGATGCAAATGATAAGGCGTTGGAAAGCTATGGAAAATGCGCAACGTTTTTGTATAGAAATGTTTTTCTAATTCCTTTTAAAAACGAATTCGAATATGGTCAAATTTGATTTTGAACGCGATTTTTTTAAACGTTTGTCGAAATGGGGCAAATAATATACCCTTGGATAGCTACCGAAAATGTGAAACTTAGTCATGTTGAACGTTTTCTCAAATTCGCAATCGTTGATGAGTAGTTTTGAATACGGTGAGACGTCGTGATGTTTTTCCGTCAAAAAAGCAAATTACTTGTACTGAACTATGTATGTGTCCGTACTGATTTATTTTTCACAGAGTAATTCTGAAAGGTTAAAAAGAGAGTAGTTGAACGGATGTCCGTATGGATTTGTACTAAACGTGTTTTCATAGACTAGACTTTTACTCTGTTTTTTCGGTATGATTTTCCTCATAACATTTCAATGGTACACGATACTCATAGTCACCGAATTTGCATGATTTATATGTTGAACTGAATCATATTTTTTTGAAAAGAAAATTTTCATGTGTTTATTTTTTTGAACTCAACTTTTTTTGCAACGATGTGTTGGACTATGTTTGTACTGATTTATGTGTGTTTGTATTGATATATTTTTCATAGAGTAGTTTTGAATGATTCCAAAAAAAAAACAGAGTACTCGTACTGATCTCTGTGCGGATTTTGAACTGACATTGTCGTACTTGAATTATACAGTCACAAAGTACTCAAAAAAAACGTCAAACTTGAAAAATTACATTCTTCGAATTTTTGTGTTTTGTACTTTTTGAAATGTAGTGCGTGAACTTAAACATGGTTTTTGATTGTAATTGAACTTTGAGCATATTTCTTCAACTTATGTGCTTTTTTTCCGAACTTGCATGGGGCACCATGATGAACTTATTACTTTTTTAAACATGAATCTTCTCATGTTTCCTTTTTAAGTTGTTTTTTCCTTCAGCTATACTGCTAGTAGCCTAGTAACCTACTTGTTTCTCATCTGAACAAAAAAAAACAATTGTAGATTGGCAGACTAGTAAGCCAACCATAGAATAGATCGAATGGAAGAGCTTGAAAATTTCAAAAGAGCGGCAACTCAATAAGGGTTACACTAGCTATGACATTCTGACAATAGCGAGGGCTCAAATGCAACTCACATGAGTAGCTGAAAAGCATCATTTTTCTTCCCCAAATTCTTTAAATTTCCGAAACATCATAACAACATGAGTTTATCTTTCTTCCTTAGATCACATTGTCTCGCAGTAGCAACAA
Source organism: Aegilops bicornis (assembly GCA_021605145.1). Lineage (NCBI taxonomy): Eukaryota > Viridiplantae > Streptophyta > Magnoliopsida > Poales > Poaceae > Aegilops > Aegilops bicornis. Next base: position 449,740,232 of record CM038671.1, on the reverse strand, counting down.
AAAGTAAGAGCTAACAAGCCGCAGCATTGCCAGGTAGCCGCAGGATGGAGCAGCAACACCTAGCAGCGGCCTGGTCGGAAGCATGAGGAGCGGGAGGAAGCGGTGGTTGTAGTCGAGGTGGCAGATGGAGCCGCACAACTTGTGCATCCGCGTCTAGCACCCACCGCCACCAGCCCGACCGGACTCTATGAGGTCCACCCGCACCACATCGCCGTCATCGTACTTCATCAGGATCTCCATGCAGATTACGTTCCACACCTCCTCCACATGGAAGCCCATCTTCAGCAGTGGGAACTCACTCGAGAACCAACTGCTCGATTTCATGATGCATAGACCACGCTCCTCCTCGTGGGACTGCCACACGCATCGAGGTCGAACTGTTGCACAAAATAAAATCAGTAACTCATGGAAAAAAATCTTCAGGAGGAAAAAGCATGTGCAAAAAGACTGATAGATATTAAAAGGGTAATTAGAAGGAAGTTTAAGCTCCACATAGTAACATCTACCTTCAGGAGGAAAAAACAAGCTCAAAAAGTAAATATCAAGTTAAGTAAGATACTGTCTAGCATAGGACTGATGGGCGACCAGGGGGAGGTGTGCCTTCTAGCATAGGGTTGTACTGACACACTCAACATCAGGGAATTTCCAACTTGGGAAAGATCAAACTACACAAGTTCGTGATGCGAAGGTAGGCTGCCTAACTCGTCGTCATAGAACTAACCCATGCGCCCCTCTCGAACTGATGCAGGCTGTTGTGCGGTGGAGGGAGCCAATTCAGTTCCGCTAACCAGAATCACACTAATAACAAAACTAGCTAGATATGTAGAACTCTGTGTGCTATAGTAAATTCTCTAGGTAACCCATCACGCGACACAATACAGAAGGGAAAATGCATGATGTGCAAATAAGACCATGACTTCTATACTTACTGGACAATACTATGTGAAAAAGTATGATGCTTTTTGAACTTTTTTGATGGACAAGCTTTTTAATTCTCAAAAATGAATATCTAAACTACCAGACTGGGGTGTGGTAACAAAAATTCAGAAGAGTAACAACTCAATAAGGCACCACACTAAAATAACAAAATGAACTGAACGGAAAATAATAATTGCACTGAACTAAAATCAGAATTTGTACTGAGTGTGTCACAAAAGATGAACTTGTGTGTCTGTCTTTTGCTTCCGTACCGGTGTAACAATTTTAGGATGACATGAATTTGTGTACATATAATAATATGAATTGAGTGAGACAAGAAAGAGAGCAGTAAAAGGATTTCGTATTTTCACCTTGAATTTAGTAATTAAACTAATGGTCTTTTTGTCGAATCATGCACTGAAGAACTAGTGCAGGTCATATGAAAAGAATACCAGAGGGAAACCAGAGGTGAGGGTGGTTCTTGTTCAAACTGGTTTTGATTTGTTTTTCTAACTTATCTAGTTTTAAGATATGAACTTCCTGGCACAATTCTTTTTCGTCCATACGAGTTTAGTAACCTAAATGACTGCAATATAGGGAGGAACGAAATTGTATACCAGGAGAAGTACACGCTCACGGAGCTCTTTCAAATCGGTGGCACTGACGGTGTGTTAGAGGATGGTCATGAGCCTGCAAATCCAGTGAGGGAACTGAAACCAGCAGCAGCAGAGTACTTTGTCAAACCAGGACTGCGTATACAAGTTTTGTTGAAATGGGGCAGTGAAGTCTCACTAGCAGTACTTCTCATGTAGTAATACATGGACTTGCTGTTAAATACACATGGACTTGTTGTCTTTGCCACTTCTCTTGCGCTTCATAACCGTCTTTCACTTCGTCACTCCATCGGCCATTAGACCCTGCAGGGAACATGTGATCATGCTTGTCAGATATACGTGCTTCAGGTGTAGAGCCACCCATGTCTCAATACAACTGATGTTAGGAGCTACAACAAATCAGAATGCGCAACGGACTTCACTGCCCTATCTAAGATTTTTGTTGCATTATCTCTTCTCCGTCTTACTATCAGTTCTACACCTCAAGATAAGTCAGGCTACTCCAAGCTTGCTTTTGCAACATTGGATTATACACGTTTATTTAGTGCTGATTAATTACCTGATGATTGAGCAGCTGATGGTTGGGGCTTTTCTTTTTTTTGTTGCACGATAGTGGGTTTGGGCCCTGCAGCAGGACTATCAAAATGTTAATGGTGCCCACTAGATCATAACAAGCAAATACAGTCGTGCTCGTGCATATGACGAATATCTGAAAAACAATAGATGAAGATACAACCATGCATTTTCAGCTAGTGAAACATGTGACGAAGAGCTGAACTAAAAAAAAGATCTTTGGAGACGGAAGAAGGCGTCAGACGTCGGGTGAACCTGCTACCCCTACTCCTGCGGGCTGACGGTTCCGGTGAAGTGGAGCTGATGGAGGCGGGGTTCACGAGCGGCGGCTGGGCGCACCGGGATTTGGCCGCTATAGGGCATCCGCTGCCCCTACTCCTGTGAACTGACGGCTCCGGTGAAGTGGAGCTGATGGAGGCGGGGTTCATGAGCAGCGGTTGCGCGCCAGGATTTGGCTCTGTAAAGATGAAGTGCAAATCACATTAAAGGTGAACTAAAAATCTTTCTAGCAATCTTGTCCAATTGCATTACTCATAACATGATCTATAGAGAGACTTACACATCCCAAATAAAATACATGCAGAGATGGGCGGCCACCAGCTTGTTTATATCAGAAATTTTAAGAAGCCAATGAACTTCAGCATGACAAGTAGATCAATACAGCATGCAACTTATGTAGTTGCTTAACTCTAAACACATGGTCAAAATTTTAGTCACTTAAGAACTATAACAATAAAGCATTACAACACTGATTTACTTGTTTCACTATTAAAAATGGGTTTCAAACACAACTTCTAAGCAGACAGTGCTTACTTTTGCTCTCCCACTTGGACTGAACAGGCAAAAACAGAACGCATCACTTGCGCTAACAATCCGGAAATCCAATGAACACAAACAACATAGAATTATTCCGACACCTCGAGTGAATGGCTCTGCATATGTCGCCTCAGATGTGTCAAAGGATGCTATGCAGATGTTAAAGTTCCTGTTGTTTTTCCACAACCATGAACTGATGTAGGTTGCAGGGAAGAACTACTTTTGGTTTGCAGAGTGAACATCCACACTTACTATTTGTTTTAAAGGCATTTTCAGTACATGCCAAACATTTGTTTATTAAACACATCCACAGGTTAAATATATGCTTGTCAATCTTCACAGTTGGAAGTAATCTGAGCTATCTCAAAACATCAAACTGATACATACATGCATGAATAAAATCGGTACAAGCAATAAAAAATCCCTACTGTTTGTAAATGTTCCATAGAATATCTTATCATGAACGGACTGGTGAACTTACAGAGGATTTGTTTCCAGCGACCTTCCCGGTGGTTCAGGTTTATTTATTTCTCGAGCTCTAATTTTTTAGCTTGCCCGACATCTAAACATGAACTAACGATACTTGTACTGATATTTTTTTTGTCAATGAACTTCTGCAATTTAGGTACTAGAAACTCACTGATGCTATTTACTCTCCGTTTTAAGGCATTATTAGTACATGCCAAACATTTGTTTTTTAAACACATCCGCAGGTTAAACGGATCAGTACATGAAACTTGCACTGAATCGGTTAAACTCTGAATATGTTCAGAGAACATGAGGCTCTCATGTACTCTAGGTTACACACCAAACCTAGCTTTTACCATGATGCACCTTCTACTATGGAATGTAGGAAACAAAAAATTTTCTTATAAAGCTTCCTAGCCCATTCACTTCAACCTTTAGAAGACAAACTTCTTTTTTGGGAGAGAATATAAGATGATTTCTAAACTGCAGTTTTTTGCACTGAATTCTTATCACTCTTATATTGAAATTTTCTAACCTGCAGTTGCCCAGAAGCCATCCCAAGTCAAGCTAGACACAGACGTCCGGTTGGCGCTGTTCGGCCACCTTGTCGGACAGACAGACATGCCGCTGGTCGATGTATCTCGCCGTCAAGGGGAAGAACCGAGGAAGCTTCCCTGGCAACTGCGACGCAACGCAACATGAGTGACCGGTATCGGTATTTCTGTCTGGAGGTGGTGGTGGTGGGTTAGGGGCGCGACAGCCATGGGAGCAGGTGCATCAGGGGTTGGTGAAGGAACTGGTGGCGGAGGGAGCGGGGGCCAGGGTGGCTGATCCGGGCGAGGTCGCGGCGGCGGAGGTAGGTGGTGTCGGTGGGCAAGGGGCATGCATCAGCAGCGATAGAAAGGTTGCAGCTGAGCCAGAGAATCGTAGGTGCAGTAGCAGCTTGCAGCAAGGAGCGGCCTGCACTCAGCTCCTTGAGTGACCGGCCACAAAACAAGAAGTTGTACTGTTGAGCAGGAGGTCCTCGACCCCGCGACTCCTCCAGCAGGCTCCACTGTTTGCCGTTGAATTATAAGCCATGGCATTGGAGTGGGACGCGTCCACAGCGGCGACATTGAACGGACAGGGGTGGTGGCTGCGAACTGCCTGTACGCGGTGGTGGCGTAGCACCATCGGGGAGGAGGCAGGGTGGTGGCAGGGGAGCATCACCGGCTGCCGGTGGATAAGTTGCCAATTCCGTATTCTATTCTGTATTGAACTTAAGTGCACTGTTGAATTGAACTTTTCTAACACATATTCGCTGAACTCGGTCACCCTGAATGTATTTTCTTATAGTTATGTTGGCATGAGGCTATGTAATACATCTCAGCAATTGTTTTTGGGTGAGTTTCAAAAAATATAATACTAAGTGAATAGTACAACCTGACCTAACTAGATATGCAACATGCAGTAGACATGTTCATTGTCTCAACTTTTCACAAAAAACTGCAGATGTACTATCATCTATGCAAAATGTATCATAGAAATAATGGAGAAGGCTTAGTTAAAACGGGAACACCTTGTTCAGTTTTGATCAAATTAATATCACAAAGAGCACTCGTTGCCTTCTCTACAGAGGCGTGCGTTTGTGAATGGAAGAGGCCTCTGAACTTGTTCGCTTTCTCAACTCTTAACTTTTTGTATTCTTGTACTTCACCCACCCCTATAAATTTCTATACTTTTTAGTGGCTTTTGTTGGTGAGCCCTCCCGTTTCCCTGATCTGAATGTTCACAAGGTTTATTCTGAGTATAAAAAACAAGAAATAAAGTGTTCTGTTCACAATTAAGCTTATAAGCACTGCAAGACAATCAAGGTTGAGAGAATATAGTGAGCACCATGTCTAATTCTCAAGTCAGTGGTTGGTCCAAAAAAATTATGAGGTCAGTGCCTCCATAGAAGTAACAACAAGTTGTTGTACTTTGTGTGAGAGATTGTTGTTTTGTACAGAACTGATGTTGTTTTGCAAGGTGGACTTAAGACACTTTATTTTTATTTTTATATGAGAACTGATGTTGTTTATCAGACACTACCTCTATAACTAAATGCAAGACATTTTTGCAGTACTTCCCTAAATCCTATAAGTGCAGAGCAAATACAGTTACAGAAATACTACACCAGGAGGTATCAATCAATCTAATCCATAGCACATTCTGCTAATATGTGTGTGTGATCCGTAGCCCATAGCCTATGTGTGATTTGTTCCAATTAATCCATGCATTTTTTGTCCTCTCCTGCCTGCAGCTATGGCTAGACCCGTTGAAGAGGTGGGGAGTTTTAAGTTAATGATTTGCTTTCAGAAACTTCAGACAAGAGCAGTGTAAAGGCTGGAAGGTAAAACTACTGTTAGCATGTGTACCTTTTTTGTAGCATCTCATTTCCTTTGCTTCAAGTTTGGGCACTTTGATATGGTCAGCCTCTTTAGTTTTGCAAGTGCCGGTAGTCCACGAATTGAAACTAGTTCTGGAAAATGGTCAAGTGACAATACCTCTAGTAATGGACGATTACTGAGCCAAATGCCCATTTCTTGTCTATAGAAAATACTGTTTTTTTTACTTTCCTTAGTGATGCAACTACCTTCAGATTAAAATGATCTAGATAACACCCATCCATTAAACTGCACATATTTGACATCATTTTCACGCCTATTAATACATCCATCTCAAAGTATCAGCTATCAGCTCACAAAGTATCAAATACCACAAGAACTTAAAAAAGAATTTTCACTTCACAAAACTATCAGCTATGAGTTCACCGAGTCAAGATGGACAACTCTTCGAGGTCTCAACTATCAGTTCACACAAACTACAAAGCATGGATTTCATCGAGTCTTAACTATCAGTTCATACAAACTACCAAGCATGGAATTCATAGTCTAAACTATCAGTTCACACAAACTACAAAGGATGAGGAGAGAGAGCATGAGAGAGAGAATCTTACCCATCAGTTCATAGAAACTAGAGATCAGAACAACAATTATCCATAATCATTTTTTGGATCCATCAGCTAGTTTGTGACCATGTTGTAGCTACGAGAGAGGGAGCAAGAACACCACATAGCAAGAGAGTTGATGCATAATCAACAGTTCAGGAGATGGAAACAGAGCGGGACAAGTAGGCAGATGAGAGATAGGATGGGAGGGAGAAAGCTGAGCCAGGCCCAGGGGTGGAGCACGGGGTGGCCTATACGCAGCACTTTGAGCGACCGGCCACGGAGCGACCAGTTGGACTGCCGATGCGACCACGGCGAGACTGACATGCATCCTGGTGGAGGTCGCTGGATCTGGATCGGGGTTGTGGGAGGAGGCATGGTGGAGGGGCGACGACCGGTGATGGAAGCGAGGCGGCCGGGCACGGGGCGCTCGGCGGAGCCTGCCGGCTGGGATCCCATGGTGGCGGCGAGGAGCCACAGTGGGAGGCGGGGGATCCTGACGGGGACGGTTGGGCCGGCGGCGGCGCGCAACCTCGTATGCGGCAGCCGGGCGCTCGGGTCACGCAGCATACGTTGGCGGGAAAAGAAGGAGTCTGGAGGCGCGTCGCCGGGGAGGGAGCCGGGCGGCGGCGCGCTGGGGAGGAGGCCGGGCGACGGCGCGTCGCCGGGGAGGGAGTCGGGCGGGGGGCGCGACGGGTCTCTGGATGTGGGATGGCGGGGGCGCATCACGACGTCGAAGGTTGGAGGCGGGGGGGCGGGCGGACGGCCGGCCGGCGTCATCGCGTGGGTCGGTAGGAGGCGGGCTAGGTTGGGCGCGGGTCCTGGAGTTTCTACTAGGGAAACGTTTCGAGCCGGCGCACCGGTCGAACTTTCCGCCGGTCTAGTACGCCACGCTGGCTCACGCGATACGGAAACAACCACCCCCGCACGACACATGTATATGGTGGGTCTCGCACGACTTTTTCTCCTTTTCTTCTACCTCCAGCCCATCACGACTCTGCTCCTCCACACACGCCCCACGCTAGTCGCATCCTCCAGAAACTCTCTCACCGGCGGCGAGTGCTCGCCTGCGACGGCGCCCAACGCCGCCTCTCCTTCATGGCCGGCGAGCCCCTCTCCCTTCTTTCTCCCCAATTCGTATCCCCGCTAGCTCCCCACGGCCATGGCCTTCTGCAACTTTCGGATCTCAGCCATGGCCTCCGCCCAACTACGGCTTCGAGTCGCCGCCGGCGAAGCTATGGGAACTGTCAGAGCGCAGCAACTAGAGCTGCAAGCCTGCAACCACGGGCACACGTTGAACGATGAGGACGGGCGGCGCTGGTCCTAGCAAATCTAACGTCGTGGTTTTTTGCTACATGCTTCAACCGGCATAACATTTTGCTAGAACCGTCATAGCATTTTGCTACAACCACGTCACATTTTGTTACAACGCACAGCCAGCGTCGCAGTTTTGCTACAACTAGCGTCGCTTTTTGCTACAACCGGCAAGATTTTTGCTACAACACACGGCGGTGACGAAGTTTTGCTACATCCTTCGCCGTATTTTGCTACGACCGGCAAGATTTTTTGCTACAATGATTTCATGGTGAAGCTACAACCGCGACGTTCTTGTGAGTTTTGCTGCATCCATCGCTGGGTTTTGCTTCGACCGGCGAATAATTTTGCTACAATCGGCGTTTTGTGGCTGGCGGCGGCTACAACCATGACTGAAAAGATGCAACCACGACCACCGGCGTCGCATTTTTGCTACCACCACGTCGTGTTTTGCTACAAACGGAGTCGCTCTTTGCTACAACCGTCCGTCGGCGATGCAAAACAAAAGGCGAAAGTACCGCGAAGCGGCAGTGGGGGATGCTACAACCGGTCGCCGGAGATGCTGGAACCGGCGGTGCGAGGAGCTGCGAGCAGTAGCGGCGATGCTACAACTGTCTAGGTGTGAAGCAATAACCCCTAGCGTTCTTTTGCTGCAAGTGGCCACCGGCGATGCTACAACCTTCATCGGTGGATGCTACAACCATCAATGGCGGGAGCTACAAGCAGCGATGGCGAGATGGAAAGCTGTGTCCATGGAGTCGATTTGCTGGGATGGGGGCACGACGATGATGGCGGAGCTACAACGGCGGCTGATGGTGGAGATGCGACGGTGTGCCGTGGTGCTGCAACCACGGGGCGGTCAGGGGAGCTGCAATGGCGACCTTGGGCACGACGACCACCTCGGGCACGACGTCGGCAACCTCGCACGCGACGACGGCGAGCGGCGACGGCGAGGCGTCATGGTTGCGACAATGGCGAGCCGGCGAAGCCATGGGTCGCGCATCCATGGCGATTCTGACCGCTCGCTCCTCTCTCAGATACCGGAGGCAAGGATAAGGTAAAAAAGGTTGAAGAGGAGCTGGATCTAACGGTCTCACATGGCAGATCGGGCGGTGGCGGGCATCGGCGAAACTTTCGGCAAGACCGGCGCCAAAGGCTTGGCCTTTCTACTATGGTTCTGCAGCGCCTTATGGTGACTAATGGTATTATGTTACATGTAACAAAATATATATATATATATATATATATATATATATATATATATAGACCGGGTGTTTGGGACACCTAGGTGCCCAGGCACCTGGCCTAGATGTCGTTCGATTGCATCGTGATTGTGTTGTGATGATGGATATATGGGTTATTGGATTTGATCCTTTAACAGATGAGGTGATATTTTAATTTATATCTTTGTCGGAAAAAAACTTTCCATACTTGTTTGCATGGCTCTCATGCGTGTCAATTATGTCAATGAATTTCCTTCCACAGATGTTTGCATGGCGTACCTTATATGGAAATAGTCAAATCTAATTATTTAATGTGCGTCATCAATTGTCCATTACTGAGATCAGGCAATAAAAAAGATTCCATACTATTACCATGTAAAATATAGCAAGAACTTTTAGCATTGCGTACGTAGGGATTTTTATCTAAGTATGTACTCATTAGTTTTTTGTGCATGTATATATCCCAACATTTTTCTATAGCTACATAGCCTGATGTGAAATATACGTGTTCATACCTCAATGGTATATACGTAGATATTATGCCTCATTGTTTTTCCATATTTCCCTACATCTACATACCCATGCTTGAAATATATGAATATATACCCTAATAATACGTAGGTATTATACCTAATTGTTTTTTGAAGTACATACTCCAAAATTAAGTGGGTATGCGAAATTGAAATATATGCATACATACCCAATATTTCTATACCACCATATATACCCATTCTCTACAACTACATACCCAAGCGTAAAATATACGACTATAATAATATATAGGTATTATACCTAATTGTTTTTGCATATTTTGCTACATACCCCAGCGTGAAATATATAAGTACATAGCCCAATAATATGGAGGTATTATACCTTTTTTTGCGTACATGTTTGCTGCATAGCACATACATATTGTTAAATTGAACCGTTTCTGTTATCTTGGCTCAGCGCAAACAATTCATCCGAATGAACAGTTTGCCCTCTATCGCACACACCTTGATCTGGCTGACCGTTTATTTTGTTCCGCCTAATCAACAACAATTCATCTGAGTAAACCGTATGCCATATATCGCACACACCTTCAACATGCTACCCGTTTCTGTTCTTCTGCTTCATCGCAAACAGTTCATTGAACTGAACCGTATGCCCCACATCGCACGACGCAACTAAGTTCTGAACCGTGTTTGATGTATCCGTCATCGCAAAGTTTTGCATCTTTTTTGACGTTTTTTACATCACCGTTTGTGTTTATTGGATCACGCACAGTTTCATCGAAGGGTCTCTGATTGTAGTGTCGCGTTAGCAACATCCTGCAGTAGTGATAGGTCAAGAGGGAGGGGTGGCCGACTCGAAGTAGGGGGCTCCTCTCCCTTGGCGCGCCGGCCAACACTAAAAAATTTGTGCTATTCTGTTACGAAAACCCTGGCAGCCAAGAGCAAACCGTCACCTGAGATCACTTTCTATGACGACAACCATCACTGGAAAATTTCCTTCCTGGTGCAGCGCCCTGGGCGACCTTGATGACGTTCCCGACTGATTTGAGGCAACGCATTCTATCGTTACTAGGCATGTGATTACTTCCTTTGGTAATATGGAAATGAAGCAAAAAGGATCTCACATTTTTCCCAGAGGTGACACCGAGTTATCGAACCCACCACTACAAAAAAAAGACACATCCGTGACATTTTGGGCCGAACGAATTTTTTTCCCGTCATACTTATGACACTTCTATGACGATAATTGTGACAAAACCCGGTATCATCATAGATGTGGTGGGCTCCTACTTCTATGACAAAAAAATCATGATAGAAAAAGGGCTTTTCGTCCTGGGCGGGCCGGAGACGCGGTTGCATGACATTCTTTGGGCCATCCATGACGGAAAAAACCGTGGTAGAAGCGAGGGCGAGGAAAATATCGGGGTGTTCCCGGTTATGGTGGGTGGTCGGGCCGAAGCGATGCGCTGCTTTCTCGTGACACGCATACTGCAGCGGTGCGAGGCGTTGGGCTCTAATCGAATCCGGCGACAGACCGCAAGCTACGCATCGAACCCGAAGCGATCGATCGATGGTACATTAATTGAACCCGATAGAGCGATTCTTCGCCATCGCCGCTAATCAAGCCGATCGATGTTGCCTCTGGATAAACAGTGAGCGTTGCTGGGGGGTTTGGATGAACAGTTCCCGATGGGGGTGGATGAATAGGACCCCGTGGTGTTGCCTCTGGATGAACAGGACCCCGATCGATCGAGCCGGTAGTGGCTGGATGAACAGGACCCCGTGGAGGGCTGGATGAACAGGACCACCCCGTGGAGGGCTGGATGAACAGTAGACGGTGGAGGGCTGGATGAATAGTAGCTCGTGAAGGGGTGGTTGAACAGGAGCCCGTGGAGAGGGCTGGTTGAACAGTAGCCGGTGGAGTAGCGCGCGGTGGAGGCTGGATGAACAGGAGCTCGTGGATGAGCGATCGCGGTGGAGGCCGGAGGAGGTCGGCGGTGGATGAAACGATGGCCGTGGAGGCCGGAGGGTTCGACGGTGGAGACGAGCGGTATCCCGTGGAGTCCCGTTTTGCGGTATGCCACACCCTCCCGATGAACAGGACCCCGTTTCGTAAGTAGCGCCCAACACAAATCCGCTTCTCTGCTTTTCTGCACGCCACACCTCCCGATCAACAGGACCTGTTTCGACCGTAGGAGGTCCGTTTCCTCCGCTTTTGCGACGCTGCACCCTCCCAATGAACAGGATCCCGTTTGAGCGTGGCGGTCGAACACAAGGCCGCTTTTCTCCGCTTCATGCAGACGCCAGCCTCGTTTCCATCGGTTGTTCCGTCCAAGCCGGTTGGCTCCCACGCGTTCCGTTGCCTCCCGATGAACACGACGCATTCCGTTGCCTCCCCATGAACACGACAACAACGCAATTTCTCTGTTCCGACCCAGCCATGTACACGAGCCCTGGTCGTACGTATGCGCGAGTAGGCGTTCGAGACCCCGCCCATATGTACGAACGTGGCCGCATTTTCTTTCTTGCACCCTTGGCGTTGTACGTACGTGTACATGCTACGTGCGTGCCTCTACTAGGACACGTGCGCGCCTCTACTACGACACGTGCGCGCCTCTACATCGACCAGTATATACACACACGTTCGCGACCAGCATGACAACGCAGTGTACGCTTCGACCAAATGGCTCCCGACTGTTAGGCACTTCCTTGCGTGCGAAGATGTAGCTGGTGGGTCCCAGCACTTAAGGGGGCGAATCTTTTTTTTGCCCGCACGCACTTCCTTGCGTGCGAAGATGTAGCTGATGGGTCCCAGCAGTCAGGGGGAAACAATTTTTTTGCAAAATACTGTGGCCCGTCCGGTGGGTCCCTGCTGTCAGGTGGAGGAATAATTATTTTGCGCGTAATAAGGAGGCACTTCCTTGCTGCAGCCGTGGACCCAGCTGTCAGCCTCTCCACGTACAGTCCATGTCCGATGGAAGTTGTTCCTTGACCACGTTGACCACGCTGGCGTCGAGAGCACCGAGGCGGTGGACGACGGAGAGGCCTAGGAAGGGGACGACGGAGCCGAGGAAGACGGCGATGGATGCCCACGCAGCAGAGGAGTATGAGGGTTCACCGGTTCGCGGTGTGAGGCTGCCGTCACTCTGAGAATAACGGGGGTGTGGGTGAGTAGAGGATGGCACGGCGATGGTGGGAGTAGTAGGGGGCGGTGAGGCCTCCACGGCATCGCAGCCGGCCACGGGAGGCAGGAGCACGAGGCACGACCGGCGCTGGTTTGGGCGGCTGTAGCAAGAAGACCAGAGGTTGAAGAAGCACTACGGCCGTTGGATGGACATCGTACGGTCACTGGAGCTAGAATCGTGCATATTGACTAAGCTGAGAAAGCCCTCCGTCTCCATCAACTTAGTAGGCCCACAAGTCAGCCTGCCACTATCTTTGGGTCCCGACTAGCGGTGGGGAGTATTCATTTTTGTGCGTAATAAGGAGGCACTTCCTTGCATGCGAAGATATAGCTGGTGGGTCCGAAATCAACGGCGATAACGTTTTTTCGAAATCTGAGGCCCTTTCGGTGGGTCCCGGATGTCGGTGGAGGAATCATTATTTCTTGGCGTAATAAGGAGGCATTTCCTTGCGTGCGGTCATGGACCCAAATTGTCGACCTCTCCACGTCTGATCCCACTTCAGATGCATGTCGGTCGTTGACCACGTTGACCAGCCCGCGCCGAGAGCACCAGGACGGTGGACGACGGCGAGGCCTAGGAAGGGAACGACACGGAGCCAGGGAAGACTCGGTAGTTGTTTCCCACGCGGAGGAGAGTACGACTGTACGAGGGTTTACTGGTTCGTCTGCCGTCGCCGGAGAATAACAGCAGGTGTGGGTGATTAGAGGGATGGCTAGGCCAGCGATGGGAGTACGGTGGGGCGGTGAGTCCTGCGCGGCAGCATAGCCGACCACGGGAAGGAGGGAGCAGGAAGTCCTGCCGGCGCTTGTTTGAGCGGCTGGAGCAGGAAGAGCAGAGATGGAAGAAGCATGACTGCCGTTGGATGGACATCCAACAGTCACTGTTTATGCGTCAACCTTTTTTTTAGGAAAGCCTGAAATCTATGGAAAATAGCATACAACCCACCTGCCATTATTTCTAATTATTTACAGCCCATTTGCTAATTCTTAAGGTTTTTTTGGAGCCCATATTCTTTCTGTTAGCATTACAGCCCATATTGTGGCCACGGTTAAAAAATTATACGAAATTTTGCATATTTCGGTGCGGTCCGAACTGTTTTTAATCCCGAAATTTCGAGTCACATTCAAACTAATTTTAAAAATAAATGTATATCCATATAAAATCCAACAAATTGTCCACATATAAAAATCAATGCAATTTAAAATCTCGAAATAAAAAAAAAGAAATTCGAAACTAATTGCCGGTTTGATGTGTTTTAGAAATGTACAACCCATTTCTCATTACTGATAGGCCATTTTCTCGGCCAGCCGAATGAAGCTCTACTCGTCTTGAAAGATTTGCAGCCCAACAGACCTGACAAAGCGACTTACTTGGCAAATCACAAAAAAAGCTGGGCGTGGCCGTGGACCGGTATCGGCCTCTTCACGTACAGTACTCTTCCGATGGAAGTCGGTCGTTGACCACATTGACCATGCCGCGCTGAGAGCACCAAGGCGGTGGACGACGGCGAAGACTAGGAAGGGGACAACGCGGTTCACTGGTTTGTCTATGGTGTGAGGCTGCCGTCGTCGCAGAATAACAGAGGGTGTGGGTGAGTGGAGGGATGGCCTGGCCAGCGGTAGGAGTAGTATGGGGGCAGTGAGGCCTCAAAGACCAACCTGGCCGTCCACGAGGAGGCAGGAGCGGCAGACGACGGCCGCTTTTGGGCGGCTGGAGCAAGAAGACTAGAGGTTGAAGAAGCACTATGGTCGTTGGATGGACATCGTACGGTCAGTGAAGCTAGAATCGTTCATATTGACTAGGTTGACAAAGCCCTCCGTCCCCGTCAACTTAGTAGGCCCACAAGTCAGCCACACACTATGGTGGGTCCCAGCTAGCAGGGGGTATTCATTTTTTGTGCGTAATAAGGAGGCACTTCCTTGATTGCGAAGATATAGCTGGTGGGTCCAACTTTGTCAATGGGGGAACGTTTTTTCATAAAATACATAAGCCCTTCCGTGGGTCCTAGCCGTCGGTGGAGGAATCATTATTTTGGCGTAATAAGGAGGCATTTCCTTGTGTGCGGCCGTGGACCCAGTATCACCTCTCCATGTACAGTCCACTTCCGATGGATGTCATTCATTGACCACGTTGATCAGGCCGCGCCGAGAGCACCAGGGCGGTGGACGACGGCGAGGCCTAGGAAGGGAACGACACGGAGCCAGGGAAGACTCGGCGGTTGTTTCCCACGTGGGGAAGTACGAGGGTTTACTGGTTCGTCTACCGTCCCCGGAGTATAACAACAAGTATGGGTGAGTAGAGGGATGGCTAGGCCAGCGATGGAGTATGGTGGGGCGGTGAGGCCTGCGCGGCAGCATAGCCGACCGCGGGAGAAGGGAGCCGGTTGTCCCGCCCGCACTTGTTTGAGCGGCTGGAGCAGGAAGAGCAGAGATTGAAGAAGCACGACAGTCGTTGGATGGACATCCAACAGTCACTGCTCTCGTGTGCATTGTTTCTAATAATGTACAACCCATTTGCTAATTCTTAAGAATTTTTTTGGAGCCCATCTTCTTTTTGTTAGCATTACACCCCATATTGTGGCCACGGTTAAAAAGTATACGAAATTTTGCATATTTCAAAAGCGGTCAACTATTTTTAATCCCGAAATATCGATTCCCATTCAAACTATTTTGAAAAATAATTTATATAAGTATAAAATCCAAATAATTGTCCATGCATAAAAATCAATGGAATTTAAAATCTTGTAATGAAAAAAATTGAAACTAATTCCCGGTTTGATGTGTTTTAAAAATGTACTGACCCATTTACGGGCAAACCGAATGAAACTGTCCTCGTCTTGAAAGATTTGCAGCCCAGCAGGGCTGATAAAGCAAGTAGGCCCCGTTTGGGTATTTCTTAAAAAAAATAGAACTGGGCTAGCCATTTTCAGCAAGAAAAAAACACAAGTGGGCCTGTTGGGTCCCTGGTGTCAGCCGCTCATAGTGTAATTCTCTCGTTTATTGACTATGTTGACAATGCCGTGAGCTCCAGATGTCCAACCATTAGGAGGAACCATATTTTTGGGCTTGTAATATAGATGCACTTGCTTGCGTACTGCCATGACGCTGGTGGGTCCCTACTGTCATCCTCTCCACGTACAGTCATCTCCTTGTACCTCTCGGTTGTTGACGACATTGACAATGCAAGAGGGCGGCACCCCGCGCACGGCGAGAGAACCAAGGCCGCAAGGCGGAAGACGATGGCGAGGCCTCAGACGGAATGAATAGGATCCGTGGAAGATGCACCGGTCCAATCACAGGCGGAGGGGAGTACGAGGGTTGACTGGTTCGGGTGCGGGTCCGTGTTGGGGCTGACGACGCCGGAGAATAACAAGACATGTGGGGAATAGAGGGAGGGACTGGCCAACGTTGGAGGGTACGTACGGTAGGGCGGCGGAGGCGCAGCCAGCCATGGGAAGCGGGAGCAAAGTGAGCCGACGGGTGGTTTGGTTTGGGTGGTCGGAGGAAGAAGAAGACAAGAGATAGAAGATACGAGAGATGTTGGATGTCAATCCAACGGCTAGTAGGCGTAATCGTTTGTTGGTAGCTAGTAAGTCGACACCACCTTGGATAGGCTATTTCCTCGCGGGTCCCAAATGTCGAATCCAAATCTTTCACGGTCATGCAGCCTTTCCTATGAAAATTTACAGCCCATTTGATGTGCTAGTTCAAATAAGTTTGTGGGTGTTGGTGGGGGCTAATCACTTGGCTTCAGAATGCACAGTGAGCTCAAGCGGGCGAGAGTGATGTTATTTCCTTGGTTGGGTTTTGTTATTTGTTAAATTTTTTAACTATAATTTAAACGACTGGCTAGCCATTTGCCTTGCTTCAAAGAAAATATGATGATCCACGGCCGAGTTGACAAGGGCAAGAACATCTAACTCCGACTTACAAACTGCATAAAAGCACGAGGGTTAATTGTTCATCAGGTTTACAAAAAAACCAGGTTGAAAAGGGCAACAACATCTAACTCCAGCACTATTTTTGGCAGTCACAGTCAAATGGATCGGTCAGGTCCATAGAATGAACATCCTAGGTCATAAAATTTACTAGATTATGACCACAATATGTTGTAAATAGAAGCCCGGCATGTTCAGAAGCTCTTTTGCCCACCTGAAACTCCTTTTTTTGCTCTTCCACATACCCATCCGTCAAAACCATGTCATTGATAAACTTAAGCACGATGGACAATAGTAACCTCGCATTCAGCAGGAAGAATATGACAAATCTAGTGTTTGCATGGTTGGCTACATATCGTTCTAGCGTTATTGTCTTCAATCGAATCTCATGAGAAGTGAGAAAATCCCGATGCTTACGAATCTAGCGATTGGTTATAACTTTCTTACCCCGTCATGTTGCCTAAATAGACATGAAGATTGAAAAGAGTTAAGGTCTAAAAAAAGAGTGTCGAAAGAGCAACATCTGAATGGTTAATTCTAGTACACTATATGCGGGCTTCCAATGTGCGTGAAATTATCACCTTTATATACAACTTCTCCAGACATGGAAAGCATTGCAGCAAGCCAATAATCTTGTTCAAATCAGAGCTATTCATTTGGATATATAAGATCTTGACAGAATCCAGCACCATTGATAGGACATCCATGGAGAAACTCTTCATTGAGCATAGAACATAATATTAGTACAAAATGTGTAGTCCAAGATGACATATAACTTATGCGCACAAATTTAAAATGCAGCTTATGGTTACAAGTGTAGATGATAATATAAAGTACCTGAAGAACTGTGGAGCCAAACACCATATTGAAATGAGCACCAAGATCATGTATTACACCCAAGGTCTCCAGTTTAGGCGCAGAGAGGACGGTTATTTGCAACGGTGAATAACTAGAATCAAGGATCAACCTTTGAAGTGAAGGGGCATCTTGGATGATGAGCTGCCTTCCGTCAAAAGAAATTCCAATTCTTACAAGGTTAGGCGACTTTATTTGGAGACAACCGATTCTAATCAGGAAAACAAGCACCAAGCACTCCAAGGTGGTAACTGGAGTGGATGATGTCAGTGCAATGAGGCCTTCGATATCTGAACCCGCACAAGTGAAAGTTTCTTGAGAAATGGGAGTGAAGGTTTAGTACTAGATTGTCCGGTAGGTCGCATAAGCGCAAAGGTGGCGGTGTGGAGAGAGGAGGAAAACCGCGAGATGGACATCGGTCTTTGAGGGCACGTGTAGATGGTGTTGATTGTCCGTAGGTGATTTCCAGGGGAATAGTAGAACTCAAGCAGCTGTAGTTCTGTGAATTCATGGGATTTCAGCCAGGCGTTCACCATGCAGGGCATGGTATGCTTTCTCAGGTAGCATGACGGGATGCAGGGGCTTTGAACGGAGCCCTGGTGGGAGGAGATGATGTCTCTAGGGATTTCAAAATCATTGAAGAGAGATAGCTGATGATAGTCGAGATTAAGGGGCATGGCGCGCCATAGAGGGCGCCACCGAATTGAGAGGACTTGGGTGCGGCAGCAATCCTTGGTGGGGAGAAGCGAGATGATCTCCCCAAGGACGACGTCTGGGAGATCGCTGATCACGGTCCACCTTAGATTCTCTGAGTTCTGGGATCCGGTGGGAAGGGTCACCGCTTCTCCCATGCTTGGGTCTGGGATCTACGAGCATCGCCCGTTGGCGAAACCTCATCTTCTTAACCTTTGGGGTCACCCGACTCCATTTTCCTCGAGGGTGTCGCATTGCGCCACGGATTTGAGCAGTAGTAACGAATGACGAGCCTAGTTGTAGTGCAGTGAAGAAGAAGGGAGCTGGGGTTTTTACGTAGTAGTGAGTAAGAAGGGAGCTGGGGTTTTCAGAGGAGTGAGGTGAGGAATTTGGGGTACGAGTGGAGCGGTGACGTGAGGTGGGTGGGAGTGAGGAGGAAGAAGAACACCTGTGTTTTCTTGGGGGGTGTCTTTGGGTGTGGGTAGCGCCTCATTCAAGAAATATATGGACTTTTGAATTAATCTTATTATTTACTAGGGTGGATGGGCTGTTTTGTCTTGGGCCCGGAGAAACAATTACTACTAGTACAGTGGAGACACTCTGACTACCCGGAAAAACAATTACTACTAGTACAATGGATACAATATTGCTTACGCTCCTCCTAGGTCATCGAAACGTCTCCCTCATCGAATGTCGTTATACTTTTGTTCACCGACATGCGGGCCATGCAACAAGGGCCCAA
The DNA here is from genome assembly GCA_021605145.1 of Aegilops bicornis. Classification (NCBI taxonomy): domain Eukaryota; kingdom Viridiplantae; phylum Streptophyta; class Magnoliopsida; order Poales; family Poaceae; genus Aegilops; species Aegilops bicornis. Next base: position 449,721,432 of record CM038671.1, on the reverse strand, counting down.
ATGCCATCCACCAAATTAGAAGGCAAGATGCAAAGGAGAGTCACCCCGGTCAGTGCGCCTTGGCGATGTGAGCCGTCGTATCACAAAACCCCACCTCCCCGTAGTCTAAGTTTGACGGAGGAAGCAACCATCATTTCACTCTTCGCTGAATCCCCTTCTCCCTCACCGTCTTCAAGAAAGGCAACGCTCGCATCTGCCACTGTTCTTCTCTCCCAACGAAAGGAAGGTAAGCGGATCCCTGATGTTGGTATATTTTCGTTCAGAGAAAAAAAAAGAACTTTTGCAAAGCAGTAATCGATCCTCACTCTCTTTTTTGTTTCATTGTCATTGCAATTGTGTTTTCCTTTCAGTGGTCTCCTAGTATTCGCTGGTTCATGATGGACCAAGGAGAACTGTGCAAAGATCTCACGATATTGGAGCGGACATGGGAGGCTGATCCCCACGAGGCGTAGAGCTCCAAGAAGATGGAGGCAGCCACCGAGCCGACCCAGACACGCCACACGGCCACTCAATGAGATGGTCAACGCCCGTTTGAGGTTACAGCCCCGTGGCATCAGTAGGAGCAGTTTTCCCCCTTCGAGGATGTGTCCCCCCCCCCCACTGATCTGACCAAGGTGATTTTCTTCTTTCCCGATCTCGATTGTGTTTTTTCATCTAAGTATGTGGTGATGAATAATGCAAAATTTTATTAGCTTCAATGCCATGCTATACATAGTGGTTTAAATAACTTGTGTTTCTTATACTGGAAAGTAATTCAGAATTTGTTTCTGTTTCAATTAGATCCCTGATGCAGACAAGGATGTTGTGGTTGTACATGTCACTCGCTATGAGGCGGATGACCTGAATATACGCACTGGGAAAACAGAGTTTTTAGGCTGTTGGATCCTGAAAGCCATTTGCGCTTGTACCAATGAAGAGTTGTATTCCAGCCTCACTGTTGTCAGGCGTGTTGTCCAGGTGTCTTTGAAGCACAAGAAGTTCAAAGCTACTGCTTTGTTTGTGAGACATACTGTTCTTGTCAAGCTTACGCAGGAAGATGATATGGCATGCCTCCACAAACAAGTTTATGAGTGGCAAGGCCACAAGGTTGTCTTCATGAAGGTTCACAGGATTGAGCTGTTGTCGGACGTCCTCGATGATGTTCATGGCAAGGTCCGTCTTGTGTCCAGTCCAAATTAGATCGAGGCATGAAATAGTTGCCCCAGCCAGTGTTTAATAGTAGTTTGGATTGTGTCTAATTATTCGAACCTTGCCTGTTATCGAGCCCTCTAGGGCTAGTACTCTGTTTGAATCCATCTATGGGAACTGCTGCTACTTTTGTGTGCCCGTGAATCATGTGAGAACCCTCGTAATTGTTGCCGAAACAGATGCATCCTCACTAGTTTTTTTCATCAATATGGCATGGTGAGACATAAGTTGTCACGGTTTATCATACGAGCAGTGTGTGTTTTGATGAAATAGAGTACTCGTTCGAGAACTGTCTTGGCAAGCGTATACATAAGTACTTGTAAACACTTGTTGGTCCTACCCCACTTGTAAGCAGTTGTGCAAAACATGGCACATTGGCTCAGCTCGCTTCAACACTAGGCTATCGACCAGCTAACAATCAACAATCTGCTGTCTGACATATAAGCAACTATGTATCTTGTTACAGTGGTTCATGCAGTTAAGTGAGGCCACAATGTAAATTCCAAACGGTTACATGCTAGTCCAGCGTTCATGTGGAACACTCACATTAAACTCGGCTTCATAAAAAACTTGAAAAGCATAAGTTAAGCAATCTTATACATCTCAATGATTCATAGAACATAACAAACATATACTAGTTCATAGCAAAAGACAAAGTTGTGAGAAGGTTTACAAATCAGGAAAAAATAAGCAAGGCTTCTCTGAGCAAAGGGCCTCTCGGCAGGCTTAAATTTCCTGGATTTCACTCTGGTTTTTTCTTGTTGCCACCATCCAAGGTTAGGTTCTCTCATTCTAGAATAACCAATTATAATTGTGTTCTCAAATTTGGAATGCTTTGAATCGAACCATGTAGTGTCTTGACCAATTTGAAAGTCTTGTGCATTCCACTAAATTTAAGCACCGCTATTTGTAGAAATAAGCAGACCACAATGCCTCTTGTCCGCGCACCTGTCCAAAAAGTGCAGCCGTGCCAGCTAGTCCTCGGTCCATGGATGAACTGGTATAAAGTGCATTTCGGACTAGGATGCAGTTGTTTTCGCTCGTCCCTACACTGCAATCAGGAAGTCAAACGTACGAATCAACTTATTTTATATTGCGTTGGTCATTCTACCTAGTAACTACCAATGTAGGAATACCTGGAAGATGGGTGGTTAGACGATGGCAACGAGGGATAGCCATCTCATTTTGAGCAGTTCTACTAAAACCGAGGTGTGTGCTTTTGATTGCGTGGATAGAAACGATACGGAGACAGACATCCCAAAACGATATGGAGACAGACATCCCTGTTTGCGCAAATACGAAATACGGTTATTTAAATAGTGACAGATATTTGCAGTGGCGTATGATTAACAACATCATCTATTGTGTTATAATTGGCACTAGATTGACAGTATGAAAGTGTCCTTAAGTAAGTAGCATCACACCACATCAACACTGCCACTAGATTAACATGCAGAACAATAGCATTAGTATTATCATCATGAGAGTAGCACATGGTCAATAAATGTGCAATCAAATTTGTGCGATCCTTTGGGATGAAGCAATGTTAGCGGTGTGAGATTTAAGCGTAACTGCAAAAACACAATTCATGGGAAATAAAGCAAGACAGAAGCACTTCATAAAATGGTGGTGGCATTGCTTCAATTTATCGACGACACTAGACCATTTCTTATAGTGACATTAGGTGGCATTGGTTAATGCTTCATGTGATTTTACATTAACGGTAGAGATATGGGTGTAGGGACAGCAGGGGCATAATGTGGTGAGGGAGATGTGGTTGCCGAGAGCGGCAAACACTCAAGCAACATGTCTGCATTTGTCCCATTTTTTATCTCCTCGGCGACATTTTCCTATGTGAGCTTAGGAAATCTAGACCTGCTCATTCTCATTTGCGTTGTCCCCCAACACCCGTCACTTTCTTTCCTTTTTCAACCAAGAGATAGGTCCACTTCCCCCCCACCCTTCGCCATCCACCATGCTTTCTTCGTCTTTTCAACCACGAGACCGGTTGGGTAGCCAGTATCTACTACTTTCTCCCATTTCCTCTTAGAACCAATTCCTAGATTCATGCTACAGCTTTCCCACTTTCTTCCCTGTTTGAACCAACTCTTAGAGTCGATTGTATGAACTAGCTTTACCTCTAATAATAGTAAAAATCTAGGTGGCTTTGGAACAACAGATGTAAGTAGAAGAAGATCCACACGAAGCCAAGTGGGGGAGGCGATGAGAGCAAGGCAGGTTTGAAGGAATATATACATGAGGGTCGTCGGCATGTGGCAAAGACAGTGTCGGGAGGCCGCATCTTGGCCACAATACCGCAGGGAGGAAGAAGGGGTCGGAGGCTCTCCCGAGCCGGTGCTCTCTCGGAGAGAATTGCACGGCCGCCGATCGGGACGCGGGGACAACCGTTGGTCTCCTGCCTCGCCGATGACGACAGCGTGAACGATGCACCTACACCCTTGCCCCGGTCAAGGTTGTCCGGCCGGATTTGTGACCAGCCATGAGCTGAGAGAGAGAGTGTGGCCACCTATGTCTTGCTTAGATCTGGAGAGCATGAGAGAGTGAACGAGAGGAACACTAGTAAAGCAAGTGCTAAGGCTCCTGCTTATATATATATAGTGGAGTGATTTTGTTATACCTGCTTCAAAAAAATGCGCTCCTACGTGTACCGCGAGTGTGTGTGAGAGAACTAGTGCGTGCGTGCACCGCTTCTCTTCGTGAGAGTACAATATACTATGCCAAAAGAACGTTCGCCACAAGAGTAATAGTATAAGTGTGTGACGTGTGAGCTAAAATAAAATGTGCGTGACGTCTTTTGTTTTTAGAAGTTCGAGGGTAGGGTGTGAAGAGCACATATGTGTGTGACGTCTACCTGCAGATAGACGGTGGGTGCGAGAGGACTCGGGAGAGTCGTGACTCGTGAGGGTGCGTGTGCGTGAGAGAGAGGGGGGCACGGATCAATGCAATGCATGTGTCCGTAAATCATTATCCGCAAACATTCACCACAAGCCTTTTCCTGAAGAATGCCGTAAGAACCGTTAGATCGGCATGCGATAGTGTCAGTTTTGCCATGTCATTTAACAGAACAACCACTCCTCCTACACACAAATCTTCCACGTGAGTGTTAGCAACTTCCGTATGCTCCATCCGTTCCAAAATGCAGTGCATATAGCCTTATTGCAAATTCGAACCTCGCAAACTTTTACTGAGATATTGTGTACGAAATTGCACATGTAGAATACCCTTTATATATCATTTCATTCATCTTCGAGATGTAACTATAAAGATGGGGGAGGAGTCTACAAAGAAAGACTATCATATCACCTCTAGCAATTTTAACCATCCTTTGGTGTGGAGGAATATCATAGGAACTATATGATATGATTTTTATAGGATTTATTCCTTTAGAGCCAGTTGGTTCATAGGAATAGATTCATATACTCCACATTTCAAAGGAAATAAACATGATATCATTTCTATAGCTTTAGACCCACTTGGTTCATATGAATGGATTCCTATACTCCCATAATTTCAAAGGAAAATAAACATTGGCGTATATTCAATAGAAAAGTTCCTATGATATGAACCAAATGACATCTCTTTTCTAATCCCTCCTCATAGGAATTGAGATACATGTCATCTCTAGATTCAATAGAAAAGTTCCTATGATGTGAACCAAATGACATCTCTTTTCCAATCCCTACTCATAGGAATTGAGATACTCCATGTCATCTCTTTCCTACAACTTCCATGCATACATCTTCTATTCCTAAATAGCTAGTACAACCCACTAGTAGCTTTTTCCAAGACATGCAACTATGGCACAAGAACTATATAGTGTGCGAATAACTTTGAAAGATGGTCGCCGGATGAAGCTAATTCGACAAAGGCAGTAGATGGCAAATCCGAGCACTCTTGGCCGTTGGATATCATCAACATTCCACAAGATCTACCACATGTACAATTTAGAAGAATCCATGGTTGAACTTAAGCATAATGCACAAACCTCAAAACACAAGCACTTCTCCTTTGTTCTAGAATCTTCCATATCATAATTGATTTTTTTTCTAAATGAATTGCCATTATTTGTTTTTTACTTTATGCTTTACAATGCACAACCCCATGAATCTTAACATTTTTATAAAACTAATTGATTTTGAATGAGATGAATGATACGTCTCCGTCATATCTACTTTTCCAAACACTTTTGCCCTTGTTTTGGACTCTAACTTGCATGATTTGAATGGAACTAACCCGGATCGATTTGTTTTCACCAGAATTGCCATGGTGTTATTTTTGTGCAGAAACAAAAGTTTTCGGAATGACCTGAAACTTCACGGAGATTATTTTTGGAAAATATAAAAAATACTGGCGAAAGAATCAAGGCCAGGGGGACCACACCCTTTCCACGAGGGTGGGGGGCGCGCCTGCCCCCCTGGGTGCTTTTGCATTCTAGCATGTGCATGTGTTTATTTCATATTATCCATCCATAGAGTGAGAGCGGTTTGAAATACAGGCAATGGGTGCTTTTGCAATTCATATATAAACATTAATTAGTGCACTCCATGTTGTTAGTGTGAAGCACTTTATACATTTGTCACTTGCATGGATACATTCCAAATTGCTAGCTACGAAATAGAATACATGTCGAATTCAACATAAAGGGGGTTTCAAAGATTCGAATTCATAGAAAGTGCATTCATCTATTTGAACCCGAGATAATGGCATTTGTAAATCAGATGTAAAAGGGGGCATCAATCTTTGTTGTGTGTTTGAACGTAGCTCTGCAGTTGATGATCTCAATTGCCACACACAACCATCCCAGGTGCTTGCTTTAACTTCGCGCTGTCAAATGTGGTTGTATGTTGCATATGGTGTCTAGCTTGTATTGCTTCCAATTTGGTTAAATTGCATCTTCTTACTTTACACATTATACCTTTGATAATGACATGCCTTCCTGTTTTTTATACATACTACATATGTCTATTAACCATGTTCGTACATCAAACTAATGCTCCTTTGTATCCCTCGTCAATCACTTATGATGAGACCGTCACCCCAATGGGTTACCGTGAGACGCCATACTCGTTTAAAGAGTGCAGTGTCATCCTCCCCACATGATTCTCAAGAAACAGCAAGGCTAAATGAAGATAGTCAACGTATCTCTCTAGTTGATGACCGCAATTCCCCCACACCACCATCACAGGTGCTTGCTCTAACTTTGCAGTGTGATATGTGGTTGCATGTTGCATACGGCGTCTAGCTTGTAATGCTTCTAATTAGGGTAAATTGCATCTGGTTACTCTACACATTATACCTGTGAATATGACATGCCTTCCTATTTTTGGTACACACTACATCTATGTGTTAACCTTGTTCTTACATGAAACTACCTCTCTTCTGTATCCTGCATCAATCACTTATGATGAGTCACCTTTATTCGTTGCATATTGCATATTATTTCTAGCCTGTTGCCATGTATTGCTTCTAATTTGGTCAAATACATTTGTTAGGGCACCCTTTTAATTTGGCAGAGTGATATTGGTTTCATCTTTCACATGGTTTCTAGCTTGCGTTGATTCTAACAAGTTCAAGCACCTTGTGCTTAGTTTACACTTTATACATCATACATGTCAATATGTCACGTCGTCCTGTTTTTCATACATATTCCATCCTCCTATCATGCGGCTGCCTTACATGAAAGTAGTGTTCACAAGATCATGCATCAATGAGTTATGAAGAGCAAATTTTATTCCTTTTTCTTGTGGGTTTGACTTGACAAGGCAAAATCAACGAAGAGGAAGGAAAAGAGTAAGGAAGGCGATGATGGTGGTCCTCTGCAAAGAACGTAAACGAAGCATCTGCATCGATTCTCCTTGTACCGATAGTGCATTACAAGGTCCAAGCCTCCGCTCCCTACTCCACCATCCAAGGTGCTTGCTCTAACTTGGCAAAGCAGGATATCTGGTTGCATGTTGCATATGGTGTCTAGCTTGTATTTCTCCTAATTAGTGTAAACTTCATCTTTCAGCTTACACATGATATGTGTGAATATGACACGCTTTCCTATTTTTGGTACATACTATATCATCTATCACACCATGTTCTTAAATGAAACTACTCTTCTTGTGTATCCTGCATCAGGCCACTTATGACGGGACACCTTTAAGTTGGCGGTGTGATATTGGTTTGCGTCTTGAATATGATTTCTAGCATGTATTGCTTCTAGTTTGATGAACGCCACCTATGACGTGATGCTTTTAACTTGGCAAAGTGATATTGATTGCACCTTTCATATGGTGTCTAGTTTGCAGTGCTTCTAATTTGTTGAAGTGCCTTCTGCTTAGTTACCACATCATAGGTGTGAATATGTCAAGCCATCCATTTTTTCATACATATTCCATCCTCGTATAATGACTTTGCCTTTCATCAGAGTAGTGTTCGTCAGTATCATGCATGAATGAGTTCTGAAAAGCGAATTATATTCCTTTTTCTTGTCGGTTTGACCTCACAATGCAAAATCAATAAAGCTGAAGGAAATTGGCAAGGAATTAGATGATGGTGGTCCTTCCGAAACAACCTAAAGCGGAGGTGCTCTACAGATCTACTCCGCCATCCTCCCAACAAGATTCGCAAGACAACGCAAGGCTAGGCAGTCAACGTAGATGTAGATGATGAGCACATCTCCCTACTCCACCATCACAGGTGCTTGCTCTAACTTGGCACTATTATATGTGGTTGCATGTTGCGTATGATGTCTAGCTTGTATGCTTCTAACTTTGTTGAATTGCATCTGCTTACTTTACACATAATGCCTATGAATATGGCATAGGTTCCTGTTTCTAGAACATACTATATGTGATCACACGATGTTCTTACATCAGACTACTGTTCTTGCATATCCCGCATCAGTCACTTATGATAAGGCACCTTTAAGTCGCCACTGTGATATTGGTTCTGTCTTGCATATGATTTCTAGCATGTACTGCTTCTAAGTTGTTGAAACACCATACGCTTTGAACTTGGCAGAGTGATATTGGTTGCATATTTCATATGGTGTCTAGCTTGCAAAGGTTTCTAATTTGTTGAAATGCCTTCGCTTAGTTACCACATCATAGGTGTGAATATGTCACGCCGTCCTGTTTTTCATACATATTCCATCCTCGCATCATGTGTTTGCCTTTCATCCGAGTAGTGTTCTTCAGCATCATGCATGAATGAGCTGAAGGAAATTAGTCCGGTAGTGGATGATGGTGGTCCTTCGGAGCAACTCAAACAGGGGGTCTCTACAGATTCTACTCCCCCATCCCCCCAACAAGATTCGCAAGACAACACAAGGCTGGACAGTCAACGTAGCAGTGTAGATGATGAGCACATCTCCCCTACTCCACCATCACAGGTGCTTGCTCTAACTTGGCACTATTATATGTGGTTGCATGTTGCATATGATGTCTAGCTTGTATTGCTTCTAACTTTGTTGAATTGCATCTACTTACTTTACACATAATTCCTGTGAATATGACACGTGTTCCTGTTTCTAGAAAATACGTGTACATGATGAGCACATCTCCCCTACTCCACCATCACAGGTGCTTGCTCTAACTTGGAACTGTTATATGTGGTTGTGTTTTATGTACGATGTCTAGTTTGTATTGCTTCTGATTATGTTGAATTGCATCTGCGTAGCTTACAACTTATACATGCAACGATCACTTACCCATAAGACACATTTAACTTGGGACTGTGATGTAGGTTGCATCTTGCATTGTCTTCTAGCTTGTACTGCTTCTAATTTCTTGTAATGGCACTTACGACGAGACACGTTTTACCTGATAGAGTGATATTGGTTGCATGTTCATATGGTGCCTAGCTTTCATTTCTTCTAATTTTGTTGAAATGCCTTGACTTCTGTTTTTTTCATACATATTCCATCCTCCTATCGTACGTGTGAATATGAAACGCTGTCTTTTTTTGTATATATTCCATCCTCTTATCCTGCGCTTGCCTTCCATCAAAGTATTGTTCGTCTATATCATGCATCAACCAGTTATACAGAGCTAATTTTATTCATCTTCTTGTGGTTTTGACTTCATAAGGCAATATCAGAAAATAGGAAGGAAAAGAGTAGGTTAGGGGATGTTGGTGGTCCTCCGCACCGACGCAAACAGAGACTCTCTAGGTTTGCCACTGCTACTGCTAAGTCCCAAGTTAAATGATGAGTTCATCTCCCATACTCCACCATCTCAGGTGCTTGCTCTAAGTTGACAGTGTGATAATTGGTTTCATGTTACGTATGTTGTCTAGCCTGTATTACTTCTATTTTGATTAAATTGCACCTGCTGAGTTTATACGTTATACATGTGCATATGACATGGCGTTATGTGTCTAGAATACATTGCATCTATCTATCATACCATGTTCTTACATCAAAGTACTGATGTTGTGTATCCCGCATCAGTCACTCATGATTGGGCGCTTTTAACATGGCAGTTTGATAGTGGTTGCATCTTGCATTGATTTATACATTGTACTGCTTCTAATTTTTCGAATTTCCACTTATGACAAGACACTTTAACTTGCCAGAGTAATATTGGTTGCATCTTTCATATGGTGTCTAGCTTGCATTACTTCTATTTTCTTGAAAATCCTTCTGCTTAGTTTACACATCGTAGCTGTGAATATGTCATGTCGTCCTGTTTTTCTTACATATTCCATCCTCATATGGTTGTCTTACATCAAAGTATTGCTTGTCTGTATCATGCATCAATGAGTTCTGAAGAGCGATTTTATTATTTTGTGTTGTGGGTATGGCTTAACATGGCAAAGTCAAAAAAGAGCAAGGAAAATAATATAGTAGGGAGCGGTGTTACTCGTCGGGTGAAACGGAAAAGGATCTGCCGTCCAGATTCTGCTGGTACTTATAGTGCAGTAGAAGGTCCAAGTCCACGGGCTAAATCTACAAACACAGTATCACCTGCTCCACCAGCTGCAACATTCGCTTCAACTGTACCAGCATCTCAACGAGTTACTTGTTCGTTTGCTCCGGAACTGGCCAGTTTCCAAGCTGCCTTCACACCTAACACTACTTCCGAAGCATTGCTGTCACAACAGGACTTGGCAAGATCAGATGAACCTCCTGAGCATCAACACCAAGACGGTACTTGACCGAGTCAAGTTGCAGTTGCATGCTCCTTTATATGTACTCTCACAGTTTGATGTACACTAACACTTCCCGTATTCGTTGTTGAACTAGCACCACGGCGCAAGCGAAAACAGACATCAGGGATAATGCTTGACAGATTAACAAAATCTAAAGGAGGAAGAATGGAGATCCATTTTGAGGCAGGTTTAAAAAGGCCACGTGATGCTACAGAGTCAGCCAAGTTAGTATCGAGAGGCAGCCGTTGCCGCTAGGGTGTCATGCACGTATCCTCCCAATGTGGATCCAGTACAGGAATGAGAAAGACAATACCTAGTTTAACACCTTCCTTGACCATTTATCCGTAAGTAATGTTATTCATCGCAATTAGTAATATTGTCTTGCTCTGTCCCATACTTTCTAGCTTCCTCCTAATAAGACTCACATTCTTTTTCAACGGTGAGGTTCAAGTTGGATCCGAAAGATGATGCAACTAAACAAGCATGCACTCATGTTTTTCGACCGCTTTCATGACGATATCGGTACCACCTTAGAAAATCTCACTTTAAAGGCAAGGCTAACAATGAAATCGCCCAAACATCTCCAGTGGAATATATTACAGATGAAGACTGGACAACCCTCATTAAACACTGGTCTGATCCAAAGTATTAGGTAGGCTATATGTATTTGATAAGACCACATATTGAACTTGTATTTATGTATGTGTCTTACAAGTGTATCTTCTTCTAGGCTAACTGTTTGAAGAACAAGACCAACCGTTCTAAAGTGAAATTCCAACAGACAACATGATCTCGTAGCTATATTGCACACTGTGAGGCTCTTGTAAATAGCTGCTACTTCCTTCTTTTTTCTATGCCATATTATCGTATCTATATTGACTTGTTCCAAATCTGAGAGGAAAGCACATGCGGACCAAAAAGAACCTGAACCGAATGCAGTGCAAATCTTCAAGGATTGCCACACCAACAAGAAGAAGGGCATGAGCACACCAGTTCAAGCTGCTGTTGTAAGTCCTTACTCCTCCTGCCTTTGAACCGATTGGTACTGTGATGTGTTCATTTAACTACTTGGTTTGCAGCCAATGTGAGTTACTCTGTTCACTTTTGCACACAGTTGTCTTAACGTATCATTTCACCTTACATGGTTTAAAAGAGATGAAGGATATTCTTTTGGTCTTGATCTGTAATCTAGTTGTTATGTTCACGTGCGCACACAATGATAAAATAGCCTGTTTTTTTATATCTGTTTGCCCATAATATGAATGATGTCATACTATGTTCATCCTACTTTAAACCATGTCTCTTTATCCTTAGATGTCAACGAATGTGAGGAATAGACAATACAGTAAGCATGCTACATGGACATATGTTCCGAAAGTGATTTTATTATGTAGTTGGCACTACAATACATGCTAATGTATTACAGTAGTTCACCAAAATAAGTTATGTATAAAAGTGTAACCTACTTTGTTTGTTTTTGTCTCATTAGTAACTTATCCGGTACACTAATCTACAAGTCCAAACTTTCAGGAAGTTATGGAACAAATGATTGAACAGCTACAACCACCTGAAGGTGACGAGGTTGCCACAGGCACAATGTCAACTCTTGCTGCAATGCGTCAGTATCTCTCCACTAACAGTGCAAAAAGCACCTTCCTGTGTAATTCTGGGATGGTTGTCAAGGTAACCTCGTCCAAATCGCCTACTGAACAAAATCTTCCTGCTAGACATAGTGATATATCTGTGCTCCAGACACAAGTCCAATCCCTAATGGACGTCGTTTTGGAAACAAGAATAGTGGTTGACAAATGTCGTTAAGATATGAATGGTTTTGAAACCAGACTATCAGGCATTCGCTTCGTTGTTGAAGAGCAACGGCGGAAAAAAGGTGAAGATCGTGCTGCTCCATCAGATTCTACAGCCTGAAACATTAACACTCAGGTCAAATGATATGTGCTTATATACATCTGATGGTGCTTTTATCTGCAAGGACTGTAAACTTTATGCCAACATGCCTTTTGTTGTATGGTTGGAATTTATTTTGTTGTGATACATCATTTATGATGCTGCCAAAGGCTATAGTAATTATGATGCTATTTTTGTATAGTGTAGGTTTATCTTAGTAATGTATTCGACCGAAAGCTTCGTAGGAGCCCAACATGCCAACATTCGTTGGGCCCATTCCAATTGGGCTAAAAACGATTATGGGCTGAAATTTGCATGTAGCCCACTAAAAATATCTGGGCCAAAATCAGCATAAGCTTTCATATTTTTCTAGTAGGCATGTGCCCATAGTGGGCCTTTAACAGGCCTAAACATAATTTGGACCCTCGGTAACAATAGGTCATTTACAGGTGTAAATATCTCGAGCCCATAAAAAACATGGGCCTTTAATAGACCGAAAGTGAGATTAGGCCCTGATTGTGCCAAATAACCGACTGGTCTTAGCAGGCCGAAATGGTGGCCCATTTATGATGCGGATCTTTCACAGGCCGAAATTCGGACGGGCCGTAAATGCACCGACCTAATACACGGGCCTTTAACAGGCCGGAAGTTCGGTCGGGCTAGATTATCGTCATTTTTATATGGGCTGTTAATGGGCTCGATGTGACGTTGGGTCGCATATGGCCCATGGATTTCGTCCGACGTTAACAGGCCGAAAGTGGCCCAAATCTATAGTGGGCCTCTAACAGGCCGAATGTCAGACATGGCCGAATATGACCCAAATCCTTCACGGTCGTTTATGGGCCGAAAGTTTCAATGGCCTGTAAATGAGCCCAAATGAAGCAAGACCTTTAACAAGCCGGAAGTACACCGGGCCGTAATTCGGCCCATATACTTAGCGGACTGTTAACGGGCCAAAAGTGACCATGGGCCGCGATGATGACAAGTTTAGGACAGGCCGATGACGGGCCGATTTGACACTAGCCGTACGGGCCTTAACTGAGAATGTTGGGCCTTTAACTGGGCTGACCCATTATGGTCCGCAAAATCTTGTGGGCCTTTAGCTAGACTGGACCATTGTGGTCCGCTAAATCTTGTGGGCCTTTAGCTGGGCCGGCCCATTATGGTCCGCTAAATCTTGTGGGCCTTTCGTTGGGCCGACCCATTTAAACTTTATGGCCACTTTTGGGCCCGTCCATGTGTCAACATATCATAGGCCCATCTCGACCATTGGATGAGTGACACCTGTGCCAACGCGGAGCTAACGCGTGGTTCCATCGGCCAACGAGAATTTTACACATGGAAAATCGGCATTGGTCGTGGCTGTTAGCGGGTTATCGGATCCAAAACCGGACCCAATAGCTTAACGGCGTCCCGTTACGGTGGATGCCATGTGTCGGTCACCCTTGACGAAAGCAATTCTATGACGCGCGATTTATCATCATGGAAGTGGACACTTCCGTGATGATAATTTTGGTAATGTCATGGAACACTTCTACGACAACATAGGTATGACTATCTTCATTCTGTCATAAATTTGTCATGGATGTACATGCATGACAGAAAACGTGACCTACTGTGACAAACACGTATCATCACAGAAGTGTATTTTTTTTGTAGTGCACGGGAGTATTGTGCCCTTTAAGCTAGGGTCTCAAACAAGCTTTTGCTAGAGAACTAATTCCAGCTTTTAACCGGATTCTAAATCAAGCTGACGCTAAAAAACACTTACAATATATATATGTATGTATATATATATATATATATATATATATATATATAATATATATGATTGTAAGCATTAAGTCCACATGCACTGGAAGTCATCCGTCGAGATATATTTGTGACGGGACCAAATATGATCTTAATTTGTGCGTTGGAAGTCATCCATCGAGGTATGCTTGTTACCCATCGAAGTGGGGGATTTGTCCAAATTACGTCTTGACCGGCACGCGCCCTTCATCAAGAGTCATTTGTCCAACCGAAGGCCCTATCCGACGCGCGGGGTTGCCTCAATAATTAAGATTGCAATAATCAGACAAAAGCATTGAGTGTTTAATGACTACACCTCTTGAATCCCCAAGAATAGGATCCATGTTGCCGTACTAAACCTTTCTGTCACTGGTGTTCAGAATAACACTTGACAGTCTCCCTGCCCTTAGCCTCTCCGTGGCTCGTTCTCCACGATCCTGGGTACCTGCAGGGATGAACGCGAATGAGACAAGAGACAACTACGAAAAAAAATTATGTTACGCATACGGGACGTTAATTCAAAGTACTTCCATTGGTCCCCCAACATATACATCGGGTTGAAAGGCTCTTGCCTCAACCCTTACCTTATTGAACTACTCACGCATGGAGATGAGATCACATGAAGAACTCACCAAAGAACACATCATGGTGATTGATTGATTGATAATATGTCTTACAATGCATGTTGTGTGTGATACACGATCACAAGTATGACTAGACTGCTGCAAACTATGCTTCTGGTGAAGGTGGGGGCTATGGAGATGGGAAATGACAACGGCTAGGGTTGATGGAGATGGCTATAGTGGTGATCACGAAAACTGGCTTGTTATGCAATCTCATGTTAGTCATTTGGCATCAGCCCCTTTATAAAGGTTGTTCAGATGGATGAGGGGCCTCAATTTCCATGCCATACGACCGCTCATACAAGCGGGCACAGACGTATGAAACACCATCTTTGCTTTGTTTCTTCTGGTGTGCCTCCCACTTGATCTCACACTACAAAAAAAAGACACATCCGTGACATTTTGGGTTGATGATTTTTTTTTACTTATAACACTTCTATGACGATAATTGTGACAAAACCCGGTATCATCATAGATGTGGTGGGGTCCTACTTCTATGACAAAAATCATGATATAAAATGGGCTTTTTGTCCTGGGTGGGCCAGAGACGCAGCTGCATGACATTCTTTGGGCCGTCCATGACGGAAAAAACCATGGTAGAAGCGAGGGCGAGGAAAATATCTGAGTGTTCCCGGTTACGATGGGTGGTCGCGTCCGAGCGATGCGCGTTTCTCTCGTACACGCACGCACGAGGTGTTAGGCTCTAACTGAACCTGAGTGAGGCGTTGGGCTCTAATCGAACTCGGCGATTGACCGCAGTTACGCTGGCGTTCATCGAACCCAAGCGATCGATCGATGGCTATTAACTGAACCCGATCGAGTGATTCCTTCGCTACTGCTGCTAACTGAAGCCGATCGATGCTGCCTCTGAATGAACAGTGAGTGTTGCTGGGAGGGTTTGGATGAACAGTTCCTGGTGGGGGTGGATGAATAGGACCCCGTGGTGTTGCCTTTGGATGAACAGGACCCCGATCGATCGAGCTGGTTGGGGCTGGACGAACAAGACCTCGTGGAGGGCAGGATGAGCAGGACCACCCCGTGGAGGGCTGGATGAACAGTAGATGGTGGAGGTCTGGATGAACAGTAGCCCGTGGAGGGGTGGTTGAACAGGAGCCCATGGAGAGGGATGGTTGAATAGTAGCCGGTGGAGTAGCGCGCGGTGGAGGCTGGATGAACAGGAGCCCATGGATGAACAATCACAGGTGGAGGCTGGAGGAGGTCGACGGTGGATGAACAGTAGCCCGTGGAGTCCCATTTTGCGGTACGCCACACCCCTCCCGATGAACAGGACCCCCGTTTCGATCGTAGCGCTCCAGCACAAGTCCGTTTCCTCCGCTTTTCGGTACGCCACACCCCTCCCGATCAACAGGACCCCCGTTTCGACCATAGGAGGTCCGTTTCCTCCGTTTTGCGGTACGCCAGACCCCTCCCGATGAACATGATCCCATTTTGAATGTTGCAAGTCGAATGATACGTCTCTGTAGTATCTACTTCTCCAAACACTTTTGCCCTTGTTTTGGACTCTAACTTGCATGATTTGAACGGAACTAACCTGGACTAACGCTGTTTTCAGCAGACTTTCCATGGTGTTATTTATGTGCAGAAACAAAAGTTCTCGGAATGACCTGAAACTCCATGGAACATAATTTTGGAAAATATAAAAAATACTGGAAGAAGAATCCACGTCAGGGGGCCCACACCCTATCCACAAGGGTGGGGGCGCGCCCCCCTGCCTCGTGGGCCCCCTGACGCTCCACCGACCTCAACTCCAACTCCATATATTCATGTTCGGGGAGAAAAAAAATTAGAGAGAAGGATTCATCGCGTTTTATCATATGGAGCCACCGCCAAGCACTAAAACCTCTCGGGAGGGCTGATCTGGAGTCCGTTCAGGGCTCCGGAGAGGGGAATCCATCGCCATCGTCATCATCAACCATCCTCCATCACCAATTTCATGATGCTCTCCGCCGTGAGTGAGTAATTCCATCGTGGGCTTGATGGTCTGTGATGGGTTGGATGTGATTTATCATGTAATCGAGTTAGTTTTGTTAGGATTTGATCCCTAATATCCACTATGTTCTTAGATTGATGTTGCTATGACTTTGCTATGCTTAATGCTTGTCACTAGGGCCCGAGTGCCATGATGTCAGATCTGAACATATTATGTTTTCATGAATATATGTGAGTTCTTGATCCTATCTTGCAAGTCTATAGTCACCTACTATGTGTTATGATCCGCAACCACTGAAGTGACAATAATCGGGACCACTTCCGGTGATGACCATAGTTTGAGGAGTTCATATATTCACTATGTGTTAATGCTTTGGTCCGGTACTCTATTAAAAGGAGGCCTTAATATCCCTTAGTTTCCGCTAGGACTCCGCTGCCACGGGAGGGTAGGACAAAAGATGTCATGCAAGTTCTTTTCCATAAGCACGTATGACTATATTCAGAATACATGCCTACATTACATTGATGAATTGGAGCTAGTTCTGTGTCACCCTATGTTATGACTGTTACATGATGGACCACATCCGGCATAATTCTCCATCACCGATCCAATGCCTATGAGCTTTTCACATATTGTTCTTCGCTTATTTACTTTTCCATTGCTACTGTTACAATCACTATAAAACCCAAAAATATTACTTTTGCTACCGTTACTTCCATATTACTTTGCTACTAAATACTTTGCTGCAGATCCTAAGTTATCCAGGTGTGGTTGAATTGACAACTCAACTACTAATACTTGAGAATATTCTTTGGCTCCCCTTGTGTCGAATCAATAAATTTGGGTTGAATACTCTACCCTCGAAAACTGTTGTGATCCCCTATACTTGTGGGTTATCAAGACTATTTACTGGCGCCGCTGCCGGGGAGCATAGCTCTATTCTTTGAGTCACTTGGGATTTATATGTGCTGGTCACTATGAAGAACTTGAAAGACGAGAAAACAAAATTTTATCCCTCAACTGTGAGGGGAGGTAAGGAACTGCCATCTAGCTCTGCACTTGATTCACCTTCTGTTTTGAGTAAGTTTGCGACACGTAAACCTGCTTCTGCTATTCATTCTGATATGTCGCATGTTATTGATGATGCCACTTCTGCTATGCATACTTATGATGAAACTACCTCTATGCTTGATACTACTGTGCCACTTGGTGAATTTCTTGATGAACAACTTGCTAGGGCTAGAGAGAATGAAATTATTGAAACTGATAATATTGAAGATAGTGATGATGAAAGCTCTCCCCCTAATAAATGTGAATTACCTGTTGTGCCTGAGGGTTATGTTTTGGATGAAGAATCTGCTAGAGCCATTTTAGCTTGTAATGATAGAAGTGATCTTAAGAAATTATTAGTTAAATGGAAGCAGCAATCTCTTAATGCTAGAATGAAACCTGGCCTTGCTTTTGCTACTTCATCTATCTGTGTTACTGATAATGATTATGAATTCTATGTTGATCCTGATATAATTACTTTGGTTGAATCTGATCCTTTTTATGGCTATGAATCTGAAACTATTGTGGCACATCTTACTAAATTAAACGATATAGCCACCCTGTTCACTAATGATGAGAGAACTCGCTACCTTTATATCCTTAAAATATTTCCATTCTCATTAAAGGGTGATGCTAAGATATGGTTTAATTCTCTTGATCCTGGTTGTGTGCGTATCTATTACTTCTCTGCTAAATATTTCCCTGCTCATAAGAAACAAGCTGCTTTAAGGGATATATACAATTTTGTGCAAATTGAAGAAGAGAGTCTCCCACAAGCTTGGGGGCGGCTTCTCCAATTACTTAATGCTTTGCCTGATCATCATCTTAAGAAAAATGAAATACTTGATATCTTTTATAATGGACTAACCGATGCTTCCAGAGATTACCTGAATAGTTGTGCTGGTTCTGTTTTCAGGGAAAGAACACCGGATGAAGCTGAAATTTTATTGAATAATATGTTGACAAATTAAAATAATTGGTCACTTCTTGAGACAACTCCCGAGCCTATTCCTAAATCAACTCCGAAGAAAAGAGGTGTTCTATTTCTCAGTCCTGAAGATATGTAAGAGGCAAAGAAATCTATGAAAGAAAAAGGTATTAAAGCTGAAGATGTTAAGAATTTACCTCCTATTTAAGAAATGCATGGTCTTTAATTTACCGCTTATTGAAGAAACATATGATCTTAATCCATCACCTATTGAAGAAACTCATGGTCTTGATAACCCGACACAGGTAGTAAAGGTAAATTCTCTCTATAGATATGATAAAGCTGAAATCCCTCCTACTAAGTTTGCTAGCCAATGTTTGGATGAGTTTGATAACTTTATGCTTAAGCAAGAAGATTTTAATGCTTATTTTGGTAAATAATTAAAACAGAATGCTTATATGATTGAACACTTGGGTGATTATATGTCTAGACTTAAAGGTGAACTTAAACTCATTAGTAAACATGCTTCTATGGTTACCACTCAAGTAGAACAAGTACTTAAAGCTCAAAATGATTTGCTCAATGAATTAAATAGTATGAATAATGACTATGCTGTTAGAGTGGCTACTAGAACTGGTAAAATGCCTCAGGAACCTTTGTATCCTGAAGGCCATCCTAAGAGAATTGAGCAAGATTCTCAGAGAAATAATATAGATGCACCTAGTCCTCCTAAAAACAATAAAAAGAAAAATGATATGACTTTGAATGATTCTAGTGAACCTGTTGCTGACACACCTGAGAATCCAAATGATATTTCTATTTCTGATGCTGAAACACAATCTGGTAATGAACATGAACCAAGTGAAAATATTAATGAAGATGTTCATGATGATGCTCAACCTAGTAATGATAATGATGTAGAAATTGAACCTGCTACCCATAATCAAAGAATCAACGTTATGATAAGAGAGACTTTGTTGCTAGGAAACATGGTAAAGAAAGAGAACCATGGGTTCAGAAACCCATGCCTTTTCCTCCCAAACCATCCAAGAAAAAGGATGATGAGGATTTTGAGCGCTTTCCTGAAATGATTAGACCTATCTTCTTGCGTGTCGTTTGGTGATATGCTCAAATTGAATCCTTATGCTAAGTATATGAAAGAAATTGTCACTAATAAAATAAAGATACCGGAAGCTGAAATTTCCACCATGCTTGCTAATTATACTTTTAAGGGTGGAATACCAAAGAAACTTGGAGATCCAGGAGTACCAACTATACCATACTCCATTAAAAGAAACTATGTTAAAACTGCTTTATGTGATCTTGAGCCGGTGTTAGTGTTATGCCTCTCTCTTTATATCGTAGACTTGACTTGAATAAGTTGACACCTACTGAAATATTTTTGCAAATGGCTGATAAATCAACTCCTATACATGCTGGTATTTGTGAGGATGTGCCTGTTGTGGTTGCAAAGCGTTACTATTTTAACGGACTTTGTTATTCTTGATATTCCCGAGGATGATAGTATGTCTATTATTCTTGGAAGACCTTTTGAATACTGCGAGGGGCTGTTATTGATTGCAACAAAGGCAATGTCACTTTTCATGTTAATGGTAATGAGCATACGGTACACTTTCCGAGGAAACAACCTCAAGTTCACAGTATCAATTCTATTGGAAAAATTCCATCAATTATTTTTGGAGATTTTGAATTTCCTCTACCTACTGTCAAGAAGAAATATGATATTCTTATTATTGAGGATGTGCATATCCCCGTTGAGGTAACATAGTGTTATTCGAAATTTCTCCGGTTCCATGTTATTCGGAATGAGTTTGTTAACAAGACTTGATCAACCTTGTTAATGGATTCCTTTTGATGAGCATGAGATGGATGAAACTAGAAGGCACAACCTTGTGTACCCTCTTTCTACTTTCTGTTATTTAGTTGAAATAAAGTAAAAATAGCATTTTCCTGTCTGTTTTCTGAATTATCCGTGCAATATAAAAATACCCCAAAAATAAAAGTTCTCCAAATGCCGCGAAAATGAAATATGATTTTTTCTAGAATATTTGAGAATATCATGCTTGAGAACACAGCAGGGGGAGCAAGCACCTGGCCACGAGGGTCCAGGGCGCGCCCACCCCTACAGGGCACGCCCCCTGCCTCGTGGGCCCATGGTGGCTCCCCTCCACTTATTCCTGCACCCACACACTTCTTCTTCCTCCCAAAAAAATCACCATCCAGCTCAAGCACGAGTTCTAGCTCATTTTGCTGCGATTTTCGATCTCCTTGCTCAAAGCACCTCTCACAAAACTGCTTGGGGGGATTGTTCCTTGGTATGTGACTCCTCCATTGGTCCAATTAGTTTTTGTTCTAGTGCTTTATTCATTGCAAATTTGTGCTGCTTGGATGACCATGCTCTTGAGCTTGCATGTCAAATTTATATGGTTCCCAGTAGTTCTAATACTTGATATAGTCTCTAGGCACTTGTAGGAGTAGTTGCTATCAATTTTGTTGAGCTTGGTTCACTTTTATTTGAAGTTACTAAAAATTTCAGATTTTTTCAGAAAATAATGAAGAGATTTTTGAGGGGCTCATCGAGCCGAAGCTCGAAGGAAAAGCAAAGTGAAGAAGCACAGAGGCCCAATTATAATTTGCCTCGCACCGCGGAGGTCTGGCCGTGTGAATGGCCTTCCAATGATTTCTTGAGGGCAGCCAGGATTTATGATGATTTTTATGAATTGGCTGAGAATGCAGGCCTCACCGACTTCCTCCGCGACCAACACTTAACAAAGATCTCTTACTCACCAATACTTTTGTGCAAAACTTCTACTATTATCCTAAGGAATCACCTCCTTCAGTAGAGTTTCATTTATATGATGTGGTTAAGAAGATGTCACTAGATGAATTTTGCAAGGTTTGCAAAATACCTTTCGAGGGTAGCTTAGAGGAACCACATCGTAAAGATGTAGACGGGTTTATTGACACTATTACCGTAGGGGAAACTAGGAAGGTTTCTGATGCAAGAATCACTAGCATACATTTTCCTGTTTTATGCTACTTTGCCATATTTCCTAGTCGTTGCTTAATTGGTCGCAGAAACTGTGGAAACCTTAGTGTTCCTGATATTATCATTTTGTTCCATGGTTTATTCTGTGATAACACTGTTAGTATGGGCGGTATTATTGCTAAATGGTTAAGTTTGAACCGTACAAAGGGCCCCATCTTTGGAGGTATTTACGCTTCACGCCTTGCTGCACATTATAACATACCTATTAGGCACTATGAAAAGAAGAAAAATTGCTGCCCACCGCTTATTTAGATTATAAGAGTATGGTAGTGCATGACTTTATTGTTAAGAATAGGGAAGGGGCGCTTAAATACAAATTGTTCTTTGATAAACATCACCCTGAGACTATTACCTTGCCTGCTCCCTCCTTGTTCAATTTATCTGCAGGTCCGTATCTCGTTCCGCTGGCGGCCATTCACGCCTACCGGAACACTACACCAGCCACGAAGCCGGAACCGCAATTTGAACCTCCACGATAGTCTAATTACCAGTGGGATCCGGAGGTGATTGCTAACCAGTGGCAATCAAAGTCTTCTTCATCTCAGTACGACCCCAACTACAACTTTGGATATCCGCCAAGCCATCCGTGGCAATAAACCAACTTAGGCCAAAAGCCTAAGCTTGGGGGAGTACGTATTTCCCACCGACATTACATTCATGTTCACACACTCATTGCTAGATGTCGGTGCTCATACTCTTTCACTGTAATATCCATGCTAGTTTATTTTCCTTTTTCTTGCTTTCTTCTTGTGTGTTTAATAAACCTTAAGAAAACCAAAAAAATTAGTGTAGCTTTTATCTAGTTTACTTTTCTTGCTATAGTAGTAATAATTAAAAGAAAACCCAAAAAGATTTCCCGTTTTTTTGCTTGTTGGGAGCTTTCCCGTTTAAATAGTTTTATTTCTTTTCTTTTCTTTGGGGGTCGATAGGAGAAGACCATGATTAAATTGTTGAAGTGCCTCTTATATGCATTATTGTTGATTTAACCAAGAGCCTTTATTGCCTTGTCTTCTCCTGTTTATTGAATGCTCGCAGATTCCAGCTTAGTCCAATGCACATGCACTCTTATTATTATTCACATCGTTCGGTCATGCAAGTGAAAGGCAATTATGACGATATATGATGGACTGACTGAGATGAGAAAAGCTGGTATGAACTCGACCTCTCTTGTTTTTGTAAATATGATTAGTTCATCGTTCCTGATTCAGCCTATTATGAATAAACATGTTTGCAATAACAATTAGAGATTATAGTTGCTTGTGCCATGCTTGATTAGCTATGAGTTATAATGGTTTACCTTGCGTGCCAACATGCAATTAAAATGGTTGTGATGTGGTATAGTGGGGTGGTATCCTCCTTTGAATGATTTAAGTGACTCGACTTGGCACATGTTCACACATGTAATTGAAACAAATCAACATAGCCTTCACGATATTTATGTTCATGGTGGATTATATCCTACTCATGCTCGTACTCAATGTCTATTAATTTTAATGCATGTTCACGATTGTTGTCGCTCTCTAGTTGGTCGCTTCCTAGTCTTTTGCTAGCCTTCACTTGTACTAAGCGGGAATACTGCTTGTGCATCCAATCCCTTAAACCCCAAAGTTATTCCATATGATTCCACCGTACCTTCTTATATGTGGTATCTACCTGCCGTTCCAAGTAAATTTGTATGTGCCAAACTCTAAACCTTCAAATGAAATTCTGTTTTGTATGCTCGAATAGCTCATGTATCAACTAGGGCTGTCCGTATCTTCCATGTTAGGCGGGTTATTCTCAAGAGGAGTGGACTCCGCTCCTCACTCACGAGAAAATGGCTGGTCACCGGGATGCCCAGTCCCATGCTTTATGCAAACTAAATCAAAATAGTTGCAAACAAAACTCCCCCGGGGCTGTTGCTAGTTGGAGGCACACGTTGTTTCGAGCAAGCCATGGATTGATGCTTGTTGGTGGAGGGGGAGTATAAACTTTACCATTCTGTCTGGGAACCGCCTATAATGTATGTAGCATGGAAGATATCGCCATCTCTTGGTTGTTATGTTGACAATGAAAGTATGCCGCTCAAAATATTATTTATCCCTGCTTTAAAATCGAGCTCTGGCACCTCTACAAATCCCTGCTTCCCTCTGCGAAGGGCCTATCTATTTACTTTCATGTTGAAACATCACCCTCTTATTAAAAAGCACTAGCTGGAGAGCGCTGCTGTCATTTGCATCCATTACTATTAATTTATATTGGGTATGACTATGACTAGATCTCTTTTACCATGAATTACAATGTTTAGTCAGTCCTTGATCTTTAAAGGTGCTCTGAATTTATGTTTTGTGGTCTCAGAAAGGGCTAGCGAGATACCATCTTGTAATATCATATCATGATTGTTTTGAGAAAGTGTTGTCATCCGAGATTTATTATTATTGCTCGCTAGTTGATTATGAGTAAACATGAGACCTAAGAGTTATTGTGAATGTGGTTAGTCATAATCTTTGCTGAAAACTTGAATGATGGCTTTACATATTTACAACAACAAGAGCAAACAGAGTTTGTATAAGTTTTTCTTTATCACTTTCGGTTTATCAACTAAATTGCTTGAGGACAAGCAAAGGTTTAAGCTTGGGGGAGTTGATACGTCTCTGTCGTATCTACTTTTCCAAACACTTTTGCCCTTGTTTTGAACTCTAACTTGCATGATTTGAATGGAACTAACACGACCGACGCTTTTTTGAGCAGACTTTTCCATGGTGTTATTTATGTCTTGAAAACAAAAGTTCTCGGAATGACCTGAAACTCCATGGAACATATTTTTGGAAAATATTAAAAATACTGGAAGAAGAATCCACGTCAGGGGGCCCACACCCTGTCCACAAGGGTGGGGGGCGCGCCCCCTGCCTCATGGGCCCCTTGACGCTCCACCGACCTCAACTCCAACTCCATATATTCGTGTTCGGGGAGAAAAAAATCAGAGAGAAGGATTCATCGCGTTTTACGATACAGAGCTGCCGCCAAGCCCTAAAGCCTCTCGGGAGGGCTGATCTGGAGTCCGTTCGGGGCTCCGGAGAGGGGAATCCATCGCCATCGTCATCATCAACCATCCTCCATCACCAATTTCATATGCTCACCGTCGTGCGTGAGTAATTCCATCGTAGGCTTGCTGGACGGTGATGGGTTGGATGATATTTATCATGTAATCAAGTTAGTTTTGTTAGGGTTTGATCCCTAGTATCCACTATGTTCTGAGATTGATGTTTCGATGACTTTGCTATGCTTAATGCTTGTCACTAAGGCCCGAATGCCATGATTTCAGATCTGAACCTATTATGTTTTCGTGAATATATGTGAGTTCTTGATCCTATCTTGAAAGTCTATAGTCGCCTACTGTGTGTTATGATTCGACAACCCTGAAATGACAATAATCGGGACCACTCCCGGTGATGACCATAGTTTGAGGAGTTCATGTATTCACTATGTGTTAATGCTTTGGTCTGGTACTCTATTAAAAGGAGGCCTTAATATCCCTTAGTTTCCGCTAGGACCCCGCTGCCACGGGAGGGTAGGACAAAAGATGTCATGCAAGTTCTTTTCCATAAGCACGTATGACTATATTCGGAATACATGTCTACATTACATTGATGAATTGGAGCTAGTTCTGTGTCACCCTATGTTATGACTGTTACATGATGAACCGCATCCGGCATAATTCTCCATCACCGATCCAATGCCTACGAGCTTTTCACATATTGTTCTTCGCTTATTTACTTTTCTCATACATCATTATAATCACTATAAAACCAAAAAATATTACTTTTGCTACCATTACCGTTACTTCCATATTACTTTGCTACTAAATACTTTGCTGCAGATACTAAGTTATCCAGGTGTGGTTGAATTGACAACTCAACTGCTAATACTTGAGAATATTCTTTGGCTCCCCTTGTGTCGAATCAATAAATTTGGGTTGAATACTCCACCCCCGAAAACTGTTGCAATCCCCTATACTTGTGGGTTATCATTGAACACAAGGCCGTTTCCTCCGTTCTGCGGTACGCCAGGCCTCATTTCCATCGGCTGTTCCGTCCAAGCCCTCCCGATGAACACGTCGACGCATTCCGTTCCGACCCAGCCAGTTGGCTCCCCATGAACACGACAACGCTGTTTCTCCATTCCGACCCAGCCATGTACACGAGCCATGGCCGTACGTATGCGCGAGTAGGCGTTCGAGACCCTGCCCGTATGTACGTACGTGGCCGTATTTTCTTTCTTGCACACTGGCCGATGTACGTACGTGTACATGCTACGTGCGCGCCTCTACTACGACACGTGCGCGCCTCTACATCGACCAGTATGTACGTACACGTTCGCGACCAGAATGACAACGCTACGTACGCTTCGACCAGGTGGGTCCCGATTGTCAGGCACTTCCTTGCCTGTGAAGATGTAGCTGGTGGGTCCCAGGAGTCAGGGGGCGAATCGTTTTTTTTTCTGGACGCACTTCCTTGCGTGAGAACATGTAGCTGGTGGGTCCCAGCAGTTAGGGGAAACGTTTTTTTTGTGAAATACGGTGGACCGTCTGGTGGGTCCCTGCTGTCAGGTGGAGTAATAATTATTTTGCGCGTAATAAGGAGGCACTTCCTTGCGGCCGGCATGGACCCAGCTGTCAGCCTTTCCACGTATAGTACTCTTTCGATGGAAGTCGTTCCTTGACCACGTTGACCATGCCGCGCTGAGAGCACCAGGGCGGTGGACGACGGCGAGGCCTAGGAAGGGGACGACGTGAAGCCGGGGATGACGCGGCAGTGGAAGCCCACGCGGAGAGGAGTACGAGGGTTCGCTGGTTCGGCTGCGATGTGAGGCTGCCGTTGTCGCAGGGCCTGGCTAGCGGTGGGAATAGTAGGGGCGGTGAGTCCTCCGCGCCAGCACAGCCGACCATGGGAGGCAGGAGCATGCGGCACGACCGATGCTGCTTTGGGCGGCTGGAGCAAGAAGACCAGAGTTTGAAGAAGCACTACGACTGTTGGATGGACATCGTACGGTCACTGGAGCTAGAATCGTTCATATTGACTAAGTTGACAAAGCAATCCGTCCCCATCAACTTAGTAGGCCCACAAGTCAGCCTCCCACCAAGGTGGGTCCCAACTAGTAGGGGGAGTATTCATTTTTTGTGCGTAATAAGGAGGCACTTCCGGTGGGTCCGAGCTGACGGCGGGGGGAATGTTTTATTCGTGAAATACGGTAGCCCGTCCGGTGGGTCCCAGCAGTCAGGGGAAACGTTTTTTCCGCCAAATACGGTGGCCCGTCCGATGGGTCCCTGCTGTCAGGTGGAGGAATAATTATTTCCCGCATAATAAGGAGGCACTTCCTTGCGGCTGCAATGGACTCAATTGTCAGCCTCTCCATGTACAGTACTCTTCCGATGGAAGTCATTCCTTGACCACGTTGACCACGCCGCGCCGAGAGCACCAGGGCGGTGGACGACGGCGAGTGGCGAGGCCTAGGAAGGGGACGACGCGGAGCCAGGGAAGACACGGCAGTGGAAGCCCGCACGGAGAGGAGCACGAGGGTTCACTGGTTCGGCTGCGGTGTGAGGCTGCCGTCGCCGTAGAATAACAGGGGGTGTGGGTGAGTGGAGGGATGGCCTGGCCAGCGGTGGGAGTAGTAGGGGGCGGTGAGGCCTCCAAGGGCAAAGACACCGGCCATGAGAGGCAGGAGCAGGCGGCACGACCGGTGCTGCTTTGGGCGGCTGGAGCAAGAAGACCAGAGGTTGAAGAAGCACTACGGCCGTTGGATGGACTTCATACGGTCACTGCAACTAGAATCGTTCATATTGACTAAGTTGACAAAGCCCTTGGTACTCATCAACTTAGTAGGCCCACAGGTCAGCTTCCGAAACGGTGTGCCCCAGATGTCAGGGGGAGGAATCATTTTTTGGGCGGGTGAAGCTAGAATATCCGAGATTGAAGAAGAAGCACGGCATCCGTAGGATGGACATCCAATGGCCACTGCTGCTAGAACCGTGTGTTGACTATAATAAGTTGACAAAGCCCATTTTATAATTACATCCCATTTATTATTTTTAAAGCCCATTTTCCTGTTATGCCTAATGCATCCCTCCTAGGAAAGATTTGCAGCCCAGCGGGGCGGAGAATAACAAGTTGACCTTGCTCGGGTATTCCTCAAAAACGTATAGTTGGGCTAGCCATTTTCATCTTGAAAAAATTAATATCTGGGGTGGATATCTGTCACAGGCTAGACGGGCCATAGCCCGCATACATTAATACCCTGCTCTCCTCTAAACAACAACGAAAACATCGCCAAGAAAAACTCTGCAGTGCTCACGCCTCAAAAACACAAATACTGCTCGAGCTGCTTGGTCCCAGCTGTTGGCTGCACCTTGTGCAATTCTCTCGTTTATATTGACTACATAGGTTCACAATGGTGTGGGACCGTGATGTCAGGAAACCAGGAGGAAGCAAAAAAAATATAATTATACATAATAAGGAGGCACTTGCGTACGTACGGCTATGGCCCTAGTGGGTCCCTACTATCATCCAGTCAAAGTAAAGTCATCTCCTGAATCCTCGTGTTCATTGACCATGTTAACAATGCTCGGCGCCACGGCGAGCGCAACAACTTGAAGGACGATGGAGAGGGCCTCGCGGGCCCTAAGGATGGTCTGATACAGCGCCCGCTGCTCATTTAGGAAGCCAAGATCATCGGACACCTATGAGCACCTTCGAGAGACTGAGACGGCATGAAACGGTAAGGCCGCGCTTGGGAGCTCTAGTTTACTTCACACCTGTATTAAGATACAAGTGTAATTTACTCGTCATCGGAAACAATGCGTAAAATACATGCGTAATGAAACCAAGGGCCCGAGGTCTGTAAGTAAAACCGGCGGGTTACGCATGTAATTTGAGAGACCGGTGTATATTTTACTAGTCGAAATCGACCAACCAAGCGCTTCGCCCGAGACCATCTACTTTTATTTACAACCGTCAATTTTACAAGCGGTTTTGGTTGGAAAACGACGATCCAATCACGGCCTAAGATGATGAGTTGGTCGGAAGATCATATGGTTTCACGTCTAACCTACCCAACTTGTTGTATAGACTATGAATGAAACATAAGACTATGACCTTCTTAAGCACGGAAACAACAGAAGAGGATGATCTTCCTAACAAGCAAATCACTAGCATTAGATCGACATGCAAAACAATACGAAGCATTATTCTCAGGAGGCACGGTGAAGAGCTCGTGATGCCGCATGCCACAACATTCCAAGCTCAACTTTGCAATCAAACACAAGGCCTGACATTACATAGACAATATTCAGAACAAACTCTTAAAATATCTTACATAAGTCAACATTCATGTGACTATGCATCTTAGCGAGTAAATATTTACTCGAATCAAGACAGGAATAGGAAAAAACGATTGACGTTGCTCACAGCAAAGGGCGTCCCACTCAAAAATATCAAATGCATGTCTTCTGGCTAACATCAATGAGCAAAAATTGACAAGGTTTTCCAATTCCAATATATTAAACTAATGTCAACTTTGACAAGCTTTTCCCATTCAAAATATGTAATGCCTATGATTGTGGAATGGGCAGGGTTTGTCATCAGTTTGTCATCTGATAGTCCGGTGGCTCAAGGTGACGACGAATGATTAGAGAACCATTTGATGTACTGTGCATGATGTGAAGTATTATGGAGGACACGAACCATCTTAACATTTTGTGCAGTTCCACTAAAATCAAGCTGAGCATCCCTGTGTATTTTGTATTTATATGCTGCCGGAAAACAAAGACACATCAGCACGCACATGAATATTGGCCCCAGTGTCAAGCCACCAATTGGTGGACTAACAAACTAAAAGTACGGTAAATGGATTACCATACCCAGATGCCCCATCATTGTTGCTTAGAGTGACATTGACAGACTTGGAGTCCTGTACTGGCTTCTTGGTACTTGTTTGGGCACTTGTTTGCCCAGTGTTCCTCCGAACCACAAGTAAAGCAGCCATATCTCTTTTTCTCTTTCTTCTTACCCTTCTTAATGGCCGACGCTGGCAGCACCATTCAAACATATAGTCCGGTGGCTCAAGGTGACGATGAATGATTAGAGAACCATTCGATGTATTGTGAATGATGAAGTACTATGGAGGACACAAACCATCTGGACATTTTGTGCAGTTCCACTAAAATCAAGCTGAGCATCCCTGTGGATATCGTATTTATATGCTACAAGAAAACAAAGACACAGCAGCACACACGTGAATATTGGCCCCAGTGTCAACCCACCAATCGGTGGACCAACAAACTGAAAGTACGCTAAACAGATTACCATACCCAGATGCCCCATCATTGTT
This sequence comes from Aegilops bicornis, assembly GCA_021605145.1. Lineage (NCBI taxonomy): Eukaryota > Viridiplantae > Streptophyta > Magnoliopsida > Poales > Poaceae > Aegilops > Aegilops bicornis. The sequence continues at coordinate 449,691,400 of CM038671.1, read as the reverse complement.
GCTTAGAATGACATTGACAGATTTGGAGTCCTGTCCTGGCTTCCTGTACTTGTTTGGGCACTTTTTGCCCAGTGCACTCCACGTGTTGTAGAGTTTCCTATGCTCTCTGCAGACTAGTCATGTCCCTAGCGTCTACTAATACTCTGTAAAGCTTCTCGATCAGTCCTTGTGTAATGTAGCGCAAATAAAGGATCGCTTCTTTCTCGCAAAGTGGTAAGACCAACTGGACCCACTAATGCAGCAGTTTGCCTTAGACACATTGGCTCCTATTGTGCAGTTCAACTAAAATCGAAGTCGGAATAAAACTGAGCTTTAATTTTGATATCCCTGTAAGCAACAAAAGGTATAAGGGAAACAATTACTGAGAAATAACGGTTGATGACTTGTAATCCCAGAAGAAAAACATCTCTTGATCTACCTTATCTTAACGGGAAACAAAGCAGAGAGTAGCAATTCTCAATCGGTGTGATTCATTCATATTAATCGAGACATTATCTTAACAATGCCTTGTTTCAACATGTATAAAGAAGGACAAAGGTAAAAAGTATCATTCCTAAAAAATGCGATTGATTCATTTTAATGAGACATTATCTTAACAATACCTTGGTTAAACATGTAGAAAGAACTACAAAGCAGGATAGTACCATTTGTAAAACATCAGAATCGATATATAATAACAGAGACATTATCTGAACAATACATTTCTTAAACATGTACTCCGGACGATCCCTAACAGAAATGGTACTCCCGCCGATCCCTAACAAGTGTTGTACTTTTGGACTAAGATTCAGTAGTTAATTCTGAGGAAAGTCGGTACTGACCTTTCAAGACCAAGATTTGAAACAACTCGTGAGGAAGACCTGATAGAGATCTCAACACATATATGGAAATCCGGTCTCATTTTGTGCAGGTCCACCAAAATTAAGTGAAGCAAAATGTCGCAATAGCAACAAGTTGAATAGATATCCCTATTTTAGCAGAGGCAAAAAAGGAAATTACTGGCCAATAAAGGGGGATGAAACATGCAGCCACAAAAATGGTAATCCCACCAATCCCTAACAAGTGTTGCAGTTTTGAAATAAGATTCAGTAGTTAATTATGAGAGTGGCATTGCTTAATTTTACCAGCGGCATTAGATTAACAAAAAGCATAAACAGTTCCAGGGGAGAGTGGGTGCAACAACAACATGTGCTTCCATCTACTTATAAAGGGGGTGATGCCGAGTTTGTTATAACAAACCAACAAGCATAACGTCTAGGTTGGTCCCATTTTTGTTCACTACTTAATGGGAAAAGACAACAATACAATAGCTTAAATCAACATTTATTTAAAACAGTACCAATACAAGTAGCACAACATCTCAAAACACACTGCACGATCATGTGGATGAAGGCAAGTACCAACCTGTCATGACGCACCCAAGATCACGCATTTAATCTGCCAACACGAATAGGAAATCCAATCTCGCTTTTGTGCGATTACTCTGAAATGAAGTAAAGTCGCCAGTGTGACATTTAAATTTGCTATAGCAACAAGTTGAATAGATATCCCTGATTTAACAGAGGCAAAAAAGGAAACAATTACTGCCAATAAAGGAGGATGAAACATGCGGTCACAAAAAGAAGCATCTACCTTATCTTGATGGAAAACAAAGTATAGGACCGTAGCATTTCTAAAACGGTTGCATTGATTCATATTAACAGAGAAATTCTCTTAAAATAGTTCAGTAGTTAATTCTGAGAGTGGCATTGCTTAAAATACAATAGCTTCGATTCAACATTTATTTAAAACAGTACCAATACAAGTAGCACAACATCTCAAAACACACTGCACGATCATGTGGACGGGACATGGGACATGCCAGCACCATGTGCGTCCACACGTATAAATGGGTGATGCATATGTAGCCAAGCAGCAAATCTAGTCCTGCACAAACTACCCGACCCCCCCCCCCTAGTTTCTTTCCCTTTTCAACAAAAAGTTTGGTTCCTTACAGATGTGTGTACTGGGTTACCCCCTTTTTCCCTTTTCGACCAACAAAGCGGCTGGATAGCTAGTCTATGCTACTTTCCCTCCTCATTTCCTCATTGAACCACGTCCTAGATTCATGCTCCACCCCACCGCACCCTTCTTTCCTCTTTGAACCAAGACCTAGATTCGACTACAGAATCGAAAAAGATCAGCATGCAGCTAGACCAATGACGCTTTCAAAGAAACTTATACCTTAGGGTCGTCGGGATGTGGCAAGGCATGCGTGGGAGGTCGGATCTGCCCACACTATGTAATGACAATGAGGAAGAAGGGGTCGGTGGCCCTCCCGCACACGCAGGCTGGGTGAAAGAGAAAAGCGCAGCCAGGTGGATTGCCTCCCTCGCCGAAGGCGATAGAGTGAACGCTGCACCTCCTCCCTTCCCATGCGGCGGGATCCTGGACGCCTCCTTCGCCAGCTGTGAGGGGGTGAGAGAGACAGAGGCCACAACACAGTCTTGTTTAGATCTGGTGAAGAGGGTGAGAGACAATGAATATAGCAAACCCTAGCAAAGGAACGCTGAGCCTCCAGCGTGTGTATATATATATATATGTAGTGCGGCGAGAGTGTGGAGAGTGCAAACCCTAGCGAACAAGCACTGAGGCTCTAGCTTATATATATATATATATATATATATATATATATATATATATATATATATATATATCTTGTAGTACTGATCGAGCTCTGGTGCCTTAAGCACTGCTTTTGGCTGTATGACAGGTGGGCCAGCCATATTTTGGGCCCACCTGTCATAAACCCAAAGGCAGGTGCACTAAGTCAATGAAGCTGCGTCCATATAGTCGTGTATACGACTAATATATAGTGGAGTGGTTTTCTTATTCTCTCCATAACAATCATTTTAAATTGTGTAAGTACGAAACGAAACTCTTTATTTAACGTACCAGTGAAGAAAACTACTACTCCCTCTGTTCCTAAATATTTGTCTTTCTAGAGATGTCAACAAATGACTACATACGGACCAAAATGAGTGAATCTACACTGTAAAAAATGTCTATATACATCGGTATGTGGTAGTCCATTGCAAACCACTTGAAAGACAAGTATTTAGGAACGGAGGGAGTACTTCCGACGAACTAACGATCCACGCGTCCTGGTCGCACTTCCTGTCCTTCACGTGCGGTACACTACCCTCCCTTAAGTGAACAACCACACATGCGCCAAATTATGGGAAACATGTGAGAGTGTGTACAAATAAAGAATTTTAATTTCAATTATCGGGAAGGTTTGAGAGTATGTACAGTTTGCCCTCCCTAATAATTATGGTTTTTTATGTTCGGCCTAAACTTGATCAAACTTTACAAAGTTTGACTTCAGTCAAATCTAATATGCAGAGTAAATAAAAATGGAGGGCTACTACGCCCATCCGGGTTTTTAGTCCACACCATTTTTTTTATCAAAGTTAATAGCTGGACAAATAAAATTACAGGGGAGCTGGAGACAAAGTTGTGAGAAGGCTTAGAAATCAATACGAAACTTATGCTCTTAGTACCAAGGTCGATCCTTCTTCGAGGAAACATTTGGTTCATTTCCAATTGTGTGATAAAATTGCACCAACGTGAAAGACGACTGTGTCTCCAACGCAACCAAGGTGAACTGACGAAGGATATAATCTTTGTGGGTAACAAGCAAAGAGCACTGATGGAAGACAACTTGTTTTTCATTGAAAATCGATCAGCTTCACCAGCCGACGCAACCATAAGGCGCAACCATGAGCATCGATAGGTCATCGTGGTGATGCATCATCCATTGGGCATCAAGTTTGGGTGAGGCACCTATGAAGTTCGACAAATCCTCACTGTGGTCTGTTTCTTCTCAGTAGTCAAGCTCGAGGAAGGAAGAACCACAAGGCAGAGGGCAGTCAGGCGGAACAACAATGGCCATCCAATTTTGTGCAGTTCCACTAAAACTGAGGAAGACATGCCCGGGTATGGAGATACGCATCGCTGTTTCCAAAAATATAAAAAAGGGATATAGTGTTGTTACTTTGTTTTACAAGATTAACAACGACATCTCAATTGTCAATAAGAATTATGAAAAGTACACCAACAGAAAGAAGCATCATGATTATCTTGATGGGAACTAAACCAGGATACCCAAGAAAAAAAGCATTTCTTCATTTAACCAGTGATGGTATTAGATTAGCAGCAGCAATAGGAGCATATGGACAATGACCGCACAACCACCATGTACTTTTTGTCGAAACAACATGTATACCTCCACCGAGGCATAAATCAAGACAACTTTTCGAGTGGCATTTCCTCTATAATAGTAGGTGATGTTGGACCAGCCGACGAACCCTAGCTACTATACATGGGGAGCTAGGGAGTAGTTGCATAGAAGAAAACCCGCATGCAGCAACCTGGGGAGCTGGACCAGTACAAGAATTTATACCTCAGGTGGGCGAGATGTCGCTTAGGCGGGCGGGCGGATCTACCCACACGACGGTAGCGAACAAGGGCACGGAGGACCTTCGTCCGTGCCAGCGCTGGCTCCGAGAGGACGGTGCACATCGGCTTCCTCCATCGCCGATGGCGACAACGTCAACGCTGCACCTCCTCACCTCCCGCAGCGGACGGGATTCGGCCGGATCTGTGACCACCGGTGAGGAGAGAGATAGTGTGGACACTGTCATCTTGTTTTGATATGGAGAGGGTGAGAGAGCGAGACGCGAGAAACTCTATCAAACAAGAGGCTATAATGGAGTAAAACAATCTCTCCATAGCAGTGGTTTTAAATAGAATACGCGCGTTCTCGGAAAAAAGAAACGAAAACTGGCGGACAATTTTTTAACGTACCAAGAAAGAAAACCCGATCAAAAACACGCCCCCGCTTCCAGGCCGCGAGAGTCGTCGTGCACACATACATAGACATAGACATGCATATCCGTGTTTACGTAAAATTCGATTTCCATCTCCATCTCCAATCATATTTGTCCAATTGGCACATTATTTATGTTGTTAATTATATACGCGGCAATATTAACGTACAACATATCTTGTTTGCGGGCATTCGGACCGCTGCCACGGCCGCTCCTGACCAACCCGAACCCTGTTCATCACCCGCGCGTGCTTCCCGCCCGAAACGGTTAGTGCCGCATTCATGCCCGACCAGAGTGGACGCGACCTCTCACTGGCGCCGGCATTGAAGCGGCACGTCGGCCGAGAGAGCGTGGCCCGCGCCGCTTCCTGGTGCACGCGACTGCTCCACGTTCAAAGGTCGCAATAGCCGGCCGCAACATGCATGTAAAAAGTTCTTGGGAGTCTGTACAGCTTAGCTGTCCTCCCCAACTCGTCAATCTCTTCCAGAGTACTAGTACTCCATGGCGTGATCCATCGACAAGCATGCGGAAAGTTATCGATACTCGGTTTGCGGTGAGTGGCATGCCGAGCGACCGTGTGGGGTCGAGCCGTGGAGGAGGGTGAGACACGAACGCGACGGACGTGATTTAAACGTTGGTTTTGCTCTATGGCGCGATCCAACGAAACAAAAAGTTGGTTTCTCTCCGTTTCCATTTTTTCTCCAGAAAAACGAAAACTTTCCACTTCATCACATGTAGAAGCCGGTAGAAGTAGAGAAAGATCGACATGGAGATGGAGCTACGTGGGGAGCTGCAGCAGTGGAGCAAGCCGGCTCCAAAAGGAAGATGGACTACCTGGGACGTCCGGATGTAGCTAGAAGGGCGGTTGGGACGCGGCATCGGCCCATACCGCGGTGACCCCCGATTGGGACGCACCGACTGTGGATTTTCTCCCTCGCCGACGTCGACCGCGTCTACGCAGAACATTGTTCCCTTCCTCACCGCTGGGTCAGCCGGATATGTGACCAGCGGTGTGGCCACCGTCGTTCTATGCTTGTGAAGAGAGCAACCCAAGCAAGCAGGCTTGTAGCTTAGGCTCCTGCTAGTGTATATATAGTGGTTTTTTTTCTCCATATCAACCATTTTATATTGCGTACGTGTCATTGAAGAGTGAAATGATGGTTGCTGCTTCTGACTAACTTACTGTGTGATTTGAATGCTCCTTTAGTGGCCCCTACACGTACTCCCCCTACGTGTATGCAACAGTCACACGTACACATGGATGCAAAAATGCGTGCGACACCCTAATGCATGCATGTCCGAGCACACGACGAAACACACACGGTCACACTCAAGTGCTCAACCTACACGTGCATGCACACACATACTCAGCCAGGGTGAGCTAGTGACCGTATAAACAATGAAAAATGTATATATTGAGCGCAATGAGCGTATTATGAAGTCCACTGACCATATTTATACAAATATACAGTGACAGACAATGTATTTATCTCATTTGAAATTAAGCCATATTAACCGGAGAGGAGGCTGTATGGACTAGCATTACTTTGATGTGTCCCATCAACTTGCCGAACGAGGAGAAGCTTGCGCGCCGTAGCTCATAGGACAAGGAGAAACTTTTGACTAATGCAAGCTATCCTTCGCTCAGACGGTGGACGTGCAATAGTTAATTCGGTGTTAGATTGCCAGAAGCATACACTGTACTAGTACTATTATTGTTGCACTTCCCGAAGAGGTGAACAACCAAGCGTAAAGTTTACTAGTACTAGTACTACTACTATACTAGTCTATAGAGGTATGCACTACACTAGTATTAGGATCCAGATGGAGGAGTGTCTGCACTCTTATTATATTTTTAAAATATGATAAAGCAATCTTCAACACATTTGGTTCTCTTCGAGGGTTGTCGCATGTGATAATGGAAGTTGATTGCATGGAACACTCACCACAATTCTCGCTTAATTCTGGCTCATATCCTGATACAAATAGGAGCGCTCGGTAATATTTCCTCTTTTTTTGTTATTCAGCATGTAAAAGGTCAGCAAACCTTGCGGCGCATCTTTGTGCGAACCGTGCTTCTTGCCTTGACTAATGTGGCCGAGAGCTGGCTTGATGAAACACCTCACTTCCTACTTCATTTTTTGCGGGGTACCTCGCTTCCTAGTGACTAGTGTCTTGGTTGATCTTCCTAAGAATGCTTATATATGAATAAAGCTCTCTCATTTACCCGCAAAAAAGATTAAGCCATATTAACCGGAAAGGAGGGAGTATGGACTAGCACTACTTGTTGGTGTGTCCCGTCAACTCGCAGAACAAGGAGAAGCTTGCAGGACAAGGTGAAGCTCACACGCTTTTGACTAATGCAACGCACTCGCCAGGCAGTGGACATGCATCAGTTCATTCGGTGTCGATTGCGAGAGGCATACATCGTAGTACCGAACATGCGGAGTACCATCATTGTTTGACTTCACGAAGAGGCGAAGAGCCAAGCGCAAGTTTTAGTAGTACGAGTAGTACTACTACTAGAACCGCATGGTGGAGCCTCTGCATTTTACTTTTTAATCTACGATAAAGTACACATTTATTCCGGAGAAGGGCGGAAAACGGCAGCCCAACATGTAATGATGATATCGATCAACCATCCTCGAATATATCTTGGCCTCCGTGCGAAGCTAAATGCGTGTTCTCGCTTCGCCTCTCTCAAGCAACGGCGGGTTGGCCATTTTGCCGCCAATTGAGATCGGTTTGCTCACACTCCGGTCCCACATGTCGCTGATATGCCAAGAGGAGGTGCGTTGACCGACCGCCATACGCTGCATTTGGTTTTGCACCTTCATACTACTCCTCCCTCATCACGCTTAATGTATGGCGCTTCATTATGATGCATTTCTCTCAATGCATTTCCACCACCAGAGAGACTTTAGACGCGTTTGGTTTAATGCTCAATTAATTAGGGCGTGGTAACCGCAATTTTCTCTCGATGTAGTACTACGGAGTGGAGTAAGTGCATGCATGTGTGTACCCGGGGTGGAAGCACTGCATGCATGTGTGTACGCATTATTTCCTCTAGTAATAGACACCGTGCTATAACTACCAATGCTATTTTTCAGGCCAATCGCTAGTCGCCTTGGTTCCAGAGATTTTCTCTTTTCAAGCGCTCTATAAACAAAGTGATGATGGAGTAGTATGAGCGGATTCAAAGAAGAGCGTATTGATGGTTGCTTCTTCTGAGCAACTTACAGTGGGAAAGGTGGGGCTTATGATTTTACTGCTCATTACTCACTATTAATGCGGCGCAACAACCGGTCTGAGTCTCCCATGCGGCTGTGCACTACCCCCTCGGTTCTTAAATATACTCCAGAGTATTTGTCTTTCTAGAGATTTCAACGAGTGACTACTCAAATATTTGTCTTTTAGAGATTCAAATGGACTACTACATAGGATGTATATAGACATATTTTAGAGTGTAGATTCACTCATTTTGCTTCGTATGTAGTCACTTGTTGAAATCTCTAGAAAGACAAATATTTAGGAACGGATGGAGTACACATACGAAGCAAAATGAGTGAATCTACACTCTAAAATATGCCCATTTGAAATTTGTAAAAAGAAAAATATTTAGGAATGAAGGAGTATAATTTTGTGCATGGCACATGGACCCAGATGCCGAAGAGGCTTCTGGCAATGCTATCAAGCTTCCAACATTTTTTTACATAATTGACGTACTATACAAATAATTTTCCACCGACATGAAATTGTACAATGGTGTGAGCTTTCAGCTTTTGTTTTGTGTGTCTTGCCATCGATGCTCTTTCAGAAACAATAAAAAACTAACTTCCTTGCTAATCAGAGCTAATATTTACATCACAACTGAAGACAAAGTTGTGAGTAGGTGTTAAATTAAAATTGATCCATGCTTTCATTGGCAACAACGTCCCCCCAGCTCTATCTAAATCAACAAGGCATGTTGGGAAAAAAGTAGCTGTCTGGAGCATGCAACATTCCGATCATTTTGTGCAGTTCCACTAAAATAGAGCTGAGCTTACCTGTTCCAAAGATATTAAGTGTGATTACGATAATAGAGGACTACTGATGAAACAATAAACACACAAATAGAAGCCTGTCACCTTTGCAGTCTCTCTTAAGACTAACTAGTTGGAGAAGATTAGGCTCGGAGTTGGATGAGGAAGATAGAGCAAAACCAATCTCCCTTTGTGCAACAAGACCTTTGAAATGTAGAGACGTTGTTCGCGTGTGACATTTTGGTAGAACTGCACAAAACACTCTTAAGAAAAAGTGATTTGTGCAGTTCACCAAAAGGTCATAATAGCAACGAGGTGAAATGGACAGCCCTGTTTGCAAAAAAGAGGTAGAAAGGAAACACCATCGCCAATAACAGCTTGATGACACATGCATTTAAAAAAGAAGCATATTCCTTGTTCTAAGGGAAGATAACAACACGGTTGTGTTTGTCTAAAACGGCGTGAGGACAAGATTGCAATATGGAAGGTACGCCGGACGAGCTACGTTTTGGGCAAAGAACTATGGAAGATCCACATGCAGCGACGTGGGAAGACGGGAAGTGGGCAAGGCCGGAGGGGATACCTGGAGGTCGTCGGGTTGTAACTAGGTGAGCGGCGGCGGGCGGAATCTGCCCATACTACGGCAGCGAGCAGGTGGTGTAGGCCCTACCACGCCGGAGCTTGGTCGGAGAGAACAGCATGTACTGCAGATCGGGACGTGCTGCCTCGGCGCCGTCAAACGGAGAAACGATGCACGTCCTCCCTTTCCGCCGGATCAGTGACCAACGGTGAGAGAGAGAGGCCACCATAGCCTTGTGTAGATAATCTTAAGAGATACAAACCAGGGAGGCAGGCTCCATTGTATATAGTGGAGCGGACTACCTTTTTCTCCATAAAAATCGTTTTATATTCTGTGTACGTGCCGTTGAGCAATATAACTTTATTTAAAAATAACGCGCCAACGCATCAAGTCGAACTTTGTTTCGTGCACGCGTGGTACACAACCTCCATAGGTAAACAACCGCTACACGCGTTCAAATTAGCACGTGGGCTGCCATTTCATACAGAAATGAGCTCCACCGTGTGTTGCGCGGGTGTGGCTGGGCACGAAGCGTGAGTACGTGCACGGTGCACCTATTCTCTTCTTGTATACGTACACCACGTACGTGGGGTTGTGTGAGAGAGATACAAACATAGAGAGATAGTATAGTGTGTGGGTTCGTGAGAGTTTTTTTTGGGGGGGGGGTGGGGTCAATCAAAAAATGTAACATATGCAATGTGTGTGAAATAGAGTTCTGGATATATCATATATATAGAGCGGGGATCCACGAGAAGAGAGTGGAGGTATCATCGGCTTGAGGTGTCCATAGAATCGAAGAGAGGGATGATGTGTGTGTGTGTGTGTGTGTGTGTGTGTGTGTGTATGATCGATAAAGAGTGCCATCGAATTTGTGTGTGACCACGTCAAAGATATAGAGTGGCTGGCCTACTGGAACGTGAGAGGGGACAGGTGCAATTTGTCTCTGTGGCATGGATACCTACCTACAGCGCTCGACTATCGGTGTGTGGTTGGGGGGGGGGGACGGAGGCCTAATTAACTATAGAGGTACAATGGCTGGTATATGTGTGGAGGAGGAGAGAGGCCTACCTCATGTATTAAGGGAGATCGATCTACCTCATGTATTAAGGGAGATCGATCGGCATCCATGCATATGTGCAGGAGAGGAATAAGGTTGGGAGAGAGACAGAGCTAGAGTGTTGGAGGGGGTGGTAGTGGAGTTGCTTCTAACAAATGGTGGGATATGCTTGCCAGACAACCGGGGCACGCCTGCAATATCAATAAGAGAGGGGATGGCTGCTCGTCTGCGGCACGCGTGTGAGAGACGGGTCAGGAGGCCTGCACGAATGATGGGGGGGGGGGCGATATGGCTATGGTAAGTAGACATAACTACATAGGAAGATTAATCGTCCTTTGTCAAAGAAAGGAGTGACATAACTTGTGAGGTACGTCGATCGATGGGGGGGAATAGTTAAAAGTCTACCTAGGTATATGTTGGGAGATCGATCGGTATACATACATGTGTGTGTGTTAGAAGCAAATGAGGCACGGGGAGAAGGATAGAGATAGAGAGAGGGATGCATCTAGGAGGTGGTGCGAGAGTCATACTATATCGAGGGGGAGGAGTGTGCGAGTACGGGATCGATGAAAAGAGTGGTGGGAGTTAGGCATGGACGGTGATAAGAGAAGAGGGGAAGCGTGTGTTTTGTGCTAGGCACACCTGGCTAGAGAGGCATATCGATCGATGTGTGCCCTAAAGAAGGAGCTGGGGGGCCTACACACACCGTGGGTGAACGAACTAAAGTGAAAATACGAATTTGCGCGATGGAGCTAGAGAATTCTGAGGGAGGGTTAGACGGATGCGGGCGTGTGCATGCACGAGAGAAAGTTAGCGCTAGCTAGCTACAAAGATAAGAGGCTTGTGTGGGTGTAAAAGATGAATAGAGATCATACTTCATTATAAAAAGCAAATTCGGATATTTGAAGAATTTATCATAGTGTTTTAAACCGACGCATGTGTGAATATATATAACGGTGATACACATGGTGTGGTTATGAACATGTTATACTACATATAATATATTTTATCTCTACTCTTATAAAAAAACAGAGTTGTTGATGGTGGTGTGCCTACCAACCTGCAATATAGGCTGTCCGATTTATATTTGACGGATAGGAAGGGAACTATGGCAATTTTGAAAAAAGATACCCACACCCCTCTCCATATTTGCAAATTAGGACTCCCGTTGATCATGTTGATGTTCTGTGGAACGCATGGGCATCTTGCTAGTACTACGATAATATATAGAACATTGATCATAATTTGGGCTAATGTGTGGCTTTGCAGCTCAGTGTCTAAATACTTTTCATAATGTAGGGGCGGGGCACTATACTATGTGTGATAAACACGGTGTACATATGGAACATGGTTTAGATTATGAATATATAGTTAGTACAACAAATGTACTATTATTTGGAATCAACATCAAGTGTATTAAAAAAAAGAATTCGAGTTCATGTAGTACACATAGTTCATATCTATCTCTATAGTAATCATGTGGTGTATTATTAAGGTAATACACGAATGATGGTTGAAGTTGGCAACAATCATGATTGTAGATTCTTATTGAAATAGAGAAACGAATCCAAATTTAGTTCGAATTGCAGCGGTAGTATAGACATTTGGAATGCACTAAAATGTTGGTATGAGTAGGTTACATTCATTAAACATACAGCGAAAAAATTTAAATTGAAATAACATGGATTCATACTACCTCCTTCCATCTATATAGAGGCGTAATGCGTTTTAAGACCGCCTTTGACTATTGACAAGATTAATAGTACATGACATGCACAATGTGAAAATTATATCATTGAAAGAACCTTTCATGCATTTAATTTAATAAAGGTGCTTTGTGTAAGTTGCATGTCATATATTATTGCTCTAATATTTGGTCAAAGTTAGCATCAAAAAACGCATTAGGCCCTCTATAGATGGAAGGAGGGAGTAGCTTTGAATAGCATTTTTATAGTAAAACGGGACACGACTCTCTCTTTGTGTGGTGTGAATAGTTTTATTTTTTTCATTTTTTTTGGTTGAGGGAAGTGCGAATTGATTTGGTACGTACAAGTACAATATTACATGTTAGGCTTGTCCCTAAAATTCAACCCGCGCCTTGTTATATCCCGAAAATTCAGATATCGTGCTCCCAAAATTGGCGCCTTCACAACCCGCGCCTTGCTATCCAGAAATTACAACGCGCGCGCAAACTCCCTCCAGCTGCCAAATCCCGACACATGAAATCCCCCTTCTAACCCTGAGCCAAAAGGGCCGCTAGTTCAAATCGGTGGGGGTACTTTTGTAACACACCCTACATTTTGGACAAGCGCGTCCCTAAGTCATGGTTCACCCCCTCCCATCGGCTCTTTTTTCCATTAAAAATCCCAGGCCGCCATAACCTCTCCGCTCCAGCCGCGAAACCCCACCCTCCTTCGTCCGCCACCACACCGCTGCCCAGCCGGAGCCTCTTCCCCGATGACGTAGTCCACTGCAATAGCTCGACGTCCCTCGTCCACCTCCCCGGATGAGGATCCGTCGTCCATCTCGTCGTCCCGCCGGTTCAGCCGCCCCATCCTCCACCTCCAAGGAGCTGCTCCGACGATCGCCTCGTCTATCGCAGCTGCTCCATCCCCACAGCGCTGCCTTAACATCCTCCACCAGAACTGCAACATCCTCACCGACTCCTCGGATGAAGCCGAGGCCTACTCGGCGCCACCAAAGAGGTTGTACACTCATCGCATCGCACCTTCTCCTTAGCTCAACCTCCCGGCGCCGACGGTGCTCCATCCCGCGCCCCCATGGATCGGCTACCTTGAAGCCGGCGCCGCGGGCGACATCTCCACGGCGGCTCTCCCCCAGCGCGAGGCCGCTTCGGTGGTGGCGTCCATACCAGCCGGATCTGCTGCTGCTGCTCCGGCTCTCGCTCGCTCGCGCTGCTGCTGCTGCTCCCGCTCTCGCTCGATCGTTTGCTCGCCCAGCTACTGCTGCTCCGGCTCCCGCTCGCTTGCTCGCGCTGCTACTGCTACTCTCCCCCTCGCTCGTGATGCTGCTCTGCTCCGATTTAGCTACACTTTAGTCGACTAAATCGACTTGTGGCTTAGTCGATTTTAGGGGGCTCACGGAGTTAAGAAAGAACCACCAGCTTGGGACGGGGGCTCACCGGAGAGGTACCCCACTATCTATCTTAGGGTTCAGGGTGGGGGCGGGGGGCCTATAGGGCTGGCCGGGGCGGCGGTGGACCGGCGATGGGGAGTTGTTTCGGGGTGGCGAGGCGGCGCTAGGGCCGGCGGTTCGGTCGGTGGTGGCTGGCGGCTTGGGGGTGCAGGTTGAAGATGAACTGCAGGCCCTCCCTAAACTACATGTCAAGTGCCTCTCTGCTACCATTGCGTTCAGTTTCGACAGTAACATTCAGATTCCACAGTAAATTTCACTTTCAACAGTTAAGAGCAGAGTCAACAGTTTTTACCTCATCTATTGTAGTCAGGTGGTTTTTGGTGATGTAAATTTTACATCTATGATACATCATCTATTGGAGATGCTATTAGAATCCCACTTGAGATTGATGATGTCTGTCTTGTGCTGCTTCAGCCTTGACGTCTTACGGCTCACCGGGGCTGCTCCAACGACAGAACGATCCATCACAACAGAGCAGTGCCCTAGACGCCGTCTACAGATTCCACAGATCTTCCTCCACACCTCCGACAGCCACCTCTGCCTCAACTGCTTCAGCGACCAACCCAATGATGTTGAGGCCGACACGGCTACGGCAAAGAGGTTGTACACTTGTTGCATCACTTATTACTATACATTCATGTCGATCTATTAGGGCTATTTTGATTCGACGAAAAAACATAGCAATGGGGAATTTTCCAATGGCACTCTACTATTCAATTATTCATGCATTTTGTTGCAAGGAATGAAGCAAAACATCCACCTGGACCTACTTTTCAAAATCCTATGCATGAAAACAAGACCAAGTGCATTAGTAGCAGAATAACATTCTAACTGTACACGCTTTCATATGGTTTCACTTTATTTTGGCCATGTTTCTTTGCATTCCTCTGTTCTTCCAATTCTTGTAACCAAACATCAAGTTGACAGAAATCCTGTGTTTACAAATTCTCTGTTTACCATGTGCATTCCTATCCTATTCCGGTGTTTTTCCTATCCCTGCGTTTTTAGAATCATGCAAGCCAAATGAGCCCTTACAGAATTACTTCCGTTACAGGTAGGTGTCGAAGGGAACTTTGTGTGGTTTGTCCTGCTCCTGCCGCAACGTCGTCCACCTCAACTGAGCTGCTCCATCGACAGAAACATCCACCAAACCAGACATCACGACTCCTGACCGTCTTTCGCCGTCTCGAGATCTCCTTCCCGCCGCGGCACCACATAGCAACGCATCACCATCATCGACTCAACAGATGAACACGAGGAGTACACGGGTCCACAAGAGAGGTCGCACTCTTTTGTTTCTGCTTATGTTATGCATTGCTTAAAATTACCTGCTACTTTATCGTCATGTTCACCTCTTGGACTCCAAGGCAGGTCCAAATTAATGTTCAAATTTGAGTTCTAAATTAGTTGTGAGGCACATATCGAGGAAGCAATGGATAGTATCTCTGTCTAATATCTGGTTCACCTAGGGTATGCCTATGTTGTTCATCTTGGGTGGGAAACAAATAGTAAACCAATCATCATCTGTCTTTTTATTAAATTAAAGCAATCATTAGCCTGCTATCATTATTTTTGGATCCATCCACTGGTTGTTACCATCACTCTAAATTTCTGCATGCTCTCCTTACATAATATCACCATATTTTTTTCGTATGCATGTCAGATATTGTACATGATCATCTTGAACATGTAGAGAAAAGAGAAGAGTTTTGCGCGGCAATACAATGTCATGCAGACATCGCTCCATGGTGGGTTCAATGGCAAACCCTCCCCACCCCTCTCAAGATTGTAATTTGCTACCTCCTGAGCACTGCCTTGGTTTTCCCTTGAAGAGGAAAGGGTAATGCAGTAAAGTAGCATAAGTATTTCCACAGTTTTTGAGAACCAAGGTATCAATCTAGTAGGAGATCACGCACGAGTCCCTCACACCTACACAAACAAATAAGAACCTCGCAACCAACGCGATAAAGGGGTTGTCAATCCCTCAACGATCACTTACGAGAGTGAGATCTGATAGATATGATAAGATAATATTTATGGTATTTTTTATGATAAAGAGAAATAAAGATGCAAAGTAAAATAAAAGGAAATAGAAATAACTAAGTGTTGGAAGATTAATATGATGGAAAATAGACCCGAGGGCCATAGGTTTCACTAGTGGCTTCTCTCAAGATAGCATAAGTATTACGGTGGGTAAACGAATTATTGTCGAGCAATTGATAGAATTGAGCATAGTTATGAGAATATCTAGGTATGATCATGTATATAGGCATCACGTCCGCGACAAGTAGACCGAAACGATTCTGCATCTACTACTATTACTCCACACATCGACCGCTATCCAGCATGCATCTAGAGTATTAAGTTCATAAGAACAGAATAATGCTTTAAGTAAGATGACATGATGTAGAGGGATAAACTCATGCAATATGATATAAACCCCATCTTTTTATCCTCGATGGCAACAATACAATACGTGTTGTTTCCCTTACTGTCACTGGGATCGAGCACCGCAAGATTGAACCCAAAGCTAAGCACTTCTCCCATTGCAAGAAAGATCAATCTAGTAAGCCAAACCAAACTGATAATTCAAAGAGACTTGCAAAGATAACCAATCATACATAAAAGAATTCAGAGGAGATTAAAAAATTGTTCATAGGTGATCTTGATCATAAACCCACAATTCATCGGATCTCGACAAACACACCGCAAAAGAAGATTACATCGAATAGATCTCCAAGAAGATCGAGGAGAACTTTGTATTGAGATCCAAAGAGAGAGAAGTAGCCATCTAGCTAATAACTATGGACCCGAAGGTCTGAGGTAAATTACTCACACATCATCGGAGAGGCTATGGTGTTGATGTAGAAGCCCTCCGTGATCAATGCCCCCTCCGACGGAGCGCCGGAAAAGGCCCCAAGATGGGATCTCATGGGTACAGAAGGTTGCGGTGGCGGAAATAGGTTTTTGGCTCCGTATCTTATAGTTTGGGGGTACGTAGGTATATATAGGAGGAAGAAGTACTGTAACATCCCAAATTTTGGAATGTTAATATAATTAATTGAATTGTTTGTTTGTTTGCTTGAGTGAATTAAACTTGAGTGAAATTTGAACCTTTTCAAAAACTTTTGAATGAGAGGGAATAAAATGACTTTCCCTTCTCCGGTAAATTCAAATTCATCCTATTAAAATCAATGAGAGAAGATGACATGACTTCTTCAACTATAAAGAATTTGAACGGAGTTTTGCAATTTAATTCTTTCAAATATTTGCACTTGCTTCTCTATTTTTCTTCCCGAGAAATACCCCGAAAATAAATTCTTGCAAGCAAGAAAGAGCGGAGGAAAATGACCCTCCAAAATCAGGGGCATTTTTGAAAATATTTGAGCCAAGAAAAACCAAAGTTTTTATTTAAAAATTATTTGCAAAAAGAAATAAAGCCTTTAGGGATTTTCTGAAAAACATTTTTTTAAGTTTTTATTTTGGCCGTGGAATAATGCTCATCATCTACATTTTATTTTTCTGATAATTTTAGTATATAAAAACTCTTTATTCGAATTGATTTGATTTCCTTTTATTGTTTTAGTTTCCTAATTTTAAAAATAGGAATGGAATCGTTTTTATTAGGAAAAACCTCTTGGCCCATTAAGCACTTTCCTATTCTAGCCCAACAAGAGATCATCTCCTTCCTCTGTTTCCTCTCACGTTCTGAAGCTTTCCATATCCATGGAGACAGGAATCTCCACCTTCCCGATCTCCCTCGTCTTTCCATCCCAGCGCCTCCCGAGACCGCCTATAAAACCCCTCCTCTCCTCGTTCCATTTTTCCCATCACCACGCCTCCCTGCCCGTAGCCACCTCGCCACCGTCCTCTTTTTTCCTGCCTAGAACGCTCACCAGGAGCTCTCCCAGGAGCCCGACGCCAGGAGTGAGCAGCACCTGAGGGCGCCCAGCACCACCTCCCCAAGCGCCGACCCCCACCCTCGCCGGCGACCTCGCCCCCTCGCTGGAGCAGCCCTCCACATCGCCTTCTCCTTCCTGCCATCTCTGCCTCACGTACAGGTAACTCCGTTTTCGTTTTTCAGATTTATTTCCGTAACAGATTTAGTTCCGTTCTTGTTTAGCTTATAACTTTTGATCTAGAAGTCCAATGATGCTGATTCTTTGTGCGTTAGATCACAATTTTCTTGTTGTTTACAAAAATATATTATTTGTGTATGTTTGGATTTAAAAAAATTGAGTTAGATCAGATTTGAATTAAAGCTTGTTTTGCTTATTCCGGGAGTTTAAAAATAGATTTTAATTAATTCTTTTTGCTCCTGGTCTCTAGGACCTTTGTTTATCCAGTAGTATTTAGTATTTTATTTTCAGGTTAATTTAAATTAAGTTTTTAGCAAAACAGTACTGTCTTAATATTAGTTCTGTTTTAGCTTTTTATTTATTGTTTTTATTAGTTTTAAATTATTTGTTTTGTCACTTTTGACAAAATTAGTTGTGTTTCTGTTAGACAACAGGAGAATATTTATTTTACTTTAAAAAAATTATTTTCCTTAGTTTTGTATGAAACCTTCTATAGGTCATAGTTAGAGTTTTATAAAAGCTTTTTATTTGTTTCTTTTTGCAAATAAAATTTTATGGAAAAAAATACTTTCTGTTAAATTAGTTATTTTACATTTTATTTTCTGTTAATTTATTAGTTTAGTATTTTAATTGTTGTTAAGTTTTTACTTACGGCAAAACTATATTAGATGTTTGTAGCAAAGTCATAGATCTTCGTTAGTAGTTTTTCTTTGTAGTTTTATTTGAAGTTTCTTTTGATTTTGTTTGAGTTTTATTATCGATTTTCCTTGCTGTTTTGATTGTTATTTCGAGTGCTAAAATTGTTTGCTAGGATGTTTGCTTATGTGAATGCTATGTTTGACTATATAGATTTTCAACGGAGTGACGATTAGTTCTACCAAGTCATTTTCCGACGTTGTTATCTTCATCAAGTATTACCGAGCAAGTTCACTTTGACCATTGCTTTCATACCTATGTTTTTATTGCATTTAGTGGCATCCTTGCAACCACACCTCAAGAGTGTTATTGAATCCTTGTAGTTGAGTAGTATGCATGAGGTATGAACCCATCACCCTGTTACCAAGCCCGGGACGTTTTATTTAAATGCTACGCTATAGTAGACGGGGTTTGGTATGAGTGTTCGGAGTGGTGTGAGAAAGGAGGACTCTACGTCAATGGCGACAACTCCATGATGGCATCTGCAAGGACTGCATCTTCAAGGCCTCAAGACTTCAAGACTCGAGACAAGAATTCAATACACACCATCGGGTGAAGGATTTGCCGACGGGCACCTGGAGAAACCAGTGGTTGGCCGGATGCATGGAGAAGCGCCATGACATCTTGCGGAAAGCTTCACCTGCACTCAAAGAGACGGAAGAATACTTCATGCCCGGAAGCTTACCTGCAACCGCAAGTCATTATGGGCTCGCTTGGTTGACCTTAGTTGTGACTGGCTGGGACGGTACTAGCAGATGTAGAACTACGGTAGGATGGGTTGAGTACCGGACGGTGGTCGAGGAACTCTTTGGAAGACCATGTTTGGTCATCTTGTTCTCAAACACCCTGAAGTGCGAGAACGTAAAGAGAGGGATCGAATCTTGCGGGTAAAGTGTACAAACCTCTGCAGAGGGTTTATAACCTAATCGATTAGCCGTGTCCCCGGTTACGGACAATTTGAGCCTCTGGACTTGGATCTATCTCGGAACTCTCAACACCGGATTGATAACTTAATTGTGGGCAACTTATGATGATTTTGGGCTATGAGACATCGGTTGGTGGAACCATGTCATGATAGAAAACTCCTTAGTACAGACTTCATTCTATTCCTTTGATGTAGGTAAAAATAAAAATCAGCTTTTACGCAAAACAAAACTCGAATCTGAGCCATAAAGCCATATTGCATATAGTATAGTTTTATCATCTGTTTTCTCATATTGTGATCTTGCGGTACATTCAATGTCTTGACCTACACGGCTGCAACTTATCATGTTGCAGATATTTTACTTCCGACGGGTAAGAGTATGCAGTGCAGGTTACGGTCTACACTCAACCTGCCGATGGCGTTGATGGGACTCCACACCCGCTTGATTGTTTCCGCTGAGTATTATGAGGTATATATCATTTTACGTTATTTATACATGTGATTGCACTTTGATATATACATTGATGTCTTGTGTGCCAAAGATATCTTGATCCGAGGATGGCACAAGAATACGTAGGCTTGACTGTTCGAGGTCGGGTCGCTTCTGTAAAATGGTATCGAGCACATGTTGGCTGTAGAACGTGACCCTAGAAAATGACTTAGTAATATGAAGACCCCAATAGGAATGACCATTGTTTTGTACTACTCTCGTAACACTGATTCCTTCTCATCGAACCTTCCTTATTTCAACTATAGATGGAGAGCTACATTACGAACAAAAGAGAACACTACGAGAAGGTTCTTGGAGGCCCTTCCTTGTGGAGCTAGTCAGCCGGAAGTTACCGATACACGAGATCAAGGCAACTAAGAGGACGTCTAGATCGTGGGGAGTCAAGACCCAAGTTTTTGGTCGTAAAGAAGCCCCCAAGGCTGCAGACATCATCTTGAACTATAAATGGTGATCGTGATATGGGCATCAACACCGCCGTCCATGATGCTATTGCACGCTTTGTGCTATCGTCATCGGTTGCACTAAACCCACACTTCTTTGGAAGGATGGGATGGCAGAAGTCCGATGGAGCAACTATTGCCTTGACGGAAGCGCAAAAGATGAAGTTTCCCCACTTTTAGTGTACAATCGGGATCTGGAACAATACGTCAAGAATCTTCAGATGGACCTTCCGGAAGCCCTGCTCGACAATGAAGCACTACGAGAAGAGGTCAAGACTCGTAGATCAAGGTAAGCAAGCTGGAGGAGGAGAACCTCGAGATCTCGAGGATGCGTCAAGAACTGAAGAACAGCAAGACCATGTCTCATGCCAAGGACATTGAAATCCAGAAGCTCAAGGAACAACTTCAGGACATACAGGGTCGTCACAAGAAACTCCGTGTCGACAGAGAAAATCTAGCAGAAGAACTGGAGGAGATCAAGTCCACCACGAGAAGAAGCCCGGTGGGGACAATGACCAAGTTCCTAATAAATTAGTAGTATCCCACCATGAGAGAAATAAAGATGAACGCTTTCTCAATTTAAGTATCGACCATACCAACTTATGTGGGTGGCGATATCAGTAGTATTGATTGAATAAATGAATGCTTGGTTGCTATTATTTTTGTATGTTTCTTGAATGGTTGGATAGATGCGATATTCAGAGGCTTGTAATTATTTCAACCATGAGAGACGTAAGTTACGGAAGAATGGTAGAAGGCCTTCATATGGGAACAGCATCAGAATTGGAAACTCCCGAGCATTGAAGACACAAGAAATGAGGACTTAGAAACGAAACCATAGTAGAACGGCCCATTACAAACGATAATTTTGTTGATGAGTGGGTAATTGCCTTCTCTTTCTATCTCAACAGACTTCAAATCTTGAACCCATGGACAACTGAACACCAAACCTTTACGGAGACAATTGCAACTTCCCATGGAGATACATCCCTTGTTACGAGCACTCCTCTTATCCTACACATGCAGATGACAACCCTTTATGAGTCTTTCCTTAAGGGCTCAAACGATCATGACCACGACAAGTGATCATGATTACCCAAGATCTTGAAGGACATGATGAAGCATATTCACCTTGAAGGAGATGCAGTCTACAAAGGCTACCCTTCATGCAAAAGGGAGTGGAACTTTGGTATGTGGAGGTACACCTCCACCGCTTGAAAGGAGTTTGCCCAAAGAGGATGGGGCATTACTTTTCATCTCACGTGTGCCACAAGCAACTTTCTTCGATGCCGCTCGTGAAGCAGCCATGGAAGCCATCGCCAGATCGGAGAATACTTGAAGCAAGACTCCGTTATACTCGTGGAATACCTAAGCGGAGTGCATGCAGAGATGATGAAGGTGAAGCTCAAGACCACCATGATGAAACAGAAGATTGAAGATTTCAAGGCTCATGTCGCACAATTCCAGTGGATCAAGAATCCTCGAGGAGGATAAATAAATAAAGTGGAAGTAATGTCCGACCATACAAATCATGTGGGTGGCAGCATTTGTAACAAGTACTTTTTGGAATTTGGATTTACGAAAATGGTTAAGGATGTAATGAAAGATTGATATGAGATTAATGAGATTTTATGGATAAACTTGTGCATTCTTTTTGGTCATAGTACTCTATAAAGCCACAGGATCAATGAAGAAAGAAACGTGTTATTCATGACGGCCATAGAAGGAAGCTGGACAAAATAAGTTGGAGTTTTGTTTTGATATGATGGTATGAAGAAACAGAGTACTACTAGATTAAAGGAGGTGTAACATGAGAGTTACTCCAAGGATGAGTTAAAGCTGCACTAGTGTTGAAGTGGGCCATAACCCATGTGCCTGTGGATTTTGAGAAGGAACCGTTGTAACCTTGATAAAGGAATAAATTTGGAAGAATCTGTGATCCAATCAGCCTACGTTTACGTAGGAGGTTACGCAAAAACCTGAGAGTGGTGAAGTAACGATAGATGTTTTGTTTGGCATGCAGAAACCATGGATTTATGCGAACTCAGTTCGAGAACAAGAGAAATTCTGCAATGCTTGTGAGTATGCCCAAGTGTTAAAATACGTGATTCGATATTTACATATGTGGTAATGATTCAAATGCACGGGATGGATTGGCCCCATACCGGAGACTTCTATCATGAACTATCATATGTTGATGGAAAATCGAGAGCCTTGAAAAACTTAGAAGAGTGTCGACGCGATAAGCCATAAAACCATAAAATGGTAGGACGATGGAACCCCATTACAGTGCAAACTGCTACAAACGTAGGTTATACGGTGAGGTTCGACCTGCACCCGCTTTTCTGCAGGAGAAAACCATAAATTGTAGACCACCATGAGTGTTTCGATAGTTGTTTAGAATGGACATGCACCCATCAGCTAAGAAGATCCGGTCTCGATTTAACTTCAACTTTGACGAACCGACCCAAGCTTTTGAGGAAAACTCTATGCTTCTGACAGAAGAGCTTTAATGAAGGAGCTATTGTAAGATATGTGAAGAGACATACATTGTCAGCCCTCCAGAGGAAATATCTGAGTTTATTGGAACCATGACCTTGTTTTTAAGTGTGGTAGCACCCTTGACCTTTCTCGACCAAGACATTTGCTAGAAGACCCCAACCCTAACCTTTTCTTGTTAGCCTCTTGAATCTCGAGGACGAGATTCATTTTAAGTGTAGTAGGTTTGTAACATCCCAAATTTTGGAATGTTAATATAATTAATTGAATTGTTTGTTTGTTTGCTTGATTGAATTAAACTTGAGTGAAATTTGAACCTTTTCAAAAACTTTTGAATGAGAGGAATAAAATGACTTTCCCTTCTCCGTAAATTCAAATTCATCCTATTAAAATCAATGAGAGAAGATGACATGACTTCTTCAACTATAAAGAATTTGAACGGAGTTTTGCAATTTAATTCTTTCAAATATTTGCACTTGCTTCTCTATTTTTCTTCCCGAGAAATACCCGAAAAAAATTTGCAAGCAAGAAAGAGCGGAGGAAAATGACCCTCCAAAATCAGGGGCATTTTGAAAATATTTGAGCCAAGAAAACCAAAGTTTTTATTTAAAAATTATTTGCAAAAGAAATAAAGCCTTTAGGGATTTTCTGAAAAACATTTTTTAAGTTTTTATTTTGGCCGTGGAATAATGCTCATCATCTACATTTTATTTTTCTGATAATTTTAGTATATAAAAACTCTTTATTCGAATTGATTTGATTTCCTTTTTATTGTTTTAGTTTCCTAATTTTAAAAATAGGAATGGAATCGTTTTTATTAGGAAAAACCTGCTGGCCCATTAAGCACTTTCCTATTCTAACCCAACAAGAGATCATCTCCTTCCTCTATTTCCTCTCACTTTACAGAAGCTTTCCATATCCATGGAGACAGGAATCTCCACCTTCCCGATCTCCCTCGCTCTTTCCATCCCAGCGCCTCCCGAGACCGCCTATAAAACCCCCTCCTCTCCTCGCTCCATTTTTCCCATCACCACGCCTCCCTGCCCGTAGCCACCTCGCCACCGTCCTCCTTTTCCTGCCTAGAAACGCTCACCAGGAGCTCTCCCAGGAGCCCGACGCCAGGAGTGAGCAGCACCTGAGGGCGCCCAGCGCCACCTCCCCAAGCGCCGACCCCCACCCTCGCCGGCGACCTCGCCGGAGCAGCCCTCCACATCGCTGCCTCCTTCCTGCCATCTCTGCCTCACGTACAGGTAACTCCGTTTTCGTTTTTCAGATTTATTTCCGTAACAGATTTAGTTCCGTTCTTGTTTAGCTTATAACTTTTGATCTAGAAGTCCAATGATGCTGATTCTTTTTGCGTTAGATCACAATTTTCTTGTAGTTTCCAAAAATATATTATTTGTCTATGTTTGGATTTATAAAAATTGAGTTAGATCAGATTTGAATTAAAGCTTGTTTTGCTTATTCCGGGAGTTTAAAAATAGATTTTTAATTAATTCTTTTTGCTCCTGGTCTCTAGGACCTTTGTTTATCCAGTAGTATTTAGTATTTTATTTTCAGATTAATTTAAATTAGGTTTTTAGCAAAACAGTACTGTTTTAATATTAGTTCTGTTTTAGCTTTTTATTTATTGTTTTTATTAGTTTTAAATTATTTCTTTTTGTCACTTTTGACAAAATTAGTTGTGTTACTGTTAGACAACAGGAGAAAATTTATTTTTACTTTAAAAAATTTATTTTCCTTAGTTTTGTATGAAACCTTCTATAGGTCATAGTTAGAGTTTTATAAAAGCTTTTTATTTGTTTCTTTTTGCAAATAAAATTTTATGGAAAAAAATACTTTCTGTTAAATTAGTTATTTTACATTTTATTTTCTGTTAATTTATTAGTTTAGTATTTTAATTGTTGTTAAGTTTTTACTTACGGCAAAACTATATTAGATGTTTGTAGCAAAGTCATAGATCTTCGTTAGTAGTTTTTCTTTGTAGTTTTATTTGAAGTTTCTTTTGATTTTGTTTGAGTTTTATTATCGATTTTCCTTGCTGTTTTGATTGTTATTTCGAGTGCTAAAATTGTTTGCTAGGATGTTTGCTTATGTGAATGCTATGTTTGACTATATAGATTTTCAACGGAGTGACGATTAGTTCTACCAAGTCATTTTCGACAGCGTTGTTATCTTCATCAAGTATTACCGTGCAAGTTCACTTTGACCATTGCTTTCATACCTATGTTTTTATTGCATTTAGTGGCATCCTTGCAACCACACCTCAGTAGTGTTATTGAATCCTTGTAGTTGAGTAGTATGCATGAGGTAGGAACCCATCACCCTGTTACCAAGCCCGGACGCTTTTATTTAAATGCTACGCTATAGTAGACGGGGTTTGGTATGAGTGTTCGGGAGTGGTGTGAGAAAGGAGGACTCTACGTCAATGACGACAACTCCATGATGGCATCTGCAAGGACTGCATCTTCAAGGCCTCAAGACTTCAAGACTCGAGACAAGAATTCAATACACACCATCGGGTGAAGGGCGGTTGACGGGCACCTGGAGAAACCAGTGGTTGGTCGGATGCATGGAGAAGCGCCATGACATCTTGCGGAAAGCTTCACCCAGACTCAAAGAGGCGGAAGGATACTTCATGCCCGAAGCTTACCTGCAACCGCAAGTCATTATGGGCTCTGGCTTGGTTGACCTTAGTTGTGACTCTGGCCGACGGTACTAGCAGATGTAGAACTACGGTAGGATGGGTTGAGTACCGGACAGTGGTCAGAGGAACTCTTTGGAAGACCATGTTTCGGTCATCTTGTTCTCAAACACCCTGAAATGCGAGAACTTAAAGAGAGGGATCGAATCTTGCGGGTAAAGTGTACAAACCTCTGCAGAGGGTTTATAACCTAATCGATTAGCCGTGTCCCCGATTCACGGACAATTTGAGCCTCTGGACTTGGATCTATCTCGAACTCTCAACACCGGATTGATAACTTAATTGTGGGCAACTTATGATGATTTTGGGCTATGAGACATCGGTTGGTGGAACCATGTCATGATAGAAAACTCTTTAGTACAGACTTCATTCTATTCCTTTGATGTAGGTAAAATAAAATCAGCTTTTAAGCAAACAAAACTCGAGATCTGAGCCATAAAGCCATATTGCATATAGTATAGTTTTATCATCTGTTTTCATATTGTGATCTTATGGTACATTCAATGTACTGACCTACACGGCTGCAACTTATCATGTTGCAGATATTTTACTCCGACGGGTAAGAGTACTGACAGGTTACGGTCTACACTCAACCCGCCGATGGCGTTGATGGGACTCCACACCCGCTTGATTGTTTCCGCCGAGTATTATGAGGTATATATCATTTTACGTTATTTATACATGTGATTGCACTTTGATATATACATTGATGTACTGTGTGCCAAAGATATCGATCCGTGGATGGCACAAGAATACGCAGGCTTGACTGCCCCGAGGTCGGGTCGCTACATGTACGCCGGTGGAGCAACATGGGCCCCACGAGGGTGGAGGGCGCGCCTGGGGGGGGGGGTAGGTGCGCCCCCCTATCTCGTGCTCTCCACGTTGATTGCTTTGCGTAGACTCCAAGTCCTCTGGATCACGTTTGTTCCGAAAATCACATCCCCGAAGGTTTCATTCCGTTTGAACTCCATTTGATATTCTTTTCTGCGAAACACTGAAATAGGCAAAAACAGCAATTCGGGCTGGGCCTCCGGTTAATTGGTTAGTCCCAAAAATAATATAAAAGTGTATAATAAAGCCCGTTAAACATCCAAAACATAATATAATATAGCATGGAACAATAAAAAATTATAGATACGTTGGAGACGTATCAAGCATCCCCAAGCTTAATTCCTGCTCGTCCTCGAGTAGGTAAATAGTAAAAACAAATTTTTTGATGTGGAATGCTACTTAGCATAATTTTCAATGTAATTCTCTTAATTTGTGGTGTGAATATTCAGATCCGAAAGATTCAAGATAAAAGTTTAATATTGACATAAAAAATAATAATACTTCAAGTATACTAACTAAGCAATTATGTCTTCTCAAAATAACATGGCCAAAGCAAGTTGTCCCTACAAAATCATATAGTCTGGCTATACTCTATCTTCACCACACAAAGTATTTAAATCATGCACAACCCTGATGACAAGCCAAGCAATTGTTTCATACTTTTGGTGTTCTCAAAATTTTTCAATATTCACGCAATACATGAGTGTGAGCCATGGATATAACACTATATGTGGAATAGAATGGTGGTTGTGGAGAAGACAAAAAAGGAGAAAATAGTCTCACATCAACTAGGCGTATCAACGGGCTATGGAGATGCCCATCAATAGATACCAATGTGAGTGAGTAGGGATTGCCATGCAACGGATGCACTAGAGCTCTAAGTATATGAAATCTCAACAAAAGAAACTAAGTGGGTGTGCATCCAACTCGCTTGCTCACGAAGACCTAGGGCATTTTGAGGAAGCCCATCATTGGAATATACAAGCCAAGTTCTATAATGAAAAATTCCCACTAGTATATGGAAGTGATATCATAGGAGACTCTCTATCATGAAGATCATGGTGCTACTTTGGAGCACAAGTGTGGTAAAAGGATAGTAACATTGTCCCTTCTTTCTTTTTCTCTCATTTTTTTATTTGGGACTTTTCTCTCTTTTTTGGCCTTTTTTTTCTTTTTTTTCGTCCGGAGTCTCATCCCAACTTGTGGGGGAATCATAGTCTCCATCATTCTTTCCTCACTTGGACAATGCTCTAATAATGATGATCATCACACTTTTGTTTACTTACAACTCAAGAATTACAACTCAATACTTAGAACAAAATATGACTCTATGTGAATGCCTCCATGATGTACAGGATATGCAATGTATCAAGAGTGACATGTATGAAAGAATTATGAACGGTGGCTTTGCCACAAATACGATGTCAACTACATGATCATGCGAAGCAATATGACAATGATGGAGCGTGTCATAGTAAACAGAACGGTGGTAAGTTGCGTGGCAATATATCTCGGAATGGCTATGGAAATGCCATGATAGGTAGGTATGGTGGCTGTTTTGAGGAAGGTATATGGTGGGTGTATGATACCGGCGAGAAGTGTGCGGTATTAGAGAGGCTAGCAATGGTGGAAAGATGAAAAGTGCGTATAATCCATGAACTCAACATTAGCCATAAAGAACTCATATACTTGTTGCAAAAATCTACAAGTTATCAAAGCAAAGTATTACGCGCATGCTCCTAAGGGATAGATTGGTAGGAAAATACCATCGCTCGTCCCCGACCGCCACTCATAAGGAAGACAATCAGTAAATAAATCATGCTCTGACTTCATCACATAATGGTTCACCATACGTGCATGCTACGGGAATCACAAACTTTAACACAAGTATTCCTTAAATCCACAACTACTCAACTAGCATGACTCTAATATCACCATCCTCATATCTCAAAACAATTATCAAGCATCAAACTTCTCATAGTATTCAACATACTCATAAGATTTTTTTTACTAATCTTGGATGCCTATCACTTTAGGACTAATTTCTCAGTTTAAGCAAATTGCCATGCTGTTTTGTAGGACTCTCAAAATAATATAAGTGAAGCATGAGAGAACAATAGTTTCTATAAAACAAATCCACCACCGTGCTCTAAAAGATATAAATGAAGCACTAGAGCAAAAACTATATGGCTCAAAAGATATAAGTGAAGCACATAGAGTATTCTAATAAATTCCGAATCATGTGTGTCTCTCTCAAAAGATGTGTACAGCAAGTATGATTGTGATAAAATAAAAAAGCAAAGACTCAAATTATACAAGACGCTCCAAGAAAAACACATATCACGTGGTGAATAAAAATATAGCTCCAAGTAAAGTTACTGATGGACGAAGACGAAAGAGGGGATGCCCTGAAAGGCATCCCCAAGTTTTGGCTTTTTGGTGTCTTTATATTATCTTGAGGTGCCATGGGCATCCCCAAGCTTAAGCTCTTGCCACTCCTTGTTCCATAAACCATCAAATCTTTTAACCAAAACTTGAAAACTTCACAACACAAAACTTACCAGAAAATCTCGTGAGCTCCGTTAGTGAAAGAAAACAAAACACCACTTCAAGGTACTGTAATGAACAAAACACCTACTGTATTGCAATTTCTCTATAGTTTATAAACTACTCCCTTCATTCCGAAATAATTGTCGCTGGGGGCATCCTTCTGACCAGGTGAAATAGTGTGAAAGTACAATACTACCACCGATTTGAAATCCATCGGGAGGCGTCTTCCTCCGTCGCTCCTCCCCTCCGCCAGGCTTCTCCGTCGTCGCTGCTCCCTTTCGCTGGGCTCCTTCGTCGTCCGCATCTCCGGCGTCCTTCCCCGCCGCGGTCCGCAGCTCCCTCGCCTCCCTTCCCTGCCGTGGTCCGTAGCTCCCTCATCGGTCGCCCTTCCGCGCCAAGGTCTGCAGCTCCCTCGTCGGCCGCCCTTCCCGCGGGCTGCCTGCTCTGCCACAACTTTGGATCCTTCGCTGCTGGCCACAGATCCTTCGTCGGCCGCCTCCCCCCGCTCCAATCAAGAGCTCGAGGTCAGCCGCTGTGCTGTCCACTTCTCCTGCTCCTCTCGTCTCTGCTCCTCTCCACTCCAATCAAGAGAATCTGCAACTGATCCAAAAAATAGGTCAATTGATGTCAATTTGATTAACTAAATCATTCAAAAACCTGAATGATAATTCCATATGCTACTGTTGATCCCAAGACCAGAATGACAAGTCCAGGTGTTCCTCAATTGAGGAATTTGATTAACTAAGACACAAAGTGAGTAAGGCTGCAAGTAAACCTGATTGATTCTGTGAAGAAGAAGAAGAACATAGGTGTAGCTTCAAGTAAATAAGCTGGCAACTTCAACTCTGCTCTCTTCTTTCTTGTGAGATGTTGGCAATGTCAGTTATTTTTTCTGGGTGAATGAATGAAGTGTTCTGATGTGAATTTTATGGAAGGCTGCCGGTGGAGGAAGGGGGACACTTGATGCCAACAAGTTTTCTTAATGCAGAGTCAGATCGACGAGGAGGCCACGGTCGACGCCATCTGTATGTGGCATTCTTTTCTTCAGAATCAGGTTACATCGGTGTAAACTGGACATACATTCAGTTCACATCCATCTGATGAAACCATCATGTACAACCGCAAGACTTGGAAACAAGCAAGATACCAACTTCAACGGCGTTACCCAAGTTCATTCATAGTCAAATGTCATGTGATGAAATAGGCATATTGCATGAAAATTCTCAACAAAGAACAGACTAAAAGCATAACAGTCACCACCGTTGCTAGCTAGCTTAGCTTCAGTTTTCTTTTGCTTATGAGTATATCTACAGCAAGCAAAATTACAAGAAAACGTGACCACGTGAACAAGAGCATGATGCACAAACTATTGTAAACGGTTGTCGTGAATAAACAGCGAATCACACTCGCATCGATCATGCTCTTGTTCACAGGGAAGAATGACTGAAACTTTCCTTTGGCAAACTAACCTGAATTCAAATGCAACAACCAGCATACGTGAAGAAGGATCAACGTCGCCAAAGCCAATGATACTGAAACAGTTGAGTGCAAAATCAGTTGAGGAACACCTTAAAATGAGCAGGGACTTACTGGAAAAATGACAGAGTGAGTAAGCACTAGGGACTTAGACTGATAGACTAGTAGACGGAACAATGATGGAAGCTCACAAACTAAGACACAAAGTGAAGAACTTAGGTGAGGAAGGATCACCATTGAAAAACTAAAAAGAAACCAAGAACTGAATCACTAGCTATGTAGACTTGACAAAGTTTAGTGTGACTGAACAATGATGCAAGCTCACATACTAAGAAAATACTAGCACGGCTACTAATTAAAGAGAACGAGCTAAGGTCTGATTATTAGGTAATGAAAACTAAAATACTAATGAATGAAACAAAATTATACTCCTGCACTAAAAACACTAATGATTATTAGGAGTAGAAAGGTACTGAAAACTGAAGACTAGACTACAGAAACACTGAAAACAAAAATTCTAAAGACATAGAAAACTGAAGAACTAGAGATAAAAAGAAAAGAGGGCTGAATAAACAAATATTTATTTTCTTTTCGTGTTACCCCTTTTGTGCCAATGAAAGATCTTGCTATCAGAGAGGGCTTAAGGGTCTTCATGCATTACACATATACTGTACTCCTCAAACAAAATAATGTTGATAATGTACTCCTGTCAAACAAAATAATGTACAGTACTGATCTTAGTGTGTTATCCTGGGGTAAAAGCAAAGAAAAGAGCAGCTGGCAAAGTGCACTATCTGCTTCTTATTGTACACATGAATACAAGGAGTACATGGGTCTCTAAGACTACTTCATATCTGAACTTTAAGTTTCAACTGACAATAATTGGTTAATTCATTATACTCATGCCTGCAATTGTACTCTTGCAAACATTTTACTCCATGCTACTCTAGATCATGATTGTAGACAGTCTCTACTCTGCTCACCTCGGCATGCTTGGTTAAGTATTTTTGTTAACCTCTTCACTGCCACAAGCTGCCCATCAGCAAGCTGTCCTTTGTACACCTCAGCATGCTGTCCCTTTTCGATCAAATTATCTACAGAAACATTGTACATTCAGTTTTCAGGCAAAATGTTTAGAGATAATTAAGATACAGAAAACTAATTATGGCTATTAACCTAGGAAACTAATTCTTGCTTTGGCAGTAAACAGACAACAATTGACAGTAAACAGACTGAATTTATATGTACTTCTTGTACTTCTACTTCTACTTCTACTTCTACTTCCAGTTGATAGCAATTGGAAGTGTTCATATAGCACATTCAGGTGGAAAGATTATTGTTCAGAGAAGAGCAAGCAGGAGTACACTTGCTACACTTGATATTGATACTACTGTGCAAAAGTAACTGCTACTGTAAATACAGATGTTAACAAATGGAGTAATTCAGTTAACAAGCAAGAGTAGTGTTAACAAATGTGCTCACTAAATGGAGCATAAAATTTTTGACAGCAGCCATTAACTAAATGTGCTCAATAGACTGACTTCTTCTTCTTTCACATCATAATTTTTGTGCATTTCAATTAAACCAAATGGGCGTACTCCAGACTGTTGTTGTCATAGTGTCATTCTGACTGGTTGTTGTCAGTGTCAACACTAGGGAGTCAACAGTGTCAACACTAGGAGTAATTTGACAGTAAATTAGGAGTAACTTTGTGGACTAAGTTCTCCTAGGTTTCATTTTAATTAACTAAAGGAAACGTTTCATTTAATTAATTAAAGGAAATGTTTCATTTTAATTAATTAAAGGAAATGTTTCATTTAATTAATTAAAGGAAAGGTTCAGAAGACAAGATAAGAGAAGAGAGCAAGTAGAGAAGAGATAATGCAAGATTACTTTTGATTTTGATTTACACCAGAAGAGAAGAGAAAACTTGCCATGTTAAACTCTTTGATTTTGATTTTACTAGTAGTTCTTTGAATTTGATTTACATCAGTAGTTTTTTGAATTTGATTTTACCAGTAGTTCAACTACACAGTAGTTTTACCAACAGTTCTTTAAATTTGATTTCACCAGAAGTACTCCATGAGTACAAAACTTGCCATGCTTGATTTAGAAATGGAGTTCACCAGTAGATTTTGATTTGTGTACTGCTCAACTATGTTTTGATCTACACTCTCGATCTCTGAAATATGCAAGGCGGCAGCGAGAACGCAGCTCACTTCAACTAAACTAAACAGAACTTATTTAGCTACTGAAGAAATAAGCAGCGACTGAAGCAACTGAACTGCACTTATTTAGCTACTCAAAATACTCCAGACACGTTGAAGTACTCCAACGCCGAGGAGTAATAAGGAGGAGTAGCAAGCAGAAACTGAAACTTGAGATACGTCGAGGTTAACATTGACAAACTACTGCAACTTTTCCTTATTACTCCAGCAAAACTACTGCAAAACTAACTGAATCTTTTCACTTGAATAAACTACTGCAACCAAATTCAGTTAATTAAGTATGCAGAGATACAAGTACTACCATCAGAGAGAAACTAATGCAACCAAACTGAATTAAGTATGCAGAGATACAACTAACTGAATCTTTTCACTTGAATGAAGTACTGCTACTGCAAAACTAACTGAATTAAGTATGCATTCCTTGTTTCTTGGCCTACTGCAGAAAGAAAGCAAGCAAGCAAATTCAGAGTTTACCATCAGAGGGAACAGAGGAGGGGCTTACCATCATCGATGGAGATGCCGAGGTCGCCGGGCATGGGCGCGTTCCAGTTTCTTGGCTTGCTGAAGCAGTCGGAGGCCGGCCACGACAGCGCATGCTTCTAGCTGTACGAGAGCAATGTCGTGTGGCCGGTCGACGACGGTGCCCCCGCGGCGCGCCGCTCGGCGCACGCCGGGCCGTAGAGCTTCAGGCTATCGTAGCTCCTTGCGGAGGGCGGCTCCGTCCGGGAGCAGCAGCTGCACGCGGCCAGAGGAGAGGAAACCACATCAGGGCAGACCGAGAAGGGGAAGAGCGACATCTCCCTGCGACAGCAGCGAGGGTGGCGTACCACAGCTGCTGGCGTTGCAGATCGAGCCGCCACGCCAAGAGGGAACTCCATCTCCCTCCGTTGCTCGGGCGCCGCTCCAGAGCCACCGCTCTAGATCCGCCGCTCGGCCACCGCTCCATGTCCACGCCTTCGTTGCCTATATCGAGCTCTGGCGCCGCTACACATCCCCACGTCCTTC
Organism: Aegilops bicornis; assembly: GCA_021605145.1. Classification (NCBI taxonomy): domain Eukaryota; kingdom Viridiplantae; phylum Streptophyta; class Magnoliopsida; order Poales; family Poaceae; genus Aegilops; species Aegilops bicornis. Next base: position 449,657,770 of record CM038671.1, on the reverse strand, counting down.
GCCTAGAAGCTCGTCGCCGGCCCAAAAGAATCAATATTTTGTTGACTTACGGGGTATGAGTGGAGGCGGGGTGGTGAGGAAAAAAGGGCAGTGGAAGAGGCCAGCGACGGGGAGAGGGAGAGGCCGGCGACGGGGAGAGGGAGAGGCCGGATACGAGGAAAGGAAGAGGGCGGCGACGAGGAGAGTGAGAGAGCGGCGACGAGGAGAAGGAGAGGGCGTTGACGGAGGGGAGAGGGAGAGAGCGGCGACGGGGAGGAGACGGAGAGCGGCGAGCGAGAGAGCTAGTGGGAGCGAGTGGGTGGGAGGGCAAAATTGGAAAGTGAAACTTTTTTATAACGTGACAGAATCTGAACTATGTTTGCCCAACGACAATTATTTTGAAACAGAGGGAGTATTTTACTAGCCATAGATTCATCAAAATAAGCAAACAACACACGAAAAACAGAATATGTCAAAAACAAAACAGTTTGTAGTAATCCGTAACTAACGCAAACTTCTGGAACTCAAAAAAATCTACCAAAATAGGACGACCTAGATAATTTATTTATTGATCTGCTGCAATTGGAATCAATAGTTTATCATGTTCTGGTGATTTTTAACAATTGTTTTCGTGAACAGAAAGTTTCTGGGATTTCTAGCAAGATCAAATAACTATCACCCAAGAAGATCCTATAGGTTTAACTTGGCACAAACACTAATTAAAACATAAAAACAAATCTAACCAGAGGCTAGATCAAATATTTATTCCTAAACAGAAGCAAAAAGCAAAAAAAACTAAAATAAAATTGGGTTGCCTCCCAACAAGCGCTATCGTTTAACGCCCCTAGCTAGGCATAGAAGCAAGGATAGATCTAGGTATTGCCATCTTTGGTAGGCAACCCATAAGTGGCTCTCATAATAGATTCATATGGTAATTTATCTTTCTTTCTAGGGAAGTGTTCCATGCCTTTCCTTAACGGAAAATGGAATCTAATATTCCCTTCCTTCATGTCAATAATTGCACCAATCGTTCTAAGGAAAGGTCTACCAAGAATAATAGGACATGAAGGATTGCAATCTATATCAAGAACAATGAAATCTACGGGCACATAGTTCCTATTTGCAACAATAAGAACATCATTAATTCTTCCCATAGGTTTCTTAATAGTGGAACCCGCAAGGTGCAAGTTTAAAGTACAATCATCAAATTCACGGAAACCTAGAAAATCACACAAAGTTTTTGGAATCGTGGAAACACTAGCACCCAAATCACACAAAGCATAGCATTCATGATCTTCAATTTTAATTTTAATAGTAGGTTCCCACTCATCGTAAAGTTTTCTAGGGATAGAAACTTCCAACCAAGTTTTTCTTCATAAGATTGCATCAAAGCATCGACGGTATGTTTGGTAAAAGCTTTATTTTGGCTATAAGCATGAGGAGAATTTAGCACGGATTGCAACAAAGAAATACAATATATCAAAGAGCAATTATCATAATTAAATTCCTTGAAATCCAAAATAGTGGGTTCATTAATATCTAAAGTTTTGACTTCTTCAATCCCACTTTTACCAATTTTTGCATCAAGATCTAAAGACTCCGAATTTTTGGAACGCCTTCTAGGTAAAGGTGGCTCATATTCAGTCCCATCATTATCAAGATTCATATTGTAAAACAAAGATTTAATAGGGTACACATCAATAACTTTTAGATCTTCATCTTTATTCTCACAAAAAAATTCCGGCTTAGCGGCCATCTTATTAACTAAGGTGGCCTGCTTATCCGAAATTTCAGCTATTAATTTTTCAAGATGAGCAATCTGAGATTTCAAACCATAAAATTCTTTAGACAAATCATCGAGCTCTTTATTCATATAACCCATAAAGATTTTTTTGTTCCTTAAGCTCATTCCTTAAGAAATTATTATGCTCAAGTTGTAAAGTCATAAAACTCCTGACGTTGCTTTCGATCTCTTCTAACCTTGTAAGGTGAAGATCACCAAATCTAGGTAGAGCCATCGTGACAAGCAAGCAATCCAACACACGAGCAAACAAGAAGCAAGCGAAAAAGAGGTGAACGGAAAAGAGAGGGCGAATAAAACGACAAGGTTGAAGTGGGGGAGAGGAAAACGAGAGGCAAATGGCCAATAATGTAATGCGAGGGATAAGAGTTTGTGATGGATACTTGGAATGTCTTGAACGGAAAAGAGAGGTAGCAAGAAGGATTTCTGGCGCCGTTGCTACCTCTTGAGCACTGCGTTGGTTTTCCCTTGAAGAGGAAAGGGTAATGCAGTAAAGTAGCGTAAGTATTTCCCTCAGTTTTTTAGAACCAAGGTATCAATCCAGTAGGATATCACGCACGAGTCCCTCACACCTACACAAACAAATAAGAACCTCGCAACCAACGCGATAAATGGGTTGTCAATCCCTCAACGGTCACTTACGAGAGTGAGATCTGATATATATGATAAGATAATATTTTTGGTATTTTTATGATAAAGAGAAATAAAGATGCAACGTAAAATAAAAGGCAATAGAAATAACTAAGTGTTGGAAGATTAATATGATGGAAAATAGACCCGAGGGCCATAGGTTTCACTAGTGGCTTCTCTAAAGATAGCATAAGTATTACGGTGGGTAAACGAATTACTGTCGAGCAATTGATAGAATTGAGCATAGTTATGAGAATATCTAGGTATGATCATGTATATAGGCATCACGTCCGCGACAAGTAGACCGAAACGATTCTGCATCTACTACTGTTACTCCACACATCGACCGCTATCCAGCATGCATCTAGAGTATTAAGTTCATAAGAACAGAGTAATGCTTTAAGTAAGATGACATGATGTAGAGGGATAAACTCATGCAATATGATATAAACCCCATCTTTTTATCCTCGATGGCAACAATACAATACGTGTTGTTTCCCTTACTGTCACTGGGATCGAGCACCGCAAGATTGAACCCAAAGTTAAGCACTTCTCCCATTGCAAGAAAGATCAATCTAGTAGGCCAAACCAAACTGATAATTCGAATAGACTTGCAAAGATAACCAATCATACATAAAAGAATTCAGAGGAGATTCAAAATTTGTTCATAGATAATCTTGATCATAAACCCACAATTCATCGGATCTCGACAAACACACCACAAAAGAAGATTACATCGAATAGATCTCCAAGAAGATCGAGGAGAACTTTGTATTGAGATCCAAAGAGAGAGAAGAAGCCATCTAGCTAATAACTATGGACCCAAGGTCCGAGGTAAACTACTCACACATCATCGGAGAGGCTATGGTATTCATGTAGAAGCCCTCCGTGATCAATGCCCCCCTCCGTGGGCGCGGAAAAAGGCCCCAAGATGGGATCTCACGGTCTGAGAAGGTTGCGGCGGTGGAAATAGGTTTTTGGCTCCGTGTCGATAGTTTGGAGTGCGTGAGGTATATATAGGAGGAAGAAATGCGTCGATGGAGCAACATGGGCCCCACAAGGGTGGAGGGCGCGCCTGGGGGGGGGGGGGGGTAGGCGCTCCCCCCTACCTCGTGCTCTCCATGTTGATTGCTTTGCGTAGACTCCAAGTCCCCTGGATCACGTTTGCTCCGAAAATCACGTTCCCGAAGGTTTCATGCCGTTTGGACTCCGTTTGATATTCTTTTTCTGCGAAACACTGAAATAGGCAAAAAACAGCAATTCGGGCTGGGCCTCCGGTTAATAGGTTAGTCCCAAAAATAATATAAAAGTGTATAATAAAGCCCATTAAACATCCAAAACAGAATATAATATAGCATGGAACAATAAAAAAATATAGATACGTTGGAGACGTATCATAATCCAGAGGAAGATATCTGTTCCGAGGCGGATTCAGACGCCGTTGACCACTCCTATTTACCCGCCAAGGTGTTTCCTCTACCTTGGCATGATGATGTTAGTCATATCATGTATATGTTGCCTTGCAGTGCCTACTTTTGTCATCATATATGTCATCTGCTTAGTTTAGACATGTTCTGTAATGCCACCTGTTTAGTTTCTATATCATATATAGGAATTATGCAATCTCATGTCTTTTAGCCAGCCATAATATACGTGAAATGTGCAATGCCATCCTGTTTAACCAGGCATCATATATTTGAATGATATCTTGCCCATCCTTTTCTTCATTACATTTCCATTTGTCAACAATGTTTGTACATTAAACTACTCTTCCTGTGAATCAGCCATTTGGGTGGGAGATTGAAAAATCTGGAGTGAAAACAAGGCCTTCAGAGCAGATAGTGCTACTTGTCGAAGCAGATCTCTTGTTGGGTCCCGATAGCTCCTCGGAGATGGATTCAGAGACAGATGACCAGTCCTATTCCCCCACCGAGGTGTATGCTCTAACTTGGCACGGTTATATCGCTCATATCATGCATATGGTGTCTTGCATTGCATAGTTTAGACATCATATACACAATATTCAACACCATGTTCTTAGTTCAGACATCATATCTAATGCCCCCTGTTTAGCATATAAATGACATATGTGAATTAAATGATGCGATCCTGATTACTTACATAACATGTAGGTGAATTATGTCATGCGATCCTGTTTAGTTATTCATCATATCTTTGAATTATGTTATGCTATGCTATCCAGTTTAGATAGACATCATATATGTGAAATTATGTCATGCTATCCATTTTAGTTAAACAATATACATGTCAACTATTTCATGCCCTCTTTTTCCACACTATCTATTGCATCTGTCTCTCATACAATGTACGTACATTCAACCATGTTTCTTGTTTATCAGCCCATTTGAATTGGAGCGGTGATGCCAAAGATCTAGCGGACTAAAAACACGGTCTTCAAATAAAAGCAGTGCTACCTCTTGGTGGAGATAGCACCCGGTTGTACATGCACGAGAACCAGCCCTACCGCACATAACCCAAACTCTCGCAGATTGTACCCCTACTGCGATGGACAGAGAACCAGCTTCACCCAATCTAACCCAACCCCAACAGATAGTAACCCAGTTCCTGTTGACGCAACACCATCTCCACCACAGAGCTCCCAAACAAGATCAGTTAGTAAGGCAGCTCCAGTGCCCAAAGGGCTAGTACTACCACAACGAACCCCAACTCCACCAGTTAGTACGCCTATTCCTGTGGAGGAAGCACAACCAACTAGTCGTAGTTTAGCATCTATTGCATTTGATGTTGTTAAATCAGACAAATGCGTATCTTCCCATCTTGGAAATATTATCAAGATGAAGGAAAATGCGATTGCCAGTGTGTGTTTGTCCAGGAGCTATGTGTAAGTAATGTTATTCATGGCAATTACTTTGCTTTGTCCCATACATCCTACCTCCATGATGGTTATAATACATCAAATTTTCCCATTTTTCTCTATAGAGACGGACCGATTTGGAAACTCAGGATGAGGTAACCTGTGCTAATACCTCAGCTATCTTCAAGAATGCTTGGTGGCAATATCGTAATTACCTGAAGAAAACATACTTCACCAGCAAAGAACTCACCAAATTCCCTATGCTCTCTCCTCGAGACACATTTATCGGACGATGATCGGAACGCCTTTGTTCTCAGATCGTCCAAACCAAGAATGTGGTAAGGTCTATGAGCTCATTTTCTATTTTTAAGTACTATATTCTTGCGTCTTACTGTACTCTGTTCATGTAGAACAAGTGCCTAAACCTGAAGAACAACTGTTTCTAATTTAAGATTCCATTGCTATCATAATTCAAAAAATCGCTAGGCGTTAATTGTGTGTTTTGCCACCGCCTTGCGCTTTACTGACCAAAGCGCATGCTTATGCGCAGTTATGCACAAATTAAGTGTAGTTATGCACAATGCGTTTCGCCAACGCCTAGAGCCTAGGCGCGCTTAAGCGCTCGCTTAGGCGCACCTTTTTTAACTATGATTGCTATCGTGCATATTGCTTTGCTATTGTATCACTGTATTACTCATACAAACTTATTTTTAAATTGAAGGATCCAATCGAAACTCCAATGGCATAGCAGGTATGTTCATGCATGTTTCTTTAATAGGCTTGCTCTTATCAATAGCTCTGTTGATTTCAATTTCAATTGTGTATACAGTTGACTTCTCATATCATGCACATTACTAGCATCACAACAGAGCCAATAGTGTTGTTGCACATGTAGAGCCGTGGTACCCATCTGAAATCTTGTTGTGCCATGTAGTTTCCCACGCTTTGTATTCTTTCACTGCTGCTTTGTCTTGAACTTGTATGATTTGAACTGTGTCTCTATTTTGATTTGGCAAGACAATGCAGTGACCATAGGACATAGATATATGTTTGTTTGATGATTTTATTATGTACTAGTACTTGGCAATAGAAGACTTGGTATTTTAATCTTGTCCACCTTACTAATGAACTGGTTCACCGAAATGAGTTTCATATACTAGTACATGCTAAACCAGTTATGTGTCTGCTTGTTTCTTCTTTTAGAATGCCGATGTGAATATTGGAGAAGAGTGCCTTATTAAGCAATGGTAAAGGAAGTAATGCAGATAAGGTTCAGGATAGTGACACATCCTTGTTGGTCTCCAACAAAGCTGATAAAACAGCTAAGGAAGACTATCTCGAAGACAGTGAGACAACCCCAAAGTCCTATCTTGGTTTAGTGTTCGAAAGCATCGCCACTACCGCTTGCACAAGCTATTCAAACTCACCTTGCGAATCAGTTCGGTTTCTTGAGTCTCAACTACAAAATTTGAAAGACATCGATCACCGTGTGCAACAAGAAGCGGAAGGACTGCGGAAGTCCCTGGAGCATTCAGATGCATACTTTCTGGTGCAATAGCAAGCGTTGGAGGATTTTAGCGCCAAAGAGGACAAAGCTAATAAGCTTGCTAAGCTTATTACCAGCATGGTGGATACCACGTTTCTTGAGCTCTTCTGAAGTTGTTTCAGTTGTGCTCTTGTTTTGCTGTCGCATTTAATTGCACTGGTGGCTAATTTTGACGGCCAGTGTATGTAATATGCTGCTTTGTTCCCTATATTTGCACTGGTGGCAAACTTTGATGCCCAGTGGATGTAATATGTGTAATAGCGGTAATAGGTTAGCATTAATTGCTTGCTTATTTATTTCCTTATTGTCTTGTTTAGTTGTTTGCTTGTAGTCACTGCAGTTCTTTTTCTGTGTTTTTCTAGTGGCCATAGTAACCTACTTTTGGAAACTAGGCCAAAATAATCATGGCAACACACAGATTGTTGTAACCATGAGCCTCCTGCAGGCCGTAGGATCCATGGGCCTTCTACGGGCCGTACGATCCATGGGCCTTTTACGGGACATAGGATCCATGGGCCTTCTACGGGGCGTATCATCATTTCGCCAATCATGGGCCGTACTATTCATGGACAATAACGGGCCATTAATAGGCCGTATTTGATAACTCTATGAAAATATCCCAACAAGTTTTTTTCGACATGAAAACGGCCCAACGTATTAACGGGCCACAAACAGGCCGACTGTAACCACGGGCTTAATTTGGCCCACAAGCAGAAAATGACAGTAACGGGCCTAAGAAACCGAATGCTGGAAATGAGCTCAAGAATAAATGGGCCCTGAGAAGGCCGAAAGATAACATGGGCTGGAAACTGCCCAATGGAATGATGTCATGGGCCATACATGGGCCGGAAGTTAAAACGGGCTGGAATTATATTGGACGGCCCAGATGACGCTACTGGGCCTAATTCGGATAGGCCGTAAACGGGCCCTGGGATAGCAGGCTGTAAATGGGCTATATGCGAACAGGCCGTTAACAGGCTTGCCGTGGGCCGGCCCGCCACCTTTTGACCAAGTCAAACAGGCCGGCCTTTTCACAGGAATGGGCCTCTGTTGGGCCGTGCCACATGTCGACGTATCATAGGCGCTTTGAGTCCAATGAGTGGATGACATCTGTCCCAACGGTGAGCCGACACGTGTTCCCTCCGGCCAATGATGATTTTACACGTGGAAAATCCCCATTGGTCGGGGCTGTTAACGGGTTATCGGATCCAAAACCGGACCCGATAGCTTAACAACGTTCCATTACGGTGGATGCCACGTGTCGATCACCCTTGACGAAAGCACTTCTGTGACGCGTGATTTAACGTCATGGAAGTGGACACTTCCGTGATGATAATTTTGGTAATGTCATGGAACACTTCTACGATGTTATTGACAGTATGACTATCTTGATTTTGTCATAAATTTGTCATGGATGTACATCCATGACAGAAAACGTGACCTACTGTGACAAAAAAGTATCATCAGGGAAGTGTATTTTTTGTAGTGTCATGTATCTCTACTTTACTCCTTCCATGGAGTGGGTTGATTTCGTCCATAAATAGCCCATTTCCCATGGAAACAAATAAAGATAGGATATTTGGAATCCTATGCATTCATTATTCATTAGTTGCAATATAGAATCAAATATCTCGGTTTTAATGAAATATACCAGTTTAAACTAAGGTTAGAGGAGTGTAAAAATAATACTCACCAACTCCCCCAAGCTTAAACTTGATCGTCCTCGAGCAACATAAGGATAAATCTGAATCATAAGGAACTCAGTTGTTTAAACCAAAATAATGAGAAGGTTTTGGTTCACTGATGATCGGTACGCCTAGATAGCCCTCCACTTTCTTGACCTAAAAACTTAGTATAGCTATAGTGGAGGAATGGTTATTATGCAAATGTTAGTGAAGCAAAGGTAATCAACTCAAAGTTCTTGCTCAACTAGATAAAATAACATGGTAGCTCTTAATTCTATTTCCTCTAGTTAACACTTGCTTCTCGGGAATGCATGAAAGAGTTTTTATTTGATTGAGCCATGAAAACATAAATTAGGGAGTGAAGGACATGCATAGACAAACATGATTCTAGAGTAACTCACTAACATACCCACGAATGCCTCATCATCAAGGCTCTCAAGCACTTTGTTTCAATCATTGTTTGCTGAAACTTTGGTTGTCACGTGATGGGATTATGCCAAATAAGTGATCTTGCATAAGGTTTTGTAGTGGCTTGATTTTGGGTACTATGGATCATTATATTTGTCTCTTTCGAGCTCTTATGACCAGTACCCGATATTTATCACATACACACACATTCAAGAGAAAGCTAAATAATATTCGATGTAGTGTTGCCACTACGCATTTATAACAATCTCATAGTCAATTCTAAGTCAAACTACTGGTGGATCGCTCATTGGCCGCGAGTTCTCAAAGATAACATCAAGAAAGGTGACGAAGCCATATTTACACACGTACACGTGCATATGGCTGCAGGGCAATGACACCGGCAAGAAGCTGAAGCACCATGTAAGAGATACAACATAATTTTTGGCATAATCTCATTCACCCTTCAACTAAGTTCCTCTAGATAATTTAATCTGGAAGTGCTATTGAGTCTACTAAAATTAACAATATGGGGTTGAGTATCTCTAACATCATTTTCTCTACAAATTTTCTCAACGCCCAAGTCTTTAAAGACTTTCTCTTGTGCATGGTTATTCTTGGTTAAGATCACTTTCTTTCAAAAATAGTCCCACATCAAGTCTCACTTATCTAGATTAAACAGAACAAAGGCTACAAAATTACTTTAGCTACTCGGACAAAACCTTTGTTTTAACTATCAAGACTTACTCCCACTAGCACACATCAGACATACTACTACCGCATTCTAAGCAATTCAAGTGCAAAAGACGGGAGTCGTAGCACATACCTTCACGATCATGAATGTACACACTTCTCTTCCTTAACCTTGCATTTCTCATTATCCGGCATAGATCAACTCAAATATAAACAAGAATGCAAATGAACTCCAAGGGAAAAAAGAAAAATGCAAAGAAAAATTGATTCTATTTATGTTTTTTTATATTTTTTAAAAACTAATTTGCAAACAAAAAATCACAACGGCAAAAACAAAAATGAAAGCAAATAAAAAGCAAAGTGTTTGAACAAACTAAAAGGGCTTGACGCCGAGACGAGATCACCCGGGGTTGACATGTTTGGTTCCTCCGGCGATGATGGGGAGCCTGGTCCGACATCCTTGGAGGAGATCGGTTCCAGAGTCGGGCCTCCGATTTCTGACAGACCCTCAATCCAGACAAGTGTTCATCCTGACAGAACAAGCTTTCCGCGGGAATCCGTGATGTATTCCAAGTCTCCAAAAGTTACGTTCTGATCCGGGGCATAGTTCTCGACGAAGGCCGGATGGCCCGCCAAGTCGGCGCAAAAGATCATGCTACCAAGTACAAAAAGTTGGTCGGGGACGTATACGTTCCCGTAGACGGTGCCGTAGTTGATCTGCAGATGAGCCATTGATCCTTCCATTGATTACACAACGGAACTCTCAATAAAAGCACCATTGTCGGTGTGAAGACCGACGGTCCTCAGGGTAGGGGGTCCCGAGTAGTGGATCTCGGATCGATGGTAACGAGAACAAAAGAGACGATATTTACCCTGGTTCAGGCCCTCTAGGTGGAGGTAAAACCCTATGTCCTGCTCTTGTTTATATTGATGGAGATGTATCGAGTACAAAGCTTGATCTACCTCGAGATCGTAAGTTGTGTTCTAACCCTAATGCAACGTGAATGTAATTGTGATTTGGTCCCCTCTAAGGGCTAAACCCCTTGGCTTATATACACGCCAGGTAGGGCATTTAGGGTTACATGGTTGGTATCCACGGGGTCGCATGTAGGCAACAAGAGATGTCTTAGAGTATACGTCAAGTCTTTGGCAGATGCAGTCTTGATCACATCCAAGTGTGTAGCTTCTGAAGTCCACCTTAATAAGAATGAGGGCCCACTGTCCCAGTCCAAGGACCATGGGCGAACTAGGTTAGTACCCCCTAGTTAGGACACCATCCGAACCCATTCGCATTTTTTCTTGCATAATACCTACTATATTCTAACTTCTCCATGACTTATACCCCCCCCCCCTCCGATATAATCCATAGCATCATTAAAACAAGCAAACTATGCAATAAAAACAGAATCTGTTTAAAACAAAATAGTCTGTAATGATCTGAACAAACGTATACTTCTGTAACTCTAAAAATTCTAAAAAATCAGGACACCGTGGGAAATTTGTATGTAAATCATGTCTAAAGAATAGAATTTTATCTTGTTCCAGTGAATTATAATAATTCTAGTACTGGGCACAAAAATTTATGTTTTTCATAGAATCAAGTCAACTATCAACCAAATCATCCAAAAGGCTCTACATGGCACAAACACTAATTAAAACATAAAAACACAATCATAACAGTAGAAATAATTGTGTCAACACACCAAAACAGAAAGAAAAAGCAAATAATTTAAGATAACTATTTGGTTGCCTCCCAACAAGCGCTATTGTTTTACGCCCCTAGCTAGGCGTAAGGCATTGTTTCAAGTATTGTCATCTTTAGTTGCAAAGAGTCCAGCACTATCTATCTTCCCTTTTCCTATTTTACTGGCTCTGCCAATATCAATAATATGAACCAAGTGATCAAGTTTGGCATTCAGGGTTTCTATTTCTTCCAAAACACAAAACGTATCAATCTTTTGTTCCAAAGTAATGAATGTCCTATTTTGTAACACCACATTACCATTTATTTTAGTGGAAATATTATATAACTCTCTAAACTTAGATTCCATACTAGCTTTAGTTTCTTTTATTAACTCACTTTGACGGCATATCACTAGTATGGTGGGTTCAATAGTAAAATAACAACTGGCACTAGGCACTGGGTTAATAGGTTAGTCCCAAAAAATGATATAAAATAGTAATCGGCACTAAACCTTTGGGTTAATAGGTTAGTCCCAAAAAACGATATAAAATAGCACAAAAAGTCATATAGAGTATTGATACATCTCCATCGTATCTATAATTTTTGATTGTTTGTTTCCAATACTCTACAACCTTCATATACTTTTAGCAACATTTTATATTATTTTTGGGACAACATATTGATCCAGTGCCCAGTGTCAGTTCCTATTTGTTGGATGTTTTTTGTTTCGCAGAATATCCATATCAAACAAAGTACAAACGCGATAAAAATTTACAGAGATTTATTTTGGAATATATGAGATTCTTGGGAAGAATCAATGCAAGACGGTGCCCGAGGTGGCTACAAGCCACCTGGGTGTGCCCGGGGGCAGGAGCGCCCAAGTGGGTTGTGGGACCCTCATAAGTCGGTTGTAGCCCTTTTTCGTCGAAAGAAAGTTAATTTAGGGATAAAAAATCTCCTCAAAATTTTAGCCCAAACGGAGTTACAGATCTCCGAAAATTTAGGAAAAGGTTTTTGGCCAGAAAACGGGAACGCGAAACAGAAGAGAACATGGAGAGAGAGATCCAATCTCGGAGGGGCAACTACCCCCCGGTGAGGGAGTCCCAGATTACGGGGTCCTCGGGCGTCCGGGCTATGTGACATGGGCCGGACAGGTGGGCCGTGAAGATACAAGATGAAAGACTTTGCCCCGTGTCTGGATGGGACTCTCCTTGGCGTGGAAGGCGAGCTTGGCGTGCGGATGTGAAGATTCCTTTCTCTGTAAATCGACTCTGTACAACCCTATCCCCCTCCGGTGTCTATATAAACCAGAGGGTTTAGTCCGTAGAGGCAATCATAATCATACATGCTAGACATCTAGGGTTTAGCCATTATGATCTCGAGGTAGATCAACTCTTGTAACCCCTATACTCATCAAAGTCAGTCAAGCAGAAAGTAGGGTATTACCTCCATTAAGAGGACCCGAACCTGGTTAAACATCATGTCCCCTGCCTCCTGTCACCCTCGATCCTTAGACGCACAGTTTGCAACCCCCTACCCGAGATCTGCCGATTTTGACACCGACATTGGTGCTTTAATTAAGAGCTCTACTGTGCCGTCGTCAAAAGGCTCGATGGCTCCGTCGATCATCTACAACAATACTGCCGGGAAGGAGACTTTCCTTCCCAGCCAGATCTTCGCATTCAGCGGCTTCGCACCGCGCGCCAACTCGGCTGGCCACTTGGAGCAGATCGACAGCTACGCCCCTGGTCACCAGATCAATTTCAAAAATCTGAACTACGTCGCTGATATCTGAGGAGACTTGATCTTCCAAGGGTTCGCGGCCCCAACCAACGCTCTGGCCTTAGATCTGGAGCGCATTACCAGGTCCGAAGACGAGAGCCTAGAGCCCGCCGGACCCTCTGCAACCTTAGAGCTCAATACCGGAAAGCCAGAGAGAATAGCGTCTCCAGAAATCATTACCAAGTCGGACTCTTATCTGAACACTAACTCCAAACCTTGGAAGTCCGCGTCATGCGAGTTCGGCCAGGGATCCTCTGTCCCCGTCCAAACCTCGCTCTTAAACAAGGCTCTGGACTTAATGCGATCCCTCGTCATCACGGGGGAACCGCTTCCGAATGGCACCCAGGCCAGACTAGGGGCTGAAGATCGGGAATTTTGCTTCCCACCCACTTCATAGCCACTATCGAGGATCTTACCGACATTCTCGATTACGCCTCCGTAGACATCGACGGTACGGACGACAATGCTGGAGAGGAGCAGGCCCAAAACCCGCCGTTCACTGGGCGCTGGATGGCCACCTCCTCATACGATGTATACATGGTGGATACACCTAAAGAAGGCGACGATAATGAGGGAAAGGATCCAGTCGAGGATAAAACTCCTGTGATCCCACCGAAGCATCGACATCAGCGGCGCCGCTCTAAATCGTGTCTCTAAAAAGACAGCAATACCGGCACTGGAGACAATGATACTCCGGAAAATGCCGAAGAACAAGAAGACCCCATCGAACCAACATCCCAACAAGATGATCGGGAGGACGGGCAAGTTGACCCTAACGAGCAAGCAGGGAGCAAAGACTAGGAGGACAACAACTATTTGCCACTCTCCAAGGACGACGAGAGCGTCGGCGACGAAGACTTTATCATGCCAGAGGAACCCCTAGAACAAGAGCACTTTAAGCGCCGACTAATAGCTATGGCAAGAAGCCTAAAAAAGAAGCAGCAGCAGCTTCAAGCTGACCAAGATCTGCTTAACGACAGATGGACTAATGTCCTAGCAGCTGAAGAATACGGCCTCGAGCACCCAACAAAGAGCTACCCGAAGCATAAGCTGCTACCCAAACTCGATGATGAGGCGTTGGAGCCTACGCCACCTGCGCGTAATGCGGCTGACGGACCCGATCTACCACCACGTGGCCGGGATAGAACGGGAACTCAAGCCAAACACCAGCCCGCACTACCGCGCCGTAAAGGCAGAGAAACAACAGCTTGGGGATACACATATGACCTACGACAGGACCTGGAAAATAGATCAGGTCAGACTAGATCAATCTACGGATCAACAGGGCACGCCCCGGCGCGATAGGACGGTCACCAATCCCGGCGCGGCAAGTACAACCACGCCCCGGCCGAAAACCGCACACGAACTTTATCCGAACTGCACTGTGACATGGCCCGATACAGAGGCGCCGCACAGCCCCTATGCTTCACCGATGAGGTAATGGAGCACCAGTTCCCAGAAGGGTTCAAACCCTGAACATTGAATCATATGAAGGTACAACAGATCCCGCAATATGGGTTGAAGACTTTCTTCTCCACATTCACATGGCTCGCGGTGACGATTTACACGCCATCAAATACCTTCCCCTCAAACTTAAGGGACCAGCACGGCACTAGCTGAACAGTCTACCAGAAAATTCTATTGGTAGATGAGAGGACCTGGAGGATGCATTCAAAGACAACTTCCAAGGTACCTATGTTCGGCCCCCAGATGCCGACGACCTCAGCCACATAATCCAGCAACCCGGGGAATCAGCCCGGCAGCTTTGGACAAGGTTCCTAATAAAAAAGAACCAGATCATGGATTGTCCGGACGCAGAAGCCCTCGCGGCCTTCAAACATAGCATCTGAGACGAGTGGCTCGCCTGACACCTCGGCCAAGAAAAGCCGAAGTCCATGGCAGCCCTCACCACACTTATGACCCATTTTTGCACGGGAGAAGACAACTGGCTTGCTCGCAGAAGCAATAGCACCAGCGATCCTGGTACCTCTGAAACCAGGGACGGCAATGGCAAGCCACGAGGCGACAAGCACAAGTGTTGAAACAACAATGAAGGAATGCAAGATACAGAGGTTAACGCCGGATTCAGCGGCTCCAAACCCGGTCAACGGAAGAAGCCATTCAAGGCAAATAGAGACGGTCCATTCAGCTTAGATAGATTACTGGATTGGCCTTGCCAGATTCATGGCACTCCCGATAAACCTGCCAATCATACCAACAGAAATTGTTGGGTCTTTAAGCAGGCCCGCAAGCTTAACGCCGAACACAAGGGAAAAGGATCGCCAAGCGACGACGATGACCAAGAGCTTTGTCAACCGAACACAGGGGGACAGAAACAATTCCCCCCGAGGTAAAAATAGTGAATATGATATATGTCACACATATTCCTAAGAGGGAGCGTAAGCATGCACTACGAGACGTCTACGCCATGGAGCCGGTCGCCCCAAAATTCAACCCATGGTCGGCTTGTTCGATCACCTTCGATCGAACAGACCACCCAACCAGTATCCGTCATGGAGGTTCGGCAGCTCTGGTCCTCGATCCAATCATCGAGGGATTCCACCTTACGCGAGTCCTAATGGATGGCGGCAGCAGTCTCAATCTACTTTATCAAGACACTGTCCGCAAAATGGGCGTTGATCCATCAAGAATCAAGCCCACTAAAACTACCTTCAAAGGAGTAATACCTGGCATAGAGGCCCGTTGTACGGGCTCAATCACGCTAGAGGTCGTCTTCGGCTCGCCGAACAACTTCCGAAGCGAAGACTTGATCTTCGACATCGTCCCGTTTTGCAGTGGCTATCACGCACTGCTTGGACGAACAACTTTTGCCCGCTTCAATGTAGTCCCACACTACGCCTACTTGAAACTCAAGATGCCCGGTCCACGTGGCATCATTACAATCAATGGAAACATGGAGCACTCCCTCCGTACTGAGGAGCATACCGCGGCCATTGCGGCCGAAGTACAAAGTGGCCCTGTCAACCTGCACACCTCATCGGCTATTAAGCCTCCGGACTTCACCGTGCAAGGCCGGTCAATCCTGCATGCCGATAGTCCGACAACTTCAAGGTTGGATTAGCAGCTTCGCCTCCGTCGACCGCCACGCACATCAGCGAAATTCGTACCGCGCGTGCATAATTATGCACCCAAAATACCTTGGGCATCCACGGAGGCAATATACGGACAGTCCTACAATACGGTTCGACCTTACGCGGCCTTCCCCTTTATTTAATCATTTTTTCCTTTTTTACCACAGGTGAGTCAAAACCTATTCGTTCTTCAGACTCCGAGGACTCTCTCCAAGCCCGGTTCTATATACATAGCCGAAGACCACCTCTAAAGGATTCTTCCCTTTTCATGCGAAAGCAGCGCAGACGTGTGACGGGAAGGCACAAAGAATTTTGCAGACCACAACTTCATTCAAGAACATGTATAGAGCTTTTTCCTTAGCCCTAGACCCCTGGCATGTAAAATGGCCTTGGTGATTATGGTACCTTCTGTAAGATTACGTTTTGATGTATCAATCAGATTTCAGTGAACCAAAATTCTTATTCGGTATCGTCTTTACTCATAGACCTTATTCCGCCTGTTAATTTGTTTCATGCACGCACCTCGGCAAAAAAAATTCCGGGGATCTATAAGGCAACATAGGTGTTGTCAAATAAAAAGTCCGAACAACTTTACAGCACAATACGGCATCACGAGTTTCGCATTATATGCATCGGCTCTGAATCATGTCTTTGGTCAATAGTTGGGTTGCCCAACTCCTGTGCTTACTACCTTACATTTCGTCTGATAGGCTAGGGTAGTAAAGGGAGAACTACTGCGATTGTGTTTCTGGTTCGTCCGGTTAAGCACCTCAGTAGAGAAAGCCAAAAACTGACTGTCATGATGCGGCGAGAGCTGGTCAGCCACTTGGTGATTCATTACCATCCTTAACGAATTCTCCGTATTACACGAAGGACTGCTTCCCGGTCAAATATGTAACGCATCCGCATCAGGGTAGCCGTATACATACCAGGGGCTACCTAATAGACCAATTGTCAAACTCCTATGGCTAAGTGAGAGCAATAAAACCGAGTAGACCGATTACCTGATTCGCCGCACTGACACCTCCTCCGGGGACCAAGACGTTGGATTAAGTGTAGTCATGTGCAATTCCGAACACCCTAGTAGCATCTACATGGGGGCTAAAGCCGACGACTGGGAACTCTCAGATATAATAAACGGCTGCATAGGAGGATAAACCTTTTCATCTAGGAATGAATATATTACAAAATGCTTAGTTCATAATACAACTACCCGGACAGTTCGGACTCGTTTATTCAAACACTACATCCTTAGAGCATTGGCCCTCTATGAGTCGGGCACCTTTTAGCACGTCCTCAAAATAGCGCTCTGGTGTGCGGTGGGCGTTGCTTTTAGGAGGACCCTCAACTGCCACCTTTTCGGCATTCATTTTCACCCAGTGCATCTTGACACGGGCGAAAGCCATACGCGTCCCTTCTATACAGGACCACCTCTTGACGGAGTCAATCCGGGGCAGCACGTCGACGAGACGCCGCACGAGGCCGAAGTAGCTGTCCGGCATGACCTCGGCCGGCCACAAACAGACTATGACGTCCTTCATGGTTGCGCTGGACATCTTATGTAGCTCCTCCCATTGTGCCAGCTGGTCATTTAGCAGAAGGGGGCGCTCCTGCCCCACAAACTACGACCAGAAGAGCTTCTCCACCGCGTACCCCTCCCTGGCCTAGAGGAAGTCGGCAGCGTCTGCAACACACTTCGGCAGATCCACATATACGTCTCGAGAACTCCACAGTTGATTAAGCAAGGCATACTTCGGGTCCCCAAATTTAGCCTGTAAAAGAAAGGGCTTACCAGCCGCTATCTGTCCGGCTTGACGGATTTCCTCGCTGCCACGCATGTGATCTGCACCACGCCTCCGAAGCATCATGAAGGGCCTTGGCGAGTTTGGTCCCCTTCGCCTTATTCTCTGATTCCAAGGACTCGCACTTGATGGCAGTATCCTTGAGCCTTTTCTCCATCTCGGCCATCCGTTCCTCAAAATGGTGCCGAGCGGCCTGTTCGGCCGTTAAGTCCGCAGCTGCCTTATCGACAGCTGCCTTGCTTACCCTCGCTTGCTCCTTGGCTTGAGCAAGCTCGCTCCTGAGGGTCTCCGGTGTCAAACCGGCGGATCTCGGGTAGGGGGTCCCGAACTGTGCGTCTAAGGTCGATGGTAACAGGAGACAGGGGACATGATGTTTACCCAGGTTCGGGCCCTCTCTATGGAGGTAATACCCTACTTCTTGCTTGATTGATCTTGAAGGATATGAGTATTACAAGAGTTGATATACCACGAGATCGTAATGGATAAACCCTAGAAGTCTAGCCTGTATGACTATGGTAATGAGTATATATGCTTTCCGGACTAAGTCCTCCGATTTATATAGGCACCGGGAGGACCTAGGGTTACACAAGGTCAGTTACAAAGGAAAGGAATCTACATATTCGGTCGCCAAGCTTGCCTTCCACGCCAAGGAGAGTCCCATCCGGACACGGGTGCAATCTTCGGTCTTCGTATCTTCACGGAACATCAGTCTGGCCCATGGCTAACAGGCCGGACGCCCAAGGACCCCTCAGTCCAGGACTCCCTCAGTAGCCCCTGAACCTGACTTCAATGACGAGGAGTCCGGGGCACAGATTTTTCTTCGGCATTGCAAGGCGGGTTCCCTTCTTTCCGAACTCCAAGATAGTCTCCGGATGCGATGATAGTATCCGGACGTGTCACACACGCCATACGCAACCGCAGAGAGAATATAATACTCCACGAGTCCAATCTGCTGACAACTTTTTACAACATGACATCACGTCCGCTCGGTCATAATTTCGGACCGTTTTGTGTATGTCGTTCCACGTTTCGAGACGCGGTTGCCATTGGCACGTCTTGTCGAAGCAGAGATCGTGTCCCCTTATTGCAGGATTCTCATCAATACGGGTTTGGGTAACCCAACCGTTCTGTTCACACAACCCTTGGGAATAGGCGAGTTTTAAGGCGAGTGAGGAGGCGCGGTATAAGCGACCCTTGTAAGGGGATAAGAATTCGCCCTTGTCTACTCATGCCTTCCCCTTCCTCTGCCCTTCCATACTTGAGCTCCAGCACCCAAGTCCCCATCTTTCTCCATCTCCAAAAAGCATCCGACCATGTCCGGATCTGGAGGTCAAGTTAAATGGATGGTCTCCTCCGTCAAGGAGAAAGACATTGTCGAGCTTCGGGCGGCCGTGTATTTGGCAAAGGAAATCACCCACCGCCTTCCGTCCCAGGTGAGGGAGTCCTGGACTAAGGGGTCCTCGTGTGTCCGGCCTGCTATCCATGGGCCGGACTGATGGGCTACGAAGACATGAAGACCGAAGACCATACTCGTGTCCGGATTGGACTTTCCTTAGCGTGGAAGGCAAGCTAGGCGACCAACTGTGAAGATTCCTTCTTATGTAACCGACTCCATGTAACCCTAGATCTCTCTGGTGTCTATATAAACCGGAGAGCATAGTCCGGATAGGACACATTCATTACCATATATTCACATAGGCTAGACTTCTAGGGCTTAGCCATTATGATCTCATGGTAGATCAACTCTTGTAATAGTCATATTCATCAAGATCAATCAAGCAGGAAGTAGGGTATTACCTCCATAGAGAGGGCCCAACACAGGTAAACATCGTGTCCCCCGTCTCCTGTTACCATCGATCCTAGACGCACAGTTCGGGACACCCTACCCGAGATCCGCCGGTTTTGACACCGACATTGGTGCTTTCATTGGGAGTTCCACTGTGCCGTCATCAAAAGGTTTGATGGCCCCTTTAATCGTTGATGATGACGCTGTCCAGGGAGAAACCTTTCTCCTCGGACAGATCTTCGTGTTTGGTGGCTTCGTACTGTGGGCCAACTCACTTGGCCATCTGGAGCAGATCGACAGCTACGCCCCTGGCCATTAGGTCAGATTCGGAAGCTTGAACTACGTTGCGGACATCCGTGGAGACTTGATCTTCGACGGATTCGAGATCATGCAATCGCTCCCCACCGCCCGATGGACATGGCTTAAACTCGCCATCGGGCCGCATCCAGAGAGAGCTCTTGTAGCAACTTCCGCCTTAGATCCGAGCAGCATCAAGTCCTCAAGATGGGAAGCTTAACCCCATCGGGGGGGCTACCGATTCTACGGCGTTGGAGCCGCTCGCAGATTCCACTGCGTACGTCATCTGCATCAACGGAACCCCTGACTCTTCTCCGACATCGAGTTCCGAACCCTGCGAGCCCACGGATATCGAACTCGATCGGTTATCGATCTTCAAGTTCAGCGCCGCAGATGTCTTCCAACACTCGCCCATGGGCGACCTACTAAACTCATTAAAAAACCTATCCCTGGCAGATGGCTCGTCGCCGAACTATGTTCGGTTCGAACTTACGGCGGATGATGGAGAATTTTGCTTCCCACCCGCCACCCACTTTATAGCCACTGTCGAAGACCCAACCAACACGCATGACCCCCGCTTCGAAGACATTGCCAGTATGGACGACGATGAGAGGCAGGGCCAGAGCCTGCTACCCGCTAGACACGGGATGGCCACTTCCTGGTATGATGTGTGTATGATAGACACACCCAATGATGAGAAGGATCGAGTCGAGAATAAACCTCCTGGTACACAGTCCAAACACCGGCGCCCACGGCGCCGCTCCAAGCCACATCGCCCAAGAGAAAACACTGCTAGCACCAGAAAAGACAACACTCCGGACAATGAAGACCCCGTTGAGGTAGAATTTGAACAGGAGGAACAAGAAAGCGGGCAAGACAACCCTGATGAACAGGCCACATATGGAGATTCGGAGGACAACAATTATCTCCCACCCTCTGAGGAAGAGGAGATCCTCAGCAGCGAGGATTTTATCGTGCCTAAGGAACCTCTCGAGCAGGAGCATTTCAAACGCCGGCTTATAGCCACTGCAAGGAGCTTAAGGAAGAAGCAGCTACAACTTCAAGCAAGCCAAGATTTATTCAATGATAGATGGACCGAGGTCTTGGCCGCCAAAGAATACAGCCTTATTAGCCCAGACAAAATCCACCCAAAGGGTAGGTGGCTCCCTCAATACGATGGCAGGGCGCTGGAGCCCACACCACCTCGAACAATGCGGCGGGCCGGCCATAGTTCGGTCCAGACAAAGCGGCAGCCCAAATAGAGCAACATACCAACCCATCCAGCCATCAAGTAAAGAGCAAAACAGCTCGAGGGAACACTCGCGACATCAACCAAGACCCGGAGGATAGAGCAGGGCGCACAAGATCGATGTACAGATCACGGAGATACACCCCGACCGACTATGATGGTCACCCATTCGGACACTACAGAGCCGACCACGCCCGGTCCGAACTCCGTAAGCGGAGTCCGCCGGAGGTGCTTCACAGTGTGGCCCAACATAGAGGAGCCGCACACCCTCTCTGCTTCACCGATGAGGTAATGGAGCACGAATTCCCAGACGGGTTTCAAACCCATTAACATCGAATCATATGATGGAACAACAGATCCCGCGGTATGGATTGAGGATTACCTCCTCCACATTCACATGGTTCGCGGAGACAACCTTCATGCCATTAAATACATACCTCTCAGGATTAAGGGGCTAGCTCGCTACTGGCTAAATGGTTTACCAGAAAATTCTATTGGTAGCTGGGAAGACTTGGAAGGCGCCTTTCAAGACAACTTCCAAGGAACATATGTCCGGCCTCTAGATGCCGGTGACTTAAGTCATATTGTCCAGGAGCCCAGCGAGTCAGTCAGGGAGCTCTGGGCTAGGTTCTTAGTCAAAAAGAACCAAATTGTCGACTGTCTGGACGCAGAAGCCCTCGCAGCCTTCAAACATGGCGTCTGGGATGAATGGCTAGCGCGTCACCTAGGCCAGGAAGGACCCAAGTCCATGACAGCCCTTACCGCTCTAATGACTCGCTTTTGTGCGAGAGAAGACAACTGGCTCGCTCGTAAAAGCAACAACACCAGGGACCCGGGCACTTCCGAAATTCGAGACGACAACGGTAAGCCACGACGAACCGAACACAACAGTCGCAGTAATACATACGACACTACGGTGAACGCCGGATTTCACAATCCGAAGCCCGGTCAATGGAAGAAGCCACTAAAGGCAAACCAAGATGGACCATCCATCTTTGACAGGATATTGGACCGACCTTCTCAGATTCACGGTTACCCTGATAGACCAGCTGATCATACCAACAGAAACTGTTGGGTCCTCAAGCAAGCAGGCAAGCTCAACGTCGATCACAAGGGGAGAAGGCCACCACGCGATAGAGACGACGGATCGGCTCGCCAGCCGAACACCAGGGGCCAGAAACACTTTCCCTCTGAAGTTCGACCACTCCCAGAATGGAAATAGCAGTGCAGCTTCCGCCGTCCACCTACTGTACTGGCAAAGTTTACACCACGCGTACATCACTATGCACTCAAGATACCATGGGCATCGGCGGAAGCACGATATGGACAACCCTGCAAGAACCCCCGTAACGTTCTTATCCGTCTTTCTTATTTTTCTGTATCATTTCTTAAAAACAGGTGACCATCAGGACAACATCTACATCGGACTCTCTCGAAGTTCGGATCTGCACACTCACCTACGGGGCCACTCCCGTAAGGATTCCCCTCCCCGAGGACGGGCGGCGCAGACGTGCGACAGGAGGTCCAAAATAAGCTTTTGTAGACCGCACTCTTTCTTTTGAGCCTGTACCATGCCTTTTTCCTCTGTTCCCAACCGCGAGCATGTCAAATAGCTGGGTTGTGGTTTTTAATCTTTATATATATTTATCATTGGCATATTGCTCCGCTCCCAGTAAACTTTATCCGAACTAATCTTTTATGCTCTTTCTACAATGAGTCCGACCGTAACGGCTGCCTTACAAGATGCGCCTTGGCATAACTTGCCAGGGGCTTGGTATGGGAACAAACGAGCCGCCAGTAAAAGTCCGAACAACCCTATAGCGTACTTCGGCGTCACAAGTTTGGCCTTATATGCATCAGCTCCGAATCATTGTCTTTGGTCAATAGTTGGGTTGCCCGGCTCCTGTGCTTGCTACCCTACATTCCGCTCTATCGGCTAGGGTAGTAAAGGGAGAACTACTGCAATTGTGCCCTGGCCTAGACCGGATGAGCACCTCAGTAGAGAAAGCCGAAAACTGACTGTCATGATGCGGCGAGAGCTGATCAACCACTTGACGACTTACTCGAATCTTTAGTGATTCTCCGTGTCACACGAGGGATCTTTTTTAGATCAGCATATGTAAAGCACTATGCGCCGTATACATACTAGGGGCTATGTCGTAGCCCCACCATAAAACTCCTATGGCTAAGTGGAAGTGTTAACGCCCATAGTCCGGTTGTCTGGTTTGCCGCATTATCACCTCCTTTATGGACCAAGACGTTGGATAAAGAGTGATTAAATGCTTTTCCGAACACCCCCGTACTTCCTACGAGGGGGCTGAAGCCGACGACTAGAAAACTTTCAGATTGTACTAAAACGGCCACAGAGGAGGAATTCAAGCTTTTGAGCAAAATACAAATAGATTAACTATAAAGTTGTCTGTTACATCATTATATAAATCACTCGAAAATTATATCTTTCGAGCATTGACGCCTATCAAAGGGCGGCATCCAAGACGTCTTCAAAATAGTGCTCCGGCTCATTACGGTCCTGGCCCTTGGGTGGACTCCTTGCCGCAACATCAATGGCCTTCATCTTTCCCCAAAATGTTTTGACTCGGGCAAAGGCCATCCGTGCACCCTGTATGCACGCCGACCGCTTTACATCGTCGATATGTGGCACCGTGTCAACAAGCCGCCCCACCAGGCCAAAATAACTACTCGGAATAGGCTCACTTGGCCACAACCGGATTATGATGTTCTTCATGGCGTCGCCAGATATCCTATGAAGCTCGGCCCAGTGGGACATCTGTTCATTGAGAAACAGAGGGTGCTTCGATGCGCCGAATTGTGACCAGAAAAGCTTCTCCGTTGCATACCCCTCTTGTGCGTGGTAAAATTGTGCCGCATCGGAAGAACTCTTTGGCAAGTCCAAAAATTCAGCCGAAGAACTCCATACCTGGTTAGTTGAGCATAGTCCGGATCGTCAAACTTGGTCTGAAGCAAAAAGGGCTTACCAGCCGCTATCTCCTTAGCCTGCCGAATCTCTTCATGAGCTGCCCTAGATTCCGACTGAGCTTCACTCGCCTCTCGTACGGCCTCATCAAGCCCAGCCATTTTGGCTTTATTCTCCTTCTCAAGGAATTCACATCTGCTGGCAGTATTCTTCAATTCAAGCGCCAGTGTAGATATTTTCTCCTCACTTTGGCGCTGAGCTTCTTGTTCGGCTCTTAGATCAGCCGATGCCTTCTCTGCAGCCGCATCACTTCGCCGGGCCTGCTCCTTGGCCCGGGCTAGCTCTGCCCGAAGAGCTTCAACGGCGGCAGCACCATCTGCAATCATGCACATTTCGTATAAACCCTTTTCGGCATCAGGCCTACATTACAAGCACATTGGTGTAAACAATGCTCGACATATATACCTTGCGAGTCATCAAGACGCCTGTTGATCAATGCAATGTCATCTTCCGCAATATCCAGCTTTCGCTGCAGTTCGGCCACTTCCGTATTTCGGGTAGTTGCAGGAGGGGAGGCAGCCTGTATTCCAAGTTAAATCAAGGTTAGCAACTGAGCATTTCTTTTTGATCCTCCGATCGCTTCTGTAGGAAGGCAATCCAAGTCTCAGGGGCTACTGACATACAACAGTGCATTACATCAATATTATTCAATTGGCAAAACTACATCACAAACCTCAAAACCCCTTAGGAGGCTCGTGAAGGCCTTGTTCAACCCACTCTTCGTGGATAGAACCTTTTCAACCACCGTAACCATCAAGGCACGGTGTTCCTCCGAAACGGACACTTGTCGCAGCATGTCCGTCAGCATTTCCAGCGCTTCTGGGTCTTCGGAAGCCGCCGTCAGAGTACGGTATTCCTTTGAAGGAATCTGCCAACTCGCCCCCGGGATCGTCTCCAGCTCTAAACCGGATAGGGCGGGGCCGCCATGCTTGATTCCCGAACCCTGAGTAACAGAGACACCACCTTCGGGTAATGCCACCTTTGTTTCCTGCACTTCTTGTCGACAAGGAGGAGCCCCCCAGGACGATACCTCAGAATCATCCGCCCTGTTGGGCGAGGGGGCCGGAGAAGGCGGGTCACTCTCCATCATCTCTGGAAGAAGGTCTCCCGAGGAGGAGTACGATTGAGAAACCCCAGGCGTTAACCTGCCAGGACATACGTATGTCGGAGGATTACTTCAGTAATAAGAAAGGAAGGAGGTATGGTTTAAGTACCCTGCTGCACTTACGGTTTGGCCAGAGGTTTATCCTCATCATAAAGCTCCACGTCAATATCGCTTGCCTGGCCCAAGCCGCCCGTCGATGGCGTTTTCCCTTTCTTGGAAGGTTTCCCCCCCTGACCTTCAGAAGCGGCCCTTTTCTTGCCATGGAAGGCCTCCTCTGCACCTTTGCCCTCGGGCAAGAGGGTTTCGGTTTCCCCGAACACAACGTCTGATTTATCCTTGGGGTAGAGACCACCTCCGGCCTCCCTGTTCTCGCCCTCCTCCGCAGAAACCTGGTACGGTTGTCGGAGTCAACATCCTCGTTAGTAGGGCATTCGCAGAGTCTTCGGGAAGGGGCGCCGGACACCAGATCAACACCGCTTTCTTTATCTAGTCTTGTGAAGGGACGGATTGTTCAATATCTCGAATAAAGGGTGTGCGGAGATCGAATACTTACCGCGGTGTCCGGATGATTGCAGTCGAGGCCAACACCTTCGGTGGTGTTCGACCATTGCTCTCATTCCCCGAAATATAATTTCCACATTCCGTCGTGCGTAGTGCCGAGGAAGTGCTGAAGAGTCCGCCATCCTTCGGGATTAAACTCCCACATACAGAGAGGCCGCCGCTGACATGGCAGGGTCCGACAGACTAGCATTACTTGAACGACGTTCGCAAGACCGACACCCTTCTCGGTAAGGCCTCGGACGCGACCTTGCAGAGTCTGCACTTCATTGACGGATCCCCAGTCCTGTCCCTTATTGATCCATGAAGCAAGCTGAATTGGAGGGCTGGGTCGGAACGCAGGCGTAGCCACCCACTTGGAGCCCCGCGGCTCGTTGATATAAAACCACCCCTGCTGCCATAGGTCAAAAGACTTGGCGAAAGATCCTTCAAACCAAACCGCGCTGGCAAGCTGGCCTATTGTGACGCTGCCACACTCTGCCTGCTCCTCCTCTATCACCTGCGGCCTCACGTCAAAGGTCTTGAGCCACAAACCAAAGTGCGGAGGAGTCCAGAGGAAGGCCTCACATGTGAAGATAAATGTCGAGATGAGGAGAATAGAGTCCGGGGCCAGATCGTGAAAGTCTAGCCCATAGTCAAACATGAGTCCCCGGACGAAGGGGTCAAGCGCGAACCCTAACCCATGGAGGAAGTGGGACACAAACACTACCCTCTCTCCGGATTTGGGGGTAGGAACGACCTGCCCCTATGCAGGAAGCTGATGGAGGATTTCTGGTCGAGATACCTCGCTGCTGAGCTTCATAATATCCTCCTCTGCAGGATGAAGAAGCCACCCACCAGCCTGGACAGCTGAATCCAGACATGATTGGGGCTGGGACGATGGGAACCCGAGGGTTGGAACTTGGGGTGGCTAGGGTTGAGGAAGAAGCGAGCGCAAAGGAAGAAGACGAGTCTGGGACCCTATATAAAGAACCCAAGTACTAAGCGTATCCACCTGGGTCTCGAAACTTACCAATCTCCAGAGAGTTGTACCCGGGGGACGGTTGGGTTACCCATGCCCGCGTTAGTGAAAATCTCGTGGATAAGGGAACATGATCTCTACTTTGGCAAGACAAGCCAGTAAGATCGCGTCCCGAGACGTGGGGCGACGTGCCAACCAACGGTTGGAAATAGTGACCGGGCAGTCATGATGTCATAAACAATTACCAAAAAATTAGGCTCGTGGAATATTATATTTTCTACAACTATATATACAAGTCCGGATATATCTACTACATCCGAAGACTATCTTGGAGTTCGGTGAAAGGGGAACCCACCTTGCAATGCTGAAGACAATCTGCGCGCTGGACTCCTCATCATTGAAGCCAGGTTCAGGGGCTACTGAGGGAGTCCTGGACTAAGGGGTCCTCGGGCGTCTGGCCTGCTATCCATGGCCCGGACTGATGGGCTGTGAAGACATGAAGACCGAAGACCATACTCGTGTCCGGATTGGACTTTCCTTGGCGTGGAAGGCAAGCTAGGCGACCAGCTGCGAAGATTCCTTCTTATGTAACCGACTCCATGTAACCCTAGATCTCTCTGGTGTCTATATAAACCAGAGAGCATAATCCGGATAGGACACATTCATTACCATATATTCATATAGGCTAGACTTCTAGGGTTTAGCCATTACGATCTCGTGGTAGATCTACTCTTGTAATACTCATATTCATCAAGATCAATCAAGCAGGAAGTAGGGTATTACCTCCATAGAGAGGGCCCGAACCTGGGTAAACATCATGTCCCCTGCCTCCTGTTACCATCGATCCTAGACGCACGCCTGGGACCCCCTACTCCGAGATCCGCGGTTTTGACACCGACACTGGGGCGGTCGCCCCACCTCAAGCTTCATCGAGACAAGAGTTTTCCTCCCTCACTTCGTACGTGGACTGGGGTTTCCACTTCACCCCTTCGTGCGCGGTCTAATGTATTATTATGGCCTAGATTTCCATGATCTGGCCCCGAACTCTTTCCTTAACAACTCGGCGTTCATCGTCGTGTGTGAGGCCTTCCTCCGCATCCACCCCCACTTGGGGCTGTGGCTTAAGGTCTTTAATGTGAAGCCGAAAGTGGTGGATGGCCAGCACGCGGAGTGCGGGGCGCCATGGTGAGCAAGCTGGCCAACGTCTCCTGGCCGAAAGGCACTTTAGTGGAGACGGTAAAGGAATGGAAGAAACAATGGTTCTATATCTTAGAACCCCGCGGCGCCACCTGGGCCGCGGCTGCTGAATTCAACTCTGGCGCTGCCATGCGACATACCTCTTGGGTCGAGAACAGCCCGAACTGGTGCTTGCCAGATGAGTTGACAGCGCTGCAGATGCGCGTTCAGAGCATGGTGGACAAGGATGTCAAACTTGTCGATGTAATCCAGGTGATGCTAGTTTGCCGGATTCTCCCGTGCCAAAGCCGAAGCCTCCCTCTATGGAAGTTCAACCCGAAGAAGCACCATACCCTGAAGAGGCTCTTCGAAACCACTCATGAAGGTTCCTGGAAGTTGCTCTTTAAGGGCAACAAGAAACCGCCGGCCACAGATTCGGACAGCGGGCACGATATTAACCACCTCGCCAGTGAGGTATGTTATTTTTAACGCATCCCCTACTTGCTTGTTTCAAGGGTGATGTCTGAGCTTTTATTATCATTCCTTCTTCAGAACTGGATGGAGAGGGCGAAGCGGATCCAGTGTCCGGCTCCGCTGTCTGAAGAACCAGTCATCCCTCGTTTAGCGAAGATGCTGGTGTCGGCGCCCGAGAAGAAGGCCAAGGGGGCCAAAGGTGGCCCCCGTCATAAGGGTACTTTGGACATAACGTCCGAAGACAAAGAGACCCGTTCCTCCGTCCCTGAGGACGAGGAGGAGGAGGAGGAGGAGGAGATCCCTCCCCATGATGAGGGGAGGGAGAAGAGGGCGGCCTCCACGAATCTGGAGGTGGGGACGCCCAAGAAGAGGAAGGGCTCCCTTGCAGATAACTCCGTATGGGATGTCGACAGTAGTCCGGAGCGGCACTCCGGCGCTAAGCCTTAGGCCGCATCATAAGTACTACGATTCATGCATATCCATATATCCAGCCCCTTCTCCTCATTGTATTAACATGGTTAGTTTTGTTATTTCAGTCCGGCCCACGACAGCTTCCAGCGATCCTCGTCAGGAGGTTCGTTGGACTCCAAGGATATGGCCAGTATGTCACCGCCGACCGCTCACTCTCCCAAGGCCATGGATGACACCGAGGTGTTGTCCCGCAGGACCGCTCTAGGCCGAGGAGAGGCTCCGGACGCTATCAAGGGGGCGCTAGAGGGCGAAACCTATACCACCAGACACACAGGGGGAGCAAATCTCACCTGAGGCTGGGCGAGGAGGGTCAGATTCAGTTCGGCCCTCAGCCAAATATGATTACAGAGACCCATACGGCTTCAGAATCCGGCGAGCGACCTCCTTTGGAAGAGGGGGTGCGCCCATTCCATCGGTGGCCCCTGTCCAACCAGGGGCACCAGATAATATGATGGAGGCGCTTCGAGGTGCCTCCATTGTGGACGAGCACCGTATCCTTAGGGGTACAGTGATTGAGAGGGTCCAGTCCGCCAAGAGCGGACGGACCGAAGCCTGCAGCAGCCTGCTGACAGGCTTTGAGGTAAGCAACGTAAAAAGCCCGATATAGTCAGTAGCCCCTGAGACACTGTCCGGTGTTCTAAAAGAAAAGCCAGACAGAGGGTCAATCCTTTATTGTAGGAAATTAACCGATTTTGCCGGGAATGAATATGAAGGCATCGCTGCTGTCTGCGACCTCACATGTTGCCGAAGTCTCCGAACTTCAGCAGAGACTGGAGAAGGCCGAGGAGGAGCTCGACCATGTGAAGAGGCAGCTCCAGGAGAATCAAGGTATGTATAACCCAAGAAGTATTCAGAAAGAGTAGGATGCTATATATTGACCGAAGTGTCTTGACATGAACAGGAGCAACGACCGAGGTCGAGGCCCTGAAAAAGGCCCTTGGCGAAGCCGATGCTATGGCCGTCAAGGAGCAGGCTACCCGTAAGAAGCTCAAGGCCCGGGTCAATGAGGTCCAACAAGAGCTCCATGACGCGGTGAAGAAGTGTGAGACCTTGGAACATGACGTGTCGGCTAAAGAGGCTGAACTCTCCAAGGCTCGTCAGAGCACGAAGACGGCCCGGAACGAGGCCCAGGGCGCCCTCCAAGATATCCAAGAGGCGAGGATGATCGTGGCGGGTAAGGCATTCAGTATGCAAAGCAAATATGCAAAGAAAAAGTATCTTCTACTAACCCGGATTCGGAGTTCTCCAGGGGCTTTTGCTGATCTGCCGTGAAGTTTGTCCGACACCGTGAAGTTATTCCGAGCCGAAGAAGGGAGCTCCACGGAGAAGCTATTCTGGTCGCAATATCTTGCGCCAGAGCATCCCGTTCCCTTCACCGATCAGCTGAAACAGCTGGTGGAGCTGCATAGGGTGGCCGAACTAGCCATGAAGGATTTGATAATCCGGCTATGGCCCGCCGAAGCTATGCCCGGCAGCTACTTCAGACTCGTGAGGCGGATGGTGAACGCCTGTCCTCGGCTGGACATCATCAAGCGATCAGCATGTATTGAAGGTGCTCGTATGGCCTTCGCCCGTTGCAAGATGTGGTGGGCGAAGATGAACGTCGTCGAGCTGGCCAGGGGGCCACCAGAGGGCAAGGAGCACCGCACACCCGAGCACTATTTTGCGGATGCCCTGGAGGGGTCTCGCATTGTAGCAACGCAGTGTTGGCAGGACATTATTTTTGAATGAATACATTCGTGTTGTCTTTGCCATGTATGATTAAACAAAGTGGGTTTGTAATATAATGATTGTTATGTTTTTAATTTTACCTCCCGTGCGGCCGTGTTTATATGAAATCTGAGGGTTGGCCAGTCATCGGCTTCTGCCCCTATGTAGGTAGTACGGAGGTGTTCGAGATGGAATCTAAACAATCTTGATCCAATTATATGGTCCTTGCCGGAGTTGTTTAGCGCAACGAACCAGGCAACCAGACTATTCTGCTTTAACGCCCTCACTTAGCCATAGGAGTTCGACAATAAAAACATTGATGCAGCCCCTAGTTTCCGAACTAGAGTGCTATAAGCGTCTGATCGGGAAGTACCGATCCTTCACGGAAAGCGGAAGAAATCTCCAACGATTTGCAACCTCCGAACAGCTGACCTGCTCTCGCTGCATCATGACAGTCAGTTTTTGGCTTTCTCTACTGAGGTGCTCTTTTGGATAAACC
Organism: Aegilops bicornis; assembly: GCA_021605145.1. NCBI lineage: Eukaryota > Viridiplantae > Streptophyta > Magnoliopsida > Poales > Poaceae > Aegilops > Aegilops bicornis. The sequence continues at coordinate 449,626,554 of CM038671.1, read as the reverse complement.
AGGGCACAATTGCAGTAGTTCTCCCTTTACTACCTTAGCCGATATAGCAGAACGTAAGGTAGCAAGCACAGGAGCCGGGCAACCCAACTATTGACCAAAGACATGATTCAGAGCCAATGCATATAATGCTAAATGCGGGGTGCCGAACTATACTATAAAAAGTGTTCGGACTTTGTTGCTGTATTGTAGGGCGCCTGGGAGCCCCTGGCAAATATGAAACTTACCAAAGTGTACGGGTGAGGGAGTCCTGGATTAGGGGGTCCTCGGATAGCCGGACTATATACTTTAGCCGCACTGTTGGACTATGAAGATACACGATTGAAGACTTCGTCCCGTGTCCGGATGGGACTCTCCTTGGCGTGGAAGGCAAGCTTGGCAATACGGATATGTAGATCTCCTCCCTTGTAACCGACTCTGTGTAACCCTATCCTCCTCCGTGTCTATATAAACTGGAGGGTTTAGTCCGTAGGACAACAACAATCATACCATAGGCTAGCTTCTAGGGTTTAGCCTCTATGATCTCATGGTAGATCAACTCTTGTAATATTCATATCATCAAGATCAATCAAGCAGGAAGTAGGGTATTACCTCCATCGAGAGGGCCCGAACCTGGGTAAACATCGTGTCCCAAGCCTCCTGTTACCATCCGCCTTAGACGCACAGTTCGGGACCCCCTACCCGAGATCCGCCGGTTTTGACACCGACATTGGTGCTTTCATTGAGAGTTCCAATCGCCGCCACCGTAAGGCTTGATGGCTCCTTCGATCATCGGCAATGATGCGATCCCGGTGAGGTTTTCCTCCCGGACAGATCTTCGTATTCGGCGGCTTCATCTGCGGGCCAACTCGCTGGCCATCCGGAGCAGAATCGATAGCTACGCCCGCCATCGTCAGTTTTGGGAACTTGAACTATACTGCCAACATTCGCGGAGACTTGATCTTCGATGGATTTGAGCCCATGTCAGGTGCGCCGCACGATCACGGCGAGCATGATTTAGCTCTGCCGTCGGACTGTGTTTGGGAGATCACACCTGCAACTACTCCGGCCTTCAATCCGGAACAAATCGCGCCATCTATGGACGGATGGATGGACCTCGCCCCAGAGGCCGCACACTCAGTGGCGATAGCGCCGAACATTGATTTCACCTCCTATGAGACCCGTGTTGCCGAACCGTTGGATTCGTCCCCGCCATGGACTTCGAGGCGCTTGTGTCCGTGCCCATCAAATCCGATTGGGCACCGATCATGGAGTTTACGTCCATGGATATATTTCAGCTCTCGCCTTTTAGCGACGTACTAAATTCTCTTAAGTCTCTCTCCCTGTTGGGAGACCCTTGGCCGAACTATGTCCGGCTAGAATGAGGTGCGGACGACGAAGAAATTCGCGCCCCACCCACCATCCACTTAGTAGCCACTGTCGATGATTTAACCGACATGCTCGACTTCGGCTCCAAAGACATTGACGGTATGGACGATGATGCAGGAGACGAACAAGAACCACCGCCCATAGGGCGCTGCACTGCTACCTCATCGTATGACATATACATGGTGGACACCCCCAAAGAAGGGGATGGCGATAACACAACGGAGGATAATCCCTCCAAGAAGCAACCCAAGCACCGACGTCAGCGGCGCCGCTGTAAGTCTCACCATAGCAAAGGCAGCGATACCGGCACAAGAGATAATAACGCTCCGGATAGTGCCGAAGACGACGATAATCCCCTCCAGCCAGACCTCGAGCGGGAGGATGAACAAGCTAGGCCACCGGAACAGGCAACAAACGGAGAATCAGAGGATGACAATTACATGCCTTTCTTCGAAGACGAAGTGAGCCTCGGCGACGAAGAGTTTGTCGTGCCTGAGGATCCCGTCGAGAAGGAGCGCTTCAAGCGCCGGCTTATAGCCACAACAAACAGCGTAAAGAAAAAGCAACAACAGCTTCGAGCTGATCAAGATCTACTAGGGAATAGATGGACCGAAGTCCTGGCAGCCGAGGAATACGAACTCGAGCGCCCAACCAAGAGTTATCCAAAGCGCAGGTTGCTACCTCAACTCGAGGAGGAAGCATTGAAACCTACATCACCAGCGTATGATGCGGCTGATCGGCCACCTCGTGGCCGAGACAGAGAGGCATTTCATCCTGAAGTCCAGCCTGCACCCCGCGCCACTCAAACAAAAATACCAAGGCCCGGGGCAACACGCGGGACCTGCGAGACGTATTGGAAAACAAGGCAAAACATGCAAGATCGATCTACGGATCACGGGGGCGCGCACCAATGCGGGATGATGACCGTCACGCCGGATACACTAAAAGCAAATCCTGCCGGGCCGAATACACCAGACAAGACTCATATGAACTGTGTCATGATATAGCCCAGCACAGAGGCGCCGCACACCCCCTATGCTTCACTGATGAAGTAATGGATCACGAATTTCTAGAGGGTTTTAAACCCGTAAATATTGAATCATATGATGGTACAACAGATCCCGCAGTATGGATCGAGGATTTCCTCCTCCACATCCACATGGCTCGCGGTGATGATCTACATGCCATCAAGTACCTCCCACTAAAACTCAAAGGACTAGCTCAAGATTGGCTGAATAGCTTGCCAATAGACTCAATTGGCAGTTGGGAGGATTTGGAAGATGCATTCCTTGACAACTTCCAGGGCACTTATGTGCGACCACCGGATGCTGATGACTTGAGCCATATAACTCAGCAGCCAGGGGAATCGGCCAGGCAATTCTGGACACGGTTCCTAACTAAGAAACACCAAATTGTCGACTGTCCGGACGCAGAGGCCTTAGCAGCATTTAAGCATAACATCTATGACGAGTGGCTCGCCCGACACCTCGGCCAGGAGAAGCCGAAGTCTATGGCAGCCCTCACGACGCCCATGACCCGCTTTTGCGCGGGCGAAGACAGCTGGCTGGCTCGCAGCAACAACACATCAAGAAGTCATGGCACTTCAGATACAAAGGATACTAACGGCAAACCACGTCGTAACAGACACAAGCGCCACAACAACGGTGACAACGCCGAAGACACGGCAGTCAATGCCAGATTCGGCGGCTCTAAATCCGGTCAGCGGAAGAAGCCGTTCAAAAGAAGCAATCCGGGCCTGTCCAGTTTGGACCGTGATACTGGCGGCTCGTGTCAAATTCACGGCACTTCGATAAGCCAGCCAATCACACCAACAGAGAATGCTGGGTGTTCAAGCAGGCCGGCAAGTTGAATGCCGAAAACAGGGACAAGGGGCTGCATAGCGACGTGGAGGAGCCTCGGCCGCCGAACATAGGAGGACAGAAGAGGTTCCCTCCACAAGTGAAAACAGTGAACATGATATACGCAACCCACATTCCCAAGAGGGAAAGAAAGCGTGCACTAAGGGACGTCTATGCGATGGAGCCAGTCGCCCCAAAATTCAACCCATGGTCCTCTTGTTCGATCACCTTCGATCGCAGGGACCACCCCAGTAGTATCCGTCATGGCGGATCTGCCGCATTGGTCCTTGACCCCATCATCGACAGGTTTCACCTCACCCGAGTCCTTATGGACGGCGGCGGTAGCCTGAACCTGCTCTATCAGGATACAGTGTGCAAAATGGGCATAGACCCCTCGAGGATCAAACCCACCAAAACCACCTTTAAATGTGTCATCCCAGGTGTAGAGGCCCATGAAGGAAATATGCCCTAGAGGCAATAATAAAGTTATTATTTATTTCCTCATATCATGATAAATGTTTATTATTCATGCTAGAATTGTATTAACCGGAAACATGATACATGTGTGGATACATAGACAAACTTAATGTCACTAGTATGCCTCTACTTGACTAGCTCATTAATCAAAGATGGTTATGTTTCCTAACCATAGACATGTGTTGTCATTTGATTAAAGGGATCACATCATTAGGAGAATGATGTGATTGACTTGACCCATTCCGTTAGCTTAGCACTTGATCGTTTAGTATATTGCTATTGCTTTCTTCATGACTTATACAAGTTCCTATAACTATGAGATTATGCAACTCCCGTTTACCGGAGGAACACTTTGTGTGCTACCAAACGTCACAACATAATTGGGTGATTATAAAGGAGTTCTACAGGTGTCTCCAAAGGTACATGTTGGGTTGGCGTATTTCGAGATTAGGTTTTGTCACTCCGATTGCCTGAGAGGTATCTCCGGGCCCTCTCGGTAACGCACATCACTATAAGCCTTGCAAGCAATGTAGCTAATGAGTTAGTTACGGAATGATGCATTACGTAATCTAGTAAAGAGACTTGCCAAGAATTTAGATTGAACTAGGTATTGGATACCGACGATCGTATCTCGGGCAAGTAACATACCGATGACAAAGGGAACAACGATGTTGTTATGCGGTTTGACCGATAAAGATCTTCGTAGAATATGTAGGAGCCAATATGAGCATCCAGGTTCCGCTATTGGTTATTGACCGGAAACAGTTCTAGGTCATGTCTACATTGTTCTCGAACCCGTAGGGTCCGCATGCTTAACGTTACGATGACAGTTTTATTATGAGTTTATAGTTTTTGATGTACCTAAGGTTGTTCGGAGTCCCGGATGTGATCACGGACATGACAAGGAGTCTCGAAATGGTTGAGACATGAAGATTGATATATTGGACGACTATATTCGGACACCGGAATGGTTCCGGGAGTTATCAGATATATACCGGAGTACCGGGGGGTTACCGGAACCCCCCGGAGGTTAATGGGCCTCATGGGCCCAAGTGGAGGAAGAGGAGAGGCGGCCAAGGGGCAGCCGCACGCCCTCCCCCAAGTCCGAATTGACAAGGAGGGGGCGGCGCCTCTTTCCTTCCCCTCTCTCCTTCCCTCTCCTCTCCTACTCCAACAAGGAAGGGAGGGAGTCCTACTCCCGGTGGGAGTAGGACTCCTCCTGGCGCGCCTCCTCCTGGCCGGCTGCACCTCCCCCCTTGCTCCTTTATATAAGGGGGCAGGGGGGGCACCCTAGAGACACAACAAATGATCCTTGAGATCTCTTAGCCATGTGCGGTGCCCCCCTCCACCATAGTCCTCGATATATTGTAGCGGTGCTTAGGCGAAGCCCTGCGACGGTAGAACATCAAGATCATCACCACACCGTCGTGCTGACGGAACTCATCCCCGACACTTTGTTGGATCGGAGTCCGGGGATCGTCATCGAGCTGAACGTGTGCTAGAACTCGGAGGTGCCGTAGTTTCGGTGCTTGATCGGTCGGGCCGTGAAGACGTACGACTACATCAACCGCGTTGTTATAACGCTTCCGCTTTCGGTCTACGAGGGTACGTGGACAATACTCTCCCCTCTCGTTGCTATGCATCACCATGATCTTGCGTGTGCGTAGGATTTTTTTTGAAATTACTACATTCCCCAACAACCCATTGCACGGGCTCAATCACACTGGAAGTGGTCTTCGGATCTCCGGACAACTTCCGAAGCGAGGAGTTAATCTTCGATATCGTCCCATTCCGCAGTGGCTATCACGCACTGCTCGGGCGAACCGCATTTGCCAGATTCAATGCGGTACCGCATTATGCATACCTCAAGCTCAAAATGCCAGGACCTCGTGGGGTTATAACAGTCAATGGAAACACAGAACGCTCACTCCGCACGGAGGAACACACTGCGGCCCTCGCAGCTGAGGTACAAAGCAACCTTTTAAGGCAAACCGCCAATTCGGTAATAAAGCCCCCAGATACTGTCAAGCGAGTCCGGAGTAACCTGTAACAGGATCGCCTGGCACGTTCAGAGCTCACCTAGCAATTCGACCCCCGTCCTAGTCCCAGTCCAGCGACGAAATCAGTGCTGCGCGCACATAATTACGCACTGAAAATACCATGGGCATAGACGGGGGCACGACTAGGGCATGTCCCACAATGCGGCTCAACCGCCCCAGGGGCTGCATAACTTTATCATTTTCTCTCTTTCAGGACCTTACTCTCTGGAAGCCCTTTCCGGCAGTATGACTGCTGGACACATTACGGGAAGGAACAACCAAAGGAGGCAAGAAGCTAAGACGTACAAGGGAATCCCCAGGTGGTCTCTAATAACAATCGAAATACCCGTTTTTAATACCCATACGCAGCTTGCCCTTGGATAGGACATGTCAAATAGTCCTATTTTTTGCTTATTGCACTACTCGTATCAGTACGCTTCGAAGTATTATTTAAATAACAATGCATAGCATTAGTCTATAATTGCATTATCCTTCCTTTTTCTTGTCTGTTTATTTACGACAACTTTCACCCGTACATTCTGGTACGACCAGTATGCCAGGGGCTTTAGTATACCCCATAATACGGCATGAGAAGTCCGAACACTTTCAACAGTGCGGCACCCCGAACTTATAGCATTATATGCATCAGCTTCGAATCATGTCTTGGGTCAATAGTTTGGTTTGCCTGGCTCCCATGTTTTGGTACCTTACGTTCCGCAATATTGGCTAAGGTAGCGCTAGGAGAACTACTGCGACTGTGTCCCGGTTCTTCCGGACGAGCACCTTAGTAGAGAAAGCCGAAAACTGACTGTCATGATAAGGCGAGAGATGGTCGCTGAGGGAGTCCTGGACTAGGGGGTGTCCGGATAGCCGAACTATCATCATGGACGGACTCCAAGACTATGAAGATACAAGATTGAAGACTTCGTCCCGTGTCCGGATGGGACTTTCCTTGGCGTGGAAGGCAAGCTTGGCGATACGGATATGTAGATCTCCTACCATTGTAACCGACTCAGGTAACCCTAACCTATCCGGTGTCTATATAAACCGGAGGGTTTTAGTCCGTAGGATCTAACAACAATCATACCATAGGCTAGCTTCTAGGGTTTAGCCTCCTTGATCTCGTGGTAGATCTACTCTTGTACTACCCATATCATCAATATTAATCAAGCAGTGAGTAGGGTATTACCTCCATCGAGAGGGCCCGAACTCGGGTAAAAACATCGTGTCCCTTGTCTCCTGTTACAATCCGCCTAACGCATTCGGACCCCTACCCGAGATCCGCCGGTTTTGACACCGATATTGGTGCTTTCATTGAGAGTTCCTCCGTGTCGCCACCGATAGGCCCGATGGCTCCTTCGATCATCAACAACGACGCGTCCAGGGTGAGACTTTTCTCCCCGAACAGATCTTCAGATTCGGCGGCTTTGCAATCAGGGCCAATTCGCAGGCCATCCGGAGCAGATCGAAAGCTACGCCCTTGGCCATCGTGTCAGATTTGAAGTTTGAACTATACGGCCGATATCCGCGGAGACTTGATCTTCGACGGATTCGACCACGCCAAGCGTGCCGCGACTGCCTCGATGGGCATGATCTAGCTCACAGCGCCTTTAACAAAGGTGCCACGGAGGCCGCACCGATTCGCCCGACCCTTAATCCGGAGCCGGATTCCCCGATCGAGGACGAGTGGTTGGACACCGCCTCGGGGGCTACAATCTCTACGGCGATTGAGCCGAACTCCATCCCTGTCCTTTGCGAAGACCTCGACTCCAGGGTGCCGGACTCATCTCCGGACTCCGAACCTCCATACCGCCAATCGGATCCGATTGGGTGCCGGGTCATGGAGTTCACCGCCGCGGACATCTTTTCAAAGACTCGCCTTTGGCGACATCCTGAATTCACTAAAGTCTCTCTCTTTATCCGGAGAGCCCTGGCGGACTACGTGACAGGGAAGGTTGGGATGCGACGACGAAGAAATTCAACACCCACCCACCACCCACTTCAGAGCTAATCGCTGAAAGCTTACACGACGTGCTCGATTTCGACTCAAGACATCGACGGTATGGACGACGATGTAGGAGACAACAATGAACCAGCACCTATAGGATGTCGGACAACCACCTCATCTCATGATGTATACATGGTGGATACACCTAAAGGAAATGAAGACGAGGAACAACGGACGCCACGAAGGATAAATCCTCGAAAAGCAGTCAAACGGCAACGTAAATGCCGTAACCAAGTCCCGCCAACAGAGACCCAGCCATAGAGCAGGGGCGAACTGGTGGACGCATTTAACACGCTATCGAGCAATCGTCCGAACAAGAAAACTTGGATAAACAACCCGTCCCCGGGGAAGACAACAGTCCGGACGATCTCACGCCGGACAAATTGTTGGAGCAAAATAACCTCCAGAAAAGGCTCGTCGCCACTGCGCGTAGCCTGAAAAAGCCAAAGCGGAAGCTCAAAACAGCGGAAGATGCACCCAGGATCAGATGGAGCAAAGTATTCAACACCGCAGACAAATACGGCGACAGTCACCGAACAAAGAGCTATCCAAAGAGAAAACTACTGCCCGAATTTGATGAAGAGGCCATAGAGCCCCACAATCAAAAATAAGAAGGCCACCCGGTCGGATGGACGACCCACGGCAAAAAGAGAGCGCAAATAGCACCGCACACAAGCCGCACGCGATCCGCATAAGGATTCACATCAAAAGGATGGCCCGCTTAGGTCCATCTATGGGCTGAGAAAGCAAGCTCTTCAAAGCAATGCACACGCCAAATATCCGAACATCACGGCACACCCAAATACAGGGCGCCAGACATCCCCTATGTTTCACCGATGAGGTCGGATCATGAATTTCCAATGGATTCAAACCCGTAAACATAGAGGCATACGACGGAACAACAGACCCTGGAGTCTGGATTGAGGATTATATCCTCCACATACACATGACTAGAGGAGATGATCTCCACGCCATAAAATACTTACCCCTCAAACTCAAAGGGCCAGCTCAGCATTGGCTTAAAAGCCTCCCCGAAAATACCATTGGAAGCTGGGAAGAGCTCGAGGACGCTGCTTGTGCAAATTTTCAGGGGACCTATGTCCGCCCTCCGGATGCAGACGATCTAAGTCACATAACTCAACAGCCCGGAGAGTCAGCCCGAATATTCTGGAACAGGTTCCTTACTAAAAAGAACCAAATAGTCGACTGTCCGGACGCCGAAGCCTTAGCAGCCTTCAAACACAACGTCCGAGACGAATGGCTCGCCAGGCACCTCGGCCAAGAAAAGCTAAGAACAATGTCCGCATTAACAAGCCTCATGACCCGCTTTTGCGCGGGAGAGGATAGCTGGCTAGCAAGATGCATCACCAGCGACCCAAGTACATCCGAAGTCATGGATGGAAACGGGAAACCACGGCGCAACAAGGACCAGCGCCGGATTAAAAGGAACGGTCCAAAGAGCACGACCGTCAATGCCGGATTCAAAAGCTCACGATAGAACAATAAAAAACTGCCCCTTCAGGACAATAGCGATGAGCTATCCAACTTAAACGAAATTTTGGATAAGATATGTCAAATCCACAGTACTCCCGGGAGGCCTGCAAACCATACCCATAGAAATTGTTGGGTCTTCAAACAGTCCGGCAGACTCAACGCCGAACACAAGGGGCTCGACACACCAAGTGAAGATGGTGACGAGCACCACAAGCAGAGCCCCGGAAAACAAAAAAAGTTTCCACAACAGGATTAAAACAGTAAACTCACTTCACGTGATCAAAGGGAAAAACAGAGCGGCGCCGACTAAAATGCGCGCCGCACACTGGTTGTCAAAACCAATCACCTTCGACCATCAGGACTATTCCGAAAGTATCCGGAGTGCAGGATGGACTGCCTTGATATTGGGTCCTATAATCGACGGATTCCAATTTACACAAGTCCTCATGGATGGTGGCAGTGACATAAACCTGATATATCAGGACACAATCCGCAAGATGGGGATAGACCCAACCAAGATTCGCCGTAGCAACACCTCCTTTAAAGGTGTAATGCCGTGCCCATATGCCCATTGTACGGGCTCCATACCGCTAGAAGTTGTGTTCGGTTCATCCGACAACTTCCGTCATGAAAAATTAGTCTTCCACGTCGCCTGCTTAAAAGTAGCCATCAAGCACTATTGGGACGTGAAGCTACCGCTTTAACGCAATACCGCATTATGCATCTCTCACACTTAAAATGCCCGGTCCACGTGGCATCACCTCATTAAAAGGGAGTATTAAGTGTTACTTGAGCACGGAGGAACGTGAGACTGCCTTGACAGCCCCACACCTATCCGGCTCCGCTAGTCAAAGAGCCTGAATTGGTCATTCAAAACCCCGGAAACGGCTAGACGAGTCCGGCGCCTACTAGCGGCATACCCCCATACAAGGGGCTGCATGCATGTATCACAAGAGACAATAAAGCTCAATCTTATTCACTTCTTCGAATCGTACTCTGTTTATTTAACATAAAGTACATCTTTCACACGATCTTTTTTCCTTTTTAAACTAAGTTCCTCTCTTTTACAGATGAACAACGTGCTACACCCGTCCAAGATACGGCACAACGGAGACACAGCGCAGACGTGCAGTGAGGGACCCGCTGCAAAGGATTCTTTTCAGATTAAGACCCTGCGTAAACTTTTTTTACTATCTCTTGTTGATATACATCCCCCGGTTTCTTACTATAACCGAGGAGGAGGCTGGCGTCTTGGCATTGGCCGCACCAGAATTTTTGCGCGTACCTGGACACCAGGGGCTTAGGGCATTATTCTGCCCGTTTTTATAAAGACCGGGTACCTTAGGGAGTATTCGGCGTCTCGAGTTAGGCCTTATATGCATCAGCTCCGAATCATGTCTTTGGTCAAATGTTGGGTTTGCCCGACTCCTGTGTTTTGCTGCCTTACATTCCGTTCTATCGGCTAACGCGACACCGGAGAACTATCGCGATTGTGCCCCGTTCGCCGGGCGAGCACCTCAAGAGAGAAAGCCGAAAACCGACCGTCATGATATAGCGAGAGATCGGTCAACCACTCGATGACTCATCGGAATGTTTAGGATTCCTCCGCATTAACGAAGGACCGGTTTTCGGTCAGCACATACGCACTCGAATTCGGGAGAGTGCGGTGCTGTGGGCTATATAGTAGCCCCACCCTCGAACTCCTATGGCTAAGTGAAAGTGATAAAGCATTATTGTCCGGTTGCCTAGTTTGCTACGCTACCACCTCCTTAACAGGACCAAGACGTTGGATTAAGTGTGAAAAAGCGCCTTCTCTGCAAACACCCCCGCATTATGTGTGTGGGGGCTGAAGCCAAGGACTGCCATCTTCGAGTTATATATACATATACATAAACGGCAAGACAGGAGTAGTTTACTACTTGAATGCACAAGTATAAAAAGCTCTTATATCATATTGAAACATTGTTTTCACAAATCATACATGTCATTTAAAACATAATATCCTTCGAGCATCGCGTCTCTATTAAACGAGCGCCTGCAGAACTTCTTCGAGTAGTGCTCGGCAGGTACTCGGCTTCTGTCCGAATCTTGGGATGCAACGTCGGTGGCCTTCATATCTCCCAGTATGTCTTGACACGGTCCAGAGCCATCCACGCTCCCTCAATACACGCCGACCGCTTTATTGCGTCGATACGCGGTTCCGCACCAAGGAACTCCTGCACTAAACCAAAATAACTCTTCGGCTGGGGTCCGCCTGGCCACAAATGAGTCATGACATGCTTCATGGCAAGTCCGAATAGTCGATTCAGCTCGGCCCATTCGGCCAACCGATCGGTCAACGGAAGAAGACGCTCCGGACTATGTAATTGCGACCAATATAGCTCTTCCCTTCTGTGCCCCTTCTGGCCTCGGAAGTGCTCAATCGCGTCCGTAGCGCTCGCCGCTAAGTCCAGATAAGCATCCTCCGAACTCCAAAACTTGTCCAATTGAGCATACTTTGGATCCGTATATTTCCTCCGCAGCAGAAACGGTTTTCCAGCCGCAATTGCCCCGGCCTGACTCAACTCCTCCTTGGTAGCTCTCAAAGCCGAATGGGCATTCTTGGATTCGGCGGCGGCCTTTTTCAGGCCCTCTTGCTCCGCTTGACGTTCTTTTTCAAGAACCTCGCAGCGATCGGCAACATTCTTCAACTTTACGCCATATCGGCCATTTCCTCTTGTTTCGGGCAAAGGAGCAGCCCGTTCGGCTTTTAGCTCTTCGGCTGCCCTTAAAGCGGCCGCATTACTATTTCTGGCTTGCTCTTTCGCTCGGGCGAGTTCCGCCTGCAGCTCCTCCACAGCAGCGGCACCATCTGCATTAAGCATACAAATAGTAAGACATGGGCGTCAAGCTCCCTTACCAGGTGTCCGCGTAGAAGTCGCATACCTTGCGACTCGTCAAACCGTTTATTGACCAGCGCGATGTCCGCATCCGCCTCGTCAAGTTGCCGCTTTAGTTCGGCATATTCATCAGTCTGGTTGGCCACCGGACGCCCCGCCACCTGTTTAGGAGTGGCGATATGTTATAATCGAGATTTTGATCCTCGACGCGCTGTCAATTTTGACAACATACCGAGTCTCGTGGGGCTACTATCTATACAGGGCGCATTCTATATGCATAACTGCGGAAGGTACATCATTTTGCGTACCTCAAACCTGCCAAGAAGCTTCTGACGGCTTCATGCAATCCGCTCTTCGCGGATGCAATCCTTTCAATCACCGTACCCATTAGAGCACGGTGATCTTCTGAGATAGCCGCTCGCCCGAGAAGATCCTTCAACTCCTCCGACTGCACACCACTTGGCGCCGGACCTTCCGGCCTCGCCGAACTTGGGGTAACCCTCCGCAACGACACCTCAGGGTCGTCCGCCTCGCATGAGGGTGCGACAGGTGGAGGCGTTTCGCTCTCCATCATCTCCGGAAGAAGATCCCCCGAAGACGAGCTCTGCTGAGAAGGGCTGAGGTCCGAACTACAAGGTACAATTTCGGTTATCTTCATAAATAAATGCAGGGATGTTCCTTATTTACAAGACCCCTTCTTTTTACTTATGGCTGAAAGTGCGTTATCTCGACTAGAGGGGGGGTGAATAGGCGATTTTTATGAATTCTTCACTGAGGAATTTGCCGGTGAGGAAATTCCTTAGCGAAGAACTACTTGCAGCGGAATAAGTACTCAGAAGTAAGCATAAGAGAATGCGGGCATGGTCATCATGATGAAATGAAGACAATCAAAGAGTACAGAAGCGTAAACACAGGATAGCACAAGATGAAGACAAACAGATCAAGAAATTGAACTGAGGAAATTGAGAAAGTCTTCAACAAAGTCTTTAAACATAGATATGAATGAACACTCAACACAAAGTAATGAGGAAATGAGAGGGTTGAGGAAATAGAACCAAAGAAGGTTGGTGAAGACAATGATTTGGTAGACCAGTTCCAACTGCTGTCTCGGTTGTACGCGTCGATTGGAGCGGCCGAGTATTTAAACTCGAGGACACACAGTCCCAGACACCCAGTCGACCGAGCACGCAGCTCGTGACACCAAGTCCTCACCGTATTCTCCTTGAACTAAGGTCACACGGACCTCGAACAATCACTGTGGTAAGTCTTGAGCGACTTCCAAACCTTCACAGACTTGGTCACTCGGCGATCCACAATTCCTCTTGGATGCTCTAGACCATGACGCCTAACCGTCTGGAAGAAGCACAGTCTTCAAAGGTAACAAGCGCCGGATCCACGCAGGATCAATCTCTTGATGATGCTCAATCACTTTGGATTTGTAGGGTTTGGTGTTTGGGTTTTTCCTCACCTCGATGATTTTCGCTCAAAGTCCTCGGAGGATGGGTTGCTCTCAAATGACAAGTGTCAAGTTTCTCTCGGAGCAGCCAACCAGCTAGTGGTTGTAGGGGCGGCTATTTATAGCCTAGGGAGCAGCCCGACATGATAAGACATAAATGCCCTTCAATGATATGACCGTTAGGTGGGTAAGATATTTTGGGACAGTCAAGAAGACAAGAACGGTCGGAAATTTGAATCACAAATTCCTCGGGGCTATCATGTTCCTCATCGTAGGCAATCCGACCGGCGAATTCCTAACTCCTCGGTCAGAACAAATTCCTCGTGACCGTAAGAACTTCGTCTCACATCAAGAAATTGACTGAACTGTATGAGATTTCCAAAGGCTTCACTCAAGGAATTGGTAGGTGTAGGATTTTGAGTTGAGCATCACATGGAAATTTTTCCTTAGTATTTCCTCAACCCCTTTAACGATCACGGTGTTTCCTATGACTCAAGAAAGAGAAACGAAACTACGAAAACAAAAGTCTTCACGCTTCATGTTCCTCAAATGAATACCAAGTCTTCAAGGTCACACCAATTTATTCACTTTCAAAGTCTTGAAAGTCTTGAGAATATCAAAGTCTTGATCGAAGAACTTCATTTTTAGGGGTCGACTTTCACTGTAAATATCAAACTCCTCATAGACTTATAGACCTGTGTACACTCACAAACACATTAGTCCCTTAACCTATAAGTCTTCAATACACCAAAATCACTACGGGGCACTAGATGCACTTACAACGGCTCGCTGGAGGGCTGATCCCCTTGGGGAAATAGTGCGGCTGGGTTACTTCCCAGCGCCGGACTCTCTGACAAAGATTCCTTTCCCCTCTTTGAGGCCTTGACCTCCGGATCTTCCGAAGCGGTCCTCTTCTCTCCTCGAAAGATGGGACTTTTAATCCCTCCTTCCTGGATAGCCTCCTTCGTAGAGGCAGTTGCTTCCCCTCTCCCCCCTTTGCCTTCTTCAGCATCTTGGTCAGCATGGGATCCGGCGTGGTCTCTGGGAGGGGAGCCGGACACCTTATTAACTTCGCCTTGGCTATCCACTCCTGTTCAAGAAGCGGCTCCTTTAAAGGGCATATATATATGATAAATGAATGAACAGCTTGTCCGGTTACAAGACTACTTACTTGAGTATCTGGGCGATTGCAGCTTAGTCCTGCGTCCTCAGTCAGGTCCGGACACTTCTCTTGTGATCCGAAGAACAGTTTATACATCTCCACGGGCGCTGTGCCCATAAAATTTTGGAGAACTCGCGGTCCCTCCGGATTAAATTCCCACAGGCGGAGGGGGCGACACTTGTAGGCGTGGCGCCGGATCAACATAACCTCGCGCCATCGCAACCAGATTGATCTCTCTTTCTTGGAGGTCTCGAATACGGCCCTGCAGCAAAGGAACGTCCTTGGATGGCCCCCAGTCGAGTCCCTTGTTGACCCATGACGCCAGCCGCTGTGGTGGACCTGAGCGGAAGGCGGGGAGCGCCACCCATTTGGTGCCCATGGGAGCGGTGATATAAAACCACTCCCGTTGCCACAAACTAAGCTCCTCTTGAGAAGAGCCCTCGGGCCGCGGAGCATCAGCACATTTGCTTATGACCGCCCTCCGCACTCTGCTTGTTGCCCCCCGATCATCTTTGGCTCCACCTTGAAGGTCTTGAGCCACAATCAGAAGTGAGGGGTAATATGGAGGAAGGCCTCACACACTACAATGAATGACGAGATATGGAGGATGGACTCCGGATTCAAGTCATGGAAATCCAGCCCATAATAAAACATGAGCCCCCGCACAAAGGGATCCGTTGGGAAGCCTAAACCTCGAAGGAAGTGAGACACGAACACCACGTTCTCGCTGGGCTCGAGTGGGAATGACCTGCCCGAGCAGCAGCCTATGCGAGATCTCGCCCGTTAGATACCTGGCGTCTCACAGCTTTAGCACATCTTCTTCTGTGACGGAGGAAGACGTCCATCGGCCGTGCTGGTCGGAGCCGGACATCATCGAAGGTCCGAAGCGCCTAAATCTGAAGCTTTGGGTGTTAGGACTTGAAGCGCGAGGCGAACTCGATGGAGGGTGTAAAAAGAAGAGGGTCTTGGTCTCATTATAAAGAGGTTGAATACCAAGAGCCCACCCCGTGGTCGACTAGGACTCGCCTTTGATAGAGGAGGTGTGCCAACGGGCACGGTTGGGTTACCCACGTCCGTATTGATGGGAATCCCGGAATAAGGGGGCACGATCTATGCTTTGATAAGACGTGCCAAGGAAACCGCCTCGCTAAACGCGCTGAGGTGGAACAGTAAAAACAATTCATATAAAGACCTGGCCGCGGTGTGATGCCACGCTGCAGAATACGTCAGCAGATCTGTGCAAAAGTTATTCTCTCTACGGTGGTATGTGGAACTTGTTTTGTAGAGCCGGACACTATCCTGGTGTTCAAAACCTTCTATGAAGTATTCGGAGGAGGAACCCGCCTTGCAATGCCGAAGACAATATGCGCGCCGGACTCGTCGTCATTGAAGCCTAGTTCAGGGGCTACTGAGGGAGTCCTGGACTAGGGGGTGTCCGGATAGCCGAACTATCATCGTGGCCGGACTCCAAGACTATGAAGATACAAGATTGAAGACTTCGTCCCGTGTCCGAATGGGACTTTCCTTGGCGTGGAAGGCAAGCTTGGCGATACGGATATGTAGATCTCCTACCATTGTAACCGACTTTGTGTAACCCTAACCTATCCGGTGTCTATATAAACCGGAGGGTTTTAGTCCCTAGGCCGAACAACAATCATACCATAGGCTAGCTTCTAGGGTTTAGCCTCCTTGATCTCGTGGTAGATCTACTCTTGAACTACCCATATCATCAATATTAATCAAGCAGGAGTAGGGTATTACCTCCATCGAGAGGGCCCGAACCTGGGTAAAAACATCGTGTCCCTTGTCTCCTGTTACCATCCGCCTAGACGCACAGTTCGGGACCCCCTACCCGAGATCCGCCGGTTTTGACACCGACAGTCGCTGTTCGAGAGGTCTCAAGTCCTTAAAGACTTTTTCCGCTTCGGGAGAGGACTCGGCCTTGCCCGACTTAGGCGTATATAGCGCCCCAAATTCGGCCTTCCAAATACTAAGGGCTTCGCCAAAATTTAAAATTATAGACTTCTATGGCTAAGTGAGAGTGATAAAGCCTTATAGTCTGATTGCCTGGTTCGTTGTCCCGAACACCTCCCTTGAAGGACCCAAAATTGGGATAAAGAGTGCTCAGGTTTATCCTGAACACCTCAGTACTAGTTACATGGGGGCAGAAGCCGACGACTGGCCAACTCTCAGATTTTATAAACGGCCGCGCAGAAGGTAATATTTTAAATTCAAAAGTGTTGCATAGCGCAAATGAACTAGTTTCATATTACAAGATCACATGAGTACATTCATTCAAATATTACATCCTTAGTACATTCCCCCGCCACAAGGCGAGAACCCTTCAGGACACTGTTATAATACATTTCGAGGTGGCGATGCTCCTTGCCTTCCGGTGGCCCCTCCCTCACCAGCTTCTCGGCGTCCAGCTTCGCCCAATGGACCTTTGCTCGAGCAAAAGCCCTGCGCGCGCCCTCGATACAGACATACCGCTTTATGACGTCAAGCCATGAGCAGGCATTCACAAGCCGCCTCACCAGGCCGAAGTAGCTATCAGGCAGGGGATCGCCAGGCCACATCCGGACTATAAGACCCTTCATGGACTGTTCGGCCGCCTTGTGGAGCTCGACCAGTTGCTTCAGCTGGTCGATCAAGGGCATATGGTGTTCGGTCCGATATCGAGACCAGAACAACTTCTCCGTCGAGCTCCCTCCTCGGCCGGTAGAACTCCGGCATCGACACACCACGGGTAGATCTGCGAACGCCTCCTCGAGAGCTCGAACTCGGGTAAGTAAAAGGAAATTTTCTTTCACATGCTTGCTTTGCATACTGAATGCCTTACCCGTCGCTATCTTCTTAACCGCCTCAATTTCCTGGAGGGCCTTTTGGGCTTCGGCCTTGGCATTTTGTGCGCTTTCGAGGGCCTTCGCAAGCTCGGACTCTCGCATTTTAGATTCAAGCTCCAAGGACTCGTGTTTTCTGACGAGAGCCTGGAGCTCTTGCTGCACCTCACCCACCTGGGCCTCTTGTTTTTCCCGCTCCATGCGCTCCTTGGCCGCCATGTCCTCGGCCACGGACAGTGCCTTCTTTAGGGTCGCCACTTCGGTTGTGGCCCCTGGAAAAATTCAGGACGATCCCATGATCTAAGCAACCACCCTTATTTTTTCTTATCAACATACAGACGGGGTATAACTTACCTTTGTTTTCTTTGAGCTGCCTTTTGGCAAGGCCGAGCTCTTCCTTGGACTGCTCAAGGTCCCGCTTCAGGGCGGCGACCTCCAAAGTAGGTGCGGCAGCGGCTAGCAGTGAAGCCTGCATATGCACATAGACATATTTCGATTAGACTCCTGCGGTTATTATGTGATCCTCTATTCGGCCTTTCTTCGCAAACGGCAAACAGAGCATCAGGGGCTAGTGTCTATGCAGTAACATTCTTTTATAATCTGGTTACTTACCTCAAAGCCTATTAGGAGGCTGGCACAGGCTTCAGTTAGTCCGCTCTTGGCGGATTGAATCTTCTTGACCACCGCACACATGATAGTGCGGTGTTCTTCGTCAATGGAAGCGCCGCGAAGCGCTTCCAGCAAGTTGTCTGATGCCTCTAGATAGACAGAGGCCACCGGCACAGGCGGCTTGCCCCTCTTCTTCACGGGTCGCCGACAGTCCGGAACCACTTTGGAGGTTCCGGCGCAGTGTTCGGTGGGGCGAATACGGAGCCCATGGGAGTCTTGCTCCCCTTGCGCCCAGGTTCCGGAACGTCGCCTTGAGGCACCTCCAGGACTACCTCCCCTCGGCTCGGTGCCCTTTGAGACAACACCTCGACGTTGTCTGTAGGGCGAGGGGTGGAGGCGGTCGGAAGCGAATCACTATTCATGTCCGACAGGTCCAAAGAACGATCCGACGAAGATACGTCGATATGGGCTCGGGACGGACTGCATAATCACGCTCGGCGTGATGAGAAGCAGTGCAATAAAACATACCATGAATTACTATGGTATCCGGATACTTACGACTTCGCCAGGGGCTTGTCCCTGGGCAACCACTCGTCGTCGCTATAGGCGGCCGTCGTGGAGCAGTCCGGACGGAGGGTCCTTCCCTTCTTGGACCCTTCGGCCTCCCCGGTTGGGACGACCTTCCTTTTCTTGTCTCCCCCGGTTGGGGGGGGGGGAGAACTTTCCTCTTCCTCATCCTCATTTTCGTGGGAGGAGTGCGCCTCGGAGTTTTCGGACGATGAGTCTGATATAACCTTGCGCCGGAGACCCTTTCGGGTCCCCATGGCCTTCTTCTTGGCCTTCTTCACTGGCACCTCGTAAGGCGCCGGAACCAGCATCTCCGTTAGGAGAGGATCTGTAGGATCTTTAGGCAGGGGGGCCGGGCAATCGATCTGCTCCGTTGTCTCTACCCAGTCGTGTTAAATGGCATGGAGGCTTAGATCCCGCACATGATTAAACTGGGGAAAATAAACATCCTTTGAGATATGGAAAACTTCTTTGGATTGGCGGGCGCTGCGGCTGAGTCCAGGTCCTCGGTAAGGGGAGGAGGTACCTCGGCGCCCTTGAACAGCACCTTCCAGACATCCTTGTGCGTCGTGTCGAAGAGCTCTTGCAATGTCTGGTGCTCGGCCGGGTCAAACTCCCACAAATTGAATACCCGTCGTTGACACAGGAGGATCCGGCGGAAGAGCATGACCTGGACCACGTTGACAAGCTTGATTTTCTTGCTCATCATGTTTCTGATGCATTTCTGGAGTCCGGTCAGCTCCATCAATGAACCCCAGGACATGCCTTTCTCTTTCCAGGAGGTGAGCCGCGTGGGGATTCCGGATCGGAATTCGGGGGCCGCCACCCAGTTGGTGTCGCGTGGCTCGGTGATGTAGAACCACCCCGATTGCCACCCCTTTATGGTCTCCACATAGGAGCCTTCGAGCTAGGTGATGTTAGGCATTTTGCCCACCATGGCGCCTCCGCACTCCGCTTGCTGGCCGACCACCACCTTCGGTTTAACATTGAAGGTCTTTAGCCACAGGCCGACGTGGGGCCTGATGCGGAGGAAGGCCTCGCACACGACGATAAACGCCGAGATGTTGAGGATGAAATTGGGGTCCAGATCGTGAAAATCCAGCCCATAGCAGAACATGAGCCCACGGACAAACGGGTGGAGGGAAAATCCCAGTCCGCGGACGAAGTGGGTAAGGAAAACCACCCTCTCATGGGGCTCTGGCGTAGGGTTGATCTGCCCCGCATCTGGCATCTGGTGTGCGATATCCGCGGCTAGATATCCGGCTTCTCGTAGCTTTGTGATGTTCTCCTCCGTAACGGAGGAGACCATCCACTTGCCTCCCGCTCCGGACATGCTTGGAGTGGTTTGAGGAGAAAAACGCGAACTTGGGCGCTGGAGCTCGAGTGCGCAAGAATGGATGAGCAAGGAGGAAGAAGGCGTGGGTAAAAGAGTGAATCCTTGTCCCTTTATAAGGGCGGAAGAGGCGATGCGCCTCCCCACTTACCTGGTATAATCGCTTATTCCCCAAGCACCGTAATTGATGGTGCGGTGTGGTTACCCACACCCCTATTGATGAGAATCCCGTGATAAGGGGACACGATCTCTGCTTCGACAAGACGTGTCAAGGAAACCGCCTCGCAATATGTGCAGTGGCTGGTTGTGAAAAACGGTTCGAATAATGACCGGGCTGTGGTGTGATGTCATGCTGCAAAATGTGTCAGCAGATTAGATTTGTGGAAATATTATTCTCTCTGCGGTGGTATGTGGAATTCGTTTTGCAGATACGGACACTATCCTTGTGTTCAAAATATTCTATGGAGTATTAGGAGGAAGAACCCGCCTTGCAATGACGAAGACACTCTGCCTTGGATTCATCGTCATTGAAGCCTGGTTCGTGGGCTCTTGAGGAGTCTGGATTAGGGGTCCTCGGACAGCCGGACTATATACTTTAGCCGGACTGTTGGACTATGAAGATACAAGATTGAAGACTTCGTCCCGTGTCCGTATGGGATTCTCCTTGGCGTGGAAGGCAAGCTTGGCAATACGGATATGTAGATCTCCTCCCTTGTAACCGACTCTGTGTAACCCTAGCCTCCTCCGGTGTTTATATAAACCGGAGGGTTTAGTCCGTAGGACAACAACAATCATACCATAGGCTAGCTTCTAGGGTTTAGCCTCTACGATCTCGTGGTAGATCAACTCTTGTAATATTCATATCATCAAGATCAATCAAGCATGAAGTAGGGTATTACCTCCATCGACAGGGCCTGAACCTGGGTAAACATTGTGTCCCCCGCCTCCTGTTACCATCCGCCTTAGACGCATAGTTCGGGACCCCCTACCCGTGATCCGCCGGTTTTGACACCGACAACGGGTGCTAGAAGATAAGTCATTAAAGGAAAACAGAAAGAAAGTAGAGGTGATATCTTGGGCCCTTAAACTTGAGTCACGAACTATTTCCATTATAATTTGGTTAATGAGTCAAAGCGCATTGATACAAATAGTGCGATAAGCAACCGACTGTTTTACATGCCATCACCAAAGGCGAGCTGCGTGTGGGTCCTGACAACAGGTAGGGTGGTCGTTGAATTGACCTCTAGAGCTTCCCCTATACGTCTTTGCTTCTTGCCATCCTAGTGTTTTTTATCCTTTGACAGGACCGATAGTCGGGCCTTCGATGAAGGCCTATGTAAAATAAACCTGGAAAAAGAAAAGGGAAATATTGACAGTGTATGTGTGTCCGGGATCGGTCGAGCCGAATTGTGTATCACAAGCTAGTTGTGCCTCCGTCGATGCCCATGGGATTTCTAGTGCGTAATTATGCACGCCTGGTACGAATGCCACTACTTGATTGGGACTTGGACGGAGGCCAAATTGCTAGTCGAGCTCTTGATGAGCCGAGCTGTCCTGTTGAAGCGTAGTCCAGACCCTCTTTACGATGTCCAGGGGCTCGGCAGCCGGATTATGGTTCTGCTTGAGAAGGCCGCTCTGTACTTCTACTGCTAGGGCGGCGGTGTGCTCCTCTGTGCGGAGTGAGCGTTTTGTGTTTCCGTTGACCGTTATGACGCCGCGTGGACCGGGCATCTTAAGCTTAAGATAAGCATAGTGCGGGACCGCATTGAATCGAGCAAATGCAGTCCGTCCGAGCAGTGCGTGATAACCACTACAGAATGGGATGGTGTCGAAGATTAACTCCTCGCTTCGGAAGTTGTCGGGGGATCCAAAGACAACCTCTAGTGTGACTGAGCCCGTACAGCGGGCCTCTACACCTGGTATGACTCCTTTGAAGGTAGTCTCCGTTGGCTTGATCCTTGATGGATTAATGCCCATTTTGCGCACTGTCTCTTGATAGAGCAGATTGAGGCAGCTACCACTGTCCATGAGGACTCGCGTTAGGTGGAATCCATCAATGATTGGGTCCAGGACTAGTGCGGCTGATCCACCATGCCGGATATTGGTCGGATGATCCCGGCGATCAAAACTGATCGGGCATGATGACCATGGGTTTAATTTTGGGGCTACTGGCTCTATCACATAAACGTCCCTTAGTGCGAGCTTGCGCTCCCTTTTGGGGATGTGTGTAGAATATGTCATGTTCACCGTTTTGACTTGAGGGGGGAACTTCTTCTGCCCCCCTGAGTTTGATTGCCGGGGCTCTTCGTCATCGTCCTCACTTTGCGATCCCTTTTCCTTGTTCTCGGTGTTTAACTTGCCGGCATGTTTGAAGACCCAACAATCCCTGTTGGTATGATTGGCTGGTTTGTCTGGGGTGCCATGTATCTGGCACGGACGGTCGAGTATGCGGTTCAAGCTGGATGGTCACTGTTCCTTTTATACGGCTTTTTCCGCTGAACGGACTTGGAGCCGCAGAATCCAGCATTAACAGTAGTGTCATCGGTGTGATCACCAGTGCTTCGGCGCTTGTGTCTGTTACGTCGGAGCTTGCCGTTGCTGTTTTTGACCTTAGAGGGGCCTGCCTTGCTGGTTGTGTTTTTGCTATGAGCCAGCGAACTATCATCACCCGTGCAAAAGCGGGTCATGAGTGCCGTGAGGGCTGCCATAGATTTGGGCTTTTCTTGGTCGAGATGGCGGGCGAGCCATTCGTCACGGATGCTATGTTTATAGGCCGCTAGGGCTTCGGCATCCGGACAGTCAACGATCTGGTTCTTTTTAGTTAGGAATCTGGTCCAGAATTTCCTGGCTGACTCTCCGGGCTGTTGGACTATGTGACTTAAGTCATCGGCGTCTGACGGCCGGACGTATGTACCTTGGAAGTTGTCAAGAAAAGATTCTTCCAAGTCCTCCCAGCTGCCGATGGAATTTTCAGGCAGGCTGTTTAACCAGCGCCTCTATATCTGGATGCATTGCGCCGTAGCTCCGATGGAGTTCGTCTGCGGTTATCGGCTCGGGTGTGACTAGGTTTGTCACGCCCGAATAGGTAGCCATCATCATGTGTCGAGGGACGTCCTCGCGATCAATAAATCAATCGAGTATGTCCTGCTCTACTATCCAGGGTCTGCCAGAGGTCGTATGTATGACCCCGAGCTGTTTCGTCTCTATTTTTACGAGGCGGTGGGGCAGGCTGCTGTTCGGCCTGAGTTGCAGCTCTATCCCGACCACGTGGTGGTCGGTCCGCCGCACTGTCCCTACCACGTAGTGGTCGATCGGCCGCATTACGCGAGGGAGGTATAGGCTCCGATGCCTCTTCATCGAACTGGGGTAGCAGCCTTCGCTTTGGGTAAATCTTGACTAGGCGTCTGAGGCCGTATTCTTCGGCTGCCAGGACATCAGTCCATCTGTCAACGAGCAGATCTTGGTCAGCTTGAAGCTGCTGCTGTTTCTTTTTCAGGCTCCGTGCCGTTGATATTAGCTGGCGCTTGAAGCGCTCCTGCTCGAGAGGTTCCTCAGGCACGATGAAATCGTCGTTGCCGAGGCTTTCCTCATCCTCGGAGAGTGGACGGTAACTACCGTCCTCCGAGTCGTTGGGCCTGGCCTGTTCGTCGGGGCTAGCTTGCCCGTTTTCTTGCTGTAACATCCCAAATTTACAATTTGGAATGTTATACATAGATCATTCATGCATATCATATTTTATTTCGTTTCGCGATCCTCGAAATCCTAAGCAACTCAAGGACCCTTGGAGAGAGTTGGGGATTTCATTGTTTTCATATTTCAATTTTATCAAATATTGAAACGAGGATTATTGGTTTTAATTATTTTTCTCTCCAAAAATATTTCATATTAAAATATATGAGAGGAGATAATATGACTTCTCCAAAATAATTGAAATATTGGAGGAAAAATATTAAAATCAAATATTTGATTTTATTCGATTTTATTGCTATTTTATTTGCATTAGAAAAATTGCACATTTTTCAAATTTCTTTTTAGGGCCAAGAAAATGTTCATCTTGTTCTAAATATTTTATTTAGACGGTGAAAATTTCTTTTGGCATTTTTAGATTTTTATTTATTTTTCTAGGATTTATTTAAGTTTCGGCGAAATTATTAAAAAAATCTTCTCTTCGGCGACTGGGCCGAAGCACAGCCAGCCGGCCCAGCCCAGCCGCGTCGTCTGCCTCGTCCCCGACGCGGAGACTGCTGCCGCCACGCGTCGAGTCTGACCGGGACTCCTCTCTCGCGCCGCCTTGCCCCCTCCCCCAAGCTAGCCCCCCCTCTTTTATATACGCCGCCCCCGGACCCCCTCACCACAACCCGAACCCGCTTGGCCGCCGCCCTTCTTGCCGTCGCCCGCCCGCCGCCGCCCGCGCACCCCGCCCATGATCCACCTTCTTTGGAGCCGCCGCCTCGCCGGACCTCGCCGGAGGTATAAGTCGTCGTTGCCACCGTTCGGTTTTATTTTAAAACCGATCCGGGTTTTTTTAGAAAACCCTAGGTTCGTTTTTTAGGATAGATCATTTTTTTTGGTTTACTTTATTTAGCGGACGTTCGTCTGTACGTTCGTTTTAACGAACGGTGTTCACTCGTTAGCCGCAGACAGCGAACGTTCGTTCGTTAGCCTATTCATCAGTTTTTCTTTTTCTCAGATTTTTCGCGATTATTTTCAGTCGCGATTTCTGATCCGATTTTTGTTCCAGTTTATGTTTTCGCTCGTTTATCGGAATCAGGCGATTCAAGCACCTAGATCTTCGTCTCGAAACCCTCTTTTTGTTTAATCAACTTGAACAAGATTTTGGTACTGTAAAATTTGACTTTAGTTCAGATTAGTAAACGGATCTTGTTTCTTTCGCAGTTTGAGTTTCGTTGCTCCGTTTGATTTGATTCCTTTCGCAAACCGGAGTTCTTAAGTTGAACTTTCTGGTCAATACTTCTTATTTGAGTATTGCCCGTTGATACGTCCATTTTGCATCATGCTTTTATATCGATATTTATCGTATTATGGGCTGTTATTTCACGTTATGTCACAATACTTATGGCTATTCTCTCTTATTTTATAAGGTTTACATGAAGAGGGAGAATGCCGGCAGCTGGAATTCTGGGCTGGAAAAGGAGCAAATATTGAAGGACTATTCTGCGCAACTCCAAAAGTCCTGAAATTCCACGGAATACCTTAAAATAAATAAAGAAAAATTGTCGCCAAAGATGACGGCCAGGGGGCCCACACCCTGCTCACGAGGGTGGGTGGCGCGCCCCTCCCCCCTGGGCGCGCCCCCTACCTCGTGGGCCACCTGGTGGCTCTCCGACGCCCATCTTCTCCTATATGAAGTCTTTCGATGATAAAAAAATTATAAGCAACCTTTCGGGACGAGACTCCGCCGCCATGAGGCGGAACCTTGGCGGAACCAATCTAGGGCTCTGGCAGAGTGTCTTTGCTAGGAACACTTCCCTCGGGAGGGAAATCATCGTCATCATCATCACCAACGCTCCTCTCATCGGAGAGGGCAATCTCCATCAACATCTTCATCGGCACCATCTCATCTCCAAACCCTAGTTCATCTCTTGTATCCAATTCTTGTCTCCAAGTCCGGGATTGGTGCTAGTAGGTTGCTAGTAGTGTTGATTACTCCTTGTAGTTGATGCTAGTTGGTTTACTTGGTGGAAGATCATATGTTCAGATCCTTTATGCATATTATTACCCTCTGATTATGAACATGAATATGCTTTGTGAGTAGTTACGTTTGTTCACGAGGACATGGGAGAAGTCTTGCTATTAGTAGTCATGTGAATTTGGTATTAGATTCGATATTTTGATGAGATGTATGTTGTCTAACCTCTAGTGGTGTTATGTGAACGTCGACTACATAACACTTCACCATTATTTGGGCCTAGAGGAAGGCATTGGGAAGTAATAAGTAGATGATGGGTTGCTAGAGTGATGTAAGCTTGAACCCTAGTTTATGCGTTGCTTCGTAAGGGGCTGATTTGGATCCATATGTTTCATGCTATGGTTAGGTTTACCTTAATAATTTTGTTGTAGTTGCGGATGCTTGCAATAGAGGTTAATCATAAGTGGGATGCTTGTTCAAGTAAGAACAGCACCCAAGCACCGGTCCACCCACATATCAAATTATCAAAGTACCGAACGCGAATCATATGAGCGTGATGAAAACTAGCTTGACGATATTCCCATGTGTCCTCAGGAGCGCTTTTCCTATTATAAGAGTTTGTTCCGGCTTTTCCTTTGCTACAAAAAGGATTGGGCCACCTTGCTGCACCTTATTTACTTTTGTTACTTGTTGCTCATTACAATTTATCTTATCACAAAACTATCTGTTACCACTTATTTCAGTACTTGCAGAGAATACCTTGCTGAAAACCGCTTATCATTTCCTTCGCTCCTCGTTGGGTTCGACACTCTTACTTATCGAAAGGACTACGATAGATCCCTATACTTGTGGGTCATCAAGACTCTTTTAAAGGCGCCGTTGCCGGGGAGTGAAGCACCTTTGGTAGGTGGAATTTGGTAAGGAAAAGTTTATATAGTGTGCTGAAATTTTCTGTCACTTGTTACTATGGAAAGTAATTCTATGAGGGGCTTGTTCGTGGTATCTTCACCCCTACCAGTAGAGCAAAGAGTTGCTCCTCAACCTACTGAACCTATTGAAAATGAAACTCCTTTTGAATTTCCTTCGGGTATCATGGAAAAACTGCTGGCTAATACTTTTACAGGAGATGGAACAAAGCATCCTGACGAGCATCTTCGCTATGTGGATTATATTTGTGGACTATTTAAGCTTGCAGGTATACCCGATGATGTTGTTAAGAAGAAGGCTTTTCCTTTATATTTGAAGGAAGACGCATTGACATGGTATAGGCTATGTGATACGATATCATGGAACTATAAAAGAGTGAAATTGGAATTTCATCAAAAGTATTACCCTATGCATCTTGTTCATCGTGATCGCAATTATATATATAATTTTTCGCCTCGAGAAGGAGAAAGCATCGCTCAAGCTTGGGGGAGGCTTAAATCAATGTTATATTCATGCCCCAATCATGACCTATCAAGAGAAACAATTCTTCAGAATTTTTATGCTCGGCTTTCTGATAACAATCGCACCATGCTCGATACTTCTTGTGCTAGCTCTTTTATGATGAAGACTATTGAATTCAGATGGAATTTATTGGATAGAATTAAACGCAACTCTGAAGATTGGGACCTCGATTTAAGGTAAGGAGTTAGGTATGACACCTAAGTTTGATTGTGTTAAATCTTTTATGGATACCGATATTTTCCGTAAGTTTAGCACTAAATATGGACTTGACTCTGAGATAGTAGCTTCTTTCTGTGAATCTTTTGCTACTTATGTTGATCTCCCTAAGGAGAAGTGGTTTAAATATCATCCTCCCATAGAAGTAAAATTAGCTGCACCTATTAAAGTTGAAGAAAAGACTATCACTTATAATGATCCTATTGTTCCCACCTCTTATGTTGAGAAACCACCTTTCCCTGTTAGAGTAAAGGATCATGCTAAACCTTCAACTGTTGTTCGTAAAAGCAATATCGTAACTTATGTACCTCTGAGCAAGTTAAAGTAGAACCCAATATTGCAATTGTTAAAGATCTCTTGTCTGATAATATTGATGGGCATGTTATTCAGTTCGAAGGTGAAACTGCTAGAATTGCTAAACCCTGTGCTAAAGACAAACATAGACCTGTGGTAGGCGTGCCTGTTATTTCTGTTAAAATAGGAGATCATTGTTACCATGGCTTATGTGATATGGTGCGGGTGCTAGTGTTATACCACATACTTTATACGAAGAAATTAAGAATGAAATTGCACCTGCTGAATTAGAAGGTATTGATGTCACAATTGAACTTGCCAATAGAGATACTATTTCACCAATTGGGATTGTTAGAGATGTTGAAGTCTTGTGTGGGAAAACTAAATATCCTGCTGATTTTCTTGTTCTTACTTCCCCGCAAGATAGCTTTTGTCCCATTATATTTGGTAGACCCTTCTTGAATACTGTTAATGCTACGATAGACTGCAAAAAGAATGTTGTTACTGTTGGCTTGGATGATATGGTTCATGAGTTTAATTTCTCTAAATTTAGTAAACAACATCGTGAGGAAGAATGGCCTAGTAAGGATGAAATTACTGGTCTTGCTTCTATTGCCGCATTCTCCCAAAGTGATCCTTTGGAACACTATTTGCTAGACCATGAAAATGATATGTTTATGAAAGAGAGAAGGGAAATAGATGAAGTATTCTTTAAACAAGAACCTATTCTGAAACACAATTTGCCTGTCGAAATCCTAGGGGATCCTCCTCCACCCAAGGGTGATCCCGTGTTTGAGCTTAAACCTTTGCCTGATAATCTTAAGTATGCTTATCTTGATGAAAAGAAAATATATCCTGTTATTATTAGTGCTAACCTTTCAGAGCATGAAGAAGAAAGATTATTGAAAACTCTGAAGAAGCACCGTGCCGCTATTGGATATACTCTTGATGATCTTAAGGGCATTAGTCCCACTCTATGTTAGCATAACATAAATTTGGAAGCGGATGCCAAACCAGTTTGTGATCCTCAACGGCGTTTGAATCCTAAAATGAAAGAAGTGGTAAGAAAGGAAATACTCAAGCTTCTGGAGGCAGGTATAATTTATCCCGTTCTTTGATAGTCGATGAGGTAAGTCCTGTCCATTGTGTCCCTAAGAAGGGAGGTATTACTGCTGTCCCTAATGATAAAGATGAATTGATTCCGTAAAGAATTATCACAGGTTATAGGATGGTAATTGATTACCGCAAATTAAACAAAGCTACTAAGAAATATCATTACCCCTTACCTTTTATTGATCAAATGCTAGAGAGGTTATGCAAACATACACATTATTGCTTTGTAGATGGTTATTCTGGTTTCTCTCAAATACCTGTGTCGGCTAAAGATCAATCAAAGACTACTTTTACATGCCCTTTTGGTACTTTTGATTATAGACGTATGCCTTTTGGTTTATGTAATGCACCTGCTACCTTTCAAAGATGCATGATGGCTATATTCTCGACTTTTGTGAAAAGATTTGTGAGGTTTTCATGGACGACTTTTCCGTCTATGGTTCCTCTTTTGATGATTGCTTGAGCCATCTTGATCGAGTTTTGCAGAGATGTGAAGAAACTAATCTTGTCTTGAATTGGGAAAAGTGCCACTTTATGTTTAATGAAGGTATTGTCTTGGGGCACAAAGTTTCTGAAAGAGGTATTGAAGTTGATAAAGCCAAGGTTGATGCTATTGAAAAGATGCCATGTCCCAAGGACATCAAAGGTATAATAAGTTTCCTTGGTCATGCCGGATTTTATAGGAGGTTCATTAAGGATTTCTCAAAAATTTCTCGGCCTCGACTAATTTATTACAAAAAGATGTACCATTTGTCTTTGATGATGATTGTGTAGAAGCATTTGAAATACTTAAGAAAGCATTAGTCTCTGCACCTGTTGTTCAGCCACCTGATTGGAATTTAACCTTTGAAATTTTGTGTGATGCTAGTGATTATGCTGTAGGCGCTGTTCTAGGGCAAAGAGTTGATAAGAAATTAAATGTTATCCATTATGCTAGTAAGACTCTAGACAATGCTCAAAGAAATTATGCTACTACCGAAAAGGAACTTTTAGCAGTTGTATTTGCTTGTGATAAATTCAGACCCTATATTGTTGATTCTAAAGTAACTATTCACACCGATCATCTTTGCTATTAAATATCTTATGGAAAAGAAAGATGCTAAACCTAGACTTATTAGATGGGTTCTCTTGCTGCAAGAATTTGATTTGCATATTGTTGATAGAAAAGGGGCTGAGAACCCCGTTGCGGACAACTTATCTAGGTTAGAGAATGTTCTTGATGACCCATTACCTATTGATGATAGCTTTCCTGATGAACAATTAAATGTCGTAAGCACTTCTCGTAGCACTCCATGGTATGCTGATTATGCTAATTATATTGTTGCTAAATTTATACCACCTAGCTTCACATACCAACAAAAGAAAAAGTTCTTTTATGATTTGCGACATTACTTTTGGGATGATCCACATCTTTATAAAGAAGGAGTAGATGGTGTTATTAGGCGTTGTGTACCGAGCATGAACATGAACGGATCCTACGCAAGTGTCACTCCGAAGCTTATGGAGGACACCACGCTGGAGATAGAACTGCACATAAGGTATTGCAATCCGGTTTTTTTGGCCTACTCTCTTCAAGGATGCCCGTAAGTTTGTTTTGTCTTGTGATGAATGTCAAAGAATTGGTAATATTAGTAGACGCCAAGAAATGCCTATGAATTATTCACTTGTTATTGAACCATTTGATGTTTGGGGCTTTGATTATATGGGACCTTTTCCTGCCTCTAATGGATATACACATATTTTAGTTGCTGTTGATTACGTTACTAAGTGGGTAGAAGCTATTCCAACTAGTAGTGCTGATCATAACACTTCTATTAAAATGCTTAAGGAAGTTATTTTTCCGAGGTTTGGAGTCCCTAGATATTTAATGACTGATGGTAGTTCACACTTTATTCATGGTGCTTTCTGTAAGATGCTTGCTAAATATGACGTTAATCATAGAATTGCATCTCCATATCACCCGCAATCTAGTGGTCAAGTAGAATTGAGCAATAGAGAGCTCAAATTAATTTTGCAAAAGACTGTTAATAGGTCTAGAAAGAATTGGTCCAAGAAACTTGATGATGCATTATGGGCATATAGAATCGCATATAAGAATCCTATGGGTATGTCTCCGTATAAAATGGTTTATGGAAAAGCATGTCACTTACCTCGCAAATTAGAACATAAGGCATATTGGGCTATTAAAGAGCTCAACTATGATTTCAAACTTGCCGGTGAGAAGAGGTTATTTGATATTAGCTCACTTGATGAATGGAGAACCCAAGCCTATGGAAATGCCAAGTTGTTTAAAGAAAAAGTTAAAAGATGGCATGACAAAAGGATACAAAAGCGTGAGTTCAACGTAGGTGATTATGTATTGCTATAAACTCTCGTTTAAGATTTTTTGCAGGAAAACTTCTCTCTAAATGGGAAGGTCCCTACGTTATCGAGGAGGTCGGTGCCATAAAAATCAACAACTTCGCAGGCACAAATCCGAAGGTGGTAAACGGTCAAAGGATCAAACACTATATCTCAGGTAATCCTATAAATGTTGAAACTAATATTATTGAAACCGTAACCCCGGAGGAATACATAAGGGACACTTTCCAGAAAGTTCCAGACTCCGAAAAGGAATAGGTATGTGTTACGGTAAGTAAACCTACTCCAAAACAAATTCTGAGGCAATATTTCTCCGTTTTGGAATATTTAGAAAAATAGAAAAATAAGTAGCAGTCCGGGGAGGACACGATGCCTACACGAGGGTGGAGGGCGCGCCCTATCCCCTGGCGCGCCCCCTACCTCGTGAGCACCTCGTGGGCCCTCAGGACTCCGTTTTCTTGCGACACGTATTTTGGTCGGTAAAAATTCATTATATATTCTCCCAAAGGTTTTGACGACCGTATCACGCAAATATTCTCTGTTTTCGTTTTGAGCTGTTTCCGTTGCAGATTTGAGGATTCCGGAGACTCGATCATCCTTCTATGAGCTTGAGCCTATGCTATGGAAGGTGGACGACAAGCTTGCATCATCAACAACACCTCCACCGCCAACAACAAAGAAGGAGACATAATCACATGGGTATGGGCACTCCCCTTGGCAACTGCCAAGCTTGGGGGAGGTGCCTCGGTATCGTATTACCATCACAACTCCTATCTTTACCGTTTTTCTTAGTTTGATCCTATTAGTAGTATCTTGATTTAGTATAATAAAGTCATGGCATGATCTAGTTTTGAGTTTTGCTTTATGATCCCTCTATGCAATCGAGTTCGTGAGCCATATATAATAAAGATTAGTGTTGAGTCAAGGGCTTGATTACTTTGCCATGATCTTGAGTGAATAAAAGAAAAGAATAAAAAGAATCAAAGAATTCATATTGATCTTAGTGAAAGTAATGACTCCACATAGAAAGAGTATGATGATTAAAAGTTGTTGGGAGTTGGCAAATATAGCTTTGGTCATCGTTGCAATTAATAGGAAGTAATAAGGAGAGAGAGGTTTCACATATAGATATATTATCATTGACATCTTTTATGATTGGGAGCACTCATTAAAATATGACATGCTAAAGAGTTGATGTTGGACAAGGAAGACAACATAATGAGTTATATTTTCTTATATCTGAGATAAAGTATGTTGTCATGGTTCCTCTAACATGTTGAGCTTGCCTTTCCCCCTCATGCTAGTCAAATTCTCAGCACCAAGTAGAGATACTACTTGTGCTTCCAAATACCTTTAAACCAGTTTAGCCATGAGAGTCCATCATATCTACCTATGTATTGAGTAAGATACTTCAAGTAAGTTGTCATCGGTGAAAGAAATAAAAATTGCTCTCTAAATATGCATGACTTATTAGTGCAGAGAAATAAGCTTTGTACGAACTTGTTGTGGAAGTAATAAAAGCGACGGACTGCATAATAAAGTTCCACATACAAGGGGCAATATAATGTGACGTTCTTTTGCATTAAGGTTTTGTGAAACCAACCATAAAAGCGCATGGCAACCTCTGCTTCCCTTTACGAAGGGCCTATCTTTTATTATTATCCTCCACCTTATGCAAGAGTCACGGTGATCTTCACCTTTCCTTTTTCATTTTATCCTTTGGCAAGCTCAGCATGTTGGAAAGAACATGATATATATATAGATATATATATATATATATATATATATATATATATATATATATATATCTAATTGGATGTAGGGGAGCATGAATTATTATTGTTGACATTACCCTCGAGGTAAAAGGTTGTGGGGCAAAACTATAAGCCCCTATCTTCCTCTGTGTCCGATTAAAACTCCGTAACCACAAGTATTGCGTTAGTGTTAGCAATTATGAAGGACTAGGTGATAGTTGAGTATGTGGACTTGCTTTTAATCTCCGACATAGACTCTTTCCGATATTATGATAAATTGCAATTGCTTCAATGAATGAGGTTATAATTTGTTGATGCTCAATAAGGTTTCTGATTCATACTTTGGCTTTGTGAAAAGATCATCACTTGAACATGAGTAATCATATGACAAAATCTATGTATGTTGTTGTTATGAGAATAATCATGATGCCTTCATGTCCGTATTTTATTTTTATCGACGCCTCTACCTCTAAACATGAGGACATATTTATTGTTATCGACTTTTCGCTTGAGGACAAGCGAGGTCTAAGCTTGGGGAGTTGATCGTCCATTTTCATCATGCTTTTATATCGATATTTATCGCATTATGGGCTGTTATTTCACGTTATGTCACAATACTTATGGCTATTCTCTCTTATTTTACAAGGTTTACATGAAGAGGAGAATGCGTGAATGGAATGCAAATTTGGAAAAGGAGCAAATATTGAAGGACTATTCTGTGCAACTCCAAAAGTCTTGAAATTCCACGGAATACCTTAAAATAAATAAAGAAAAATCATCGCCAAAGATGAAGGCCAGGGGGCCCACACCCTGCTCATGAGGGTGGGGGCGCGCCCCTTGGCGCCCCTACCTCATGGGCCCCGGTGGCTCTCCGACGCCCATCTTCTCCTATATGAAGTCTTTCGATGAGAAAAAATAATAAGCAACCTTTCGGGACGAGACTCACGCCACGAGGCGGAACCTTGGCGGAACCAATCTAGGGCTCACGTGAGCTGTCTTCAGGGGACACTTCCCTCCGGGAGGAAATCATCGTCATCATCATCACCAACGCTCCTCTCATCGGGAGAGGGCAATCTCCATCAACATCTTCATCAGCACCATCTCATCTCTAAACCCTAGTTCATCTCTTGTATCCAATTCTTGTCTCCAAGTCCGGGATTGGTGCTAGTAGGTTGCTAGTAGTGTTGATTACTCCTTGTAGTTGATGCTAGTTGGTTTACTTGGTGGAAGATCATATGTTCAGATCCTTTATGCATATTATTACCCTCTGATTATGTACATGAATATGCTTTGTGAGTAGTTACGTTGGTTCCCGAGGACACGGGAGAAGTCTTGCTATTAGTAGTCATGTGAATTTGGTATTAGATTCGATATTTTGATGAGATGTATGTTGTCTAACCTCTAGTGGTGTTATGTGAACGTCGACTACATAACGCTTCACCATTATTTGGGCCTAGAGGAAGACATTGGGAAGTAATAAGTAGATGATGGGTTGCTAGAGTGACAGAAGCTTGAACCCTAGTTTATGTGTTGCTTCGTAAGGGGCTGATTTGGGTCCATATGTTTCATGCTATGGTTAGGTTTACCTTAATACTTTTGTTGTAGTTGCGGATGCTTGCAATAGAGGTTAATCATAAGTGGGATGCTTGTTCAAGTAAGAACAGCACCCAAGCACCGGTCCACCCACATATCAAATTATCAAAGTACCGAACACGATGAGCGTGATGAAAACTAGCTTGACGATATTCCCATGTGTCCTCAGGAGCGCTTTTCCTATTATAAGAGTTTGTTCTGGCTTGTCCTTTGCTACAAAAAGGATTGGGCCACCTTGCTGCACCTTATTTACTTTTGTTACTTGTTGCTCGTTACAATTTATCTTATCACAAAACTATCTGTTACCACTTATTTCAGTACTTGCAGAGAATACCTTGCTGAAAACCGCTTATCATTTCCTTCTGCTCCTCGTTGGGTTCGACACTCTTACTTATCGAAAGGACTACGATAGATCCCCTATACTTGTGGGTCATCACCTGTGCATCTTTTCTTGAATGCTTATGTATGCTATTGTTTGTTTGGGATAGAATTCCCGGAGTGCGGAGCATGCTACTACGAGTCCCTAGGTTCTGCGGATCATCAGCAAGGCAAGTAACACATTGATCATACTCCTTTCATACCCAGTTTTTATGCATTAGTTCCAATCCTCAAACATTGCATGACTAGGATGTGATTAACTTGTGGGTATTGTGAAGTAGTTGATGAGGTAGAACCTATTGCCCTGTTATATTCAAACCCTTGGGAGTTACTTCTACATATTGCTTATATTGCTATGCTATGCTCGTAGACGTGGTTTTGGGTGAGTGAATCCATGACAGATGTGAGATGATTTAATTAATGGTTCAACTTAAGGTGGCAACTTTAATACACATCTGGGTGGATTTCTTGTCGGGCACCTGGAGAATCCAGTGTTGTCCTAGGATATCCCGGAGTACCCGTGTGATAATCCTAAGGTCCGCCACCCAGGCTGAAAGGGAACTGAGATATTTCCATCCTAGAAACTTCTGTGTGCAGCCACAAGCTATTATGGGCTCTAGCATAGTTGAGTAGGTTGCATGAGCTCTTGAAGAGGTGGATCAGCAGGTAGAGGGATGTAGGTTGGTATGGTCTGCCCGGAGTAAAGAGTTAATGTTTCTGAAAAACTGTGTCTCGGTCATCCGTTTCTCAAACACCATGTAGTGCGAGAAATCCAATGGAGGAGATCGAGTCTTGTGGGGAAAAGTGCGCAAACCTCTCTAGAGTGTACAATCTAAGCATGGTTAGCCGTGTACCCGGTTATGGACATCTTGTGTCGGTGTACTAGAGTAGGGGTACCCTAGTATCCCGTACTCGTGCACGGACGGTTGCAGCACCCCGCGGCAAAGTTTTGCCTCGTCAACGCCATTCTCCTCCGTGGCTCCCTTGGAGCCATTCAAGAACAAAGTATTAGATTGAGAAGGCCCCGACAAGAGGAGCTTGTCGGAAGGCCCTCGAGCACGCAGAAGACAAGGCCCGGCCGGAGGAGCTTGCCGGAAGGCACGAGCACGACAAGTCTCCGGCGCGACAAGGATCCGCCGCGGCAAAGGCGCTTGTCATGACATGCAGCTCCTCTCCGTCTCCGCTCCAGCTCACCCAGCGACGTGTCGCCACGGGACCGTTCCATGGGCGCGTGTCGAGCAGTCATGCAGCCGCGGAGAGCAGCGATGGCGAGCGGCCGACAGTCGCCATCGTGGCGGCGGAGGCGCACTGACGGTCTTTGTTACACTGTTTGGGCGACAACGGCAGGCATTTATTGCTTTTGTCCCTTGCCGTCGAGTTAGGTATTTTTGCAATCGCATATTGTTCAAGTAGGTGTACTAACTCCTGTTTTACATTTGTACCCTCGCCTATGTTGCCACGTCGGGGACCCCTTGAGCATATAAAAGGAGGCCCGAGTGCAACGTAGAGGGTTGGCCGAGGTTGGTTCGCGTCTTCGCAAGGTTCAGTTGCTCGACCGCCATAGACTAGATATACTCGCTTAGGTTTTGTAGCTCGCATTGCTCCCTAGCAAGAACACAATACATCAAACAAAGCGATGAGAGTTTTATCTCTCCGGAGAGCTCCGGCTGGGTAAACCGCCGTGTGCATCGCCTCGATCCGCTCTTCGTGCGACCTCCGCCCCTCCGAACCACAAGGGACCCGCTCCGCCGGGCCCCATAGGTGTCCAAGGGTACGATCAGCCTCCCGACATCTCTGGCGCGCTGTAGAAGGCGTCGAGGCCGTGTGAATCCGATTCCGGCGTTCACGCGGGCAGCGTCATCAACATCTTCCTCAACATGCCACCGAAGAAGAAGGCTTGGCGGCGGCAGAGCCGTCCGCTGCATTCCACCCTCACCGCAGCAAACGGGTGGTGGTGCAGACGCTGGCGGAGGAACGGGCGCCGACGAAGGCGCTCGCGACGTTGCCAAGTCCAAGGACAAGGCACCGCAGACCTCGACGTCCGTGCATCCCCCGCGTCCGTCTCAGGAGATCCGGGGCCAACAACGTCCTGGCGTTCACAACACCATACGTTCGTTGGATCGAGACCCTCAAGACCAGCATGCGGCGCCAACATCGGGCGCTTAGTGAGATACGGTCGCCGGACGGGCGCTGCTCCTTCTAACGCAGTTAGAAGTCCGGCGTGTCCCGCTCCTCGCACCGTTCTCCAATGCCGCCTACTACTCCAGCAGAAGCTCTGGCGAGAGCTCAACTGCTCCTCGACTACCCTCCAACGGCCGACAAGGTCGACGAGTGGAGGGCCACTATCTAGAGCCTCATCGGCTTTGCCAACGGCGACACTCCGCGGCAACCAACGCCATCGTTGCCGCGGCGAGACGATAAGGCACGAGCCGGTGGCGACGAGACTGTCGGGGGTGCAACCACCGTGCACTCTCCGCCAAGAAGGCCGATATCACCGACTCACCGGATCCACCTCGACAGCGACTCCACTGCGTCGTCGGATCCGCGAACTCGCCGCGATCAGCGCCAAGTTCTTCATGAGCGACAACAAGAGGACGCTCGAACTTGCATCGCGCGTCGAAGAGAAGCGCGACGTCAATCCGACAAGCGCGCTGGGCCTTCTGTTGACATGCATGCGCCGGAGGGGCCAGGTGACTTGCCGTACGCGGTAGGTTGCCCTGCATTCACTCGTGAGCTGCGGCAAGTCCAGTGGCCCAGCGTAAGAACTTCAAACCAGACGTGCGGAGAAGCACGATGGCGGGGCGCATCCGTCAGAAGTTCCTCGGCATCTACACCATCGCGGTGCAGGCTGCGGGGACGGGGCGACAAGATCCTCGCCAACTACTTCCCGCCGTGCTCAAGCCCAACGCCGAGATCTTGGCTCATGCACTTGCCGGACAGCTCCATATCCTCTTGGGCAGACTGTGCCATCAGTTTGTTGGCGCCTTCACAGTGGCCACAAACCTCATGGCCAAGAGAGTGACCTTCACTTGCTCGCCCGAAGGAAGGAGAGTCCCTGCGCCAAGTTCTTTCGGAGATTCAACCGTGTGCACTACAACATCCTGACGTCCACCACCGCCGCGGTGATCAGCGCATTTCATCGAAATGTGCGGAACCGCAGGATGAGGGAGGAGATGGCGATGAGCAAAGTCAAGGATGTCGATGAGCTGTACGCCTTGGCCGACAAGTGTGCACGCGCTGAGGAAGGGAGGAGACTCCCAGGAGAGGATGCAGAAGCAGGATCTGACAGTGATGACACCGCCTCGGCGAAGAAGGGCCGGCGGCAAGGCAACAGGAAGAAGAAAAGCAGAGAAGTGCTAGCTGTCGAGCAGTCTGGCAATGGAGGTGGCGACAAGAACGCCAAGGCTGGTGTCTCCGGCAAGGAGGTTGCCGCTGAAGCCAACCACCAGTCGGTGGCGGCCGCCGACAAGCTGTGACAGCTCCGCAAGCGATCTTGCAAGATCCACCGCACCAAGGGTCACGATCTCCAGAGCTGCAAGAAGGTCGAGCAGCTTGTCGAGCAGCAGAGAGCTGAGTACGAGCGCGCCGACAAGGAGAAGGCCCAGGAAGGTCTTTGGGGAAGCGAGCAAGAACGTCGCGGCGGGTGGACGCCGCGGCAAAGTCAAGCAGCGACAAGGAGATCGGCCTCCCCGCGGCCGCGACAAGGATGAAGATGATGACGATGACAAAGATATGGAGGATGACGACGCCGATGAGCAGGAGTTTCAGAAAGCCATAGAGGTTCTCTGCGTTGACGGAGGTGCTTCCCTGCATACCTCCCACCGCCAACTCAAGCAATGGATGCGGGAGGTCAATGCAGCGGAACCATCCATAGAGTCACGCAGGCCTCTGAAGTGGTCCAGCACGCCTATCATTTTTGATCTTGAGGACCACCCTGATCGCATAACTGCGGTCGGGTGCTTGCCGATGTTGGTCTCTCCAACCATCCGCAACCTCAAGGTCACAAAAATGTTAGTTGACGGTGGGGCCGGCTTGAATCTGATCTCCTCCGCGGTGCTCCAGAAGCTTCAAATCCCTGACAGTGAGCTCGAAGAGACCGGAACCTTCCAAGGAATCAATCCGGGAAGGAGCAAGCGAAGGGAAGATTACGTTGCCCGGTCACATTTGGCAGCGAGCTGAACTTCGGGGCCGAGAGGGTTACATTTGACATTGCCGATTTCCCATTGCCTTACAATGGGATACTTGGCGTCCGGCACTCGCCAAGTTCATGGCGGCCTCTCACTACGCCTACAACCTTCTCAAGATGCCAGGCCGATAAGCGTCATCTCTGTCCATGGCGACAAGAAGGATGCCCTTATCTGTGCCGACAAGATCTTCCGGACGCGGCGCAAGCAGATTGCCGGACACACTTGCCGCTGAAGCTCCCGGGGGGAAGAAGACCAAGTCCAAGTCCGGCAAGGGCTCTGATTCTCACTCTGGCAAGCGCACCTCTTCGGAGTGCTGCGCTACCGTCAAGGACGCACCATCGAGCTCCACCGACAAGTGCAAGAAGATGGTAGCTCCGCCGAAGACCAAGAAGGTGCCCGCCAAGGAGGACGGCGCTGGTGGTACCTTCACCATCAGTGCCTCTCTCGACCCCAAATAGGAAGGCGCGCTCGTCGCTTTCCTGCGGGCGAATG
Source organism: Aegilops bicornis (assembly GCA_021605145.1). NCBI lineage: Eukaryota > Viridiplantae > Streptophyta > Magnoliopsida > Poales > Poaceae > Aegilops > Aegilops bicornis. Next base: position 449,586,976 of record CM038671.1, on the reverse strand, counting down.
TCGACGTGTTTGCATGGAAACCGTCGATATCCCCGGTGTTCCTGTGAAAGTGATTGAGCACCGCTGGCGTTTGTCCTCATGCCGCCCGTCAAGCAAAGAGTCGGGAAGCAAGCGGTGGAGCGCCAAGAATTCATAGTGAAGAGATCAAGAAACCGGAAGCAGCAGGCCTTGTCGAGGAGTACTCCATCCCACGTGGTTGGCCAATCTCGTAGTGCGTCGCCAAAGCAAATGGGAAATGGAGGCTTTGTATTGACTTCACGGATGTTAATAAAGCTTGTCCCAAAGATCCATTTCCCTTGCGGCGCATTGACCAGATTGTTGACTCCACGGCGGATGTGATTTGCTTTCCTTTCTTGATGCCTACTCAGGATACCATCGGATCTTCATGGCTGAAGAAGATGAGGAGAAGACCGCATTCATCACACCATGTGGCACATCTTTATTTCATACGGATGCCTTTCGGTTTGAAGAATGCCTTTGGTTCAACATTTGCAAGGGTAGTCCATGGCGCTTTTGAGCCGCAAATGCACGTAAATGTAGAAGCCTACATGGATGACATAGTGGTCGAAGCGAGGGACAAAGCAACTCTGGTTCAAGATCCGGGCGAGACCTTTGCAAATCTGCGCCAAGATAAACCTCAAGCTCAACCCGAGAAGTGCGTGTTTGGAGTCCCTTCCGCAAGCTTCTCGGGTTCTTCGTGTCTCGGCGAGGATTGAGGCAAATCCGACAAGATCAAGGCCATTGAGCAGATTGAAGCACCAAAGCACGTCAAGGATGTACGAAGACTTGCGGTTGCGTGGCTGCTCTCAGCGAGTTTATTTCTAGGTCTGCTGAGCGCCCTGCCATTTTTCAAGATTTTGAAAAAGCGGGTCGATAAAATGGACTCCCGAAGCGGAGGCTGCGGCTGCAGGACTTAAAGAGATACCTGTCCTCTACTCCAACACTTGTCGCACCTAGGTCACAAGAGAAGTTGCTGCTATATATAGCGGCAACCAATCAAGTGGTTAGCGCTGCATAAGTGGCGGAGAGGGAGGCGGATGACGAGCCAGCAACCGCGGCAAGCACATCCAGCGACAAGCAGGGGGCTTCGCCGACAAGCTCTGGTCCCGACAAGGACGAGTCCGCGAAGACAAGAACAGATACAGAAAAGGATGGTGCAGCGCCCAGCCATTTTGTCGGTTCCCTCCTACAGGGGGCTAGGTCAAGGTACTACGGTGTGCAAAAACTGCTGGCCTCCTCATGGCCTCGAGAAAGCTGCGCCATTACTTCCAAGCACATGAGATCACGGTTGTCACTCGCTTTCCCTGAAGAGGATACCGCAGAATCCGAAGCGGCAGTGCGGATTGTCGAGTGGTACTGGAGCTGTCAAACTTTGGTCTTAAGTTTGAAAGCACATCAACTATCCAAAGCGAGCCTTGGCGAGTTCATAGCAGAATGGACGCCAACGCCGGATGAAGAGATTAGGAGACGAGCATTCCCGTCAAAGAAGCAAGCAAAGAGTGGCTGATGTACTTTGATGGTGCCTTCTCGCTGCAAGGCGCCGGTGCCGGCGTGCTATTTATCGCACCCACCGGAGAGCACCTCAAGTACGTCGTCCAGATGCACTTTCCCAAGGAGCAGGCGACAAACAACACTGCAGAGTATGAAGGTTTGCTTGCCGGTCTCAGGATCGCCGTGGACCTTGGGATCAAGAAGCTTATTGTCGGGGTGACTACGCAACTCGTCGTCCGCCAAGTCAACAAAGATTACCAGAGTCCGTTGATGGAAGCCTACGTTGATGAAGTGAGGAAGCTAGAAGAGCACTTTGACGGCTGCAAATGGAACATGTTCCAAGAGCTCGAGAATGATATTGCCGACGCATACTGTCAAAGTCGCTTGCGCTTAAGCTACACAATGGAACCAGGGACTTTCGTGCTCAAGCTGACTCAGCCAACCGTAACACCATCGGCCGGACAAAGCAAGAAGAGGAAGTTGGCCTCTGGTGACTACTTTTCGACAGAGCTTCCCGAAGCCGTCGTTGCAAAGGTCCCCAAGATCAACACCAACAGTGCTGAGGAGCAGTCTGCTCCGATGCGGACCCTGTGGTTTGTTTCGTTGAAGAAGCGCTCCCGACAAGTCTTGCTCCGGCAAGCTTGTCGGGAGCATCTAACTCGGCAGAGCCACCGGCTCTTGTCAGAGAAGCTGATGTTCCCGCAGCAGCAGATGAGCCTTTAGTCCTTGTTGTCGAGCCACAAGCTCCGGCATGGGCGCAGCGGATTGTCCAATTCCTTCAGACGGAGAACTTCCGAATAGCAGGAAGAAAGCGGAAAGAGTAGCCCGGTCAAGTATGTACCAGTTTGTCGACAGCATATGCATGTAAGAAGACTCAACGGTGTGAAATTGAAGTGTATTCCTGTGGAAGAAGGACGAAGCTGTTGGCGAGATACATGGAGGCATATGTGGTCACCACATTGGCAAGAAGAGCACTTGCCGCAAAGCTTTCCGGCAATGTTTCTTTTGGCCGACAGCCTCCGGATGCAACCGCACAAGTAACCAAGTGTGAAGCGTGCAGTTCCATTCCAAGCAGATACACCGCCAGCTCAAGCTCTCCAGACGATCCCTTTATCACGGCCATTTTCGGTGCGGGGCTCGACATCCTCGGCCCCTTCCCCGAAGCTGTCGGGGCTTTGAGTACTTGTACGCCGCCATCGACAAGTTCACAAAGTGGCGGAAGTGGAAGCGATGAGGAAGGTGACAAAGACGGCCGTGATCAAGTTCTTGGTCGATTGTTTGCCGTTTCGAATCCCTAACAGGATCATCACCGACAACGGCACACACCACGAAGTCACACCTTCATGCAAGACGTCCAAGACCTTGGCGCCAAGGTTCCGCCGCCTGCTGCTCACCCGAGAAGCAACGGTCAAGGTAGCGGGCGAACGCTGAAGTGCTGCGCGACTCAAGACCAGAACTTTCGACAGGCTGCACAAGTGCGGAAGAAGCTGGATCGAGGCTGCCGGTGGTTCTTTGGTCGATCGAGCGACACCAAATCGAGCCAGCGGCGTGCACCCTTTGCTCTAGTCTATGGAGCGAGGCGGTTCTCCCCACGGAACCAGATACGGGTCGCCTCAGTGCTCGCTTATGATGAGTTCGAGCAAGAGCATGCGACAAGATGACGCGCTGCTCCTTGAGGAGAGATTGTCTTCGAGTATGCGAGCCGCCGCTTCTGACAAGCTACTGCGTCGCTACCATGGCCGCAGGGTTAATGCCAGAAGTCTCGGGAAGGCGACCTTGTTCTTGGCGCATTCAGTCCGCCAAGAATTCAAACAAGTTGACGCCTTGAAGTGGGAAGGCCCTTATCGGGTGAAACGAGTCACTAGGCCTGGCGCTGTCCGCCTTTGAGACCGAAGATGGCATTCGGTGAGCAACTCCTGGAACATTGAGCATCTTCGTAAGTTTTACCCATAAGGCGCGGTTGTCGGAACCCGTTAAGCAACCACCTTTTGTACAAGTCTTGCCGCTGTTGCATGTAATCCTTCGAACAAAGCCGGGCGTAGACCCCGTGCATCAGTAAAGCCCATGTGTTGCGCACAACCCGTCAAGTTCATGCTTTCATCAAGTTATTGCATGTTTTGGCTAACACTTTGTGCAGCAACCACACCCGGTAAGCAGAATCGGGCCACTGGGCTCTATAACGTTATTTCCTCTTCTTTCTCTTGTCGCAAAGAAAGGGAGGCTCCCTCGCGCACAAGTTAACTAGGGGGAGGAGGAGATAATACTATGGACCAGGCACCGCTCGAGGAAGTTTCGCCTCATCGGGAAGCAAGAAACAGAAAAGCTAAGTTGCCAAAGTTTGAGCAATCAATTTTTAAAATTTTCGTTATCTTCCTCGAACGATAGTACTTTGTATGGAAAACACATGCGCAGAGGAACCAAATCGTGGATCGATCGCGCTTTACTTTGTTTCGAGTCCGCTCAACAACTTAAGTGAGCTGCGGCTAGTCCGCGACAAGGTTGCTTGTCGGTAGCGACCCGCCAAAGCAGGCTTTGAAGTTCCGCACTTTCGGCGCTCATGGCAAGGGTGCTGCACCGCAAGTTTCCCTAAATGCGCAGGGCGTAAAGCATTACAAAGGAAGAAATCAAGTGGAGGAAATAACATAGCATTGATCGAGTCACCTAAGAAAGACAATAATACACAAAAACTTGTCGCTGATCTAAAAAGTTTTACGAACATGATCAGCGGCGACAAGGGAAAGATAAGGTTGGCGGCCTAGTCCACGCGGGTCGCCCTCAATCCTCTTGATCTTGTTCACCTTGTCCACGATGGGTGCGACAAGGGCTTTGAGCTCCTCCACATTGGCTTCAGCCGGCAAGGATCTGAGGGCGCCATTAAGGTTGAGGCCCGGTTGCGGAAGGCCACCTTCATCAACACCTTCTCGAGGGCCCCCGCAGAGATCTGGCGTGATTCCTCGGCCACCTGCTTCGGGACCTCTTCCCGAGTCGCGGAGACCCGTCACCACGCCTTTGAAGAACAGGCTGAGCTTGACGCTGGGTTGGAGATGCTCGTCTGAGGAGTACGCGAGGTCCCCATCTCCAGCTTCATCGGCATTTCGTTGTGGATGTCGGCGGTGTCCACAAGACCTTCGGTCCAGTGCTCCACGCTCTCCCTCAAGGTGTTCAGATGAGACAGCATCCGCCAGCAGCTCCTCCTTGGCCGTGATCGCCTCTAACAAGCCCGCCTCCCGGCTCTACGGCACCATCCAACGTCTGCGTCGAGTGGTCGATTTCAGCTCAGATCTGCCTTGGAGTCCTTGGCGGCGTCGAGCTCCTTGGCCTGTCGGCGAGAGCGGGCCTGCAGCTTCGCCAGCGTGGGCGCCCTTCTCGGCGCTCACGCTTGAGCACGACAAGCTCTTCGCCGCTCTTCGTGAGGGTGGCCTCCACTGCCACCTTCGCCTTCAGCTCTTCCTTGGCGGCCTCTCGGCGGGCAGCGGCGTCCTTAGCCTCTGGCGCCCGCCAAGCGACTCCTCACGCAGCGGCAAGGTCCTCCTCGTGGCTGTCCAAGTTGACCTTTCGCTGCCAACTCACTTTCCTGCTGGCGAAGCTTCTTGGCAGCCAGCGGCTGCTCCTCATCAGTGCGGCCTTCTCAAGGATGAAGGCCGTGCGCTCTTCGCGAAGGCGCCCAGCGCGTCGCCACGTCGTGGAGCGCTTCTTTGTTGGCGCCCGGAGCTCCTCGGCGCTTCTCTATGTCCGCTCCCGCCTCGCGACAAGGGCTTCCCGGGTCTCCAACTTGGCACGATGGGTGCGGTAGAGGGACAGGCTTCTTGGCAGTTGCTCCTCCTCGGACTTCGCCGCTTCTGCTGTTTGGCGCATCCACCAGGCGTCAACCCAGCGGACGCGAGTAGCTTCGCCGTCGAAGGTCTCGCCCTTGATCGGGCGCCTGAGCTCGGCTCCTGTGGGAGCTTGATGAAGACGCCGCCCGGCCTTGGTAGGCACCGGGCTGGGGCTCCTCGAACTGGCGCCCTTGGCAGCGGGTGAAGTCGGTTTGTCGGTGTGGCGCTTACCGCTCCTGCGGCCTCGGGGCTGCCAAGACGACCGTCCGACCCCTCGCCCGGCCTCTGCGTCGGCAGCCTCGGCGCCTCCTCGCCAACAGGCTCGTCGGCGGCCTCTTCTTCCACGACGATGACCTCTTCTTCCTCGACGGCGGCCTCGTCGGTGTTGCAGCGTCTCCTCCTCGCCGGCGGCCTCGACCTCCATCGGGTCTCGTGGGACGAAGAAGGAGCGATCAGCAGATATCCAAAAAGAGAAACAAAAGAAAGCAAGCCCAAGGGGATTTTCGTGTAAGGGAGTTACCTGCAACGGGATCCGCAGCCATGGCCTCGACCACTGGAGGGTCGCCGCGCCCGCCCCTTGCTGGGGTAGCCTCCCTGCCGGAGTGGCCTCCATTGCCGGGTGGCCTCCCTTGTCGGAGGGAGCTCCCTCACCGGGAGTCCTCCTCGGCGGTGTAGTGGCAGCGGGCAGGATCTCGGAGGCGGCTTCCCGAGCCTCCCCCGATGAGACTGCTGCTCTGCACAAGCACACGGTCGAGATATCAACAAAGAAGGGCACCCCCGCACGCCCTAACAAAGAAGAAGAAAACTGCACACTTACTCGGGGCCGTCTTTGGGGCTGCTCTGGGAAGGGTTGCGGGTCCGGCAAAGGCGGCCTCGGACGCGTCCCCGTCGCCACACGGAGAATCGTCCTCAACGACGACCGTTGGGATCTTGGCCCTCTTCGCGCTCTCTGGGCCAGGCGTCACGAAAAGGAAAGAGTCGAGCGAAGCAAATCAGATTCAAGATGAAGCAATAAAAATTGAAGACATGCAAGCACAATCTCGAGAAGCTTACTCTTCGCCTTCCTCCTCGAGCTGAGCGCCGAGAAGTCAAACTCCGCCCGCCTCCGGTGCGATGAGGCGGGGAGTGGGCTCTCTTAGCCGCTTAAGCGGAGGCGTCGGCAGCGGCCGAGAAGATTCCGCCCGGTTGTCGCTGCAGTTTGGGGCGCTCGCTGCAACCTCGCTTGCCGCAGTGGAGCGCGTCGGCGGCGCTGCACTGTGGGCCGACATCGCCCGGCTCGTCTCAGCCTGCGGAGAGCGCCTCCTCGGCGGAGCCGGGGAGCTCAGCCCAGTGGCAAGTCGCTTGGCGGCGGGGAAGAAGCGCCCTCGGCGGGTCCACTCGTCCCGGCCTCGAGCTCGACGAGCTCGTCTTTGCCGGCGACCTCCCCTTGCTCGGCAGCACTTGCCGCCTTCGCCGCGTCCGCCTCCTCCACGGTGAACCCGAAGACTCCAGCAGCAGCGGCTGCTGCCGCCTCCTCCGCTCTGGTGGCGATCCACGCCATCTCCTGCTCGGTGGTGTCTCGGGTGAGCCTCTTACGCTTCGTCGGAGCGGATCGGCACCTCCCGCAAGTTGTCGAAGAATTGCTGCACGACCTCGTCGGGGGCTCCTGCCAGGTCGGGGCGATCCCGTGGGAGTCGCCGCAGTGGCATCATGGCGCGGATCACGGTCGGCGCCGAGTTGTTACTGCAGTGGGGCGACCCCTCGCGCAACCTGAACCACTACGGGTGTTCGGGTCGTTCTTGAACAGCTCGAGCAGCAATCAATCCAACTCCATGACGGTGAAGTTCCAATTCAGGCCCGGGCGCAGCCTCATGATGTCCGCCAGATTCTGGAACTCCCAAGCAGGCCTCCTCCTTTCACGCAAGGGAAGCGTCGCGGCGAATGAAGTCTGCGCCAATCGCGCTCAATAGTTAATCCGGCAAGCACGAGGCGCAGAATTGGTCACGGCTATCTTCAGCCTTGCATCCTCCGGCGCCAAGTTACTCCAATCCTTGCCGCGCATAATTGGGGTTTGGCGCCTGGCGGTGAAGGGCTGTGGGTCCTCCTCTACGACCCAGCACCAGTTGGCTCTCCACTCCTCCCACTTGTTCCGGAACTCCCCCTCTAGGTAGGCCTCTTTCTTGCCGATCCTAGAGACCCAGGCTATCCCTCCGGCAAGGGGCTCTCCTCTCTCGATGCGGGGGACAAAGAAATGGCGGAAGAGTGCCATGTTCGGGTGGACCCCGACAAAGTTTTCGCACAAATGTGCGAAAATGGCCATGGTCAAGATGGCGTTGGGGGTAAAGTCAAGGAGGTGGAGGCCGAAGGTGTTCATTATGTCGCAAAAGAACTCGGAATACGACGGGCAAAGGCCGCAAAAGAAGAAAAGGGCGAAGAAAGGGTACCCTGTTGGGGCCAGATCAGCGGCGGAGGCGGGGAGCACCCTCGTGCGCGGATGCGCCCGAGTCTCCGTCGACCAGAAAAGATAGTAGACGTCCCGCAGCTCCCGTGCGCCGAGCTGCGAGGGGAAGACGGCTCGCTCCTTGCGCATCGCCCGCGAGCCTGCGCCTCGGCCGACTTGACGCCCTTCTCCTTATCGGCCTTCGGGGCCATTGCGAGGGGGCGGAGGAGGTCGACGGTGAGTGTGCTTGTGGCGAAGGGGCGGGTGTTGCTCTCTTCGCACGGAGAAGACGAGGGGAGCGGCGGTGGTTTCTTGACAAGGCGACAATGGCAGGAGTGGTCGGCCCGCCTCTGTTTCCTCCGCTTATAAAGGGGAGGAGGGAGCGGACGCCCGCTTATATTAATAAAGAACCCCCATGACCGCGCCCACGATCTTCGCACGACGCCACGTCCGGTGCGTGCCGTTAGTGGGGATCGTGGTGGGTCCGGGCGGTTGGCGGCGTGGTCGAGGCCGCACGCGTGTCCGTGCATAGTTACGGGCCTGGCCCGACAAGCGCTCGGCACCATGTACGGCCCAGGCCCGGGGGCTCCTGTCGGTGTACTAGAGTAGGGGTACCCTAGTATCCCGTACTCGTGCACGGATGGTTGCAGCACCCTGCGGCAAAGTTTTGCCTCATCACCGCCACTCTCCTCCGTGGCTCCCTTGGAGCCATTCAAGAACAAAGTATTAGATTGAGAAGGCCCCGACAAGAGGAGCTTGTCGGGAAGGCCACCTGTGCACGCAGAAGACAAGGCCCGGCAAGAGGAGCTTGCCGAAGGCCCGAGCGCGACAAGTCTCCGGGCGCGACAGGATCCGCCGCTGCAAGGCGCTTGCAGCGGCATGCAACTTCCTCTCCGTCTCCGCTCCAGCTCACCCAGCGACGTGTCGCCACGGGACCGTTCCATGGGCGGCGTGTCGAGCAGCTGTGCAGCCAGCGGAGAGCAGCGATGAGCGAGCGGCCGACAAAGCTCGCCATCGTGGCGGCGGAGGCGCACTGACGGTCTCTGTTACCTTTGTTTGGGCGACAACGACAGGCATTTATTGCTTTTGTCCCTTGCCGTCGAGTTAGGTATTTTTGCACTGCATAATCGTTCAAGTAGGTGTACCAACTCCTGTTTTACATTTGTACCCTCGTCTATGTTGCCACAGCCGGAGACACCTTGAGCATATAAAAGGAGGCCCGAGTGCAGCGTGAGGGGTTGGCCAGGGTTTGGTTGGCGTCTTTCGCAAGGTTCAGTTCGTTCGACTGGCCATAGACTAGATATACTCGCGCTAGGTTTTGTAGCTCGCATTGCTCCCTAGCAAGAACACAATAGATCAAACAGGCAGCAGTAGGAGTTTTATCTCTCCGGAGAGCTCCGAAGCTGGGTAAACCGCCCGTGTGCATCGCCTCGATCCGCTCTTCGTGCGACCTCCGCCCCCTCCGAACCACAAAGGGACCCGCTCCGCCGGGCCCCATAGGTGTCCGCGGGTACGATCAGCCTCCCCGACATCTTGAGTATCTAGTACTTGGATTATCCTAAGTATCTCATCACTCTAAATTAATATTGTTGGGTTGATAATTACTTTTAATTGGTATTGAGTTGGAGGAACCTTCTCAATGATGTTTCAACTACCATGATAGTTAAAATAAAACTTATTCCTTTGTTGTAGGAAAAAAATTGGCTTTTCGCAAAACTATAACCATAGAGCTTTCCACCAGCCAAATATGCATGTAGTGATAGCATTATTCTGTTCTTCCTCTACTGTGTTATACTGCCAGCATATTCCATGTGCTGACCCGTTTCTGGGCTGCAATGTATTATGTTGCAGACTTTTCAGCCGAGGAGTAAGGTTCGTTACGTCGTTGCCGTGTAGCTCAGCTATGCCGTTGGAGTTGATGGACTCACTTTATCTTCCAAGCCTTCCACTGTTATCGTATTAGATGGCCTTAAGCCATATTTATTGTAATAAGTTCTCTTCTGAGACATTCGATGTAATAAGTGTGTGATTGCTACTCTGTTATAAATCCTTCGAGTACTGTGTGTGTCAGCATTACCGATCCAGGGATGACACTAAAGCACGAGACTTGACCGTTTGAGGTCGGGTCGCTACACTTGCTCCTCCTGTTCGGATGTTACCTCAACAAGGTCTTCATTGTTTTCAGCATCGTCCGGAGTATTATTTTCACCGGTGCCAGCATTGCTGTCTTTGGAACGACGTGACTTAGAGCAGCGCCGAGGACGCCGACGTTTTTGCTGTGTCTCAGGAGGTTTATTCTCGACTGGATTTTCTTTGTCATCGTCATTGGTTGTTTTGGGTGTATCCACCATGTACACATCGTACGAAGAAGTGGCCGTCCAGCGTCCAGTATATGGCGGATTTTGGTCTTGCTCTTCCTCGGCATCGTTGTCCATACCGTCGATGTCTTCGGAGCCGTAATCAAGCATGTCGGTTAAATCCTCGACTGTGGCTATGAAGTGGGTGGCGGGTGGGAAGCAAGATTCTCCTTCATCAGCCCCTAGTTCGAACCAAACATAGTTCAGCTGTGAGTCCCCCGCCAAGGACAGGCTCTTTAATGAGTTTAGCACATCGCCCAAGGGCGAGTGCTGAAATATGTCTGCGGCGCTGAACTCAAAGATTGATAAACGACCAGGTTCGGCATCCGCGAGCTCACATGGTTCAGAACTTATGCCCAGAGACAAGTCCGGAGTTCCGGTGACACAAATATTGTGTTTGGTTAAGCCCATGTGCAGCTCCAACGCCGGGGAATCTATGGCCTCCGTGGTGGGGTCGAGCCTCCGATCCTTGGATGCCGCAGTGTGCTCTGGATCTAAGGCCAGAGTGGTCACCAGAGCTATCTCCTGGATGCGGTCTGACGACAGATTTAAGTCATGTTAAGTAAGGTGGCGGGAGGCGGTCGCCGCGGTCTCGAATCCGGCGGTGATCAAATCTCCACGGATGTCCGCAACGTAATTCAAGCTCCCAAACCTGACCAGATGACCAGGGGCGTAGCTCTCGATCTGCTCCAAGTGGTCAACGAGTTGGCCGCAGTGCGAAGCCGCTGAACACAAAGATCTGTCCGGGGAGGAATGTTTGTCCCTGGCCAGCGTCATTGTTGATGATTGAAGGGCCATCAAACCTTTCGTAGACGGCACAATGGAACTCTCAATGAAAGCACCAAGGTCGGTGTCAAAACCGGCGGATCTTGGGTAGGGGGTCCCGAACTATGCGTCTAAGGTCGATGGTAACAGGAGACAGGGGACACGATGTTTACCCAGGTTCGGGCCCTCTCTATGGAGGTAACACCCTACTTCTAGTATTACAAGAGTTGATCTACCATGAGATCGTAATGGCTAAACCCTAGAAGTCTAGCCTATATGACTATGGTAATGAGTATATATGCTTTCCAGACTAAGTCCTCCAGTTTATATAGGCACCGGGAGGATCTAGGGTTACACAAGGTCGGTTACAAAGGAAAGGAATCTACATATTCAGTCGCCAAGCTTGCCTTCCACGCCAAGGAGAGTCCCATCCGGACACGGGTGCAGTCTTCAGTCTTCGTATCTTCACAGCCCATCAGTCCGGCCCATGGCTAACAGCCCGGACGCTCGAGGACCACTTAGTCCAGGACTCTCTCAGTCTCCACCGCGGCGGACCATCTGTACAAAAGTACACATTGAAGCTTTTTAACTTCCACAAACACACGGATATAAACATGCATACAGTAAGATGTATATTATACCTTGCGCCTGGTCGAGCCGCATGTTCACAAGGACCAGATCCTCATCGGCTCGCTCCAGTTTCCGCTTGAGTTCGGAAATTTCCGCTGACTGGGCAGTCACCGCTAACAGAGAAGCCTGTTTTACACACAAATAAAATAGCATGTTACCACCTGACAACTGATTATTGATACTCTTCTCGCTTTTCTTTCAAAAAAGCCGAACAGAGTCTCAGGGGCTACTGTCTATATACAGGCATGTTTCTCACGAAAACGATTAGAAAAAGGAAACATTACATTGCGTACCTCGAAGCCTGCTAGTAGGCTGGAGAAGGCTTCGTTTAGCCCTCTCTTAGCGGACTGAATCTTTTCCGACAAAGTACCCATCAGGATGCGGTGCTCGTCTAGGACAGATGCACCTTGAAGTACATCCACCAGGGTATCCGGCGCCTCCAGTTTAGCAGAAGTCGCTGTTCTCTCTTTCCCTGTAGGCGGACGCTCATCAGACTCCGGAGCCTTGTGGGTCTCCGGAGTAGTATTCGGCTGGGGGATGGATTGAAAAGGGGCCTCCATCCCCGGTCTTCGGAGCAACCATCCCCCCAAGTTCCCGGCAGCCGAGGTATTGCCCTCCGGCGCCACTGCATTACCCCCCGTACCTCTTCAAGGCCCGGGAAGGGCCTATGGGATGACACCTCGGCGTCATCCGCCCTAGGCGGCGGGGAAGCTAGTGGAGGCGACTCGCTCTCCATCATCTCTGGCGGCAGATCCCCCGAGGATGAAGATAGCTGGGGGAGATTGCGCGCCTGGCTAAGAGATAGAACTTAGAGTTATTATCACAGTGCATAAAAGAATGAATGAGTGTGATAAACCCCGGACTACTCACGAATCAGCCTGGGGCTTAGTCCAGCGACGATGCTTCGGGATGACCTCAACGTCTGACTCCGAGTCATCGGGGAGGGTAATTTTGTCCCTCTTGGATGCTTCAGCTTCTAGGTCTTCAGAGTCCGCCCTCTTCTTGCCTTGGCAGGGAGGATCTTCTTCCTCCTCCTCCTCCTCCTCGTCATCGTCATTGTCCTCGTGATAGGACTTGCGTCAACTTCTCCGGACACTGTATCCGAGGTGCCCTCTTCTTTCTTCCCTCTTGGCCGGCGCTTGGTATGGCGCCGGGACAAGCATCCTCATTAGTAGAGGACTGGTCGGGTCTTCAGGAAGTGGAGCCGGACATCGGATTTTCTCCGCCTTCTTAATCCAGAACTGCTTAGGGATGAGCTGCTCAATACTTCTCTTTTGGGTCGACAAAGTTAATTGGTACTCGGGGGTTTAGGAATTTACCTCGGAGGCCGGATGGTTACAACTGATGTCTGTGTCGCTAAGGACTTTGGCCACGATTTCTTCTTCTTAAAAAGCAGCTTCCAGATCCCCTTGTGCTTTGTGCCGTAGAACCGTTGTAGGGTCCGTGGACCTTCTGGATTAAACTCCCACATTTTGAGGGGCCGCCGCTGGTAGGGAAGTACCCGGCGGATTAGCATCACTTGGATTACATCAGCGAGGGTGATGTTCTTCTCTATCATGCTCTTGACGCGTTTCTGCAAACGCAGCACCTCAGAAACCGACCCCCAGTCCGGACCTTTGTCGGTCCAGGATGTGAGCCTTAGCGGGGGTCTGGATCTAAAGGCCGAGGCAGTCGCCCACTTGTTGCCGTATCTTGAAAGTGTCCATGAAGACTCCCTTTGGCCAATTGACTTTGGGGAGCTTACTCACCATGGCTCCACCACAGTCCGTGTGTTGCCCGTCGACCACCTTTGGATTCACATTAAAGATCTTGAGCCATAGGCCGAAGTGTGGTGGGACACGGAGGAAGGCTTGGAACTCGGGCTTTGGAGTTCGAGGACGGAGAGGCAGAGAAGGAATGAGGCGTGGGGCGGAGGAGTTGGATTCTATCCACTTATATGGACTGAGAATATGGAGCGTCCCCCCTCTCAAGCTGTAAAACTTGCTTATTCCCAAAAGGTCATGCAAACTTCACGGTTGGGCTACTCAAACCTGTATTGATAAGGATCCCGCGAATAAAGGACACGATCTCCATCATGGACCACCCCACTAGTATCCGTCATGGCGGATCTGCCGCATTGGTCCTTGACCCCATCATCGACGGATTTCACCTCACTCGAGTCCTTATGGAGGGCGGCAGTAGCCTGAACCTGCTCTATCAGGATACCATGCACAAAATGGGTATAGACCCCTCGAGGATCAAACCCACTAAAACCACCTTTAAAGGTGTCATCCCAGGTGTAGAGGCCCATTGCACGGGCTCAATCACACTGGAACTAGTCTTCGGATCTCCGGACAACTTTCGAAGCGAGGAGTTAATCTTCGATATCATCCCGTTTCGCAGTGGCTATCATGCACTGCTTGGGCGAACCGCATTTGCCAGATTCAATGCGGTACCACATTATGCATACCTCAATCTCAAAATGCCAGGACCTCATGGGGTTATAACAATCAATGGCAACACAGAACGCTCGCTTCGCACGGAGGAACACACTACGACCCTCGCAGCAGAAGCACAAAGCAGCCTTTTAAGGCAAACCGTCAATTCGGCGATAAAGGCCCCGGACACCTTCAAGCAAGTCTGGGGTAACCTACAACAGGATCGCCTAGCACGTTCAGAGCTTGCCTAGCAATTCGGCCCCCCGTCCTAGTCCCAGTCAAGCGACGAAATCTGTGCCGCGCGTACATAATTACGCACTAAAAATACCATGGGCATAGGCGGGGGCACGACCAGGGCACGTCCCACAATGCGGCTCAACCGCCCCAGGGGCTGTATACCTTTATAATTTTCTCTCTTTCCGGACCTTACTCTCTGGAAGCCCTTTTCGGCAGTCTGATTGCTGGACACATTACGGGAAGGAACAACCAAGGAGGCAAGAAGCTAAGACGTACAAGGGAATCCCCAGGTGGTCTCTGATAACAATCAAAGTACCCGTTTTAAATACCCATACGCAGCTTGCCCTTGTATAGGACATGTCAAATAGTCCTATTTTTTGCTTATTGCACTACATGTATCGGTACGCTTCGACGTATTATTTAAATAACAAATGCATAGCATTAGTCTATTATTGCATTACCCTTCCCTTTTTCCTTGTCTGTTTATTTACGACAAATTGCATCCGTACATTCTGGTGCGACTAGTACGCCAGGGGCTTCAGTATACCCCATAATACGGCGTGAGAAGTACGAACACTTTCGACAGTGCGGCACCCCGAACTTGTAGCATTATATGCATCAGCTCCGAATCATGTCTTGGGTCAATAGTTGGGTTTGCCCGGCTCCCATGTTTTCGTACCTTACGTTCCGCTATATCGGCTAAGGTAGCTTGGGAGAACTCTGCGATTGTGTCCCGGTTCTTCCGGACGAGCACCTCGATGAAAGCCAGTATTTGTCATGATAAGGCGAGAGCTGGTCGTTGTTCGAGAGGTCTCAAGTCCCTTAAATACTTTTTACGCTTGGGCGAGGAGTCGGCCTTGCACGAGTTAGGCGTATATAAGCGCCCCAAATTGACCTTCCGAATACTAGGGGCTTCGCCAAAATTTAAAATTGTAGACTTCTCTGGCTAAGCGAGAGTGATAAAGCCTTATAGTCTGATTGCCTGGTTCGTTGTGCTGAACACCTCCCTCAAAGGACCCAAAATTGGGATAAAGATTTCTCAGGTTTATCCCGAACACCTCGGTACTAGTTACATGGGGGCAGAAGCCGACGATTGGCCAACTCTCAGATTTTATAAATGGCCGCACAGAAGGTAATATTTTAAATTCACAAGCGTTGCATAGCGCAAATGAACTCGTTTCATATTATAGGATCACATGAGTACATTCATTCAAATATTACATCCTTAGCACATTCCTCCACCACAAGGCGAGAACCCTTCAGGACACTGTCATAAAACATTTCGGGGTGGCGATGCTCCTTGCCTTCCGGCGGCCCCTCCTTCACCATCTTCTCGACGTCCAGCTTCCCCAGTGCACCTTTGCCCGGGCAAAATCCCTGCGCGCACCCTCTATGCAGACGGACCGCTTTATGACTTCAAGCCGTGGGCAGGCATTCGCAAGCCGCCTCACCAGGCCGAAGTAGCTATCAGGCAGGGGATCGCCAGGCCACATCCGGACTATAAGACCCTTCATGGCCTGTTCGGCCGCCTTGTGGAGCTCGACCAGTTGCTTCAGCTGGTCGCTCAAGGGCATGGGGTGTTTGGTCCCAGTATACCGAGACCAGAACAGCTTCTCTGTCGAGCTCCCCTCCTCGGCCCGGTAGAACTCCGCGGATCTGACACACTGCGGGGTAGATCTGTGAACGCTCCTGGAGAGCTCCAAACATGGGTAAGTAAAAGGAAATCTTCTTTCACATGCTTGCTTTGCATAATGAATGCCTTACCCGCCGCTATCTTCTTAACCACCTCAATTTCCTGGAGGGCCTTTTGGGCTTCGGCCTTGGCATGTTGTGCGCTTTCGAGGGCCTTCGCAATCTCGGACCCTTGCGTCTTAGAGTCACGCTCCAAGGACTCATGCTTCTTGACGAGGGCCTGGAGCTCTTGCTGCACCTCGCCTACCCGGGCCTCTTGTTTCTATCGCTCGATGCGCTCCTTGGCCGCCTTGTCCTCGGCCTCGGACAACACCTTCTTCAGGGTCGCCACTTCAGTCGTGGCCCCTAGCAAAGTTCATGACGATCCTATGATTTAAGCAACCACCCTAGTTTTTTTTCTTATCAATATACAGATGGGGTATCACTTACCTTTGTTCTCTTCGAGCTGCCTCTTGGTAAGGCCGAGCTCTTCCTTGGACCGCTCAAGGTCCCGCTTAAGTGCGGCGACCTCCGCAGTACGTGCGGCAGCGGCCAGCAGTGAAGCCTGCATATGCACATAGACATATTATGATTAGACTCCTGCGATTATTATTTGATCCTCTATTCGGCTTTTCTTCGCGAACGCCAAACAGAGCATCAGGGGCTACTATCTATGACATAATATTTTCTTATAATTTGATTACTTACCTCAAAGCCTGTTAGGAGGCTGGCACAAGCTTCAGTCAGTCCGCTTTTGGCGGTCTGAACCTGCTTGACCACCGCACTCTTGATAGTACGGTGCTCTTCACCAATGGAAGCGCCGCGAAGCGCTTCCAGCAAGTTGTCTGATGCCTCTGGATGGATAGAGGTCATTGGCACAGACGACTCACCCCCCTTAGCGAGGGGTCTCCCGACAGAGTCCGGAACCACTGGAGGTTCCGGCACAGTATTCGGCTGGGGGCCAAACTTGTTACCCCGCCATTGGAGCCCTTGGGAGTCTTGTTCCCCATGCGCCCAGTGTCCGGGATGTCGCCTTGGGGCACCTCCAAGACTATCTCCCCTTGAGCTACTACCCTTCGAGACAACACCTCGGCGTCGTCCGTAGGGCGGGGGGAGGTGGCGGTCGGTAGTGAATCGTTGTTCATCACCAACGGATCCAAAGACCCATCCAAAGAGGATACGTCAATATGGGCCTTGGAGGGACTGCATGATCATGTTCGGCATGATAAGGAGCAATAAAATGAAACATACCAAAACTATTATGGTATCCGGATACTTACGACTTCGCCAGGGGCGTGTCCCTGGGCAACCACTCCTCTTCGCTGAAGGCGACGGTGGTGGAGTTGTCTGGAAGGAGGGTTCTTCCCTTCTTGGACCCTTCGGCCGCCCCGGACGGGGAAGCCTTCCTTTTCTTGTCTCCCCCGACTGGGGGGGGGGGGGACTTTTCTCTTCCTCCTCCTTGTTTTCGTGGGAGGAGTGCACCTCGGTGCTTTCGGATGATGAGTCCGATATAACCTTGCGCCGGAGACCCTTCCTGGTCCCCTTGGCCTTCTTCTCCAGCACCTCATAAGGTGCCGGAACCAGCATCTCCGTTAGGAGAGCATCTGCTGGATCTTCGGGCTGGGGAGCCAGACAATCGATCCGCTGGCTCATTGCCGCTACCAGTCCTGTTAAATGGCGTGGCGGCTTAGATCCCGCGCGTGGTTATACTGGGGAAATGAACATCTTATAAGATATAAAAGACTTACCGGATTAGCAGGGCGCTTTGCGCTGAGTCCGCGGTCCTCGGTAAGGGGAGGAGGTACCTCGGCGCCCTTGAATAGCACCTTCCAGACATCCTTGTGCGTCGTGTCGAAGAGCTCTTGTAGTGTCTGGTGCTCGGCCAGGTCAAACTCCCACAAATTGAATGCCGTCTTTGACATGGGAGGATCCGGCGGAAGAGCATGACTTGGACCACGTTGACGAGCTTGATTTTCTTGCTCATCATGTTTTTGATGCATGTCTGGAGTCCGGTCAACTCTACCGGGGAACCCCAGGACAGGCCATTCTCTTTCCAGGAGGTGAGCCGCATGGGGATTCTGGATCGAAATTTGGGGGCCGACACCCAGCTGGGGTCGTACGGCTCGGTGATGTAGAACCATCCCGATTGCCACCCCTTTATGGTCTCCACATAGGAGCCTTCGAGTCAGGTGACGTTGGGCATCTTGCCCATCACGGCGCCTCCGCACTCCACTTGCTGGCAGACCACCACCTTCGGTTTAACATTGAAGGTCTTCAGCCACAGGCCGAAGTGGGGCTTGATGCGGAGGAAAGCCTCACACATGACGATAAACACCGAGATGTTGAGGATGAAATTGGGGGCCAGATCGTGAAAGTCCAGCCCGTAGTAGAACATCAGCCCACGGACAAACGGGTGGAGGGGAAATCCCAGTCCGCGGACGAAGTGGGTAAGGAAAACCACCCTCTCATGGGGTTCTGGAGTAGGGATGATCTGCCCCGCATCTGGCAGCTGGTGCGCGATATCCGCGGCCAGATATCTGGCTCCCCGTAGTTTTATGATGTTCTCGTCCGTAACGGAGGAAACCATCCACTTGCCTCCCGCTCCGGACATGCTTGGAGTGGTTTGAGGAGAAAAACGCGAACTTGGGCGCTGGAGCTCGAGTGCGCAAGAATGGATGGGCAAGGAGGAAGAAGGCGTGGGTGAAAAGGGTGAATCCTTGTCCCTTTATAAGGGCGGAAGAGGCTATATGCTTCCCCACCTACCTGGTAAACCCGCTTATTCCCCAAGCGCCGTAATTGATGGCGCGGTTGGGTTACCCACACCCGTATTGATGAGAATCCCATGATAAGGGGACACGATCTCTGATTTGACAAGACGTGCCAAGGAAACTGCCTCGCGATATGTGTAGTGGCTGGTTGTGAAAAACGGTTCGAATAATGACCGGTCCGTGGTGTGATGTCATGCTGCAGAATGCGTCAGCAGATTAGATTTGTGGAAATATGATTCTCTCTACGGTGGTATGTGGAATTTGTTTTGCAGAGCCGGACACTATCCTTGTGTTCAAAATCTTCTATGGAGTATTCGGAGGAGGAACCCGCCTTACAATGCCGAAGACAATCTGGCGCGGACTCATCGTCATTGAAGCCTGGTTCAGGAGACTCTTGAGGAGTCTGGATTAGGGGGTCCTCGGACAGCCGGACTATTGGACTATGAAGATACAAGATTGAAGACTTCTCCTCGTGTCCGGATGGGACTCTCCTTGGTGTGGAAGGCAAGCTTGGCAATACAGATATGTAGATCTCCTCCCTTGTAACCGACTCTGTGTAACCTTAGCCCCCTCCGGTGTCTATGTAAACCAGAAGGTTTTAGTCTGTAGGACAACAACAATCATATCATTGGCTAGCTTCTAGGGTTTAGCCTCTACGATCTCGTGGTAGATCAACTCTTGTAATACTCATATCATCAAGATCAATCAAGCAGGAAGTAGGGTATTACCTCCATCGAGAGGGCGAACACAGGTAAACATTGTGTCCCCCGCCTCCTGTTACCATCCGCCTTAGACGCACAGTTCGGGACCCCCTACCCGGGATCCGCCGGTTTTGACACCGACAGGGTTCTCTCCCCCTCTCTCCCAATGGCACTAGTACGTCGTCGGGGCAATCATCGTGACGACGATCTACACCGATAACTTCGCCGCCGTCAACACCAACACTCTTCCCCCTCTATGCAGCAGTGTAAATCCTCTTCTGCCCGTTGTAATCTCTACTTAAACATGGTGCTTAATGCTTCATATTATTATCCAATGATGTGTTGCCATCCTATGATGTTTGAGTAGATACTTTTTGTCCTATGGGTTGATTGATAATCGTGATTGGTTTGAGTTGTATGTTTTATTTTGGTGCTATCCTACAATGCCCGTGTCACGCAAGCGTGTGGGATTACTGTTGTAGGGTGTGGAAATGTGTTCATAATTCGCTTATAGTGGGTGGCATGAGTGACGGAAGCACATACCCGAGTAAGGGGCCATGCGTATGGGAGTAAAGAGGACTTGTCACTTAATGCTATGGTTGGGTTTTACCTTAATGATCTTTAGTAGTTGCAGATGCTTGCTAGAGTTCCAATCATAAGTGCATGTGATCCAAGTACCAATAGTATGTTAGCACATGCCTCTGCCTCATATAAACTTGCAATATTGATTACCGGTGTAGTTATCGATTGCCTTGGGACAAATCCTTCTCTTGTGTTACAAAAAGATTTATACTACACAACTAACTTTGTTATCTTGCAAATAACTCGTAGTTTTATTCTCGCTAAGTACATCTAGTTTTATCCTTGCAAACTGATGTCACTTGAAGCTACGTCGGTATTTCCCCAAAGAGGAAGGGATGATGCAGCACAGCGGCAGTAGGCATTTCCCTCAGATATGAAACCAAGGTTATCGAACCAGTAGGAGAACCAAGCAACACAACGTAAACATCCCCTGCACACAGATAACAAATCCTCGCAACCCGGCCTGTTAAAGGGGTTGTCAATCCCTTTCGGGGTATGGCGCCTCAAGTGGCAAACAGACGTGATATAAATTTGTAGTAAATTGATAGATCGAACGCTAAATAAAATAAATAAAGAAAAATTGCAGAAAGTTATTTTTGTATTTTTGGTTTAATAGATCTGAAAATAAATGCAAGGAAAAAGTAGATCACAAAGGCAAATATATGAGAAAGAAGACCTGGGGCCGTAGGTTTCACTAGTGGCTTCTCTCGAGAAAAATAGCAAACAGTGGGTAAACAAATTACTATTGGGCAATTGATACAACTTCAAATAATTATGATGATATCCAGGCAATGATCATTATATAGGCATCACGTCCAAGATTAGTAGACCGAC
Source organism: Aegilops bicornis (assembly GCA_021605145.1). Classification (NCBI taxonomy): domain Eukaryota; kingdom Viridiplantae; phylum Streptophyta; class Magnoliopsida; order Poales; family Poaceae; genus Aegilops; species Aegilops bicornis. Next base: position 449,566,289 of record CM038671.1, on the reverse strand, counting down.
TCCTGCCTGCATCTACTACTATTACTCCACACATCGACCGCTATCGAGCATGCATCTAGTGTATTAAGTTCATGGAGAAATGGAGTAATGCAATAAGAACAATGACATGATATAGATAAGATCTATCTATGTAGATATAGACTCCATCGTTTTATCCTTAGTAGCAACGATACATACGTGTCGTTTCCCTTTTTGTCACTGGGATCAAGCACCGTAAGATCGAACCCACTACAAAGCACCTCTTCCCATTGCAAGATAAATAGATCAAGTTGGCCAAATAAAACCCAAATATCGGAGAAGAAATACGAGGCTATAAGAGATCATGCATATAAGAGATTAAAGAAACTCAAATAACTTTCATGGATATAAAAAGATATAACTGATCATAAACTCAAAGTTCATCAGATCCCAACAAACACACCGCAAAAAGATCAGTTACATCATATGGATCTCCAAGAGACCATTGTATTGAGAATCCAGCGAGAGAGAGAAAGCCATCTAGGTACTAACTACGGACCCGAAGGTCTACAAAGAACTACTCACGCATCATCCGAGAGGCGCCAATGGAGGTGGTGAACCCCATCCGAGATGGTGTCTAGATTGGATTTGGTGGTTCTGGACTCTGCGGCTGCTGGATGAATATTTCGTCGCTTGTTCTAGGGTTTCTGGAATATTGGGGTATTTGTAGAGCAAAGAGGCGGTCCGGGGGACACCCGAGGTGGGCACAACCCACCAGGGCGCGCCTGGGCCTCCTGGCACGCCCTGGTGGGTTGTGCCCCCTCGGGGCACCCCCCCCACGCATAGCCAGGGCTCGTTGTGTTCCTTCTGGCCCATAAAAATTCTCCGTAAAGTTTCGGGGCATTTGGACTCCGTCTGATATTGATTTTCTGCGATGTAAAAAACATGGAAAAAACAACAACTTGCACTTATTTATCGAGAAAGCTAAAATTGATCCCCTACACTTGTGGGTTATCAAGACCTTTTTGCTGGGTAGCGATAGCGTGTGGTGAATATTCTCTGTTTGCTTGTTTGCTTTATCACTAAGTAGATTTTATTTTCTGTTCTAAGTTGTTTCATATACTTAGTTATGGATATGGAACACAAAATACCAAAAAAATTAGTTGTACTTGCTACTCATGGAGATGGGGAACCTCCTAAAACCCTCGATGCTGGTTTTGTGGAGAAATTTAAATACTACTTTCATAATCTTGATAAATCTCGATTCAACTTGATAATAGGAGATACTTCAGATCACCTGGAATACTTTATGGATTATCGCTTGTCTCAAAAAGGGAAACAGTTTTGGGATCAAATTAAAATGTTGCGATGGTATGCTTGGAATTTACGCTTAAGATATGATTATACTTGTTGCTCTAAGATGGAGGCTCCACACCTCCCCTTTCAATGTAAATTTAATAATAATGAAACCTTGGATTCTTATGCTAATGGTGTATATGATTAATATGATATGGAAATAGAAGAATTTGTTGCTTTTATGGGTGCTTGTGAAATTAAATCTTTGTTTGAAGAGTATGAAGATTGTGATGATGCTCTTTACAGATCTAAGAATTTTGCTATATTTAAATATTGCTATGAGAATTATAAATACAATGCCCATATTGATGAATTTATTGAGAAAGTCTCCGCTGTCCAAGAAGAGACTAATATTTTGCAGCAAACAATGGAAGAAGAAATTGTTGAAACTGTGAGCTCATTAGATGAAAAAGATGATGAGGAGAGCGAAGAACAAAAGGAGGAAGAGCGGATTAGCTACCCGTGCCCACCTTCTAATGAGAGTAACTCTTCAACTCACACATTCTTTAATTTTCCTTCGTGCTTACCAAAGGATGAATGCTATGATTGCTATGATCCCGTTGATTCATTTGAAATATCCCTTTTGATCACTTTGATGCTTGCTATGCTTGTGGCCAAGATGCCAATTTGAATGATGCTTATGGAGATGAACTTGCTATAGTTCATTATGCTAAGAATGAAATTTTTGCCATTGCACCTACACATGATAGTCCTATTATCTTTTTGAATTCTCCCAACTACACTATATTGGAGAAATTTGCGCTTATTAGGATTATATTGATGGGTTGCATTTTACTACTGCACAAGATGATTTTGATGGATATAATATGATTGTGATTGCTACTCCTAGTTGCAATTATCATGAGATAGGAACCACATCTTCGCCTCTTTATATTTCTAATACCATAAAAAATGCAAGAAACTGCTTATGCTATGTATCGACCTTTACTTTGAGTGCATGAATTGTTCTTTTATGACATGCTGATGCATAGGAAGAGAGTTAGACTTCGTTGTTACATCATATATGTTACCTTGTTCTCACTACTAAATTAAAAATCATTGTTAATTAAAATTGGCTTTGATATTCCTTAGGATCCGGGTGGATCAGTTACTTAAGCACTATATGCCTAGCTTAATGGCTTTAAAGAAAATGCTGCCTGCGAGACAACCCGGAAGTTTTTGAGAGTCATTTACTTCTGTTGTGTGATTTTGAAAAAGTCTAAAAACAAAAGGATATTGATGGGAACTTAAAAACTTTTTTCAAAAAGATAAGCGATTGGAAGGTTATGCATTGGAGAAGTGAGGGCCGACCTTGAACACTTGTGTTCATGCTCATGGAAACAATGTAGAAATGGAAGTTTCTCGCAAAAATAATTACCCCCTTGTCAAATCCATTGTATTATAAAAATAATGTGCCAAGATTTACCTTTAGGGTGCTTAAATTGCTTGTTTGGTGTGTGTTGTGAAAAAACAGAAACTTTTGTTGTAGTGCTTGAATTTTGATAATTTACTGGAACATGGAAAAATTCTGAAATTTACACACAGTACTTATATGAATGTTTTTTATTATGTACTAATTTTTCATAATTTTTGTACTTACACAAGTATATGTACCATCTGTATCTTTATAGACTGTCCTGTTTTCACAGATTGCTTTTATAGTTTCTTTATTTGCTTATGTTTGAAATCTTGTTGAGCCCCATTGACTTGGGAGCCATAGAATTGTGATAGAATACAGTGGTTAATGTTTGATTAAAATTATACAATAATGTTACAGCAGAACATTATGGGACTTGATGTTATATGCACTAACCCCTCTAATACAAAGTCCGGTTAAGTTTTGTGTGGATGGAGTGTTCGAAGATCGAGGAGGTATCGATATGAGGAGAATAAGGAGAGGCAAGAGTTCAAGCTTCGGGATTCCCAAGGCACCCCAAGTAAATATTTAAGGAGACTCAAGCGTCTAAGCTTGGGGATGCCCGACATCCCATCTTTCTTCGACATTATCGGTATATTTTGGTTTTTGTTTTGTTCACATGATATGCGTAAAATTCTTGGAGCGTTGTGTGATTTTTATTTTTATTTTAGTAATGCACCATGCTAGTATGAGATAGTCCTTGGTTGATTTATAGAATGCTCTGTGCACTTCACTTATATCTTTTGAGTATAGCTTTATAGAATGCTTCATGTCCTTCACTTATATCATTTGAAGTTTGGATGCCTGTTTGTCTTCATTTAGAAAACCGTTATTTGTAGAATGCTCTTTTACTTAACTTATATTTATTAGAGAGTGGGCAAGTATTTTGTAGAAAGAATCAAACTCTCATGCTTCACTTATATCTATCTAGAGAGTCAACATGACTTGGGCATTCACATGGTTAGTCATAAAATGCTACATAAAACAACTAGATCACAGAATATGACATGTTTGATTCCTTGCAATAGTTTTTGCGATATTGAGATGCTAATATGTGGGAGGTACTAGTCAATGATTGTGGTTTAGTAAGAATATTAGTGTTAAGGTTTGTCATTCCCGAAGCATACACGTACAATCTCTAGTTATGCGACAGAGTTATATCCTACTCATGCTAGTAACCGTTGTTAATTATTCGCAATGCATGATTATGACCATTGTCGCTTCTCAATCTATTTGCTAGCCTTCGCCTGGAATGCTGCTTGTGCATCCAAACCCTTAAAACAAAGTTGTTCCAGATGAGTCCACCATATTTACCTATATGCGGTATTACTTTGTCGTTCCAAGTAAATTTGCATGTGCCGCCTCTAATCATTCAAATAAGAATCTATTTTTAGTGCCTACCACTCATGGAGCGGCAGGGGGTGGTCAGTATCTTCCATGCTAAGCGGGTTATTCTCATGAAGGGTGTTTATTCACTAGTCATTGCATGAGAGAGTGATGACCCACAAGTATAGGGGATCTATCGTAGTCCTTTCGATAAGTAAGAGTGTCGAACCCAATGAAGAACAGAAGGAAATGATAAGCGGTTTTCAGTAAGGTATTCTCTGCAAGCATTGAAATTATTGGTAACAGATAGTTTTGTGATAAGGTAATTTGTAACGGGTAACAAGTAATGGAAGTAAATAAGGTGCAACAAGATGGCCCAATCCTTTTTGTAGCAAAGGACAAGCCTGGACAAACTCTTATATAGAGAAAAGCTCTCCCGAGGACACATGGGAATTATCGTCAAGCTAGTTTTCATCACGCTCATATGATTCGTGTCCGTTACTTTGATAATTTGGTATGTGGGTGGACCGATGCTTGGGTGCTGCCCTTCCTTGGACAAGCATCCCACTTATGATTAACCCCTATTGTAAGCATTTGCAACTACAAAAGAAGTATTAAGGTAAACCTAGCCATAGCATGAAACATATGGATCCAAATCAGCCCCTTACGAAGCAACGCATAAACTAGGGTTTAAGCTTCTGTCACTCTAGCAACCCATCATCTACTTATTACTTCCCAATGCCTTCCTCTAGGCCCAAACAATGGTGAAGTGTCATGTAGTCTACGTTCACATAACACCACTAGAGGAGAGACAACATACATCTCATCAAAATATCGAGCGAATACCAAATTCACATGACTACTTATAGCAAGACTTCTCCCATGTCCTCAGGAACAAACTTACCTACTCACAAATCATATTCATGTTCATAATCAGAGGGGTATTAATATGCATAAAGATCTGAACATATGATCTTCCACCAAATAAACCAACTAGCATCAACTACAAGGATTAATCAACACTACTAGCAACCCACAAGTACCAATCTGAGGCTTTGGGAAAAAGATTGGATACAAGAGATGAACTAGGGCTTTAGAGGATATGGTGCTGGTGAAGATGTTGATGGAGATTGACCCCCTCCCGATGAGAGGATCGTTGCTGATGACGATGGTGATGATATCCCCCTCCCGGGGGGGAAGTTTCCCCGGCAGAACAGCTCTGCCGAAGCCCTAGATTGGTTCCGCCAAGGTTCCGTCTTGTGGCGGCGGAGTTTCTTCCCGAAAGCTTACTTATGATGTTTTTCTAGGGTAAAAGACTTCATATAGCAGAAGATGGGCACCGGGCACCGGAGGCCTGCCAGGGGGCCCACGAGGCAGGGGGGTGCGCCCAGGGGTTTGGGCCCCCTCTGGTGGAATCTTTCTCCCATATTTTTTATTAATTCCAAAATGTGACTCCGTGAAGTTTCAGGACTTTTGGAGTTGTGCAGAATAGGCCTCTAATATTTGCTCCTTTTCCAGCCCAGAATTCCAGCTGCCGGCATTCTCCCTCTTCATGTAAACCTTGTAGAATAAGAGAGAATAGGCATAAGTATTATGACATAATGTGTAATAACAGCCCATAATGCAATAAATATTGATATAAAAGCATGATGCCAAAGCGGACGTGTCAACTCCCCCAAGCTTAGACCTCGCTTGTCCTCAAGCGGAAGCCGATAACGATAAATATGTCCACATATTTAGAGATAGAGGTGTCGATAAAATAAAATACGGACATGAGGGCATCATGATCATTCTTATAACAACAACATATATGGATATTGTCATATGATTTCTTATGCTCAAGTAATAATCCATTCACAATGTCAAGTATGAATCAGAATCTTCATTGAGAACTAACAAACTATGATCTCGGTCATTGAAGCAACCTCAATTTATCATAACATCGGAAATAGTCAATATAAGAGCTTTTCAGCAAGTCCACATACTCAACTATCATTTAGTATTTCACAATTGCTAACACTCACGCAATACTTATGGGTATGGAGTTTTAATTGGACACAAAGAAAGATAGGGGCTTATAGTGTTGCCTCCCAACCTTTTACCTCAACAATATAAAGATAGGAATTGAAACATGAAGAGAGCATCATGAAGAATATGACTAGCACATTTAAGTCTAACCCACTTCCTATGCATAGGGATTTTGTGAGCAAACAACTTATGGGAACAATAATCAACTTGCATAGGAAGGTAAAACAAGCATAAATTCAAAACTTTAAGCACATAGAGAGGAAACTTGACATTATTGCAACTCCTACAAGCATATGTTCCTACCTCATAATAATTTTCAGTAGCATCATGAATGAATTCAACAATATAACCAGCACCTAAAGCATTCTTTTCATGATCTACTAGCATAAAAAATTTATTACTCTCCACATAAGCAAAATTCTTCTCATGAATAATAGTGAGAGAAAACTCAACAAAACAACTATCATGTGATTGAAGATTAAGATCAAGATGACAAGCTTCATGGTTATCATTATTCTTTAAAGAATACGTGTCATCACAATAATCATCATAGATAGGAGTCATGCTTTCATCATAGTAAATTTGCTCATCAAAGCTTGGGGGACAAAAAATATCATCTTCATCAACCATAGCTTCCCCAAGCTTGTGGCTTTGCATATCATTAGCATCATGGATATTCAAGGAATTCATACTAACAACATTGCAATCATGCTCATCATTCACATATTTTATGCCAAGAATTCTATGTAATTCTTCTTCTAGTACTTGAGCACAATTTTCTTTTCCATCATACTCACGAAAGATATTAAAAAGATGAAGCGTATGAGACAAACTCAATTCCATTTTTTTGGTTTTATTTTATAAATTAGACTAGTGCTAAAACAAGAAACAAAAAGATTCGATTGCAAAATCTAAAGATATACCTTCACTTACCTAGCCTCCCCGGCAACGGCGCCAGAAAAGAGCTCGATGTCTACTACGCAACCTTCTTCTTGTAGACGTTGTTGGGCCTGCAAGTGCACAGGTTTGTAGGACAGTAGCAAATTTCCCTCAAGTGGATGACCTAAGGTTTATCAATCTGTGAGAGGCGTAGGATGAAGATGGTCTCTCTCAAGCAACCCTGCAACCAAATAACAAAGAGTCTCTTGTGTCCCCAACACACCCAATACAATGGTAAATTATATAGGTGCACTAGTTCGGCGAAGAGATGGTGATACAAGTGCAATATGGACGGTGGATATAGGTTTTTTGTAATCTGAAAAGATAAAAACAGCAAGGTAACAAGTGGTAATGGTAGGGTACGAAACCACCTCAAAGTTATTCTTTCGGATCAATCTATAACAGAGTTCGTACTAGAATAACACCTTAAGATACAAATCAACCAAAACCCTAATGTCACCTAGATACTCCATTGTCACCTCAAGTATCAGTGGGCATGATTATACGATATGCATCACACAATCTCAGATTCATCCAACCAACATAAAAGTACTTCAAAGAGTGCCCCAAAGTTTCTACCGGAGAGTCAAGAACGTGTGCCAACACCTATGCATAGGTTCCCAATGTCACGAAACCCGCAAGTTGATCACAAAGACATACATAAAGTGTTCTCATAAAAGACTCAATCCGATAAGATAACTTCAAAGGGGAAACTCAATTCATCACAAGAGAGTAGAGGGGGAGAAACATCATAAGATCCAACTACAATAGCAAAGCTAGGGATACATCAAGATCGTGCCATAGATGGAACACGAGAGAGAACACGAGAGAGAGAGAGATCAAACACATAGCTACTGGTACATACCCTCAGCCCCGAGGGTGAACTACTCCCTCCTCGTCATGGAGAGCGTCGGGATGATGAAGATGGCCATCGGTGATGGATTCCCCTCCGGCAAGGTACCGGAAAGGGGTCCCGATTGGTTTTTGGTGGTTCTGGAGGCTTGCGGCGGTGGAACTCCCGATCTATCTTCTGTTACTGTTAGTTTTAGAATGCGTAGGTATATATGGGTGAAAGAATGCGTCGGTGGAGCTACGGGGGGCCCCCACGAGGCGGGGCGCGCCGGGGGTGGGCGCGCCCCCCACCCTCGTGAGCACCTCCGTATCTTCGATGTGGGGTCCAAGTCCATCGGTGGGTTTCCTTCCAAAAAGAACTTCTCCAGTTGATTTCATTCCGTTTTGACTCCGTCTGATATTCCTTTTCCTCGAAACACAGAAATAGGCATAAAACAGCAAATCTGGGCTGGGCCTCCGGTTAATAGGTTAGTCCCAAAAATAATATAAAAGTGGATAATAAAGCCCAATATTGCCTAAAACAGTAGATAAAGTAGCATGGAGCAATCAAAAATTATAGATACGTTGGAGACGTATCAAGCATCTAAGCTTAATTCCTGCTCGTCCTCGAGTAGGTAAATGATAAAAAAGAATTTTTGATGCGGAGTGATACTTTGGCATAATTTCAGTGTAATTCTTCTTACTTGTGATATGAATATTCAGATCCGAAAGATTCAAGACAAAAGTTCATATTGACATAAAGATAATAATACTTCAAGCATCCTAATCAAAGTAATCATGTCTTCTCAAAATAGCATGGCAATCAACCTGAGGTTTCTGGTTCTCTTCCGAAGAATTGTCCATCGTGCAATTCGACGAGTCACACTTATTTTCATTGCCTGGGACTTAAGTGTTGTTCATCTTGTGGCTGGCTTGGCCATTTTTCTGAAGCCTGTCTCAGAGCCCAGGTACCTCGTTTGAAATGGGCTCCCAAATCCGGGCTACATATCCGGCCCAAGATTAGCCTGCTCAACCAGTATTCTGATTTATTGCCATCTGAGGGCCCGGTCAGATCACTTTTGACGGATTCAGTTCAAAACAATTTTGGCATCTTATCTCAGTCAATCCCAGTTAGTATTGACCAGCGGAATCCAATCAACCTGGCGGATTTTAATGATACACTTCCCTTCAACCACATTGTTGCCTCGGAAGACTGCAAACAAAGCAACACCGTTAGATGTCGATCGTGTGGTGACCAAGGACACGTGGCGACATCCTGCTGGGGCAAGAGGAGGCAAGGCCGTTGCGTTTGGGTTCCCAAGAGGCAAAATACCCTTGCCGATACGCCTCCCTCTCTGTCACCTGTCATTGCATCGAACCCTCCCCCAGCTCCTCCACCAAGCTCGCCCATGGCAAACTATCCAGTTAATGTCGTACCCTACCTGCCGCACGGCATGACCATCGAGCTTGGGCCTGAGGATCGCCTGGTCAGAGATGAGATGGTGGTCGGTCCGGTGCCACCGCTCCTACATAATTTCTTGGCCATTGCCGAGGTGAACCGCTCCGTCCCTTTTCATCAGAAGGCTCTGCTTCGCCACACCATTGAAGGTTTGCTCCATGAGTCCAATTTCTTTCCCACTGAAGTAGATGATTACCCGCTCGGGATTGGCATCTTTGGTTTCATGGATTCTGTCGTTAGAGATACTGTGATGGGTACTACTTTTGAGCTCGATGAGGATGATGATAATCCGGGCACTGTTGTTTCCTTTGTTCCTCATGATGCTGCTCTCAATATGCGCCAAACTAGCTTTGGACCTCAAGTCTGGTTGTTGTATATTGGATTTCCCCATGATTATCAAACCTCTCATTACATTCATAAGTCTGTCGATAAGTTTGGGGAACTAATCACTTGGAATAATCATAGAGGGGACAGGAAATTTGTTTTGATCAAAGCAAGAGTTCTTAGTTTGCGCCGGGTGCCAAAAAGTTTTGTTATTGTCGGGGAGGCTGATTGGACCCACGAACACCTATGGGACCGGCGGACCGAGTCCCTTTTGGTTCGGAGGGGGCGGAGATCGCACGAAGAGCGGATCGAGGCGAAGCACACGAGCAGTTTACCCAGCTTCGGAGCTCTCCGGAGAGATAATACTCCTACTGCTGCTTGTCTGATTGTATTGTGTTCTTGCTAGGGAGCGATGAGAGCTACAAGACCTAGCCTGAGTGTTCTCTGGTTACGTTGGAATCGAACCGAACCGACCAACCAACCCCTTCTACGTTGCGCATGGGCCTCCTTTTATATGCTCAAAGGGGCTCCGACAGGTGGCAAGCTTGTCAGCGCCGCTTATCGCTGCTCCCCGCTGGCTGCACAACCTCTTGACACGCGCGCATGGAATGGTCCCATGGCGACACGTTGGTGGATGAGCTGGAGCGGAGATGAAGAGAGGTTGCCTGCCGCGGCAAGTGCCTTGCCGCGGTTGAATCCTTGCCGCGTCCGGAGGCTTGTCGCTCTCCGAGCCTTCCCGGCAAGCTCCTCTTGTCGGGGTCTTGTCTTCTGCGTGCCTTGAGTGGCCTTCCCGGCAAGCTCCTCTTGCCGGGGCCTTGTCTTCTTGGTTAAATACTTTGTTCTTGAATGGCTCCAAAGGAACCACGGAGGATCTTGGCGGTGACCAGGCAAGCCTTGCCGCGGGGTGCTACAACTGCCCGTGCACGAGTTCGGGATACTAGGGTACCCCTACTCTATTACACCGACAGGAGCCCCCGGGCCTGGGCCACACACGGTGCCGAGCGCTGTCGGGCCGGGCCCAAAAGCAGTGCCTGATCACCAGCGGCCTTGATCACGCCGTAACTTGCTCTGGACCCACCACGTCCCCCACGAACAGCAAGCGTCGAACGTGGCGTCGTGGGAGAGATCGTGGGGGGTTTCTTTATTAGGAAAAGCGGAACGTCCGCCCCCTCTCCCTCCTTATAAACAGGGGAAACAGGGGCATGTCGCCCACCTCGCCATTGCTGTCTCGTCTCGAAAAACCACCGCCGCTCCCCCCTTCTTCTCTAGTGCGAAGAGAGCAGCGCTCCGCCCCCTTTTCCCACAGCGCCATCAACGCCGTCGGTCTCCTCCACCGCCTCCGCCATGGCTCCGAAATCCGACAAGGGGAAGGGCGTGAAGTCGGCCGAGGCGAAGCGGCTCGCGGCTCTGCGAAAGGAGCGGGCCATCTTCTCCCCCCAGCTCGACGCAAAGGAGCTGAGGGAGGGTTACTACCTCTTCTGGTCGACGGAGACGCGTGCGCATCCGCGCACGAAGGTACTCCCGCCACCGCTTAGGAACTAGCCCCAACTGGGTACCCTTTCTTTGCGCTTTTCTTCTATGCGGGCTCTGCCGCCTTTTCTAATTCATCTGCGACATCATGAACACCTCTGGGCTTCGCCTCCTTGATTTCACCCCAATGCTGTCTCGACCATGGCAGTTTTTGCACACCTTCGCGAAAACTTTGTCGGGATCCACCCAAACGTAGCCCTCTTCCGCCACTTCTTCATGCCCAGCGTTGAGAGAGGGGAGGCGCTGCTCGGAGGGATTGCTTGGGTCTCGAGGATCGGCAAGAACGAAGCTTATCTGGAAGGAGAGCTCCGCGGCAAATGGGAGGAGTGGAGAGCCAATTGGTGTTGGATCGTTGAGGAGAACCCGCAGCCCTTCGATCGCCTGCGCCAAACCCCAATAGTGCGCAGCAACGATTGGAGCAACTTGGCTACTGGAAGATGCTAGGTTGAAGATTGCTGTGACCGGATCTTGCGCCTCGGGCTTGCCGGACTCACTTTGTAGGCGCGGTTGGCGCAGATTTCCTTTGCCGCCGCGCCATCCCTTGCAGGAGAGGAGGAGACCTGCTTGGGAGTTCCAAAACGCAGCGGACATCATGAGGCTGCGCCGGGCCTCAACCGGAATTTCAACATCTTGGAGTTGGATGCGATGCTGCTAGAACTGTTCAAGCATGACCCCGATCACCCCGAGTGGTATAGGTTGCCGAGGGGGGTCGTCCCATTGTGCAACAATTCTGCGCTCGACCGCATCCGTGCCATGATGTCGTTGTGCGATTCTCATGGGATCGTTCCAACGGCAAGAGCTGCGGACTGACGTCGTCGCGGCAATTCTTCGACAGCTTGGAAGAAATGCCGATCCGCCCGACGAGCGAAGAAGCTCACCCGCGACACCACCGACGACGAGATGCGGCGCATTGCCACCGGTGAGGCGGCGGCGGCAGCTGCCGCTGGCGTCTTCGGTACACCGTGGAGGAGGCAGATGCAGCAGAGGCGGCAAGCCTTGCCGAGCGAAGGAGTTCGCCGATGAGGAAGAGCTTGCGAACCCGAGGCCGAGTCGGCGAACCAGCCGAGGGCGCTTCTTCCCCACCATCCAGCGGCTTGCCGCCATGAACGGAGCTCCGCCAAAGAGGCGTCTCCGCAAGGCCGGAGACGAGACGGGGCGGCAGACGGGCCAACAGCCGCAGCGCCGCGCGCCGCGCTCTACCGCGGCAAGCAATGTTGCCGCGGGAGCACCCCACACTGCTGCGACAACTGGGGCGGGATCCTCCCAGGCCACCGCCGACACCTCCGCCAAGCGGTCAAGAGAGCCCACTCCTCCGCCTCGTCGCACTGGAGGCGAGCCGGAGTTTGATGTCTCCGCGCTCAGCTCCAACAAGGAAGAAGAAGAGTAAGCTTCAATATTGTGCTTGTATTTCTTCAATTTTGTTGCTTCATCTTGAATCTGATTTGCTTCGTTCTGAACTCTTTCCTTTTCAGGACGCTGGCCCAGAGAGCGTCGAAGAGAGCCAAGACCCCGGTGGTCGTCGTCGAGGACGAACCCACTGCGACGGCAGGAGGCGCGTCCGAGACAACCTTGCCGGGTGAGGCAACTCTCCTTCAAAGCAGCCCCCAGCGCAGCCCCCAGCGTAAGTATATGGTCTATTTCTTGCTGTCGGCGTGCATGGGTGCTTTTTCCTTTGCTGATATCATTTGTTGACTTGTGTAGAAGCGAGCAGCCTCATACGCTTCGACTACGCCGCCAAGGGTGGATTCCCCAGCAAGGAGTGCTTCCGGTAAGGGAGCCTTCTCCGCAAGGGAGCCTTCTCCGCAGGGCAGCTCTCCGGCAAGGGGCGGCACCAGTGATCCCTTGGCGGCGGAGACCATGACCGCAGCCCCCGGCGCAGGTAACCTTCTTGCCTGAGTGCTTCCCTTGTGTTTTTCTTCTTCTGATTCTATCTTTGGATGTTTGCTTGACTTTCTTCATCCGTCCACCACAGTGCCGATGGAGACCGAGGTCGCCGGCGAGGAGGACACGCGCGGCAACACTGACGAAGCCGCCGCCGTGGAAGAAGAAACCGGTGCTGACGAGCCTGCCGACGAAGAGGCCACCGAAGCTGCCGCATGGTGGCGAGGGTCTGGCGATCGTCTTGGCGACCACAGGGCGCGAGGAGCACCAGGCGCTACACCGACCGCCGATTCCCCGCGGCTGCTGCTGTCGAACTCCGAAGAGCCCGGCCAGCGCCTACTTGAAGGCGGCGACGGCGTCTTCATCAAGCTCCCATGGGAGTCGAGCTCGAAGCGCCGGCGAAGGAGAAACCGATGAAGAGCTGCTCGCCTCCATTGGTGTGGTGGGCCAGCGCCAAGCAGCAGCGGCGTGCGAGGAGGAGCATTCTTGAAGAAGCTGCTTTGTTGCTCTACCGCCCGACAAGCCAAGTTGGAGTCGGGAAGCACTTGTCGCGAGGGCGGAGCATATGGAGAAGCGCGCAGAAGAGCTCCGGGCGCCAACCAAGAAACTCTCCGGAACTTAGCGAAGAGCGGGGCGACTTCTTTGAAGAGCGCCTGACCTTCATCCTTGAGAAGGCTGAGGTCGAGGAGCAGCAAAGGCTTGCTGCCGAGAAGCTATCTGCGCAAGAAGGCGAGTTGGCGCAGCGGAAGATCAATCTTGACAGCTATGATGAAGAGCTTGTCGCACGCGAGGAGTCACTTGGCGGGGCTCTTAAGGAAGCGAAGGATGTTGCCGCAGCCGCCGAGGCCGCCAAGAAAGAGTTGGAGACGAAGGTGACGCAGCTGGAGGCCAGTCTCCAGACGAGCGGCGAGGAGCTTGCTGCGCTCAAGAACGAGCGCGAGAAGGACGCCTACACTCCTGGCGAGCTGCAGGGCCGTCTCGCCTATAGGAGCAAGGAGCTCGACGCCGCCAAGGATTCCAAGGCAGATCTTGAGCTGACCACCACAATCACGATGGCTGGGCGGGCGCCAAGGAGCGGGAGGTGGGCTGTTGGAGAAGATCAAGGCCAGCGAGGCTTTTGGCGAATCTGTTGCCACCAGGCGCCTTGAGGGAGAGTGGAGCCTTTGGACCGAAGGTCTCGTGGAATCTTGCCGCCGCCATCCACAGCGAGTTGATGGAGCTGGGGATGGTGGATCTTGGATACTCCTCCGTGAGCACCTCCAACCCAGCGCCAAGCTTAGCTTATTCTTCAAGGGCGTGGTGGCGGCTCTCCAGCGACTCGGGAAGAGATCCCAAAGAAGCTGGCCGAGGAATCGCGCCCGAGATCTGTGAGGAGCCCTCGGAAGGTGTTGATGAAGGTGGCCTTCCGCAATCCAGGCCTCAACCTCAACGGCGTCCTCAGATCCTTGCCGCCAGATGCCGATGTGGAGGTGCTCAAAGCCCTTGTCGCACCCATCATGGACAAGGTGGGCAAGATCAAGCGGGTTGATGGCGACCGCGTAGACTAGGCCGCCAATTTTATCTTTCCCTTGTCACTGCTGATCATGTTTCGAACAATTTATTAGATCTACGACAAGCTATTTTGTAATATAACTCTATCTTAGGCGATGATTGCAATGTTATTTCCTTTACTTGATTCCTTCCTTTGTACGTTTTTTCCCTACGCTTTTAGGGAACTTGTCGGTCTGAGCACCTTTGCATGGCGTTGAGTGCGGAACGTCAACTTCTTTGGCGGTGCCGCCTCCGACAAGCAACCTTGTCGCGACTAGCTGCAGCTCACTTAAGTTGTTGAGCGGACTCGAAACAAAGTAAGGGCGCGACTAGCTGCGAGTTGGTTCCTCCATGCACAGGTTTTCCATACAAAGTACTATCGTTCGAGGAAGATAACTTAAGAATTTAAGAACTGATTGCTCAAACTTGGGCAACTTAGCTTTTCTGTCGTTTGCTTCCCGATAAGGCGAAACTTCCTCGAGCAATGCTTGGTCCATAGTATTATCTTCTCCTTCCCCCCTGGTTAACTTGTGCGCGAGGAACCTTCCTTTCTTTGAGAAAAGAGAAAGAAGAAAATAAAGTTATGGAGCCAATGACTCGATATTGCTACCGGTGTGGGTCTTTGCACAAAGTGTTAGCCAAAACATGCAATAAAATGATGAAAGCATGAATTTGACATGTTGTGCGCAACACATGAGCTTTACTTATGCACGGGATCTGCGCCCGGCTTTGTCCAAAGGATTACATGCAACATCGGTAAGACATGTACAAAAGGTGGTTGCTTGAACAGGTTAAACAGCCGCCTCTGAGTAAAACTTATGAAGATGCTCAATGTTCCAGGAGTTGCTCACGGAATGCCATCTTCGGTCTCAAAGGCGGACAGCGCCTTGAGGCCTAGTGACTCGTTTCACCCAATAAGGGCCTTCCCACTTTGGCGTCAACTTGTTTGAATTCTTGGCGGACTAAGCGGCGAAGAACAAGGTCGCCTTCCTCGAGGCTTACGGCACTAACTGCGGCTATGGTAGCAACGCAAAGCTTCTTTGGTAACGAGCAGCTCGTACAGCGGCCTGAAGACGGTCCTCCTCAAGGAGCAGCGCGTCATCTTATCGCAGCTGCTCTTGCTCAAGCTCATCATAAGCGAGTACTCGAGGTGACCCGTATACGAGTTCCATGGGGAGAACTGCCTCTGCTCCATAGACTAGAGCAAAAGGTGTCTGGCCAGTGGCTCGATTTGGCGTCGTCTGATCAACCAAAGAACCACCGGCAGCTCCTCAATCCGGTTTCTTCCGCACTTGTGCAGCTTTGTCGAAAGTTACGGTCTTGAGCCCGCAGCACTTCAGCATTTGCCCTCTCTGCTTGACCGTTGCTTCTCGGATGAGCAACAGAAGCAAAGCAGACCTTGGCGCTAAGATCTTGGACGTACTGCATGAAGGTGCGACTCGTAAATTGTGTGCCGTTATCGGTGATGATCCTGTTGGGGATTCCCAAACGGCAAACAATCGACCTGAAGAACTTGATTGTTGTCTTTGTCACCTTCCTCCTTGCTTCCACTTCCGGCCACTTTGTGAACTTGTCGATTGCGACGTACAAGTACTCAAAGCCCCAACAACTTCGAGGAAGGGGCCGAGAATGTCGAGCCCCTGACGAAAAATGGCCAGGATAAAGGGATCGTCTGGAGAGCTTGAGCTGGCTGTGTATCTGTTTGGAATGGGCTGCACGCTTCACACTTTGTTACTTGTGCAGTTGCATCACGGAGGGCTGTCGGCCAAAAGAAACCTTCTTAGGAACAGCTTTTGAAGCAAGTGCTTTCTGGCGCCAATGTGGTGACCACATATGCCTCCATGTATCTCTCGCCAACAGCTTTTGTCCGTCTTCGGTGAATATACTTCAATTTCACACCGTTGAGTCTCATACATGCAGGTGTCTTTGTCGCCAAACTGGTACATACTCGACTGTCGGGCTACTCTTTCCGCTTCTTCTTGCTCTTCGGGAAGTTCTCCTGTCTGAAGGAAATGGACAATCTGCTGCGCCCACGCTGGAGCTTGCGGCTCGACAACAAGGACTAAAGGCACATCTGCTGCTGCGGGAACATCAGCTTCCATGACAAGAACCTGCGGCTCAGCCGGAGCTTGACGTTCCCGGCGGGCTTACCGGAGCAAAACTTGTCGGGAGCGCTCGCTTCAACGAAACAAACCACAGGGCTTGTCGAAGCAGGCGCCTCATCATTCTTGGTGTTGATCACGGGGACCTTTTCGGTGGCGGCTTCGGAAGCTTCTGCCGAAAATAGTCACCAGAAATCAACTTCCTCTTCTTGTTCTGTCCGATTGATGGTGTTACGGTTGGTTGAGTTAGCTTGAGCACAAAAACCCTGGTTCCACAGAGCAACTTAAGTGCAGCGCACTTTGGCGAGCCATCGGCAATATCATTACGAGCTCTTGGAACATGTTCCATTTGTAGGCCGTCAAAGTGTTCTTCTAGCTTTCTCACTTCATCAACGTAGGCTTCCATCAATGGACTCACGATAATCTTTGTTCACTTGGCGGACGACAAGCTGCGAATCACCCACGACAATAAGCTTCTTGATCCCAAGGTCTACCGCGATCTCGAGACCGGCAAGCAAACCTTCATACTCTGCTTTGTATTGTTTGTTGCTTGCTCCTTGGGAAAGTGCATCTGGACTACGTACTTGAGGTGCTCTCCGGTGGGTGCGACAAGCAGCACGCCGGCACCGGCGCCTTGCAGCGAGAAGGCGCCATCAAAGTACATCAGCCACTCTTTGCTTGCTTCCTTGACGGGAATGCTCGCCTCTGGAATTTCTTCATCTGGTGTTGGCGTCCATTCTGCTATGAACTCCGCCAATGCTCTGCTTTGGATAGTTGAAGTGCTTTCAAAATTGAGGCCAAAGCTCGACAGTTCCAGTGCCCACTCGACAATCCACTGTTGCCTCTGGATTTTGCGGTATCCTCTTGAGAAAGCGAGTGACAAGCTGTGATCTCATGTGCTGAAAGTAATGGCGCAGCTTTCTCGAGGCCATGAGAAGGCCGAAAAGCAATTTTGCACACTAGAGTACCTTGATCTAGCCCCTGCGAAGAGGCCGACAAAGTAAACTGGGCGCTGCACCATCCTTTTACGCATCTTCTCGCATGCACGCAGATCCGTCCTTGTCGGGAACAGAGCTTGTCGGTGAAGTGCCTTGCTGTCTCTGGATGTATCTGCCATGGTTGCCGGCTCATCGTCCGCCTCCCTCTCCGCTACTAACGCAGCACTAACCACTTGATTGGTTGCCGCTATATATAGCAGCAACTTCTCTTGTGGCTTAGGTGCGACAAGTATTGGAGTGGAGGACATGTACCTCTTTAAGTCCTGCAGCGCAGCCTCCGCTTCGGGAGTCCATTTCATTGGACCTGCCTTTTTCAAAATCTTGAAAAATGGCAGGGCGCGTTCAGCAGACCTAGAGATAAACCTGCTGAGAGCAGCCACGCAACCGGCAAGTCTTCGTACATCCTTGACGCGCTTTGGTGCTTCAATCTGCTCAATGGCCTTGATCTTGTCGGGATTGGCTTCAATTCCCCGTTGAGACACGAAGAACCCGAGAAGCTTACCGGAATGGACTCGAACACGCACTTCTCGGGGTTGAGCTTGAGGTTGATCTTGCGCAGATTTGTAAAGGTCTCATCCAAATCTTGAACAGAGTTGCTTTGTCCTTGCTCTTGACCACTATGTCATCCATGTAGGCTTCTACATTTATGTGCATTTGCGGCTCAAAAGCGTCATGGACTACTCTTGCAAACGTTGAACCAGCATTCTTCAAACCGAAAGGCATCCGTATGAAACAGTATGTGCCACATGGAGTAATGAATGCGGTCTTCTCCTCATCTTCTTCTGCCATGAAGATCTGATGATATCCTGAATATGCATCAAGAAATGAAAGCAAATCACATCCAGCCGTGGAGTCAACAATCTGGTCGATGCGCGGCAAGGGAAATGGATCTTTGGGACAAGCTTTATTGACATCTGTAAAGTCGATACAAAGCCTCCATTTCCCGTTAGCCTTGCGCACAACTACTGAGATTGGCCAACCACGTGGGATGGAGCACTCCTCGACAAGGCCTGCTGCTTCCAGTTTTTGATCTCTTCGCGATGAACTCTTGACGCTCCACCGCTTGCTTCGACTTTTTGCTTGACGGGCGCAAGATGAGGACAAGCGGCAAGACGGTGCTCAATTACTTTCACAGGAACACCGGGATGTCGGACGGTTGCCATGCAAACACGTCGACGTTCGCCGCAGGAAAGCAACGAGCGCCGCCTTCCTATTTAGGGTCGAGAGTGGCAATCGATGGTGAAGGTACCACCGATGCCGTCCTCCTTGGCGGACACCTTCTTGGTCTTTGGCAGAGCTGCCATCGTCTTCTTGCACTTGCGGTGGAGCTCGATGGTGCGTCCTCGACGGTGGCGCAGCACTCCGAAGAGGTGCGCTTGCCGGAGTGGGCATCGAGCTCTTGCCGGACTTGGTCTTCTTCCCCGGGAGCTTCAGCAAGTGTCTTGCAATCTGTCATGATTCTGCTTCCCGGTAGATCTTGTCGGCGCAGATAAGAGCATCCTTCTTGTCGCCATGGACAGAGATGATGCTTATCGGGCCTGGCATCTTGAGTAAGTTGTATGCATAATGAGAGGCTGCCATGAACTTAGCGAGTGCTAGACAGCCAAGTATCCCATTGTAAGGCAATGGGAAATCAGCAACGTCGAATGTGACCCTCTCAGTCCTAAAGTTCAGCTCGCTGCCAAATGTTACAACAACGTGATCTTCCCCTTGACTTGCTCCTTCCCGGATTGATTCCTTGGAATGTGCGGTCTCTTCGAGCTCGCTGTCAGGGATCTGAAGCTTCTGGAGCACCGCGGAGGAGATCAGGTTTAAGCCGGCACCGCCGTTAACTAGCATCTTGGTGACCTTGAGGTTGCGGATAGTTGGTGAGACCAACATCGGAAAGCACCCGACCGCAGTTATGCGATCAGGGTGGTCCTCAATATCAAAGATGATAGGCGTCCGGACCACTTCGAGGCTTGCGTGACTCTATGGATGGTTCGGCTGCATTAACTTCGCGTCCCACTTTGCTTGAGTTGGCGGTGGGAAGTATCTTGAAGCACCTCCGTCAACACAGAGGACCTCTGTAGCTTTCTGAAACTCCTGCTCATCGGTCTCGTCGTCTTCCATATCTTCATTGTCGTCGTCATCTTCATCCTTGTCGCAACCGCGGGGAGGTCTGTCTCCTTGCCGCTGCTTGGCCTTGCTGCGGCGTCCTCCCCGGCCGGGACGCTTCTTGCTAACTCCCCCAGCACCTTCCTGGGCCTTCTCCTTGTCGCGCCGCTCGTACTCAGCCTTCTGCTGTTCAACAAGCTGCTCGACCTTCTTGCAGCTCTGGAGGTCATGACCCTTGGTGCGGTGGATTTTGCGATCTTGCTGGGAGCAAATCACCTTGTCGGCGGCCGCCACAGTTGGTGGTTGGTGCCAGCGGCAACCTCCTTGCCGGAGCTACCAGCCTTGGCGTTCTTGTCGCCACCTTCGTTGCGGACTACTCGGCGACTAGCACATCTACGCCTTTCTTTTTCTGTTGCCCCACCGCTGGCTCTTCTTTGCCGGGCGGTCTCCTCCTTGTCGAGATCCTCCCGCTTCGGTATTCTCTCCGGGAGTCTCCTCCCCTCCTCAAAGACGCGTCTTGCACTTGTCCGGCCAGGGCGTATAGCTCATCGACGTCTACGATCTTGCACATCGCCATCTCCTCCCGCATCCTGCTTGATTACGCGTTCTGATGGAACTCGCTGATCACCTTGGCGGGGGTGGACATCTGGGATGTTGTCTTTGTACAGCTGAATCTCTGAATATACTTGCTAGGGCTCTCCTTCCTTACAGGCGAGTAGATGAAGGTCGCTTTCTTGGCCATGGGGTTTGTGGCCGCTGTAAAGGCGCCGACAAACTGATGGCATAGATCTGCCCAAGAAGATATGGAGTTGTCCGGCAAGTGCATGAGCGAGACACGGCGTTGGGCTTGAGCACCAGCGGGAAGTAGTTGGCAAGGATCTTGTCGTCTCGCCCCGCAGCCTGCACCGCGATGGTGTAGATCTTTGAGGAACTCCGACGGATGCGTCTTGCCGTCGTACTTCTCCGATGCGTCGGCTTGAAGTTTTCTTCTTTGGGCCCTTTGGACTTGCCGCAGCTCACGAGTGAACGCAGGGGCAACCTACCGCGTATGGCAAGTCGCTGGTTCCTTCGGCGCGTGCATGTCGACGAAGGCCGGCGGCGCTTGTCGGATTGACGTCGCGCTTCTCTTGGCGCTTCGATGCGAGTTCGAGCATCCTCTTCTTGTCGATCGTGTAGCACTTGGCGCTGATCACGATGAGCTCGTGGATCTGATGACGCAGTGGAGTCGCTGTCGAGGTGGATCCGGCGAGTCGGTGATCTTGGCCTTCGGGGTGGAGAGTGCATGGTGGTTGCACCTCACAAGTCCCATCGCCACTGGCTCGTGCCTTGTCGTCTTGCCGCGGCAATGATGTAGTTGGTTGCCGCGGAGCGTCGCCGTTGGCAAAGCCGATGAGACTCTGTATGGTGGCCCTCCACTCGTCGACCTTGTCGGCCGTTGGAGGGTAATCGAGGAGCAGTTGAGCTCTCGCCAGAGCTTCTGCTGGAGTAGTGGGTGGCAGTGGCGAACGGCGCGAGGAGCGGGATATGCTCGGACTTCTAACTATGTTAGAAGGAGCAGCATCCCGTCCAGGCGACCGTATCTCGCTTCGTGCGACATGTTGGCATGCACGCTGGTCTTGAGGGCCTCGAGATCCTCCAGCTCGGTCTTGATCCAACGGCGTATGGTATTGTGAATATCATGGCGTTGTTGGTCGCGCCTCTGAGGCAGGCGCGGTACATGTCTGGACGCCGAGGTTTGCGCGGCCTTGTCCTTGGACTTGGCAGCTTCACGAACTCCT
The DNA here is from genome assembly GCA_021605145.1 of Aegilops bicornis. Lineage (NCBI taxonomy): Eukaryota > Viridiplantae > Streptophyta > Magnoliopsida > Poales > Poaceae > Aegilops > Aegilops bicornis. Next base: position 449,544,735 of record CM038671.1, on the reverse strand, counting down.
TCGCGGCGCCCGTTCTTACGCGGCGTCTGCTTCCACCACCCGTTTGCTCCGGTGATGGTGGGTTCGGCAGCAGACGGCTCGCCGCGCGAAGCCTTCTTCTTCGGTGGCATGTTGATGAAGATGTTGCTCGTGTGAATGCCGGATCAGGTTCACACAGCCTCGACGCCCCCTACCTGGCGCGCCAAAGATGTCGGGGAGGCTGATCGGACCCACGAACACCTATGGGACCGGTGAACCGAGTCCCTTTTGGTTCGGAGGGGGGCGGAGATCGCACGAAGAAGCGGATCGAGGCGAACACGAGCAGTTTACCCAGCTTCGGAGCTCTCCGGAGAGATAATACTCCTACTGCTGCTTGTCTGATTGTATTGTGTTCTTGCTAGGGAGCGATGAGAGCTACAAGACCTAGCCTGAGTGTTCTCTGGTTATGTTGGAATCGAACCGAACCGACCAACCAACCCCTTCTACGTTGCGCATGGGCCTCCTTTTATATGCTCAAAGGGGCTCCGACAGGTGGCAACATAGACGGGGGTAAAAATGGAAAAACAGTAGTTGGTACACCTACTTGAGCGATGTCTGATGTACTCTACCTAACCACGGCGGCAAGGGACAAAAGCATTAAATGCCCGTCCTGCCGCCTAAACAAAGGCAACAGGGACCGTCGAGCGCCACCGTTCGCCACGATGGCAAGCTTGTCGGCGTCGCTTATCGCCGCTGCTCCCGGCTGCCTGACAGCCTCTTGACACGCACATGGAATGGTCCCATGGCGACATGTTGGTGGATGAGTGGAGCGGAGATGAAGAGAGGTTACTGCGCGGCATGAAGTGCCTTGCCGCGGCTGAATCCTTGTCGTGTCCGGAGGCTTGTCGCTCTCCGAGCCTTCGGCAAGCTCCTCTTGCCGGGTCTTGTCTTCTGCGTGCCTTGAGTGGCCTTCCCAGCCAAGCTCCTCTTGCCGGGCCTTGTCTTCTTGGTTAAATACTTTGTTCTTGAATGGCTCCAAAGGAACCATGGAGGATCTTAGCGGTGACCAGGCAAGCCTTGCATGGTGTCAGAACTGCCTGGCACGAGTTCGGGATACTAGGGTACCCCTACTCTAGTACAAGCAGTTATGCATCACCGGGTGGTGAAACGCGCCGATCTTTGGGCGGTGTGCGTCCACGATTCTGCTTGATAGTATTTGGAATGCACATATGCCGGATGTGCCGCCTGCAGATATTGAGCCACCGCATGCTGATGGGATTCCCCGTCCCCTCTTCGGTGACACTCTCTCAGCAGAGCAGATGTACCAAGCCCGGTACAAGCTGCTCGCTTTAACGCCGCCAAGAAAACAATCCTCATGAAGATCCACAACACAATGCTCCTCAGGGACACGATGTTCACTTTCCAGCAGGTTGGGGTGCTTGGCCACCTTCGCCGCCTCCGGCTCTGTACAATTTCGAGGCTTGGTGACGGCCGAGGGTCTGCAAGTGCAAGATGGGATTTTACGCTAATAATCTCCGGGATAGCCCAATGACGACTTGGAATGATTCTATTTCAGCTTTTGGCAGCTCTGATTCGGTGCTGTTGTCTCTGTGATTATGTCTTGGTCCCAAACAACATTTTCAACAATCTTGTTAGGGGAGAAAGCTTACTGCAATCGATAGTTCTGTGGTTTCTAGTCCGGCACCTCGGCCTAATGCTTTGGACATTCAGATCTCCCTTTACGCAACTGGTTTCTGATTTAATATGTCCTTTCGGTACTATAATCAGCTCGATGATGATCAATCAAGGTTTTCCCATTGTCAGGCTTAACACCTTTTTCAGGTCTGCTATCATGCCTATAGTTGCAGCTTATGGTCCATGGAGTTCTGGCTATGGTCTTAAGGATGCTAGAGTGGAGTTTAAAGTGGCAATTACTGAAGAGGAGGGCGTGCTAACTGTTACTGAAGCCATCAAGACCACAACTCTGCACAACTCCAATGTTGTTATTGTTGAGCAAATGGCCATGGAAGCTGATCTCTCTCTGCTTGAGCTGAATGAGGGGGACTCAATGGCTCCTGTCCGTGTCTCTCCACCTCGTCTGGCGCATTTGTCAGACCCACTTGATCCTGTTGATCCTACAGGCTATGCGCCCTAGTGCGGTGGCCCGCTCTTCTGCATGTCTGACGATCTGCACTTACCAGAGTCTGTGACCAATACTCGTCATGGAAAAGCTCCTGCGCCTGAATCCTCGGTTAATCTGCGTCGGAGCACTCGCAAGAACAAGTATGACGGATTCAAAGTGTCGTCACTCTCGGAAACTAAGACCAGAGCTTCTAAGGTAAAGCCAAGGGTCGTTCCCTCTGCTGTAACTGCCGTCGCCATAACTGAACTGTCTGATGAAGCAGAACTGCCACCTCCCACCCCGATCCCTGTCATTCAGCACATTGGCAATGTTATGTGTGGAATCTCACGATGAACTATCGGAGGAGAAGCTCACGGCTAGCAAGGACGCAGGGTCATCTTCTGATGCAGCCTAATCTCCTTCTTTATTCTTATTATGCCTCTTTTGGTTAGTTGGAATGTTCTTTGTTGGAATGTTCGAGGGCTAAACTCTGAAGCCAAATAGTTAGCACTTTCTAATGCGATCAACTCTAGTGGTTGCGCAGTTATTTTCTTGCAGGAAACGAAAAAACAATCTTTTGATAATGCTTTCATCAAATCCTGTTGCCCACGTCGCTTTGATAAGTTTGATTTTGTCCCATCCCGGGGCGCATCGGGAGGAATTGCCACCATTTGGAATGGGTCGGTTTTCTCGGCTACTACAGTGGCCTCTGAAGATTTTGCACTGGTAACTCGTTTTCACTCTACCCAGTCGGCGCAATCTTGGACCTTAGTTAACGTGTATGGCCCCTGTCAAGGTGACCCCAGAAACTCTTTCATTGCCTGGCTATTCTCCCTCGATATACCTCCTCATGAAGATTGGCTCTTATGTGGAGATTTCAATTTCATTAGAGGCCCTGATAACCGTAAAAAACCAGGTGGCCATTTTGGAGATATGATAACTTTTAATGATTTCATCCGATCCACAGGCCTTAATTGAACTGCCCATCAAGGGAAGAACTTACACATGGAGTAACATGCAACCGATCCCCTACTCGAGCAAATTGACTGGTTTTTCACTAATAATCATTGGACGGTTCCTACCCAAACACGCTTGGTTAAACCCCTTGGCAGACCGGTCTCGAGATCACATTCCTTGTGTCATTAATATTGAAACCAAAATCCCACGCTCCAAGATGTTCAGATTTGAATCTTATTGGATCCATCGCCCGGGTTCTTAGAAGCTGTGCAAAGGGCTTGGGCCATACCTGTGAACTCTTCAAACATGGCGTCAAATCTACGCAAAAGCTCAAGAACCTTCGGCATGAACTTAAAATATGGAGTAAGAACATTTCTAAGCTATCCATTGCTATTGAGAACACTAACAGGGCCCTTCTAGAAATTGATGGTTTGGAAAACAAGAGGCTTCTCACGACACCGGAAGCAAATTTCAGAACAATTCTCAAGAACCATCTATTACGACTCCTATCCTACCAAAAGCTCTACTGGAAGAAACGCTGCACGGTTCGTTGGGTCCAATTCGGAGATGAAAATTCCAAATTTTTTCAGGCAATGGCGTCAGAACGATATCGCAGAAATAACATAGCCTCCCTCACGACTGAATCTGGCTTTTGTGCAGAGGATCATGCAAGCAAAGAAGCCATTATTTTTCAGACTTTCAAAGAACGACTTGGCACGAAAACCAAACACGACATGAAATTTGACTTGCCCAGAATCATCAAAAAGATCGATGGCCTTGATGAACTCACAATACCATTTACCATGGTTGAGATTGACCAGGTGATCAAAACGATGCCCGGTAGACGGGGCACTGGACTGACGGTTTCTTGGTGTATTTACGAAAACTTCTTTGGGATGTGATCAAGGAGGACTTCTATAAGCTTTGCAACCAGTTCTTCGAGGATAATCTCAACTTAGAAAGCATTAATGAAGGACTAATCACTCTCATTCCAAAAGTTCAGGCGCCGTCAACAATTAATGAATACAGGCCCATCACACTTCTTAATTGTTGTCTCAAGGTAATTACTAAGCTCCTGGCCAACCGCCTACAAAGACTTGTGCTCAAAATAGTGCACCGCAACCAATATGGTTTCCTCAAAGGGCGCACGATCCAAGATTGCCTAGCATGGGCCTTTGAGTACATCTACCAATGCCAGTCTTCCAAAAAAGAAATTGTTCTGTTAAAACTGAATTTTGCTAAAGCCTTCGACACCATTGATCATGATGCAATGATTGAGATTATGCAAAACATGGGCTTCAATGATAAGTGGCTTGGTTGGATTAATTGCATTTTTGCCTCGGGGAAATCTGCTGTCCTCCTGAATGGCGTACCGGGAAGACAATTTCATTGCAAGTGTGGGGTCCGCCAAGGTGACCCTTTGTCCCCCCTAATCTTTGTCCTAGCTGCAGATTTATTACAAGCTGCTATTAATGATGCTTTTGCCAAAGGCCTCATCAAGTTACCCTTCCCATGCGTTACACAAAAAGATTACCCGGTCATTCAATATGCGGACGACACGATCCTTGCAATGCCAGCTTGTCCTCTACAGGCTACATCTATCAAAACTATTCTGTCGGATTACGCCTATTGGACTCAAAATCAATTTCCATAAATCCATCCTTATCCCGATCAACTGTGATGAGGCACTTTATACCAACTTGGCGAATATTTTTGGCTGTGTGGTGGGAAAGATGCCTTTTACCTACCTAGGCCTTCCTTTGGGGACTACTAAACCTACCATTCATGATCTCATGCCTTTGGTCTGTCGACTAGAACAAAGACTCTCAGGAACACTTAATATGATCTCATCTGGCGGCAAGTTATCACTGCTCAACTCGGTCATTACCTCGCTCCTAATCTACGCCATGTGTACACTTAAACTCCCAGCAGGAATCATTGAACTCCTTGACAAGATTCGCCGCAAATGTTTATGGACAAAGAAAACTGATCAAGGTGACAAGTGTACCTCACTGGCTGCTTGGGACATGGTTTGCAAACCTAAGAAATGTGGTGGTTTGGGGGTATTAAACCTGAAAATCCAGAACGAGGCCTTGCTTCTCAAATTTCTTCATAAGTTTTACAACCACTGGGACCTGCCCTGGGTTGGGTTGATTTGGAATACCTACTGCACCTCCAAGATACCCCATGCTACCGATCCATGTGGCTCCTTCTAGTGGCGAGATATCTCTAAGCTAATGCCCACTTATAGGGGAATCACGATGATCAATGTAAGTAACGGAGCAACCACCCTCTTCTGGAAAGACATGTGGCTGGATGAGATCCTAGCCGAAACTCATCCACGTGCTTTCTCGTTTGCTAAAGATGAAGACATCTCTGTTCGTTCGTTCCTCGGGGCCAGCAGTCTGCAGGAAACGTTTCATCTGCCACTTTCGGAACAGGCCCATGCAGAGACCAGAAATCTGCAAAACATTATTTTGGACGTTCAGCTGGCTAGCCAATCCACACACGATGACTGGACATACACCTGGGGATCCACCCACTACATAGCCAACAAATTCTATGAGTTTTTCTTCAGAGATGTCCGACCTCACCCGGCCTACTCATGGTTATGGAAGTCCAAAACAACTATGAAGATCAAAGTTTTTGGCTGGCTACTACTTTCCGACAGGCTTAACACCAGAAATATGCTCAAACGACGTCACTTCAACATTGGTAACACGTTTGGATGTCTGCTTTGCCCAACATGCATGGATGAAACAGTGGAGCATCTTTTCTTTGAATGCCCTTTTAGCTTAAATTGCTAGGCCAAGCTTGGAATGCAAGGATCTACTCAAGGTAATAGGCTGGATTGGGTGGCAACTGCCAAGACCGCATGGAATAGGCCACTATTTGTGGAAATCCTTCTCCAATCCGCTTGGAGCATTTGGAAGGAAAGGAACAACAAGCACTTCAGGAATTACCCCTTCCACAACCTCTTGGCTCTCTAGACTTAAAGAAGACATGTCCCTCCTCACTTATAGGGTGGGAGATAAGAATAAACCCTTCTTGCTTTCATATTTAGCTACTTTGTAACTTAGCACTTTAACCCCCCCTCCTCCACCCACAAAGTGGGATGGCCCTGTAACATCTGAGACCATGTACGATTCTTGATTCTTTAATTTAATTGCAGTAGGAGCCTCTCCTACTGTTTTAGTGGTTCAAAAAAATCATATAGTTAGGCTATGGTTCATTTTCGTCACACAAAGATGTTCCCAACTTCTATACCCCCGATGACAAGCCAAGCAATTGTTTCATACTTAAATAATCTCAAACTTTTTCAACCTTCATGCAATACATGAGCGTGAGCCATGGATATAGCACTATGGGTGGAATAGAATATGATGATAGGGATTGTGTGGAGAAGACAAAAAAGGAGAAAGCCTCACATTGACGAGGATAATCAACGGGCTATGGAGATGCCCATCAATTGATGTCAACATGAGGAGTAGGGATTGTCATGCACAGCGGATGCACTAGAGCTATGAATGCTCAACAAAAGAAAACTAGTGGGTGTGCATCCAACTTGCTTGCTCACGAAGACCTAGGGCATTTGAGGAAGCCCATCGTATGAATATACAAGCCAAGTTCTATAATGAAAAATTCCCACTAGTATGAAAAAGACAACTTATGAGACTCACTATATGAAGAACTTGGTGCTACTTTGAAGCACAATATATGAGACTCACTACATGAAGAACAAGGTGCTACTTTGAAGCACAAGTGTGGGAAAGAGATAGTAGCATTGCCCTTTTTATTTATTTATTTTTTATTTTTTGGGCCTTTTTTTTCTTTTTGGCCTTTCTCTTTTTTTGGGCCTTCCTTTTTTTGGCCTTTCTCTTTTTTTTGGGCAACGCTCTAATAATGATGATCATCACACTTCTATTGATTACAACATAAGGATTACAACTCGAAACTAGAACAATATATGACTCTATATGAATGCCTTGGTGTATGCAGGATGGTGCAATGAATCAAGAGTGACATGTATGAAAAATAATGCATGGTGGCTTTGCCACAAATACGATGTCAACTACATGATCATGCAATGGCAATATGACAAAAGTAAAGTATGTCATGACGATGATGAACGGAACGGTGGAAAGTTGCATGGAAATATATCTCGGAATGGCTATGGAAATGCCATGATAGGTAGGTATGGTGGCTGTTTTGAGGAAGATATAAGGATGTTTATGTGTGATAGAGCGTATCATATCACGGGGTTTGGATGCACCGGCGAAGTTTGCACCAACTCTCAAGGTGAGAAAGGGCAATGCATGGTACCGAAGAGGCTAGCAAAGGCGGAAAGGTAAAAGTGCGTATAATCCGTGGACTCAACATTAGTCAAAAGAACTCATATACTTATTGCAAAAATTTAGAAGTAATCAAAAATCAAGTACTACACGCATGATCCTAGGGGGATAGATTGGTAGGAAACGACCATCGCTCGTCCCCGACCGCCACTCATAAGGATGCACAAGCCAGGTACACTTCATGTTTCAAATTTGTTACATAACTTTAACCATACGTGCATGCTACGGGATTTGCTAACTTCAACACAAGCATTTCTCAAATTCACAACTACTCAACTAGCATGACTTTGATATTATCACCTCCATATCTCAAAACAGTTATCAAGCATCAAACTTATCTTAGTATTCAACGCACTCAAAAGAAAGTTTCACATATCTTGAATACCAAGTATATTAACATTAAGCAAATTACCATGCTATTAACGACTCTCAAAATAATCTAAGTGAAGCATGAGAGATCAAGTTTCTTTAAAACAAATCCACCAGCGTGCTCTAAAAGATCTAAGTGAAGCACTAGAGCAAAAATTATCACACTCAAAAAGATATAAGTGAAGCACTATGAGCAAACTATCATGCTCAAAAGATATAAGTGAAGCACATAGAGTATTCTAACAAATTCCAATTCATGCATGGCTCTCTCTCATTAAAGAATTCAGATATTGGTACTTTATTCAAACAGCAAGCAAAGATAAAGAAAACTACAATGCAAGGATAGCACAACTCATGTGAAGAAGCAAAAACTTAGGCTCAACCGATACTAACTGATAGTTGTTGAAGAAGAAAGGTGGGATGCCTACCGGGGCATCCCCAAGCTTAGATGCTTGAGAATTCTTGAAATATTATCTTGGGGTGCCTTGGGCATCCCCAAGCTTGAACTTCTGTGTCTCCTTAATTCCTCTCATATCATGGTTTCTCTTTTTATCAAAAGCTTCATTCACAACAAACTCAACAAGAACTCGTGAGATAGGTTAGTATAAACCAATGCAAAACCTTATCAATTTCTACTGTAACAAATCACCAACATTATTATTAAACATTTAATACTAAATTCCTATGCATATTTAATACTCCTATCTTCAAATAGAATCATTAAACAAGCAAACATATGCAAACAATGCAAACATAACAGCAATCTGCCAAAACAGTACAGGCTGTAAAGAATGCAAGAGTATCAATACTTCCCTAACTCCAAAAATTATAAACTAAAATTCCCACTGTAATAAATTTATCAGAGCTCAATATGAAAAAAGATTAAACATTATGCCACTCTCTGACTTTTCTAGAGAATTTTTGCAACAGCGGTAAACTTTCTGTTTTCAAACAGCAACATGTATACTAGCAAAATAAGCATGGCAAAGGCTATCCTTGACTTTTTTTATTGAAACTAAAGATGAAAAACACTAACCTAACTAACATCAAGCAAAACAAAACAAAATTACATGACGCTCCAAGCAAAACACATATCATGTGGTGAATAAAAATATAGCTCCAAGTAAAGTTACCGATGAACGAAGACGAAAGAGGGGATGCCTTCCGGGGCATCCCCAAGCTTAGGTTCTTAGTTGCCCTTTAATATTACCTTGGGGTGCCTTGGTAATCCCCAAGCTTAGGCTCTTGCCACTAATTATTCCTTAGTCCATCGAATCTTTACCCAAAACTTGAAAACTTCACAACACAAAACTTAACAGAAAACTCGTGAGCTCCGTTAGCGAAAGAAAACAAAAGACCACTTCAAGGTACTGTAATGAACTCATTCTTTATTTGTATAGGTGTTAAACCTACTGTGTTCCAACTTCTCTATGGATTATAAACTATTTTACTAGCCATAGATTCGTCAAAATAAGCAAACAACACAATGAAAACAGAATCTGTCAAAAACAGAACAGTCTGTAGTAATCTGTGACTAACACAAACTTATGGAACTCCAAAAATTCTAAAATAAAATGGTGGACCTGGGGAATTTGTTGTAATCATCTGCAAAAATAATCAACTAAATATCACTCTCCAGTAAAAAGTTAAAGCTAATCTCGTGAGCGCTAAAGTTTCTGTTTTTTACAGCATGATCATAAAGACTTCACCCAAGTCTTCCCAAAGGTTCTACTTGGCACAAACACTAATTAAAAGATAAAACCACATCTAAACAGAGGATAGATGGATTATTTATTCCTAAACAGAACAAAAAAGCAAGAAACTAAAATAAAATTGGGTTGCCTCCCAACAAGCGCTATCGTTTAACGCCCCTAGCTAGGCATTATGATTTCAATGATGCTCACATAAAAGATAGGAATTGAAACATAAAGAGAGCATCATGAAGAATATGACTAGCACATTTAAGTCTAACCCACTTCCTATGGATAGGGATTTTGTGAGAAAACAACTTATGGGAACAATAATCAACTTGCATAGGAAGGTAAAACAAGCATAACTTCAAAACTTTAAGCACATAGAGAGGAAACTTGACATTATTGCAACTCCTACAAGCATATGTTCCTACCTCATAATAATTTTAAGTAGCATCATGAATGCATTCAACAATATAACCAGCACCTAAATCATTCTTTTCATGATCTACTAGCATAAAAAATTTATTACTCTCCACATAAGCAAAATTCTTCTCATGAATAATAGTGGGAGCAAACTCAACAAAACAACTATCATGTGATTGAAAATTAAGATCAAGATGACAAGTTTAATGGTTATCATTATTCTTTAAAGCATACGTGTCATCACAATAATCATCATAGATAGGAGTCATGCTTTCATCATAGTAAATTTGCTCATCAAAGGTTGGGGGACAAAAAATATCATCTTCATCAAACATAGCTTCCCCAAGCTTGTGGCTTTGCATATCATTAGCATCATGGATATTCAAGGAATTCATACTAACAACATTGCAATCATGCTCATCGTTCACATATTTTATGCCAAGAATTCTATGTAATTCTTCTTCTATTACTTGAGCACAATTTTCTTTTCCATCATACTCACGAAAGATATTAAAAAGATGAAGCGTATGAGACAAACTCAATTCCATTTTTTTGGTTTTATTTTATAAACTAGACTAGTGCTAAAACAAGAAACAAAAAGATTTGATTGCAAGATCTAAAGATATACCTTCACTTACCTAGCCTCCCGACAGCGGCGAGGAAAAGAGCTCGATGTCTACTACGCAACCTTCTTCTTGTAGACGTTGTTGGGCCTGCAAGTGCATAGGTTTGTAGGACAGTAGCAAATTTCCCTCAAGTGGATGACCTAAGGTTTATCAATCCATGAGAGGCGTAGGATGAAGATGGTCTCTCTCAAGCAACCCTGCAACCAAATAACAAAGAGTCTCTTGTGTCCCCAACACACCCAATACAATGGTAAATTGTATAGGTGCACTAGTTCGGCGAAGAGATGGTGATACAAGTGCAATATGGACGGTGGATATAGGTTTTTTTTAATCTGAAAAGATAAAAACAGCAAGGTAACAAGTGGTAAAAGTGAGCGTAAGCGGTATTGCAATGATAGGAAACAAGGCCTGGGGTTCATACTTTCACTAGTGCAAGTTCTCTCAACAATAATAACATAGATAGATCATATAACAATCCCTCAACATGCAACAAAGAGTCACTCCGAAGCCACTAATAGCGGAGAACAAACATAGAGATTATGGTAGGGTACGGAACCACCTCAAAGTTATTCTTTCGGATAAATCTATAAAAGAGTTTGTACTAGAATAACACCTTAAGATACAAATCAACCAAAACCCTAATGTCACCTAGATACTCCATTGTCACCTCAATTATCCGTGGGCATGATTATACGACATGCATCACACAATCTCAGATTCATCCAACCAACATAAAAGTACTTCAAAGAGTGCCCCAAAGTTTCTACCGGAGAGTCAAGAACGTGTGCCAACCCCTATGCATAGGTTCCCAATGTCACGAAACCCGCAAGTTGATCACCAAGACATACATCAAGTGTTCTCATAAAAGACTCAATCTGATAAGATAACTTCAAAGGGGAAACTCAATTCATCACAAGAGAGTAGAGGGGGAGAAACATCATAAGATCCAACTACAATAGCAAAGCTCGGGATACATCAAGATCGTGCCATAGATGGAACACGAGAGAGAACACAAGAGACGGAGATCAAACACGTAGCTACTGGTACATACCCTCAGCCCCGAGGGTGAACTACTCCCTCCTCGTCATGGATAGCGCCTGGATGATGAAGATGGCCACCGGAGATGGATCCCCCCTCCGGCAGTGTACCGTAAAGGGGTCCCGATTGGTTTTTGGTGGTTCTGGAGGCTTGCAGCGGCGGAACTCCCGATCTATCTTCTGTTCTGGAAGTTTTAGGGTACGTAGGTATATATGGGTGAAAGGAGTACGTCGGTGGAGCTACGGGGGCCCCACGAGGCAGGGGGGCGCGCCCAGGGGAGTGGGTTTCCAAGTCCATCAGGTGGGTTTCCTTCCAAAAATAACTTCTCCAGTTGATTTCGTTCCGTTTTGACTCCGTCTGATATTTGTAGGACCTTGAGAAGAGGTGTCTAGAGGGGGGGGGGGGTTAGACACTAAGTACCAAAGTTGCAGTTTTTAACCTTATTAAAGTTTAAGTGAAGTTTAGGCACAAGTTTAACTTTTTCAATACATAACAAGCAAGCATGCAATGAGTATATGAGGAGCGAAAACTAGAGCATGCAACTTGCAAGCAAGTAAAGGGAAGGGTTTGGAGGATTCAAACGCAATTGGAGACACGGATGTTTTTGGCGTGGTTCCGATAGGTGGTGCTATCGTACTTCCATGTTGGTGGAGACTTCAACCCACGAGGGTAGCAGTTCTTGAGTCCACGGAGGGCTCCACCCAAGAAGGGTCCACGAAGTAGCAACCTTGTCTATCCCACCATGGTCGCCGCCCACGAAGACTTGCCTCGCTAGCGGTAGATCTTCACGAAGTAGGCGATCTCCTTGCCCTTAAAAACTCCTTGGTTCAACTCCACAATCTTGTCGGAGGCTCCCAAGTGACACCTAGCCAATCTAGGAGACACCACTCTCCAAGAAGTAACAAATGGTGTGTTGATGATGAACTCCTTGCTCTTGTGCTTCAAATGATAGTCTCCCCAACACTCAACTCTCTCATAGGATTTGAATCTGGTGGAAAGAAGATTTGAGTGGAAAGCAACTTGGGGAAGGCTAGAGATCAAGATTCATATGGTAGGAATGGAATATCTTGGCCTCAACACATGAGTAGGAGGTTCTCTCTCGAAATGGTAAGTTGGAAGTGTAGGTTTGTTACGATGGCTCTCTTCACAAATGAAGAGGAGGTGGAGGGTATATATAGCCTCCACACAAAATCTAACCGTTACACACAATTTACCAATCTCGGTGGGACCGAATCAACAAACTCGGTCAGACCGATTTTAGTAAACCTAGTGACCGTTAGGGTTTTCGGTGGGACTGATTTGCATCTCGGTGGGACCGATATGGTTAGGGTTAGGGCATAACGTAATCTCGGTGAGACCGATTACACAAACTCGGTGAGACCGATTTTGGTAATTGGCTAACCAGAGAGTTGGTCAGGCAAACTCGGTTGGACCGATTACTCAAACTCGGTGAGACCGATTTTGATAATGAGTCAACCAGGAAGTTTGCATTGTAATCTCGGTAGTACCTACACAAACTCGGTGGGACCGATTTTGGTAATGGACATACCAGAGAGATTGCAATCCCATCTCGGTGAGACCGAGATCCCTATCGGTAGAACCGATTTGCCTAGAGTTTGTGGCAGTGGCTAAGACATCCAAACTCGGTGGCGCCGGATAGGAAGAATCGGTGAGACCGATTTTGGCTTTAGGTTTAGGTCATATGTGGATGTGAGAAAGTAGCTGAGGGTTTTTGGAGCATATCACTAAGCACTTGAAGCAAGAGGCTCATTAAGAAACACCTCATCCCTCCTTGATAGTATTGGCTTTTCCTATAGACTCAATGTGATTTTGGATCACTAAAATGTAAAATGAAGAGTCTTGAGCTTGAAGCTTTAGCCAATCCTTTGTCCCTAGCATCTTGAAGGAGTTCCCACATCCTTTAGTCCATGCCATTCCATTGTTGAACTTATCTGAAACATACTAGATAAAAGTGTTAGTCCAACAAGAGATATGTTGACATTAATTACCAAAACCACCTAGGGAGCACTTGTGCTTTCAATCTCCCCCTTTTTGGTAATTGATGACAACATACATCAAAGCTTTAGATAAAGATATAAAGAATAGCAAGTAAAGCTTCGGAAAGACACGTAACAGGCATAGGCTCCCCCTACATGTATGCAATCATGTGAATATGGAATATAGAAGCATGTGATAGCATAACCATGATAGAGCAGGCAATGTGTTACATGTATCTTGGCCATATGCATCAGAGCAAAGAATATTAAAGAAAATACCTTCATGCCCATGAGTCCTTGTTGCAAAGCAGTATGTACATCGACAAGAATTCCTCATACACATGATTGTGATGCATATACTTACCTTGTAGTCTTGAGTTGGCTTAGGATGGAATGAACCTGCGTAAACAAGGTTAGATAACACAGATGCACCTACTAGCCAGAGCAAACAAAAGAAACCACAAGAGTACCAAGACTGGGATCACATATAGAGAGTGAGTACTAAGTACTACATTGGATTTGACATGTCCCCAAGAGTAAAGATATGCAATGAATTTAGATGATTTCTTTCCCTTAGATGTCTTGCTCCCCCTGAATCTAGCATGGGATACTTGGAGAAGGTAGGGAACAGAAAATCAGAGCAGAAAGATATAAATGAACAGAGCTGAATGCAAATAAGCACATATGAACATGTCTTTCCCCTCAAGAAGACATGTGGCATCTCTCCTCTTGAACACCATGCATCTGGGATCCTTGAGAAATACTTTTATCTAGTATTCTCTCCCCCTGGATATCTCTCTCTCTTTCTCCCCCTAAAGGATCTCTCTCTCTCCTTCTCTGAGATGTGATCTCTCTCTCTAAATGATAAGCTTTGATGTGATCTCTCTCTCCCCCTTTGACATCAATTTCCAAGAAGGGCTTGATAAAAATGTGATCTCTCTCTCCCCCGTTTGGAATTTGTCGTGAATGGGTTTGATCCTTGAGTCACAACCTAAAGCAATGATAAAAATGTGATACTTGTAGAGGACAAGATTCATTGAGTGGAGCTGGATTAAAAGAAACATAGAATAAGTGGCAAACTAATTTTCCTGTTGTGAAATCGGTGGCACCGAGTGGTATGCTTTGGTGGTACCGAATGTTTTCGGTTGGACCGAAAATAACAAATCGGTGTAACCGAGTTCATCGCAGAGAAAACACTTGTCACCTCAGCTCACTTGACTAATAAGATCTCACAAAGATTTGCAAGGAATTGGAATGCAGAGAATGCAGAGCAAACAGAAAGAAATCTAGACGAAGGATTATTTTTTTGAAAGGGGAAACACATATGCATGAAACAAATGCAAAAAAACTCAGAAAAGAACACAAGAGAACTTCATCTAGAGATGGTCGGCGACAAAGTCACCTATGTTAGAGTATATTGACTTAGGAGTCAAGTGAGATCACTTGATCATAGGTCATACTCATCGTTTAAGCTCAAAATGGGGTTGCCATTTTCGTTTAAGCATCTTGATGTATTCACATCTTGTCGAGTTGCTTTGGCTCATGACTTGGAGTAAAGCTTCTCTAAGATGGAATAACATACCTTGGTTGGTGGTGTTGTCCATGTAGTTGAACTTGTGTGAGTTCCTCAAGGTTGATGTAGCTCATCAAGAATTGGGAGCACCACCTGGAATTTGAGTCCATCTACCTACATGGGTTAGTTCGTGCAAGGAAGAGCACTTGTGCATCCAACAATGACAATCATGAAGCTCAACATAGAATTTGTCAAAGAATATGTTTAAATGGTTTTGTGCTTCCTTGGCTTCATCCACCTTGTGTAGAGACTTGGTGATGTAGAGATTGCTCAAGATATGAGTAGGTTACAACCTCATGAAATTTGATTCAACCAAGTACCTACATGGGTTAGATAATATGCAAGATACAAATATATCCAAGACATAAGATTTCCATCATAGGAGAGATATCAAGGATTAGGCATAAGCTCATGTCTTGCATGTATCCAATGGAGTTTCTACTCCAAGTTTGAAGCATCAATGATGTTCAATTCTCCTCTTAACCTCCAAAACACTTTCTCATCAAGAGGTTTAGTGAATATATCCGCGAATTGCTTTTCGGTGCGAACATGCTTAAGATCAATGTCGCCCTTAGCAACATGACCTCGAATGAAATGATGACGAACTTCAATATGCTTAGTTCGAGAATGTTGTACGGGATTATGTTCAATTTTGATAGCACTTTCATTGTCACAAAGCAATGGAACATGTTTCACATATATCCCATAATCTTTAAGAGTTTGGGTCATCCAAAGTAATTGAGCACAACATGAACCAGCGGCAATGTACTCCGCTTCAGCACTAGATAAGGATACCGAGTTTTGTTTCTTGGAGGACCAAGACACAAGAGATCTACCAATAAATTGACAAGTACCCAAAGTGGACTTTCTATCAATCTTGTCTCCGGCATAGTCCGAGTCGGAGTAGCCAACAAGATCGAAAGAGGCCCTCTTAGGATACCAAATGCCAAAATTTGGTGTACGGATTAAGTATCTCACTATCCTTTTCACGGCCTTAAGATGACATTCTTTAGGAGCAGCTTGATATCGTGCGCACATGCACACACTTAGCATAATATCGGGACGTGAAGCACATAGATATAACAATGAACCAATCATAGAGCGATAAACCTTTTGATCAACCGGTTCATCATCTTTGGTCAAATCAAGATGTCCACTAGTAGGCATGGGTGTAGACATACCTTTGCATTCTTGCATATTGAACTTCTTGAATAAGTCCTTAGTGTACTTCGTTTGAGAGACAAAGGTACCTTCCTTAGTTTGCTTGATTTGCAACCCAATAAAGAATTTGAGTTCACTCATCATTGACATCTCAAACTTCTCCGACATTAGCTTTCCAAACTTTTCACTAAAATGAGGGTTAGCTGATCCAAATATGATATCATCAACATAAATTTTGCAAACAAATAATTCTCCATTAACCCTTTTAGTAAAAAGTGTGGAATCAATTTTCCCAATTTCAAAGCCTTTTTCAAGAAGAAACTTGGTCAAGCATTTATACCATGCTCTAGGAGCTTGTTTAAGACCATAAAGAGCTTTGTGAAGTTTGTAAACATGATTGGGTTTCTTAGGATTGACAAAGCCGGAGGTTGCTTAACATAAACTTCCTCCTCTATTTCATCCTTTAGAAAAGCACTTTTAATGTCCATTTGGTACAAGGTGATATCATGATGATTAGCATAGGCAAGTAAGATGCGAATGGACTCAAGTCTAGCAACGGGAGCATAAGTCTCACCATAGTCCATACCTTCGACTTGTGTGTAGCCTTGGGCGACGAGACGTGCTTTGTTGTGAACTACTTGTCCATCTTCATCTTGCTTGTTTCGAAACACCCATTTGGTACCAATGATGTTGTGGTTGTTGTCGGGCTTCTCAACCAATGTCCACACTTGATTCCTCTCAAAGTTGTGTAGCTCTTCATGCATAGCATTTATCCAATCCGGATCTTCCAATGCTTCTTCAACCTTCATAGGTTCAATTCTAGAGATGAAAGAATAGTTTTCACAAAAGTTAGCTAAACGAGTTTTAGAGTGAGTGATTCTCCCGGTTTGAATGTCATTGTAGATTTGCTCGACGTGATGGTCTTTAGCAATTCTTGCTCGAACTCGTGAAAGCTTTTGCTTGGGTCTTCGTTGAACATCTTCTTCATCTTGTTCTTCTTCTTGGCCTTCTTCATTGTTGGCATTTTTGATCTCTTGTCGTGGTGGAGAAGGAGGTTGTTGACGTTCGTGATGTTCTTCCTCGTTTTCTTCATCTTGGTGTGTCCCACTTGTGGATGCTTCCGTATCAACTCTTGGTTCACCTTGTCGTGAAGTAGAAGCTTCCACTTGGATAGACGAGGTACTCTCCTTCACCTCTGTTGGACGGACATTGCCAATAGACAAGTCTTGGATTGCTTCCTTAGGGTCTTTGTCTCCTACATCAATTGGCAATTGCTCTATTTGCGAGCTGTTAGATTCATCAAACTTCACATCTACCGTCTCTTCAACCTTTCGGGTGAAATTGTTGTAGACACGGTAAGTGTGAGAGTTTGAGCCGTAACCTAGTAGGAAACCTTCATGAGACTTAGGAGCAAATTTAGAACGGCGATGCTTATCAAGAATGTAGCACTTTGAGCCGAATACTCGAAAGTATCCAACTTTGGGTTTGTTACCGGTGAGGAGCTCGTATGTCGTCTTTGCCGAGTAGCTTGTGAAGATACAAGCGATTTGTTGCATGACAAGCTGTCTCAACCGCTTACGCCCAAAAGTGCTTGATTGTCTTGTACTCATCAAGCATCGTTCTCGCCATTTCGATGAGCGTCCGGTTCTTCCTCTCAACAACTCCATTTTGTTGAGGTGTGTACGTAGCCGAGAACTCGTGTGAAATCTCTTCTTCGTCAAGAAAGGTGTCCACATTTGTGTTCTTGAATTCCGTTCCGTTGTCGCTGCGAACCTTCTTGATCTTCACTTCAAATTGATTTTGGGCCTTTCTAGCGAAGTTTTTGAAGATCTTTTGGACCTGCGATTTATCATCGAGAAAGAACACCCACGTAAATCTTGAAAAATCATCAATTATAACTAGACCAAAAGAATTTCCACCGAGACTCTTGTAGGAGTTGGGACCAAAGAGATCCATGTGAAGTAGCTCGAGTGGCCTCTTTGTGGTCATGATGTTGTTCATGGGATGCCTTCCTCCAACCTGTTTACACCTTGACAAGCAATCGCAAAGTCTATCCTTATCAAATATGACATCGTTAACTCCAAGGATATGATTCCCTTTAATAAGCTTGTCAAGGTTTCTCATGCCAACGTGACCTAATCATCTATGCCATAACCATCCTTTTGAGGATTTAGCAATGAAGCAAGTTTTAGGTTGAGCATTTTTAGTGAAATCAACAATGTATAGATCACCTCTACGCACACCGGTAAAGACCATTTTATGATTGTGTCAACGAAACACTTGGCAATCTACTTCAGTAAATAAGACATTGAAACCGAAATCAGCAAGTCTAGATACTGAAAGTAAGTTGTAGCCAAGAGATTCAACTAGCATGACATTTTGAATGGAGCTATCATGTGAGATGGCCACCTTACCGAGGCCAACCACCTTACCCTTTGAGTTGTCACCGAAAGTGACAAACTTTCGAGGGCTACCATTTTCAGCAAGCTCACGAAACATGTCTTTATCTTCGGTCATGTGATCGGTACATCCACTATCAAGAACCCATTCCTTTCCTCCTGACATATATCCCCGAAGATTTGCCATAAGACCAAAATGTCTCATTGCATCATCAAGATCGAAGTCACTATCATCATCCTCATCATAGTATCCATGTTCAACATCGTCATGTGGTGGATCAAATCCTAGAGAGGGTAATTCATTAGAGTGAGTTTGACAATGATCTTGCTTATGAATTCTTATAGCTTGAGGAATAATATCACTAATAATTCCAACATCTCCTTTGGCACGCATAAGGTCGGTAAGTTCAAATAGACGATCACCAAACATAGGATCACTAGTATTAATCTTACTCAAAGCAATAGACTTATAGAGAATTTCATCTAGATTTTTCAAGGAATAATTTGGAAAGCGTTCCTCAAGAAATATCCATATAGTGTAGGCACACTCAAAAGTAGGCAAGATTCTAATCAAGTTTCTAGGCAAGCCTCTAGTGATAAGATTAACAGTTCTAAGATTCCTAGTCATGTCAATAAATTCATCAAGGGTAGGATGCATAGGATCGACGTGAGGTGCACAAGGGCTAGCAATGTACTTGTTCAAATGATATTGATTGAAAATTACAAGCATCTCATTTTTCCACTCATGAAAATACTCTCCATCAAGAATAGGCACTCTATGACTAAGACTCCCCAAAGTAGACTCATCCATCTTCCTACGATGGTGATTAAACCAAGGCAATGGAGACCAATGCTCTAATACCACTTGTAGGACCTTGAGAAGAGGTGTCTAGAGGGGGGGATTAGACACTAAGTACCAAAGTTGCAGTTTTTAACCTTATTAAAGTTTAAGTGAAGTTTAGGCACAAGTTGAACTTTTTCAATACATAACAAGCAAGCATACAATGAGTATATGAGCAGCCGAAAGTAAAGCATGCAACTTGCAAGAAAGTAAAGGGAAGGGTTTGGAGGATTCAAACACAATTGGAGACACGGATGTTTTTGGCGTGGTTCCGATAGGTGGTGCTATCGTACTTCCACGTTGGTGGAGACTTCAACCCACGTAGGGTAACGGTTGCGTGAGTCCACGGAGGGCTCCACCCACGAAGGGTCCACAAAGTAGCAACCTTGTCTATCCCACCATGGCCGTCGCCCACGAAGGACTTGCCTCACTAGCGGTAGATCTTCACGAAGTAGGCGATCTTTTTGCCCTTACAAACTCCTTGGTTCAACTCCACAATCTTGTCGGAGGCTCCCAAGTGACACCTAGCCAATCTAGGAGACACCACTCTCCAAGAAGTAACAAATGGTGTGTTGATGATGAACTCCTTGCTCTTGTGCTTCAAATGATAGTCTCCCCAACACTCAACTCTCTCATAGGATTTGAATCTGGTGGAAAGAAGATTTGAGTGGAAAGCAACTTGGGGAAGGCTAGAGATCAAGATTCATATGGTAGGAATGGAATATCTTGGCCTCAACACATGAGTAGGAGGTTCTCTCTCAGAAATGGTAAGTTGGAAGTGTAGGTTTGTTCTGATGGCTCTCTTCACAAATGAAGAGGAGGTGGAGGGGTATATATAGCCTCCACACAAAATCTAACCGTTACACACAATTTACCAATCTCGGTGGGACCGAATCAACAAACTCGGTCAGACCGATTTTAGTAAACCTAGTGACCGTTAGGGTTTTCGGTGGGACTGATTTGCATCTCGGTGGGACCGATATGGTTAGGGTTAGGGCATAACATGATCTCGGTGAGACCGATTACACAAACTCGGTGAGACCGATTTTGGTAATTGGCTAACCAGAGAGTTGGTCAGGCAAACTCGGTTGGACCGATTACTCAAACTCGGTGAGACCGATTTTGATAATGAGTCAACCAGGAAGTTTGCATTGTAATCTCAGTAGTACCGATTACACAAACTCAGTGGGACCGATTTTGGTAATGGACATACACAGAGAGATTGCAATCCCATCTCGGTGAGACCGAGATCCCTATCGGTAGAACCGATTTTCCTAGGGTTTGTGGCAGTGGCTAAGACATCCAAACTCGGTGGCGCCGGATAGGAAGAATCGGTGAAACCGATTTTGGCTTTAGGTTTAGGTCATATGTGGATGTGAGAGAAAGTAGGCGAGGGTTTTTGGAGCATATCACTAAGCACTTGAAGCAAGAGGCTCATTAAGCAACACCTCATCCCTCCTTGATAGTATTGGCTTTTCCTATAGACTCAATGTGATTTTGGATCACTAAAATGTAAAATGAAGAGTCTTGAGCTTGAAGCTTTAACCAATCCTTTGTCCCTAGCATCTTGAAGGAGTTCCCACATCCTTTAGTCCATGCCACTCCATTGTTGAACTTATCTGAAACATACTAGATAAAAGTGTTAGTCCAACAAGAGATATGTTGACATTAATTACCAAAACCACCTAGGGAGCACTTATGCTTTCAATATTCCTTTTCCTCGAAACACTAAAATAGGCATAAAACAGCAAATCTGGGCTGGGCCTCCGGTTAATAGGTTAGTCCCAAAAATAATATAAAAGTGGATAATAAAGCCGAATATTGCCTAAAACAGTAGATAAAGTAGCATGGAGCAATAAAAACTTATAGATACGTTGGAGACGTATCAGATACCGGGGCACCTCCCCCAAGCTTGGCAGTTGCCAAGGGGAGTGCCCATACCCGATACGATTATATCTCTTTCCTCGGGGGTGGTGATGATGGAGTTGTTGATGATGTAGGCTTGTCGTCCCTCTTCCAAGGCATAGGCTCACCATCATAGAAGGATGATCGAGTCTCCGGGATCCTTAAATCTGCAGCCAAACTCATCCTCTTGAATCTATATTCATACTCACAGTTTTGGTTTTGCAGGTCATAGATCTGGGCTTGGAGGTGCTCGATTTTCTCATGAAGCTTGAAGATGGCCTCCCCAATATCCTTGGCGTCCGGCTTGTGGTTGCTGGTGAACTCCGTGATCATTATGTGATTGGTGTCGAGTCCACGCTCCACCATCTCCTGACACTTGAAAACTTGTTGCTCCATTGCTTCATGCCTTGTCTCCACGCTTCCGGTCCTCCTTGGTCCCTCAACATCGCGGATGTGTAGCAACCCCTCACGCATCTCAATGGTTTGAGGGTGTTGCTGCACTTCCGCGAGGTATGGGTTGATGACCTTCTCGAAGAACTTGTCCTTGGGGGCACTTGGAGACGTCATGGTGATCTAGATCTGTCAGAAAAACAGCTTGAAACAAGAACAGAGCATATTTGCATGGTACGGTGGTCAAAACCTTCAGGAGATTATATAATGAATTTTTACCGACCAAAAGAAATATCGTGCAACAAAACGGAGTCCGGAGAGCACACGAGGTGCCCACGAGGCAGGGGGCGCGCCCAGGGGGTAGGGCGCGCTCTCCACCCTCGTGGATGCCTCGTGTGTCCTTCGGACTACTTATTATTTTCCTATTTTCTGAAATATTCCAAAACGGAGAAAAATTGCCATTAGAACTGTTTTGGAGGCGGTATACTTACCGTACCACATACCTATTCCTTTTCGGAGTCTGGAGCGTTCTGGAAAGTGTCCCTTATGTATTCCTCTGGGGTTACGGTTTCTATAACATTGGTTTCAACATTTATAGGATTACCTGAGATATAATGTTTGATTCTTTGACCGTTCACCACCTTTGGATTTGTGCCTTCAAAGTTGTTGATTTTTATAGCACCGGAACGATAGACCTCCTCGATAACGTAAGGACCTTCCCATTTAGAGAGAAGTTTGCCTGCAAAAAATCTTAAACGAGAGTTGAACATCAACACATAATCACCTACATTAAACTCACGCTTTTGTATCCTTTTGTCATGCCATCTTTTAACTTTTTCTTTAAACAGTTTGGCATTATCATAGACCTGGGTTCTCCATTCATCAAGTGAGCTAATGTCAAATAGCCTCTTCTCACCGGCAAGTTTGAAATCATATTTGAGCTCTTTAATGGCCCAATATGCCTTATGGTCTAGTTCGAGAGGTAAGTGACATGCTTTTCCATAAACCATTTTATACGGAGACATACCCATAGGATTTTTATATGCAGTTCTATAGGCCCATAATGCATCATCAAGTTTCTTGCACCAATTCTTTCTAGATCTATTAATAGTCTTTTGCAAAATTAATTTGAGCTCTCTATTACTAAGTTCTACTTGACCACTGGACTGCGGGTGATATGGAGATGCAATTCTATGATTAACATCATACTTAGCAAGCATTTTATTAAAAGCACCATGAATAAAATGTGAACCACCATCAGTCATTAAATATCTAGGGACTCCAAACCTCGGAAAAATAACTTCTTTAAGCATCTTAATAGAGGTGTTATGATCAGCACTACTAGTTGGAATACCTTCTACCCACTTAGTAACGTAATCAACAACAACTAAAATATGTGTATACCCATTAGAGGAAGGAAACGGTCCCATATAATCAAAACCCCAAACATCAAATGGTTCAGTAACGAGTGAATGACTCATAGGCATTTCTTGACATCTACTAATATTACCAATTCTTTGACACTCATCACAAGATAAGACAAACTTATGGGCATCTTTGAAGAGAGTAGGCCAATAAAAAACGGATTGCAATACCTTATGTGCAGTTCTATCTCCAGTGTGGTGTCCTCCATACGCTTCGGAGTGACACTTTCGTAGGATCTATTCCTGTTCATGCTCAGGTATACAATGTCTAATAACACCATCTACTCCTTCTTTATAAAGGTGTGGGTCACCCCAGAAGTAATGTCTTAAATCATAGAAAAACTTTTTCTTTTGCTGGTATGTGAAACTAGGTGGTATAAATTTAGCAACAATGTAATTAGCATAATCGGCATACCATGGAGCGATCTGAGAAGCATTTATGACAGCTAATTGTTCATCGGAAAGCTATCATCAATAGGTAGTGGGTCATCAAGAACATTCTCTAACCTAGATAAGTTGTCTGCAACGGGGTTCTCAGCTCCCTTTCTATCAATAATATGCAAATCAAATTCTTGCAGCAAGAGAACCCATCTAATAAGTCTAGTTTAGCATATTTCTTTTCCATAAGGTATTTAATAGCAGCATGATCAGTGTGACCAGTTACTTTAGAATCACCAATATAAGGTCTGAACTTATCTTATCACAAGCAAATACAACTGATTCTTTTTCAGTAGTAGCATAATTTCTCTGGGCATTGTCTAGAGTTTTACTAGAATATTGGATAAAATTTAATTTCTTATCAACTCTTTGTCCTAGGACAGCACCTACAGCATAATCACTAGCATCACACAAATTTCAAAGGAAAAATTGCAGTCAGGTGGCTGAACAATAGGTGCAGAAATCAATGCTTTCTTAAGTATTTCAAATGCTTCTACACAATCATCATCAAAGACAAAAGGAATATCTTTTTGTAAGAGATTAGTCAGAGGCCTAGAAATTTTAGAGAAGTCCTTAATGAACCTCCTATAAAAACCGACATGACCAAGGAAATTTCTTATACCTTTAATGTCCTTGGGACACGGCATCTTTTCAATAGCATCAACTTTAGCTTTGTCAACTTCAATACCTCTTTCATAAATTTTATGCCCCAAGACAATACCTTCATTAACCGTAAAGTGGCACTTCTCCCAATTCAAGACAAGGTTAGTTTCTTCACATCTCGGCAAAACTCGATCAAGGTTGCTCAAGCAATCATCAAAAGAGGTTCCATATACCGAGATATCATCCATGAAAACCTCAACAATCTTTTCGCAAAAATCAGAGAATATAGCCATCATGCATCTTTGAAAGGCAGCAGGTGCATTACATAAACCAAAAGGCATACGTCTATAAGCAAAGGTACCAAAAGGGCAAGTAAAAGTGGTCTTTTCTTGATCCTCTTTTGACACAGGTATTTGAGAGAAACCAGAATAACCATCTAGAAAGCAAAAATGTGTATGTTTGGATAATCTTTCTAGCATTTGATCAATAAAAGTTAAAGGGTAATGATCTTTTTTAGTAGCTTTCTTTAATTTGCGGAAATCAATTACCATTCTGTAACCTGTAATAATTCTTTGTGGGATCAATTCATCTTTATCATTAGGAACGACAGTAATACCTCCCTTCTTAGGGACACAATGGACAGGACTTACCCACTGACTATCAGCAACGGGATAAATTATACCTGCCTCCAGAGCTTTAGTATTTCTTTCCTTACCACTTCTTTCATCTTAGGATTTAACCGTCATTGGTGATCAACAACTCGTTTAGCGTCTTTCTCCAATTTTATTTTGTGTTGCAATAGAGTGGGACTAACGCCCTTAAGATCATCAAGAGTATATCCAATAGCAGCACGGTGCTTCTTCAGAGTTTTCAATAATCTCTTTTCTTCATGCTCTGAAAGGTTAGCACTAATAATAACATGATATATCTTCTTCTCATCAAGATAAGATATTTAAGAGTACCAGGTAATGGTTTAAGCTCAAACACGGGATCACCCTTGGGTGGAGGAGGATCCCCTAGGGATTCAACAGGCAAGTTGTGTTTCAAAATAGGTCCCTGTTTAAAGAATACTTCATCTATTTCCCTTCTTTCATTCATAAACATATCATTTTGATGGTCTAGCAAATATTGTTCTAAAGGGTCATTAGAGGCATGGCGATAGAAGCAAGACCAATAATTTCAATCTTTACTAGGCAATTCCTCGTCATGGGGTTGTCTACGAAATTTAGCAAAGTTAAACTCATGAGACATATCCCCCAATCCAATAGTAACAACATCCTTTTCGCAGTCTACCCGAGCATTAACAGTATTCAAGAAGGGTCTACCTAATATAATGGGACAAAAGTTATCTTGTGGGGAACCAAGAACAAGAAAATCAGCAGGATATTTAACTTTCCCACACAAGACTTCAACATCTCTGACAATCCCAACTGGTGAAATAGTGTCTCTATTGGCAAGCTTAATTGTAACATCAATTTCCTCTAACTCAGCAGGTGCAATATCATGCATAATTTCTTTGTATAAGGAATGAGGTATTGCACTTGCACTTGCACCCATATCACATAAGCCATGATAACAATGACATCCTATTTAACAGAAATAACAGGCATGCCTACAATAGGTCTATGTTTCTTTTTAGCATCAGGTCTAGCAATTCTAGCAGCTTCATTGCACAAGTAAATAACATGCCCATCAATATTATCAGCCAAGAGATATTTAACCATAGCAACACTAGGTTCAACTTTAATTTGCTCAGGGGGTTTGGGTGTCTTAATGTTACTTTTGTTGACCATGGTTGAATCTTTAGCATGATCCTTTATTCTAACAGGGAAAGGTGGTTTCTCAATATAAGCAGTAGGAACGACAAGATCATTATAAGTGATAGTCTTTTCTTCAACTTTAATAGGTGCAACTACTTTTACTTCAATGGGAGGATTATATTTAAACCACTTCTCCTTAGGGAGATCAACATGAGTAGCAAAGGATTCACAGAAAGAAGCTACTATCTCAAAGTCAAGTCCATATTCCTTGCTAAATTCACGGAAAACATCGGTATCCATAAAAGATTTAACACAATCAAACTTTGGTGTTATACCTGACTCCTTACCTTCGTCGAGATCCCAATCTTCAGAGTTGCTTTTCATTCTTTCCAATAAATCCCATTTGAATCCAATAGTCTTCATCATAAAAGAGCCAGTACAAGAAGTATCGAGCATGGAGCGATTATTGAGAGAAAGCCGAGCATAAATTTTTTGAATAATCATTTCTCTTGAAAGCTCATGATTGGGGCATGAATATAACATTGACTTGAGCCTCCCCCAAGCTTGAGCAATGCTCACTCCTTTGTGAGGCCAAAAATTATACATATAATTACGATCACGATGAACAAGATGCACAGGATAAAACTTCTGATGAAATTCCAATTTCAATCGGTTGTAGTTCCATGATCCCATATCATCACATAGCCTAAACCATGTCAATGCCTCTCCCTTCAAAGATAAAGGGAAGACCTTCTTCTTGATAACATCCTCGGGCATACACGCAAGCTTAAATAATCCACAAACTTCATCCACATAGATTAGGTGCAAATCAGGATGTAATGTTCCATCTCCTGTAAAAGGATTAGCTAGCAGTTTCTCTATCATACCCGAAGGAATTTCAAAGTAAACATTTTCAGTAGGTTCAGTAGGTTGAGGAGCAACTCTTTGCTCTACTGGTCGGGGTGAAGATACCTCGAACAAGCCCCTCATAGGATTACTTACCATAGTAACAAGTGACAGTAAATTTCAGCACACTATATAAAATTTTCCATACCAAATTCCACCTACCAAAGGCGCTTCTCTCCCCGACAACGGCGCCAGAAAAGAGTCTTGATGACCCACAAGTATATGGGATCTATCTTATTCCTTTCGATAAGAAAGAGTGTCAAACCCAACGAGGATCAGAAGGAAATGATAAGCGGTTTTCAGTAAGGTATTCTCTGCGAGCACTGAAATTATTGGTAACAGATAGTTTTGTGATAAGGTAATTTGTAACGGGTAACAAGTAATGAAAGTAAATAAGGTGCAGCAAGATGGCCCAATCCTTTTTGTAGCAAAGGACAATCCTGGACAAACTCTTATATAGAGAAAAGCGCTCCCGAGGACACATGGGAATTATCGTCAAGCTGGTTTTCATCACGCTCATATGATTCACGTTCGTTACTTTGATAATTTGGTATGTGGGTGGACCGGTGCTTGGGTGCTGCCCTTGCTTGGACAAGCATCCCACTTATGATTAACCCCTATTGCAAGCATCCGCAACTAAAAAAGAAGTATTAAGGTAAACCTAACCATAGCATGAAACATATGGATCAAAATCAGCCCCTTACGAAGCAACGCATAAACTAGGGTTTAAGCTTCTGTCACTCTAGCAACCCATCATCTACTTATTACTTCCCAAAGGCCTTCCTCTAGGCCCAAACAATGGTGAAGTGTCATGTAGTCAACGTTCACATAACACCACTAAAGGAGAGACAACATACATCTCATCAAAATATCGAACGAATACCAAATTCACAAGACTACTTATAGCAAGACTTCTCCCATGTCCTCAGGAACAAACGTAACTGCTCACAAATCATATTTATGTTCATAATAAGAGGGGTATTAATATTCATAAAGGATCTGAACATATGATCTTCCACCAAATAAACCAACTAGCATCAACTACAAGGAGTAATCAACACTACTAGCAACCCACAGGTACCAATCTGAGGCTTTGGGACAAAGATTGGATACAAGAGATGAACTAGGGTTTTAGAGGAGATGGTGCTGGTGAAGATGTATATGGACATTGACCCCTCGATGAGAGGATCGTTGGTGATGACGATGGCGATGATTTCCCCCTCCGGGAAGTTTTCCAGCAAACAGCTGCGGGAGCCCTAGATTGGTTCCACCAAGGTTCCGCCTCGTGGCGGCGGAGTTTCTTCCCGAAAGCTTGCTTATGATTTTTCCAGGGTAAAAGACTTCATATCGCAGAAGATGGGCACCGGAGGCCTGCCAAGGGGCCCACGAGGCAGGGGCGCGCCCAGGGGGGTAGGGCGCGCCCCCACCCTTGTGGCCAGGGTGTGGGCCCCCTCTGGTGGATTCTTTCTCCATTATTTTTTATTAATTCCAAAACGTTCCTCCGTGAAGTTTCAGGACTTTCGGAGCTGTGCAGAGTAGGTCTCTAATATTTGCTCCTTTTCCAGCCCAGAATTCTAGCTGTCGACATTCTCCCTCTTCATGTAAACCTTGTAAAATAAGAGAGAATAGGCATAAGTATTGTGACATAACGTGTAATAACAGCCCATAATGCAATAAATATCGATATAAAAGCATGATGCAAAATGGACGTGTCGAGAGAAATTTGGTAATTGGGATGCCCAGTCTTGTAATCAAAATGAAAAAAATATAATGAAAGAAACTCCCCTGGAAAGTTGATTGTATGGAGGGCACCTGAGGATTTGGCTAGCCATGGCTTGTGTTTGAATGGTTGGGGGGGGGGGAGTAAACTTTACCTTTCCGCTTGGGAATCGCTGATAATGTGTTCAGCATGGGAGATATTGACAATCCTCGGTCCTGACGTTGACATTTTTACACCTCTCAAAATGTATTCATCTCTGATTTAAGCTTCGAGCTCTGGCATCTCTGCAAATCCATGCTTCCCTCTGTGAAGGGACTATCTATTTACTTTATATTATTTACTTTTATTGTTGATTCGTCACCTTCTCATTCAAGCACCATCTGGACAGCACTATTGTCATTTTTATGCATTGAGTATAGTTAATGTTGTGTGCATCATAACTGGATCAATGATTGAGCATGACGGGCTAGGGATAGCGTTCTTTAGCATTTTTATTCTGAAAGGCATGATTGTTTGTTGGTATGCCTGAGTATTGATGTCTTTATATCATATGATAGACTATTACTTAGTTTGAATCCCTCGTGTCTTAATATTCATGCGATGATTAGATTATATGATCAAGATTATGGTAGGTAGCATTCCACATCAAAAAGTATCTTTTTTATCATTTACCTACTTGAGCACGAGCAGAAATTAAGCTTGGGGATGCTGATATGTCTCCGCCATATCTATAATTCTTTATTGTTCATGCCAATATTCTACAACTTTCATATACTTTTGGCAACATTTTATATTATTTTTGGGCCTAACATATTGATCCAGTGCCTATTGCCAGTTCCTGTTTCTTGCATGTTCTTGGTTTTGTAGAATATCCATATCAAACAAAGTCCAAACGCGATAAAAAATTACGATGATTTATTTTGGAATATATGTGATTTTTGGGAACCAGAATCAACGCAAGACGGTGCCTGAGGTGGCCACAAGCCACCTGGGCGTAAGTCAGTGATTGGTCCATTTTGCATCATGTTTTCTTACTGCTATTTATAATTTTTTTACCCATAATAATGCTTTTTGGAGTAATTCTAATGCCTTTTCTCTCATAATTTGCAAGGTACACACCAAGAGGGAGAATTCCGGCAGCTGGAAATCTGGACCTGAAAAAGCTACGTCAGGCTACCTACCTACGTCTGGACTTTTTATGGAATAAATAAGAATTACTAGAACAAATAACCACCAAAGGGGGCCACCAGGGGGCACAACCCACACAGGCACGCCAGTCCCCTGGCGCCACAGGGGTTGTGGCCTCCTCGGCCCACCTCCGGTGCCCATCTTCTGGTATATAAGTCATTTTGACCTAGAAAAAAAATAAGAGGAGGACTTTCGGGACGAAGCGCCGCCCCCTCGAGGCGGAACTTGGGCAGGAGCACTTTTGCCCTCCGGCGAAGCGATTCCGCCGGGGAACTTCCCTCCCGGAGGGGGTAATCATCATCATCAGCAGCAACAACTCTCCCATCTTGTGGAGGGCAATCTCCATCACCATCTCCAACAGCACCATCTCCTCTCAAACCCTAGTTCATCTCTTGTGTTCAATCTTGTTACCTGAACTATAGATTGGTGCTTGTAGGCGACTAGTAGTGTTGATTACATCTTGTAGTTGATTACTATATGGTTTATTTGGTGGGAGATTATATGTTCAGATCCAATATGCTATTTAATACTCATTTGATCATGAGCATGTTTATCATTTGTGAGTAGTCACTTTCGTTCCTGAGGTCACGGGAGAAATCATGTTGCAAGTAATCATGTGAACTTGATATGTGTTCGATATTTTGATAGTATGTATGTTGTGATTCCCTTACTGGTGTCGCGTGAACGTTGACTACATGACACTTCACCATATTTCGGCCTAAGAGAATGCATTGTGGAGTAGCAATTAGATGGTGGGTTGCGAGAGTAACATAACTTAAACCCCGGTTTATGCGCTATTTCATAAGGGACCGATTGGACCCCAAAGTTTAATGCTATGGTTAGAATTTATTCTTAATACTTTTCTCATAGTTGCGGATGATTTCAGGAGGGTTAATCATAAGTAGGAGGTTTGTTCAAGTAAGAACAACACCTAAGCACCGGTCCACCCACATATCAAATTATCAAAGTAGCGAACACAAATCGAACCAACATGATGAAAGTGACTAGATGAAATTCCCGTGTGCCCTCAAGAACGCTTTGCTTATCATAAGAGATAGTTTTGGCATGTCCTTTGCCTCAAAAGGATTGGGCTACCTTGCTGCACTTTTGTTACTACTCCCTCCATTCCACAATGTAGTGCCTATAGATTTTTGTGAAAGTCGAACTTTGTCAACTTTGACTAAGTGTATAGAGAAAACTGTCTACATCTATAATATCAAACACGTACATTCTGAAAATATAACTCACGATGTATGCAATGATGTGCATTTGGTATTCTAGATGTACCTACTTTCCTCTATAAACATGGTCAAAGTTTGTAACGTTTGACTTCTGTAAAAATCTATAGGCACTGCATTATGGAATGGAGGGAGTACTATCGTTACTTGCTCGTTACAAATTATCTTGCTATCAAACTACTCCGCTACTTACAATTTATGCACTTATAGACACTACCTTACTGAAAACTACTTGTCATTTCCTTCTGCTCCTTGTTGGGTTCAACACTCTTACTTATCGAAAAGAGCTACAATTGATCCCCTATACTTGCGGGTCATCAAGGATATTTTCTAGCACCGTTGCCGGGGAGTGAAGCGCCTTTGGTAAGGAAACATTTATATAGTGTGCTGAAATTTATTGGCACTTGTTACTATGGAAAACAATCCTTTGAGGGGTTTGTTCGGGGTATGTTCACCTCGTCCGGAACCACAATTAATTACCCCTCAACCTACTGCACCTACTGAAAATATTGAATATGAAATTCCTTCGGGTATGATAGAACAACTGCTAGCTAATCCTTATGCAGGAAATTGTACCGAACATCCTGATATGCACTTGATATATGTGGAACAAATTTGTGGATTGTTTAAGCTTGCAGGTTTACCCAGGGTTCAAGTTATGAAAAATGTTTTCCCTTTATCTTTGAAGGGAAAAGAATTGGCATGGTATAGGCTATGCGATGATATTGGACCATGGAATTGGAATCGTTTGAAATTGGAGTTCCACCAAAAAATTTATCCTATGCATCTAGTTCATCGTGATCGGAATTATATATATAATTTTTGGCCTCGTGAAGGAGAAAGTATCGCTCTAGCTTGGGGGAGGCTTAAGTCAATGTTATATTAATACCCCAATCATGAGTTCTCAAGAGAAACTATTATCCATAATTTTTATGCTTGGCTTTCTCGTAATGATCAAACCATGCTTGATACTTCTTGTGCTAGTTCTTTTATGAAGAAGACTATTGAATTCCGGTGGGATCTTTTGGAAAGAATTAAATGCAACTCTGAAGATTGGGAACTCGACGAAGGTAAAGAGTCATGTATTAAAATTAAGTATGATTGTGTTATATCTTTTATGGATACCGATGTTTTTCAAAAGTTTAGCACTAAATATGGACTTGACTCTGAGATAGTAGCCTCCTTTTATGAATCATTTGCTACTCATGTTGAACTCCCTAAAGAGGCAGACTAAGGGCATAGCCTAGTGGTGGGAAGGGGCTGATGCCTTCCCACCCACCCAGGTTCAAGGCATGGTACTTGCAATTTGGGTTTGTTGCACCAATTATACTGTAAGGGGTTCCCTTACAGTCTTTCTGTCAAAAAAAACTCCCAAAAGAGAAGTGGTTTAAATATCACCCACCTATTAAATAAGAAATTCAAGAACTAGTACCAATTAAAGAAGAAACTATACTTTATAATGTTGAGCCAGTTGTTCCTTCTGCTTATATTGAGAAACCACCTTTCCCTGCTAGGATAAAGGAACATGCTAAAGTTTCAACTGTGGTTAACAAAAGTTGTATTAGAACACCTAAACCTGATGAACAAATTAAAGTAGAACCTAGCATTGCTATGGTTAAAGATCTCCTAGAAAAAGATATAGATGGGCATGTTATTTACTTCTATGAAGAAGCTGCTAGAATTGCCAAACCTGATAAAAAGGATAAACATAGACCTGTTGTTAGCATGCCTATCATCTCAGTTAAAATAGGAGATCATTGTTATCATGGTTTATGTGACATGGGTGCTAGTGTGAGTGCTATTCCTTACACTTTATATCAAGAAATTATGAAAGACATAGCACCTGCAGAGTTAGAAGACATAGATGTTACTATTAAACTTGCTAATAGAGACAACATATCACCATTTGGGATTGTTAGAGATGTTGAAGTCTTGTGTGGGAAAATAAAATACCCTCCTGATTTTCTTGTTCTTGGTTCCCCACAAGATGACTTTTGTCCCATTATCTTTGGTAGACCTTTCTTGAATACAATTAATGCTAAGATAGATTATAAGAAACAAACTATTCGTGTTAGCTTTGGTGATGAGGCTCATGAGTTTAATTTTTCCAAGTTTAGTACAAATCTTCATGAAAAAGAATTGCCTAGTAAGGATGAATCAATTGGTCTTGCTTCTATTGATGTCCCACGTACTGATCCTTTAGAACAATATCTACTAGACCATGAAAATGATTTACATATGCATGAAAGAAATGAAATAGATAAAATTTTCTTTGAACATCGTCCTCTGCTTAAACACAATTTGCCTATTGAAACTCTAGGAGGTCCTCCTCCACCTAAAGGTGATCCTATGTTTGAATTAAAACAATTGCCAGACGTTTGATTGTTCTAGCGAACGAGCAGGAATTAAGCTTGGGGATGCTGATATGTCTCCAACGTATCTAAATTTTTTGATTGTTCCATGCTGTTATATTATCATTCTTGCATGTTTTACAATCATTTTATAGCAACTTTATATCATTTGTTGGGACTAACCTATTGACATAGTGCCTAGGGCCATTTGTTGTTTTTTGCTTCGCAGAATATCGGTACCAAACGGAGTCCAAACGGAACGAAAGTTTTTGGAGAATTTTTCTGGACCAGAAGAAACCCAGTGGGCCAAGAAGTACCAGAGGGGAGGCCCAAGGTGGGCACAACCCACCAGGGCATGCTAGGAGGCCCAGGCGCGCCCAAGGGGGTTGTGCCCCCGTCGGTGACCTCCCGCACCGCCTCTTCGCCTATAAATGCCCAAATATTCCAGAAACCCTAGGGGAGTCAACGAAACACAATTCCAGCCGTCGCAAGTTCCAGAACCACGAGATCCAATCTAGACACCATTATGGAGGGGTTCATCATCCTCATTGGTGCCTCTCCGATGATGCGTGAGTAGTTCATCATAGACCTACGGCTTCGTAGGTAGTAGCTAGATGGCTTCCCCTCTCTCTTTTGATTCTCAATTCAATGGTCTCTTGGAGATCTATTTGATGTAACTCCTTTTGCTGTGTGTTTGTTGGGATCTGATGAACTTTGAGTTTATGATCAGATCTATATCCATGAATGTATTGAATCTTCTTTGATCTCTTATATGCATGATTATTTATAGCCTCGTATTTCTTCTTCGAATCTTTGGTTTGGTTAGGCCAACTAGATCGATTTTTCTTGCCATGGGAAGAGGTGACTTGTGATGGGTTCGATCATGTGGTGTTCTTTCCCAGTGACAGAAGGGGCAGCAAGACATACATATATCGTTGCTATTAAGGATAACAAGACGGGGGCTATTCCTACATGAATAGACCCCGTCTACATCATGTCATCATTCTTATTGCATTACCCTGTTTCTCCATGAACTTAATACACTAGATGCATGCTGGATAGTGGTCGATGTGTGGAGTAATAGTAGTAGATGCAGGAAGGAGTCTGTCTACTAATCTTGGACGTGATGCCTATATATTGATCATTGCCTTGGATATCGTCATAGTTATTCGATCTTCTATCAATTGCCCAACAATAAGTTGTTTACCCACCGTGTGCTATTTCTTGAGAGAAGCCACTAGTGAAATCTACGGCCCCCGGGTCAATTCTTTATCATATTTGCTTTGAGATCTATTTTTATTTGCTTTTTTTAGATTTATTATTAAAAAACCAAAAATAGCTTGCTGCACTTTTTTATTATCTATTTTATTTCGCATTTTAACGAGATCTATTTATCCAATCTACCACAAAATTTATCCTGTCAACTTGACAATCTCTGGCGCCATTACCCGAATAGGGATTGACAACCCCTTATACGCATCGGGTTGCAAGTATTTGTTCTTTGTGTGCGGGTATCGTTTACATAGGGTTGCTTGGTTCTCCTACTTGATTGATAACTTAGTTCATAACTGAGGGAAATACCTACCGTAGTTGTACTACATCATCCCTTCCTCTTTGGGGAAATACCAAGGTAGTTCAAGCGACATTAAAAGGAATTTATGGCGCTGTTGCGAGGAGACATCATCAACATCTATCAGGTTCCTAATCACAAATCTCATCTCCATGCAATTTAAGTTATTTGCCATTTGCCTCTCGTTTTCATATCCCCCACTTGACAAAAATTTGTTGTTTTATTCGCCCTATTTTTCATTCGCCGTTTTATCGTTATATCTGTTTTTGTTTGCAATCTTGTTTGCGTAGTCACGATGTCTCAAAGGAAGTACTATGATGTTTCTTACCCCAATATTTTGCTTGAGATTGAAAAAAGTACCAAGGAATATATAATTACATAATTTGAGCACCATAAGTATTTTACTAAGGAACTTAAAGAACACTCTATTGTGTTAGATGCTATAACAAAACAACTTGATGATATTAGTAGAGAAGTTTGTAATCTCCAATCTAAGTATCCTTTTGCTGAAAACTTGCTAGGAAAAATATCCGATGCACAAGCTACACTAGTAAATCAGATGGTCGCCAAACCAATCTCTTTGGAAGATAAAAATGATGAAGATCTTAAAATGATTGGTGTTTCTTCTATTGATTCCTTGTTTAGTAAAATTAGAACTGATGATAAAGGGACCGAAGAAGAGTCAACTTTAGCTACAAGGCATCCTGATAATTTGGAGGATGAAAATCTTGATGAGGAAATCGATAAAAGTGGGCTTGGAGAGGTCAAAATTCTAACTAGTGATGTGCCCACTCTTTTGGCTTACAATGACTTTATTATGATAATTGCTCTTTGATTGATTGTATTTCTTTGTTTTTTTTTTGACCTGGAAGACTGCATGGCTTACGCCCCATAGTATTTTATTACTTAAAGAACAAACATATGTACAAAAGTTTCCTCAAGTGGAGGAAAGAAAAGTAAAAAAGAAAAAGAATACAAAAACCCCTCAGGGAGGCAAAAAGTCAATCCATCGAAGTAAGGCATCTTTGTATCTGCTCTTGATTCTGTGAGTAAGGAGGGTGATATCATGAATGAAACCATTCCTCCATTGCCTAAAAGTTGGTCTGATATGTCTGAACGCCTTGTCATTTTTCACTTTCCAAATATTCCACCATGCAAGGAACACCACTTCACCAAAGAAAGGTTTATTGAAATCATTTCTTGCTTGTAAAGCAATGTGCACCATGTCATCGCTGTTAGTCCAATCAATCTGGAGGTAGTTCCACACTCGAACACTGAAGTTACACTGGAAAAAGTGATGCTTTCTATCCTCCAATGACAAAGTTGGACAAAGAACACATCCTGGCCCATCATTAATTTTCCAGTGTCTACGCTGATTCATGTCCTTGGTGTTAATCTTGTCCATGCACTACTGCAGGATGCTGCTAACGCGACACTATGATCAGAGACCCTTTGACGAAACTGTGTGCGATGCACTAATCACAAACGAGGATGTAAAAAACCGTCAAAAAGGTGCAAAACGTTTGGGATGGCGGAGCCATCAAACACGGTTCAGATTTTAGTTGTGTGTGCGATTCAAGGCACACGGTTAGCCCGTTCAAACTATTTGCAATGAGGAAGAACAACAGAAACGGGCAACCATATCAATGTGTGTGCGATATACAACATACAGTTCACTCCGATGAACCATTTGCTATTAGGGAGTGCAACATAAACGGTTAGCCAGATCAAGGTGTGCGTGATATAGGGCATACAGTTCACTCGGACAAACAGTTTTCGATTAGCGAACGCAACAAAAATGGTTCAACTTAACAAGATGTGTGTGATACGTGGCAAACAGCCGACTCGGATGAACCGTTTGCGATGAGAAATTACAACAGAGACAGTTAATACAGTTAGTTCATGTGCGATTCTGTGTGTACAAAAAACTTTGAAAAATGCAAAGTAGTTGCTTGCGGTGGCTACGAGTATCGCACACGATGCGTCTGCGAGTAATCGTGTGCGATGATTAGTAAGTTACACATATGTTTCCTTATGTTAACACTTGTGTGATAAATAACACGTGGCACCGGATACGGTATTTGGGTTGTGTGTGTGCTCCACTTAGTCTTCCCACGCTCCAGCGAATGATTCCCGCGTTCCAGCGAATGCTTCCTGCACTCCACATGGGTGAATTGTAAAATCCATGCCTATTCCCTCACCGGTTTCCCACCACTAGCTAACGGCTTGCTGTATATAACCCAGGCAGCAACGCACCGCCGCGACACTCTGCGAAGATCTAGTCCTCACCCATCTACCATTAGTTATTCCAAGCATGACAGGCAACAACCAAAGCTTCGGCATCGACGCCTACCTGCGTTACATCTTCGACGAGGAGAATGAGCCGGAGCAGGTCGGGGAGCAAGAGCTTCATCGGCCGGTGCAGGCACCATGGCCCATCGGCAGCGATATCGGCGTCACAGTCTTTGGAGCACAATCGACATATTGCAGAGGAGGTGTGATGAGCAGTTTTCCATCCACCATGCAAAAGATCCAGAGCTGCTTGGCGCATGATCGACGACCCACCCGAAGAGCCGCCGTCACAAGTGCTCATCGAGAGCCTGATGCCCCGCAAGGAATTGGCAGAGGACCTCTGCGATTCGGTCAAGACAAAGGCAGCCTGCAGCTTCATCATTGCCTGCGGCGGCCGTGTCAGCCTCGATCCCGATGATGTGGTGGCCAGGCTCGAGCGCATCCTTGGCGGAGTTGACGTCCCTGACGAAGTAGAACATGAAGGAAATATGCCCTACAGGCAATAATAAAGTTGTTATTTATATTTGCTTATATCATGATACATGTTTATTATTCATGCTAGAATTGTATTAACCGGAAACTTAGTACATGTGTGAATACATAGACAAATATAGTGTCACCAGTATGCCTCTACTTGACTAGCTCGTTGAATCAAAGATGGTTAAGTTTCCTAGCCATAGACATGAGTTGTCATTTGATTAGCGGGATCACATCATTACAGAATGATGTGATTGACTTGACCCATTCCGTTAGCTTAGCATTTGATCGTTTAGTATACTGCAATTGCTTTCTTCATGACTTATACATGTTCCTATGACTATGAAATTATGCAACTCCCGAATACCGGAGGAACACTTCGTGTGCTACCAAACGCCACAACGTAATTGGGTGATTATAAAGGTGCTCTACAGGTGTCTCCGATGGTACTTATTGAATTGGCATAGATCGTGATTAGGATTTGTCACTCCGATTATCGGAGAGGTATCTCTGGTCCCTCTCGGTAATGCACATCACTATAAGCCTTGCAAGCAATGTGACTAATGAGTTAGTTGCGGGATGATGCATTACGGAACGAGTAAAGAGACTTGCCGGTAATGAGACTGAACTAGGTATTGAGATACTGATAATCGAATCTCGGGCAAGTCACACCCTTATGACAAAGGGAACAACGCATGTTGTTATGCGGTTTCACCGATAAAGATCTTCGTAGAATATGTAGGAACCAATATGAGCATCCAGGTTCCGCTATTGGTTATTGACAGGAGACGTGTCTTGGTCATGTATAGTGCTATGTCTGAGAGGGTGATGCAGCAAGTGTAGCGTAAGTATTTCCCTCAGTTTTGAGAACCAAGGTATCAATCCAGTAGGAGGCTCCTCAAAAGTCCCATGCACCTACACAAACAAACTGAGAACTCGCAACCAACGCAAATAAAGGGGTTGTCAATCCCTTCACGGCCACTTGCGAAAGTGAGATCTAATAAAGATAGTATGATAAGATAAATATATTTTTGGTATTTTATAATATAGATGCAAAAAGTAAAGATGCAAATAAAAGTAGATTGAAAGCAAATATGATAAGAGATAGACCCGGGGCCATAGGTTTCACTAGTGGCTTCTCTCAAGATAGCATAAGTATTACGGTGGGTGAACAAATTACCTGTCGAGCAATTGATAGGAAAGCGCATAGTTATGAGATTATCTAGGCATGATCATGTATATAGGCATCACGTCCATAACAAGTAGACTGACTCCTGCATGCATCTACTACTATTACTCCACACATCGACCGCTATCCAGCATGCATCTAGAGTATTAAGTTCATAAGAACAGAGTAACGCATTAAGCAAGATGACATGATGTAGAGGGATAAACTCATGTAATATGATATAAACCCCATCTTGTTATCCTCGATGGCAAAAATATAATACGTGCCTTGCAACCCTTTACATCCTTTGGGTAAGGACACCGCAAGATTGAACCCAAAGCTAAGCACTTCTCCCATGGCAAGAAAGACCAATCTAGTAGGCCAAACCAAACTGATAATTCAAGAGACTTGCAAAGATAACTTAATCATACATAAAAGAATTCAGAGAAGATTCAAATATTATTCATAGATAAACTTGATCATAAACCCACAATTCATTGGATCTCGACAAACACACCGCAAAAAAGAGTTTACAACGAATAGATCTCCACAAGAGAGGGGAGAACATTGTATTGAGATCCAAAAAGAGAGCAGAAGCCATCTAGCTAATAACTATGGACCCGTAGGTCTGTGGTAAACTACTCACAACTCATCGGAGGGGCAAGGATGTTGATGTAGAGGCCCTCCA
This sequence comes from Aegilops bicornis, assembly GCA_021605145.1. Classification (NCBI taxonomy): domain Eukaryota; kingdom Viridiplantae; phylum Streptophyta; class Magnoliopsida; order Poales; family Poaceae; genus Aegilops; species Aegilops bicornis. The sequence goes on along the minus strand of CM038671.1, from coordinate 449,505,107 downwards.
TGGTTGACTTCCCCCTCCGGCAGAGTGCCGGCGAAGGCTCCAAGATGACATCTCGCGGATACAGAAGGTTACAGCGGTGGAAATTGTGTTTCATGGTGCCCCTGGATGTTTTCGGGGTACGTAGGTATATATAGGAAGAAGAAATACGTCGGTGGCCGCCCGAGGGGCCCATGAGACAAGGGCGCGCCCTATAGGGGGGGGGGCTCCTATCTCGTGGCTTCCTCGGAAGCTTCTTGACTTGCACTCCAAGTCCTCTGGATCACGTTCGTTCCAAAAATCATGCTCCCGAAGGTTTCATTCCTTTTGGACTCCGTTTGATATTCCTTTTCTTTGAAATACTGAAATAGGCTAAAAAACAGCAATATGGGCTGGGCCTCCGATTAGTAGGTTAGTCCCAAAAATGATATAAATCTGTAAAATAAAGTCCATAAACATCCAAAAGGGGTAATATAATAGCATGGAACAATCAAAAATTGTAGATACGTTGGAGACGTATCAAGCATCCCCAAGCTTAATTCCTGCTCGTCCTCGAGTAGGTAAATGATAAAAAAGAGAATTTTTGATGTGGAATTCTACCTAGCATAAATCATAATGTAATTTTCTTTATTGTGGCATGAATGTTCAGATCCAAATGAATACAAAATAAAAGTTCATAATGACAAAATAAATAGTAATACTTCAAGCATACTAATCAAAGTAATCATGTCTTCTCAAAATAACATGGCAAAAGAAAGTTCATCCCTACAAAATCATATAGTTAGGCTATGCTTCATTTTCTTCACATAAAGATGTTCCCAACTTCTATACCCCCGATGACAAGCCAAGCAATTGTTTCATACTTAAATAATCTCAAACTTTTTCAACCTTCACGCAATACATGAGCATGAGCCATGGATATAGCACTATGGGTGGAATAGAATATGATGATGGGGATTGTGTGGAGAAGACAAAAAAAGGAGAAAGTCTCACATTGACGAGGATAATCAACGGGCTATGGAGATGCCCATCAATTGATGTCAACATGAGTAGGGATTGCCATGCAACGGATGCACTAGAGCTATAAATGAATGCTCAACAAAAGAAAGCTAGTGGGTGTGCATCCAACTTGCTTGCTCAAGAAGACCTAGGGCATTTGAGGAAGCCCATCGTAGGAATATACAAGCCAAGTTCCATAATGAAAAATTCTCACTAGTATGAAAAAGACAACTTATGAGACTCACTATATGAAAAACATGGTGCTACTTTGAAGCACAATATATGAGACTCACTACATGAAGAACAAGGTGCTACTTTGAAGCACAAGTGTGGAAAAAGAGATAGTAACATGCCCTTTTTTTCTTTTTTTGGCCTTTCTTTTTTTTGGGCAATGCTCTAATAATGATGATCATCACACTTCTATTGATTACAACATATGAATTGCAACTCGAAACTAGAACAAGATATGACTCTATATGAATGCCTCCGGCGGTGTACCGGGATGGTGCAATGAATCAAGAGTGACATGTATGAAAAATAATGCATGGTGGCTTTGCCACAAATACGATGTCAACTACATGATCATGCAATGGCAATATGACAAAAGTAAAGTATGTCATGATGATGATGAACGGAACGGTGGAAAGTTGCATGGCAATATATCTCGGAAAGGCTATGGAAATGCCATAATAGGTAGGTATGGTGGCTGTTTTGAGGAAGATATAGGGAGGTTTATGTGTGATAGGCGTGTCGTAACATGGGGTTTGGATGCACGTGAAGTTTGCACCAACTCTCAAGGTGAGAAAGGGCAATGCACGGTACCGAAGAGGCTATCAAAGGTGGAAAGGTAAAAGTGCGTATAATCCATGGACTCAACATTAGTCAAAAGAACTCATATACTTATTGCAAAGATTTAGAAGTCATCAAAAATCAAGTACTACGCGCATGCTCCTAGGGGGATAGATTGGTAGGAAAAGACCATCGCTCGTCCCCGACCGCCACTCACAAGGATGCACTTCATGTTTCAAATTTGTTACATAACTTTAACAATACGTGCATGCTACGGGACTTGCTAACTTCAACACAAGCATTCTTTGAATTCATAATCACCCAACTAGCATGACTTTAATATCACTACCTCCATATCTCAAAACAATTATCAAGTATCAAGTTGATCATATCATCCAATTCACTTCATATGATAGTTTTTATTATACCCAACTTGGATGCTCATCATTCTAGGACCAACTTTATGACCATAGCAAATACCATGCTGTTCTAAAATACTCTCAAAATAATATAAGTGAAGCATGAGAGACTAGCAATTTATTCAAAATTAATACACCACCGTGCTCTAAAAGATATAAGTGAAGCACTAGAGGAAAAACTATCAAGCTCAAAAGATATAAGTGAAGCACATAGAGTATTCTAGCAAATTCTAATCAAATAGGCTTCTCCCAAAAGGTGTGTACAGCAAGGATGATTGTGGTAAACTAAAAACAAAGACTAATATAATACATGACGCTCCAAGCAAAACACATATCATGTGGCGAATAAAAATATAGCTCCAAGTAAAGTTACCAATGAACGAAGACGAAAGAGGGGATGCCTTCCCGGGGCATCCCCAAGCTTAGGCTTTTGGCTATTCTTGAATATCTTGGGGTGCCATGGGCATCCCCAGTCTTAGGCTCTTGCCACTCCTTATTCCTTAGTCCATAAAAGCTTTACCCAAAACTTTAAAACTTCACAACACAAAACTCAACAGGAAATCTTATAAGCTCCGTTAGTGAAAGAAAACAAAACCACCACATAAGGTACTGCAATGAACTCATTATTTATTTATTTTGGTGTTAAACCTACTGTATTACAACTTCTCTATGGATTATAAACTATTTTACTAGCCATAGATTCATCAAAATAAGCAAACAACACACGAAAAACAGAATCTGTCAAAAACAGAACAGTCTGTAGTAATCTGTAACTAACGCAAACTTCTGGAACTCAAACAATTAAGCCAAAATAGGAAGACCTAAGCAATTTGTTTATTGATCAGAAGCAATTGGAATAATTATTTTATCACGTTCTGGTGATTTTTAACAATTGTTTTCGTGAACCGAAAGTTTCTGGAAATTACAGCAAGATCAAATAACTATCATCCATGAAGATCCTATAGGTTTAACTTGGCACAAACACTAATTAAAACATAAAAACACATCTAAACAGAACATAGATGGATTATTTATTCCTAAACAGAAACAAAAACAAAAAACACAAAGAAAATTGGGTTTCCTCCCAACTAGCGCTATCGTTTAACGCCCCTAACTAGGCATAAAAGCGAAGATAGATCTAACGAGTGCCATATTGTATTTTCAATTTTTTAGCGGAGTCATGCTCGAATCCGGGAGGTTCTTTCCGCTTCCCTTCATACTCAGAAATTTTTAGATCTAAAGAATCCAACCGCTTATTGCAAAGAGTAATCAACATATTCATGCGGTGAAGATTTCTGCTAACACTTTTAAGAGGCTCAAGAGACTTTTGTAAAAAAATTGTTACTTCGCAAATCTTTCCAAACACTTGGGTTTGTTCTTGGGTAGGATGTGATCCTCCCTTTTGAGGTAGTGTTTCCACTATTCCCTCTATAATTTCATGCGCAATACTGGGATCAATTTCAATGAAATTTCCTTTGGCAATGGAATCCAAGAGTTGTCTATGTGTCATATTTAACCCAACATAAAAATTACAAAGAAGAATTCTAAAGTTCACCTCTAGGGTGCACTTGCGATAAGATTCCATCATCCTATACCAAGCATCTTTTAAGTTTTCTCCTTGCCTTTGCTTGAAGTGAAGAACTTCAATCTCGGGAGACATAGGAGCGGATAAGGAACTAGACATGCTGACAAGGTAAACGTGCTAACACACGGCAAACGGAAAAAGGCAAGCGAAAAGAGAGGAGGAGATTGGGAAAGAGAGGGCGAATAAAACGGCAAGGGTGAAGTGGGGGAGAGGAAAACGAGAGACAAATGGCAAATAATGTAAATGCGAGGGAGATGGGTTTGTGATGGGTACTTGGTATGTCTTGACTTGAGCGAAGACCTCCCTCAACGGGCGCCGTAAATCCTTCTTGCTACGTCTTGAGCTTGCGTTGGTTTTCCTCGAAGAGGAGAGGGTGATGAAGCAAGTGTAGCAGAAGTATTTCCCTCAGTTTTGAGAACCAAGGTGTCAATCCAGTAGGAGGCTCCTCAAAAGTCCCATGCACCTACACAAACAAACTGAGAACTCGCAACCAAAGCAATAAAGGGGTTGTCAATCCCTTCAGGCCACTTGCGAAAGTGAGATCTAATAAAGATAGTATGATAAGATAAATATTTTTTTGGTATTTTATAATATAGATGCAAAGAGTAAAGATGCAAATAAAAGTAGATTGAAAGAAAATATGATAAGAGATAGACCCCGGGGCCATAGGTTTCACTAGTGGCTTCTCTCAAGATAGCATAAGTATTACGGTGGGTGAACAAATTACTGTCGAGCAGTTGATAGAAAAGCGCATAGTTATGCGATTATCTAGGCATGATCATGTATATAGGCATCACGTCCATAACAAGTAGACTGACTCCTGTCTGCATCTACTACTATTACTCCACACATCGACCGCTATCCAGCATGCATCTAGAGTATTAAGTTCATAAGTACAGAATAACACATTAAGCAAGATGACATGATGTAGAGGGATAAACTCATGCAATATGATATAAACCCCATCTTGTTATCCTCGATGGAAACAATACAATACGTGCCTTGCAACCCTTTACATCCTTTGGGTAAGGACACCGCAAGATTGAACCCAAAGCTAAGCACTTCTCCCATGGCAAGAAAGACCAATCTAGTAGGCCAAACCAAACTAATAATTCAAAGAGACTTGCAAAGATAACTTAATCATACATAAAAGAATTCAGAGAAGATTCAAATATTATTCATAGATAAACTTGATCATAAACCCACAATTCATCGGATCTCGACAAACACACCGCAAAAAGAGTTTACATCGAATAGATCTTCACAAGAGAGGTGGAGAACATTGTATTGAGATCCAAAAGAGAGAAGAAGCCATCTTGCTAATAACTTTGGACCCGTAGGTCTGTGGTAAACTACTCACAACTCATCGGTGGGGCAAGGATGTTGATGTATAGGCCCTCCGTGGTTGTTTCCCCCCCCCCCCCCCAGCAGAGTGCCGGCGAAGGCTCCAAGATGAGATCTCATGGATCTGAGAAGGTTCTGGCGGTGGAAATTGTGTTTCGTGGTGCCCCTGGATGTTTTCGGGGTTCGTAGGTGTATATAGGAAGAAGAAGTACGTCGGTGGCCGCCCGAGGGGCCCACGAGACAGGGGGCGCGCCCTATAGGGGGGGCGGCCTCCTATCTCGTGGCTTCCTCGGAAGCTTCTTGACTTGCACTCCAAGTCCTCTGGATCACGTTCGTTCCAAAAATCACGCTCCCGAAGGTTTCATTCCGTTTGGACTCCGTTTGATATTGCTTTTCTTCGATATACTGAAATAGGCAAAAATACAGCAATATGGGTTGGGCTTTCGGTTAGTAGGTTAGTCCCAAAAATGATATAAATGTGTAAAATAAAGCCCATAAACATCCAAAAGGGGTAATATAATAGCATGGAACAATAAAAAATTATAGATACGTTGGAGACGTATCATCTACATAGTTCTCGAACCCGTAGGGTCCGCACGCTTAAAGTTCTATGACGATCAGTATTATGAGTTTATGTGTTTTGATGTACCTAAGGTAGTTCGGAGTCCCGGATATGATCACCGACATGACGAGGAGTCTCGAAATGGTCGAGACATAAAGATCGATACATTGGACGACTATGTTTGGACTCCGGAATGGTTACGGGTAAGTTCGGGCAATTAACGGAGTACCGGGGGGTTACCAGACCCCCCGGGGGCTATATGGGCCTACATGGGCCGTAGTGAGAGAGAGAGGAGGCGACCAAGAGGTTGGGGCGCGCGCCCCCAAGACCAATCCGAATTGGGAAGGGGGCCGGCCCCTCTTTCCTTCTTCTCCTCTCCCCCTTCCTTCCCCCTCCTATTGTGACTAGGAAAGGGGGGAAACCTACTCCTAGTAGGAGTAGGAATCCCCCCTTGGGGCGCACCATGAGGGCCGGCCGGCCCCCTCCTCCTCACCTTTATATACGGAGGAGGGGGGCACCCCATAGACACACAAGTTGATCATTGATCTCTTAGCCGTGTGCGGTGCCCCCATCCACCATAATCCACCTCGGTCATATCGTCATAGTGCTTAGGCGAAGCCCTTCGCCGGTAGCTTCATCATCACCATCATCACGCCGTCGTGCTGACAAAGCTCTCCCTCAACACTCTGCTGGATCGTGAGTTCGTGGGACGTCACTGCGCTGAACATGTGCAGATCTCGTAGGTGCCGTACGTTCGGTACTAGGATCGGTCGATCATGAAGACATACGACGACATCAACCGCGTTGTCATAACGCTTCTGCTTACGATCTACGAGGGTACGTGGACAACACTCTCCCCTCTCGTTGCTATACATCACCATGATGTTGCGTGTACGTAGGAATTTTTCTGAAATTACTACGTTCCCAAACAGAACATCGCCAATGTGATATCTTGAGGATGCAGGTGATCGAAGGAATTTGCTACTAGGCCAGAGACATGGAAATGGAGCGGTTCTGCGGAGTTGTCATGCGCGCGATTGCACGCTGTCAAGCTCTTCTGGAAGAGGCCCAGCAGCCCTAAGAGCCTCCAGCCAAAGAGCTCAGAGGCGGAGGCGGGTCGGGACACTTGGAGTGAACGGCCGCAAAGGGTGCTATCTTGATCATGGAGTCCGAGAAGACCATCGTCGGAAGGCCGCCATCTCAGCCTTTTAGCTTATATTTTATTATAATTGTATGCATATGTAGGTCGTGAGTGTTCTGGGCCTTGCCGCATTTGGCATTTTAAATTATCCTGAATATGTAAGACAATTATTAAGAATTATTAACCGTTGCCATTGTAACTTTGCCTCAACAGCAAGCAGAGCGCGCCGCAGCCGCCTCAACGGCGAGCAACCACGTGGTCAACCTTCTACCATCAATAAATTTTGATCTTGTTTCTCATCACATTGCTGATTACAATGCAATAAGTAATTGCAAATCTGTTCACACCTATCAAACTAATATGTGCTCACACTTAGCACCGGGCTATAAAAACTACCCACTCAAAAATTACTTCACAGTTCCTGTCCTCATCACCCAGAAAACTTGTTTTTTTTTTCTGTCAAGTCGTTCCTCCATGACCGGTAGGAGGAGTTTAGGCTGGACAAATAACCAGGCAGCAAAGACCAAGGTCGCGGAAGCACTAGAGAGGTCCCGCCGCGAAGCTGCAGCCACAACAGAGATGTCCCGGCGCACCGCGGAGCCCTTGAACAAGCTCTCACGGGCACGCGAGGGCTCTCACAAGCGCATTCGCGGCATCGACCATCGCAACGAGCCGGCGTTCCTGAAGTCCTTCGCCGGCGACGACGACATTCTCGCTGGCGTCACTACGCAGCAGGAGCTGGTCGACGGCTTGATGAAGCTGCTCAAGATCAGCGATGCCTCGGTTGACAAGGCGACCGGCCTCGTCGAGCAACTCATGGGTGACAATGTGAAGCTCCTCAAGTTGTTCGCCAAGAAGGAGGAGGAGGCCGCCGGCTGGAAGATGATGCATGAGCAGAGCAGTGCCTCAGAGATGACGCTGAAAGCGGTCGTCGAGGAACTGATGGGTGCCTTGAGGAAGCTCCGGATCGAGCGCGAGCAGGAGGTGGAGGAATCCGTGGCTATTTTCAAGCAAAGTCGTGAGGAATTGAAGAAGGAGCTGGAGGATTTCACCGCCCGGCGATCCATCGACGAGTAGAGACAGTAGCGACCCAGATCATTGTCTGCAATTTCCTTCTTCTCTTGCCACCGTGTCTTCTGGGCTTTGCCGCATGTGGCATTTTAAATTATCTGAAATATGTAAGACAACTATTATCTGCGCCATTCTAAATTTGTCATCGTATTATCCCTTGCCATTTTATTAGTGGTCGTATTATCCGTTGCCCTATATGGCAATTTAAATTAGGGCGGAATACGAGTTGAAAACACGAACAAAGCAAATGTTGCCATGGGATCACAAGCAAACGCCCTCTGTCCAGGTGCTTTAATTAACCATTAATGGAGAAGTTGTGAGCGAGGCGGGGGGCTGCTGGTGCATGGAGGTCAAAGAGCTCGCTTCCCGGTGAGCATGGGCGGCCTTGCTGCTCACACGTGTCCCGTTGAGCCTGCGAGGTGGACATCATGCACGCGTCCCGTCGAGCCTGTGCGGCAGACTGCTCGCACGCGTCTTGTCGAGTCTGCACGGTGGACTTCTCGCGCTCGTCCCGTCTAATCAAACAGCTGCACGCATGCCATCGATTATGGTTAAATTTCGACACGGTTAATATAATACAACCGTTTGCGATATTAATGTGTCAGCTTTTTGTTTCAAAAAGGACTTCGTTGGCTACTAATGTGTGCGCCTCTTCTCAAACTGGACGATTTTTTACCACGACATATATGTGCCATGTCATGAAACCATGCCAAGTTTCATGTTTTTGGGTGACTTTTGATTTCTTTGGGATTTAAAAACCGAGATTCTCAATGTTTCAGGATGACAACAAGTTTGTAATTCATTCCCATTCCTTAAATGAGACCTAAACATGCACCCAATGACACATGTACGATTTTTCCTACCCATTTTGCTTCACTAGAGCATGTGGTTGTAGTTCAAATTTGAATTATGTACTACATTAAATGCATAGAAAACTTAGTAATTAGTAATATATATACAATGGCCAAACGAACCCTGAACAGTTTCAAATTTCAGCCCGACACTCCTATTATTCTATGTTGTCTGTAGAAAACAAAGTTCAAGGCGACAAGAGGCGGCTGTTGGGAATATAGCTATTTGTGTAAGCCACCCAGGAGGGGCCGGGTTACGTAAAGAGGTTACCAGACAAAAGCCCAAGTCCAAGCATGAAGATGGCGTCTCAACAAAGGGCCTAAGGCCACATGCGACTTAAGGCCCGTTGTAGTAAACGCCATAATGGCAAGACTTGTAGCATAAGGTAGACTTGACTAGTCACCGAGCCGGACATTGTTTTTAAGCCGACCGGGACTCTGTAGGCCACAGGGCGTCAGCCCGTGTATATAAGGGGATGACCTGTTGGTGGCTTAGGGCAAGAAACAACCCATCGACAACCGGGCATAGTGTATCTCGCTCCCTGGTCATCGAAACCTCAAGCAATACCAACCCAACTAGACGTAGGCCTTACCTTCACCGTAAGGGGCCGAACTAGTATAAAACCTCTCGTGTCCTTTGTCCCGATTAACCCCTTTAAGCTTCCTAGTTGCGATGGCTCCACGACTAAGTCCTTGCAAGAGGACATCTGCCGTGACAATTCCACGACGGTTGGCGCCCACCGTGGGGCCAGCCGCAGTGGATTTGAGTTCTTGAAGGGCAGCTTGAAGGGCTCAAGGGATCTGTGATGGGCGGATGACCAAGAGTCGTCGCGGCAAGATCTACATCGACAACGAAATTTGGGGCCGAGGCCGACTCAATTGAGTACGGGTACCGGGTCCCCTTTGGCGGAATCCACGTCTTCATCGGCCGGATTGGTGAGCTGGGCCCAGAGCCGGACAGCTGCACCGACCTCATGGAGACGGCTCAGCGTGCAAGACCTGCCCAGATTCAACATGCCATGAAGCGTGCCTTTGTGGGCTGTGTTCATGGAGAGGCACTTTCTGAAGGATCTAAAGATGGCGAAGAGACGGCCGTCCCCTCAGATGATGATTCGTCCTTCGGTTCAACAGATTCTGCGTATCAGGTCCAAGAAGGCATGCTAGGGGTTGTTACGACGACTCTAGCGTTCCAGTTGCTATGAGCCGCCCGGTGGGCATGAGTCTTCATGGCTGGTACCCAACCCGGCCAAAACTTCGGCGGCTGCGGCAGCAATGACGTCCGGTCGAGAAGCGGCAGGCGGCAGAGGCCCGCTGGCTCAGTCTTGATAGATCTTATGGACAAGTTGACGGCCCTGTTAACCACCACAGTTATTCCTGCAAATCCAGATGAGCATAACACGGAGGTGGCAAAGGTGCGTGAGGAGATAGCCCTGGCCAAGGAGGCCTTGGCGCCTGAGGACACCAGGCTAGCTGCGGAGCGGGCGACTTTGGATGCACGCAGGCAGCGACTCGATCGAGGCTTTCCAGCTTAATATGAGTCTGAATGCGTCCAATGAGGTGATGAGAAGGAGACACCAGAAGACCCAGTCCCGTCTGCCTCCGGTTTATGATCCTCGGAATCATTTCACGACACCCGGAGCTGGTCCTAGCAATCCGCCCGAAGCCAATCAATTTATGACACCCGGGCGGGGAGGGCGGTTCAGCCTCGAGAGGCGACACCTCTTCACGGGAGCATGGCCCGCCCTGATACATATCGACACCTCCGGGCCACTTTTCCAACCCCATGGAGAACCTGATAGAAGCATCAGCGCGTCTGGCGGCTCTTCCAGTGGATGGTGATGACCCGACGGCGGTGGAAACTCAGAGGGTTAGGGATCTTCTTCAGACGGCCTTGGCACAACAAGAGACCTATTCTTCTGGCGGGGACATGATTCATTCCACTCCTCAGCCTTGGATAGCACCTCGTCCAAACCCGGAGTCCGAGTTCTGACAGGCACATGGAGTGAAGCTTTATCAAGCAATGCTTGCGTCGCAACCAACCCGGTGGCTATAACCCGGTGCAGGATCGATTACGTCGGGGAGGATGAGCAAGCGGCTCAATTAAGCGGCTCGGCAGACGGCATATGATGGTCTCCCAAAGTATCCAATGACTTACATTGGAGCAGGGTGGCCACTAGAACCGGTGGTGTCCCTTATGCGGTGCCGGCTCTGCGAGATGTGCGTCTGCCCAAGGATTTCAAGGGACCTCGAAAGGTGCCGAATTACATGGCCGACTTACAGCCGGGGGCATGGATTGAAAGTTATGAGATGGCCATGGAGTTATTGGAAGTCAGCGACGCGGCAATGGCTAAGTATTTCACCATGATGTTAGATGGAACGGCCCGATCTTGGTTGAAAAGTTTGCCTCCCAATTCCATCAGTTCATGGGCAGAGTTAAAGGCCCGGTTTATCCAGAACTTTAAGGATACTTGCAAGCAATCTATGTCCATTGTGGACTTGAACAATTATGGCAGGAGGAGGGTGAGTCCACAACTCATTGGGTGCGCCGGGTCAAGGAAATAATACATTCATCTGATAAGATGGATGCCGGCTCTGCGGTACTTATGCTCCATTAGAATTGTCGTTTTGTGCCTCTGAAGCAGAAGCTGGGGCGCCTTAAGCGTGATTGCAATGACATGGGTACGCTGATGGCGGCTTTGGTTAAATATGCCGATTCTGATACTACCGATGATCCCACGTCTGAGGAGGAAAAGACAGGGAAAGGAAAGAAGAACGGCAATGGAAAGGGTCAGCAACAACAATCGGTAAGTCAAGGTGGCAACAAGCGTAAGCCGGACGGTAACCCGGCGTTTGTGGCCAATACTAATGCCCAAGGTAATAACAAGAAGCGTAAGGGGAGAGCACCTCCTCGATCTGGTGGCTCAGGTCCATCTCTTGAGCAACCACGAATGAACCTTATCCAAGACACGGTACTCGGGAAAATCCTGCCACCCACTTATGGAAGGACTGCGCGATCATGAAGGCTTTCAAGAATTCAAACATGTTTGATGGCAATCACAGATCAGGCGGCGGTTCAGGAGCAGGTGGTTTCCATGGCCCGGGTGGCGGCTCAAGTTCCGGTTTTCAAGGTGGTCAAGGTGGCTATAATCGGCGTGATCTGGTCAAGGAGGACGCGACATCGCTAGTCAGTTATCGAGCCATCCAAAACAGTTGAACGATGGGCAATACCACGTGTTTACCACTAACTTGTGTAAACGTGACCAGAAGGTTCATAAAAGGGTTGTGAATTCGGTTGAACCGGCGGTTCCCCGTTATCTAAGGTGGTCAAAGCAGCCTATCATTTGGAGTAGGGAAGATCACCCCCCCGGGTTGATAAACCGAGTCAGTTGGCCTTGGTGGTGGCCCCGCAGGTTGGTGGATATAAATTCACTAAGGTGCTCATGGACGGCGGAAGCAGCATCAATATTCTCTATTATGAGACCTTTCGCCGTATGGGTGCGGCGATAAGGACTTGAGGACGTCTAACATTGTTTTTCATGGGGTGGTACACGGTAAGTCGGCATATCCGTTGGAAAGATTGAGCTGGAAGTGGCTTTTGGAGACGAATATGATTCGAGCGGAGAAGTCGACGCGTTTGAGGTAGTCAAAATCAGGAGCCCATATCATGCTTTCTGTTTGGACGGCCGACTTATGCCAAGTTTATGGCACGGCCGTGTTATGTTTATCTGCAGCTCAAAATGCCGGGTTACAAGGGGACCATCACTTTGTGCATGGGAGTCGAAAGGTGGCCTTGGAGTGCGAGGAAAGGCGATGCGGCTTATGCTTTGAATCCGTTTGTCTTTGAAGAGGAGCTGAAGTTTTATCAAACTAATGTTGACCCGGCAGATATGACCTCTTTGAAGAAGCCAACCACGAGCAAGACTTCGGCGTTGAAATTTAAGTCGGCCGCCGAGACAAAACTGGTTGACTTCACTCCAGCGACTCTTCCAAGCAGTTCAACATCGGTACCAATTTGGATCCCAAATAGGAAAGCGCTACCATCGAAGTTCATCCGTGAGAACCGAGACATCTTTGCATGGAAACCTTCTAACATGCGGGTGTCCCGAGAGAACTCGCCGAGCACACTCTTAATATTGATCCAAAGTATAAGCGGTCGAAGCGGTTTCTCGGCGATTCAATGAGGAAAGGCGAAATGCTATAGGGGAGGAGGTCGCTCGGCTCTTAGCGGCCGGGTTCATCGTGGAAGTTTTTCACCCGGAGTGGTTGGCCAACCCGGTGCTTGTGCTCAAGAAGAACGGCACCTGGCGGATGTGTGTGGACTACACGGACTTAAATAAAGCTTGTCCGGCTGATCCCTTTGCTCTACCCCGCATTGATCAAATCATCGATGCCACAGCGGGTTGTGAACGGTTGAGTTTTTTGGATGCTTACTCTGTTTATCATCAGATCAAGATGGCAGTTAAGGACCAGGAGAAGACGGCTTTCATTACTCCATTTGGAGTCTTCTGCTATCTGTCTATGCCGTTTGGGCTCAAGAGCGCCCAGGCGACTTATCAGCGGTGTGTGCAGAATTGTCTCCACAGTCAGATTGGGCGCAATGTTCATGCTTATGTCGATGACATTGTGGTGAAGTCCAGAGAGAAGGAAACCTTGATCTCTGACTTAAAGGAAACCTTTGACAATCTCCGGGTCTACAAGATGATGCTTAATCCGGACAAGTGTGTATTTGGTGTACCTGCAGGCAAACTTTTGGGGTTCCTGGTCTCAAACAGGGGCATTGAAGCTAACCCGGAGAAGATCAAGGCGATTACCTCTCTGGCTAAGCCGGTGTGCATCAATGATGTTCAGCGACTGGCGGGTCACGTGGCTGCTTTAATCCGATTCATAAGCCGGCTAGGGGAGAAGGCTCTACCGCTGTATCAGATGATGAAGAAAACATACACCTTTGTCTGGAGTGAGGCTGCTGATGCTGCCTTTGAAGATTTAAAGAGACAATTGGCTGAGCCACCGGTTCTCGCAGCTCTGATCGATAAAGAGCCATTGCTATTGTATGTTGTTGCTAACTCACGTGCTGTTAGTGTGGCCATTGTGGTGGAGCGTAAGGAGACTGGCAAGGAGCATCCGGTTCAGCGGCCGGTTTATTACATCAGTGAGGTGCTCATAGAGTCCAAGCAAAGGTATCCGCATTGGCAGAAACTTGTTTACGGGGTGTTCATGGCAAGCCGGAAGCTAAAGCAGTACTTCCTGGGTCATCCTATAACGGTGGTGAGTTCAGCCCCCTTGGGAGATGTCATCCAGAACAGGGAAGCCACATGACGAGTTGCCAAGTGGGCTATCGAGCTTGGGCCTCACGGTTTGAAGTATATGCCGCGCACAGCTATCAAGTCTCAAGCCCTCGTGGACTTTATCAATGATTGGACGGAGTTGCAGGCACCAGAGGAGAAGCCGGATAACACGTATTGGACTATTCACTTCGATGGGTCTAGGCAGTTGGAAGGCTCGGGGGCTGGAGTCGTTTTAACTTCCCCCTGAGGTGACAAATTTTGTTATGTGCTCCGGCTTATGTTTCCCCTGTACTAACAATCCAGCTGAATACGAGGCTTTACTCCATGGCCTCCAGATGGCCAAAGAGATGAATTTGAGCCGGGTAAGATGCTTGGGCGATTCAGACCTCGTCGCTCAACAGGTGTCAGGCACGTGGGATTCTAAGGATCCCCTCATGGCGGCTTATTGTCGTGAAGTTGATGCGGTGGCTGGGCACTTCAAAGGTTATCAAGTAGAGCACATTGATCAAAGGAAGAATGAGGCGGCTGATGCTTTAAGCCGGCTGGGGTCTCAACGTAAGCCGGTGCCGCCTAATACTTTTCTTGACATTTTGCATAACCCTTCCGCCGAGTTCCTACAGAGGAAGAGCTTGCGATGCTGCACTGGAGGCGCGGTGGTGGCGGCTCTCCATGCCATCCCGACCGGACGGTCCCATACTTAGCCTATATGACCCGGGAGAGTTGCACGAGGGCGAGAGCTTGGCAAGACAAATCGTCAGGCGGTCCAAATCCATGACGGTTGTTCATGGCGAGTTGCATCGTTTGGCGTCCTTTGAAGCGTTCAGCGTTGTGTATCACCTACGGAGGGTCGGGAGATACTTCGTGAGATTCATGAAGGTGACCGTGGTCATCATGCCGGGTTCAAAGTATCTGGTAGCCAAGGCTTTTCGTCATGGTTTTTATTGGTGACGGCTCATGCCGATGCGCGGAGGATCCGGTCAGCAAATGTGACGGATGTCAAAAATTCTCACGATGAGCTCATGTGCCGGCTCAAGAATTGAGGATGATTCCAATTACTTGGCCGTTTGCATTCTGGGGGCTTGATATGGTTGGACCTTTCAAAAGGTCTAAAGATAAGAAGACACACCTATTGGTGGCAGTGGATAAATTCACCAAGTGGGTTGAAGCGAGCCGGTCAAGAAGTGTGATGCAGCCACGGTGATTCGGTTCATCAAAAGGTGATCTTTCGCTTTGGTTTTCCGCACAGTATTATAACTGATAATGGTACTAATCTCTCCAAGGGTGCCATGGAAGAGTTCTGTCAACAAGAGCACATCCGGCTTGATGTTTCTGCTGTTGCTCACCCCCAGTCTAATGGTCAGGCAAAAAGAGCTAATCAAGAGATCTTGAAAGGTATCAAACCCCGGCTCTTAGTTCCCTTACAGCAAACTCCGGGTTGTTGGGTGGAGGAGTTACCCTTTGTGCTATGGAGCATCAACACAACGCCTAATAGGTCTACTAGTTATACACCTTTCTTCATGGTGTACGGAGCAGAGGCGGTTCTGCCAAGTGACATCCGGCATGATTCACCACGGGTGGCGGCTTACGTTGAGGCTGATAATGAAAAAGCTCGTCAGGATGCACTTGACTTGTTGGATGAAGAGCGAGACTTGGCAATAGCCCGCTCGGCGATTTACCAGCAAGACCTGCGCCGTTATCACAACCGCCGGGTTAGAAGCAGAACTTTCCAGGAAGGCGATTTAGTGCTCCGGCTCATCCAGGATCAATCTGATATGCACAAGCTGTCCCCTCCTTGGGAAGGACCTTTCGTGGTCAGCAAGAATCTCAACAACGGGTCATATTACCTCATTGATGTTCGAGAGCACAAAGACTCACGTAAGTCGGAGGAAGAGACCCGCCGGCCGTGGAACATAGCGCATCTCCGGCCCTACTATACTTAAGCCACCGGCTTTCAGAGTATATTTGTTTTTCTTTTTTAGAAATGTATATATTATATAAAGCAATAAAGCATGATCTCTTTCCTTTCCATCCTACAAGGTTTATGTGTCTTCTTTACCAGGTGATGGAAACGACTAACAGGGAGCGGATCATATCTGAATCGAGTTTTCCCTTTGGTCCGACTTATGATCATATCTGAATCAAGCCATGGTCGCTTGGGGGCTTCCTGTTCAAACATAGGTCGTATTCGAACCAAAGAGAACATAGCCGTCGATACCCAATTGATCGGCACACTGCCAAACCCACTTGGGGACTTCTTGATCATATTTGAATCATAGCTTAACCTCTTTGGGTCTGACGTGGATCGTATTCAAATCAGCGTCATTAAACAACTCTCATGGTAACTTGGGGGCTTCCTGTTCAAACATAGGTCGTATTCGAACCAAAGAGAACATAGCTGTAGATACCCACTTGATCGGCATCGCCAAAGCCATTGGGGGCTATATGATCGTATCCGAATCTTAGCTTAACCCCTTTGGACGGTTCTCTTGATCGTATTGAATCAGAGGCCTTTGAAAATTAGGTTTACCTTATTCTATAAAGAGTGAATAATATTAAGGGCCAGGTAAACATCATATGTGCCAATTTTCAGAAGTTAAGTGTAACTGTCTGTTTTTTGGGAACAGGTAAGCCGGTAATGTACGTCTTAAACCGGCTGATACTTATGATGTTTTGGTTCATACTCCGGGTTAGTATTATTTTACACGACCCCGGATGTGGTGAGATGCCAAAGGAATTTTGTTTTTTTATACGAGGTAAAGCAAAAAGCTTTTGGATGTTAAGAAGCAATTCAAGCAAGCCGGCAGTGCACAACAATAGCGGCTTGAGACATTGTAAAGCACCACAAACATGCGCGAATGCATGACCAAGTTAAGAAGTGTTTCTACCCTATTACAAGACTCCTCGAGTCTGAATCATGAGGCATTATTTTTTCAGAGACTTAGTGCCAGGCAGGTTACTCCTTTGGTGGACTTGACGACTCCGGGTTATCCTTCTCCACCTCTTCGTCTGCTTCTTTGTCCTGGAAGGTTGACGAGGTCCAGTCAATGCCGCTTAAGGCTTCATATTTAGCTTCATCATCTATTAAACTGGCCGAGTCAACTTCAGGAGCAAAGGTATGCTTACGAGTTGGAGGGATCAGGCTGACATCATCATAATGCGGAGTTGGAATCCTCCGGTTTTCGTTGTCGTAACCCGGCTGGTACTTTGTAAGATCAATATCGTTGCCGATGATGGTGGCCACAGGACGAACGACTCTCACACAGGTGGTGAAGTCTGATTCATTGAATGCAGAACCGTCCTCCTTTAAGCTAGGATATCCAAGAGCAACATCGCCTAAGTCTAGCTCTGGCCAATAACGCTTTGGCCCGGCTTAAAGGCGGCTATGGCCCGGCTCTACCAGATGCTCGCCTTAACTCCACGAATCCGTTGAGGTAACACGGCAAGCCGTTTGAGTACATCCTGCAGGAGATAAGGAGCATCATTTGATAAAGCCACAACAGCCAAAGCGCGTTGTGACCCGGTGTCTGTTGTTCCACTAGAGTGTACACCGCCTTAAGCTTGATCGGCATATTACGCCTGTGTTGGTACTCACAGGACTGTGTTTATGCATATGAGATTAAGCCGGAGATCATATCCGAAACAATTATCAAATGAATTATGGTGATGTTCAAAAGTTACACATAGTAACTTACCGAAAATTGTTGAGACCATTTGGGATATCTGGTTCTTTAAGCCGGACAATTCGGCAGTTGCTTCGGCAAGAGCTGCTTCTGCTGTCTCGGCCCGGGTCACAAGTGAAGATTTTTCATCCGCCCAGGCCTTCCTCTCCGCGTCGAAGTCCTTCTTCAATTTTTCTTGCTCAGAGATGCTGAATGCGAATTTGGAGTCGGCTTTTTGAATCTCAAGGTCTTGGGCCGCCAGCCGGGTCTTCAGGTCAGCAATCTGCAATTTGAATTGACTGGTGGAGACCTGCAATAACGCCGGGTTACAAGTACGGTTATGGTAAGGTATTATTCAAGTCTCAAGCACTTTACAAGTAAAGACCCTTGACACTTGGGGGCTAATGTATGCTGAAGAAAATTTTACTTTATAATGTCAGATTATGCATATTAAAGTCTCAAGCACTTTACAAGTAAAAATACTTGACACTTGGGGGCTAATGTGTATCGCTTCTTTAAAAAGTTGCTATATTACAGCCGGGTTAAATATACTTTCTTGTAAACCGGGTGAGCTAACAGTAAGCCGGTATCTAAGTCTACCGCATATTTACCTATAAGCAGTAGACTTGGGGGCTGGTACAGTAAGTTTGATTCAGGAGAAATGATATAAGTTATACCTCAGATTTATGATGTATCTGTTTCACCATGTCAATTTCCAGGTCGCGGCTGTTATGCACTTGATTCAGATAGCCTGAGACTATATCGCCAATGCTTAAATGGGCATAATCAGCGATGTCCTGTTTGGTCTTCCGGCTATTGACAAGTTCTTCCTTAGCGGTACACCTGGCAAGAATAGTAGGCCGCCCCGGCTCAACATACTGGCTTTTCAAGTATTCAACTTCCGGTTCAGCCGTCCGGACCGGGCTAGGAATTTCCGGCTTATCGGAGTTATCAAGAGTGCTTTCTTGAGGCGGGTCGAAGAGATGGTGTCAGAATTTCATGGGCCGGCTCAGGAGGAGGTTGATGAGTAGAAGCCTCAGGGGTAGTGGTTCCGAGTTCCGGCTCCGTTGCTATCGGGTCTTCAATCGGCTTATTCTTCTTTACCCTCTTACTGGGTTTCGCCTGCACACTGTGAATAAAACAAAGGGATGAGTACAAAATATGAGTAAGGCAAGGCATGAGGATAACAAAGGTACATTACCCAGGGGCAGTCTTGAAGGCCGACATGTTGGATTGCATAGACTCGCCAGAAGAAGGAGAGGTATCCTGGTAATTGAGTCAGATGAATTGAGAGGCTGATGAATTAAACCTGCCAAAGGATAAACAGAACGCAAAGCGGAGATGACCTCAGTTCGACGCTTCCTGCTTACGTCCGGTAAGTCGGAAGAGAGCTCTACATCCTTACTTGTCCGGGTTTGCCTCCGGTTCTCAAGCTGTTGTTGCTTCAAAAGAAATTGAGGATCTTGATAAGCTAAGGGATGTGAAAATCTTACTTTCCGGGTCACCCACCGGGTTTTGTGCTTTGGCAAAGGCTCTAAGTCGGAGGAAATTATAGTTACCTCTTCGCCATGAGCTTGGCTATTTCCAGTGTCTTCCTGAAAGGCGGAAATATCAATAAAATAGTAACAAAGGAGTTAAAGAGAATAAGGGATTACCTCTTCCTCATCTGAAGAAGAGTCATCCAATTTGAGCAATTCAGAGGCGCTGGGCTTCTTCTTTTTTGAAGTCCCCGTCTTGGCGTTTTTCCTTTCATTTTTCTTGGCTGCACTGGCTTGTTGGGCGGCCTCGTGGTCATATTTGACTTTCCAGAAATCATCACTGGCCCGTGGGAAAGATAAGGAATTATAAGTACAAGGAGGTAAACATATTAAAGAGTGTTTATTAAGATTAGTAACTTACTGCAGGGGCCGGGTTCTTTTTGCAGAAGGGAAGTAACCCGAAGGTGTTGTTGATATGATACCCTCCTTGATGGATCGGGTTGTAGCATCTGCCACGTCATCTGGTAAGTCGTCAGAGCTGTGGCGCATTGGGTCGTTCTGTTCGCCTGTATAGGTGCACATTAAGCCGGAGTGGCGGCTTAATGGGAGTATACGCCAAGTGACCCAGACACGGACCAAGTCAATGTCGTTTAAACCATTTCCCAGAAGAGCTTTAATCTTCTTGATGGTGGGGTTGAGCGGCGAGCGTTCAACAATGATCGATTTATCCGCCAAATGGATGGTTGGACTCAAAGCAGGCGCGAAAGCCGGGCAGAGGCGGCTCATCAGCTGGAGAAGTATCTTGACAGTAGAACCATGACTGGTTCCAATATTTGGGGTGGCTCGGCAGCTCGGCATAAGGAAACAGACAGTCTCTCCGTCGCTGGATTGAGATACCGCCAAGTTCAAGACTCGGCCCGTTGGCGCGCTCATTTTGCCGGTTCAAGTAAAACAGTTCTCTGAATAAGAGCAGGCTTGGCTCCTCTCCCAGATACACCTCACAGAAGACTTGGAAGTTGCAAAGATTGGACACAGAATTGGGTCCAATGTCTTGAGGTCTAAGGTCAAAGAAATTTAAAACTTCTACGAAGAACTTTGAGACGGAGGGCAAATCCCGGCTCATGTGATCCGTGAAAACTATTACCTCCCTTCTTTGGGTTGAGGCTTCTCTTGAGATGGGTCGAGGACGCGATAAGACATGACTTCCTTCTTTGGCAAATGACCAGACTTCACAAATTCAGCCAGTTTGCTTTTAGTGACAGTGGATGGGACCCAGTTGCAGGTTACAGGAGCTTTGGTAGACTTAGGCGCCATGACAACATATTGGCCTATTATAAAATAAGAAGTTCCGGTTTAACCCGGAAGAAAATATTCAAATTACTGAAGGTAGCGGCTTAAAGGGGCCTAATGACATAAGGATAATTGGGCAACATTATTTAAGCCGCCACAAGTGTTAGCAACAGTTCAAAACTTTTAAAGACCTGAGAAGGTGCCAAGGTTCACAGATCAAGTGGGATGCGTTTAAACCGGATATTTGGACAGTTATGTTAGAGGCATTTAACATAAGAAGTGTTCCGGGTGATAAAAACAGGTTTCATAAGTTACAATTATTATTTTGGATCAAATGGTCGTCATGAAAAGAAAAATTTCTAGACCTAAAACAAGTGCAGAGAAGTTCATACACTCGAAAGAAGCTTCTGAACAAAGGAAAAGGGATCCGTTTGCATATAAAATGGGGGTGAAACAGCTACCGCAGCAGTTCTATACCATCTGACGATCAGAAAAGGGCGCCGGGGGTGAGATCTATTAAGGGTTTGTAGCGGGCGGCGATGAACACCGACGAACTCGAAGAAGATCTAATGCAGATCTAGGAAGGGAAGGAAAGGAAACTTACAGGTCTGGAGGAGCTGCGGAGGTTCGCCGGCGTGTTTCTGGTCCGATTCAGGTTGATGCAGCGGCCTGGAGAAGACGAGAAGCTTGACGGCGGCGGCGGAGCTCGAGAGGAGGCAAGAGGAAGGAGACGACTGGAAGGGGAAAAAATGAAACCCAGGTCGCGCCTATTTATAAGGAGAGCATAACCGAGACGGCGTGGGAAACGAGGGGATAAGAATTACTATCCAGCGGCCCCGACGCCTCGATTCTCGGAACGGGCAGTAAAGACAGAGATCCATTGGGCCGATACGACAAAATAAAAGGAAATATAACGTCATGACGGGTTAACACGGATCCAAAGAATGACATCACAGCGGGTTAAAGAAAGTCTTTTTCTGTGATCGAGAAGGCGAAGATTTATGTTTTAAGTTATTTTAAGATTGACATGAACAGGTTCAAATCAATCTAGGGCCTAATGTTGGGAATATAGCTATTTGTGTAAGCCACCCAGGAGGGGCCGGGTTACGTAAAGAGGTTACCAGACAGAAGCCCAAGTCCAAGCATGAAGATGGCGTCTCAACAAAGGGCCTAAGGCCACAGGCGACTTAAGGCCCGTTGTAGTAAACCGCCATAATGGCAAGACTTGTAGCATAAGGTAGACTTGACTAGTCACCGAGCCGGACATTGTTTATAAGCCGGCCGGGACTCTGTAAACCCTGAGGTGTCGGCCCGTGTATATAAGGGGACGACACATTGGCGGCTTAGGGCAAGAAACAACCCATCGAGAACCGGGCATAGCATATCTCGCTCCATGGTCATCGAAACCTCAAGCAATACCAACCCAACTAGACGTAGGCCTTACCTTCACCGTAAGGGGCCGAACTAGTATAAAACCTCTCGTGTCCTTTGTCCCGATTAACCCCTTTAAGCTTCCTAGTTGTGATGGCTCCACGACTAAGTTCTTGCAAGAGGACATCTACCATGACAATTCCACGACAGCGGCGATTATCGTTTCGCCCACAAGAGGGGCATGTTTCCCTACCGGAACCACGAGGGTTGCGACAGGCTCCGGTTTGTAAAAGGCTTGTAATATAGCGCCCCAAATTGGACAATTATATGTACCATGTAGTGACACCATGCCAAGTTTCATGATTTCGTGGTGAGTTTTGGATTTATAGAGATTTAAAAACCGAGATTCGCAATGTTTGTGGCCAAGCCAGGACGGCGATACGGTTGAATTCGTTCCCGTTCGTTCCATGGGACCTAAACATGCACCCCAAGAAAACATGTACGTTTTTTCTAGCCATTTTGATGCACTCGAGCATGTATTTGTAGTTCGGATTTGAATTATGGACATTAAATGCCTAGAAAAACTCAATTAATGAACAAAAAAGGTCAAACGAACCCTGAATAATTTCAAAGTTCGGCGTGAATCTCCAGTTGTTACGTGTCGCGTGTAGAAGAAAATTATAAGATCCCAAATTTTCAATTTGGAATGTTATACGTAGGTCATCATATGCATATCATATTTTATTTGCACTTTGGTTCTTAATCCTAGAAATTCTAAGCAACTCAAGGACCCACAGAGAGAGTTGGGGATTTTGTTTCATTTTCATATTTGATTTTTTTTCAAATATTGAAAAGAGGATCATTTTGGTTTAATTATTTTTCTCTCCAAAATATAAAAATAAAGAGCAGAGATAAAATGAATTCTCCAAAATAAAAGAAATATTGGAGGAAAAATATTAAAATCAAATAAATATTTTATTTGGATTTTTATTGCCATTTTATTCGAATTAGAAAAATATGCATTTTTGAAAAATTGCATTTTAGGCCAGGAAAATGTTCACCAAGTTATAAATATTTTATTTAGACGGTGAAAATTGTTTTTGGCATTTTTAGTTTTTTTCTATATTTATTTAGAATTTTCTCGGCGGAATCTGTTTTTTTAAGTGAACCGACCTTTGGGCCGTTGGCGACCCGGACTCTGTCCATGCCTAGGCTTTATAAGCCGAGGCGCCGCCATGACCACCACCGCTTGCTTGAAACCCTAAGCGCGCCGCCTTGCAATCCGCGCCTCACGCCGCCACGCCTCGCCACCACGCCGCCGTCGCCGCCGCCAGATCCCGCCGATTGCCGCGCCGGGGCCCTCCGCCGCCGTTTGCCGGAGTTCGCCGGAAAAGTCGCCAGTTTTCTTCGGTTTTATTTTCGGTAAAAACCCTAGATTGGTTTTTTGTTTAGATCGGGTTTTATTTTGGTTTTATTCGGTTTGGTTTATTTAACGAACGTTCGTTCCTTTAGATCTGTTAGTGAACGATTTTCGTTAGATTGGTTCTGTTAGCGAACGTTCGCGCCGTAGTTTTTTTCTTTTTATTTTCTTTTTTGGCCAGGGACCTATCCGTGATTATTTTATTATAGATTAGCCCCTGATCTTTGAACCCCCGCCGTTTCTAAACTATTTGTCCAAATCCAGTGAAACCAACGCCAAAATCTTCCTATCGAGCCCCTCTTTCTGGTTAATCAACTTGAACAAGGTTTTGAAAATTCAAAATTTGGTTCCAAGCAGATTTGATTTCGAAGTTCTTTTGACCGTATTTTCAGTTCTGTAGCTCCGATTCGATTGATTCTTTTTGCAGATCGAATCTCTTCAGTTGAACTTTCAGATTTGATCTTCTTATTTGAGTTTTACCCGTGCATATTTGCTTGAGTGCTTATGTATGCTATTGTTTGTTTGCGATAGAATTCCCAGAGTGGGAAGCGTGCTACTATGAGTCTCTAGGGTTTGCAGATCCTCAGCAAAGCAACTAACACATTGATCATACTCTTTTCATACCCAGTTTTTATGCATTAGTTACAACCCTCAAACATTGCATGAGTAGGATCTCTTAACATGTGGGTATTGGGAAGTAGTTGATGAGGTAGAACCTATTGCCCTATTTATTATCAAACCCTTGGGTGTTACTTCAACGTTGTGCTTATGTTGCCATGCTATGCTCATAGACGTGGATTGGGTTTGAGTGTATCCATGACAGATGTGAGATTGTTAATTTATGGTTAACTTAAGGTGGCTACTTAAATACACATCTGGGTGGATTGGTTGCGGGCACCTGGGGATATACCAGTGCTGTCCTTTTTGGTTCGCCACCCAGGCTCAAAGGGATCATAAGATTATTCATGCTAGAAACTTCCGTGTGCAACCACAAGCTATTATAGGCTCTAGCATAGTTAAGTATGTTGCATGACCTCTTTCAGTGGTGGGCTAGCAGATGTAGGGGAAAGTAGGTGTAACTGTCCAACCAGAGTAAAGAGTTAATGTTTCTGAAAGACTGTGTCTCGTTCATCCGTTTCTCAAACACCATGTAGTGCGAGAAATCCAACGGAGGATATCGATTCTTGTGGGGAAAAGTGCACAAACCTCTGCAGAGTGTACAAAGTAATCATGGTTAGCCGTGTCCTTGGTTATGGACATCTTGAGTATCTGGTTCTTGGATTATCATGTTGATCTCATCACTCTAAATTAATTTGTTGGGTTGTTAATTACTTTTAATTGGGATTGAGATGGGGGTACCATTCTCAATGTTTATCAACTACCATGATAGCTAAACAAAATATATTCCTTTGATGTAGGGAAAATTGGCTTTCTGCAAAAAACTTTGTAACCATAGAGCCTCCACCAGCCATATATGCATGTAGTGATAGCTTTGGTTCTGTTCATTGCTCTACTGTGTTACTATGCCAGCATATTCCATGTGTTGACCCGTTTCGGGCTGCAACATATCATGTTGCAAACTTTTCAGACGAAGAGTAAGGTGCGCTAGGTCGTTGTCGTGCACTCAACTATGCCGTTGGAGTTGATGGACTCACTTTATCTTCCAAGCCTTCCGCTGTTATCTTGTTAGATGGCCTTAAGCCATATTTATTGTAATAAGTTCTCTCTTGAGACTCTCGATGTTATAAGTGTGTGATTGCTACTCTGTTATAAATCCTTCGAGTACTGTGTGTGTCAGCATTACCGATCCAGGGATGACACTTATACACAGAGATTTGATCGTCTGAGGTCGGATCGCTACAAGATGGTATCAGAGCACATGCTGAATGTAGGACACGACCACTAATATGAGCCATAGGTCACTCTTCTATACTCATTTATGACTCCTCTCCATTTTATACTCTATAGGATGGCGGACTCAAGGAACAAGTTTGCACAACCGGATGAAGACACACCATTTGGACGACACTTGTAGGAAGCCACTAGGTACCTGAACATCGGAATTCCAAGCTTCACCGGGACCTACACTGCCACCTTACCAGAAGAGGAGTGTTGTATGATTCAAGTTCAAGTTCCAAGAAGGACATTCACGCCAGTCACTGAGCCCATAGAGTTTTCCTTCGATGCACCAACCTGGAGTCTAGGAAAGAGCATGGCAGCCCACATCGCCATGGGACGCATCGGCAAAGTTTATCACAAGGATCTTAAGGACACCATCTACCAGATATGTGGCGACGAGATGAGCAATGGGAGATGATCAGCACCAGGAAGGACAGGTCCATTGCAGCTTTCATCCAGGAGTTAAACCAGCACATCCGTCGACAGGAGAACCAGATGTGTGCAAGCATGATAGACCTGAAGAAGGTGATGACCAGGAACATGGAGCTAGAAGAGGAACTCAAGTATACATGCGATGGATACGAGGAGGAAATCACAATAGTAGTGGAGAAGAATGACGACCTGACAAGGAAGCTAGGAGTATTCATGGGAGACCCCGCGCCAGGAGGAGATGACGACCATTCCGATGACATTCGTCCTGGAGACTACATCATCATCGACGACACTGACTCCGACCCCGACAGTAGTGATGATGATTATGAAGACAAAGCTGGAGCGGATATCATGGAGTCTTCCACCGATCAAAATTTCTAGTAGACCACCATATGATTAGTAGTATTTCCCCCCATGTATATAATAGTAGTCTGAGCACTGTAATGATAGTTAGATCGATTGTATGCCCTTGCTTGAATTGATTTTTGGTGTGATATGAATGTGTTTGTCTCATGTGCATATGGGTAGTGCTTTCTCATTAGACCTCATTCTATTATAATCTCTCCCCTCTAAACCCATCAGATGCCTCCGAGACGTGACCCCGTATTTGTCTTCCCACCGGAGCTCACTCAGTTGATCCAAGAGCAGAATGCCTTGATGCAGCTACTTGTCCAGAACCAAGGCAACAACAACAACAACAACCCACCGCCACCGGTGTTTTCCAATAGCACCGAACCAATAGTTGCTGATGACTGGCTACATAGGATTGGAAGGGAGTTGACCACCGCAGGGTGCAAAGATGATGATAAGGTGCATTTTGCCGCACATCAATTGGATGGACCCGCAGCCTCATGGTGGGAGAATTACACAACCACTTTTCCTATAGCCAATGTCACTTGGGAGCAGTTTCAGCAAGCATTCCGCACTGCTCATGTCTCAACTGGAGCTATGAGCATGAAGAAGTGTGAGTTTTGCAACTTGCGCCAAGGAAACCGTACTGTGGGGCAATACGTGGATGAGTTCAGCAAGTTAGCTTGCTACGCCTGCATGATGTGGCTACAGATGCCGCCAAGGTGAGAAGTTTATGGAAGGGTTGAATGATGAGATGAGTATGCAGTTAATGGTGGCAACATTTAACAACTACCAGGAGTTGGTAGATAAGGCGCTTATGATTGAAGGGAAGCAACAGCAGATTGAGAGCCATAAAAGGAAGTATGTACAAGGGAAGTACAATTCAGGAGCTCAGCAGAAGCCTTGTTTTACCCCGAACTCGGGAGGTTATACTCATAACCATGGAGGCCATACCCACAATGGAGGAAGTTCGCATAACCACAGTGGCCCCAAGAATGGAAACGGGAATGGAGCAGGCAGCAATCAGAACCGCTCTAACGCAGCAACGCCCGCCAAGAAGGACCAAAGTCACATTGCTTGTTTCAAGTGCGGGAAGACTGGACACTATGCCAATGAGTGTCCTGAACCACAGAATGGAAATGGCAATGGAAGCTCTGGGAAGAAGCCCAACCCTTTCAACAGGGGACAGGTGAACCACGTGAACATGGAGGAGGTTGAAGAGCAACCAGATGCAGTTATCAGTAAGTTTTTGGTTAAGTCATTTACTGCAATCGTTCTTTTTGATACTGGTGCATCGCATTCATACATTTCAAGGGGACTTGTGGATAAGCATAAGTTGCCCACCAAAGTCCTTAGGACACCTATGTTAGTAAGCTCGCCAGGAGCAGAGTATATGGCAAGCCAAGGATGTTTTCAGATGTCATTAACGATAGGGAGGCATGTTTTCCCCTCAGACATGATAATTTTGGAGTCACAAGGATTGGATGTGATACTAGGAATGGATTGACTATCGACGTATGGGGGAAACATCGATTGCGCTAGTAAATCAATTTTACTCACTACCCCGGAGGGAAAAAGGATCAAGTATGTATCCAGGCATGCGCCAAGGAGGACCCAAGTAAATTCCCTCACGGGAGTGGTTCAGGAGGAAGTGCCTTAGTGAAGAATTACCCAGACATATTTCCAGAGGAACTACCAGGCATGCCGCCGGATCGAGACATTGAGTTTTTGATAGAGTTGTTGCCAGGCACTAGACCAATATCGAAGAGACCATACCGGATGCCCGCAAATGATCTAGAGGAGATTAAGAAGCAGATTAAGGAGTTATTGGAGAAGGGTTACATTCGACGAAGTTCATCACCATGGGGAGCCCCGGTGCTTTTGGTTGAGAAGAAGGATGGATCCTTGAGAATGGTTGTTGATTATCGGGCATTGAATGAAGTGACGATCAAGACAAGTACCCGGTACCGATGATTAATGATTTGTTTGACCAGCTGCAAGGAGCAAAAGTGTTCTCCAAGATCGATCTGTGATCAGGATATCACCAGCTGAAGATCCGAGAACAGGATATACCTAAGACAGCCTTCACCACAAGGTACAGGTTATATGAGTATACGGTTATGTCATTTGGATTGACCAATCCCCCTGCCTATTTCATGAGCATGATGAATAAGGTGTTCATGGAGTTCTTGGATAAGTTTGTTGTGGTGTTCATTGATGATATCTTGGTATACTCGAAGAATGAAGAGGAACACAAGGAACATTTGCGTCTAGTTCTCGAGAAGCTCAGGGAACATAGGTTATAAGCCAAGTTCAGCAAGTGTGAGTTTTGGTTGAAGGAAGTTGGATTTCTTGGACATGTTATATCAGGAGAAGGTATAGCCGTGGATCCTACCAAGGTTAAATCAGTCACTGATTGGCTATCACCCACCTCAGTTGGAGAGATCCGCAGTTTTTCTTGGACTCGCGGGATACTACCGGAGATTCATTGAGAATTTCTCTAAGATTGCGAAGCCCATGACGGAGTTGTTGAAGAAGGACACCAAGTTCAAATGGACAGAGGAATGTGAGACAAGTTTCCAGGAGTTGAAGAAATGTTTGGTTACACCCCGAGTGCTGATTGTGCCAGATATACGCAAGGATTTCCAAGTGTATTGCGACGCTTCTCGCTTAGGACTTGGAGGTGTACTTATGCAAGATGGAAGAGTTGTTTCATATGCCTCACGACAACTTCGACCACATGAGTTGAATTATGCCACGCATGATTTGGAGTTAGCAGCTGTAGTGCATGCGCTCAAAACTTGGAGTAATTTCCTTATTGGAAACCGATGTGATGTGTACACGGATCATAAGAGTTTGAAGTACATTTTCACACAGAAGGAGCTGAATCTCAGGCAGAGGAGATGGTTGGAGCTTATAAAGGATTATGATATAAAGCTGCATTATCATCCAGGCAAGGCCAATGTCGTAGCAGACATGTTGAGCCGGAAGAGTTATGCCAATACCTTCGTAAGCGGAGGATTACCAAAGGAGTTAGCCGAAGATCTCAAGGAGCTTCGTTTGGAGATAGTTCCTAGAGGGTTTGTTGCAGCATTGGAAGTTCAGTTGACATTATTGGGAAAGATTCGAGAGGCTCAGAAGGATGACACAGAAGTTGCCGAGATAAAGGAGAAAATGAGCAAAGGAAAAGCCAAAGGTTTTCGTGAATATGAGCACGACACCTTGTGGTTTGACGACCGGGTTTATGTACCCAATAATGCGGAGATCAGGAAGTTGATACTTCAGGAAGCTCATGACTCACCATACTCAATACACCCCAGAAACACCAAGATGTATTTGGATTTGAAGGAGCGTTTCTGGTGAACAGAAATGAAGAAGGATATTGCCGAGTATGTAGCCGTATGTGATGTATGTCAGAGAGTGAAGGCAGAACATCAGAAGCCAGCAGGATTACTGTAGCCTATGCCGATACCCGAATGGAAGTGGGATAATCTTGGCATGGATTTTATCGCCGGATTACCCAGGACCCGATCGGGATATGATTCTATTTGGGTAGTAGTGGATCGTTTGACCAAAGTGGCTCACTTTATCCCAGTGAAAACCACGCACACAAGTGCGAAGTTGGCCAAGATATATATGACCAGGATCGTATGTCTGCATGGAGTGCTGAGGACCATCGTATCAGACAGAGGAACACAGTTCACTTCAAAGTTTTGGCAACAGCTGCACCAGACTTTGGGGACCAGGCTAGAGTTTAGTACAGCCTTTCTACCGCAGACAGATGGACAGTCCGAGAGAGTCAATCAGATTCTGGAGGACATGTTGAGAGCTTGTGCGCTAGATTATGGATCTAGTTGGGATGCTAATTTGCCTTACGCGGAGTTCTCATACAACAACAGCTACCAAGCCAGTTTGAAGATGTCACCTTTCGAAGCTTTGTTGGACGAAGGTGCAGGACACCGTTGATGTGGGATGAAGTTGGAGACCGTCAGTTGTTTGGACCAGATTTGATCAAAGAGTCTGAAGATAAAGTTAAGTTCGTTCGGGATAGACTAAAGGTAGCTCAGTCCAGGCAGAAGAGTTATGCAGACTCAAAATGCAAGGAGGTAGCCTATGAAATCGGGGACATAGCATATCTTCGTGTGTCACCTCTGCGAGGAGTTAAACGTTTTGGAGTCAAGGGAAAGTTAGCCCTGAGATTTGTAGGACCATACCGAGTTTTGGAACGTATGGGAGAAGTGGCCTACAAGTTGGAGTTACCCGAAGGACTGTTAGGAGTTCATGATGTGTTTCACGTTTCCCATATGAAGAAGTGTTAGGCTGAGATGGCCGATATCCCTCTGAGAGATACAAATCCCCTGTGAAAGGATTGATATAGTTGACTAGAGGGGGGTGAAGAGGCAACTAACAATTTTTA
Source organism: Aegilops bicornis (assembly GCA_021605145.1). Taxonomy (NCBI): domain Eukaryota; kingdom Viridiplantae; phylum Streptophyta; class Magnoliopsida; order Poales; family Poaceae; genus Aegilops; species Aegilops bicornis. Next base: position 449,474,768 of record CM038671.1, on the reverse strand, counting down.
GCTTTTCTTTACCAAATTTAAACTTTGCATCAAAGTAGGTTGTCGAGATATGCAACTAGGTGGGCAACCTATATGATGCAACAACAATAAGCACACAAGCAAGCAAGGTAAATAACACAAATAAGCTTGCACAAGTAAAGGGATGAAATAACCAAGAGTGGAGCCGGTGAAGACGAGGATGTGTTACCGAAGTTCCTTCCCTTTGAGGAGAAGTACGTCTCCGTTGGAGCGGTGTGGAGGCACAATGCTCCCCAAGAAGCCACTAGGGCCACCGTATTCTCCTCGCGCCCTCACACAATGCGAGATGCCGTGATTCCACTATTGGTGCCCTTGGAGGCGGCAAACAGACCTTTACAAACAAGGTTGGGGCTCTCTCCACAACTTAATTGGAGGCTCCCAACGAAACCGCGGAGCTTCACCACAATGGAATGTGGCTCCGAGGTGACCTCAACCGTCTAGGGTGCTCAAACACCCAAGAGTAACAAAATCCACACAAGAAAGTATGGGGGAAGCAAATATCCTTTGGTGGAAGTGTAGATCTAGGTCTCCTCCTTCAATCAATAGCAGATCAACAAGTTTGAGTGTCTAGAGAGAGAGACCGGGCAAGAGAGCTTGAGTAGCATTAATGGTGGAGTAAGAGAGGTAAGAGGTAAGAGTGGTAGGTGGAAGAAGCATCATTATATAGCAACCCTAAAAATCCAACCGTTACTGCGTTTTCTGTACTGCAGCGGTACAACAGCTCCTTGTCCCGGTACAACCGAGACTCACGGCATACATGCAGAACCCTACTAGGCGGTACAACCGGGCGACCAGGCGGTAGTACCGGTTTAAGAGAACAACCGGACCAGCCGCCCAGCCACCGCTCAACCACCGCATAGAAACAGTAGGGAGTCACCCCTGAGTGCTGTAGTCGAGCAGTACACGACCGGTGCAACCGCTTGGCCTTGAGTGCTCGGGCGGCTAAGTCCTGAGCGGTAGAACCGCTCGGGGCACCGGTGGTACAGGTCCGACCGGACAAACCGGTCCACCACCGCCCGAGTACCGCATCAAAACAGAAGTCTGACCGGTACTTGGGCGGTGCTTGGTCGGAACAACCGCCGTGGTCTTTGCGGAGCATGGTGGCGGTACCACTGCCTGGAGGCAGCGGTACAACCGCTCGGTCAATACTGGTGAGTGTCAAGAACCAGCAGTACAACCGCTCCAGGGATCGGTACAACCGCTGGGAAGCCACAACAAGTAGTAGAATAAGAAGGGAAGAGCTCGCTTTCACAGCGAAGGAAGGCAAGAGAGGGGTGAGGCAAGTGTACATGAAAAGATTCCCCCAACTCCTTCCAATGTGGATTCCCTCTTGATAGTACGGGTTCGCTACAACCAAAGAGATAAAAAGCGTAGAAAACTCCGTCTTCGATTTTTTCCTTCCAGAGAGAATAGCTATCTGATGAAAGCCTAACCACTGAGAGCCTGAAGCACTTAGCACACGATTAGACCAACAACGGGTTGTCATCATCATCCAAAACACAAAGTAGGGACATGCCCTTACAATCTTCCCCTTTTTGGTGGATGATGACAACAACACGATTTGCACGAGGGAAGTCTAGAAAATGTAGACGGGACTCCCCCTAGATGTGTGCCCCAATTTTGGCACCCATTAAGGGCGAGACTCCCCCTAGATTTTATAGACTCACCACTCCTACTAGAGAGGATATGCGAAGGTAAGCGTAGAAGCACATAATATGAAGGTAACGATACTAACAGAATAAAATAACAATATCACCGAGAATAGAGATAGATAGCTAGATAGGCGCGTGTCTTACACCACGCAAGAAGAGATAAGCAACAAAGTTCACAAGCTAAAGTTCAAACAAAAGGGAAACACAAACCCAAGAGAAACACAAACCCAAGCGAGTCAACAAACACCCATGCAAATCCCGAGCCCTATATAACTCTCTCCCCCTTTGGCATCAAGACACCAAAAAGGAAAAGAGCGAAGCTAGCACCCCAGAGCTCAGTCGTCCTCCTCTGACTCCTCGGTCACATCTGGATCCTCATCAGCAGACTCATCATCATCGTCGTGATCGGATTCCTCCATTGTATCGTCAGCTGCAGCAAAGGAGGTGGAGGGCTGGGGAGGAGCTTCATCATCAGTCCAGGTGCTGTGGGTAGATATCCGACGCTCCTCCGATGTGATGCTCTTCTCAGAGCCACTCTGAACCATCATATTGAGGTGCTTCATCGTTGCAATTTGACGATGCTGGGCATGCTTCTCATTGACATGGGCCTCATACATCCTCTTCTGGATGTCAGACTGGAGGCAGAAAGTCTTCTTCACCTTTGCAGTGAGCTTGTCCACCCAAGAGGGCTTGGCCCTTGGCTCCATCTCAAAGTCCTCATCGTCAGAAGTGGCATAGACATCCTCAGGAGCATTAGTAGGAAAGCGGGGCTCGGCATGCTTCTTCTTCTTGAGTAGCTTGACCTCATGAACAGTGAGATTATCGGGAGAAGTGAGAGCCTCTCCAGGACGGTGAACCTCCCAGACTGAGTTCAGAAAGGACATGACAAACGGAGCATAAATGGGTACCTTCCTGTAGATGACCATGTTGAACATCTCGTGCCACATCCAGTTGGACACATCAAAAGTTTCCCGAGAGCCCACCTTGGTCTTCATTGCAACCATCAAGTCAACAAGATAGCCATGAATTTCATCTTGATTCCCCACCTTGGGCAGAAGCACATTGTGAAACACGCGATGCATGATGTCATAGACCTTCACCAAATCCTTAGATTCTCCAATAATACCACGGCCCCGAATGTACAGAGGGGCAAGCTTCTCCTTAGGCATGGACTCAGGATGGTCATGAGGACGAATGCCACCCCTTCCTTCCAGACCGGTATCATCATACCTAATAGCATTGCAAAAAGCCCTCCAGGGAACTTCAAAGAGCTCATCACGACACATGAAAGTGAGAGTGCGCGCGTCATCTTCTCCAAAGTGAACCGTGGCATAGAACTTATGGACGAGTTGAACATCCAAGTCACAGTTGACAGACATGAGCTTGAAAAAATCAAACTCCTCACAGAGAGCCAATGCCTCACCAAAATACTCCAAGTTGTTCCTCCAATGGTCAAGATCGATGGTCCACTGCTTGGCATACCTGTTCTTGTTGTGCTCAAAGAGTTCATGAACAATCCGCACTTGCATCTCATTCCGGAACTGAACGGTGGTCCAACAAGGAGCAATGGTAACCTCATAAGGATTCTTCAAGCGGAAGGCTTCCCAACCCTTGGCTTTCCAACAGTGCAACGGCAACACCACACGTTGCTTGGCAGCGGCAGACTTTTCACGGCGAGTGGGCTTGGTGGGAATCACAACCTCTTCTTCATCATCAGACATAGCCGGGCGCAAGGTCCTGCGTGCCCTCTTCTTGGTCTTGCGAGGAGCAGAGCGAGAACTAGAGCCACCTGAACACACACACACGAGGATAACACAAGAAACCCAGCAAAGATGAGAGGATTGCACACACAAACAGAGGAACAGATAGTATGCACAAACATAGAGAACAGAACAGGGCCACGTGGTGCAGATATCCCGGTTGACCGGTTCTCCCACCGGTAGTACCGCTCCAGCGGTTGTACCGCCTGTAGAGGTAGTAGAACCGCTGAACAGTGGTAATACCAATAGGGAATAGATGTAACCGCGAAATATGAATCACACTAGCCATATTCTAAACTCGAAGAAGTGCAAACTAGGCAGGAGGCAAATATAGATTTCTTCCACCCAATAGTTTATACAATAAACGCGGAATGTCAAGTAATGCCCTAGAAGTAGGGAACAAACCCTAGAACGAAGAACGAAGGACAAAGGGGCATTACCGGCATCCATGGGAAGAAATCGGGAAGGAGGCGGCCTCCTTGGAGAGGATCCACGGAGACCCCACGGATCCGAAGCGCGAGAAGCACTCCGGGGCAGAGGCAATGGCGACCGGCGGTTAGGGCACAAGATGGGAAGGGCTGGGAAGAAGGGAAAAAGAAATCCCCTCCAGCCCCGACGGGTATAAATAGGCCCAAATTCGCGCGGCGGTTGTACCACTCAAGGAAGCGGTTGTACCGTTGCCTGGTATGAGCCAGAGGTTGCGGGCGGTACTTCCGTCGCCAAGAGGCATCGATAGTACCGCCGTAACCAGCTGGTAGTATCGGCCAGACGGGCACCCTAGTGATTGAGCGATGGAACCACTCAAGCACCGCTGGGAGACCGCATGGGGCAGGACAACACGAGTGCACCAGCGTTAGAACCGCCTGTGACCCCGGTTGTACCGCCCGATCACCATCACCTAAGCCAAGATCAAGTGTGTGCAATTGGACAAGATGGTTCAAGGAAAGGGAATGCTTGGGATAGACAAGACACTGGAATAAAGTGTGAGGACCTGCAAGAGCCTAAGAGAAAAACACGAAAGAAAACCACACTTGGAGATCCCAACACCTAGAGCCTACGAAACCAAACCAAGGTAGGACAAGAATTACAAACACAAAGCACAACCTCTTCCAAGGAGGGCGGTGTCCGTAGCCACCTATGTATGAGTCAATTGGTATGGCACATGAAGAATTATCCTTGGGCCCATGACCAAAACTCGTCTTTAAAGCACAAGTACCATCAACAATGGCTAATGTGAAAGAGTTGATCAATTTATGCATAATGGGGGGAGGGAGAGTTCATTGAGAGAACAACACTCCCCCTATGTACATGCCTACATCTAGACAAGATAACAAGTTGAGTATGGTGGGGTGTGCAAGGGTTCAAGCAACATTGCTCGAATCAATGATATTTAGCTCATGCCTTAACTCGCGAAATCTTGCTTCATCCAAGGGCTTCGTGAAAATATCTGCAAGGTTATCATGAGTGTTGACGTAGTTGAGCTTGATTTCCCCTCTCCTAATGTGATCCCGAATGAAGCGATGCCGAATCTCAATATGCTTCGTCTTTAAGTGTTGCACCGGGTTGAGAGAAATCTTGATGGCACTTTCATTGTCACACCAAAGAGGCACTTTGTCACAAATGACACCGTAATCCTTTAAAGTTTGCCTCATCCATAGAAGTTGTGCACAACAACTACCGGCCACCACATACTCCGCTTCGGTGGACGAGAGAGACACACAACTTTGCTTCTTAGAAGACCAACTTACCAAAGAGCAACCAAGGAATTGGCACCCTCCGGAAGTGGACTTCCTATCCACTTTGTCTCCCGCCCAATCCGAGTCCGAATAACCTACAAGCTTGAAGTTTGCTCCTCTTGGGTACCATAAGCCAAAGTTTGGGGTATGAGCCAAATATCGAAAGATTCGCTTGACCGCCACAAAGTGGATTTTCTTAGGTGCGGCTTGAAACCGTGCACAAATTCCCACACTCAACATGATATCCGGTCTAGATGCACAAAGGTAAAGCGAGGAGCCAATCATGGAGCGGTATACCTTTTGATCCACCGCTTTACCATTGGGATCAATGTCAAGTTGGCACTTGGTGGGCATTGGAGTGGAATCCGGCTTGACATCACTTAACTTGAATCTCTTGAGCATGTCTTGAGTGTATTTGTCTTGTTTGATGAAGGTTCCTTCTCTTCTTTGCTTCACTTCGAACCCAAGAAAGAACTTCAACTCTCCCATTTAAGACATCTTGAACTTTGAGGTCATGAGAGCGGCAAATTCCTCATTGAAAGTGTAGTCAATACCCTCGACTTGGGAGTAGCCTCGTGCCACCAATCTTGCCTTGTTGCGGATGATGGTCCCATGAGCATCTTGCTTATTCTTGAATATCCACTTGGTTCCAATGACATTGTGGTTCCCGATTGGCCTTGGCACCAATCTCCACACCTTGTTGTACTCGAAGTTGTTGAGTTCTTCATGCATAGCATTAAGCCAATCCGGATCTTTGAGTGCTTCATATACCTTTTGGGGTTCAACACAAGAGACAAAAGCGTGATGTTCACAATAGTTTGCCAATTGTCTATGATTGCTTACCCCCTTTTGAATGCTTTCAAGCACATTTTTCATGAGATGACCCTTGGCGGAGAGCTTGGATGCAATCTTGGCGGCACGACGCTCCAATTCCTCCTCGGTGGTGAGATGAGGAGCGGTCACTTGATCATCTTGAGCGTCGTCTTGAGCTTGTTCTTGATCTTGAACTTGCTCGGAGGAGAGAACTTGACCTTGAGCATCACTTGGTGTGCCAACACCGTCTTGAGCATGGTCTTGCCCTTGGACTTGTTCATGAAGTTGAGGGCCTTCACTTCGTTCTTCCGAAGCGTGTGGGCCTTGGGTTGGTGATGGCTCCATTTGAGTGGAGCATTGTCCTTCTCCTTCGGCCACAAGGGGTTCCTCAATGGGTAGGATAAAACCAACACCCATTCTTCTTATGGCTTGAGGAGGAATTTCATTACCTACATCACAAGTGCCACTTTGCTCCACTTGGGAGCCGTTATTCTCATCAAACTCCACGTTATGACACGGTAAGCATGAGAGTTTGTAGCATACCCAACAAATATGTCCTCATAAGCTCTAGCCTCAAACTTAGACAAACGAACACCTTGCTTGAGAATGAAACACTTACACCCGAACACCCGAAAGTACTTGAGGTTGGGCTTGTTACCGGTGAGTATCTCATATGGATTCTTGTTCAAGCCCTTGTGGAGGTAGAGCCAATTGGATGCATGGCACGCGGTGTTGATGGCTTCGGCCCAAAAGTTGTGTGGAGACTTGAACTCTGCCATCATGGTCCTTGCCGCATCCATCAACGTCCGGTTCTTCCTCTCTGCTACACCATTTTGTTGAGGTGTGTATGGTGCGGAATATTGATGCTTGATCCCCCTCATGACTAAGAAACTCATCCAAGGTATAGTTCTTGAACTCAGTGCCGTTGTCGCTTCTTATAGTCAAGACCTTTGCATTGTATTGACGTTGGGCTTCATTTGCAAAGTCAATGACGGTTTGTTGGGTCTCGCTCTTCCTCTTGAAGAAATATACCCATGTGTATCTTGAGTAGTCATCCACAATCACCAAGAAATACTTTCTACCCCCAAGAATATCAAAGGATGGAGGCCCAAAGAGATCCATGTGAAGGAGCTCCAAAGGCCTCTTCGAGTAAATGATAGTCATGGGAGGGTGAGCCTTCTCATGTAGCTTTCCTTCGATACAAGCACTGCAAGCACGATCTTTAGCAAAACTAACGTTTGTTAGTCCACGAACATGGTCCCCCTTGAGAAGACTTTGCAACGATCTCATATTGACATGGGCTAAACAGTGATGCCAAAGCCATCCCACGTCAACTTTAGCCATTAAGCATGTCGCGGTCTTAGTGGGTCGCTCCGAAAATTTAATCACATATAGACCGTTCTCGACATGCCCAAAAAAGGCTACTTTAAGAGTCTTGATCCACAAGAGGGCCACGGTATCAATATCAAAGAAAGTGGCAAAGCCCATGATTGCAAGTTGACGAACGGAAAGTAAATTTTATGCAAGGGACTCAACAAGCATGACCTTCTCGATCGTGAGATCATGAGAAATGACAACCTTGCCAAGTCCCAATACCTTAGAACACGAGGCATCACCCCACTCGACATTGGTGGGCATAGAAGGAATCTTGTGCACGTCCACCACCAAGTCCTTGCTTCCGGTCATATGATCTGTAGCTCCACTGTTCGAGCAACCATGATCCCCACCGAAAGCAAATACCTTGTTGGTGGCTTTAGCCATGAGGCACTTGGCGGTGATGCTCTCGTTGGGTGAGTCGAAGAGAGACACCCGTGGTGTCGTCGCAATGGCAACGGAGGCCATGGCAACTGACTCACCATCTTCATCATCGTCATCATCCTCATTGTACTCTTCTTGTACCACCAATGCCTTGGGGGGAGTCTTCTTGGTGAAGTTGCTCTTGTTGTGGAAAGACTTGGCCTTGTCCTTTTGGATGAGCTTGCCACCATTGTCTTCCCTCTTCTCATAAGGGCACTCCGCAATAAAGTGGCTCACATTGCCACAATTAAAGCAAGTCCTCACTCGTTGCTTGCCCTTTGCGCCATTTGAATTGTTCTTGTTGAAGTTGGGCCTTGAGTTCTTCTTGCTCCAAAATTTCCTTGAAGCAAGAGCCATGTGTTCATGATATGCATACTTCGTATCTTCGAGGTTGCTCTCCTCTTCTTCCTCTTCATCCTCTTCCTCCATACTAACCTTGGCCTTTAGTGCAAGGTTGGGCTTCTTTACTCTTTGAGAGCGAAGTACCGCATTGTCGGCGGTCTTGTCCAAGATGCTCATAGCAACAAACTCATCCAACACTTCACTTGAGGACAAGGTGTGGAAGTCCGGCCTTTGACGAATGACGGAGGACATGGCTTTGTGGTAGGGCTTCATAGCCTTGAGGAATTTGCACTTGATCCAATTGTCATCCGTGTCCTTACTTGCATTATCTCGGAGAGAGACCGCGAGTTTGGTTACCCTCCGATAAAGCTCACGAGGTTCTTCATCTTGTTTCATTGGAAACTCATCGGCTTCATCTTGCACCACTTCATAGTTGGAGCGTTGAATGCTTGCGCTTCCCCGATAGAGGGAAACCACTTGGTGCCAAGCATCTTTGGCCATGGAGTAGGGCCGGAGATGAGGAAGATCTTCGGGTGGGATTGCTTCTTGGATGATGAAGAGATCATTCTCATTGAATTGATTATCCATGACTTCTCTAGGAGTGAAGTTGCTTCGGTCATGCGGATAGAAACCTTCTTCAATAATTCTCCAAAGGTTAGTGTTCACATGGTTTAAATGACGCTTAAAACAATAGACCCAAGAATCAAATTCCACATTCTTCTCAATCTTAGGGGCCGGGCCGGCATGATTCAAATGAGTGGAAGGAAGCGGTCCACCATAGACAGGTGGAGGTTCCACATGGGCAAAGATGCTGGTGCCATTTTTACCACTAGAAGAAGGAGCTTTCTTGCTAGTAGCTTCCCCCTTGTCGGAGGTAGCACCCGTCACCTTGTTAGTGGGATCAACCACTTTCAACGGTGCCATGGAAAGTTTAAGCCCTTCTATGAATTTATTAAACATGCTTTCGACCCCGGTCGTTATGGAGGTTTTCAATGTGTCCAACACCACATTGAATTCCTCATGAGAGACCGTGGTTCCCCCATCTCCCGTAGACGAGACCGGATTCGCACCGGAGTGCTCCTACACACCGTCTAAGACGTCAACCATACTCTTCGGACGGTAAAGTCCTTAATCAAGAGACGAGGCTCTGATACCAATTGAAAGGATTGATATAGTTGACTAGAGGGGGGGGGGGTGAATAGGCAACTAACAATTTTTAGCTTTTCTTTACCAATTTAAACTTTGCATCAAGGTAGGTTGTCTAGATATGCAACTAGGTGGGCAACCTATATGATGCAACAACAATAAGCACACAAGCAAGCAAGGTAAATAACACAAATAAGCTTGCACAAGTAAAGGGATGAAATAACCAAGAGTGGAGCCGGTGAAGACGAGGATGTGTTACCGAAGTTCCTTCCCTTTGAGGAGAAGTACGTCTCCGTTGGAGCGGTGTGGAGGCACAATGCTCCCCAAGAAGCCACTAGGGCCACCGTATTCTCCTCATGCCCTCACACAATGCGAGATGCCGTGATTCCACTATTGGTGCCCTTGGAGGCGGCAACCGGACCTTTACAAACAAGGTTGGGGCTCTCTCCACAACTTAATTGGAGGCTCCCAAGGAAACCGCGGAGCTTCACCACAATAGAATGTGGCTCCGAGGTGACCTCAACCGTCTAGGGTGCTCAAACACCCAAGAGTAACAAAATCCACACAAGAAAGTATGGGGGAAGCAAATATCCTTTGGTGGAAGTGTAGATCTAGGTCTCCTCCTTCAATCCCTAGCAAATGAACAAGTTTGAGTGTCTAAAGAGAGAGAGATCGGGCAAGAGAGCTTGAGTAGCATTAATTGTTGAGTGAGAGAGGTAAGAGGTAAGAGTGGTAGGTGGAAGAAGCATCCTTATATAGCAACCCTAAAAATCCAACCGTTACTGCATTTTCTGTATGCTGCGGTACAACCGCTCCTTGTCCCAGTACAACCGGGACTCACGGCATACGTGCAGAACCCTACCAGGTGGTACAACCGGGAGACCAGGCGGTAGTACCGGTTTAAGAGAACAACCGGACCAACCGCCCAGCCACCGCTCAACCACCGCATAGAAACAGTAGGGAGTCACCCCTGAGTGCGGTAGTTGAGCGGTACATGACCAGTGCAACCGCTTGGCCTTGAGTGCTCGGGCGGCTAAGTCCTGAGCAGTAGAACCACTCGGGGCACCGGTGGTACCGTTCAGACCGGATCAACCGATGCACCACCGCCCGAGTACTGCATCAAAATAGAAGTCTGACCGGTACTTGGGCGGTGCTTGGTCGGAACAACCGCCGTGGTCTTTGCGGAGCATGGTGGCGGTACCACCGCCCGAAGGCAGCGGTACAACCGCTCGGTCAAGACTGGTGAGTGTCAAGAACCAGCAGTACAACCGCTCCAGGGATCGGTACAACCGCTGGGAAGCCACAACAAGTAGTAGGATAAGAAGGGAAGAGCTCTCTTCACAGCGAAGGAAGGCAAGAGAGGGGTGAGGCAAGTGTACGTGAAAAGATTCCCCCAACTCCTTCCAATGTGGATTCCCTCTTGATAGTACGGGTTCCCTACGACCAAAGAGATATAAGCGTAGAAAACTCCGTCTTTGATCTTTTCCTTCCAGAGAGAATAGCTATCCGATGAAAGCCTAACCACCGAGAGCCTGAAGCACTTAGCACATGATTAGACCAACAACGGGTTGTCTTCATCATCCAAAACACAAAGTAGGGACATGCCCTTACACCCTGGAAGCAATTTAGTTGGATAGTGATCTGACCTATGAGGAGGAACCAGTCAAGATTCTCGAGTTTGCCAGCCGAGTTACCCGCAGCAAGGTTACCATGTTTTGCAAAGTTCAGTGGAGCCACCATACCGAGGATGAAGCCACCTCGGAACGAGAGGAAGACCTACAGAAAGACCACCCACACCTATTTTCTAGCCAACCCAAATCTCGAGGGCGAGATTCATCTTAAGGGGGGGGGGGGGTAGGTTTGTAACATCCCAAATTTTGAATTTGGAATGTTATACATATGTCATCATATGCATATCCTATGTTATATGCATTTTGGTTTTTTGATCCTAGAAATTCTAAGCAACTCAAGGACCCACGGAGATAGTTGGGGATTTCGTTTCATTTTCGTATTTGAAATTTCTCAAATATTGAAAAGAGGTTCATTTTGGTTTTAATTATTTTTTTCTCTCCAAAATATTTCCTATATAAAAATAAAGAGCGGGGATAAAATGACTTCTCCAAAATAAAAGAAATATTGGAGGAAAAATATTAAAATCAAATAAATATTTTATTTGGATTTTTATTGCCATTTTATTCGAATTAGAAAAAAATATGCATTTTTCAAAAATTGCATTTTAGGCCATGAAAATGTTCACTAAGTTCTAAATATTTAATTTAGACGGTGAAAATTGTTTTTGGCATTTTAAGAATTTTTTATATTTATTTAGGATTTTCTCGGCGGAATCTGTTTCTTTTTCAAAAAAAGTGAACCGACCTTTGGGCTGTTGGCGACCGGACTCATCACGCCCGGGCTTTATAAGTCACGAGGCCGCCCGCCCACCGCTGAAACCCTAACGCCGCCGCATAATCCAGCGCCGCCATGCCCGCCGCCGAGGCCAGCGCGCCTCGCCTACCGCCACATCGCCCGATGCGGCGTCGAGCCAGCCGTGCCGCCTCGCCACCCGCCGCCGACGCCAGCTGAGCCTCGCCGTGCCTCACCACCCTTGCCGCCGCGGATCCCGCCGTCGCCAGCGCCTCGCCACCCGCCGCCGCCGATGACGCCGCGCCGGAGCCCGCCGCCGTCGTCCGCCGGAGTTCGCCGGAAAAGTCACCGGTTTTCTTCGGGTTTTTCGGTAAAAACCCTAGATCGATTTTTTAGATCGGGTTTTATTTCGGTTTTATTAGGTTTAGTTTATTTAACGAACGTTCATTCGTTTGGATCTGTTAGTGAATGATTTTAGTTAGATTGGTTCTGTTAGCGAACGTTCACGCCGTAGTTTTTTTCTTTTTATTTTCTTTTTGGTCAGGGACCTATCCGCGATTATTTTATTGCAGATAGCCCCTGATCTTTAAACCCCCGCCGTTTCTAAACCATTTGTCCAAATCCAGTGAAACCAACACCAAAGTCTTCGTCTCGAGCCCCTCTTTATGGTTAATCAACTTGAACAAGGTTTTGACAATTTAAAATTTGGTTTCAAGCATATTTGATTTTGAAGTTCTTTTGACCGTAGTTTCAGTTCCGTAGCTCCGATTCGATTGATTCTTTTTGTAGATCAAATATCTTCAGTTGAACTTTCAGATTTGATCTTCTTATTTGAGTTTTACCCGTGCATCTTTGCTTGAGTGCTTATGTATGCTATTGTTTGTTTGCGATAGAATTCCCGGAGTGCGAAGGGTGCTACTACGAGTCTCTAGGGTTTGCGGATCGTCAGCAAAGCAAGTAACACATTAATCATAATCTTTTCATACCCAGTTTTTATGCATTAGTTACAACCCTCAAACATTGCATGAGTAGGATCTCTTAACATGTGGGTATTGGGAAGTAGTTGATGACGTAGAACCTATTGCCCTATTTATTATCAAACCCTTGGGTGTTACTTCTACGTTATGCTTATATTGCCATGCTATGCTCGTAGACATGGATTGGGTTTGAGTGTATCCATGACACATGTGAGATTGTTAATTTATGGTTAACTTAAGGTGGCTTCTTAAATACACATCTGGGTGGACTGGTTGCGGGCACCTGGGGATATACCAGTGTTGTCCTTTTTTGTTCGCCACCCAGGCTCAAAGGGATCATAAGATTATTCATGCTAGAAATTTCCGTGTGCAGCCACAAGCTATTATGGGCTCTAGCATAGTTGAGTATGTTGCATGACCTCTTTCAATGGTGGGCTAGCAGATGTAGGGGAAAGTAGGTGTAACTGTCCATCCAGAGTAAAGAGTTAATGTTTCTGAAAGACTGTGTCTCGTTCATCCGTTTCTCAAACACCATGTAGTGCGAGAAATCAAATGGAGGAGATCAAGTCTTGTGGGTAAAAGTGCGCAAACCTCTGCAGAGTGTACAAACTAATACTGCTTAGCCGTGTCCCCGGTTATGGACATCTTGAGTATCTGGTTCTTAGATTATCATGTTGATTTCATCACTCTAAATTAATTTGTTGGGTTGTTAATTACTTTTAATTGGGATTGAGATGGGGGTACCATTCTCAATGTTTATCAACTACCATGATAGCTAAACAAAATATATTCCTTTGATGTAGGGAAAAATTGGCTTTCCGCAAAAAACTTTGTAACCATAGAGCCTCCACTAGCCATATATGCATGTAGTGATAGCTTTTATTCTGTTCATTGCTCTACTGTGTTACTATGCCAGCATATTCCATGTGCTGACCCGTTTCAGGCAGCAACATATCATGTTGCAGACTTTTCAGATGAAGAGTAAGGTGCGCTAGGTCGTTGTCGTGCACTCAGCTATGCCGTTGGAGTTGATGGACTCACTTTATCTTCCAAGCCTTCCACTGTTATCTTGTTAGATGGAGTTAAGCCATATTTATTGTAATAAGTTCTCTCTTGAGACTATCCATGTAATAAGTGTGTGATTGCTACTCTGTTATAAATCCTTCGAGTACTATGTGTGTCAGCATTACCGATCTAGGGATGACACTTATACACAGAGATTTGACCGTCAGAGGTCAGATCGCTAAAAAAATACATGGCTAGAAGAGGGAGTGATTATCGTTTGGCCCACAAAGGGACACGTTTCCCTATCAAAATCACAAGGGTTCTTGCGACAGGCTCTTGTTTGTAAGAGGTTTGTACTGAAGCTTGGCCTAAACTGGCAATGTTTTTACCACGACATATATGTGCCATGACGTGATACCATGCCACCTTTGATGACTTTCTGGTGAGTTTAGGATTTATGGGGACTAAAAAATCGAGATTTGAAATGTTGAGGATGAGCCAGGACACCGGTATGGTTGTAATTCGTTCCCATTCCTGGCATGAGACCTAAACATGCACCCAAGGACGCATGTATACTTTTTCTAGCCATTTTGGTGAACTAGAGCATGTATTTGTAGTTCAGATTTGAATTATGGACATTAAATGCCTAGGAAACTCAATTAGTGTATAAAAAGGCCAAATAAACCCTGAATAAGTTTAAATTTCAGCACGGATATCATGTCATTCCATGTTGCCCGTGGAAGAAAATACAAGGCGAAAAGAGGCAGTGATTACCTTTCACCCACAAGGGGAACACGTTTCCCTATCGGAACCACGAGGCATCTTTGAGAGAAGCTCCGGTTTTTGTAAGAGTTTTGTAATAAAGCTTGGCCCAAATTGGAAAATGTTTTTACCACGACATATATGTGCCATGACGTGACACCATCCCACCTTTGACGACTTTCTGGTGAGTTTAGGATTTATGGGGACTTAAAAACTAAGATTCGAAATGTTTGAGGACGAGCCATGACACCGGTACGGCTGTAATTCGTTCCAATTCCTAGCATGGGACCTAATCATGCACCCAGGGACACATGTATAATTTTTCTAGCCATTTTGGTGAACTAGAGCATGTATTTGTAGTTCAGATTTGAATTTTGGACATTAAATGCCTAGGAAACTCAATTAGTGTATAACAAGGCCAAACGAACCCTGAAAAAGTTTAAATTTCAGCACGGGTATCCTGTCGTTCCATGTTGCCCGTAGAAGAAAATACAAGGCGAAAAGAGGCAGTGATTATATTTCGCCCACAAGGGGGATACTTTCCCTATCGGAACCATGAGGCTTATTTGAGAGAAGCTCCGGTTTATAAGAGGCTTGTAATAAAACTTGCGCCACAATGGATGAAAAAAATTCCTCGACATATAAGTGCTATGTCGTGCCAGGTTTCATGATTTTTGGCTTAGTTTTGGATTTACAGGGATTTAAAAACTGAGATTCGTCTCACAAAATGTTTTCAAATAGCACACGGCTCACTCATGAAAGCCAATATTCAATGAAAACTTCATGGATACCATATTTTAAAGTTTCATAAAAATCTAAAGAAAAAAATGTGGGATGTTAAGAAGGTGATGTTTTATCGCGACACAAAATTTTGAGTTGAAAAACATTACGAGATGTGAGCTATGAAAAAGACAAATTCAGCCCTGAATAGTGACATTACTATTCGGCACTATTCAACGCTGATTTTGTTCTTTTCATAGCTCACATCTCGTAAGGTGTTTCAACTTGAAATTTTGTGTGGCAATAAAACATCCTCTTAACATCCCGCATTTTTTTTCAAAAAAAATTGATACTTCAAAACATCTTTTTCTCGTGGTTTTCACCGGTTTCCACCGAATGTTTGTTTCCGTATGATATCCCCCGTTGGCTATGCCTTGGTCTTAGTCGGGCATTCGATTGGCGAGAACCCAACCCCAGATAAATGCGTGTGCACCGTTGGATGCTCCCAGATCGAACGGCAACCATGAGCCCTTTCGGCAAAGACATGTAGTACATGGGTAAGCCTTTGTCTTGTCGTCGTGTAGCTCACACTTCCTTCTCTACTAGGTTTTCATTCAAAATAGGCTACCGTTTCTCGCCACTCCTCTCATCGGTTTCCTGCCTCTTCTCCCATCGTTATTCTGCTACCAGTGTCAGTGCTCATTGAAGGCTAGCGGCGACACACCGGCCATGTAAAATATCCCACACAATTTCTAAAAGCACAAATGTGTGTGATAGGAGGGAGTAGGTCGCATAGGGTGACCAGCGTGAAACGCCTTAAAGGCAAGGAGGCAATTCTTATCAGCGATGGCCGGCTTCCCATCCGCTAGCCTAGTCGAATAGAACGCAGAAGTTAAGCATGCTCGGGCTGGACTAGTCCAAGGATGGGTGACCTGGTGGGAAGTCACATATCTTAAGCTTCATTTAAATGCCATGACACGGTAACTATAGAAAAAAAATTAAAGAATGATTGGCTGGACCTGTCATGGCGATTATATAAACCTACTATGTTTTTATGGGTTATTTAAGATTCACGGAATTGTGCATTGTATAGGTAAAAACAAAAAAAGTCACAATTCATTTAGAAAAAAAATTGGGCAATTAAGATATGGAAGATTCTAGTGAACAAAGGAGAAGTGCTTGTGTTTTGAGGTTTGTGCATTATGCTTAAGTTCAACCATGGAGTCTTCTAGGTTGTACATGTGGCAGAATCTGGTGGAATGTAGATGATATTCAACGGCCAGTGGTGCACAGATTTGCCATCTCTGTACCGTCAGATTGGCTTTATCCAATGACCAACTTTCAAAGTTATTCACACACTATATAGGTGTAAAGATGTATAGATATACATAGATGCGTCCCATCCTAGACCAAATAAAGTTTGAGCGCATGCGTGGGACGCCCCCCCCCCCCCCCCCCGCCGCTGCCTCGAGGTTGGGAAACTAACATCGTACATATTGAACCAGGCTTGGAGTCGGGTACGGTGTTTGATTTGTAATGTAGTTGGTGGCCCATCGAAGTTGTGCATTTGGGATTTAAACACATCATACACCATCGTACCCATACATATTTTCAGGCTGCATGCAGTGTGTACGGGGTCTTCTGATCGACCACGTCTCCCTTGTGTGGTTTTTTGTGACGACACACATATCTGTGGGCTCCCTGAGTGTATATATATCATCCCTTTGACCGATAATGAGGGGTATGTGTTGGCCATGAATGGGTTCCTCCTAGTTCGTGTTAGGGTCAGTCACCGTCAAATGTCGCTCAACCAACATTTGAGCTCATTGAGGGAGTCCTGGATTAATTGGTCCTCGGGTGTCCGGACTATGTAACATGGGCCGGACTAGTGGGCTACGAAGACACAAGACGAAAGACTTCTTCCCGTGTCCAGATGGGACTCTCCTTTGCGTGGATGGCAAGCTTGGTGTTTGGATATGTAGACTACTTCCTTTGTAAACCGACTCTGTACAACCCTAGGCCCCTCCGGTGTCTATATAAACCGGAGGGGTTAGTCCGTAGAGGTATTCACAATCATACAGGCTAGACATCTAGGGTTTAGCAATTACGATCTCGTGGTAGATCAACTCTTGTAATCCTCATATTCATCAAGATCAATCAAGCAGTAAGTAGGGTATTACCTCCATCAAGAGGGCCCGAACCTGGGTAAACATCCGGTCCCCCGTCTCCTGTTACCATCAAACCTAGACGCTCAGTTCGGGACCCCCTACCCGAGATCCGCCGGTTTTGACACCGACATTGGTGCTTTCATTGAGAGTTTCGCTGCGTCATCACCAGAAGGTTCGATGGCTCCATCAATCATCTACAACAATGCTGCCCTGGTGGAGGTTTTCCTTCCCGGTCAGATCTTTGTGTTCGGCGGCTTCGCACTGCGGGCCAACTCGCTTAGCCATCTAGAGTAGATCGACAACTACGCCCCAGGTCACCAGATTAGTTTTGGAAATCTGGACTATGTCGCTGATATCCGAGGAGACTTGATCTTCCAAGGGTTCACGACCCCTACCTCCGCTCTAGCCTAAGATCCAGAGTGCATCTCCAGGTCCGAAGACGGGATTACTGAGCCTGCCAGACTATCCGCGGCCACTAAGCCCAGCACGGGAGAACCGGAGGAAGTAGTGTCGCTGGAAACCGTCAGGAAATCGGACTCTTCTCCGGACACTGGCTCCGAACCCTCGAAGTCAGCATCATGTGAGCCCGGCCAAGGAGTTTCCCTCCCTCCGTACTCCATGGGTTTCCTTCTCCTTGGTCAAACCTCGCCTTTAAGCGAGGCTCTAGACTTGATGCGATCCCTCGTCATTATAGAGGAGCAATATCCGAACTATGCCCAGCCTAGACTAGGGGCTGCGAGCGGGGAATTTTACGTCCCACCCACCACCCACTTCATAGCCACTGTCGAGGACTTAACTAACATGCTCAACTATGGCTCCGAAGACATCAATGGTATGGACGACGATGCCGGAGAGGAGCAGGCCGAAAATCCGCCGTTTATCGAACGCTGGACGGCCACCTCTTCGTATGACATGTACATGGCGGACACACTCAAAGAGGGTAGCGGCGATGATAAAGAAGATCCAGCCAAGGATAAACCTCCTGAGACACAGCCAAAGCACCGACGCCAGCGGCACCGCTCTAAATCACGCAGTGGAAAAGACAGCAATACCGGCCCAGGAGGCAACAACACTCTGGACGATGCCGAAGACAAACAAGAACCCGTCGAGCCGACCTCCGAACAGGACGACCGGGAAGATGGGCAAGTTAGCCCCGATGAACAGGCTGAAAACGAAGACTCAGAGGACAACAATTATCTTCCTCTCTCCAAGGATGAGGTGAGCCTCGGCAACGAGGATTTTATCGTGCCTGAGGAACCTCTCAAGCAGGAGCGCGTAAAGCGCCGGCTAATTGCCACTTCAAGGAGCCTGAAAAAGAAGCAGCAGTAGATTCAAGCTGATCAAGATTTGCTCAATGATAGATGGACTAATGTCCTGGAAGCCGAGGAATACGGCCTCGAACGCCCAACCAAAAGTTACCTGAAGCATAAACTGCTACCCCAATTTGACGACAAGGCCCTCGAGCCCGCACCATCAGCACGTAATGCGGCTGACCGACCACCTCGTGGCTGGGACAAAACGGCAACTCAAGCCGAACACCAACCCATATTACCTCGCCACAAAGGTAGAGATATAACAGCTCGGGGATATACACATGACCTGCGGCAAGACCTAGACAGTAGAGCAGGTCAGACCAGATCGATCTACGGATCACGGGGGTGGGCCCCGACGCACGATGATGGCTATCTAGCCGGACGCGACAAGCATAATCATGGACGAGCCGAAAACCGTAGACTAACTCCATCCGAGCTACATCACGACTTGGCCCAATATAGAGGCGCCACACACCCCTCTGCTTCACTGGTGAAGTAATGGAGCATGAATTCCCAGAAGGGTTCAACTCTATGAATATCGAATCATATGATGGAACAACTGACCCCGCAGTTTGGATTGAAGACTTCCGTCTCCATATCCACATGGCACGTGGCGATGATCTACATGCCATCAAATACCTCCCAATAAAATTAAAGAGACCAACCCGGCACTGGCTAAACAGCCTCCCAGAAAACTCCATTGGCAACTGGAAGACCTGGAAGACGCCTTTCGCGACAACTTCCAAGGTACATATGTCCGGCCTCCGGGCGCCGACGACCTCAGTCACATCATCCAACAGCCCGGAGAGTCAGCCAGGAAACTCTGGACTAGGTTCTTAATTAAAAAAACCAAATCATCGACTATACGAACGCTGAAGCCCTAGTGGCCTTTAAACATAGCGTCCGAGATGAGTGGCTAGCCCGTCACGGCTAAGAAAAGCCGAAATCTATGGCAGCTCTTACCGCACTGATGACCCGCTTCTGCGCGGGAGAAGATAGCTGGCTGACTCAACAAAACAATAGCACCAGCGATCCTGGCACCTCTGAGGTCAAGGACGGCAATGGTAAGCCTTGACACAATAAAAACAAGCGTCGAAACAATAATGTAGCAACCCAAGACACAGCGGTCAATGCCGGATTCAGTGGTTCCAAATCCGGTCAACGGAAGAAGCCATTCAAGGCAAACAAAGATGGCCCATCCAGTTTAGACAGGATCTTTGGACCGTACTGTCAAATTCATGGCAGCCCTGACAAGCCCGCCAACCATACCAACAGAAATTGTTGGGTTTTCAAACAAGCAGGCAAGCTCAATGTCGAACATAAAGGGAAGGGGCCGCCTAGCGACAACGAAGACAAGGAGACTCGCCAGCCAAATACAGGGGGACAAAAGCAATTTCCCCCCGGAGTAAAAACAGTAAACATGATATCTATGATGCATATCCCTACGAGGGAACGCAAGCGCGTACGTGAGGCGACTACGCCATAAAGCCGGTTGTATCAAAATTTAACCCATGGGCAGCCTGTTCGATCACTTTTGATTGTAATGACCACCCAACAGGTATCCGTCACAAAGGTTCGACAGCTCTGGTCCTCGACCCAATCATTGATGGATTCCACCTCACACGAGTCCTTCTGGACGGCGGCAGTAGCCTTAATTTGATCTATCAAGACACAATTTGCAAAATGGGCATTAATCCCGCAACGATCAAGCCCACCACAACTACCTTCAAAGGTGTAATACCTGGCAAAGAAGCTCATTGTACGGGCTCAATCACACCGGAAGTCGTCTTCGGTTTGCCGGACAACTTCCGAAGTGAAGTCTTAATCTTCGATATCGTTCCGTTTGCTGTGGATACCATGCACTGCTTGTGTGGACCGCGTCCGCTCGTTTCAATGTGGTCCCACACTATGCCTATCTAAAGTTTAAGATGCCCTGTCCACGCGGCGTCATAACGATGAATGGAAACACGGAACACCACCTCCGTTCCGAGGAGGATACCACGGCCATCACAGCCGAAGTACAAAGCGGACTCGTTAAACCGCATACCTCATCGGCCATTAAGCCACCGGCCTCTACTACACAAGAACGATCAATTTTAAAGCTGGATTAACAGTTCCGCATCCATCTTCGCCGCATATACCCGCGAAGTTCACATCACGCGTGCATCATTATGCACTTAAAATACCTTGGTCATCAGCGGAGGCACAATGCGGATGGGCCTACAGCACGGTTCGTCCTCCTACAACTTTTCTCCTTTCCTTTTAACTATTTTTTATATTTTGTCACAGATGAATCAAAACCTGTTCGTCCTATGGACCTGTACGGGCTCTTTCGGAGCCCAATTTCGTCCAGGCAACCAGAGATTGCTCTTTTTAAGGAATCGTCTTCACTAAGGCAAAGGTTGCGCAGACGTGCGACAGGAGGTCCAAAAGATTTCTTAGACCAAACACTCTATTTAAAACCTGGATATAGCCTTTTCCCTCAGCCTTCAACCCATGGCATGTAAAATGACATGGGTAGGGGTGTTATAATCTGTCAAAATGCGTTCAACGTATCAATCAGATTCCAGTGAACATAATCCATCTTCAGTACTTACTTTTCCTCATAGAACTGTATTTTACCTCCGCGGTGGTTTCACATACACACCTCGGCACTAATCGCCAGTGGCTCGATACGGCAACATATTAAATTGCCAACAAGTCCGAACAGCTCTACAGCATACTTCGACGTCATGAGTTCGGCATTATATGCATCAGCTCCGAATCATGTCTTTGGTCAATAGTTTGGTTGCCCGGCTCCTGTGCTTACTACCTTACGTTCCGCTCTATCGGCTAGGGTAGTAAAGGGAGAACTACTGCGATTGTGTTTCCGGTTCACCTGGTTAAACACCTCTGTAGAGAAAGCCAAAAACTGACTCTCATGATGCCGTGAGAGCTGGTCAACCACTCGGCTACTTAGTAAAATCTTTTGTGATTTCTTCCGTATAACACAAAGGACCGTTTTCCGGTCACCTATGTAGCGCAGCCGTATTCGGATAACCGCGTACATACAAGGGGCTATATCATAGACCCACTGCCAAACTCCTATGGCTAAGTGAAGGTGTTAAAGCCCTATAGTCCGATTGCCTAGTTTGCCGCACTGACACCTCCTTCACGGACCAAGACGTTGGGTCAAGTGTAGTCAGTTGCTATTCCGAACACCCCCGCATTATATGTGAGGGGGCTGAAGCCGACGAGTGGCAAACTTTCAGATTATAGATAATGGCCGCACAGGAGGAAATAACTTCTAGGAAAAAGGCATAAATATAACACAGCCTTAATATATCATAATATTGTTATCACAATTCTGATACATTCACTCGAACATAATATTTTTCGAGCACTGACCCTCAATCAGGCGGGCGCCCTCTAGGACATCCTCAAAATATTGTTCCGGCGTGCGATGGTCCTTGTCCTCGGGTGGACAGTTTGCGGCAACATCGGTGGCCTTCATTTTTGCCCAGTATGTTTTGACGCGGGCAAAGGCCATCCGTGCACCTTCAATGCACGACGACTGCTTAACAACGTCGATACGCGGCACCGCATCAACAAGTCGCTGCACCAAACCGAAATAACTGTTCGGAATTGGCTCAGTTGGCCACAGCCGGACCACGACTTCCTTCATGGCAGCTCCGGACACCTTGTGGAGCTCGGCCCACTGGGCCATTTGTTCGTTCAGCAACGACGGACGCCTTGGCACGTTGAACTGTGACCAGAAAAGCTTCTCCACTGCATGTCCGTCTTGCGCTTGGTAAAATTGCACCGCATCAGCGACACTCTTCGGCAGGTCCAAGAATGAGTCTAGAGAACTCCACAATTGATTAAGTAGGGCATACTTCGGGTCGCCAAATTTAGTTTGTAGTAGAAAGGGCTTACCAGCCGCTATCTCCCCAGCTTGCCGGATCTCCTCCCGAGCCGCTCTAGACTCGGACCATGCCTCTCGCGCCTCTTGTAAAGCCTTGTTAAGTTCGGCTGCCTTGGCTTTGTTATCCTTCTTGAGTGATTCACATTGGCCAGTGGCATCCTTCAGCTCTCGCGCCACGGTAGATATTCTCTCCTCGCCTTGGCGGCTGGCGGCTTGTTAAATCCTCTAACTTTCGGCTGCCTTCTTGACAGCCGCATTGCTCACTCTGGCTTGCTCCTTGGCCCACAAAGTTCAGCCCGAAGGGTCTCAACTGCAGCAGCACCATCTGCAATTATGCATGTCCCAGTATATAATTTTCAGCTCCGTGCTCATATTATTATTATACATGCATAAGCTGACTGCCCCAAAACATACATTGTGCCTCGTCGAGCCGCCTATGAACGAGAGTAATGTCCTCATCCGCTGACTCAAGTTTCTGCTTTAAATCCGCAACTTCCGCAGTGTGGGCAGTCGCCACCGACATAACAGCCTGTTTTCAAATTAATCATGTTATTTCCTGAGCATATCTTTTTGATCCTCTGATTGCCTCCCCGTAGAAGCCGACCAGAGTCTCAGGGGCTACTATCTATACACAGGCACATTCTTCATGTAAAGCATGGTCAAGATATTGCATTACATACCTCGAAGCCTCATAGTAGGCCCGTGAAGGCTTCATTCAATCCGCTTCTTGCGGATAGAATCCTCTCAACTACCGTACCCATTAAGGTACAATGTTCCTCCGAGATGGACACATTTTGCAACATGTCCATCAACATATCCGGCGCCTCCGGATTCCTGGAAGCGGCTGCGGTACGAAATCCCTTCGAAGGGATATGTTTGCTCGACCCTAGAGTCGTCTTCGGCAGTAAACCGGATAGTCCGGGGCCTTTATTGTTGGTCCCTGAAGGGGCTGCACACCCCGGACCCTTGACGACCGAAGTATCACCTTCGGGCGCTGTCTTCATTGCCCCCCGTGCCACTTGATGATCGGGGGAGACCCTCTGGGACGACACCTCAAAGTCGTCCGCCCTAAGGGGCGAGGGAGCCTGTGGAGGCGTCTTGCTTTCCATCATTTTCGGAAGCAGGTCACCCGAGGAAGAGGACTGTTGAGGAAGACTGCGGGACGGACTGCAAACATATATTTAAAATGTTACCCTTGTAACCTGGAAAGAACGGGATATATCTAGAATACCCTTGTTCACTTACAATTCGGCGAAAGGATTGTCCTTACGGAGGAACTGTGCGACAACGTTGTCTTCCGAACCCAAACCATCTAACAGGGACATCTTCCCTCTCTTGGGAGCCTCCACCTCCAAATCTTCGGAGGCGGTCCTTTTCTTCCCATAGGGAGAAGGTGAGGGAGTCCTGGATTAGGGGGTATCCGGACAGCCGGATTATATACTTTGTCCGGACTATTGGAGCGTGAAGATACAAGATTCAAGACTTTGTCTCGTGTCCAGATGGGACTCTCCTTTGCGTGGAAGACAAGCTTGGCGATCTGGATAATATATTTCCTTCCTTGTAACCGACTCCATGTAAACCCTAGCCCTCTCCGATGTGTATATATACCGGAGAGGATGGTCCTTAGAAGGCCGATCACGATCACGATCACAATCATAATCATCATAGGCTAGCTTCTAGGGTTTAGCCTCTACGATCCCGTGGTAGATCTACTCTTGTACTACTCATATCATCAATATTAATCAAGCAGGAAGTAGGGTTTTACCTCCATCAAGAGGGCCCGAACCTGGGTAAACATTGTGTCCCTTGCTTTCTGTTACCATCAGCCTAAGACGCACAGATCGGGACCCCCTACCCGAGATCCGCCGGTTTTGACACCGACATTGGTGCTTTCATTGAGAGTTCCTACGTATACGCATTTGCAAGGCTCGATGGCTCCTTCAATCATCGTCAACAACATGGTCGAGGTGAGACTTTTCTCCCGGACATATCTTCGTGTTGGCGGCTTCTCACTGCGGGCCAATTAAGCAGCCATCTGGAAGCAGGTCGGCGGCTACACCTCGGCCACTAGTTCAGGTTCGAAACCTGAACTACACGGCTGATATCCGCGGAGACTTGATCTTCAACGGATTCGGGCCTGTGCCGAGGCGCTGGGCCAGTCACGATGAGCACGGCTTAGACCTGCTGTCGGACAATGCTCGGGATGTCATCCCTGCGGCAGATCCGGACCTAAATCCGGAGCAGACCGTGTTGCCTAAGGACGGAGGGATGGACCCCGCCCTGCAGGCCACACACTCATCGGCGGTAGAGCCGAACACAGGCCTCGCCCCAAAGAAGCCTGTGACACCGGACCACCGGACTCGTATCCGGCTGTAGGTTCCACTCCATGCTCTCCTGAGCCCGCCGAACCTGGTTGGGCCCCTGTAATGGAGTTCACCGCCGCGAATATCTTCCAGCACTCGCCCTCTGGCGACGTGCTGAACTCGTTAAAGTCTCTCTCTTTGTCAGGAGGCTCTTGGCCGAACTATGTCCGGCTCGAGTGGGAAGCAGGCGACGAAGGAATTCGTGGCCCACCCACCACCCACTTCATTGCCACGGTCGATGATCTAACCGACGTGCTTGATTTCGACTCCGAAGACATCGACGGTATGGATGACGATGCAGGAGAAGAACAGGAACACCGCTCACGGGGCGGTGGACAGCTACCTCCTCATACGATATATATATGGTGGACACTCCAAAGGAAACCAAAGGCGATGAGGCAACGGAGGATAACCTCTCAGGGAGAAAAGCAAAGCATGGGCGTCGTCGGCGCCGCTCCAAGCCCCTCCACAACAATACCGGCCCAGGAGACGAAAACAATCGGGATGGTGCCGAAGAGGAATACAACTCGATCACCGCCTTGAACAGGCCGAGCGGTGAAGACGGGCAGGTCAGCCTGCATTTAACAGTAACAGAGCGGATATCCGGAGGAGGACAGCTACATGCCCCCCTCCGAAGCGAGATCAGCCTCGGCGACGACGAGTTCGGCGTGCCTGAGGACCCCGTCATGCAGGAGCGCTTCAAGCGTCGGCTTATGGTCACTGCGAGGAGCCTGAAAAAGAAGCAGAAGCAACTCCAAACTGATCAAGACCTGCTCACAGATAGATGGACTGAAGTCCTGGCAGCCGAAGAATATGGACTCGAGCGTCACACGGCTGACCGGCCACCTCGTGGCCGGGATAAAACGGCGTATCAGCCCGAACACCAGCCCGCACCCCCACGCCAATACACTACGGCCCGGGGCAATAGGCAAGACCTGCACGATATACTGGAAAACAAAGCAGGACAGCCAAGATCGATCTACGGATCGCGGGGGCGTGCCCCAACACGCGACAATGATCGTCACGGCGGATACACTATCAACAAGTCCGGCCGGGCCGAATACAGCCATCCAGAGCAATTCGAACTGCGTAGCCACATAGCCCGCATGAGGCGCACACCCCTCCGCTTCACCGACGAAGTGATGGATCATGAATTCCCAGAAGGGTTCAAACCCGTAAACATCGAATCATACGATGGCACAACAGACCCCGCAGTATGGATCGAAGATTTCCTTCTCCACATTCACATGGCCCGCGGAGATGATCTACACGCCATCAAGTATCTTCCCCTTAAGCTCAAAGGACCTGCCCGACACTGGCTAAACAGCCTGCCCACAAATTCCATTGGCAGTTGGGAAAACCTGGAAGATGCGTTCCTCGACAACTTCCAGGGCACATATGTGCGACCACCGGACGCTGATGACTTGAGCCACATTACTCAACAGCCCGGAGAGTCAGCCAGAAATTACGGACTCGGTTCCTAACTAAGAACCAAATAGTTGATCGTCCGGACGCCAAGCCTTGGCGGCCTTTAAGCATAATATCCGTGATTTAGTGGCTCGCCCGACACCTCGGCCAGGAAAAACCCAAGTCAATGGCAGCTCTCACGACACTAATGACCCGCTTTTGCGCGGGCGAGGACAGCTGGTTGGCTCGCAGCAGCACTACGCCACATTCTGGCACCTCGGATGTTCGTGACAATAACGGCAAGCCACGGCGCAACAGACATAAGTGACGGAACAATGGTGACAACACTGAAGACACGGCAGTCAATGCTGGATTTAGCGGATCCAAGTCTGGTCAGCAGAAGAAGCCGTTCAAAAGAAACAATCAGGGACCGTCCAGTCTGGACCGCATACTGGAACGCTCGTGCCAAATTCATGGCACCCCGGACAAGCCGGCCAACCACACTAATAGAGACTGCTGGGTGTTCAAACAGGCCGGTAAAATAAACACCGAAAACAAGGACAAGGGGCTGCATAGCGACGATGACGAGGAACCCTGGCGTCCGAACACGGGGGGACAGAAGAAATCTCCTCCCCAGGTGAAACGGTCAATATGATCTACGCCACCCACATTCCCAAGCGGGAACGGAAGCAAGCACTACGGGACGTCTATGCGATGGAGCAAGGGCACCCAAATTCAACCCTTGGTCAGCTTGTCCGATCAACTTTGATCGTAGGGATCACCCTACCAGCATCCGTCACGGCGGCTCAGCCGCATTGGTCCTAGACCCAATCATCGACGGATTCCACCTCATGTGAGTCCTCATGGACGGCGGCAGCAGCCTGAACCTGCTTTATCAGGACACAGTGTGCAAAATGGGCATTGACCCTTCAAGGATCAAGCCCGCCAAAACCACCTTTAAAGGTGTAATTCCTGGAGTAGAGGCCCGCTGCACGGGCTCTATAACATTGGAAGTGGTCTTCGGATCTCCGGATAACTTCCGAAGCGAAGAGTTAATCTTCGATATCGTCCCTTTCCATAGTGGTTATCACACACTGCTTGGGCGAACCGCATTCGCTAGATTCAATGCGGTACCACTCTATGCATACCTCAAGCTCAAGATGCCAGGACCGCGCGGGGTCATAACAGTCAGCGGAAACATGGACCGCTCTCTCCGTATAGAAGAGCATACTGCAGCCCTCGCGGTGGAAGTACAATGTAGCCTCCTCCGACAAACCACCAACCCGTCGACGACAACCTCGAGCACCATCAAGCGAGTCCGGAGCACCCCACAGCAGGATCACCAGGCACGCCAAGAGCGCGACTAGCAGTCCGGCCTCCGCTCAAGCCCCAGCAAAGCAGCATTCGTGCCACGCGTACACAATTACGCACTCAAAATACCATGGGCATAGGCAGAGGCGCAGCAGTGACTCAGTCAACAGTGCGGGATAACCGCAACATACCTTCATAACCCTCCCTTTTTATCTTTTAGGACACTGCTTTAGGGCAACCTCTTCAGATGAGCCGGATTGTCGGACTTACACAGGAGAGAAAACCAAGGAGGCAACAGGCTTTGCGCACAAAAGGAAATACCCAGGTGGAATCGGTTCACGATCGTTATACCTGTTTTATATACCTACATGCAGCCTGCCCTTGGATAGGACATGTTAAATAGTCCTATTTACATCTGCTTAAACGCACCAATTGTAAACATACGCTTAAACGTATTATTCATCAATGGGAGATAAATATATAGCGTCAGCTTATTCTTCCTATTTGCGCATTTTTCTTACAAATGTTTATTTAATATTGCATCCGTACACCTTGGTACGATCAGTTGGCCAGGGGCTTTTTATGGTGCCCCATAATGTGGCCAAACAAGTCCGAACACTTTCAACAGTGCAGCACCCCGAGCGTATAGCACTATATGCATCAGCTCCAAATCACGTATTGGGTCAATAGTTGGGTTTGCCCGGCTCCCTTGTTTTGGTACCTTACGTTCCGTTATATCGGCTAAGGTAGCGCAGGGAGAACTACTGCGATTGTGTCCCGGTTCTTCTGGACGAGCACCTCAGTAGAGGAAGCCGAAACCTGACCGGCATGACGCGGCGAGAGCTGGTCGCTGTTCGAGAGGTCCTAAAATCCTTAAAGAATTTTTCCGCTTTAGGCGAGGAATCGGCCTCGTCCGATTTAGGCGTATATAGCGCCCTAATTCGGCCCTCCGAATTCTAGGTGCTTCGCCGAAATTTAAAATTGTAGACTTCTATGGCTAAGTGAAAGTTATAAAGCTGCATAGTCCGATTGCCTTGTTAAGCTATTTGGATACCTCCTTAAGGGTCCAAAAATTTCTATAAAGAGTATCCGGGTTTTTCTAGGAACACCCCGGTACTAGTTACATGGGGGCGGAAGCCGACGACTGGCCTAATTTCAGAATCCTATAAACATCCGCACAGAAGGTAATATTTTAAATCAAACAACGCTACATAGCACAAGTAACTTCGTTTTTATATATTACAACAACGCCAGAGGTACATTTACTCAAGGATTGTGTCCTTGGTACATTCATCGGCCACGAGACGAGCGCCCTTCATAACGCCATTGTAATATTTCTCAGGATAGTGATGCGCCTTGCCCTCCGGTGGCCCGTCCTTCACCAACTTCTCCGCATCCAGCTTGCCCCAATGCACCTTCGCGCGGGCAAAGGCCCGGCGGGCACCCTCAATGCGAACGGATCGCTTGATAACTTCAAGCCACGGACAGGCATCCATCATCCGCTTGATCAGGCCGAAGTAGCTAGTGGGCAAGGGCTCACCAGGCCACATCCGGACTATGAAATCTTTCATAGCCACTTCGGCCGCCCTGTGGAGTTCAACCAACTACTTCAGTTGGTCACCCAGAGGCATTGGGTGTTCGGCCCCAGCATACTAGGACCAGAACAACTTCTTCGTGGAGCTCCCCTCCTCGGCACGGTAGAACTCCGCGGCATCTGATATGTTGCATGGCAGATCAGTGAATGCCCCTGGAGAGCTCCGAGTTTGGGTAAGTAAAAGAAACGCCTCCTCCACATGCTCGCTTTGCATAAAGAATGTCTTACCCGCCGCTATCTTCTTGGCCGCCTGGATTTCCTGTTGTGCCTTTTCGGCTTCGGCCTTGGCGTCTATCACACTGACAAGGGCCTTCGCAAGCTCAGTCTCTTTCATCTTAAGATCATGCTCCAAGGACTCGAATTGTTGGCCGAGTTCCTGGAGCTCTTTCTGTACCTCGCCCACTCTAGCATCTTGCTTTTTGCGCTCCTTGCGCTCCAGAGCCACCTTGTCCTCGGCCTCAGACAATGCTTTCTTCAGAGACGCCACTTCGATGGTGGCCCTTGTTACAAAGTCACGATGCTTTGTCGTTAGAATAACCAATTTTCCTATTCTTCACTATATGAGAGCGGGGAATTACTCACCTTTTCTCTCTTCGAGCTGCCTCTTCGTGAGGTCGAGCTCTCCCTGCGCCTGCTCCAGGTCCCGTTTTAGTCCGGTGACCTCGGCCGTGCGGACAGCAGTGGCAAGCATCATAGCCTGCTTATTCATAAAGACTTACTATTAGGCTCCTGTGGATTATAATTGACCCTCCGTTTGGCTTTTCTTTCCGAACACCAAACAGAGTATCAGGGGCTACTACCTATCGGGTGGTAATTTCACACATTTTTATTACTTACCTCAAGCCTGTCAGGAGGCTGGTGCAAGCTTCGGTTAGTCCGCTCTTGGCGGACAAAACCTTCTGAATCACCGCACTCATAAGAGTACGGTGCTCTTCATCCATGGAAGCGCCGTGAAGCGCTTCCAGCAGACAATCCGATGCCTCGGGCGTAACGGAAGTCTTCGGCACGGACGGCTCGCCCTCCCTAACAAGGGGCTGCCCGCCTAAGTCCGGAACCATTGGAGGTTCCGGAACAGTATTCGGCTGAGAGCCCGGCTTACTGCGGCTCTCATCAACACGATTCGCGGGGATCTTGAACCCCGCGTGTCCGACGTCTGGAATTCCGCCTTGGGGCGCCTCCAGAGTCACCTCCCCCCGCTCTGGGAGCCTTTGGGACAACACCTCCGTGTCATCCGCAGGCTGAGGAGTAGTGGCCGTCGGGAGCGAGTTCATCGCTGAAGCACTCAAGGACCCATCTGAAGACGATACCTCGGGATGGACCCTGGCCGGACTGCATATATGTTCGGCGTTATAACAAGACTATGAAACAAAGTTGCGCTGAAGTACAATAGAGTTCGGAGACTCACGATCTCGCTAGGGGCTTCCCCCTGGGCAGCCACTCTTCATCACTGTGAGCGGCCGTGGTGGAGTAGTCCGGAAGGGACGCCTTTCCCGTCTTGGACGCCCTAGCCTCCCCCTCCGGGGTGGCTTTCCTCTTCTTCTCCTCCCCATTGCGGGGAGGCATAACTTCTTCATGTTTCCCCCGCCTCCATGGAGGAATCTGCCGTCGTCTTGGGGCAGCGTGGGTATGACGGCCTTGCGCCGGGGGCCTTTCCCAGCCCCCTGGTCCGCCTTCCTAGGTCCCCCATCCTCTCCGGATGGGGCGGCCTCTTCCTCTTCTTCCTCCCCTTCGGGGGAGGAGTGTGCCTCATCGTCCTCGGACAAGGCGTCCGGTACGACCTTACGCCGGAGACCCTTTCTATTCTCTAGGGCCTTCTTTTCCGGCGCCTTGTAGGGCGCCGGGACTAGCATGTCCGTCAGGAGAGCATCGGCTGGACCTTCCGGTAGCGGAGCCAGACAGTCAATCCGCTCCGCTGTCTCCACATAATCCTGATCAAATACACACAATGACTTAAGACTCCCCCATGAATATATTAGGAAGAACTGAATCCGGTGGTAGTCATAAAACTCACCGGACGGGGGGGCCGCATGACATGAAGTCCGCGGTCCTCGGATGTGGGGGGAGGAACTTCGGAGGCCTTGAACAGCACCTTCCATGCGCCTTTGTGCGTCATGTCATAGAGCTTTCGAAGCGTCTGGTGTTCGGCTGGGACGTACTCCCACAGATTGAATACCCGTCTTTGGCACAGGAGAATCCGGCGGACAAGCATGACCTGGACCACGTTGACAAGCTTGATGTTCTTGTCCTTCATATTTTTGATGCAGTTCTGGAGTCGGGTCAGCTCTGCAGGTTCGCCCCAGGTCAGGCCCTTCCTTTCCCGATGGGTGAGCAGCGTGGGGTCCTGGTCGGAATCGGGGCCGCCGCCCAGTTGGCGCCGCGCGGCTCGGTGATGTAGAACCACCCCGATTGACACCCTTTCACGGTCTCCGCGAAGGAGCCGTCAAGCCAGGTGACGTTAGGCATCTTGCCCACCACGGCCCCTCCGCACTCCGCTTGCTGGCCGCTCACGATCTTCGGCTTCACGCAGAAGATTTATAGCCACAAGCCAAAGTGAGGCTTGATGCGGAGGATGGCCTCGCACACGACGATTAACACTGAGATGTTGAGGACGAAATTGGGGCTAGATCATGGAAATCTAGCCCGTAGTAGAACATGATCCCGCGGACGAAGGGATGAAGTGGAGATCCTAGTCCACGGACGAAGTGGGCGACAAACACGACCCTCTCATGAGGTTCCGGAGTTGGAATGATCTACCCAGCATCCGGTAGCCGGTGCGCGATGTCTGCGGCCAAGTATCCGGCCGCCCGAAGATTCGCAATATGCTTCTCCTTCACGGTGGAGGCCACCCACTTGCCTCCTGCTCCGGACATGTTTAGCTGTGCGGAGAAGACATGTGATAGGGCGCTGGAGCTCGAGCAGGCAAGGGTGAGCAAAAGGAGGAAGAAAGCGTGGGTGAAAATGGGGAACCCTTATCCCTTTATAGAGGCGACGAAAGCGGTGCGCCTCCCCACTTGCCCGTTGAGAATCGCTTATTTCCCAAGCGCCTCGATTGATGGTGCGGTTGGGTTACCCATACCCGTATTGATGAGAATCCCGTGATAAGGGGACACGATCTCTGCTTTGACAAGACGTGTCAAGGAAACCGCCTCGCAATATGCGTTGTGGCTGGTTGTGGGAAAACGGTTCGAAATGACCCGACCGTAATGACATGTCACGTTGTTGAAAAAAAGTTGTCAGCAGATTGCATTTGTGAAATATCATTTTCTCTACGTTGGTATGTGAAGATCATTTTGCAGATCCGGACATGATTTAAGTGTTCGATAATTACTTTGGAGTATTCGGAGATGGAACCCACCTTGCAATGCCAAAGACAAGACTGCGCGCCGGACTCATCGTCATTGAAGCCTGGTTCAGAGGCTACTGAGGGAGTCCTGGATTAGGGGGTATCCGGACAGCCGGATTATATACTTTGTCTGGACTATTGGAGCGTGAAGATACAAGACTCAAGACTCTGTCCCGTGTCCGGATGGGACTCTCCTTTGCGTGGAAGACATGCTTGGTGATCTGGATAATATATTTCCTTCCTTGTAACCGACTCCATGTAAATCCTAGTCCTCTCCGGTGTCTATATAAACCGGAGAGGATGGTCCTTAGAAGGCCGATCACGATCA
This sequence comes from Aegilops bicornis, assembly GCA_021605145.1. Taxonomy (NCBI): domain Eukaryota; kingdom Viridiplantae; phylum Streptophyta; class Magnoliopsida; order Poales; family Poaceae; genus Aegilops; species Aegilops bicornis. Next base: position 449,441,945 of record CM038671.1, on the reverse strand, counting down.
CGGTCACAATCATAATCATCATAGGCTAGCTTCTAGGGTTTAGCCTCTATGATCTCGTGGTAGATCTACTCTTGTACTACTCATATCATCAATATTAATCAAGCAGGAAGTAGGGTTTTACCTCCATCAAGAGGGCCCGAACCTGGGTAAACATTGTGTCCCTTGCTTTCTGTTACCATCAGCCTAAGACGCACAGATTGGGACTCCCTACCCGAGATCCGCCGGTTTTGACACCGACAGAAGGGATATTAGCTTCGCCTTCCCCTTCATCTTCAGAAGAGGGAATTCTGGTCTCCCCGGACATAGCATCCGGTGTACCTTTAGAGTGGGGGCCGACTTTGGCATTTTTTGCTCTTCTCTTTGTCCTCCTTCGCCGACACTTGATACATCATCGGGGCCAACATCCTTGTCAGCATAGGATCAGCTTAGTCTTCGGGAAGAGGAGCCGAACACCTAGTTTGTTCTGCCTTCTTTATCTATCCCTGGTCGAAGGCAGGTTACTCAGAATATTGATACGGGATAATAAACTAAGCTGTGTTCAGGAGCCAAGTACTTACCAAGGTATCCGGATGGTTGCAGTCGAGGCCGATGTCCTCGGTTGTATCCGGCCACTGCTTTCGGGTCCCAAAGAATAACTTCCACATCCCTTTGTGCGTCGTGCCGAAGAAGTGGTGGAGGGTCCGTGGTTCTTCCGGATTGAACTCCCACATGCGGAGAGCTCGTCACTGGCATGGCAGGACCCGACAGACTAGCATTACCTGGATCACGTTGATGGGGCCGGTGTCCTTTTCGAGGAGGCTCCGGATACGGCTTTGTAGCGTCTGCACTTCATCAATTGACCCCCAGTCCAGCGCCTTATTAATCCATGATGCAAGTCGTAATGGAGGGCCATATCAGAATGCAGGTGTAGTTGCCCACTTGGTACCACGTGGTTCAGTGATGTAAAACCACTCCCGCTGCCAGAGGTTGGAAGTTTCCATGAAGGAGCCCCTTGGCCAAAGAGTATTGGCGAGTTTGCTCACCATAACACCACCACACTCCGTTGGCTCCCCGTCAATTACCTTCGGCTTCACATTAAAGGTCTTGGTCCATAAGCCGAAGTGTGGGGAATTGCGGAGAAAGGCCTCGCACGTGACAATGAATGCCGAGATATGAAGAAAGGAGTCCGGAGCTAGATCGTGAAAATCTAGCCCGCAATATAACATGAGGCCACGAACAAAGGGGTGGAGAGCGAACCCTAGCCCCCGGAGGAAGTGGGAGATGAATACGACCCTCTCGCCGGATCTGGGTGTAGGAATAACCTGCCACCTAGCAGGGAGCCTGTGGAGGATTTCCACGGTCAGGTACTTTGCCGCCCGGAACTTCGCGATATCCTCCTCTGTGACAGAAGAGGCCACCCACCAGCCTTGAAGGCTGGTCCGGTCATGACTGGGAGGCTTGGAACGATTGAGTTGAAACCCGTGCGTTGGAGCTCGAGGTTGGAAAAGTTGAGGAAGAGGTAGGCGTAGAGGAGAAAGACGGGTCAGTGCCCCTTTATAAAGGCGATGAATATCGAACGCCTCCTCATGGGCCTTAAAACTTGCCTGTTCCCAAGGAATCGTGCCAACGGGGTGGTTGGACTACCCACACCCATATTGATGAGAATCCCGCAATAAGGGGAGACGATCTCTGCTTCGACAAGACGTTCCTATAAAACGGCATCTTGAAACATGGAGCGGGGGGCTAAAACGGTTCAAAATAATGACCGGGCAGTGACGTGTTGTCATGCTGCAAAAGATGTCAATAGATTGCACTCGTGAAATATTATACTCTCTCTGTGTGTGTGTGGTACTTGTTTTGCAGAGCCGGACACATTTTCTGTGTTCGAAGGCTGTTTAGGAGTATTCGGAGGAGGAACCCGCCTTGCAATGCCGAAGACAATTTGCGCGCCGGACACATCGTCATTGAAGCCTAGTTCAGGGGCTACTGAGGGAGTCCTGGATTAAGGGGTCCTCGGGTGTTCGGACTATGTAACATGGGCTGGACTAATGGGCTACGAAGATACAAGACACAAGACTTCTTCCCGTGTCCGGATGGGACTCTCCTTTGCGTGGATGGCAAGCTTGGCGTTCGGATATGTAGATTCCTTCCTTTATAAACCGACTCTGTACAACCTTAGGCCCCTCCGGTGTCTATATAAACCGGAGGGGTTAGTCCGTATAGGTATTCACAATCATATAGGCTAGACATCTAGGGTTTAGCCATTACGATCTCGTCGTAGATCAACTCTTGTAATCCTCATATTCATTAAGATCAATCAAGCAGGAAGTAGGGTATTTCCTCCATCAAGAGGGCCCGAACCTGGGTAAACATCGTGTCCCCTGTCCCCTGTTACCACCGAACCTAGACGCACAGTTCGGGACCCCCTACCCGAGATTCGCCGGTTTTGACACCGACACTCATGCGTTGTCAGGATTCCCTCCCAGATGCTCGGATTGCTGGGTTCGACCTACACCAAACCATGCGTATCTCATCCTTAACTACCTTCCCTTCATGGTTGTTGTCTGTATCGAGAGGTAGGCACCACATCTAAATTGTACATTATCCTATATTGAAAACACACATCACCCCTTCCAAACGGACATCATTTTGGGCCGCATGCAATAGTTGCTGGTTTTGTGGTCCCTCTCATGCGATTTTTATGATGGTTCAATCTATTGTCCCAAGCGGTTTATCGACAACAACAACTGTCATTTGACGAAACGATAGATTCATTGGAACGTCTTATGGTAGGTCATGGCGACATGCATGTATGACCAAAGTATCGATCATTATGTGGATCCGCCCCGCTGACACGAAGTGGGAGGTGGTGGGCCAAGCATACCAGCTAGGTACGACATTATGTCATTATATATATCCTAGCTAGGTGGTTGTTAGGGTGTTTTCGGGTTTGCGAGGCAGGTGCCACCAAAGTTATGCATTGTGTATTTAAAGTTTTAAACATCCCCAATATTCATACATATATTTGGCCACTTGCAGGTGGTTCTTGACTTCTGCCCCTCTCATCGATCTTCAACGACGCGCCCAACCGTGGGCCCGCACGGTCAAAGTTGTGCATTAGAATTTTGAACATCACAGACCACCCTTTTCACTCATATATATTTGGGCCACATGCTGGTGTGGCTGTCTTTTGACCCTCTCTAATGTTATCTTTTGCTGCAAAGACTCTGATGACGCTCAACGGACACGGGGTGTAATATCTTAACCATGTGCGATACAACTGCGGTGTGAATCACCACGCCCGTGCAATCGCGAGCAAATTAAGGTGGAGGTACTGGCTCAACATACATGTGCGATGCAAGTGCGCTGAAATCACCACGACCGCGCAAGTGCAGGCAAATTAAGGTGGAGGTACTGGCTCAACCGTGTGCGATGCAAGTGCGCTGAAATCACCACGACCACACAAGCGCGGGCAAAGGGTGGAGGTACTGGCTTAACAGTGTGCGATGCAAGTGCGCTGTAAAACCACCACCAGTGAAAGCTAAAGGCGGGTAAGTTTATTTGGAAATTAGTATGAAGCGTGTGCGATAGACCAGCTAGCTAGAAATATAAAAAAACAAACTACTCGCCTTGAGCGTTGCAAAATCGGCGGATCCGCGCCACTTTTCCTTATTATCATACACGCATATTGTTATTGGACCGTGCGAGATCTTGGGCACTCCCGCCCTGCATCAATTCCTTTACCCAAATTTTAGTACCCGTCGTACTTCAACCGTCGCCCACACTCCTCCAGCACCGACCTTATAGTAAAATTGTAGTAGCCAAGGAATTTGAACCGTCGCCCTCCCTCGTCCACCACCATATCCACCCACCATTACTAAAATTTTCAGTAGCCGTGACGTATCCTCAAACACCAACCCCCCTCCATAGTACCCCACCCGCCCCCTCCCCCCTCAAACCCTAGCTCGCCGCCGCCACCGCCGCTGCCAACCTCTGCCAGTTTGCCCGTTCCTCCTAGCTTAGATAATAAAGTTCAGGTTACCCAGCGATTCCCATACCGTCGCCCCACTCCCCTGAGTTTTTAGATGAGGCCTGCGGTGTCCCTCCCCGCCAGATCCACATCCCCTGCTCCAGAATGTCACAGCCTAAGCTCGACCACGTATACGGGGGAGTCCGATGAGCGTTCGGACAAGAAGAGGTTTATCATGGCCTCTCTGGCGGACGTTGGCGAGGTGGCCGCCGTTCTCCCCGACCTGTCGATCCCGGAGCAACACGTCGCCGCGGAAGCCGGCAAAGACGTTGACTACTTTGCCATGCCGAAGGCTTCATGTAAGCGGGCTAGCATATTACTATATCTCGGGAAAGCTAGCTACGACATCAAGCTCTTCCACACCGACGGCTTCACGCGGGCCATGTCACAGGTTAAGTGGTCCATCCCCAACCCCTCTGGTTCAACCGCCGTCGATCTCTTCGACGGCCCTGCCGCTGATCTCCTCCGCCAAGCGGTCAAGGATTTGCGAGCTTTATACACCATCGAGCCCATTTTGTCATTTCTAAAGGACATGTTCTACGGCGGCGGCTTGGGATCCTCAGTTGCCAAGTCAGATCTCAGCGACCACGACCACGAGCACGAGGAGGGCACCCACGAAGGTTCTTCCAAGGTGAAACAACGCACCATGGGTCTGTGCTCTTCCAACTGGAAGGACCCCGTCCATGAAATGTGAGGCAACATTCTATTAGCAAATCTTACCTTTTCTAGCTTGCCAACCCATACCCTTTGTTGTAGTAGCATTTGTCGTGCGGTGCTTTAACTATGACGTGTTTAATTATTTCAGCTATGCAAAAATGTATTGTTCAATAGGTCTATGTGATGTTTAAGTATGAATTGTCCACTTCAGTTTCACGAATGGCTATATTTGGTTGTTTATAGTGAGTAGATGCCTTGTTTATCTGTATTTGGTTATTAAGTTGGTTGGAGTGAGCATTTTTTCAGTTATCGAGCATATGCCTTGTTTATCTATATTTGGTTCTTAGTTTGGTTGCAGTGAGCAGTCCAGTTATCAAGAAGATGCTTTGTTTATCTGTATTTGGTTGTTAGGTTGCTTTTTTAGCATTTGTCCAGTTATCAAGCAGATGCCTTGTTTATCTGTATTTGGTTGTTAGGTTGCTTTTTTTAGCATTTGTCTAGTTATCAAGCAGATGCCTTGTTTATCTTTATCTCGCTTGTTAGGTTGGTTGCGATGAGCATTTGTCCGGTTTTCAAGCATATGCCCTGTTTATGTGTATTTGCTTGTTAGGTTGGTTGCGGTGAGACTACATCCAGTTTTCAATGGCTATATTTGGTTGTTATCTGGTCATTTATGCCTTGTTTATTTCAATCATTCACAATGTGTTGTTCATTATGTGCAAGTCGACCTTTGTGTCATCGACTACATCAATACCAGTTTGAACGGCTATATTTGGTTCTAGTTATGCCTGGTGTAGTTAACACATGCCCTTTATTTCAGTCTTACACATTTATCAGGTGTGATGTTTAAGCATTACCTACGTTCTATTCATTTTCAACAATACCAGTTTGAATTGCAATATTTGATGGCTGTTAAGCTTCTTTGTCGGTAACATTGCCTTCCATTTTATATCTGCTTTAATAGCATGCTGAAACCAACACATTCAAGCTATCATTTGGAGATGGTGTTGTTTACCTTTGCTATATTTGTTTGATGTTAAGGTTGCTGTACTTATCATGCATTTCCACTACTTATGCAGGACAACAACGGGAGTGGCCACCATTTTCCGCCGAGGTTAGCTTCATCCCTCGGCTTGTACTACCCCCCGTTGTTCCATATTGTAGTGCATATAGATACATGCATGGACACTAGTTAGCTTCTAATATTGACTTGTTGCTTGTAGGTACATATGCCCTTGGAAAGGATCCACGCATCGACCCTTTTTGCGTATGGGGCAATGAGATATTTATGAACAAGCATCAAGTGAGGAAACTGATAAGGAATATTAGCAAAAAGATACGAATGGTGGCAAGCAAATTATTTGTTTATGCTCTATCCAACACAACAGTGAGCTGTAGGATGGTAACTACAAGCTCTGCAGCCTTCTATTTTTACTGCCCATAATGAGTTGTTAGACAACAATGTCTGAATCTTTTTCGTTCCCAGTGGTTCCCGAAGCAGTTCACTCAAAATTACCTCGCAAAGTACATGATTGGTGGACACGCAATGAAGGTTAAAGTATTTCATCCGGACTACAATGAGCATCGAGAAGTCCTAACGAAGACAGTGAAGGATGGACGGGCAGCCATCACAAGGGGTTGGCCTAGAGTCATGCGCGCATTATGCGTGGAGGAGGGCACAATATGGGCATTCCGCTTCACCTTCTCCAGCAACCAGAATGTCTTTCTCCTCTCTCTTTACAGTCTTTAGTGCAACTATGGTTCATCATTCTTTACTTGGTGCTCCTGCAGTTCTTCAGTATATGTACCTGTGCATCAAATTATTCATTCGTGGTTGAACCTATATTTGTAATAAACATGGTTGTATATGAAATAAGTGATTGCCTACTTTCAAATTCACAACATGTGATTTTTAAATTAGGGATTAATTAGGGATTACACTGCATACAGTTTGCAAAAGTGAAACGTCTGTGATATACGTGGAGATCAGAAACGTTTCTAGGATTCACTACGTGTGCGATCAATCTCCACTGCACACACGACTTTCTCTTCAAAACTGTTTGCACTAGGCCACCTTGCGCAAACGTTTACTACATAAAAATTGTGTGTGATGGACAGCCTTTGCCACAGTTTCTTCTATGCACCGTGTGTGATGCATTCAATAAAGCAAACGATAAAATTATTAATATCGTGTGCAATGGCAACGCTATCACAAATGATTTAACGGGAAAAATTGTGTGTGATGTACCTGTGAACGGAAACATTTTCCTTGGAGCGACTGTGTGGGATGTACATATGAACGGAAATGTTTAGCGGGGACTGACTGTGTGGGATGTACTTGCGACCGGAAACAATTTCTCCTGTATAATTGTATTTTTTAGCTCTGCTATATGTATTTCCGTATTTGAGCACTCGCCGGTAGCACACGACCTCACTTTGCCGAGCGTGTGTGCCAGGAGGGCATATCCCCGACGGTTTCTGGGTCGTGTGGGAAGGACTCCCCTATCGCCCACACTCACTTGGCGACGGTTCCAAATGCCATCGCAGAAAGGGGTTAAAAACAGTTTGTATAGCACCGGCGTGTACCAGTGATGATAAGCAACCAAGCAAACATTTTGATAGACATGGTGCAACAACTCTTCTAGATCCAACTGAGTATGGGGTTGGTTAGAATTGGTTGGTGTGCAAAATCATAAAATTTCTTGGCAGAGTAGTCTGAAACCTTACCATGTCTCCAAGACCAAGAATCATTAGTTCCATTATCCAAAGTTATACCAGCCAGCATGGATGTCAACTCATTTAACTCTTTGAAAGCCAGTTCAGAGATGGGCAAAGAAAACAACTAGTGAAAAGTTAACACACTGAATAACCTCCTTGACAGAGATATTTTTATCCAGACAATATGAAAATAACCTGGGGAATATCTCCTGAAGAGGAATGCAACTATTGTCAATCTGCCAATGATCAGCCCAAAATAGCACAGTGTCCCCTCTGTTGACAGAGACACATGTGACTGCCCAAAACTTATCCATTAGCTTAGATATGTCCCTCCACCAGAAAGAGCCACACATAGTTGTGCCATGATGTATCCTCTCAAAATAATATGAGTCTCAAACCAAATGGACCCATGGCACATCAACCTTGTTATAGAATTTACTGAGATGTTTCATGAGTAGAGCTTCATTCTATAATCCAAGATTAAGGATACCTAGACCCCCCCCCCTTGAGTTTGGGTCTGCAAACCAGGGGCCAGGCAGCAAGGGAATGACCTTTTACTCTCCATACTTTCTCCATAGACATTGCCTCTGGATTCTTTCTAGCTGTTTTAAAATGCCCTGAGGTATTAACAGACTGCAGAGGAAATAAATGGGCAAAGAAGAGATAACTGAGTTGACCAGCTGCAGTCTATCTCCTTTAGGCAAAAGACAGGAACTAGCTGTGATCCTCCTCTCCACGCAGTCTACCAGAGGCATAAGATCAATAATTTTAGGCCTATTAGTGCCCACAGTTAGACCTAAACATGTAAAAGGCATTTTTCCCAGTTGGCAGCCAAATTGAGTTGCCAAACTAGAAGCAACATCTCCATTCACATTGATCGGGTACATGGAGGATTTATGATAATTGATCTGAAGTCCAATTGACATGGAGAAGGAACTGAGAACTGTTTTTAGGGCCTCCATTTGAGAGCTATCAGCATTCAAGAACAACAAAGTTTCATCAGCATACTGAACCATAGGGTAGTCAGGGTCATGAGTTGCTAAAGGCAGACTGATCACACCCTGTTGCAATAGTTGATTAATCATGGTTTGCAGAAGATCAGCAGCTATAGCAAAAAGCAAAGGAGAAATGGGATCTCCTTGTTTAACACCACATTTATATTTGAAGTGCTTTCCAGGCACTCCATTTAGCAGCACTGAAGAAGTTCCAAAAGATAAAAGTTGTCTAACCTAGGTGACCCATCTATCTGTAAAACCCTTTGCCACTAGAATTCTGATAATTGCTTCATGTTGGATTGAGTCAAAGGCCTTTTCAAAATCTAGTTTAAGCAAAATAATGGGCCTCTCTGATTGATTGGACAAGTGGATATACTCAAAGGTCCAAGCAAGGCAGTCCTGAATAGTTATTGATTTGATGAAGCCATATTGATTCTTATGCACACAGTTTGTGGTTTCATCCTGAAACCTATTTGCAGCTAGTTTGGTGAGGAATTTGGGACCCACACTAGTGAGAGAAATGGTCCTAAAATCACCAACAGATTCAGGGGAATGCTTTTTTGGAATCAGAGTGATGAAAGCATCATTGAGATTTTCCAGCTTTGCAGTTCCAGCATGTAATTCACGAACAAATTTGACAAAATCATCGGAGATCATGTGACAGCATTTCTTCATGAAGAGACCTTTGAAACCATCAGGACCAGGTGCCTTATCAATGGGCATCTATTTGATCACTGTCTCAATTTCCTTTACCTCAAAAGGCCTTGTGAGAACCTCAAGCCCCTGCACCTTTGGGATTAGAGAAAGAATATCCATACCTAACTTAGTTTCCTTAACAGTGCCCATTCTGTTTTTGAAAGAATTTAAAAATTCACTGGCCATTAGTGCATGATCTGAGGTCACTGTTCCATCAGGTAACAGCAAGCTTGCAATAGCATTTTTTGTATGTCTTTCAGTTGCCATAGCCTGAAAGAATTTGGAGTTCTCCTCTCCCACTTTGATATACCTTATTGTACATCTCTTTTTCCAATAAAGAAACTGAAGATGCAAAAGGTGCTCATGATGCAAAATCACCCAATTACATTTCTAAATGAGTCTCTTAATGTGTGAAAGCCCCTTCTGCCATTTCTTCAATGCAAACCTCAGAGCTTCCAGTTTATCCACAATGATGGCAGAGATATGAGGCTTATGAGAGCTCATAGACCAGATAGTTTGCACACAATCCATGAAACCAGGCCGATGAACCCAGTAATTTTCAAACCTGAAAACTTTTGCTTTTGGGATGGTAGTACTAATAGAAATCAAGCAAGGCTCATGATCAGAAGCAGTTTTCGCCAGTGGAGTTACTTGTGCCATAGGGTATTGATTAATCCAGCTAGCAGATGTAAAAACCCAGTCTAGTTGCTCCATCAGAGGAAAATCTTACACATTAGATCAAGTAAATGTTCTTCCTTTTAAGGGAATTTCCAAGAGGCCCAAATTCCCAATGATCTCATTGAATATGAAGATGTCATTAACATCACCACCAGGGAGGTTTCGATTATCTAGGGATCTAATGAAGTTGAAATATCCCATTAACATCTAGTTATGATCCGGCTCAATGTCAAGAGCATACATCCATCAAACAAAATCATCCCTCATTTCCCCTAGACATGGCCCATAAACATTAACTAAAAACCATTTGTCATTGTTATGAATTGAGCTAAAGCATATCACTATGCCAAATGGTTTTACCTCCACCAAATAACCATGGAGGATGTCTAACCGCCAAACTGTCAGTAAGCCACCAGAGGCCCCTCTTGAGGGAGAGTCAATAAAACTATCAAAACAAGGTGGGAAGATATTTTTAATAAGAGCGCGGTCACAGCTAGACAGCTTAGTTTCTTGCAAACAAATAATGGCACTTTGGCTTTCAACCACTTTTTCTCCGATGCACTGCTGATGAGCATCAGAATTCAGTCCTCTGACATTCCAGCATAGGATTTTCCAACTAGGTGTCGACATTGGATTCATAGATATGCAAGTCTAATAGAGCCAAAAGTAGTACGACATGCAATGCCGTACATCCCAGAGTCTTACAAGAGATAACAAACCAGTCCCCAAAGTTAATGACACGATCAACAGAAAGCATAAGATAAGTAGCAAAGTTAATAGGATCGCTACACCTATATAGAGGAACTTGCATTAACATCTAGGCCGATGTGGAAGAGGAGTCCTCCTTGGGATCATCCATAAGCTTGTCCATGGCAAGGAGATTAGCATCAATTTCCAACTCCGCTCCAGCAGCTTGAAGAACCTTGATTGGTGTGTGGGACGGCGTCTTCTTGCATTGTCTTCCACTAGCTGTGATTCTCCTCAGAGCTGGGCCGGGCCAGATCCATCATGGGCTTCGAGCATGGCCTCTTCTTCTTGGGCTGATCCCATTTTGTCATCAAGTTTTTGAAGCCATCAAGTTTTGTCGCGCTCCTGGTGCAACACCTTACAGATCTGGCCGTGCTCCTGATTTACTACAAGCGCACTTGGTCAATTGCCTTTGATGACACAATGTAGCTGCTCAAAACCCACATTTTTGAAGCCATCAAGTTTTGCCGTGCTCTTGGTGCAACACCTTACAGAGGTGTCCACTAGAGGGACAACCACCTTCTTCTTCACCCTTTTCCCCTTTGACTGTTTCTCTGCTGTGAAGATTACTGGTGAGGACTGGGACATCTCACTGGGCCTCTCTTGCACAAAATCCACTGAAGCATCAAGAGATTCATCAGTCATAGCATCAAACAGAGCCCTGGCCACTGGTCGCCTTGCTGGAACGGAGATTTTCCTTGGGATGGAGCAGGGTAACTTAACCACAAGCAGTGACATTTCCCTTGTGTCATCAAAGGCAATTGACCAAGTGCGCTTGGAGTAAATCACCTTGCCCAATGGCTTGAAACAGATTGACCTTGGCACCTCTCAAGTTGCGAAATCACTCATCAAGTTCTCAAAAAAAAATTCCATATGATCTCAGGAGGAAGAGGTGGGCCCGCAACAATACAAGCCATACCAATGAAAATCTGGTGATGCTGGATCATAGGTGGTTGATATGGAACAATCGCCAGCGGGTTCTCTGGTGCCACCTAAGGTTGCTGAACATTTATTTGAACCTACCGCTCCACCGAAACTGATCTCTTAGGCTGATCAATCACAATAGAAACCTGATCTTGCTCTGGTGCTGTCGGGCGTGGAGGCTGCTCATTCTCATCTTCATTGTCTCCCCAAACTGCATGACCCCAACCATCAGCTACATTGTGTTGTTCAGGTTGTTGGGGAGCTACATCTGGTGCTTCATTCCAACCCAGCTAAGGAAAAGGGGGTAGCACAAATGGCAGATTGTCAGGCACCAAGTTTCCGGGTAGCGGCTGAGGATTTCCATCAAGAGGCATAGGGTCCTCATCGTTCGGCATTTGATCAGCAGAATCAGCACCCAAAGCATAGAAAGCTGCAGTCCAAGGCACGCTAGCTCCCCCCACTCTGCATAGTCACCAAATACCACATCACGCGGAACCAAAGGAGTGTCAGGAAAACTGGCCTCAACCTGAGTTTGAACTAAGTATGGATCTTCACTATCCCATGAGATAAATTTCCCCAAAGTGCCAACCGCCTGAGATATAAAATCCGTGGTGCAATAATCTAAGGGAATTCCAATGAACATTATCCAACCATTGCGGAAACCATGCGTACCCTTAAAACTGTCCCACTCATCATGCTTCATGAATCTAACAAAATGATCATTGCCAATCGGGACGGAGCATGCTGAATCAAGGAGTATCTGACAGTCAGATCTCTAACTTGAAAAAGGCCAACACCATGGAACCACGGCTGAGCAGCGCGAACCAGAATACCTCTGTTTTGCAGGAACTGAACGATCTCCTCTCGAACCGGACCAAGCGGTCCCTCTGGTGTAGGCATCACCTCAACAACCATGTAATTCTCATGGTGGCGAGGCGGACGCACCACAGGCGTGAAAAAGGTATGAGGCAGGCGGCGTTCGCCACCGTCAATGATGTGGTTCCCCGCCGGCACAAATCGCTCAGGGTCAAGCTCATAGTTCGCCATGGAGGGAGGTGGAGAGGCTTGACTAGGGTTTTCTTTGGGAGGAGGACACGAGGTGTGCTGCAAGACAGCCTGCGTAGATGTGACCAGGCAGTCTATCCCATTAACGATGGTGCTCTTCCCATAACAGGTAGAGGATTCCGATATACTCGAATATTGTTGTTGTAAAATTGGCTTCCAAACCAATCCATTGGAGCGTGTGAAATCATGGCAGTCCCTTCTAGAGTGACCAGGGCGAGAGCAAGCTGTGCAGACCGCTCGAATTCCACAAGAGGATGACAAGTGGCCACTCTGGGAGCAAAGAGAGCAAGTAATAATGCGGTCCACCATGTCATCGATCATAGCCTCGAATTGCATGGCTGCCTCTTGGGTAGAAGGAATCTCTGGTGTGAGGTGGGTGGCCCAGTTAGGCCAGTCGGCCGAGCAGAAATAGTACAGTCGAAAGTAGTTGGGCTGCCCTGCTAAATTGGGCTATCAATACTTGGGCTGCCATGTTGGGTTGGGCTATTGGTCATGTCTGCATTTTGAATAGAGAGAGATCCCGCCTCCATGATTCTAGCAGATTGATCTCCACCATGCACGGAATTCAGCTCCAAAGATATCGGAGAGACCGCCGCTGAACGGGATATCGCCGACCGATCAGAATCCGACAATGGAGCTACGGTACCAAAAACTATAGGTGGCCTCGCCGCCGTCCACTGAAAGTCCATAGGGGAAGGTTGTCAAATGATGACACGTTCATGGGCAGGAACTTCATAGCCCCCATCTAACACCATATCAATGCAATTCTGGGTAGCGGGATATCTATATCCTCTACATGTTGTGTACTTCTCGAAAGTGGCATAAGATAATTTCGTCTCAGCAGAATTTGCCGATTTGATAGAATATCTAACAGGGGGTTTATGCATGGCCATTAGGCCCAAGGATGATCGACGCTTAGACATACTAACCAATATCCACTCTACGTCACATTCTTTCCTCCAAATCTTCAGCTCACGGATCCAGTTAGGACCCTCATTGCCCCATATATTAAAATAACATTTAAACAGATCACAAGCAAAAGAAAGGAGATCCACAATAAGAAAACCAACTTGCTTGCAAGAAACTTGAAAGGAATAAACCTTATCTTTAATCTGAGATACCCGGAGATCAATTGAAGAACCACCAATTGCAGATTCCAATGCCGCCGCCACAGAATGTTTTGTCAAACGGAAATCGTGATGGCTAAAGAAGACAACCAGAGTGAAGGATCTCCTGGTCCTCATCGGGTGCACGTGAAACCAGTAGGTATGAAAACCTCCTCAGAAAAGACCGTACCCTTGGAGAAATCCAAGCCAGGGGTAGATCCACCAGTGGAACCCATTGAAGATGGGTATTGCCTTGATCTAGAGACGATGCCAGAGAAAATCGTTGGAGAAGATCCACAAATTAGTGGAGGGACGTGGAGATCACCGGCGATGAGGTCAACACTGTGGTGGGGGTGGGAGAGCCATCGTTGTATTTCTTTGTTGCAATACATGATAAATTCACCCCATGCTTATGAACAAAATAAAGCTTTTACCAAATATCTCATAGATGCCATGATGAAAGCTTTAGAAGAAAATTTGGAATTAGAGGTTTCAATCCTAGAAAATTACATGATGAATGGTAACCTATACTATCAAAGTCGTGATTAAAAATTATGAGTGTTTTGCTTTATGTGATTTGGATGCTAGTGTTTCCACACAGAAATCTTTATGTGATGTGTTTGGTCTTACCGATATTGAAGAATGTTCTCTTAATTTGCATTTGGTAGATTCTACTAGTAAAAAGCCTGTGGGAAGAATTAATGATGTTCTTATTCTTGCAAATAGGAATTATGTGCCAATAGATTTATCGTTCTTGATATTGATTGCAATCCGTCTTGTCCAATTATACTTGGTAGACCGCTTTTACGCACTATAGGTGACGTGATTGATATGAAAGAAGGAAATATTAAATTTCAATTTACAGTTAGAAAGGGGATGGAACACTTCCCTAGAACTAGAATTAGGCCACCATCTGAATCAATCATGAGGGCATCCTATGGATCTAAAACTAAAGATGGGCAATACTTGAATCTATGCATTATGCCTAGCTAGGGGCATAAAACGATAGTGCTTGTTCGGAGGCAAGCCAATGAATAAATTTTATTTTTGCCTTTTTCTTTCTGTTCTTGAGTGTTTGCACAATTATGCTACTGTTATGGTTGTTTTTTTATGTTTTAATTAGTATTTGTGCCAAGTAAAGCCTTTGGTATCATGTTGGGTGATCGTTGATTTGATCTTGTTGAAAAACAGAAACTTTTGCGTCCAGTAGCAGAATTGTTTAAAATCATAGAAGCGCGACAAAATTTAGAATATTTTACACAAGATTGGCATACAAATTGCCTACGTTGTCCTAAGTTTCCAGAATTTTTGGAGTTACATAAGTATATGAAGTTTCCAGATTACTACTCATTGTTCTATTTTTGATAGATTCTGTTTTCTTTGCATTGTGTGCTTATTTTGATGAATCTGTCGGTGTACTAGAATAGGGGTACCCTAGTATCCCGAATTGCAGTACGGGCAGTTGCAAAGACCCGGGCAGGAGGCTTGCACGGTCGCCGCCAAGATCCTCCGTGGCTCCTTTGGAGCCATTCAAGAACAAAGTATTTAACCAAGAAGACAAGGCCCGGCAAGAGGAGCTTGCCGAAGGCCACTCAAGGCGTAGAAGACAAGACCCCGACAAGAGGAGCTTCTTTGGGAAGGCTCGAGCGCGACAAGCCTCCGGACGCGACAAGGATTCAGCCGCGGCAAGGCGCTTGCCGCAGTGAGCAACCTCTCTTCATCTCCGCTCCGGCTCATCCATCGACGTGTCGCCATGGGACCATTCCATGCGCAGCGTGTCAAGAGGTCTGTGCAGCAATGAGGAGCAGCGATAAGCGGCTGACAAGCCTACCACCGTGGCAAGCGGTGGCGCACTGACGGTCTCTGTTGCCTTTGTTTAGGCGGCGAGGGGACGGGCATTTAATGCTTTGTCCCTTGCCGTCGGGGGTTAGGTATATTACCGCATAATCGCTCAAGTAGGTGTACCGACTACTATTTTTCCATTTGTACCCTCCTCTACGTTGCCACCTGTCGGAGACCCCTTTAGCATATAAAAGGAGGCCCATGCGCAACGTAGAGGAGGTTCGGTTCATTCGACTCACTCGAGACCAGAGACACTCACGCTAGGTCTTGTAGCTCTCATCGCTCCCTAGCAAGAACACAATACAAATCAGACAAGCAGCAGTAGGAGTATTATCTCTCCGGAGAGCTCTGAAGCTGGGTAAAACTGCTCGTGTGCCGCCTCGATCCGCTCTTCAGGCGATCTCCGCCCCCTCCGAACCACAAGGCCTGGTCCGCCCGGCCCCATAGGTGTTCGTGGGTCCGATCAGCCTCCCGACATCTTTGGCGCGCCCGGTAGGGCGTCGAGGTTGTGTGAACCTGATCCGGCGTTCACACGGCGACATCTTCAACATCTTCATCAACATGCCACCGAAGAAGAAGGCTTGGTGGCGAAGCCCGTCCGCGCCGAACCCACCGCCACCGGAGCAAACAGGTGGTGGGGTAGTCGCCAGCGGGAGGACGGACGGTGACGGGGCGCTCACGCTGCTTTGCCAAGGCGGGGACAAGGCCGCGCAGACCTCGGCGTCCGATACATGTACCACGCCTGCCTCAGAGGCGCGGGACAGACATCGTCATGGCAGTCACAATGCCATACGCTCGTTGGACCAAGATGGAGCTGGAGGATCTCGAGACCCTCAAGACCAGCGTGCACACCAACATGCTGGCACGAGCGAGATACGGTCGCCTGGACGGGATGCTGCTCCTTCTAACATAGATAGAAGTCCGAGCATATCCCGCTCCTCGCGTCGTTCGCCATTGCCACCCACTACTCCAGCAGAAGCTCTGGCGAGAGCTCAACTGCTCCTCGATTACCCTCCAACGGCCGACAAGGTCGACGAGTGGAGGGCCACAATACAGAGTCTCATCGGCTTCGCCAACAGCTGACGCTCGCGGCAACCGAGTGCATCGGCCGCGGCAGAACGCTTAAACGCGAGCCGGTGGCGACGAGACCGGTGGGGGTGCAACCACCATGCACTCTCCACCCCGAAGGCCAAGGTCGCCGACTCGCCGGATCCACCTCGACAGCGACTCCACTACATCATCGGATCCACGAGCTCGCCGCGATCAGCGCCAAGTTCTTCATGAGCGACAACAAGAAGACGCTCGAACTCGCATTGAGCGTCGAAGAGAAGCACGGCGTCAGTCAGACCAGCGCGCTGGGCCTTCTGTCGATATGCATGCGCCAGGGGAACCAGGCAACTTGCCGTACGCGGTAGGTTGCCCTGCGTTCCCTCGTGAGCTGCGGCAAGTCCAAAGGGCCCAAAGAAGAAAAACTTCAAGCCAGACGTGCGGAGAAGTACGATGGCGGGACGCATCCGTCGGAGTTCCTCGGCATCTACACCATCGCGGTGCAGGCTGCGGGGACGAGACGACAAGATCCTTGCCAACTACTTCCCGCTGGTACTCAAGCCCAACGCCAGGTCTTGGCTCATGCACTTGCCGGACAGCTCCATATCCTCTTGGGCAGTTCTATGCCATCAGTTTGTTGGCGCCTTCACAGGCGGCCACAAGCCTCATGGCCAAGAAAGTGACCTTCATCCGCTTTCGCCCAGAAGGAAGGAGAGTCCCTGCGCAAGTTCATTCAGAGATTCAGCCGTGTGCACTACAACATCCCAGATGTCCACCCCGCCGCGGTGATCAGCGCGTTTCATCAGAACGTGCGGAACCGCAGGATGAGGGAGGAGATGGCGATGTGCAAAGTCAAGGACGTCAGTGAGCTGTATGCCTTGGCCGACAAGTGTGCACGTGCTGAGGAGGGGAGGAGGCTCCCCGGAGAGAATGCAGAAGCAGGATCAGACAGTGAGGAGACCGCCCCGGCAAAGAAGAGCCGGCGGCGGAACAACAGAAGAAAGAAAGGCAGAGAAGTGCTAGCTGTTGAGCAGTCCGGCAACGGAGGTGGCGACAAGAACGCCAAGGCTGGTGGCTCCGACAAGGAGGTTGCCGCTGACGCCAACCACCGATCTGTGGCGGCCGCCGACAAGGTGACGGCTCCGGCAAGCGATCGCAAGATCCACCGCACCAAGGGCCATGACCTCCAGAGCTGCAAGAAGGTCGAGCAGCTTGTTGAGCAACAGAAGGCTGAGTACGAGCGGCACGACAAGGAGAAGGCCCAGGAAGGTGTTGGAGGAGCCAGCAAGAAGCGTCCCGGCCGGGGAGGACGCCGCGGCAAGGCCAAGCAGCGGCAAGGAGACAGACCTCCCCGCGGCCGCGACAAGGATGAAGATGAGGACGACGATGAAGACATGGATGATGACGACGCCGATGAGCAGGAGTTTCAGAAAGCTACAGAGGTCCTCTGCGTTGACGGAGGTGCTTCCCTGCATACTTCCCACCGCCAACTCAAGTAGTGGATGCGGGAAGTCAATGCAGCGGAACCATCCGTAGAGTCACACAAGCCTCTGAAGTGGTCCAGCATGCCTATCATATTTGATATTGAGGACCACCTTGATCGCATAACTGCGGTCGGGTGCTTGCCGATGTTGGTCTCACCAACTATCCGCAACCTCAAGGTCACCAAGATGCTAGTTGACGGCGGGGCCGGCTTGAACCTGATCTCCTCCGCGGTGCTCCAAGCTTCAGATCCTCGATGAGCTCGAAGAGACCGGCACATTCCAAGGAATCAATCCGGGAAGGAGCAAGCGAAGGGGAGATCTCGTTGTCGGTAACATTTGGCAATGAGCTGAACTTTAGGGCGAGAGGGTCACATTCGACGTTGTTGATTTCCCATTGCCTTACAATGGGATACTTGGCAAAGACTCGCCAAGTTCATGGCAGCCTCTCACTATGCCTACAACTTACTCAAGATGCCAGGCCCGATAAGCATCATCTCTGTCCATGGCGACAAGAAGGATGCTCTTATCTGTGCCGACAAGATCTACCGGGAAGCAGCAGCCGCGACAGAAAGTAAAACACTTGCCGCTGAAGCTCCCGGAGGGAAGAAGAAGACCAAGTCCGGCAAGAGCTCTGATGCCCACTCCGGCAAGCGCACCTCTTCGGAGTGCTGCGCTACCGTCGAGGACGCACCATCGAGCTCCACCGGCAAGTGCAAGAAGACGATGGCAGCTCCACCAGAGACCAAGAAGGTGTCCGCCAAGGAGGACGGCACTGGTGGTACCTTCACCATCAGTGCCTCTCTCGACCCTAAATAGGAAGGCACGCTCGTTGCTTTCCTGCGGGCGAACGTCGACGTGTTTGCGTGGCAACCGTCTGACATCCCCGGTGTTCCCAGGAAAGTAATTGAGCACCGTCTTGCCGTTTGCCCTCATGCGCGGCCCGTCAAGCAAAAAGTCAGGAAGCAAGCAGTGGAGCGTCAAGAGTTCATCGCAGAAGAGATAAAGAAACTGGAAGCAGCAGGCCTTGTCAGAGGAGTGCTCCATCCGACGTGGTTGGCCAATCCTGTAGTTGTGCGCAAGGCAAATGGGAAATGGAGACTTTGTATTGACTTCACGGATGTTAATAAAGCTTGTCCCAAAGACCCATTTCCTTGCCGCCAAGATCGACCAGATTGTTGACTCCACGGCTGGATGTGATTTGCTTTCATTTCTTGATGCATACTCAGGATATCATCAGATCTTCATGGCAGAAGAAGATGAAGAGAAAACTGCATTCATTACTCCATGTGGCACATACTGTTTCATACGGATGCCTTTCGGTTTGAAGAATGCTGGTTCAACGTTTGCAAGAGTATTCCATGATGCTTTTGAGCCGCAAATGCATAGAAATGTAGAAGCCTACATGGATGACATAGTGGTCAAGAGCAAGTACAAAGCAACTCTGGTTCAAGATTTGGATGAGACCTTTGCAAATCTGCGCAAGATCAACCTCAAGCTCAACCCCAAGAAGTGCGTGTTTGGAGTCCCTTCTGGCAAGCTTCTCGGGTTCTTCGTGTCTTAGCGGGGGATTGAAGCCAATCCCGACAAGATCAAGGCCATTGAGCAGATTGAAGCACCAAAGTGCGTCAAGGATGTACGAAGGCTTGCCGGTTGCGTGGCTGCTCTCAAAGAGGTTTATCTCTAGATCTATCGAGCGCCCTGCCATTTTTCAAGATTTTGAAAAAGGCAGGTCCAATGAAATGGACTCCCGAAGCGGAGGCTGCGCTGCAGGACTTAAAGAGGTACCTGTCCTCCACTCCAACACTTGTTGCACCTAAGCCTCAAGAGAAGTTGCTGCTATATGTAGCGGCAACCAATCAAGTGGTTAGTGCTGCGTTAGTAGCGGAGAGGGAGGCGGATGATGAGCTAGCAACCACGGCAGCCACATCCAGCGACAAGCAAGGGGCTTCGCCGGCAAGCTCTGGTCCCGACAAGGACGGATCTCAAGGCAGACGCAAGAGCAGATGAGAAAAGGATGGTGCAGCGCCCGGTCTACTTTTGTCGGTTCCCTCCTGCAGGGGCTAGGTCAAGGTACTCTAGTGTGCAGAAATTGCTTTTCGGCCTCCTCATGGCCTCGAGAAAGTTGCGCCATTACTTTCAGCACATGAGATCACAGTTGTCACTCGCTTTCCGTCAAGAGGATACTGCAGAATCCGAAGCGGCAGGCAGGATTGTCGAGTGGGCACTGGAACTGTCAAGCTTTGGCCTCAAGTTTGAGAGCACTTCAACTATCCAAAGCGAGCATTGGCAGAATTCATAGCAGAATGGACGCCAACACGGATGAAGAAATTCCAGAGACGAGCATTCCCGTCAAGGAAGCAAGCAAAGAGTGGCTGATGTACTTTGATGGTGCCTTCGCTGCAAGAAGGCGCCGGTCGGGCGTGCTACTTATAGCACCCACCGGAGAGCACCTCAAGCACGTAGTCGGATGCACTTTCCCAAGGAGCAAGCAACAAACAATACTGCAGTATGAAGGTTTGCTTGCCGGTCTCGTGGATCGATGCGGACCTTGGGATCAAGAAGCTTATTGTCAGGGGTGACTCGCAGCTTGTCGTCCGCCAAGTGAACAAATATTATCAGAGTCCATTGATGGAAGCCTACGTTGATGAAGTGAGAAAGCTAGAAGAACACTTTGACGGCCTACAAATGGAACACGTTCTAAGAGCTCAGTATGATATTGCTGATGGCCTGTCAAAGTGCGCTGCACTTAAGTTGCCTATGGAACCAGGGATTTTTGTGCTCAAGCTAACTCAGCCAACCGTAACACCATCACCGGATGTAACAAGAAGAGGAAGTTGATCTCTGGTGACTACTTTCGGCAGAGCTCGAAGCCGCCGCCAAGAAGGTCCCCAAGATCGACACCAACATTTGAGGAGCGGTCTGCTCCGACAAGCCCTGTGGTTTGTTTCGTTGAAGCAGACGCTCCCGACAAGTTTTGCTCCGGCAAGCTTGCCGGGGAACGTCAAGCTCCGGCTGAGCCGCAGGCTCTTGCCGTGGAAGCTGATGTTCCCGCAGCAGCAGGTGTGCCTTTAGTCCTTGTCGTCGAGCCGTAAGCTCCATCATGGGCGCAGCAGATTGTCCATTTCCTTCAGACAGGAGAACTTCCCAAAGAGCAAGAAGAAGCGGAAAGAGTAGCCCGGCAGTCAAGTATGTACCAGTTTGTTGACAGCATACCGCATGTAAGAAGACTCAACGGTGTGAAATTGAAGTGTATTCCCGGTGAAGATGGATGAAGCTGTTGGCGAGATACATGGAGGCATATGTGGTCACCACATTGGCGCCAGAGCACTTGCCGCAAAGCTTTCCGGCAAGGTTTCTTCCGCCGACAGCCCTCCAGATGCAACTGCACAAGTAACCAAGTGTGAAGCGTGCGGTTCCATTCCAAACAGATACACCCGGCCAGCTCAAGCTCTCCAGACGATCCCTTTATCCCGCCATTTTCGTCCTGGGGCTCGACATCCTCGGCCCCTTCCCCGAAGTTGTCGGGGCTTTGAGTACTTGTACGTCGTAATCGACAAGTTCACAAAGTGGCGGAAGTGGAAGCGATGAGGAAGGTGACAAGACGATCGTGATCAAGTTCTTCAGGTCGATTGTTTGCCGTTTCAGAATCCCTAACATGATCATCACCGACAACGGCACACAATTCACAAGCCGCACCTTCATGCATTACGTCCAAGATCTTGGCGCCAAGGTCTGCTTCGCTTCTGTTGCTCATCCGAGAAGCAACAGTCAAGCAGAGAGGGCAAATGCTGAAGTGCTGCGCGGGCTCAAGACCGTAACTTTCGACGTGCTGCACAAGTGCGGAAGAAAGCTGGATTGAGGAGCTGCCGGTGGTTCTTGGTCGATCAGACGACGCCAAATCGAGCCATCGGCGGACACCTTTCGCTCTAGCCTATGGAGCAGAGGCACTTCTCCCCACGGAACTTCGTGATACGGATCGCCTCGAGTGCTCGCTTATGATGAGCTTGAGCAAGAGCAAATGCGACAAGATGACGCTGCTCCTTGAGGAAGATCGTCTTCAGTGTGACGAGCCGCTCGTTACCAGCAAGCTTTGCGCCGCTACCATAGCCGCAAAGTTAGTGCGGAAGCCTCGAGGAACGCGACCTTGTTCTTCGCCGCGTTCAGTCCGCCAAGAATTCAAACAAGTTAACGCCCGAAGTGGGAAGGCCCTTATCGGGTGAAACGAGTCACTAGGCTCGGCCGTTCCGCTTTGAGACCGAAGATGGCATTCCGGTGAGCAACTCCTGGAACATTGAGCATCTTCGTAAGTTTTACTCAGAAGCGCGGTTGCGGAACCTGTTAAGCAACCACCTTTGTACAAGTCTTGCCGCTGTTGCATGTAATCCTTTGTACAAAGCGGGCGCAGACCGTGCATCAAGAAAGCTCATGTGTTGCGCATAACTTGTCAAATTCATGCTTTCATCATTTTATTGCATGTTTTTGCTAACACTTTGTGCAGCACCCACACCCGGTAAGCAATATCGAGCCGCTGGGCTCCATAACTTTATTTTCTCTTCTTTCTCTTTTCTCAAAGAAAGGAAGGCTCCCTCGCGCACAAGTTATCCAGGGGGGAAGGAGAAGATTATACTATGGAGAAGATAATACTATGGACCAAGCGTTGCTCGAGGAAGTTTCGCCTTATCGGGAAGCAAACGACAGAAAAGCTAAGTTGCCAAAGTTTGAGCAATCAGTTCTTAAATTTTTAAGTTATCTTCCTCGAACGACAAGTACTTTGTATGGAAAACCTGTGCACAGAGGAACCAACTCGCGGCTAGTCGCGCCCTTACTTTGTTTCGAGTCCGCTCAACAACTTAAGTGAGCTGCAGCTAGTCGCGACAAGGTTGCTTGTCGGAGGCGGCATCGCCACAGCTTGAAGTTCCGCACTCGGCCATGACAAAGGGCCTGCACCGACAAGTTCCCTAAAAGCGAGGGGTAAAACGCATAAAGGAAGGAATCAAGTAAAGGAAATAACATTGCAATCATCGCCTAAGATAGAGTATATTACAAAATAAGCTTGCCGCAGATCTAATAAATTGTTCTAAACATGATCTGCAGCGACAAGGGAAAGATAAAATTGGCGGCCTAGTCTACGCGGTCGCCATCAACCCGCTTGATCTTGTTCACCTTGTCCACAATGGGTGCGATAAGGGCTTTGAGCGCCTCCACGTCGGCATCTGGCGGCAAGGATCTGAGGACGCCGTTGAGGTTGAGGCCTGGATTGCGGAAGGCCACCTTCATCAACACCTTCCGGAGGGCTCCTCGCAGATCCGGGCGTGATTCCTCGGCCAGCTGCTTTGGGACCTCTTCCCGGAGTCACTGGGGGCCCGTCAACACGCCCTTGAAGAACAAGCTAAGCTTGGCGCTGGGTTGGAGGTGCTCGTCGGAGGAGTATGCAAGGTCCGCCATCCCCAGCTCCATCAGCTCGTTGTGGACGGCGACAGCAGTATCCACAAGACCTTCAGTCCAGTGCTCCACACTCTCCCTCAAGGCGCTCTGGGTGTCAACAACATTCACCGGCAGCTCCTCCTTGGCCTTGATCGTCTCCAACAGGCCCACCTCCCGCTCCTTGGCGCTGGCCGTCCTCAAGGCTGAGTGGTCGGCTTCGGTGAAGATCTGCCTTGGAGTCCTTGGCGGCGTCGAGCTCCTTGCCCCTATCAGCGAGACGGCCCTGCAGCTCTCCAAGAGTGTAGGCGTCCTTCTCGCGCTCGTGCTTGAGCGCGGCAAGCTCCTCGCCGCTCTTCTGGAGGCTGACCTCCAATTGCGCCACCTTTGTCTCCAGCTCCTTCTTGGCGGCCTCGGCGGCTGCGGCAGCATCCTTCGCTTCCTTAAGTGCCCCGCCAAGTGACTCCTCGCGCACGACAAGCTCTTCCTCGTGGCTGTCTAGGTTGACCTTCCACTGCGCCAGCTCGCTTTCCTGCGCGGACAGCTTCTCGGCGACAAGCCGCTGCTCCTCCTCAGCTGCGGCCTTCTCGAGGATGAAGGCCGTGCGCTCCTCGGCGAGTTGCGCCCGCTCCTCCACCAAGGACCGGAGAGCCTCTTGGTTGGCGCCCCGGAGCTCCTCTGCGCGCTTCCCCATGTCCGCTCCCGCCCTCGCAACAAGTGCTTCCCGGGACTCCAACTTGGCTTGCCGGGCGCGGTAGAGCGACATCAGCTTCTTCAGCAGCTGCTCCTCCTCGAGACTTCGCTGCTGCTGTTTGGCGCGTCCACAGCGTCCCGGCCAGTGAGGCGAGCAGCTCTCCGTCGAAGGTCTCTCCTTCGACCGGCGCCCTGGAGCTCGACTCCCACGGGAGCTTGATGAAGACGCCGTCGCCGGCCTTCAAATAGGCGCCGGGCTGGGGCTCTTTGGACTGGCTGCTGCAGCGGAATGGCGGGGAGTCGTGGTCGGTGTAGAACCTGGCGCTCCTGCGGCCCTAGGGCCGTCAGTGCGATCGCCAGACCCCTCGCCGGCTTTTGCGGCGGCAGCCTCGGTGGCCTCCTCGCCGGCAGGCTCGTCAGCGCCGGCCTCTTCTTCCATGACAGCGGCTTCGTCAGTGTCGCTGCGCGCGTCCTCCTCGCCGGCGACCTTAGTCTCCATCAGCTCTGTGGCGGACAAAGAAAGAACAGTCAAGCAAATATTCAAAGAAAAACAGAAGAAAAAGCAAGCCCAAGGGAAATTTTCGCGCAAGAGGATTACCTGCAATGGGATCTGCAGCCATGGTCTCGACCACTGGAGGGTCACTGGTGCTGTCCCTTGCCGGAGTAGCCTCCCTTGCCGGAGGATGCTCCTTGCCGGAGAATCCTCCCTTGGCGGCGTGAGTCGGCAGATAGAATTTCAGGGGCGGCTTCCGAGCCCTCCTGATGAGGCTGCTCTGCTCCTACACAAACCAACAGTCAGATATCAATGAAGAAAGAGCCCCCATGCACACCTAACAGTAAGGAGAAAACCTCATGCTTACACTAGGGGCTGTGCTGGGGGGTGCTCTGAGGAAGGGTTGCCGGGTCCGGCAAGGGGGTCTCAGACGCGCCTCCTGTTGCCACAGGTGGATCATCCTCAACGACGACCACCGGGGTCTTGGCTCTCTTCGACGCTCTGGGCCATTCCGGAAAGGAAAGAGTTCAGAACGAAGCAAGTCAGATTCAAGATGAAGCAACAAAATTGAAGAAATACAAACACAATATTGAAGCTTACTCTTCTTCTTCCTCCTCGGAGCTGAGCGCGGAGAAATCAAACTCCGGCTCGCCTCTGGCGCGACGAGGCGGAGGAGTGGGCTCTCTTGGCCGCTTGGCGGAGGCGTCGGCGGTGGCCTGGGAAGATCCAGCCCCAGTTGTCGCAGCAGTGTGGGGTGCTCCCGCGGCAACATCGCTTGCCGCGGTAGAGCGCGTCCTTGTGGCTATGACGTGGGCCCGTCTGCCGCCCGTCTCGTCTCCGGCCTTGCGAAAGGCGCCTCTTTGGCGGAGCTGGGGGCTCCGTTTGCGACAAGCCATTGGATAGTGGAGAAGAAGCACCTCGGCTGGTCCGCCCGACTCGGCCTCGGGTTCGCAAGCTCTTCCTCACCGCGAACTCCCTTCGCTCGGCAAGGCTTGCCGCCTCGCTGCCTCTGCCTCCTCCACGGTGTACCGAAGACGCCCGGTGGCCAGCTCTGCCGCCGCCTCCTCCAACCTTGTAGCGATGCGCACCATCTCCTCGTCGGTGGTGTCGCGGGTGAGCCTCTTCTGCTCGTCGAAGCGGATCGGCACTTCTTCCAAGCTGTCGAAGAACTGCTGCACGATGTCGTCGGAAGGCTCTTGGCAGGTTGGAACGATCCCATAGGAATCGCACAACGGCATCATGGCGCGGATGCGGTCGAGCGCAGAGTTGTTGCACAATGGGACGACCCCCCTCGGCAACCTAAACCACTCGGGGTGATCGGGGTCGTTCTTGAACAGCTATAGCAGCATCGCATCCAACTCCAAGACGGTGAAGTTCCAGTTCAGACCCGGGCGCAGCCTCATGATGTCCGCCGCATTTTGGAACTCCCAAGCAGGCCTCCTCCTCTCCTGCAAGGGAAGCGTCGCGGCGAAGGAAATCTGCGCCAACTGCGCCTACGGTTAGTCCGGCAAGCCTGAGGCGCAAAATCCGGGTCAGAGCTATCTTCAACCTAGCATCCTCCGGCGCCAAGTTGCTCCAATCGTTGCCGCGCACGGCAGTGAAGGGCTGCGGGTTCTCCTCTACGATCCAACACCAATTGGCTCTCCACTCCTCCCACTTGCTGCGGAACTCTCCTTCCAGGTAGGGCTCCTTCTTGCCGACCCTGGAGACCCAATCAATCCCTCCGGCAAGCGGCTCCCCTCTCTCTACGCGGGGCATGAAGAAGTGGCGGAAGAGGGCTACGTTGGGGTGGATCCCGACAAAGTTTTCGCAAAGGTGTGCGAAAACCGCCATGGTCAGAATGGCGTTGGGGGTGAAATCAAGGAGGTGGAACCCGTAGGTGTTCATAATGTCGCAGAAGAATTCAGAAAAGGGCAGCAGAGCCTGCAATAGAAGAAAAGGGCAAAGAAAGGATACCCGGTTGGGGCTAATTACGAAGCGATGGCGGGGAGTACCTTGATGCGGCGGATGCGCTACGCCTCCGTCGACCAGAAGAGGTAGTACCCTCCCTCAGCTCCTTCGCATCGAGCTGGGGGGAGAAGATGGCCCGCTCCTTGCGCAGCTCCGCGAGCCGCTGCGCCTCGGCCGACTTGACGCCCTTCCCCTTGTCGGCTTTCGGAGCCATGGCAGAGGC
This sequence comes from Aegilops bicornis, assembly GCA_021605145.1. NCBI lineage: Eukaryota > Viridiplantae > Streptophyta > Magnoliopsida > Poales > Poaceae > Aegilops > Aegilops bicornis. The sequence goes on along the minus strand of CM038671.1, from coordinate 449,415,197 downwards.
GGCGGAGGAGGCCGACGGTGTTGATGGTGCTGTGGCGAAAAGGGGGCGGAGCGCTGCTCTCTTCGCACTGGAGAAGAAGGGGGGAGCGGCGGTGGGTTTCCAGACAAGATAGCAATGGCGAGGTGGACGGCCTGCCCCTGTTTCCCCTGTTTATAAGGAGGGAGAGGGGGCGGACGTTCCGCTTTTCCTAATAAAGAAATCCCCACGACCTAGCCCACGATCTCTCACACGACGCCACGTTCGGTGCGTGCCGTTAGTGGGGGATGTGGTGGGTCTGGGGTAAGTAACAGCGTGATCAAGGCCGCGTGTGACCGTGCACTGTTTTGGGCCTGGCCCGACAGCGCTCGGCACCGTGTGCGCCCAGCCCGGGCTCTGTCGGTGTACTAGAGTAGGGGTACCCTAGTATCCTGAACTTCGTGACGCAGGCGATTCAGACACCAGCGGTGGCTTGCTCGGTCACGCCAAGATCCTCCGTGGCTCCTTTGGAGCCATTCAAGAACAAAGTATTTAACCAAGAAGACAAGGCCCCGGCAAGAGGAGCTTGTCGGGAAGGCCACACAAGGCGCGCAAAAGACAAGACCCCGGCAGGAGGAGCTTGCCGGGAAGGCTCGGAGCGCGACAAGCCTCCGGACGCGACAAGGATTCAGCCGCGGCAAGGCGCTTGCCGCGGCAGGCAACCTCTCTTCATCTCCGCTCCAGCTCATCCATCGACGTGTCGCCATGGGACCAGTCCATGCGCAGCGTGTCAAGAGGTCATGCAGCCAGCGGGAGCAGCGATAAGCGGCTGACAAGCCTACCATCGTGGCAAGCGGTGGCGCACTGACGGTCTCTGTTGCCTTTGTTTAGGCGACATGTGCGGGCATTTAATGCTTTTGTCCCTTGCCGTCGTGGTTAGGTATATTGCACTCGCATAATCGCTCAAGTAGGTGTACCAACTACTGTTTTTCCATTTGTATCCTCATCTACGTTGCCACCTGTCGGAGACCCCTTGAGCATATAAAAGGAGGCCCATGCGCAACGTAGAGGGGGTTCGGCCCATTCGACTCACTCGAGACCAGAGACACTCACGCTAGGTCTTGTAGCTCTCATCGCTCCCTAGCAAGAACACAATACAAATCAGACAAGCAGCAGTAGGAGTATTATCTCTCCGGAGAGCTCTGAAGCTGGGTAAAACTGCTCGCGTGCTTCGCCTCGATCCGCTCTTCGTGCGATCTCCGCCCCCCTCCGAACCACAAGGGGCCTGGTCCACCGGCCCCATAGGTGTTCGTGGGTCCGATCAGCCTCCCCGACAGAATCTATGGATTGTATCGGGGGGTATAAGCCATGGTAAAGTTAGAATACAGTAGGTATAATGAAAAAATAAAATATGAATGGGTTTGCAATAGTACTTAGAGTGGTGATTTGCTTTGTTATACTAACGGATCTCACGAAGGTTTTGTTGAGCTTTGTGTGATTGAAGTTTTCAAGTTTTGGATGAGACTATGATGGATGAAGGAATAAGGAGTGAAAAGAGCCTAAGCTTGGGGATGCCCCATGGGACCCCTCTTTCTTCTAATGATCATCAGTATTTTACTTGAAGCTATATTTTTATTCGTCACATATCATGAGTTTTTCGTGGAGCGTCTTGTATTATATGAGACTTTGGTTGTTTTGCCTTTTAGTTTGTGTCATCTATCCTTGCTGAACACACCTATTTGAGAGAGCCAAAATTATGCTATGATTTGTTAGAATTGCTCTTTATGCTACACTTAAACTTTTTGAGCTATGGAGTTGCTCTAGTGCTTCACTTATATCTTTTTGAGCATGGTGTGCTTTAATATTTTATGAAGAAATGCTCTCATGCATCACTTACATTTATTTGAGAGTTAGTAATTTTTTAGAAGAAATTCTCTCATGCTTCACTTAAATTATTTAGAGAGACGAAAAATTTTATGCTCATGTTCTTCACTTAAATTTGTTTGAGCTTATCAAAAGCAACATATGAAATTAGTCCCAAAGTGATAGATATTCAAGTGTGATATAATATAAACATTCATGAAGATCATTGGACAAAATAAACTTGATTCTTTGTAATAGTCTTGAGATACGATGATAGTGATATGTGAGTCATGTTGGTGAGTAATTATGCTTTAGTAAGAATATTGGTGTTAAGGTTTGTGATTCTCTACGCAAGCACGAAATTCAATAGTTATGCAATGAAATTACATCCTACTTATGGTCCATTATTCGATGTTAGTTATGCTCAATGCTCGCTTATCTGATTTTTCATTTCTTGGTTGGTTGCTTCTTAATCTATTTGCTAGCCTCCACTTGTACTAAGTAGGATTACTACTTGCGCATCCAAAATCCTTAAACCACTTTTTCCATATGAGTCCACCATACCAACCTATATGCGGTATTTTTGTGTCGTTTTAAGCAAATTTGTATGTGCCATCTCTAATTTTCAAAATGAATTTCCTTTTTGTGTGCCTGTACCGCTCATGAAGCGGCAGGGGGTGGCCAATATTTTCCATGCTATATGTGTTATACTCAAGATGAGTGTTTATTCACTTGTCATTGAACGAGAGTATGGCGGTAATAGGGATGCCCGATCCCGAAATGAAAAAGAAATTTACTTTATATTCTCAAATAATAAATTCCTTGGAAAGTCTTGGTATGGAAGGCACCTGTGGATATGGCTAGCCATGGATTGTGAAAGAATGGTGGAAAAAGGAATAAACTTAATTTTATGTTTGGGAACCGCCTATGATAAATCTAGCATGGAAAGTGGTGGGAATTACTCGGTCGTTTTCGTTGACGGGAAAAGTATGCCTCTCAAAAAGTTTATCTCTCAACTTTTTTTGCTTTGAGCTCTCGCACCTCTACAAATCCCTACTTCCCTCTGCGAAGGGCCTATCTATTTACTTTAGGCAATTTTTATTTTTATTTGAGTCTCCATCTTCTCTTATAAAGCACCAACTAAGGGGCACTATGATCGTACTTGAGTATTGAATGTAGCTAATATGCGAGTGTGTTTCATGAATGGATCAATGATTGAGCATGATGGGCTAGGGATAACTTTCTTTAGTGTTGATATTTCGAAAGACATGGTTGCTTGTTGATATGCTTGAGTATTGAAATCTTCATGTCAAAACTAGACTATTGCTTTGAACCATATAAAAGTCCAAATGTCCATGCTACAAAAGAAAAGAATATGGGATGAACATGTCAGGAAGCATTCCACATCAAAAATTCTGTTTTTATCATTTACCTACTCGAGGATGAGCAAGAATTCAGCTTGGGGATGCTGATACTTCTCCAACGTATCTATAATTTTTGATTGTTCCATGTTGTTATATTATCATTCTTGGATGTTATACAATCATTTTATAGCAACTATATATCATTTTTTGGGACTAACCTATTGACATAGTGCCCAGTGGCAGTTGCTGTTTTTTTGCTTGTTTTTTACTTCACGGAATATCAGTACCAAACGGAGTCCAAACACAGCCAAAAATTTTGGAGAATTTTTTTGGACCAAAAGACACCCATTGGGCCAAAGAAGTACCATAGGGGAGGCCTGAGGTGGGCACAACCCACCAGGGTGTGCCAGGGGGCCCAGGCGCGCCCAGAGGGTTGTGCCCCCCTCGACGACCTCCCGCACCACCTCTTCACCATATAAATCCCCAAATATTCTAGAAACCCAAGGGGAGTCAATGAAACACAATTCCAGCCGCCGCAAGTTCTAGAACCACAACATCCAATCTAGACACCATCATGGAGGGGTTCATCATCCTCATTGGTGCCTCTCCGATGATGCGTGAGTAGTTCATCATATACCCACGGGTCTATAGGCGATATCTAGATGGCTTCCTCTCTCTTTTGATTCTCAATACAATGGCCTCTTGGTGATCTATCTGATGTAACTCTTTTTGTGGTGTGTTTGTTGGGATCAGATGAACTTTGATTTTATGATCAGATCTACATCCATGAATATTATTTGAGTCTTCCTTGATCTCTTATATGCATGATTAATTATAAGCTCGTATTTCTTCTTTGAATCTTTGGTTTAGTTAGGCCAACTAGATTGATTTTTCTTGCCATGGGAAGAGGTGCTTGGTGGATTCGATTTTGCGGTGTTCTTTCCCAGTGACAGAAGGGGCAGCAAGACATGCACGTATCGTTGTTATTAAGGATAACAAGATGGGGGCTATTACTACAGGAATAGATCTCGTCTACATCATGTCATCGTTCTTATTGCATTACTCCATTTCTCCATGAACTTAATACACTAGATGCATGCTGGATAACGGTCGATGTGTGGAGTAATAGTAGTAGATGCAGGCAGGAGTCGGTCTACTAATCTTTGATTGGTGGACACAACCCACCAGGGTGTGCCAGGGGGCCCAGGCGCGCCCAGGGGGTTGTCCCCCCTCGGTGACCTCCCGCCCCACCTCTTCACCCTATAAATCCCCAAATATTCCAGAAACCCTAGGGGAGTTGATGAAACACAATTCCAGCCGCCGCAAGTTCTAGAACCACAACATCCAATCTAGACACCATCATGGAGGGGTTCATCATCCTCATTGGTGCCTCTCCGATGATGCGTGAGTAGTTCATCATAGACCTACGGGTCTATAGGCAGTAGCTAGATGGCTTCCTCTCTCTCTTTTGATTCTCAATACAATGGCCTCTTGGTGATCTATCTGATGTAACTCTTTTTGCGGTGTGTTTGTTGGGATCAGATGAACTTTGATTTTATGATGAGATCTATATCCATGAATATTATTTGAGTCTTCCTTGATCTCTTATATGCATGATTAATTATAGCCTCGTATTTCTTCTTTGAATCTTTGGTTTAGTTGGGCCAACTAGATTGATTTTTCTTGCCGTGGGGAGAGGTGCTTGGTGGGTTCGATTTTGCGGTGTTCTTTCCCAGTGACAGAAGGGGTAGCAAGACATGCACGTATCGTTGTTATTAAGGATAACAAGATGGGGGATATTCCTACATGAATAGATCTCATCTACATCATGTCATCGTTCTTATTGCATTATTCCGTTTCTCCATGAACTTAATACACTAGATGCATGCTGGATAACGGTCGATGTGTGGAGTAATAGTAGTAGATGCAGGCAGGAGTCGGTCTACTAATCTTGGACGTGATGCCTATATATTGATCATGGCCTTGGATATCATCATACTTATTTGATCTTCTATCAATTTCCCAACAGTAATTTGTTTACCCACCGTGTGCTATTTCTTGAGAGAAGCCACTAGTGAAATCTACGACCCCCAGGTCTATTCTTTATCATATTTGCTTTGAGATCTATTTTTGTTTGCTTTTGTTTTCATATCTATTATTCCAAAAAACCAAAAAATACCTTTCTGCACTTTTTTATTATTTATTTTATTTCACGTTTTATCAAGATCTATTTATCCAATCTACCACAAAATTTATCCCGTCAACTTGACAATCTCTGGCGCCGCTACCCGAATAGGCATTGACAGCCCCTTATACGTGTCGGGTTGCAACTATTTGTTCTTTGTGTGAAGGTACCATTACATAGTGTTGCTTGGTTCTCCCACTGGATTGATACCTTGGTTTCATAACTAAGGGAAATAGTCATCGTAGTTGTACTGCATAATCCCTTCCTCTTTGAGGAAATACCAACGTAGAACAAGCGACATCACCTGCTTCATGGTTTATAAAGAAACAATAGTCCCGAGCCCCTTTACAAGCTTGGCGTTCTCAGTATGAACATCTGTTAAAGAGAGTTCATTCGGATCAAAGGAAAAACAAGCTTCAATGAGCAGTCAGACAATAAAACTAACCTCCAAGAGTGTGCTTCTCTTGAGCAAGGGGCTCACTCTTGTGCTTTTTGGCATCCAAGTCCAAGCAGAGGTGCAGCACATCCTTTTCCAGGGTGGCGTAGTGAGTCCCAAGCTCGCAGGCCCTCTATTGCAAAACAGTAAAAACAATCAGTCGAATACAAGGCAAAACGAACCTACCACTACCAGGACTTCTCAAGCCCAGACTCTGATTCGTGAGTAGTTCATAGTCAGAAGTCTTTTGCACTTAAAACCTACCAGGGCTGCTCAAGCCGAGACTCTGATTCATGAGTAGTTCATAGTCAGAACTTTTTTGCAATTAAAAGCCTACCAAGACACCCATTCGGCTAGCCATGTGGGAGATTGCACTACGAGTGCTAAAATCAGCAAAGTGTCGGTTCTAAAAGACTCCCGCCGATTGCCCGCAATCGACAGCAGCCTCGGGGATTACACCTTGTGGGTGCACTCAGCGTGCCCCACTGGAGGACACCCACTTAGACGGTCCACAAAAAAAGGTTGGCAATCGTGCCCAAAGCAAAAAAATGTGAAGTTCTAAGACTCCCGCCAACTGCCGCGAGTCGACGACAGTCTCGAGGATTAGACCCAGTGGGTGCACTCAGTGTCCCCCCACTAGAATAAACTGACTCGGATAGGCCCCGAACGGTGTGAGTTAAAAACCGTACTCAAAGAAAATCTAAGTTCTAAATATCCCGCCGACTGCTCCCAATCAACAGCAGTCTCAGGGACTATACCCAGTGGGTGCGCTCGCGTGCCCCCACTGGAATGAAAACACACAGTGGGTGTACTACGTGTAAACCGACTGCCAGAAACACAACTACCCATTTGGAACACAGAAGAAAACTCAAAAACTTTAAGAACCTCACTGAAAATTGTACTTACAATGGTACTTACTCGGAAATTGGTCTCTAGTGCTTCACTCGCGCCGTACACCTCCTTTAACCGCTCGTTCATCACCTTGACTTGGATTAGCGCCTCCTTGCTCACCCCACTTGGTCCTCTATGACCTTGTGCAATGTGAAGGTGGTGATTGGGGTTGGCTTTGGCACAGGCGCATGTTTAGGGGTCGGAGCCGCAGCCACAATCTCATAACCAACCCGAACCAGGGGACTCCGACCCGTGGGCTTCACAACAACTTTGGCTGGAGAGACACGGCTCACTCGGCTCAGGGAAGCATCTCGAATGATAATGTCGGTGCCAGTTGGCACTCTCTCATCAACCTCAGGGTTAGTGGGCCGACCTTGTCGTCGTCAAGTTGTATCACATCAGTCGGAGCTGCATCCACTCAAGTGTTAAAAGGTCAGTCAGCCAACCACTCGGACAAGATTCACATAACAAACCAATCGGTACCTTTTGAAGTGGCAATGTCCATGTTGTCGGCTTCAGTATGGCCATTCCCAGGGGCATTCGGGTCCGCGTGGTCGTCGACGTTTCATTGCTGCAGTCATGAGATCACTCGGTCATTAATAGAGACAAGTTTGCATAATGAAGGGACTCGGTCTCCACTACTTATGTCAAAACCACTATCATGACCACCTTGACCTTCGATAGGACGGCCTTCTAAGGCTTGGTGGAAATGTGTTTGGGATGCTTGGGATGCTTCTCAGCCAACTTCGTAGACTCGGCCTACCCGCGCTTCATGTTGCGCATGGTGGCAGCCCGAGCAGCCGGTTTTGGACCACTCGGCGCCCGAGCGCCAAAAGCATGAGCACTCGGATTTTGATGTGCCTTGGTGGGGTGTTCCCTTGGGACAGTCTCAGATGGAGAAGATTCCGCATCCTCGCCCTCCTTAGTGTCACTCTCCTTGTCTTCATCACTCTCCTCCTCCTCCTTGGTGTGTTAGTGCTCGGTGTCACTCACCACATCGCTGGGGAAACGGTCGACTGCCGACGCCTGAGAGACCATCTGCTGAAAGCTATGTTGAAGAAAAAGAAATCACAAGATCAAGATCCAAGTGTGCGGTAAGTATCACCATACTGATTTGACTGATAAAACTTAAGGTTACCTCGATTGGCGGATTGTCCTTATTGTGGGGAGGAACTCTCCTAGCTCCGTGTGGGTTATCATGAGCGGAAGTTATGGCCTTGATCTACTCCTCCACGGCCTTCTCAGTCAGCTCCCCTAGATGTACTCACATGGGATCACCCGGACCCTCGTGCATCCACATCCGGTGCGCCCTCTCCTACAGCGTCTGGACTCTCTGCCCGAGGAAGACCTCCTGTAGATCCATACCATTCAGGCCTGCCCTCACGACGCCCACTAAGGCATCGGCTAGGATCCCCACCTCCACCTTCTCTTCTTTCGCCACTGTGAGGGACACTAGAGTTTCTACCCTCTCTCCCGAGTACGGCGGGAGGCTCGTCCGAGAGCCAACTCTTGGCACATCCCGGCATTAGAACCAACTATCCTGACACCCCTTGACAGAATCGGGAAAACACATCTTGGGGAAGGCGCTCTGCCCCTGAGATGTATACCCAGCCCGTCGCACTGCTGGGTAACATGTGTCCCCCCCCCCCCCCCCCGGCCGACGAGTCCTTCACGATCATCGACCGACAGGTGAATGTGTGCTTGCACGGCCCCTAGTGGGGGTGATAGCTGATAAAATTCTCACAGAGTGACACAAAAGCAGATAGATAGACATTGGCATTCGAGGGAAGGTGGTGGAGCTGCGCCCCAAAGAAATCTAGGAAAGCACTAAAAAAGGTGGGGCGGCATGGAGAAACCTCTCTCAATGTGGGTGACGAGCAGGACGTGATCCTCCGCCTCTGGCAACCTCCAGTAGTTCGTTGTCAGCACTTCGGCCACCAACTCCAGCAATTGCTTCAGCGTAATCTGGGACAGGATCCAATCCCTTGAGGCTCGACTTGCCGACGGGCCAGCGCTTGACGTAGAGCATTTCCTCGTCTTGTTCGCCTTCTCCAGCTTCGTCGTAGTATCCTTTCCCATCCTCTTGAGTGCTCTAGCACGAGGAGTGAAAGTGGGAGGGACGAGGTGTGACGGAGTGGGCGGGGTGAAAAGGGGACCTGGTTCCTTTACCCTAGCTCACCCGCTTTTCATACCACGGGTATATCAGCCTCGCGGGATCTACAACCGTTGATCTCCAGTTCCAACATCGTCCGCGTGAATCGCCGCGTAGAGGAAAGAGAGCACGTGGCGGATTTCTGGGGCGGAAATTGAGGTGATGTGCCCCACTTTCCCCACTAATCGCGACATAACCACTTCCACTGTGAATCAACCCAATTGATCGCATTTGGTTCCTTTCCTAAGGAACACCCATTTGTCAAACCGACCGCCCTCCAAGGGTCACCCTGCCCTCAGACATGTAATCAAATTTCACTGAAGTCATCTTCAAGATTGCAACGGGATGAGCTCGATGCCCCCAACATGTGGGTTAACTTGGCCCTTCTTCTGGGGTCTAAGGCATGAGCCTCATAAATTTTGACTCGGAGATGGCCTGCGCTGGTGTTCCCCTGGGATAATGAGTGGTATCTCTCCGGAGAATCAGCCGACTCGAGTTTCATGGCATGTCCACATTCGAACCTCTAGTCTATCTCTCCCGAGAGACATTCGAATGCCACCAAGTTTTGCCCAGCAGTCAACACAGCCCGATCAATTGGGAAACTCTTAGTCCAGAATCCGCTGTGGTTTTTCTTAGTCTAAATTTTGGAATGTTATATTAGATAAATAACTATGCTTGTTGTATGATTGTTTGTTTGATTGATTGAGTGAAATTGAGTGGAATTTGAAACTTTTGAAAGTTGGATGAGAGGGAATAAAATGACTTTCCCAAAACTATCCCCTTTGCCCTTTTTGGATCTCAATGAATTCAATTCCATTCCAACACCAAAACCCTAGAGTGAAGATGAAATGACTTCTTCCATTTGAAATGAAAAGGGTTTTGAAAAGATTTGAATTTCATTTGAGAATATTTCAAATTCAAAGCTTTATGCAACTCAATGATTTTCATGAGGGAAGATAAAATGACTTCTTCAAATATATGAAATATGAGTTGGAAGTTAAAAAGAATCAAATTGAAAGTCATTTGAAAGTGCCTTGAAACCCCCTTTCAAATTTGAGTTTTATTTGGAATTTTAGAAAAAATGATTTTCTATAAAATTTGGATTTTGCCCTGGAAAATGTTCAAATGATAGGAATATTCCCGATCATTTTGATATATATATGTCCTATATAAAATATTTATATTTCATATATTTTCTCTCTGTTTTTATTTTCAAAAAAAATTAGAAAGAAAAGACCAGGCGCCCGGCCAACCGGTAGCCCACCAAGACTGGTAGCCCACCGAATCGCCCAACCGGTCATTGGCCCACGCCGAGCCGACCGACCTCAGCCGAAAGCCTCCTGCGTCGGTCGACCGACGCGCCCCACCTCACTGACGGGTGGACCCCACCTGTCTCCCCCTGGCAGACGCCACCCTTGCGCCGCTCATGAAACCCGCGATCCCGGTATCCGCCCGATCCCCTCACCGGATCTTTCCCCTCCTCCAAGTCGAGGCCGCCCGCCTATATATACCCCCCGACCCCGTTCCCCCCCTCGCCCCCTCGCCCGACCTCTCCCTCTCACCGCACGCGCCCGCCGGAGCACCCGAGCGCCGCCGCCGCCATTAGCCTCTCCCCGACCCACCCCGGCCACCCCGATCTCGCCCGACTCCACCAAACCAACCCCTTGCTCCGCCGCACCCGCCGGAGGCCTTCGCCGTCGTCCCCGACCACCGGAGCCACTGGAGCCGTCGTCGCCGAGCCGCCGTCGGCCATCGCCGCCGCCGCTTGACGATGCACGCCACCGAACGCCTCTCCGCCGTCCGTCCGGAAATGGACGCTGCTAGATTAGATTCTCAAGGGGTATGTTATTTAAATAAAACGGTTTTGTCCGGTTAGTTCAGTTTATTTTAGTTAGGGTTTTTAGTTGAACCGCCGCCTCGGTTTAACCCTAGGGCCCGTTTTAGTTATGTTACGCCTGTATGCGTTAGATAGGCCCATTAGGCCGTTTTTTCTTTATTTTCGTTTTCTGTTTTAACAGAATAGTTTCAGATTTGAAAAATTCATATCTTTTAATTTACTTAATATTTTTAAGTGATTCTTTTTTTGTTGGTTTGAAAATTTCTTATAGTTTCTGTAGAAAATATAATTAGCCATGTTAAATTTATTTAAAATTGCTTTATTTTAGATTTAGACAGAATAGTAAATCTGCTATAGAATGAGTTAGGAATATTATTTTTGGGTGATTCTTTTTGTCACCGCTTTGTTTTGACATTGCCTAACCGTAGGAATTTATTTGGGCATTTTAGGATCAATAAAAAAAATAGTTTTAACCAGAATCATGTTATTCTTAATTAATTACCTAGCTACTGTTTTCCTATTGTTTTAATTAGCAAATAAATTTATTTTTCCTATGTGATAGATTATTCTAGGTTAGTTTTTGTCACTTTAGAGCATGAAATTTTATTTATAATAAATAAAACTTTTATTTTATTTTCTTACTAGAATTTGCTTTAGGCCTAATAGGAGTTTTATAATAGATTTTAAGGTGATTCTTTTTGCTCCTAGTTGCTTGATGAATTCTTTTCTGTTAGGTAGCATAAACCCATGCTTAGGTTCTGTTAAGAAAAATTTTGTAGTGCAAAACTATTTCTTGATTGTTGTGGGTTATGGGAAAACTTTGAGTTGGATTTCTTTGAGTTTTTCTTTGGGTTTTGGTTCAAGTGCTTTGTGTGTTATGTTAGCATGCTATTATGTTAAGTGGTCATATGTTGTATGCTTATTATGATTGTTGTTTGTCTTGGTAGAATTTCCGGAGTGCGAAGCTTGCTACCACGAGTCCCTAGTTTTCCAAGATCGTCAGCAAGGCAAGTTCACTTTGACCATGCTTTCATACCTATGTTTTTATTGCATTTAGTGGCATCCTCGTAACAATCCCTCCAAAGAGTGATATTGAATCCTTGTAGTAGAGTAGTAAGCATGAGGTAGGAACCCATCATCCTGTTACCAAGCCCGGACGATATTTATTTTAATGCTACGCTATAGTAGCCGGGTTTGGTATGAGTGCACGAGTGATGTGAAGAAGGAGGACTCTACGTCGATGATGACAACTCCATGATGACATCTGCAAGGACTGCATCTTCAAGGCCTCAAGACTTCAAGACTCGAGACAAGAATTCAATACACACTACTGGGTGAAGGATGGTTGACGGGCACCCTGGAGAAACCAGTGGATGGCCGGGATGCATGGAGAAGCGCCATGACATCTTGGAAAGCTTCACCCAGACTCAAAGAGACGGAAGAATACTTCATGCCGGAAGCTTACTGTGCAACCGCAAGTCATTATGGGCTCTGGCTTGGTTGACCTTAGTTGTGACTATGGCTGGACGGTGCTAGCAGATGTAGAACTATGGTAGGGTTGGATGAGCACCGGATGCTGGTCGAGGAACTCTTCGAAGACCATGTTTCGTCATCTTGTTCTCAAACACCACAAGTGCGAGAACGTAAAGAGAGGGATCGAATCTTGCGGGTAAAGTGTACAAACCTCTGCAGAGGGTTAAAACCTAATCGATTAGCCGTGTCCCTGGTTACGGACAATTTGAGCATCTGGACTTGGATCTATCTCGGAACTCTCAACACCGGATTGATAACTTAATTGTGGGCAACTTATGATGAAATTGGGCTATGAGACATCGGTTGGCGGAACCATGTCATGATAGAAAACTCCATAGTACAGACTTCATTTATTCCTTTGATGTAGGGAAAATAAATTAGCTTTTACGCAAACAAAACTCAGACACAGAGCCACAAAGCCATATTGCATATAGTATAGTTTTATCATCTGTTTTCTCATGTTGTGATCTTGTCGGTACATTCAATGTAATCGACCTACATGGCTGCAACGTATCATGTTGCGTATACTTTCTTCCAACGAGTAAGAGTGCAGGTACAGGTTACGGTCTACACTCAACCCGCCGATGGCGTTGATGGGACTCCACACCGACTATTTGTTTCACGTGACTTATGAGGTATATATCAGTTTTACGTTAATTATACATGTGATTGCACTTTGATATATACATTGATGTACCGTGTGTGCAAAGATCTTGATCCGTGGATGGCACAAAGAACACGTAGGCTTGACCGTCTGAGGTCGGGTCGCTACATTAGCACATTCGGATGTGCACTCCTGGATATCTACTCGGATATGGTCTAGCCAGTCGGATGCCTTACTACCACTCGGCCTCACAAGCACCACTCGAACACAGGTGGCGGGGAGGCGACATGGCAGCAGCAACAGTCGAGAGGCTTAACGTTGGACTTCAAGAGTAGTTATAGTGGTAGTTACCAGTAACGCTTGTAGTTACTCCCCCTCTTATCTCCCCTTCTAATGTAGCATTGATTAGGGCGGGCGCACTTCATATAAGCCCCCTTCATGTCCATGACAAGGGTTCGCAAACCATTGTAATCATACACCCTAGAGAAAACACAGTTTCGGAGCTCGAGACATAGGGCTATTATCTCTCCGAGAGGGGTCTGAATTCATACATACGAGTGTTACACCTGTGTTGTAGCTAGGTTCCGCTCCTATTCGTACCCCTAGTACTCACTATCATATTCGTTTCCTTGACACACACTCCATGCATTGAGCACTTTCCGTTGAAACCACACCCACCATATTTGCACATTCTAGAAATGACCATGTTGCCCTTGGGCACCGTTAGGCTTTCTGGAGCGATGTTTTGTCACCGGCTCTTTTCACTGGGCTATCGGGCTCTGTCGTGCTCCTCCCAGTGGACCCCTAGGTTCAAGGCAAGCTAATCATTTGATATATGCACCAAGTATTTCATTCAATGTTATTCTTGTGTGTTTTTGGTTTTTGGGCTTGCTTATGCCCCTATATTTTTCCCGGTTGAATTACTTTCTGTATTTACTTTCCGTAATTACTTTGGTTCACTATATGTTATGGTTATTGCCATATAAGCGACTTATATGTAGTAGTATCGTTAGGTTGTTATGCTTTATATTGTTGCATGTTATTATTCTTGTGCTAGATTAAGGTCGTAGGTGGAATATAGTTATGGTAATAAATCAGAAATTATAATAAGAACCTCCTCCATCAGCTGGATTGAGTCATAGTGCCACCAAATTGAACTAACCCATCCGACCACATTTGCCTTTGTGGGAAGGCCCTATTCCAGGTTACAGTTATGTCTCTTACACGTATCGGCAGTGACAGAAGGTTGGACGTATCTCCTTATCAGGAATTGCAGTTCAAGCCCCGCGTGCATGGGTTGATGAGAAAGTGTTGAATATATTCTTAATTCCCAGGTGAGAAGAGTTATGCCATGGGGTGGCAGGGACCCGGATTCCCTCTCCTAGGACTACCTTGCAGGATATTGGTGATAGGTAGGAGTCGCATGTTGCGGATGGAGTTTGTCGGACTATTAGTCCACGGTGTGGATAAAGTGTGCAAGTTCTGTAGAGTCTTATAATCTATTCGAATATTCGCGTCCTCGGTACTGGATGAAGTTTGTAGTAAGTTGCGTAGTTGGTTATATCAAGCTGGAGGTATAAACACAACACAATAAAACTCATAAAGATTGGAACAAGACAAGAGCGAAGTATTACATGAATGGTATAAGAAGCCTGGGTATAGGAGTATGCCAGGGGCTTGGGATTTAGCCAGTGGATGGCTATAAGGATTATGATGACTTGGTTATTTTGTTTACTTGTTGTTAGGCTTTATAGTTGTTGTGATGTAGTTTACTTTAGTTTTTACTTGATTAAGTCATGATATGTTTGGTGGATGGACTTTAATATTAGTTATGATATGTTTGGTGCATAGACTTTAGTATTAGTTATGATATGTTTGGTGGACGGACTTTAGTATTATCTATGATATCATTGGTGGACACACTTTAGTAGTAGACATATATGATTTGTAGAAATATCTTTAGTATGGTTATGAGTAGATGAATATAGCTAGTAGACGTCCTACTCTTCTTATTATGGTTGTTTATCATGATAGGTATTGATGTTATGGGTTGATTATGTTAGTAAACTTCATACTGTTTTACTACCGTTGTTGACCTTCATAGATGTTTATGCTTTGTTATGATTGTTAGTATGGTGGAGATAATTGATACATGCTTGAATGCCTTGGAATGTTTCCTTGGGCGGGGTATGATTGATTTGCTTGTGAGTACATTCGAAGTACTCAATTGGCCTTTAACACGGCCAGGTATAAGGATGGATCCGTCTTCCACTAGTAAGTAGTCGGAGCAGTCGCATGCTAGGAGAGTGACCCAGTCAGATCCTTGTGGAGTTGAGCCACACTAGGATTCGTGCTGCCATAGATAGAGTTTGCGCCACCGGCATCTCTAAAGTTAGTCATAGAAGACTACCCTATATCAATCCAGCCTCGATGCACTGTTGAGCCTCTAAGCCCTATAAGTTGACATTGTATAGTCATTGTTAGTTAATAAAGCACTCTTTTGTCAAATGGTTTGTATCCTATCATCCATGGGTTGTAAAAGGATACGAAGGTTGATTTCCTAGGCCGGCATGTGTTGCGGTCTGTCTGAATTAGGGTGCCACATGGTCCAAGAATTGTTCGTAACGTTATGGTCCGGTGTTATGGACTATAGACTTGTGACAAAACCATCTCTAAGTAGAACATATAGCCTGGGTCAATTCAACATAAGTGTTCCTCTAACATCATACCCTCAATGTTTCCGGCATCCTCGTTACAATTTAACTCATGCCTGTGGTTAGGAAAGAAAACCAGCATGCAACACTTCAGCTAGTCCTAGAGGCAAATCTAGGAATATATTTTACTATTTATTATTCTGCACATGCATATGAGTTTTCCTTTGAGCCTCTTGGTTATCACTGACTAGAGAGGCATAACAGTTATAGCATAGAACATAGACATTTAGTTATAAACTTGGAAATAAACAATAAACTTATTATTGTCTCTGGGAATTTTTCCAACAATTTCCCACTTGCACCAGAGTCAATAATCTACTTTACATAACTTTTGTTACACCAATGACAATTTGGTCTTGTTCATGCTTTGCTCGTGGTAGAGGCTTCGCCATTGGGTCTGACAAATTCAGATCTGTATGAATCTTGATTGCTGATACATCTCAAACACACACACACAAAGAGAGAGAGAGATACATATATATAATTTTTGATTGTTTCATGCTATTATAATATCATTATAATAGTGTTTATAGCAATATATATTATTTTTTGGACTAACCTATTAATTCAGTGCCCACAGCCAGTTATTTTCTGCATGTTTTATTTTCCCCAAAATCCATATCTATGAAGGTAAAAAACCCTGAGGATTTAATACAATTATTTCGTCACCAAAAGATTCCAAAAGTGCGGGACCTGTCGGGGCCCAGCCTGGGGCCCAATGTAGCCAAGTGGCGCAACCAGGGCTGACCCGCGTGGGCAGGCCATATGGGCCCCCTGGCCACCGCCTTCCTTCTATTATTTCGCCTATAAATTCCATAATTCATGAAACACTCAGTACCAATTTTCTCTAAAAAAAATCCGCCGCCACATGTTTTTGTTCCAGGAAGATCCAACCAGTAGGCCTATTTTGGCACCCTGCTGGATGGGGAATCCACGACAGGAGGCTTCTTCATGAACCTTGCTTCCTCCATGACGATGTGTGAGTAGTTCCTTTAGGACCTTAGGGCGAACATAAGTAGCTAGATAACATCTTATCTCCCTTGTGATTCAATACAAAGTTCCCGTGAGCTGCCTCACAAGATTGAGATCCACATGTGTGTAATTGGTGGTGTGTTTGTTGGGATATAATGAATTGGCATTTTACAATCAGATTATCCATTGAAATCAATTGAATCTTTTGAAGTTTCTTTGTTGCATAAATAGCTTAGTTGATCTTCTTTGGACAACTTTGATGGGTAGTTCCTCAGAGGGAGTTGTGCATTGTAGTGTGTTCATATCTTGTGGTGATCTATATCCGAGTGACAGTAAGGAATGAGACACTTATTGTATTGTTGCCACTAATTATAAAAAGATGGTTTCTTATCACACATGAATGATAGTTTTACTGTCTACATTATGTGATCATGCTTGTTACAATGCTCTATTTTTCATTAAATGAATACTTAGAGATGCATGTTGGATATCAATGTTGGGGTGGAGTATTAGATGTAGATGCAGTTGGATAACGATCTACATATCACGAGCTTAATGCGTATTTAAGATTATACCATGAATGATCACAGTCATGAATATAAATGTTGCAATTTAGTCGTTATCCATCTACAATTTGTTCACCACACCACACTCGTATGCTTGGAGAGATACCAGTAGTAAACCTATGGCCCCGAGGGTCTATCTTCTTATACTGAAAACTTTACCAAAGATATTATTTCTTTGTTATATTGTTTTTTTTATTTTATCTATCAATTCGTACCATACCGTGCAATTTAATCTTGTAACTAGCAAGACAAGAAGCTTGACAACCTTCTTGATGTGTTGGGGACAAGTTTGTCTTTTGTTTCGTGTGGAGATACCAATGACTTTGTTTGCTGGAAGAACTCCTAGTTCAATAAACCTTGGTTCTCTACTAAGGTAAATACTTATTAGTAGGTTACTTCACCCTTATACTTAGGGTTTACCCAACCACTCTTATGAGAGAGCAAGCAAGATTTTTGGCGCAGTTGCCGTGGAGTTTCTTAAACAAATAGGTCATACACACTACCACATTACTTCCTTGTTATCTATCTTGCCTAATTAATTTTACTAAAACTTTAAAATAAAAAATATTGAAATTTCAGTATGGTATATTTATTGTAGACACACAAAACAAAATGTAAAATATTTGAAATGGATTGTAATGCTTCATTTTCTAAACTTATTAGACTTGACATACTCTAAATCAATAGATATTAATGAAGAGGTTATAAAAGGAAAAGCTATTGAGATATACTCATCGAAACAAAAGTATGATAGGATTACACATGGTAATCTTTATTATTCAAGTGATGAAGATGACACACTTGATGAAAGTATCGCTTTTTATGGTGACAATATGTTTGTAAGCACTATTGAGGATGATTTTGTTATGCCTACTACTTATTATGATGATCATGAGGGGGGAGATAATTATGATACTTCTTGTGATCTTGAAAATTGTTGGGGAACGTAGTATTTCAAAAAAAATCCTACGATCACGCAAGATCTATCTAGGAGAAGCATAGCAACGAGCGGAGAGAGTGTGTCTGATAACCCACAAGTATAGGGGATCGCAACAGTTTTCGAGGGTAGAGTATTCAACCCAAATTTATTGATTCGACACAAGGGGAGCCAAAGAATATTCTCAAGTATTAGCAGTTGAGTTGTCAATACAACCACACCTGGATAACTTGGTATATGCAGCAAAGTATTTAGTAGCAAAGTAATATGGAAGTAACGGTAACGGTAGCAAAAGTAATATTTTTGGGTTTTGTAGTGATTGTAACAGTAGCAACGGAAAAGTAAATAGGCTAAGAACAATATATGAAAAGCTCGTAGGCATTGGATTGGTGATGGAGAATCATACCGGATGCGGTTCATCATGTAACAGTCATAACATAGGGTGACACAGAACTAGCTCCAATTCATCAATGTAATGTAGGCATGTATTCCGAATATAGTCATACGAGCTTATGGAAAAGAACTTGCATGACATCTTTTGTCCTACCCTCCCGTGGCAGCAGGGTCCTAATGGAAACTAAGGGATATTAAGGCCTCCTTTTAATAGAGTACCAGACCAAAGAATTAACACATAGTGTATACATGAACTCCTCAAACTATGGTCATCAACAGGAGTGGTCCCAATTATTGTCACTTCGGGGTTGCCGGATCATAACACATAGGAGGTGACTATAGATTTGCAAGGTAGGATCAAGAACTCACATATATTCATGAAAACATAATAGGTTCAGATCTGAAATCATGGCACTCAGGCCGTAGTGACAAGCATTAAGAATAGCAAAGTCATAGAAACATCAATCCCAGAACATACTGGATACTAGGGATCAAACCCTAACAAAACTAACTCGATTACATGATAAATCTCATCCAACCCATCACCGTCCAGCAAGCCTACGATAGAATTACTACGCACGGCGGTGAGCATCATGAAATTGGTGATGGAGGATGGTTGATGATGATGACGGCGAAGGATTCCCCTCTCCGAAGCCCCGAACGGACTCCAGATCAGCCCTCCCGAGAGGTTTTAGGGCTTGGCGGCGGCTCCGTATCGTAAAACGCGATGAATCCTTCTCTCTGATTTTTTTTCTCCCCGAACACGAATATATGGAGTTGGAGTTGAGGTCGGTGGAGCGTCAGGGGGCCCACGAGGCAGGGGCGCGCCCCCCCCCTCGTGGGACAGGTGTGGGCCCCCGATGTGGATTCTTCTTCCAAAGATATTTTAATATTTTCCAAAAATATGTTCCGTGGAGTTTCAGGTCATTCCGAGAACTTTTGTTTACGCACATAAATAACACCATGGTAAGTCTAAAAACAACGTCGGTCGGGTTAGTTCCATTCAAATAATGCAAGTTAGAGTCCAACAAGGGCAAAAGTGTTTCGAAAAGTAGATACGGCGGAGACGTATCAACTCCCCCAAGCTTAAACCTTTGCTTGTCCTCAAGCAATTCAGTTGATAAACTGAAAGTGATAAAGAACTTTTACAAACTCTGTTTGCTCTTGTTGTTGCAAATATGGAAAGCCAGCATTCAAGTTTTCAGCAAAGATTATGACTAACCACATTCACAATAACTCTTAGGTCTCATGTTTACTCATATCAATAGCATAATCTACTAGCGAGCAGTAGTAATAAATCTCGGATGACAACACTTTCTCAAAACAATCATGATATGATATACCAAGATGGTATCTCGCTAGCCCTTTCTGAGACCGCAAAACATAAATGCGGAGCACCTTTAAAGATCAAGGACTGACTAGACAATGTAATTCATGGTAAAAGAGATCCAGTCATAGTCATACCCAATATAAATTAATAGTAATGGATGCAAATGACAACAGCGCTCTCCAGCTAGTGCTTTTTAATAAGAGGGTGATGACTGAACATGAAAGTAAATAGATAGGCCCTTCGCAGATGGAAGCAGGGATTGGTAGAGGTGCCAGAGCTCGATTTTAAAATAGAGATAAATAATATTTTGAGCGGCATACTTTTATTGTCAACATACCAACCAAGAGATGGCGATATCTTCCATGCTACACACATTATAGGTGGTTCCCAAACAGAATGGTAAAGTTTATACTCCCCCTCCACCAACAAGCATCAATCCATGGCTTGCACGAAACAACGAGTGCCTCCAACTAGCAACAGCCCCGGGGGAGTTTTGTTTGCAATTATTTTGATTTAGTTTGCATAAAGCATGGGACTGGGCATCCCGGTGACCAGCCATTTTCTTGTGAGGAGCGGAGTCCACTCCTCTTGAGAATAACCCGCCTAGCATGGAAGATACGGACAGCCCTAGTTGATACATGAGCTATTCGAGCATACAAAACAGAATTTCATTTGAAGGTTTAGAGTTTGGCACATACAAATTTACTTGGAACGGCAGGAAGATACCGCATATAGGAAGGTATAGTGGACTCATATGGAATAACTTTGGGGTTTAAGGGATTGGATGCACAAGCAGTATTCCCGCTTAGTACAAGTGAAGTCTAGCAAGAGACTGGGAAGCGACCAACTAGAGAGCAACAACAGTCATGAACATGCACTAAAATTAATAAACATTGAGTACAAGCATGAGTAGGATATAATCCACCATGAACATAAATATCGTGAAGGCTATGTTGATTTGTTTCAACTACATGTATGAACATGTGCCAAGTCAAGTCACTTAAATCATTCAAAGGAGGATACCACCCCACTATACCACATCACAACCATTTTAATAGCATGTTGGCACGCAAGGTAAACCATTATAACTCATAGCTAATCAAGCATGGCATAAGAAACTATGATCTCTAATTGTCATTACAAACATGTTTATTCATAATAGGCTGAATCAGGAACGATGAACTAATCATATTTACAAAAACAAGAGAAGTCGAGTTCATACCAGCTTCTCTCATCTCAGTCAGTCCATCATATGTCGTCATAATTGCCTTTCACTTGCACGACCGAACGATGTGAAAATAATAAGAGTGCACGTGCATTGGACTAAGCTGGAATCTGCGAGCATTCAATAAACAGGAGAAGACAAGATAATATGGGCTCTTGGTAAAATCAACAATAATGCATATAAGAGCCACTTCAACAATTCCATTATGGTCTTCTCCTATCGACCCCCAAAGAAAAGAAAAGAAATAAACTATTTACACGGGAAAGCTCCCAACAAGCAAAAGAACGGGAAATCTTTTTGGGTTTTATTTTTGATTATTACTACTACAGCAAGAAAAGTAAACTAGCCAAAAGTTACAACTAATTTTTTTTATTTTTTCTTAAGGTTTATCAAACACACAAGAAGAAAGCAAGGAAAAGGAAAATAAACTAGCATGGATAGTACAATGAAAGAGTATGAGCACCGACATCTAGCAATGAGTGTGTGAACATGAGTGTAATGTCGGTGGGAAATACGTACTCCCCCAAGCTTAGGCTTTTCGACTAAGTTGGTTTATTGCCACGGATGGCCTGGCGGATATCCATAGTTGTAGCCAGGGTCGTACTGAGATGTGGCGGCTATTGCCTCCTGAGCTGCAGCGTGACGGCGAGCTGCTTCCGCCCTCCTCTCATACTCATCTGCCTCCTCTCTAGTAATAAAATGTCTTCCTTTTGCCTGATAATCAAAGAAGGCGGGAGCAGGGAGAGTAATACGGACAGCACGACGTCTGTCAAAGATTAAGCGATACTGGAGAGGCGATTCATTCCTCTCGACAAATTGGTGGTGAACCATAGCAGCATGTTTAGTAATGAGTTTAAGTTCACCTTTAACTCTAGACATATAATCACCCAAGTGTTCAAGCGTATCGGAATTATATTTCAATTGTCTACCAAAATAAGCATTGAAGTTTTCTTGTTTGAAAATAAAATTATCAAACTCTTCTAAGCACTGTCTAACAGACTTATAGTGAGGAATATCACCTTCATCAAATCTATAGAGAGAATTTACCTTTACTACCTGTGTCGGGTTATCAAGACCATGAGTTTCTTCAATAGGTGATGGATTAAGATGATATGTTTCTTCAACAAAGTGATAAATTAAGACCATGTATTTCTTCAATAGGAGGTAAATTCTTAACATCTTCAGCTTTTAATACCTTTTTCTTTCATAGCTTTCTTTGCCTCTTGCATATCTTCAGATCGAGAAATAGAACACCTCTCTTCTTCGGAGTTGGTTTAGGAATAGGCTCAGGGAGTTGACTCAGAAGTGTCCAATTATTTTCATTTGTCAATATATTATTCAATAGAATTTCAGCTTCATCCGTGTTCTTTCCTGAAAACAGAACCAGCACAACTATCCAGGTAATCTCTGGAAGCATCTGTTAGTCCATTATAAAAGATATCAAGTATTTCATTTTTCTTAAGAGGATGATCAGGCAAAGCATTAAGTAATTGGAGAAGCCTCCCCCAAGATTGTGGGATACTCTCTTCTTCAATTTGCACAAAATTATAGATGTCCCTTAAAGCAGCTTGTTTCTTATGAGCAGGGAAATATTTAGCAGAGAAGTAGTAAATCATATCCTGGGGACTACGCACGCAACAGGGATCAAGAGAATTAAACCATATCTTAGCATCACCCTTTAATGAGAACAGAAATATTTTAAGGATATAAAAGTAGTGAGTTCTCTCATCATTAGTGAACAGGGTGGCTATATCATTTAATTTAGTAAGATGTGCCACAAAAGTTTCAGAATCATAGCCATAAAAAGGATCATATTCAACCAAAGTAATTATATCAGGATCAACAAAGAATTCATAATCCTTATCAGTAACACTGATAGGTGAAGTAGAAAAGGCACGGTTAGGTTTCATTCTAGCATTAAGAGATTGCTGCTTCCATTTAGCTAATAACTTCTTAAGATCACTTCTATCATGCAGGCTAAAATGGCTCTAGCAGATTCTTCATCCAGAACGTAACCCTCAGGCACAACAGGCAATTCATATGTATTAGGGGGAGAGTCTTCATCATCACTATCTTCAATAATATCAGTTTCAATAATTTCATTCTCTCTAGCCCTAGCAAGTTGTTCATCAAGAAATTCATCAAGTGCCATAGTAATATCAAGCATAGAAGTATTTTCATCATAAGTATGATGCATAGCAGAAGTGGCATCATCAATAACATGCGACATATCAGAATGAATAGCAGAAGCAGGTTTAGGTGTCGCAAGCTTACTCAAAACAGAAGGTGAATCAAGTGCAGAGCTAGATGGCAGTTCCTTGCCTCCCCTCGTAGTTGAGGGATAAATTTTTGTTTTCTCGTCTTTCAAGTTCCTCATAGTGACCAGCAGATTTAAATCCCAAGTGACTCAAAGAATAGAGCTATGCTCCCCGGCAACGGTGCCAAAAAATAGTCTTGATAACCCACAAGTATAGGGGATCGCAATAGTTTTCGAGGGTAGAGTATTCAACCCAAATTTATTGATTCGACACAAGGGGAGCCAAAGAATATTCTCAAGTACTAGCAGTTGAGTTGTCAATTCAACCACACCTGGATAACTTAGTATCTGCAGCAAAGTATTTAGTAGCAAAGTAATATGGAAGTAACGGTAACGGTAGCAAAAGTAATATTTTTGGGTTTTGTAGTGATTGTAACAGTAGCAACGGAAAAGTAAATAGGCGAAGAACAATATATGAAAAGCTCGTAGGCATTGGATCGGTGATGGAGAATTATGCTGGATGTGGTTCAACATGTAACAGTCATAACATAGGGTGACACAGAACTAGCTCCAATTCATCAAAGTAATGTAGGCATGTATTCCGAATATAGTCATACGTGCTTATTGAAAAGAACTTGCATGACATCTTTTGTCCTACCCTCCCGTGGCAGCGGGTCCTAATGGAAACTAAGGGATATTAAGGCCTCCTTTTAATAGAGTACCGGACCAAAGCATTAACACATAGTGAATACATGAACTCCTCAAACTATGGTCATCACCGGGAGTGGTCCCGATTATTGTGCCGGATCATAACACATAGTAGGTGACTATAGACTTGCAAGATAGGATCAAGAACTCACATATATTCATGAAAACATAATAGGTCCAGATCTGAAATCATGGCACTCGGGCCCTAGTAACAAGCATTAAGCATAGCAAAGTCATAGCAACATCAATCTCAGAACATAGCGGATACTAGGGATCAAACCCTAACAAAACTAACTCGATTACATGATACATCTCATCCAACCCATCACCGTCCAGCAAGCCTACGATGGAATTACTCACGCACGGTGGTGAGCATCATGAAATTGGTGATGGAGGATGGTTGATGATGACGACGGCGACAGATTCCCCTCTTCGGAGCTCTGAACGGACTCTAGATCAGCCCTCCCGAGAAGTTTTAGGGCTAGGCGGTGGCTCCGTATCGTAAAACGTGATGAATCCTTCTCTCTGATTTTTTTCTCCCCGAAAACGAATATATGGAGTTGGAATTGAGGTCGGTGGAGCGTCAGGGAACCACGAGGCAGGGGGCGCGCCCCCCACCCTCGTGGACAGGGTGTGGGCCCCCTGACGTGGATTCTTCTTCCAGTATTTTTAATATTTTCCAAAAATATGTTCCTGGAGTTTCAGGTCATCCCGGGAACTTTTGTTTCTGCACATAAATAACACCATGGCAAGTCTGCTGAAAACAGCGTCAGTCCGGGTTAGTTCCATTCAAATCATGCAAGTTAGAGTCCAAAACAAGGGCAAAAGTGTTTGGAAAAGTAGATACGATGGAGACGTATCAGTGTCCTCATACCCTCGTAGACCAAAAGCGAAAACGTTTAGTAACGCGGTGATGTAGTCGAACGTACGTCTTCGCGATCCAACCGATCAAGTACCAAACGCATGGCACCTCCGCGATTTGCATACGTTCAGCTCGGTGACGTCCCTCGAACTCTAGATCCAGCAAAGGACGAGGTAGAGTTTCGTCAGCACGACGGCGTGGTGACGGTGATGATGAAGTTACCGACGCAGGGCTTCGCCTAAGCACTACGACAATATGACCAAGGTGGAAAACTATGGAGGGGGGCACCGCACACGGCTAAGAGATCAACTTGTGTGTCTATGGGGTGCCCCCTCCCCCGTATATAAAGGAGGGGAGGAGGGGGCCGGCCCGCCACAAGGGGCGCGCCCAAGGGGGGAATCCTACTCCCACTAGGAGTAGGTTCCCCCCTTTCTGAGTCCAACAAGGAGAGGAAGGAAGGAGGAAGGGGAGAGAAGGAAGGAGGGGGGAGCCGCGCCACCCCATGTCCAATTCGGACTGGGGGGCGTGCGCCACCTCCTGGCCGGCCCTCTCTCCTCTAAGGCCCATGGTGGCCCATTAACTTCTTGGGGGGGGGGGGGGGTCCGGTAACCCATCGACACTCTAGTTTTATCACAAACTCTCTGGAACACGTCCGGTGTGCGAACAACATGGTCCAATATATCAATCTTTATGTCTCGACCATTTCGAGACTCCTCCTCATGTCCGTGATCTCATCCGGGACTCCAAACAACCTTCGGTACAACAAATCACATAAACTCATAATACCAATCGTCATCAAACGTTAAGCGTGTGGACCCTACGGGTTCGAGAACTATGTAGACATGATCGAGACACTTCTCCGAACAATAACAAACAGCGGAACCTGGATGCTCATATTGGTTCCTACATATTCTACGAAGATCTTTATTGGTCAAACCGCACAACAACATACGTTGTTCCCTTTGTCATCGGTATGTTACTTGCCCGAGATTCGATCATCAGTATCATCATACCTAGTTCAATCTCGTTACCGGCAAGTCTCTTTACTCGTTCCGTAGTGCATCATCCCGCAACTAACTCATCAGTCACATTGCTTGCAAGGCTTATAGTGATATGCATTACCGAGAGGGCCCAGAGATACCTCTCTGACAATCGGAGTGACAAATCCTAATCTCGATCTATGCCAACTCAACAAACACCATTGGAGACACCTGTAGAGCATCTTTATAATCACCCAGTCACATTGTGACGTTTGATAGCATACTAATTGTTCCTCCGGTTTTATCTGAAACTCTGTGGAACACTTTTGGTGTCCGAACAACATGGTCCAATATATCAATCTTTATGTCTCGACCATTTCGTGACTCCTCGTCATGTCCGTGATCTCATCCTGGACTCCGAACAACCTTCGGTACATCAAATCACATAAACTCATAATACCAATCGTCATCGAGCGTTAAGCGTGCGGACCCTACGGGTTCGAGAACTATGTAGACATGACCGAGACACTTCTTCGGTCAATAACCAACAACGGAACCTGGATGCTCATATTGGTTCCTACATATTCTATGAAGATCTTTATCGGTCAAACCGCACAATAACATACGTTGTTCCCTTTGTCATCGGTATGTTACTTGCCCGAGATTCGATCGTCGGTATCATCATACCTAGTTCAATCTCGTTACCGGCAAGTATCTTTACTCGCTCCGTAGTGCATCACCCCGCAACTAACTCATTAGTCACATTGCTTGCAAGGCTTATAGTGATGCGCATTACCGAGAGGGCCCAGAGATACCTCTCCGACAATCGGAGTGACAAGTCCTAATCTCGATCTATGTCAACTCAACAAACACCATTGGAGACACCTGTAGAGCATCTTTATAATCACCCAGTCACATTGTGACATTTGATAGCATACTAAGTGTTCCTCCGGTATTCGGGAGTTGCATAATCTCATAGTCATAGGAACATGTATAAGTCATGAAGAAAGCAATAGCAATAAACTAAACGATCATAGTGCTAAGTTAACGGATGGGTCTTGTCCATCACATCATTCTCCTAATGATGTGATCCCGTTCATCAAATGACAACACATGTCTATGGTCAGGAAACTTAACCATCTTTGGTTAACGAGCTAGTCAAGTAGAGGCATAGTAGGGACGTTCTGTTTTGTCTATGTATTCACACATGTACTAAGTTTCCGGTTAATACAATTCTAGCATGAATAATAAACATTTACCATGATAGAAGGAAATATAAATAACAACTTTATTATTGCCTCTAGGGCATATTTTCTTCAGTCTCCCACTTGCACTAGAGTCAATAATCTAGTTCACATCGCCATCTGATTTAACACCAATAGTTCACATCACCATGTGATTAGTTCACATCGCCATGTGACTAATGCCCAAAGGGTTTTACTAGAGTCAATAATCTAGTTCACATCGCTATGTGATTAACACCCAAAGAGTACTAAGGTGTGATCATGTTTTTCTTGTGAGAGAAGCTTAGTCAATGGGTCTGTCACATTTAGAGCCGTATGTATTTTGCAAATTTTCTATGTCTACAATGCTTTGTATGGAGCTACTCTAGCTAATTGCTCCCACTTTCAATATGTATCCGGATTGAGACTCAGAGTCATCCAGATCGGTGTAAAAGCTTGCATCGGCGCAACTCTTTACGACGAACTCTTTATCACCTCCATAACCGAGAAATGTCTCCTTAATCTTCTAAGGATAATGTTGACCGCTATCAAGTAATCCACTCCTAGATCGATATCGTACCCCCTTGCCAAACTCATGGCAAGGTACACAATAGGTTTGGTACACAGCATAGCATACTTTATAGAACCTATGGCTGAGGCATGGGGAATGACTTTCATTCTCTTTCTATTTTCTGCCATGGTCGTGTTTTGAGTCTTACTCAACTTTACACCTTGCAATACAGGCAAGAAATCCTTCTTTGACTGTTCCATTTTCAAAAATCTTGTCAAGGTATGTACTCATTGAAAAATCTTATCAAACATCTTGATCTATCTCTATAGATATTGATGCCCAATATGTAAGAAGCTTCATCGAGGTATTCCTTTGAAAAACTCCTTTCAAATACTCCTTTATGCTTTCCAGAAAATTCTACATCATTTCAGATCAATAATATGTCATTCACATATACTTATCAGAAAGGCCGTAGTGCTCCCACTCACTTTCTTGTAAATACAGGCTTCACCGCAAGTCTGTATAAAACTATATGCTTTGATCAACTTATCAAAGCGTATATTCCAACTCCGGGATGCTTGCACCAGTCCATAGATGGATCGCTGGAGCTTGCACATTTTGTTAGCACCTTTAGGATTGACAAAACCTTCTGGTTGTATCATATACAACTCTTTTCTTTAATAAATCAATTAAGGAATGCAGTTTTGATATCCATTTGTCAGATTTCATAAAATGTGGCAATTGCTAACATGGTTCGGACAGACTTTAAGCATCGATACGAGTGAGAAAATCTCATCGTAGTCAACATCTTGAATTTGTCAAAAACTCTTTTCGACAAGTCGAGCTTTGTAGATAGTAACGCTACTGTCAGCGTCCATCTTCCTCTTGAAGATCCATATATTCTCAACGGCTTGCCGATCATCGGGCAAATCCACCAAAGTCCACACTTTGTTCTCATACATGGATTCTATCTCAGATTTCATGGCCTCAAGCCATCTATCGGAATCTGGGCTCATCGTCGCTTCCTCATAGTTAGTAGGTTCATCATGATCTAGCAACATGACTTCCAGAACAGGATTACCGTACCACTCTGGTGCAGATCGTACTCTAGTTGACCTATGAGGTTCGGTAGTAACTTGATCTGAAGTTTCATGATCATCATCATTAACTTCCTCACTAATTGGTGTAGGCATCACTGGAACTGATTTTAGTGATGAGCTACTTTCCAATTCGAGAGAAGGTACAATTACCTCATCAAGTTCAACTTTCCTCCCACTCACTTCTTTCGAGAGAAACTTCTTCTCTAGAACTTCTTCTCTAGAAAGGATCCACTCTTAGCAACAAAGATCTTTCCTTCGGATCTGTGATAGAAGGTGTACCCAACAGTTTCTTTTGGGTATCCTATGAAGACGCATTTCTCCGATTTGGGTTTGAGCTTATCAGGCTGAAACTTTTTCACATAAGCATCGCAACCCCAAACTTTAATAAATGACAGCTTAGGTTTCTCGCTAAACCACAGTTCATACGGTGTCGTCTCAATGGATTTTTAGACGGTGCCCTATTTAATATGAATGCATTTGTCTCTAATGCATAACCCCAAAAACAATAGTGGTAAATAGGTAAGAGACATCATAGATCGCACCATATCTAATAAAGTACGGTTACGACATTCGGACACACCATTACGTTGTGGTGTTCCAGGTGGCGCGAGTTGCGAAACTATTCCACATTGTTTCAAATAAAGGCCAAACTCGTAACTCAAATATTCGCCTCCGCGATCAGATCTATAAACTTTATTTTCTTGTTACGATGATTCTCAACTTCACTCTGAAATTCTTTGAACTTTTCAAATGTTTCAGACTTATGTTTTATCAAGTAGATATACCCATATCTGCTCAAATCATCTCTGAAGGTCAGAAAATAACGATACCTGCCTCGAGCATCAACACTCACCGGACCGCATACATCAGTATGTATTATTTCCAACAAGTCTGTTGATCGCTCCATTGTTCCGGAGAACGGAGTCTTAGTCATCTTGCCCATGAGGCATGGTTCGGAAGCATGAAGTGATTCCAAAAGCCCATCAGCATGGAGTTTCTTCATGCACTTTACACCAATATGACCTAAACGGTAGTGCCAGAAATAAGTTTCACTATCATTGTTAAACGTATATCTTTTGGCTTCAATACTATGAATATGTGTATCACTACTATCGAGATTCAACAAAAATAGACCAATCATCAAGGGTGCATGACCATAAAAGATATTACTCATATAAATAGAACAACCATTATTCTCTGATTTAAATGAATAACCGTCTCGCATCAAACAAGATCCAGATATAAAGTTCATGCTTAAGGTTAAGAGCACCAAATAACAATTATTCAGGTCTAAAACTAATCGAAAGTTAGATGTATAGGTAGCGTGCCGACGGCGATCACATAAAATTTGGAACCATTTCCCACATGCATCGCCACCTCGTCCTTAGCCAATCTTTGCTTAATTTGTAGCCCATGTTTTGAGTTGCAAATATGATCAATAGAACCAGTATCAAATACCCAGGCGCTACTACGAGCATTAGTAAGGTACACAGCAATAACATGTATATCAAATATACCTTTCACTTTGCCATGCTTCTTATCCGCCAAATACTTGGGGCAGTTCCGCTTCTAGTGACCAGTCCCTTTGGCAAGAGAAGCACCTGGCCTCGAGCTTAGGTCGAGACTTGGGCTTCTTCACTTGAGAAGCAACTTGCTTGTCGTTCTTCTTGAAGTTCCCCTTCTTCCCTTTAGCCTTTTTGTTGAAACTAGTGGTCTTGTTGACAATCAACACTTGATGCTCCTTCTTGATTTATACCTCCGCAGCCTTTAGCATCGTGAAGAGCTTGGGAATTATCTTATCCATACCTTGCATATTATAGTTCATCATGAAGCTTTTGTAGCTTGGTGGCAGTTATTGAAGAACTCTGTCAATGACACTATCAACCGGAAGATTAACTCCCAGCTGAGTCAAGTGATTGTGGTACCCAGACATTCTGAGTATATGTTCACTGACAGAACTATTCTCCTCCATTTTGCAGCTGTAGAACTTATTGGAGACTTCATATCTCTCAGTCTGGTCATTTGCTTGAAATATTAACTTCAACTCCTGGAATATCTCATATGCTCCATGACGTTCAAAACGTCGTTGAAGTCCCGGTTCTAAGCCGTAAAGCATGGCACGCTGAACTATCGAGTAGTCATAAGCTTTGCTCTGCCAGGCGTTCAAAACGTCCGGCGTTGCTCCTGCAGCGGGTTTGGCAATCAACAGTGCTTCCAGGACGTAATTCTTCTGTGCAGCAATGAGGATAATCCTCAAGTTACGGACCCAGTCCGTGTAGTTGCTACCATCATCTTTCAACTTAGCTTTCTCTAAGAACGCATAAAAATTTAATGGAACAGTAGCACGGGCCAATTATCTACAACAACATAGACATGAAAAATACTATCAGGTACTAGGTTCATGATAAATTAAAGTTCGATTAATTATATTACTTAAGAACTCCCACTTAGATAGACATCCCTCTAATCATCTAAGTGATCACGTGATCCATATCAACTAAACCATGTCTGGTCATCACGTGAGATGGAGTAGTTTTCAATGGTGAACATCACTATGTTGATCATATCAACTATATGATTCAAGCTCGGCCTTTCGGTCTCGGTGTTCCGAGGCCATATCTGCATATGCTAGGCTCGTAAAGTTTAACCCAAGTATTATGCGTGTGCAAAACTGGCTTGCACCCATTGTATGTGAACGTAGAGCTTATCACACCCGATCATCACATGGTGTCTCAAGACGCATTTAATTGTAGCAACGGTGCATACTGTGGAGAACACTTATACCTTGAAATTTAGTGAGAGATCATCTATAATGCTACCTCCGTACTAAGCAAAATAAGATGCATAAAGGATAAACATCACATGCAATCAATATAAGTGATATGATATGGCCATCATCATCTTGTGCCTTTGATCTCCATCTCCAAAGCATCTTCATGATCACCATCGTCACCGGCTTGACACCTTGATCTCCATTGAAGCATCGTTGTCGTCTCGCCAACTATTGCTTCTACGACTATCGCTACCGCTTAGTGATAAAGTAAAACAATTACATGGCGATTGCATTTCATACAATAAAGCGACAACCATTTGGCTCCCGCCAGTTGTCGATAACTGTTACAAAACATGATCATCTCATACAACAATTTATATATGATCAAGTCTTGACCATATCACATCACAGCAAGCCCTGCAAAAAAAAGTTAGACGTCCACTACTTTGTTGTTGCAAATTTTACGTGGCTGCTACGGGCTTAGCAAGAACCGTTCTTACCTATGCATCAAAATCACAACGATTTTTTGACAAGTGTGCTGTTTTAACCTTCAACAAGGACCGGGCGTAGTCACACTTGATTCAACTAAAGCTGGAGAAACAGATACCCACTAGCCACCTATGTGCAAAGCACGACGGTAGAACCAGTCTCATGAACGCGGTCATGTAATGTCGGTCTGGGCCGCTTCATCCAACAATACCGCCGAATCAAAGTATGACATGTTGGTAAGCAGTATGACTATTATCGCCCACAACTCGTTGTGTTCTACTCGTGCATATAACATCTACGCATAGACCTGGCTCGGATGCCACCGTTGGGTAAAGTAGTATTTCAAAAAAAATCCTACAATCACGCAAGAACTTTCTAGGAGAAGCATAGCAACGAGCGGGGAGAGTGTGTCCATGTACCCTCGTAGACCGAAAGCGGAAGTGTTTAGTAACGCGGTTGATGTTGTCGAACGTCTTCGCGATCCAACCGATCAAGTACCGAACGCACGGCACCTCCGTGATCTGCACACGTTCAGCTCGATGACGTCCCTCGAACTCTAGATCTAGCTGAGATCGAGGGAGAGTTTTGTCAGCACGACGGCGTGGTGACGGTGATGATGAAGTTACCGACGCAGGGCTTCGCCTAGGAACTACGACAATATGACCGAGGTGGAAAACTGTGGAGGGGGGCACCGCACACGGCAAAGAGATCAACTTGTGTGTCCATGGGGTGCCCCCTCCCCCGTATATAAAGGAGGGGAGGAGGGGGGCGGCCGGCCACAAGGGGCGCGCCCAAGGGGGGGAATCCTACTCCTACTAGGAGTAGGTTCCCCCCTTTCCTAGTCCAACAAGGAGGGGAAGGAATGAGGAGGGGAGAGAAGGAAGGAGAGGGGCGCCGCCCCCACCCCTTGTCCAATTCGGACTGGGGGGCGCCACCTCGTGGTCATCCCTCTCTCCTCTAAGGCCCATGGTGGCCCATTAACTTCCAGAGGGGGTTCCGATAACCCTCCGGCACTCCGGTTTTATCCGAAACTCTCTGGAACACTTCCGGTGTCCGAACAACATGGTCCAATATATCAATCTTTATGTCTCAACCATTTCGTGACTCCTCGTCATGTCCATGATCTCATCCGGGATTCCGAACAACCTTTGGTACATCAAATCACATAAACTCATAATACCAATCATCATCGAACGTTAAGCATGCGGACCCTATGGGTTCGAGAACTATGTAGACATGACCGAGACACTTCTCCGGTCAATAACCAACAGCGGAACCTGGATGCTCATAATGGTTCCTACATATTCTACGAAGATCTTTATCGGTCAAACCGCACAACAACATACGTTGTTCCCTTTGTCATCGGTATGTTACTTGCCCGAGATATCGTATGTATCATCATACCTAGTTCAATCTCGTTACCGTCAAGTCTCTTTAATCGTTCCGTAGTGCATCATCCAGCAACTAACTCATTAGTCACATTGCTTGCAAGGCTTATAGTGATGCGCATTACCGAGAGGGCCCAGAGATACCTCTCCGACAATCGGAGTGACAAATCCTAATCTCGATCTATGTCAACTCAACAAACACCATTGGAGACACACAGAGAGCATCTTTATAATCACCCAGTCACATTGTGACATTTGATAGCATACTAAGTGTTCCTCCGGTATTCGGGAGTTTCATAATCTCATAGTCATAGGAACATGTATAAGTCATGAAGAAAGCAATAGCAATAAGCTAAATGATCATACTGCTAAGTTAACGGATGGGTCTTGTCCATCACATCATTCTCCTAATGATGTGATCCCGTTCATCAAATGACAACACATGTCTATGGTCAGGAAACTTAACCATCTTTCATTAAGGAGCTAGTCAAGTAGAGGCATACTAGGGACATTCTGTTTTGTCTATGTATTCACACATGTACTAAGTTTCCGGTTAATACAATTCTAGCATGAATAATAAACATTTACCATGATATAAGGAAATATAAATAACAACTTTATTATTGTCTCTAGGGCATATTTCCTTCAAAAAATTATCTGAGTTTTATAATGAATCTATTATTGATAATAATGTTTTAAAAACTATTGAAAGTAGGTTTGGAGAGGTATGAATTTAATATTGTTAATCCCACTATATTGGAAGATGATAAAATATATATGCATGTGGATCATGAAGACAAAGTCCTAGGTGATATTTATATTATTATGTTTGATTTGATCCCATGCATAATTATTATGAGAAAGAAAAATATGGCTATAGAAACCTTCATGTTACTATATTACCTCTCTTTATGTGAAGATTATTAATGTGCCATTCTTATTACTTGCATGTGCTAGGTACCGCTTGACTTAATAACTGTTTACTTATAAGAATAAGATGCCTATGCATAGCAAGTGAGTTAAACTTAAATGTGTTTGTTACATGCTTATCGATGCTCTCTTCTTTGCTTCAATTCTTGTTTTTGATGTGAGCATCATCACTAAAATCTCAAGCTTGTCTTTATGGCTATAAAGAAAGAGCTTGCAGTAGACAACCCGAATTTTTGGTGTCTCCATATGGTTATTACTACTGTAATGGTCATATTTGTATATTTGCTTTTAATAATGTACCAATATAGCCTTTGGGATGTTGCAACTGAAATCATGTTAGGTTGTGGGTAGAAACACAAACTTTTGCCTCCACAAACTTTTGCGGCCGCTGGCCCTTCGACACAAACTTTTGCCTCCAATGTTCGGACAACTATTAATAATTGAGGTGATGTGGAAGCACATGTACAAAAAAAATCAAATAGTGGAGCCTACTATTTAGATATAGAAGATTCGATGCTTGTCTAGATGCCCCACAATTTACAAAAGTCCTCATTTATTCGCGAGTTCACAAGAGCTCGTGATGAATAGTAAAAATCCGAAAGAATCAAAACAAACTTCTAAAAGAATTGTGAAAATATTGACAAATGTTTTGAGCGCTTGCAAAGTTTCATCATGAAATGATATTTGCGGAAGTCCTCACATCATAAAATGTTTCCTAAAACATTTTGGAGTGATTTTTCCCATGACTTCCACTAATGTCATTTCATGATAAAACTTTGCGACGCTCAAAACAATTGTCAATGTCCACTACAAAAAAATTCACAATTTTCTAAACATTTATTACATTTTTTATATTTTAATGTTCATCCGAGCTCATTTGAGTTTGTGGTAAGAAACATCGCGCCCACAATTTAGCCACACTTGTCGTCCTGTGATTTCCACCTAAACAAAGAATATGGTCAACGTGTCCTGAAAGCAGTGATGAATTTAAATACCTTCTTGTTCAATGGCCTATCTGATACAAGCAGGAAATAAATAAAAAACGTTGATGGCCGCTTGTATGTAAGGAATAGAAAAAGTGATGGCTTTATTTTTCAAAGAGTAAAGGAAAGATGATCTTGCCTACATGCTGGTGCCCCAAGACCCTTGTAGCATGTTCATATATGATCTGGCCGTCCAAGGCCATGTGCGGGTTGTGCAACCGCACAGGACCCCCAAATTTTGGGGCCCCCCAGTTTTGAACCAAGGTTATATTTACTATTATGATTTGTTTTCCTTTGTTTGCATGGATTTGGGCCTGCCGACCTGCTCTGATTGCTCGAGCATTCTGTTTTGCAGGTGCAAAGTCTTGTCTTCTGAATTTTCTGCAAAGTCTCGTCTTGTGTAATTACAAGTGGTAGAGACAATTTGGGCCACAAAATGATGTCAGTCTATTTAAAGCATTGCATTGCTCGGAGTTACATGCGACCCGTGATACTGTTACACTATTGATTTAGAACACCCCATACACGTCACTTCTGCAATGAACTTTCTTGAACTCCAAAGCTATATCTTATCAATCCGCTACTACCAGTTTGGGCGAATTGGGAAGATACAAGAAGGCGTTGTCACAACAAATTGCTCTGAGATGAAGGATTGCCCTCGTTAGAGTTGGCCAGTTTTACAACATCAGGTAACAACTTCGAAAGCCACACATACACGCTAGCACTTACACACGTTTTTTAAGAGAAACAGATTTTTTCTGTTTTTTCGAGAAATACTTTCACACGCTCATTTGATTCATACAAGCAGTGTTCCAACTCAGCCCACCTATTATAGCGAGACTCGCTCCTAGGGAAAGCATTATAGTACTTTTTATTATTTCTACCATTCTACACACAACAGATAATTTATGGATCATGATTTTTTAAAATTTGTAATATATTTTGAAAACGTGAAAATGTTTTGAACTATAAACAAAATTTTGAAAATAGGAACATTTAATAAAATTATGAACAATTTTAGAAAATATGAACTATTTCTAAAATTCACAAACAAATTTTGAAAAGGTGATTTTTTAGAAAATATGAATATTTTTTGAATTTATAATCTAATTCTGAACATGTAACATTTTCTGAAATTCCTGAACTAATGGAATTTCTAGACAATATTATAAAACATGAACATTTTTAAATGTGAATATTTTTCCAATTTGTGAACAATTATAATAAATTGGAACATATTTTGAATTCCTAAATGTTTTTAAAACAAGAGAACTATTTAAATGTTGTGAATATTTTTTTATAAAATTAGATTTTCTTTTTTTTTTTAATTTGTGATTTTTCTATAGAAAGAGGAAGAGTGGAAAAGGAAGAAAAGGAAAACTTGAAACAATACTAAAGAAACCACAGGAAAAGAAAACAAGTTTGGAAACCTTCTAGAAGGTTCCTAAAACAAGCAAATAACGTTCTAGAATGGGCCGGCCCATTATGGCATCACTAGCTCTGCTTATGAGCAATCCTGATCGGTGCCTTATGCGGAAACACCCCGTGTTTAATGTACGTTGCAACAACCAACTAGCCACCTCATTACTCACCACTTTTTCCATCTTTTCTTCTTTCATTTATTTTTTATTTCCTTTTGGAACTGTTTTTTTCTTTGTCCTTTTCTTTTTCTTTTCTTATTTCTTATTTATTTTTCTTTTGCTTTTTATTTTTCTTCCAACGTTTTTTTGTTTTTTCATTTCATTTTTATTTCCTGTTCCATTTTTCTATTTGCTAAATGCATGAAATTTTCATGAACTTCTTTTCAAAATCAACGAACTTTTTCCCAAATTCAGGATTTACTTTTCGAAGCCCGTGATTTTTTTTTCAAAATCGATGAACTTTTTTTCTAAATTGGTAAACTTTTTTTGAAGTTGATGCACCTTCTAAAATCAATGAACCTTTTTCAAATTTGTGCGATTTTTCAAATTTGATGAACTCTTTTTAAAAGTCCATCAACTTTTTTCCATATTGATGACTTTTATTAAAAAATTGTTGAACTTTTTCAAATGTCTGAACTTTTCTTCAAAAATGATGATATTTTTTCCAAATGGATGAACATTTTTAAAAATCAATGAATATTTTTCATTATTATTAAAAATTTAAATTCCTGATTTTTTGCAAATCCTGAAACTTTTCATTTTTACAATGTATTTTGAAATTTTATGAAATTTGTAGAAATTTTCCTTTGAATTCGCACCTTTTGAGTTTTGCGAACATTTTTCTGAAATTCAGGAACTTTTTTCAAATCCATTATCTTTTTTAAAACGTTGAACTGTTTTTAGATCCCTACAAATTTTCTAAATTCGTGCTACTTTTTTTTTGAAAACTCGCGTCTATTTTTTCTAAAAAACCAATACTTTTACAATAGCTATCTGGTGCGAGGCTAATGATGAGGGCGAGTGAGCGGGGTTGAGCGACGCGCCTAAAGGGCCGACCCAATTGTCGCTTGGTGATGGCGCTGGTTCTCCTTACACACGCTGAAGGCGCGAATAGGGAGTCTTGCTGCTTATGCGATCTAGCGGCAAAGAGAGTGATGTAGGAATTACAGATCGACGCATATCTATTAGTCGTAAACCACATTTGACACTAGGTGCTCGCGCCTAGGCCAGCGGGGCACGGCCCAATCTTGAGCATGCTTCGGTTGCTTGCTCGGATACTCGATCCCAGGTTGTTGGTCCCTCGCTCCCTTGTTGATCTTGACCGTTGACCACAACCATAACAAGAAACAATGACCCTTAAATTTACCAAAAAATCGCAAAAAATTGCAAAATTTATAAATTTGGTAAAAGCTTACAAGTTTTCAAAAGTGTTTGGAAATTTGAAAAGTTCACAGTTTTGAAAAAATGTTTATTAAATTGAAAAAAATCTCTGATTTGAAAAAATGTTCAAAATTTTGAAACTAGTTCCTTAATTTGAGAAAAGTTTCCAATTTATTAAAAAATCAAAAACTAGACAAGAAACTTCAAGAATTTGGGGGAAAAATCATGAATTTCGGGATTTTTTGGGGAATTTTACAAATATGTTCATAAATTTGAGAGAAAAATCATGAAACTGAAAAAGTTCACGAATTTGAAAAGAATGTTTGCAAATTTATAGAAGTTAATGAATTTGGGAAACGTTCAATTTTTTAAAAAAGTATGCAAATTAAAACAAACGAAAAAACAAAAAGCCAAACGAAACATGTCCTAAAAAACCAAAGATACTAGTACATTAAAAAGAATGAACCGGATGTAGGTATACTGTAGAACGTTCCTAAAACCAGAAAACTAGATACTGTTTGCCTTGTTACATGGTTGGCGGGTTAGCGATCTGAGGGTGGGTGTGCCGGAGAGAAGAAGAAGAAAAAAGAATTCAATGGGCCGAGCCCAAGGTCGGGGGTAGGGATTTGGGGGGGGGGAGGGGGCAAAAGTATCCACTAGTTGACACAAACTACTAAAACCGGCCTAGAAGAGCCAAATAGGGGTTGCCCATTTTAACTGTTTTGGGCACCTTCCGAAAGATTTCAGTCCTGTCATGTCTTGTAGTCTTTGCTAGGTGGTCCACGGACCTGGTTCTAATTTTTATTACCTTTGGTGTTCTTTGAACTACCATGATTGGAGATGAATAGATCGGAAGTTCCTCACGTAAAAAAGGTTCCAGTGTAGTTTTACTAGATTTTACTTTTTTTAATGTTTCTTTTATTATTTTTCTTTGTTTTTTAGTTTTACTATTTATTTTTCTCAAAAAATTTCCTTTTCAAAAAAATGTTTGAAATTTTTCAAAAAATATTGGGAATTTTCAAAGCATGTTTGTTTTTCAATATTTTGTTCAGAGTTTCAAAAAATGTTCATTTTCAAGGAAAAATCACAATTTCAAAAAGTGTGTGAGGTTCTCAAAACTCTTTGGAAATTTCAAAAATGTTCATGTGTTTTCAAAATTTGTTCAAATGTTCAAAGAATGCTTTTGTTTTAGAATTTTGTTCACAAAATAAAAAATACTCGAGAATTTTTAATAAAATTTTTCATAAAAAGTTTAAAATTTTAAAAAAATTATCAAACTTCCAAAATTTATTTGCATTTGGAAACCGTTCCAAATTTTCAAAATTTCTACATTAACCCTGGTCATTTTAGTGCAGTCGGTACGTGTTGTAGGATGGGTTGCTACGATAGTCGCCCACTACAGGCTTGCTCGCTCTACTCTCGCTACAGCGTGTATAGGCTCCCATAATGATGTTCTTGTGCGAAAACCCTTCTATTTGACGCAAAGAGCGTGAAGTTGAAGGTCCCTCTATTAGCAGGTTGTCGAGATCGCTTCACGGGCCCTCCTTCTAGTTACTAGGAGCAGTGTCCTCTTCAGGAGTGACAGCGGTGATCCCTCTAGATTTTCGTCTTGATCAAGAATTTATTAGCAGAACTAACCAAAAACCTCCCTTTTTTATCAAGAGTCAAGTGAATGAAATATGCCCTAGCGGCAATAATAAAGTTATTATTTATTTCCTCATATCATGATAAATGTTTATTATTCATGCTAGAATTGTATTAACCGGAAACTTAGTACATGTGTGAATACATAGACAAACAGAGTGTCACTAGTATGCCTCTACTTGACTAGCTCGTTAATTAAAGATGGTTATGTTTCCTAACCATATACATGAGTTGTCATTTGATTAACGGGATCACATCATTAGGAGAATGATGTCATTGACTTGACCCATTCTGTTAGCTTAGCACTTGATCGTTTAGTATGTTGCTATTGCATTCTTCATGACTTATACATGTTCCTATGACTATGAGATTATGCAACTCCCGTTTACCGGAGGAACACTTTGTGTGCTACCAAACGTCCCAACGTAAATGGGTGATTATAAAGGTGCTCTACAGGTGTCTCCGAAGGTACTTGTTGATTTGGCGTATATCGAGATTAGGATTTGTCACTCTGATTGTCGGAGAGGTATCTCTGGGCCCACTCGGTAATACACATCACTATTAGCCTTGTAAGCATTGGAACTAATGAGTTAGTTTCCGAATGATGTATTATGGAACGAGTAAAGAGACTTGCCGGTAACGAGATTGAACTAGGTATTGAGAAACCGACGATCGAACCTCGGGCAAGTAACATATCGATGACAAAGGGAACAACATATGTTGTTCTGCGGTTTGACCGATGAAGATCTTCGTAGAATATGTGCGAGCCAATATGAGCATCCAGGTTCCGCTATTGGTTATTGACCGGAGACGTGTCTCGGTCATGTCTACATAGTTCTCGAACCCGTATGGTCCGCACGCTTAAAGTTCGGTGATGATCGGTATTATGATTTTTGTGTTTTGATGTACCGAAAGTAGTTCAGAGTCCCGGATATGATCACGGACATGACGAGGAGTCTCGAAATGGTCGAGACGTAAAGATCGGTATATTGGACGACTATATTCGGACACCGGAAGTGCTCCGGGTGGTTTCAGAGAAAACCGGAGTGCCGGAGGTTTACCGGAACCCCCTTGGGAGAAAGAATGGGCCTTATGGGCCTTAGTGGAGAGAGAGAGAGAGGGCTGGCCTAGGGCAGGCAGCGCGCCCCTCCCCCTCTGGTCCGAATTGGACTAGGAGAGGGGGGAGCGGCGCCCCCCTTTCGTTCTCCCTCTCCCCCTTCCTTTCCCCCTCCTAGTAGGAGTAGGAAAGAGGGGAGTCCTACTCCTACTAGGAGGAGGACTCCTCCTCCTGACGCACCATAGAGGGCGGCCGGCCTCCCCCCTTTGCTCCTTTATATACGGGGGCAGGGGCGCCTCTAGACACACAAGTTGATCAGTTGATCTCTCCCAACCGTGTGCGGTGCCCCCCTCCACCATAATCCACCTCGATCATATCGTAGCGGTGCTTAGGCGAAGCCCTGCGTCGGTAGAAACATCATCATCGTCATCACGCCGTCGTGTTGACAAAACTCTCCAGCGAAGCTCTGTTGGATCGGAGCTCGTGGGACGTCATCGAGTTGAACGTGTGCTGAACTCGGAGGTACCGTGCGTTCGGTACTTGGATCGGTGGGATCGTGAAGACCTACGACTACATCACCCCGTTGTGATAACGCTTCCGCATTCGTTCTACGAGGGTACGTGGACACACTCTTCCCTCTCGTTGCTATGCATCACCATGATCCTGCATGTGCGTAGGAATTTTTTTGAAATTACTACGTTCCCCAACAGTAGTATCAGAGCCACGTTTATGCGTAGATGTTATATGCATGAGTAGAACACAAGTGAGTTGTGAGCGATACAAATCATACTGCTTACCAGCATGTCATACTTTGGTTCAGCGGTATTGTTGGATGAAGCGGCCCGGACCGACATTATGCAGACGCTTACGCCGAGATCGGTTTCTACCGATGTGCTTTGCACACAGGTGGCTGGCGGGTGTCAGTTTCTCCAACTTTAGTTGAACCGAGTGTGGCTACGCCCAGTCCTTGTGAAGGTTAAAACAACACTAACTTGTCGAACTATCATTGTGGTTTTGATGCGTACGTAAGAATGGTTCTTGCTCATCCCGTAGCAGCCACGTAAAACTTGCAACAACAAAGCAGAGGACGTCAAACTTGTTTTTGCAGGGCATGTTGTGATGTGATATGGTCAAGACATGATGCTATATTTTATTGTATGAGATGATCATGTTTTCTAACGGAGTTATCGGCAACTGGGCAGGAGCCATATGGTTGTCGCTTTATTGTATGCAATGCAATCGCCCTGTAATTGCTTTACTTTATCACTAAGCGGTAGCGATAGTCGTATAAGCAATAGTTGGCGAGACGACAACGATGCTACGATGGAGATCAAGGTGTCGCGCCGGTGACGATGGTGATCATGACTATGCTTCGGAGATGGAGATCACAAGCACAAGATGATGATGGCCATATCATATCACTTATATTGATTACATGTGATATTTATCCTTTATGCATCTTATTTTGCTTCGATTAACGTTAGCATTATAAGATGATCTCTCACTAAATTTCAAGGTAAAAGTGTTCTCCCTGAGTATGCACCATTGCCAAAGTTCGTCGTGCCGAGACACCACGTGATGATCGGGTGTGATAAACTCAACGTTCATCTACAACGGGTGCAAGCCGGTTTTGCACACGCAGAATACTCGGGTTAAACTTGACGAGCCTAGCATATGCAGATATGGCCTCGGAACACTGAGACCGAAAGGTCGAGCGTGAATCATATAGTAGATATGATCAACATAGTGATGTTCACCATTGAAAACTACTCCATTTCACGTGATGATCGGTTATGGTTTAGTTGATTTGGATCACGTGATCACCTAGATGATTAGAGGGATGTCTATCTAAGTGGGAGTTCTTAAGTAATATGATTAATTGAACTTAAATTTATCATGAACTTAGTACCTGATAGTATTTTTCTTGTCTATGTTGTTGTAGATAGATGGCCCGTGATGTTGTTTCGTTGAATTTTAATGCGTTCCTTGAGAAAGCTAAGTTGAAAGATGATGGTAGCAATTACACGGATCGGGTCTCAGAATTTGAGGATTATCCTCATTGTCGCACGTAAGAATTACGCCCCGGAAGCACCGCTAGGTGCCAAACCTCTGCAGGAACAACACCAGATGTTATGAACGTCCGCAGAGCAAAGCCGATGACTACTCGATAGTTCGGTGTGCCATGCTTTACGGCTTAGAACCGGACTTCAACGACGCTTTTGAACATCATGGAGCATATGAGATGTTCCAGGAGTTGAAGTTAATATTTCAAGCAAATGCCCGAATTGAGAGATATGAAGTCTCCAATAAGTTCTACAGCTGCAAGATGGAGGAGAATAGTTATGTCAGTGAGCATATACTCAGAATGTCTGGGTATAACAATCACTTGACTCAACTGGGAGTTAATCTTCCAGATGATAGTGTCATTGACAGAATTCTTCAATCACTGCCACCAAGCTACAAGAGCTTCATGATGAACTATAATATGCAAGGGATGGATAAGACAATTCCCGAGCTCGTCGCAATGCTAAAGGCTGCGGAGGTAGAACAAGAAGGAGCATCAAGTGTTGATGGTCAACAAGACCACCAATTTCAAGAAAAAGGGCAAAGGGAAGAAGAAGGGGAACTTCAAGAAGAACAGGAAACAAGTTGCTGTTCAAGAGAAGTAACCCAAGTTTGGACCTAAGCCTGAGGCTGAGTGCTTCTACAGCAAGCAGACTGGTCACTGGAAGCGGAACTGCCCCAAGTATTTGGCGGATAAGAAGGATGGCAAGGTGAACAAAGGTATATGTGATATACATGTTATTGATGTGTAACTTACTAGAGCTCGCAGAGCA
Organism: Aegilops bicornis; assembly: GCA_021605145.1. Classification (NCBI taxonomy): domain Eukaryota; kingdom Viridiplantae; phylum Streptophyta; class Magnoliopsida; order Poales; family Poaceae; genus Aegilops; species Aegilops bicornis. Next base: position 449,371,697 of record CM038671.1, on the reverse strand, counting down.
CCTGGTATTTGATACTGGTTACTGCTATAATATTTGCAACTCAAAGCAGGACTACAGAATTGCTTAAGACTGGCTAAGGACGAGGTGACGATGCGCGTGGGAAATGGTTCCAAAGTCAATGTGATCGCCATCGGCACGCTACCTCTACATCTACCTTCGGGATTAGTTTTAGACCTAAATAATTGTTATTTGGTGCCAACATTGAGCATGAACATTATATCTGGATCTTGTTTGATGCGAGACGGTTATTCATTTAAATCTGAGAATAATGGTTGTTCTATTTATATGAGTAACATCTTTTATGGTCATGCACCCTTGAAGAGTGGTCTATTTGTGTTAAATCTCGATAGTAGTGATACACATATTCATAATGTTGAAGCCAAAAGATGCAAAGTTGATAATGATAGTGCAACTTATTTGTGGCAATCGCCGCTTGGGTCATATTGGTGTAAAGCGCATGAAGAAACTCCATACTGATGGACTTTTGGAATCACTTGATTATGAATCACTTGGTACTTGCGAACCATGCCTCATGGGCAAGATGACTAAAACGCCGCTCTCCGGAACAATGGAGCGAGCAACAGATTTATTGGAAATCATACATACTAATGTATGTGGTCCGATGAATATTGAGGCTTCATGGTATCGCTATTTTCTCACCTTCACAGATGATTTGAGCAGATATGGGTATATCTACTTAATGAAACATAAGTCTGAAACATTTGGAAAGTTCAAAGAATTTCAGAGTGAAGTGGAAAATCATCGTAACAAGAAAATAAAGTTTCTACGATCTGATCGTGGAGGAGAATATTTGAGTTCCGAGTTTGGTCTACATTTGAAACAATGCGGAATAGTTTCACAACTCACGCCACCCGGAACACCACAGCATAATGGTGTGTCCGAACGTCATAATCATACTTTACTAGATATGGTGCGGTCTATGATGTCTCTTACTGATTTATCGCTGTATTTTGGGGTTATGCTTTAAGGACGGCTGCATTCACGTTAAATATGGCACCATCCAAATCCGTTGAGACGACGCCTTATGAACTATGGTTTGGAAAGAAACCAAAGTTGTCGTTTCTTAAAGTTTGGGGCTGCGATGCTTATGTGAAAAAGCTTCAACCTGATAAGCTCGAACCCAAATAGGAGAAATGTGTCTTCATAGGATACCCAAAGGAAACTGTTGGGTACACCTTCTATCACAGATCCGAAGGCAAGACATTCGTTGCTAAGAATGGATCCTTTCTAGAGAAGGAGTTTCTCTCGAAAGAAGTGAGTGGGAGGAAAGTAGAACTTGATGAGGTAAATGTACTTGCTCCCTTATTGGAAAGTAGTTCATCACAGAAACCGGTTCCTATGACACCTACACCAATTAGTGAGGAAGCTAATGATGATGATCATGAAACTTCAGATCAAGTTACTACCGAACCTCGTAGGTCAACCAGAGTAAGATCCGCGCTAGAGTGGTACGGTAATCCTGTTCTGGAGGTCATGTTACTAGACCATGACGAACCTACGAACTATGAGGAAGTGATGATGAGCCCAGATTCCGCAAAATGGCTTGAGGCCATGAAATCTGAGATGGGATCCATGTATGAGAACAAAGTATAGACTTTGGTTGACTTGCCGGATGATCGGCAAGCCATTGAAAATAAATGGATCTTCAAGAAGAAGACAGACGCTGACGGTAATGTTACTGTCTACAAAGCTCGACTTGTTGCGAAAGGTTTTCGACAAGTTCAAGGAGTTGATTACGATGAGACCTTCTCACCCGTAGCGATGCTTAAGTCCGTCTGAATCATGTTAGCTATTGCCGTATTCTATGATTATGAAATTTGGCAAATGGATGTAAAGACTCCATTCCTGAATGGATTTCTGGAAGAAGAGTTGTATATGATGCAACCTGAAGGTTTTGTCGATCCAAAAGGTGCTAACAAAGTGTGCAAGCTCCAGCGATCCATTTATGGACTGGTGCAAGCCTCTCAGAGTTGGAATAAATTTTTTGATAATGTGATCAAAGCATATGGTTTTATACAGACTTTTGGAGAAGCCTGTATTTACAAGGAAGTGAGTGGGAGCTCTGTAGCATTTCTAATCTTATATGTGGATGACATATTGTTGATTGGAAATGATATAGAATTTCTGGATAGCATAAAAGGATACTTGAATAAGAGTTTTTCAATGAAGGACCTTGGTGAAGCTGCTTACATATTGGGCATCAAGATCTATAGAGATAGATCAAGACGCTTATTTGGACTTTCACAAAGCACATACCTTGACAAAGTTTTGAAGAAGTTCAAAATGGATCAGGCAAAGAAAGGGTTCTTACGTGTTACAAGGTGTGAAGTTGAGTAAGACTCAATGCCCGACCACCGCAGAAGATAGAGAGAAAATGAAAGATGTTCCCTATGCTTCAGCCATAGGCTCTATCATGTATGCAATGTTGTGTACCGAACAGTGGAGGTACCAAAGTAATCCAGAGTGGATCATCGACAGCGGTCAAGAACATCTGAAATACACGAAAAGGACTAAGGATATGTTTCTCGTTTATGGAGGTGACAAAGAGCTCATTGTAAATGGTTACATTGATGCAAGCTTTGATCGATCCGGACGATTCTAAATCGCAAACCGGATACGTGTTTATATTGAACGGTGGAGCTGTCAGTTGGAGCAGTTCTAAACAAAGCGTCGTGGCGGGATCTACGTGTGAAGCAGAGTACATTGTTGCTTCGGAAGTAACAAATGAAGGAGTCTGGATGAAGGAGTTCATATCCGATCTAGGTGTCATACCTAGTGCATCGGGTCCAATGGAAATCTTTTGTGACAATACTGGTGCAATTGCCTTGGCAATGGAATCCAGATTTGACAATAGAACCAAGCACATCAAGAGACACTTCAACTCCATCTGGGATCAAGTCCAGGTGGGAGACATAGAGATTTGCAAGATACATATGGATCGTAATGTTGCGCAACCCGTTGACTAAGCCTCTTCCACGAGAAAAACATGATCAGCACCAAGGCTCCATGGGTGTTAGAATCATTACTGTGTAATCTAGATTATTGACTCTAGCGCAAGAGGGAGACTGAAGGAAATATGCCCTAGAGGCAATAATAAAGTTATTATTTATTTCCTCATATCATGATAAATGTTTATTATTCATGCTAGAATTGTATTAACCGGAAACTTAGTACAGGTGTGAATACATAGACAAACAGAGTGTCACTAGTATGCCTCTACTTGACTAGCTCGTTAATTAAAGATGGTTATGTTTCCTAACAATAGACATGAGTGGTCATTTGATTAACGGAATCACATCATTAGGAGAATGATGTCATTGACTTGACCCATTCCTTTAGCTTAGCACTTAATTGTTTAGTATGTTGCTATTGCTTTCTTCATGACTTATACATGTTCCTATGACTATGAGATTATGCAACTCCTGTATACCGGAGGAACACTTTGTGTGCTACCAAACGTCACAACATAAATGGGTGATTATAAAGGTGCTCTACAGGTGTCTCCGAAGGTACTTGTTGAGTTGGCGTATATCGAGATTAGGATTTGTCACTCCGATTGTCGGAGAGGTATCTCTGTGCCCACTCGGTAATACACATCACTATAAGCCTTGCAAGCATTGCAACTAATGAGTTAGTTGCGGAATGATGTATTGCGGAACGATTAAAGAGACTTGTCGGTAACGAGATTGAACTACGTATTGAGATACCGACGATCGAATCTCGGGCAAGTAACATACCGATGACAAAGGGAACAACGTATGTTGTTATGCGGTTTGACCGATAAAGATCTTCGTAGAATATGTGGGAGACAATATGAGCATCCAGGTTCCGCTATTGGTTATTGACCGGAGACGTGTCTCGGTCATGTCTACATAGTTCTCGAACCCGTAGGGTCCGCACGCTTAAAGTTCGGTGACGATCGGTATTATGAGTTTTTGTGTTTTGATGTATCGAAGGTAGTTCGGAGTCTCGGATATGATCACGGACATGACGAGGAATCTCGAAATGGTCGAGACGTAAAGATCGGTATACTGGACGACTATATTCGGACACCGGAAGTGTTCCGGGTGGTTTCAGATAAAAACGGAGTGCCGGTGGGTTACCTGAACCCCCCCCCCCCCCCCGGAGAAATAATGGGCCTTACTGGAGAGAGAGAGGGCTGGCCTAGGGTAGGCCACGCGCCCCTCCCCCTCTGGTCCGAATTGGACTAGGAGAGGGGGGCGGCGCCCCCCTTTCCTTCTCCCTCTCCCCCTTCCTTTCCCCCTCCTAGTAGGAGTAGGAAAGAGGGCAGTCCTACTCCTACTAGGAGGAGGACTCCTCCTCCTGGCGCGCCATAGAGGGCCGGCCGGCCTCCCCCCTTGCACCTTTATATACGAGGGCAGGGGGGCACCTCTAGACACACAAGTTGATCAGTTGATCTCTCCCAACTGCAGCGGTGCCCCTCCACCATAATCCACCTCGATCATATCGTAGCGGTGCTTAGGCGAAGCCACTCGCCGGTAGCAGCAACATCATCATCGTCATAACACCGCTGCCGTCATCTTAAACTCTCCGGTGAAGCTCTGCTGGATCGGAGGTCGCGGACGCCATCGAGTTGAACGTGTGCTGAACTCGGAGGTGCCGTATGCTCGGTACTTGGATCACCGGATCGTGAATACGCACGACTACATCAACCGCTAAGCAGCTAACGCCATGCATTCGGTCTACGAGGGTACGTGGACACACTCTCCCCTCTCGTTGCTATGCATCACCATGATCCTGCGTGTGCGTAGGATTTTTTTTAAATTACTATGTTCCCCAACATCAAGCCCAAAGTTCGTTGATATTTTGTGTGCATATTGGGATCTTGAGGACTCATCAGCGTCGATCGACATGAAGATGATGCGAACTAAATGTTCATCCCAAGCAGGTGTGGCTGTCACAATCAACTCCGACACCTTGTCTAGTGGATTCTGAAGCAGAGAAAGGATTGGCCGCAAAGAGGACTCTTTTGGGATCCAATTTTCTGACCATACATTAGTATCCTATTTGTTCCCTACCCTCCGAGTAATGCCCTACTTGAGAATATCCCTCGCTTCCAAAATCGCACGCTAGACCTGTGAGGGTTGAATGCCTAGCGCTGTTGTTAAAATAGTTCCATCAGGGAAGTAAACTAATTTTAAATTTTTTGCACTCAGGGAGGATGGATCTTGAATAAGGCGCCAAGAATGTCTTGCAAATAGGGCTAGGTTAAACAGTTCCAAGTCTCTGAATACTAAACCCCACAAATATTTGGGCCTTGTCATGACTTCCCACGAGACCCATGCTAGTTTTATCTGACCTTCTTTATATCCCCACCAACACTTTCTTATGATCGAATTTAAGTGTTCACAAAGCCTCTGGGTAGCATGAAGCAAGCCATCGAAATATTGTGATTTCTTTAGCAACCAATTTAACTAGAACATCTTTACCCATCCATCCTATAACCTTCTCCCAAATGAGATCACTCAAATATTTGAATGTACCTCTCTTGGAGTGTCCCACATCAGTTGGAGTACCCAAGTACCTATCATTCAGTGATTCATTTGGTACATGTGAATGCCCCTTAGTTGCATCCCGAACAATCTGAAGACATCCCTTGCTGAAAAAGATAGTTGACTTATCCATGTTTATCCTCCGACCTGATGACATGCAATAAGATTCCAGTAGGTTTGATACTTCTTCCACTCCATAAATGCTTGCCCTGAAAAACAACAGGCTATCGTTCGTAAACAAAAGATGTTCACCGTCAGAGACAATGCGACCATCTTAATTCCACTTAGGTGGGATGGTTGAATCTAGGATTTTAAGAGGAACGAAAGGCCCTCAGCTACGATCAGGAGAAGATATGGAGATATAGGATCTCCCCGCCAAATGCCCAGATTGGGCTGAAATTCCTCCATCTTCGTTCCATTAAAAAGACATAAAAGGAGGCCGAGCTCACCATATGCATAACTGTCGAGATCCATGGTGTAGCAAAACTCAACTTCTCCATCATAGCCCTCAGATAACTCCATTGTCATAGGCTTTCATCATGACCAATTTTAGAGCTGAATAACAATTGTTCTTGGCCCTGTTTCTTTCCATGAAGTGTAAACACTCATACGTTGATATGATATTGTCGGTAATTCATCTCCCCAGAACAAAGGCTGACTTCTCTTCAGAGATAATATCAGGCAAGATCAACTTCAAACAATTTGCAATGACCTTTGAAGAAATTTTATAAAACACGTTGCATAGCTTATTGGACGAAACTGAGATAAGTGAGAAGGATTGTGACCTTGGTAATTAGAGCACGTGTGGTATAGTTTATGCAGGTAGCTCTGGTCAATATGGTACGCTCTGGTCAATATGGTACGTGTGCTAGAGAGCTGTATAAGAGGCGATCTTCCAGGGACAACGCCCATAATTTGTTGGTAACTGAAGCACCAACGCAACAACCAAGTACCATAGCAAAAAATCCAGTTGATGACACAGGGAGCGTTGCCCCCCTCCTCGGCCTGGAACATGTAAGTTTAATGCTGATGGCGACCAACGTGGGGCAGCAACAGTAATTTGCAGGAACCAGGAAAGAGTTTATATGGGCTCGTCGGCAGTTGTATTTCATGTGAATGATCCTACACTTTTGGAGACCTTTGAAGTGTGGGAAGGCCTCGCCAGAAAGGTAAGACAGCGGTCTACAACATCTTCATGTTGCGTCATTCATTTTCATATTGCGTCGAACTGCCAGGGAGTGATAAATGACATCAATCCGAGTACGGGTGGTCGTCATGGAGCTATTGTTAAGGAGATATCCATCGATCAAAGAACTTCCTTTCTCGCGCCTTTATTTTTGAACGTAGACATTTCAGTTTTGAAACTCACCATCTTGCTAAATATGCTTGTAATCTAGGAGTAAGCCGTCATTTGTCGCTGGTATACCCCATCTGACCAAAATCTTGTACCAATGAACATGTCTGAGGTTTAATAATGTTGGGTGAGATTTCTTAAAGAAAAAAAGGAGTGGCATGGGTGATAGTAGCACCCTGTCATTCAGTACTGAGAGATCAAAGCCTGTAGGATCTTCAGGATTTGGGAAAAGAGCCAAAACAAAAGTAGCGAGATCGACAGAAGAGAAAAACATTTCTTCGACGAGGGAACGCGGTTGTGACGTCCGGATAATTAAGCTACAGTAACCCTCTACAAATGATGCCACGTCACTACGATTACTGCCGTTAATCTCGCGTTGATTCAAACCCGATTCAAATTCAAATTTAGAATAAAGACAAATTATTATTTCTTCAAATGGTAAAACAAAAATGTTCGGTGGGTTACAAATATTCACTAACAATTTTTCATGAAAGAATTAACATTCTTTTCAAAATATAAAATTTCCCCTGGATATTAAAATAGTGGACCAACAACACCTTTTTATCCCATTTAAATATAAACTCAAACTTAATAAATTATTTTGAACCCAACTTAATTTTTGTGGCAGTGCAAAATAATGCATAGTAATTATATGGCAAGGTTTTACATTTTACAAAAGTATTTTGATACAAAAAGAAAGTACAAAATAGTAGCTAAATAATTAAATAGAAAAGGAAATGGGAAAAGTAGTAAAAGAAAAAGGGACCTAAACTACTGGACCCCTGGCCCATTTAGATAAAATAGGCCCAGCCCACCCCCACTTGTCCTCTTCCTCTCGCTACAGGAGACAGGGGGGCCGTGGCGGCCATCCGCCGGCCGTGGTCGTGCGTGGCGGCCATCCCGCATCCCCCCGGCGCCTACAAGTCTCCCCTCGCCCCTCCGGAACCCTAGCCCCCGTCTCGATTGTTCCCCCCTTGATCCCCATTGTTTCCCTTCCTCTGTGGACCGAATCGAGCTTGTGAGATCCCACAGTGACCGCTGCCCCGTCGTCGTTGTCACGAGCACTGGCTCTCCGGCGTGCGGGAGGGCGTCAAGGAGCTCCACCGCGCTCGACTTGATCGGTCCCGGGCGTTGCCTCAAGCCGAGGCACTGGGTTGTCGACGCCATCGTCGTCTTCTCCGTGCTCGGCCACCACGACCTCACCGTCGATCCGTTACTCCGGTCCACCCCGGCCTCGTCGAGCTCTCCTACGACCTCCGCTGTGAGCGCCTCTCGTCGTCCCCCCGTTTTTCCGTTCGATTCCGCCGTTGATTGGGCTGTCCGTGCTCATCCGCCATGGCCGATGCTTCCTGTAAGCTCAGTGCAGTACGTGCCCACGCACCCCTGCTTCTGCTATTCCCGTTTCCTTGCTGCGCGCCCCCGCCGCTAGTGCCGCCGCTGCACCCTCGCTGCGTTCGCCGCTTCGCGCAGACATACGCCAGGTGCTCGTGTTCGCGTGCCCCGCTGACTGCCGCTACTACGCTGCCGCTCGCTTCGTCGTTGTTGTTGTCGCTCTTGCCCGCAGCCTGCTCGCTTCCGTGCTCGCTGCGGCTGCGCTACCGCTATCTTTGCCTCTCACGCCAAGCTATCGCTGCTCGCGTCATGCCGTCGCTATGGCCTCGCTGGCCGCGTCGGCCGCTGCCGCCCGGTCAGCGCCCGCCCCAGGCCTCCATGCCGCCTGCCCTGCTCGCTCGCCAGCGGCGGCGCTGTCCAAGTCCAGCCGCGGCTGGCAAGGGCCACCACCGAGCCCGATTAGTTTAGGGCCTAATCCCCCTTCCCCACTAATCTGCTGCTAACCACCAAGACCTACCACTACTAAAACTAATTAAATCAATCTGTTAATATAAAGTGACCCAATGACAGGTAGACCCCACCTCTATCTTTTTTTTAAAGAATGTGTTAAAACTATAGGTATGACACCTCGGCCCCACTGGCCCTCTTTGACCAGTCAACTGGGATTGTTGACTGTTGATTCAGCAGTCAACAGGTCCCACTTGTCATAGACATCCACACACTGCTGGGTACACCTACGTGTACCCATAGCAGTTCTGTATTTAATATTTTCAAATTCAAAAGAATTCCAGAAATTGCAGAATATTAATAAAACTTCAAAAATTAATATAAAATAAATTGTATCTTGGATGAAAAAGTTTTATATATGAAAGTTGCTTTGAACGACGAGACGAATCCGGATACGTAGTACGTTAGTCCACCACACATCCTAGCATAGCGAACATGGAACTTTCCCCCTCCGGTTCATCTGTCCGAAAACGCGAAACACCGGGGATACTTTCCCGGATGTTTCCTTCCTTCGCCGGTATTACCTATCCCTGCGTTAGGTCACCTCTAGCACCACGTATTGCCATGTTACGCTTTGTGATGCTTTGATTGCTCCATTATTTATTGTGTTCCCCCTCGGTTACTTCTTTCGGTAGACCCCGAGGCTGCCGGCGACCCCCAGTTCGACTATGGTGTTGGCGACCCCTCCTTCTTGCAAGAGCAACCAGGCAAACCCCTCCCTTGATCACCAGATAACGCCTATTCCTTCTCTCTACTGCTTGCATTAGAGTAGTGTAGCATGTTACTACTTTCGGTTAATCCTATTCTGCTGCATAGCCTATCATTGTTGCTACAGTTGTTACCCTTACCCGCTATACTGTATAGGACGCTAGTGTTCCGTCAGTGGCCCTTCACTCTTGTCCGTCTGCCATGCTATGCTACTGGGCCGTGATCACTTCGGGAGGTGATCACGGGCATATGCTATATACTTTATACTGTTACATTACTTATGATACTGTTCGGAGATGGGGATGAAGGGGCAGGTGGCTCCATCCCGGTAGAGGTGGGCCTGGGTTCCCGATGGCCCCGATCGTTACTTTGTGGCAGAGCGACAGTGGCAGGTTGAGACCACATAGGAGAGAGGTGGGCTCGCTCGGTCGGCGTTCATGGTTACTTCATAATAACACGCTTAACGAGATCTTGGTATTTGATCTCGAGTTCCGCCATCGCCTATACGCACTAACCAACTACTGTGGGAGCGATTATGGGCACTCGGCGCCGTGGTATCACCAAGTCTTCGTGAGTCACGATCGGGCGCTGCGTACGGATTGGACTGAACGCTCGCTAGGCTAGGTCTGCTTCCTACGCCCACACAACGCAGGTGTGTGCAATGGGCGATGGGCCTGCACTGCGCCATAGGATTTAGACCGCATCTTGACCTCTCTCACAGCCTAGGTGGGGCTGCGACGTGTTGATCTTCCGAGGCCGGGCATGACCCGGGAAAGTGTGTCCGGCCAAATGGGATCGAGCGTGTTGGGTTATGTGGTGCACCCCTGCAGAGAAGTTTATCTATTCGAATAGCCGTGATCTTCGGTAACAGGACGACTTGGAGTTGTACCTTGACCTTATGAAAACTAGAACCGGATACTTAATAAAACACACCCTTCCAAGTGCCATATACAACCCGGTGATTTCTCTCTCACAGGTCAACGAGGAGAGGATCGTTGGGTTAGGATTATGCTATACGATGCTACTTGGTGAACTTACCATCTACTCTCTTCTACATCTTTTGCCAAGATGGAGGCTGCTGAGCGTAGTCTTCGACGGGAATAGCTATCCCCCTCTTACTCTAGCATTTTGCAGTTCAGTCCACTGATATTGCCCCTTTACACAGATACCCATGCATATGTAGTTTAGATCCTTGCTTGCGAGTACTTTGGATGAGTAATCACGGTTGCTTTTCTCCCTCTTTTCCCCCTTTCCATTCTACCTGATTGTCACAACCATATGCTGGAGCCCAGGAGCCAGACGCCACCGTCGACGATGACTCCTACTACATCGGAGGTGCCTACTACTACGCAAGGTGTCACCGGCGACCAGTGAGTTGTTTAGGAGGATCCCAGGCAGGAGGCCTGTGCCTCTTTCGATCTGTATCCCAGTTTGTGCTAGCCATCTTATGGCAATTTGTTGAACTTATGTTTGTACTCAGATATTGTTGCTTCCGCTGACTCGTCTATGATCCAGCACTTGTATTCGAGCCCTCGAGGCCCCTGGCTTGTATTATGATACTTGTATGACTTATTTATGTTTTTGGAGTTGTGTTGGGATATCTTCCCGTGAGTCCCTGATCTTGATCGTACACGTTTGCATGCATGATTAGTGTACGATTGAATCGGGGGCGTCACAAGTTGGTATCAGAGCCGACTGCCTGTAGGAATCCCCCTTCCACACTCTTTGGCCGAAGTCAAGTCTAGACATTACAAACTTTTACTAACATTGTTGTGTGTCTTACGGGCCCACGTCGCCATTGGGTGGTATTAGGATCTTTTATTCCTCGTCTATACTCTGGGACTCTGATCTCTCTTCTATTCGGGCTAAAATGAATTTGGCTAAATCTAACATTAGGATCTCGTTATCACTTTCACCCGGAGAGCACCTTATTACCGATGATCGTCTGCTGCACCAGAAGACCCTGAAGATACTCTCCGCTGTTAACCCAAGAAATTATGTTCATCGCGTTTGCAATTCCCCTTCCACTGTCAACCCTTATGGATAACTAAATGCAGTTTTCATTCTTACATTCATCCCCAGTTGGTCTTGTTATTACAAGATACCCCGAACTACTTATCGTTGTTTCGATAATCCTTTGTGCCTACTGCCTTGCAGTTCCTTGTCACCTGAATACACCTACAAATTAATCCTCACACTTACTGAGGATTTATTTCTCCCCAGTTGTTCAAGTGTTTCACAACATTCTTCGAAATATTATCCGATCTTTCGAGAATCCTCTGCAGCCTATGGCTCTAGAAATTCTTGCCGCCTGCATTTTGGTTAAATCCAAATGCCTAGCATTATTCATTGACATCCTTTGCACTAGCATTTTGAGACCGTTGATTCAATATGATGCGGATGCTCGCAATCATCAGTCGCTATTAGAATTCATCCTTCCGTCTTAGACGTCATTTTTGAACATGAGCTGGTTCTCGATCAATCAATTGCCGTCGGTAGTACCCTAAGTCTATTTCTCTTATCCATCCTTAATCAGAGCGTTTTCTTTTGATCCCTTGATTTGGAAAATCTTAATTCCTTTACATTTGAGCTCTGAATTAGTCAGTTGTTTCTACAATCTTATCTCCTTGCATTCCTTCTTCTTTTGATTGAGTACCGATGCTCACATCAGATCTCTTGTGGACCATCAACTCCTTTGTTGGATTTTATCCGACAACGTCCTTCATATTCAATAACTTTATGAGTCTTTTCTCGGATACATAATGCCTTTGGTAAATTGTATCCTCTGCTTTATTGAACATGCTCTGCTTTCGAGCTTGTGTTGTTTACTCCTGAAGTTTGTGGTATATGTTCCTTAGGTACCCCCATGGGTTGAATCTATGCCTTCCATAAGCTATGTGAACCCGGAAACTTCTACAGGTCATACTCTACTAGTGTTATGCCAGATAAAATCTCAACACTACGACTTTGTCGAAAATGAGAAGTGAATGAAAGGGTATGCATTGGAGAAATGGGAGTCGACCTTGAACTCTATGTTCATGCCCATGGACCCGATGTGGAACTTATCATGGAAGCTTCTTGCCAAATATTTACTCATTCAAGTAATTCTTTCGGTGTCATTAAATTGGACCCGTTGTAGTTATGGTTTCGACCATATTGTTCTTCTTTGTTCCCATTTTCCGGGCAAGTTTAATGCACTTGTCTTCTGTAGAGCAATACCCTAGTCCAACCTCTACTTTGATCTATCGTCGAGTATTACCCCCTTGTATCTCGAGATTATCATGGAACTGCATAACCTCTATGAGTTCTTCTTCAAGTACTACATTCTCACTGATTCCAATTTTTCACGGGCTCTGAGTTATGAAACACTCGAAGACACCGATAACTGAATCGAGCTTGCACCGCGATTAAACAACTCTTGGTAACCTTCATTACTTACGAATTTGAACTCGATCACGTAAGTCCTAGCTCGGCTATACCATTATCGTGCTGATTTTAACTGTGCTACCTGGTCCTTAACCCCGAAGCACAACTTTCGATGATGAGCTAAGCTTACGCCGATCTTCCTCATCATACCATTTCTCCTTGAACAACAAGCTTGATTTCGAGTTTGTGTCGTACTCGTGGTTCCAATAACCTTTCGCTTCATCATTCCTTTGACTTGATGTCATCGCCGATCGATTACATCTTCAGGTAATCTCTCGACAAATGTGTCGTGATCATCATCAACATATTGAGCTCTTTCAAGATACCCATCGGATTCATGATGAGCAATACCATCCTTGCTCCTCGATGATGTGTGTTATCATTGACAACATTCTTGCTTTCCCACAACACAAACTTGTTCATGTTATGAATGCAACTTGCTATCCAGTTTGTGTGATGTTCCACCTTGAAGTATTAATGTCCTTTATGACAAGGATGTTGTGAGGATTGCTCCACCTCTTAAGAATTCTTTGTATAGTGAAGCTTCTCACCATCACCATTCTTTCTTGGTCCTCTTGTTGATTCCAACCGGTGTACCAACAAGTGAACGGTGTTGTTTGGATTCTGCCCTTCTAGCAACCCTATTGCTTTGAAGTTAATGGTCGGCCGTTCATTCTTAGACTATTGATTATTGAATCACCATTCTGACATTGGTCGTGCAGCCCAACCCATATTTCGGGCGCACCTTTCAATCAATGTTTAATTGTGTATGTTTTCCTCGAGCATACCTCATTATATCATTTGATCTGACAAATGTTATCTCCTTGTTCTCATAATTGTGGAAATCCATCTTTTTGGAAATCTCAATGAATGGTCGCTAGGTCCATCAGCCACCTCCTCATCCTCTCCTTGGATTACTGATGAACTTTTGTTTCGGAACTCGCTTCCATAGTTCATTTCCGGAGAATCTTGCGATGTCTTCTCGTCAATTTGTGTCGCACCTTTTTATTCTTAGGCATCCTGAGTCTGAGGCATCCTGATCCCAATCAGATCTGAATCTCGGTCAGATATGATGGTTGGAACATATATCCAAGAATTATAACATTGGTCTTTATATGACCCAGTAAGATGATGTCATGCCTAGCACACTTGACCGGAGGACCTATTGTTATAGTATCCTCTCTAGCAATGTTACCCTCTTTCGTGAGGAAATTGCAAGACTTATACTATAAGTTGTTCCTGATGAATCCCTTCGTGTATCCAAAGTCTGACCTTTGCTTGAAGACCATGTCAATGCTATCTCGAAGCATGTCTGTGGTACTCTTACCATCGATAAGAACATTTGAAGCACAATGCTAAATTTTCTTTATCATTTATCCTAACACCGTAGTATGGGCAATGTCATGAAATTTCTCTCCCTTACTTAAAGGGTTTTCTACTTTCTATCCTGTCATGGATATCATGCTCTGCTTCTCTTTGGAAGGGTATACCCCTAAAATGTGTGTTTAAACACATTTTCCTTTCCATTGTTCTAGTTAATCTGATAATCAAAATTTTCTTTCCATTGTTTTGTTTAACCTTGTTCAGGTTTATATGATCTAAGCAGTAATAAGTCACCGCTTTTGTAAGCACCTCGATGTACAACTTTGTCAGTAAGACCCTGTTACTATTGTTGATGACATTCCGGTAACCACCGATGGACGAGAACTTTGCCTAATGGTCCTCCTCGTTCAACGAGCAGGAAAATGGTTCTCTTCGTCCCTCGCCCTTGGTATCGACATTGCTGCCAACATAACTGATAGGCTACCCTCTGACATGTCTTGCTATCATGACCGTGCAAGATGTCAACGCCTTTCCTACTTTAAACCACATGGTGGGCCCATAACCCACAGTTCCACATGATCGAAACCTGACTCTCCTGTACACCCTGTTTCCAAAGTTATTCCTCACGTGTGGCTTCGTAAGTACTTCACGAGCCACCTTTCGAGAGATCATCAATTCTGGTACCAGACACAACACTTGTTGCCGTTGCTTTGAACCCTTCACACCCTATTTGAGGCATCGAACGATTGCCTGCCTGCTCGAAATTTCACATGATACGTCCTTACTTTGCTCTCAATATTTTCTTAAGTTTCAATTCGAGAGTTACTTTTCGCCACCTTCCCCGATGTTATTGACCAGATAGTCAACCTTGCCGAGGCCCGTTCTCCTAGAATACCCCCCTTATTCTTTCATAAGTACGATGGAACCCCCAAAGAAAGGATGTCGACTTCATCTTGATGACCTGAAGCAGAAAAATGAAGACATCAATATAATGAATCGACCACTTCTAGAGGAGCAACCAAGGCCGAGAAGATTCGTTAGAATTTCGTAACCAAACCTTTCCCCCTTAGACCCCCTCTTAAATCTCGGGACGAGATTTCTTGTAGTGGAGGAGAATTGTAACGTCCTGAAAGTGCGTTATATCGACTAGAGGGGGGGGGGTGAATAGGCGATTTTTATGAATTCTTCACTGAGGAATTTGCCGGTGAGGAAATTCCTTAGCGAAGAACTACTTGCAGCGGAATAAGTACTCGAAGTAAGCATAACAGAATCGCGGGCATGGTCATCATGATGAAATGAAGACAAACAAAGAGTACGTAAAGCGTAAACACATGATAGCACAAGATGAAGACAAACAAACTGAAGAAATTGAACTGAGGAAATTGAGAAAGTCTTCAGTCAAAGTCTTCAAACAAAGATATGAACAAACACTCAACACAATAATGAGGAAATGAAAGGGTTGAGGAAATGGAACCAGTAAGGTTGGTGAAGACAATGATTTGGTAGACCAGTTCCAACTGCTTGTCTCGGTTATGCGTCTGGTTGAGCGGCTGAGTATTTAAACTCGAGGACACACAGTCCCGGACACCCAGTCGCTGAGCACGCAGCTCAGGACACCAAGTCCTCACCGTATTCTCCTTCAACTAAGGTCACACAGACCTCGTCCAATCACTCGTGGTAAGTCTTCAGGCGACTTCCAAACCTTCACAGACTTGGTCACTCGGCGATCCACAATTCCTCTTGGATGCTCTAGACCATGAGGCCTAACCATCTGGAAGAAGCACAATCTTCAAAGGTAACACGCGTCGGATCCACGCGGGATCAATCTCTTCAGTGATGCTCAATCACTTTGGGTTTGTAGGGATTTGGTTTTTGGGTTTTTCCTCACTCGATGATTTTCGCTCAAAGTCCTCGGAGGATGGGTTGCTCTCAAATGACAAGTGTTAAGTTTCTCTTGGAGCATCCAACCAGCTAGTGGTTGTAGGGGGCGGCTATTTATAGCCTAGGGAGCAGCCCGACATGATAAGACATAAATGCCCTTCATTGATATGACCGTTAGGTGGATAAGATATTTTGGGACAGGTGGCCAAGAAGACAAAGAACGGTCGGAAATTTGAATCTCAAATTCCTCAGGGCTATCATGTTCCTCACTGTGTAGGCAATCCGCACTGGCGAATTCCTAACTCCTCAGTCAGAAAAAAATTTCTCAGCGACCAGAAGAACTTCATCTCTGTCACTGAAGAAATTGACTGAACTGTATGAGATTTACAAAGGCTTCACTCGAAGGGATTGGTAGGTGTAGGATTTTGAGTTGAGCATCACATGGAAATTTTTCCTTAGTATTTCCTCGACCCCCTTTAACAAAGACGGTGTTTCCTATGACTCAAGAAAGAGAAAAGCGAAACTACGAAAACAAAAGTCTTCACGCTTCATGTTCCTCAAATGAATACCAAGTCTTCAAGGTCACACCAATTTCTTCACTTTCAAAGTCTTGAGAAAGTCTTCAAAATATCAAAGTCTTGATCGAAGAACTTCATTTTTAGGGTCGACTTTCTCTGTAAATATCAAACTCCTCATAGACTTATAGACCTGTACACTCATAAACACATTAGTTTCTTAACCTATAAGTCTTCAATACACCAAAATCACTAAGGGGCACTAGATGCACTTACAATCTCCCCTTTTTGGTGATTGATGACAATATAGGTTAAGTTTTCAACGGGGATAAACATATGAAGTGTAAATACTGATATTGAGGAATTTGATTGCAAGATATAGAAGAACTCCCCCTGAAGATGTGCATAGTGAGGAATTGCTTTTGAGGCAATGCACATTTGAAGAGTTGAATCATGGAGATCTCCCCCTATATCTTGTAATTCATACACGCATTTGACATATAATATGAAGAATTTGAAATGAATGATGAAATATGGTGCTTGATGAAATTCAGCATGCGTGCAATAATATTAATGAGGAACAAGCATGCAAAATAACGCATCACGAGTGTCAGAGCTCACGAGAATCAGAGCTCAGTGCATCAAAAGTATCAGAGCATAGTGCAAGAGCACAGTGCATTCAAAGTATCAAAGCACCATCGGGTTTAAGATTACAACTCGATCCAATAAAAGTTTCAGAAGAACGAGAGTTGTAACTTAACAAAAAAATTGCCCATATAATAGACCCGCTTGAAGACTAACTCAAATTTCTCCCCTTTGTCATTGAATGACCAAAAGGATCAAACCGAGGACTAATGCCTGAAGAATTTCAAGTTGAGGAAGGAGCGCTTGACGTTGTTGGGGTCGGTTGTTGTAGTAGGGCCTGCCGCGGTGTCGCCCAAGTCTTCATTTTCATCGGTGTCGATGCGATGAAGAATAGGAGCTGGCCACCAAGGAAGGAACTTTGACCTTCTTGTATTTCTTGGAGGAGGTGCAGACCAGTCAAATTCTTCCTTGAGTCCCATTGTCGCCAGTTCTTCCTACTGTAGACATTTGAAAGAACAGCCCAGGTGCGTTTGAAGGTTTGATGGAGGTAGTAGTGGTTTTTCTTCACTGCATTGTGTGTAGAGGTCATGTTGTGAAGAGTTGAACCAAACTGACGCTTGACCCATTTATGATTGCGATCAACCTTCTGATGAAGACTGAGGAGTAACTCATCACCCTGGGTGTTGTGGCTTGAGGACTCTGCTTGACTAAGGTATTTGCGGTAGAGTCATGTGTGGCAGAGTCATCATTGGTGGAGTAGGATGCTGCTTTGCAAAACTGTCCATCCAATGGACGAATGCCTTCATCGATCACAGCAGTAGCCTTGCCCTTGTCATCACCGAGGTAAATGTCCGCTTGAGGACTTCAATCGGGGCAAGTAGCTGCAGTGGTTCGTAGTATCAGCCTTGTAATTGAGTGAAGACCTTGTCCTGATGAATCTCATTATCCAAGGCGCATAAGGCTTCAGCTCAAATGGTGACATAGCAATGTTTGCGAGTCCTCATGAAGAAATCATGGAAGTTGACGGAACGCCATGAATGATATTGAAAAGCATATTCTTCATGATGCCAACGACTTCTTCATCATTTGAGTCGTGGCCTTTGATAGGACTCATTGTCTTCGTCGAGAAGCCGATAGACGATCGAGGCACATACAATAATTCCTTGACGAGGAATTTGGTTCTTGGGGCCTACCTTGGCTTCAAAGGCTTCATCAGCACTTGCATATAGTGATTTGAAAGTTCAGGTTCGTTGTAGATAAAGCGAACACCATCAAGTGGAGGACTGAGTGGTAGAGCACGAAGCAATTCGATTCTTTGGTGCCTTGTAGTGAGTATTTTCAGACATCCAGTCTAATACCCATGAGTTCACGTCTTCAGCGTCTCCGGTGATGTGCAGCGTTGCATAGAATTGAAGAATGAGTTCTTCATTCCAATCACAGATGTCAGTGCAGAAATTCAGAAGTCCTGCGCCGTGAAGAACAACGAGGACCGGCTCAAGCCGGCAGAGACTCCATGTCCACATGAGGAATATGTGCATGATCAAAGACTTTGTCTTTGTTGAAGAGCACCGAGGAATAGAAATTGGCTTGGTGGCAGTCTAGAACCGCCTCTTCCTTATGCGGCGAATCATATGGATTGTAATCAGTGAAGAATACATGCTCGCTGAAGAAGTCTTCAGCCTTGAACTTTTGCTTTGTTGAGAAGGGATTCTTTGGCTTTGGCAGTGGAGTGTCAGTGAGTTGCATCACGACCTCTGGAATCGCAATCTCAGGTTCTTCAGGCTGAGGAATTTCTTGTTCCTCAACAGTGCGATCGAGGATCAGCAAGAAGAGTTCATCGGCGCTAGTGGCTGGAATTTCTTCATGGACAGATGAAGTGGGATGAGTTTCTTGAGCCCATTTGAACTGTTGGAGCAGGGACCGAGGTATCTGTTGGATTGGGGTGAAGAGTGGAGAATTTGGATCCGACTTTCCCAAAAGTCATCGTTCATCACCGGCGTTGTGCTTCCAATATCCACATCTTCTTCAATTTCCTCAACACCGCCTCTTCACCGTGAACCGAGGCATAGGCGAGGAAATGATTGGGGTTGAAGGGATTGCTTCCACTTCAATTTCTTCATCAATCTGCTCTGTGAAGCGCAGAATGATTTTCTTCATCAGATCCTCTTGGGATCACATAATCTTCATCAAAAGGAACAAGATCCTTTGATGGAATTGAGGAAATTGGAACAACATCAATAGGATTTTCAAAGGAGCTGGTCATTGGCTTCATTTTCTTCGCAGCCAAAGAATTTGACACAGCTGATGCTTTCCGTTTCTTCACAGCAGCTCGTTCTGCGGCCTTGGTCTTCTTCACATCAGAGGCAGATGGAAGAATGGGAGCTGGTGTAGGCACAGGAGGAGCTGAGAAATCTGGTTGATTTTCCTCAGCGCAATCGATGCGCTGTTGCCTGACTTGTTCGATTTCTTCAGCGCACCACTAGTGGATGCCACGGCAATTTCTTCGGCCGATGGGATCATCAGCCTGAATCGGCATTTTCTTCAAAGACTGAACTTCATCACCGTCTTGGCATGTTCTTGATCTGCTGAGCCGAGGCTCCACTGAGGAATTTCATGTTGCGTTGGGGCAGCAACATTGGTGAATTTCTTTGTCAGGTTGACGAATCTGACTTTGGCTCCTTGCCAATCAGCATAATAAGCCAAAGTTTTTGCTGAGGGCTTTGATTTCATTCTGGACCTTGAGAAGTTCCTCAGGTGTCATTCTGACAATGTTTTTCTTCAGGAACTTCTCCTTTCTGTATTGAGCTTTCTTGATCTCTCTTGCCTTTTCAAACTTCCATTTCTCTTCAATGATGAAATGGGTTGACATGTGACTTTGTCCAGGGTCGATGAAAATCAGGCATAGGAGTGTTTTGATCCTTGTGCGAGATCAATGTAATCGAGGATTTTCCTCGGATTCAACAGCAATGACGCAGATGTGCCTTTGGCTCTAGCGGCCCTTTCTTGGCGGTCTCGATGATTTCCGCAAGTTCATCATCATCAGCCTCATCATCTTCGTGTGGCTCTTGGAAGGCGACTGTTTCTTCTTGGGACTAGGCCGAGGACCTCATCCAATTGTGGCCTTAGTCTTCACAGAGTCGGGCCAGATGAAGACTTTGGTGCGGTGAGGAACTTCTTGAAACACCAGATGCAATGGAGAAGCCTGCAGTCCTTTGGCACGTGGCCAGATGCACATGTGCTGAGGACTTTGTCGGAGCTGCTGAGGACTTGGGAGGAGCTGCTGAGGACTTGGGAGGAGCTGCTGAGGACTTTGAAGGAGCTGAGGATTTTGGAGGAGCAGGGGCAGCATGAGGAATTGGCCGTGAGGGCACAGCTGAGGAACTTGGCCGTGAGGGCACTGTTGGAGAAGCACTTGGCTTGTGTGCGGGCTTCTTTGCCATAGATTTTCTTGGCTTGACAAAGGCCTCAGGGGCAGCAGCAGTAGCAGAGTCCTCATTGAATTTCCTCACTGCCTCGTTGGCTTGTCTTGCCAGTTTGGCTTGGCGCTTGGCCCATTCTTCAGGAAAGTCCTCACCACGCTTGATCTTTGGTGGGGTCGACTTCTTGACCAGTGCCAATGGAGCTCTTGGGCATGGAGGATTGGTCTGAATTTCTTCATGTACTTTGGAGATACATATTTGTACTCCCTCCATTCCCTTGCCCATCTCCGTTCAATCCTTTGAATGTGCACCTTGCGCTGATTTTTGTTTTCTTTGCCGAACTCGGCTTCATCAGGTGTGCAATAATCAGCATATATTTCCTCGTGGATTTCAAACGCGGTCATGACCTCGGGCCTCTTTCCTCCTTTCGGTGGCTTCTTTCCTTACGCCATATTCTTGGTGAGGAATTTGAACAAAAGAATTCTCTGAAGAAGTATGCAACTTTTCTTCGAGGAACGCGTCAAATGAGTTAAGTTGATGAGAACCTAGTGATTCAAAGACGGACATGAGTACCTGTGAACAGAGTATAGTTGCGAGGAATTTGGAGAGGTCATATGCGTTCTTAGAAGGTTTTTCAAAAATAACAAGTTTTGAGGATTTTGACCAGATGAGCCTTGAAGAATTTCACTAAGCGTTCTTTGTCTTAGGTTCCAGAGTTGTACAGATCGAGGATCCACGCAATTGAGGAATCTTGAAGAAAAATGATTGCTTAGAGAAACGAATCAAGAGCATATAACTAGTGAGGTGTTTCTGTGTGAGGATTTGAAGAATAAAACACCTTTGAAGATTTTGTAGTGAAAAATTTGGATCAACGAGGGCGTAAAAGTAACTTTTAATTACCCTAAATGAAGAACACGCATTTAACTGGGTGTTGTAGATGTGAAGCTCGTACGTAGAAGATCTTCAACGACCTAACTCAAGTGAGGAAGATGGCTACGGCGGCGGAGTGAAGATTTCCAAGAATCCGCGAGTATGACGGCGGAGAGGTCGAGGCAGCGAAGCTCTTCCTCACCGGCGACGATGGAGTAGCGGCGGCGCTAGGTTTTGAGGAGCTCGAGCGGGAGAGAGAGATCGAGCGGAGTAAAATAAGTGAGGATGAGGAGAGGGGTATTTATAGAGGCAGTGAAAAACTGTTCGCTCAAGATTTTGGACTAACGTGCTGACCATTCTCCTTCTCACGACATGTGTCACCCACGTCTTGTGTAGTGGAGACCGTAATGATCGTGGGTGAGTAAAATAATGCATCGTGGGATGCGGAACGGTTTGAGCGGCAAACCGAAAGTTTGGATAGTTTTAAAGTTCCGTTCGCAATTTCTTCAGCTGACAAGGACACAGTGAAGATTTTGAACGAGTTTCAAATAGAACGCACATGAAGAATTTGTGAATAGATTGGGTTGAGTATAGCGAGGGGGAAGGGTCCGATCACATTCACTTAGCAGAAAAAGCAACTTGAAGAATTAGCCATAAGTGAATGCTGTAGAGGACATAAACTCATATATATATATATATAGCCAATGAAGAAAAACGACGGAATCAGTGAAGATTTTGCAAAGTTGAAGAATTTGAGAAACTGAAGAATTTCGAAACAAAAAAAAACTCAAATTGAAGATTTTCAACTTTGGTGGTGGCGTGACCCACCGTATAAGAATGATGATTTCAGACACCGCTGCACAATTGTCGAGGGTTACGAGAATCAAATTCTTCATTAATTTCTTCACACTTAGAGTGTTATTCTTCATGGATTGAAGAAAAACTTTTCTTCATGTGTTGCACATCTAAGTCATCAATTTTGCATAAGTGTCAGGGTGTGTGTCCTTTTCAAAGAACATTCGAAGATTCTAAGATATTTAGCTCACACCGCAACTTGCTAAATCTCTTCTCATCCAAGGGCTTAGTGAAGATATCGGCTAGCTGTTCTTCAGTCTTCACATGCTCGATGGAGATATCGCCCTTCAACACATGATCACGAAGAAAATGATGACGAATTTGAATGTGCTTTGTCTTCGAGTGCTGAACTGGGTTGTGAGCAATCTTGATGGCACTCTCATTGTCACAGTAGAGAGGCACATTCTTCACGTTGATGCCGTAGTCCTTGAGAGTTTGCTTCATCCACAGCAATTGAGCACAACATGAGCCAGCAGTAATGTATTCAGCTTCCGATGAGACGGTGATACATGATTCTGTTTCTTCGAGGACCAACGGACCAAAGATCGTCCGAGGAAATGACAAGTACCAGATGTTGACTTGCGGTCCACACGATCACCAAAGCATAGTCAGTCGAATATCCAATAAGATCAAAAGTAGAGCCCTTGGGGTACCATAATCCTAGTGTTGGTGTGTGAGCTAGATATCGAAGAATATGCTTCATGACCTTATGGTGTGATTCCTTGGTGTAGCTTGAAATCGGGCACACATGCAAACACTAAGCATTATATCTGGCCTAGATGCACATAAGTACAATAAAGAACCAATCATGGAGCGGTATACCTTGTGATCAAGTCAATACCATTTTCATCGGTGCATAGATGGCCATTTGTGGGCATAGGAATTTTGACGCCTTTGCAATCTTGCATGCAATTTCTTCAGGACATCTTTGAGGTATTTCTCCTGAGATATGAATATGCCATTGTGTTGTTGACGAATTTGAAGACCTAAGAAGAATTTCAACTCTCCCATCATAGACATTTGATATTCTTCACTCATCATATAGGCAAATTAATCACTATAACGTTGGTCAGTACAGCAAAAGATAATATCATCAACATATATTTAGCACACAAAAAGTACACAATCATAAGATTTAGTAAAGAGAGAAGGAACGAGAGAACCAGGAGTGAAGCCAATCTACAAGAAGAATTCCTTAAATATATAATACAAAGCCCGTGGGGCTTGTTTGAGACCATACAGGCCTTGTTGAGTCACGAAGACTTTGTCGGGATTCTTTGGATCTTCAAAACCTGGGGGTTGAGCAACATATACTTCTTCCTCAAGCTTACCATTGAGGAATGCACTTTTCACATCTATTTGATATAAAGTGATATTGTGATGGTTAGCATAGGCAAGTAATATGCGAATAGACTCAAGTCTAACAACAGGTGCAAAAGTTTCGTCGAAATCAATTCCTTCAACCTTTGTGTAGCCTTGAGCTACAAGTCGTGCCTTATTCCTCACCACAAGGCCATTTTCATCTTGCTTGTTGCGGTAGATCCACTTTGTGCCAATGATATTATGCTTGCGAGGATCTGGATTTTTGACCAGTTCCCAGACATTGTTGAGCTCAAACTGATGTAATTCTTCTTGCATGGCCTGAATCCACTCAGGCTCCAGAAATACTTCATCTACCTTAGTGGGCTCTATGATCGAGACAAAAGCATAGTGCCCACAAAAGTTAGATAAATGTGAAGCTTTTGAGCGTGTGAGAGGACCTGGCGCTTCAATGTCATCGATGATTTTGTCAACTTGCACTTCTTTTGCAACGCGAGGATGAGCTGGTTGACGTCGAGAATTTGACCATTTTCCTCGGCACCATTGTCTTCAAAGATTATCTTGAGTGCATCACTCGGCGTTCTTCGCAGTCTTGGAATGAATTCTTCAGCCAGATTCTTCAAGAGGGAATGACATCCTCAGTTGCCTTGAACTTGATAGATTCCTCAGAGCTGGTTCATCTAACACGAAGGTATGTGCTCTCTTTGCGAGCCATTAGTTTCATCGAACCGCACATCTACAAAGGTCAACAATCTTGTGAAGAGCGATGTTGAAGACTCGTAGGTGTGCGAGTCCTTTCCGTAACCAAGCATAAAACCTTCATGTGCTTTGGTGCAAATTTAGAATTGTGATGAGGATCTCTAATCCAGCATTTAGCAATCAAGACTTTGAAATAACTCACATTGGGTTTCTTGTCGGTGAGGAGTTCATAGGCAGTCTTCTTGAATAATTTGTGAAGATATACTGTTGATGATGTGGCACGCAGTATCAATTGCATCAATCCAAAACGACTAGGCGTTTTGTATTCATCAAGCATAGTGCGAGCCATCTCAACAAGAGTTCTGTTCTTGCGCTCCACGACGCCCATTTTCTTTGAGGAGTATAGGGAGCAGATAACTCATGAGTAATACCAAGTTCATCAAGATAGGCATCAAGACCGGAATTCTTGAACTCGGTTCCATTGTCACTCCTGATGTGTCTGATCTTCACACCAAAGTTAGTTGAAGCCCTCGAGGAAAATCGTTTGAAGACTTCCTGCACTTCATTTTTGTAAGTAACAATGTGTACCCATGTGTAACGAGAATAATCATCAACAATAACAAAGCCATATAGAGATGCATCATTAGTGACTGCTAAGTAATGATTAGGACCAAAGAGGTCCATGTGAAGCAATTCGAAGGGACGAGTAGTGGTCATGATAGTCTTCGCTGGATGCTTGGCCTTGGTCATTTTTCCAGCTTCACAGGCTCCACACATGTGATCCTTGAGGAATTTGACATTCCCAATGCCAATGGCATGCTTCTTCTTCGCAAGCGTGTGCAAATTCCTCATGCCTGCGTGACCAAGTCGCCGATGCCATAGCCAGCCTTCTGAAGCTTTTGCAAGTAAACACACGGCTGGTTGTGGTCCTCAGAGAGAAATCAACAATATACAAGTCTCCTCTCCTAAAGCCTTCAAGACTTTGGAATTGTCACTTCCATAATCACAACACAATGATACTTGCCAAAGATAACAACCATATCAAGATCACAAAGCATTGAGATCGACATGAGGTTGTATCCTAAGGACTCAACAAGCATGACTTTGTCCATGTGTATGTCCTTAGAGATCGTAACCTTACCAAGACCCAATACCTGACTTTTTTCCTTTGTCAAAAAGATGATATGCTTCAGATGTGACGGTGATAAGGGAGCATCCATCAATAGATTCTTGTCACCAGTCATGTGATTTGTACATCCACTATCGAGAACCCACTCGGTGGCTTTGGGTTGATCATCCTACGTATTTAATTAGTGCAACTTACGATCTCATATACTTCATCGGTGAAGAATATGATATCAAGTTCATCGATGAATTTCATCGACAAAGATATAACAGATAAGCAGTATGAGGACGTGTGAAATGAAAGTTCATTTCATCATGATTAGCCTGCGTCCTTTCAGGCATTTTGTCAGGCCCCCAGCAAATTCTTCAGACGTTTAAAGCACGTCTGGAGACCTGACCCTGCAGAAGAGGTTAGTTCCTTTCTTCACCACCCACATCTTAAGGGGTGGCAAAGAGTTCATCACTCTGTGAGCACCATAAGAGAATGGTGGCATAGAGGCCAAACCATTTCGTTTCACATAAGAGGGGTTAGGGTAAGCATATGAATAAGCAGAGAAATTCTTCGAGGACTTATGAACATATTGGTTTGAAGAATAATGCACATATTCATAGCCCTTAGCTCTATCCTGCGAAACAGAGTTGTTAGCACGATGATAATCATATGAGGACTTTGATCCTTTTGAGGAATTTGATCCACGTGAGGAATTTGGTCCATATGAGGACTTGGATCCATATGAAGAATTTGGTCCATATG
Source organism: Aegilops bicornis (assembly GCA_021605145.1). Taxonomy (NCBI): domain Eukaryota; kingdom Viridiplantae; phylum Streptophyta; class Magnoliopsida; order Poales; family Poaceae; genus Aegilops; species Aegilops bicornis. The sequence goes on along the minus strand of CM038671.1, from coordinate 449,345,490 downwards.
AAGAGTTTGATCTGGGGTTCCTATTCTTCGCTGTGTGGTGTCATGAGGACATTCACGAAGACTTTCAAGGCACCTTTTGGGAACCCAGATTTTCTTCATAGGGGAACCATTCTGCATTAGTGCCAACATATCTAGCAAATACTTCACCATTCTGATTTTTGAACAGTTTATAGTTGGAGTCAAATGACTCATCAGAGGATTGAGGAGATTCGCATGTAAAGCCAGATAAGTTAGATGGATCAACTGGAGGTCCCTTTGCAGCAACTCATGAGGTTTTGGGATACTGCTCAGGCTTCCAATATGTTCCACAAGATTGAGTTTCCTCTCAAAGGCAATACCCTCTTTCCTAGGGTTCTGTTGAGGATCTCGCTTTTAAGCACATCACAAAGAGTCTCGATGCCCTTTGAGGCTTTTGTACATGCCTCGTTATGTACAATTCCTTCAGCCCTGCATCGTCATTGATACTAGCAATGTCCTCGGATGAGGAATTAGTGATAGCAGAGACAGGTGAAGAATTTGTAACAGTTGAAGCATTTGAACATTCGGTGAAGATTTAGCAGATTCACGTTCAATGCACTTTAAGCATGGAGGAACAAATTCTTCCTGAGAAGCGCTGATTTGTTGAGCAAGTAATGAATCGCGCTCCTTCTTAAGATCTGCATAACTCACTCTTAGCTTCTCAAGATCTTGCTTTCTTTGAAGAAATTCATAAGAAAGTTTCTCATGATCAGACAAGAGAGTGTTATGATGACTTTGAAGGCTGTCAAACCTAGACTGAAGTCTCTGAAGATTTTCATTCAGGGCTTTAGTGCGATCCATTTCTTCACCTAACATATCATCACTCTTATCTAGCATGTTTTGAACCTTTTCAAAAGCCCTTTGTTGTTTTACAGCAATCTTAGCAAGTTATGAGTAACTGGGCTTTAGATCTTCATCAGATTCATTTTCACTAGATTCAGAGGAGGTATATTTAAGTACCTTGGCACCCTTTGCCATGAAGCAATAGGTGGGAGTGTAGTCATCACTATCTTCATCAACATTGTTGGTGAGGTCATTTTCTTCAGAGTTGAAGATGGACTTGCTGACGAAAGCAGTAGCGAGAGCTAGACTCGCCACACCGGACTCAGATTCTTCTGATGCCTCCTCTTCCTCATGTTCCTCGATTCAGCTTGAGGTCCATTTCCTTGCCAATGAATGCCCGAGCCTTTTTGGAGCTGCTCTTCTTGTGAGAAGAAGGCTTTGAGGATTTTGATGATGAAGATTTCGACGATTTCTTCTTCTTCTTAGCGCCATCGTAACTGTAATCCTTGTGTTTCTTATTCTTTAATTCCTTTTCCCAATCGAGGACAGTCTTGAATGTAGTGACCAGGTTTCTTGCATTTGTGGCAAAGTCTTCTCTTATAGTCACTTTGGATGAGGAATCACAGCTCCTTGAGGATTTTCCAAAGCGACCATGTCTTGAGAACTTACGGAATTTCTTCACGAAAGCGGTGCTAGCTCCTGGCCTAATTCTTCAGGATCTCCAAGGCTACTACCAGAGTCTTCACACTCAGATTCGAGACACAGCCACGGCCTTCGTGGCACGTGTTTTTCCATAGCTAGAACCATAGAGATCTCTCTTTTCAGCAAGCTGGAACTCATGAGTATTTAGCCTCTCGAGGATATCAATTTGGATCAAGTGACTTGTAGTCGACGCTCTTGTATCATCGGTGCGAGTATCAAATGAGGAATCAAGCGATCTCAACAATTTCTTCACCACCTCATGGTCGGTGATGTTAGTGGCACCAAGCGCTTGAAGCTCATTTGAGATGTCAGTGAGGCGATCGAAGGTTTGTTGAACATTTTCGTTGTCGAGTCTTTTGAAGTGGTTGAAGAGATTGCGAAGAACACCAACTCGAGAGTCACGCTGAGTTGAGACTCCTTCATTTACTTTGGACAGCCTGTCCCAGATGAGCTTGGCAGTTTCCAAAGCACTCACTCTTCCATATTGTCCTTTGCCCAGATGGCCACATATGATATTCTCCGCTTGAGAATCGAGTTGCTTGAATCTCTTCACATCGGCAACATTCAGAGACGGTGTGACTGAGGGAACACCATTTTCCACAACATACCAGAGATCGTTGTCAATTGCCTCAAGATGCATTCGCATCTTGTTCTTCCAGTAGGGATAGTCCGTCCCATCAAAGGTAGGACATCCTGCTGAGACCTTGATCATACCTGCGGTCGACATAATTAAAACTCCAGGTGGTTAAACCAAAATCACACAGAACAAGGGAGTACCTTGCTCTGATACCAATTTAAAGTGCGTTATATTAACTAGAGGGGGTGAATAGGCGATTTTTATGAATTCTTCATCGAGGAATTTGCTGGTGAGGAAATTCCTTAGCGAAGAACTACTTGCAGCGGAATAAGTACTCAGAAGTAAGCATAACAGAATGCGGGCATGGTCATCATGATGAAATGAAGACAAACAAAGAGTACAAAAAGCGTAAACACAGGATAGCACAAGATGAAGACAAACAAACTGAAGAAATTGAACTGAGGAAATTGAGAAAGTCTTCAGTCAAAGTCTTCAAACACATATATGAACAAACACTCAACAAAATAATGAGGAAATGAAAGGGTTGAGGAAATGGAACCAGTAAGGTTGGTGAAGACAGTGATTTGGTAGACCAGTTCCAACTGCTGTCTCAGTTGTACGTCTGGTTGGAGCGGCTGAGTATTTAAACTCGAGGACACACAGTCCCGGACACCCGGTCGGCTGAAAGCACGCAGCTCAGGACACCAAGTCCACACCATATTCTCCTTGAACTAAGGTCACATAGACCTCGTCCAATCACTCGTGGTAAGTCTTCAGGCGACTTCCAAACCTTCACAGACTTGGTCACTCGGCGATCCACAATTCCTCTTGGATGCTCTAGACCATGACGCCTAACCATCTGGAAGAAGCACAGTCTTCAAAGGTAACAAGCGTCGGATCCACGCAGGATCAATCTCTTCAGTGATGCTCAATCACTTTGGGTTTGTAGGGGTTTGGTTTTTGGGTTTTTCCTCACTCGATGATTTTCGCTCAAAGTCCTCGGAGGATGGGTTGCTCTCAAATGACAAGTGTCAAGTTTCTCTCGAGCAGCCAACCAGCTAGTGGTTGTAGGGGCGGCTATTTATAGCCTAGGGAGCAGCCCGACATGATAAGACATAAATGCCCTTCAATGATATGACCGTTAGGTGGATAAGATATTTTGGGACAGCCGGCGCCAAGAAGACAAAGAACGGTCGGAAATTTGAATCTCAAATTCCTCGGGCTATCATGTTCCTCACTTTGTGTAGGCAATCCGACCTTTGGCGAATTCCTAACTCCTCGGTCGAGAACAAAATCCTCGTGACCGGAAGAACTTCGTCTCACATCAAGAAATTGACTGAACTGTATGAGATTTCCAAAGGCTTCACTCGAAGGGATTGGTAGGTGTAGGATTTTGAGTTGAGCATAACATGGCAATTTTTCCTTAGTATTTCCTCGACCCCTTTAACAAAGACGGTGTTTCCTATGACTCAAGAAAGAGAAAAACAAAACTACGAAAACAAAAGTCTTCACGCTTCATGTTCCTCAAATGAATACCAAGTCTTCAAGGTCACACCAATTTCTTTACTTTCAAAGTCTTCAGAAAGTCTTCAAAATATCAAAGTCTTTAGTCGAAGAACTTCATTTTTAGGGGTCGACTTTCTTTGTAAATATCAAACTCCTCATAGACTTATAGACCTGTGTACACTCATAAACACATTAGTTTCTTAACCTGTAAGTCTTCAATACACCAAAATCACTAAGGGGCACTAGAAGCACTTACACGTCCGGATAATTAAGCTACAGTAACCCTCTACAAATGATGCCACATCACTACGATTATTGTCGTTAATCTCGCGTTGATTCAAACCCGATTCAAATTCAAATTTGGAATAAAGACAAATTATTATTTCTTCAAATGGTAAAACAAAAATGTTCGGCGGGTTACAAATATTCACTAACAATTTTTCATGAAAGAATTAACATTCTTTTCAAAATATAAAATTTCCCCTGGATATTAAAACAGTGGACCAACAACACCTTTTTATCCCATTTAAATATAAACTCAAACTTAATAAATTATTTTGAAACCAACTTAATTTTTGTGGTAGTGCAAAATAATGCATAGTAATTATATGGCAAGGTTTTACATTTTATAAAAGTATTTTGATACAAAAACAAAGTACAAATAGTAGCTAAATAATTAAATAGAAAAGGAATTGGAAAAGGTAGTAAAAGAAAAAGGGACCTAAACTACTGGACCCTTGGCCCATTTAGCAAAAATAGGCCCAGCCCACCCCCACTTGTCCTCTTCCTCTGGCTACAGGAGACAGGGGGCCGTGGCGGCCTTCCGCCGGCCATAGTCGTGCATGGCGGCCATCCCGCATCCCCCTGGCGCCTGCAAGTCTCCCCTCGCCCCTCCGGAACCCTAGCCCCCGTCTCGATCGTTCCCCCCTCGATCCCTATTGTTCCCCTTCCTCTGTGGACCGAATAGAGCTTGTGAGATCCCACAGTAACCGCTGCCCCGTCGTCGTTGTCATGACCACTGGCGTCTCCGGCGTGCGGGAGGGCGTCAAGGAGCTCCACCGCGCTCGACTTAATCGGTCCCGGGAGTTGCCTCAAGCCGAGGCACTGGGTTGCCGACGCCATCGTCGTCTTCTCCGTGCTCGGCCACCACGACCTCACCATCGATCCGTTACTCCGGTACACCCCGCCCTTGTCGAGCTCGCCTACGACCTCCGTTGTATGCGCCTCTCCTCGTCCCCCCATTTTTCCGTTCGATTCCGCCGTCGATTGGGTTGTCCCGTGCTCGTCCGCCATGGCCGATGCTTCCTGTATGCTCAGTGCAGTACGTGCCCATGCACCCCTGCTTCTGCTATTCCTGTTTCCTTGTTGCGGGCCCCGCCGCTAGTGCCGCCGCTGCACCCCCGCCTGCGTTCAAGGCTGCTGCGCGCCACAGACGACGCTGTGGTGTGCTCGTGCTTCACCGCGGCCCTGCACTGCTGCCTACTATCTTGCTGCCTGCTTACATTCTTGTTGTCGCCATCGCCTTGCTGCCGCTTCGCTCGCCTCCCCCCTCTGGCTGCTGCTACCTCGCCTCTGCTGCCGCCGCTACTGCTGCTCCGCGTGCTGCCGTCTCTGCTATGGCCCCGTTGCTGGCCGGCGCCGCCTGCTTCGCGCCCGCTTGAGCCTCCATGCCGCTTACCCTGCTTTCGCTCATTGGCGGCGGCTGGCTAAGTTCACCATGGCCGGCAAGAGCCACCACCGAGCCCGATTAGTTTAGGGCCTAATCCCCCTTCCCCACTAATATGCTGCTAACCACCGAGACCCATCACTACTAAAACTAATTAAATCAATCTGTTAAAATAAAGTGACCAATGACAGGTAGACCCCACCTCTAAATATCTTTTTTTAAAGAATGTGTTAAAAGTGTAGGTATGACACCTGGGCCCCACTGGCCCTCTTTGACCAGTCAACTGGGACTGTTGACTCAGCAGTCAACAGGTCCCACCTGTCATAGACATCCACACACTGCTGGGCACACTTACGTGTACCCATAGCAGTTCTGTATTTAATATTTTCGAATTCAAAAGAATTCCAGAAATTGCAGAATATTAATAAAACTTCAGAAATTAATATAAAATAAACCGTATCTCGGATGAAAAAGTTTTATATATGAAAGTTGCTCAGAACGACGAGACAAATCCGGGTACGTAGTCCGTTAGTCCACCACACATCCCTAGCATAGCGAACATGGAACTTTCCCCCTCCGATTCATCTGTCCGAAAACGCGAAACACCGGGGATACTTTCCCGGATGTTTCCTAACTTCGCCGGTATTACCTATCCCTGTGTTAGGTCACCTCTAGCACCGCGTATTGCCATGTTACGCTTTGTGATGCTTTGATTTCTCCGTTATTTATTGTGTTCCCCCTTGGTTACTTCTTTCCGGTAGACCCCGAGGCTGCCGGCGACCCCCAGTTCGACTACGGTGTTGACGACCCCTCCTTCTTGCAAGAGCAACCATGCAAGCCCCTCCCTTGATCACCAGATATCGCCTATTCCCTCTCTCTACTTCTTGCATTAGAGTAGTGTAGCATGTTACTGCTTTCGGTTAATCCTATTCTGCTGCATAGCATGTCATTGTTGCTACAGTTGTTACCCTTACCTGCTATCCTAATGCTTAGTATGGGATGCTAGTGTTCCATCAGTGGCCTTACACTCTTGTCCGTCTGTCATGCTATACTACTGGGCCGTGATCACTTTGGGAGGTGATCACGGGCATATGCTATATACTTTATACTATTACATTACTTATGATATTGTTCGGAGATGGGGGCTGAAGGCGGTGGCTCCATCCCAAAGAGAGGTGGGCACGGGTTCCAGCGGCCCCATTGTTACTTTGTGGCGGAGGCAGCAGGCAGGTTGAGACCACCTAGGAGAGAGGTGGGCTGGCCTGGTCGGCGTCATGATTACTTCATAATAACACGCTTAACGAGATCTTGGTATTTGATCTGAGTCTGGCCACCAGCCTATACACACTAACCAACTACGCGGGAACAGTTATGGGCACTCGGCGTCGTGGTATCAGCCGAAGCCTTCGTGATGTCAGCGACTGAGCGGCGCGCGCTGGATTGGACTGGAACGCCTGCTAGGCTAGGTCTGCTTCCGGCCGCCCACGCAACATGCAGGTGTGCAATGGGCAATGGGCCCAGACCCCTGCGCCATAGGATTTAGACCGGCGTGCTGACCTCTCTGTTGTGCCTAGGTGGGGCTGCGACGTGTTGATCTTCCGAGGCTGGGCATGACCCAGGAAACTGTGTCCGGCCAAATGGGATCGAGCGTGTTGGGTTATGTGGTGCACCCTGCAGGAAGTTTATCTATTCGAATAGCCATGATCTTCGGTAACAAGACGACTTGGAGTTGTACCTTGACCTTATGACAACTAGAACCGGATACTTAATAAAACACACCCTTCCAAGTGCCAGATACAACCCAGTGATTGCTCTCTCATAGGTCAACGAGGAGAGGATCGTTGGGTTAGGATTATGCTATACAATGCTACTTGGTGAACTTACCATCTACTCTCTTCTACATGCTGCAAGATGGAGGCTGCCAGAAGCATAGTCTTCGACAGGAATAGCTATCCCCCTCTTATTCTGGCATTCTGCAGTTCAGTCCACTAATATTGCCCCTTTACACAGATACCCATGCATATGTAGTGTTGATCCTTGCTTGCGAGTACTTTGGATGAGTACTCACGGTTGCGGTTCTCACTCTTTTCCCCTTTCCATTCTACGGTTGTCGCAACCAGATGTCGGAGCCTGTGAGCTAGACGCCACCGTCGACGCATTTACTCCTACTACATCGAGGTGCCTACTACTAGTGCAGGTCACGAGCGGCGACCGTGAGTAGTTTAGGAGGATCCCAGGCAGGAGGCCTATGCCTCTTTCGATCTGTATCCCAGTTTGTGCTATCCATCTTATGGCAATTTGTTTAACTTATGTCTGTACTCAGATATTGTTGCTTCCGCTGACTCGTCTATGATCGAGCACTTGTATTCGAGCCCTCGAGGCCCCTGGCTTCTATTATGATGCTTGTATGACTTATTTATGTTTTTAGAGTTGTGTTGTGATATCTTCCCGTGAGTCCCTGATCTTGATCGTACACATTTGCGTGCATGATTAGTGTACGATTGAATCGGGGGCGTCACAGCGGCGACCGTGTGTTGTGGACTGCCACATGTTGTGTTCCGTACCGACGATCTGATCGGGAAAACATCCTCCACTAACATGCTTGTTGATTGCTGACGCGTTCAGTGGACAAAATGTGGGAAAAAGGAGCAAAAAGGGTCGAAGCTAGCCTGGTGATCGGTAAACAAGGTTCCTAAGTAATTAACCTGATCATAGTGTGCATTAAACTATGGGTTGTGCCTCGTTTGGTCATGAGAATGATGTGCGCCATCATGTCTTCTGCAGATTGCCCTTTTGCGAAACAGCATTACGTGTTGTTGTTTGGTACTATCTCTGTTTGGATTTATTAATCTCATCGTATTTTGGGTTACACTTTGATTACATATTTGATTAGCAAAATATTAATGTAAGTCATGAAAAATCATATTGTTAGATTCGTATTTGAATGTAGTTTTCAATGTATATTATTTTTGCTACATGTAACTTATATTTTTATTAGTTAAAATCATGACCAGACCTAAAATACAAATGGGACTAGTAAATCAGGACGGAGATAGTATATCACAAAAGTCGTTTTACTTACTGCGGACCGTATTAGATTGACCGGATGACGAAGGTAGCCGAAGCGCAACGTGCTACGCTACAAATTCGAAAGCTTACTTTAGTCGCGTGCCAACAGCATGAAGGCCTTCTTACCCCGGGAAAATGGATGTAAGGTAGTGGATATATTTTGGGACGACTGAACTTTTGTCCTTAGTTGCGCCAGCCCGTGGATATAGCACTTACTTTTTGGCTCTGTCAGTTTTCCCTTAGATTTGCCTCTGAGGTTGCCCGACTGCCCTTTGATCATTTGATCATTACTTAGAAATTTGATAATAAATTCATATGAACTCGAAAAAATGCAACTAGGATATCAAGATGTTCTGAAAAATATTACCTTTACGTGCATGTCATTTGCATTCAGGACAAACGTACTGTTTAAATTACATGAGGTTATTCATTTTATTAATGTTATTGAACCTAAAAAGGTATAAACCATGCTTTTTTCATGAATAAAAATGGCATGCCATATAGGTGATGTTTTCTGAACATTTTGATATCTGCATTGTTTTGAGTTCATATGAATTTCCAAAGTAATGGCCAAAGTTATTTTGGGTTCATCACATGGATTACGTTACCATCAATAACTCATGCTTCCTCATAAGGGCATTTTAGGTTCGTTACAATTCCATGGTTTAAGCCTTCTAAACAAAGGTTTTGAATTATCCTCAGTTCCATGTTTCAGAGAAAGAGAGATATGATGGCATGACATGCATGCTTATCAATAAACTAATACATTACAACTAAAGTGGGGGAGCCGGCCTACGACGGTAACCGGGAGATGATGGACATAATTCATGACGGAGGCGGAGGAGGAAGTGCGTATGAGGACGGGAAGGTGGAAGACTCGGATCCTGCCCAGTCCGGCAACTACACCCAGACGGGCACGCAGTAGGCCAACACCCAGACCGGCACACTACAGGCCAACACCCAGACGGGCACACAACAACCGGATTGGGCCGCCGGACAGAAGCCGGAGGAGGAGAGGGAGGAGGAGGGGGAGGAGGAGAGGGAGGAGGAAGACAACGACGAGGAGGATGATCTTGCCAGCAATCCGAAGAATAGGGGTAGAGGAGAAAGCATCAACGTGCAGGTGGACGAGCTGTTGTGTGATGCATGGTTGGCCACTAGTCTTGATCCGTTCCATGGGACGGAGCAAACGAGCACAACCTTTTGGAACAACATTCACATATGGTTCTATGAACACAAGCATTTAGCGCCCTACTCCACCACGGTCATCCACAACCGTGAATCAGAATCCCTCAACCATCGATGGTACACCATCCAAGAGGTCGTCTCGAAGTATTGTGGCCACTTGAAGCATCTCATCACACAGTGGCCTAGCAGTGCGCATATCCACGAGCAAGTAAGTTCATTTGATCGGATATGCATACTTTTGTTCATCACTAGCCGTATATGCATAGTATTGTAGCCGGACATGCATAGTTTTGTAGCGGATTATGCAAAGTATTGTTGATCACCACCCGGATATGTATTCTTTTTTTCATCACTAGCTGGATATATAAATTATTGTTGGTCACTAGCCGAATATGTATGCATTGGTCTTACAATGTTTTATTTTGTAGCCATCTTGTGTTGTGTACGGTGTTCAAGAAGTTGGAGAAGAAAAACTTCACCGTCATGCACTGTTGGTTAAAGTTGACTGGGCAAGCAAAGTGGAACCTGTTCATAGTCAAGACCGCTGCCCAAGTCACCGAGGAAGAAACCAGGGACCCAACCGACCCAACAAAAGAACCGTCGGAGAAGATTAGAAGAGGGTTTCGGGGAAAGAAGTGGGAGGAGGAGAGGGTGTAGCAATAAGGTGTGGCTGCCAAGTTGACAGAGAAGATCGAGGACATCTTGGTGAAGTAGTACGAAGCACATGTCAAGCCGTCCGACATCAAGGAGGAGGAAAGGCGAAGAGGTTCAAACTATTGATGGAGGTGACCGAGAAGAAGTTGGCTCTCGAAGAGAAGAAGGACATGCTCGAGGAGAACATGGACATGCTCGAAGAAAAGAAGGTGAAGATCGCTGCCGATGCGAAGGATCCTTTGGATGCTGATGCAAGAATGATCATGCAAGCCGTCCGCTACAAGATGTTGAAGTGGCTGTAGGGAATCGTTGCATGGAAAACAAAAAAAATCCTATGAGAGAACGAATTCACCCAAGATCTAATCTACCAGATGTTAGCAACGAGAGGGAGAAAGTGTACATACCCTTGTAGGCCGAGAGAAGAAACGTTCTAATGAATGTGATTGATGTAGTCGTACTTTCTTCGTGATCCAGTCTGATCAAGCACCGCACGAAGGGCACCTCCAAGATATGCACACGTACGGCTCAGTGACGTATCCTTCTTCTTGATCCAACAAGTAAGAGGGAGAAGTAGATGGGATCTAGGCCAGTAGCATGACGGCATGGTGGTGGAGTTTTGGTGGAACTCCTGCATGGCTTCACCAAGCGGCCACGGAGGAGGAGGGAGGAGCAGCATGGTGGAGGCGTGCTACTTGTGAGCTGCATTGGGAGTTCCCCAAATAGGAGAGGATGAAGCAGTACAGTAGAGATAAGTATTTCCCTTAGTTAAGAACCAAGGTTAGTAGCACGTGCACACACAAAAGCAAATACTTGCACCCAACACAAACAAGGGGGTTGTCAATCCCCTCGGTAGTTACTTGCAAGGATTAAATCTTGTAGTGATAAGTAAATAGATAAATTGCAAAACAAAATAAAATGAATAAAATTGCAGGAAGGTATTTTTGTGTTTTTATATATGATAAAAGCAGACCCGGGGGCCATAGTTTTCACTAGAGGCTTCACTCTCGAGCACATAACATACGGTGGGTGAACAAATTACTGTTGGGCAATTGATAGAAAAGTGCATAATTATGATGACATTCAAGGCAATGATCATGTATATAGGCATCACACCCGCCAAGTAGACCGACTACTGCCTGCATTTGATGCTATTACTCCACCCATCGACTGCTATCCAGCATGCATCTAGATTATTAAGTTAATAAAAATAGAGTAACGCTTTAAGAAAGATGACATAATGTAGACAAAGTAAACCCAAACAATAGGAATAAACCCTGTCATTTTCCCTTAATGGAAACTATACAAATATGTGTCTTGTCCCTTTCTATCACAGGGATAGAGCACCGCAAGATTGAACCCATTACAAAGCACCTCTCCCATTGCAAGATAAATCAATCTAGTTGGCCAAACTAAACGGATAGATCGGAGAGAAATTAAAAGCTATAATAGCCATGCATAAAATAGTTCAGATAAGACTTAATTAACATTCATAAATATGTTGGGGAACGTAGTATTTCAAAAAAATTCCTACGATCACGCAAGATCTATCTAGGAGAAGCATAGCAACGAGCGGGGACAGTGTGTCCACGTACCCTCGTAGACCGAAAGCAGAAGCGTTTATCAACGCGGTTGATGTAGTCGAACGTCTTCACGATCCGACCGATCCTAGCACCGAACGTACGACACCTCCGTGTTTAGCACACGTTTAGCTCGATGACGTCGACTGTCGGGGAGGCTGATCGTACCCACGAGCACCTATGGGGCCGGCGGACCAGGCCCCTTGTGGTTCGGAGGGGGGCGGAGATCGCACGAAGAGCGGATCGAGACGAGGCACACGAGCAGTTTACGCAGCTTCGGAGCTCTCCTGAGAGATAAAACTCCTACTGCTGCTTGTTTGATGTATTGTGTTCTTGCTAGGGAGCGATGCAAGCTACAAAACCTAGCGTGAGCGTATCTGGTCTCGAGTGAGTCGAATGAACCAAACCGAACCCCCTCTATGTTGCGCATGGGCCTCCTTCTATATGCTCAAGGGGTCTCCGACAGGCGGCAACATAGATGAGGGTACAAATGTAAAAACAGGAGTTGGTACACCTACTTGAGCGATTATGCAGTGCAAAATACCTAACTCACGGCGGCAAGGGACAAAAGCAATAAATGCCCGTCTGTGTCGCCTAAATAGTGCAATGAGACCGTCAGTGCGCCACCGCCGCCACGATGGCAAGCTTGTCGGCGCCGCTTGTCGCCGCTCTCCGCTGGCTACCTGACCTCTTGACACGCTGCATGGAATGGCCTCATGGCGACACGTTGTTGGATGAGCTGGAGCGGAGATGGAGAGAGGTTGCTTGTCGTGGCAAGCGCCTTGTCAGCGGCCGAATCCTTGTCGCGTCCGGAGGCTTGTCGGCGCTCCGAGCCTTCCGGCAAGCTCCTCTTGCCGGGGCCTTGTCTTCTGCATGCCTCGAGTGGCCTTCCGGCAAGCTCCTCTTGCCGGGCCTTGTCTTCTTAGTCGAATACTTTGTTCTTGAATGGCTCCAAAGGAGCCACGGAGGATCTTAGCGGTGACCAGCAAACCCTCGCTGGGTGTGCAACTGTCCGTGCTGCAGTGCACGGGATAGTAGGGTACCCCTACTCTAGTACCGGACAGGAGCCCTCGGCCTGGCCGTGACACGGTGCCGAAGCGCCGCTGTCGGGCCAGGCCCAAAACAGTGCATGGTCACACGCGGCCTCGATCACGCCGTAACTCGCCCCGGACCCACCACGACTCCCACTAACGGCACACATCGAATCGTGGCGTCGTGCGAGAGATCATGGGCGTGGTCGTGGGGGTTTCTTTATTAGGAAAAGCGGAACGTCCGCCCCCTCCCCCTCCTTATAAGCGGGAAACAGGCAGGCCGTCCACTCCGCCATTGCTGTCTTGTCAAGAAAACCACCGCCGCCCCCTTCTTCTCCGGTCTGAAGAAGAGCAGCGCCCGCCCCTTCGCCACAAAGCGCACTCACGCCGTCGGCCTCCTCCGCCGCCCTCGCCATGGCTCCAGCCGACAAGGAGAAGGGCGTCAAGTCGGCCGAGGCATGGCAGCTTCATGGCGCCTGCGCAAGGCGGGCCATCTTCTCCCCTCAACTCGGCGCAAAGGAGCTGCGGGATCTCTTCTATCTCTTTTGGTCGACGGAGACGCGTGCGCATCCGCGCACGAAGGTACTCCCGCCTCCGCTTGATTTGGCCCCAAGCCCAGGTACCCTTCTTTGCCCTTTTCTTCTATTGCGGGCTTTGCCACCCTTTTTCGAAGTTCTTCTGCGATATTATGAACACATATGGCCTCCGCCTCCTTGATTTCACCCCCAACGCTGTCTTGACCATGGCAGTTTTCGCACACCTTTGCAAAACTTTGTCGGGATCCACCCAAATGTGGCACTCTTCCGCCACTTCTTCGTGCCCGAGAGAGGAGAGCCACTTGCCGGAGGGATAGCTTGGGTCTCCAGGATCGGCAAGAAAGAAGCCTATCTGGAAGGAGAGTTCCGCAACAAGTGGGAGGAGTGGAGAGCAAATTGGTGTTGGGTCGTAGAGGAGAACCCGCAGCCCTTCACTGCCAGGCGCTAAACCCCAATAGTGCGCGGCAAAGATTGGAGTAGCTTGGCGCCGAGGATGCTAGGTTGAAGATAGCTGTGACCAATTTTGGCGCCTCGGGCTTGCCGGACTAACCAGAGGCGCAGCTTGGCGCAGACTTCCTTCGCCGCCGTGACGCTTCCCTTGCAGAGAGAGGAGGAGGCCTGCTTGGGAGTTCCAAAATGCGGCAGACATCATGAGGTTGCGCCGGGCCTAAACTGGAATTTCACCGTCTTGGAGCTGGATGCGATCGCTAGAGCTGTTCAAGAACGACCCCGATCACCACAGTGGTTTAGGTTGCCGAGGGGTCGTCCCATTATGCAACAACTCAGCCGACCGCATCCGCGCCATGATGCCGTTGCAGCGATTCCCATGGGATCGTTCCAACTGGCGCAGGAGCCCCACGACGAGGTCGTGGCAGTTCTTCGACGACTTGGAAGAAGTGCCGATCCGCCCGACAAGCGAAAAAAGGCTCACTCGCGACACCACCGACGAGGAGATGGCGCAGATGCCACCAGGTGGAGGAGGCGGCAGCAGCCGCTGCCGCTGGAGCCTTCGGTACACCGTGGAGGAGGCGGACGACTGCGAAGGCGGCAAGCCTTGCCGAGCGAAGGAGATCGCCGGGCGAGGACGAGCTTGTCGAGCCCGAGGCCGGGTCGAGTGGACCCGCCGAGGGCGCTTCTTCTCCACCACCCAGCGATTTGCCGCAAGCGGAGCCCCGACTCCGCTGAAGAGGCGTCTCCGCAAGGCCGGAGACGAGTCGGGCGGCAGATCGGCCCACAACAAGAAGCGCCGCGACGGCTTCTACATGCAAGCGATGTTGCCGCTGAGCGCCTCACATCGCGACAATCGGGCGGGATCTTCGAGCCACCGCCGACGCCTCCGCCAAGCGGCCAAGAGAGCCCACCTCCGCCTCCCCGCACCGGAGGCGAGCCGGAGTTTGACTTCTCCGCGCTCAGCTCCGAGGAGGAAGATGAAGAGTAAGCTTTTGAGATTGTGCTTGTATTTCTTCAATTTTATTGCTTCATCTTGAATCTGATTTGCTTCGTTCTGGACTCTTTCCTTTTCAGGACGCTGGCCCAGAGAGCGTCGAAGAGGGCCAAGATCCCGACGGTCGTCGTTGAGGACGATTCTCCCGTGGCAACAGGGGACGCGTCCGAGACCCCTTGCCGGACCCGGCAACCCTTCTTCAGAGCAGCCCCCAGCACAGCCCCCAAAGTAAGTGTGCGGTTTTCTCCTTACTATTAGGTGTGCAGGGGTGCTCCTTCTTCGTTGATACCTGGTTGTTTGCTTGTGTAGGAGCAGAGCAGCCTCATCAGGAGGGCTCGGAAGCCGCCCCCGAAATCCTGTCTGCTGCTACTACGCCGCCAAGGGAGGATTCTCCGGCAAGGGAGCGCCCTCCGACAAGGGAGGCCACTCCGGCAAGGGAGGCTACCCCGGCAAGGGACAGCGCCAGTGACCCTCCAGTGGTCGAGGCCGTGGCTGCGGATCCCTTTGCAGGTAATTTCCTTACACGAAAAATCTCCCTTGGGCTTGTTTTCTTTTGTTTCTCTTTTTGAACATTTGCTTGACTGCTCTTTCTTCGTCTGACGCAGAACCAATGGAGGAGGAAGCGCGCGGCAACACCGACGAGGCCGCTGCCGTGGAAGAAGAGGCCGTCAGTGGAAGAAGAGGCCGTCGCCGACGAAAGCCTGTCGGCGAGGAGGCCACCGAGGTTGCCGACGCAGAGCTGGGCGAGGGTCGGGCGATCAGACCGACGGCCCCGAGGTCGCAGAGCGCCAGCGCCACACCGACAGCCGACTTCGCCGCCAGCTGCAGCGTCAGTTCGAGGAGCCCAGCCCGCGCCTACACGAAGGCCGGGCGAGGGTGTCTTCATCAAACTCCCCGGGAGCCGAAGCTCAGGCGCCGGTCGAAGGAGAGACCTTCGACGGCGAAGCTACTTCGCTTCCGGCTGGCCGACGCTGTGGACGTGCCAAGCAAAGAAGCAGCGGCGAAGTTCGAGGAGGAGCACAGCCGAAGAATTTCTTTGCCGCTCTACCGCCCGGCAAGCCAAGTTGGAGTCCCGGAAGCACTTGTCGCGAGGGCAGGAGCGAACATGGAGAAGCGCCAGAAGAGCTCCGAGCGCCAACCAAGAAACTCTCCGCGACGTAGCGTAAGCGCTGGGGCAACTTAGAAGAGCGCACGGCCTTCATCCTTGAGAAGGCCGCGGTGAGGAGGAGGAGCGGCTGGCTGCCGAGAAGCTCTCCGCACAGAAAGGAAGCGGGCGCAGCGGAAGGTCAACCTCGACAGCCACGAAGAAGACCTTGCCGCTGAGGAGTCACTTGGTGGGGCGCCAAGGAAGCGAAGGATGCTGCCGCAGCCGCCGAGGCCGCCAAGGAAGAGTTGAAGGCGAAGGTGGCACGGTGGAGGCCAGCCTCAAGAAGAGTGGCGAGGAGCTTGCCGCTCCAAGTTAACGCAGCGTGAAGGACGCTTACACCCTTGGCGAGCTGCAGGGCCGTCTCGCCGATAGGGGCAAGGAGCTCGACGCCGCCAAAGATTCCAAGGCGGATCTTGAGTTGAAGCTGACCACTCTGACGCAGACGTTGGATGGCGCCAGAGAGCAGGAGGTGGGCTTGTTGGAGACGATCAAGGCCAAGGAGGAGCTGCTAGCGAACGTTGTCTCCACCCAGAACGCCTTGAGGGAGAGTGTGGAGCATTGGACTGAAGGTCTTATGGACACCGCTGCTGATATCCACAACGAGCTGATGGAGCTGGGGATGGCGGACCTTGCATACTCCTCCGACGAGCATCTCCAACCCAGCGCCAAACTCAGTTTATTC
The DNA here is from genome assembly GCA_021605145.1 of Aegilops bicornis. NCBI lineage: Eukaryota > Viridiplantae > Streptophyta > Magnoliopsida > Poales > Poaceae > Aegilops > Aegilops bicornis. The sequence goes on along the minus strand of CM038671.1, from coordinate 449,328,910 downwards.
TTCAAAGGCGTGGGACGGGCCTCCAGCTGACTCGGGAAGAGGTCCCAAAGCAGCTGGTCGAGGAATCACGCCAGATCTGTGGCAGGAGCCCTCGAGAAGGTGTTGATAAAGGTGGCCTTCCGCAATCCGGGCCTCAACCTTAACGACGTCCTCAGATCCTTGCCGCCAGATGCCAACATGGAGGAGCTCAAAGCCCTTGTCGCACCCATTGTGGACAAGGTGAACAAGATCAAGCGGGTTGATGGCGCATCACAGAGACTAGGCCGCCAACTTTATCTTTCCCTTGTCGCCACGATCATGTTTAGAACACTTTGTTAGATCAGCGACAAGTTATTTTGTAATATACTCTATCTTAGGCGATCAATGCAACGTTATTTCCTCTACTTGATTCCTTCCTTTGTAATGCGTTTCTCGCCTCACGCATTTGGGGGACTTGTCGGTCTGCGGGCACCTTTGCCGCGAGCGCCGAGTGCGAACATCAGCTTCTGGCAAGGTGCCGCCTCGACAAGCAACCTTGTCGCGACTAGCCGCAGCTCACTTAAGTTGTTGAGAGGACTCGAAACAAAGTAAGGGCGCGACTAGCTGCGAGTTGGTTCCTCTCAAGCTGGTTTTCCATACAAAGTACTCTCGTTCGAGGAAGATAACTTAAAAATTTAAAAATTGATTGCTCAAACTTTGGCAACTTAGCTTTTCTATCTTTTGCATCCCGATAAGGCGAAACTTCCTCGAGCGATGCCTGGTCCATAGTATTATATTCTCCTTCCCCCTGGTTAACTTGTGCGCGAGGGAGCCTTCCTTTCTTTGAGAAAAGAGAAAGAAGAGAAAATAAAGTTATGGACCCCAGCGGCTCGATTTTGCTTACCGGGTGTGGTTGCTGCACAAAGTGTTAGCCAAAACATGCAATAAAATGATGAAAACATGAATTTGGCAAGTCGTGCGCAACACATGAGCTTTATCGATGCATCGGGTTCTGCGCCCGGCTTTGTACAAAGGATTACATGCAACAAATGCAAGACTTGTACAAAAGGTGGTTGCGGAACAGGTTCCGCAACCACGCCTCTATGGGTAAAACTTACGAAGATGCTCAATGTTCCAGGAGTTGCTCACCGGGATGCCATCTTCGGTCTCAAGCGGACAGCGCCAGGCCTAGTGACTCGTTTCACGATAAGGGCCTTCCCACTTCGGCGTCAACTTGTTTGAATTCTTGGCGGACTGAACGCGCCGAAGAACAAGGTCGCCTTCCTCGAGACTTCGCACTAACTGCGGCTATGGTAGCGACACAAAGCTTGTCTGGTAGCGAGCAGCTCGCACAAAGCAGCTCAAGACGATCCTCCTCAAGGAGCAGCGTCATCTTGTCGCAGCTGCTCTTGCTCAAGCTCATCCTAAGCGAGCACTCGAGGCGATCCGTGATACGAAGTTCCGTGGGGAGAACTGCCTCTGCTCCATAGACTAGAGCAAAGGTGTCCGGCGGTGGCTCGATTTGGCGTCGCTCGATCGACCAAAGAACCACCGCAGCCTCGATCAAATTTCTTCCGCACTTGTGCAGCCTGTCAAAAGTTCCGGTCTTGAGCCCGCGCAACACTTCGGCATTTGCCCTCTCGCTGACCGTTGCTTCTCGGGTGAGCAACGGAAGTAAAGCAGACCTTGGCGCCAAGATCTTGGACGCATCGCATGAAGGTGCGATCAGAATTGTGTGCCGTTGTCGGTGATGATCCTGTTAGGGATTCGAACGGCAAACAATCGACCAAGAACTTGAGCACGACCGTGTTGTCACCTTCCTCACTGCTTCCACTTCCGGCCACTTTGTGAACTTGTCGATGGCGACGTACAAGTACTCAAAGCCCCCGACAGCTCGGGGGAAGGGGCCGAGGATGTCGAGCCCCCAGAACGAAAAGGGCCAGGATAAAGGGATCGTCTGGAGAGCTTGAGCTGGCTGGTGTATCTGTTTGGAATGGAACTGGCACGCTTCACACTTGGTTACTTGTGCAGTTGCATCCTGGAGGGCTGTCGGCCAGAAGAATCCTTGTCGGAAAGCTTTGCCAGCAAGTGCTCTCGCGCCAATGTGGTGACCACATATGCCTCCATGTATCTATGCCAATAGCTTCTGTCCATCTTCCCTGGGAATACACTTCATTTTCACACCGTTGAGTCTTCTTCTGTACAGTATGCTGTCGACAAACTGGTACATACTTGACTGCCGGGCTACTCTTTCCGCTTCTTCTTGCTCTTCGGGAAGTTCTCCCGTCTGAAGGAAAAGGACAATCGGCTGCGCCCATGCTGGAGCTTGCGGCTCGACAACGAGGACTAAAGGCACATCTGCTGCTGCGGGAACATCAGCTTCTACGGCAAGAACCTGCGGCTCAGCCGGAGCTTGATGCTCCCCGGCAAGCTTGCCGGAGCAAAACTTGTCGGTAGCGTCTACTTCAACGAAACAAACCTCGGGCTTGTCGGAGCAGATCGCCCTCAAAGACTGTTGGTGTTGATCTTGGGGACCTTCGCAACGACGGCTTCGAAGCTCAGCCGGAAAGTAGTCACCAGAGATCAACTTCCTCTTCTTGCTTTGTCCATTTGATGGTGTTACGGTTGGTTGAGTCAGCTTGAGCACGAAAATCCCTGGTTCCATTGTGCAACTTAAGTGCAGCGCACTTTTGACAGCCGTCAAAGAATATCATTACGAGCTCTTGGAACATGTTCCATTTGCAGGCCGTCAAAGTGCTCTTCTAGCTTCCTCACTTCATCGACGAGGCTTCCATCAACGGACTCGATAATCTTTGTTCACTTGGCGGACGACAAGCTGCGAGTCACCCACGACAATAAGCTTCTTGATCCAAAGGTCTCTGGCGATCTCGAGACCGGCAAGCAAACCTTCATACTCTGCAGTATTGTTTGTTGCTTGCTCCTTGGGAAAGTGCATCTGGACCACGTACTTGAGGTGCTCTCCGGTGGGTGCGATAAGCAGCACGCCGGCACCGGCGCCTTGCAGCGAGAAGGCACCATCAAAGTACATTAGCCACTCTTTGCTTGCTTCTTTGACGGGAATGCTCGTCTCCGGAATTTCATCTGGCGTTGGCGTCCATTCTGCTATGAACTCTGCCAATGCTCTGCTTTGGATAGTTGAAGTGCTTTCAAACTTGAGACCAAAGCTTGACAGTTCCAGTGCCCACTCGACAATCCTGCCTGTTGCCTCTGGATTCTGCAGTATCCTTTTGAGCGGAAAGCGAGTAACAACTGTGATCTCATGTGCTTGGAAGTAATGGCGCAGCTTTCTCGAGGCCATGAGGAGGCCGAAAAGCAATTTCTGCACACCGAGTACCTTGACCTAGCCCCTCGCAGGAGGGAACTCGACAAAGTAAACTGGGCGCCGCACCATCCTTTTCGCATCTGTTCATGCGTCTGCCGCTGGTTCGTCTTTGTCGGGACCAGAGCTTGTCGTGAAGCCCCCGCTTGTCGCTGGATGTGCTTGCCGTGGTTGCTGGCTCGTCATCCGCCTCCCTCTCCGCTATTAACGCAGCACTAACCACTTGATTGGTTGCTGCTATATATAGCAGCAACTTCTCTTGTGGTTTAGGTGCGACAAGTGTTGGAGTGGAGGACAGGTATCTCTTTAAGTCTGCAGCGCAGCCTCCGCCGGAGTCCATTTCATTGGACCTGCCTTTTTCAAAATCTTGAAAATGGCAGGGCGGCGCTCAGCCAGACCTAGAAATAAACCTCTTTGAGAGCAGCTACGCAACCGCAAGTCTTCTTACATCCTTGACGCGCTTTGGTGCTTCAATCTGCTCAATGGCCTTGATCTTGTCGGGATTGGCTTCAATCCTCGCCGAGACACGAAGAACCCGAGAAGCTTGCGGAAGGGACTCCAAACACGCACTTCTCGGGGTTGAGCTTGAGGTTGATCTTGCGCAGATTTGCAAAGGTCTCGGCCCAAATCTTGAACCAGAGTTGCTTTGTCCTTGCTTTTGACCACTATGTCATCAATGTAGGCTTCTACATTTCTGTGCATATGCGGCTCAAAAGCGTCATGGACTACCCTTGCAAATGTTGAACCAGCATTCTTCAAACCGAAAGGCATCCGTATGAAACAAAGATGTGCCACATGGTGTAATGAATGCGTCTTCTCCTCATCTTCTTCAGCCATGAAGATCTGATGGTATCTGAGTATGCATCAAGAAACAAAAGCAAATCACATCTAGCCGTGGAGTCAACGGTCAACCGGGTCGATGCGCTGTAAGGGAAATGGATCTTTGGGACAAGCTTTATTAACATCCGTGAAGTCAATACAAAGTCTCCATTTTCCATTTGCTTTGCGACAACTACAGGATTGGCCAACCACGTGGGATGGAGCACTCCTCGACAAGGTCTCGCCGCTTCCAGTTTCTTGATCTCTTACGCTATGAATTCTTGGCGCCCACCGCTTGCTTCGACTTTTTGCTTGACGGGCCGCACATGAGGACAAACGGCGGCGGTGCTCAATCACTTCCTCGAACACCGGGGATGTCGACGGTTGCCATGCAAACACGTCGACATTCGCCCGCAGGAAAGCAACGAGCGCGCCTTCCTATTTAGGGTCGAGAGAGGCACTGATGGTGAAGGTACCACCAGTGCCGTCCTCCTTGGTGGGCACCTTCTTGGTCTTTGGCGGAGCTACCATCTTCTTCTTGCACTTGGCGGTGGAGCTCGATGGTGCGTCCTCGATGGTAGCGCAGCACCAAGAGGTGCGCTTGCGGAGTGGGCATCGAGCTCTTGCCGGACTTGGACTTTGTCTTCTTCCCCGGGGAGCTTCAGCGGCAAGTGTTTGGCAATCTGTCATGCGCTGCATCCCGGTAGATCTTGTCGGCACAGATAAGGGCATCCTTCTTGTCGCCATGGACAGAGATGACGCTTATCGGCCTGGCATCTTGAGTAAGTTGTAGGCGTAGTGAGAGGCTGCCATGAACTTTGGCGAGTCTTTGGGCGGCCAAGTATCCCATTGTAAGGCAATGGGAAATCGGCAACGTCGAATGTGACCCTCTCAGTCCTAAAGTTCAGCTCGCTGCCAAATGTTACCGCAACGTAATCTTCCCTTTCGCTTGCTCCTTCCCGCATTGATTCCTTGGAAGGTGCCGGTCTCTTCGAGCTTCATTGTCAGGATTTGAAGCTTCGAGCACCGCCGAGGAGATCAGATTCAAGCCGGCCCCGCCGTCAACTAGCATCTTGGTGACCTTGAGGTTGCGGATGGTTGGTGAGACCAACATCGGCAAGCACCCGACCGCAGTTATGCGATCAGGGTGGTCCTCAATATCAAAGACGATAGGCGTGCTAGACCACTTCAGAGGCTTGCGTGACTCTACGGATGGTTCCGCTGCATTGACCTCCCGCATCCATTGCTTTAGTTGGCGGTGGGAGGTATGCAGGGAAGCACCTCCGTCAATGCAGAGGACCTCTGTGGCTTTCCAAACTCCTGCTCATCGGGCGTTGTCGTCTTCCATATCTTCGTCGTCGTCATCATCTTCATCCTTGTCGCGCCGCTGGAGGTCTGTCTCCTTGCCGCTGCTTGGCCTTGCCGCTGTGCCCTCGCCGGGACGTTTCTTGCTTGCTCCCCAAAGACCTTCCTGGGCCTTCTCCTTGTCGCGCCACTCGTACTCAGCCCTCTCATTTGTTCGACAAGCTGCTCGACTTTCTTGCAGCTCTGGAGGTCGTGGCCCTTGGTGCGGTGGATCTTGCAAGATTGCTTGCCGGAGTCAGCCCCGCTTGTCGGCCGCCACAGACCGGGTGGTTGGCGTCGGCGGCAACCTCCTTGCCGAGCCACCAGCCTTGGCGTTCTTGTCGCCACCTCCGTTGCGGACTGCTCAACAACTAACACTTCTCTGCCTTTCTTCTTCCTGTTTCCTCGCCGCAGGCTCTTCTTTGCCGGGGCGGTCTCCTCACTCTCAGATCCTGCTTCTGCATTCTCTCAGGAGTCTCCTCCTTCCTCGGTAGCGTGCACACTTGTCGGCCAAGGCGTACAGCTCACCGACGTCCTTGACTTTGCACATCGCCATCTCCTCCTCATCCTGCGGTTCCGCGACGTTTTGATGAAACGCGTTGATCACCGCGGCGGGGTGGACATCCGGGATGTTGTAGTGCACACGGCTGAATCTCTGAATGAACTTGCGCAGGACTCTCCTTCCTTACAGGCGGCAGATGAAGGTCACTCTCTTGGCCATGGGGCTTGTGGCCACTGTGAAGGCGCCAACAAACCGATGGCAGATCTGCCCAAGAGGATATGGAGCTATCCGGCAAGTGCATGAGCCAAGATCTCGACGTTGGGCTTGAGCATGAGCGGGAAGTAGTTGGCGAGGATCTTGTCGCCCCGTCCCCCGCAGCTCGCACCGCGATGGTGTAGATGCCGAGGAACTCCGACGGATGCGCCCCGCCATCATACTTCTCCGGCACGCTTTGGTTTGAAGTTTTTCGGCTGGGCCCTTTGGACTTGCCGCAGCTCACGAGTGAGTGAACGCAGGGCAACCTACGCGTCTGACAAGTCGCCTGCTCCTCCGGCGCAAGACGTCAACAGAAGGCCCAGCGCTTGTCGACCGACGTCGCGCTTCTCTCCGGCGCCGATGCGAAGTTCGAAGCGCCCTCTTGTTGTCGTTCATGAAGAACTTGGCGCTGGTCGCGGCGAAGCTCATGGATCCGGACGACGCGGTGGAGTCGCTGTCGAGGTGGATCCGGTGAGTCGGCGATCTTGGCCTTCGGGCGGAGAGTGCATGGTAGTTGCACCTCCGACAGTCTCGCCGCCACGTGCTCGTGCCTTGTCGCCTTGCCGCGGCAATGATGGCGTTGGTTGCCGCGAGCGCCGCCGCTGGCAAAGCCGATGAGGCTCGATAGTGGCCCTCCACCGGTCGACCTTTGTCGGCCATTGGAGGTAGTCGAGAGCAGCTGAGCTCGCCAGAAGCTTCGCCGGAGTAGTGGGTGGCATTGGCGAGCGATGCGAGGAGCGGATATGCTCGGACTTCTAACTATGTTAGAAGGAGCAGCACCGCCAGCGCATCGTATCTCACTTGTGCCAGCATGCTGGCGCGCATGCTGGTCTTGAGGGTCTTGATCCAACGAACGTATGGCATTGTGACCGCCATGACGTTGTTGGTCCCGCGTCTCCTGAGATGGGCGCGGGGGATGTGCGGACACCGATGTTTGCGGGGCCTTGTCCTTGGACTTGGCAACGTCACGAACTCCTTCGTCGGCGCCCGTTCCTCCGGGCCGGCGCTCGCCCCACCACCCGCTTGCTGCGGTGATGGTGGATACGACGCAGACAGCTTTCGCCGCCGAAGCCTTCTTCTTGGTGGCATTTTGAGGAAGATGTTGAGGACGCTGCTCGTGTGAACGCCGGATCAGATTCACACGGCCTCGACGCCCCTACCGGCGCGCCAAAGATGTCGGGGAGGCTGATCGCACCCACGAGCACCTATGGGGCGGCGGACCAGGCCCCTTGTGGTTCGGAGGGGCGGAGATCGCACGAAGAGCGGATCGAGACGAGGCACACGAGCAGTTTACCCAGCCGGAGCTCTCGGAGAGATAAAACTCCTCTGCTGCTTGTTTGATGTATTGTGTTCTTGCTAGGGAGCGATGCAAGCTACAAAACCTAAGCGTGAGCGTATCTGGTCTCGAGTGAGTCGAATGAACCAAGCGAACCCCCCTACGCTATGCGCATGGGCCTCCTTTTATATGCTCAAGGGGTCTCCGACGGCGGCAACATAGATGAGGGTACAAATGTAAAACAGGAGTTGGTACACCTACTTGAACGGTGTATAGTGCAAAATACCTAACTCGACGGCAAGGGACAAAAGCAATAAATGCCCATCTGTATCGCCTAAACAAAGGCAACAGAGACCGTCAGTGCGCCACCGCCGCCACGATGGCAAGCTTGTCGGCGCCGCTTGTCGCCGCTCTCCGTGGCTGCACAGCCTCTTGACACGCTGCGTGCATGGAATGGCCTCATGGCGACACGTTGTTGGATGAGCTGGAGCGGAGATGGAGAGAGGTTGCTTGCGCGGCAAGCGCCTTTGCCGCGCCGAATCCTTGTCGCGCTCGAGCCTTCCGGCAAGCTCCTCTTGCCGGGGCCTTGTCTTCTGCATGCCTCGAGTGGCCTTCCGGCAAGCTCCTCTTCTTGGGGCCTTGTCTTCTTAGTCGAATACTTTGTTCTTGAATGGCTCCAATGGAGCCACGGAGGATCTTAGCGGTGACCAGGCAAACCCTGCCGCTGGTGCCTGTTGTCCGTCTGCAGTCACGGGATACTAGGGTACCCCTACTCTATTACACCGACATCGACCCTCGTACTCTTGATCCAGTTGAGGCCGGGGGAGAGTTTCATCAGCACGACAGTGTGGTGATGATGATGATGAAGTTCACCGGCGTAGGTGTCGGTGTCAAAACCGGCAGATCTCGGGTAGGGGGTCCCGAACTGTGCGTCTGAGGATCAAAGGTAACACGAGACAGGGACACGATGTTTACCCAGGTTTGGGCCCTCTTGATGGAGGTAATACCCTACTTCCTACTTGATTATCTTGGATGAATATGGGGTTTAAAATATGTCTAGCATGTATGATTATGATTGTCTCTACAGACTAAACCCTCCGGTTTATATAGACACCGGAGGGACCTAGGGTTGTACAGAGTCGGTTTACAGAGGAAGGAATCTTCATATTCGAACGCCAAGCTTGCCTTCCACGTAAAGGAGAGTCCCATCCCGACACGGGAAGAAGTCTTCTGTTCTTGTATCTTCATGGCCCATTAGTCCGGCCCATGTCACATAACCCGGACGCCCGAGGACCCCTTAATCCAGGACTCCCTCAAGAGCCCTGAACCAGGGCTTCAATGACGATGTGTCCAAATACATGATTGTCTCCGGCATTGCAAGGCGGGTTCCTCCTCCAAATACTTCAAAGTAGTCCTCGGACACAGAAAACGTGTCCGGCTCGGCAAAACAGGCACCACACACAGCCTTAAAGAGTATAATATTTCACAAGTCCCATCTACTGACAACTTTTGTAGCGAGATGTTACGCCCCTGCCCGGTCATTATTTCAAACTGTTTTTTAGCCTCCCGCTCCATGTTTTGAGATGCGGTTTTCATTGGAACATCTTGTCGAAGAAGAGATCATGTCCCCTTATCGCGGGATTCTCATCAATACGGGTGTGGGTAATCCAACCGCATCGTCTGCACGACCCTTGGGGAATAGGGGAGTTTTAAGGCAAGTGGGGAGGCGCTTGATATTCGCTGCCTTTATAAGAGGATAAAGATTCACTCTTTCACCCACGCCTTCTTCCTCTCTGCCCATCCGTTCTCGAGCTCCAGCGCCCAAGCTTCCATCCTTTCCGCCCCCAAAAAGCACTCTGACCATGTCTGGATCTGGAGCGTAGGGCAAGTGGATGGCCTCCTCCGTCACGGAGGAGAACATCACGGAGCTCCAGGAAGCGGGGTACTTGGCCCAGGAGATCGCCCACCGGCTTCCGGCCAAGGGGCAAATCGTCCCCACCCCGGATCCCAACGAGAGGGTGGTTTTCATCCCCCACTTCATCCGCGGGTTAGGATTTCCCCTCCACCCCTTCGTCCGTGGACTCATGTTCTACTATGGGATAGATGTGGCACCCCGGCTCAGAGCAACCGGTTTACCATGCATTGCCAGCCCAGAGACCATGTCTTCTGGCAACACACAACATCTTGGTACAGAAAACAACCACTTTATTGATGCTAGCGGATCATAGTTTATATTACAACAGGTGGCGAGGCCAAGCGACACACACGGTGCGGCTGAACAATATGTATATTATTTAGTGAACATAAAGGGGCCGTGATCATAACAACTACGTGGCAACAGAACTCCATAGCACAGGGACACCAATGTGGACACGATCTCGGATAGCACTCCTTTCCAATGAGACTTTCCTGAAAGCTGGCATGACACCAGGTCAGTACATTGAATGTACTTGCAAGCTCACAACAAACATAAACATAATGAAAAACAATATCATGATACTTAACCAATTAGCAATGCAACAACATATCATACATGCTGTGATCATGATCTCGTGATAAAATTCCCTCGGACTTGCTTACCAACGGTGATCGCTCTCGGATCACAAACGGACCAACCTCATGGTCTTGGATCGGGATACCTTGTAACCAAACGGTGATCTTTCCGGCAATCACGACCATGACCAACACTTGGTCTCAAACGGTGATCTTTCCGGCGATCACGACCATGACCAACACTTGGTCTCCAACATCAAAATGGTTTACCCACCATCATCTTCTCAACAGTGCGACGTTCATAACTTAGTGTGCAAGATTAATTTAAACGTTGACCCATGGTGTGACCTACTTTCGAGCGTGTCCGTAACCGTGGACTCGGCTATCGATAGATTTAATACACTCTGCAGAGGTAGCACACTGTACCCACACCACGGAACCCATGGCCTCGCACTCCCATTCGGGTGGACCAATGGCATTCCGACGAAACCCCTCCATTGCCATGACACTCTCTCGGCCACTCCGACTCACTCCCCACTGGGCTAGTCCTGGATGGCCCCGTGTCTACCAAAGACACCAACGGCCACCGTCGTGGCAAAACATAAACAGTCCCAAACGTGGACAAGGTACCATAACATCAACAACGGGCACACAAGGTTATGTCTGCTATCGGGCCAGGTACCACGCCCATAACCTTCCCTCATTGGAGGCACCGACCAGAGGCATGACAACGGACCGAATAAAGGCCTTCCCATAAAGGCAAATGTGGTAGCACTGGGAAAACTCGATTCAGTGGCACCATGACCCGGTCAACTATATATTCAAGTTGAGTTATTAGCAGGTTCAGCTTAACGTGAAAGTAACTGGTGCCATAACATGCCATGAAAGTGCAACACAAATATATGCATCATAAACCATCGGAAATAACTTGGTCAACTATAACCACACTAAGCATAGACATCAACAACTCATAACACTTCCCTGGTTATGATTAATCATCACTTTAAACGTAATCTTTACTTAAAAAATTTATCATTTTGCTCCTCCAAGAAAATAACTCAAAATAATTACTTATAACCATATTACTTCTTCATAGCAAATATTACTTCTAGTTACTTAACCAACTTAGTTAGCTTCACACTTTCTGTAAACTAAGCATATCAACTTAAACAAGAAATCAATCAGAATATAAATAATATACTAGTGATTTAAATGCATGGATTAAATCATATGTTGCTGTGGCTTGCCTTAGTGCAGATGAGGTTCACAATCCTCGAGGTGATCCTCAAGACAAGCTTCACTTTCTGAAAATAATTATAAACACCAAAAGAAAATATCAAGAACCCTTCTGAAATTCACCAGAAAATCTAGACAGCAGAGAAAAATCTCATTTTTGGTGTGCTGCTAGATTTCTTCATAAAGAACACAATGCAAAAAGAATCAATTCATTTGGACTTATGGTTAAAAAGTTTTGGCTGTTTGAAGCTCTCTGGATATAATTAAATTTGAATTTAAATAAAACAGAACTGAGGGGGGTGACGAAGAAGGCGTAAACCTCGCAGGTGCCACCACACGTACAGCTTTGCGCGCGTACAGAGTGGCTGACTAGCGGGCCCCGCTAGTCAGGTGAGAGGGAGGGGGAGAGGGAAATAGAGGATGGTGCGGCTTCGCTGGAGCACACGCCGGCGAGGAGGGCTTCTTGGCCCGAACTAAAGGGAGGGATCGAAAGAGGAGACGGAGGCGCACCTTACTGTACCCGTAGGTTAGCTAGGGGTGGTCGGACGGCATCGGAAACGACCTCTCCAGCGCCGACAGAAGGCAGAGGTCGCCGGAGTTGAAGACGGCGGCGACTAGAGGCGACACCAGGGGCTCCAACCGAGCGGAACGACACCACCGAGGCACGACAGAGGCCCTGAAAGGGTAGCCCGAGACTGGGAGGGGCTGGAGCTACGGAGACGACCCGAGGGGATCGCCGGCGAGCTCGAGCTCAGGGACGGCAGCCCGCGGCCTGCCCGGCCGGGCTACGACTTTCTACGAGTTTGGGAGTGTGTGTGTGTGGAGTGGATGATGCTCGAGGAGGCTGGGGAGGGCTCTATTTATAGCCAAGCGTCGAGAGGGGATCGGGCTCCGCCGGAGGACACTTGGACACGGTGCCCGGTGATGAACGACCTCAGTGAGCAAGGGGGAAGGCGACGCATCTCACGTGGGAACTGTGGGCGAGCGGAGACGAGCACAGGAGCGAGGGGGTGGCGACGAACACAGTGCGCAGCACACTGTTGGGTTGGCCGGACCGCGCCCGTGCTCGCTGCAGCGAGCTCCGACATCGGCGAGTGCCAGGAGAGAGTTACGAGGGTCGGGACGATGATCGGGGCGAAGTTTGGCAAGGTTTGGCAGGCGGGGAAGCGATCACGCGAGCAACAAAGGCGAGGGCGCGACGCAGAGCGCGTCGGCCGTATGCCATCACGCCTGGACGAACGTGGTCACCGAGCTAACTCTGATCTCAGGCCGACCTAAGCCCAAACTTCATGTCTGGCGTGTAGTTCGTGGTAGATTGAGAGGTTACCACGCTTTGGTTTGAGCTCAGACGTAGTAGAATGGATTTCAACTTCCTGGTAAGTTTCTGGTCAGTAACTTTGAGAGCTTACTCTGGTCAAACTACTGAGAGTTGGGGGCTGGGCTTTGGAGGTTGGCAATCATCTACTAAGGTGATGATGCACAAGAAAAATCAGCCACAATAGAGCAAGTAAAATGGTAGTTGTTGTAGAACCTACCATTTCTTTCCAGAACAGAAAATATTTTCTGTAGCAAAAATATTCCAAAAAGTGATGAAATATTTTTGCTCAGGAAGGTGCCCTAGGGTTCAAAGAATATTTGGGAATTTTTCAGATTTTTGTGGGCAAGAAAAATTGGGGTTGCTTTGGAGCACATTGAGCTAGCTAGGGTTTTAGAGAGGGAAATGAATATTTTCCTTTAAGAAAAATATTAAATATTATTTTGAGGTGACCCAGAGAGGAAATGATAGTTAGAGTGGGAAATTAGGCACTTGGGTGGAAGTCAAGGGGTACCCAAGTGTTTAAGTCCATCTGAAGATTCAAAACTCCAAATTTCAAAACCAAACCAACTAAAAATCAGGCAAAGAGAAGAGGGCAAAAACCAGACTGTCACACTAGATTTCCATGATCTAGCCCCAAATTCTTTCCTCAACATCTCGGCATTCATTATCATGTGCGAGGCCTTCCTCTGCATCCCATCCCACTTCGGATTATGGCTAGAGATCTTCAATGTGAAGCCGAAAGTGGTGGATGGTCAACATGCAGCGTGCAGAGGCGCCATGGTGAGCAAATTTTCCAACGTCACATGGCCCACATGCACCTTTGTGGAGACCGTCAAAGGGTGGCAACAGTAGTGGTTCTACGTCACAGAACCCCGCGACGTCACCTGGGCCGCGGCTCCCGAATTCAAGTCCGGGCCCCCAATGTGGCTTACCTCCTGGCTAAAAAAGGGCCTGGACTGGGCGTCATCGGACAAGGTGTAAGCGCTGCAGACGCGCATCAAGAGCATGGTGGATAAGAACATCAAGCTTATCAATGTGATCCAGGTGATGCTTTTCCGCCGGATCCTTCCTTGCCAAATCCGGACATGCCATTTGTGGGAGTTCGATCCGGCCAAGCACAAGACCTTGCAACAGTTCTTCGGCTCCACGCATGAAGGTATCTGGAAGGTGCTTTTCAAGGCCAATCAGACGTGGCCGAAGACCACCGAGGACTGCGGATATAACCTGACTCATCCAGCCAGTCCGGTAAGTTCTTCATATTTCACAGTGTATCCCTACCTGTGCATTCCAGGAAGATGTCTAAACTTCTCCATTTGTCTTTTCAGGCCTAGATAAAGAAGGCGGAGCGGATCCAGTGTCCGGCTGCGCTACCTGAAAACCCAACTATCCCACTTCTGATGAAGATGCTCGTTCCGGTGCCCTACCAGGCGCCGGAGAAGAAGGTCAAGAAGAAGGGCCAGGAGGCGAGAAGCGGCCTCCGCCGTAAAGGCTCTTCGGACGTAACGTCCGAAGACGCCAAAACCCACTCCTCCCCCGCCGAGAACGACGAGGAGAAGGAGGAAAGCAATTCTCCCCCCAAGGGGGGAAGTAAGAAAAGGGCGGCCTCCACAGATCTGGAGGCGGAGGCGGAGGCGTCCAAGAAAGCGAGGTCTCCCTTGTGGAAAATTCCAAATCGGACACCGGTAGCAGCCCTGAGTGGCATCCCAGGGAGAAGCCCCTGGTCGGATTGTAAGTACTCAAAGGCACTTATGCACATACATATCCAGCTCCTTTACTTCATGGTTTTAACATGTTGAATCATGCGCTGTAGTCCGGCTCACTTCCACCTCCAGCGATCCTCATCTTCGAGGAATTCCAGCCAAATGTAATGGACAGCGGGTCGCCTCCACCGGATAGACTACTGGAAGCGCTTCAAGGTGCTTCCATTTTAGAATAACAGTGTATCCTTATGGGTACGGTGGTTGAGAGAGTTCAGTCTGTTAAGAGCGGACTGACCGAAGCCTGCACCAGCCTTCTAACAGGCTTTGAGGTATGTGACATAATTATGCAAAAAGAATGCTGTAGTATAGACAATAGCCCCTGAGACTCTATCCGGTTTTCAAAAAGAAAGGCCGGACAAAGGATCGAATAATTTTCACAGGAGACTAATCATATATGTCTATGTGAATAAGCAGGCGTTGATGCTGGCTGTGACCTCCCATTCTGCCAAAGTCTCCAAACTGAAGTAGAGTCTAGAGCAGACCGATGAAGAGCTCGACCGTGTCAAAAAACAACTAGAGGACAAGCAAGGTATGCAATGGCCTGTTCAGATCTAAAATGATATGAATTTTTTGTGTTGATCATGTTATTATGATGTTTCATAGGAGCTGCGGCCGAGGTGGAGTCCCTCAATAATGCGCTGGCCGAGGCCCAGAAGAAAGCGGAGAAGGAACAAGTCGCCCGCAAAAAACACGAGTCAAGGGCCAGGGAGGTTCAGCGGGAGCTCAAGGACGCCATAAAGAAATGCGAGTCCTTGGAGCGCAAGATTTCGGACCAAGAGTCCGAACTTGCTAAGGCCTGCCAAGCGCTCAAGAGGCCCAGGTTGAGGCCCAGGGCGCCCTCCGGGAAATCCAGGAGGCCAAGCAGATTGCGGCAGGTAAGGCCTTTATTATGCAGAGCAAATTTGTGAATAAAAGGTACCTCTTACTGACCCGGATTTGGAGTTCTCCAGGAGCGTTTGCGGATCTGCCTCGCAGTGTTGCTGCTGTTGTGGAGTTCTTCCGAGCCGAAGAGGGGAGCTCAACGAAGAAGCTGTTCTGGTCACAATACCTGGTCAGCTATGTGGCTTTATCACCCTCACTTAGCCATAGGAGTTTGACAATAGTAGTGTAAGCGCAGCCCCTAGTTAGGACTTATTTATCTAGACTAGGGCGTTGTAGACACCTGATTGGGTGGAGGCCAATCCGTCGCATAATGCGGAAAAAATCGCAAGAGATTTATGTTTAGTCACTGAATAGCTGACCAGCTCTCGCTGCATCATGACAGTCAGTTTTCGGCTTTCTCTACTGAGGTGTTTATCCGGATGAACCAGAAACACAATCGCAGTAGTTCTCCCTTTACTACCCTAGCTGATAAGATGAAACGTAAGGTAGCAAGCACAGGAGCCGGGCAACCCAACTATTGACCAAAGACATGATTCGGAGCCGATGCATACAATGCTATATTCGGGGCGCCAAATTGTACTGTAAAAAGTGCTCGGACTTGTTGCAAACGTATGGAGCGCAAAGGAGCCCCTGGCGATTTAAGTCGGACCAAGGTGTACGAGTGCAATCAATGAAAACAGTGAAATATAATAAAGGAGTAGGCCAGTGCCACGCAACCGCGTCGATGGAGGAGGCCAACATGGGCGACCGCACAGGGCCCCCAAACTTTGGGGCCCCCAAATGACTGTTAGTGTAGTAGTACTACATGTGTGCGCATAGGTTAATCAGCGTGAGTTAATATCCATCAGCTCACCCAGCAAAAGCTACAAAGAAGAGAACAACCCATCTAGCAAAGCCAGCCCACAAGGCCTCCTTTCCTTCTCTTTTCTGACATGTTCCATCTATCACCAGAGGCCCCAATACTCTGGCCGGTTCTCCTTCCGTCCAATTTACAATCGCCCACGCCGCCGCCGCTGGCTGCCTTCTTCCGTCGATCGGCGATCAGCCGATCGCCCAGGATGCAAACTGCTGTGCTGGCTATCCCTGCCTCAAGGCTCTCTAGTCCTCGATTACCAGGTATTGGTAATTAGTTTGCTTCTATTTCATTATATTAAATGAGGATAGGCAAACAGGCAAACGGGGCTAGGTTAGGAGGACGAAATTATGGTAGTACTAGTATACTTGACAGGACATCTATACTACAGTATACATCAATTCTTGAGGCATGATTTTTCTTTGTGGGAAGCATTATAAAATCGTCATGTATGTGTTGTGCGGTGCCTTAGTTTAACCTAGGTGACGTTAATTGATTTTTTACTTTGTTCACACTAATTAGTCAAATTCATGTTTGAACAATGAATGATTAAATTTCTTTGGTTTATAGAAAATAGGAAGACATGACAATAGTAGATTATTTACATTAGCTCTTCTATTCTTCGAATATATGATGGCCGACTTTGATTTTCGCCCCGGGGCCCTGAATTTCTGGAGACGGCCCTGGTGCCACGTATGTTGGGCAAGAAACTATTTCCATTATAATCTGATTGATACGTCAAAGCACATTTTGTACAGGTAATGCGATAAGCAATAGGGCTATTTAACATGCCGAGACCAAGGGAAAGCTACGTGTGGGTCCTGAAAACAGGTAAAGTGATCATCAAGAAGATCATCTAGGTATTCTGCCACACGTCTATGCTGCTTGCCTCCTTGGTATGTTTATCCTTCGACAGGATCGATGATCAGGCCATCGTGAGGGGCCCGTGGAAAAGAAACCTGAAAAGGATAGAAAGAAAGGGAAAGTATAAGTGCCCAGATAAGGTTGAGCCGTATTGTGGACCGTGATCGAGTTATGCCTCTGTCTTTGCCCATGGTATTTTTAGTGCGTAGTTATGTACGCACGGTACGTACGCCGCAATTCGGTCGGGGGTAAGACGGAGGCCGAATTGCTAGTCGAACTCCTGACGAGATGGACTGTCGTGCTGCGGAGTAGTCCGGACTCGTTTAATAGTGTCCGGGGGATTGGCTGCCGAATTGATATTCGTCTTGATAAGGCCGCCCTCTACTTCCGCTGCCAGGTCCGCGGTGTGCTCCTCGGTACGAAGGGAGCGTTCCATGTTTCCATTGACTGTTATGACACCGCGTGGTCCGAGCATCTTAAGTTTGAGATAGGCATAGTGTGGCACCACAGTGAAGCGAGCGAATGCGGTTCGTCCGAGCAGTGTGTGATAGCCACTGCGGAAGGGGACGGTGTTGAAGATCAAGTCTTCGCTTCGGAAGTTGTCCGGCGATCCGAAGACGACTTCCAATGTGATTGAGCCCGTGCAACGGGCCTCTACACCTGGTATAACTCCTTTGAAGGTAGTTTTTGTGGGCTTGATCCTTGATGGATCGATGCCCATCTTGCATATTGTGTTCTGATAGAGCATGTTAAGGCTGCTGCTACCGTCCATGAGGACTCGCGTGAGGTGGAATCCATCAATGATTGGGTCGAGGACCAGTGCGGCTGAGCCGCCGTGACGGATACTGGTCGGATGGTCCCTGCAATCGAAAGTGATCGAGCAGGATGACCATGGATTGAATTTTGGGGTGACTAGCTCTATCGCATAGACGTCCCTGAGCACGCGTTTGCGCTCCCTCTTGGGTATATGAGTAACGTATATCATGTTCACCGTTTTTACTTGGGGGGGGGGATTTCTTTTCTCCCCATGTGTTCGGTGGACGGGGCTCCTCGTCGTCGTCATCACTTGGCGACCCCTTCTCCTTATTCTTGGTATTTAACTTACCGACCTGTTTAAAGACCCCACAGTTTCTGTTGGTATGATTGGCGGGTTTATCGGGGGTGTCGTGGATCTGGCATGGTCGATCGAGGATTCGGTCCAAGCTGGATGAGCCCGGATTACTTCTTTTAAATGGCTTCTTCTACTGACCGGACTTGGAGCCACTGAATCCGGCGTTGACCATCGTATCATCGGTATTGTCACCGTTGTTCTGACGCTTGTGCCCGTTGCGTCGGGGCTTGCCGTTGCTATTTCTCGCTTCATAAGTGCCAGGTTCGCTTGCATTGTCTGCTATGGGCTAGCCAACTATCTTTGCCCGCGCAAAAGCGGGTCATAAGTGTCATGAGGGCTTCCATGGACTTTGGCTTTTCTTGGCCAAGGTGTCGGGCGAGCCATTCGTCACGAATGCTATGCTTAAAGGCCGCTAGGGCTTCGGCATCCCGACAGTCAACAATCTGGTTCTTTTTAATTAGGAACATGGTCCAGAATTTCCTGGTCGACTCTCTGGGCTATTGAACGATGTGTCTTAAGTCATCGGCATCCGGAAGTCCGACGTATGTGCCCTGGAAGTAGTCGCGAAAGGCGTCTTCCAAGTCCTCCCAGCTGCCAATGGAGTTTTCTGGCAGGCTATTTAACTAGTGCTGAGTTGGTCCCTTGAGCTTTAGCGGGAGGTATTTGATGGCATGAAGATCATCACCGCTGGCCATATGAATATGGAGAAGAAAGTCTTCAATCCATACTACGGGATCTGTTGTTCCATCATATGAATCGATATTCACGGGTTTGAACCCTTCTGGGAATTCGTGCTCCATTACTTCATCGGTGAAGCAGAGGGGGTGTGCGCCGCCTCTATATTAGGCCAAATCGCGACGCAGCTCAGATGGAGTCCGTCTGCGGTTTTCAGCCCGGATGTGGTTATGCTTGTCGCGCCCGGCAAGATAGCCGTCCTCGCGTATCGGGGCACGCCCCCGTGATCCGTAGATCGATCTGGTCTGACCTACTCTATTTTCCAAGTCCTGTCGTAGGTCGTATGTATATCCCCAAGCTGTTCTGTCTCTGCTTTTACGGCGAGGTAGTATGGGCTGGTGTTCGGCTTGAGTTGCCGTTTTGTCACGGCCACGTGGTGGCCGGTCGGCTGCGTTACGCGTTGATGGTACGGGCTCCAGCGCCTCATCATCAAATTGAGGTAGCAGCTTGCGCTTCGGGTAACTCTTGGTTGGGCGCCCAAGGCCGTATTCCTCGGCTGCCAAGACATTAGTCCACCTGTCGTTGAGCAGATCTTGGTCAGCTTGAAGTTGCTGGTGGTTCTTTTTTAGGCTCCTTGCAGTGGCTATTAGCCGGCGCTTGAAGTGCTCCTACTCAAGAAGTTCCTCAGGCACGATAAAGTCTTTGTCGCCAAGGCCCACCTCATCCTCAGAGAGTGGAAGATAATTACTATCCTCCGAGTCTTCGTTTAGTGCTTGTTCGTCAGGGCCAATTTGCCCATCTTCTCGATCGTCTTGTTCAGAGATTGGCTCGGCGAGGTCTTCTTGGTCTTCGGCGTCGTCCGGAGTATTGTTGTCTCCGGTGCCGGTATTGCTGTCTTTTCCACGACGTGATTTAGAGCGGCGCCACTGACGTCGGCGGTTTGGTTGTTTCTCAGGAGGTTTATCCTCAACTGGGTTTTTCTCGTTATCGTCCTTACCCTCTTTGGGTGTATCCACCATGTACATGTCATATGAAGAGGTGGCCGTCCAGCGTCCGGTAAACAGCGGGTTTTGGGCATGCTCTTCTCCGGCATCGTCGTCCATACCGTCGATGTCTTCGGAGCCGTAATCGAGCATGTCGGTTAAGTCCTCAACAGTGGCTATGAAGTGGGTGGTGGGTGGGACGTAAAATTCCCCGCTCTCAGACCCTAGTCTGGGCTGGGTGTAGTTCGGACGTTGCCCCTCTGTAATGATGAGGGATTGCATTAAGTCCAGAGCCTCGCTTAAAGGCGAGGTTTGGCCAGGGAGAAGAAAGTCTGTGGAGTACGGCGGGAAGAAAACTCCTTGGCCGAGCTCACAGGATTCTCACTCCGAGGGTTCGGAGCCAGTGTTCGGAGAAGGGTCCGACTTCATGATGATTGCCAACGACACTACTTCCTCTGGCTCTCCTTTACTAGGATTAATAGTCGCAGAGAGTCCGGCGGGCTTGGGAATCCCGTCTTCGGACCTGGTAATGTGCTCCGGATCTAAGGCCAGAGCGGAGGTTGGGGTCGCTGCTACCTCTTGAGGTCTGCGTTGGTTTTCCCTTGAAGAGGAAAGGGTGATGCAACAAAGTAGCGTAAGTATTTCCCTTAGTTTTTGAGAACCAAGGTATCAATCCAGTAGGAGGCTATGCGCGAGTCCCTCGCACCTACACAAAACAAATAAATCCTCGCAACCAACGCGATAAGGGGTTGTCAATCCCTTCACGGTCACTTACGAGAGTGAGATCTGAAAGATATGCCAGGATAATATTTTTGGTATTTTTATGATAAAGATGCAAAGTAAAATAAAAGCAAAGTAAAAAAGCAAAGGAAATAACAAAGTGTTGGAAGATTAATATGACGAAGATAGACCCGGGGGCCATAGGTTTCACTAGTGGCTTCTCTCAAGAGCATAAGTATTTTACGGTGGGTGAACGAATTACTATTGAGCAATTGACAGAATTGAGCATAGTTATGAGAATATCTAGGTACGATCATGTATATAGGCATCACGTCCGAGACAAGTAGACCGACTCCTGCCTGCATCTACTACTATTACTCCCCTCATTAACCGCTATCCAGCATGCATCTAGAGTATTAAGTTCATGAAAACAGAGTAACGCCTTAAGCAAGATGACATGATGTAGAGGGATAAACTCATGCAATATGATAAAAACCCCATCTTGTTATCCTCGATGGCAACAATACAATACATGCCTTGCTGCCCCTCATCCTTTGGGAAAGGACACCGCAAGATTGAACCCAAAGCTAAGCACTTCTCCCATTGCAAGAAGATCAATCTAGTAGGCCAAACCAAACCGATAATTCAAGAGACTTGCAAAGATAACCAATCATACATAAAAGAATTCAGAGAAGATTCAAATATTGTTCATAGATAAACTTGATCATAAACCCACAATTCATCGGTCTCAACAAACACACCGCAAAGATAAGATTACATCGAATATATCTCCACGAGAGAGGGGGAGAACATTGTATTGAGATCCAAAAAGAGAGAGAAAGCCATCTAGCTACTAACTATGGACCCGAAGGTCTGAGGTAAACTACTCACACTTCATCGGAGAGGCTATGGTGTTGATGTAGAAGCCCTCTGTGATGGATGCCCCCTCCGGTGGAGCTCCGGAACAGGCCCCAAGATGGGATCTCGTGGTAGAGGAAGGTTGCGGCGGTGGAATTAGGTTTTGGCTCCGTGTCGATCGTTTGAAGTGCGTGAGGTATATATAGGAGGAAGAAGTACGTCGGTGGAGCAACATGGGGCCCACGAGGGTGGAGGACGTGCCCTGGGGGGTGGGCGCGCCCCCCTACCTCGTGGCCTCCTGGAAGCTTCTCTCTTCCAAAAATCACGCTCCCGAAGGTTTCATTCCGTTTGGACTCCATTTGATATTCTTTTTCTGCGAAACTCTGAAATAGGAAAAAAACAGCAATTCTGGGCTGGGCCTCCGGTTAATAGGTTAGTCCCAAAAATAATATATAAGTGGATAATAAAGCCCAATATTGTCCAAAATAGTAGATAATATAGCATGGAGCAATCAAAAATTATAGATATGTTGGAGACGTATCAGTTGTGAACCCTTGGAAGATCAAGTCTCCTCGGATATAGGCGACATATTCTAGATTTCCAAAACTAATCTGGTGACCTGGGGCGTAGCTGTCGGTCTGCTCTAGATGGCCACGCGAGTTGGCCCGCAATGCAAAGCCGCCGAACACAAAGATCTGGCTGGGGAGGAAGACCTCCCTTAGGGCAGCATTGTTGTAGATGATTGATGGAGCCATCGAGCCTTCTGTCGACTGCACAGTGGAACTCTCAATGAAAGCACCAATGTCGGTGTCAAAACCGGCAGATCTCGGGTAGGAGGTCCCGAACTGTGCGTCTGAGGATAGAAGGTAACAGAACACAGGGACACGATGTTTACCCAGGTTCGGGCCCTCTTGATGGAGGTAATACCCTACTTTCTTCTTGATTATCTTGGATGATTATGGGGTTTACAAGAGTTGATCTACCTCGAGATCGTAATGGCTAAAACCTAGGTGTCTAGCTTGTATGATTATGATTGTCTCTACGGACTAAACCCTCTGGTTTATATAGACATCAGAGGGACCTAGGGTTGTACAGAGTTGGTTTACAGAGGAAGGAATCTTCATATCCGAACGCCAAGCTTGCCTTCCACATAAAGGAGAGTCCCATCCAGACACGTGAAGAAGTCTTCTGTTCTTGTATCTTCATGGCCATTAGTTCGGCCCACGTCACATAACCTGGACGCCCGAGGACCCCTTAATCCAGGACTCCCTCAGTAGGGCTTCGCCTAAGCACTACGACGATATGATCGAGGTGTGTAACTGTGGAGGGGGGCACCGCACACGGCTAAAAGATCAACTTGTGTGTCTATGGGGTGCCCCCTCCCCCGTATATAAAGGAGGGGAGGAGGAGGCCGGCCGGCCCTAGGGGGCGCGCCCAAAGAGGGGAGTCCTACTAGGACTCCAAGTCCTAGTAGGATTCCACCAAGAGGGAGAGAGGGGGAAGGAAGGAGAGGGAGAGAGGGAGAAGGAAAGGGGGCACCCCCCCTTCCCTTGTCCAATTCAGACTGCAAGGGGGCCGCGACCTGCCCTGGCTGCCCTCCTCTCTCTCCACTAAGGCCCATGGTGGCCCATTAGTTCCCCCGGGGGTTCAGGTAACCCCTCTGGCACTCCGGTTTTACCTGAAACCATCCTGAACACTTTCGGTGTCCGAATAACATGGTCCAATATATCAATCTTTATGTCTTGACCATTTCGAGACTCCTCGTCACGTCCGTGATCTCATCCGGGACTCCGAACAACCTTCGGTCATCAAATCACATAAACTCATAATACAAATCGTCCTCGAACGTTAGCGTGCGGACCCTACGGGTTCGAGAACTATGTAGACATGACCGAGACACATCTCTGATCAATAACCAATAGCAGAACCTAGATGCTCATATTGGCTCCTACATATTCTACGGAGATCTTTATCGGTCAAACCGCATAACAAAATACGTTGTTCCCTTTGTCATCGGTATGTTACTTGCCCGAGATTCGATAGTCGGTATCACCATACCTAGTTCAATCTCGTTACCGGCAAGTCTCTTTACTCGTTCCGTAATGCATCATCCCGCAACTAACTCATTAGTCACATTGCTTGCAAGGCTTATAGTGATGTGCATTACCGAGAGGGCCCAGAGATACCTCTCCAAAACTCGGAGTGACAAATCCTAATCTCGATCTATGCCAAGTCAACAAACACCATCGGAGACACCTGTAGAGCATCTTTACAATCACCCAGTTACGTTGTGACATTTGATAGCACACTAAGTGTTCCTTCGGTATTCGGGAGTTGCATAATCTCATAGTCATAGGAACATGTATAAGTCATGAAGAAAGAAATAGCAATAAACTAAACAATCATAGTGCTAAGCTAACGGATGGGTCTTGTCCATCACATCATTCTCTAATGATGTGATCCTGTTCAGCAAATGACAACGCATGTCTATGGCTAGGAAGCTTAACCATCTTTGTTTAACAAGCTAGTCTAGTAGAGGCATACTAGGGATACTTTGTTTGTCTATGTATTCACACATGTACTAACTTTCCAGTTAATACAATTCTAGCATGAATAATAAACATTTATCATGATATAAGGAAATATTAATAACAACTTTATTATTGCCTCTCGGGCATATTTTCTTCAGCCTCCCACTTGCACTAGAGTCAATAATCTAGATTACACAGTAATGATTCTAACACCCATGGAGTCTTGGTGCTGATCATGTTTTGCTCGTGAGAGAGGCTTAGTCAATGGGTCTACAATATTCAGATCCGTATGTATCTTGCAAATCTCTATGTCGCCCTCGTTGAATTGATCGCGGATGGAATTGAAGTGTCTCTTGATGTGCTTGGTTCTCTTGTGAAATCTGGATTCCTTTACCAAGGCAATTGCACCAGTATTGTCACAAAAGATTTTCATTGGACCCGATGCACTAGGTTTGACACCTAGATCGGATATGAACTCCTTCATCCAGACTCCTTCATTTGTTGCTTCCGGAAGCAGCTATGTACTCCGCTTCACACGTAGATCCCGCCATACGGCCTTTCTGCTTGGAACTGCACCAACTTACAGCTCCTCCATTCAATATAAATACGTATCCGGTTTGTGATTTAGAGTCATCCGGATCAGTGTCAAAGCTTACATCGACGTAACTGTTTACGATGAGCTCTTTGTCACCTCCATAAACGAGAAACATATCCTTAATCCTTTTCAGGTATTTCAGGATGTTCTTGACCGATGCCCAGTGATCCACTCCTGCATTACTTTGGTACCTCCCTGCTAAACTAATAGCAAGGCACACATCAGGTCTGGTACACAGCATTGCATACATGATAGAACCTATGGCTGAGGCATAGGGAATGACTTTCATTTTATCTCCATCTTCTGTAGTGGTCAGGCATTGCGTCTGACTCAACTTCACACCTTTAACACGGGCAAGAACCCTTTTGCTTGATCCATTTTGAACTTCTTCAAAACTTTATCAAGGTATGTGCTTTGTGAAAGTCCAATTAAGCGTCTTGATCTATCTCTATAGATATTGATGCCCAATATATAAGCAGCTTCACCGAGGTCTTTCATTGAAAAATTCTTATTCAAGTATCCTTTTATGCTATTCAGAAATTCAGTATCATTTCCGATCAACAATATGTCATCCACATATAATATCATAAATGCTACAAAGCTCCCACTCTCTTTCTTGTAAATATAGGCTTCTCCAAAAGTTTGTGTAAAACCATATGCTTTGATCACACTATCAAAGCGTATATTGCAACTCTGAGATGCTTGCACAAGTCCATAAATGGATCTCTGGAGCTTTCACACTTTGTCAGCACCTTTTGGATCGACAAAACCTTCGTGTTGCATCATATACAACTCTTCTTTAAGATATCCATTAAGGAATGCAGTTTTGACATCCATTTGCCAAATTTCATAATCATAAAATGCGGCAATTGCTAACATGATTTGGACGGACTTAAGCATCGCTATGGGTGAGAAAGTCTCATCATAGTCAACTCCTTGAACTTGTCGAAAACCTTTCGCAACAAGTCGAGCTTTGTAGACAGTAACATTACCGTCAACGTCAATCTTCTTCTTGAAGATCCATTTATTCTCTATGGCTTGCTAATCATCAGGCAAGTCAACCAAAGTCCACACTTTGTTCTCATACATGGATCCCATCTCAGATTTCATGGCCTCAAGCCATTTTGTGGAATCTAGGCTCATCATCGCTTCCTCATAGTTCGTAGGTTCGGCATGGTCAAGTAACATGACCTCCAGAACAGGATTACCGTACCACTCTGGTGCGGATCTTACTTTGGTTGACCTACGAGGTTCGGTAGTAACTTGATCAAAAGTTTCATGATTATCATCATTAGCTTCCGCACTAATTGGTGTAGGAATCACTGGAACTGATTTCTGTGATGAACTACTTTCCAATTCGAGAGAAGGTACAATTACCTCATCAAGTTCTACTTTCCTCCCACTCACTTCTTTCGAGAGAAACTCCTTCTCTAGAAAGGATCCATTCTTAGCAACGAATATCTTGCCTTCGGATCTATGATAGAAGGTGTACCCAACAGTTTCTTTTGGGTATCCTATGAAGACACATCTCTCCGATTTGGGTTCGAGCTTATCAGGTTGAAGCTTTTTCACATAAGCATCACAGCCCCAAACTTTAAGAAATGACAACTTGGGTTTCTTGCCAAACCACAGTTCATATGGTGTCATCTCAACGGATTTAGATGGTGCCCTATTTAACGTAAATACAGCCGTCTCTAAAGCATAACCCCAAAATGATAGCGGTAAATCAGTAAGAGACATCATAGATCGCACCATATCTAATAAAGTTCTATTACGACGTTCGGACACACCATTACGCTGTGGTGTTCCAGGTGGCGTAAGCAGCAAAACTATTCTGCATTGTTTCAAATGAAGACCAAACTCGTAACTCAAATATTCACCTCCACGATCAGATCGTAGAAACTTTATTTTCTTGTTACGATGATTTTCCACTTCACTCTGAAATTCTTTGAACTTTTCAAATGTTTCAGACTTATGTTTCATCAACTAGATATACCCATATCTGCCCAAATCATCTGTGAAGGTTAGAGAATAACAATACCCACCGCGAGCATCAACACTCATCGGACCGCAGACATCAGTATGTATTGTTTCCAACAAGTCTGTTGCTCGCTCCATTGTTCTAGAGAACGGAGTTTTAGTCATCTTGCCCATGAGGCATGGTTCGCAAGCATCAAGTGATTGATAATCAAGTGATTCCAAAAGCCCATCAGCATGGAGTTTCTTCATGCGCTTTACACCAATATGTGTATCACTACTATCGAGATTCAATAAAAATAGACCACTCATCAAGGGTGCGGACCCTACGGGTTAGAGAACTATGTAGACATGACCGAGACACATCTCCGGTCAATAACCAATAGCGGAACCTGGATGCTCATATTGGCTCCTACATATTCTACGGAGATCTTTATCGGTCAAACCGCATAACAAAATACGTTGTTCCCTTTGTCATCGGTATGTTACTTGCCCAAGATTCGGTCGTTGGTATCACCATACCTAGTTCAATCTCGTTACCGGCAAGTCTCTTTACTCGTTCCGTAATGCATCATCCTGCAACTAACTCATTAGTCACATTACTTGCAAGGCTTATAGTGATGTGCATTACCGAGACGGCCCAGAGATACCTCTCCGACAATCGGAGTGACAAATCCTAATCTCGATCTATGCCAACTCAACAAACACCATTGGAGACACCTGTGGAGCATCTTTAGAATCACCCAGTTATGTGTTGTGACGTTTTATAGCACACTAAGTGTTCCTCCGGTATTCGGGAGTTGCATAGTCTCATAGTCATAGGAACATGTATAAGTCATGAAGAAAGCAATAGCAATAAACTAAACAATCATAGTGCTAAGCTAACGGATGGGTCTTGTCCATCACATCATTCTCTAATGATGTGATCCCATTCATCAAATGACAACACATGTCTATGGCTAGGAAACTTAACCATCTTTGATTAACGAGCTAGTCTAGTAGAGGCATACTAGGGACACTCTGTTTGTCTATGTATTCACACATGTACTAACTTTCCGGTTAATACAATTCTAGCATGAATAATCAACATTTATCATGATATAAGGAAATATAAATAACAACTTTATTATTGCCTCTATGGCATATTTCCTTCAAAATATTCATATCATAAACCCACAATTCAAGAAGATTACATCGGATAGAACTCCAAGAACATCGAGGAGAATATTGCATTGAAGATCAAAGAGAGAGAAGAAGCCATCTAGCTACTAGCTATGGATCGGTAGGTCTGTGATGAACTACTCATGCATCATTGGATGCCAGCAAGGATGATGTAGAAGCCCTTTGTGATAGATTCCCCCTCCGGCAGAGTACCGAAAAAGGCCTCAAAATGGGATCGTGAAAGAACAAAAACTTGCGGCAGTGGAAAAAGTGTTTCGGGTGGCTCTCTGTTGGTTTCCTGATTTTAGAGAATTTATAGAGATGGAATTAGGTCAGACGGAGCCACGAGGGGCCCACAAGGCATGAGGGACCTGTTGCCTTGCCGTCTCCTCGCTTCTCGTCTGTTCTCCTCTCGAAGCTTCTAGGGTCTCTTTTGTCCAGAAAAACATCGTGAAAAAGTTTCGTAGCGTTTGGACTCCATTTGGTGATGATTTCCTGAGACACAAAAAACAAGCAAAAAACAGCAACTAACACTTGACATTGGGTTAATAGGTTAGTCCCAAAAAAGATAAAAAAATACCACAAAAAGTTATATAAAACATGCAAGATTGATACTATAATAGCATGGAACAATAAAAAATTATAGATATGTAGGAGACATATCAAGCATCCCCAAGCTTAATTCATGCTCGTCCTCGAGTAGGTAAATGATAAAAATAGAGTTTTTGATGTGGAATGCTACCTAACATGTTTATCATGCAACCTTTCTTTTAGGGTATGAATATTAAGATCTGAATTATTTAAATCGATAGTATCTAACTGACATAAAGACATCAATACTCAGGCATACCAACAAACAATCATGCCTTTCAAAAAAATGCTAAAGAATTCTATCCCGAGAAAATCGTATAACCTTGTCATGCTCCATCTTCTTAACACAAAATATAAATCATGAACAACCCCGGTGTCTACCAAGCAATTGGTTCATATTTTTTAACGCACTTCTGTTTTTTCAACTCCCACGCAAAACGTAAAGTTTCATCGTGTTTGGACTTTGTTTGGTACTGATTTACTGAAAAGCCAATAACAAGCAAAAAGATAGCAACTGGAGCTGGGCTCTGAGTTAATAGGTTAGTCTCGAAAAATATTATAAAATTACATATAATGTATCTAAGATTTATAATATAATAGCATGAAACAATAAAAAATTATAGATACGTTGGAGACATGTCCGTAAACTACACTAAATTTGTAGGAAGGTAGAGGATCTATATATGTATTGTCAGTGCACATTGGCTCGAATCAACACCATTTTGTTCATCTATCGGCATAGAAGACGATAGGTGCTGATTATGTATAGTGGAATCATTTGAATCATGCACTAGTACAACGAGGTGCTATACAAACGGTTTTTAACCCCTTTCCGCGACGGCATTTGGAACCGTCGCCTAGTGAGTGTGGGCGATAGGGGGTCCTACCCACACGACCCAGAAACTGTCGGGGATATGCCCTCCTGGCATACACGCTCAGCAAAATGAGGTCGTGTGTGACCGGCGAGCACTCAAATACAGAAATACGTACAATAGTGCTCAAAAAATACAATTATACAGGAAAAATCATTTCCAGTCGTAAGTACACCCCACATAGTCAGTCACCGCTAAACATTTCCGTTCGTATATACATCCCACACAGTAGCTCCAAGGGAAACGTTTCTGTTCGCAAGTACATCACACACAATTTTCCCCGTTAAATCGTTTGTGATAGCGTTTCCATTGCACACGGTATTAACAATTTTATCATTTGCGTTATTGAATGCATCACACACGGTGCCTAGAAGAAACTGTGTGTCAAGGGATGTCCATCACACACAGTTTTTATGTGGTAAACGTTTGCGCTAGGTGGCCTAACGCAAACAGTTTTCAAGAGGATGTCGTGTGTGATTGTTCATTAATCTAACACGGTTTATTCCTAGAAACTGTGTGCATTATTGAATGCATCGCACACGAGGTTTTCTTAATAACCGTTTGCAATAGAGAAACCCAATTAGCAGGCTAATTATCTGATTATTAATAATCCATTTATTAATCTAATTGACATTTCATATTAAGCACACAATATATTTCATTTTCATAATTGAAATACATCAGAGTACAACATCATATAGCTCCAACACTCAGGTACCCCATTACACAACTACACCAGCACCAAGTTTCGCACGCAACATCTATAACCTTTAAAAATTAGCATCATAGACGGTACATAGACAGATGTATCTCATCTGGAAAAGCTTCTTTGAAGCGAGAAGCGAATATTGAGCCTTCATTGATGTTGAAGGTCTTTGTAACTTTAGGCCAGTGCTTGTGGATGATTGACCGTCCATCCTTCGTCCTCTTCAAGAACACTTCAATATTGAACCGTGGGTGTTGTATGAATACCTTCCTCGCCTCCTGACCATACATGTGGTTTGAGAGGTAATCATCAGCGAACTGCTTTGGAAAGGCCTGAAAACAAGGATGTGCATAAATAGCTTCTCTATATTGGAAATGGGGCAAAGGAATAAAAAAGGCAAGGTATAATAGTTAGTAACATCCTGTAGTGAACTGATGTCTTCTTCATTGTGCAGACAAAGATCTTGTTGTTTTTTGTCGCTAATTTCTTTATCCTAACAATCTTTCTGAGTTTCTTGACTTGACTAATATTCATGGACAACTCATTTCCCCATATGCAAAAAGGGTTGAACAGTGGGTCAAAACCTCTGACAGCAGGATCTACATGTGCAAGACCAAATTGTTAAAAACCTAAATATTAGAATGGTTCCTGCAATTGCACAATAATGTGCTATTAGACAACGAACCATGCACGTGCTAACCTCGATTGTAAACCTCGGTGCTCGCATTGTTTCCCTGCGAGACATATAAGGTAGTTAGTCATCAGGTTAAGTAAGGGTTCACATGCTATCAGTAAAATATGTTGATGAAAAATAAGCACATTGCAGATTCATCAGATTAATTCAAGCCACATGGAAAACCCATTTATCCAAACCAAGCATGATTAAGAACTAGGAAATATAGCACTTGTATATGTTTCTCATGTATTAAGTGCAGCCAAATTTGATTTATTCCTCACATGGTATACAATAACAGAATGCAGCCACAACAATTGGACATCGCATTGCAGAATTGAACCAAGCAGTTAACTAAACACCACAACAAATGAACCAAACATTAATTGAGCACCACATTGCACAATATAACATACTCCTAATAGAAGATCATACAGTTAACCAAACCAAGCATGCTTAACAACTTGGAAATATAGCAATTGTATTTGTTACTCATGTATTTAGTACAGCCAAATTCAATTTATTCCTCACATGGTATACAATAACAGAATGCACCCACAACAATTGAACATCACATTGCAGAATTGGACCAAACAAAACAGTTAACTAAACACCACAACAAATGAACAAAACGTTAACTGAGCACCACATTGCACAATATAACATACTCCTAATAGAAGATCAGACAGTTAACCAAACCAAGCATGCTTAACAACTTGGAAATATAGCAATTGTTTCTCATGTATTTAGTACCTCCAAATTCGATTTATTTCTGACATGGTATACAATAACAGAATGCACCCACAACAATTGAACATCGCATTGCAGAATTGAACCAAACAGCCAACCGCGTCGCGTCGTCGGCGCGCGAGGCGTCGACGGTGGCCTCGACGGCGAGGTGCTCCTCCAAGATCTGGGGGTCGACACGAATGGCAGCCATCGCGACCTCATCCGCGCGTGCGGCCGTGATTTGTTTCTCCGCTGCCAAATGGTCCTTAGGATCCTGGCTATACTGTGCGCACCATGGCTTAGAGCGGCGCTTATTTGGTGGAGGGGTCGGTGATTTAGGTGGAAGGTGTCACGCAGACGGTCGAGGCATGTGGGATTTGGAAGGAGAAGGAGGATGGGGGTCGAGTGTGGATTACCTGTCTGGATAGGCGAGGCCGAGCAGCATGGAGGAGGGTTGCCGGCGAGGAGGCGGCACTACAAAAAAGGAGTGAAGGTTTCAACTTGGAAAGGAAGGCGAAAACAGGGGAAATGTGGCTTTTGGTAAGGGGGAGGGAGCGGGGAGGTAGATATTTCGGCGGAAGCCGAAAATTTGGAATCGCTTCAGCGAAAAAACTGGCGCGCAAAGTTTCATCAGACACAGTCCCTTATTCAGAACTGTGTATGTTATGTGAACATCACAAACGATTCAGATAGCTTAACCCGTGTGTGATTAGTTTGAATGTCAAAAATTTTGGTTCGAATTTCCCTGGTTATAGTGGTCATCCACGTCATTGCATAATTTGGGTACACAAAGGAGACTACAACACACCCACACTTCTTAATCGAGCAAGTTCAGCAATTAAATAGAGCTAGCTGACCTAAACATTACTCTAACAAATTAAAGACCGGCGCCCTTAATTAAACAAAACAAAGAGTACTACTACGGCTGGTGCCCGACGGTCTCCTAGGGAAGGGGCCCCATGGCATCAATTGCACCATACTCGGCAAGCATCTCGCCATCCGCGTCCGCCATATCTTTGGAATAGGCCGCCACCAGCTGGGCATGGGCGGCCGCGATCTGGGCTCTAGCGGGCTCCGTCGTGGCAAGGTATGCCGCACAGGAATGGATGGCTCCTCGAACTCTCTTGCCGATTGCCAACTCTTCGGCCGTGGGTTGTCGACCGTTGTTGGAGAAGGTTCGTTCGATTTGTGTGGTGACCACCACGAGCTGGACGTGGACGGCCTCAACATGGTAGTGGTAGGCCTCCATCAGGGCCAAGGCTGTCGCTCTTGATGCAGACGGTTGTTGTTGTGCCTCTCTCGCGATTGCTATCCCCGAGGCGTATGCTGCCGCCGCCTCGAGCTGCTGGCGGTCGTTTGGGCTGCCTTAGCCGCCCGGACGCAGACTGTGGCTGCCCTCACGAAGCTTGTTAGCACACGCCTAGTGGCTGCGGCCGCGCTCTCGCTGGAGTGGGCAGCCGAAGTTGCCCTCATGACGTGGTTCCCCGTCCCCATCTTTCACCGGCGATGAATGAACAGTGAAATGATATTTGGGGAGTGAGCTAGTGTGCTTGACACGCCAGCTGTGGACTGTAGCCGACGCACCTTCTCGCATAAGCCATAGGCGTACTATACATAGACGGTGCTCCAAGATATTTTGTGTTGCATCTCACACGGTTGGTGATAATAAACTGTGTGCGATCTACTTGATTTATCGTCTTGATTTGAATTACGTAATGGGGTCACAGCTGCAAAGGATGGTGTTTGAATTGCTAGAACTTTTATCTGCAGTGAACATGCAAGTATAGGTGCGTCGTCAAAAAAAATTGGAATTATTCAGAGTTTTTTTGGACGTTTTTATACATTAACTTGGTTTTATAGGCATTTCAGGTGCATAATTCAAATTTGAACTACATGCTCATGCTCCAGTGCATATAAACAGGTTGAAAAATCAAATATGTATCCTTGGTTGCATGCTTAGGTCCCATGCAAGAAATGGGAATGAATGTCACACACCCTGCCAGCGTCACTTGGCCGCAAACATTGAGATACCTGGTTTTTAAATTCTAGTAAATCCAAAAATCGTCTGAAATTCATGAAACTTGGCATGCTATCATGGAGCGGCATCAACATGCCGTGGTAAAAAATTTGTCCCGTTTGGGGAAAGGTTTGGGTATAAGCTTCTCACAAACCAGAGCTTCTCACAACAAGCGTGATGGTTCGGTAGGGAACGTACCACCTTTGGGGACGAAACAATATCCGTTGCCTCTTATTGCTTTCAAAAAATTTGGAGTGTCAACATAGAACAACAGGAGTGTTGTATTTAATTTTAGAATTTTTCGGGGTTCGTTTGGACATTTTTATACATTAACTGGGTTTCCCAGGCATTTTATGTGCATAATTCAAATTTGAACTACCTGCACATTCTCCTGTGCATATAAACTGGTTGAAAAATCAAATTTGTGTCCTTGGCTGCTGATAACCCACAAGTATAGGGGATCGTTTGTAGCCTTCTTTGATAAATAAGAGTGTCGAACCCAACGAGGAGCTAAAGGTAGAACAAATATTCCCTCAAGTTCTATCGACCACCGATACAACTCTACGCACACTTGACGCTTGCTTTATCGAAAACAAGTATGAAACTATTTTGCAATAGTAAAACTACGAGTACTTTGCGGGAATAAAACTATGAATAAATTGCAAGGTAATAAAAGTGGATAGCTTTTGTCAACAAGAAAGTCATTTGTCCCTAGGCAATCGATAACAAGTACCGGTAATCATTCTTGCAATTTTATATGAGGGAGAGGCATGAGCTAACATACTTTCTCTACTTGGATCATATGCACTTATGGTTGGACCCTAGCAAGCATCCGCAACTACTAAAGATCATTAAGGTCGTGAAACCCAACCATAGCATTAAGTATCAAGTCCTCTTTACTCCCATACGACATAACCCACCTACTCGGGTTTTAAGTTTCTGTCACTCTCGCAACCCACCATAAGCGAATCATGAACATATTGCAACACCCTACAGCGAGGGCCCCTCACGTTTGCGCGAGAATGGAGGGCACCATAGGACAGCACCATAAATAAAATATACAATCATACCAACCAAGATCATGATTAACCCACAGGACAAAGCGGATCCACTCAAACATCATAGGATAACCATAGATCATTGGGAAATAATATATGGAGTTGAGCACCATGTTTAAATAGATATTACAGCGGGGAGAAGGGGTGTTACACCTCTGCATAGAGGGGGAGAAATTTGGTGTTGACGGTAGAAAGATTGTTGATGTAGATCGTTGTCCCGATCGTCGCCCCGGCGGCACTCCGGCGTCACCGGAAGCGAGGGGGAGAGAGCCCCCCTCCTTCTTCTTCTTCCTTGGCCTCCCCCCTAGATGGGAGGAGAGTTCCCGCTCTGGTCCTTGGTATCCATGGTGGAAGAGGGGCGGGAGCCCCTCCTAGATTGGATCTCCCTCTCCGTTCTCTTCTGTTTCACGTTCTCCAGATCTGGCCGAAAACCGTTTCTTATATTCCCGGAGATCCCTAACTCCGATTGTGCTGAGATTTTAACACGACTTTTTTGGATATAAGCTTCCTTTCGCCCGAAGTAGAGCCCTAACCAACGTACGAGGTGGGCACAACCCACCACGCCACGCCTGGCTCCGGGACCGTGCCCTGGTGGGTTGTGCCCACCTCGGGCCTTCGTTTGCGGTGATTCAAACTCCCAAAAATCACATATATCCCAAAACAATTCTCCGTAAAATTTTATTGCATTTGGACTTCGTCGATATGGATATTCTACGATACAAAAAACATGCCAAAAACAGGAAGGCCTTTGGGCCTTTGGATCAATAGGTTAGTCCAATAAATCATATAAAAAGTTGCCAAAAGTATGTAAAACTTGTATAATATTGGCATGAAACAATCAAAAATTATAGATACGATGGAGACGTATCAGCATCCCCAAGCTTAATTCATGCTCGTCCTCGAGTAGGCAAATGATAAAAAGATAATTTTTGATGTGGAATGCTACCTAGCATAAACTCGATCATATATCTAATCATGGCATGAATATTAAGACATAAGTGATTTAAAGCAATAGTCCATAATTTGACATAAAGACATCGATACTCAGGCATCCCAACAAACAATCATGTCTTTCAAAATATCAATGCTAAAGAAAGTTATCCCTACAAAATCACATAGTCTTGTCATGCTCTATCTTCTTAACACAAAGTCTTTATCATGCTCAACCCCAATGACAAGCCGAGCAATTGGTTCATACTTTTGAACGTGCTTCAGCTTTTCCAACCCTCACGCAATACATGAGCGCAAGCCATGGATATAGCACTACGGGTGGAATAGAGTATGATGATAGGGGTAAATATAAAGAAGACAAAAAAGTAAGAAAGTCTCACACCGACGCGGCTAACCAACAGGCTATGGAGATGCCCATCAATTGATATCAACGTGAGGAGTAGGGATAGCCATACAACGAATGCACTAAGAGTTATAAGTGTATGAAAGCTCAATATGAAAACTAAGTGGGTGTGCATCTAATCCTATAATGAAAAATCCCCACTAGTATATGGAAGTGACAACATAGGAGACTCTCCGTAAGAAAAACATGGTGCTACTTTGAAGCACAAGTGTGGTAAAGGATACTAACAATGCCCCTTCTCTCTTTGTTTATTTTTTCTTTTTATTTTTTTCTTTCTTCTTTTTTTCTTCTTTTTTTCTTTTTTCTCTCTCATTGTCAGGAGTCTCATCCCGACTTGTGGGGGAATCATAGTCTCAATCATCCTTTCCTCACTGGGGCACTGCTCTAAAAATGAATAATGATGATCATCACACTTCTATTTACTTATATCTCAAAAGAAATAAACATTACAACTCGATACCTATGACAAAATATGACTCTATATGAATGCCTCTGGCAATGTACCATGATGTGCAATGATCTAGCGTAACATGTATGAAAAACGATGCACGGTGGCTGAGCCACAACTACTATGTCAGCTATATGATCATGCAAAGCAACATGACAATGAATGCTCAAGTCATCAAACGGAAGCGGTGGAAGTTACATGGCAATATATCTCGGAATGGCCATGGAAAAGCCATAATAGGTAGGTATGGTGGCTGTTTTGAGGAAGATATAATAAGGCTTATGTGTGATAGAGCGTATCATATCACGGGGTTTGGATGCACCGGCGAAGTTTGCACCACGTCTCGAGGTGAGAAAGGGCAATGCACGGTACCGTAGAGGCTAGCAAATTGCGAAAAGGTAAGAGTGTGTATAATCCATGGACTCACATTAGTCATAAAGAACTCATATACTTATTGTAGAAGTTTATTAGCCCTCAAAGCAAAGTACTACTACGCATGCCCCTAGGGGATAGATTGGTAGGAAAAGACAATCGCTCGTCCCCGACCGCCACTCATAAGGAAGACAATCAATAATAAATCATGCTCCAACATCATAGCATAACGAGAGACTATACGTGCATGCTTAGGGAATCACAAACTTTAACACCAATATTCTTACTAACCACAACCGTTTACTAGTACCTCCCACATATTCCATCTCTATATCGCAAAACTATTGCAAGGAATCAAACATATCATATTCAGTGATCCATAAGTTTTATGTAGGATTTTATGACTAACCATGCAATTGACCAATTCCTGTTGACTCTCTAAATATATATATAAGTGAGGCATGAGAGTTTAGTTATTTCTACAAAATACCATGCTCTAACAAAAATAAGTGAAGAAAAGAGCATTCTTCAAACAACAGTTTTCTATATGAAGAGAAACAGGCAATCCAAACATCAAATGATATAAATGAAGCACATGAAGCATTCTATAAGCCATACTCAAAAGATATAAGTGAAGTGCAATGAGCATTCTATAAATCAACCATGGACTATCTCATACCAGCATGGTGCATAAAAGAAAAGTGAAAACTAAATGCAAAAGACGCTCCAAGGTTTGCACATATCACATGAACGAAACGAATCCGAAAACATACTGATACTTATTGAAGAAAGATGGGATGCCTTCCGGGCCATCCACAAGCTTAGATGCTTGAGTCTCCTGAATATTTACTTGGGGTGCCTTGGGCATCCCCAAGCTTGAGCTCTTGCCTCTCCTCCTTATCCTCACATTGAGACCTCCTCGATCTTCGAACACTTCATCCACACAAAACTCAACAGAAAACTCGATAAGATCCATTAGTATAATAAAGCAAATCACTACTCTACGTACTATTGAAAACCAATTCATATTTTTTTTTGCATTGTAGCTACTGTAATATAACTTTTCCATGGATTTTAACACTGATAGAATCGATAGTTTCATCAAAACAAGCAAAGCAATGCATCAAAAATAGAATCTGTCTTAAACAGGACAGTATGTAGCAATCTGAACATCTACCATATTTCTAGTACTCCACAAATTTTGAAAAATTAGGACAACATAAACAATTTTTATAGCAAGAATGTGCAAAAAGTTTCAGAAATGTTTGACTTTCAGTAAAAAAATGAAAATTCGAGTGCTACAGCCAAAGTTTCTGTTTCTGCACCGCACATACCAACAAGAAATCTAATCATCCTAAAGGCAAATCTTGGCATATTATTTTTATAATACAGTGGATTTGTACAAGGGGATAATTATTTTTGCGAGAATCTTCATGAAAAATTCTACATTGTTTCCATGTGCTTGAACACAAGTGTTCAAGGTCGACCCTCACTTCTCCAATGCATAACTTCCAATTGCTTCACTTTTGTGAAAAGTTTTGAGTTCCCCTCTATTTTTTTTGTTTTCAAACTATATAAAAGCACTCAACAGAAATAAATGACTCTCTAAAACTTCCGGGTTGTCTCCCTGGTAGCGCTTTTTTTAAAGCCATTAAGTTAGGCATAAAGTGCTCAAGTAATGAATCCACCCGGATCCCGAGGTATAGCGAAGCCAATTTTAATTAACAATGATTTGGCATTTAGTAGTGAGCACAAAGCAACATATATCAAGCAATGACGAACTCTAACTCTCTTCCTATGCATTGGCATGTCATAAAAGAACAATTCATGTGCATCAAGTAAAGCCAACACATAGCATAAGCACTTTCTTGCAATTAATTCTATCGTGTTGGAAACATAAAGAGGTGGAGATGTAGTTCCTCTCTCATAATAATTGCAAGTAGGAGCAGCAAGCACATGCATATTATACTCATCAAAATCATCATGTGCAATGGTAAAAGGCAACCCATCAATGTAATCCTTAATAAGTGCAATTTTCTCCGATATAGTGTAGTTTGGATAATTCAAAACGATAATAGGACTATCATGTGTGGGTGCAATAGCAACAATTTCATTCTTAACATAAGGAGCGATAGCAAGTTCATCTTCATAAGCATCATTCATATTGGCATCATGGCCACAAACATAGCAATCATCAAATTCATCAAAAAGGGATATTTCAAAAGAATCAACAGGATCATAGCAATTATCATAACATTCTTCCTTCGGTAAGAACGAAGGGAAATTAAACAACGTATGAGTTGAAGAGTTACTCTCATTAGAAGATGGGCACGGGTGATCAATCCGCTCTTCCTCCATTTGTTCTTGGCTCTCCTCGTCATCTTTTTCACCCAATGAGCTCGCAGTTTCATCAATTTCTTCTTCCATAGACTCCTGCAAAATATTAGTCTTTTCCTGGACAGCGAGGTTATTCTCAATAAATACATCAATATCGTAATTATATTTATAATTATCATAGCAATATTTAAGGATAGCAAGATTTTTAGTTCTATAAACCGAATCATCAAAATCTTCAAACTATTCAAACAAAGATTCAATTTCATATACACCCTTAAAAGCAACAAATTCTTCTATTCGTTCCACATCATAGTAATCATATATACCTCTAGCATAAGAAGCCAAGGTTTTGTTATCATTAAATTCTCATGAATAGGGAAGGTATGGAACCTCAATCTTAGAGCAACAAGTATAACCATATCTCAAGCATAGATCCAAGCATACCATTGCAACATTTCAATTTGATCCCATAAAGTTTTCCCTTTTGAGTCAAGCGATAATCCCTAAAGTATTCACGTTGATCCAACATTACTCCCATTATCAAGTTGAATGGGGTATTCTCAGGATTATCAAAGTAGTGCATAATATTCTTCACATAACGAGCATCGAGGGTTTTAGGAGGTTCCCCATCTCCATGAGTAGCAAGTATCACTAATTTTTTTGGTGTTTCATGTTCCATATCCATAATTAAAGATAGAGAACAACTTAGAACAGGAAATAAAAACTACTTACTACTAAAGCAAACAAGCACGCACGAGAATATTCACCTCCACGCTATTGCTCCCCGGCAATGGCGCCAGAAAAAGATCTTGATAACCCACAAGTATAGGGGATCGTTTGTAGCCTTCTTCGGTAAATAAGAGTGTCAAACCCAACGAGGAGCTAAAGGTAAAACAAATATTCCCGCAAGTTCTATCGACCACCGATACAACTCTACGCACACTTGACGTTTGCTTTATCAAAAACAAGTATGAAACTATTTTGCAAGAATAAAACTACGAGTACCTTGCGGGAATAAAACTACGAATAAATTGCAAGGTAATAAAAGTGGATAGCTTTTGCCAATAATAAAGTCATTTGTCCCTAGGCAATCGATAACAAGTACTGGTAATCATTCTTGCAATTTTATATTAGGGAGAGGCATGAGCTAACATACTTTCTCTACTTGGATCATATGCACTTATGATTGGACCCCTAACAAGCATCCGCAACTACTAAAGATCATTAAGGTCGTGAAACCCAACCATAGAATTAAGTTTCAAGTCCTCTTTACTCCCATACGACATAACCCACATACTTGGGTTTAAGTTTCTGTCACTCTCGCAACCCACCATAAGTGAATCATGAACATATTGCAACACCCTACAGCGAGGGCCCCTCACGTTTGCGCGAGAATGGACGGCACTGTAGGACAGCACCATTAATAAAATATACAATCATACCAACCAAGATCACGATTAACCCACAGGACAAACCGGATCTACTCAAACATCATAGGATAACCATAGATCATTGGGAAATAATATATGGAGTTGAGCACCATGTTTAAGTAGAGATTACACCGGGGAGAAGGGGTGTTACACCACTGCATAGAGGGGGATAAAGTTGGTGTTGAAGGTAGCAAGATTGTTGATGTAGATCGTCAGTCTCCTGATCAAGGTCTCCGGGCGGCACTCCGGCGCCACCGGAAGCGAGGGGGAGAGAGCCCCCCCCCCCCTCCTTCTTCTTCTTCTTCCTTGGCCTCCCCCCTAGATGGGAGGAGAGTTCCCCCTCTGGTCCTTGGTCTCCATGGTGGCAGAGGGGCAGGAGCCCCTCCGAGATTGGATCTCCCTCTCTGTTCTCTTCTGTTTCACGTTCTCCAGATCTGGCCGAAAACCATTTCTTATATTCCTGGAGATCCGTAACTCCGATTGCGCTGAGGTTTTAACATGATTTTTTTCCGGATATAAGCTTCCTTGCACCCGAAGTAGAGCCCCAACCGACGTACGAGGTGGGCACAACCCACCACGCCACGCCTAGCTCCGGGACCGCGCCCTGGTGGGTTGTGCCCACCTCGGGCCTCCGTTTGCGGTGATTCAACTCCCAAAAATAACATATATTCCAAAATAATTCTCCATAAAATTTTATTGCGTTTGGACTTTGTTTGATATGGATATTCTGCGATACAAAAAACACGCAAAAAACAGGAACTGAAACTGGGCACTGGATCAATAGGTTAGTCTAATAAATCATATAAAAAGTTGCCAAAAGTATGTCAAACTTGTATAATATTGGCATGAAACAATCAAAAATTATAGATACAATGGAGACATATCAGTTGCATGCTTAGGTCCCATGCAATAAATGGGAATGAATTTCAAACACCCTGCCACCATCACTCGGCCGCAAACATTGAGATACCTGGTTTTTAAATTCTAGTAAATCCAAAACTCGTCTGAAATTCATGAAACTTGACATGCTATCATGGAGCGGCATCAACATGTCGTGGTAAAATTTTTGTTTCATTTGGGGTAGGTTTGGGTATAAGCTTCTCACAAACCAAAGCCTCTCACAACAAGCGTGATGGTTTCGGTAGGGAACGTGCCACCTTTGGGGACGAAACGATATCTGTTGCCTCTTATAGCTTTCAAAAATTTTCTAGTGTCAACACAAATCAACAGGAGTGTTGTGTATAATTTTGGAATTTTTCGGGGTTCGTTTGGAAGTTTTTATACATTAACTGGGGGTTTCAGGCATTTTATGTGCATAATTCAAATTTGAACTACGTGCACATGCTCCGGTGCATATAAACTGGTTGAAAAATCAAATATGTGTCCTTGGTTGCATGCTGAGGTCCCATGCAAGAAATGGGAGTGAATTTCAAACACCCTGCCACCGTCACTAGGCCGCAAACATTGAAATACCTGGTCTTTAAATACTAGTAAATCCAAAACTCGTCCGAAATTCATGAAACTTGGCATGCTATCAAGGAGCAGCATCAGCATGCCGTGGTAAAAAAATTGTCCCATTTGGGGAAGGTTTGGGTATAAGCTTCTCACAAATCAGAGCTTCTCACAACAAGCGTGATGGTTTCGGTAGGGAGCGTTCCACCTTTGGGGACGAAACGATACCCGTTGCCTCTTATTGCTTTCAAAAAAAATTAGTGTCAACATAGAACAACATGAGTGTTGTGTTCAATTTTGGAATTTTCTGGGGTTCATTTGGACATTTTTATACATTAACTGGGTTTTCCAGGCATTTTATGTACATAATTCAAATTTATACTACATGCACATTCTCCAGTGCATATAAACTGGGTGAAAAATCAAATATGTGTCTTTGGTTGCATGCTTAGGTCCTGTAAGTGCATCTAGTGCCCCTTAGTGATTTTGGTGTATTGAAGACTTATAGGTTAAGGAACTAATGCGTTTGTGAGTGTACACAGGTCTATAAGTCTATGAGGAGTTTGATATTTAGAGAGAAAGTCGACCCCTAAAAATGAAGTTCTTCGACTGAAGACTTTGATATTCTGAAGACTTTCTGAAAACTTTGAAAGTGAAGAAATTGGTGTGACCTTGAAGACTTGGTATTCATTTGAGGAACATGAAGCATGAAGACTTTCGTTTTCCTAGTTTCGTTTTTCTCTTTCTTGAGTCATAGGAAACACCGTACTATTAAAGGGGGTCGAGGAAATACTAAGGAAAAATTTCCATGTGATGCTCAACTCAAAATCCTACACCTACCAATCCCTTCAAGTGAAGCCTTTGGAAATCTCATACAATTCAGTCAATTTCTTCAAAGGATGAGACGAAGTTCTTCCGGTCATTGAGGAATTTGTTCTGACCGAGGAGTTAGGAATTCGCCAAAGGCGGATTGCCTACACAAATGAGGAACATGATAGCCCCGAGGAATTTGAGATTCAAATTTCCGACCGTGCTGCTCTTGGCTACCTGTCCCAAAATATCTTATCCACATAACGGTCATATCATTGAAGGGCATTTATGTCTTATCATGTCGGGCTGCTCCCTAGGCTATAAATAGCCGCCCCCTACAACCACTAGCTGGTTGGCTGCTCCAAGAGAAACTTGACACTTGTCATTTGAGAGCAACCCATCCTCTGAGGACTTTGAGCGAAAATCATCGAGTGAGGAAAAACCCCAAAAACCAAACCCCTACAAACCCAAAGTGATTGAGCATCACTGAAGGGATTGATCCTGCGTGGATCCGACGCTTGTTACCTTTGAAGACTGTGCTTCTTCCAGACGGTTAGGCGTTATGGTCTAGAGCATCCAAGAGGAATTGTGGATCGCCGAGTGACCAAGTCTGTGAAGGTTTGGAAGTCGCTCAAGACTTACCACGAGTGATTGGACGAGGTCTGTGTGACCTTAGTTCAAGGAGAATGCGGTGAGGACTTGGTGTCCTGAGCTACGTGCTTTCGGCCGATCGGGTGTCCGGGACTGTGTCCTCGAGTTTAAATACTCGGCCGCTCCAACCAGACGTACAACCGAGATAGCAGTTGGAACTGGTCTACCAAATCATTGTCTTCACCAACCTTATGGTTCTATTTCCTCAACCCTTTCATTTCCTCATTATTGTGTTGAGTGTTTGTTCATATCTGTGTTTGAAGACTTTGATCAAGACTTTCTCAATTTCCTCAGTTCAATTTCTTGATCTGTTTGTCTTCATCTTGTGCTATCCTGTGTTTACGCTTTACGTACTCTTTGTTTGTCTTCATTTCATCATGATGACCATGCTCGCATTCTGTTATGCTTACTTGAGTACTTATTCCGCTGCAAGTAATTCTTCGCTAAGGAATTTCCTCACCGCAAATTCCTCGGTGAAGAATTCATAAAATCGCCTATTCACCACCCCTCTAGTCGATAAAACGCACTTTCAATTGGTATCAGAGCAAGGTACTCCCTTGTTCTGAGTGATTTTGGTTTAACCACCTGGAGTTTTAGTTATGTCGACCGCAGGTATGATCAAGGTCTCAGCAGGGTGTCCTACCATTGATGGGACGGACTACCCCTACTGGAAGAACAAGATGCGAATGCATCTTGAAGCAATTGATAACGATCTCTGGTATGTTGTGGAAAA
Source organism: Aegilops bicornis (assembly GCA_021605145.1). Lineage (NCBI taxonomy): Eukaryota > Viridiplantae > Streptophyta > Magnoliopsida > Poales > Poaceae > Aegilops > Aegilops bicornis. The sequence continues at coordinate 449,285,166 of CM038671.1, read as the reverse complement.
TGGTGTTCCCTCAGTCACACCTTCTCCGAATCTTGCTGATGTGAAGAGATTCAAGCAACTCAATTCTCAAGCGAAGAATATCATATGTGGCCATCTCGAGCAAAGGTCAATATGGAAGAGTGAGTGCTTTGGAAACCGCCAAGCTCATCCGGGACAAAGGCTGTCCAAAGTGAATGAAGGAGTCTCAACTCAGCGTGACTCTCGAGTTGATGTTCTTCGAATCTCTTCAACCGCTTCAAAAGACTCGACAACGAAAATGTTCAACAAACCTTCGATCGCCTCATCGACATCTCAAATGAGCTTCAAGCACTTGGCGCCCTTGACATCACCGACCATGAGGTGGTGAAGAAATTGTTAAGATCGCTTGATTCCTCATTTGATACTCGCACCGATGATACAAGAGCGTGCGACTACAAGTCACTTGATCCTGCCGATATCCTCGAGAGGCTAAATACTCATGAGTTCGACTTCTTTGAAAGAGAGATCTCTATGGTTCTAGCTATGGAAAAACACGTGCCCTGAAGGCCAAGGCTCTGTCTAAATCTGAGTGTGAAGACTCTGGTAGTAGCCTTGGAGATCCTGAAGAATTAGGCCAGGAGCTAGCACTTCTCGTGAAGAAATTCCAGAAGTTCTCAAGACGTGGTCGATTTGGAAAATCCTCAAGGAGCAGTGATTCCTCATCCAGTGACTATAAGAGAAGACTTTGTCACAAATGCAAGAAACCTGGTCACTACATCCAAGATTGTCCTCAAGTGGGAAAAGGAATTAAAGAAGAAGAAACACAAGGATTACAGTTACATGACATTAAGAAGAAGAAGAAATCATCGAAATCTTCATCATCAAAATCCTCAAAGCCTTCTTCTCACAAGAAGAGCAGCTCCAAAAAGGCTCGGGCATTCATTGGCAAGGAAATGGACTCGAAGCTGAATCTGAGGAACATGAGGAAGAGGAGGCATCGAGAAGAATCTGAGTCCGGTGTGGCGAGTCTAGCTCTCGCCATCGCTTTCGTCGACAAGTCCATCTTCAACTCTGAAGAAAATGACCTCACCAACAATCTTGATGAAGATAGTGATGACTACACTCCCACCTATTGCTTCATGGCAAAGGGTGCCAAGGTACTCAAATATACCTCCTCTGAATCTAGTGAAAATGAATCTGATGAAGATCTAAAGCCCAGTTACTCAAAACTTGCTAAAATTGTTGTAACACAACAAAGGGCTTTGGAAAAGTTTCAAAACATGCTAGATAAGAGTGATGATATGTTAGGTGAAGAAATGGATCGCACTAAAGCCCTGACTGAAAATCTTCATAGACTTCGGTCTAGGTTTGACAGCCTTCAAGGTCATCATAACACTCTCTTATCTGATCATGAGAAACTTTCTTATGAATTTCTTCAAAGAAAGCAAGATCTTGAGAAGCTAAGAGTGAGTTATGAAGATCTTGAAGGAGCGCGATTCATTACTTGCTCTTCCTGGAAGAATTTGTTCCTCCATGCTTAAAGTGCATTGAACGTGAATCGCTAATTCTTCACTGAATGTTCAAATGCTTCAACTGTTACAAATTCTTCACCTGCCTCTGCTATCACTAATTCCTCACCAGAGGACATTGCTAGTATCACTGACGATGCAGGGCTGAAGGAATTGTATATGACAGGTATGTACAAAAGCCTCAAAGGGCATCAGACTCTTTGTGATGTGCTTAAAAAGCAGATCCTCAACAGGAACCCTAGGAAAGAGGGTATTGCATTTGAGAGGAAACTCAATGCTGATGGAACATATTGGAAGCCTGAGCGGTACCCCAAAACCTCATGGAGTTGCCGCAAAGGGACCTCCATTGATCCATCTAACTTATCTGGCTTTACATGCGAATTTCCTCATTCTTCTGATGAGTCGTTTGACTCCAACTATAAACTGTTCAAAAATCAGAATGGTGAAGTATTTGCTAGATATGTTGGCACTAACTGCAGGAATGGTTCCCCTATGAAGAAAATCTGGGTTCCCAAGAAGTGCCTTGAAAGTCTTCAGGTGAATGTCCTCATGACACCACCTGTGAAGAATAGGGACCCCAGATCAAACTCTTCATATGGACCAAATTCTTCATATGGATCCAAGTCCTCATACAGACCAAATTCCTCACGTGGATCAAATTCCTCAAAAGGATCAAAGTCCTCATATGATTATCATCGTACTAACAACTCTGTTTCGCAGGGTAGAGCTAAGGGCAATGAATATGTGCATTATTCTTCAAACCAATATGTTCATAAGTCCTCGAAGAATTTCTCTGCTTATTCATATGCTTACCCTAACCCCTCTTATGTGAAGCGAAATGGTTTGGCTTCTATGCCACCATTCTCGTATGGTGCTCGCAGAGTGATGAACTCTTTGCCACCCCTTCAGATGTGGGTGGTGAAGAAAAAGAACTAATCTCTTCTGCAGGGTCAGGTCTCCAGACGTGCCTTGACGTCTCAAGAATTTCTTGGGGACACGACAAAATTGCTCGAAAGGACGCAGGCTAATCATGATGAAATGACCTTTCATTTCACACGCCCTCATACCGCTTATCTGTTAATCTTGGCTGATGAAATTCATCTCGATGAACATGATATCATATTCTTCACTGATGAAGTATATGAGATCGTAAGTTGTACTAATTCATCTGCAGGATGATCAACCCAAAGCCACTGAGTGGGTCCTCGATAGTGGTTGTACAAATCACATGTCTGGTGACAAGAATCTATTGATGGATGCTCCCTTATCACCGTCTCATCTGAAGCATATCATCTTTGGCCGACAAAGGCAAAAGTCGGTATTGGGTCTTGGTAAGGTTGCGATATCTAAGGACATACACATGGACAAAGTCATGCTTGTTGAGTCCTTAGGATACAACCTCATGTCAGTCTCAATGCTTTGTGATCTTGATATGGTTATTATCTTTGGCAAGTATCGTTGTGTTGCGATTATGAAAGCTAACAATTCCAAAGTCTTCGAAGGCTTTAGGAGAGGAGACTTGTATATTGTTGATTTCTCTACAGGACCACAACCAGCCATGTGTCTACTTCCAAAAGCTTCAGAAGGCTGGCTATGGCATCGGCGACTTGGTCACGCAGGCATGAGGAATTTGAACACGCTTGCAAAGAAGAAGCATGTCATTGGCATTGAGAATGTCAAATTCCTCAAGGATCACTTGTGTGGAGCTTGTGAAGCTGGAAAAATGACCAAGGCCAAGCATCCAAAGAAAGACTATCATGACCACTACCCGTCCCTTGAATTGCTTCACATGGACCTCTTTGGTCCTAATCATTACTCAGCAGTCACTAATGATGCATCTCTATATGGCTTTGTTATTGTTGATGATTACTCTCGTTACACATGGGTACACATTGTTACTTACAAAAATCAAGTGTGAAGTCTTCAAACGATTTTCCTCGAGGGCTTCAACTAACTTTGGTGTGAAGATCAAACACATCAGAGTGACAATGGAACTGAGTTCAAGAATTCCGGTCTTGATGACTATCTTGATGAACTTGGTATTACTCATGAGGTGTCTCGCTCCTTATACTCCTCAAAGAAATGGCGTCGTGGAGCGCAAGAACGTAACTCTTGTTGAGATGGCTCGCACTATGCTTGATGAATACAAAACGCCTAGTCGTTTTTGGATTGATGCAATTGATACTGCATGCCACATCATCAACAGAGTATATCTTCACAAATTCTTCAAGAAGACTGCCTATGAACTCCTCACTAACAAGAAACCCAATGTAAGTTATTTCAAAGTCTTCGGTGCTAAATGCTGGATTAGAGATCCTCATCACAATTCTAAATTTGCACCGAAAGCACATGAAGGTTTTATGCTTGGTTACAGAAAGGACTCAAGACACCTACGTAGTCTTCAACATCACTCTTCACAAGATTGTTGACACCGTAGATGTGCGGTTCGATGAAACTAATGGCTCGCAAAGAGAGCACCTACCTTCCGTGTTAGATGAACCAACACCGAGGAATCTATCAAGTTCAAGGCAATCGAGGATGTCATTCCTCAAGAAACTGGAAGAATTCATTCTGTCTGTGAAGAACGCCGAAATGATGCACCGAAGATAATGTCAAGACAATGGTGCCGAGGAAAATGATCAAATTCCTCGACGACAACCAGCTCATCCTCGCGTTGCAAAAAGAAGTGCAAGTGGAGAAGATCATCGATGACATTAAAGCGCCAGTCCTCTCACACGCTCAAAAGCTTCACATTTATCTAACTTTTGTGGGCACTATGCTTTTGTCTCTATCACAGAGCCTACTAAGGTAGATGAAGCATTTACGAGCCGGAATGGATTCAGGCTATGCAAGAAGAATTACATCAGTTCGAGCTCAACAATGTCTGGGAACTGGTCAAACGTCCAGATCCTCGCAAGCATAATATCATTTGCACAAAGTGGATCTACCGCAATAAGAAAGATGAAAATGGCCTTGTGGTGAGGAATAAGGCACGACTACTAGCTCAAGGCTACACACAGGTTGAAGGAATTGATTTCGATGAAACTTTTGCACCTGTTGCTAGACTTGAGTCTATTCGCATATTACTCGCCTATGCTAACCATCACAATATCACTTTATATCAAATGGATGTGAAAAGTGCATTCCTCAATGGTAAGCTTGAGGAAGAAGTATATGTTGCTCAACCCCCAGGTTTTGAAGATCCAAAGAATCCCGACAAAGTCTTCAGACTTAATAAGTCCATCTATGGTCTCAAACAAGCCCCACGGGCGTGGTATGATACATTGAAGGAATTCTTCGTGAAGAATGGCTTCACACCCGGTTCACTCGACCCTACTCTCTTTACTAAATCATATGATGGTGAACTGTTTGTGTGCCAAATATATGTTGATGATATTATCTTTGGCTGTACTAACCAACGTTATAGTGATGAATTTGCCTATATGATGAGTGAAGAATATCAAATGTCTATGATGGGAGAGTTGAAATTCTTCTTAGGTCTTCAAATTCGTCAACAACACAATGGCATATTCATATCTCAGGAGAAATACCTCAAAGATGTCCTGAAGAAATTCGGCATGCAAGATTGCAAAGGCATCAAAATTCCTATGCCCACAATGGCCATCTATGCACTGATGAAAATGGTATTGACTTCGATCACAAGGTATACCGCTCCATGATTGGTTCTTTATTGTACTTATGTGCATCTAGGCCAGATATAATGCTTAGTGTTTGCATGTGTGCCCGATTTCAAGCTACACCAAGAAATCACATCATAAGGCAGTGAAGCATATTCTTCGATATCTAGCCCACACACCAACACTAGGATTATGGTACCCCAAGGGCTCTGCTTTTGATCTCATTGGATATTCCGACTCTGACTATGCTGGTGATCGTGTGGACCGCAAGTCAACTTCTGGCACTTGTCATTTCCTCGGACGATCTTTGGTGTGTTGGTCCTCGAAGAAACAGAATCGCGTATCACCGCTTCATCATGCGAAGCTGAATACATTGCTGCTGGCTCGTGTTGTGCTCAATTGCTGTGGATGAAGCAAACTCTCAAGGACTACGGCATCAACGTGAAGAATGTGCCTCTCATCGTGACAATGAGAGTGCCATCAAGATTGCTCACAACCCAGTTCAGCACTCGAAGACAAAGCACATTCAAATTCGTCATCATTTTCTTCGTGATCATGTGTTGAAGGGAGACATCTCTATCGAAAGCACGTGAAGATCAAGAACAGCTAGCCGATATCTTCACTAAGCCCTTGGATGAGAAGAGATTTAGCAAGTTGTGGTGTGAGCTAAATATCTTAGAATCTTCGAATGTTCTTTGAAAAGGACACACATCCTGACATTGATGCAAAATTGATGACTTAGATGTGCAACACATGAAGAAACGTTTTTCTTCAATCAATGAAGAATAACACTCTAATTGTGAAGAAACTAATGAAGAATTTGATTCTCAGAACCCTACGACAATTGTACGCGGTGTCTGAAATCATCATTCTTATACGGTGGGTCACGCCACCACCAAAGTTGAAAATCTTCAATTTGAGTTTTTCCTCAGTTTTTCAAATTCTTCAACTTTGCAAAATCTTCATTGTTTCCGTTGTTTTTCTTCATTGGCAATACATATATATATGGGTTTATGTCCTCTACAGCATTCACTTATGGCTATTTCTTCAAGTCGTTTTTTCTGCTAAGTGAATGTGATCGGACCCTTCCCCCTCTATGCTATACTCAACCCAATCTATTCACAAATTCTTCATGTGCGTTTCTATTTGAAACTCGCTCAAAATCTTCACCGAGTCCTTGTCACCTGAAGAAATTGCGAATCGAAACTTTAAAACTGATCTTATCCAAATTTTCGGTTTTGCCATGAACTGCTCCGCATCCCACGATGCATTATTTTACTCACCCACGATCGTGCACGATCTCCACTATACAGTACGTGGGTGACACATGTCGCGTGAAGGAGAAAGGGCAGGGGCACGTTTGTCCCAAATCTTCGGGCGAACAGTTTTTCACCTTGTCTATAAATACCCCTCCCCTTCCTCACTTCTTTTACCCCGCTCGACCTCTCTCTCCCGCTCGAGCTCCTCAAACCCTAGCGTCGCCGCTACTCCATCGTCGCCGGTGAGGAAGAGCTTCACTGCCTCGACCGTTGCCAACGATTTCGCGCCGACCATGGAAATCCTCACTCCGCCACGCCAGTAGGTGTCTTCCTCCGCCAAGTTAGGGCGTGCAAGATCTGAATCGACGAACTTCCCAACTGTTCTTCTTAGTTCGTCGTGTTCTTCACTTCGGGTAATTAAAAGTTACTTTTATTACTCGCTTTGATTCTCAAACCTTCCTGAAAATCTTCAAAAGTGTTTATTCTTCAAATCTTCACACATATGAACACCTCAAACAAAATATGCTCTTGATTCGTTTCTATAAGCAGTCATTTTCTTCAAGATTCCTTAATTGTGTGGATCCTCAATCTGTACAACTCTGGAACCTAAGTCAAAGAACGCTTAGTGAAATTCTTCAAGGCTCATCTGGTCAAAATCCTCAAAACTTGGTCTTTTTGAAAAACCTTACGAGAACGCATATGACCTCTCCAAATTCCTCGCAACTATACTGTTCACAGGTACTCATGTCATTCTTTGAATCACTAGGTTCTCATCAACTTAACTCATTTGCAGCGTTCCTCGAAGAAAAACTGCATACTTCTTCAGAGAACTCAATTGTTCAAATTCCTCAACTGAAGAACATGTCAGACGGTAAGAAGGCACAGAAAGGAGGAAAGAAACCTGAGGTTATGACTGCTTTTGACATCCCTAAGGAAATCTATGCTGACTATTGCACACCTGATGAAGAAAACAAAAATCAGCGCAAGGTGCGTATTCAGAAGATTGAACGGAGATGGGCAAGGGAATGGAGGGAATACAGATATGTGACTCCAAAGTACATGAAGAAATTCGCTCTCAATCCTCCATGCCCAAGAGCTCCATTGGCACTGGCCAAGTAGTGACCCCACCAAAGATCAAGCGTGGTGAGGACTTTCTGAAGAATGGGCTAAGCGCCAAGCTAAATTGGCAAGACAAGCCAAGGAGGCGGTGAAGAAATTCAATGAGGATTCTGCCATCGCTATCACATCGAGGCCTCGGTCAAACCGAGGAAATCCATGCCAAAGAAGCCTGCTCATAAGCCAAGTGCTTCACCATCAGCGCCCTCACGGCCAAGTTCCTCAGCAGCGCCCTCAATGCAAATTCCTCACACAGCTACAGCTCCACCAAAGTCCTCAACAGCTCCGTCAAAATCCTCAGTTCCTGTGCATCTGGCTACATGTCAAAGGACTGCTGGTTTCTCGATTGCCTCAGGAGTTTCAAAGAAATTCCTCAAAGAGCACCAATTTCATCATCTGGTCCGACTCTGCTGAAGACCAAAGCAACAGCTAGACGAGGTCCTCGGCCAAGTCCAAAGAAACAGGTTGCATTCCATGTGCCTTCTGATGATGAAGCTTCTGATGATGAACTTGCGGAAATCATCAGAGATCGCCAAGAAAGGGCCGCTAGAGCCAAAGGTACATTTGTGCCACTGCTGTTGGATCCGAAGAAAGTCCTCGATTATATTGATCTCTGGCACAAGGATCCCAATACCCCTATGCTCGACTTTCATCCGACCTCGGACGAAGTCATATGTCACCCATTTCATCGTTGAAGAGAAATGGAAGTTTGAAAAGGCAAGAGAGATCAAGAAGGCTCAATATAGAAAGGAGAAGTTCCTGAAGAAAAACGTTGTCAAAAAGACACCTGAGGAACTTCTCAAGGTCCAGACTGAAATTCAAGACCTCGGCAAAAACTTCGATTCTTACTATGCTTATTGGCAAGGAGCCAAGGTCAGATTCGTCAATCTGATGAAGAAATTCACAAATGTTGCTGCCCCAACGCAACATGAAATTCCTCAGGCTGAAGCCTCAGCTCAGCCAACTGAAGAACATGCCAAAGACCGGCCGATGAAGTTCAGCGGCCGATGAAAATGCTAGTTCCAGGCTGATGATCCCATTCCAAATACCGAAGAAATTGCCGTGGCATCCACTAGTGGTGCGCTGAAGAAATCGAACAAGACAGGCAATCGCATCAACAGCTCAAGAAATTCAACCAGATTCCTCGGCTCCTCCTGCGCCAACACCAACTCCAATTCTTCCATCTCGCCTCGAGGTGAAGAAAACCAAGGCTGCAGAACGAGCCGCAGTGAAGAAAAGGAAGGCATCGGCTGTGTCAAATTCTTCGCTGCGAAGAAAATGAAGCCAATGACCAGCTCATTCGAAAATCCAATTGATGCTGTTCGATTTCCTCCATGCCATCAAAGGACCTTGTTCCTTTTGGAGAAGACTATGAGATCCCAATCGGATTCGATGAAGAACATCATTCTGCTGCTTCACGTGAGCAGATTGATGAAGAAATTGAAGTGGACGCAATCCCTTCAACCCCGGTCATTTCCTCACCTATGCCTCGGTTCACGGTGAAGATCTTTGGTGTTGAGGAAATTGAAGATGAAGATGTGGATATAGGGTGCACCACACCAAAGTGATGAATGATGACTTTTGGGAAAGTCTGCATCCAAATACTCCTCTCTTCACCCCGCTCCAACAGATTCCTCGGCCCCTCGCACCAACAAATTCAAATGGACTCAAGAAACTCAACCCACCTGCTCATGCATGAAGAAATTCCAGCCACTAGTGCTGATGAACTCCGCTGATCCACAGATCGCACTGTTCAGAACAAGAAATTCCTCACCAAGAACCTGAACTTGCGATTCACGAGGTGGTGATGCAACTCATCGACACCCCTCCGCCCAAGCAAAAGAATCCGTTCTCAAGCAAACAAAAGTTCAAGGCTGATGATTTCTTCACCGAGCACGTATTCTTCACTAACTATAATCCATATGATTACGCTTTCGCGCATAAGGAAGAGGCGTTTCGGACTGCCACCAAGCCAACTTCTATTCCTCGGTGCTCTTCAACAAAGACAAAGTCTTCGATCATGCACACATTCCTCATGTGGACATGGAGTCTCGCCAGCTTTGAGCCAGTCCTCGATGTTCTTTACGATGCGGGACTTACGAATTTCTGACCGATATCTGGATCGGAATGAAGAACTCATTCTTCAATTCTATGCAACGCTGCACATCACCGGAGAGCCTTTGAAGGCGTGAACTCATGGGTATTAGACTGGATGTCCGAAAATACTCACTACAAGGCACCAAAGAACTGAATTGCTTCGTGCTCTACCACTCGATCCTCCACTTGATGCTGCACGTTGTATCTACAACGAACCGTAACTTTCAAATCACTATATGCAAATGCCGATGAAGCCTTTGAAGCCAGGGCAGGCCCCAAGAACCAAATTCCTTGTCAAGGAAATTATTGTATGTGCCTCGACTGTCTATCGGATTCTCGACGAAGACAATGAGTCCTATCAAAGGCCACGACTCGAATGATGAAGAAGTCGTTGGCATCATGAAGAATATGCTTTTCAACATCATCCATGGTGTTCTGGCCAACTTCCATGATTTCTTCATGAGGACTCTGGCAAACATTGCTATGTCACCATTTGAGCTGAAGCCTTATGCGCCTTGGATAATGAGATTCATCAGGACAAGGTCTTCACTCAATTACAAGGATGATACTCTGAACCACTGTAGCTACTTGCCCCCGATTGAAGTCCTCAAACGGACATTTACCTTAGATGATGACAAGGGCAAGGCTACTGTTGTGATCGATGAAGGCATTCGTCCATTGGATGGACAGTTTCGCAAAGCAGCATCCTACTCCACCAATGATGACTCTGCCACACATGACTCTGCCGCAAATACCTCGCCAAGCAAAGTCCTCAAGCTATCAGACCTGTGGTGATGATCGATCGTGAGTTACTCCTCGGTCTTCATCGGAAGGTTGATCGCAATCATAAATGGGTCAAGCGTCGCTTTGGTTCAATTCTTCACAACATGACCTCAACACACAATGCAGTGAAGAAAAACCACTACTACATCCATGAAACCTTCAAACGCACTGGGCTGTTCTTTCACATGTCTACAAAGGCGGAAGAACTGACGACTATGGGACTCAAGGAAGAATTTGACCGTGCGCACCTCCTCAGAAGAAATACAAGAAGGTCAAAGTTCCTTCCTTGGTGGCCAGCTCCTATTCTTCATCGCGACATTCGATGAAAATGAAGACTTGGACGACACCGCCGCAGGTCCTACTACAACAACCGACCCCAAAACGCAAGGCGCTCCTTCTTCAACTTGAAATTCTTCAGAGCGTTAGTCCTCGTGTTCGATCCTTTTGGTCATTCGATGACAAAGGGGGAGAAATTTGAGTTAGTCTTCAAGCGGGTCTATTTTATTGCCCATATACAACAATTTATTAAGTTACAACTCTCGTGCTTCTGAAACTTTTATTGGATCAAGTTGTAATCTTAAACCCGATGGTGCTTTGATACTTTTGATGCACTATGCTCTGATTCTCTTGTTTTTTTTTTGTGCTCTGATACTCTTGATGCGTTATTTTGCATGCTTGTTCCTCATCAATGTTATCGCATGCATGCTGAATTACATCAAGCACCATATTTCATAATGCATTTCAAATTCTTCATATTATATGTCAAATGCGTGTATGAATTACAAGATATAGGGGGAGATCTCCATGATTCAACTCTTCAAATGTGCATTGCCTCAAAAGCAAATTCCTCACTATGCACATCTTCGTGGGGAGTTCTTCAATATCTTGCAATCAAATTCCTCAATATCAGTATTTACACTTCATATGTTTATCCTCGTTGAAAACTTAACCTATATTGTCATCAATCACCAAAAGGGGAAATTGTAAGTGCATCTAGTGCCCTTAGTGATTTTGGTGTATTGAAGACTTATAGGTTAAGGAACTAATGCGCTTGTGAGTGTACACAGGTCTATAAGTCTATGAGGACTTTGATATTTAGAGAGAAAGTCGACCCTAAAAATGAAGTTCTTCGTTGAAGACTTTGATATTCGAAGACTTTCTCAAGACTTTGAAAGTGAAGAAATTGGTGTGACCTTGAAGACTTGGTATTCATTTGAGGAACATGAAGCGTGAAGACTTTTGTTTTCCTAGTTTCATTTTCTCTTTCTTGAGTCATAGGAAACACTGCATCGTTAAAGGGGGTCGAGGAAATACTAAGGAAAAATTTCCATGTGATGCACAACTCAAAATCCTACACCTACCAATCCCTTCGAGTGAAGCCTTTGGAAATCTCATACAGTTCAGTCAATTTCTTGATTCTGAGACGAAGTTCTTCCGGTCATGAGAATTTGTTCTGACCGAGGAGTTAGGAATTCGCCTGGCGGATTGCCTACGATGAGGAACATGATAGCCCCGAGGAATTTGAGATTCAAATTTCCGACCGTTGTTGTCTTCTTGGCGCCACCTGTCCCAAAATATCTTATCCACCTAACGGTCATATCATTGAAGGGCATTTATGTCTTATCATGTCGGGCTGCTCCCTAGGCTATAAATAGCCCCCCTACAACCACTAGCTGGTTGGCTGCTCCGAGAGAAACTTGACACTTGTCATTTGAGAGCAACCCATCCTCTGAGGACTTTGAGCGAAAATCATCGAGTGAGGAAAAACCCCAAAAACCAAACCCCTACAAACCCAAAGTGATTGAGCATCACTGAAGAGATTGATCCTGCGTGGATCCGACGCTTGTTACCTTTGAAGACTGTGCTTCTTCCAGACGGTTAGGCGTCATGGTCTAGAGCATCCAAGAGGAATTGTGGATCGCCGAGTGACCAAGTCTGTGAAGGTTTGGAAGTCACCTGAAGACTTACCACGAGTGATTGGACGAAGTCTGTGTGACCTTAGTTCAAGGAGAGTACGGTGAGGACTTGGTGTCCTGAGCTGCGTGCTTAGCGACTGGGTGTCCGGGACTGTGTGTCCTCGAGTTTAAATACTCAGCTCCAACCAGACGTACAACCGAGGAAGATGGTTGGAACTGGTCTACCAAATCATTGTCTTCACCAACCTTACTGGTTCTATTTCCTCAACCCTTTCATTTCCTCATTACTGTGTTGAGTGTTTGTTCATATATGTGTTTGAAGACTTTGACTGAAGACTTTCTCAATTTCCTCAGTTCAATTTCTTCAGTCTGTTTGTCTTCATCTTGTGCTATCCTGTGTTTACGCTTTCTGTACTCTTTGTTTGTCTTCATTTCATCATGATGACCATGCCCGCATTCTGTTATGCTTACTTCTGAGTACTTATTCCGCTGCAAGTAGTTCTTCGCTAAGGAATTTCCTCACCGGCAAATTCCTCAGTGAAGAATTCATAAAAATCGCCTATTCACCCCCCCTCTAGTCGATATAACGCACTTTCAGGTCCCATGCAAGAAATGGGAATAAATTTCAAACACCCTGCCACCATCACTCGGCCGCAAACATTGAGATTCCTGGTTTTTAAATTCTAGTAAATCCAAAACTCGTCTGAAATTCATGAAACTTGGAATGCTATCATGGAGCGGCATCAACATGACGTGGTAAATTTTTTGTCCCATTTGGGGCATGTTTGGGTATAAGCTTCTCACAAATCAGAGATTCTCACAACAAGCGTGATGGTTTCGGTAGGGAACGTGCCACCTTTGGGGACGAAACGATATCCATTGCCTCTTATTGCTTTCAAAAAAATTTGAGTGTCAACATAGAACAACAGGAGTATTGTGTATAATTTTGGAATTTTTCGGGGTTCGTTTGGACATTTTTATACATTAACTGGGTTTTCCAGGCATTTTATGTGCATAATTCAAATTTGAACTACATGCACATTCTCTAGTGCATATAAACTGGTTGGAAAATCAAATATGTGTCATTGGTTGCATGCTTAGGTCCCATGCAAGAAATGGGAGTGAATTTCAAACACCCTGCCACCGTCACTCGGCTGCAAACATTGAAATACCTGATTTTTAAATTCTAGTAAATCCAAAACTCGTCTAAAATTCATGATACTTGGCATGCTATCATGGAGCGGAATCAACATGTCATGGTAAAAAATTTGTCCCATTTGGGGCAGGTTTGGGTATAAGCTTCTCACAAACGAGAGCTTCTCACAACAAGCGTGATGGTTTCGGTAGGGAATGTGCGACCTTTGGGGACGAAACGATTTCCGTTGCCTCTTATTGCTTTCAAAAAATTTCTAGTGTCAACATATAACAAAAGGAGTGTTGTGTTTAATTTTGGAATTTTTCAGGGTTCGTTCGGACATTTTTATACATTAACTGGGTTTTCTAGGCATTTTATGTGCATAATTCAAATTTGAACTACATGCACAAGCTCCAGTGCATATAAATTGGTTGGAAAATCAAATCTGTGTCCTTGGGGGCATGCTTAGGTCCCATGCCAGAAATGGGAATGAATTTCAAACACGAGGGCACTATTGATTGCCGGCAAAACGTTGAGATGCTTTGTTTTTAAATTCTAGTAAATCCAAAATTCTTCTGAAATTCATGAAACTTGATGTGCTATAATGGAATGGCACCCGACATGTTGTGGTATTTTTCGTGTCCATTTTGAGAGAAGGCGCACTCGAATAACAGCCAACAAAGGCATTTTGAAACAAATAGCTGCCACTATAACATCTCAAACATTGTGTATAATTTAATTTGTGTGCGTTCTGTTAACCATTCACGTGACAACACGCCTCACTCTTTTAATGGCTAGGAGGTGTTGTGCGGACAGGTGCTTGAGTGCTTGACTAAACAGAAGGTGTGCGAGCTGTACTCCAATGCAGAGGCTCACCGGGAAGCGTGCTAGTTGTACGCCGCGCAGGCTCACCGGGAAGCGAGCCTTTGACTTCCATGGCCGCCCGCCTTGCTCACATTCTCTACACTAATGGCGCCCAAGCCGCAGTTTAATTTGCTTTTTAAATATAAAACACTCATCGCAAATGTTTTAGTTATAACACCCGTATGCAAAACCGACAATATCCCCAGGAAGCCAAGGGAAAATGTGCCTAGCAGGATTTCTGCAGCTCTTGATTATAAATGTTTTAGTTAGAACACCCGTATGCAAACCGACAACTTCCCCAGGAAGCCAAGAGAAAATGTGCCGAGCAGGATTTCTGCAGCTCTTGATCGCAAACGTTTTAGATAGAACACCCGTATGCAAAGTTAGAGATATGGTCTCCCCCCTTAAGTCGATGGAAAATCCGCAACGCAGGATTTGTGCATCCCCTCAATGCAAATGGTTGTTTTGGACGACACGTGTGCAAACACGTAAAAACAACTAGAAGATACCCCGCGAGTTGCGGCAGGAATTTGTAGAAAACGACTATAATGCGCACGAAAAATCTTAAGCAGAAGCAATCTCTAAAAGATAATTTCATTATTAAAAATATTTAGGTTCAAGATTAGAAACGTTGGGACCTCAAAATACATGACTTATTATTTTCTACTGACCACACAAAACGTATTATAATTTTCCATTTTTGCGAGTAGAAACTACCAACTACCTAAGCATAACCATATGTCCATATCATTCATGGAATGCACAAATCATATGCTAAAGTTCTTTCACAGCAGCAATGTTTCAGTTCACCAACTATGAGGATCTAAGGTACAATCATAGTGATGCTCCTCCACGGTGTAGTAATGCAAGATTGGTCTGTAATGTGGGTAATTTCTGCAATACTATGTTACTTGTCATTATCAGAACTAATGTGGTAATGTAAGAGAGCTATCAAGAGAGGAAAATTATTTACATTAATCATGTGAAAATGTCTAAAGGCGTATAAAAGTGCTCAGACAGATTTTGGCATTGAACCAATGGTGTCACTCAAAATGAAGATTGTTGTTTTGAAGAAAAATATCAAACTTATATAATCTGGATTACGCATAGCACCTATAGGTGCACAAATTACTGAATGTGCTCCAGTGTAGAAACATCCGACAAAACAACATTGTATGGAAAAAAATGAATCCAGTAAGAGTGCATAATAACAGATCATACAAAAGGATTAGTGTATAGTTACCTTTCTCAGTTACCTCATTGGAAAGAAAGTATAGTTACCAATCCAACACTGCTAGTTCCTTGCTGCAAGTCAATTAGGAAGTTATAAAGATAATCCAATCCGTGGAAGTATTTAAAGAACCAAAATTGAATACTAGCATGCATCCAATATACTGGAGTAAGAAAATTGTTGCGCTTTCCTTTGCATGCAAATACATGAACATATGAGCAAAAAGGTAAGAAAACCCGACCCTCTTTCAGTGAAGCATAAAATCAGTACACGTAATATTGGGCTGTACGCTAGCACTGGCCGGAGCACTCACGCTCAGGATCGCACACCGAGAGTAAGCGTACCCGGCGCCGGCGTCCGTGTCATGCAGGCCGTATTGCGCGACCACGTACCAGTTTGTGAGCACCACACCACGAGGGCGCTTTTCTTTGGAGCGCACTAGACGCGAGCTAGCAGACCTCATCTAAGACCTGACCGGCCAGAAGGACGCAAATCGCCGTGTTCGAGGCGTCGGCTCCGCTTGTCGTGGCGTTCGACTGCAGATGTGAGCAAATCAGCGGAACAAAAAGTCAAGTATTAGGGCAGCGGTGCGCGGATCTTCGACGGCGATAAACCCTTGAAGGTTCTGTCCGGGGACGGCGTAGTATCAAGAGAGAGAGGGAGAGAGATGGGCAAGATGAGAAGAGTCGGTTAAGATTTTTCAGGGAAATCGGTGGAGATTTATTTCTTTAGGGAGATGAAGGAACCTAGTCTGGGTATTAATTCATATGGTAATCACAGCGGTTTCTTTGTTCACTTCCCGTGTTAATAGCTAGCTATCTTGGTGGCTATTAGTGGAACCGTTGCATGTACCTACATATTGCCGTTTCGCTAGCGATGGATGCTTCATGCTTCCATGCAGAGTCTAGCGATAGACATTTTTTTTTGCTAATTATCTGTTGCACCCAGGAGGCTACCGAAGATTAATAAGCTCACGGTACTTAAAATGGATGGGCTGCATGTCTCACGGCAGATTGGGTGGAGAACTGCAAGACTGATTGCCTGATTTTGCAAACTGATTGATGATGTGGCATAAAGCTGATGTGAAGAGTGTGCATGATGAGAGAATAGGTAGAAGTGGGGACCAACTTCTTAAAAATGTTAGATTTGGTAAGATTTGCATCTTTCATATTGGGTATGTTGCCATTTGTCAAACTGAAAAGATTGGCATTTGTTGATCTAGTAACATTGTCATTTGTCAATCCTTGTAACACTGCGATTTGTCAAAATATGCAGCTAGAAATCACTAGCATTATCTAATTTTTGCAATTAAAATTTAATAATTAAGCATAGATTTGATTCATAGATTAAGCAATCATTCTTAATTTATACAAACAGTTCAACTCGACAGCTGAACCGACCAAAATTTTCCCAATTGTTACCAACCACGTACTGAAATAGCTAACTATATATACTAGCTAATTTTAAGTACGTTGTACAGTTTGACCACACATCTATAGTCAGATGAACTGAACAAAATAGCCCCTAAATACTACTACTACGGAGGGGCTTTGTGCTACTTCCGGCAGCCTCTCCTCTGCCGAGCGCGCTCAGTAAGAGGCAGAGGAGGAGGAGGAGCCTACCGACGAGCTGGACAAATGCAATACGGTGCCTGCCGCTGCTGCATGTTCAGCGACGCTCGCCAGCTCGAACGCCCACTGCCACTCCAGACAATCCCTTTCGAAGCGGCCGGACTGCTCGTAGATCTCCTGATTCCTCGCCTCTGCGTCGGTGTGTTCTGTGGCCATGGCTGCGGCAAGGCTCTTTGCGTGCTCGATGAGGCGCTCCTCCTCCTCCCGCAGGAACTCGATGTAGCGCGCAAGGTCGCTGACGCACGTGCGGGCCTCCGCCTCCGCCCTTCAGGCGGCGGTGGCGGAGCGGGTGATGATCCCGGTGGTTGACGGTGGGCTGGTGACCATGGCGGCCGACAATGGGGTGGCGGCCACAACCACTATCTCCCGCCTTCGGGCCGCGGTGGCGGAGCGGGTGATGGCCACGGTGGTTGGCAATGGGGTGGCGGCAACGACGACCACTTCCCGCCTTCGGGCCACGGCGACGGAGCGAGAGATGGCCCTGGCTTTCGACGGTGGTGTGGCGGCAACGGCAGCCGGCAACAGATGCCGACGGGCAGCGGCGGCGGAGCGTGTGGTGGGTGTTCCGCGCACACCCAACAGGGACGCCACGCGCACTACACTACGCCGGGGACTGCGCCGCCGCGGTGTAGCCCCCAGCTAGAGTTGTCCTCTGATGATGGCGGAGTGGCTGAGCGACGACGACGGACCAGTGCCATTCGCGATTGTGGGAGAAGCAGACGAGATAAGCTACAGGGAGGTAGGGAAAATGTGACGCAGGACTCGCAGGCCGTGAGGGTTTTATAGAAGGTCGGTAAGCATTGGGATTTTGAGGGATTTCACCGAGTCGGGCGGGAAGCTTGCGCGGGAACCTGCGAGGTTGCGCGGGAACGGGCTCACCGACGATTCATTGGCGCCACTTCGAGCCACCGTTTGGCCAAAAGAACGCCCCCGCGCGCTGCGCAAGCTTGCGCTGTAAGCCGTCTGCGGCAGCGGGGTGACAAGACGTGCGAGAGGAGGACGAAAGGACACGTACACATATGGTTAATACAAAAAAGTTTGTGATTTAATTACCTACTATACCCTCTCCTGGTTTATAAGTAGGATTTAACTAATAAAATATGAATGCATGTCGCCAAAGATTATATCGTTGGAGTCATATTTGAACATAGTTTTCAGCTATACAATTTTTGTGACATGCATTAACACTTTTTTAGTTAAATTTAAGGTTATATACCAACAAGCGTTTGCCCGCAACACACACGGCTTATTCCATCACAAACAACTCGGATGGACCAACTGTATGCCACGTATCGCACACGCAACTCTAATCCGATTCGTGCTTGATGTCTTCGACATCGCTCGCACAGTTCGTCTTATTTGCCACGTATCACTGTGCCGGCCTCTGCCCGCGTCCCTCAGCAAGCTCTGCTTTCGCCTTTAGGCGCGCAGCGTTGTGCTTTCGCCGTTAAGCGCCTTGGGCGCTTCTGCTGCTTTCGCGTCGGCGGTCGGCTTGTGGACAGCTTTTTCTTGCGTGTTCAACTGGTGTGTGTATATATATATATATATATATATATATATATATATATATATATATATATATATATATATAGTTGCTCGCCGTTGAGGCGATCGTGGACCACTCTGCTCGCGTCCCTCCGCGCGCGCTCTACCAGCGGTTGGGCGTGCGCACGATCACGCCGGGGGCCCCATATGCATACGGTTGCACCGCGCGCGTTGCGACGCGATATAGTTATGTGCGGCACGATAGAGTTGCGCGCTGCAAATTAGAACTGCCATCAGAGCCTGCCGATATTCCTGGTCGTCCGGCTTCCCCTTTAATTCCCGCGGCCATTATAACCTTAGTCTCTTCAACCTTTCGATCGCGCCCCACGACACAACAAGCACACCCGCAACGACACATAGAGAGGGGATGTCTAGCGGCGCTCCAATGGAGTTCGGCGAGCATAGAGTGGAGAGCCACGTGAGGGAGACAGATCTCTCGGTGGTGTACACCATCGACCCGGCCGTGGTGGACGACTAAATCAACAGCGTTGAGCAGTTGCTTGCTCGAGACAAGTACAAGGTGGTCGGCATCGACCTCCAGTACACCGTCAGTCGTCCCGGCATAGATCGGAAGGTTGCCGTCGCCCAGTTGTGTGTGCGCCATCATGTCCTCATCTACCACTATTGCATGGCCACAGAGCCTTGCGACTGTTTCAACAGATTTGTCAACAGCACCAACTACAAGTTCGCCACGGTGGAAACTACCGACGATGTAAAAGCGCTCAGTGTTACGGGCTTGGCCTGCAAGAACCTTGTCGAAATACGTGACCACTACAGGGTCTGGGGCAGCACGAAGAAGGACTCCCTGGCCGAACTCGCCTCGGCCATCATCGACCCCGACTACAAAAAGATGAAGTAGGATGCCCAGAGAACAAGTCCCGTATCCTGGCACAGGTCCTGAATGCGGCAACTGGATGAACCTCACCTCAGGTTCGCGGCCAAGAGCGTGTACACATGCTACGAGATGCACAGGCGGATCGTTGACATGAGGAAGTGTAACGTTACCCAAATCGTCAAGTCCGGATCGAGCCACAAGCAGAGCAAGCGTCACAAGAAGTAGGTGATGATCAGATGATTGTTTATGCTAGTTAATCATGCATGTAATATATAGTTTACTATATTGGTGTGTGGAAATGTCATGTGTGTGGTAGCCACCTATGTAATTATGCATGTATTAGTTTAATTTGTTGTGTGCAAATGCCATGGTTGTAGTAGCCACCTATGTAAGTGGATGTTTAATTTGGTTATGCAACCATGTCCTTATAGGGGGTGTGTGTGTGTGTGTAGAGAGAGAGAGAGAGTTGTTCTGTATGCAATCCCATCACACTACACACACATCTTATTAGCAACAACCGTTTGTCTTATTATCAGTCTTCTCACACATTTCTGATTACAAACCTGTTTGCCGCGTATCACACACATCTTGTTATATTGAACCGTTTATGTTCTCTTGTCTCAACACAAACAGTTCATCCGAGTGAACCGCATGCCGTATATCGCACACATATTAATCTGTCCAACCGTTTCTTTTGTGTTGCCTAATCACAAACAGTTCATCCGAGTGAACCGTATGCTGTATATCGCACACACCTCCATCTGGCTGCCCGTTTCTTTTGTTCCTCCTCATCGCAAATAGTTAATTGAACTGAACCGTATGCCCTGCATCGCGCACGTAACTAAAATCTGAATCGTGTTTGATGCATCCTCCATCGCAAACGTCTTGCACCTTTTTTGATGATTTTTTTACACCACCGTTTGCGATTATTGCATCGCACACAGTTTCGTCGAAGGGTCTCTGATCGTAGTGTCGCGTTAGCAGCATCATGTAGTAGTAATCTATAGCACTGATTCAGGTGATTGTTGTGAAGGCATGGAGCAAAACCGAGGAACATGAGGGGAAAGTGGAACATCAGACAGAACATCAAGTGAATCAAATGAGCTATTGGTAGAGTTAAGAATGTTGCGCCGTCTGAAATAATGTTAACAAAGGTAGTAAATAACAGAAAGAACCGTTGTAGAAGCATAGTATGGAAGGAAGTATATTCTCTTCGACTTGTTGTGACAATTTGTTGTAGTGAGCAGTATCACTAGAGTCAGGTTCTCATGCATGTTGATAATCTATTCGTTGTGAGCATATATGAGTACAATTTACACTCTCTTTCCATCTGAAACAAGTAAGCAAAAATAAATGAGAAATATACTTAAAATTTCATGACTATCCAATTTGGCGAACAATATCTGTAAAGATGACTAGAATACAAGTGTGTACCAAGAAAAATGTTCAGACTATGTACTATATTCGTTCATGGCTGACAGAGGTACATCCGATGAACTTGGAATGGCATGCATACTCATATTATAGAACGAAGACATTTCATCTAAACCACTATGGGCATCACAATTAGCACTCAGTCCAAAATGCATAACATTTTGAAAGTTGCAAACATTATGACATTAAAAACTAATTAAGGAACACCAATGAAACTTAAATGCAACAAGTTTCAGATAATGTAACTTGCTGATGAAATAATACACTGTTAATTTGAAGCAAAAGATTTGAGAATCACCTAGTATGTTGATGGTTGTATTGGGAGGAAACTGAAACATTCATTGGCACTGAATCAATTCAAGGTACAAATTCAGATGTATGGATCCTAATATGTGAATCTGTAAAAGAAGCTAGTTGCGCAAGACAACCATGTTCCTCTGTTGTTGATTCAGAAATGTGTGATGACTGAACCTTAGTAACATCGCAATCCTCCGCACAAACGCCATATAGTAAACAGGAGTTTGCATCAGATGATCTGAGCATCGTAGACATGCATTGAGAAAATGCAAGATAGAAAGATATGAGCGGCTTATGTGAGTAACCAAGAATAGTAACATAATACAAGGAGTAGCGGAATAAATTACATGTCGAACTGCAACTTTAATGCATCAAACTCTGCTCGGAAAGATACCATGTTGGTAGTGCACAGAATACCCACATTAGGTGAAGCAGCGAAGCGAAGAAATTACATGAAAGCGAAGAGAATAAAAAGCATTGGATGAACGAAGATGGCACAACAATGAACATGTAGAAAAAGGAAGAAGTGTCTGTCCAATGAAAATACAGAGACAGGAGGAAGGAGATGAATAGGAAGCAAGGAAGTAAACATATAAGGTCCATCTATAGTAAAAAGGGAATAGTGCAATAGTACATATGACATATATGTACAAGACTGATATGTATACTCGACTATATTTCAATGTATTCATAGCGTATATCTATTACCAGTGGTCTTTCACAATTTTTCAGTACACACAAGTGCCGGAATTAAGGCACGAATGGACACACCAGGTCACCAGCGCAAGTGTGTGCCCCGCACTTGCGTGCCTCTGCGCATTTTTGACTCGCAACCTACCGATTGCCACATCAAACAGTATCAATATCTTTTTTCGACAATGAGAATATATTAATATCGCGAAGATACCAATTACACACCCAGCCTCCACAACAACGCAATGTTATAAAGACATTACGGTTGCAACAACCAAAAGACAAAAAGAAGAAGAAGAAGAAGAAGAAGAAGAAGAAGAAGAAGAAGAAGAAGAAGAAGAAGAAGATCCCCCTACAATGATCTTCCTTGTAGCTATAGCAAGAACCACCACCTAGACAACACTCAAAGTCAAAACTGTCCAAAAGCGACGCTTCCAAGAAGGAAACAATGCACAAGCACTGTCATCGCCTGATCCTATATCTTAAGTTTTCACCCTGGAGAAAATCCGCGCTCTCAAAACAACGCCTTCAACAAGGTCACTCCCAGGCACAACCAATTAAGGCCAGACCTTAGATTTTTCACCCTAAAATCTAAGACTCTGTACTCCGCCTATGTTGCCGCCCCCACTTGCCGACGCTGCTGCTACAAGTCACAAATCACCAAGCAAAGTCCTCATCGCCATGAAGACTCGATCCGTCATTACAAGGCCTCGGACCTCAGTCGCCATGACGTTCTGCGCCATTGTCTTCACCATGAAAATCGAGATACCGACGTGTCCCATAATGTCAACAGACACCAAAGCTTCGCGTCTCACCCTCCTGAAGCCACTCAGGGTGAAATAGGAGCGCACACGACCGAATCCCATCCGATCCAACAATCTACAGGCATCAAGCACCCAATGAAGATCTCTGGCAGAGCATTCCGGAACTCATCAACGGCCAGGTCCATGAGAGCCAGGAACCGACAGAACATCATCTTCGAGCAAAAGGAACCCCAAGGACTGTCGTGCGCATGGAGACCGCCGCAACATGCTGGAGTGAAGGCCCGATCGGATGCCCAACCATATATTGCCACCACACGTACCATCCCCAACGCCGGAGCACATGCCACAGTCATAATGGTGCTAGATCTAGACGGTACATGCCAGAGATCGCTTCTCCGGCCGTCCCAGGCTTAACCCGACGACCTCCGAACTGACCCTGACCGATTGGAACCACCACCCATTGGAAGGAGCCAATAGCCGTGTCCCACACTCGCATCCAGGAGAGATCCAGCATCAACGAAGACAGGTAGGTGACCGACAGCTAAAGGGAGCTGAATGGATCTCAGAAGTGGCAGCCACCTAGATGGATCTCACGAGGAGCAACCGCTTGGATGGATCTCAGGAGGAGCAGATGCCTAATCACCCGGGGAGAGGAACAGCGGAGGAGAAAAAGATCCCGCCGCCACCAACGACCAGGCGAGCTTTGCCCCGGAGGTGATTACCGGCGGCGGCGAGGTGGGGGGAGGCCGGCGAGAGGGCCAGTGCACTGGCGGCGCTCGTGCCGCCCGAGTCGTCCAAAACAAGCGATGCGGGGGAGCAGCAATATATATCTTGTCCCTTACTGATAGCAGCTAGGGCTGGAAGAAAAGTTCGAGACTCGTGAGCCGCTCGTGATCGACTCGTATTTTGGCTTAAATCGAGATCGACTCGAAAAGAAATGAGCTAAGTATGAACACTTTATGTAGCTCGATCGAGAAATGAGTTGATCTTGAGTTAACACTGGCTCGCTCGATAGCCCGATATCATATAATTATATTACATAATTTTGATATATAGTAAAAAGAAATTGGAAAATTATTACCATATAAATAGTAAAAAAACATTACCATATATGTTGTGTGCGATTTTTCTTTATTTTACCTACTACCATACATGGAAGTTTAATTAAGTGCGGAGAAATTTTAGCCCCAATATGGTATGTGGTCAGCCATGTGCAAACTATCATGTTATTTTGGTCAAAATTTGAGATTATATTAGACGCACCTTCATTTTCTTCTCTTGCTAGTTCGTCCATGACCTCTTACTATTACTAGTCTTTGGTTGAGAGGGAATGTAAGTTAAATTATATAATGATTTCTTATGTTGTGTTTTGGCCTGTCTTGTTTAATAATTCTTAAAAACACACACTTTATTTAGTTTGAAACTAGCTTAAGATCGACTCGAGATCATTACAAGCTGAGCATGAGCTATTTTCTACAGCTGGACCTTGATCTTCGTTCAGTTTGAGCTCGCTCGAATTTTAGTATAAGTTGAGTTGAGCCTAATACAACTCGCACGAACTCGACTCATTTGCAGCCCTAATAGCAGCATTATATAGTGAACATTGTGCGATCAACGTGCTAAATTTGTTTTCTCTTCTCCGTTGTACATGTATGGTTGCCAAAAAAATTGTACATACAAAAAGTACTTGGTAGTATATTCCTTGATATATATACCTTTTCTTTTCTTTTGCGGGGATAAATATATAGGCCTTCGGTACATGAAAAACGTTGCGTGCATGCACACATTGCGCAAATACATTACTGTTACGCTTTGTAGTGCTTGTTTGGCAGTCTATCACCCCAGACTATCTTGCATTATCTAAAACAACAACATTATTCTACAACTAACGTTGTGCGGACACATGCTGAATTTTTTCGCTTTTCCAATGGATCCAACTCTAACACCGACGCACGATAATGTGACATGCACATGCACGCGGAGGCCCATATATTGCACGGCTCTAGCTAATACGTGCCCGCACGTATATATTACCCTGTCCAACCTCCAACGTCATAGGCAGGCATGGCAGGCAGATTAGATGCATCTCCGCTTCCGATTCCCTTGTAGTGCACATGAACGGGCTCGAAAGCGCCGTCGGTCAGATACGGTATCAGATAGACCCGACCGACCGGTCGACATATATGCGTCTGCGTCACCCATTTCTAGCTCGTACCGAACAATAGCATTACGAGTTCCCCCGGGCTTGACATCGCAATCCCAGAGAGGTGGTTCTTTCTTGCAACCGGCCACGTCCACGTAGTACGTAGCTTTATCATACTCTCTCCGTTCCTAAATAATTGTCTTTTTAGAAATTTCAACAAGTGACTACATACGGAGCAAAATAAATGAATCTACACTCTAAAACATGTCTACATACATCCGTATATTGTAGTCCATTTGAGATGGCTAGAAAGACAATTATTTGAGAACAGAGGAAGTACTTTGTTTATTTATTATACCGGCAGGTACTCCCTCCGTTCCTAAATATTTCTCTTTTTAAAGATTTTAAATAGACGCCACATACAGATATATATAAACATATTATAGAATATAGATTCACTCATTTTGCTTTGTATGTAGTCATTTGTTGAAATCTTTAAAAAAACAAATATTTAACGGAGGGAGTAGTATATTTGAGCGGAGGGAGTAGTATATTTGAGGCACCATATACAGATATCCCCAACCTGCATGCAGGATGGATTTGAACCACCAAGTTCCAGTGCCACGTACGTGTGATTCCATTAGGCGGTACAAGCCCTGCGCTTGATAGATGGATCGGTTTAAAGTCTGTAAAGCAGGGGGCATGGACCTAATCACCTAACTAGTCAAAGCAATTGTGTGCACTGCATACTCCCTCGGATGGTATAAGTCCGGTACAGAAATTTAGGTCGTCGATTTAACTAGCAAAACTTCTATAATGTGCCACAAAAATTATTTGTTCAAAAAGTTTGTTCGATAATTAATCTAGAGATATAATTTTTTATAGAACTATGACTGGTCATTAGCGACAGATCCGCACGATCGTGTCAATCTCGTTCAATTCGCTTCTCCCGCTCCCCGCTTCGTTCCCCTCCGTTTCTCCCTTTTTTTTCTGGCGTGGTAAAAAAACATGTAGGAAGTGGGAGTCGAACCCACTACCTATGGTTCACCATAGCTGCTCGCAACCAACTGAACTAGCTTAAATTCTAGTTATAATTAAGTTGAGTAATATTTATACCTCCACGATGACGCGACCATGATCCCCTCGATGGCTGGGATTCGAACCTGCGTCGAGATGGAAAGGACAAGCCAAAGTACCAACCCAACTACCATCACGCCAGCCTAGTTTGTTGTTCATTAGTTGAAAACGAAATTCTTTTAAACTCTTTCTTACTACTATCATAAGAAAAAACAAAGCTATTTTCTGGAAAAAATTCCACTTCATCAATGAAAGTTACTGGGGGTATATTTCATGATGCCCCTCCCTCCCCCATCCCCGGTCCCCAAAGTTATCAAGACCGGGGTATATAAGTTATCAGGTCTGCGAGGCGTGAGTTACCGTGCTATTAACATGAAAAGTTACCGTGGGTATATTCAATCAACCCCCTCGTCGAAGTTATCGGGACAGGGGTACATAAGTTATCAGTGCGCAAATGTGTGGGTTACCATGCTATTCACACAAATGTTACCGGACCTCCTCCCCCCCACCCTCCTCATGCCAAAAGTTATGCCAAAGTTATCAGGACTGGGATACATAAGTAATCAGGTATGCGATGTCTGAGTTACAATGCTATTCACACAAAAAGTTACCGAGGGGATGTTTCATCAACTCCCCCTCCCCCCACCCACATACCAAAGTTAACAGGACCGGGGACCATAAGTTATCAGGTATACGATGTTTGACTTATCATGATATTGACACAAAAAAATATCGAGGGGATATTTCATCAACCCCCCCCCCCCTCCCTCCCCGGTCGTTGCCAAAGTTACCAGGATGGGGCTCATAAGTTATCAGGTCTACGTACTATTCACACAAAAGTTCATCAAATCCCCCCCCCCCACCTTCTGTCGCCAACGTTATCAAGACAGGGGTACATAAGTTATCTGGTCTGCAAAGTGTGCTTTAACATGCTATTCACATAAAAGTTACCGCGGTATATCTGATCACCCCACCCACCCACCCCCCCCCCCCCCCCCCGCGGTCGCTGAAGTTACCAGGACCTTTGTGCATAAGTTATCAGCTATGCGATGTGTGACTTATCATACTATTCATACAAAAAAGTTATTGAGTGTATGTTTACATTAGTTTTTTTGGTCAAAAAAAGTTACAACCATATTTGTACATAAGCTATCAGGTTTGTGATGCGTATAATTATCAGGCTCATTACAAAAGAATTTACCGAGATATGACAAACGAGAAAAAGACCGTTGTTCAAATTCTGTAGGAGTGAAACATTTATTTCTCTAGAAAACAGTCATCACTACAAAAAAAGAGACAAGTGGAGTACAAAACACGTTGCATCGGCCCTTTGAAAAACTTGGAGCAAATGGTTTTGTCTCCTCGTCAAAGGCGTTGTGGTCTTTCTTTGTTGCTCTCATGTACTTCCTCCGTCCCATAATATAAGAGTGTTTTTTACACTAGTGTAGTGCCAAAAATGCTCTTATATTATGGGAAGGAGGGAGTACTAAGATAGAAATTGATATTAACCCGCAAATGTAACACAACAGGTCGTCTGCTTAGCTGGTAGTGCGTCATGGTCACAACCAACTGGTTGTGTGTTCGTATCTTAGTGGAGGCACTATTTTTCTGGAGATCTTTTTACGCGCCAGAGCAGAAGCCGATCAGAAAAGAAAAATCGAAGGAAAAAAAAGATCGTACATGCGGGAGGAAAAGAAAATCGCTTGATCGAACAGAATCGTCCATGCCTGTCGCTAACCACCAGTCGACTGGTCGTTAGATTTCTCGTTTTTTATATACACAACACATGTTTTCTCGCCGCCTTTGAGGTAGTTGAACCGCAGCCTTCTTCCGTCCCCACGCAGCGCAGCGCTCCAAAAAGAACATGATCCTGCAGCTCAAGGTGGGCGACGCCACCATCTCCGGGCAGGCTGCCATTGCGGAGGCCGCGCATGCACACTTTTCTGACATCCTCGGCTCCGCCCGCGAGAGGCTATCCTCCATCGACCTGGACATCCTCGACCCGCGCACGTTCGACTTGCAACAACTTGACGCCCCGTTCTCTGAGCACGAAATTTGGGAGGCCATCAAGTGCATGCCCAAGGGGAGAGCGCCGGGACCGGACGGGTTCACCTCCGAGTTCCTTTGCGCGTCTTGGCCCACGATCAAGGCGGACTTCGTCGACGCGTTCAACAAGCTCTACAATCTCAACGGCCGTGGCTTCCAGCGGCTCAACGAGGCGCTTATTACCTTGCTGCCCAAGAAACCGGACGCCACCACGCTCGCGGATTTCCGTCCCATAAGCCTGATCCACCTGTTCGCCAAGCTCTTCGCCAAAGTGTTCTCTCTCCGTCTTGCACCCAGGCTCGACGACATGGTCTCCACCAACCAAAGCGCGTTCGCCGGCGAGATGCATTCACGATAATTTCCTGCTCGTCCGACCAAGCGGCGCGGCAACTCCACAACCTCAAACAGCCGCGCGTCATGCTCAAGCTCGACATTGCCCGCGCGTTCGACTCGGTCTCCTGGGCCTTCCTGCTGGACACCCTCCGCCACCTTGGCTTCGGTCGGCGGTGGCGCGAATGGGTTTGCATCCTCCTCGGCACGGCGAGCACGCGCATCCTCATCCTCATCAACGGCACCCCAGGGCCGCCAATCCTCCATATGTGCGGTTTTCGGCAGGGGGACCCCCTCTCCCCCATGCTATTCGTCTTGGTGATCGACACCCTCAACAACCTGCTCTGCCGCGCCGTCGCCGGCGGCGTGCTTCAACGCCTTACCTCGCGCCACATGGCCTCGAGTATCTCACTCTATGCCGACGACGTGGTCGTCTTCTGCCGGCCAGACAAACAGGACCTCTCGGCAGTCCGCCGGCTGCTCACCCTCTTCGGCAATGCGTCTGGGATGTACACCAACTTCAACAAGTGTGCGGCCTCCCCGATTCGGTGCATGCCTGCGGAACGTCTTGCAATCGCATCCCGCCGCATGCCCCATCAAGGAGTTCCCCACTACATACCTCGGCCTCCCGCTCTCCATCCGCAAAGGTCGGCACCGCTATGGCGCAACCGATCATCATCAAGCTCGGCGCGAGCTCTCCCCTGGTGGGCATCTATGATGTCGGCGTGGTGACCGCTGGCGCTCTGTCGCCACGCGTGCTCGCGGCAATGCCGATGCACACGCTCCTCGCCTTGGCCATCAACGCCCATCCTCAAGCAGATCAACCGCCTCCTCCGCTGTTTCCTTTGGCACGGACGCAAAGATGCAAGCAGCGGCCACTGCCTCGTCAACTGGCGCCGCGTCTGCCGTCCCATCGCCCTGGGCGGCCTTGGCCTGCCGGACTTCCACCTTGCGGGCGTCGCTCTGCGCACCCGATGGCTATGGCTGCAGAAGACAGACCCATCGCGCCCATGGCAGCACCTGCACATCCCCCACTCCTCCGAGGTTCACGCTATCTTCCGGGCCTCCACTTGCTGGCACATTGGCGATGGGCGCAGCTGCAAGTTCTGGGAGGATCACTGGCTCGATGGCCAGTGCATCTCCGACATCGCGCCATTGGTCCACGCCGGGGTCTCCAAGCGGCGCCGCAAGTCTCTTTCCGTGCGTGATGGGTTGCTCGAGCGTGCCTGGATCGCGGACATCCATGGGGCGCTGGGCATCGAGATGGCCATGTTGGGTAACGTAGTAATTTCAAAAATTTCCTACGCACACGCAAGATCATGGTGATGCATAGCAACGAGAGGGGGGAGTGTATGTCCACGTACCCTCGTGAGACCGTGGCGGGCGTTATAACAACGCGGTTGATGTAGTAAATGCGTCTTCACGATCCGGCCGATCCAAGTACCGAGCGTCTGGCACCTCCGAGTTCTGCACACGTTCATTTCGATGGCGATCCCGGACTCCGATCTAGCAAAGTGTCGGGGATGAGTTCCGTCGGCCTGACGGCGTGGTAGCGATGATGATGCTCCACCGGCGTAGGGCTTCGCCTAAGCTCATGACGATATGACTTCTCCGGCGCGAGGCTTCGCTAAGCTCATGACGATATGACCGAAGTGGAATATGGTGGAGGGGCACCGCCTGCGGCTAAGGCGATCTCAAGGATCAACTTGTGTGTTCTAGGGTGCCCCCTTGCCCTCGTATATAAAGGAGCAAGGGAGGGTGGCGGCCTGGGAGGAGGCGCACCAAGGGAGTCCTACTCCCAGGAGTAGGATTCCCCTTTCCTAGTCCAACTAGGAAACCTTCCATGTAGTAGGAGTAGGAGAGAAGGAAAGGGAAGGAAAGGAGAAGGAAGGAAGAGGCGCCCCTTCCCTAGTCCAATTCGGACCAGACCAAGGGAAGGGGTGCGGCCACCCTTGAGGCCCTTTTCCTTCTTTCCCGTATGGCCCAATAAGGCCCAATACGTATTCCCGTAACTCTCCGGTACTCCGAAAAATACCCAAATCACTCGGAACCTTTCCAAACTCCGAATATAGTCGTCCAATATATCGATCTTTACGTCTCGACCATTTCGAGACTCCTCGTCATGTCCCTGATCTCATCCGGGACTCCGAACTCCTTCGGTACATCAAAACTCATAAACTCATAATATAAGCATCGCCCGAAACCTTAAGCGTGCGGACCCTACGGGTTCGAGAACTATGTAGACATGACCGAGAACTATTCTTGGTCAATAACCAATAGCGGAACCTGGATGCCCATATTGGTTCCTACATATTCTCTGAAGATCTTTATCGGTCAAACCGCATAACAACATCGTTGTTCCCTTTGTCATCGGTATGTTACTTGCCCGAGATTCGATCGTCGGTATCCAATACCTAGTTCAATCTCGTTACCGGCAAGTCTCTTTACTCGTTCCGTAATACATCATCTCGCAACTAATTTATTAGTTGCAATGCTTGCAAGGCTTATATGATGTGTATTACCGAGAAGGCCCAGAGATACCTCTCCGACAATCGGAGTGACAAAACCTAATCTCGAAATCGCCAACCCAACATGTACCTTTGGAGACACCTGTAGTACTCCTTTATAATCACCCGATTACGTTGTGACGTTTGGTAGTACCAAAGTGTTCCTCCGGTAAACGGAGTTGCATAATCTCATAGTTATAGGAACATGTATAAGTCATGAAGAAAGCAATAGCAACATACTAAGCGATCAAGTGCTAGGCTAACGGAATGGGTCATGTCAATCAGATCATTCTCCTAATGATGTGATCCCGTTAATCAAATGACAACTCATGTCTATGGTTAGGAAACATAACCATCTTGATTAACGAGCTAGTCAAGTAGAGGCATACTAGTGACACTCTGTTTGTCTATGTATTCACACATGTATTATGTTTCCGGTTAATACAATTCTAGCATGAATAATAAACATTTATCATGAAATAAGGAAATAAATAATAACTTTATTATTGCCTCTAGGGCATATTTCCTTCAGTCTCCCACTTGCACTAGAGTCAATAATCTAGTTCACATCATCATGTGATTCAACACTAATATTCACATGTGATTAACACCCATAGTTCACATCGTCATGTGACCAACACCCAAAGGGTTTACTAGAGTCAATAATCTAGTTCACATCGCTATGTGATTAACACCCAAAGAGTACTAAGGGATGATCATGTTTTGCTCGTGAGAGAAGCTTAGTCAACGGGTCTGTCACATTCAGAGCCGTATGTATTTTGCAAATATTCTATGTCTACAATGCTCTTGCAGGGGCTACTCTAGCTAATTGCTCCCACTTACAATATGTATCCTGATTGAGACTTAGAGTCATCCGGATCGGTGTAAAAAGCTTGCATCGATGTAACTCTTTCTGACGGGCTCTTTTATCACCTCCATAATCGAGAAATATTTCCTTAGTCCTCACT
This sequence comes from Aegilops bicornis, assembly GCA_021605145.1. Lineage (NCBI taxonomy): Eukaryota > Viridiplantae > Streptophyta > Magnoliopsida > Poales > Poaceae > Aegilops > Aegilops bicornis. The sequence continues at coordinate 449,253,370 of CM038671.1, read as the reverse complement.
AAGGATGTTCTTGACCAATGTCCGATGATCTACTCCTAGATCACTATTGTACTCCCTTGCAAAATTCAGAGCAAGGTATACAATAGGTCTGGTACATAGCATAGCATACTTTATAGAACCTATGGTGAGGCATAGGGAATGACTTTCATTCTCTTTTCTATTTTCTGATTTGTTCGTGATTTTAGTCTTACTCAATTTCACACCTTTGCAACACAGGCAAGAACTTTTCTTTGACTGTTCCATTTTGAACTAATTCAAAATCTTGACAAGGTATGTTCTTATTGAAAAAACTCATCAAGCGTTTTGATCTATCTCAATAGATCTTGATGCTCAATTTGTACGCATCTTCACCGAGGTCCTTCTTTGAAAAACTCCTTTCAAATACTCCTTTATGCTTTGCAGAATTATTCTACATTATTTCCGATCAACAATATGTCATTCACATATACTTATCAGAAATGTTGTAGTGCTCCCACTCACTTTCTTGTAAATACAGGCTTTTCCAAAAGTCTGTATAAAACTATATGCTATGATCAACTTATCAAAGCATGTATTCCAACTCTGAGATGCTTGCACCAGTCCATTGATGGATCGCTGGAGCTTGCACATTTTGTTAGTTCCTTTAGGATTGACAAAACCTTACGGTTGCATCATATACAACTCTTCTTTAATAAATCCATTAAAGAATGTAGTTTTGACATCCATTTGCTGATTTCATAAAATGTGGCAATTGCTAACATGATTCGGACAGACTTAAGCATCGCTTCTGATTGAGAAAATCTCATTGTAGTCAACACCTTGAACTTGTCGAAAACCTTTTGTGACAAGTCGAGCTTTGTAGATAGTAACACTACTATCAGTGTCCGTCTTCCTCTTGAAGATCCATTTATTTAACATGGCTTGTTGATCATCGAGCAAGTCAATCAAAGTCCATACTTTTGTTCTCATACATGGATCATATCTCAGATTTTATGGCCTCAAGCCATTTCGGAATCTGGGCTCATCATCGCTTCCTCATAGTTCGTAGGTTCATCATGATCTAGTAGCATGACTTCCGAACAGGATTGCCGTACCACTGCAGTGCGGATTTTATTCTGGTTGATCTACGAGGTTCTGTAGTAACTTGATCTGAAGTTTCATGATCAACATCATCAACTTCCTCACTATTTGGTGTAGATATTGCGTAAACTGGTTTACTGTGATAAACTACTTTCAAATAAGGGAGAAGGTCTGATTACCTCATCAAGTTCTACTTTCCTCCCACTCACTTCTTTCGAGAGAAACTCCTTCTCTAGAAAGGATCCATTCTTAGCAACAAATGTCTTGCCTTCGGATCTGTGATAGAAGGTGTACCCAATAGTTACCTTTGGGTATTCTATGAAGACGCACTTCTCTGATTTGGGTTTGAGCTTATCAGGTGAAAACTTTTTCACATAAGCATCACAACTCCAAACTTTTAAGAAAGCAACTGACTTAGGTTCTTTGTTAAACCATAGTTCATACGGTGTCATCTCAACGGATTTAGATGGTGCCCTATTAATCGTGAATGCAGCTGTCTCTAATGCATAACCCCAAAATGATAGTGGTAAACCGATAAGAGACATCATAGATCGCACCATATCAAATAAAGTGCTTGATTCTGACGTTCGGACACACCATAACATTGTGGTGTTCCGGTGGCGTGAGCTGTGAAACTATTCCACATTATTTTAATTGAAGACCAAACTCGTAACTCAATTATTCGTCTTTGCGATTAGATCGCAGAAACTTTATTTTCTTGTTACGATGATTTTTCCACTTCAATCTGAAATTCTTTGAACCTTTCAACTATTTCGGACTTATGTTTCATCAAGTAGATATACCCATATCTGCTCAAATCATCTTGTGAAAGTCGAGAAAATAACGATACTTGCCACAAGCATCAACACTCATTGGATCGCATACATCGGTATGTATTATTTCCAATAAGTCGGTAGCTTGTTCCATTGTTCCGAGAAGCGGAGTTTTAGTCATCTTTCCCAAAGCGGCACGGTTCGCAAGCATCAAATGATTCATAATCAAGTGATTCCAAAAGTCCATCGGCATGGAGTTTTCTTCATGCGTTTACACCAATATGACCTAAGCGGCGGTGCCACAAATAAGTTGCACTATCATTATTAACTTTGCATCTTTTGGTTTCAATATTATGAATATGTGTATCACTATGATCGAGATCCAATGAATCATTTTCATTGGGTGTGTAACCATATAAGGTTTTATTCATGTAAGCAGAACAACAATTTATTCTCTTACTTAAATGAATAACCGTATTGCAATAAACATGATCAAATCATATTTATGCTCAACACCAAATAACACTTATTTAGGTTCCACACTAATCCCGAAAGTATAGGGAGTGTGCGATGATGATCATATCAATCTTGGAACCACTTCCAACTCTCATCGTCACTTCACCCTTAACTAGTCTCTGTTCATTCTGCAACTCCCTTTTCGAGTTACTAATCTTATGGCGAACTAGTACCAAATCGAGGGGTTGCTATGAACACTAGTAAAGTACACATCAATAACATGTATATCAAATATACTTATGTTCACTTTGCCATCCTTCTTATCCACCAATCATTTGGGGTAGTTCCGCTTCTAGTGACCAGTTCCATTGCAGCAAAAGCACTTAGTCTCAGGCTTAGGTCCAGACTTGGGCTTCTTCACTCGAGCAACAACTTGCTTGCCGTTCTTCTTGAAGTTCCCCTTCTTCCCTTTGCCCTTTTTCCTTGAGACTAGTGGTCTTGTCAATCATCAACACTTGATGCTCTTTCTTGATTTCTACCTTCGTCGATTTCAACATCACGAAGAGCTCGGGAATCGTTTTTCGTCATCCCTTGCATACTATAGTTCATCACGAAGTTCTAGTAACTTAGTGTTGGTGACTAGAGAATTCTGTCAATCACTATCTTATACGGAAGATTAACTCCCACTTGATTCAAGCGATTGAAGTACCCGGACAATCGAGAACATGCTCACTAGTTGAGCGATTCTCTTCCATCTTTTAGCTATAGAACTTGTTGGAGATTTCATATCTCTCAACTCGGGTATTTGCTTGAAATATTAACTTCAATTCCTGGAACATCTCATATGGTCCATGACGTTCAAAACGTCTTTGAAGTCCCGATTCTAAGCCGCTAAGCATGGTGCACTAAACTATCAAGTAGTCATCATTTTGAGCTAGCCAAAAGTTCATAACGTCTGCATCTGCTCCTGCAATAGGTCTGTCACCTAGCGGTGCATCAAGGACATAATTCTTACGTGCAGCAATGAGGATAAACCTCGGATCACGGATCCAATCCGCATCATTGCTACTAACATTTTTCAATACAATTTTCTCTAGGAACACATATAAAAACATAGGGAAGCAACAACGCGAGCTATTGATCTACAAAATAATTTGCAAAATACTACGGGACTAAGTTCATGATAAATTAAAGTTCAATTAATCATATTACTTAAGAACTCCCACTTAGATAGACATCTCTCTAGTCATCTAAGTGATCACGTGATCCAAATCAACTAAACCATAACCGATCATCACGTGAGATGGAGTAGTTTTCAATGGTGAACATCTTATGTTGATCATATCTACTATATGATTCACGCTCGACCTTTCGGTCTCCGTGTTCGAGGCCATATCGCATATGCTAGGCTCGTCAAGTATAACCTAAGTATTCTCTGCGTGCAAAACTGGCTTGCACCCGTTGTAGATGGACGTGAGCTTATCACACCCGATCATCACGTGGTGTCTGGGCACGACGAACTTTGGCAACGGTGCATACTCCGGGAGAACACTACTTGATAATTTTAGTGAGAGATCATCTTAAAATGCTACCGTCAATCAAAGCAAAATAAGATGCATAAAGGATAAACATCACATGCAATCAATATAAGTGATATGATATGGCCATCATCATCTTGTGCTTGTGATCTCCATCTCGAAGCACCGTCATGATCACCATCGTCACCGGGCGCGACACCTTGATCTCCATCGTAGCATCGTTGTCGTTTACGCCATCTATTGCTTCTACGACTATCGCTACCGCTTAGTGATAAAGTAAAGCAATTACATGCGTTGCATTTCATACAATAAGCGACAACCATATGGCTCTCGCCGATTGCCGATAACTTCGGTTACAAAACATGATCATCTCATACAATAAAATATAGCATCACGTATTGACCATATCACATCTCAACATGCACTGAAAAAACAAGTTAGTCGTCCTCTACTTTGTTGTTGCAAGTTTTACGTGTCTTCTACGCGCTGAGCAAGAACCGTTCTTACCTACGCATTAAAACCACAACGATACTTCGTCAAATAGACTCCGTTTAACCTTCTCAAGGACCGGGCGTAGCCTTTCAGTTCAACTAAAGTGAGAGAGCAGACACCCGCCAGCCACCTTTAAGCACGAGTGCTCGTAGCAGTGAAACCAGTCTCGCGTAAGCGTCTGGCGTAATGTCGGTCCGGGCGCTTCATCTCACAATACCGCTGAACCAAAGTATGACATGCTGGTAGGCAGTATGACTTGTATCGCCCACAACTCACTTGTGTTCTACTCGTGCAAAACATCAACGCATAAAACCTAGGCTCGGATGCCACTGTTTGGTAACGTAGTAATTTCAAAAATTTCCCTACGCACACGCAAGATCATGGTGATGCATAGCAACGAGGCGGAGAGTGTATGTCCACGTACCCTCGTAGACCGTAAGCGAAGCGTTATAACAACGCGGTTGATGTAGTCGTCGTCTTCACGATCCGACCGATCCAAGTACCGAGCGTCACGGCACCTCCGAGTTACGCACACGTTCAGCTCGATGGCGATCCCGGACTCCGATCCAGCAAAGTGTCGGGGATGAGTTCCGTCGGCCTGACGGCGTGGTGGCGATGATGATGCTCCACCGGCGAGGGCTTCGCCTAAGCTCATGACGATATGACTTCTTCGGCGCGGGCTTCGCCTAAGCTCCGCGACGATATGACCGAAGTGGAATATGGTGGAGGGGGGCACCGCACACGGCTAAGGAACGATCTCAAGGATCAACTTGTGTGTTCTAGGGTGCCCCCTTGCCCCCGTATATAAAGGAGCAAGGGAGGGGGTGGCCGGCCTAGGAGGAGGCGCACCAAGGGGGGAGTCCTACTCCCACCGGGAGTAGGATTCCCCCTTTCCTAGTCCAACTAGGAAACCTTCCATGTAGTAGGAGTAGGAGAGAAGGAAAGGGAAGGGAAAAGGAGAAGGAAGGAAGAGGCGCCCCTTCCCTAGTCAATTCGGACCAGACCAAGGGAAGGTGCGGCCACCCTTGAGGCCCTTTTCCTTCTTTCCCGTATGGCCCAATAAGGCCCAATACGTATTCCCGTAACTCTCCGGTACTCCGAAAAATACCCAAATCACTCGGAACCTTTCCAAACTCCGAATATAGTCGTCCAATATATCGATCTTTACGTCTCGACCATTTCGAGACTCCTCGTCATGTCCCTGATCTCATCCGGGACTCCGAACTCCTTCGGTACATCAAAACTCATAAACTCATAATATAAGCATCGCCGAAACCTTAGCGTGCGGACCCTACGGGTTCGAGAACTATGTAGACATGACCGAGAACTATTCTTGGTCAATAACCAATAAGCGGAACCTGGATGCCCATATTGGTTCCTACATATTCTCTGAAGATCTTTATCGGTCAAACCGCATAACAACATACGTTGTTCCCTTTGTCATCGGTATGTTACTTGCCCGAGATTCGATCGTCGGTATCCAATACCTAGTTCAATCTCGTTACCGGCAAGTCTCTTTACTCGTTCCGTAATACATCATCTCGCAACTAATTTATTAGTTGCAATGCTTGCAATGATTATATGATGTGTATTTCAGAGAAGTCCCAGTGATACCTATCCGACAATCGGAGTGACAAAACCTAATCTCGAAATCGCCAACCCAACATGTACCTTTGGAGACACCTGTAGTACTCCTTTATAATCACCCAGATTACGTTGTGACGTTTGGTAGTACCCAAAGTGTTCCTCCGGTAAGCAGGGAGTTGCATAATCTCATAGTTATAGGAACATGTATAAGTCATGAAGAAAGCAATAGCAACATACTAAGCGATCAAGTGCTAGGCTAACGGAATGGGTCATGTCAATCAGATCATTCTCCTAATGATGTGATCCCGTTAATCAAATGACAACTCATGTCTATGGTTAGGAAACATAACCATCTTCGATTAACGAGCTAGTCAAGTAGAGGCATACTAGTGACACTCTGTTTGTCTATGTATTCACACATGTATTATGTTTCCGTTAATACAATTCTAGCATGAATAATAAACATTTATCATGAAATAAGGAAATAAATAATAACTTTATTATTGCCTCTAGGGCATATTTCCTTCAGCCACACAAGACGTCACCCTCTGGCGTCGCTGCGCCATGTGACGCTCTCCGATGAGCAGACAGGCTCTCTGGCGCTGGACTAGCTCCGGCTCCTACTCCATGACTCCTGCTATCAAGCCATGTTCTCTGGATCCATTGAAGACCCTTTGGCGTCTCACCTGGCGTGCACAGGCTCCACTTCGCATCAAGCTATTCATGTGGCTTGCCTGCTAGGCAGTCTTTGGGCGGCTAATCGCCTCGCGCGCCACGGCCTGCCTCCACGAGCCCCAATGCTCGCTTTCTGTGATCAAGAGCCTGAGACCATGCAACACTTGCTCGCAGGCTGCTCCTTCTCCCGCCAGGTTTGGCACGAGGTACTCTCCTGGTGTCGATCCACAGCCACGATCCCGAGCCGTGACGACGAGTTTGCCGACTCTCCGCGCTGTCTTCGACACGGGCTCGCCTCGATCGCCATCCTCACTGCCTGGTGGCTCTGGAAGCACCGCAACGGCTGCACCTTCGACGGCGATCGACCCTCAGTCTGCCGCGCCGTCAACGAGATCAGAGATGAGGCAAGGCTATGAGCCAGCAGCTCACGCACTTTGGCGCAGATCATCCCGGAGACATAGAATTCGGCTAGCATTGGTGGCCGACGCACCACCTCTGCTTGTGTCCAGGCTATCCTACCATGCCATCCCTGTGTACATGTTGGCTAGCCTCCCCCCTTTAATCCTTGAAAAACCTTGTATGAACTCTCTCTACCTATCAATGCAATGATACGCAAGCCTTTTGCGTATTCGCGAAAAAAAACACATGTTTTCTCTAGTCAAATTGTGGACCTAAAAACTCGTGCCTGGCTTATATTCCCGTTTAGATTGAGTAGATGAAATCCCACGCATGCATCAAGTTAAAGCAAATAGAGCAGAGTGGCCGTATTGGCGAACGTCCCGTGCTTCCATCTGTGCCACCAACACGTTATTTTTTCCATCTAACAGCCACACCAATTATCTCACCCCCTACGTCTCTTTTCTAGACAAAAAGAACACAAAACCATGTTTTATTTCCCTCCATATAACACCCCGTAATACCTTCTGTGACAAAAACGCTACGTCATACTCGTTAAATCTGGAGGAAAGAAGGGCGTCAATGTTACTATTTTGCTGCCAAACACACAAAGCATAGGTTTGGGCGTCAAACCTTTTAGATTATGCGAATCCACAAGACACCACACCAATCTCTGCTAATTTATAGAGGGAACACTCAAATCTCACCATAATATTAGATCGCCCAGATCAATCTTGAACAAGATCCTTGGCAGAAGCACATCAAACAAATTCAATCTTAGGTAAAAGAATAGTATTTTACAATCTGAAAGCTAAGGTGCGTCAAACGAATCAATCCCAAGCAGAACAAGGTAGTATCAAGCGGCCTAGGGGTTGAAGGAAAGGGACATCTTATTGGTAGGAATAATGTCCTCCACATTCAATCCAGGTCTCATTGGTGCATCTAGCATCCTTGGATAGCGTGTGGAGGTGCATCTTCGACGAATCCTTCCGGACTCGGTCGGTGCTGATCTTAGGTGGATCTATTTGGATCCAGTCTTCGTCTCGGTGTTTATAGAGTTGACCCTTCCTATCTACGAGTTTCTTCATCGGTGATGGTTGCTTCTCTGGTGTGTTTGTCCTATGGGACCTTAGCACGACGACTTCATGATGGTCTACTACAATAAAATCTATCAGGCTCCGGTGAGTGAGGGGCGATGATGGTTGCACGCATTTGGCTCGCTCCAGTGTTCCTACTCGTCGCTAGGTGGCCTATGAACCTGGTTGTAATTTTTATTACCTTTCGAGTTCACTACTGCCATGATTGATTATGAATAAATACGAAGTTTCTCTCGCAAAAAGAAGTCCAAAACATTGGTCCCGGGTATTATGAGGGGTGGTGATCCATCTCAAGGACCAAAAGTATACTCTTCATGATCTCTTTTCGTTGTTCTTTTCCTTGTCAAATCGGTTGCTTAAGTTTCCCTGCCGAAAGAATTTCAAAAGTGTCAACGATGACCATGGATTAAAGACCATCGGTCAAATATCCCGTCTTTCTGTTGTAGTAGAATAGTTGACCGCCTACAATTTCATGACGGGCTCCATGGCCTCTGCTCCTTCAGACACTACATGTCCATACCTCAACTCCACCATTGTCGACAACTCCAAGACCCGGCCTTTGGAACGAGAATAGACGCAATCGACAGACAACAAAATTAGAAGAAGCAAGAAGCAAGCTAGATCGAACAATGAGGGATCAAGGGCAGCAAGGAGGAGGAGCAAAACCAGGAGACGGAGGTTGTCTTGAGGTTGGAGAGAGTCGACATCTGGTATAGGGGCGACGCCCCAGCTATGGTGAGACGGTGCCCCTCCTTAATGCCCAACTCCTGCTTGAGGCCATGGCCTAGGTCCGATTTGATTCAATGCTGAGCTTGTACTGCAGCTGCATGGTTTGGCCACGGGGGAGACAGTGCCCAGTGGGGAAGGAGGGAGGAGGTGCAGCAACGGGAGCAGAGAGCAATGGCCAGATTCACTCAATTCCTCATGCTTCCTCCTTACCATGTTTGACTGTCGGAAATGAGCTTCCGGGGAGGAAGGGAATACATACAAAGGAAAGACGGGATACGGGAGCTCAGTGATTTGCTTCCGTTTGAAAAGAATTGTCATAGAAGAAAAATCGTACATCTTTTGGATGAAAAATTAACGTGTTTGGAGCACATACGGGAGCATCGGATGGGAGTGGGCAAGCCCCGTCCCATATTGAGAGGCTTCGTAACGTGGATGAAGCATATGTTGTGCATATGGAGACCGCTGAGGCAATGCCCAAACTCAGAGTCTCCATGTTAGCTGCTTTCGTACTGTACGATCCACTCGTCAATGGCACATCATTTTTCCTCAATCTTCCTGCCATCCCCACATGAGGTAGGGGTCATGTGAAGTTTCTTCCCATCACACATAATCATTGGATGGAGTGCGCTTCAAAATTATCACCGAGACACAAAATACGGAGGCTGTGAGGTCTGATATGGAGGACGCTCCATAAATTATGATGATTTTGATAGGTATGACGACTCTGTTATAGTGCTTTTTGTAGCCTGTGCTCCATATTCCGGTTATTATGCAGTTGTGGAGGATCTGGAGATAATGCTATGTAAAAAACGCCTCATGAGTTGTTTAAAAACATATATTCTCCCTCCGGACGGGTTTAAGAGAGTTAGATGGGGAGACTTGTGACGCCCGGATAATTAGGCTACAGTAATCCTCCGTTAATGATGCCACGTCACCGCAGTTATTGTTGATAATCCCGCGTTAGTTCAAAAACCAATTCAAATTCAAAATTGAATAAAAGGCAAACATCAAAATTTTCAAACTTTAAAACTAAAATGTTTAGGTTGTACCCAATGATGCAGAAGTAATTACGGAGGAGGAACCACACTTTTATAAAATGTTTAAATACTCTTAGACGATTAAAACGGTGGCAAAAACAAATGTTTAAATGAAATTATAATTAATAAAATATTAAACTATTTCATCTAGGGGTTTAAACTTTGGTAACAGAGGTATAATTAGTAATACTAATTTTGGTACAACTTTTATGTTTTTATAAAACTCAGATAAGATGGGACTAAAAATAAAACAGTAAAGAGAAAAATAAATAAAAATAAAAGACTAAACATGATTAAAACAAAAACAAAACAAAGTAAAAGGACCCCCCTAGTTGGGCCTCGGACGTGAGGCTACTCGGCCAGGCCCGGCTAACGCGCGCTACTACTCACATGGCTCGAAACCCTAGCCCTCTCCCCACTACCCCGACCCCACTCTCTCGCTCGCTCCCCTACTCCCCCGATTTCTAGATTGGGGTAAACCACCGACCACATCGTCCTTGGCCTTGCCAGAAGACACTTCGCGCCTCGTCCCGCCTTTGCTTCGCCGGAGCCACCCCATCGCCGGAGCACCTCCTCGTCCTCTTCCCCGTCGGATCGCCCGAGCCCGGAGCCACTCGACCCCGACATCGGCACCTCCCCCGAACGGCGCCGCCCTCCGCCGCCCCCCATCGCCGGCGAGACTGCCGCCACCTCCTCGAGCCCACTGCCTTCCACCTGCAGCTCCCATGTGAGGAACCCCCCCTCCTACCTTCCTTTCCCTCCAACTGTATGGCCACCGCCCATCACTCGCGTGCGTGCACCGGCGCGCACCACGCGCCTCCCCCTGCTCTGGACACTAAGGCCCACGCTCACCATGGCCTCGCCCCGCACCCCGCCGCCTTAGCCGCCTATCCGCGTCGCTGGCACCTGGCCGCGCCGGCCAGGGTCGCCACCATCCCCGCCTCCCAGCACCCCGACCACCCACTGGCCGCCGGCGGCCCTCTCGTGCAACCCCGCACCGGCGCCAGGCCGCGCCCCTCTCTGCCGCCCCTCGCCCCTGCAGCAACCGTCGCCGCTTCTGCTCAGCCCTGCTGCTCGCCTCCTCTGTCGGCGCGCGCTTTGCCCGCCCGTCTTTGCGTCCGCCGTCGCCGGCCACCGCGAACCCCCCTGCCCTTCGCCGTGCGCTCCTCCCACGGTGCCCTATCGGGCGCCAGCAGCGCCCTGTGCCCATTCGCCCGCTGGCGTCCGACCCGTTAAGCCCCCAGGGGCCTATGACAGAGGGGCCCCACCGCCCAGAACGTTTATTAAATAAAAATAATAAGAAATAAAAGTATTAATTAATTAATTAACTAGATTAATTAACTTAATTAATTATGCTTAATTAACCTAATAACTAGTTAACCTAATTAACTCATCATTAATTAGCTAAATGATCCTTGACAGGTGGGACCCACCTGTCAGGTTGACCAGGTCAACGGTCAACGTTGACCGCTGATGTCATGCTGACATCATGTTGATGCATTAATTAATTTTTGAATTAAATTAATTTATTAAATCCAAAAATTGATTAAATCTTTTAAATTTAATATAAAATAAACCGTAGCTCGGATGAAAATACTTTGTACATGAAAGTTGCTCAGGACGACGAGACGAATCGGATACGCAGCCCGCTCATCCACCACACATCCCTAGCATAGAAAACACACAACTTTTCCCCTCCGGTTCATCAGTCCGAAAACGCGAAACTTCGGGGATACTTTCCCGGATGTTTCCCCCCTTCGCCGGCATCACCTAGTACCGCGTTAGGGCATACCTAGCACCCCGTATTGCCTCGTTATGTTTTGTGCTGCTTTGTTTGCTCCGTATTTACTGTTTCTCCCCCCCCCCCTCTTCTTCTCCGGTAGACCCGAGGCCGTGGCGATGTACTTGAAATGCGACTACGGTGTTGTGACCCCTCCTTGTGAGCAACCAGGCAAGCCCCACCTTGATCACGGATATCGCCTATTCCTTCTCTATCTGCTTGCATTAGAGTAGTGTAGCATATTACTGCTTTCGGTTAATCCTATTACGATGCATAGCCTTTGTCATTGTTGCTCTGATTGTTACCCTTACACGCTATCCTCTTGATTAGTATAGGATGCTAGTGTTCCATCGGTGGCCCTACACTCTTGTCCGTCTGCGCCATGCTATACTATCGGGCCGTGATCACTCGAGAGGTGATCATGGGCATATGCTATATACTTTATCTTTGTTACATTACTTATGATACTTTGTTAGGAGATGAAATTTGAAGGGCGGTGGCTCCATCCGGTAGAGGTGGGTGCAGGTTCTGACGGCCCCATTGTTACTTTGTGGCGGGCTGACAGGCGAGTTGAGACCACCTAGGAGAGAGGTGGGCTGGCCTGTCGGCGTCCGCGGATACTTAAAAATAACACGCTTAATGAGTTCTTGGTATTTGATCTGAGTCTGGCCATTTGGTCTATACGCACTAACCAACTACGTGGGAAAGTTATGGGCACTCGACGTCGTGGTATCAGCCGAAGCCTTCGTGACGTCAACGACTGAGCGGCGCGCGCCGGGTTGGACCGCGTAACGTTACTTCCTTTGTAATGGAGGTTGCTAGTGTTGGAAATATGCCCTAGAGGCAATAATAAATTAGTTATTATTATATTTCCTTGTTCATGATAATCGTTTATTATCCATGCTATAATTGTATTGAAAGGAAACTCAGATACATGTGTGGATTCATAGACAACACCATGTCCCTAGTAAGCCTCTAGTTGACTAGCTCGTTAATCAATAGATGGTTACGGTTTCATCACCATGGACATTGGATGTCATTGATAACGGGATCACATCATTAGGAGAATGATGTGATGGACAAGACCCAATCCTAAAGCCTAGCACTAAGATCGTAGTTCGTATGCTAAAGCTTTTCTAATGTCAAGTATCATTTCCTTAGACCATGAGATTGTGCAACTCCCGGATGCCGTAGGAATGCTTTGGGTGTGCCAAACGTCACAACGTAACTGGGTGGCTATAAAGGTGCACTACAGGTATCTCCAAAAGTTTACATTGGGTTGTACGAATCGAGACTGGGATTTGTCACTCCGTGTAAGCGGAGAGGTATCTCTGGGCCCACTCGGTAGGACATCATCATAATGTGCACAATGTGACCAAGGGGTTGATCACGGGATGATGTGTTACGGAGCGAGTAAAGAGACTTGCCGTAACGAGATTGAACAAGGTATCGGTATACCGACGATCGAATCTCGGGCAAGTACAATACCGTTAGACAAAGGGAATTGTATACGGGATCGATTGAGTCCTTGACATCGTGGTTCATCCGATGAGATCATCGTGGAACATGTAGGAGCCAACATGGGTATCCAGATCCCGCTGTTGGTTATTGACGGGAGAACGTCTCGGTCATATGCGCATGGTTCCCGAACCCGTAGGGTCTACACATAAGGTTCGATGGCACGCTAGGGTTATAAAGGAAGTTTGTATGTGGTTGCGAATGTTGTTGAGTCGAGATGAGATCCCGGACGTCACGAGGAGTTCGAGAATGGTCGGAGGTAAAGATTTATATATGGGAAGTCATGTTTTGGTCACCGGAAAAGTTTGGGTTTTATCGGTAACGTCTGGGACCACGGGAGGGTCCTGGGTTCACCAAGTGGGGCCACCGGCCCGGAGGGCTGCATGAGCAAAGTGTGGGAGGGGACCAGCCCCAGGTGGGCTGGTGCGCCCCCCCACAAGGGCCCAAGGCGCCTAGGGTTTGGGGAGGGGGCGCCCCACCTAGCTTGGGGGGCAAGTTTCCCCCTCTCCCCCCCTTGGCCGCCACCCATAGATGGGATTGGGGGCTGCCGCACCCCTTGGGGTGGAAACCCTAGAGGGGGCGCACCCCCTCCCTCTCCCCTATAAATACATGAGGTCTTGAGGGCTGCCAATAGATGAGTTTCACCTCTCCCTGGCGCAGCCCTACCTCTCTCCCTTCTCCTTGGTGCTTGGCGAAGCCTGCAGGATGCCACGCTCCTCCATCACCACCAAGCCGTTGTCAGCGGCTGCTGGATGAGTCTTCCTCAACCTCTCCCTCTCTCCTTGCTGGATCAAGGCGTGGGAGACGTCACCGGGCTGTACGTGTGTTGAACGCGGAGGTGTCGTCCGTTCGGCACTAGGATCTCCAATGATTTGGATCACGACGAGTACGACTCCTTCAACCCCGTTCTCTTGAACGCTTCCGCTTAGCGATCTACAAGGGTATGTAGATGCACTCTCCTTCCCTCGTTGCTAGTTTCTCCATAGATAGATCTTGGTGACACGTAGGAAAATTTTGAATTTACGCTCGTTCCCCAGCGGTGGCATCATGAGCTAGGTCTATTGCGTAGATTCTTTGCACGAGTAGAACACAAAGTAGTTGTGGGCGTTGATGATGTTCAATATGCTTATCGTTACTAGTCCAATCTTGTTTCGACGGTATTGTGGGATGAAGCGGCCCGGACCGACCTTACACGTACACTTACGTGAGGCGAGTTTCCACCGAATCGACATGCACTTGGTGCATAAGGTGGCTAGCGGGTGCCGATCTCTCCCACTTTAGTCGGAACGGATTCGATGAAAAGGGTCCTTATGAAGGGTAAATAGCAATTGGCATATCACGTTGTGGTTTTGCGTAGGTAAGAAATGTTCTTGCTAGAAACCCAAAGCAGCCACGTAAAACATGCAACAACAATTAGAGGACGTCTAACTTGTTTTGCAGGGTATGTTATGTGATGTGATATGGCCAAGAAGAATGTGATGAATGATATGTGATGTATGAGATTGATCATGTTCTTGTAATAGGAATCACGACTTGCATGTCGATGAGTATGACAACCGGCAGGAGCCATAGGAGTTGTCTTTATTTATTGTATGACCTGCGTGTCATTGAACAAACGCCATGTAATTATTTTACTTTATTGCTAACCGGTAGCCATAGTAGTAGAAGTAATAAGTTGGCGAGACAACTTCATGGAGACACGATGATGGAGATCATGATGATGGAGATCATGGTGTCATGCGCCGGTGATGATGATGATCATGGAGCCCCTAAGATGGAGATCAAAGGAGCAAAATGATATTGGCCATATCATGTCACTATTTGATTGCATGTGATGTTTATCATGTTTATGCATCTTATTTGCTTAGAACAACGGTAGTAAATAAGATGATCCCTCATTAAAATTTCAAGAAAGTGTTCCCCTAACTGTGCACCGTTGCGAAAGTTAAATCGTTTGAAGCACCACGTGATGATCGGGTGTGATAGATTCTTACGTTCACATACAACGGGTGTAAGCCAGATTTACACGCATAAAACACTTAGGTTAACTTGACGAGCCTAACATGTATGCAGACATGGCCTCGGAACACAAGAGACCGAAAGGTCGAGCATGAGTCGTATGGAGGATACGATCAACATGAAGATGTTCACCGATGATGACTAGTCCGTCTCACGTGATGATCGGACACGGCCTAGTTGACTCGGATCATGTAATCACTTAGATGACTAGAGGGATGTCTATCTGAGTGGGAGTTCATGAGATGAACTTAATTATCCTGAACATAGTCAAAAGATCTTTGTAAATTATGTCGTAAGCTCGCGCTTTAGTTCCACTGTTCAGATATGTTCCTAGAGAAAATATAGTTGAAAGTTGACAGTAGCAATTATGCGGACAGTAGAAAGCTTATGTCCTTAATGCACCGCTTAGTGTGCTGAACCCCAATCGTCGTCTATGGATGTTGCGAACATCAGACATACACGTTTTGATAACTGCGTGATAGTTCAGTTAAACGGTTTAGAGTTGAGGCACCAAAGACGTTTTTCGAAACGTCGCGGAGCATATGAGATGTTTCGAGGGCTGAAATTGGGATTTCAGGCTCGTGCCAATGTCAAGAGGTATAAGACCTCCGACAATTCTCTTAGCCTGCAAATTAAGGGAGAAGAAGCTCAATCGTTGAGCTTGTGCTCAGATTGTCTGAGTGCAACAATCACTGGAATCGAGTGGGAGTTGATCTTCCGGATGAGATAGTGATGATTCTCCAAAGTCATTGCCACCAAGCTGCTAGAGCTTCATGATGAACTATAACATATCAGGGATAGATATGATGATCCTTGAGGTATTCACGATGTTTGACACCGCGAAAGTAGAGATCAAGAAGGAGCATCAATTGTTGATGGTTGGTAAAACCACTAGTTTCAAGAAGGGCAAGGGCAAGAAGGGACACTTCATGAAATGGCAAATCAGTTGCTGCTCTAGTGAAGAAACCCAAGGTCGAACCCAAACCCGAGACTAAGTGCTTCTGTAATAAGGGGAACAACCCTTTGGAGCAGAATTACCCTAGATACCGGTAGATAAGAAGGTGGCAAGGTCGATAGAAGTATATTGGATATACATTATGTTAATGTGTACTTTACTAGTACTCCTAGTAGCACCAGTGGTATTAGATACCGGTTCGGTTGCTAAGTGTTAGTAACTTTCGAAATAAAAGCTACGGAATAAGCGGAGACTAGCTAAAGGTGAAGTGACGATACGTGTTGGAAGTGTTTCCAAGGTTGATGTGATCAAGCATCATGCGCTCCCTCTACCATCAAGATTAGTATTAAACCAGAATAATTGTCATTTGGTGATTGCGTTGAGCATAGACATGATTGGATCATGTCTATCATAATCTGATTATTCATTTAAGGAGAATAATGGTTACTCTATTTATTTGAATAATACCTTCAATGGTCTTGCACCTAAAGGAATGGTTTATTGAATCTCGATCGTAGTGATATACATTTTCATGCCAAAAGATATAATATAGTACCACTTACCTGTGGCACTGCCATGTAAGTCATATTGGTATAAAACGCATGAAGAAGCTCCATGGTGATGGATCTTTGGACTCACTCGTTTTTTGAAAAGTTTGAGACATGCGGACCATGTCTATTGGTGTATACGCATGATGAAACTCCATGCAGATGGGTCATTTGGACTCACTTGATTTTGAATCACTTGAGATATGCAAATCATACCACATGGACAAGATGACTGAAAAACCTCGGTTTCAGTAAGATGGAACAAGATAGCAACTTGTTGGAAGTAACACATTTTGATGTGTGCAATCCAATGAGTCTTTGAGGCATGCTGATGAATGTCGTTATGTTCTTACTTCACGGATGATTTAAGTAGAATCTTGTTGTATTTACTTAATGAAACACAAGTCTGAATTATTGAATGGTTCAAGTAATTTCAGAGTGAAGTTGAAGATCATCGTGACAAGAGGATAAAATGTCTATGATATGATCATAGAGATGAGTATCTGAGTTCTGAGAGCTTTCGCGCATAATTAAGACATTGTGGAAATTGTTTCACAATTAATACCGCTTTGGAACACCATAGTTTGATGGTGAGTCCGAACATCATACTTGCACCCTATTGGATATGGTGCGTACCATGATGTCTCTCATCGAATTACCACTATCGTTTATGGGTTAGGCATTAGAGACAACCACATTCACTTTAAATAGGGCACCACGTAATTCCGTTGAGATGACACCGTATGAACTATGGTTTAGAGAAACCTAAGCTCTCATTTCTTAAAAGTTTGGGGCTATGACGCTTATGTGAAAAAGTTTCAGGTTGATAAGCTCGAACCCAAAGCGGATAAGATGCATCTTCATAGGACACCCAAAACAGTTGGGTATACCTCCTAATTCAGATCCGAAAGCAATAGGGATTGTTTCTTGAATTGGGTCCTTTCTCGAGGAAAAGTTTGTCTCGAAAAGTTGAGTGGGAGGATGGTGGAGACTTGATGAGGTTATTGAACCGTCACTTCAACTAGTGTGTAGCAGGGCACAGGAAGTTGTTCCCGTGGCACCAACACCAATTGAAGTAGAAGCTTATGATAGTGATCATGAAGTTTCGGATCAAGTCACTAACGTACCTCGTAGGGTGACGAGGATGTGTACTACTTCAGAGTGGTACGCAATCCTGTCTTAGAGGTCATGTTGCTAGACAACAATGAACCTACGAGCTATGGAGAAGCGATGGTGGGCCCGGATTCCGATGAATGGCTCGAGGCCATAAAATCCGAGAAAGGATCCATGACTTTGGAAGAAATACTTGATGGTCGTAAGGCCGTTGAGTAAAGATGGATTTTAAAAGGAAGACAGACAATGATGGTAAGTATCACCATCAAGAAAGCTCGACTTGTCGTTAAAGATGTTTTCCGACAAGTTCAAGGAGTTGACTACGGTGAGGCTTTCTCACTGTAGCGATGCTAAGAGTTTGTTGGAAATGGATTAGCGATTCTTTGCATTATTTATGAAATCTTGCAAATAGAATGTCAAAACATTGTTTCCTCGACAGTTTTCTTGAGGAAAGGTTGTATGTGATACAACGGAAGGTTTTGACAATCTCAAGAACGCTAACGAATATGCAAAACTCCAGCAATCCTTCTAAGGACTGGAGTAAGCATCTCGGAGTTGGAATGTGCGCTTTGATGAGATGATCAAAGATTTTGGGTTTATACAAAGTTTATGAGAAACTTGTATTTCCAAAGAAGTGAGTGGGAGCACTATAGAATTTCGATGAGTATATGTTGTTGACATATTGATGATCAGAAATGATGTAGAATTTTCTGTAAAGCATATAGGGTTATTTGAAAAGTGTTTTTCAAGTGAAAACCTGGATTAAGCTACTTGAACATTGAGCATCAAGATCTATGAAGATAGATAAAAAACGCTTAATGGTACTTTCAAATGAGCATATACCTTGACATGATCTTGAAGGTGTTCAAGATGGATCAGTCAATGAAGGAGTTCTTGCCTGAGTTGTAAGGTATGAAGTTAAGACTTAAAGCTCGACCACGGCAGAAAAGAGAGAAAGGACGAAGGTCGTCCCCTATGCTTTAGATGTAGGCTCTATAGTATGCTATGTTGTGTGCCGCACCTGATGTGTGCCTTGCCACATGTCTGGCAAGAGGGTACAAAGGTGATCAAAGAATGGATCATTGGACAGCGGTCAGAATTGTCCTTGGAGTAAATAAGGACATGTTTCTCGATTATGGAGGTGATAAAGAGTTCGGCGTAAAGGGTTACGTCGATGCAAGCTTTAACACCTATCCGAAAGTGACTCGAGTAGCAAACTAGATACACGTATAGTGGAGCAACCATTTGGAATAGCTTCAAGTGGAGCGTAGAAGCAGCATTTACAATATGACTTAAAGATTTGCGAAGTACATACGGATCTCAATGTTGCAGACCCGTTGACTAAAACTTCTCTCACAAGCAAAACATGATCAAACACCAGAACTCATTGAGTCTTAATCACATGATGATGTGAACTAGTTTAATGACACTAGTAAACTCTTTGGATGTTGGTCACATGGCGATGTGACGTGTGAGTGTTAATCACATGGTGATGTGAACTAGATTATTGACTCTAGTGCAAGTGGGAGACTGTTGGAAATATGCCCTAGAGGCAATAATAAATTAGTTATTATTATATTTCCTTGTTCATGATAATCGTTTATTATCCATGCTATAATTGTATTGAAAGGAAACTCAGATACATGTGTCGATTCATAGACAACACCATGTCCCTAGTAAGCCTCTAGTTGACTAGCTCGTTAATCAATAGATGGTTACGGTTTCCTGACCATGGACATTGGATGTCATTGATAACGGGATCACATCTTTAGGAGAATGATGTGATGGACAAGACCCAATCCTAAAGCCTAGCACTAAGATCGTAGTTCGTATGCTAAAGCTTTTCTAATGTCAAGTATCATTTCCTTAGACCATGAGATTGTGCGACTCCCGGATGCCGTAGGAATGCTTTGGGTGTACCAAACGTCACAACGAATCGGGTGGCTATAAAGGTGCACTACGGTATCTCCGAAAGTGTCTGCATTGGGTTGTACGAATCGAGGCTGGATTTGTCACTCCGTGTAAGCGGAGAGGTATCTCTGGGCCCACTCGGTAGGACATCATCATAATGTGCACAATGTGACCAAGGGGTTGATCATGGGATGATGTGTTACGGAGCGAGTAAAGAGACTTGCCGTAACGAGATTGAACAAGGTATCGGTATACCGACGATCGAATCTCGTGCAAGTACAATCTTTATGAACAAAGGGAATTGTATACGGGATCGATTGAGTCCTTGACATCGTGGTTCATCCGATGGGATCATCGTGGAACATGTGGGAGCCAACATGGGTATCCATATCCGCTGTTGGTTATTGACCGGAGAACGTCTCGGTCATGTGCATGGTTCCCGAACCCGTAGGGTCTACACATAAGGTTCGATGGCGCTAGGGTTATAAAGGAAGTTTGTATGTGGTTACCGAATGTTGTTCGGAGTCCGGATGAGATCCAAGACGTCACGAGGAGTTAGGAATGGTGGGAGGTAAAGATTTATATATGGGAAGTCTGTTTTGGTCACCGGAAAAGTTTCGGGTTTTATCGGTAGCGTCTGGGACCACCGGAGGGTCCCGGGTCCACCAAGTGGGGCCACCGGCCCGGAGGGCTTCATGGGCCAAGTGTGGGAGGGACCAGCCCAGGGTGGGCTGGTGCGCCCACAAGGGCCCAAGGCACCTAGGGTTTGGGGAGGGGCGCCCACCCAGCTTGGGGGCAAGTTTCCTCTCCCCCTTGGCCGCCACCCATAGATGGGATTGGGGCTGCCGCACCCTTGGGGTGGAAACCCTAGAGGGGCGCACGCCTCCCTCTCCCTATAAATACATGAGGTCTTGAGGGCTGCCAATAGATGAGTTTCACCTCTCCTGGCGCAGCCCTACCTCTCTCCTTCTCCTCTCCCGGTGCTTGGCGAAGCCTGCAGATTGCCACGCTCCTCCATCACCATCAAGCCATTGTGCTGCTGCTTTGGACGGAGTCTTCCTCAACCTCTTCCTCTCTCCTTGCTGGATCAAGGCGTGGGAGGCGTCACCGGGCTGTGCGTGTGTTGAACGCGGAGGTGCCGTCTGCTCGGCACTAGGATCTCCGATGATTTGGATCACGGCAGTGCGACTCCTTCAACCCCGTTCTCTTGAACGCTTCCGCTTAGCGATCTACAAGGGTATGTAGATGCACTCTCCTTCCCCTCGTTGCTAGTTTCTCCATAGATAGATTTTGGTGACACGTAGGAAAATTTTGAATTTCTGCTACGTTCCCCAACAGCTAGGTCTGCTCTCCGGCCGCGGACGCAATGTGCAGGTGTGCAATGGGCGATGGGCCCAGACCGCTGCGCGCATAGGATTTAGACCAGCGTGCTGACCTCTCTGTTGTGCCTAGGTGGGGCTGCGACGTGTTGATCTTACGCGGCCGGGCATGACCCAGAAAAGTGTGTCCAGTCAAATAGGATCGAGCGTGTTGGGTTATGTGGTGCACCCCTGCAGGGAAGTTTATCTATTCGAATAGTTGTGTCCCTCGGTAAAAGGACGACCCGGAGTTGTACCTTGACCTTATGACAACTAGAACCGGATACTTAATAAAACACACCCTTTCAAGTGCCAGATACAACCCGGTGATCACTCTCTCACGGGGCGACGAAGAGGAGGATCACCGGGTAGGATTGTGCTATGCGATGCCACTTGGTGAACTTACCATCTACTCTCTTCTACATGCTGCAAGGTGGAGGTGGCCTGAAGCGTAGTCTTCGACAGGATTAGCTATCCCCCTCTTATTCTGGCATTCTGCAGTTCAGTCCACCGATATTGCCCCTTTACACATACACCCATGCATATGTAGTGTAGATCCTTGCTTGTGAGTACTTTGGATGAGTACTCGCGGTTGTTTTTCTCCCTCTTTCCCCCCTTTCCCTTCTACGGTTGTCGCAAATCAGATGTCGGAGCCAGTGAGCTAGACGCCACCGTCGACGGCGACTCCTACTACATCGGAGGTGCCTACTACTACATTCGGGCGGCGGCGACGACCGGGTGAGTAGTTTAGGAGGATCCCGGAAGGAGGCTGCGCCTCTTTCGATCTGTATCCCGGTTTATGCTTGCCTTCTTAAGGCAAACTTTTTAACTTATGTCCGTACTCAGATATTGTTGCTTCGGCTGACTTCGTCTATGATCGAGCACTTGTATTCGAGCCCTCGAGGCCCCTGGCTTGTATTATGATGCTTGTATGACTTATTTATGTTTTTATAGTTGTGTTATGATATCTTCCCGTGAGTCCCTGATCTTGATCGTACACGTTTCCGTGCATGATTAGTGTATGATTGAATCGGGGGCGTCACAAGTTGGTATCGGTATTTGCTGTAGGAATCCCCCTTCCACACTCCTTGGCCGAAGTTGAGTCTAGACATTACAAAACTTTTACTAACATGGATGTGTGTCTTACGGGCCCACGTCGCCATTTGGTGGTACTAGGATCTTTTACTCCTCGATCCTTACTCTGGGACTCTGATCTCTCTTCTATTCATGTTAAATGATTTTACTAAATCTGATTCTAGGTTCTCGTAACTACTTCTCCCGGAGAGCCCCTTATCACAGATGACCGCCTACTGCACCCGGAGATTTTGAAGATACTCTTCGATCATTCCCGGGACTCTTGTGCCCTCTACCTTTTCAATTCCCTATTAGTGATGTATCCATATGGATAACGACATACACTCGTTGTCCATACAATTACTATGAGTTTCTCTTGTTATTACAAGATGCATCGAATTGCTCTCCGACTCTTAAGAATCCCTTGTACCACTGCCTTGTAGTTCCTTGCCGCAGAAATACCCATACGGATAATTCCTCGCACTTATCGAGTATCCACTCATTCCCAGTTGTTTTTGTGTTCCGCAAAAGACTTCGAAATACTATTTGATCTTTCAAAAATCCTCAACAGCCTGTTATTCTGGGCATTCTTGCATACTTGCATTCCGGTTAATTCCTTTGGTCTAGCAATTTACTTTAAAAAAATCTTTGTGATTGTCATTCTGATACTTTTGATTCAACTTGTGTGTGAATGCACACAATCATCATTTGTTCCCTGGAATTCATCCTTTCAATTCAGACGTCATTCCAGACATGAGCTGGATCTCGACCAATCAAATTACTGCCGATTTTATCCCTAAGTTTACTCAACTTATCCATCCTTAATCAGAGCGTTTGTTCTAAGCCCTTGATTTGAAAATCACAATTCCTTTGCATTTGAGCTCTGGATTAGTCAGTTGTATCTATAGTCCAATGCCTTTGCATTGTTATTTCCTCTGTTTGTGTGCCGATGCTCACATCAGTCCTATTATGGACCGGCAGATCCTTTCTTGGATTTTATCCAACAACGTCCTTCATATTCAATAACCTTGTGAGCCTTCCTTCGGATACATAATGCCTTTGGTAAATTGTATCCTCTGCTTTGTCAACCATGCTCTGCTTTTGAGCTTGTGTTATTTACTCCTGAAGTGCTGGTATACGTTCCAAAGAGGCCCCGATGGGTTGGACATATGCCTTTTCTAATCTGTGTGATCCCGGAAACTACTACGGGTCATACTCTACTAGTGTTATGTCAGATAAAATTTCAAAACCACAACTTCGTTGAAGGCGAGAAGTGAATGAAAGGTTATGCATTAAAGAAGTGGGAGTCGACCTTGAACTTTGTGTTCATGCCCATGGACACGATGTAGATCCTATCATGGAAGCTTCTTGTAATGATAAAATATTTCCTTGATAACTAAAATCTGGTATCTGTTAATTGATCCTTTGCAACCGTGGTTCCGACCATGATTGTTCTTCTTTGATCCCATTTCTCGGACAAGTTAAAATATTTGTCGTGTACAGATCAATGCGTCTGCCCGACCTCTATTATGATCTACCTTCGAGTATTACCCCTGGTATCTCGAGGATATCATGCCATTGCTCTACATCTTATGAAATTTTGATGAAGTACTACCTTTCCCGGTCGTTGTCACTTCATGGGTGCTGGGTTGTTGGTCAACTCAAAACACCGATAAGTGAATCGGTTCCGCACTCCGAATCAATAACTCCAAGTAATTTTCGTTGCTTACGAGTTTATTAATCCTTCAAGCCATTCCTAACCTGATCGGCTATATCATTATCTTGTAAACTTTTAACTATGCTACCTGGTCCATCTTCTCGGAGCACAATTTTTGACGATGAGCTGAGCTTATGTCAATTTTACTCATTATATCATTTCGCCTTGAACAGCAAGCTTGATTTCGAGTTTGTGTCGTGGATCCAATAACCTTTCGCTTCATCATTCCTTTGACTTGATGTCGCCGCTGATTGATTAGATCTTCATGAAATCTCTCGACAAATGTGTCGTGATCATCATCAACCTTATGAGCTCTTCCAGGATATCAATCGGATTCATGAAGAGAAATACCATCCTTGCCCTCGATGAGTTGTGTTATCATCGGCCACTTTATTGCCTTCCCTCTAACACAAACTTGTTTGTGTTTTGTGTTGTACCTTGAGATCCTTGCTATCCAACTTATGTTATGTTCTACCTTGGAGTATTACCATCTTTTATGTCAAGAAGGTTGTGAGAGTTTCACCACCTCTTAAGAATTCTTGATATAGTAATACTTCTCGCCATCTCCGTTCATATCTTGGTCCGCTGTTGATTCTAACCAGGATACCAGCCATTTAACTATGATGTGTGAATCCAAAATTACTAGCAACCTTATTGCTTGTAAGATAATGAACGATAGTTTCATTCTTTGTGCATTGGTTATCGAATCACCATTCTAACATCAGTCATGCTACATAAGCCCATATTTTGGCTGCACCTTTCAACTGATGTTTAATTGGGTATGTTTTCCTCGAGCATATCTCACTATATCATTTGATCTGACAAATGCTATCTCCTTGTTCACATAATTGTGGAAACCCATCCTTTGAATTCCCGATGAATTGTTGTTGAGTCCATCAGCCACCTCCTCATCCTCTCCTTGGTTTACTGATGAACTCTTGTTTCAGAACTCGCTTCCATAGTTCATTCCCGAGAATCTTACAGTGTCATTCTGTCAATTTGTGTTGTACCTTTCTTCTCAGACATCCTGAGTCTGAGGTATCCTGACACCAATCAGATCTGAATCTCGGTCAGAAATGATGGTTGGAACATTTATCCAAGAGTTATAATGTTGGTCTTACATGACCCGGTAAGGTGATGTCATGCCTAGCACACCTGATTGGAGGACTATTGTTATAGTTTCCTTTTCAGCAAGGTTGTCCATTCTTCCATGAGGAAATTGTAAAACTTATTCTACAAGTTGTTCCTGATGGATCCTTTGTGCATCCAAATTCTGAACCTTAATTGATGACCATGTCAATGCTATCTCGAAGCATGTCTGTGGTAATCCAGTTTTCAATAAGAGCATTTGAAGCACAATGCTAAATTTTCTTTATCATTTATCCTGACACCGTTGCATGGGTATTGTCATGAAATTTCTCTCCCCTTGCCTAAAGGGTTTTCTACATTATATCATGTCATGGATATCACGCTCTGCTTATCATTGGGAAGGATATACCCCTGAAATATCTGATAATCATATTTTCCTGTCCATTATTTGGTTTAACCTTTCTTGTGATCTATATGGTCTAAGCAGTAATATTCTCCTGCTTATGTAAACACCTCGGTGTACAATTCTGTCAGCAAGACCCTATTACTATTGTTGATGACATCCCGGTAGCCACCGATAGACGAGAACTTTGCCTATTGGTCCGCCTCGTTTCAACGAGCAGGAAAATGGTTCTCTTCCTCTCTTGCCCTTGGTACCAACGTTGTTGCCGACATAACTGACATGGTACTCTCTGACATGCCTTGCTATCATGACCGTGCAAGATGTCACTGCTCCTATTTAAAAAAACACATGGTGGGCCCATAACCCACATTTCCAAAGGATCGAAACCTGACTCTCCTGTACACCCTGTTGTCAGAGTTATTCCTCACGCTTGGCTTCGTGTGTAATTCGCGAGCCACCTTCCTAGTGACCTATTCTGGTATGAGACGCAATACTTATTCTCGTGCCCTGAAACCCTTTCACCTTCTAATTGGGCTCGAACGATTGCCTATCCGCTTGATACTTCTTACTATACCCTCTTGCTTGGCTCTTGATGTGTTTCATTTGACCAACTCGAGAGATACCCCTGTGTTCATTCATGGGTAACCCCCAATGGTTAACCCTTATAGCATTCTATCATTGTCGAACTGCCCCTTACCTATTCGTAAGTACGAGACATCCCTCGAAGAAAGGATGCGACTTCGTCAAGATGGCCTGAAGTAGAGAAATGAAGACATCAACGACAGGGATCAACTTCTTCGCGAAGAGCAAGCCAGGATGAGAAGACCCGCTAGATCCGTAACCAAAACCTTTCCCCCCTTCACTACCTCTTAAATCTCGGGACGAGATTTCTTGTAGTGGAGGAGAATTGTGACGCCCAGATAAGTAGGCTACAGTAATCCCCCGTTAATGATGCCACATCACCGCAGTTACTGTTGATAATCCCGCATTAGTTCAAAAACCAATTCAAATTCAAAATTGAATAAAAGGCAAACATCAAAATTTTCAAACTTTAAAACTAAAATGTTCGGGTTGTGCCCAATGATGCAGAAGTAATTATGGTGGAGGAGCCACACTTTTATAAAATGTTTAAATACTCTTAGACGATTAAAACGGTAGCAAAAATAAATGTTTAAATGAAATTATAATTAATAAAATGTTAAACTATTTCATCTAGGGGTTTAAACTTTGGTAACAGAGGTATAATTAGTAATACTAATTTTGGTACAACTTTTATGTTATTATAAAACTCAGATAAGATGGGACTAAAATAAAAACAGTAAAGAGAAAAATAAATAAAAAGAAAAGACTAAACATGATTAAAACAAAAACAAAACAAAGTAAAAGGACCCGCCCCTTCATTTGGGCCTCGGCCCGGCCAGACTCTTGAGCCGGGCCTGCCCAACCGCGCCCGCTACTAACCCCCCCGGGCTCCAGAACCCCTCGCCCCTCTCCCCCACTACCCCCGACCCCCACTCTCTCTCGCTCGCTCCCCCCACTCCCCCCCCCCCCGATTTCTAGATCGGGGCAAACCACCCCGACCACATCGTCCCTGATGCCACCGCCGCACACCGTCGCCGCCTCGTCCCGCCTCTGCTTCGCCGAAGCCACCCCGTCGCCGAAGCACCTCCTCGTCCTCTTCCCCGTCGGATCGCCCGAGCAGACCGCTCAACCAGCGTCGGCACCTCCCCGAGCAGGCGCCGCCCTCTGCCGCCCCCATCACCGTGAGGCCGCCGCCACCTCCTCGAGCCCACTGCCTTCCCCCTGCAGCTCCCATATGAGGAACCCCCCCTCCTACCCTCCTTTCCCTCCAACTGTATGGCCACCACCCATCACTCACGCGCGTGCACTTGCGCGCACCACGCGCCTCCCCTGCTCTGGACACTAAGTCCCACGCTCACCGTGGCCTCGCCCCACACCCCGCCGCCATAGCCGCCTATCCGCGTCGGCGCTTTGGCCGCGCCGGCAGTCGCCACCATCCCGCCTCCCGGCACCCGACCACCCTTGGCGTGGCTCCCTCTCGTGCAACCACTTGGCGCCGACCGCGCCCTCTCTGCCCTCGCCCTGCGACAGCCGTCGCGCTTCTGCTCAGCCCTTCGCTTTCGCCTCCTCTCTGTCGGCAGCGCCACTTTGCTTCGCCCGTGCCGCGCCATCCGCCGTCGCCGGCCACCGCGAACCCCCCTGCCCTTCGCCGTGCGCTCCTCCCGCGGTGCCTTGTGGGCGCCAGCAACGCCCTGTGCCCATTCGCCCGCTAGCGCCCGACCCGTTAAGCCCCCAGGGGCCTATGATAGAGGGGCCCTACCGCCCCAGAACGTTTATTAAATAAAAATAATAAGAAAAAATATATTAATTAATTAATTAACTAGATTAATTAACTTAATTAAGTATGCTTAATTAACCTAATAACTAGTTAACCTAATTAACTACTGTTAATTAGCTAAACAGTCCCTGACAGGTGGGATCCATCTGTCAGGTTGACCAAGTCAACGGTCAACGTTGACTGCTGATGTCATGCTGACATCATCCTGATGCATTAATTAATTTTCGAATTAAATTAATTTATTAAATCTAAAAATTGATTAAATCTTTTAAAATTAATATAAAATAAACCGTAGCTCGGATGAAAATACTTTGTACATGAAAGTTGCTCAGGATGACGAGACGAATTTGGATACGCAGCTTGTTCGTCCGCCACACATCCCTAGCATAGCAAACACGCAACTTTTCCCCTCCGGTTCATCTGTCCGAAAACGCGAAACTTCGAGGATACTTTCCCGGATGTTTCCCCCCTTCGCCGACATCACCTAGTACCGCGTTAGGGCATACCTAGCACCGCGTATTGCATCGTTATGTTTTGTGATGCTTTGTTTGCTCCGTATTTATTGTTTCTTCCCCCCCCCCCCCCTTCTTCTCCGGTAGACCCCGAGACCGGCGCTGATGCCACTGAGTACGACTACGGTGTTAACGACCCCTCTTTCTTGCCAGAGCAACCAGGCAAGCCCCCCCTTGATCACCAGATATCACCTATTCCTTCTCTATAATGCTTGCATTAGAGTAGTGTAGCATGTTACTGCTTTCGGTTAATCCTATTCTGATGCATAGCATGTCATTGTTGCTACATTTGTTACCCTTACATTATCCCTCTTGATTAGTATAGGATGCTAGTATTCCATCAGTGGCCCTACACTCTTGTCCATCTGCCATGCTATACTACTGGGCCGTGATCACTCGGGAGGTGATCACGGGCATATGCTATATACTTTATATTGTTACATTACTTATGATATTGTTCAGGAGATGAAATTTGAAGGCGGTGGCCCCATCCCTAGAGAGGTGGGCATGGGTTCTGACGCCCCGATTGTTACTTTGTGGCGGAGGCTGACAGGGCAGGTTGAGACCACCTAGGAGAGAGGTGGGCACGGCCTGGTCGGCGTCATGGATACTTAAAAATAACATGCTTAACGAGTTCTTGGTATTTGATCCGAGTCTGGCTATTTGGTCTATACGCACTAACCAACTACGTGGAAAAGTTATGGGCACTCGACGTCGTGGTATTAGCCGAAGCCTTCGTGACGTCAGCGACTGACCCGCGCGCGCCGGGTTGGACCGTGTAACGTGACTTCCTTTGTAATGGATGTTGCTAGAGTGCGCTCTACGGCGCGTCGCATAGCGTTCGGTGTGCAATGGGCGATGGGCCCAGACCCCTGCGCGCATAGGATTTAGACCGGCGTGCTGACCTCTCTGTTGTGCCTAGGTGGGGCTGCGACGTGTTGATCTTACGCGTCCGGACATGACCCAGAAAAGTGTGTCCGGCCAAATGGGATCGAGCGTGTTGGGTTATGTGGTGCACCCCTGCAGGGAAGTTTATCTATTCGAATTGTCGTGTCCCTCGATAAAAGGACGACCTGGAGTTGTACCTTGACCTTATGACAACTAGAATCGGATACTTAATAAAACACACCCTTTCAAGTGCCAGATACAACCCGGTGATCACTCTCTCACAGGGCGACGAGGAGGAGGATCGTCGGGTAGGATTATGCTATGCGATGCTACTTGGTGAACTTACCATCTACTCTCTTCTACATGCTGCAAGGTGGAGGTGGCCTGAAGCGTAGTCTTCGAGAGGATTAGCTATCCCCCTCTTATTCTGGCATTCTGCAGTTCAGTCCATCGATATTGCCCCTTTACACATACACCCATGCATATGTAGTGTAGATCCTTGCTTGCGAGTACTTTGGATGAGTACTCACGGTTGCTTTTCTCCCTCTTTCCCCCCTTTCCCTTCTACCTGGTTGTCGCAACCAAATGATGGAGCCCAGGAGCTAGACGCCACCGTAGACGACGACTCCTACTACACCGGAGGTGCCTACTACTACATTCAGGCCGCTGACGATGACCAGGAGTAGTTTAGGAGGATCCCAGGCAGGAGGCATGCGCCTCTTTCGATCTGTATCCCAGTTTATGCTAGCCTTCTTAAGGCAAACTTGTTTAACTTATGTATGTACTCAGATATTGTTGCCTGGCGACTCGTCTATGATCGAGCACTTGTATTCGAGCCCTTGAGGCCCTGGCTTGTATTATGATGCTTGTATGACTTATTTATGTTTTTAGAGTTGTGTTGTGATATCTTCCCGTGAGTCCCTGATCTTGATCTTACACGTTTGCGTGCATGATTAGTGTACGATTGAATCGGGGGCGTCACAAGACTGGTCCTCCCTTTGAGTTTATTCAAGTGTTAATGAGTGACTTACATCCCCATGGGAGGGCTTACATAGCCTAGGGTTCCTTTACAAATGACCAATTCCACCCTCGAAGTAAGGAGATGGGAGGGTGGAGCTAGATAGTTTTTCGTCCTTGGCCCATGTGCCTCTAGTTGGGCTAGGAGGTGGGTTGAACCCCACTAAAGGGGAATCCCTACAACATGCAGAAGCTTGCTAGCTTGGGCCTTGGCCTCTTTGCTTTCTTGCCTTCACTTTTGACTTATTTTTCATGCGGTCTTTTTTCCTTTGACTTATTGACCGTGAAGACTTCCTTGAACTTTTGTTGACTCAGGTGGCTTGATTATGGTTGACTGCTTTGACTCTCTTTCACTGATCTTGACTTGTGTTGATTGCCCATGTGGCAATGCCATTAGGATAGGGGGTATCTTAAGTAGTATTGATTCATTACTACAACAAATAGAATCCCAACTAAGTGGTTAAACTGCATGTTGGAGACCACATATACTTTACCAAGGGGAAAGTGTGTGTTAATGAAAATTTGAATTTGCCTATATTCATTGAAGAAAATCCCATATAATGGCGGAGATTCATTAGTACAATAATAAGAAATGTCATTTTTAGGTTATGTGTTAGTTTGCTTATACTCATTGGATCTGCATGATACTTCTAATCTTTGTGCAAAATTAATGTATTTATTTTAACATTTCACACAAGTTAATATTGTTATGAAAATTTTAAAAATGTGAACTCCCAAGATAATAGCATCCGGAGTCGGTATCTTAGAAGAGATGGGAGCCATAGGGCATCTCCAACGCCGACCCGCAAATTTCCTCCCATATCCGTCCAAGGACTAGGGGACCAATCCGCGGACACAGATGCAGGAACTGGTCATCCAAAGTTGCATGCATACATTTCCACCACTGTTTGAACTAAATGGACGAAATTCGTTATATTTTGGACATTTTTTAACTAAAAACTATACCAGACTAAGTAAAACTAGTTTACGGCCAGCGTCGACGAATATACATTCACATGACACGGATGCCCTTAAGTAGTCTATGGCCGGCTGCGGCGGATCTCCATTGTCTTCCCCATGTCCGGCAGCCCTCTCATCGGACTGATGTGAGCCTCGAAGGTATATGATTCAGCACAAACGACAACTCACTTCCCAATGTTCGACAGCGCCACTCATCGGAGTGGCATCGCCATATGCTTCAGCTAGAGGGAAATGGCGCCCTCCGCGTCCGTGAAGCACGGATCAAGGCTGGTTTGGGGGCGGGGGATGAAGGTGGCCTGCAATAGGGCAGGACACCGGCTGTGTACGCTGGCGTTGCCTCAGTGATGACCTTCATGGGACCCAAGAGGCGGCGGCCTCTCATGTTCTACTTCTCCTTGATGATGGCAGCGGGTGCAGACGTTTTGGCTGCTGCCTCGTCGATCTCCGTGAAGCTGGCTTCTTTCTCCGTCGGCAGGGCATGGTTACGCGAATGTTCGCGGCTGTTGCAGGCATAGGAGGAGCGGTACGACACGATGTCGTCCACGGCAGCCACGATGCTTGTGCCGTCGTGCTTCACCGCGTGTTGGCTTGGAGCGGTGAGTTGTTGAAGGACGCAACGCTTGGAGCTTCTGCCTCCATGAGCTAGTCTGCAGCGGCCTAGAGCGTCGTGGGAGGTGAAGCAGATAGTTGCCTGGCTCAATGGGCCACCCAACCGGCTTTTGTGCCAGAGAACTCCTCACCCTGCTTGCTGGATGCCATGAAGATTGTGGAGAAAATGGCGTAAGGAGGAGATGAGAACGGAGTGTGGTGTCATTTTTGCCCTGCGTCTGGCATCGTTTAAATAGCGGGCAGAGGGCCGGAGCCAACCGGTGTTGTGTTTAATGATGGGCGGCTCGTGAATGGACATGCGGCCGGAGTAGGTTTCTCAGCAGACACACGGGTTTAATGAAGGAAGACAGACATTCTGTAACCGTTTGAATGCGAC
This sequence comes from Aegilops bicornis, assembly GCA_021605145.1. NCBI lineage: Eukaryota > Viridiplantae > Streptophyta > Magnoliopsida > Poales > Poaceae > Aegilops > Aegilops bicornis. The sequence goes on along the minus strand of CM038671.1, from coordinate 449,221,304 downwards.
GAGGAGACGTGTTCAGTCGGGCGTGCAGCGGGCGGCGCTCTCTCGGCCGGTGCGCCGCTTCAATGTCAACAGTGAGAGGTCGCGTCTGTTCTGTGCCGTCGTTAATGCGGAGCGGCCGCTTTACAAGGACATGAATGCGGGCAGTTGACGTCGGACGAAAACGCATCCAGGCGCGGGTTGGGGTTAATGGTTATTGAGATCAAGGACATAAAATTCCAGCATTTATAAAACTAAAAGAAGAGCCCACCAGCTTGACGTTGAACGGTGTATCGTTGTTTGATACACCCTGTATAACTTTAAAAACGTCTTATATTTAGTTACGGTAAGTGATCTTTGACCGTGATGCCTGTTGAAGAATGAGCCGGCGACTCATAAGCCGTGGCTTGGTTAAGCAAACAGAACCCATCAGAGCTGTAGCGAAACCGAGTCTTAATTGGGCGATTGTCACCGCTTATGGACCCAGACCTGGGTAATTTATCCATGATCAGGATGAAGCTTGGATGAAACTAAGCAGAGATTCGAACCGACTGATGTTAAAAGAATTAGTGGATGAGTTGTGGTTAGGAATGAAATGTCACTCTAACCCAGAGCTAGCTAGTTTTCCCCGTAATGCGTTAAGGTGCAACAGTTGACTGGACATCTAGGAATAAGCACGTTTTTCGATCATGCTGCAAGAGCAGGTATGAAATAAAGTTAGCCATGAGGGCATTACCTCAAAATTAAGAACGAAACGCATTTGTCCGGCGGGGAGTTGAGGGACATCTCTGTTTTATTTGTAGGTGCATGACAGATCGGATCCTCGTCGCGTGAACGGGTTTCATCAGACGAATAATCTAGGTGGGAGGCATCCGTTGGTCCATCTCATCGTTGGTACCCCTGGCCACGAACCCAATTCCGCCACTTGCGGCTGAATTTCGTGTTTTGACCCTTTTTGGAAAGTATTTCAGGATCTGACCCCTGTTTGAATTTTTTTTCGAGATTTGACCCTTTTGCCTACCGCCAGGGCCTCTAGCGGTAGGGTTAGATAGCCTACCGCCACGGCCCATGGCGGTAGGAAACTTATCCACGTCGTGGCTGGAGACGGCGCGCCGTCTCCGTCGCACCCTACCGCCAGGGGCCCTGGCGGTAGGCTGTCTAACCATACCGCCAGGGGCCCTGGCGGTAGGGTCCGGGCAGTTATTTGCCCCGAAACCCCCGCGCCCCTTCCCTTCTCCCCACCCCTCCCCTCCCCCAAGTCGGCAGTTCATCCATTTTCTCCCCCAAGTCGCGCCCCTCTCTCCCTCTCTCATCTCCTCCACTCCCCCCTTGGATCTTCACCGATTCTTCACCATTTTGGCGGATCGAGATGGACCCGAGGAGAGAACCGTAAGATCCTCCGATTCCTCCAATTAGTTTTTTCAAACTTGCTACCGATTCGACGCATTATTTGCTTGAAATCCCTCATGTTTTTGAACTTAGATTGATTTTTTTTCACCTAAGATTGATTGTAGTTGTAGTTCTTAGTTCTTTAGTAAGTAGTGGTATTGGATATGTACTCTAATCAATAGTTCATATGTTAGTGTGAAGATGAACCCTAGTTCATAATTTTTTTGTTAAAAAATTATGATGTAATGTTGATAAAAGGATGAACCCTAGTTTGATGATGCATGTGATATGATGATATGATCTAGTGTGAAGATGAACCCTAGTTTGATGATGCATGTTGATATGATGATATGAAGATGTTGTTTGGAAAATTTTGTTTAAAAATATGAAGCTATGATGTATGTTGGAGGTTTTTTTGATATGATGCATGTTGATATGATTTGATCCATCATGTGTAGTAGATGTTGTTGGAGGAATATGCTTAAAATTTTATCTTAATATGATTTGAGTTCATTGTTTGTTTATGTATGCTTATGCTTATGGTGTTTTTGTATATGAAACTCTATTAAGGCGGCCACCTCTTGCGGACAACATCGGCCCACGGTCTTGCATCTTTGGACTGGGCATTCGACAAGGGTCATCGTGCCCGTTTCATAGAGAACGGAGAGGTAAGTGATATGAAAGGAATTTTGATCAAAGTTCTCGGATTGATGAAAATGATTTCCTAACTTTTTGGCGTTCACTTTTTGTGAGACGCTCCAAACTGCGCATGAGGGGTCACGGGGTTCATGGGCATATGGACTCTGACGGCGCTTCACGCCGTTCTTCAAGAGAGCACGTGTGTTGGGTTTCGTCTTTGCGGTTCAAGCGTCGGCCGCCGACGCTTGTCCACGCGGCTCTCACAGCTCTGATTGACCATTGGAGACCGGAGACCCATTCTTTCCATCGCCATGCGGGGAGATGACGGTGACCCTAGAGGGGCGGGGATGATTACGCAATGTCGATCGAGGGTCATGCACTCACCGGTCGAGTGGAAAGGGCCAAGCTGGCGGAGAGGGTCACCACCCTCATCGGCGGCTGCCCGGTGCCAAGAGTAACCGTACATCCGGTGTGCCGTTGCCACAGCTCTCGAGCACCGAAGACATGCCCCAAAGGCGCAGATGAGGCGTTGTGGAGTTGTCTGCGAGGGCCTATCATGGTATATTCTCTCGGAGGTCGTGTTTCCAGACAGCTCAGGAACTACATAGCCATGGCGTATATGTTCTTCCTAGCGGAATTTGGGATGCGAGAATGCAGTTGGGGGCGGCATCTCTCGCCTACCTATACCGTTCGGTAAGAGAGTGTCTAATTGCGTACCTACCTACGAAAGTGTGTCCATGACATTTTCTTATGCTCGATCCTCATTTGATGTTTTGCGACTTGACGGCCTTAGCAGAGGACGGGAGACAAGTCCAATATGGGTGGCTTTATGCAGGCCTTCTCCATTTGGATGTGGGAGCTGCGGTGGGGGCGTCCGGAGAAGTTCTGAAGACGCCCATGGGAAGACTATGGCGAAGAAGGCGACGAGACTCGAAACCCCACCGTAGCTTACGAGTGGGACGTTGTCAAACTCTACACGGCCTAAACAAGACTTCGTACAAGACCTACACCAACGAGTTGGGCGCTTTGGCCTTGTCTGTGAGTATATGAACTCGCCCAACACCTTTCTCTTTGATTCCACTATTGACCGAGAGTGCGAACTTACCAAGGTATATGTAATAGGTAATCTGGTGCCCGTATCGACAAGAACGAGAGTGGGACTTTGATCTGAACGTGATGTGCATAGCGGACCGTGGTCTCTGGCGATGCATCGTGCCCATGATCTGTGTGTACGCCGTCGAGTGGCATTTTCCACAACGCGTGGCCACGCGGTTTGGGATTTATCAGGATACCCCACCGGGCCAGCCCACCGATACCGGCGGCCACGCGCTCCACCTGTGAGCTCTTTGTTCTCCGTGAGATTATCATGTTTCTTGTTGCTTATGATGATCTCATTGCGCTTTATGATGATTCTTGTTGCTTATGCCTTGCGGAGATGAGCCGGAAGAATCGATCGATCCTGCATCGGGAGAGGAGCATAAGACTCATGTGACGGAGTGGAACCGACGGAGGTACCGTAAAGACGTGGAGAGGAGAGTGACTAATCGGGATGATTACAGGCCGACACATGAGGTGGTACGATGATGGCGAAGCACCGCCCTCGTCTCAGCCTCGATGGACGGCGGAAGACATCGCGAGCTGGAGTGGGCTGACCCGATGAACAGTGCATACTGCATCGCATCGAGACATGCACCGTGGATTTAGGGAGTTTGCACCCCTCATCAACAGAGTGGTAAGTTTGAACCGACGGTTGATTTTAAAATATTTTATTAACATCGCCGTGGTCGACTTATGCCGTTGCGATCCGGTGAGTGAGCAGATGCATCTTCGATGCCTCGGATGCACTAGGTGATCTTCCGGGAGCATAGAATCGGAGACCCGAGTCGTGGGGACGATGAAGGTACATTTTCAGCCTCCTCGGAATGTATGCATCTTTTTCACTTGCAATCAGTCAATCTGATACTTATTATGACCTTGCTTCATTGTGTGTGCGAAGTTCGTGCGGCGTTGTCACAATTTGGTAGGGCTGCTTGGGTGTCTTTGGAGCTAGGTCGGTTGAAGCTTATCGACTGTAGCCACACAGGGTATCATCGGCTCATCAAGCCATGCTCCCTCGTCGTCTAGGTTGGTTGGGGAGGAGGAGGATGAGGAGGAGGAGGAGGAGGAGGAGGAGGCCACATATCAAGAAGGGGAGGAGGAGGATGAGAGCAACGGGGAGGAGGAGTACGAGGAAGATTATGGACCTCCAAAGAACTCAAATGTCTCAAGCATCTCATTTGCCAAGAAGAGGAATCAAGGCGAAGGATTTGCTGAGTCCGGAACTTTTCCAGAGACCGGTTCCTCGACGGCCCAAGAAGAAGACCGAATCGTTCAAAGAGTAACGGGGACCGTACCTCCAAGAGGGGAAGGAGCAACTGATTATGCTCTTCGATAGTTGGCTCTTTTAGTTTGGTTGAACTTCGTTTCGTTGAACTTTTCTAGTGGTTATGAAGCTACGTGAAACTATGTGTTTGCTATTTGTGGATCTATGTGTTTGCTATTTGTGAAACTATGTGGAACTGCGTTTACTAATTAGTTGAAATTCGTTTGAAATGTTCTATGCACTTTAAATTTGTTAATGTGTATGTGATGCCCAAGTTTAATTGTTTGAGATCTGTGATATTGTTGTCATATTTGTGAAACTTGCTATAATATTCTTGTCATATTGAATTTGAAAAGAAGCAAGCAATTGAACTTAAATTCATAAAACATGTAACCCTACCGCCAAGGACCACAGCGGTAGGGTCGGATACTCACCGTCAGGCACTTCAATTCTTCGTTACAGAATCATTACACTGAAAAAACAGGACAGCCTACCGCCAGAGCCCTTCAATTCTTCGTTACAGAAACATTACACTGAAACAGGACCCTACCGCCATGGGCTCTGACGGTAGGGTCGCACAGCCTACCGACAAGGCTCATGGCGGTAGGTGCTTAACCACGTTCAGCGCAGTCAAACGGCCGCCGCCCCTCTCCGTCGCACCCCTACCGTCATGGGCCGTGGTGCGGTAGGCTATCTAACCCTACCGCCAGAGGCCCTGGCGGTAGCAAAAGGGTCAAATATTGAAAAAATTTCAAACAAGGGTCAGATCCTGAAATACTATCCAAAAAGGGTTAAAACATGAAATTCGGCCGCCACTTGCGACAGTGCAAGTGCAAGTGAACAAACTTTTAGTGCCACGGCCCTCGACGTCGGACTTGACGACGCAGAATCGACCATCAAATCTGGATCCAGTGACTTTTCAGCCCTCTGCTGGGACATTCTCCTGTGGCGTGACCAACCTGCCCGAGTAGAACCCACCCACCATCCTAGTTGGCAGTAGGCAACCACGAAGTCGCCCACTGGGCTGTGACGGCGGGAGGGATGAGTGGTGGCCACTGACGTCGTACTACAACATGTGCCATGTCGCACAGCACAAACCATGGTATCGTGCACGACCTAAAAAATCCTCGGCTGATTAGGCAGGCCCCTCCCGGCTGCAGGTTATGTTTTTCACAATCATGCGCATTAATTCCCTTCCCTCATCGTCGCTGCTATAATCTTTATCGCCCGCCTATAAAAGCACGACTTCTCAGGGGGAAGGAGTGCGAGAACCACTAGTGCCAGTTTAAACCAGCTAGCCTCTTCCCCTTGCCCAACAAGCTCTCAACATAGCCAAGAAGAGAAAGCCTGTGGCACATTGTTCCTCGGTCAGATCAAACCTTATCGTCTTCGCTGCTTTCGCATCTCGTGGCTTCCAATAGCATACCGCGCGCGCTGGGTTCGGAAGATCGCCGCTGCCGTCGGCACCGCGCGCAGGCGCAGGCGCAGCAGTCAAACAAGTTGCACGGCGGGGAGCTGAGTTAGCTTTGGAGAGTAGCGGCCCGGCACTACTTAGCCAGGTACGTAGTAGTAGCACGGTACAACCTGCCCGAGTAATTTCATGGTGATGCCGGCCGCCGCTTTATTTATGGGGTTACGGGATGTGAACGATGGACGGGGACGTGAACGACCCACGGTGAAAGGATCGGGTGCCTTGCTTGTCGCTTACGCGCTCATATTGGCCTCTGCTGCCTGCTGCGATCCGGAGGATTTGTTCCATCTACCTGCGCCGCCGTCCTCTCTCTTGTCCGCTTGCTCCATCAACATCGTCGAGGCTAGTTAAGTGCTACCGTACGGCATGCATGTACTCTTCACCCACTAGACTACTGTGTAATTAGCTGTCCTCAACTAGCGCTCACGGTCTGTATCGGCTTGTGCGTAATACTGTAGTACTACTGTATATTTAGCTAGGGAATAGTACTGGTTTTACTTACACTGCCCCTCTGTTCCATGATAATGTTGTGTATACATTTTCTGAAAGTCAAACCTCATGAAATTTGATCAACTTTACGGAGAAAACATTTATATCTAGAATGCCAATTATACACATTAAATTCATCAGAAGATGTAATTTCATATTTTCTATATTTGATATTGTAAATATAAATAGTTGTCCCTATAAATTGTCTCATGTTTTATTAACTTACCAAAACAAAAACATAATTTCTTTGATAAGTCATTAAATTATCATCAAATAAGTGCTTATCTCTATATCTCTATATATTATACTACTTAAAAAAGAACACAAGTTCCCATTTCACCTCTCTTTCGTCCAACCTTCCCTTATATACGTCTCACTCTTTCCTTTTCCTCGTTGATTTTTACCTCTCATCTCCAATTATTCCTCACATCCATTCTTTCTAAAATGGAATCAATTGTCTCATGTTTTATTAACTTATCAAAATAAAAATATTTCTTTGGCAAGTCATTAAATTCTTATCAATTAAGTGTTTAACAATAAAATGATAGGTAAATCATGACAATCACATACGAAAACTTTGCTGAGATTTTAGCGCATCAATATAATGATAGACGTGCAGTCACGGGCTAATCAAATACAATGTTTATACTCTCGTTGCAACGCACGAGCAATTGTCTAGTAGAAATAGAGGACCTGCTAGTTGAGCGACGGTAATTTGCTCAGAAAATTGTGGAAATAGGACAGGGAGAAGAATTTAGAGTTTTAGGATAGGTATTAGGTATCCGTTAGAGATGCCCTAAGACTGCCTCTAAGGCAGGCATAGATGCCGCCTCCATATGTTGTGCAAAACTGTCACCAAAGATAGAAAAAAAAATAGTCACCTCTAAGCTTAGAGCTTGCCTTCTATGAATAGAATATCGATATCTTAACATATGAGCACATACAAGTGGAAAGTTTTGCAGGCAAAATGGTCAGATTAAGGCTTAGAGCTTTAGGGTTGCCTCTCCATCAATTTTGCTGGTAAACGGGAGGGCCTGGATCTGGGCCCGAGGAGCAGGCAGACACGGCTGCGGTGCAACCGCGCGCTTTGAGCGCCTTTGACTCACCACCTTTCTGCTTTCCACTCTGTCTTCCAACAATATGTAGTACCTAGTACGAGTACCCTTTTTTTTCCTTCCACCAATTCATCTCCCCTTTCGACTATACAATACAATATACACTCACCATCTACCTAGGCCTACCTCTATATATACAGCCAGTGCGCCCCTTGTAGCCACCACACCTCCATCGACCCTCCATTGTGATAGCCTCCATTGTTTGGTTGCTATCTACTCCTATCGCCAGTACTCTCATCATTTATACAACACATCTCCTTTTTTGGCTTTTGCTGGGGTTTTCACAGCACGTCTCATCCCTGAATTAATTCTCAAGACCAACAGCAACAGGTAAATCCATAAATGGATGGGAAGCGAGCATTTGCATGCATGCATGGATATGGATGCATCCATCAATCCATGGTGGTGCCCATGCTACTTTGGTGCCATCTGCTTGCTGGTTCTTTTCGTAGTTCGTGGTTTCTGGAGAAAGTGATGAGGTTTTTCGATAGCTTTAGCCGTGTCATTCTGTCGGTTTCGCTTGCTCGGTGTTGCATGGCTCTCATGCCATGCGGCCAAGAAAGAGTACGTGTACGCTAACGCTATGAATCGCTAGCCTAGGCTGCCTCTCATCCAGGCAAGTATAGATGCAGCTAGCAAGGTGTTGTCAGCTGGGAAGGGATTCCCGGTGACATCTAGGGAGGGTACGCCCGATCCGGTAATGCACGCAAACAACGGTTTACTATAGTCGACCGACTGTGACTGGCGTGCGTGTCTCTCTAGTTAACTGGTTAGTTTCTTACCGTAAAAAAACAAAAAACAAAACTTTGTTTAGTTTCGACAGTACAGCTAGTTAGTCTGCTAGCTGTATGTCGCAAACATCACAGTGATCATTCTCGTCACAAGTCAAAAACCTTATCGCATCCATCTGGTACATGTTGCATCTTGTCTGACTGGACGGTCCGACTGTAGCTGGCCATGAGTAAACGTTCAGTTTCCACACGGGTCTCGTGGCCAGACCAGACCACTTCTCCCGATTCTAAGGGCCGCCTTTTTGAAGCACTCCTGGCTTGGACTCTGGTGCGTATCATATTCATACGTAGGGCACATGCGTACCTGCCTCTCCCTGTCGCCGCCAAGCAAAAAGGCACTTATTCCACTGTCTTGATGCATGCCGTAGTGCTCTACTACCATAGAACAAGATGGCAAAGATCTTCTCGATCGGGCCGCATGGATTGCGATTTGCGGAGGAGGAGGTAGTGTCAAAGTTTGACAAGGAGAAACAGGCAAGTTTCTCCTCGGCTGACGGCGACGGGCGTTGGCGGTACACCGTACCGAACCTTCGCGATGTATGGCAGCCGCGGCCAGCGCCGAGCCGTCACGGTCGCCGGCTGGCGGCGTGCTCTGCCGCTCAACTGGCAGGCACCACCAACTCCAGCTCCCGCGCGCGCGTGCAGAAAAGGAGTCGCTAGCTTTGGAGCTTTCCCACCCGGGCCAAGCTAAGCTAGCTCTATAAATCCAGCACCTCTCGCACCCAGCCGAGCTGCAACTTGCTACTTCGAGGGCGCACGGAAATATCAAACGATCCGCTTATCCTGTTGATTAGGGAGATCAGAACCGTTCACGACTCACACCAACACATAGTACTAGCCCAGTCCAGGTAAGAATATGCTAGCAGTAGGATTTAGCATCGATATGGCAGGCGTCGCCGTACGTGAATGCCCAGCCGTGCTTCCCCGGCCGAATTGGTGTATCTGGTACTCCCTCCGTCTCATAATGTATGACATTTTTTGACATTAGTGTAGTGTCAAAAAACGTCTTACATTATGGGACGGAGTGAGTAGTATTGCGATACTTGATTATGTCCTTCTGGTTCATTATTACTATGTTCCAGCAGCGCTGCATGTTTTGCTAACTGGAGTGCTACTGGGTGTATATGATTCTGCAGGTTTCTCGATCGGTATGGAGTTGAGCAACAAGGACACCGTCCAAATCCAAATGGCCAGCCAGCTGAGCGAGCAGTCGTCCAGAGAAGATCTCCCGTCGCTGCTCATCCAGGTTCCGTCGCGGACTATCGCCGGCTTCGACTGCGTCGGCCGGGACGCCGTCTTCCCCGCCGCCCTGAGCGAGCGGAACAACAAGGACACTGTCATTAGCATCCAGGCGCCGGCGACCCCACCGGCAGCTGTCCCTGTGCGCGCGTACGACGACACGCAGATACCCTACGCCCTTTCCCTCAGCATGCCGGCGTCGCCGTCGGGGCTCCACTTCTCGCAGTTCAGGGCGGCGTCCGTGCGCCGCAACGAGGCGCGCGCGGCGGCGGCGCCCTCCGACACCAAGCAGGTGGAGGTGCAGTCTCCGCGGCTGCTGCAGCAGACGCGGTTCCACTCGCAGCCGATCCTCCACGCGTCCCAGATCAACGACGGGACGCGGAGGGCCGACAGCACACGCGACAAGCGGTTCGATCCGTTCAAGACCTTCTCCGGCCGCCTCGAGCGGCAGCTCTCCAACCTGCGCGGCCGGCTGTTGGACCCCATGGACCTCGGCTCCCACCATTCCAAGATCTCCGAGGAGACCGACCAGGTTCCCGGCACCGACCGCTACTTCGACGCCCTGGAAGGCCCCGAGCTCGACACCCTCAGGGTAAGTTAGCAACGCAACGGTCTGACATGACCATGAACTGTCAGTGACTAGTCGACCTTCAGCTGAGGCTAACGGTTCGGTCTATCTTTTTCTTCAGGCCACGGAGGTGGCGGTGCTGCCGAACGACGAGCAGTGGCCGTTCCTGCTGCGGTTCCCGATCAGCGCCTTCGGGATGGTCCTGGGCGTGAGCAGCCAGGCGATCCTGTGGAAGACGCTGGCGACGGCGCCGCCGACGGCGTTCCTGCACGTGAGCCTCGCGGTGGCCCACGCGCTGTGGTACATCTCGCTGGCGCTGATGGGCCTCGTGTCCTGCATCTACCTGCTCAAGATCGTCTTCTACTTCGAGGCGGTCCGGCGCGAGTTCCACCACCCTATACGCGCCAACTTCTTCTTCGCGCCGTGGATCGCCTGCCTCTTCCTGGTGCAGGGCGCCCCGCGGGAGCTGGCCCAGGTGCACCACGGCGTCTGGTACATGCTTATGGCGCCCATCTTCTGCCTCGAGCTCAAGATCTACGGCCAGTGGATGTCCGGGGGCCAGCGCCGGCTTTCCAAGGTGGCCAACCCGTCCAACCACCTCTCCATCGTCGGCAACTTTGTCGGCGCGCTGCTGGGAGCCAAAATGGGCATCAGCGAGGGCCCCATCTTCTTCTTCGCCATCGGGCTTGCGCACTACATTGTCCTGTTCGTGACGCTCTACCAGCGGCTCCCCACCAACGTCACGCTCCCCAAGGAGCTCCACCCGGTCTTCTTCCTCTTCGTCGCCGCCCCCAGCGTCGCCTCCATGGCCTGGGCCAAGATCAACGGCGAGTTCGACAACGGCGCCCGGATAGCCTACTTCATTGCGCTCTTCCTCTACATGTCACTGGTACGTAACTCTCCTTGTTCCCACATGTGCCCACGTAATAAACCTGATGGCGTCGTTCTTCTGTATTTATATGGTATCTGTAGCGATTCTGATTTGTGTCTGTGATGAGCAGGCCGTGCGGATCAACTTCTTCAGAGGGTTCCGGTTCTCGCTGGCGTGGTGGGCGTACACCTTCCCGATGACCGGCGCGTCGATCGCGACCATAACGTACGCGACGGAGGTGACCAACGTGCTGACGCGGACGCTGTCCATCGGCCTGTCGGGCATTGCCACCGTCACGGTAGCCGGCCTGCTGGTGACCACCATGTTCCACGCCTTCGTGCTCAGGGACCTCTTCCCCAACGACGTCTCCATCGCCATCACCCGGAGGAAGCCCAAGTTCAGCAAGATCCTCGCGCACTTCCGCTCCTCCAGCTCCGACATGAAGGAGCTCGTGCTCTCCGTCTCCAAGTCGCCCAACACCGACTCCGATTCCTCGGTCACCGAGACCGATCCGTCCGTCACCAAAGGCAAAGCCGAGCCGTAGAGCGACACCCCGCGCGCTCTCTCGCGCATGCCTAGCTGTACATAATTCTTTTCAGTCTCTTTGACAAGATGAGCATAAGAGCAGAATGGAAGCATGCAGCTGGTATGCGTGAGTGCACATACTACCGTGGAAAGCATGGATATATCCTTGGAGCAATTTTTGTGGTGATGAGGGTATAATGTGAGGCACGTAGGTCGATCGATCTGTGTATACTTCTACGGATATTTAACAGAAATAAACCAACAAACATTGTGTGGACCTTGCAGGATTGGTTGAATGATTCAGCATACAACATTATCTTCTTCTATTTTTACTGCAGCAGGACTAATCTATAGGTCGCTAGGTAGCGAAACAAAATATCGAACCGCGCACATTGTTCATGTAATATAAGCCTGAGCCTTGGATCAGTAACAACACCCTGCTTCTCGGTTTCTGTTTCAGAAATTAGAGAAGGTGAAGCAGTTTTGACATCAGCGTGTATTCTCCGGGGAAACGTTGCCGATATCGATGGTTTTCTTTTTCTTTTCTGACCTGTAAATGGCAATGCTATGAAGAGCACGCATTCTTTCTTTCTTTTTGAAATGAAGGCATAAACTTTGTCTTATCCATTAATTAAGGAGAATAGAGCTTGTCACAGAGCACTCATATTGCTGCACACATTCTTCTTTTACCTCAAGAGCACATGCTCTAAAAGAAATGTTTTGTGATCTTGGGCCTGGAAAACTAGGTGGCTTACTTGAGATGCGGCCATTCGGCTCCCGGGCTTAGATGAGCCCGGGCCTGAATAGTCAAATCACTAAAACTAGTACAAAATTCAAAAAAGAAAACGATTTTTTTGATAAGCAAGATGCTCAATTGTGTGATCTCCGTACAAGAATTTGATGAAGTTTGGATATTCGAGGAGCTCGTGGAAAAGAAGACAAAATTCGGATGCCTGGGAAACTTTTGAAAATCAGACTGTTCACGCAAGATTTTTTTTTTTGCCACGAGCTCCTCAAATGTTCAAACTTCACAAAAATTTGCACAAAGTTCATGCACACGAGCATCTCACACCAAAAAAACATGGAATTTTTTATTTTTCTTTCTTTTTTTTGATTTTACTGTTCATCAGGTGCATCTGAGATCGGATTCCAAATTGAATTATCGGCTTACTTAATTGACTAATGGAGATCTTAACGGAAGATACTTTATATAATGCACTACATGCACCAGTCGGTTCAATCAAAGTCCTAACTGACAGAGAAATATATGTTTGCTTGTGATACCATATGAAATACCATGTACGAATCGTTCAAAAATATATATACTATGTACTAGTTTTTTTCTTCCGAAAAGTCTAAGAACATATATTAAGTATTACATCTCCTTACAAATACATTCCTATAGAAAAAAATACATCCAAATCCTTGGGATGTTGAAGCCTTCTTCCTCCTCCATCCATCGGCTACGCGCTGTGAACAAAGCTTGTTGCCGCCTTTGAGTCTTTGTTTTTATAGAGCAAACTTGTTTCAACACAAGAGCTTGTAAAAGTAGTGCGCGGGACTTTGTTGATATAGACCACAAGTCCCCAACGACCATACAAAAGAAAATGCTGGAAAAGGCCCGCAAATACTCCAAAGACCATGAGCGCCATCCGTATCCAGATAGATCCACCCAGGGCCGGCCCTGAGGGGGGGCGGCCGCCCCGGGCCCCCAAAATCCAGGGGCCCCTCCCAGGTAGGCTATGGCCCAACACATATATTCAGTCATAGAAACAAAATTATGGGCTGGACGACTGGGCCTCACGTAATACTCTGGAAAGCCCTCGTACGCGCACTCAGCGAAGTAAAGAAGCCAGCGATCGATTTGTTACGTTCAAACTGATTACCCTAAAAAAAGGAACTGATTGATCCCTTCCTATTCCAATCACGCACGCATTCAACGCAGCTATTTCCAATTTCCCAGCGGCCGCCGATGCTTCGTCTCTTAGCTGCTGCGCGCTCGGCCTCGGCGCTCCTTTTCCCTTTCCTTTTCCGCCAATTCCAATTCTCCAGAGGCTCATCGCAAACTCGCTTTGCTCTCCGTTCATCAGCGATTCGACCATCTGACTATCCAAGGTATATCTTGTATTCATATGTTGCGGTTCCAAGATGAATAACCGGCACAGCAGGACTGTTCGACAATTGATGCAATTCTTTTTATTTATCTTCAGCATTGTTTCTTATCATGTCGTTGAAGAAAGTATCTATCTAGTAGCGATGAAAGGAAAAGGAAGAAAGATGTGGATGACTTCAACAATCACAACACGAAGATATTCATAATTTTTTGAAGATTAATATTGGTGCTGCTAGTACTTTGATAAACCCAGATGATGAGTTGGCGATAGTTGCTATAGGAAAAGAGCAACCAAGTAATGGGAATTTGGAACCTGATCAACAAGAAGAAAATGTCGACCCCAACATCGCCGATAACAATGTAAGTGGCTCTGAGAATGTAGGTAATTCATCGAATGCACATGCACAGTCCGTTGCTTGATGAACAATCACTTTAATTGTTGATATTTATGATCCAAGAAATTGGTGTAATCTTTATATATAATAAAGCAAGAGACATCTTAGTTGAGAAAGGACCTATGAGAGAGGACAAAAAAAATTGAATACCATATAGTGGATGCAGGAAGGCATTGTTCATATGCTCATTATCATAGGACATGAAAGCAATGGAGAGGAACATAATAGAAAATGGCTAATTTATTTCAAAAATGTCAAGTATTTTGCTTCTGCTTTAAGATCTTCAAGTCTAGCATTAGCATGAATCAAAGTTCCTTAGAATATGATGGATTACCACATTCGAGACATTAGTGAGAAGCTTAAAGAACATGAAACTAGCGGTGGCCATATTAATAACACAATGATTTTGGATGCATTTTAGTGTTATTGGTAATATTTCATATATATGTATATTCATTTTTTATTGTTATGATGTCTATATTACCAGCTTTTGGGCCTCGCCTACCAAATCAGGACCGGCCCTGGATCCACCAAAGATCAAAATCAACCGGATCTAGTATGATCAATCGAAGCCAAACCTCCACACGCACACCGTCAACACTAAGCGCACTGATGAAACGGGGATAGGACGAAAAGGACACTATGGACAACACTGCCCAAAGCGAAAAATCTACCGTGCAGGGGACCTCCCGTGCCTGCATTGGCTGCTCGCTGATGCATCATGATCCGAGTGCTACTGACGTTTTTTGCATTGTTTATTGCATACTACACTGGAAAATGTCAATATAGTACAATACAAAGCGTGTGATGTGTCAGATTGTCCTGTAACAGTTGTCCTTGCATGCATACTTGTGTCAGCCTTTTACATAAAGGTGTGAGAGAGTGGAGAGATAGTACCTTGCATGCATGGCTCTTTGTTCTATCTCTCTCCCACTAAAAACTTGCATTTTATTTTTCATGCGAAATGTTAAATGGCTCATAACTTTTGAATCAAGTTTTTGTTTTTGAATTTTTTATATATTTGAATTCCTGGCGCCAAAATCTTTAAAAGAAGCCCAATCTTTGATACATTTCAAACACGTTTAAATTTAAATGTTTCATATTTCATATGTAAAACAAACTTATTTCACTAGAAAAATGTGTAACAATTTATTTTAAAAGAGTGAAATATATCTGGAAACATTAATTGAAATGGATGCGCTACTGAAACTCGTCTGGAAACTAAAATGGATGCGGTCTGGAAATTGCAATCTCAATTTCATATTTCACTCTCCCACTATTATATATTGTTGCATTTCAATTTCATATTTCATTCTCACATTTATTGAAAATGGATGTGGTACCGAAACTGATATGGAAATTGAAATGGACGTGGTCTGGAAATTTCATATTTCATATTTCAGTGTCACACTATATATACTACTTGCATTCGAATTTCATATTTCAATATCACATTAATTGTTATGGATGTGGTACTGAATCTGGTCTGGAAATTGAAATGGATGATGTCTGGAAATTTCATAACTCTGTTTCACATTATGTATACCAGTTGCATTTGAATACATAACTATAGCCAATACATAATTGCATGGTCATGAATCTCCAACAGATCAAGGGCTCCTACATGCACGGGACCTCCCGTGCACGGGAGAATCCCTTTTCTCCAACATCGCGGCTTCATCATCCCAATCAAAGCATGCATTTGGTTGAAGGGGTCATCCAAGATGGGCTGGGCCGTACCAAAAAAGGAGTTGTTTGGTTAAAACCTGAATGGTTCCATCCACTGAACCATTCCGCCCCAGAAAATCGGTCGGACCGTGCGGTTCAATCTCTTTTTGGTTACTCACATAATTGTTTTATATGTGATAATCTCTCTATGTCTTTGATTATTTTATGCGAGGACCACATTCAAACCACCTTTATATGTTCAACCAAAAATAAAATGGGTCCATCCCACTCATCTTAACCAAACATCAAAATTAAACGAGTGAAGTGCATTATAAGTCCTTGGACTATTTCAGGGGTGTTATGTAGGTCCTCAAACTATGAAAATATAATCCAGGTCCTCGAAGTGTAGTAAGTGTATTATTCAGGTCCACAATCAGGCTGACCCCTCCAGACCGGCCAGCTGGCGCCGCTGACACGTGACACGTCGGACCAGGGACCCGCAAGGTAACAACGGTATCAGCAATATGCAAACAAATTCAAATTCATGAACTTTAAAAAAAATGTTTTTGTCATTTACGAATATGAAAAAAAATTGTTCGAATTCATACACTTTCATGACTTTCAAAAAATGTTCACGAATATGGAAAAATTGTTCACGTCGTTCGTGAATATGGAAAAAATGTTCACGGACATTCATATATTTTCACGACTTAAAAATAATGTTTGTGAATATGGAAAACGTGTTCACGACTTTAAAAAAATGCTCACGTCGTTCGCGAAGATGGAAAAAATGTTCACGAACATTCTTATGCTTACATGGTTTAAAAAAATGTTTGTGAATATTGAAAAAAAGTCACGCCATTTAATAAATGTTCGCGTCATTTGTGAATATGGAAACAAAATTCGCGAACATCATATACTTTCACGACTTTGAAATAATTTTCACGAATATGCAAAAAAATGTTCACGACTTTAAAAAACATGTTCGCGTTGTTCGCAAATATGGAAAAATGTTCGCAAACATTCATATACTTTCATGATTTTTTAAAAATGTTTATCAATTTTTTTAAAGTCGTGAACATTTTCTATATATTCATGAACATTTTCTGAAACCATGAACATTTAGATTAATGAACATTTGGTAAATTTATAAATATATTTTGAAATCATGATTTTTTTTAAAAAAAATTGTGAACATTTTTAAATTTGCAAACTTTTTAAAAAGCTCAAACATTTTAAAATTCATGAACATTCGTTAAATGTGTGCAAACTTTTTGAAATTCATTATTTTTTTGTTTTCGTGAAAAAAATGGCCGACAAAAAAAATACTCAGAAGCTACCGATTTTTCTTGAGCGGTACAATAGTGCGCTACAGGAGTTTTTGAGTTCATGAATTTTTAAAATGTTTGTGAACTTGACAAAAGTTCATGACTTTAAATTTATTTGCATATTTCCATCACCGGCCCTTACCTTACGAGCCCCCTGTCCAGCGTGTCACGGTTTAACGGCGCCAGCTCAGCGAGTGAGTTTCCCGCCATCAAGTTCTAAGCGATCAAATAAGGTCCTTGCTCTCGAGCCAATGCCAATACCAATAGAGAGGGTCTAAACGAAGATCAGGTGGGGTCAGGCAGATTTTGAAATTAAAAGACACACTTACTGTACTTCAAGGATCTAGATGTCGATTTTCATAGCTTTAGGACCTACAAGACACCTCTGAAATAGTTCAAGATCCTACAATGTACTTCACTCAAATTAAACCATCTCATTCATAAAATCTGGATGGTTCCACTCATATCTACGCCTTCAATCGAACACACAAGCAAATCTAAAACAATCCATCCCCGATGCTGCATGTGAAATACGGGCCCGAGGACCTCCGTGCAGCCGCCACCGCACTTATCGATCGTCACTATGTACTGTACTAGTTAGTTCAACCGAAAGTCCAATTAATTGAATAAGAAGACACTATATTTTAACATTATGTTAATTCAACAATCTCGCAATTCATGTGTAATTGGTTATCAACTCATATGTTCAGAGTGAAGGAGTTTAGGACATAGTAAACAATCTCTTTCCTCCTTCACAAGAAAAACTCTTCTCCTCCTGTCGGCGTCGTCGCCGGTCTACCCCTTCTCCAATGGCCTCTAAGCCATGGAGGTGCGGAGGATCTCGACCCCCCGCCGGCAGGAGGCACTCCGTTCTCTTTCTTGTTAGATTTAGCGTCTTGGTTCGCGCTGTGTGGCGTTGGTGATGTCCCTTAGTAGGAATAATGTCTCTCACGCTCTATCCTCGCCGCTATGGTGCGTCAAGCATCGTCGAAGGGCGTGTGGAGTTTTATCTCCGCGGGTCTCACGGGATTCGGTCAGTGCTGGTCTTTGGTGGATCTATTTGGATCTGGTCTTCATTCGTCTTCGTTCATCGGCGATGGTTACTACTTGATGCGATGGTCCTATGGGGTCTTAGCACGCTACTACTACAAGGTTCGCCTGACTCCGGTGAGGAAGGGACGATGACAACGGCGTGCCTTCAGCTTGCTCCAGTGCTTGTAGTCGTCGCTAGGTGGTCCACGAACATGGTTGTAATTTTTATTACCTCTACTAGGAAACATGTCCGTGCATTGCTACAGGTCGATTTAATTCTTTTATTTCAACCATGGAGAATTTAGTCAAAGTCCAATCTTCATTTTTGTTCAATTAGCCCATTTAGAATTTTCATTGTCCAAACCATGGGGCAAATATGTGAAGAACGATACTCATTTTCTCTGGTGGTGCCTCCTTCAACTCCTCAGTACCCTAGGGTCGAAGATGAGCTATGCGTGGGAGATACAAATGGTGGAAGGGTTGTAGTTGGAGAGGAAGGGGCACATGGCGGACTTCGGTTGGATGCCTATTTTTTGACTTTGAAGCATATTCTTCGAGAGTTTAATTACTAATTCAAAGGATTTTCATACATTATTCAAAGTAAGATCATTGTCGTATACATGTTGTTTTTTGTCTGACTTAAGTACGGCGGTGTAGATTGGATCGTCGATGCCTATTGACAAATCATATCATACCGGGACATTAACCATCACTCACAATAAAAATGTTGTACACCTAGGACTTGTATTGAATTGGTGACATCACACAATAAAAATGTTGTATATTTTGTCGGGTGTCCACGCATATATGCTCATGTTGTGTGTGCGCTAACCGTGAAGTCCTTGCCGTGTAGATGTACTATATTCCTCTTCTGTTGCGATATAAGCAGGTGAAAGGACATGCGGTGCCCCCATGTGTGGTTTTGGTAATTGATGACATTCTCTATGTACTAATGGTTGCATTGAGTTATATTTAAAGGATTTATCCATAGGCATTTCTTGAAGTACATGTGTTGGTTTCAAGGAGTTTATGAGTTGACCAAGGTGGTATTAAGGAATTATCCAAAGATTGGTCATAGAGTTGGAAAGAGTCAAGGTTGATCAAGACTAAGTACAGAGAGTGATTCAAGTTGATCATCATACAAAGCGTAGAAGATACACCGAGTGGGATCAAGTGATCTCATGGTATGGTAAGCATTGTCCATTGTGCTTTGTGTACTAAATCATGGTCTATGTGAGAGTTCTATGTGGGGTTAGGTACGTGTTCGTGGGCTTGCGTCAAGAGGAAGATATCACTCAACCAATGGAGAGGATGACATCAAGTGGTGATCGTCATCAAGAATTCCGTGCGCAAGTTCAAGTGGAGCATCACGAAGATATCAAGTGCTTGATGCTTGCGGTCCATTGTGGTGTCAATGGACTTGTGAAGATGTGCCGAAGAGTGGCTCACCCATAATGGAGTATGGAGGGGCAATCATCTAGTCTTCATCGACCCAACGCAATCAAGAAAGGTGGTCCAACTTGAGGCAGTCAAGATCGTCATCATCTAGCTCAAGTGGACTTCATGCAAGGCAAATGTTTTCCCTTGATAGGTTTTATATTTTACCGGTCTCATGGTGATAGTTTGGAGACCGAGTTATAGGATTGATAGACGTACTATCAAGGGGGGTTCTCAAGTGAGTAGCGTGATCGTATCATTTGTCGAGAGCTCAAACCATTGCATCCTTGCATCATCTTTCTTGATTCTTATTTGTATTTTATTTTGAGGTTTTAGATCTTGTGGTTATCTTCGTGACAAGCTCTAGTACATCGAAAACGGATTTCATATGCTTCTATTGCGTTTTCGGTGTTGGAGGTTTTACCGGTCTTTTTCGAGGAAGGGTTCTCACCATTTTCTCTTGGGCCTTCTCTAATTTCCTTATTATTGCTAGTTCTATCAAGATTGTGTTAGCCCTTGTCGCTAGCTTTCCAACAAACTTGGTTTCGTTGAATTCGGAGTCCGTTTGCAGAAGTTGTGGCAGTTTTGGTGTTCTGAAAAGGCTGCAGCGGTACTACCGCGGACATGAGCGGGTGTAATTTTTTACTACCGCGGCTACTACAACGGTAGTACCGCTCCGGACCAAAAACTCGTCACAAGTCCAGTGATGGTAGGCACGGATGTATTTTATTAGTACTGCTCGCAAGCAGTTGTACCGCTACCCCTTGCGGTAGTACCGTGAGGTCGAGCGGTAGTACCGCTCTGTGCGGGCTGTGAGCATAACGGTTGGTTTTTTCCCCACCTATAAAAGAGGGTCTTCTTCCCCAATGAACTTTATCTCTTGAGCTCGTGTTCTTCCCCCATTGTTGACCTTCTTCGAGCTTGCTAACTCTCAATCCCTCCATGGATTCTTACTAGTTTTTGAGGGAAAAGAGAAAGGAGATCTAGATCCAAATTTCCACCAATCACTTTCTCCTATATGTAAGGGGAACCCCTTGGATCTAGTTCTTGGAGTTCTTGGTGTTCTCCTTCTTTTTCTTCCTCTCATTTTCCTCCCTAGCATTAGTTGCTTCGGTGGGTTTGAGAGAGAAGGACTTGGGCACTCCGTGTGCCCTTGCCATTGCATTTGGTGCATCGGTTTGACTTCTCCATGGTGATATGTGGAAGTTACAAGTTGAGAAGCTTATTACTCTTGGGTGCTTGGTACCCTTGAGCTTGTTCCTCTTGGGTGCTTGGGCGCCCTAGACGGTTGGTGGTGTACGAATCTCAATCATTGTTGTGTAAAGCTCCGGGCAAGCGTCGGGGTCTCCAATTAGGTTGTGGAGATCGCTTGAGCAATTTGTGAGTTTCGATGACCGCCCCCAAGGGTTGCCAAGTGTACGGGTTCGGTGACCGCCCCCAAGGGTTGACATTTGTACAGGTTCGGTGACCGCCCTCAAGGGTCTCTTAGTGGAATCACGACATCTTGCATTGTGCGAGGGCATGAGGAGATTGGGCATGAGGAGATTACGGTGGCCCTAGTGGCTTCTTGGGGAGCATTGTGCCTCCACACCGCTCCAAATGGAGATTAGCATCCGCAAGGGTGTGAACTTCGGGATACATCATCGTCTCCGCGGGTGTGAACTTCGGGATACATCATCGTCTCCGCGTGCCTCGGTTATCTCTTACCCGAACTCTTTACTTATGCAATTTACTTTGTGATAGCCATATTGTTTTTTGTCATATATCTTGCTATCACCTAGTAGTTTATCTTGCTTAGCATAAGTTGTTGGTGCATATAGATGAGCCTAGTTGTTGTTGGTTTTGTGCTTGACAAATTAACCGCTAGGTTTATTCCGCATTTGTTCAAGCCTAAACCGTAATTATTTTAAAGCGTCTATTCACCCCTCCCCCCCCATCTAGACAACATCCACGATCTTTCAGCAGGCCACGCCGTGTCCCGTTTAGTATAGCCCACATCATATATAGAAGAAATTGCCTCGCTTTCCAATTAATTAGTCTTCTTTTCCCCCTTTATTTTCTGTAATGACCTCCTAGATGTCTTCTTGACACCCAAGAAACATGTATACAAATTGAGTAGATTGGATGTGAGAGAGCGAGGTGGGACTATGTATTATCTCAATCAATCTTAATTTTAACCAACAATGCAGACCGGCTTGCTTGGCCACTTCGTTATGTGCTAGTATAAGTTTTGGGTTCGAGTCTGCTTACTAGCGAATATTTTTTGCCGCTGGCTCGCCGGCCCACTCGGACTTCTGGCCTAGGAGACTTATTTTTCTGTTGCAGACAAAAAATCAGATACGTACGTTATTTTAGTGCCACCTCGTTAGCGACATGTCGGATCAAAATTAATCATGTACGGACGGACGAAAAACGGACGAAATTACGGTTGTAAGAAGCAATAGCCCCTTTATTAGGGACGCGGAGTAATTGATCCCGAGCACACAGGCTCTCGGAATCTGTCCCGCTCGATACGTTGTCACGATTCGGACTAATAGACACACGTGACCAGGGCTGGGTCCAGCTGAGGACTGGAATGATTGGGGCGTAACGCGATTTTCATTCAAAGCCGTGGCGGATTGGCGTCGAGCCGTAGCTCGACTCGTCGGCAAATTCCTGATCCGTGGATCAGTGTCCGTTAACGACGTCAATGGGCTGGAGTAAATGAAGAACCGGGTTGGTGGATATGGCTGGTTCATTCATCTCGCCCTTGTCGGTCGGGTACTATCGGGGTGCCTAGGCGGCGGCAATGGCGACTCTTCTAGGTTCGTGAATCTCTCCTCCGGCGTGGATGGAGTTCTTGATGCAACCGTTCAACGGTGCGAAATCTGTCCATGTGTGCTCTTTGTGTTCTGCGATTTGATTTTGATAAAGCGGGGAATCTAAAGCAGATCTGAGCTTGGTACTTTCTCGGCGCGTTTTTGGTTTGGACGGCCTAAAGATCTAATTTTTGTACCGCCCGTGCGCATCCGCAGCAGGACTCTCATAGAGGAAGTAAGCAGCGACAACATACGCCTGCAGCCTCTGCATTATCCTGTGGTGTTGCTGCCGGGCGGCGATTTGCCACCGGCAAGTTCCTCTAGTGCGGACGCGCAGATCTGTGCTATGGCGGCGGTGGCGGCGGAGGCAGGGAGTGCAGATAAGGCGCAAACATCTAAACGCTCCATTGAGAAAATTGATCCAAAAACGCCTGGATTGACATGCAGGTATGCGTTACGCTCTCTTCGCATGAACGTAGACATGAATCTAAGAAATTTTATGCGTCTGTAATATAGCACTGCTACATGTGTGTGCATTAGTATAAAATTAATATGATAGGAATAGCTTGGATTCCGTATGTCTGCAGAGTGTCCAAATGGAAACAGAAAAATCTTACAGAAATGAACACGGTAAAGTGAGCATCGAACTGGGTATTTTTTCTAGACTGAAATTTGCAACATAGAAAATTGCTGGGACTCATGAATGCGTAAATGTGATATATATTCCGGGAAATGTCCTGATCCTGATAATTCATGGGGAAAACGAGACACATCCGGTAAATGGAGGTGTTAATCTGAATTTTGCAACCCTCTGTTTTTCAGTGCAGTGAACTGATTGTGCACACTTCTTTAAAAAAATGCAGAGTTAGGATCGGTGCTGCTGCACCAGGCCGTGCCCCATGCCCGGATAGTATGACAACATTGGAGAAATCAGTCTGCATGTTTGCTGAGGCGCCGGGTGACAATGTCATTGTGCCAAAAATAGGGACCAGCTTTGGCACACTTGGACAAAATGTATGCAAGAGATGGTTTGTGGTTGTGCGGTATGGTGTCCTATATTACCTTGTGCCACTTTTTGCTGTTCTGTCTCTGATTTAATGTGAATGTCATCTGAAAGTTGTGAATCACATGTTGACCATCGACGAGTTTGAGGAAGCCTGGAAGTTCCTCATTGATAATTATAACCTCAAGACACATACTTACATGACACGAAAGTACGAGATCCGTCACAAATGGGCAAATCATTACTTCAAAGGTGTGTTTTGTGAAAAAAAGACAAGTACTTAGTGGAGTGAAAGTGCAAATCACATGTTGAAGAACTACATTCCATCGGGGTGCCCTATGCACATATTGATGAGGAAATACATGCTTCTACAGTTTGACAGGGAAGCGGAAGAAAACCACGAGGAGAAGCGGACGAGAATTGTAATAATTTTAACTTGCGATGGCAATTTGTGGCTTGGTTTCATGCTGTGCAATACAATATCTAACATAAAATTGTTTTTGCAGGGAGGCCTCTTCTACAAGCAAACATGGCTCTTGAAAGGCATCTTGACAAGATCTACACCTGAGCAATGTTCAAGCAGTTTGGCATAGAGTTTACGAGTGTGGTGCTTACAAGGTGCAAGAGATTGAGAAAGGGAAGCTATATGTCGCAATCCATACGGATGCATGTTGCAGAGAGAAGTGGTGCAGGATTTCGTACAAGGTGACAGTGCTGGACGGTGAAGAGGAATTTGATTATGAATGTGGCCAGTTTTCTCACATGGGATTGCTGCAGCCACGCTCTGAAGGTACTTGTAATCACTGTGCAGACATGGAATGCAAGTCATATATTGCTGAACTGTTTCGTGTTTGGATCATTTTTCCGACAAATAGTTGTTGGATGTAGGTTATTGACTTTATCTGAACAACGAAATACCAAAGAAACACATAGTGAAGAGGTGGACCGGAGGCATACGGACATCTGGCTCCACATCTAAGCCGATACCGGAAGGACAATGCTAACAGCAACAATCCATTTAGTTACAGGCATTTCACTATGTACATGCACATAATAGAGCTTGTACGGATGGGGGACGCTTTTAGGCTTACGATTGACTGGTTGAATTATTCAAAGATCTTTGTAGAAATGAAACCATTTGTGGAGATCAGAGGCGACCTTGGACTGGAGGACCGCATGGCTGAAAATGGGGTGGTTGTGAACTGGTTTCAGGCAGAAGATGACCAAGTAGGAGTGGGAGTCAAAATGGCGAGGGTATTGGAGAGCGATGATGTCAACTCGGCTAATGAATCGGGAATATGATGGCATGCTTATTACCTCCAACCAAGAGGAAGGAAATAGGAAGGCCTACAACAAGCAAAGAAAAGGCGCCGTATGAAGGGCCGAGTAAGAGAACAAGGTTACGTATGATTTGTCGTGACAAGGTCACAATCGGACAACCTGCCCTGACCTTGGAGACGTGCCAAAACAGCCTCGAAGCCGGGAGATGTAAAAATTGTGGAGTTGAAGGGCATCGTCAAAACAAGCGCCACAAAGCGCTGAGCTCGGGATGAAGATTTGATCTGGTTAGTGCTTATGAAGTAGTTTATTTGTGCTTGTACACGAATGTTCATGAGTTGTCGTGCATGAAGTAGGTTAGTTGTGTTGTACCTGAATAAAGCGAACCTGTCTGAATACACCCTCTGTTGATGAACTTGCTTTGCACAGGGATGTTCGTGTGTTGATGAACTTATTTCATTGTGCTCATCCCTAAACTTTTCATAGTTGCCGTGCATGAGCCATACTTGTGGGATCAAATTTACTATGGCCACGCTATGCGTGTAAATGTATCTCCATAAGCTGTCGTGCTTCATCAAACACTTCACCACGACGGGTGCTATCTCTGCTGTGGTAGTTCGATTAATGTGAGCGCCATTTGGCGCCCCCATGCTTGTATGCGCCATTAATATTCAAATTTTGAATCGTGAGCACGATATCGGCGTATCTTTGTACATAAAGGCGCTGGGTTGGGAAGGAGGAGGATTCACCACCGGCAGCAGGATCAAAGGTTGAGAACGAAGGCCATATGGATGGTTATCGCTGGTTCATGAGTGGATCAGCGGTGGCTAGCTCAAGACTGCTTTCGGTGGGCGGGGTGCTCTTGTTGGAGGCAAGTCTGAATTTAATCTCGCCATCTTAGAACTGTACCTCCCGATTTCCACACGGCGATGACTTGTGCATCTCGGGTAAATGGAGGTTCAGAGGCTCCAACGGGTGGAAGCATTAAATCTGCAGTGCCGGCGTTAGCTCGAGAATCTGTGATCTGGCGGCTCATATCGTTTGCCTCCTCGATCCGCATAGCAGACATGTGCAGACCCAACCGGTGGGCCATGGGCCATAAAGGAACGGGACCCATACACCCTGCACTGCGCATCGCGAGAGAGCCGTGTGGTACAGATAAAGAGATCACTGCAGCTCGTGATCACATTAGCACTTTCGCTTTATTAGGCCCTGTTCGGAGGACCTCCGCTCCACAACTCCACTCCCTAAGCGGGTGGAGTTACTGTTGAAAATCGTGGAGCTGTTGTTTCCTGGCTCCGCAGCTCCGAGGATTTCGCGGAGCCGGCGGAATTCCGAACATGCTCTTAGTAAGAAGAAGAAAGAAGAAAGAAGAGAAGGGGAGCAGCGATTCGGTGCTCGAGCCCAGCTGCTCCTGAAATCGCTAGCGTTGGCTTATGTCTCGGGATTTGCAGAATTCGCTCTGACACGCGTGCATGGGAGCAGCGAAAATTCAGAGTACGGGCAGAATACGATAGCAAACAGTGCCATCCTGCGGGCCGAGAACGTATGGATGGACGGGCATCTGTGTGGTGGTCTAGCTGGTCCGTGGACCATGACGTTTACTTTTTGGGCCGAGCCTTGGAACAACGTGCGCGTCCGGCCGAGGTGGCCCGGCCAGGTCGCAAATGTGAGGACGTGTGTCTGCCCAACCCTGACCTAAGTGCTTCTCGAAACCTGCCGCCGCCGTAGACGGCTACTCCCCATCCCCTGCGCGGAAGGCTGTGGTTGGTCCGGCTGGCTGGTGATGGAGGATGCTAGCTTGAGTTCTTGTTGGACGCCGATGACGGGTAAGTGAACCCTGCCCCCGTGGAGATTTCCTGATTTTGCGTGAGACCCCCATGACGCTGACTCCGCCGGCCACCATGGCAGTAAGTTGCAGGTTTTCGCTGGGAGAAGAGTTTGCGGATAGCTAGGAAGAACCAGATCCAGTCCCTCTGGCGGTGCTCCCTTTGCTGAATGTTGCCCCTGCTACGTCGGCGGACTCGAATATTGGCTCCGGGTGCGGGCAGCATGTTGGTGTCTTCGGAGGGCAACAAGCGCCGGCGACGGCAGGCTTCTCCGACGAGGTAGCAGGACCCTGACAGGGTCAATCCCGGGGCGCCGGGCTGGACCAAAAGGTATGACCTGAAACCTACCCCAGGTGGCTGTTTACAGTTTTTTGGCAAATGTTGTGATGTTTTCCTGCATTGCTATGTACGATTTGCATAACAAACAAAATGAAAATGCTCGTTCGTGCTCGGTATGATGGGGATAAATAGGTAGTTCTGGTCGGGCGCTGCTGATTTGAGTTCTGTTTCCTATTAGCAGAATGTTCTTGCTTGTAAATTCAGGTTACACCTTGGGAGTGCACCGTCCGACAAAACGCCGTGTCCATCTAGGATGAGCGCCTTAGAGCAGACAAGTCGCAAGTATGTAGAGGAGCCTGCAAAAAATGTAGTGTGCGGCCTGAACTAGGACCGAGTTTCTACTCGCTTGATGATTTGTATGACTTCTACAACTTGTATTCGTGGGAGATTAGCTTTGCGATTAGATATGTCAAGAACAGATTGAATGCCGGGCGGACCAAATCAATGCAGGAGATTGTTTACGGCTGCTTGATGGGTTTATAAACCTGCTTAACATTTGTGTGCACAAGTTTATTATTGATTATGCTTGACAGTTTTGATCTTTCTCAAAGCAAGGAAAGCTCATTCTTGACACTAGTTGTTTCTGTGGAGGTGATGAATGTACTTTACTTGGAGGAGATCCCTCCGAAGCACACCATGAAGAGTGTGGATGGAGGATGCAAGGGACATACTGCGTGGGAACCTCATGCATCACGAGAAAGACCATTCGGTTAACAAGTCTTTCACATGCAGGCATTCAACTTTATATTTTCAAGCTATGGATTTTGTACAGATGGACGATGCGAGCGCAAGAGTGTTCACGCACATGTTGGCTGGACTGAAGGCCTTGTTGGTGTGTGGTGCACCATTCGAAGAGAAGAGGGATGTTGGGCTTTGAGGACAGCCTGACCACTTTGCCTGGCAGGAGGTTACCTGCCGATGGAGAAGTTGCGTTTGTGGGAAATGGCAGTGCAGAGCGTGAAGACAATGGTCATCTATCTATCAGTGTGAATGCACTTCAAGGGCCCGCTGCTCCGGAAGAGCAGAGAGGTGTCGACAGGCCAACGAATAGCCGGGAGAAAGCACCGTACGAGGGACCGAGTAAATGGATGTTATTCTGCAGCATTTGCATTTGTGAATGCAATGGCACCATCGGTGGTGCTCAAAATCAGATGTGTTTTAATTCTGAAACTTGTACTATGAAGATTTTCTAGTGTGTTTCAGTGAGCAATGCTCCCTTGTGTTCCTCCAGTTCGGGACGTCAGACTTACATTCAGTAAACTTTGTTGTCGTTCATCAGTATTTTCTTGGGTTCCCCTTGGGCCGTCAGTGTTTATAAGCCATGCTACACATGTACTAAGTACTTGCGACCTTTTGCGTTTGAGGCACTCTTGATAGTAACCATACCATGTGGCTGTTCGTGGGGTGAGTTGTGCACCGTCGGATTCAAAATTTGAATTGCTGGATGAGTAAATGCGATTAAGAACCAGTTCTGCGCAGCGTATTTCTTCTGTGCCCTTTGGACGGCTCAGGCTGGCATAGGAGAATGACTGGGCCGTGCCCCAGCAAGCTGTTCTGCCTCTAACTTAACGCTTGTCGTCGCAATTAATGAGCCAACGCCCTTGGATACATCAGGTATACAGGCAGAAATACAACCGTACAACCATGGGCACACATCCTCATGCGATCAGTCGGGGAGGATTTCAGGTTCAGCTGAGCCCGTGCTCAGAATTGAATATCCGAAAGAGAAGATTGTTCTTTGCACCACGATGACTAAAAATGAATAGATTGGAAGTTTCTTGTAAGGAAAAAAAACTTCAGAGTGTCGCACTAGCTGAACCTTTGGTGGGCTCATATTCAATAACTAGGTAGGAAGTGCGGCTTGCCGCACCCGGCAGCACCGCTGCCGGGTATAGTAATATCCAACCCGCTAATAGAGTCATTGAAGCATTGCAAATATAAAAAATAGCATAATGTAGTTGTGTTTACCAACTAAATTTAAAGTCGTTTAACATTGCACCTGATCTAGTCTTATGAAAATTTAGATAGTTAAAACTCTACTAGAGTTGCCATGTACATAAGTATTTGGTAGCAACATTGGTAAGTTTAATCAGACACAAAGAATGAATCGAAAACCAAAGAGAGCATCAAAAGTCTCAACAAATTACACTACATGGACCAGCTAACCATTTAAGAAACAGTCGCCAGCAAATATATAGTTAAAGAACATCCATACCTAGTCCTCGACTTCCTTGTCATTACATACCATATTATAGGTAAATAAAATACAAACTCAATCCTGGGCAGCAATTCAGATAACTCAACACCAAGTTCCATGCATTTAGACAGAGGTCGGCGTGATTCGCTATTACATACTGCATCTACCAAAAGAGAGCACAAATTCAGGCTTCTAAACATAAGAGGCATAATACTGAAGCGTGTCTTTCGAGATTCTCAACGACAGTTGATAGCTGTAGAGAAGAGCACGTATGCTGCTTAAACACTGATAAATTCTGTAGATGCTATAGGAAACGATTTTAAAAACCAGCTTACATGCGACCCATGCATTTAGTCTTTAAAGATTAAAGTCCTGCGGGCAGTAGGATGGGACTTTGGTTTTTTGTTGGGCATGTGGTATGTTTCATTGGGAAAGCAACAAACATGAGTAATACATATAGTTGTAGAAGTCTGAAGAGTAGGAGGGAGGGTATGTCAGTTTCAGTGAGGCCATCCTAGAGGTCAATGTCCATTTGTACATAAGATGATATGTAGTATTATAGGAATGCAAGTGAAAGCCGCCCAATACTATGATTACCTCTAATTTGTTGACACTTTTAGCTGCTGGAGTGTTATCGTCGTCGCTCTCTGAATGAGGCCCTTCCTGTGTCGTGGTTAAAGAGGCGAGCTGATTCTGAAAGGATTCACACGATCATATAGCACTATGACAAGAACTGCTCAGCTATGAGTTGTCTTTGGCATTTCTTGAGCTCCACCAAGTTGGCATCATCTATTTTAATTATGCCCATGGTTAGTAGATTGTCTAAAGCAGCAGAACATGTTGAGGCAGAATGTTGAAATAAACCCAAAAGCATAAGAGTGCAATTTGATACATGATTCAAATATAGCAGTGCCCAGTGCAACATACAAACAAACCATAAAGTTCTTGTAATAGATTGGGCATAACCGATAGTGATATGGTTCGATAGGACATATTACATCATTAGGAGCACCACTTGAAAGGAGAGCCACATAAAAGGCATTGGCAGAAGGGGAGGGGCTCACCTCGGCTCAATGCCCTCGTTTGTCTCTGTAGTGGTGCTGGTGTGGCTTGCCGGCGGCTCTCAGAGCTCAGGGCCATCTGTTCATTTTTTAAAGCATTCTTAGTGGTCCAATCCTGTTATGTCGGCAGTAAATCTCAGTGCTATACAAAATGCTCATACTACCATACAAAATGTTTTCTCTCAAAGAACCCAGGTTGCAAGTTTGGAATAAACCTTTGCAATTAACATGTAATTAAAGGGGTGGCAAAATATGTTTTGGTTCTATCACACTCACTCTAATATAAAACATGTTCACTTCCAAAATTTCAGTGGCTCCATCTAATTATAAAAAGGGCTGCTGTATTAATGAACAGGGGAATGTCAATGTACTAAATTATTCGAAACCCCTCTGATCAAGTGGATAGCAAAATAGTACAAAAATCTTGTGGTCACCCATGAGAATCCGCGTTTTGAAGTTTAATAGAAAGTATACCTTATTAAA
Organism: Aegilops bicornis; assembly: GCA_021605145.1. Classification (NCBI taxonomy): domain Eukaryota; kingdom Viridiplantae; phylum Streptophyta; class Magnoliopsida; order Poales; family Poaceae; genus Aegilops; species Aegilops bicornis. Next base: position 449,190,908 of record CM038671.1, on the reverse strand, counting down.
CAGCAGATAATCTGCTTCACTCCAAGAGTGAATGCAAGGACGAGGTGCTCACGGGTCTGGTCATTCTTGGAGGTACCATTGTCAAAACCAGCGGTGGTGGAGTCAATGATGAGCACATGATAGTCAACCTGGGATAAACAAAACAAAAACACAATTTCAGCGATATAAGATAGATCAAAGAGGTAGAGTTTGAGTTGTGAAATGAAAATCACTACTCTGGACCATATTACCATCATAGAAGTATTTCTTCTTTTTCTTATCATAATCAAACAAAATCAAAAGAACAGGGGAAGTGCATGTAACCTGGCTCATGCACAGATTAAAAGGACGCACCTAAATGTCAGAAAACACCTTTGTGTGATTAATAATATCCAAGTTTCTTTCTTTGTGCACAACTAAAGAAGTTCAAATCCTGAAACAGAGCAATTCATGCTTGAGCTTTCTAAAATGCAGGACATTGAATCAAGCTCATAATTGAAAGAAATTAGTGAAATTCAAAACAAAAAGAAATAGAGAACCCGCCAATATAAAGACTGTTTAAGGTTTAAATAAGCATGCTCAGCACTGACCTACGGAAACACGTTTTACCATGCCTGTCGGCATCTGAAAATATTCATCATTCGGCATCTCTTTGATAGTTTTCAGATTTTCGTTTGACTCGAGGAAAAGAATTAACTCGGCAAACTTTTCACATATGTCAAAGGCAGCCTTGCAGTGTAAGGACACCTCGTCTAGTGTCGCCGCTGCCTGCTTGATCTGGAGTAGAAGGGGGTGAGAAATATTAGATCAGATGGTACCAGAATTTATGCTAGCAAAGCAATATTTGGGCTTTCAGATTTCCCAAAAGTCCTATGAAAATTCTTTTACAGAATCGATGAAAAGAAAATCTTCTCGCAATAAAGAAACTTGCAACATGTTTTTAAATACAAGCCAGATCAACTTATTTCAGGTGAAAATAACTACACGTTTTTGTAAGGAAAAATCGATCCGCTTGAACAAAGTAAAGATATCAGTTCCAAAAATCATTGTGTGTCTTACTGACCAATCACGTCCAATTTACAAAGAACATAGTTATCCAGTGAGGGCCTACGGTAATGCACACAACCTATAAATACATGAGCTATAACTAAAAGTAATGTGTAAGAAAGAGAGCAGCCTTCCTGCACACAGCGGCAGATGCACGCAGCGCATCGACGGCCGCGCTGCGCGAGATGATCTGTGCAAAAGAAAACGTGAAAGTAAGTAAAGCGGACATACATTCGATCGATACAAGCAAATACATCGTACACGTCGCTTTCGGTGGGCTCGCCTGGTACAGTTTTGACGTACGCAGGGGCCGGTCTGCTCAGAGCGTGCAGGGTTATTAATTTTGACAGGCGGGCCCTGGCTGGGTGGAGTGTAACCAGGTTGGGCGCTTGTCCTACGTCGCAGTATCCCTTTTCACATCTGCGCGAGATTTTTATGTAGTCTGCTTGTTAGGACTGTTGACTTGTAATTCTAATAAACGTTGTGCTTGTCTTTGGGGGACTGGACGTAAGGACATTGCTTACTGCTTTTTTAGCTGTTCTTTCAGTGGTTTAGTTTCGGCACCTCTGGGCGTGCTGTACATTTATTCACTTTTCAAGTGATGTTCAATTCAGCTGCTTACGGCTCCTTTGGGTTTGCTGTGAGGTGGTTTGATTTAAAAAACCAGGTGAGATCCTAGCTCGCTGTGTGGCCGTCTATAGTTGGAAGCTTATTTTGTCATCTGAAATTATGATATGTGCCTGCCTTTTGAACAAGTGTTGATGGTAGTCGTACGCATGTGCTGGGGCCGTTTCAGAATTGATGGCTCAGTATGTGTGCAGAGCCGTATATTCGTGTCAGACTCAACTGTCAGCTTGGTCCATCTGGATACATCAATACGCACCATATCCAATCCATTTATACAACCATTGAAGCATTGCAAGTATAGAAAACCGCAAATACAAAAAAGTTCATATAGAGATGGTATTCCGTCAGGGAAGAGCTGGCATGATATGTAAGCAAAATACATTGCAAAAACCAATCACTCAGGAGCAAGAGCCTATGCACCAGTTCACAACATATAAAAATGGTAGTAGATTAAGGCGGCGGTTCATATTAATAATCGAACAGCAAGAAAGCACATGCAATACCACTGCTCAAACCCAACATTTAATTCTCTCATTTCAAACTAAAACGAATGATTGCACCAATAGTTCATAGTTGCACAGATCCAGTGTGAATAAATCCTTCTTGTCTAATCCAACATTCACTGAACAAACAAAAAAAAGGACATGAGAGTGATAGCACAGAGAGGCATCATCAACATTTGAAGCAGAGACAAATGCCACAACTCCTTCAACACGGCCACATACGCCTGCCTTTGAGCAATGTCATCCCCATCTACGTATCCTGGATGCTGGGGATGAGAAAGCAATTAGATGTGGACATTCAAAGGAATATCTACATGTGACATTGAAGTACGCAACACCAGATAAATAGAGTTTGCCCGAGCTCATTGTTCATATGTATCCAACAACATATAAGCAAGCTAACACTGAGTTATTATGCTACACTTTGATGCTTTATGTCCAGATTTTACCAACGTGCTGTATATCTTGAAAGGAAATTTGTATCCATTTTCTGGATCACATTGTGCTCAACATAACAGTAATGCATTGACAAGGGTGATTATTACTGGAAAATAAAGAACAGAAAATCATAGTATGTGCTGAAGAAATTGAGTGTGTCCATCTTTTAAATGCTGAGCAGGATACAAACTTTCTGTAAAGCGAAATATATATGTCGCAAAGAGAATGGTGATGACAAACAGGGCATGTACAATTTTAAAGGAAAATATATATAGGAACAGAACAACCCATCGCTGAGATTTACATTCAGCAAGCCATAAGTACAAGCAAAAAATAATCAAAGGATGACATTTTTATGCAATCTGACTAACATTTACCAATCAGAAAGGATACTACATAGGAAACGATTTTAGAAACTGGCTTACATGTGATCCGTGCATTTAGTCTTCGAAGACTAAAGTCCTGCGAGCAGAAGGCTGAGACTCTGATTTTTGCCGGGCTTGTGGTCTGTTTCACTGGGAAAGCAACAAACACGAGCAATGCATATAGTTTTACAAGTCTGAAGAGTAGGAGGGATGGTATGTTTACTCGTTTGATATTTCTTCATTTGGTGGCAGTGAGCCGCCAATTTTGACGAGGCCATCCTAGAGGTCAATGTCCATTTGTATGTAAGATGATATGTGGTACTACATGAATGCAAGTGAAAAGCTGACCAACACTATGATTACCTCTAATTTGTTGACACTTTTAGCTGCCGGAGTGCTATCGTTGTCGCTCTCTGAATGAGGCCCTTCTTTTGTCGCGGTCAAGGAGGCGAGCTGATTCTGGAAAGACTTTGCACGATCATATACCACCTGGTGCAGCTCCAGCCAACCCGGTAGTACAATATATATTTCAGAGGTAAGATATGGCACACATATATAGACAATTGATCCATCATCTGAATTTTTGAAAGAAAGAAGTAGGAGGATACTTGTAATGGTAATGGTTCAGTTATCACATCCCTCTGAGCATGTCACGGAAATGGTAACATAATCTACCAAAATCAAGTCTTAGAGCTTGCGAAGAGAAACAATATATAGTTTTCGTCTACGACATATGTTGGTAGTAGTGTATCATATACCTTTGTCTACACATCTCGCTCGCTCAGGTGTTGTGACGAAGGATCTGCTGATGATGATCACGTGCTCGCCCCGTCTCGCCGACGCCGTGTAGGCCATGGTGAGCAAGTCTTGCCTTATTCGCTTGAGTGTTGCGATGTGATGACCTGCCAATCATAAAAGCCAACAGATTATATTCAGTGAGCAAGTAGATTGTGATTGTTCTGCAGGTGAAAGTGAATCCTACATTCTCTTCAATAGTACAAGCAGTGGCTATCTTAGCAAACTTGCAGCAGGCCGAGATAGCAGGAGAGCATGATTATTTCAGAGCAATAATAATGAAATCCTCCCTATCGGTATAGATTTCAATACCACAACATGGATTGACTTCTAACCATTGAAAACTGTAGCTAGAGAAGTTCAAAGTGGCATGCAACACAAATCTAAATAACACAGTATAGTTGACGTCAAAATCAAACTGAAATATTGGAGAATTATCTTTTGAACATATCAGCTCCTCCACAAAAATACAAAAGTTTAAGCAACAACATACCTCAACAATTTGCACAAAAGCGACAAGACAGTAACCATGTTTTCTGATTGAAAATATATCTCCTTAGCCTTAGGTACTGTAGAAAATAAGTTTCAAGAGTACCTAATAGTTTATGATCTTTTTTTATGTTTTCATGGAACAACCAGACACAAGGAGTACTTGTAATAGACAAACACATAATGAACCAAATGGAAAACTGCTTTGTTATCCCAGAAAATAATAACTTCATAACTAAGGTAAGTTCAGGCAATTTGTAGATTGTTTACAATTGATAGTAAGTAAACTGATAATTTAGCAAGGGCGACACGACTGGCCAGCAAAGATAGACTGGGCGGAAGAGGCATGTTGTTGATGGCACCGGCAAATAGTTCACCCTTTCTGCAAAAACAAAAGTGCAGTTAGTTAACTCCAAATACATTCCAGGGGTGAGTATCTGGTTGTCTCACCCAGCAGTACATTCAACTGATTTTATGATCCAGAAGGTTTGGATCCATAGCATGTTTTATATCAGAAAGGAAAAATTATTAAGCAAATAGCACTCTTATAGAGCATGATTAAGGTATACATTTTCAACCGCCTTCAATAACAAATCAAGATCGCCCCTATAATTTGAAACACAAAGGCCTACTACATAGACATGTTACACAGACGAACAGAGGGCTTGTCGAGTGATCTTCCTCAACCAACTCTATAGCACACAAAAATAGTCACCACTGTACATCACATCAAGCAGTACACAAGAACAAAAAAGAGAGCAAAGGCATGATTCTTAATGAGCTAGAAAGTGTATGCTCTGTTCATTGAATCGGAAAACCGGCATCACTGAGTAATCTTAGTTTCGTGGCCAGCTCTACCTCCTCCACTATCTATGTCTCTGTCCCCCTCACATAACATAAACACATATCAAATATATATCTTTGTGCTTAAGCATAGTTCTTATGATGTATTAAATGGTCAAATATCCATATTAGCACGTATATGCATATGGAACAGACACAAACCCCCCATTAACTATGGGGACAAACACGCAGAGCAACTCGTGGCATTGTGAAAGCTTAATTTAGAAAGAGCTGTAAACATCTAGTGGTAAACAGTGCATGCATCTTATGATCACTCAACCAGGGAACATCGGGAAAACAACAGAAAAATCGAAAGCACTTCAAATATGTTGCCCAACCTGTGGTATCACCGCACATGTCAAAAAAACATAAACAGATTGAATGATTATTGGTACATTCTTAAATCAGTAGGCAATCAAGAATATAACACACTGTATCAACCCAAACTAAACTGTGCGTGTTCATCCTATTCTATGGAAACAAATTATAAGGGTTGACGATCTACTATACTTGTGACGTGCAGAGGCGGCGAGCTTGCCGGCGTCCATGCATTCTTCTGGCCAAGCACATCCACCTCCAAGATGTTAAACAATGTCAGCTTTTCCTACAAAATCAACAACAAATCACACAGTGCAAGTGCCATGATTTGGATCGAAGGGAGTCTCTACATCCACATGTCCAATCATAATTTCAGATGGTTATTCCTGTTGCTACTGGGTACATCAATTTATAATTTCCAAATACACTTGTGATGATTTGATAGTATGATCCAAATTTGGAGTTAATAGAAAATTCAATGCCAAGAATACTGGCAAACGGTGATTCAGTTGACTGAAAGAAAGAGTTTAATTAGTCAAAATGCACCCAAAAATTATGGTAGGCACTTACTGGCTTTAAGAAGTCAACATGATTAGCCTCCAGAGAAATGGAGGTCCGGGAGAGCTCAAGGAGATGCTGGTCTCACCACCATCTTGCGCTTGCTTGTATCCTTGTCGTGCTGTAGTTCAAAGACAATTTAGAGGGAGAGAGGTGTTTGGTTTAGTAGCACATGATTAACAGAACCATGAAGTGCTTGCAATTTTCTGTCCAATCTAATAAGCAGTTAGGCGTACAGTTCAAAGCAGATTATCAAACACATGTAAACCAATAATCCATTTCAAAGGAAATAAGACATCAAGACTCTTAAAAAAATAAAAGATTGCTAACTGCAGGTCACATAGTTACATCGAAAGGATGGCGAAGAAGAGCACCTGAGACGGATACACGCGAGGTAGGCCAGCCAAATCCAAAGGGACAACAGCCACACACCCAGCAATGACCCTGGAACCAAACCATAACCACCACCCTGTGCAACCGAAAATAAAAACCACGCGTGAGAGACGTACAGATGCACATGGAGCAGGAAAACCGGAAGGACAAAGAAAGGAGGGAGAACAAACCTTTCCCATGGCGACAACTGAACATGGCGTCCACTCGTCCTGGTAGACCAGGTTGTATGTCATGAGCTAAACTGACCGGTACAAACACATCATGTCCCCAATACACCATTACACCTAGAAAACAGTTTGTTGGCTGACATAAACATAAATGTATTAGTTTAATGACTGATTACCACAAACCCAACTGAACAGAATAAACCAGATTTGACCAAACAAATAGAAAGGACAATCAATGCACCACTTGGGTAGTCAACTGCATCAATTTTTTAAATGTCATCAAGGAAAATACATGCTGTACCAAGGGCTATATGAACCTGAAGCATTCGACAATGCATAAACCAGTCAAGGAAAATATAGTCGCATGGCATAGGATTATCGACTATTTGTGGAACACAAATAATTGAAGACACGGCTGCCAAAAAAATCATACCAAATAAATAGGCAACGAATATGGGAAACCATAAAAAATATAGCAGTTCTTTCTATCAGAATTTTCACCTTTTTCCCTCAGACAAAAATACAGACAAACATTAGTAGTGCATACAGTAAGCAATGCCTCATTTCAAGAAACAGAAGCTCACCGCTACCTAGGATACATTTGTAGATCGCTGCTCCTCTTCCTCTCCCTTTCTCAAGCTCCTGCATAATCAAAACAAGACAGGATTTGATCTTCGATTAGTTGCACGGAGATAACCAGACTTAAGAAGTAATCAAAAATTGAAAAGAATCGATCTCTGAGTTGTTCCAGGGAGTCAAAGATGGAAATCAGTACCTACAGCCTAGAAATTGGTTCCTCCTAGTCGAGGATGCAGGGCAGCACGGCCGAACCATCATGCAATAGGGACTACCCACCGGCCGTGGACTTGGACAAGAGCTGTGGTGTGTGAACCGCATGGACGCGAGGAGCTGTGCCGGCGACCTGGTGACACAGAGCAGCACGTGGATGTGGACTGGCCTGATGGCAGCGGCGGCAGCGCCCTCCTCGTCGACCTTCTATAGAAGCGTCTTTACCTGCCCGCACAGGAGCGCCTCGTCAGAGCTTTCTCTGTATAGCTGAAAGCTGTGTAAATAAATCATGTTTAATGCACAAGCAATATTTGGTTCAGCCACAATCTACTGGTATGATTTCTGTATTATTCTCTACCCAAAGAAAGAGTACTCGATTCAGTTGCAATCTGCTCGTACGAAAGAAAGAGGGGAAGAGGGATTAGAAGAGACTCAATCCCTAGGGCACTGGGTGGCTCCCGAGCGGAGGCTGCAGGTCGCCGCAGGCAACGGAAGACGAGCAGGGGGGAGATGGAGGGATCCGCCGCCGTTGGGGCCCGGGCAGTAGAGCTGGATGGAGGGGAGGGCAATGAAGGAGAAGGAGAGTTACCTGAGGGAAGGCCTTCACCGTCAACGGACTTGCCGCCGGAGGCACCGCGCCCGTCCGCTCGTGCGCCGTCACCCAGTCGAAACGTCCAAGCCCAACACGAGCCGCATCGAGCTAATAATCTCCTCACGCTCGCTGTGGGCGCCTGGCGGTCCTCCCTTTGATGGCACGACGACGCACTCATCCAAGCGGAGCAGCAGCAGGGGAACGGAGATGCAGAGGCGAGGCGGAGGTGAGCGGCAGTGCGGGTGACGCGACGGAGGCGAGCGGCGGTCAGGGCATTGGGCAACCCAGCGGAGGGGGGCGCGGGACAGGAAGAGGCGGCAGCGGCGGCAGAGGGAGGCGCGGGACCGGCGGCGGCTGCAGCGGGAGAGAGACGCAGGGGGAGGGGAGAAATGAGAGGAAAGGGACAAACCCTAGCATCTCTCACCTGATTCAGGATGGAGCAACGAACAGGTTTAAGCCACATGGCGCGGACTATGCGAAATTCCTCTTCTGCCCTCGGTGGGCCGTTAAATTTACAGGCGGTGGCACATCAGAGGACTCCTGTAGCAGTGTTTTACCCGATCGGACGGCCAGAAACGCTCCATCTGGAGATCGGACGGACATAATCGGTCCACCAGGGGATCCGACGGTCAGGACGCGCTCGGGAAGACGATCGGACGGTCCACAATTCAAACGAACGGGAGAGCTCCATTTCGGTTCAGGCTCTAACAAGGGGATACTCCAAGTAGCACGCCAGCTCGCCCCGCATCGCGACGCGCTGCGCATCTGTCGCTGCATGCAGCGATGCACTTTTCATGTAAGAAAGGCCAATATACAAAATAATCGACAGTAACATATAAAAAAAGGTTGTTTTCCTTTTCATATAAAAAGGCTGACTCTTAACAATTTGTACCCTGACTAAATTAGATTTAAAAGGTTGTTCACACAATGGGGACCCTACGCACCCAAACATGCAGCCAAAGAGTAAAATAATTACTGGGCATTGGACAAAGATAACACAGTGAAGACCTCATTTGCAGGGCACCAAAAAATAGAGCTACGCAGTTTGGTTCGTACATTTGACAAGAACAATGATTACCTGGCCAGTGCCTACGTTGACCTGCAATGGACCAAACAATAATGCTCTTGTGTTTTTTGTCCAGGAATTTCCAAAATTTGTGGTTCTATCATCTATTGGTGAATACTGCATGACCTGCACCAAAATGTTCTAGTTCAGACCAAGTGTTTTATAAGGGAATTTACCATTGTCGTTCAAACTGTTGAAAAAAGAAACTTGATAGATTGTTCACAAGAGAGAAAAATCACCTTCGTCCGCTAGATTCCTGTTCTTCTCTTCTTTTTCAGATCTATGCACGTCCATTTTAGAAAGCCATATATTAGCAGGTCAAAAATCAGAGTGCGGAAATGAAAAGCAAAGAGGAGCACATCCTAGTCTTGCATTCCAAATAACATGATGCTTTTCGTTGTTTTGCACTTTGCTGAGCAGGTAAAATCTATAACAAAAGAAATGTACGCATACATATCAGGATGAAATTCCTAATATAGATCAATATAACTAAGGCAACAAATAATATTTCAGGCTACTACCGTGTATGCTTTAATCATAGTCTTTTCCAGTACAAAAAATATTTGCTCTTTGTCAAAACATACAAGAATCTAAGGAACAAAGTCATACACAAGGGGGAGAGAAATACATCTTGTAATATTCTTCAAGCCAAATGAACATTTTAGTAGAATTCCACAGGAGAGACTCGCCATAAAATTGGTTCCATTCTTTGAATAACCACTTCATGGAAAATCCCTTACAATCTGTTCAGACCAATCCATCAACCACTGGTTGCTATCGTTGCTATGTGCTTTAGGTATGATTCATGCCGGACAGCAACGCCAATTATTATCAATTTCTTACTATGCAAATAGTTTGTTACGTCAGCACCATCACTAAACTCCAACTCCACACCGCTGGAACCCATCACACAAACCAGGCAGAGGAAGCCGAGGGCCAGCAGCGACGCGGCGACCATGTGCGCGTAGTCCGCATCATGGTCCTCGGCGCCCATGAGATGCCTAGAGTCGTCGAAGGCGATGGCGGCGGAGAACGCAAAGGTGAGCACCCACCTGACCCGAACGAGCGCCAGAACCTCGCCGGCCGGCGCGGCGCATGCCAGCTGCCGGCCGCTGCATCGGCGGCAGAAGACCGCCTCGACGGCGCTGCCGCCGCCACGGCGCCGTAGTTCACAGCGAAGCTGCGCAGGACGATTTGAAGAAAGAAGGGGTGGCTCGAACCAGCGCCCGGAGGACGGCGAGGAGGCGAGGGCGCCGGCGAGGCCCCCATCTCGCGGGCGCGGGTGTGGGCTGGCTTGAGGCGGTGAGGCGCAGGCGAGGGCGAGCAGCGGCGGCGATTGGTCGAAGGCCACGGAGGAGAGGGACCGAGAAGTGGGGAGAGGAGAGGCGGTTAGGGTTCCACATTCGCCTTTTATACGCCACCAGCGAAATGGCGGAAGTGCCCTTGGCGGGCCACCAAATTTACATGCAGTGGCATGCCCAGCCTCGATCCGACGGCCCATGTCGTTTCGTCTGAGATGTCTGAGATCCAACGGTCCAGATTGTTTCATCTGAAGATCGGATGGCCGGGATTCGTTTGGACAGACAATCGAACGGTCGAGAATCCAAACGCCCGAGAAGGCTCCATTTTGGCCTGGACTCTAACAAGGGGATGCAAGATGCACCCTCGTTTGACTGGCATCTTATTACACGTGAAGATGATAAAAATATAAAAGGATGCTGGTGGTAGGATCATGGGATCAAATCTCGTCCAGTCAATACTAAATAACATTAATTAATTCACCTACATGATGCGAGTAGAACGATATGGAAGACTTCACTAGGTTTGGTTGCAAGCTATTATATTATAGCTCAAAGCGCAACATCACCCATTGCAAAAGTACTATAAACAGATTCCGCTATATTACTATTCAATTATATATGGTTTATAGGTTGTTTTGTGTCCTGTTGTCCTTTAATTGTATGTGTTTCCTTGATATAAATATTACAACATCTTATATTAGGAAACGGAGGAAGTACTATCATATGTGAGACACCCTTTGGATGTATTTTCTGAAAAAAAAAGGAAATAAAAAAGCTTTGATGGTTGTTAATCCCCACAAGACCTTAACAACTACTCGTATTATTATTTTTGCTCGCAAAAAAAAAACTATTTTTGTTTTCATGGGTGTGTCTAGGCCTCATCTAGATGTGATATAACCATGTCGCATCTGTTGAAATATGCAACATCAAATATGATATCAACATCACCTCATCCCAGAACAAGGCCATTCCCCTCATGCGTTTGTTTGTTTTTCTTATTCTGTTTAAACAAGTCGATTGTTCTTGCTCATCTATTTAAAATTGTTTGCAAAAAAATATTGGTGAAATGAAAAAAAATTGTATGTTTTTTATGAAATTAAAAATGTTTGTAATTTTTAAAAAGTGCGTGAATTAGAAAGGAATTAGCAACTTTGAAAAATGTTCACAAATTCAAAAAAAGAATGTGGAAAAAGTTCATGATTTTTTATAAAAAATAAAACATGAATTCTATTTTTTTCATAATTTTAACAATATGTTCATGACTTTTTATAGAATAGATGGAAATGCAAAAAAACATGAATTTTGTCTTAGTTTTGGGCATGCAACTTGCCAATAACCCTCCTCCCGCCCTTAGTTGTAGTTTCATTACGGGAATGGAGTTGCATGTCATCGGTGGACTTGAAACTGAGACAAAAATAAGTTGGGCCCAGTTACGTGTTGAGGGTGAAGTTGCAACTAGGACAAAAATGAGTCGGTCCCCAGTTGTGTATCGTGGGTGGAGTTGCATCTTGAACAAAAAGCTTGCCTAGGACAGACGTACAACTACGATAAAAACTGGTCGGATTCTTAGTTATGTTTCAAGGGTGAACTTTCAACCGTGACAAAATAGACGGCTCTGAAAAAAAAAGGGTAAAAAAGTAGCTCTATTATTTTTAAATACGTGCCACCCTTTCTTTTTTAGTACATACGCTTACTACTCTCTTTTCAATCACTTCTCTCCTAAATAAATACTACCTCCGTAACTTAATATAAGAACTTTTCTATGACATTGTCAAGACAAAGTCTTATACTCCCTCCTTTCCGGTTTATAGGGCTTATCTCAAAATTTTAGTTTTTCAATTTTATAAGGCTCAATTTGGTTGTTTCCCATCACAAGTTCAGATTTCAAGCTGTGTTAAATCATTGCATGCAATTATTAAGAGAAAATTAACCAATACATATACTTTATGCTTGCATGCATTGCAATTAATGCATTGGTAAACATATTTTTTTAAGAAAAACAAGAGCATTAATTGGGTGCTTTTGCAAACTATAAAAAGTATTCCATCACCCACCATCTATCTTGGTTGGTGCGATTTTTTAATTAAGCCCTATAAACCGAAAAAGAGGAAGTATTTAATACAAAGGGACTAAGAATGAACAGTGCAGCCCACAAGCGTGACAAACAACAACCTAAAAATGATCAAGAGACGACCCAAAACACATGGAACAAACTACAGAGATAGCGGCCAGCACCATAACAACTTTACCAATGTGAGCATGTGCAACAAAAATACAAATCTTAAAGTTTTGATTGGACGGTAGTATTTTAGGTAGATTTTCTTAGTCCTCGTAGGTGTATCGTTCAGGTGAATGGCGATGCTTTCTCTTTGAGTTTGTGTTCTGGACTCCTATAAGGAATTCGCCTATCTGGAAGTAGCCAAACGAAGCTTCGGTGTAGATTCCTATCGTTTTTTGGGATGGTGAGGTTAGAGTTTCTCGTCATATGGCAAGATCTGGTGTCAGACACTTTAGATCTATTAAATGGTTCAACGAGGACGACTGTGGCTCCAAGGCGTCGGGGCATGTGCACGAAGACTTCTCGACTGTCATCAGCAAGGCCAAATAGACCCTAGTAAGGGAGCGGCGACAGCGGCGCGTCAGCGTCTTATTCTGAGGTAGTAGTGGTTGTTTGGGGTCTCGGAATTTCGATGTAATTTTATTATGTTTGAGATGCTTTGTACTTTCGGTGAATTTTTAAAATAAATCTGCTGTTTTCTGAAAAGAAAAGATACCTAATTCTCTTTTTAGTGCATCTCAAGGCCATAACTTGTTACGCACAAATCGCAATGTACAGCAACCGAATCCAAAGGTACCAACGCACCAAACATCTTGCAACCAAACAGCAACAGCCAAGTGCAGAGGACGAGCCACAGGACGGACGGAGGAGACAAACTCACTTTTTCATCAAATCATCATCAGTGAAGAAAAATAAAGATCACTAGCTCCCACAAAACACAACCGAGAGAGATTTCCCGCGAAGGAAAAAGAGGCTGAGAAAGCTTGCACTCGATTCCCCTAATCTGCTGCCGTCATTTGGCAAGTGCAACAGGGCCTGCGTGGGTGGGTGCTGCGCCCGCCGCACATTGACTAGAACTTAAAGCGACTGGCAACCAACACGACCCCGTCCGCCGTCGCCATCCTCGCCCACCCTCACCTCCTCGCTCGCTGCCCCACTCCACCACCTGCCTCCACTCCCGCACGCAGCCGGAGTCGGCGCGCAGCTACCTCCAATACGCGGGCTGCTGCTACACCAGGCAGGCGGGACAGCAGAGGCGAATCGCATTCGCTACCTCGCTTCCTCCTGACGTGCCTTGGCCTCCCCGCTTCCCGTTCCCACCGACGACAGCAGCGAGCAGAGGACGCGATGCAGCTGCAGGCGCCGCCCTCGTGGGTGCCCGGGCCCGACCCCGCCCGCCCTGCTCCCACCACCTTCGACGAGGCGTCCATGGAGCGGAGCAAGAGCTTCGTCAAGGCGCTCCAGGTACGCCGCCGGCCAGGATCCGGGAGATCCCGCCGCTACCCGGCCTGGCTATCGCCTCTATCGGCGCGCCGACAGATCCGCGTTTTGCGCTCCCGTTTGTTAGGTTGGCGGTAAGTGACCTGCGTCTGTCGCGCGTGCAGGAGCTCAAGAACCTGCGCCCACAGCTCTACTCCGCCGCGGAGTACTGCGAGAAGTCCTACCTCCACAGCGAGCAGAAGCATATGTGAGCTATTCTCGTCTCCAGTGCGATTCCCAGTTCTAGCACTCAATTCTACTACAGTATTCTGTAGCAACTCGGTCGCAATTTCTTGATAGTAACAACAACTTTGCATGTGTAGCAATCATTGTTTACTTATGCTGCCAGCCGATGTTTTAACCAAACTTTATGCTCAACTTCTATTTTGGTGTTGTGAGTCTACCAATGATGCATTGATTGGTTCAGTAGTATATTTGCACCCATCTACCGACGAACTAGGATCAGACAAATCAAGGACAACTGATTGAGAAAAACTCTCCAGGTGTGGAGGCTTAAATGCGGAGACACCACTAAAGAATTAATCATGGGCAGTGAAGGTTGTAGGAATTTTGGATTTCTTTGCACAACTTTTCATAATTCTTTAATTCAGATCTGCTATTTTAAGCTGTCGCCTGAGAAATAGTTACTCCAAATTGTGCAACTACTCGATTCCCATTGGATAAAGAATCAACGCTCAGAAACGTCCACCTAGAAATAAGAATTTCTTGGTCGACTTAGAAATAAAGGTTACCTTGTTAATTTTAGTTGAATGGACGCGTCCATCTTCTGTATCTGGCTGCACTGCAGAAGGAACCAAGGATTCTGTAAACATGGAAGAACAAAAGGCCGCATCAAGTTTCTGCTAGGTGATCACTGCACAGAAGTAGAGCATGCAGCGAGAGGTTGTCTGATCATTTTTCGCATGTTTCTTGTTATCAGTGTGCTGGACAACTTGAAGGATTATGCTGTCAGGGCGCTGGTCAACGCGGTCGACCACCTTGGCACCGTTGCCTACAAATTGACAGACCTGTATGAACAACAGGTTTCAGAGGTCTCAACTGTCGAGCTGAAAGTAGCATCCTTGAACCAGGTACTGACTATTTTAGCAAGAGAATTTGTGCTGATAGAGCTGCAGGATTTACAAGTGACACTTACTTTCCATGTTCAGCAAGTCCTGACTTGCCAAACTTACACTGATAAAGAAGGCCTTAGGCAGCAGCAGATGATCGGAAACGCCACAAGACACCACAAACATTACATCGTACCAAGTAAGGACGTGTGATACAAACATGTATTTCTCAGCCCAAGAAACGATTATCACCTAATTTAACTTGTTAATTTTTCTCTGAAGTAGCTGCGGGAAACAAAAGAATGCAGGCCTTTTCTGAGATGCAAACAGACGCCGAGTTTGACTTAAAGCCTAAACCTTATCCCTCAGGTGCCTTTTCTTGCTTTTGTGCGCACATTTGGAAGTTTGATGCCAAATACTTATGTACTAATGCAAAATGTTTTCCTTATTAGAGAAGACTCTTTTCTGGCACTTGGCTTCAGAGAAGAACACCAAAACCAATGGAGAACACCAATCTGAATTAGGGTAAGTATGTCACGTCCATTTTTCTCCACTCTTCCGAAATGGGGTATTTGATTTGTTGTCATCTGCTTTTGCAGCCACGGGGAAACGAAAACTACTAAGCCTACATCCAGTGGTGGGTTCAACCTTACAGGTATTTAATTTATTTGGTTGCTTATAGCCCCAGTTGTGTGTTTTGCATTTATGATTGGTACAAAGTGTACCTATTTAGGCAGATTTTTTGCATAGTTTATATCTGTGTGTACAGACAACAAGCATTTTATCTGAAACAACTTACATTTCAGGTAAGGAATTGTCCGTGTCTCCCTTGCCCAAGCGTCTGCAGTCGAATGTGAGCAGCTCGGACATTGTTACGCGTAACATTGGCATGAAGGTAAACCATGATATGATGAAATATATGCTTAGTATTAAGGCCTGTAATTCATTTGGTGGTGTAAAACTTGTCTATTTCCCTCCACAGACAACCTATCTTGTGTACAGAACTCTTGATTATATATTGGGGTTGCCTGATTTGCATTTTCAGGATCAGCCTGGTGCAAGGCATTTGGCGTCATTCAGTTCTCTCGAGAACCCAAGAGGGCGTCAAATCCAAAAGGCTCCCGTCCGCACCAAAAGTATGCTAGCTGCTTTCTTTGTCAGGCACAGGTCCGGAAAGATGAAAAACGTCTCTGTTCGTTGATCAACTGCAAACCTCCAGTTTGCTCCTGCCCGCCCCACCATGAAGTACATGCAACAAACTCAGTCCACATCTCTTGTATGACTATTTGCATCTTGCATGTTAGTGGTCTAGAGATAGACCTTATTTTGATGCCCTTTTCATCTATAAATTGATGAAAAAAATTATATGGATATAGTCAGTCTTAAACCATCGTGTCTAGTCACTAGGCAGAAGCTCCAGAAGTTTTCAGTATAAATGAATGAGATGGAATGCATATGGGTATGTCAATGCTAAGTTCCTTTCATTTATATATAGATCATAAAGCGTGTCTGTAAAGAAAACAACCGCAGATTTGTATCTCCTTGAATGAATGTTCACAGGTCTTTTTGCGTGGAAAACTATCGCCACTGGTTTCTCAGGCATACTCACAGAGATTATTACTTAGTTGAGAGCGACGACGGGACCCTCCCGACCCACCCACCCCTCCAGCATCGCCCCCGTAGGAGACGGCGAGGGAACCCTAGCCGTCGCTGGCCTTCCTCCCACTTACCGCCCCTGCCGCTGCCACAGGGCGCGCCCAGGCAAAGCCTGGCCGGCGGCGGCGGGGGCCTCTTCGCCCCCTCGCGTGTGGCGCCGGTGCGGGCCGCTGCCACGGGCCAGGGCGCCGCGATTGGTGGGTCGCGGCGGTGCTCCGAGTGCCCTCCCGGCGACGACATTAGGTGGCATCCGTGGTGCGTCGGGCTGCTTGTTGGAGGGGCGTGCTTGCCGCCGCTCGTGACCAAATCTGGCGCGGAGTGTATTTGGCGGCGCGGGCCATGGGTGGCGCGGTGCCGGCGGCCGCTGGGGGTCCTGGACGGTGGTGGCGGTTGGTCGTGGTGGCCCGGCGAGGTTTGGTGGCGGTGGCGTGTGCTGGCGGCCGCTGGATGTCACGGGAAGGTGGTGTGTGCTTGGGGTGGCGGCGATGAATCTGCATCGGGGGCTCGTCCTGCTGCCGACTCATGGGCGACGCGGGCTGTGGTGGTGCGGGCCATTCGTCTTCGGTGGCTTCAGGCGCCGGTGATGCCACGACATGGTGGTGTGCGCCAGTCGGGTGTGTCCAGCAGTGTGGCCGCGGTGACCAGCTTGACTGGGGCGCGGGTGGAGTGGGTTTGTGGGGCCGCGGCAGCCCTGGCCCGTACCCAGCAGTGCAGCGTCTCCGAGTTAGGCGCCACATGGAATGTCTGGCGCCTCCGTCTGCTAAAGCGCCACACTTGTAGAAGTGGTAGCAGCCAGCGTAGGCTGCATTGTGACTTATCCGACTGCACCCTCCCCACCCCCACACCACACACTCTCCCACTCTCCTCCCCGAGCTTTGCCCCCTCTCCCACTCTCTCCCCCTCTCAAATCCTTTCCCAAATCTTGCAAATTTGAAGAGTTTGTCCGTGGATTTCGAAGTCAAACCCTTCCTCAAGGTAATATTCTTCGATCCTCTTGTTTTGATCCAAGTAAAGTTCCCATTGCTCATTTGTTGCTAGTTTGGGGAAACCCTAGTTTTGTTTGGATCTATAGATTTGCATGGAGATGTGAGATGTTTGTTTGCCAATTTCTATGATTAGGCTTTGTTAGTATGCTAGGGTTATTCTTACTGGTGTTCTTATGTTGGTGCTAGGGTTAGGTTTAGAAATTTGGGGTTATGGTTATGGTTATGGTTATGGTTAGGGTTAGGGTTAGGGTTGTTGTTTGATATATATATTAGGGTTTCTATTCCGTGTTAATCCTTGTATTAGTACTCATGGAAGCAATGTTACCTTGTGTTTTTGGAATGCTTATAGGGATGTGAAGAACATGTGTGTTTGTTCATCATGGGGACAAGGGCGCCTTTTGAAAGGCAATATAGAGCAGGACAGGATGAGGTTGACATGGTGTTTGATAGTAGTCCTAGCTATGCGGAGCTCTTGCAACAAGTTAGGAAAGATTTGAATTGGACGAACCCTAGTGATATCATAGAGTTGAAGGGAAGGCATAATGTTGGTTTTGGAATGCACATCCGTTGAAAAACAATGCGTGTCAACTTCGAACAACGTTGGGTTGCATACAAGGAGGCGGTGGCGAATCACTAGACAAGGCTCTTGAGTTATTTGCAACGAAGAAGGTTGATTCAAGTTTGCATTTGGACTTGAGCGGAACCCCTCCCTTTGGTTGCTAGTAGCCCCACCCTTGAAGCGAGATGAAATTGTTGAACCTCTTTTGACCCAAGAAGTGAGGCCAACATTGAGCCCGTTTACAAACAACCAAGATGGAGCTTTGCAAGAGGACAATGATGAGTATGCAGACGATGACAATGAAGTTGATCTCCATGGCAACAATGTGGGTGATCTCGACAAATATCACTTGCAAGAGACAATGGACCATTCCATCCCTTTTTCCCGTGCATATGCATCGGACTCGGATGACGATGGTCCCGATGAACAAGTTGATGCGGAGGGTTCACGGTGAAGGAGGCGAAGCTTTCGAGAAGGTATTTGGTCGGGATCATCGTACATTGTTCAAGGATGTTAGTCTCGCGGATGAAGCCGTGGTAGATGGTGGCGATGTGTACCTCTTGGGGTTAGGCCAAGCTCTCATCGTGATTTGGGAGGCGACAAGAACCGGATTGCTAAAGGTTCTAAGTTCGACACCTTGTTGGAATTGAAGATGTGGCTCGACAACTACTCGATTACGCATTATCGTCCACACAAGGTGGTGAACTCGAGACGTCGATGTGCGCTTACACGGTTGCATGTGCATGTGAAGATGAAATATGTCCGTGGATTGTGCGTGCAAGACCATGGAAAGGAGGTCCAACTTGGCATATAGTGAGTTGTGTGCCAACTCACATGTGCCAAGGCAAAAGGTTGGACGGCAAGATTGTGTCCCAAGACCACAAACAACTCACGTCCGAGTTCATTGCTTATAGGCTCTCCAACTCAATATCCACACTTCCAACAATGAGCGTCCAACATGTCATTGACCTTGTGAAAGCCATCTTTCATTGCAAGGTGAAGTACGTCAAGGCATGGAAGGCGAAGCAAGCCGCATTTAAGATGTTGTATGGTACATGGGAGGAAGCATACAACCGAATCCCTAGGTTGTTGTTAGCCATGGCCGCGACAAACCCAGGCATGGTTCATGTGGTCGAGCCTCATGGGCACCAAACAGCGGTTCATGAAGGAAGGAAAGTCAGAGTATTTGGCCATGCTTTTTGGGCGTTCGAGTAATGTGTGAGGGCTTTCGAACATTGTAGGCCGGTCATCGCAATTGATGGCACGTTCTTGACCGGACAATACAAGGGCACCTTGTTGGTTGCGATAACAAGTGATGCCAATAACCGGGTGTTGCCATTGGCATTTTCTTTGGTTGAGGTGGAAAACAATGACAACTGGGAGTGGTTTCTTCATCTTTTGAGGACGAAGGTGTTACCCGCTCAAAGGGAAATTTGTGTCATATCGGATCGGCATCAAGGAATTCTTAGCGCGGTGGAGATTGACATTCCGGGCATGCTCCGTTCGCCATCGATGGTGCATGAGGCACTTTGTTCAAACTTCTATAGGGCATGTGGCCTTAAGGAGTTGGCCGATGATCTTCAAGATTGTTGTCTTGCTTTCTCCGATAAGCGCTTCGCCACTTTGTACCACAAATTGCTCGCACACAAAAACTTGATGCCGGGTCAAGACTTTCTCAATAGGCACATTCAATACCGGAACAAGTGGGCACGTGCCTTTCATGAAGATGGCGGAGATCACGGTCAAATGACAAGCAATATGGCGGAATGCTTCAATAGGGTGCTCAAAGGTGCACGTGGATTACCCGTGACGGCAATAGTTCAATACACATTTGACAAGATGAATGCGTACTTTGTAAAGTACTCGATGGAAACCGATGCACAAATAGCGGGTGAGAATCCATGGAAGTACAAGTACAAGTTCCCACCGAAAGTTGATGAATGGTTGGTATTTCAATCACGGAAGGCGGACTCAGAAGAAGCTATATTATATGACAACAAAGAGTGGAAGTACGAAGTGAAAGAGCCGGAGGAACCACAACCGATGGCCGGCAACATGGAGGTCGGGCTTTCAAGGTGTCGTTAACACAATGTGATTGCACTTGCGGGAGGCCGTTGTTGCTTCATCTCCCATGCTCACACTTGTATACCGCCGGTCGCGTTAGGAATGTGGACATCAATCACCCACGCACCATGAGGGAGTCGGAGTTCTCAATCATGACGGTCAAGAAAACATGGGCTCCCCGCTTTCACCGTACTTTGACCAATCACAATGGCCGGAGTATCATGGAGTTCAACTATGGCGGATCCGGAGTTGAAGGTTGTTAAGCGGGGTGAGCGTAAGACAAAGCGTCTTAGAGGAGACATGGACGGATGGGGCCATGGTGGCCGCCATGGCTGACGGCGACCAATTCCAAGAGCCTCGTGAGAGCTCCGTTGTGGGGAGTGCAAAGGACATGGCCACAACAAAAGAAAATGTCTGAAACCAAGGAAAAGGTCCAAGACAAATGATGCAAGCACAAGCCAACAAGGAGCTACACAAGGGAGCCAACCAAGTGGTAGCCAACAAGTGCCAAGCCAACCAAGAGGTAGCCAACAAATGCGAAGGCAACCACGTGGTAGCCAACAAATGCCAAGGCAACCAAGTGGTAGCCAACCTAGTGGTAGCCAACAAGTGCCAAGGCAACCAAGTGGTAGCCAACCTATTGGTAGCCAACAAGTGCCAAGGCAACCAAGTGGTAGCCAACCTAGTGGTAGCCAACAAGTGCCAAGCCAACCGAGTGTTAGCCAAAGAGGATCTAGGCAACAAAGAGGTCGGCAACTAGGACTTACAAGAGGCCGTGGTGGTGGTAGAGCTCGTGGTGGTGGTCTAGGCCGTGGTGGTGGTACAGCTCGTGGTGGTGGTAATGGCCATGGTGATGGTCTAGGCCTTGGTGATGGTCTTGGCCTTGGTGGTGGACTTGGCCGTGCTGATGGACAAGGGCAAGTTCGTTATAGAGGAATGTTTGGATACCTAGATGGGCCGTTTTTGTATGTTCTTGTTTTTCATATGTTCTTGTTTATCATATGTGCTTCCATTTGTTCTTATTGTCCTTACTAACCATTATGTTTCACTCATTGTAGGTATGGCGGCTTTCCAACCCAACAAACCAACGATGAAGGAGGATGGCGAAGATGAGATGGCGGGATGGTGGGAGAAGGCTGCAAAAAAGCTTAGAGATGAGGATGCTGACCAAGCTAAAGAAGAAGAAGGAAGAGGGCGTGAGAAGGAAAGGAAGGAAAGAGAGAGGCGTCGAAATGCGATGCGGCGCTAGGGAGAAAGCGTTGGTGAGGAAATGTGAGGAGGCCTGAAAAAAGCGTCTAAAGGATTTTCAAGAAAAACCATGAAGCTTTGGGAAATTGCAATTTGAAAAAGAAGAGAGGGACAATCAGATATTCATGGAAAGGGTGGTTAAGGAGGCTAACCTCATAAGAAAAAGGGAGGAGGAAGAGGAAGAAGAGAGGAAGAAGAAGAAGGGAAAGGGGCCTTGCTCTACCCAATAAAGCTACTATGTGTCATGAAGTACTATGTCTCCTCCTGGATTTGGTTGTGAACTACTATGTGTCGTGAACTACTATGTCTCCTCCTCGATTTGGTTGTAATTACTATTATGTGTCGTGAACTACTATGTCTCCTCCTCGATTTGGTTGTAAGAACTACTATGTGTCGTGAAGTACTATGTGTTATGAACTACTATATGTCGTGAACTACTTCGTGCATATGTTCTCCTCACAGTTGTTAGATTGCTATGTATCAATCCTACTTCACATCATCTTACAATGTTTGCATATGCTAAAAAATTCACTAAGTCCAAGTGCAGCGCCTAGACAACATGTTGCACTATGGAGTGTGACGCCTCAAGCTAGGCCATGCAGTGCAGCAGCTATCGAGAGGCGCTGTGGCGTCACACTCCATAGTGGCGCACTGGGAGCTAGGCGTTGCACTATGGAGTGTGACGCCTCTGAGGATAGGCCTGCAGTCTGTAGCTATCGAGAGAGCAGAATGTAGGCCTCGATTTGGGCCAAAAATTTCGCTAAGTGTTTGTGCGGCGCTGAGGTGGGCGTCACACTCCATAGTGCAGCGCCTGCGAGCTAGGCGTTGCACTATGGAGTGTGACGCCTCCAGCCTAGGCGTCACACAGGTCTGTAACTATCCAGGGAGCAACATAAAGTTGGACAAGTTACAGACCTCGCGCCACATATGCGATTGCAGCGCTGGCGGAGTAGGCGTTGCCTTTGTGGAGTGTGGCGCCTCCGAGCTAGGCGCCACATAGGTCTGTAACTTTTCCAACTTTCTGTTGCTCTTTGTTGCTCCAGTTTTTTTGTCCCTCTAACTGGGTCATTTCAAGTCATAAATAGTTGCATCACAGATAGTTGCATCACAGAATAAGCATTACTAAGAGCTTCTAGTTAAACATTACCACCAACATAGAGTTCAACACATAGAGTGACCATCACGACAAGTTCGACATTACCACCAACATAGAGTTCAACATAGAGCTACCATTACTACCATTACTAAAAGAGGGCGACGACTAGTTCCTTCAGCTTGCTGGCTCCTCCCCTCTCTTGCGGAAATCTTCTTCACCTTCCTAGGAAGACGAACCGCTCGGCTCCGGCTCCGGCTCCGGTTCCTCCACGTCATCCACATCGTCATCCAAATAGTCATCTAAAGCCGCCATCCGCGAGGTGCCGATCGTCCTTTTGCCTCTTTGGGTGAAGTCCTCGGTGTGTATTTCTTGAATCCTTCCTAGGCTTTAACTTCGTATGCAGACCGAACCTTGTAGGTCCCCAAGGTCATATCATCGAACCTATGCATCCACAAAAGATATGAAAAGACCGTGTGTGAGGATATAGTTAGCAATGCATCAACAATTGGATATATATCCTCAGGCCATACCTCTTGGGTGACCACACCCACATCCTCATCCTCCAAAGGATCTGCATGGCGGAAGTTGGATCGATGGTGTCGCCGACCTAGAACGATTACGGTGATACATACTGGGTCGCGACAACGAAAAGGTTTGATAGCCGCCTTAACTTTTGGCCCTGGCGCTGCAACATGAACAAGTGAATGAGACATCGAACGTAGCAACACATGTTAAGTGCTAGTTTGAAGGAGACGTGAACCTTAATGAATGCTCGAAGTGCACCTTCCCCATCGCTTTTGCCGGTAGGGGTTGTTTCGAGAATAGTGTCGGTCTCATCAAGCGCTTTCTTGATCCGGGCACGCTATGAGCGAAACGGTATTAACGTGTTAGGCAAGTGAAGATGTGAATAGTGCGAATGAAAAAGCAAAAGGGCAAATACCACAAAGTTCATCATTGAGCTGAAGGGATCACCGAGTTGCCTTTCACGACTAATGCGTTGTATTGGTCTTTGGGCTACCTCATCAAAGGCGGTGGGTTCTTGAAAATCTCCTCGGCATCGCCGGCTTGCATACCTCCACTGCAGGTGCGTGGAAGAAACCATGTGAGATAGTTGTTGAACAGCGACCGGCGGTGCTCACGGCTGGGCTCGTTTTCTAGCCCTAGCTTGCTCCACACAAGCGCGAACTGTATGACATACTTGTTGTGATGCTTGGCCCAATCCTTGATCTTCCGCTGCTTTTCCTATCCAACCCGCAAGTTAGAAACATAATATTAGCATCATCGAAACCGCCGAGAAGCTGCTAATTGCTCAAGGTTGATTATATCTTCTGGCGTGTAGCACTATGTCCGTGTCCTCCCACTCCGTGGTGTGGCTGGAACAAACCAAAGCTGTCGGTACACCCGATGTGGCAGGTGAAGCTCAACCGCCCGATTGCATATGAGTGGACACCACATATGCCGAGATCCCTATCCCTAGTGCACATCAGTTCATCACGAACTCTATAGGGTTCCCAAAACTCTCTCCTTTTCCATACGGTTCCCATACAACCTACAAAATGGGATAAAATGCAAAATTCATATCGAGTTACGATGGAAGCATGATAATCACTTATGCAATGTCGATTCACCTGCTCAGGCGTGATCGTGTCCAGATCGCTCCTGTACAGCTTGTACATGACCGAGGGATCATCCGTCATCTCATTTAACATATCCCACTTGTAAGCCCAAGTGGGGGGCCGTAGTGGGTCGTCTTTGTCGTCCCACTCCTCGTACTTCACGTTCTTCGGTCGTCCAACCGACAAACGCTCCCAGCTCCATATGGAAAGTACGAGCAAACAACCACCAATACCTCCAGATAGCCTACAACAGGCTTCGTCCAACTGCACATAAAAGAGAACATGGTTGAATTAACAGCAAGATCGCATTCATAATGTACCAATGAAGTGAAAGCGAAACAACTTCATACCTGTCTATACAAGTAAGCGGTGTCGCGAACCCCAACTCCATTTGCTATCGAAGACGGTCAACGCCTTGAGCCACATCCATGGAGCATTCTTGCCTGCGCCATCAGCAAACATAGTCCTGGTATCACGTACCACATGTAGACACGAGCATATGTCTTCACCGTGTCCTCATTAGCATCCTCAGGGAAAATACTCAAGTTCGATATAATCCACGTGAAAGTAGCACCGGCTGCGACTCTTTCCTTCTTCTTGCCTTCTACTTCTGGTTCCCGAGGCTCCGGAGGAACCATACCGATAAGGGCAAGCATTTGCTCGCGCCACCCATCAGAATCGGTGCTCATACATAGAGGATTCCCATTGATAGGAAGACCGGTGATCATAGCTATATCCTGGAGCGTCACGGTCATCTCCCCGGTCCGAAGATAGAAGCGTGTGTCTCCGGCCTCCAATGATCAATAAGCGCGGTGAGTCTTTGGAGCATTGTTGGGTGGCGTCGACCGGTGACCAAGCGAATGAAAGGGAGAAGTCCTGTCTCCCTAACATCTGACGATGTACCGCTCATCATAAGCGCATCCACCCAAGGTTGACCCGTGAGCCCGAAGCTTCAGAGGTGCAAGCTCCTACAAGCAAACAAACAAATCATTACATATGGGGGGTATGTGTTTGAAAAAAACACGAAATTCATAACACCGACAACTTTCATTATTACCTGCTGCTTCACCGCCATAGCGCACGACCGGTGTTGTAGGTC
The DNA here is from genome assembly GCA_021605145.1 of Aegilops bicornis. NCBI lineage: Eukaryota > Viridiplantae > Streptophyta > Magnoliopsida > Poales > Poaceae > Aegilops > Aegilops bicornis. The sequence continues at coordinate 449,165,706 of CM038671.1, read as the reverse complement.
CCAATGATCATTGAGAAGACAAACCATCCTAACAATTTGCAAGAAAGCTTTCTTGTCAACACGATTATCTTTTGAATACAAAAAAACTAAAGTACGGCTACTACATGCAAATTTCAAAGCATATGTATCCAAACCATTCTTGCCAATACAAATGTGATTTCAATAAACTAAACTAAGCCTACTTCATGCAAGATTCAATACAAATATCTTTTTCCATATAAATAAAATGTCAACCTATGTATCCAAACTATATAAATAACATGTCAACCTATGTATCCAAACCACATTCTAATCTAACAAGGGTTCCCCAAATCTAATACATGCAAGATTCAAACAAAAGTTCCCCAAATCTAATACATGCAAGATTCAAACAAGGGTTCCTCAAATCTCCGAAATATCATACATTCTATGGATAGAAAGAAGGGGATCGGAGAAAAGTACCTTCTAGGATGGATTGGTGAAGGAATCCACGTGCCAAATCGTCAGATCTGAAGATTTTTGAAGAGGGGATTGAGAGGGGGAGAGGAGGAAGCCGCCGGCGCCGCTGCTTCTGTAACTTGCAACTGAACGAATGGGGTGGGGTGGGGGGAGGGGGAGCGGGCGGCTGGCATCTAAGTCACAGTGCAACGCCTACGGGCTGGGCGCTGCACATTACACGTGTGACGCCTAGCTCGGAGGCGCTGCACATTACACGTGTGACGCCTAGCTCGGAGGCGCTGCACATTACGATGTGGCGCCCTAGCTCGAGGCGCTGCCTTCTGCTGAGTGCGGGCCCGAGGCTGCCACGATGGTCGGGCGTGCAACGCCCCGAGCTAAGCGCGCGCCGCATCAGGGTGTGGCGCCGTCGTGACGGGCGCTACACAAAAAGGTCATGGGTGTGAAATAGTTTCACGGGCAGTTCATTCCGTGAAATGATTTCGCCCAGAGGTCAAAATTGTCAAATTTGCCGATGGTTGTGCCCCGTCGGTGGCACAACGCATCGGATGCGACGTCCCTTCTCCTTGGTCTATGCCGTTGGAGTGGCTATGATCGGGGGCACGTGCTCGGGAGGATCTTCTCGGGGCCCGAGGCGTGTCGGAGTTGCTGCTCCCGGTAGGTGAGGCCAACTCCACCGCGCGACCCTATCATGTCCGGCCCCGTCCGTTTGGGGTAAAACGGATGAATAGCATGGCCCAGCACGCGGCCTCAAACGGACAAACGTCCGGATTCCGTCCGTTTTCGACCCATCCCCGGCCCAAACTTGCGCTCGGTTCGCGATGAAACGGACGCGCGCGGACGGTCTGGACGCACGCCCTTGTCCTCCCGTGGCCCGCCTGTCGGGGACACTAGCAGTCCCTCCGCTCCCAATGCTTCCACCCTCTCTCTCCCGCCCTGCCCCGCCGTCGGCGCCGCTATTCTCCGGCTGCCTCCTCACCGCGCAGCCTCCGACCGTCCCTACCAAACCACTTCTCAACATGGCCGCCACCATGCCCGTGCTTTGGCCGTCGATCGGAGGTTTGGCCATCGCCGTCTTTGCCGGCCGTAGAGGGGACAGGACCGCCGGCGACGCACCACGACGGCCTCGGCAGCTTCGACGAGCTCCAGGCGGCGATGGCGGCGGCAACCACCCCTGCTGCGTCGAGGTGATCATCGCGGCCTCTTCGCCACCACGACCGCAAGGTGTTCGGCATTTTGCCCACAAAGGTATGGACAGTGGAGACGAGTTTTTCTTCCATACCTTTGTTCATCGGACGATTCGTCGTCGGATAATGAAGATCTTGTGGTGGCTGCACTGGTCGTTCACGACCACATTAAGCAGCGACTTCCTCGATGCAGGTGGGTCCTGGCCGTGCTCCCAACCTGAACCGCAACAGGGAGAGAGGCCACGCCCTGCTCTATGCTAATTACTTTGCCGACACCCCGCTCTTCAAGCCGGATAAATTTCGTCGCCATTTTCGAATGGCAAGACATGTGTTCAATCGTATCCGAGAGGGAGTGGTTGCTCATGATCCATACTTCGAGTGCAAGACGGATGCCCTTGGCAAGCTTGGATTCTCCTCTTACCAGAAATGCACCGCGACCATCCGCATGCTTGCATATGGAATTCCAGGCGGTCTGGTGGATGAGTATGTGCATATGAGTGATACAACATGTCTGATGTCAATGTACAGGTTTTGCCAGGCTGTGATCGAGGTGTTTGGCCCAGAGTACTTGAGGCAGCCAACTGTCACTGATACAGAGAGATTGTTGGCGACCAATGCAGCTAGAGGCTTTCCAGGAATGCTTGGCAGCATAGATTGTATGCACTGGGAGTGGAAGAACTGTCCATTTGATTGGCAGGGCCAGTACAAGGGGCATGTCAATGGGTGCAATGTCATATTAGAAGCGGTGGCATCACAAGATCTTTGGATATGGCATTCTTTCTTGACATGGCGAGTTCTCACAATGATATCAATGTCTGCAGCTTTCTCCGATCTTAGCGAGGCTTGCGAAGGCTACTCCCCACCTATCAAATTTGAGATCAACGGCCACCAGTACAACAAGGGATACTATCTAACAGATGGTATATATCCTCAGTGGTCAACTTTTGTGAAGACAATCTCGAAACCCCAAGATGAGAAGAGAAAGAGATTTGCCCAAATGCAAGAGAGTGTTAGAAAGGATGTGGAACGTGCTTTTGGTGTGCTTCAATCCGGTGGGGTATCGTTCAAAACCTGCTTTGTCATGGGATGAAAGGAAGCTTTGGGAGGTGATGACTGCTTGTGTGATCATGCACAACATGATCGCCGAGGACGTGCGTGATGAGAGTATCTTCGACCAAGGATTTGATTATCATGATTATCAAGGTGAAAATATTGAGCCCCTGCACCAAGACCCGGCCACATTTGAACAGTTTGGCCAATTCCACCATGAGATGCGTGATTGGCACACTCATTTGAATCTTCAAAATGACTTGGTTGAGCACGTGTGGGATCACATTGGCAATCAATAGATGTATTGGTCCATTTTATGTTCAGTCAAGACAATTTCGATTTGGTTGTAAAACTATTTTATTAAATACAATTTCAATTGGGTTGTAAAACTATTTTAATTTTCAGACAAATATTTGGGTTGGAAAACTAGTTTTGATGAAAATTTGGGCATTTTTGGCCCTGACGGACAGGATGGGGCAAAGGGATGCGGCCGCGCGCTGGGCGCATGGCCACCGCATCCCAGGACAAGCCCGGACACGACCCCATTGCCCTACCCAAACGGACAGAAACAGGACAAAACGGACGTCCGTTTGGGGTCGTGCGGTGGAGTTGGCCTGAGATTGGGCTCGATCCAGGCTGTGTTCGCGGGCGGGGAGGTCCCACCCTCCGTGGGTGCGGTGGTCGTTGGTGGTGGTCGAGACTTCACGGTACTGTCGGGTAACACAAAGTCGAGGGCCACGGAAATGACGTCATGCTAGTGTGTTCCACGACAGCCGTCGGGAGTCATGGGGGTGTGTCTCCCCAGTCCACCGGGACTGGCTGGGCCCCTACAGTGGTGGCGCCGACCCAGCCTCCATAACTCATGTCGGGCTAGGAGTGAAAGGTGTGGCCTTCTACTCTTCCTACCGTGGCTGGTACTCTGTGGTGTGGGTGGTGGGTGGGGTCTCAAATATGGATGTCGGGATGGCGGCTTCGGATGGCGGTTTGCATGGTTGGCTCTCCGGCGGGCACCATGGCGGTGGTGGTGGCTCATCTTGGTCGTACGGGCGACAAGCGAGGTTGCGGTTGGTGGCTCGGGCGCATCCTCTGTTGAGCGTCGCCCAGGTCTGGATCTGGGGTCTGGGCACGTCGCATTTGCCATGGGGCGTTGGTGACATGGGTGGGGTGCCGAGCGAAAGCTCCACGTTTTTGCAACGGTGTTGTTGACGCTTGCGGGCGCCGTTCTCTTCTTGAAGACGTCATAGTGGATCTGCTCTCCACGTCAGAGTTCCGGGTGAAGAGCCTTGCCCGGTGGGGCTGGGAAGCGACGACGCTCTGCGCCATTATCCCTCTTGGGGCGTTGTCTAGGAGCTTAGATGTCCTAGGGTGTTGTGTGGGGTTGTTTTTAGTTTCTCTTGTGTTCTCCTTCGGTAGCGTAGTTGCTTGTCTTCTTCACGGTCCGGATAACCTAGGATCTGCTTTGTAAGAGGGCTATCTTATCACCTTGTATCGTTCAGCCATGTACTTTATTTAGTTTGTGCTTTTATTTATATAAAGAGGGGGGGAGGGGCAAAGCCTGTTTCAGAGAAGGAAGAAACCTTCGATTTGTATCTTGACATGCCGATAACTCGATGAGGTTCTTACATAAGATAGTGATTGGTTCATGGGATCAGGGTCGATGATATTGCAAAAAATTGCATGTATGGTCGGAGTAATAAGGATGGATGAGATTAAATTATGTGACTTTTCTTGTTTTTCTTTTTGAAATTTGACTTTTCTTGTCTTTGTTGGAGTAATGAGTATGGATGAGATGAATTATTATATGTTTAACTTTATGGCTTATTCGGTTTGGAGGAACCTTTAAGGATCCCTACAAGATTTCTTTTGTATGGTGAGCATTTGTGTCGTAGGAATAGAGGTGCTAGATTTCTAAGGATTGTGTTCTATTTTTTTCTGCAGGGAAGGATTGTGTTCATATTCTAACCTATAAGATTGCTAGCCAACTTGGTTCCCGGGTGCCTCCCCAGATTAGCCCTTCGCTGGCCATCCGATCCTATTCGTTTTAAGTCTCAACCGTCTGATCTTCACCTTAGGTACCTTAGGTAATTCTGGTTTTCATCGGATGGTTGCTTTTCTTGGCCAATGACGAGTGGCCTCGTCTCTCGCGGGTATTGGCTAGGTGAGCCACCGGGAACGTGCAAGGAGGATTCTCCAATCCGCGCCTCCATGCGCACCTGCACCAAAGCCCACAGCTGCATGAACCCTAGCACCCACCCGCAACCGCCACAACCCTTCCTCGTCCTCTTCCCCTCCTCCCTTGTTCGTTGATCTAATTCCTAAGGGTTCTTAGTATTAGGTGAGACCTCATGAAAAATTCCTAAGGCCTTGTTCGACTGCTCGGGGAAGATTCTGGGAGTGGTTTCTATCCACGTGGGGTATTGGTGATTCCCTGCTTGTCACCCAACCCCCATTATTTCTCATTAATTTCATCACGGTTCATCATTCTGTTACATAGTCTGTTTAGTCCCTCCCCATCTAATCCATGCAAGGTGTCGAACAAGGTGGAGATGTGTCACGCCATTGCGTGAGAGAGTCGAGTCAGGATTCCTTCCATGGGGTGCATGACAATGTTTTTTTCTGCGTGGTTTGGAGCCGTTTTGACCGGGGGAAAACCTATGCGGGGCTTAACTGAATGCACATAAATAGGCAGGCTGGGTTTATCCCATGATGGGGGTGGATTCCCATGAACCCCTGTGGATTGGACCTCGAACCACGCGGGACCGGGGGCAACCGAACAAAGCCTAAGAATTGGAGTGGGCATGATATCCCAATCCTTACTTTTCCTATTCCTATGATTTGGGAATTATGTAAAACAAATGAGCCATTTCTCCTTCTTTTAGACGGAATTGTTGATTCCAAACTGGTAAACTGGACAAAACATAGTTTATCAAACAAATTATATGAACTGGAAAATATTCCATCTGAAACACACACGTAATAGTTTTCATACAAAGACTCACAATAAAACACAAATATGAAATTAAGACCAAACAAACCGACAGAAGCTTTTTCAAACTGATATTCTTGAATTCTTGCCCCAACATGAATATAACACAAGTTATGTTGAAATCTACCATAAAGAGAGTCCGTCGCTTGAGGTAGAGCCAGAAAACCAGTCTTGGACATTGGCTGGGGCATCACGATGAGCTTCACAAGGGAAGGATCCATTGTTGACGCTCCTAAAAAGTGGATCCGTCAAGTCCAACGAGCCGAAGAAAAATCATGCCATGGTTGACCAGACCACGTGATGTGGCACCACAAATCTACATGGTACAAACCTACATCTCAGTGGCAGCCGAAGGCAAGACCGACATGTCGAAAAAGAATGAGGACAATTATTACACAAGCCAATTTGGTCATCGTCATATCCAAGAGAACGAAAAACAACACCCTAAAAGAACAAAGAAAATTTTAGCCTCCCATAACCTCATGACGCAGCCGGAGGTGAGGGAGCGATGACTCACTAGTAAACTAATATCTCGACGGGTGGCGGTTAGGGTTGGATGGATGATCTCTCCAGTCACTAAAGCTAGTTATCAATAAAAATGTTTTTATTAGGCATGCCTATAGCACAATGGACAGAGGATTCGTCAAACTGCCACTGATTTTTAGCGCCCATCACATTTCAATCTAAGGGCTCTTTTCGTCTTGAACCTATAACTAACTACCGTTCCTTTTTTCAACAAATGTGGATTTTATTTACTCAAAATCAAGCATCAAGATGGGTACAAAGACAATGAGTGCACACCTTGCCTCTGCATATTTAGGATGCACACAACTAACAATAACACATACACAAAAGAAGAAAACAAAAGGCAAAGAACAAAGTCATACAGGACCTAAGCTATGCCTAAGTAGGGGAAAAGAAAAAGAAATCAAAGCAATCAAAACTAATTGTGGTCCTACCCAACTCAATTGGTCGAACCCCCACACGGTCTCACTCACAGTGAACAACTACCAGCTTCGGTTCACTGACCGTCGTGTCCATCACCGCTTCTCGGCCATCTTATCCGTCATCAAGAACCCCCACTTCGAAGTTATTCTCACCGCCTCTGGCTCAGTCCAAGCCCGCCTTTGCTGTCGTTGTCACATCACTTTGCTTTGCATCATTACGTCTCTGGCTCGAATCACATGAATCACGAATGAATCTCACGGTTAAGAAAACGACTGAGATTTCATTGCTTGTGTTAGCAAACCGCTCTTTATTCTAATCTACGATGTCCACAAAGTCACGAAAGAAAAATCAAGTGATCACATGTCTAGAAATAAAAAGATGTCTGATACTCCGACGTTGTCTCTTCCCACCCATCGCTGCATATCTACCGTATAACTACAATAGCTACATTCTACTGCATTTGCGTAGTATTTAGGTGGGGGCATACGTTACATATTATTTAGCGGAAATGCCTTTTGAATCCCGGATAGAGGGTGCTCCTATATGCGCCGCTCATGTGCAATGCGATAGGTAAATACAATGTATTTTAGTGTTGTATTTTGCATAATATGACCATTGGAAATGCCTTTAGGATCCCAGATAGTATCGTGCTCTTATATGCGCTGCTCATGTGCAGGGGATAGGTGAAACAATGATATTTCAGTGTTGTATTTCGCATAATTTGACCTTTTGATATTTCAGAAATGTGAATTCTAAAACTTGAGTTATGTAACTTGGGTGTTGTTGCTTTATATATAAAGCGAAGCGAGAGCCTGTTTCGAGAGTGTTCACGTAGGGGCATTTTGGGCACTCGCCCCATGGTATGGCATGAGTTGCTGGCATGGCTAGATTTGTAGACCTATCATAGGAGCAAAATGAGTTTAAAAGGAATTTGCATAAGAATGACTAGCAAATGAGACTGTGCGCTGCAACGGGGTAACTAAACTATAAATTGGCCACTTGTCACAATGCGACGTCTCGCCATTGGTTGATGTATGATTGTTAGATAATAATCTAGCAATTTATGAGGTAATTCTAGACTAATAATTGTAATTCTTGAGCACATACAAATTCTCACATGGTATAAATGTTAAGTCTTAACAAAATTCTGACTTGATTTTCAATTTTGAATAGAAACAAAAGGAAAACAATCTCACCAGTTGATTTTTAATGTTAAATAGAAATAAAAGGTATAGTCTCACCCTACTAGCATGCATCTTTTTACAGCAATGGCAACCACTGTGGAAGGGATAAGTCAGCAGCTTAAGGTAAATGGCCGATGTAGTGTAAGGCGGATCCTTTTGTGGTTTTGGGAGAGTGGACCATGGAGTTCTGCATTCCTGGTTAGAGCATGAACGAAAATTTAGATGCTCAAGTTCAAGTTGTGTTAGTGGGTGAGTTTTTAATTTGTTCAACTATTTTATGCTTCCATTTTTATTTGTTCGTTAATGAGTCTAGCTAACATAGAATTACACCAGCAACCTACAACAAAGCAAAACATACATGAACACATTGTTGCAAAAATAATTTTTAAACATGGCATAATACATTTTGCCATGTCTTTTTTTGAGGAATCACGGGGGGTGGGGCGGGGGGGAGTTCTCCCACCTGAATATATTGCTCAAAAGCGGCCGAAGACTAGGCTTTGGCTGATGCAGTTTATAAGGAAAACCAGATCAAAAAGTTAAACAAGTCGGCCCCATTTATAAGGGAAACCAGAACGAAGACCTTACAAGTAGCAAGGATAAAAGTAGAAGAGAGAAAGAAAAAAGGACACCCAGGGCAATGCTCGCCTAGCTAGCAAACAGAAGAACCATCACCATGAAATACACAAGTAGATGTGGGGTGTCGTTGAGGGATCACAATACCAGAATTTGCAACAAGCCTAACGCACTGCACTGGCGTGTGTACCAAACCCCACGGCACAACTCAGGAGCATCCACAATCAACGAGTGCAACAACACGAACCTTGACTGAGAGCTCCACCACGAAAGTTTGGAATGATTAGCAAATTGGGGAGGCATCCCGCGCCATCAAAGAGCAATTATGAACCGGCACATCACCAAAAGCACGAGGCTCGCCGCATGTAGCGACCCGACCTCAGATGGTCAAGTCTCTGTGCTTCTGTGTCATCCCTGGATCGGTAATGCTGACACACACAGTACTCGAAGGATTTATAATAGAGTAGCAGTCACACACTTATTACATCGAATGTCTCAAAAGAGAACTTATTACAATAATATGGCTGAAGGCCATCTAATGTGATAACAACGGAAGGCTTGGAAGATAAAGTGAGTCCATCAACTCCAACGGCATAACTGAGCTGCACGGCAACGACCTACAATCCTTACTCCTCGTCGAAAAGCACGCAACATAATACGTTGCAGCCCGAGAATGGGTCAAAGACATGGAATATCTTTGGCAATGTAACACATAGAGTAATGAAAGAATAAGCTATACTACATGCATATATGGCTGGTGGAAAGCTCTATGGTTACTGCTTTTGTAAAAGCCAATTTTTTCCCTACCTCAAAGGAATAAATTTTAATTTAACTATCATGGTGGTTGAAACACCATTGAGAAGGTATAACCCCAACTCAATGATCCCAATTAAAGTGATTAACAACCCAGCAAAATTAGTTAAGAGTGATGAGATACATGTGAATACTCAAGTACTAGATACTCAGAATTGTACATAACCGGGGACACGGCTTACCATGATTAGTTTGTACACTCTGCAGAGGTTTCATGACTTTTCCCCACAAGACTCGATTGCCTCCGTTGGTTTCTCGCCTTTGCATGGTGTTTGAGAGACGGATGGTGAGACACTGATCTTTCGAAACATTAACTCTCTACTCGGATAGATCATACCAAACCTATAAAACCCACTACCTGCTGATCTACCTCTTCGAGAGCTTCACGTAACTTACTCAACTATGCTAGAGCCCATAATAGCTTGTGGCTGCACACGGAAGTTTCTAGCATGAATAATCTCGATTCTCTTTGAGCACAGGTGGCGGTCCATAGGAAGATCACACGGGTACCCCGGATTTCCAAAAATAAAGCAGACAACACTTTGGGTTCCCAGGTGCCTCAATCCACCCAGATGTGTATTTAAGTTGCCACCTTAAAGTAAACCATTAATTAATAATCTCACATCTGTCGTGAATATCTCTCAAACCCAAACCACGCCACGAGCATAGCATGACATTATAAGCATAACGTAGAAGTAACTCCCAAGGGTTTGATAGTAACAGGCAATAGGTTCCTACCTCTTCATCTACTTCCCAACCCACAATTTAATGACATCCTAATCATGCAATGTTTGAGGGTTGAGCTAATGCATAAAAACTGGGTATGAAAAGGTATGATCAAGTGTTACTTGCCTTGCTGACGATCTGTGAATCCTAGAGACTCGTAGTAACACGCTTCGCACTCCGGAAATTCTATCACAAGCAAACAATACATACGTAAGTAAACAAGCAAAGATGCACAAACGAAACTTCAACTAAAAAAGGTTGACCGGAGAGTTCAACTTAAGAACTCCGGTTTGCAAAAAGAATCAAACCAAACGGAACAACAAAACTCAAACGGCAAAAGAAATAGGGTCCGTTTACTAATCTGAACTAGGGTCAAATTGTACAGAAATAAAAACTGGTTTAAGTTGGTTATTCGAAAGAGGGTTTCGAGATGAAACTCCATGCGCTTGAATCGCCTGATTCCGATAAACGAGCGAAAAGATAAACAGGTTTGAAAATTGGATCAGAAATCGCGATCAGAATAACCGCGGAATAAATCTGAAAAAAAGAAAGCGACGAACTGCTAAACGAACGAACGTTCGTTAACAGAAACTAAACGGTGAACGCGCTCGTTAGAACGAATGGACAAACGGACGTTCGCTAAATAAATAAACCGACGAAATAAACCGATCTATATAAAAAAATGATCTAGGGTTTTATAAAAAAACCGAAGGGTTTTCTTTAAAAAAAACAGGCGGCGGGGTCGGGTACCTCCGGCGAGGCGCGTCCGGCGGGGCGGGCGGCTCCGTGAGTTCCGGGTGGGCGGCGAGGGCAGGGCGGCGGCTCGGCGAGAGGGCAGCGGCGGATCGAGGCTCCGGCGGCTCGAGACTCTCCGGGAGTTCGGCGGCTCGGGTGGTGGCGGGGTGGTGGTGTGTGTGGGGCGGCGCGGCTTGGGAAGGGGGCGGCTCCGGCTTGGGAAGGGCGCCCGGGGTGGAGTCCGCTCGGACTCGCCCTCGACGTCCGTCTGCACAGACGGCGGCACATGGGAGGCGGCGGCGAAGGGCCGGCTCGGCTATTGGCCTTGACCTGTCAGCTGGGTCCATTTTTTTTAAAACATTCCGCCGAAAGAAAAATTCCTAGAAAAATAAATAAAAATCTAAAAATTCCAAAACAAGTTTTCTCCGTCTAAATAAAATATTTAGAACTAGAGGAACTTTTCTTGGCCCCTAAAATGCAACTTTTTAAAGCGTGCAAATTTTTCTAGGGCAAATGAAATTCCAAATAAAATCAAATAAAATCCCAAAAATGATTTTAACATTTTTCCTCCGTTATTTCAATTATTTTGGAGAAGTCATATTATCTCCCCTCATTTATTTATTTAAAATGAAATAGTTTTCCGGAGAGAAAATAATTAAAATCCAATATCCTCGTCTTTCATTATTTGATAAAATTCAAATATGAAAATCGAAAAAAAATCCCCAACTCTCTCCGAGGGTCCTTGAGTTGCTTAGGATTTTTCGAGGATGGCAAACGAATATGCAATAAAATATGATATGCAGGAATGACCTATGTATAACATGCCAAATTGAAATTTTGGGATGTTACAAACCTACCCCTTAAGATGAATCTAGCCCTCGAGATTCGGGTTAACTAGAAAATAGGTGTGGATGGTCCTTGCGAATATCCTCTTCTCGCTCCCGGTGGCTTCCTCCTCGGTGTGGTGGCTCCAATGAACTTTGCAAAACTTGATCACCTTCTTTGCGGTGACTCGGCTATCAAACTCGAGAATCTTCTTGGCTTCTCCTCATAAGTCATTATTATCCAATTGTATCGCCTCCAGGCCTTTGTATCTTTTAACGGTATGTCGGCCATCTCAGCGTGGCACTTCTTCGATTGTGATACGTGAAACACATCGTGAACTCCTGACAATCCTTCGGGTAATTCCAGTTTGTAGGCAACTTCTCCCATTCGTTCTAAAACACGATACGGTCCTACAAATCTTGGGGCTAACTTTCCCTTTACTCCAAAACGTTTCACTCCCCTCAGGGGTGATACTCGTAGATAGGCTCTGTCTCCAATTTCATAGGTTACTTCCTTGCGTTTTGAATCTGCGTAACTCTTCTGTCTAGACTGAGCAATCTTTAGCTTTGTCTCACGATCGGTTTAACCTTCTCCTCCGAGTCTTTGATCAAATCTGGTCCAAACAACTGACGGTCTCCAACCTCATCCCACATCAAGGGTGTTCTACATCTGCGTCCATACTGAGCTTGAACGGTGCCATCTTCAAACCGGCTCGGTAGCTGTTGTTGTATGAGAATTCTGCGACGGCAAATTGTCATCCCAACTAGATCCATAATCTAGCGCCACGTGCTCTCAACATGTCCTCCAAAATCTGATTGACCCTCTCTCCGTCCCATCCGATGCATGGGTGAAACGCGGTACTGAACTCCAATCTGGTACCCAAAGTCTGGTGTAGTTGATGCCAAAACTTTGAAGTAAACTGTGTTCCTCTATCTGATATGATACTCCTCGGAACTCCACGCAAACATACGATCCTGGTCATATATATCTTGGCCAACTTGACACTTGTATAAGTTGTTTTCACTGGGATAAAGTGAGCTACTTTGGTCAACCGATCCACTACTACCCATATTGAATCATATCCTGCTTTGGTTCTGGGTAATCCAAAGGATAAAATCCATGCCAAGTTTGTCCCACTTCCATTCGGGTATTGGCATAGGCTGCTTGATCCTGCCGGCTTTTGATGCTCTGCCTTCACTCTCGGCATACATCACAAACGACTACATACTCGGCAATATCCTTCTTCATACCAGTCCACCAGAAACGTTCCTTCAAGTCCAAGTACATCTTGGTGTTTCCGGGGTGAATCGAGTATGGTGAGTCATGGGCCTCTTGAAGTATTAACTTCCCGATCTCCGAATTGTTGGGCACATAAATCCGATCCTCAAACCACAAGGTATCGTGCTAATCCTCGCGAAAACCTTTGGCTTTTCCTTTGCCCATCTTTTCCTTTATCTCCGCAATCTCTTTATCCTCCTTTTGAGCGTCTTGAATCTTGTCTAACAAGGTCGACTGAATCTCCATTGTTGCAAGAAAACCTCTTGGAACAATCTCCAATCAAGTTCCATAACATCCTCTGCTAACTCCTTTGGCAGTCCTCTACCTTTAAGGATATTGGCATAACTTTTCCGACTCAAAGCGTCACCTTACGACGTTGGCTTTTCCCGGATGATAGTGTAGCTTCATGTCGTAATCTTTTATAAGTTCCAGCCATCTCCTCATGTCGAGGTTTAATTCATACGTGTGAAAATGTACTTTAAACTCTTATGATCCGTGTACACATCACAACGGTTTCCCATGAGATAATGTCTCCAGGTCTTCAATGCATGTACTACAGCTGCTAACTCCAAATCATGCATGGCATAGTTCAACTCATGAGGCTTCAGTTGTCGTGAGGCATACGAAACAACTTTTCCGTCCTGCATAAGAACACATCCAAGTCCCAAGCGAGAGGCATCACAATACACTTGAAACTCCTTATGTACATCTGGCAATGTCAGCACTGGGGCTGTAGTCAACTGTTTCTTCAACTCTTGGAAGCTTGTCTCACAATCCTCTGTCCATTTGAACTTGGTATCCTTCTTTAGCAATTCTGTCATTGGTTTAGCAATCTTGGAAAAATTCTCAATGAATCTCCGTTAATACCCTGCCAGTCCAAGGAAACTACGAATCTCGCTAACTGAAGTGGGTACCAACCACTCAGTGACTGACTGAATTTTACTGGGATCTACTGCTATACCCTCTCCTGATATAACATGCCCAAGAAATCCAACTTCCTTTAACCAAAACTCGCACTTGCTGAATTTGGCATATAACTGGTGTTCCCCGAGTTTCTCGAGAACCAAACGTAGGTGTTACTGCGTGCTCCTCTTCGTTCTTCGAGTAAACCATAATGTCATCGATAAACACCACAACAAACTTGTCCAAATACTCCATGAACACTTTGTTCATCATACTCATGAAATAGGCAGGGCGTTAGTCATCCAAACGACATGACCTGCCGGTGTACTAGAGTAGGGGTACCCTAGTACCCGTACCGTCTGCAGACGATTCTGACACCCAGCGGAGGTTTGCCTAAATCACCGCCAAGATCCTTCGTGGCTCCTTTTGGAGCCATTCAAGAACAAAGTATTTGATTGAGAAGACAAGGCCCCGACAAGAAGAGCTTGTCGGAAGGCCACTCTGTGCACGCAGAAGACAAGGCCCGGCAAGAGGAGCTTGCCGGGAAGGCTCGAGCGTGACAAGTCTCCGGCGCGACAAGGATTCGGCGGCAAGGCGCTGCCGCGCATGCAGCCCCTCTCCGTCCCGCTCCAGGCTCACCCAATGACGTGTCGCCATGGGACTGTTTCCATGGGCGGCGTGTCGGCGGGCAGCCGATGGAGAGCAGCGATAAGCGGCGCTGGCAGGCTCGCCATCGTGGCGGCGGAGGCGCACTGGCAACCTGTTGCCTTGTTTGGGCGACAATGACGGGCATTTATTGCTTTTGTCCCTTGCCGTCGAGTTAGGTATTTTGCAATCGTAATCGCTTCAAGTAGGTGTACCAACTCCTGTTTTACATTTGTACCCTCGCCTATGTTGCCACCTGTCGGAGACCCCTTGAGCATATAAAAGGAGGCCCGAGTGCAGCGTGAGGGGGTCGGTTCCGTTCCGTTCGGTTCGGTTGATTCGCGAGTTAAATGCGGTTGGGTTCATTCGACCCACTCGAGATCGATAGACTCACGCTTAGGTTTTGTAGCCCTCGTTGCTCCCTAGCAAGAACACAATAGATCAAACAAGCAACGAGGAGTTTTATCTCTCGGGAGAGCTCGGCTGGGTAAACTGCTCGTGTGCCTCGCCTCGATCCGCTCTTCAGGCGATCTCCGCCCCCTCCGAACGAAGGGGCCTGCTCCGCCGGCCCCATAGGTGTCCGTGGGTGCGATCAGCCTCCCGACATCTCTGGCGGCGCCCGGGTAGAAGCGTCGAGCCGTGTGAATCTGATCCGGCGTTCACACGAGCGGCGTCATCAACATCTCCCTCAACATGCCACCAAAGAAGAAGACCAAGAAGGTGCCCGCCAAGGAGGACGGCGCTGGTGGTACCTTCACCATCAGTGCCTCTCTCGACCCCAAATAGGAAGGCGCTCTCGTTGCTTTCCTGCGGGCGAATGTCGACGTGTTTGCATGGCAACCGTCTGATATCCCCGTGTTCCTGTGAAAGTGATTGAGCACCGCTGGCCGTTTGTCCTCATGCGCGACCCGTCAAGCAAAAAGTCGAAGCAAGCGGTGGAGCGCCAAGAATTCATAGTCAAGAGATCAAGAAACCGGAAGCGGCAGGCCTTGTCGAGGAGTGCTCCATCCTACGTGGTTGGCCAATCCTGTAGTCGTGCGCCAAGGCAAATGGGAAATGGAGACTTTGTATTGACTTCACGGATGTTAATAAAGCTTGTCCCAAAGATCCATTTCCCTTGCCGCGCATTGACCAGATTGGTGACTCCACGACCGGATGTGATGTGCTTTCGTTTCTGGATGCATCCTCAGGATACCATCGGATCTTCATGGCTGAAGAAGATGAAGAGAAGACCGCATTCATCACACCATGTGGCACATCGTTTCATACGGATGCCTTTCGGGTTGAAGAATGCTTTGGTTCAACATTTGCAAGGGTAGTCCATGACGGCTTTTGAGCCGCAAATGCACGTAAATGTAGAAGCCTACATGGATGACATAGTGGTCAAAAGCAAGGACAAAGCAACTCGGTTCAAGATTTGGACGAGACCTTTGCAAATCTCCGCAAGATCAACCTCAAGCTCAACCCCGAGAAGTGCGTGTTCGAGTCCCTTCCGGCAAGCTTCTCGGAGTTCTTCGTGTCTCGGCGAGGGATTGAAGCCAACCCGACAAGATCAAGGCCATTGAGCAGATTGAAGCACCAAAGCGCGTCAAGGATGTACGAAGACTTGCGGTTGCGTGGCTGCTCTCAAAGAGTTTATTTCTAGGTTCTGCTGAGCGCTACCGCCATTTTTCAAGATTTTGAAAAAGGCAGGTCGATAAATGGACTCCCAAAGCGGAGGCTGCTGCGGAGACTTAAAGAGATACCTGTCCTCCACTCCAACACTTGTCGCACCTAGGCCACAAGAGAAGTTGCTGCTATATAGCGGCAACCAATCAAGTGGCTAGTGCTGCGTTAGTGGCGGAGAGGGAGGCGGATGACGAGCCAAAGAATCGCAGCAAGCACATCCAGCGATAAGCGAGGGGGCTTCGCCGACAAGCTCTGGTCCCGACAAGGGCGAATCCGCGCAGACACATGGACAGAATCTGAAAAAGGATGGTGCGGCGCCTACCATTCGCCGACTCCCTTACGCAAGGGGCTAGGTCAAGGTATTACGGTGTGCAGAAATTGCTTTTCGGCCTCCTCATGGCCTCGAGAAAGCTGCACCACTACTTTCAAGCACATGAGATCACAGTTGTCACTCGCTTTCCCGAAGAGGATACTGCGAGAATCCGAAGCGGCAGGCGGGGATTGTCGAGTGGGCCTTTGGAGCTGTCAAGCTTTGGTCTCAAGTTTGAAAGCACATCAACTATCCAAAGCGAGCATTGGCAGAATTCATAGTAGAATGGGCGCCAACGCCAGATGAAGAGACTCGAGACGAGCATTCCCGTCAAAGAAGCAAGCAAAGAGTGGCTGATGTACTTTGATGGTGCCTTCTCGCTGCAAGGCGCCGGTGCCGGCGTGCTGCTTATCGCACCCACCGGAGAGCACCTCAAGTACGTCATCCAGATGCACTTTCCCAAGGAGCAAGCGACAAACAATACTGCAGAGTATGAAGGTTTTCTTGCCGGTCTCAGGGTCGGTTCCGTTCCGTTTGGTTCGGTTCGCCAGGTTCGTCCGGTTGGGTTCATTCGACCCACTCGAGATCAGATAGACTCACGCTAGGTTTTGTAGCCCTCGTTGCTCCCTAGCAAGAACACAATAGATCAAACAAGCAGCGAGGAGTTTTATCTCTCGGGAGAGCTCCGGCTGGGTAAAGCCTTTCGTGTGCCTCGCCTCGATCCGCTCTTCGTGCGATCTCCACCCCCCTCCGAACCACAAGGGGCCTGCTCCGCCGGCCCCATAGGTGTCCGTGGGTACGATCAGCCTCCCCGACATGACCGTATACTCATATAATCCATATCGTGTGGTGAATGCTGTCTTTGGTATATCCTTCTCTCGGATCTTCAACTGATGGTATCCTGATCGTAGATCAATTTTAGAAAACACCTTAGCTCCTTGCAACTGATCAAACAGATCATTAATCATCGGTAAGGGATACTTGTTCTTTATCGTTACTTCATTTAGAGCTCGGTAATCAACAACCATCCTTAGGGATTTATCCTTCTTCTCCACCAAAAATCTTGGTGCTCCCCAAGGTGATGAACTTCTCTGAATGTAACCTTTCTCCAATAGCTCCTTGATCTGCTTCTTAATTTCCTCCAGATCATTTGCGGGCATCCGATAAGGTCTCTTTGAGATTGGCCTGCACAGTATTAGTTCTATCGTAAACTTCGATGTCTCGATCCGGTGGCATGCCCGGTAACTCTTCGAAAAAACATCTGGATAATCCTTCACTACGGTACTTCCTCTTGTACAACTCCCGTGAGGGTATTCACTTGGCTCCTCCTAGGCATATGCCTAGATACATACTTAATCCTTTTTCCCTCTGGGGTGGTAAGATAGATTGACTTGCTAGCACAGTCGATACTTCCTCCCAACTTCGACATCCAATCCATACCTAATATCACATCCAATCCTTGCGACTCCAAGATAATTAGGTCAGACGGAAAAACATGTGTGCCAATGATTAGGGGTATCTGGGTGCACCATCTGCTAGCCATATATTCTGCTCCAGGCGAGCTTACTAAAAGAGGGGTTCTAAGGGTCTGGGTTGGTAACTTAAACTTTTCCACAAATCCCCTTGATATAAATGAATGCGATGCACCGGTATCGAAAAGAACAATAGCGGTAAATGACTGAACCAAAAACTTACCTATTACCGCATCCGGCTGCTCTTCAACTTCCTCCACGTTAACGTGGTTCACTTGTCCTTTGTTGAATGGATTGGGCTTCTTCGGCGCTCCCATTTCCGTTTCCATCCTTTCCTTCAGGGCAGTCGTTGGCATAGTGCCCTGTCTTCCCGCACTTAAAGCAAATAATTTGGCTCAAGTCTCTCTTAGCGGGTGTAACTGGGTTAGAGCGATTCTGATTATTGTTGGCTGCATTTCCATTCCCATTCTTCGCACCATTATGCGATCCTCCTCGATATGGTTATGTCCTCCATGGTTATGAACTAGTCCTCCCGAGTTCGGGGTTAAGCGAGGTTTACGGTGAGCTCTGAGTTATACTTCCCTTGTCCATACTTCCTCTTACGACTCTCAATTTGCTTTGCTGCTTTCCCTCAATCATTAGGGCCTTATCTACCAACTCCTGGTAGTTGTTGAAAGTTGCCACCATCAACTGCATACTCATCTCATCATTCAACCCTTCCATGAACTTCTCTTGCTTCGCGGCATCTGTGGCCACATCATTAGGGGCATAGCGTGATAACTTGCTAAACTCATCCACGTACTGGGCCACAGTACGGTTCCCCTGGCGTAAGTTGCGGAACTCACGCTTCTTTATCCGCATGGCTCCAGTTGAAACATGGGCCGTGCGAAAAGCTTGTTGGAACTGGTCCCAAGTGACATTGGCTATAGGAAAAGTAGCCGTGTAATTCTCCCACCATGCGGCTTGGTCCATCCAATTGATGTGCGACAAAGCGCACTCTTTCAAAGATCCGTGCATCCTGCGGTGGTTAAGTCCCTTCCAATACGGGCGTAACCGGTCATCTGCAACTATTGGCTCGGTGCTCTTTGGAAAACACCGGCGGTTGTAACCTCAAGAAACGGGCTAAATTGTCCACTGGTGGCGGGTTGTTGTTGTTGTTGTTGTTGTTGTTGTTGGCATTGCCCTGGTTCTGAACTAGCAATTGCATCAAGGCATTCTGCTGTTGGATCAACTGAGTGAGCTCCGGTGGAAAAGCAAAACCGGGGTCACGTCTCGGAGGCATCTGAGGGTTTAGAGGGGAGAGATTAGAAATAGAAAGAGGTCTAGTGAGAAAACACTACCCATATGCACATGAGGCAACACACACATTCATTCAATCAAGCAAGCAATGGCATAAAAAACGATCTAGGACTATCGTATACGTGCTCAACTACTACTAGTTACATGGGGGGAAATACTACTAATATTTGGTGGTCGTCTAGAAATTTTGATCGGTGGAAAACTCCATGATGTCTGCTCCAGCTCCGTCTTCATAGTCATCATCACTTGGATCTGAGTCGGTGTCGTCGATGATGATGTAGTTGTCTGGACAAGCGGGGTCTTCTTCCTCTTCTTGCTCCTCTTCCTTGGGTGCCGGTCCTCCCATGAAAACTCCAATCTTCTTGACTAGGTCGTTGTTCTTCTCGATGAGTATCTTGATTTCTTCCTCATATCCATCAGCGGTAGACTTGAGTTCTTCCTCCAATTAGATGATCTTAGTTTTCGCCTTCTTCAAATCCGGCATGTCAACAAGACATCCGGTTCTCATGACGTCGAATGTGCTGGTTTAGCTCACGGATGTAAGCTGCAATGGATCTATCCTTCTTGGTGCTAATTACTTCCCATTGCTCGTCTCGGCGCCCACATATTTGGTATATGGTGTCTTTAAGCTCCTTGTTGTAGACTTCTCCAATGCGTTCCATGGTAATGTGAGCTGCCATACTCTTTCCCAAACTCCAGGTTGGTGCATTGAAAACACATACTATGGGCTCCGTGCTTGGTGCAAACGTTCTTCCGGGAACTAAGGCTTGAATCTTCCAAAGATTCTTCTTACGGTAAGGTGGCGTTGTACGTCCCGGTGAAGCTTGGTATTCCAATATTCAGGTACCTAGTGACTTCCTTCAAGTGGCGTCCGAAAGGTGTGTCTTCATCCGGTTGGGAAAACTTGTACTTCATCTCCGTCATCCTAAAGAGTGGAAAAATGGAGAGAGGTCAGAAATGAGTAGAGAGGAGTGTCCTATGGTTTTATCTTAGTGGTCGTGTCCTACACTCAACGTGTGCTCTGATACCATCTTGTAGCGACCCGACCTCGGATGGTCAAGTCTACGTGCTTCGTGTCATCCTGGATCGGTAATCTTGACACACACGATTACTCGAAGGATTTATAACAGAGTAGCAATCACACACTTAATACATCGAATGTCTCAAAAGAGAACTTATTACAATAATATGGCTGAAGGCCATCTAATGTGATAACAGCGGAAGGCTTGGAAGATAAAGTGAGTCCATCAACTCCAACGGCATAATCGAGCTGCACGGCAACGACCTACAATCCTTACTCCTCGTCTAAAAGTACGCAACATAATACGTTGCAGCCGAGAACGGGTCAGCACATGGAATATCTTTGGCAATGTAACACATAGAGTAATGAAAGAATAAGCTATACTACATGCATATATGGCTGGTGGAAAGCTCTATGGTTATGATTTTGCGAAAAGCCAATTTTTTTCCCTACCTCAAAGGAATAAATTTTAATTTAACTATCATGGTGGTTGAAACATCATTGAGAAGGTATAACCCCAACTCAATGATCCCAATTAAAGTGATTAACAACCCAGCAAAATTAGTTAAGAGTGATGAGATACATGTTAATACTCAAGTACTAATACTCCGAATTGTCCATAACCGGGGACACGGCTATCATGGTGGTTGAAACATCATTGAGAAGGTATAACCCCAACTCAATGATCCCAATTAAAGTGATTAACAACCCAGCAAAATTAGTTAAGAGTGATGAGATACATGTTAATACTCAAGTACTAATACTCCGAATTGTCCATAACCGGGGACACGGCTAACCATGATTAGTTTGTACACTCTGCAGAGGTTTGCGCACTTTTCCCCACAAGACTCGATCGCCTCCGTTGGTTTCTCGCCCGCATGGTGTTTGAGAGACGGATGACCGAGACACGATCTTTCGAAACATTAACTCTCTACTCGGATAGATCATACCAAACCTATAAAACCCACTACCTGCTGATCTACCTCTTCGAGAGCTTCACATAACTTACTCAACTATGCTAGAGCCCATAATAGCTTGTGGCTGCACACGGAAGTTTCTAGCATGAATAATCTCAGTTCTCTTTGAGCCTGGGTGGCGGTCCATAGGAAGATCACACGGGTACCCCGGGATTTCCGAAAATAAGCATAACAACCTTGGGTTCCCCAGGTGCCTCAATCCACCCAGATGTGTATTTAAGTTGCCACCTTAAAGTAAACCATTAATTAATAATCTCACATCTGTCGTGAATATCTCTCAAACCCAAACCACGCCTACGAGCATAGCATGACATTATAAGCATAACGTAGAAGTAACTCCCAAGGGTTTTATAGTAACAGGGCAATAGGTTCCTACCTCTTCATCTACTTCCCAACCCACAATTTAATGACATCCTAATCATGCAATGTTTGAGGGTTGAGCTAATGCATAAAAACTGGGTATGAAAAGGTATGATCAAGTGTTACTTGCCTTGCTGACGATCCGTGAATCCTAGAGACTCGTAGTAACACGCTTCGCACTCCGGAAATTCTATCGCAAGCAAACAATACATACATAAGTAAACGAGCAAAGATGCACAAACGAAACTTCAACTAAAATAGGTTGACCGGAGAGTTCAACTTAAGAACTCCGGTTTGCAAAAAGAATCAAACCAAACGGAACAACAAAACTCAAACGGCAAAAGAAATAGGGTCCGTTTACTAATCTGAACCAGGGTCAAATTGTACAGGGATAAAAACTGGTTTAAGTTGGTTATTCGGAAAGAGGGTTTCGAGATGAAACTCCAGGCGCTTGAATCGCCTGATTCCGATAAACGAGCGAAAAGATAAACAGGTTTGAAAATTGGATCAGAAATCGCGATCGTAATAACCGCGGAATAAATCTGAAAAAAAAAGCGACGAATCGCTAAGCGAGCGAACGTTCGTTAACAGAAAACTAAACGGTGAACGCTTCGTTAGAGCGAGCAGACGAGCGGACGTTAAGCTAAATAAATAAACCGACGAAATAAACCGCTCTATATAAAAAACGATCTAGGGTTTAAAAAAAAACCGAAGGGTTTTCTTAAAAAAACCGGCGGCGGGGTCGGGTACCTCCGGCGAGGCGCGTCCGGCGGGGCGGGCGGCTCCGGCGGGTTCCGGTGGGGCGGCGAGGGAGCGGCGGCTCGGCGAGAAGGCGGCGGCGACGGCGGATCGGGCTCCGAGGCGGCTCGGGGCTCCGGGTTCCGGCGGCTCGGGTGGTGGCGGGGTGGGGAAGAGGCGGGCGGCTCCGGCAGGGAAGAGGCGCCGGGGTGGAGTCCGGCTCGGACTCGCCCTCGGCGTCCGTGCAGCCTGCACATGGGTGAGGCGGCAGCGAGCGGCCGGCTGGCTACTGGGCCTTCGGCCTTGACGATCGGTATGAGTCCATTTTTTAAAACATTCCGTAAGAAGAAAATTCTTAGAAAAATAAATAAAAATCTAAAATTCCAAAACAAGTTTTCTCCGTCTAAATAAAATATTTAGAACTAGAGGAACTTTTCTTGGCCCCTAAAATGCAACATTTTAAAGCGTGCAAATTTTTCTAGGGCAAATAAAATTCTGAATAAAATCAAATAAAATCCCAAAAATGATTTTAACATTTTTCCTCCGTTATTTCAATTATTTTGGAGAAGTCATATTATCTCCCCTCATTTATTTATTTAAAATGAAATAGTTTTTCGGAGAGAAAATAATTAAAATCCAATATCCTCGTCTTTCATTATTTGATAAAATCCAAATATGGAAATCGAAAAAAAATCCCCAACTCTCTCCGAGGGTCCTTGAGTTGCTTAGGATTTTTCGAGGATGGCAAACGAATATGCAATAAAATATGATATGCAGGGATGACCTATGTATAACATGCCAAATTGAAAATTTGGGATGTTACACCGCAACACAACAACAACCATGAGAGGGTCTTTAGCATGCACAACAAAAAACACGGGACACCTTCACGAGGGGAAAACAGATGGCCGCCCTGCGGCGCCAAAGGCACGGTCACCGAACCCCAACGAACACCGCCAAACAACCACCATTGACTCCAAGCCGGCCACACCACCACCAACATGCCCACAACAAGCACGATCAACAAAAGAACCGAGCCGACTTCTAGGCAATGCCTTCAAGAAGTCTTGTGATAACCCACAAGTATAGGGGACCACAACAGTTTTCGAGGGTAGAGTATTCAACCCAAATTTATTGATTCAACACAAGGGGAGCCAAAGAATATTCACGAGTATTAGGAGTTGAGTTGTCAATTCAACCACTGAACCACACCTGAAAGACTTAATATCTGCAGCAAAATTTTTAGTAGCAAAGTAGTATGGAAGTAACGGTAACAGTGGCGAAAGTAACAGTAACAGATTTGTAGTGATTGTAAGAGCAGCACAACAAAAGTAACTTAGCAAAGATCAATATGTGAAAAGCTCGTAGGCATTGGATCATCGATGGATAATTGTGTTGGATAATATTCATCATGTATCATTCATAACCTAGGGTGACACAGAACTAGCTCCAATTCATCAATGTAATGTAGGCATGTATCCATATATAGTCATACGTGCTTATGGAAAAGAACTCGCATGACATCTTTTGTCCTACCCTCCCGTGGCAGTGGGTCCATAAGGAAACTAAGGGACATTAAGGCCTCCTTTTAATAGAGAACCAGAACAAAGCATTAGCACTTAGTGAATACATGAACTCCTCAAACTACAGTAATCACCGGAAAGAATCCCAATTATTATCACCTTAGGGTATGCGGATCATAACTCGTAATAGGTGTCTACAACTTGCAAGATAGGATCAAGAACACACATATATTCATGAAAACATAATAGCTTCAGATCTGAAATCATGGCACTCGAGCCCTAGTGACAAGCATTAAGCATGGCAAAGTCATAGCAACTTCAATCTCAGAACATAGTGGATACTAGGGATCAAACCCTAACAAAACTAACTCGATTACATATCCAACCCATCACCATCCAGCAAGCCTACGGAGGAATTACTCACTCCCGGCAGTGAGCATCACGGAATTGGCGGTGGAGGAAGTTTGGTGATGATGATGGTGATGGATTCCACCCTCCGGAGCCCCGAACGTACTCCAAATCAGCCCTCTTGATGAAGAACATGAGGTGGCGGCGGCTCCATATCGTAAAACGCAATGAATCCTTCTCTCTGATTTTTTCTCCGCGAATAGGTATATATGGAGTTGGAATCAGGGTTGCCGGAGCTCCAGGGGCCCCACAAGCCTGGGGGCACACCCTAGGGGGGTAGGCGTGCCCATGGGCTTGTGGCCCATGGGTGGCCCCTTCTGGTATCTTTTCCGCTAGTATTTTTTATATATTCCAGAAATATTCTCCGTAAATTTTCAGGTCAATCCTAGAACTATTATTTCTGCTCAAAAATATCACCATGCCAATTCTGCTGAAAACAGTGTTAGTCCGGGTTAGTTCCACTCAAATCATG
Source organism: Aegilops bicornis (assembly GCA_021605145.1). Taxonomy (NCBI): domain Eukaryota; kingdom Viridiplantae; phylum Streptophyta; class Magnoliopsida; order Poales; family Poaceae; genus Aegilops; species Aegilops bicornis. The sequence continues at coordinate 449,141,167 of CM038671.1, read as the reverse complement.
CAAATTAGAGTCCAAAACAAGGGCAAAAGAGTTTGGAAAAGTAGATACGATGGAAGCGTACCAACTCCCCCAAGCTTAACCCATTGCTTGTCCTGAAGCAATTCAATTGACAAAGAAAAAAATTACAAACTCTGTTTGGTCTTGTTGTTGCAAATATGCCTAGCCAATATTCAGGTTTTTAGCAAAGATTATGAACTAACCACATTCACAATAACACTTAGATCTCACATTTACTCATATCAATAGCATAATCAACTAGCGAGCGATAATAAAATATCTCGGATGACAACACTTTTTCAATACAGTCATGACATAATATGACATAATGGTATCTCGCTAGCCCCCCCCCCCTCGCAAAAAAAGACTAGACATTATAATTCATGGAAAAAGAGATCCAGTCACACTCATACTCAACATAAATTAAAAACAAAGCATAAAAATGACAATAGTGCTATCCATCTAGTGCTTTAATAAGATGATGATGACTCAACAATAAAAGCAAATAGATAGGCCCTTTGCAGAGCGAAGCAGGGATTTGCAGAGGTGCCAGAGCTCGAAGCTTTTAAAACAGAGATGGATATAATTTTGAGAGGCATGCTTTCATTGTCAACATAAGAACAAGAGATATCACTATCTTCCATGCTAGACACATTATAGGCGGTTCGCAAACAGAATGGTAAAGTTTAACCCCCCCTCCACCAACAAACACACTCCACGGCTAGCCGAATCCACGGGTACCGTCCATACCAACAACAGTCCTGGGGGAGTTTTGTTTCATTATTATATTTTTATTTGATTTTGATCATGGAACTAGGCATCCCAATTACCAGCCACTTTCTCGTGAATGACAAGTGACACTCATCGTGAGAATAACCCACCTAGCATGGAAGATACTGACAGCCCCCAGTGGCTACATGAGTGATTCAGGCATACAGAACAGATTACTATTTGAAGGTTTAGAGTTTGGAACATGCAAATTTACTTGGAACGGAAGGTAAATACCGTAAATAGGTAAGTATGGTGGACTCATTTGGAACAACTTAAGGAAGTGGATGCACAAGCAGTATTCCTACTTAGTACAAGGAAAGGCTAGCAAATAGATTGAGGAGCACCCAACGGTCATAAACATGCATTGAGGTTAATCAACATTGAGTGCAAGCATGAGTATGATATAAATCACCATGAACATAAATATTGTGGAGGCTATGTTGGTTTTGATTTAACTACATGCGTGAACATGTGCCAAGTCAAGCCACTTGAATAATCCAAAGGAGGATACCATCCTATCATACTACATCATAACCATTTTAAAAGCATGTTGGCACGCAAGATAAACCATTATCCACTCCTAGATAATTAAGCATGGCATGAGTAACTATAATCTCTAATTGTCATTGCAAACATGTTTTATTCATAATGGGCTGAACCGTTGAATCAGGAACGATGAGGTAATCATATTTACAAAAACAAGATAGGTCGAGTTCATACGAGCTTTTCTCCACCTCAATCATTTCATCAAATTTTTTCATTATTGCCTTTCACTTGCATTACCGAACGATGTGAATGATAATAATAGTGCATGTGCATTGGACTAAGCTGGAATCTGTAAACATTTATTTAAAGGAGAAGACAAGGTAATATGGGCTCTTTGCTAGATCAACAATAATGCATATGAGAGCCACTCAACATTTTCATCATGGTCTTCTCCTCACGACCCAAGGAAAAGAAAATAATTTCAAAGAAACACACTAATAATTTTGGAGTTTTTTTTTCTCAAGAAAGCAAATTAATGAAAGAAAGAAAAAAATATAAATGAGAAAAACTATTTACACGGGAAAGCTCCCAACAAGTAAAAGAAGAACGAGAAATCTTTTTGGGGTTTCTTTTAACACTACAACTAATTAAACTAGAAAGAAAAACTAAAAAGAAGCGAGAAATATTTTTGGATTTTATCAAAGTTTTTCAAACACACAAGAAGAAAGCACGAAAAATAAACTAACATGGATTATACAATGAAAAAGTATGATCACCGACAATTGGAATGAATGTGTGATGCATGAATGTAATGTCGGTGAGAGATACGTACTCCCCCAAGCTTAGGCTTTTGGCCTAAGTTGGTCTATTGCCACGGCTCAAAGTAACCCTCTCCCGGATACTGCGGAGGGTCCTGAGGGTTCCATTGGTTGGTGACCTCATGTGGCTCCCACTGATAAACAGGCTCCTGATATGGCTCAGGTGCTGGTGCTGGCTCAGGTACTGGGGGTTGCGTCAGTTCCCAGTATGCGTAGATGTCCTCGGGCATAATAATGTACCTGCTTGGACGAATATCAAACAAAGAGGGTGCAGGCAAGGTAATAATCTGATATGTGCCCTGAATGCATACTAAGTTATAGCGCAGTCGATTGTGCCTATAGTTATCAATGAAATGATGTGCTACCATACTGGCATAATCTAAAGATTTGGTGGGTAGCCACATCTCCTCCTCCTCGTCATGCCTAATAGGAATCTCAAAGTATTTAGCGAGGCGAGAGGCATAAACACCACCGAAAATACTACCCTTCGAATGGTTTGTGTGTAACCGCCGAGCAACAATGACATCCATACTAAAAGTTCTATCAGCATATAAAGCATGGCGCAAAATAGCAAGGTCTAGTGCACTGAGAGTTCCACTCTCGCCACGACCAGTCAAACATCTTCCGGCAAATAATGCATAGTAACATAAAACAGGAAAAATGTAAACTAGCCACTCTCTCTTCTGACACTCCTCTCTCCTCCCCTACAGTAGTTTTAGCGATGAAATCCTCCATGTATCTAGGACGTGGCTTACTGATACGGCCCTCTTAAGGTATTTTGCAAACATTGCAAATATCATATAATGTCATTTCCTTTGGCTCATCATACAAGTGGAATACTACCGTGGGTGGATTCTTCCTAGGATAAAAATAAAAATTTTGCACGAAGGTATTAGTGAGTAGGAGGTATTGGTCGCACTTATCTTTGAGGAAAGGGATGATGCCTGCATTGTCCGCCAAATAATAGAAATCATCATAAATTCCCGCCTCCTTCATGAATGTATCACTTGGCCATTCGCATGGCCGAACCTCTGCCACACGCGAAAGGTTGTACTTGGGCTTCTCCACCGGAGTTTCCTCCGAAGTTTCCTCCGAATTACGGCTTGATGAGCCCCTTAACCACCTCCTCATGGGGTTATTTTCTCTGAAATTTTTAGTGACTCAAAATAAAAGTGAACAAAACTCAATAAAATTGATAGCAACTACTCCCATAAGTGCCCAAAGGTATATCATGCAACAAAACTACCTTGGACCATATAAATTTAACATTTAAGCTCAAGAGCATTGTCACCACCGCAACAAAAATTTGCAATATATAAAGCACTAGAACAAGAACTAATTGGACCGTTGGAGGAGTCACATACCAATGAACTATCCCCCAAAACAGTTTTGGAAACAGAGCTCCGAGCAAGGAGATCAAAAATGGCAGCAAGATGAGCAAGAACATGGGTTTGAGAAATGGAGTGATTTTTTCTAGAGGAAGACAAAGTGGATGGGTGGCTGGAATAGGTGAGGACCTACATTGGCCCCACAAGCCACCTAGGCGCGCCCAGGGGGTTGGGCGCGCCCTGTGAGCTTGTGGCTAACAGGTGCCCCCCTGGGGTGTGTTCGGTGCCAAATTTTTTTCAAATGTTGCATAAAAATCATACTAAATTTTCAGGGCATTTGGAGAACTTTTATTTTCTGATCATTTTTTATTGCACGGATATTTCAGAAAAGAGTAAGATAATAGCATTTCTACTTTATTAATTCAAAATAACATAAAGTAAAAAGTGGGTACATAAATTTGTGTTTACTAAATTCATCACATGCCCGTCAAAAGGAATCCATTAATAAGGTTGATCAAGTCTTATTAACAAACCTCTTCCGAATGACATAAAATCGGAGAGTCTTTATCGGACACTAGGTTACGTGAACGGGGATACGCATGTCCCCAAAAATAAGAATATCATATTTCTTTTTGACAGTAGGAATAGGGAAGTCAAAAACCTCCAATAGTAGTTGTTGAAATTTTCCAATAGAATTGATGCTATTCACTTGAGGTTGTTTCTTTGGAAAGTGCACCGTATGCTCATTACCGTTAACATGAAAAATGATATTGCCTTTGTTGCAATCAATAACAACCCCTGTAGTATGAATAACAAAGCCCGTTAAGATAGTAACATTTGCAACTATGACAGGCACATCCTCACTAATACCGATGGGTATAGTTGTTCATTTATCATCCATTGTCAGAGATTTGAGTTGGTGTCACTTATTCAAATCAAGTCTTCGATACAAAGAGAAAGGCATAACACTAACACCAGCTCCAAAATCACATAAAGCAGTTTTAACATAGTTTCTTTTAATGGAGCATTGTATAGTTGGTATTCCTGGGTCTCCTAGTTTCTTTGGCATTCCACCTTTAACTGTATAATTAGCAAGCATGGTGGAAATTTCAGCTTCAGGTATCTTTATTTTATTAATAACAATATCTTTCATATACCTAGCATAAGGGGACATTTTCAGAATATCAGTCAAACACAAGCGCAAAAAGACAGGTCTAAGCATTTCAACAAAGCGCTCAAATTCTTCATCATCCTTATTCCTTGAAGCTTTAGGGGGAAAGGGCATAGGTTTTTGAACTCATGGTTCCCTTTCTTTACCATGTTTCCTAGCAATGAAGTCTCTTTTATCATATCTTTTATTCTTAGGTTGTGGGTTCTAAAGGTCAACAACATGTTCTATCTCCACATCATTATCATTACCAGGTTGAGCATCAACATGAATCATTATCATTATTACTAGGTTCATGTTCATTACCAGATTGTGTTTCAACATCAGAAATAGAAATATCATTTGGGTTTTCAGGTGTATCTACAGTAGGTTCACTAGAAGCATGCAAAGTCCTATCATCTTTCTTTTTCTTTTTAGATGGACTAGGCGCATCAGTATTATTTCTCTGAGAATCTTGTTCAATTCTTTTAGGATGGCCTTCAGGATACAGAGGTTCCTGAGTCATTTTACCACCCCTAATCATTTTGTGCCTTGCGAACTTGTTCTAGTTGAGTTTTTACCATGGAAGCATGTTTACTAACAACTTTGAGATCATTAATAGTTCTAAACATATAGTCACTCAAGCGTCCAATCATATAAGCATTTCGTTTCAATTGTCTACTAACATATGCATTGAAGCTTTCTTGTTTATCAATAAAGTTATCAAATTCATCCAACATTGACTAGCAGATTTATTATAAGGAATATCACCTTCATCAAATCTATAGAGATAATTTACTTGTACTACCTGTGTCGGGGTGTTGAGACCATGTATTTCTTCAACAAGTGGTAAATTCTTAACATCTTCAGCTTTAATACCTTTTTCTTTCATAGATTTCTTTGCCTCTTGCATATCTTCAGGACTGAGAAATAGAATACCCCTCTTCTTCGGAGTTGGCTTGGGCGGTGGTTTAGGAAGAATCCAATCATTATCACTACTCAGTATATTATTCAATAATTCTTTAGCTTATTCAACCGTTCGTTCCTTGAAAACCAAACCAGCACAACTATTTAGGTGGTCCCTAGAAGCATCAGTTAGTCCATTATAAAAGATATCAAACATTTCATTTTTCTTGAGAGGATGATCAGGCACATCATTAAGTAATTGGAGAAGCCTCCCCCAAGCTTGTTGGAGACTCTCTTCCTCAATTTTCACAAAGTTAAATGTTTCCTATAATGCATCTTGTTTCTTTTGAGCAGGGAAATATTTTTCAGAGAAGTAATATATCATATCCTGAGGACTACGCACACAACCAGGAGCAAGATAATTATACCATGTCTTAGCATCACCCTTTAATGAGAAAGGAAATAACTTAAGAATATAGTTGTAGCAATTTTTTTCCTCATGAGCAAATAGGGTGGCTATATCATTCAGTTTAGTAAGATGTGACACAACAGTTTCAGATTCATAACCATGGAAAGGATCAGATTCAACCAAAGTAATTAATTCAGGGTCGACAGAGAATTCAAAATCCTTATCAATAACAAAGATAGGTGAAGTAGCAAACTTAGGATCATATTGCATTCTAGAATTCAAAGATTTTTCTTTTAACTTGACTAGTAATTTCTTAAGATCCTCTCTATCCTTACAAGCAAGAAAGTCCCTAGCTATCTCTCCATCCATAACATAACCCTCAAGTATATCGGGAAATTCATATCTAGGAGTGCTAGGTCTAATAGGTGTTTCAAAGTGTTCAGTTTCAATAATTTCATTAGTTTGAGAAATATCATCAATTTCAGCGTTCTCAATATCATTAACTCTAGCAAGTTGTTCATCCTGAAATTCACCTAGTGGAATAGTCTTATCAACTAAAGTACTAGCATCATCATAAGCATTATTCATAGCGGAAGTAGCATCATAAATTACTTGCGACATATCAGAATTAATAGCAGGTGTAGGTGTCGCAAGCTTACTCAAAACATAAGGTTAATCAAGTGCAGAGCTAGATGGCAGTTCCTTACCTCCCCTCATAGTAGAGGTAAAAATCTTGGTTCTGGTATCCTTCAGATTCCTCATAGTGTTCAACAGATATAAATCCCTCATAGTGATCAACAGATATAAATCCCAAGTGACTCGGCAAATAGAGCTATGCTCCCCGGCAACGGCGCCAGAAAAATGTCTTGATAACCCACAAGTATAGGGGATCTCAACAGTTTTCGAGGGTAGAGTATTCAACCCAAATTTATTGATTCGACACAAGGGGAGCCAAAGAATATTCCTGATTATTAGGAGTTGAGTTTTCAATTCAACCACACCTGAAAGACTTAATATTAGAAACAAAACTTTTAGTAGGAAAGTAGTATGGAAGTAACGGTAACAGTGGCAAAAGTAACAGTAACAATTTTGTAGTGATTGTAACAGCAACACGGCAAAAGTAATTTAGCAAAGATCAATATGTGAAAAGCTCGTAGGCATTGGATCAACAATGGATAATTGTGTTGTGTAATATTCATCATGTAGCAGTCATAACCTAGGGTGAGACAGAACTAGCTCCAATTCATCATTGTTCCGTATACAGTCATACATGCTTATGGAAAAGAACTTGCATGACATCTTTTGTCCTACCCTCCCGTGGCAGCAGGGTCCATAAGGGAACTAAGGGATATTAAGGCCTCCTTTTAATATAGAACCAGAACAAAGCATTAGCACTTAGTGAATACATGAACTCCTCAAACTACAGTAATCACCGGAAAGAATTCCAATTATTGTCACCTTGGGGCATGCGGATCATAACTCGTAATAGGTGTCTACAACTTGCAAGATAGGATCAATAACATATATTCATGAAAACATAATAGGTTCATATCTGAAATCATGGCACTCGGGCCATAATGACAAGCATTAAGCATGGCAAAGTCATAGCAACATCAATCTTAGAACATAGTGGATACTAGGGATCAAACCCTAACAAAACTAACTCGATTACATGATAAATCTCATCCAACCCATCACCGTCCAGCAAGCCTACGAAGGAATTACTCACTCCCGGAAGTGAGCATCATGGAATTGGCGATGGAGGAAGGTTGGTGATGATGGCGATGGATTCCACCCTCCAGAGCCCCGAGCGGACTCCAGATTAGCCATCCCGATGAAAAACAGGAGGTGGCGACGACTCCGTATCGTAAAATGTGATGAATCCTTCTCTTTGATTTTTTCTCTGCGAATAGGTACATATGGAGTTTGGATTAGGGTTTCCGGAGCTCCAGTGGCCCCACAAGCCTGGGGGGTGCGCCCTGGGAGAGGGGGGTAGGTGCGCCCCTGGGCTTGTGGCCCATGGGTGGCCCCCTCTGGTAACTTTTTTTGGCAATATTTTTTATATATTCCAGGAATATTCTTTGTAAATTTTTAGGCCAATCCGAGAACTTCTATTTCTGCACAAAAATAACACCATGGCAATGTTGCTGAAAACAACGTCAGTCTGGGTTAGTTCCATTCAAATCATGCAAATTAGAGTCCAAAACAAGGGCAAAAGAGTTTGGAAAAGTAGATACGATGGAGATGTATCAACTTGTGATGCAGGTTGCATGCCATCATGTAAAGATCCGACCTCGGTATCAAATCTACGTGTTCGATGTCATCCTGGATCGGTAATCTTTGACACACAAGATTACTCGAAGGATTTATAATGAGTAGCACTCACACACTTATTACATCGAATATCTCAAAAGAGAACTCATTACAATAAATATGGCTTAAGGCCATCTAAACAAGATAACAGCAGAAGGCTTGGAGATAAAGTGAGTCCATCAACTCCAACGACATAGCTGAGTGAATGACAACGACCTATAGCACCTTACTCACCGTCTGAAAATTCTGCAACATGATATGTTGCAGCCCAAAAATGGGTCAGCACATGGAATATGCTGGCAATATAACACAATAGAGCAATGAACAGATAAATTCTATTACTACATGCAAATATGGCTGGTGGAGGCTCTATGGTTATAATGTTTTGCGAAAAGCCAATTTTTTCCTACAACAAAGGAATATATTTTATTTAACTATCATGGTGGTTGAAAACATTGAGAATGTTACCCCCATCTCAATCCCAATTAAAAAGTGTACATTAGCAACCCAACAAATTAATTTAGGGTGATGAGATCAAATCAATAATTCAAGTACCAGATACTCAAGTTGTCCATAACCGGGGACACGACTAACCATGATTAGTTTGTACACTCTGCAGAGGTTTGCACACTTTTCCTTACAAGACTCGATCTCCTCCGTTGGATTTCTCGCACTACATGGTGTTTGAGAAACGGATGACCGAGACACAGTCTTTCAGAAGCATTAACTCTAACTCCGGGTAGACAGTACCAACCTACATCCCCTACATCTGCTAGCCTACCACTGGAATAGGTCATGCAACATACTCAACTATGCTAGAGCCCATAATAGCTTGTGGCTGCACACAGAAGTTTCTAGCATGATTAATCTTATGATCCCTTTGAGTCTGGGTGGCGGACCAAAGGAGGATCACACGGTATAACCCCGGGATCTCCTAGGACAACACTGGTATAACCCCAGGTGCCCTAAACCAACAATCCACCCAGATGTGTATTAATGTTTCCACCTTAAGTTAAACCACTAAATAAACAATCTCACATCTGTCATGGATACACTCAAACCCAATCCACGTCTACGAGCATAGCATAGCAATATAAGCATAACGTAGAAGTAACTCCCAAGGGTTTGATAATAAAATAGGTAATAGGTTCTACCTCATCATCTACTTCCCAATACCATAAGTTAATCACATCCTAATCATGCAGTGTTTGAGGATTGTAACTAATGCATAAAAACTGGGTATGAAAAGAGTATGATCAATGTGTTACTTACCTTGCTGACGATCCGCAAAACCTAGTGACTCGTAGTAGCACGCTTTGCACTCCGGGAATTCTATCGCAAACAAACAATAGCATACATAAGCACTCAAGAAAATATGCACGAGTGAAACTCAAATACGAAGATATAACCAGAAAGTTCAACTGAAGAACTCCGGTTTGCAAAAAGAATCAAATCAAACGGAGCAACGAAACTCGAACTACGAAAGAAACAAGATCCGTTTACTAATCTGGACTAAAGTCAAATTTTACAGTATCAAAATCTTGTTCAAGTTGGTTAAACAGAAAGAGGGCTTTGAGACAAAGATCTAGGCGCTTGTTTCACCTGATTTGGATAAACGAGCGAAAAGATAAACTAAAACGAAGATCAGGGCAGAAATCGCAATGGAAAATAATCGCAGAAAAACCCTGGGAAATAAAATGAGACGAACAGGCTAACGAAAGAACGTTCGCTGTCTGCGACTAACTAACGAACAACGTTCGTTAAAACGAACGTACGGACGAACGTCCGCTATGTAACTAAACCGAAGAAAACTGAACAAAAACCAATCTAAATAAAAAACCGATCTAGAGTTTTCTGAAAAAACCGACCGGTCAAACGGTCAATGGCGGCTGACTCGGCGAGATCCGACGGCGGCGGCGGTCGGCAGCGACAATGGGCGGGCGGCGGCGCGGCGCAACGTGGAGGCGCGGCGACGGCTTAGGGTTTTGGGCGGGGCGCGGGTGGCTTGGTGGGCTGGGGCGGCCTCGGGAGGCGGCTTATAAAGCCTGCCCGGCAGGAGTCCGGGTCGGTCACGGCCCGTTTAGGTCAGTTGACTTTTTTTAATAATCCTGACGCTGATAAACTAATAAAAGAAATACTAAACGGAGTCCAAAAATCCTGAAATAAATTTTCACGGTCCTCTAATAATATTGCATGCAAAGTGAACATTTATTTGGGCCTCTAATGCAATTTCGAAAAACGCATATTTTTCCTAATTCAAAATATAATAGCAAGAAAATCCAAATAAAATTATTTATTTGATTTTAACATTTTCCCTCCAATATTTCTTTTATTTTGGAGAAGTCATATTATTTCCTCTCATATATTTTAATATGAAATATTTTTAAATAGAAAAATAATTAAAACCAGAATGATCTTAGTTTCGATATTTGAGAAAATTCAAATATGAAAATCGTGAAATCCCCAACTCTCTCCGTGGGTCCTTGAGTTGCTTACGATTTTGTAGGATCGCAAAACATAATGAAATAAAATATGATATGCATGAATGACCTATTTATAACATTCCAAATTGAAATTTTGGGATGTTACAAACCTACCCCCCTTAAGATGAATCTCGCCCTCGAGATTCGGGTTGGCTAGAAAATAGGTGTGGGTGTTCCTTGCGTAGATCATCTTCTCGTTCCCAGGTGGCTTCATCCTCGGTATGGTGGCTCCACTGAACTTTGCAAAACTTGATAACCTTGCTGCGTGTAACTCGGCTGGTACACTCGAGAATCTTGACTGGTTTGTCCTCATAGGTCAGATCACTATCCAACTGAATTGCTTCCAGGGGCACTGTATCTCTCAGAGGGATATCGACCATTTTAGAATGACACTTCTTCAACTGGGAAACATGAAACACATCATGAACTCCTAACAGTCCTTCGGGTAACTCCAACTTGTAGGCTACCTCTCCCATACGTTCCAAAACTCGGTATGGCCCAACAAATCTCGGGGCTAACTTTCCTTTACTCCAAAGCATTTAACTCCTCGCAGAGGTGACACACGAAGATATGCTCTGTCTCCGACTTCATAGACTACCTCCTTGCATTTTGAGTCTGCATAACTCTTCTGCCTGGACTGAGCTACCTTCAGTCTATCTCGAATCAGCTTAACCTTCTCTTCTGACTCTTTAATCAAATACGGTCCAAACAACTGACGGTCTCCAACTTCATCCCACATCAACGATGTTCTGCATCTCCTTCCATACAAAGCTTCGAAAGGGGCCATCTTCAAACTGGCCTGGTAACTATTGTTGTATGAGAACTCCGCGTAGGGTAAATTGTCGTCCCAACTAGATCCATAATCTAGTGCACAAGCTCTCAACATGTCCTCCAAAATCTGATTGACTCTCTCGGGCATCCATCATGCTGCGGGTGAAAAGTCATGCGAACTCTAGCACAGTACCCAAAGTGCAGTGCAGCTGGTGCCAAAACTTTGAAGTAAACTACGTTCCTCTATCTGATATGATGGTCCTCGAAACTCCGTGCAGATATACAATCCTGGTCATATATATCTTGGCCAACTTTGCACTTGTATAGGTGGTCTTCACTGGGATAAAGTGAGCCACTTTAGTCAAACAATCCACTACTACCCAAATAGAATCATATCTCAATCGGGTCCTGGGCAATCCGGTGATGAAATCCATGCCAAGCTTGTCCCACTTCCATTCGGGTATCGGCATAGGCTGCAGTAATCCTGCTGGTTTCTGATGTTCTGCGTTCACTCTCTGACATACATCACATACGACCACATACTCGACAATATCTTTCTTCATTCCAGTCCACCAGAAACGCTCCTTCAAATCCAAATACATCTTGGTGTTTCTGGGGTGTATTGAGTAGGGCGAGTCATGAGCTTCACAAGTATAAGCTTCCCGATCTCTCGCATTCATCGGGAACATATACACGGTCCTCGAACCACAAGGTGTCGTGCTCATCCTCACGAAAACCCTTGGCTTTTCCTTTGCTCATTCTCTCCTTTATCTCGGCAATTTCTTTGTTATCCTTCTGAGCTTCTCGAATCTTTCCCAATAATGTTGACTGAACCTCCATTGCTGCAACAAAACCTCTAGGGACTATCTCCAAACGAAGCTCCCTGAGATCCTCTGCTAACTCCTTTGGCAATCCTCCGCTTACGAGGGTATTGGCATAACTCTTCCGGCTCAAAGCGTCTGCTACGACATTGGCCTTGCTTGGATGATAGTGCAACTTCATATCATAATCCTTTATGAGCTCCAACCATCTCCTTTGCCTGAGGTTCAGCTCCTTCTGAGTGAAAATGTACTTCAAACTCTTATGATTCGTGTACACATCACAACGGTTTCTGATAAGAAAATGTCTCCAAGTTTTGAGCGCATGCACTACGGCTGCTAACTCCAAATCATGCGTGGCATAATTCAACTCATGTGGTCGAAGCTGACGTGAGGCATATGAGACAACTCTTCCATCTTACATAAGTACTCCTGCAAGTCCTAAGCGAGATGCGTCACAATACACTTGGAAATCCTTGCGTATATCCGGCAAAATCAGCACTGGGGCTGTAACCAAACGTTTCTTCAATTCCTGGAAACTTGCTTCACATTCTTCTATCCATTTAAACTTGGTGTCTTTCTTCAACAACGCCGTCATGGGTTTCGCAATCTTGGAAAAATTCTCAATGAATCTCCGATAGTATCCCGCGAGTCCAAGAAAACTGCGGATCTCTCCAACTAAGGTGGGTGCCAATCACTCAGTGACTGACTGAACCTTGGTGGGATCCACTGCTATACCTTATCCTGACATAACATGTCCAAGAAATCCAACTTCCTTCAACCAAAACTCACACTTGCTGAACTTGGCATATAACTGATGTTCCATGAGCTTCTCGAGAACTAAACGCAAATGCTCCTTGTGTTCCTCTTCATTCTTCGAGTATACCGAAATATCATCAATGAACACCACAACAAACTTATCCAAGAACTCCATGAATACCTTGTTCATCATGCTCATAAAATAGGCAGGGGCGTTAGTCAATCCAAATGACATAACCGTATACTCATATAGCCCATACCTGGGGGTGAAGGCGGTCTTAGGTATATCCTGTTCTCGGATCTTCAACCGGTGGTATCCACGAACACAGATCGATCCTGGAGAATACTTTAGCTCCTTGCAGCTGGTCAAACAGATCATTGATCATCAGCAGTGGGTACTTGTTCTTGATCATCACTTCATTCAACGCACGATAATCAACAACCATTCTTAATGATCCATCCTTCTTCTCAACAAAGAGCACTGGGGCTCCCCATGGTGACGAGCTTCGTCGAATGTAACCTTTCTCCAATAACTCCTTAATCTGCTTCTTAATCTCCTCCAGATCATTTGCGAGCATCCAATATGGTCTCTTCGATATTGGTCCGGTGCCTGGCAATAACTCTATCAAAAACTCAATGTCTTGATATGGCGGCATGCCTGGTAACTCCTCTGGAAATACATATGGGTAGTCCTTCACTACAAGCACTTCCTCCTGAACAACTCCTCAAAGAGAATTTACTTGGGTTCTCCTCGACGCATGCCTGGATACATACTTGATCCTTTTTCCCTCCGGGGTGGTGAGTAGAATTGACCTACTAGCACAGTCAATATCTCCTCCATACTTCGATAACCAATCCATTCCCAGTATCACATCCAATCCTTGTGACTCCAAAATTATTAGGTCTAAGGGGAAAACAGGGCTACCAATGGTTAAGGGTATCCGATCGCACCATCGGCTGGCCATGTACTCTACACCTGGTGAGCTTACTAACAAGGGTGTCCTAAGGGCTACGGTGGGTAACTTAAACTTTTCCACAAATCCCCTTGAAATGTATGAATGCGATGCGCCGGTATCAAATAGAACAAGAGCGGTAAACGACTTAACCAAAAACTTACCGATAACTGCATCTGGCTGCGCTTCAACCTCCTCCATGTTCACGTGGTTCACTTGTCCCCTGTTGAAAGGATTGGGCTTCTTCCCAGCGCTTCCATTGCCAATTCCGTTCTTCAACTCCGGACAATCATTGGCGTAGTGTCCAGTCTTCCCACACTTGAAACAGGTATTGTGACTTTGATCCTTCTTGCCAGGTGTGGCTGGGTTAGAGCGGTTCTGATTGCTGCCTGCTCCATTCCCGTTTCCATTCCTGGGGCCACTGTGCTTATGCGTACTTCCTCCATTGTGAGTGTGGCCTCCATGGTTATGGGTATATCCTATCGAGTTCGGGGTAAATTGATGCTTCTGCTGGGCTCCTAAATTGTACTTCTGTGACGCTCGGATAATTACACTACAGTAATTTCCTATTACGATGCCAGGTCATCCGTTTTACTGTTGCTAAATCACTTGATCCAAATCACTATCGAAATTCAAATTTAAAACAAAGACAAAAATAAAAGTTTTCAAACATAAAACTAAAATGTTCAAATGGTGGCAAATAATCTCTCGTTAATTTGTCATGTTGAAACTATATTTTATAAAGGGTTTAAGTGCCCTTAAATAATCAAAGGAGTGGCTAAAAACAATTATAAAAGGCTTTTAACTAATAATCAAATACAACTAATTTTTATTTTGAGTACCGAACCTTTTGGGGCAGAGTTATAAATAGTATTGCTAATTTAGGTGCAGGAATGGTATTTTTATAAAGCTAAAGCTATATGTAAAGAAATTAGAAAACAGAAATTTTTTAAAAAAATGCAAAAGAAAAACAAAAAAGGAAACAAAAGGCCCCTGACTCCCCCTGGGCCTCAGCCCACCCCCACCCGAGCCGGCCCATCCCACTTCCCCCTTTTGGTCGTTTCCTCCCCCGGCACTGCTCATCCGACCGAGGGCTAGTCGCCGTCGAACCCCCTTGCTGGCAGCGCGGGGGATAAGGGCGAGCCCCCCCTCTTCTCTGCCTCGTCAGCTCCCTCCCCCGCCCGCGCAGATATTTTGGCCTCGCCCCCTACTCTTCCACGCTCTCTCCCTCTTCCTCTCTGCTTCGGCCGAGCGCCACCGTGGCCTCGCTACCGAGCTGACCACGGCCACCGGCCGCCCCTTGCCACGTCGTCGTCCCAGGAGCTTCGCTGAGCACCGCTACGTCGCCTGCGCCCTCGACTTCAAGCTCGGAGCCCCCGGAGCGCCCGCCGCATCTTCTTCCTCTTCCTCGGCTCCGACACGCTCCACCGTCGTCTTCCACCATCGGACGCATCGGAGCTCGCCGTTGACCCTGCGCTACTAAGCCCCCAATGGCCTTTGTGTGCCGCAACGTGAGCCCCTGCCCCTCTCCCTTCCTCCCTTTAAACACCAGCGATTCATAGCCAGCTCCCCACCGTAGTCGCCGTGTTCGCGGCGAGACCGTGGAGCTCGTGCTCCCGCACTCTCTCGTCGCGTCTCGCTTAACGCCACTGGCGCGCTGCAGTACACAGGCGCCGCCTCGACGCGCCAGCAAGACGCCCGTGCCGCCAGCGCCTCGTCTGGCCTCGCCCAAGCCCAGCCGAGGCCACGACCTCGCCCTGGATGGGCGCTCGCGCCCGATGCCCGCGCCAAACGCCATTGCCACGCCTGCCGCTCGCGCCTTTGCTTGTCGCCGTCCTGCACTGCCGTCCCTCGCCATAGCTGGCAGCTGCCGGCGCCCCGCCGGCCTCGCCCAGCCCCAGGTAGGCTGCGGCCTCCACGGACGCCCGCCAGCTCGCCCGGGAGGCTCAAGGCCACCCCGGGTTCCGCCATAACTCCGCCTCATGGGTTGGCCTAGTGCCAGCATTTAACGGCCCCATGCCCTGAAAACATTTTAGAAAATATTTATATAATAATTAAATTAATTAGTTAATTTAATGGTTAATTAAATTAATTAATGTAGCTTAATTAACTAGTTAACTAACTAATTAGACTAACTAATCCTGTTAGTTTAGCCGCTATCAATGACAGGAGGGCCCCACCCCTGTTGACCAGTCAAACGTTGACTGGTCAACTGGGACCCCCTGGCCCGCCTGTCAGCCACTGTGTGCACTTTTGTGTACACTGTGCTGGGTGCGCCTAGCAATTTAGCATTTATTTTCGAATTAAAATTAATTTCAAAATAGTAATAAAACTTTGAAAATTAATAGAAATTAAACCGTAGCTCGGATGAAAAAGTTTTCTACATGAAAGTTGCTCAGAATTTCGAGACGAATCTGGATACGTGGTCCGTTTGTCTGCCACACATCCCTAGCATAGCGAACCTGCAAACTTTCCCCTCCGGTTCATCTGTCTGACTGACGTTCGGGACCGGGAAAACTTTCCCGGATGTTTCCCCCTTCGCCAGTAACGCCTAGCACTGTGTTAGAACACCTCTAGCCCCGCTTGTAATCGTGTTGTGCATATGTTTGCCTGTATTTACTGTTTCTTCCCCCTCTTCTCTCCGGTAGACCACGAGACTGCCACTGATGCCGCTGTGATCAACTACGTTGACGATGACCCCTTCTTCTTGTCTGACTAACCAGGCAAGCCCCCCTTTGATCATCCCGATATTGCCCCTTCCATTCTCTCATGCTTGCATTAGATTTTGCTACTGTTATTGATTGCTCCTATTCTGATGCATAACCTGCTTTTGTACCTGCTATTGTTACCTACCTGCTTATCCTAAACTGCTTAGTATAGGTTGGTTAGTGATCCATCGCTGACCTCCACCTTGTCCTTGTTGCCCTCGCTTCATCATCGATTTACTCGATCAACGTGATCGACGACGAGCCCGACACTTCACATCACATCACGCCCTTTAGTTGCTCGACTCTGCAGAGCTACTATCGAGTGCCGAGGGTGATCCCTCTTAACGCACTCCTGATGATAATTCTGTAGTGTAGCTATTCGGTGTGGTCATCGAGGGTGGTTCCTCTTTCACCATTCCCGATACAGCTCTGTCATGCAACACCTCAAGTGTGAACCTCGAGGGTGGTTCCTCTTACGTTCACCTTGATGATTACATCGAGTGGAATCCTTCGAGGGTGATTCCTTGGGGTTTCCCCTTGATGTCTGGACGCACAGTTACCTTGACTTTACTGGAGACCGTTGTGAAAGTCGGGCGGGCCCGGAGAGCACCCGTGCGATGTGACAAAGGGCGGCCGGTTGCTGTTTGGCGGTATCACCGGGAGGGGTGATAGCTCCGGACTTGTCCCGACAGTACCGCCACTCCTTTTAATAATGCACTAACAGGTTTGGGTATTTGTTACGAGTTGGCCTCGCCTTTACGCACCAACCACCACGTGAGAATAGTTATGGGCCTCGACGCCGTGGTATCGGCCAAGCTTTGTCGACGTCCGGTTCAAAGATGCGGCACGACCGGGCGGCACCATCCTGTAGTGGTGGAGCCTAGACCCGCCTGGCAAGAACGACCGTGAGTGCAGCAGGCGATGGGCCTGCACCCGTAGTTCTTAGGAGGTAGACCGGCGGGGACCTCTCTGCTGAGCCTAGGTAGGGCTGCGACGTGTTGATCTTCTGAGGCCGGGCATGACCCAGGAAAGTGTGTCCGGCCAGAGTGATCGAGCGTGTTGGAAAACGTGGTGCACCCCTGCAGGGAAGATTATCTATTAATAGCCGTGTCCACGGTAACGGACGTTCATACTTATATCCTGATCTTATACAACTAGAAATGGATACTTGATATGTGATGGATATGTGGCTCCGGGATTGCTTTCTCGCAAGGAGTCGAGGAAGGATCTCTGGGCCTTAATGTTACAACATGCTTGTTAATTAAACTGCTATACTTTACTCTTCTACATGCTGCAAGATGCTTGGAGCTGCTTGAAGATGCTAGTCTTCGATAGGCTAGGCCTTCCCTCTATTACGGCATTCTCAGATTCGGTCCACAGATACAGCCCTTCCATTTGATACCAATGCATACTTAGTATAGATCTGATGCTTGCGAGTACTTTGGATGAGTACTCACGGTTGCTTTGTTCCCCCTTTTCCCCCTTCCTTCTCCTTTCCGATTGATGCAACCAGATGGTGGCCCCCAGGAGTTAGATGCCACCCCCGCCGACTATGAATACTACCCCGAGGGTGCATACTACTACGTGGAGACCGCCGACGACCAGGAGTAGTTAGGAGGTCCCAGGCAGGAGGCCTTGCCTCTTCGACCGTGTTTCTTTTGTGCTAGCCTTCTTAAGGCATCCTTGTCTAACTTATGTCTGTACTCAGATATTGTTGCTTCCGCTGACTCTTGTGTATCGAGCTTGTATTCGAGCCCTCGAGGCCCCTGGCTTGTAATATGAAGCTTGTATTATTTTCAATTGTGTCTAGAGTTGTGTTGTGATATCTTCCCGTGAGTCCCTGATCTTGGTCGTACACATTTGCGTGTATGATTAGTGTACGGTCGAATTGGGGGCATCACAAGTTGGTATCAGAGCCGACTGCTTGTAGGAACCCCCTTTCCAACTCCTTGGCCGAAGTTGAGTCTAGTTTTTGAAAAACTGATTTACTAACATGGCTGTGTGGCTTACGGGCCCACGTCGCCAATTGGGCGGTATTAGGATCTTTTACTCCTCGTCTATACTCTAGGACTCTAATCTCTCCTCTATTCGGGTTAAATGATTTGCTAACTCTAACATTAGGTTCTCGTGATCACATCCACCCGGAGGTTTGTGTTACCCCTTTCTGGAATTGTGGGCCAAGATCGGCTTCTCAATGTTCATTGACCGCATGATCCTCTAATCGAGGGCACCCTGCGTCGCCATTTGCAAATTCCTCGCTCTTGTGGTTTTCTCCGATGTTAATGTAGCCTTTGCTATGTCCCGTTGTTGTATTCCCCCATCGCGTCCATGTGCGCCGCCTAGTATGTCTGTGATGTTTCTCTTGTCCGAACTCTTATGAACAACATGTAATTGGCCTCGCATATGTATTGGTATGTCTTTAATGACTACTGTCTTGTACATACTGCGCCTTTGGCCATTGCTCTAGTAACATCATGAATGACTCCATACGCTTGCTCCAACCTTTACTGAACTACCCCCTGTTTCATTTAAGCAGGATGTTTAGACCCACTGCTCATGACCGTGGTGGCGACAATCCACCATCGCCCGAATTCATGGCCGGAATGATACAACAGTTTGATGTTGAATCGCCAGTTCATGGTACGAGTCTTAGCTCAGTTCCCGCGTCCCAATATATATAAATAGTCAACCCCAATGACTCAGCAAAACTTTGCACGTCTCAACCCTGTCGTCTATAGCAGCTCAAACAAGCCACTTGATGCTGATGACTGGCTTCATGACAGCACTTTCGAGTTGGCGTCAGCTGATGTATCCCCTGCCAACTATGTCACCTTCACGGCTTACTCCCTAAAAAGTTCCGCTCGATGGTGGAACAGCCAAATGCGTTCCTTACCTGTTGGAACCACCATCACTTGATCGAAATTCCAAGCTGCATTCCGCGTGCCAATTCAAACCACCATGGTTAGTCACACCGTCCCCGTTGAACTTGAAGGGTTGGAATTCCATGTGTCCCCCATTGTTTTGAAGTCATCCAATATCGACCTCATTCTAGGAATGGAATGGTTGAAAACACATAACCGTTCCCATCATCTGCGCCACTAAAACCATCCATCTACTACATCCTTCGATTCAGATAGTAAGCTACCATGCTCATCTTGTTCGAAGTGCTGAAGCACAAATTTATTCCTTGAATGCGTTAAACGCTTCTCCTCTTGTGAGAATTGAAAACGCTCCAGTCGTTTGTGAATTCCGAGATGTCTTTCCAGAAGAACTACCCAGTCCATGACCTTAAACTTGTTGTAGTTAAGTTTGCACTAAAGTTTTGGCGGCATTTCCTTTTTGGCAATCGTTGCGAGATCTTCACCGATCATCGAAGTCTGAAGTAATTGTTTACTCAGCTAGATCTGGATTTCCGTCAGCAGTGATGCATGGAAACAATCATAGACTATGACTATGGTATTTCTTATACCCCTCGCAAGGCTAGTGACATGGCCGATGCCCTGAGTCGCAAGTCTTATTAGAATAACCACATGGCCTATAAAGCTTAACCTGATACGGGCACGGCTAATACAGATGTTTTTGCTATTAAGATATTGTCATGTGCCGAAGGATTAAAAGTCAAGAAAATTAACGTGCCAAAAATATTCCAATCTAGTGGAGATGATACTGAGGTCAAGAGTTTAATCGCCACCACAGTCAAACATGCAGCTGCATTACAAAAGATGAGTCTGTTTGGGTACAGAGGTGTGTTGACATGCATAGATACTATAGCATTGGTAGACATGTACTCACGTAAGAAAGAGAAAAGGAGGATGTTCAACATGCATGCATTACGTGGGAAGGTGCGCTTGTGCATGCGTGCAAAGACGTACTCATATACTAATATGTTTCATGGAGGAGTCCTGGTCGCTGATAATAACAAAGGAGTTTTGATCCAGTACTACTTTCATCATGTACGGCCACCCGAGAAGAAATACCCGTGGCTGCCGCGAGAGATCAGAAAATTACTTTCTTTGAAGGAAACTGGGTGGGGTCCACCACCTGCTGTTTGCATCAAGACGCACCGTCCAGAATTGAGATGTCATCGTAGTTGTTTTTATTTCCTTATTAGTTTAAACCAAAAGTCGGTTATTATGTTTGGAAAAGTCCAGAACGTTTTCCTTTTGAATTAGAAGATGAGATAGATAGGATGCGGCCAGCCTGTTGGTCACGTCAAACATAGGAGTCGGCTATATATAAAGCCATGGTGCGGTATGTTTAAGGATAGGTTATTTTGAGATGAATTAGACACGTGTGTGTTTTTCGGCCGTCGGCCATTATCGAGTTTAGAGAAACCTTGTCAAAAGTCTCTGTTGGCGTGTGAGTTCCTGCGACGCGACGCGTAGGAGATTACAAGCTGAGCCTATACGGTTCATCCACGTTATTCCTTCGGATCGAGGGGTTGGTGTGTTGTTTTCGTGGGATTTGCGAGCATCTTCGTAAACCCGCGTGCGACTAGTTCTTACTACGATGAAGGTTTGTGCCGTGAAAGATCGGGCCAACAACGGATTGACCCTCGTCTCGAGGTTCGCTCCCCATCATAACCACTGCAAGATGATCTCGCTTACAGAGTGCATCCAATCCGTGTTCTCGATCAAGCTGAACGTCACACCGTCAGAGGGGTATCAAAATTCTAAAAGTTCAGTGGTCAAATCCTTCTGAAGATAGAGCCACTAGGAAACGCGAGAATCGTGTTCGAGATAAATACCCCATTTTGTTTCCTTCTACCTCAAAAATCTCGGGACGAGATTTCTTGTAGTGGAGGAGAATTGTGACGCTCGGATAATTACGCTACAGTAATTTCCTATTACGATGCCAGGTCATCCGTTTTACTGTTGCTAAATCACTTGATCCAAATCACTATCGAAATTCAAATTTAAAACAAAGACAAAAATAAAAGTTTTCAAACATAAAAACTAAAATGTTCAAATGGTGGCAAATAATCTCTCGTTAATTTGTCATGTTGAAACTATATTTTATAAAGGGTTTAAGTGCCCTTAAATAATCAAAGGAGTGGCTAAAAACAATTATAAAAGGCTTTTAACTAATAATCAAATACAACTAATTTTTATTTTGAGTACCGAACCTTTTGGGGCAGAGTTATAAATAGTATTGCTAATTTAGGTGCAGGAATGGTATTTTTATAAAGCTAAAGCTATACGAAAAGAAATTAGAAAAAAGAAAATTTTAAAATAAAAAGGCAAAACAAAAACGAAAAAAGGAAACAAAAGGCCCCTGACTCCCCCGGGCCTCGGCCCACCCCCACCCGAGCCGGCCCATCCCACTTCCCCATTTTGGTCGTTTCCTCCCCCGACACAGCTCATCCGACCGAGGGGATAGTCGCCGCCGAACCCCCTTGCCGGCAGCGCCGAGGATAAGGGCGAGCCCCCCTCCTCTCTGCCTCGTCATCTCCCTCCCCCGCCCGCGCAGATATTTTGGCCTCGCCCCCTACTTATCCACGCTCTCTCTCTCTTCCTCTCTGCTTCGGCCGAGGGCCACCGTGGCCTCGCCACCGAGCTGACCACGGCCACCGGCCACCCCTTGCCACGTCGTCGTACCCAGGAGCTTCGCTGAGCACCGCTACGTCGTCTACGCCCTCGACTTCGAGCTCGGATCCCCCGGAGCGCCCGCCGCATCTTCTTCCTCTTCCTCGGCTCCGACACGCTCCACCGTCGTCTTCCACCGTCGGACGCATCGGAGCTCGCCGTCGACCCTGCGCTACTAAGCCCCCAACGGCCTTCCTGTGCCGCAACGTGAGCCCCTGCCCCTCTCCCTTGCTCCGTTTAAACACCAGCGATTCATAGCCAGCTCCCCACCGTAGTCGCCGTGCCCGTGCACGAGACCGTCGGAGCTCGTGCTCCCGCACCTCTCTGGTCGCATCCGCGCTTAACGCCACGGGCGCATGCGCTTGCACTCGCCCGCCGCCTCGACGCGCTGGGCAGCGCTAGCGCCGCCCAAGGCCTCGTCTGGCCCCGCCTAAGCCCACCGAGGCCACGGCCTTGCCCTCGATGGGGCTCGCGCCCGATGCCCGCGCCATCCGCCATTGCCCTGCATGCCCTCGCGCCTTTGCTCGTCGCCGCCACCAAGACAATTGTCCCTTGCCTTACACTGGCAGCCGCTGCACCTCACGACCTCGCCCGCCTGTAGGTTGTGGCCTCCACGGGCGCCCGCCCTGCTTCTCCACCCGGAGGCCTGCGCCCGACCCCGGGGTTCCGCCCATTAACCCGCCCCGCTGGGTTGGCCTAGTGCCACTGACGAATGGGCCCCATGCCCTGAAAACATTTTAGAAAATATTTATATGATAATTAAATTAATTAGTTAATTTAATGGTTAATTAACTTAATTAATGTTGCTTAATTAACCAGTTAACTAACTAATTAGACTAACTAATCCTGTTAGCTTAGCCGCTGTCAATGACAGGAGGGCCCCACCCCTGTTGACCAGTCAAACGTTGACTGGTCAACTGGGACCCCCTGGCCCACCTATCAGCCACTGTGTGCACTTTTGTGTACACTATGCTGGGTGCGCCTAGCATTTTAGCATTTATTTTCGAAATAAAATTAATTTTAGAATAGTAATAAAACTTTGAAAATTAATAGAAATTAAACCGTAGCTCGGATGAAAAAGTTTTCTACATGAAAGTTGCTCAGAATTTCGAGACAAATCTGGATAAGCGGTCCGTTTGTCTGCCACACGTCCCTAGAATAGCGAGCCTACAAACTTTCCCCTCCGGTTCATCTGTCTGACTGACGTTCGGGACTGGGAAAACTTTCCCGGATGTTTCCCCCTTCGCCAGTGACGCCTAGCACTGTGTTAGAACACCTCTAGCCCCGCTTGTAATCATGTTGTGCATATTTTTGCCTGTATTTACTGTTTCTTCCCCCTCTTCTCTCCGGTAGACCCCGAGATGGCCACGATGTCATTGTGATCAACTACGTCGACGATTTACCCCTTCTTCTTGTTCGAGCAACCGTGCAAGCCCCCTTTGATCATCCCGATATCGCCCCTTCCATTCTCTCATGCTTGCATTAGATTTTGCTACTGTTATTGATTGCTCCTATTCTGATGCATAGCCTGCTTTTGTACCTACTATTGTTACCTACCTGCTTATCCTAAACTGCTTAGTATAGGTTGGCTAGTGATCCATCAGTGACCTCCACCTTGTCCTCGTTACCCCTGCTTCATCATCGACGACTGGATCAACGTGATCGACGCACCGCAGCCCCGACACCTCACATCACATCACGCCTTTAGTTTCTCGACTCTCTGAGCTACTATCGAGTGCCGAGGGTGATCCCTCTTAACGCACTCGATGATAATTCTGTAGTGTAGCTATTCGGTGTGGTCATCGAGGGTGGTTCCTCTTTCACCATTCCCGACACGGCTCGTTGCAACACCTCAAGTGTGAACCTCGAGGGTGGTTCCTCTTACGTTCACCTTGATGATTACATCGAGTGGAATCCTCCGAGGGTGATTCCTTGGGTTTTCCCCTTGATGTCTGGACGCACAGTTACCTTGACTTTGCTGGAGACCGTTGTGAAAGTCGGGCGGGCCCGGAGAGCACCCGTGTGATGTGACAGTGGTGGCTGGCTATTTAGCGATATCACCCGGGAGGGGGTGATAGCTCCGGACTTGTCCCGACAGCCGTCACTCCTTTTAATAATGCACTAACAGGTTTGGGTATTTGTTCTGAGTTGGCCTCTGGCCTTTACGCACCAACCACCATGCGAGAATAGTTATGGGCCTCGACGTCGCGGTATCAGTCGAAGCTTTGTCAAACGTCCGATTAAAGAAGGCGGCACTACCGGGCCGGCACCATCCTATAGTGGTGGAGCCTGGACCCGCCCTGCGCGCAACGACCCGGAGTTCAACGGGCGATGGGCCCAGACCTCGGAGTGCTTAGG
Organism: Aegilops bicornis; assembly: GCA_021605145.1. Classification (NCBI taxonomy): domain Eukaryota; kingdom Viridiplantae; phylum Streptophyta; class Magnoliopsida; order Poales; family Poaceae; genus Aegilops; species Aegilops bicornis. The sequence continues at coordinate 449,116,557 of CM038671.1, read as the reverse complement.
AGATAGACCGGCGGGGACCTCTCTGTTGAGCCTAGGTAGGGCTGCGACGTGTTGATCTTCCAAGGCCGGGCATGACCCAGGAAAGTGTGTCCGGCCAGAGTGATCGAGCGTGTTGGAAAACATGGTGCACCCCTGCAGGGAGGATTATCTATTAATAGCCGTGTCCACGGTAACAGACGTTCAGACTTATATCCTGATCTTATACAACTAGAAATGGATACTTGATATGTGATGGATATTGGCTCCAGGATTGCTTTCTCACAGGGAGTCGAGGAAGGATCTCTGGGCCTTAATATTACAACATGCTTGTTAATTAAACTGCTATTCTTTACTCTTCTACATGCTGCAAGATGCTTGGAGTTGCTTGAAGATGCTAGTCTTTGATAGGCTAGGCCTTCCCCTCTATTCTGGCATTCTGCGATTCGGTCCACGACATCTGACCCTTCCATTTGATACCAATGCATACTTAGTATAGATCTGATGCTTGTGAGTACTTTGGATGAGTACTCATGGTTGCTTTGTTCCCCCTTTCCCCCCTTCCTTCTCCTTTCTGGTTGATGCAACCAGATGGTGGCCCCCAGGAGTTAGATGCCACCCCCGCCGACTACGACTACTACCCCGAGGGTGCATACTACTACGTGGAGACCGCCGACGACCAGGAGTAGTTAGGAGGTCCCAGGCAGGAGGCCTTGCCTCTTTGATCGTTTCGCTTTTGTGCTATCCTTCTTAAGGCATCCTTGTCTAACTATGTCTGTACTCAGATATTGTTGCTTCCGCTGACTCTTGTGTATCGAGCTTGTATTCGAGCCTCGAGGCCCCTGGCTTGTAACATGAAGCTTGTATTATTTTGAATTGTGTCTAGAGTTGTGATGTGATATCTTCCCGTGAGTCCCCGATCTTGGTCGTACACAGTTGCGTGTATGATTAGTGTACGGTCGAATCGGGGGCGTCACAACTTCCCTTGTCTATACTTCGTCTTGCGGCTCTCAATTTGCTGTTGCTTCCCTTCAATCATAAGAGCCAGGTCTACCAACTCCTGGTAGTTAGCGAATGTTGCTACCATCAACTGCATGCTCATCTCATCATTCAACCCTTCCATAAACTTCTCCTACTTTGCGGCATCTGTGGCCACATCATCAGGGGCATAGCGAGCTAACTTACTAAACTCATCTACGTACTGAGCCACAGTACGGTTTCCCTGGCGTAAGTTGCAAAACTCACGCTTCTTCACGTTCATAGCTCCAGTTGAGACATGTGCAGTCCGGAATGCTTGCTGAAAATGATCCCAAGTGATATTGGCTATAGGGAAAGTGGCTGTGTAATTCTCCCACCATGAGGCTGCTGGTCCATCCAACTGATGTGCGGCAAAACGCACCTTCTCTGCATATGTGCAACCTGAAGTGGTCAACTCCCTTCCAATCCTGCGTAGCCAGTCATCCGCAACTATTGGCTCGGTGCTACTGGAAAACACCGGCGGCTGCAACCACAGAAAACAGGATAAGTTGTCAACTGGAGGTGGTGGTGGCGGGTTGTAGTTGTTGCCTTGGTTCTGGACTATATCTGCATCAAGGCATCCTGCTGCTGGATTAACTGGGTGATCTCAGGTGGGAAGACAAATCCGGTGTCACGTCTCGGAGGCATCTGATGGGTTTAGAGGGGAGACATTAGAATAGAATGAAGTCTAGTGAGAAAACACTACCCATATGCACATGAGTCAAACACAATCATATCACACCAAATCAATTTAAGCAAGGGCATACAATCAGTCTAGAACTATCGTTACAAAAGTGCTCGGACTACTACTATATACATGGGGGAATACTACTAATCTTATGGTGGTCATCTAGAAGTTTTGATCGGTGGAAGACTCCATGATATCCGCTCTAGCTTCGTCTTCATAATCATCATCACTATCGTTGGGGTCGGAGTCGGTGTCGTCGATGATGATGTAGTCGTCAGAACGAATTTCCTTGGGTTCGTCGTCTTCTCCTCCTGGCGCGGGGTCTCCCATGAATATTCCTAGCTTCCTTGTCAGGTCGTCATTCTTCTCCACTAGTATTGTGATTTCCTCTTCATATTCGTCGCGTGTAGACTTGAGTTCCTCTTCTAGCTCCATGTTCTTGGTCATCGCCTTCTTCAAATCTCTCATCTTTGGCGCTTTATCTGGTTCTCTGTTGGCCGGATGTCTTGGTTTAACTCTGGATGAAAGCTGCAATGGACCCGTCCTTCCTGGTGCTGATCATCTCCCATTGCTCATCTCGGTGCCCACATATCTGATAGATAGTGTCCTTCAGCTCCTGGTTGTAGACTTCTCCAATTCGTCCCATAGCAATGTGGGCTGCCATGCTCTTGCCTAGACTCGGTGGGTGCATCAAAGGAAAACTCTATGGGCTCGATGGTAGCATGAATGTCCTTCTGGAACTTGAAATCGAATCATCCAATGCTCCTCTTACGGTAAAGTGGCGGTGTAGGTCCGGTGAAGCTTGGTATTCCGATGTTCAGGTACCTAGTGACTTCCTTCAAGTGTCGTCCAAAAGGTGTGTCTTCATCCGGTTGTGCAAACTTATTCCTTGAGTCCGCCATCCTAAAGAGTAGAAAATGGAGAGGAGTCAGAAATGAGTAGAGACGAGTGACCTATGGGTCATCTTAGTGGTCGTGTCCTACATTCAACGTGTGCTCTGATACCATCTTGTAGCCATCCGACCTCAAACGATCAAATCTCTGTGTTCAGTTTCATCCCTGGATTGGTAATGCTGACACACAGTACTCGAAGGATTTATAACAGAGTAACAATCACACACTTATTACATCGAATGTCTCGAAATAGAACTCATTACAATAAATATGGCTTAAGGCCATCTAAATAAGATAACAGCAGAAGGCTTGGAGATAAAGTGAGTCCATCAACTCCAACGGCATAGCTGAGTGAATGACAACGACCTATAGCACCTTACTCGCCGTCTGAAAAGGCTGCAACATGATATGTTGCAGCCCGAAAACGGGTCAGCACATGGAATATGCTGGCAATATAACACAGTAGAGAAATGAATAGATAAATGCTATTACTACATGCAAATATGGCTGGTGGAGGCTCTATGGTTATAATGTTTTGCGAAAAGCCAATATTTCCCTACAACAAAGGAATGTATTTTATTTAACTATCATGGTGGTTGAAAACATTGAGAATGGTACCCCCATCTCAATCCCAATTAAAAAGTGTATATTAGCAACCCAACAAATTAATTTAGAGTGATGAGATCAAATCAATAATTCAAGTACCAGATACTCAAGTTGTCCATAACTGGGGACACGGCTAACCATGATTAGTTTGTACACTCTGCAGAGGTTTGCACACTTTTCCCCACAAGACTCGATCTCCTACGTTGGATTTCTCGCACTACATGGTGTTTGAGAAACGGATGACCGAGATACAGTCTTTCAGAAGCATTAACTCTAACCCCGGGTAGACAGTACCAACCTACATCCCCTACATCTGCTAGCCTACCACTGGAAGAGGTCATGCAATATACTCAACTATGCTAGAGCTCATAATAGCTTGTGCCTGCATACAGAGTTTCTAGCAAGAATAATCTTATGATCCCTTTGAGCCTGGGTGGCGGACCATAGGAGGATCACACGGTATAACCCCGGGATCTCCTAGGACAACACTGGTATAACCCCAGGTGCCCTAAACCAACAATCCACCCAGATGTGTATTAATGTTGCCACCTTAAGTTAAACCATTAAATAAACAATCTCACATCCATCATGGATACACTCAAACAAAATCCACGTCTACGAGCATAGCATAACAATATAAGCATAACGTAGAAGTAACTCCCAAGGGTTCGATAATAAAACAGGTAATAGGTTCTACCTCATCATCTACTTCCCAATACCCACAAGTTAATCACATCCTAATCATGCAGTGTTTGAGGGTTGTAACTAATGCATAAAAACTATGTATGAAAAGAGTATGATCAATGTGTTACTTGCCTTGCTGACGATCCGCAAAACCTAGTGACTCGTAGTAGCACGCTTCGCACTCCGGGAATTCTATCGCAAACAAACAATAGCATACATAAGCACTCAAGCAAAGATGCACGGGTAAAACTTAAATAAGAAGATATAACCAGAAAGTTCAACTGAAGAACTCCGGTTTGCAAAAAGAAGCAAATCAAACGGAGCAACGAGACTCAAACTACGAAAGAAACAAGATCCGTTTACTAATCTGCACTAAAGTCAAATTTTACAGTACCAAAATCTTGTTCAAGTTGGTTAAACAGAAAGAGGGCTTCGAGACAAAGATCTAGGCGCTTGTTTCACCTGATTTGGGTAAACGAGCGAAAAGATAAACTAAAACGAAGATCAGGGCAGAAATCGCGATCGAAAATAATCACAGAAAAACCCTGGAAAATAAAACGAGACGAACAGGCTAACGAACGAACGTTCGCTGTCTACGGCTAACTGACGAACAACGTTCGTATGAACATACGGACGAACGTCCGCTATTTAACTAAACCTAAGAAAACCGAACAAAAACCAATCTAAATAAAAAAACCAATCTAGGGTTTTCTGAAAAAACCGACCGGTCAAACGGTCAACGGCAGCGGCTCGGTGAGATCCGGCGCGGCGGCGGCGGTCGGCGGCGACGGCGGCGCGGGCGGCTCATCGGCAAGGCGAAGCGGGCAATGGGTGGCGCGGGCGTGAGGCGCGGGCGGCGGCTTAGGGTTTCAGGCGGGGCGCGGGTAGCTTGGTGGGCTGGGGCGGCCTCGGGCGGCGGCTTATAAAGCCTGCCCGACAGGAGTTCGGGTCGGTCACGACCTGGTCGGTTGAATTTTTTTTAAATAATCCTGACATGGAAAAACTAATAAAAGAAATACTAAACGGAGTCCAAAAATCCTGATATAAATTTACACGGTCCTCTAATAATATTGCGGACAAAGTGAACATTTATGTGGGCCTCTAATGCAATTTTGAAAAATGCATATTTTCCTAATTCAAAATAAAATAGCAATAAAATCCAAATAAAATTATTTATTTGATTTTAACATTTTTCCTCCAATATTTCTTTTATTTTGGAGAAGTCATATTATCTCCTCTCATATACTTTAATATGAAATATTTTTGAAGAGAAAAATAATTAAAACCAGAATGATCCTAGTTTCGATATTTGAGAAAATTCAAATATGAAAATCATGAAATCCCCAACTCTCTCCGTGGGTCCTTGAGTTGCTTAGGATTTTCTAGGATCGCAAAACGAAATGAACTAAAATATGATATGCATGAACGACCTATTTATAACATTCCAAATTGAAATTTTGGGATGTTACACATGATCTGTTTCGGACGAACCTGGAACTTGGGTTGTCCCAGCTGAAAGGATCGAGAAGAGGGATCCAGAGGGGGGTGGGGTGATTAGACCCTTAACAAGTAAAAGTGGCAGTTTTTAGTTTCTTCAAGTTAAGGTTGAGTTTAGCACATGTTAACGAGCACACAATACATTTTCACAAGCATAGCAAGAGTATGAGCAGTAGAAGGAGTAAAGCATGCAAATGCAAGAATGTAAAGGGATGGGATTGGAGTGTGCAAACACAATAGTGAAGAGGAGAATTTTTGGCGTGGTTCCGATAGGTGGTACTATCTAACATCCACGTTGATGGAGACTTAAACCCACAAAGGGTAAAAGCTGCGCGAGTCCACGGAGGGCTCCACCCATGAAGGGTCCACGAAGGAACAGGCTTGTCTATCCCACCATGGCCATCGCCCACGAAGGACTTGCCTCACTCGGGTAGATCTTCGCGAAGTAGGCGATCTCCTTGCTCTTACAAACTTCTTGGTTCAACTCCATGATACGTCTCCAACGTATCTAATTTTCCTAACGCTTTTCCTCTTGTTTTGGACTCTAATTTGCATGATTTGGATGAAACTAACCTCGGACTGACGCTGTTTTCAGTAGAACTACCATGGTGTTGTTTTTGTGGAGAAATAAAAGTTCTTGGAATGGAACGGAACTTTGCGAGGAATTTTTATATAATATATAAGAATTTCTAGAGCAAAGACCTATCAGAGAGGGGCCCCTGGGTGGGCACAACCCACCAGGGCGTTCCCCCCTCTCCTAGCGCGCCTAGGTGGGTTGTCCCCACCTGGTGGCCGTCAAGGACCTCAAACCGACGCTTATAAAATCCTATTTTTCCGTAAAAAATCAGGGAGAAAGAATTATCACGATCCACGAGACAGAGCCGCCACCTCCCTGCTCTTCATCGGGTGGCTGATCTGGAGTCCGTTTGGGGCTCCGGAGAGGGGGATCTTCATTCTTCATCATCACCAACCCTTCTCCATCGCCAATTCCATGATGCTCCCCACTTGGAGTGAGTAATTCCTTCGTAGGCTCGCTGGTCGGTTAGGAGTTGGATGAGATTCATCATGTAATCGAGTTAGTTTTGTTAGTGCTTGATCCCTAGCATCCACTATGTTCTAAGATTGATGTTGCTATGACTTTGCTATGCTTAATGCTTGTCGCTTTGGGCCTGGGTGCCATGAACTCAGATCTGAACCATTTATGTTATCACAATTATATCCATGTTTTAGATCCGATCTTGCAAGTTATAGTCACCTACTACGTGTTATGATCCGGCAACCCCGGAGTGACAATAGTGGGGACCACTCCTGGTGATGACTGTAGTTTGAGGAGTTCATGTATTCACTATGTGTTAATGCTTTGGTCCAGTTCTCTATTAAAAGGAGGCCTTAATATCCCTTAGTTTCCAATATGGACCCCACTGCTACGGGAGGGTAGGACAAAAGATGTCATGCAAGTTCTTTCCATAAGCACGTATGACTATTTACGGAATACATGCCTACATTATATTGACGAACTGGAGCTAGTGCCGTATCACCCTAGGTTATAACCGTCTCATGATGAATATCATCCAACAAGTCACCGATCCAATGCCTACGAATTTATCTTATATTGTTCTTGCTAAGTTACTATTGCTATCATCACTGTTACACTTGCTACAAAGTTACTGTTATCATTGTTACTGAATTGCTGTCATTTGTCACTACTATCAAAACTATCATATTACTTTGCTACTGATTACTTGCTGCAGATAATTAATCTCCAAGTGTGGTTGAATTGACAACTTAGTTGCTAATACCTTCAAATATTCCTACCCTCGAAAACTGTTGCGATCCCCTATACTTGTGGGTTATCAAGACCTTTTTCTGGCGCCGTTGCCGGGGAGCATAGCTATATTTGTTGAGTCACTTGTGATTATGATCATTTATCACTATGAAGAATCTGAAGGATCCTAAGACTAAGATTTATCCCTCTAAGACGAGGGGAGGTAAGGAACTACCATCCAGTTCTGCTTTCGATTCACCTTCTGTTATGAGTAAACTTGCAACACCACTGCATGCTATCAATTCTAATATGTCGCAAGTTATTGATGATGCTACTTCTACTCTGAATAATGCTTATGATGATGCTAGTACCTTTCTTGATAATGATGATGTGCCACTTGGTGAATTTCTTGATGAACAAATTGCTAGAGTAATACAACATGATGTTGTTGAATTTGACGATGAGCTTGAAACTGAAACTCCTGAAACTCCTGCTAGAACTATCCTTCCTTGATATGAATTGCCTGAGGTACCGGAAGGTTATGTTATGAATGAGGAAACAACTAGAGGTATTCTTGCTTGTAGGGATAGAGATGATCTAGAGAAATTGCTATGCAAGTATAAATAAAAATCTCTGAATGCTAGAATGAAGTATGATCCTAAGTTTGCTACTTCACCTATCTTTATTGCTGATAAGGATTATGAATTCTCTATCGACCCAGTGTTAATCACTTTGGTTGAATCTGATCCTTTCCATGGTTATGAAACTGAGGCTGTTGTGGCACATCTTACTAAGTTGAATGACATAGCCACCCTTTCTACTCATGATGGGAAAACTTGCTATTACTTTATTCTCAAATTATTTCCTTTCTCATTAAAGGGTGATGCTAAAGCTTGGTACAATACTCTCACTCCTGGTTGTGTGCGTAGTCCCGAGGATATGATTTATTACTTCTCTGAAAAATATTTCCCTGCTCTTAAGAAACAAGTTGCCTTGCAGGAAATATTTAATTTTGTGCAAACTAAAGAAGAGAGTCTCCCACAAGCTTGGGGGAGGCTTTGCCAGTTACTTAATGCTTTGCCTGATCATCCTCTTAAGAAAAATGAAATACTTGATATCTTGTATAATGGACTAATTGATGCTTCTAGGGACTTCCTAGATAGTTGTGCTGGTTGTGTTTTCAGGTAACAAACTGTTGGGCAAGCTGAAGAATTATTTAATAATATATTGAAAAAAATATGATGATTGGACTCTTCCTGAACCACCGGTTAAACCCACTCCAAAGAAGAGGGGTATATTATATCTCAGTCCTAAAGATATGCAAGAGGCAAAGAAATCTATGAAGGAAAAAGATATTAAAGCTGAGGATGTTAAAAATGTACCTCCTATTGAAGAAATACATGGGCTTAATACACCACCACTACCTAAGGTGTGAGAGGTAAATTCTCTAATGAAATTCAATGATAATGACAATCCTCACAATATGCATCCTAGTCAATGCCTTTATGAGTTTGAAAACTACATTAGAAAATAAGATCACTTCAATGCAAATGTTATGAAACAATTGAAATACAACTCTGATATGATTGCTTGCTTGAATGACTTGTTGTTTAGAATCTCAAATGATGGTAGAGGTGTTGGAAAACATGCTTTTATGGTACAAACCCAGTTAGAACAAGTTGCTAAATCATAAAGAGAATTTCTTGATGAAATGAATAATAATATACATGACTTTGCTGTTAGAGTTGCAACTAGAGGAGGTAAAATGACTCAGGAACCACTTTATCTTGAGGGACACCCAAAAAGAATTGAACAATATTTGCAAAGGAATGACACTACTGCACCTAGTCATTCTAAAAAGAAAAAGAAGAAGAAAAATGATAGGACTTCGCATGCTTCTAGTGAACCTGAAGTAGAAAAACCTCCTGATAATGAAAATGAAACTTCTATCACTGATGCTGAAACTCAAGCTGGTAATGAACATCCACCTAGTGATAATGAAGAAGATAATGCTGATGTTCATGAAGATGCTCAACCAAACAATGAAAAAGAACCAGATAATGTTGTTGAGATAGAACCACCTGTTGATCTTGATAACCCACAACCCAAGAATAAAAGATATGATAAAAGAGACTTCATTGCTAGAAAACATGGTAAAGAAAGAGAAACGTGGGTTCAAAAACCTATGCCATTTCCACCCAAGTCAACTAAAAAGAAAGATGATGAAGAATTTGAACGATTTCTTTGAAATCTTTGAGGCCATTTTTTGCATACTCGCTTGACTGATATCTTTAAAATGCCTCCTTATGCAAAGTATATGAAAGAAATCATCACTAATAAGAGAAAAATACCGGAAGCTGTAATCTCCACCATGCTTGCTAATTATACTTTCAAAGATGGAGTACCTAAAAAACTTGGAGATCTGGGAATACCAACTATACCTTGCTCTATCAAAAAGAATTATGTGAAAACTGCTTTGTGTGATTTAGGAGCTCGTGTTAGTGTTATGCCTTTATCTTTATACAAAAGAGTTGACTTGAATAAACTCACACCTACTGAAATATCCTTGCAAATGGATGACAAATCAACTGCCATACCTATCGGTATCTGTGAGGATGTGCCCGTTGTTGTTGCTAATGTTACTATTTTGACTGACTTTGTTATATTTGAGATGCCCGAGGATGACAACATGTCGATTATCCTTGGTAGACCCTTCTTAAATATTGCAGGGGCTGTTATTGATTGCAATAAAAGCAAGGTCACTTTTCATATTAATGGTAATGAGCATACGGTGCATTTTCTGAAGAAACAATTCCAAGTGAATGGTATTAATGTTATTGAAAAATCTCCGACAATCACTATTGGAAGTTTTCAAATACCTCTACCTACTGTCAAAGAGAAATATGAAATGCTTATTGTTGGGGACATTCATATCCCCATTGAGGTAACTTAGTGATTATTGAAAGTTCTTCGGTTTCATGCTAATCAAAAGTGGTTGTTAATAAGACCTGATCAACCTTATTAATGAATCATTTTTGAGCGGTATGAAGTTGATGAGTTTAGTAAGCACTACCTTCTGTCCCTACTTTTTGTTTTCTGTTCTTATTAGTTAAATAAAATAAAATGCCATGTTTTGTCTGTTTTCTGAATTTCCCGTGCAATAAAAAAATGACCCAAAAATAAAAGTTCTCAGAATGCTTTGAAAATTTAATACGATTTTTTCTGAATATTTATGAATTTCTGGTGCAAATAATATCAGAGGGAGGTGTACCAGGTGGGCACAACCCACCTGGGCGCGCCAGGATCCCCAGGCGCGCCAGGACCTCTTCATCCCACATCATCACTTACCTCCAGAAAAAATCTCCATTGCTCTCTCTCCCGTGTTCTTGCTCTCAAACCCGCAGATTTTGATCTCTTTGCTCGAAGCTCCGTTTCCGAAACTGTTTTGAGGGATTGTTTCTTGGTATGTGACTCCATCGTTTGTCCAATTAGTTTTTGGTTTTAGTGGTTTATATTTTGAATAATTAGCTACTCTTGGTGTTGCTGTAGATGAGCTTGCATGTTAAATTCTTAGAGTTCTAAGTAGTTTGAATGCTTGCTATGGCCTCTATGTATCCCTATGAGTAGTTGCTATCAATTTAATAGAGTTTTGTTGACAAATTTTTGTCACCCAAATTTTTTTAGAAAATTGTACGTGGACATGATGAACCTATTTGGAAGGAGTTCTTCTAGGAGGAAATCCTTGGGGGCATCTTCTAGTGTCAGTTCTGCTCGCCGGTCTTATGCTGAACCAAGTGAAAATTCCACACGAGATGCCTCCACCAAAACATGCTTATGGCCTTGCGATGAATATATGATGCGTGTGGGCATTAAGGAGGAATTTGAGCAATATGTTCACAATGCCGGTCTCGGTCCCTACATTTCAGATAAGTGCGAACAACGCCATATTCTCACTGAATCGTTTGTCAAAGGTTTTAAATTCCATCCTCGTGAGTCCAGGGTGTCCTTTATGCTTTTTGATGCTCCATTTACCATCTCACTAGAGAATTTTGCTAACCATTGCAAACTTCCATTTTGGGGTTCGCTTGACGAACCACAAAAGGATGAGTTCGAAACATTCTTGACTAGTCTTTGCTACGGTGAAAGGATCGGAGTGACACAAGGTAGAATAAAGAGCATTCATTTTAATTTAGTACTTTGCGCATTATTTAACGGGAAATGTATAGTAGGCAAGCAAGACTGGAGTACGCTTTGTGCTCTAGACTTGAGCCTCATACACACTGCTTTCACTGGTGAAAGGAATTATAACCTTGGAGAAATTGTTGCACGCAGACTTCAGCATAACACTAACAGTGGCTATTTCTATGGTGGACTTTATGACATGCGTTTAGCAACAGGGCTAGGTGTTTCACCTTTGCCCTTTGATCCTATCCTGCCCATGCAGTATTTAGATTTTAACACCTTAAAAGATCATAAGATCCTTAAAGGAAAGATTCATGACTTCACTTACAATCTGTTGCTTAATGAAACATCTATTATGCACACATATTTGCCTGTGCCTGCTCTTTTTGACTATCACAGCAAGGGAAGATATTTTTTCTTGAGAGCGAGGCCCGAGCTCACAATGCAGCAGTGGAGGCAGCACGGCAGGCCGAGGCGTCCGCACCGAGAGCCTCCATGAGCTACCACGCCGACCACTATCCAGGCTACTGATCGATTACCAAGTTAGGCCAAAAGCCTAAGCTTGGGGGAGTACGTGTTCTCACCGACATTACATTCATGTTCACACATATCATTCCATTTGTCGGTGTTCACACTTTTTCATTGTATCATCCATGCTTAGATTTATTTTCTTGCTTTCTTCTTGTGTGTTTGAAAAACTTTTAAAAACCAAAAAAATTAGTTGTAGTAGTTTACTTTCTTTGCATGCTTAGTAGTTGCACTAAAAAAAAACCCAAAAGTATTTCCTTGTTCTTCTTTTGCTTGTTGGGAGCTTTCCCGTGTAAATAAGTTTATCTCGTTTTTGCTTTTCCCTTTTATTTGCTTGTTCTAGAAAACAAAAAACTCCAAAAATATTTCAGTGTGTTTCTCTGAATTTCTTTTCTTTTTATTCGAGTTGTACCGAGGAGAAGACCACGATGAAAATGTTGAGTGGCTCTCATATGAAAATAAATGTTAATCAAATAAAGATCCCATTTTACCTTGTCTTCTCCTGTTAAATAAAATGCCTTGCAGATTCCAGCTTAGTCCACGACATTCTTGCACTATTGTTATTTTCATATCGTTCGGTCGTGCAAGTGAAAGGCAATAATGACGATATTCAATGAACTGGCCGTGGCAGAGAGAAATGGGTATGAACTCGACTTGTTCTGTTTGTGTAAATATGTTTAACCGAGTATCCATGATACAACCCATTATGATTAAACATGTTTGCAATGATAATTAGAGATTATAGTTTCTGATGCCATGCATAAGTAGCTGGGAGTGGATAATAATTTATCTTGGATATCAACATAACGTTAAAATGATTGTGATGTAGTATGATGATATGGTATCTGTTGGGGATATAGCTACTGAGTTAACCCGCCCAGGAGGGGGCCGGGTTAACTCCTGGCGACTCACAAGACAAAGCCCATGAAGGAATCAAAGATGGCAGTTCATGAGGATGACTTATGAAGAGCCCAAGGCCCAAAGGTGGCTTAAGGCCCGTAGGTGCAAACCGCCATATGTATGTGACTTGTAGTATAAGGCGGTTGTAATTAAGTCACCGAGCTGGATACGTTTATAAGCCGGTCGGGACTCTGTAAGCCATCGGGCATCAACCTGAGTATATAAAGGGATGACCCGGTGATGAGTTAGGGGAGAGACAACAAACCGAGAACTAGGTCAAGCATATTCGCTCCCTGGTAATCGAGACATAAGCAATACCACCTCAAACTGGATTAGGCCTTTACCTTCACCGCAAGGGGCCAAACCAGTATAAACTCCCTGTGTTCTTTGTCCCGTTCAACCCCTTTAAGCTAATCTAGTTGCGATGGCTCCACGACTAAGTCCTTACACTAGGACATCTGCCGTGAAAAACCCATGACAGTTGGCGCCCACCGTGGGGCCAGCACACGGTGGTTTTGAGTTCTTAAAGGGCAACTTCGAAGGGATCAAGGGATACGCTGTGGGCCGGATGACAAAGAGTCGTCGTGGAAAGCTCTACATCGACGATGCAGGCTGGGGCCCCGAGGCCGGCTCAATCGAGTACGGGTACCGGGTCCCCTTCGGCGGAATCCACGTCTTCATCGGCAAGATCGGCGAGCCGGGCCCTGAGCCGGACATCTGCACCGACATCGTTGAGACGGCTCAATGTGCGAGACCCGCCCGAGTTCAGCCCGCCGTGAAGCGTGCCTTCGTGGGATTCATTCATGGAGCGGAACCTGAGGATATATCTGTGTCTGACGGTGAGATGGTCGTTTACTCAGATGGTGAGTCATATGGTGAAACTGAATTGCTGTACCAACTGCAAGATGGCCAACTTGGGGGTTGTTCCGATGGCGATAGTATTCCGGACCCCTATGAGCCGCCGAACAGAGCTGCGATCTTTATGGCGATGCGCATGGGTGCGAGAATTCTTCATTGCGGCGACAATAATTTACAGGTTAGTAGCGGCAACGGCTGCCGGGGCAGGAGGCCCTCTGCGCCCGCCGGCTCAAATCGTAACCAACCTGCTGGATAAACTGACAACATTGTTAACAGCGGTGGTTAACCCGGCAGATCAGGATCAGCATAATGCGGAAGTCGCAAAACTGCGTGATGAGATAGCACATGCCAAGGAGGAGCTGAACGCAAAGAGTACTAGGATGGCTGCGGAGCGGGCCGCTTTGGATGCTCAGGCGCAGCGGATTCAGTCGGAGTATTTCCGGCTCATGATGGATCAGAACGCTTCAAACGAAGTCATGAGGAGGAGGCATCAGACTTGTCTGCCGTCAGTTTACGAGGTGATAAATCTCTTTAACACGCTTGGAGCAGGGCCCAGTAACCCACCAGAGGTAAACCGAGGTGAAGCGCCTGGGACGGGCGCACTGGTTCAGCCGCGTACGATAGGGCCACCACGTCTGAATACGACTCCGCCTCAACATGTGCCGACGCTGCCGGGTCATTATTCTAACGCTTTGGATAATATGATTGCTGCGGTGACACGACTGGCCGCTCTACCAGTTGAGGGTGAGTCACCGGCGGCAATGGAGATACAACGGGCCGGAGAATTACTTCAGACGGCTCTGGCCCAACAAGTAGCTTATTCTCACAGTCGCGAGAGGATCCATTCAACACCTCGCCCAAGTCCGAGTTATAGCAGGCATATCGATGAGCCAACTGTGTCAAGTAGTGGGCGAAACCGTAACCCGCCCCGTGGACATAACCCGGCAGGTGGTGGGTTTAATGCACAGAACGTAGTGGATCAAGGAAGAGCGCGTTGGCAGGCTGAGCTGGCGGCTTAGTATGTGGCTCATCAGCATTCCCCGGTTCGTCCGACAGCTTCGGTGGAGACAGGTGTAACTTTCAGGACTTTGGGTGTGCCGTGTTTAGTACCGGCTCTGCATAACATACATTTGCCCAAGGATTTTAAGGGTCCCCGTAAGGTGCCCAACTACACAGCCGACTTAACCCTGAAACATGGGTTGAGAGTTATGAGATGGCGATGGAACTACTGGATGTTGATGATGCTGCATGTGCTAAGTACTTCACCATGATGTTGGAAGGAACAACTCGCACTTGGTTGAAAGGGTTGCCAGCCAACTCCATTGGGCCATGGGCCAAGTTAAAAGCTCGGTTTATCTAGAATTTTAAAGATACGTGCAAGTAGCCTATGTCAATTGTGGATTTAGCCTCCTGTGTCCAAGAATAAGGTGAGTTGACAACCCATTGGGTGCGCCGGGTCTCAACAATTCTGCACTCGTCAGATCGCATCAATGCCGATTCAGCAGTCTTAATGTTGGAGAACAATTGTCGTTTCACGCCCCTGAAGCAGAAATTAGGGCGGCTCAAACGTCACTACAATGACATGGGGACACTCATGGCGGCTCTGGTTAAGTATGCTAACTCATATGGTACCAAGGACCCCGAGTCTGATGATGAAAAGCCGGGAAAGGGAAAAAAGAGCAGTAACACGAGAGGGCAGCAGCATCACCCGACGAGTCAGGGAGGCAACGGTAAGCGCAAAGCTGATAACAATTTGGACTTTGTGGCTAATACCAATGCGTAGAATAATGGTCAGCGTCGAAAGGGTAAGCCGCCCCCACGGCTTGGGGGATCAGGCTTCAATCTTGAGAAAATGCTGAACAGCCCTGCCCGAGGCATGGTACACGTGAAAGGCCGTCCACTCACCTTTGGAAGGATTGCTTCATCATGGAGGAGTATAAAAATTCCAATCTTTTTCAAAACAATCATGGGCCAGGTGGCGGCTCAGGATCCGGTTCTCAGGGCCCGGGTTATGGTGGTGGCGGTTCTAACACTGGATTTCAAGGTAATCAAGGCAATCATGGCAATCAGGGCAGTTTCCATCAACAGTCTGGTCAGGGCAACCAGCAGCAGCATCAGTCCGGTATCAGAATAACCCGAAGCAGCTGAATAGTGGACGGTAGCACATCTTCACCATGATTTCATGCAAGCGGGATCAGAAGCTCCATAAAAGGGCTATGAATGCCGTTGAGCCGACAACCACTCACTACTTGTCATGGTCTGAGCAACCCATTGTGTGGAGTCGGGAGGATCACCCGCCCCGGGTTGACAATCCAGGTCATCTGGCTTTGGTTGTGGCCCCTCAGGTTGGAGGGTACAAGTTCAGTAAGGTACTCATGGATTGAGGTAGCAGCATCAATATCCTTTATTATGATACTTTCCGTCGTATGGGTTTTACATATAAAAATCTTAAGCCGTCCAATACTGTTTTCCATGGAGTGGTGCCTGGTAAGTCGACATATCCTGTAGGCAAGATTGCTCTGGAGGTCGCCTTTGGGGATGAATATGATTCCCGGGCTGAGACATTAACCTTTGAGGTGGTCAAGATTCAAAGCCCATATCATGCTCTGTTTGGACGGTCGGGTTATGCCAAGTTCATGGCACGACCTTGTTATGTTTATCTGCAGCCCAAGATGCCGGGTTACAAGGGTACTATCACAGTGCATGGAAGCCGGAAGATAGCTTTGGAATGCGAAGAAGGGGACGCGGCTTATGATGAGTCCGTGTGTGCCACAGAGGAATTGAAGTTCTATAAGGACAATGTTGACCCGTCTGACATGATGTCTCTGAAAAAGCCAACTACGGTGCATGACCCGGCCTTGAAGTTTAAATCGGCGGATGACACCAAGCGAGTTGACTTCGTTCCTGGTGATTCGTCTAAGTAGTTCAGCATCAGTGCTAATCTGGATCCGAAATAGGAAAGTGCGCTCATTGAGTTCATCCATGTGAACCGAGACATTTTTGCATGGAAGCCTTCTGACATGCCAGGTGTACCGAGGGAACTCGTTGAGCACAGTCTTAATATTGATCCGAAGTTTAAGCCGGTGAAGCAGTTTCTCCGTCGTTTTAATGAAGAGAGGTGAAAGGCCATTGGTGAAGAAGTGGCCCGGCTCCTGGTGGCCGGGTTCATTGTTGAAGTTTTTCATCCTGAGTGGTTGGCTAACCCGGTGCTGGTACTTAAGAAGAATGGCACTTGGCGTATGTGTGTGGATTACAAAAATTTAAACAAAGCTTGTCCGGCTGATCCTTTTGCTCTCCGTCGTATTGACCAAATTATTGATGCTACGGCGGGTTGTGAGCGTTTGAGTTTTTTGGATGCTTATTCTGGTTATCATCAGATCAAGATGACAGTTAAGGACAAGTAGAAGACATCATTTATCACTCCCTTTGGAGCCTTCTGTTATGTGCCTATGCCTTTTGGGCTCAAGAGTGCCCAGGCGACTTACCAGCGATGTGTGCAGAATTGCCTTCATAGTCAGATTGGGCGCAATGTTCATGCTTATGTGGATGATATTGTGGTGAAATCAAGAAACAAGGAAACATTGATAGATGATTTAAAGGAGACCTTTTATAATCTCCGGGTTTATAAGATGATGCTTAACCCGGCCAAATGCGTCTTTGGTGTACTCGCAGGCAAGCTCTTGGGTTTTCTGGTTTCTAACATAGGCATTGAAGCTAATCCGGAGAAGATCAAAGCCATTACCTTTTTTGGCTAAGACGGCGTGTATGAATGATGTTCAGCGTCTGGCAGGTCGTATTGTGGCCCTAAGGTGGTTCATAAGCCGGTTGGGAGAGAAGGTTATCCCTCTGTATCAGATGATGAAAAAGACAGATAATTTTGTCTGGAGTGACGCCGCTAATGCAGCATTTGAGGACTTGAAGAAGCAGCTGGCTGAGCCGCCCGTTCTGGCTGCTCCTATTGATAAGGATCCATTGTTGTTGTATGTGGCTGCTAATGCCCGGGCTGTCAGCGTAGCTATTGTGGTGGAACGGAAGGAGGCAGGCAAGGAATATCCGATTCAAAGGCCGGTTTACTACATCAATGAGGTTCTCACTGAGTTCAAGCAGAGGTATCCGCACTGGCAAAAACTTGTATATGGGGTGTTCATGGCCAGTCGGAAGCTTAAGCAGTATTTTTTGGGTCACCCAATCACTGTGGTCAGTTCTGCTCCCTTGGGGGATATTATTCAAAAAGAAAAGCCACAGGTCGGATAGCCAAGTGGGCTATTGAGCTTGGACCTCATGGTCTAAAGTATATGCCTCGCACAGCCAACAAGTCTCAAGCATTGGTGGACTTCATCAATGACTGGACAAAGCTGCAGATGCCTAAAGAAAAGCCAGATAACACGTATTGGACTATTCACTTTGACGGGTCCAGGCAATTGGAGGGCTCGGGGCTGGAGTTGTGCTAGCTTCCCCTCGAGGTGATAAATTTTGTTATGTTCTCCGACTGATGTTCCCTTGCACTAACAATGCAACAGAATATGAGGCCTTGCTCCACGGTCTTCGGATGGCTAAGGAGATGAACTTAAGTTGGGTAAGGTGCTTTGACGACTCAGACTTGGTAGCACAACAAGTTTCTGGTACTTGGGATTCTAAGCATCCACTCATGGCGGCTTATCGTCGAGAGGTTGATGCTATTGCGGGTCACTTCAAGGGTTATCAGGTCAAGCATATTGATCGAAGGAAGAACGAGGCGGCTGATGCTTTAAGCCGGCTAGGTTCTTAGAGTAAGCCGGTGCCACTAATACTTTCTTAGATATTTTGTATAACCCCTCAGTCAAGTTGCCTACAAAGGAAGATCTTGCTATTCCTAACCCAGAAGCACAGTTGGTAGCAGCCCTTCATGTAATTCCTGATTGGATAGTTCCATATTTGGCATATATGACCCGGGGCGAGTTACTTGAGGATGAAACCTTGGCCAGGCAGAAACTTGACGGTCCAAATCAATGACCATTGTCAACGGAGAGCTACATCATTGTAGTGTCACAGGGGCGTTTCAGCGTTGTATTTCACCCAAAGAAGGCCGTGAAATTCTGCGAGAGATTCATGAAGGAGATTGTGGTCATCATGCCGACTCTAAATCTCTTGTTGCTAAGGCTTTTCATCATGGATTTTATTGGCTGACGGCTCATGCTGATGCTGAAGACCTGCTCCGTGAGTGTTATGGATGTCAGAAATTTTCAAGACAAGCCCATGTTCCGGCTCAAGAATTGAGGATGATTCCAATTACTTGGGCGTTTGCAGTCTAGGGGCTTGATATGGTCGGACCTTTCAAAAGGTCCGAGGATAAAAAAACACCTCCTAGTGGCATTTGACAAGTTTACAAAGTGGGTTGAGGCAGAGCCGGTCAGTAAATGTGATGCGGCAACGGCGGTTCAATTCATTAAAAAGGTAATTTTCCGTTTTGGCTTTCCCCACAGTATCATAACTGATAATGGCACTAATCTCTCCAAGGAAGCCATGGAAGAGTTTTGTCAACATGAGCATATTCGACTTGATGTATCATCGGTGGCTCACCCCTAGTCCAATGGTCAAGCTGAGAGAGCCAATCAAGAAATTTTTAGAGGCATCAAGCCCTGGCTTATGGTTCCTTTGGAGACGACATCGGGTTGTTGGGTGGAAGAGTTACCCTCAGTCTTATGGAGTATCAATACGACCCCCAACAGGTCTACGGGTTACACGCCCTTCTTCATGGTTTATGGAGCAGAAGCAGTTCTTCCCAGTGACATCCGTTATGACTCGCCTCGCGTAGCGGCTTATGTTGAAGCTGATAATGAAAAAACACGTCAATATGCACTTGACATGTTGGATGAGGAGCGTGACCTTGCGATGGCTCGTTCGGCGATTTACCAGCAAGATCTGTGCCGCTATCACAGCCGCCGAGTTAAGACCAGAACTTTTCAGGAAGGTGATTTGGTGCTCCGGCTTATCCAGGATCAAACTGATATGCACAAGTTATCCCCGCCTTGGGAAGGACCTTTTGTGGTCCGCAAGAATCTGAACAATGGGTCATACTACCTTATCGATGTTCGAGACCACAAGGACTCACACACGTCGGAGGAGGAGACCCGCTGGCTGTGGAATATTGCCCATCTTCGGCCTTACTATACCTGAGCCACAGGCTCCTCTGATGTACATATTTTGACAATGTATATATTATGTTAAATATAATAAAGCCGACATCCCTGATAAAGCAGGGCCTCTATCATTTTATCTCTAATAAGTAATGAAATTTCATGTGGTCGCATGGGGGGCTTCCGACTCATTGAGCGAAGTTATGATTACCCTTTGATCCGGCTCATATGCCATGATTATAAAAATACTTGGGGGCTTGTTACCCAGGTTAAAAGGGACCAAAGAGAGTCTGTTGCAAAGCACAACTCAAACATAGGTGCCCATTGAGCACAGCTCAAAAATATTACTTGGGGGCTCTTTGTTCAACGGACAAGAGTTTTTATGACCCTTGTAATAGGCTTAAAAGCCAGGTGTATTCTCCTAAAATCCGGGTTATCCTGCCTTTTTAAGTCTGCCACTTCGCCCAGGTAATCCTGGAATGACCCGCCGTACTTTTGACAAGTCAATCTTCTACATACCCTGAACTTGGCAGAGTTAAAACGACGATTGGTTATGAGAGGTCCGACTTATAAGGTTTTTATGAAGGTTTAACTCAGTGGTTGTGCGGCCCTTGAAAGCACTTGATTTTAAGCCCTGGCAGCCTATGAAACGCCTTGTTATCTTTTGTTTTTATTGGATTTTTTTTGAGGATTATCTTTTATACATGTTAAAAACCAATGAGGTTTCTAATGTTGCAAATATCCAATGTTTATTAAACCCGGCCTGGCTTTAGACTACAAGTTGCCAGTACATGATAAGGAAATATTCGATGTTTGTTAAAACCCGGCCTGGTTTTAGACTATAAGTCGCCAGTACATGATGATATTGATTTACTTGGAAGCATTGTGCTCTAAGGTTTGGGATGTTACCCATTCCAGCTTATGACATCATAAGCCGGCAACATATGACAGTTGAGAAAGAGCATTGTGTGTTCAAATTTTTGGGTTATCACCCTTACTACATTGGTATGATAAGCCAGTAGTATAAGCAGGGAATCATCGTAGCAATTTCCAAAGGTGGAAGTGGTAGGTATGGAGTGTCGAACCCACAAGGAGCTAAAGGTAAGATCAATATTCTCTCAAGCCCTATCTGCCATCGACATTTAATTTTACGACAATCAACGCTTGCTTCCAACTAGAAACGAGAAATAAAACTACGTTGTTGGTATGAAGAGGATAACTTTGTATGATATCGGAGAGCTAAAATATAAAAGTAGGTGCTGTTATCATAAAGTTAGGATATATTACTAAATAATATAAATAGCGAGTGTGGAATAATGGTGGATCCGTGTGCGGAATTGTCCTAGGCAATTGTTAACAAGACCAGTAATCACTATTGCAGTTTCATATGAGGGAGAGGCATAAGCTAACATACTTTCTCTACTTGGATCGTATGCACTTATGATTGGAACTCTAGCAAGCATCCGCAACTACTAAATATAATTAAGGTAAAACCCAACCATAACATTAAAGCATCAAGTCCTCTTTATTCCCATATGCAGCAACCCTCTTACTCGGGTTTGTGTTTCAGTCACTCACCAACCCACTATAAGCGAACCATGAACGTATTGCAACACCCTACAGCGGGAATCCCTCACGCTTGCGCGACACAGAGGGCACCATAGGACAACACCAAAATAAAACATACAACTCATACCAATCTAGATCATCAATCAACCCAAAGACAAAAGATATCTACTCAAAACATCATAGGATGGCAACACATCATTGGATCATAATATGTGGCATAAAGCACCACGTTCAAGTAGGGATTACAGCGGGGTGCGGGAGAGTGGACCACGTAAAATAGATGAGGATGGTGATGTTGATGAAGACGATCACCGTGGTGATGGTTCCCTCCCGATGGCACTCCGGTGCCACCAAGCGAGAGGAGGAGAGGTTCTCCCCCTTGTGCTTCCTCCTCCATGGCCTCCACCCTCTGGTCCTTAGCCTTCATGGTGATGATGGCCCCTCCGGGATACTCCTCCATGGCCACCGGTGACGATGGCCCCCTCCGGCAGGGTGCCGGAGAGGGCCTAGATTGATTTCTCGTGGCTACAGAGGATTGCGGCGACGGAACTTCCGTTCTAGGTTTCTTTCTGGAAGTTTGGGTAAATATGAGAGGTGTTGGCGTTGATTTCACGTCAGGGGGGTTTCCGGGCTGTCCATGAGGCAGGGGGGCGCGCCCTAGGGGGGTGGGCGACCCCCACCCTCGTGGGCAGCACGGGACTCTTCTAGCCTACTTCCGGTACTCCGTGTGCTTCTTCTGGTCCAAACATGATCTCCGTCAAGTGGCACGTCAATTGGACTTCGTTTGGTTTTCCTTTTCTGCGATACTCTAAAACAAGGAGAAAATGTAAATCGCACTGGGCTCTAGGTTAATATGTTAGTCCCAAAAATCATATAAAAGTGTATAATAAAGCCCATTAAACATCCAAGATAGATAATATAACATCATGAATACTTCATAAATTATAGATACGTTGGAGACGTATCAGTATCATGCAAAGCAAAATATGCGCGATGGCATAGCAGGTCAAGAGTTTAAGGTAGCCTATTAAGGCATCTGATGGCCCAACAAAGAATAAGTATTCATCGAGGTTATCAGTACAGTAAAGCATTGTGATAGGAACACCGGCTTATGATTGTTGGCGGGTTGAGGCTTCAGGATCTTCCTGCACCTCTTCTTCATCTTCCACTCCTTGCTTATCAGTCGGCTGGAAGTCAGACGTAGCCCAGTTGATATTGGTCAACGCTCTAAACATAGCCTCATCATCAATAAGATAGGATGGATCAATATCAGGGGCAACGGTGTGCTTACAAATTGGAGGAATAAGATCTGTTGGCTCATGAACCGGCGCACTAAGCTTCTTGTTGTCGGCATCATAAGCCACCTGGTACATGGATAAGCTGGTCTCGTCGGCTAGTTTGCTTGCTAACGGACGCATAGCTCTTGCTATTTCTGCGAAGTCATCAGCGCTGAAGTCCGATCCATCTTCTTTCGCACTGGGGCAGCCATTGGCCAAATCCTCCAGGTCAAGATCAGCCTGCCATGCTTTGGCCCGGCTTAAAGTAGTTAAAGCGCCAGCTCTGGCAGCTCCCCGTTTTAAGTCATCAATTCTTTTGGGCAGCACTGATAATTGCGTCAAAGTGTCTTGGATAAGTGTTGAAGGAGTTTTCTTATGCATTGTAGTAGCAATGGTTCGTTTAGCACCGGCATATAGCTGCTCTACAAGAGTGTAGACAGCTTTAAGCCGAACGCGCATATATGAGCCTAACTTAGCGCTCCGAGAGCCTGTATCAGTAAAATTATGGGTAAGCCGGCAGCAGTTTATCATATGATTGTTAAGATACAAGGGAGACATGTTCTTAGCAAAGATGGCTGATGACATAATGTTAATTTGCTGCTTTAAGCCGGATAACTGCTCAGTCCTCGGTTTAAGCGCGGTTTCAGCTTCTTCTGCTCTCTTCAATAGAGCTGCCTTTTCAGTTTCCCAGCCACTTTTCTCAGAGTTGAAGTTCTGTTTTAACTATTCAATAGTCTCCAAAGTAGATTTCAATTCTGACTTGGCCTTGGATGTTTCTAGTTGCTGAGTTTTGATGTTGGCCTTAAGGTCATTAAGCTGCGTGTCTTTTTCAGCCAATTCAGCCTGTGATATCAGCACACACAGACAAGGTTATGGTCATGATTACTCTTTAAAGTCCCAAGCACAACACAAATATTACTCTTGGCACTTGGGGGCTAATGCCTATTGCTCTTCTGAAAAAACAAAATTCTGAAAGTCCCAAGCACAATACAAGTATTATCCTTGGCACTTGGGGGCTAACGCATATTGCTTTGTTCCAAGTTATATTTATAACCCGGACAAATGATGTTAGCCGGCTTATAAAGTCTACAGATTGGATTGTTAATTTTCAACAAGTGATAAGTCTCAGCTTAACATAATTGTTAAGCCTACCCTTGGGAGCTACGGATGCAATGTTTATTTCTACTATTCAAAAGTCCCGGCTTAACATAATTGTTAAGCCGACCCTTGGGGGCTACATATGCAGAGTTGAAGTACTATTATCACAAGACCGGCTACTGAGTTTTATCTATGCAACTATTGAAGTTCACCGCACATTATATTCTATCATGTCCAGTAAACCTGGCGGCTAAGGGAAATATACTTATATGAAAGGGATTGCAATATTTACCTCATAGCGTTCCTTCATCAAGTTCACTAAGCCGTTCGAAGTCACGGCTGGTATATAGGCGATTCAAATAGCCAGAATGGAGGTCTTGGGCACTGAAATGAGTGTAACTCTCCAGGTCTACTTTCCACTTGCCCTTATCTTCAGCAGAAAGTTCTTATTTGGCGTTGTACCTGGATAAGGCAGTAGGACAACCGGGAGTTGTGAAACCATGGCCAGTAATGGTGACATCATCATCTTTTTCCTCCGCCGGCTTAACAGGACTGGTTGTCCTGATAGGACTTAGTGGATTAGCATTAGACGGGTTATCATTCATTGGGTCAATATCAACATTATGATCTTGTGGTGGCAAATCATCAACAATGTTGTCAAGAATTACCGAGAAAGCTCTGGTTGTTGTTTTTCCGGCTCGGGCGGATTGGAGTCATTAACCGACTTATTTAGCCTGGCCCTCTTGCTGGGCTTAGCTTGGGCCCTGAAAAATAAAAGGTAAATGGAAGACAAGAGAATGATCAAACATGCAAGTTGGAATAATTGAAAATAGTTTTACCCAGGCACAGTCTTGAAAGCTGGAATTTGTGTTCCTGTTGACTCGCCAGAGGAGGAATGAGAAGTCCCCCGATAGTTCGTTAGACGGTTAAGAGGTTGTCGAAAGTAACCCGCCTTGGGGTCAAGTATGTCAGAAATATGTAAGACCTCTGGACGGCGTTTGCGAAGTGGAGTGTTCGGTAACCCGGAAGAAGTGATCACATTGCCGCTATGCCGGGTCGTTCGGCGAGCTTCATGTTGCTATTTCTTCAAAATAAAGTTTGGATCCAAGTAAGCTAGAGGGTGAGAAAATCTTACTTTCCGGCGAGTTTTCTGTGTTGGCAGAGGTTCTCAGCCGGAGGAAAGAATAATTACCTCTGCGTCACCTGCATAGCTAGCCTCTGCGTCGTCCTGATAACAATCATTGTCAATGAGATGTATGAAAAAAGAGCCAAGTGAATCAAGTTCTACCTCTGACTCATGGTTATCATCGTCATCATCAATATTTAACTCGGCAGATTCGGCGGTCTTCTTATTGGAAGGTTTCTTGTTGGCCTTGGTTTTTACACGAGGCGCTTTGGCCGGCTTATCCTGCGGTTTCCTCTTCCAAAATGGGTCATTGGCCTGTTAAGATTGGAAAGATCATAAGAGAATATTAAGAATGAGGATTAAGTAGGAGTTGAGCAATTCTTACGGCTGGTGGCTTGTTGACATTGCAGAAAGGACTAAGTCCAGTTTTGCTGCACTCTTTTACAGGCTCATTCAATAGTTTTTTGGTGGCTTCAGTAACTTCTGCTTCAGTTAACTGAATATCACAATGGTGCTGAGGATCTTTAACATCACCAGTATATTCGCACATTAAGTCGGGGCGGCGGCTTAACGGCAAGATACCCCAAGATAACAAACACCGGAAAAAATCGACGCCAGTTAAGCCGTTGGCCATAAAGGCTCGGAGCTTTGAGAAGGCAGGTGCATACTTGGCCCGTTCCTTTGCGTCAAGACATTGGGGAAGTGGGTGGTTGTTGTTAAGCCGGTGCTCGCGGTAACCCAATGTCAGGGGAAACGACACCTATGGGATCACTGGAATCCCTTCTACGGTTGGCGGGCGCGGGGTTGTGCAAAGAGCGGGTCTAGAAGCCAGCACAAAGATCGTTTACCCAGGTTCGGGCCGCGAGGATGCGTAATATCCTAGTCCTGCTTTGGTGTATATTTGGGTGTTCTTGAGCTTTTAAACTAGCTATGGTGCGTGCTTCGTCCAAAAGATCTGAATCATTTCCTAGTATGCCGTGGGCCTCCTTTTATAGACAAAGGGGCTGCCACAGTGGCACACGGGAGGTGGAAAGGTATACAGTGTACAAGCATATCGCCTGTTGAGGGAATCCTGGATTAGGGGGTATCTGGACAGCCGGACTATATCCTTTGGCCGGACTGTTGGACTATGAAGATACAAGATTGAAGACTTCGTCTCGTGTCCGAATGGGACTCTCCTTGGCGTTGAAGGCAAGCTTGGCGATACGGATATGTAGATCTCCTCCCATTGTAACCGACTCTGTGTAACCCTAGCCCCCTCCGGTGTCTATATAAACCGGAGGGTTTAGTCCATAGAGAGAGCCCAAACCCTTGTACTACTCATATCATCAAGATCAATCAAGCAGGAAGTAGGGTATTACCTCCATAGAGAGGGCCCAAACCTGGGTAAACATCGTGTCCCCTGCCTCCTGTTACCATCCGCCTTAGACGCACAGTTCGGGACCCCCTACCCGAGATCCACCGGTTTTGATACCGACATTGGTGCTTTCATTGAGAGTTCCACTGTGTCGTCACCATAAGGCTTGATGGCGAGGTCCTCCTCCCCGGACAGATCTTTGTATTCGGCGGCTTCGCACTGCGGGCCAACTCATTTGGCCATCTGGAGCAGATCAGCAGCTACGCCCCTGGCCATCACGTTAGGTTTGTAAACTTGAATTACACTGCCGATATCCCCGGAGAGTTGATCTTCGACGGATTCGAGGCCATGCCAGGTGTGCCGGACGATCACAACGAGCACGATATAGCTCTGCCGTCGAACAGTGTTCGGGAAATCACACCAGCAACCACTCCGGCCATTAATCCGAAACAGGTCGCGCCACCCGAGGACGGGCGGATGGACCCCGCCTTGGAAGCCGCACCCTCAGTGGCGATAGAGCCGAATACTGACCTTACCCTTCACGAGAGCCGTGAAGCCGACTCGTATCCGGCCATGGACTCCGAACTGCCTGTCCTCATGCCTATCGAATCCGATTGGGCGCCGATCATGGAGTTCACCTCCGCGGATATCTTTCAAAGACTTTCGCCCTTGGCGATGTGCTAAACTCGTTAAGGTTTCTCTCCCTGTCAGGAGAACCTTGGCCGAACTATGTTTGGCTAGAATGGGATGCGGATGACGAAGAAATTCACTCCCCACCCACCACCCACTTAGTAGCCACTGTCGAGGATTTAACCGACATGCTAGACTTTGATTCCGAAGACATCGATGGTATGGACAGCGATGCAGAGATTTAACAGAACCACCGCCAATAGGGCGCTGGACCACCACTTCATCACATGACATCTACATGGTGGATACACCCAAATAAAATGATGACGAGGAACAGAAGAAAGATAGCTCCCTCGAGAAGCAATCAAAGCGGCGCCGTAAGCGCCGCCCCAAATCCCGCCTCGGCAAAAACAGCGATAACAACGCAAGAATAAACAATACCCCGGTCGACTCCGGAGGAACGACGGCCAAATAGACCCAGCGACAGAGCAGGGAGAGCCAGCGGACGAACAAAGTACGGAGCCGCTGTCCGAACACGGCGACGCCGAGCGTCAAGCTAATCAACCCGTCTCCGGAGAAGAAAACAGTCCGGATGACGATGAACACATCATCCCGGAAAGGCAGCTGGAGCAAGAGAACCTCCGTAGAAGGCTTATCACCACTGCGAGGAGTTTGAAGAAGCAGAAGCAAAGGCTCAAGGCCGCACAAAATACACTCAACAGTAGATGGAACAAAGTGCTCGATACGGCAGAAAAGTATGGTGACAGTCGCCACACGAAGAGCTACCCAAAGCGAAAGCTGCTGCCTGAATTCGACGACGAGGCCTTAGAGCCCCCAAAGTCAAAAAATAAAATGCCGACCGGTCGGATCGACGACCCCGTGGCCGCGTCAGAGCGGCCAACGTGGCCGCACATAAGTCAGTACATGACCTATGCAAGGACTCGCATCAAAAGACCGGCGCAAACAGATCCATCTACGGATCAAGGAAACACACTCCAGCACTCAACCAAAACCAAATATCACAACCGTCCGAACGTCATGGTACAGCTAAGTACAGAGGTGCCGTACACCCCCTATGTTTCACCGACGAAGTATTAGACCATGAATTTCCAGAAGGGTTCAAACCAGTGAACATAGAGGCGTACGACGGACCACAGACCCTGGGGTCTGGATTGAGGACTTCATCCTCCATATTCATATGGCTCGCGGAGACGATCTCCATGCCATCAAATACTTGCCACTCAAGCCACTACAAAAAAATGCACTTCCGTGATGATACGTTTTTGTCACAGTAGGTCGCGTTTTCTGTCATGCATGTACATCCATGACAAATTTATGACAGAATCAAGATAGTCATACTTGTCTTTGTCAGAGAAGTGTTCCATGACATTGCCAAAATTATCATCACGGAAGTGTCCACTTCCATGACGATAAATCGCGCGTCACAGAAGTGCTTTCGTCAAGGGTGACCGACACGTGGCACCGTAACGGAACGCCGTTAAGCTATCGGGTCAGGTTTTGGATCCGATAACCCGTTAACAGCCCCGACCAATGGGAAATTTCCACGTGTAAAATTTTTATTGGCCGGACGAAACACGTGTCATGTCAGCTCGTCAGTGGGTCAGATAGGCGCCTATGATATGTTGACACGTGGCACGACCCAACAGTGGCCCATTTAGCTTACAAAGCCAGCCCGTTTGACTTGGTCAAAAGTTAACGGGCTGGCCCATGAAAACCGTGTTAACGGTCTCTTTGCAAATAGCCCATTTTACGGCCCATTAACTCACGACCCGTTAGGCCCTAAAGGAAATCGGCCCAACAACGTCATGTGGGCCGTCGAATATAACACCAGCCCATTTCACTTTCGGCCCATGTATGGCCCATGAAGTCTTTCGGCCCATATGAGGCCTTTCAGATCTTCGGCCCTTTACAGGCCCACGGTGACTCTAGCCCATAATGAACAGTAATTTTCTTTGTACCCGTTAACGGCCTGTGATTTACATGGGCCGTTTCCAGCCCGTGTTAGCTTTTGGCCTATTGACGGCCCATACGTTCTTGGGCTCCTTTTCGGCCCTCGATTACTTCCGGCCCGTTACTGGCCTGTTCCCCTAATGGGCCAAATTCGGCCCATGGCAAGAGTCGGCCTGTTACTGGCCTGTTCCCCTAATGGGCCAAATTCGGCCCATGGCAAGAGTCAGCCGTTACTGGCCTGTTACCCTAATGGGCCAAATTCAGCCCATGGCAAGAGTCGGCCCGTTTACGGCTCGTTAACCCGTTGCGCTTTCCGGCCCGTCCTATATTCCGGCCCATTAACGACCCATTATGCCCGTGATGTAATTAAGCCTTTGCTGTCCTACGGCCCGTTAACGGCTTTACCGTCTTTGGGCCGATACCAATTACGCCCGATTACGGCCCATGTAGTCCCATTTATCCGATGGCCCGAGGCCCACCGATTACAGGCCCATTTATCAACGACCCGTAGGAGACCCATGGATCCTACGGCCCGTATATGGCCCATGGTAGTTGCGGCCACTAGCAAACCAGGGAAAAAGAAGACTAGGAAATAAATAAGGCCGAAACTAACGCTAGGCTATTAAGGCGATTGCACAGATTACATCCTCGGCATCAAAGATCGCCACGTGCAAATATAGGGAACACCCTACACTATACAAAAATGGCTTGTTTGTTTTCTTCACGGTGGCTGCATCGTTAAGAATAAATTTTGTATGGCACCAAAACAAATTACAACTATATAACAAAAGGAAGGTTGGCATAAAACTTAACATTCTAGCGTATAAATGCACCACCGAAGTTCAAGCTTCGGTTCATTTGACCCGATCACATTACGTTTTCATGATGTATTGTCCGATGGAGCACCATAACCCTCGCCTTCATTTCCACTAGGCTCCTGAACACCATAGCAAATGTCTGATAGTCTGGTTTCAAAACCATGCATATCTTGACGACATTGAGCAATGTTTCTCCTTGTTTCACAAAGGGTGTCTGTTAGGGAATGGACTTGTGTCTGGAGCGCAGATACAACATTGCTTTGAGCTTGCGTATCTTGATCATGAGGCACTTTGGACGATATTGCCTTAACAACCAAGCCAGTATTACACAGGAATGTGCTTTTGGCACTGTTAGTGGGCGGTGTATCGACCCACCGCAAGAAGAGCCGACATTGCGGTTATAGTTGCCTTTCCACCTTCGAAGGTGGCGGTTACACCATTTTTCCATAGCTCATTTGAAAAGTTGAGGTTTTACATTAGTAGTACGAGCGGTAAGATATTAAGGAGGCAACAAAACCAAACAAAATAGCTTTGGTCTATATACGTAACTTATTCTCGTGAACCCATGTAAAATATTAGTTGTATTTTATTGCAAAGTACATAATAAAACCAGGTTCCAAACATATGACCATGTACCATCGCTAATGTATTGTCTATTTCTTCACATTGTATTGAGGGCTAAGGATAAAGAGACGAAGTTTATAATACGGTAAGCATAGTATGACATCACTCATATCACAAAACAACTGAGAATGCATAAACATGCAATTGTAACGTTGTGTGGGCAAGTCCAAAGATGTAACTAGATTACGGGTCAAGATCAAAGGAACATCACTCCTCTCTTTTAAACCTTGTAAGGTGCAACGATACGCTAAGACAATTGTGTATAAAAATGAAAAGAGTAATAGACATTGGCTGCAAACCATGCAATTCAAGGCACAAGTCAGAGTAAGTAGTAGTTAAAAGGCATGAGGATTAAGGACTTACAACAACGGCTTTGACTGGTGTAGTCATGCCCTTTCTTCTTGCTGGTGTGACAGTCCTTGAAGATTTCCACAACATTTGGTTCAGGTACTTTTTGGTCCTTGCGGGCTTTCCTGCATTTGGAACAAGTCAATATATATCTGATAATATGGTACAATGAAAAGAGCGAAACAATGACTAATTACAAGAGCCTCGCAGGTGCAATATAGCTACGAGATCACGTAAATGCATTGGAATTTCACTTTCGTGACGGTTGTCCTTGTTCTTTGAACAGTTCACCTACAAGAAGATAGATTTGTGTGGCACATGCGTAAATAGGACTTCAACATGTGATCTGATGACATATATATAATGTACCTGATACTTCGGATCGGACCAGTGTTTAATGAGGCCTCTCCAGTCTTCATCAGATATATTTTCCACTTGAGATGTTTGGACAAGTTCACTGTTAGCCTTGCCTTCAAAGTGAGTTTTCCTCAAGTTATACCGATACTTCCGCAGAGCAGACTTGAAATCATGGGTGCAAGCTTGTCTGGTTGCATCATCTTGGCTATCCAACTTGAACCTCATCTGTTGAAAATTATGGGAGTCTCATTATCAGCAACCTAGAAAGTATTGGATGAGCAAGACGATATTACTAGTTTCCATACATAACCATACTTACAGATAAATGGTCGAGGAAGGTGTTGAACTGGGTTTCGTCTTTGTCATTCTGCATCGAATCCATGTTGGGAGGATACGTACATGACACCTAACGACAACCAACGCCTCGATACTAACTTGGTCGACTCAGAGCATCACGTGGCCTTTTTAAACCTGCCTCAAAATGGATCTCCATTCTTCCTCCTCTAGATTTAATTAACCTATCGAGCATTATCCCTGATGTTTGTTTCCTCTTGCGCCCAGGTGCTAGTCCAACAACAAACATAGGAAGTGTTAGTGTACATCAAACTGTGAGACTACATATAAAGAAGCATGCAATCGTAACTTGACTCAAAGAACTACCTTCTTGCGTTGAAGCTCACAAGGTTCATCCGATATTGCCAACTCGCCTTGTGTCAAGAGTGCTTGGGAAGTAGTGTCGATGGCAAGGGAGCTTGGGAACGCGTTAGCTCGTTGATGCACGAGTACGCCGTGGTACCGGTAGTACTGCGTGGTAGGTGTTGCAAGAACTAGGGCTGTCTCGCTTGTTTGGTGGCAGCTATTTGTTTCTGTTTGGCTTTTTTGCAACTCGTGTAGCATGGGATGCCGTCTTTGTAGAATTTTCCGCTGGACTTTGACCTTCTATTGCACCATCGCATTTCAGCAGAATCTGCAGGATTCATCCGCTTCTCATTCCTCGCCATTACTGTGTTTCTTCCTCTTTCTCTGCGTGCCATGTTAAGTCAAGCCGACAAGAAAAATGAATAACAATTTAGTTCTTCGTAACAAATTGATGCGTGATGCATTTAACCGAACTTTGATGTTAGACAACCACATGATAGGAGGATGTAATATGTATGAAAAACAGGACGGAAGAGATAACCAGAACTATGATGTGTAAACTAAGAAGAAGACATTTCACCAAATTAGAAGCAATGCAATGGAAGGTAGACACCATATGAAAGATGCTACAAATATCGCTTCCGCCAAGTTAACGTTGTCTCATCATAAATGGCGTTTAAACAAATGTGAAGCAAGATAAGAAATAAATCATATGCAAGATGCAAACAACATCACACTACCATGTTAGAGGTCTCTCGTCATTAGTGCCATTGCATATTCACAACATTGCATATTCACGACTTATGATGTGCAAACTAAGGAGAAGGCATTTCAACAAATTAGAAGCAATGAAAGCTAGACACCATATGAAAGATGCAACGAATATCACTCTACCAAGTTAAAATTGTCTCGTCATAAGTGCCATTTCAACAAATTAGTTGTACAAGCTAGAAAAGAATGTGAGATGTAACCTATATCTCACTCCGAAGTCAAACGTGTCTTATGATAAGTGATTGTTGCAGGTTAGACAACAGTAGTAATTTGAGTGAAGAAAATGGTGTGATAGACAGATATTGTATGTTCTAGAAACAGGAACACGTGTCTTATTCAAGTATAATGTGTAAAGTAAGCAGATGGAATTCAACAAAATTAGAAGCAATACAAGCTAGACATCACACATAACATGCAACCACATATAATGATGCCAAGTTAGAGGGAGCACCGGTGATGCTGCACTAGGGGAGACGTGCTCATCATAAACACAGCTTTGTTGAGTGTCTATGCATGTGTTGTCTTGGAAATCATCTTGGGGTGTGGAGGAGTAGAAAGCATAGAGGCCCTCCTTTCGGAAGGAGCACCTTTATCCGCTGCCTTGCTAACTTCCTTCCGCTTTATTGATTTTGAATTGTCAAGTAAAACCGACAAGAAAAAGCAATAAAATTCTCTCTTCAGAACTCATTCATGCATGATACTGACAATCACTACTTTGATGTAAGGCAAACACATGATACCAGGATGGAATATGTACGAAAAAGAGGACGGCATGGCATGTTAACAACTGTTTGTGTAAACTAATCAGAAACCATTCCAGCAAATAAGAAGCAATGCAAGCTAGACACCACATGAAAGATGCAACCAATATGACTCTGCCAAGTTAAAAGCGTCCCATCATAAATGGAATTTCAACAAATTAGAAGCAAGATGCTATAAATCATATGAAAGATGCAACTAATATCGCACTGCATATACTAAAGGTGTCTCGTCATGTTGATTGATGTGGGATACAAAAAACAATAGTTTTATGTAAGGACATGCTTAATAGACAGATGTACTATGTACTAAATACAGGAAGGCATGTCACATTAACAGGTATAATGTATAAGCTAAGCAGACTAGCACATGCAGTTTAACCAAATTGGAAGAATTACAATCTAGACACCATATGCAACATGCAACCACATATCACGCTGCCAAGTTAGAGCAAGCACCTGCGATGCTAGTGTAGGGGAAATATTGTAATGAACTACAGAGCTATGTTCACTATCTTCATCTAGCATTTACATTTCTTGAGAATCATGTCGGAGGTCGACGCTGCATTCTTTAAATGAGGAGTAGTCCCCTTGCCTGCCTGCCTCGTCATAAGTGATTGATGAGGGATACACAAGAACATTAGTTTGATGTAAGAACATGGTTAATACACAGATGTACTAGTATGTACCAAAAACAGAAATGCATGTCATATTCAAAGGTATAATGTGTAAGCTAAGCAGATGCAATTTAACCAAATTGGAAGCAATACAAGCTAGACATCCGGCTGGAGTGGTGAGCATGATCATCTAGGACCTGAGATCCTGGTGGGAGGCGGGCTGCTTCGCCACCATCGCAGCTTTTTAGTTGGCTTCTAGGTGATGCCTATCTTTGCTAGCCTTGTCACTGGCTCGTCCAGTGCCCTGACTAGCTATCTTTTCTGGTGCTCACGGGATGTTGGTTCATGTAAAAAAATATCTTTCCTTATCTTAATGACTTCGGCCTTTCGAATACAAGCTAGACACCATATGGAACATGCAACCACATATGACACCGCGAAGTTAAAGCAAGCACCTGGGATGGTGGTTCATTGCGAGCGAGGTCATCAACTCCAGAGCTACGTTTACCGTCTCCATCTGCTGACACTGCACCCTTTATAGCGTTGTAACGTGTCATGCCTACCCACACACCAAGCTAGAGTGACTTCTCTCCTTTCTTTTTGGCTTCCCTCATGGCAACAGAGTTTGAAATACCCTTGCATAAAAACACAATAGTGAGAGTAAGGGTGAAGTGTGTGCAGAACTAGTGCACTGTAAAAGTAGCAGATAGCATGTGGCTGAAAAATAAATGACATGAGACATATGATAGCTCTACAACATTGCATGGCAAACAAAATTAGATTCTACTCCGTATGATTTTGTAATATATGAGCACAGGAAATGCAGGTACTCCTCCAAAGACACCACCACATGTGGTCATATCTAAGATAACAATGATCGAAAATAAATAGGTCAGTCAATTTTTTAATGAACCGTCCGATCTATAAGGAACGAGCAGATGACCTTCGTCTACCTCCCGCCAGTCACTGTTGATGATCTTTCTCGAACCGCCAGCGACCATCGGCCAAACCCCTGCCTCTGCCGCCCCGCCCTCCCATCGACCTCACACCACCGCCGTGCTTAGCAGCGCCCCCAGACCATCCCTTTAATCCCGGCCGACCTCCAGATCAGGCGCCAGTAGCTCTAGGCCGTACACGCCCCTAAGATAAACACCAAGGCGCTGCTTCCCCGGCGTAATAGGCGATTAAGCGCTGTTACGCCAGGAATGCTTCCGATTAATTGGGAATCAACCGGCGTAAATTGAAATTGTGGGGGCGACGGACCTCTTGCTAAGGTGAAATAGTATATGAGGAGAAACCTTGTGCATCGAGAGTTACTAGGAACATCTAATATTAAGAATAAGCGGTCAACTAGTGTCTTCTGTGGGATGAATACCATGCAAGCAGAGACGTAAGATTTGCATGAATAAGGGAAGAGTAGTACCTTTTTCGGTTGCCGGTGTGGTCACCTCCACATGTCGCGTCGATTTTCTTCTTTTTACCGGGGAAACCGATGTTCTCTCCACATGTCGCGCCGATTTTCTTCTTTTTACGGGAGAAACCGATGTTCTGGAGGGTGCAGGCTTGGACGAACCCATGGAGAAATTGTTGATTGTGTTGCCGTGGCCGTATGTCGGTGGAGGGGAAGCAGATCCGAGGCGGCGAAGGACGGCGTAGCAGGAACAGCTCCGGTGCGGTGGAGGGTGGCGAAGTTGGAGCGGCAGCGGTGAGGCACAGGATGGCGTGGTTGAACTGGCTCGGGTACGGATGGCTCGGCCTCGGCTTCAACTATTAGCCATGGAGGGCATTGCGGTTGAGGTTGCGATGGACGATGACGTCGGGGTATCGGCTCCAGCGCGATGGAGGAGGGCGGCGGTTGATGGGTGGGATGGGGTGGCGGACGGAGGACGCCGGGGTTTTGCGGCTGGTGGAGAGGTAGTTTTGGCGCCCATGGAGTACAGATGGGGAATCGGACGGGTGGGGGGGAACCATGTTTCGGTCTGGGACGCGCTTGTTTTTGGCTTTTTTGAACAGAAGATGGGACGCGCTTGTTTGAAATTTGGGGAAAGTACAAACTTTGCCCCTCTCTTAAATTTCGGACATACTGCGGGTCAGGGGTAGGATGGTAATCCCAGGTGTCCCAAATAGTGGGCGGGAGCGATTTCAGCCGCGCGAATGTGTGCTTAGGCGGCCATTGTGTATGAATGTTTTTCGGATGCGGTTGCGTGGCGTCTAGATGAAGCTACAAACCTACCCGGGTTTAGACCTTTGGACGCCGGGCGGTAGGTTTCACGGGTTGGAGTTATTAGAAAAGTAATTTCCTTGTACTACCAAACATTGGTCTCACGCGGTTTCAAGTAGTAGAGGCTCTTTGGCGCTTCATTCAAAATTTTGAAACACAAGCATTCACGTTTAGAGTACTCTTGAACTATGAGGATTGACCTAAATAGACAACGTTATATTTGACCTTGTATGTTTGAAAACCTCATTAAATTATCCGCTTCTTTTTGAAATTTTGACACTTGAAAATCCTATAACTACGATTATTTTGGAATGGAGGAGCTAAATTTGAATCTATTTTGTACACGACTACATATGCTATTATGTACAAAATCAGAGCAAAGATTGGTACCCCCATAATTTAGGTATGGTTTACAAATGCCATGATATCAAATTCAAATAATTGAATGGACTTCATGTTGAATTCAATTTTTTTAAACCACCTTAAGTTGAAATCAAATGTATGCTAATTCATAGGTAGTAGCTATTTATAATGTCCATTGTGTAACTTTCGTATGTATAATGTGCTTTACACACACAACATGAACTATACTCACGTTTATATTCGATTGCTAAAGCGATGCATTGTCTGAAGTTCAAAATACTAACTATGTGGATCAATTGTGTCGAATAATAACATATACATGCTCAAATTCGATAGAATCTAGATGTCTGATGGGTCAATGACTGCTCCTTACGCGAATTGCAAATATCATGATCCCATCCTAATATTTGGATACAATTTATATCGTTAATCAATGTGTAGAGCAGTCTTTACGTAGTTTCACTCTCCATCGGTGGTCTCTCACACATGCTCACACACTCTCTCCCGAGGTGTCTTTCTCGCACACATGCTCTAGATATAACCCTCCCTCCCTCTCGTAACCATTTACAACTGTTTTCACTAACCTTTATCACAAGCACTCTTCCTCTCGCAAACATACACACGCACAATCCTCATCGACCCTTTCTATATACATGGACCTGCCTACGTGTCTCCCCAGATGCACATTATCTTTACGCTTTGTCTCTCACGCATTGTCTCACACCTCTCTTCCTAATCGACGAGTATGATTCTAGCGAGCATTCGTAAGATGCCCCTTAAAGTTAGGTTGGATGAATAGTAATATCGAGAGATAAAGGGGTTACCTTAGTCCGAGAACCTAGGGTTACAAATCCTAGTCGGCTTTGTCAAGGGACACGGAGTCCTTCACAATTCTGCTATCTTTGTCTTGTACGACTAGTCATCCATGGGTCTTCCTAAATGCGTCACGGGCCGACCAATGTGGCGCAGGACGGAACTGAACGAAGGGCCTCACCTCGACCCACCGGACCTCACGCGGTGACACACCCTCTAGCCCCACGTCTCATTATCTTCTCACACCCACACATACCAACACAAACACCACACACACAGAAAATTTCTCCTGGTGCCTCTATTCCCTCTCCCTTGCATATACACACTCAAGGGAATGGAATCTCTTGTCATGACGTCATATTCGTCTCTCTCTCTCTCTAGACCACTCACATTACTCGTGATATCTCTCCCACGCCCACCTGTCTGCCCCTCTATCCATGCCTCTCTCGAATACGTAATACACACACATACCTCTCTAGGCCCCGCCAAATGCATCAACTACACATTCACACATGTTACATCACGTAACCCATTGATCTAAAAAGCCCTCTTCACGTTTATTTTGCATACAACATTCCTTTTGAATGAAGTGTGGCCAAAAAAATATTTTAGAGTTTCTACATATATACAACATTACAAAGTTATGGAGGAGTACAAACGCTAATTTGCATTGCATGGTGCCCACAATGATATTTATTCTGCATTGTGAATTTGTATATTTTTATACTATATACAAAGTAGTCATAATAAAGAGAAACGAAGAGCATATCTCTCTCCATCGCATACCTCCCTGTACGCCCCTTTCACGTATGCACACAGAACTATCTCCAGGTCCTCTAAAAGTAAGCCCCAGAAAATTCACGCAGGTTTCATATTTCTCTTGCGATATATGCAATGACTATCATTGTATTTGAAGCGAAAGCATGATACGTACATTGGACTTGAGAATCCACTCATTTAGGTCACCATTTACGTTTAGTGGTTATTATACAGTCACGGGCTCACCTTACAATTCTGTATTTGCTCATGACATGACTAGTTGACCAGTTAAACGCTCCACGTGGCACCTCTAGTGTTGCATCACATTATCTCACTACCATCGTGCCCACTTGTCAACTTGTATCTACTCTACATCTACACTCTTATAAAATACATAAAATACATCTTATAAAAAACAGAATTGGTGATGATGGTGTGCCTGCCATCCTGCAATATAGGTCGTTCGATTTATATCTGACGGATAGGAAAGAAACTATGGCAATTTTGCAAAAAGGTACCCACACACCTCTCCACATTTACAAATAAGGCCTTCCCTCGTTCATCCTTTTCTCTCACAAGATAAACAAGTCATACAAATGCATCTTGATGTTACGTAACGCATACGGGCATCTTGCTAGTAAGAATGAAAAAATGACAAAAAATATTTGGACGGTGGTTCAAGTCATGACCGCGGCACAGCAGACAAGGTGGCCTTGTATTGGTATGACGAGCCGTCTGTTTTAACACACATGAGCTGGTGTGGTGATTATACACACACGCACGCATGCACACGAACTGCATCCACGCAACACTCACACAAACACATGCACCCACGCACGCACGCAACACTCACACGTACACACGCAGCCACGCACACACGCAACACTCACACACACGCACACAACACTCACACGCACACACGCACGCATGCATGCACACACCAGTACACCACACGACCAACACACACTCTCACGCTCAAGTGCTCAACCTACACATGCATGCGCACACATCAGGCTCTGACAGACACATACACAACCAGGTGATTCCCGCGCATGGGTTGGAGCCTTGGCGCGCCTGCGTAAATTTGTGTTTATCTGACCTTTTGCCTATGTGAACTGATAGGTGGGACCCACAAGGAACATGGTCAATTTAACTAGTCAACATGGCTCCACGCAGACTATTTGGCAGGTCAACAGAGTGCAATCCGATGCTGAACTGTGAGCAAGTGACCATATAATCACCGCAAAACATATATAGTGACCGTAATCAGCTTATTCTGAGTTCGGTGACCGTATTACGCTTTTCTCTCTGTAGGCCCTCCAAAACTACATCTCTACACGTTCTCGCATGTTACATCTAACAACTATGCAATACAACACTACTACTACACTCTAACACAATAACTCATATGTGTTTTTAGTTTTACTAGATATCATATTGTTACTTATAATTATTCAGTTTGCATACATTAAAATTGCCTTAGAAATGTATGGCCAGTATCATCTACCGCACGGGAAAAATCCCGCCCTTTCCTGTTTAATCGGGTTTGTATCGATGGATCGTATGTAAACAAAGAAAACTATAGTACTATACAGTACAAGTGACAGTTCACTGGGCTGTTGTGTCGTCTACTCCTCCATCGTAAGAGTGGAGCGCTCGCTTTCATAAATCTTCTAGTCCCTTTCGCCGACATGTGTGACATTGATACGTCTCCAACGTATCTATAATTTTTGATTGCTCCATGCTATTTTATCTACTGTTTTGGACTATATTGGGCTTTATTTTCCATTTTTATATTACTTTTGGGACTAACCTATTAACCGGAGGACCAACCCACAATTGCTGTTTTTTTGCCTATTACAGTGTTTCGAAGAAACAGAATATCAAACGGAGTCCAAACGGAATGAAACCTACGGGGACGTGATTTTCTCACCGAACGTGATCCAGGAGACTTGGACCCTACTCCAAGAAGTGCCAGAGGCGGTCACGAGGGTGGAGGGCGCGCCCCCCTGGGCGTGCCCCCTACCTCGTGGGCCCCCTGACGCTCCGCCGACATACTCCTTCCTCCTATATATACCTACGTACCCCCAACATATCAGAGGAGGAGCCAAAAACCTAATTCCACCGCCGCAACTTCCTGTATCCACGAGATCCCATCTTGGGGCCTGTTAGGAGCTCACGAGGGGGCATCCACCATGGAGGGCTTCTACATCAACACCATAGCCCCTCCGATGAAGTGTGAGTAGTTTACTTCAGACCTTCGGGTCCATAGCTAGTAGCTAGATGGCTTCTTCTCTCTTTTTGGATCTCAATACAATGTTCTCCCTCTCTCGTGGAGATCTGTTCGATGTAATCTTCTTTTTGCGGTGTGTTTGTTGAGACCGATGAATTGTGGGTTTATGATCCAGCTTATCTACTTAATAATATTTGAATCTTCTCTGAATTCTTTTATGTATGATTGAGTTATCTTTGCAAGTATCTTGAATTATCCGCTTGGTTTGGCCAACTAGATTGGTAGTTCTTGCAATGGGAGAAGTGCTTAGCTTTGGGTTCAATCTTGCGGTGTCCTTACCCAAAGGATGTAAAGGGTTGCAAGGCACGTATTGTATTGTTGCCATCGGCGATTTATAACAAGATGGGGTCTTTATCATATTGCATGAATTTATTCCTCTACATCATGTCATCTTGCTTAAGGCGTTACTCTGTTTTAACTTAATACTCTAGATGCATGCCGGATAGCGGTCGATGAGTGGAGTAATAGTAGTAGATGCGTAATCGTTTGATCTACTTGTCTCGGACGTGATGCCTATATACATGATCATACCTAGATAACCTCATAACTATGCTCAATTTTGTCAATTGCTCAACAGTAATTTGTTCACCCACCGTAGAATACTTATGCTCTTGAGAGAAGCCACTAGTGAAACCTATGGCCCCCGGGTCCACTACTAGGAAAAGGCCTACTAATGGCGCACCGGTTTTGCCTACTAATGGCGCACTACCAGTGCGCCATTAGTAGCATGCCACTAGTATTTTTTACTAATGGCGCACCACTGGTGCGCCATTAGTATCTGGTATACTAGTGGCGCACCACGCAAAGGCGCCATTAGTATGTAAGAACATGCGCCATTAGTATGCCTCCCGGGGGGCCATACGTAACCATGTGCTTTGTCATACTAATGGCGCACTCTGAGGTGATGCGCCATTAGTATCCTTTGGCATACTAATGGCGCACCTTGAGCTGATGCCCCATTAGTATGAATATTTGGTTTTTATTTTTTTTACTTTTCTGATTTTTGCACAGGTTACAAAATATATTATTGGACAAAATATAGACAGCAGCACACAACAACAGCAGATTCATTGAATACAATAGAAGATTAGTCTCCGAATACAATTCATCATATTAGTCTCCGAATTCAAAAGACCGAACAAAGATAAAACATTACAAGTCTCAAGACCGCGAGTATCGAGTTTGCCTTCACATTACAAGTCGATATCGATCATCTAAACTACCATCACATAGAAGAGAGCTGCGGTCATCACGATGAGCATCATCGCGATCAAACTGGTCTTCATCCGGTTCCTCCAACGCTCCCTCCTCTCTCCCGCTAGATAGCGGGCGTATCTAGATTCGGCCTCCGCCCTAGTGGTGTACCCTTTTGTAATCATATCGCTGAACGGTGAACTTGTCTCCGACACTCCTCCCAACCGTCAGAGACTCCGGAACCTTACCCTTGTACCACGACATACGACGTCATCTCTATGCACAAGCCAAACAATGACAATACATAAGCAATATGTAAGTATGCAACAAAAGGATCGAAAGAGAAAAGCAAGACATTAATAGCGCGATTCATGGTCCTACTAATAAATAGCATCGATTACATCTAAGTTGAACGACTGTCCAAACCAAAGAGACATACGAATTCATTAAAGTTTAATTACAACATGAGCCAATCAATGTTTCACAACTACACATCACTACTTTCGACTCGACTCATCGGACAGGAGCGTGGATGAAGCCGCCGTCTGTCGTGATGGTCATGAAATCGCGGTTGTTGTCACCCTGCATTTGTAGCATTTCATCTATCTCACTGTTGGACGGTTGATTTCAGAGGAAGAACTGCCCCGAGGTATGAAGGACATCTTGATGGATGATGTCCGCAAACTCCGACTGGATGCGAAAGAATTCTTGTCTGAGGTCCGCGTCCTGGGTTGCCGACAACCTCGCGGCCCAATCTTTGAGACTATCTGGTAGCAGAAGGTGATGATGGTCCCTTACGATCGCCTGCATGTGATGGAGGGCGTAGTAGGCATCCTTCGAAGCGCCAGCGGCTGCTTGACGCAGCAGAACTTCAGATTGTGTGAGAACATGTGCTTGCCGTGATTTCATTTAACTGCCTCGTGAAGGTGCCTCCAGATTTGGCGTGGCCGGGAGAACATCATCAAGAACTTTCTTGACATTTGTGTAGTCTATCTTGGAGTTACGGTTCGGGTCGAAATACGTGGCCATGGAATATTTCGGGCTTAAGAGGATGAGTGTGCAATGTGTGTCACTGCACAGAACACGGAATGTTAGAAAAAAGAACGATCGAAATCTAAGAAATCATATGTTACGGGGCGGTTAAGGGATGACTTACTCGGGAAAGTAAGCCACAAGGAAGTTATCCTTATCTGGGTTTGCCAGAATGACGCCTTCGAGGTGTGAACTCGCAACTTGGCGGTCCCCGGCGCTGCTCAAGTGCTTGGCACGCATGTAGAAGGGGTCAACTATCACGATGTCCGGTCTTGTCTCTAATGATCCGCATCTCCATACTCAGTGAAAACAGCCGAACGAAGGTGTAGTGCAGCGGATGAAGGTTAAACATAGCAAAGATGTCATCAAACCGCAGGACGGTCGTACCCGCGATGTCGCCATCCACAAAGCCCTTGCCCTCTAGCACCTTGGCCACGAAAACCGGGTATGCCACATCCTTCTCTCTGAGACGCCGCTTCTCCAAAGAAAGAACACCGCCGTGTGCACTCCGTGATAGCACCGGTTGCAGCATTCAGCATATTTGGCGGTAGCATCGCCCTACCAGCCACATGCACCCTACACGAGATATACTAAGTTGAAGGTGGCCCGCCCCGAGCACGGATCGAACTTCGGTGCTTGCCGGCTCGCACCGGCGCCCTTGTTAGTCTTCGCTTCCGTCCCTTCTTCTTGATCTCCTGTAATGGGACCGAAGTTACTGCTCACGCACCGCCTTCTTGAGCGTGTTGGGGCTGATAATATTTCGCACCTCAGCTATCTGAGGCTCAGTGAAGGCGGGAGCTGGAGGCGTGTCCTGAGAACTGAACGCCAGACGGCGCATGTTGCAATTGGATTTCTTCGCCGTACCAGCTAGATCGCGGTCGTCTTGGTTTGGTTCTTGAGAAAGAGGCCCGCAGAACTCGTCAGCTTACCCATGTTCGGCAAAGTACTTATCAACTTTGGTAAATGTACCATCGCCGTTGTCGCCGCCGTCCGGATCCTCGTGCCATAGGGCTGTCCGGATCCTGTGCCATAGGGATGTCTGGCGGTCCGTAGCGTTGCGGCGTTCTTGCCATGGCTTGGCGCCGCAAGACGACTAGCGGTCTTGTGCGTGGGGTGGTGTCCGCCGCCCCCAAACAAATCGCTCTTCGCCAAAGCAGGGCCAGTTTACGCGCCGAGGGTCATCTCATCTTCTTCGTCGGCCCCAGCCGGGTCGAATCGGAGGTAACAAATTCGTCGCAGCTGGCAAAGACACCGAACCACTTCAACCCTATACACTGTGGGTGCCATCGGATTACCGTGGAACATGCGGTTGCCCGGTTGAACGATTCTGCCCTTGGCGACATCGACCAACTCGCCGCCCATGAAGTGCAGAAGAGTGCAAGGAATGTCGGCGGCGCCCTGCGAAATCATGTAGGGCGTCAGGGATGC
The DNA here is from genome assembly GCA_021605145.1 of Aegilops bicornis. NCBI lineage: Eukaryota > Viridiplantae > Streptophyta > Magnoliopsida > Poales > Poaceae > Aegilops > Aegilops bicornis. The sequence continues at coordinate 449,072,784 of CM038671.1, read as the reverse complement.
CCAGTCAAAGGCAAGGAGATGAAGTCATCAGCCGAGAGGCTTAGTTACCGTGATGTCGTCGAGCTCGGCTAATGTCGAGGCACCGCCAACGGCGGGCGCAATCGACGGAGGGGGCGCTATTGGCGAGGTGTTGACCAGCAGACACCCGGGTGCATTAAGCTCCAATGCCGTGCGGCGCCGGAGACACGAATACCGCCTCCGCCGGAGAGACACCAATGGCGCCACGGAGACACCAATGGCGCCGCTGCTACAGGCGAAGGTCTTGGCCGTGAAGCCGGGAACCGGGAGGCCCCTGTTGGCCGCCCGCAATCCACGTCGTCAGCCCATGAATCAATGTAGGTACCATGGCATTGAGCTTCGTTCCCAGTTGTTGTTCCACTTGCTCTTGGACAAGCTCCGGAATCCGTGCCACTTGTGCCTTGAGTGCTTCAAACTCGCGCGACTGGCTTTCCGAGCTGGTCTTTTTCTCCTTCCGCACACCAGCGGTATAGTATGACCCTCATTTTGTGTACAAGCCTTTGCCGGCCACACGACCAGCTGACGTCGTCTTAGTGAGCTTATCCTTGTTTTTCATTACGTTCAACGCCCTATTCAAAGGGGTGTCGAAAGGGGAGCTCTGAGACGACCCCGCCATCGCTTTCAGTTTCCTGCGGAAGGAACGTGAACCATTTAGAAATATTGGGGATTAATTAGAGTGCAACCATATGGAGCTAATTACGCGGGGTGTATTCCTTACAGAACAAGCTCAAGCGCCTGGTCTTCGGATCCGTGGTAAGCTCCTTTGTTATCGGGTCCTCCTTGTACCGGCCCCGACAAAGTTCCTGGTCCGCTTGTCACCGCTGTATTTCTCAAGCGGGCGGTAGGCCTTGCTCGGCACGCCCGCGTCCCTCCTTGTCCCATATAGGCTCCGCCACTCAGAACCGTCGGGACCGAGTTTGTGTTCCCCTAAGTTCAACTCCGCATTTCTTTCCCCATCGACTTGATTCGGAGGTTGCGCTGCTCTCGCACTTGATCTTGAACTCCTTGTAGTCATCTTCGCTGATCAAGAATATTTCTCCTTGATCTTCTCATAACTATCACCTTTATCAATCATTCTCTTCACCGCGCTTCTCCAAGTAGACAGGGCCGTGCTCATCCTCGTGAGGGCGTGCACTGTTCACTTTATTCCACGAGAGGCGTGTGTTTTCAAAATCGGCGGGGAACTTGTATCGCTCGTGCAGCTTCGTGGAAGAGTAGGTTCGCAAATTCCTCGGTCCTTATGCCTAAGGTTCTCGGTGTTGATCGAGACGGTGCTCGGAGAATGCACCCGAGCTAAAGCGAGTACCCTTGACTATATGTTTGGGCTCCGTTGGATGCCCGCTTGAGTCCACTTGAGTAAATTCCTCCTTGAGGGTGCTAAGCGCGTTGGGCGCCGGTCCTTCCTTTGCTTTTTCGGTTGGCTGCCATCTCGTGTGCGCCGCCATCATCGATGGTGGCATCCTCGACGGCACCATCGGTGGTGTCATCCCCACGCCACTAGGGGTTGTGTAGTCAGGATCGGTGTCTTCCGCAAGGCGTCCTCATAGCGGTGAGGTTGTTCCTCCATCTCCTGGGACAGCTCCTGTAATTGCTTGCCACACTGAACCGCCCGGCCTCATCGTTGTTGGCCATGTTTCGCTCTAAATAGGAAAAAAGTTTGGTCAAAAAGTTGGTTATTGTCAAGGAACAAGATCATGGTCTCATCATTTAGGGTTTGTCGACACCGAGGCATCCTAAAAGCTAAGATTTTATCATTTAGGGTTTGTCGACACCGAGGCACCCTAAAAGCCTAAGCGTACATCATTTAGATTCTCATCGACACCGAGGCACCCTAAAAGCCAAGGTTTCATCATTTAGGGTTTGTCGACGCCGAGGCACCCTAAATGCTAAGTTAAGTTTTCATCATTTAGGGTTTATCGATGCCGAGGCACCCTAGGTTGGGCCTAATCACTTGGCACTAATCACTTGGCTCTATTGCCACATATGTTGGGTTTATCATCTAGGGTTTATCGATGCCGAGGAGAATTCTAAGTTGGGCCTAATCACTTGGCTCAATTGCCACCTATGGTTTAATGCAGCAAGAATAAAGGGGCAGTTGATCCTACTTAATTAAGTACTAAGATACCCCGGCCCATGCATTAGTAGCAAGTACCCCATATGTCCGATTTTAGCAAAGTCATGCTAAAATTCACGGAAAATTTCAGCATGACCTTTGCTGAAAATAGGACATATGGAGTACCGAATTTGCCGGAACGGAAGTTAATCGACATTCCGCAAACTCAAGGGCCTCTCGGGTACCCGCAAAATCATCACGACACGAAAGGGCCTCTCAAGGGCCTCAAGCAAAAGCGTCTCCCAGGACCCCATTTTTGCTAAATTTCTTTGAGCAAGAATCGAGCAGAAAATTCAGCATATTTCTATACAACAGACCTTTGTAAAGATGAAGAACAGTTCTACATCAGCCCATTTATATACAATAGCATCTTTGGTCATACCAATTTACAAACAATTCAAATTTGAATCAGATTCTTGCGTAGGCACCACTATCGCAAGTGCCATACTCGCAAGTGCCATACTACTGCAAGTGCTATACTATCAGAGGGAAAGGAGGATCATCATACACATATATAGGAAAGGAGGCCCATTCCTATTTTAGGAAGCAAACAGATGTACACATAAGATAAAAATGTAGTGCCGAAAGTTTAATGCTTACAAAAGACTTGCCGAAATAGTGAAAATATGGAGTCACCAAGCTGGCTAAGAAACTCCCAAAGTCCACTAGCAAATCCAAGATATAATCCTGTTACACACATCATAACAATTTAAGATAATTAGGATAAGGATAGTAGGATATGAAAAAGAAAGAGCTCAAAAAACTCCCTAATTGGGAGATTTGTATTTGCACCATCTTTCATATCAATATCATATACACATGGAGATGGTGTCATTCAACTTGAGCATGAGCTAGTTTAGTCATCCGACTTATCGCATACGCATGGAGATGGTGTCATTCAACTTGGAACACATCAAACTTTTGTTCCGTGCTACTTCACCTCAAAACTCACAGACTTTTAGAACAAAAAATGACGAATAATAACACACAACAGATATATGAATGAGTTCCATGGTGGATCTGCTATGTTCACGACACAGTAATTCAACAAAACCTTTTTATGGACCAAGGGAAATACAAATCAAGTGTTCAGCAAAAATATGACCCTGAATGCAAATGGAGCCTAGGTCCCAACAAATGCAGGTAGCTACTGGGAACAGAATATAAGTGAATTAACAACAACAACCTAGGTATTGTAGGTATTCAAGACTACAAGTTCGACACGGTAACCTTGCAACACAGTGATAGAGTTTAGCTCAATCATCAAAGTAAGGAACGTTGGCAATAATCAAACACAGTGTATGTAGCAAGTGGCAACTTCCGTTGAGACCACCATTTCCATGCCAAACACTAATCAGCAGGCACTCTCACCTTTCTGACTAACCAAAATCTGCTAGCTGATTCTTAAATCGAACAATTTGAGCACTACAATTCTCACAAGATCTGCAATAGGCATTTACAATTAAAATGTTAGGCATTTGTAGGCATTTGTCATGTTAGGCATTCTTGAACATGTTTCTTGAACATGTTAGGCATTTACAACTCATTTATGCATTTGAGCACTACAATCAGACAGTTCTTGAACATGTTAGGCATTTGTCATGTCATAATCTTTGCCATTTTACAATTAAAATGCACTTGTTTGTGTGGACTAATTTTGAAGCAGTTTGTAGAAATCTTGTCAAAATTCAGAATGGTGAATGAATTTAATCGACAAACAAGAACCTAACGCGCATTCCCCAACTAACAAAACCGATCAAGAAGCGAAGCGGCACGACGGGCGGGCGGCGGCGTAGCTCCTGCTCCTAACCCTAGGTCGCCGCCTGTGAAACATGGGGATGAGCGGGAGAGAGGGAGGGAGGGACAGAGACTAACCGTCGTCGATGAGCAGCAGCCGCATGGGGAGGCTCGCGCCACCGTCGAGCAGCGCGTCCGACGAGGCTAGCCGCCGTCCGTCCGTCCGTCGAGGAGCGCGGGGAGGCTCACGCCGCCGTCCGTCCGAGGAGGTCGCAGGCTCGAGGGGGAGGAAGGGGAGAGGGAGGCGGCAGGGGCGCGTGGGTGGCTACGGCGCAGTGGGTCGGGGCAGCGGCGGCGGCGGCACGGTGGAGGGAGAGACGAGGGAAGGAGCGGCCCGGTGGATCGAGGGAGAGGGAACTGGCGAGGGGGAGAGGGAAGGGGGGATCGGGCAAAGGGGTACACACTATAGCAATGGTGCACCACCCTCTCGTGCGCCATTAGTAGTTTTTTTTTCTTATAGCATTGGCGCACCCACCTCTGGTGCGCCATTAGTAACTTCTTTTTTCTGACAACAATGGCGCACCCACGTGCGCCATTAGTAATTTTTTTTCATTATTTCTTGTTGCATCTAATAATTTGTTTTTTTATCAAAATTGTTATTTTCATGAGGACTATAACAGAAGATATCATCAAATATCATCAATTTTTTTTGAAAATATCATCAAATTTTGTTAATTGAAAATATCATCAAATTTGTTATTTGAAAATATCATCAAAAAGTGGGGGAGGGTGCGGGGTGTCGGCGGCGGCGGTGGAGCAGGGGAGGGTGAGGGGGGTGCTCGGCGGCGGTGGAGCGGGGGAGAGTGCGGGGGGTGCTCGGCGGCGAGGGGGATCTGGCGAGGGGGGTCAGATAGCTATCGAGAGGAGGGATCGAGATCGAGTGTCCTCATGAATATTCAATATTTTTCATACTGAATATGAAAAAATATCATCAAATTTGAAAAATATTCATGAATTCAAAAAGTGCCCATGAAATTTAAAAATATTCATGATATCAAAAAGTGCCCGAGAAATGAAGACTACGATTTAAATACAATCGATCTTAGCTAGCTATCTGTTCACAATCTTCTTGCCCGTCTTTTTCGCAAATGGAGTTCTTCTATGGAACGGACGTCCTTTAGGTAGGGTGGTCCTGCTTCTTCTTGTGGTGTGTCTTTGCTACTTCATAAATCGTCGTCATGTTCGATCTTGGTCGCCGTGCTTGTCGAAGTCTTGCTCATTGGCGACTCCATCCATTCCGATGATCTGCCTTTTGCCTCTCCTCACGACAACACGACTGGGCTTTATCGGGTCGGTCATGAAGAAGCATTGGCCCCCTTGGGAAGCCAGTACCCATGCCTCAGGTTTCGCGGTGACGCTTATGCCATGGGTCTTGGATTTGGCCGAGTATAACCATGGTGGTGAAATACTGGTCTTCTTTTAGGACGCTCTTGGCCCATCGACACGGAACATCGGGACCTTCTCTCCGGTAGTAGCTCAGCTCCAGATCTCCTCGATCCTTCCGTAGTATCTGTCCTTGTCGTTGCGGTGTAGGATTCCATCGCTACTCGGAATTCTCGATAACCATCGCTCTTCATGTCCTTGTTCTCGGTGTAGAATGTCTAGCCGTTGATATCGTGACGCCTCATAGGTCATCGAGGTTGTGCTCGTACCGTGACAAGGCGAATATGAGTTGTTCTTCCGCGGAAGAATCCTCATGTAAAGGGTACGACAGAAGCTTCTGCTTGAACCAACGCGTGAAACATGAGTTGTGCTCTTTGATTATATCCGTCCGTCCTTTGTTGGCCTCGGTCATTGTACGTCTTCTCAATAAAGGTTTTGTGCTCTACCACCCAAGGATCGACCACGTCTATGTGTTGTAGCGCGACTAGGTTTGCTCTTTCGAAGTCGGCGAGTCGACCCTCGTAATCGACATGCATTTCGCGGCGACCCTCACGGTGACCCCATCCAAATGAGCCTGCCGAGGTGCTCGCTGACGGCAGACCAACGGGTTCTCGATGCCTAGATAATTCGATGCGAGGAGATGCACTCTTGGTCGAAGCCCCGGCTATACTTCCCTCCGGACGTGACATGTTGCAAACGTATCCTTTGATGACACCATTCATCCTTTCGAACGGCATCATGCTGTGCAGGAACGTCGGCCCGAGTTGGATGATATCCTCCATGATATGGACCAGCAGATGCACCATAACGTCGAATAATGCGGGCGGGAAGTACATCTCAAGCTCGCATAGTATCACCATGATCTCTTCATGTAGCCTTCCGAGTTGCCTCACGCCAATCGACTTCCGAGAGATAGCGTCAAAAAGTTGCATAGGCCAAATAGCGTTTCACGCGGACGTGGGTCCATGATCCCACGGATTGCAACTGGAACTATCTGCGTCATCAAGACGTGATGATCGTGAGACTTCATCCCGCTGAACTTCGCCGCTGGGTCTAGGTATCTGCTTATCTTCCCAGCGTAACCGTAAGGAAGTTTTACTCCTAGGAGGCAGGTGAAAAACTGCTCGATCTCCTGACTTAGAGTGAAGCACGCGGGAGGGTAGTCATTTCCGGTCTTCTTGGCCTTTTTGCCTTTGCGACGACTTACTGTGTCCTGCTTCGCCTCATCATCATCATCATCATCATCATCATCAAGGCCCATCTTTGGTCCTCTCTGGCATGTTGAGCAGGGTACCAAGCAGACTCTCGCACACGTTCTTCGTGATATGCATGACATCAAGGCTGTGAGGCACACGGTGGATCTTCCAAAGACGGCAAGTCCCAGAAAACAGACCTCATTTTCCATACCTTCAGCAGCAGCTCTGGCGCCTTTCGCTTCTTTCCCGGCTCTGGCGCCTTTTGCTTCTTTCCCGGCAGTGGGCAGTCTTTCCAATTTTTCAACAGCTCGTCTATTTCCTCGCCGCTCCTCGTACACGGGCGTGTTGGGGTTCGGTTTCACCATCGAACAGATACTTGCGTTTCCTCCAAGGGTCATCGTCATGAAGCCACCTTCGATGTCCCATGAACATGGTTTTCAAGACCCGGGATCTCTATCTAGCTGGCGATACGTTGTGTCATCCATGCACCTTACGCATCCAGAAAATCCGTGGACTACCCGCCCATGAGATATCCGTAATCGAGATAGTCGTGCACCGTCGTGAGCAAAGTGCGGCTCTCATAGGGAAATATTCTTTCTCTGCAAGGCCCCACGTAATCACCGGGCGCTTTTCCATAAAGGTGTCTAGCTCCTCCTTCAAAGAGCCCCAGATACATATTGATGTCGTTCCCTTGTTGTTTCGGCCCTTCAATTAGCATACTCATGTGAATGTACTTCCTCTTCATGCACAACTAGGGGGGAAGGTTGTACATCCACACAAACACAGGCCAGGTGCTATGTGTGCTTCTCTAGCTGCCAAACGGATTGACTCTATCGGTGCTCGCACCCAGCACGATGTTCCTTGAATCCTTCCCAAATTCTAGGTATTCGAAGTTCAACGCTTGCCACTGGCTCGCATCCTTAGGGTGACTCAACATCTTGTCTTTTTTATTTATCTCCGGATCATTTCCGTCATCTTCCCGCTTCTTCTCCTCCCTATCCGGCGTGCAACGCAGGAGCTTTGCTACCTTAGGGTCCGCGAAATACCGCTGCATTTAGAGTGATCGGAAAGTACCACACCGATTTTCGAGGAGCTTTCTTCCTCTTCTTGTATCGAGTGATGCCGCACACCGGACATATGGTAGACTCCGTGTGCTCGTCCCGATAAATGATGCAATTGTTCATGCACACATGGTATTTCACATGCGGTAAATCTAGAGGACACATGATTTTCTTCGCCTCCTCGAAACTGGTCGGGCACTTGTTCCCCTTGGGAAGACGTTCGTGCCAGAATGACATGTTCTTGTCGAAGTATGCGTCGGTCATTTTGTGTTTTACCTTCATCTCCAGAGCCATGAGCGTTACTTTCAAAGCGGGTATCCTCGGCCTGCATCCTTCATACAATGGAGTAACCGCGTCTATCTCCGGTTGATCCAGCTTGGCTTTCTCTCGGGCGGCAGCTCTTGCGTTATCCGTGCGCTTGAGAAGCAACTCTTGAATATGAGGGTCCTGCACCCAGCCTCCATCGTAAATGCTGCTCGGCATCTTCATCTTCATGATCATGCCCTTCGTCTTGATCTTCCTCATCATCATGTACGACATCTTCTACATGATGATCGTACAACATCACCGTCGTGATCATGTCCTGGAGATTCTTCGTCTTCTCGCCCGCCCTCGCCGCGGTGGTTGTCTTGTTGCCCTTCATCATTTCTTGCCTGGCCCCCATGGACGACTTCATAGTCATCTTCATCACCTTGCCACCGATAGCCATCCATGAAACCACGCAAGAGCGGTGGTCCCGCACCTGCCGGAATCCGGGTCCGCAATAAGGCTCTTGACTTGCATCTTCGACACGGACATCTTATCTCCGTCTCGTTCTTTTGAAGCATCTCGGCCTTTGCGGAGCTCAAAACCTATTCACGATGCCTTCGGTCATCGTGCGGACCATGGTCGTCATGGTAGAGCAAAGCGATATTTTAGAACCAAGAAAAAATTTGGCATGACCTTCCCTAAAAATAGGACCAAAAGAATGCATAGTGCCAAAATTCTCGCGAAGCGGAAATGAATCAACATTCCGCAAAATATTGGCAACTATCGCATTTCAAATACCGGTACACTGCAAACACAAACATATATGCAACACCACAAACATATGCAACATCACAAACATACATAGATCTAGCTAGGCCACAAAAGTGCATGTGCACGTTGTTGGAAGCGAGCTAGGGAGAAAAAAGTAGATCTACAACATGAAGATAGCTTTCCCTTACTTACCTATCAAAAAGGGTAATTTCACCACTTAATTTTGATGAATCTATGGTGCAAATGAGGTGAGGAGGAGGAGGCAGCCGAAAGTTTGGAGAAGGAGGTGGAGGGAATGAAGTGGGGAAAGTGAGTGGGTAGGTGTGGCTGTCCAAAATATCTTGTTGGGGTCCCAGGTTACTAATGGCGCACCACCAGCAAATGCGCCATTAGTATGCGCCATTAGTATGCCTGCTTACTAATGGCGCACCTGCAGGTGGTGCGCCATTAGTAGTTTTGCAAAAAAGTAAAAAAAATATACTAATGGCGCACTGTCTGTCTAGTGCGCCATTACTAGTTAGAACTAGTAATGGCACACTTCGGTCGGATGCGCCATTAGTATGTATGTAAAAATGAAAAAAAAAACTTTATTACTAGTGGCGCACCAACGGTGCGCCATTAGTGTCTTCCACACTAATGGCACATCACCAACTAGTACGCCATTAGTATATAGTAGTGGCGCACTACATCCCTGGTGCGCCATTAGTGTCAATCCTATCTATAGCCCTTTTCCTAGTAGTGGTCTATTCTCATCATATCAATCTCTATCACTTTATTTACTTGCTTTGTTTTTACTTTGCTTTTACTTTTTACTTTGCATCTATCTATCAAAAAATACCAAAAATATTATTTATCATCTCTATCAGATCTCACTATCGTAAGTGACCGTGAAGGGATTGACAACCCCTAATCGCGTTGGTTGCGAGTTGCTATCGTTTTGTGTAGGTACGAGGGACTTGTGTGTGGTCTCCTACTGGATTGATACCTTGGTTCTCAAAAACTGAGGGAAATACTTATGCTACTCTGCTGCATCATCCTCTCCTCTTCGGGGAAATCCAACACAGTGCTCAAGAGGTAGCAAGAAGGATTTCTGGCGTCGTTGCCGGGGAGGCCTACGCAAAAGTCAACATACCAAGTACCCATCACAATCCCTATCTCTCGCATTACATTATTTGCCATTTGCCTCTCGTTTTCCTCTCCCCTACTTCACCCTTGCCGTTTTATTCGCTCTCTCTTTTCCGTTCGCCTTCTTCCCGTATGTATCTTTGCTTATGTTTCCTTGTGCCTTCTATATGCTTGCATCTTCGCTTGCTGAAAATCTATTGTTATGGATCCACTTAAAGTGTTCTACTTGGATCATCTTCGATCTTTATCTTTCGTCTTTGAAACCCCAACTAGCCTAGTTGATGGGAAATCTTTAGATTAGCATGCTCATTTTGTGCGTCACCGTTTGTCTGAAAAAGGGAGACTCTTACGGTATCATATAAATAGTCTGCTATGCTATGCATTGAATCTTTGTGAAATGTGTGATTTTACTTGTTGCTCTAAGAGCCCTAAAAAACACCTTCCCTACCTATGTGAGTTCAATGATAATGAAATCTTATCTTCTTATGCAAAGGGTATTTATAGTTACTATGATATCGAACAAATTGAAGAATTTGTCATTTTTAAGGGTGCTCATGAAGTTGCTTCTTTGATTGAAAAGTATGATTTTACTCTCAACAAATCTGAAAATTCCGTCATACTTAAATATTGCAATGAAAACCTTGCTCATAATGTCTATTTCCAAGAATTTACTGAAAGAATGATCGTTGCTTTGGAAGGAAATAATGATATGCATGAATCTATAGATAATGATGATTCCGATGATTTGGTTGAAATATCCCTTGATGAACATGATGCTTGTTATTCTTGTGGCCATGATGCCAATATTTATGAAGATGAATTTTCCATAGTTCCTTATGTTAAACATGAGATCATTGCTATTGCACCCATACTTGGTAGTTCCTTCGATGAAGAGCATGATTGCAATGATTTTACTATAAATTCTCTTGATTTCAATCATGCTAATAATATGCAAAACCCTAAGCTTGGGGATGCTAGTTTTGCTATGTCTACTACTTGTTGCAATGATCATGATTGGGGTGATTCTACTTTTGATCTTGAAAATTTATTTAAGCCCCGTGATGAATATGAGATTGATAATAGTGTTTGCAATAATATTGAAAGTGGGTTTGGAAGAGTGTCAACTTTATATCCCACATATTTGGAGAATATTCAATCTTATGAAATTTTTGATAAAAGTGGGCTTGGAGAAACCATGACTTTAGTTAATGATAATCCCACTATTTTGGAAGAGTGTCAACTTCGCATGCATGTGGATCGTGTTGAGAATATGTTATGTGATAGCTATATTGTTGAATTTGCTTATGATCCTACATGTAATTATTATGAGAGAGGAAAATATGGTTATAGAAATTTTCATGTTACTAAATTGCCTCTCGTTATGTTGAGATTGCTATTGTTCCTTTCCGCTTCCTTGCATATGCTAGTTTTTGCTTGCTATGATAATTTGTTTGCCTATAATATGCCTATGCATAGGAAGTATGTTAGACTTAAGTGTGTTTGTCACATGTTTTATGATGCTCTCTTTGTGCCTCAATTCTTGTCTTCCTTGTGAGCATCATTGAAATCTCAATGCCTAGCTAGGGGCGTTAAACGATAGCGCTTGTTGGGAGGCAACCCAATTTTATTTTTAGTTTTTTGTTTTTGCTTCTGTTTAGGAATAAATAGTCCATCTAGCCTCTGTTTAGATGTGGTTTTATCTTTTTATTAGTGTTTGTGCCAAGTTAAACCTATTGGATCTTCTTGGGAGATAGTTATTTGATCTTGCTGTAATTTACAGAATCTTTGCGCTCAGTGCCCGAATTGTTAAAAATCACCAGAACGTGATAAAATAGTGATTCCAATTTCTGCTGATCAATAAACAAAATTTCCAGGTCGTATAATGTTGGTAGAATTTTTTGAGTTCCATAAGTTTGCGTTAGTTACAGATTACTACAGACTGTTCTGTTTTTGCCAGATTCTGTTTTGCGTGTGTTGTTTGCTTATTTTGATGAATCTATGGCTAGTAAAATAGTTTATAATCCATAGAGAAGTTGTAATACAGTAGGTTTGACACCAATACAAATAAAGAATGAGTTCATTACAGTACCTTAAAGTAGTCTTTTGTTTTCTTTCTCTAACGGAGCTCACAAGATTTCTATTGAGTTTTGTGTTGTGAAGTTTTCAAGTTTTGGGTGAATTCTTTTGATGGATTATGGAACAAGGAGTGGCAAGAGCCTAAGCTTGGGGATGCCCATGGCACCCCAAGATAATCCAAGGACACCAAAAGTCAAAGCTTGGGGATGCCGGAAGGCATCCCCTCTTTAAATCTACTTCCATCGGTAATTTACTTGGAGCTATATTTTTATTCACCAACATGATATGTGTTTTGCTTGGAGCGTCTTGTATTATTTGTGTCTTTGATTGTTAGTTTACCACAATCATCCTTGCTGTACACACCTTTTGAGAGAGCCATACATGATTTGGAATTTGTTAGAATACTCTATGTGCTTCACTTATATCTTTTGAGCTTGATAGTTTTGCTCGTAGTGCTTCACTTATATCTTTTGAGCGTGATAATTTTTGCTCTAGTGCTTCACTTAGATCTTTTAGAGCACGGTGGTGGATTTGTTTTAAAGAAACTTGATCTCTCATGCTTCACTTAGATTATTTTGAGAGTCGTTAATAGCATGGTAATTTGCTTAATGTTAGTATACTTGGTATCCAAGATATGTGAAACTTTCTTTTGAGTGAATTGAATACTGAGATAAATTTAATGCTTGATAATTGTTTTGAGATATGGAGGTAATAATATCAAAGTCATGCTAGTTGATAATTGTGAATTTGAGAAATACTTGTGTTGAAGTTTGCAAGTCCCGTAGCATGCACGTATGGGTAAAGTTGTGTAACAAATTTGAAACATGAAGTGTACTGGCTTGTGCATCCTTATGAGTGGCGGTCGGGGACGGCGATGGACTTTTCCTACCAATCTATCCCCCTAGGAGCATTGCGCGTAGTACTTGATTTTGATGGCTTCTAAATTTTTGCAATAAGTATATGATTTCTTTTGACTAATGTTGAGTCCATGGATTATACGCATTTTACCTTTCCGCATTTGCTAGCCTCTTGATGCAGGTGCATTGCCCTTTCTCACCTTGAGAGTTGGTGCAAACTTCGCCGGTGCATCCAAACCCCGTGATATGATACGCTATTTCACACATAAACCTCCTTATATCTTCCTCAAAACAGCCACCATACCTACCTATCATGGCATTTCCATAGCCATTCCGAGATATATTGCCATGCAACTTCCATCATCATTATTATGACATACATTACTTTTTCATATTGACATTGCATGATCATGTAGTTGACATCGTATTTGTGGCAAAGCCACCATGCATTATTTTCCATACATGTCACTCTTGATTCATTGCACCATCCCGGTACACCGCCAGAGGCATTCATATAGAGTCATATTTTGTTCTAAGTTTCGAGTTGTAATTGTTGAGTTGTAAGAGAAATAAAAGTGTGATGACCATCATTATTAGAGCATTGTCCCAAGTGAGGAAAGGATGATGGAGACTATGATTCCCCCATAAGTCGGGATGAGACTCCAGACGAAAAAAGAGGCCATAAAAAAAGAGAAAAGGCCTAAATAAAAAAAATTAGAGAAAAAGAGAGAAGGGACAATGCTACTATCCTTTTACCACACTTGTGCTTCAAAGTAGCACCTTGTTATTCATGTAGTAAGTCTCATATATTGTGCTTCAAAGTAGCACTAAGATCTTCATAATAGAGGGTCTCTCATTTTGTCACTTCCATATACTAGTGGGAATTTTTCATTATAGAACTTGGCTTGTATATTCCAATGATGGGCTTCCTCAAAGTGCCCTAGGTCTTCGTGAGCAAGCAAGTTGGATGCACACCCACTTAGTTTCTTTTGTAAAGCTTTCATATACTTATAGCTCTAGTGCATCATGTTGACATCAATTGGTGGGCATCTCCATAGCCCGTTGATTATCCTCGTTGATATGAGACTTTCTCCTTTTTTGTCTTCTCCACACAATCCCATCATCATATTCTATTCCACCCATATTGCTATATCCATGGCTCGCGCTCATGTATTGCGTAAAGGTTGAAAGAGTTTGAGATTATTTGAGTATGAAACAATTGCTTGGCTTGTCATCGGGGGTATAGGAGTTGGGAACATCTTTGTGTGACGAAAATGAAGCATAGCCTAACTATATGATTTTGTAGGGATGAACTTTCTTTGGCCATGTATTTCGAGATGACATAATTGCTTAGTTAGTATGCTCGAAGTATTATTATTTTTATGTCAATATGAACTTTTGTCTTAAATCTTTCGGATCTGAATATTCATATCACAAGTAAGAAGATTTATATTGAAATTATGCCAAAGTATCCTCCGCATAAAAATTCTCTTTTATCATCTACCTACTTGAGGACGAGCAGGAATTAAGCTTGGGGATGCACGATCGTCTCCAACGTATCTATAATTTTGATTGATCCATGCTACTTTATCTACTGTTTTGGACTATATTGGGCTTTATTTTCCACTTTTATATTACTTTTGGGACTAACCTATTAACCGGAGGGCCAGCCCAGAATTGCTGTTTTTTTGCCTATTACAGTGTTTCAAAGAAACGGAATATCAAACGGAGTCCAAACGGAATGAAACCTTCGGGAACGTGATTTTCTCACCGAACGTGATCCAGGAGACTTGGATCCTACTCCAAGAAGTGCGAGAGGCGGTCACGAGGGTGGAGGGCGTGCCCCCCTGGGCACGCCCCCTACCTCGTGGGCCCCCTGACGCTCCACTGATGTACTCCTTCCTCCTATACATACCTACGTACCCCCAACAGATCGGAAGAGGAGCCAAAAACCTAATTCCACCGCCGCAACTTCCTGTATCCACGAGATCCCATCTTGGGGCCTGTTAGGAGCTCATGGGAGGGCATCCACCATGGAGGGCTTCTACATCAACACCATAGCCCCTCCGATGAAGTGTGAGTAGTTTACTTCAGACCTTCGGGTCCATAGCTAGTAGCTAGATGGCTTCTTCTCTCTTTTTGGATCTCAATACAATGTTCTCCCCCTCTCTCGTGGAGATCCATTCGATGTAATTTCTTTTTGCGGTGTGTTCGTTGAGATCGATGAATTGTGGGTTTATGATCCAGCTTATCTATGAATAATATTTGAATCTTCTCTGAATTCTTTTATGTATGATTGAGTTATCTTTGCAAGTCTCTTCGAATTATCCGTTTGGTTTGGCCAACTAGATTGGTATTTCTTGCAATGGGAGAAGTGCTTAGCTTTGGGTTCAATCTTGCGGTGTCCTTACCCAAAGGATGTAGAAAGGGTTGCAAGGCACGTATTGTATTGTTGCCATCGAGGATAACAAGATGGAGTATTTATCATATTGCATGAATTTATTCCTCTACATCATGTCATCTTGCTTAAGCGTTACTCTGTTTTAACTTAATACTCTAGATGCATGATTGATAGCGGTCGATGAGTGGAGTAATAGTAGTAGATGCAGAATCGTTTCGGTCTACTTGTCTCGGACGTGGTGCCTATATACATGATCATACCTAGACAACCTCATAACTATGCTCAATTTTGTCAATTGCTCAACAGTAATTTATTCACCCACCTTAGAATAGTTATGCTCTTGAGAGAAGCCACTAGTGAAATCTATGGCCCCCGGGGTCTATTCTCATCATATCAATCTCTATCACTTTATTTACTTGCTTTGTTTTTACTTTGATTTTACTTTTTACTTTGCATCTATCTATCAAAAAATACCAAAAATATTATTTATCATCTCTATCAGATCTCACTATCGTAAGTGACCGTGAAGGGATTGACAACCCCTAATCGCGTTGGTTGCGAGTTGCTATCGCTTTGTGTAGGTACGAGGGACTTGTGCGTGGTCTTCTACTGGATTGATACCTTGGTTCTCAAAAACTGAG
This sequence comes from Aegilops bicornis, assembly GCA_021605145.1. Classification (NCBI taxonomy): domain Eukaryota; kingdom Viridiplantae; phylum Streptophyta; class Magnoliopsida; order Poales; family Poaceae; genus Aegilops; species Aegilops bicornis. Next base: position 449,057,096 of record CM038671.1, on the reverse strand, counting down.
GGAAATACTTACGCTACTCTGCTGCATCATCCTCTCCTCTTCGGGCAAATCCAACGCAGTGCTCAAGAGGTAGCAGACATCAAGCTACCGGTGCCACGTGCCATACCGCAATACAATGCAGAGCAGCCGGGGTGAAGCACCCCAGTCATGGCGCCGGCGTAGTAATGAGCAATGAGGTGTCAAATCACAAAGCTGCACCTTTCCCGCAGTTAAGTTGGAGGGACGAAGCAACCATCATTTCACTCGTTGCTGAATTCGCTTCTCCCTCATCTTCTTCAACTTAACCACGTGTTGCTTCTGCCGTTGTTCTGCCTCATGTGGGACGCGGATCGGCTTGGTAAAGCACTGACACGTGGGACCGCATGTTAGCAAACCGCCAGGACAACGTCCTCCGAAAATAAGAAGCCTAATCCTAGACTTACAAAGGGCTACGTAGCTGCTACGTATACTTTCCATATAATCTATATATGGCCCCCTGATTTTCAGGTGGGGTGGGCCTAATCCTCTCCTTTAATCCAATCAAATAGTCCCACATCACATCAGTTCGTAACTTTTACGTAAACCATTACGTGGATGTAGCATTGCTCAAATAAGAAACCTCCCCGCCATCCGCGGCAAAATCACCTCCTTTTACTAATCTCGATTCTATGATTTTTATATCAATATAATTGAGATTTGTATAGATAACACAGTGAGCAAAACCAAGTGGTATGCAGTTAAGGGCATCCACAATGTGTAGCCAAATGTGAAAATAGCTTTTGGCATCGTGGGAACCATTGTGGACGGTGTTGCCAAAGCCAAAAAGATGGAACCGAAGCTCCCTGGTTGATTGATTGAAGGAATAGAAAATGCAACGTCTCTCCTCTTTCTCCCATGCTTAGATGCATGTAGTATGCGATAGAGCACCTGAGTCTACTCCCTGTCCCTTCTATCACAAATCACAAAGCGGTGAGGCGTCAAATCACAAAAAGCACGGACGAAGCAACCATCATTTCACTCTTCACGACTCGCTTCTCCATCGTCTTCTTCGAGAAGCCATCTCACCACACTAGTACTCCTAGTAGTACTAGTAAAGGACTTCCTGGATGCAAATAAGGCGGTTGTCTCGGCTTGCAGGCGGCACTTGCGAACGGCTTACCGTGGTCTTCCTCAATGGTGTTCTCCGTCGAACGCACTTCGCCAAACCACCCAAAAAAAAGACATCGTCGACGTCACCGCAATGGGGAAGGAAGTCGAATATAGTTACTACCTCCATTTTTTCATACACAAGGCCAGGATATCAAAATTACAATTTGCAAAGGGCCACTAACACTAATCGAGGCAAAATTGATGGGGTTAGCAACCAAGGACATTAATATCCCCTGCATGCATGCGGAAGTGAGAAGGTTGGTTTGCATGGCGCTGCATTAATCAAGCGATGAGGAGTGAGATGGTTAGCTCTTTGGTCTTTGGAGAAAAAAATTAGCATTAATTAACACGTGAAACGAGGATTTGTATCGATTAAATCCCGCGAAGGAAAACCCTGCCTTTCTTTTTTAGCACTAGTACTCCTAGTACGTACGTACTTATCCTGTTTGGGTCTAGGCCTTGCATTGCCAAACTTCGCCACACAATTTTTGCCAAGCTTGCCTAAAGTTTTCAAAATGAGAAGGAGGTACACTTGCGCACGGCTATCGCGGTCGCACCGCACCCTCACACGGTCGCTCCTGCACGCCGCGGTCGCACCGCACCCTCACACGGTCGCTCCTGCACGCCGCAAACCCAACCAAGGGAACGCACCCTCACTGACACGTGCTGTCGCATGTGAACAAACCAAACTCAGCCATCCTATCGCTGACACATAATTTTAGTTCATAGAGTATGTTTATCCAACTGCATGTTGGGGAGTATCCGTATGGCCCATGCGGTGGTCTATTGGGGAAGAAGAAGAGGTGAGGAAGAAGGAAAGAAGGGTTAGGAGACGTACGATATTCATCCAACCGCCTGAAATGGTAGACTGACCCAAGTCAGGCGACTTGCATAATAAATATATGTTTTTACACAGCAAAAGATCCATGAAAACAACAACATAAAGAAAAACTATCACTGCTCGCGGAAAGAGACGGCCTCATCGTCTTTGGCTACCGGCGTGAACCAGCCGTCGCTGCCGACGTGTGTCTCCGCACCGTGGTTGTCCTCGGCCTCCAGCTACTCGTTCAAGCGAAGCATGCGGGCGCTTCTGCCGCAGACGAGAGCACAACCAGTTCAAGTCGAGGGCGTCCGGTTCCGCTGCAGGAGGGCCTCGATGGCAGCGGCATCCGCGCGCTCGCGTCGAGTCGAGCCTCCGCCACGGGTTCAAGTCCGGGGCGTCCGGTTCCCCCCTGCGGAGGCGTCGATGAGGCGGCATCCGCACGCTTCTGTGTCGAGTTGAGCCTCGCCACCCGGTTCAAGTCCGGGGCGTCCGGTTCCGCTGCAGGAGGGCCTCGATGGCGATGGCATCCGCCGCTCCGCCTCAAGTTGAGCCTCCGCCGCCCGGTTCACATCCACGACATCCGGTTCCGCTGCGGAGAACCTCGATGGCAGCGGCATGCGCACGCCCAGCGTCGAGTTGAGCCTCTGCCTCCGGTCCTCATTTAGTATCGCCATGTTGAACCGCTGGTCCGCTTTGCACCATGGGGGACTCGGACGCCGGCACGAAGTCGACGTCCATCGTCTCATACCCATTGGGGGCCTTCTGCGCCGCGACCTCCGCCATGAAAATTGGATCGGCTTCCTCCTCCTCGTATCTTGGCTCCAGAGAACTCGGGGATTGGCCCGCCGCAAAGTGAGCTTGGGAACGGAGGTCTATGGCGCCGACCAATGCCGCAATTTCTGCGCGGCGCTCTGGCGTTAGCATCTTGTAGTAAGTGATCTTGCGGCGCACCATGGCTTTCCGGCGAACTAGGGGACGCTTGATGCGGGCTAGGGGATCGAAAGGTGGGGGAATGGGCTAGAGATTTGGTGTGGTTTTAGGGCAGTGGCTGGCGTGGGCGGCGTGAAGGTTCTGGTGTGAATAGTGGTTCCGGTGACGACCGGTCAATCGGTTTTGACTGTACATCGCTCTTGTCGCATTCGCATTGCAGCCCGACACGCTGGACCCTCCACGTTGCTCACCGAATGGAACGCGCTTCGTCTTGCGTTTTCTCTCACTTGTGGGACCGCAGTTGAGAAAAAACCGACGTCCCTCCCCCTCCCCCGCCCGCGTCATTTATTATACCACCACTGCCTCCGTTTTATGCGGAGTAAATAAAAACAGAGGGAGTATACTACGGATGAGGATCTCGACGTGGCGAACCCATTGAGTAACTGACATGTGGGGCCTAGCAAGCATGGGGTCCGCCAGTAAGTGACCGAAAGGGAGGGTAAGGCAGGGATACCTACGTCAGAGGGTCCACTTCCACTAGACTACTTTGACCAAATGTTAGAGTAATAATATATGACATGCAACTTACACAAATGTTAGAGTAATAATATATGACATGCAACTTACACAAAGCATACAGGGTCTAATCGTTTTCGAGGCTAACTTTGACCAAATGTTAGAGTAATAATATATGACATGCAACTTACACAAAGCATACGGTCAAATTCGTATGTGAAAGGAGTTTCAATGATATAATTTTCACATTATACATCTCATGTACTATTAATCTTGTCAATAGTCAAATTGGAAACCATCTCGAGTACAAATCTAGGAGTACGTACGAATCTAACAATATTGATTGGGCATTGTTGAATGTTGATACCTTTTTGATCAAAGTAGAGATACTTTGACTACACGTAAAACTTATATGTAAACTAGAAAGGATAGGAGGGAGTATATTGTACCTTCAAAAGCAAGCGAACATTGAATACCCTTTATATATGATTTGCAGATGCTATGATCACCGGTTCAAAATTTTGAATCCGCCTTAGGTATCATGTGCCCCCACTCGTTCCCTCTCGATTTCATCTCGGTGTCCGGAGATCTATTGAAAGAGGACTATGGTGGGTACATGCGAATGATACTCGGCGGAATGTTCAAATGAGGCATGCGGGAGGATGGACTCATTTGGAGGCGACATGATCGATGGAGAAGATGGTTGGAGAGGAATGAGAAATAAGCAAACGCCACATGATTATACTTGAACGGCTCAAATAAACAATAAGTTGTCTCGCTTGGCCTACATAGTGAAAGGCCCTAATGCATAGCGAACAACGGCCTTTCGAATATGGCCGGGAAAACAGGGAAACAAACATGTGGGTCACACCCGTCGGGACGACGCAGCGCAGACTAGTCCAATGGAGGAGCTGGCCCACAACCTCCTCGCCACCGACAACCGTTCATGTGGGTCGTTGGGGCCAACAACGGGGCGCAGCTCCAGCAGCGCCTCTGGATACGGCGACCACGGTGAGCGACACGCTCATATCGTCGCTAGACACGGTCGGTTTCGGTGTCTTGGGGTGGCGTTAGTGCTGTGGCACGACCAACAATATGTTTGGTTTGTGCCCAAGGTTGCCCCGTCAAAGCATTGTGTAGCCAAAATTTTGGTTGAGGTATTGGTTGCCCATGATTTGGCCGACATTGGCAAGAATAATGAACTAGAGTTGGCTAGAGTTCATTGGCATGCCAAAGAAATGGCAACCATCCAAACAAAGACCAATCTTTGGGTCATGACCAAAATTTTGGTTGAGGTATTGGTTGCCCATGATTTGGCCGACATTGGCAAGAAAAATGAACTAGAGTTGGCTAGAGTTCATTGGCATGCCAAAAACATGGCAACCATCCAAACAAAGACCAATCTTTGGGTCATGACCAAAATTTTGGTAAGGTGCACTTTGGCCACAATCCAAACACATCCCAACACCCGGCTCGTCGAGGATGCACGGGGCGCCGCGACGCGTCCGCGGAGTGGTGTAGCACGGCCAACTGCATCCTCTGGACCTGAGACCATGCCGGGTCGTCTTGCTTTTTCAATGACATGCATCGATTGCATGTGAGCAAAGGGCATCTCCAACATTGCCACGACCGCGGTGACTACTGGCACACCAAAACCCTCGTCCCCAGCGCCCGTCGCGAATGCGTTTCAGTGGGCGCTTAGCTGCCCGCATTCATGCCGTCCGTTCGTATGCCGTTGTTAAGAGGCTCAGTGCCCGAGGAACCAACTCCGGCGACATAATGACGCACCAGGACGCTTGGCCTCACCGGAATGTGCTACTTAAAGCGGCAAAGCCCAGCTAACCTCCACACCGTAGCGCATCGTCCTCCTACCTGGAACCACATCCGCCATGACCGCAAGCGCGAATGCTCTGCGGGAGAGCTTTTCTTCGGGGATGGAGCTCGAGGTCGCTGCCCTCGCTCAAGTCGCCGCACAAGCGGTGGCCACGCTGGCGGCCGACGACGGGAGCACGGTCAGCCACGCGTCCTACTTGCCGCCGCCAACGTCCGACACCGCCGAGGTCGGGGACTCCTCCGAGGATGAGTAGGGCATGGGAGGCGGCAGGGCATGGTGTGCCAACTAGCCGTTCCGTCTCCCGTGTTCTACTTTTCCTCGCCGGAGACCGCACCTTCACGGTCTTGAACCCCGCCCCCGTACATGGAGATCATAGATGGAGGACGTCGGTCGCCACCATAGAATAGGTTTAGGGTCGGGTTTCTTTTATTTTTTTGTCCTATAAAAGTTCAAAATGTAATGAAAATCTGCCGTGTTTGCATTAATCTCGGCCGGTGTATATGAACTTTCACAATAATATACATATTGTAGGAGTACTAGCAAGATGCTCGATGCGTTGCACGGAAGATCAAGATCATGTGGGAGAAAAGGATGAACGAGGGAAAGCCTTATCTGCAAATGTGGAGAGGAGTGCGGGTAAATTGTCATAGTTTCCTTCCTATCCGTTAGATATAGATCGGACGGCCTATATTGCAGGATGACAGGCACACCATCATCACCAACTCTACTTTTTATTGAACCGAGACAAATCCAACATGCGAAGTAAAATAAACACATAGGGTCTATACATACACAAATTATCTTAGGCACTCCAATAGTACGTCCACTACACATTCACGCATTTCACATCTTTCTACATCTACGGGAACCTAGGAAAGGGTTAACGTAAATTGCATCTCTCTCTCCTCCCCTGATTTTCATGGTGGTGGGCCCCTCCCTCCCCCCAATCTACAATCAACATCTCACACGTTTCACATTACATTAATTACGTAACTGGATTACGTAGGTGTAGCATTACTCGTCCTAAAAAACCCAACTAAGCCAACCTCCCAAAGATATCGCTGGGGAAAAGACTCCCGCGCCTGCTTTAGTCGGGATTAACGGATTACTACTAGTAGTATCATGGATCGCGCAAGCAACAATTTTTTGAGGGGCGAAGCACCTAGTTTAAAAGGAAAAAGGCGGTACACTCACAAAGCACTCTGTCGCGGTCGCATTGCACCCCACACGCTCGGTCCTGCACACGACTCACGCATAAGCGGAACGCGCTTCGCTTGCCTCTTCAGCGACACGTGGCACTGCACTTGGAGAAACCGACCATGCGCCAAACTCCCCCGCCCCCCGCGTGAAAATCCTCCCCCCCCCCCCCCCCACACCCAAAAATTGCCCCCAAATCCGATTCGACCGCCATTCGGCCAACTAGCCAATAATATTCCCCAAACCTCCCTCCCCCTGTCCCCCTCCACTCCATTTGCTCCGCCAAAGCTTCCCTCCCCGCCGCGCCGATATGTCGGCGCCGTGGTTCGGTGATCCTCTCGCTCCCACAGTACACTCTCGTAGACTGCCATCCTCTAGCCGCGCCGCCACCTCTGGCTACGTTCTTGTGGAGGCGCATGGCGGTCAGCGCCGCCACCGCTGGCGACGTTCGTGTGGAGACGCATGGCGGTCAGCTTCTCCTGATGCACGCGCATTCTAGACCGAGGCCCGTTCATGTCGGTGTAGCGCTGAATGTTAGCTGATTGACGTATTAATCTCACTGTTTGTCAAGTACTTTACTGTCAATATGCTCGCTTAAGAAGCTTCCTTGCCCTGTTTGCACTCAATCGCTTAGCTGAGATGGCATGCCAAGGCCGATTAGTTGCTAAAATATCCTGCCATATATTTATTGTGACGTAGATTGCCATGGTCTAGTAGCCAATCTGTTAGGTGAAATAGCTCTACACCGTTTTATACTCGATCTTTGTTGATGCGATGGCCTTCGATAGTTTGATGGTTGTGTGCTCGGCCTCATTGACTGCTAAAACAGCCTGCCATAATTTGGCACTCAAATCTGTTTGCTGAATTAGCTTTAGATATATTTTGTTACTTAGATCTACTCATCCAAATATCTTGCCATAGCTTTAGACATCGACCTAGGTATTTTTTTTATGGACTTCATAAAAAAGCATATGTGTTTTTCCTGTAATATCTAGTAGAAGAACTAATTTGTAGGTCTAACAGATGGACAAGACTTGAATAACTTCTGCTCGAAGATTCTCCGCTGCATATGTCAAGAGGGTTGAAAACTTCATGAACTTTATCAGAGCTGAGTACGGTGGTCCGAAATCAGATGTGCTCTGCCCGTGTAGCAGTTGTATGAATTCAGTTACAAGACCCCTGTGAACTGTGCAAAATCATCTACACTTGTATGGGATGTCGGTCACATATACTAGGTGGGTTCATCATGGTGAAGCTGTGAACGTCAATGTTATTGACTACGTGGAAGCAGCAGATCACCATCTTGATTTGCATGATGCTCAGGTGGAAGAGGAGGAGGAGGTGGTGGTGGCGGAGCCAGTGAGTTTGACCAACATTGAAACAATGCTACGAAATGCTCGTGCATTCCGTGAAGTTTCACCTACAGAAGAAAAACGGTGGGCCCGCATGTTGGAACAATGCAACGTTGCTGTCACCCCAGGAAATAAGCTGTCAGTATTCTCAGCTATGGTCACCTTTCTTCAGGTGAAGACATATGAGCGGATGACTAACAAATCATTTGATGCGATGTTGGCTGCTTTCCGCGAATCTTTCCCTGATGCGTTTGAGCTGCCACACACCTACAGTAAAATGAAGAATTTCCTTCATGCAGTTGGAATTGGATATGATATGATCCATGTTTGTAAGAATAATTGTGTTCTGTTCCGGAAGGATTATGCCAACTTAAGTGAATGCCTGAAATGCAAATCATCAAGATGGAAAGATGGCGTCTTTGTGAGGAGGATTCCTTATAATGTTACGAGACATTTTCCAATTACACCAAGATTGCAGAGGTTGTTTCATGATGCTCGATACAAGAGAGGATGTCTTGTGGCATTCTAGGAACCAGGAGTACAAAGATCGTAATGTAATGAGCCATCCGTCTCATGGTAGTGAGTGGAAAAGCTTCAATGATAAACACAAAGAGTTCGCTAGCGACCGAGAAACATTAGACTTGGCTTAGCTTCGGATGGATTTAACCCATTTGGCCACGAGCGCCACATATAGCATGTGGCGGTGCTTGTTATCCCTTACAACATGCCTCCAAATATACGCACCAAAGAATCAAACTACATGATGGCCTTGCTCATCCCAGGTCCAAAAAGTCCTGGAAAGGATTTTGATTTGTTCATGGAGCCTCTTGTGGAGGAACTTCAACAGCTATGGAAGGGTGTTGTCATTCGAGACCTATATAGCAGCCCACCAGCTGATTTCTTTCTGCGTGTTGTTATAATTTGGTGCATCCATGATTATCCGGCTTTGGGCACTATGTCATGGCGAACGACACATGGTTACAATGCATGTGTTCACTGTGACAGGAATTCACTGTCATACGCAATACTTAGCAAGATCTGTTACATTGGAGACTGTCGTTTCCTTGCCAAGGACAAGTCGCATCCTAGAAAATACCGAAGACATGTGTTCAATGCAAAGCATGAGAACCGTGATGCGCCAAAGTGGCTCACCGCCGATGAGTTGCAAGTGGAATTAGAGAAGGTCAGGCATATTACACCAGGAAACCATCCTGGTAATGGTAGCGGGAAAAGGAAGCGTGGCAGGGTAGAAGAGAGATTATTGTTTACCCACAGGTCCACTTTGTGGGACTTGGAGTATTGGTAAGATTTGGATCTGCGGCATAATCTTGATGTGATGCACATCGAGAAAAATATATGTGACAGCATTATCGGCACACTTCTTAATATTGAAGGCAAGACGAAAGATACCTTAAAATCTGGGATTGATTTGACACACCTGGGTATCAGAAATGATTTGCAGGTGCAAGATGAAGCTAAACCATGGGATATGGCACCAGTTGTGTACGTCTTGGACAAGGTAAAAAGAAAAGAATTCTGCGAGGTCCTGTCACGTGTGAGATTCCCACATGGATTTGCTTCCAACCCTGAAAGGAGAGTCAGTGCAGATGGAAACAAGGTACAAGGGTTGAAAACTCATGACCGCCACGTCCTACTTCAAAGGGTTTTACTGTTATCCTTAGAGGATTGGGCATACGACTTATATAGAGCGATTGCAAGAGTTGGGACAATTCTTGAGGAACTCTGCAGAGGAATATCATGATAGAAGCTTTGCAGCGTCTTAGAGACAAGATACTAACTATCATATGCGACCTTGAGAAGATATATCCTCCAGCCTTCTTTGATGTGATGGTGCATTTGGCTGCTCATCTACCTGATGAGGCACTACTTAGAGGTCCAAAGACAAGATGGCTGGATGTACCCTATTGAAAGGCGGCTAGGCACTTTCAAGGGCTATGTTAGGAACAGAGCTAGACCCGAGGGTTCCATTGTAGAGGCCTACATTGAAGCATTGACATTACGCTCAAAATACATTGAAACAAATTGATCGACTTAGCAAAGAGGTGGGTGAAGACAATCCCGGGCTCAATGTTTTCGATTATTCTGCTCGAAAGTTATAGGGAAGAGTCGACAAGAGGACAAACCTAAAGATTTGGACAAAATGGTTTGGTATGTGTTGAATAATCATCCCGGGATACTACCTTATATCAAGTAAGTGCGATCTTTGCAGCTTATACATCGTAATCTACTAAACTTGCAGCACATTCTTATATATTTAGATGTTTGACGCGATCACTATGTTGTGCGGCATCTACAAAGAGGAGTTCTTGCCACAAAATCCAAGAAACATTGACAAACTGGTTATGGCAGGATTTGCAAAATGGTTCAAGAACCATGTAAGCTTTTGAAGTGCACTGCCGCTTTTTAATATATTGAGTACATAAGATGATCAGCTTGTCTATTTTCTAACAATAGGTTAAGAAGATGCGGAGGATGGGCAGGCGATTGATGATGCCCTTTACTCACTAGCAATGGGTCACGATACTCGGGTAACACATTATGAATCTTGCGTTGTTGGAGATGTGTGCTACAACACCCTTGCACGAGACGAAGCGGGAAGACACAAAAGCAGTGCCATCATGAGCACAGACATTATGACAAAGAGATAACTGAAATGTATGCTAACATAATGAGACATTGTTCGGTTGTAGTATATCTCCAGCTTTGAGGATCATCGGTGTGTGTGGTTCTGTTGTCGTCGTTGGTATAACCTGTTTTCCAGGATCGCAAAACCCGTAGTTGATGATTATTTCAAATCCATCAATGTCAAGGCGGCGCATCGGACCAACGAGCCTTTTATTTTGGCAAATCAAGCAACACATATATTTTTCTTGGAAGACACATTTGCACGTAGCGATGAATGGAGAGTATTGCAAAGGTTTGAGCAGAGGAATTCATTTAATGAAGTTGCACAACAAGATGATGCTTACAATGCTCCTAATGTACAAGATAACACAGATGTTCCTAATATCTTTGAGAACCATCACGTCAATGACGCCGGCGAAAAGATTGCCTATCGTGTTGTGGACATACAAGAGTTGATCAAGAAGAAGCCAACGTTCGAGGACGTTGAGGGCGAAGAAGATGATGACACCGTGGGGAAATATGATTGATCGATACACATGGCGAAGATGTTGACGCCGCCGCTGCGGATGATGATTACATTTCTTTTGTCGTATTTGCTGTCGAAGACGTTTTTATCTACTATGTGAAATTGTGTTTGCTATGACAAGCTGAAACCTGATGAACATGTTGTTTAGTATTTTGCTTTGTGAGAACATCACTTGTTATGTATGCTGATTTGTGTTTGGTGACTGTATGACAACTAAAACATGATGACATTGTTGTTTAGTTGTACTCATATTTGGCTGTGAAACTTGAATTTGATGACATAGTTTGTTGTTGGACTGCAATTTTCTCGACGTCTTCGAATGAGAACAAAGCTGACCCGACAGGGCCTCTGCTATTTATTTATTTATATGAGCAAAAGGGGATACCCCCTGATTTCCGTTAATAGAAATCATTAGATGTTCACAACACTATGCCCAGCCTGCTACATGTGTTTCATTCATTACTAGTTTCAAAGAGAGTGCTCATGTCGTAGCTAATTTGAATACATCATGAGTGCTACATACATCGCAAATAAAGAGACAATCATCCTATAGAGCACATCGATTTTGCCCATTATCTTCACAAGCTCTTTCATCTCCTCATTGTTGTCAAGGCCGTTCAAATTTGTTGCTTGGCCATGATCGAGAAACCTTTGCATCTTTAACCGTCTCGCTTTCTGCATCTTCCTCTTCCGTCGTTCCTTCGCCATTTGTCCAACACCCCAACCTGCTGGTATTGGGATTCCTCGGCTAACCAAATAATCAGCGTAGTTGCATTCCCCCACATCAGCAACTTCCCAGAAATACAAATCACACGAATCTTCCCTTTTCTGCACGAATCAAATTGGAAGATCATCAACCAAACTATTAGAAAAATCAGCAACTGAAAGCAGCAGAACAACATTTAAACATATTATTACCCCATGATTCGGGCATTTGTAGAAGACTCGGCCAGGGTTGCGGATTGTGGTTGAGACGCGACGGATGACTCTGCATGATTTGTAGCGGTGGCATCACACCAACGGCGATGGGTTGCGATGAGCAATCGGCTGCGGTGCAGCGTCTTGAGGGTGTGATGAGACCCACGAGCGATGGTACGGGTGGCGACTTGGCGCATATTTGGTTGTTGCCTTTGAAGAGCGGTGGACGAGCAGCCGGACATGGTTGCGCGCCGAGCTTTTGATGCTAGGCAGAGTAAGTAGAGAAGAGGAGAAGCGAACGTTGGATATGTCAGTTTCATTACTTGTAGAGTAGCATAGCACCATATATAGTCATAGTCTAGGTTTGGATTTGAACCAGCTACAGGAGCACGTCTTTCTTTTTTCTAAAACTCGACAACGTCTCTTTACTGGTACACTAGCTTGTTCTGTACGCCTTCCCAAGTCTTTGATTTTCTTTCCCTTTGTTTAGCACATGACCAGCCCAGTTTGTTTTTTTTCCTTTCTGAAAATGGCTAGCCAATTATTTTGTTTTTTACAGAATAACCAACGTCCGCCTACTTGCTTTTCTACGCCCTGCTGGGCCAGAAATCTTTCAAGACGAGGAGGGATGCATTTTGCCCAGAAAATGGGCTATAAGTAATAAGAAATGGGCTATAAGTAATAATAAATGGGTTGTAAAATGAAAAAAATACAATAAACAGGCAATTAGTTCCAAAATACTGTTTTCTTTCTGATTTTGATATTTTAAATTTCATTGTTTTTGTGCGGGTAAAATTTTATTGAATTTAAATTAAGGTATATTTAGATTTAAAATTAATTTGAATCGGCTAGAAATTCCGGCTGTATCTTTGTTTGGGGACAGATTTGGAGGCTCGACTTGTGGGTCTACTAGGTTGGCGTGTACTTTGGCTTTGTCAACTTAGTCCACAAGCGATTCTAGTAGCGATGACCGTTGGATGTTAATCCAACGGCCGTCCGCTTCTTCAATATATGATCTTCTAGCTCCGGCCGCCCAAACCAGCTCGGTGGGACCGCTGCTCCCGCCTCCGTGGCGGATGTCTTTGCCGCAGGCCGCACCACCCCACCCTACTTCATTGCTGGCCAGGCCATTCCTCTAGTCATCGACACCTCCTGTTATTTTCCGGCGATGGCAGCCGGACCAGTAAACCCTCGTACTCCCCACCGCGTGGGAAACCATTGCCGAGTCTTCCCCGGCTCCGTGTCGTTCCCTTCCTAAGCCTCGTCGTCGTCCACCGCCATGGTGCTCTCGGCGCGGCCTGGTCAACGTGGTCAACGAACGACATCCATCGGCCGTGGGTATGTCGCTCAAAATAATGATTCCTCCACCGACAATTTGGGTCCCACCGAAAGGGCCTCTGAATTTGGCGAAAAAACATTCCCCTCGCTGACATGTCAGACCCACCAGCTATATCTTCGCACGCAAGGAAGTGCCTCCTTATTACGCACAAAAAATGAATACCCCCCTGCTAGCTGGGACCCACCATAGTGGGAGGATGACTTGTGGGCCAACTAAGTTGAGGGGACGGAGGGCTTTGTCAACTTAGTCAATATGAACGATTCTAGCTCCAGTGACCGTACAATGTCCATCCAACGACCGTAGTGCTTCTTCAACCTCTGGTCTTCTTGTTCCAGCCGCCCAAAGCAGCGCCGGTCGTGCCGCATGCTACTTCCTCCCGTTGCCGGCTATTCTGCCGCAGAGGCCTCACCGCCCCTACTATTCCCACCGCTGGCCAGCCTGCGCAGCCGACGGCAGCCTCACACCGCAGCCGAACGGTGAACCCTCGTACTCCTCTCCATGGGCTTCCACTCCCGTGTCTTCCCGGCTCCGCGTCGTCCCCTTCCTAGGCCTCGCCATCGTCCACCGCTGTGGTGCTCTCCGTCTTGGCGTGGTCAACGTGGTCAAGGAACGACTTCCATCGGAAGAGTATCAGACGTGGAGAGGCCGATACTGGGTCCACGGCCACGCCCAGTTTTTTTGTGATTTGCCAAGTAACTCGCTTTGGTAGGCCTGTTGGGCTGCAAATCTTTCAAGATGAGTAGAGCTTTCGGGTCAACCGAGAAAATGGCCCATCAGTAATGAGAAATGGGCTATACATTTTTAAAACACATCAAACCGACAATTAGTTTCAAATATCTTTTTTTTTCATTTTGAGATTTTAAATTACATTAATTTTATGCATGGAGAATTTGTTGGATTTTATATTGATATACATTTATTTTTAAAATCAGTTTGAATGTGAGTCGAAATTTCGGGATTAAAAACAGTTCGGACCAAGACCGAAATATGCAAAATTTCGTATAATTTTTTAACCGTGGCCACAATATGGGCTGTAATGCTAACAAAAAGAATATGGGCTCCAAAAAATACCTTAAGAATTAGCAAATGAGCTGTAAATTATTAGAAATAATGGCAGATGGGTTGTATGTTGTTTTCCATAGATTTGAGGCTTTCCTAAAAAAAGGTTGACGCACAAGCAAAGGATCGTTGGATGTCCATCCAATGGCCGTCGTGCTTCTTCAATCTCTGCTCTTCTGCTCGGCCCGCTCAAACAAGCGTCGGCGGGACTGCTGCTCCCTCCTCCCCCGGCCATGTCTTTGCCGTGAGCCTCTTGCCCACCGTACTCCCATCGCTGGCCTAGCCATCCTCTACTCACCCACACTGTTGTTATTCTCCGTGACGGCGGGCAGACCAGTAGACCCTCGTGCAGTCATACTCCCCTCCGCGTGGGAAACAAGCATCAAGTCTTCCACGCCTCCGTGTCGTTCCTTCCTAGGCCTGCGCCGTCGTCCACCATACAGTGCGGTGGTGCTCTCGACGCGGCCTGGACAACGTGGTCAACGACCGACATGCATCTGAAGTGGACTGTACGTGGAGAGGCCGACAGCTAGGTCCACGGCGGATGCAAGGAAATGCCTCCCTATTACGCGCAAAATAATGATTCCTCCACCTGACATCAGGGACCCACCGAAAGGGCCTACGTATTTCACAAAAAAAGTTACCGCCGCTGACAGCTCGGACCCACCAGCTATATCTTCGCACGCAGGGAAGTGCCTCCTTATTACGCACAAAAAAATGAATACTCCCCCAGTTAGCTGGGACCCAGTATAGTGGCAGGCTGACTTGTGGGCCTACTAAGTTGACGGGGACGGAGGGCTTTGTCAACTAAGTCAATATGCACGATTCTCGCTCCAAAGTGGCCGTCACGATGTCCATCCAACGGCCGGTAGTGCTTCTTCAACCTCTGGTCTTCTTGCTCCAGCCGCCCAAACCAGCGCCGGTCGTGCCTCGTGCTCCTGCCTCCCGTGGCCAGCTGCGATGCGGCAGAGGCCTCACCGCCCCCTACTACTCCCACCGCTGGCCAGGCCATCCCTCTACTCACCCACACCCCTGTTATTCTGTGGCGACAACAGCCTCACACCGCAGCGAACGAATGAACACTCGTACTCCTCTATGCGTGGGCATCCACTGCTGCGTCTTCCCCGGCTCCGCGTCGTCCCCTTCCTAGGCCTCGCCATCGTCCACCGCCCTGGTGCTCTCGGCGCGGCGTGGTCAACGTGGTCAAGGAATGGCTTCCATCGGACGTGGATCAGACGTGGAGAGGCCGACAATTGGTCCATGGCCGCAACAAGGAAGTGCCTCCTTATTACGTGCAAAATAATTATTTCTCCACCTGACAGCGGGGACCCACCGGACGGGCCACCGTATTTCGTGAAAAAACGTTTCCCCCCTGACTGCTAGGACCCACCAGCTAGACCTTCGCATGCAAGGAAGTGCGTCCGGGCAAAAAAAAAAACAAAACGATTCGCCCCCCTGACTACTGGGACCCACCAGCTACATCTTCGCACGCAAGGAAGTGCCTGACAGTCGGGACCCACCTGGTCGAAGCGTACGTAGCGTTGTCATTCTGGTCGCGAACGTGTACGTACATATATCTTGGTGGATGTAGAGGCGCCGCACGTGTCGTAGTAGAGGCGGCGTGGTGCAAGAAAGAAAATACGGCCACGTATGTGTACATACGGGCGGGGTCTCGAATGCCTACTCGCGCATACGTACGGCCAGGGCTCGTGTACATGGCTGGGTCGGAACGGAGAAACAACATCGTCGTCGTGTTCTTGGGGAGGCAACGGAATGCGTCGTGTTCATGGGGAGGCAACGGAATGCTTCGTGTTCATCGGGAGGCAACGGAACGCGTGGGAGCCAACCGGCTGGGTCGGAACGGAATGCGTGGTCGTGTTCATCGGGAGGGCTTGGACGGAACAGGTGATGGAAACGAGGCCTGGCGTATCGCACAACGGAGGAAACGGACCTCCTACGTTGAACGGGTCTGTTGATCGGGAGGGTGTGGCGCACC
Source organism: Aegilops bicornis (assembly GCA_021605145.1). Taxonomy (NCBI): domain Eukaryota; kingdom Viridiplantae; phylum Streptophyta; class Magnoliopsida; order Poales; family Poaceae; genus Aegilops; species Aegilops bicornis. The sequence goes on along the minus strand of CM038671.1, from coordinate 449,040,832 downwards.
GCAAAAGCGGAGGAAGCGGACCTCCCACGGTGGAAACGGGGTCTGTTGATCGGGAGGGTGTGGCGTACCGCAAAACGGAGGAAACGGACCTCCCTACGGTCGAAACGGGGTCCCGCTGATCGGGAGGGTGTGGCGCACCGCAAAAGCGGACTTGTGTTGGAGCGCCACGGTCAAACGGAGTCTGTTCATCGGGAGGTGTGGCGTACCGCAAAACGGGACTCCACGGGATACTGTTCATCTCCACCGTCGACCTCCTCCAGCCTCCACGGGCTACCGTCGACCTCCTCCGGCCTCCACGGGCTCCTGTTCATCCAGCCTCCACCGCGCGCTACTCCACCGACCACTTTGTTCAACCACCCCTCCACCGCTTCTCTGTTCATCCAGCCCTCCACACCACGGGTCCTGTTCAACCACCCCTCCACGGGCACCCCTCCACCGTCTACTGTTCATCCAGCCCTCCACACCACGGGGTCCTGTTCATCCACCCCTCCACGGGCACCCCTCCACCGTCTACTGTTCATCCAACCCTCCACCACACCACGGGGTCTTATTCATCGAGAGACAACGCCACCGCTCACTGTTCATCCACCCCCCCCCCCCCCGCAACGCTCACTGTTCATCCCAGAGGCAGCATCGATCGGCTTCAGTTAGCAGCAGTAGCAAAGGAATCGCTCGATCGAGTTCAGTTAACAGCCATCGATCGATCGCTCGGGTTCTGTAACGCGTAGCCTGCAGTGCAATCGCTCGGGTTCCGTTAGAGCCCAACGCCTCGCTCGGGTTCAGTTAGAGCCAACGCCTAGCACACACGCACGTACGTGTATGAGAGAAACATGCATCGCTCAGCCCCCGACCTCCCACCGTAACCGGGAACTCCCCGAAATTTTCCTCGCCCTCGCTTCTACCACGGTTTTTTCCTTCATGGACGGCCCAAAGAATGTCATGCAACTGCGTCTCCGGCCCGCCCAGGACAAAAAGCCTATTTTCTGTCATGATTTTTTGTCATAGAAGTAGGAGCCCACCACATCTATGATGGTACCAGGTTTTGTCACAATTATCGTCATAGAAGTGTCATATGTATGACAGAAATTTTTTCGTTCGGCCCAAAATGTCATGGATGTGTCTTTTTTTTGTAGTGAGCTCAAAGGACCAGCTCGGCACTGGCTGAAAAGCCTCCCCGAAAACTCCATTGGAAGTTGGGAGGAGCTCGAGGACGCTTTCCGGGCTAATTTTCAAGGGACTTATGTCCGACCTCCGAACGCTGACGATTTAAGTCATATAATTCAACAGCCCGGAGAGTCAGCCCTAAAGCTTTGGAACAAGTTTCTCACTAAGAAGAATCAAATTGTCGACTGTCCGAACGTTGAAGCCTTAGTAGCTTTCAAGCACAACGTCCGAGATGAATGGCTCGCCACACACCTTGGCCAAGAAAAGCCGAGAACAATGGTAGCTCTAACAAGCCTCATGACCCGCTTTTGCGCGGGCGAGGACAGCTAGTTAACCCGAAGTAGCACCAGTGATGCAAGCACATCCGAAGTTTGGGACAGCAATGGAAACCCGCGACGCAGTAAAAACAAGCGCCAGAATAAAGAAGACAGCCCAGCTAACACGGCGGTAAATGCCGGATTCAGGGGCTCCCGACCGGGTCAGCGTAAAAAGCCCTTCAAGGGCAACAGAGATGGTCCGAATAGCCTAAACGAGATCCTAGACAAACTATGTCAGATCCACGGCACCCCCGATAAACCTGCAAATCATACCCACAGAGAATGCTGGGTCTTCAAGCAGGCCGGAAAGCTAAACGCCGAACACAAGGGCGATGACACACCAAGCGAAGACGAGGATGAACCTCGCCAGCAAGGGACAAGGGGACAGAAGAAATTACCACCGGAAGTCAAAACGGTAAACGTGGTACAAGTGATGAGGGGGAGAAGCAAAACCGCACTCTGAGACATACACGTCCTAGAACCCATCACCACCAAGTTCAACCCTTGGTTGTCCCGACCGATCACTTTTGATCACAGGGATCACGCTACAAGTATCCGGCCCGAAGGATTGGCTGCGTTGGTATTAGACCCAATAATAAACGGGTACCATCTCACACGAGTCCTCATGGACGGCGGCGAGCCTAAACCTGATATATCGGACACGATCGCAAGATGGGAATAAACCCTACAAAAATCAGCCACAGTAATGCTACCTTCAAGGGGGTAATACCAGGCATAGAGGCCCGCTGCACGGGCTCTCTAATACTAGAGGTTGTGTTCGGCTCGCCTGACAACTTCCGAAGCGAAAAGCTAACCTTCGACATTGCTCCATTCCGAAGTGGCTATCAAGCACTACTCAGACGAGCGGCTTTCGCTCGTTTTAATGCAATACCACACTACGCTTTTCTCAAGCTTAAGATGCCCGGTGCACGTGGCATCATCACAGTAAATGGAAAAGTTGAGCGCTTCTTTCGTGCAGAAGAACGTACGGCTGCTTTAACAGCCAAACACTAGACGGCCTCACCGACCAGAACAGACGACTGGTCGTTAAGACCACGGACACGGTTCGACGGGTCCGGACAATCATTGGATACACTTGAGATTGGTTTAATGGTTACACCCTCCCAGGCAGTACCAGGGGCTTCCCAACGATAATACGGCTCAACTTCACCCATCTTGACTTTTAATACGGTTTATTTATAATAGCCATTTTTTTTGCACGACGACTTTCAACTAAGTTCCTCTCTTTTACAGATGACAATCGTGCTACACCCGTCCAGGATACGGCACAACGGAGACACAGGCGCAGACGTGCAGCAGGGACCCGTTCAAAGGTTTCTCTTTAGATTAAGACCCTACGTAAACGTTGTTCACATCCTCCGGATTCTCAACATAACCGAGAAGGATGCTGACATTTTTGGCATGTGGCCACGTCAGAATATTGCACGTACCCGGACACTAGGGGCTCATTACCAAGGGCATTGTTTAGCCCGGTATATACTACAAAGACCGAATACCTTAGGGAGTGTTTGGCGTCGTGAGTTTGGCCTTATATGCATCAGCTCCAAATCATGTCTTTGGTCAAATGTTGGGTTTGCCCGGCTCCTGTGTTTTGCTACCTTACGTTCCACTCTATCGGCTAAGGTGGCACCAGGAGAACTACTGCGATTGTGCCCTGGCTAGCCCGAACGAGCACCTCAGTAGAGAAAGCCAAAAACTGACTGTCATGATAAAGCGAGAGACTGGTCAACCACTCGATGACCTATCGGAATCTTCAGGATTCCTCCGCATTAACGAAGGGCCATTTCTCGGCCAGGCACGACCGCGCCCCGTATTCGGATGAGCGCGGAGCCACCAGGGGCTATATAGTAGCCCCACTGTCAAACTCCTATGGCTAAGTGAAAGTGTTAAAGCAATATAGTCCGGATTGCCAAGTTCGATGCGCTATCACCTCCTTAATGGACCAAGACGTTGGGTCAAGTGTGAACACGCGTCTTCTGTGAACACCCCTGCATTATATTCGTGGGGGCTGAAGCCGACGACTGCAAACTTTCAGGTTACATACATATATACATAAACGGCCGCACAGGAGGCATCATAACACTTTCAGGCAAAAGTATAAAAATAGCCTTTACAATTAAGTAAAACATTGTTCTTCAATGGGAATACATGTCATTAGAACATAATATTCTTCGAGCACTGAGCTTCTATTGAACGAGCACCTTCAAGGACTTCGTCAAAGTAGTGCTCGACAGCCACTCGGCCAATGGCCAAACTCGGGGTTGCAATCGCGGCGGCCTCCATCTCTGCCCAGTATGTCTTAACACGGGCAAGCGCCATCCGTGCACCCTCGATGCATGCCGACTTCTTCATAGCGTTGATGCGCGACACAACACCAAGGAACTGTTGCACCAGACTAAAGTAACTGTTTGGCCTTGGCCCTTCCGGCCATCAATGATTCACAACAGACCTCATGGCGAGCCCGGACAACCTATGGAGCTCGGCCCATTCGGCCATCCGTTCGTTCAACGGGAGCGGACGCGCTGGAGCATTAAATTGTGACCAGAACAGCTTCACCACTTCGCGCTCTTTTTGATCTTTGAAGTATTCGGCCGCATCAGCGGCACTCGTTGCTAAATCGAGATAATCGTCTGCGGAGCTCCACATCCGATCAAGAGGAGCATACTTAGGATCTACGAACTTCATCCGCAGCATAAAGGGCTTGCCAGCCGCGATATCCCCGGCGTGACGCAAATCCTCCTTCATCGCTCTAATTGTAGAGTGGGCGTCCTTGGCCGCTGCCGTGGCCTTTTCCAGGTCAGTCATCTTCGCTCGATCTTCATTTTTGAGAAGCTCGTAACGGTCGGCAGCGTCCTTCAAATCCACAGCCATCATGGCTATTTCTTCCTTGCTTCGGCCATGAGCGGCCTGTTCGGCTCTCATCTTTTCGACCGCCTTTAGAGCTCCCGCATCGCTTTTCCTGGCTTGTTCTTTGGCTCGGGCAAGTTCCGCCCGAAGGGTCTCCACTGCCGCAGCTCCATCTGCAGTCACAACATGTTAAAGATACTGGAATCACGCTCCTCTTACTATATTTCGATCACCGGAGAAATTACATACCATGCGCCTCGTCAAGCCGCTTGTTGACAAGCACGATGTCGGCATCTGCCGCGTCAAGTTGCCGCTTTAGCTCGGCAACCTCACCAGTCCGGCTAGCCACCGGACCTCCCGCCACCTGCATATGAAGACAACCGGTTTGTTACCGGGGACTATGATCCTCTGTTTGCCGCCTTTTTCGACGGCAACCAGAGTCTCAGGGGCTACTATCTGCACAGGGCACATCTAAAACATGTGCGGTACTGTAAAAAATACACACTATTTCACGTACCTCAAAACCTCTTAGGAGACTCATAAAGGCTTCATGCAACCCGCTTTCAGCGGATGAAATCCTCTCAACCACCGCACCCATTAATGCACGATGCGCTTCTGAGATAGCCGCCTGCTCAAGCAGATCCTTCAGTGCGTCCGATCGCATAACAGGTGGAGCCGGACTCTTCCGGTTGCTCTCTTCAAGAGCCAGATACTAAGGACTTCGGGGGGCCAAAGAGTTACCCTCTGGCCTTGTCGGATCGGGATAAGCCCTCTGAGATGACACCTCGGGGTCGCCCGCCTCGTAAGGCGGGATGGCGTGGGGAGGCGTTTCGCTCTCCATCATCTCCGGAAGAAGATCCCCCGAAGACGAACTCTGCCGAGAAGGGCTACGATCCGGACTACAAGACAAATGTTTCGGTTATTTTCCTCAGATGTAAAGTAGGATGTTTTTTTACTATTAAACCCCTTTTTACTTACAGCTCAATGGAGGGTTGATCCCCTTGCGGGCATTGTGCGGCCGGGGTGTCCCCTGGGGCAGGACCCTCTGGCGAAGATTTCTTCCCCTGTTTGGAGACTATTGTCTCTGGGCCTTCAGAGGCGGTCCTCTTCCTTCCTTGGGAAGAGGGAACTTTGGCTTCTTCTCCCCGGTTATCCTCCTTCGCGGAGGCATTAGCCTCTTTCTTCCCACCTTTATCTTCCCCTGAGGGCGCTTGGTAAGGCGCGAGCTCCAACATCCTGGCTAGTACCGGATCCGGTGAGACCTCGGGGAGGGGGGCCGGACACCTGATCATCTTCGCCTTTGCTATCCAGTCCTGGTCAAAGAGCGAATTTTTAGAATAATGTTGTGATGCATAAAAATCTCTGTTGGAAAAGGCAGTGACTAGGAGGCGCTTAGGCACGCCTAGGCGCTAGGCAATGGCCAAACGCCTCGCCTAGGGCATAAATGGAGGTCTAGGCAGAGTAAGCAAAGAATTGCCTACCTAAGCAAGAAATCATGCCACATCTCGACCGACACGCCAAATGGGTTTATATTCCAATGGCGGTGAGCGGTAATTAACTTATTTATAAACCCTAAACTAATATCAACACCCATATAATAATCATAAATACACTACGAGTAAAAACTATATCACCGCCTAGACCGCGCCTAGGGCGCTTAGGCACCGCCTAGGCACTAGGAGAAGGCCAACCGCCTCGCTTACGCCTACCGCTTTTTCCATCCTTGATAAAAATACAACGTGTTCGGCCACAGGGCGACTTACTTGGGTGTCTGGACGATTGCAGCTCAGACCCGCGTCCTCGGTGGTATCCGGACACATTACTTGTGGTCCGAAGTACAATTTGTACATCTCCTCGAGCGTCATGCCGAGGAAGTGCTGAATAGCTCGCGGTCCCTCCGGATTGAACTCCCACAGGCGGAGGGGACGACGTTTGCAGGGCAGGATCCGACGAAGTAACATCACTTGCGTTACCGTAACTAGACTAATATCTCTTTCAAGGAGATCTCGGATGCGGCTCTGCAGCATGGGCACATCCTTTACTGGCCCCCAGTCCAACCCCTTGTTGATCCATGATGTCAATCATGGAGGGGAGCCCGAGCGAAAGGCAGGGGGAGGCACCCATTTGGTACCCCTGGGAGCTGTGACATAAAACCACTCTCGTTGCCATAAGCTGGACACCTCCTAGAAAGAACCCTCGGGCCATGGGGCATCGGCACTTTTGCTTATTACGGCACCTCCACACTCCGCGTGCCTCCCCTTGATCATCTTCGGCTCCACTTGAAAGGTCTTGAGCCACAGGCCGAAGTGAGGGGTGATGCAAAGGAAAGCTTCGCACACGACCATAAAAGACGAGATGTGGAGGATAGAATCCGGAGCCAGATCATGGAAATCCAGCCCGTAGTAGAACATGAGCCCCCTCACGAAGGGATCCAGAGTGAGGCCTAGCCCTCGAAGGAAGTGAGATATGAACACGATGCTCTCGCCGGATTTGGGAGTAGGAATGACCTGCCCTCGAGCAGGCAGCCGGTGCGCGATCTCGCTGGTCAAAACCTAGCCTCTCTTAACTTTTTGATGTCTTCCTCCATGAAGGAGGAGGGCATCCACCGACCTTGAAGGTTGGATCCGGACATGGTTGAAGGTCCGAAGCGCCTGACCTGAGCTTTGGGTGTTGGAACTCGAGGCGGGGGAGGGATTCGATTGAGTTCGAGGAATAAAAAAGGATAGGCCTTGGTCTCTTTATAAAGAGGGTGAATACCAAGCATCCTCCTCGTGACCGTTTGGGACTTGCCTATAATCGAGGAGTCATACCAATGGGCACGATTGGGTTACCCACGTCCGTGTTGATGAGAATCCCATGATAAGGGGACACAATATCTGCTTCGACAAGACGTGCCAAGGAAACCGCCTCGCGATATGCGCCAAGGCTGGTTGAGAAAAACGGCTCGATAATAACCGGGCCATGGTATGATGTCATGATATCAAATATGTCGGTGAGTCGGATTTGTGGAAATATTATTCTCTCTACGGTGGTATGTGGGACTTGTTTTTGCGAGCGGACAACATCCTTGTGTTCAAGATCTTCTATGGAGTATTCGGAGGAGGAACCCGCCTTGCAATGCCAAAGACAAACTGCGCGCCGGACTGAAGCCTGGTTCAGGGGCTACTGAGGGAGTCCTGGATTACACTACTAGGGAAAAGCCTAGCAGCAGTGCGGGTTTTGGGCCTCTCAGTAGCGCGGGGACCGGCGCTACTAATAAGGCACTACAGCTAACGTATAGCACTAGCGCTTGTTGTCCCGTGCTACTGCTATACATGAATAGTTGTAGCGCTCTTTAGAAAAGGGCGGTGCTGATATTATCTGCATTTCTTTTCATCGAAGCGCCATTGTAAGGTAAGGCGCTACTGCTAAGTTTTCCCCCCTCGCTACTACTAGTTTTATTATTTTTTTCCCTGCATATTTGTTTTGTATTTGAATAGGCTTTATACAATAATCTTTAGCATATCATACACATACAAATGTAATCATATCATATACATACAATTAGTCTCATCAAATCATGTCATCATCATAATCATCATCCAACACAAAGTGGTCTCTCGTCATCATCTCGAAAATAGCGATACAAGTCTCGATTACTTGCAAATACATCGTCATCCATCTAAACAATGATATACGCGAGAAGAGCTATCACTTTGAGTACATGACTTCGTATCCATCTCTCCCATTAGCGTGAACCTAAACTAACTACTGCCTATCGCTCGGAAACCGGAAACCGGTACACCTGGGCCTGACACTCCGGCCACTTGTCGTATATAAACTCCTGGCGTAGCACTTCTTTGCCATCTATAATCTATGCACCTGCATCGTCACATGAGTCGATGATATGCAACATATATAGTTGAGCAACAGAAAGAGACAGACTTGGCAAAAATAGAAACAACATATCATAAGCATAAATAACAAAGTTCATTGTACCCCAAAATGCACTAACTAGAGTGATTTTCGCTAGTCGAGGAGGAGAACGGTTTAATTACATCACAAATAAAGTTTCAACGTGCATAAATCAAAGTTTTGTCATACATAAAGTATGGACTAAATGGACACATTGTCATATATCAACAATCACTCCAACATGTCGTTCCATCCATCCAAGTCAGGGAGATAGTCCCCGAGCCTAGTGAAAGGCTTCAGGTCAAGACGCTGAGAGGCTATCCATGTTCGGACGTCTTCCCGCGACATTTGTCCTTCTCCGTAGAACATCCCTGTTTTTCCGATGACCTCCTTCATGATGATTTGGGCAAGTTCGCACTGGATGTTATAGAACTCAGCTCGAAGTCGATGATCCTCGATATCTCCTATGTCCTTTGCCCATTGCAGAATATGGGCATCGCCGGATCTAGGTGACATGCGAAGGTTTTGGTGATCCCGTCTGTACTCCAGCATGTGGTGTAGGACATAGAATCCATCATTAAGAGAATCGTTCGGTTGCTGGATGCACCAGAAGTCGGTCTTATGGCCGAAGGCGACCCTGCCACCCCTTATCTTCTTGTCCCTGACCTCTCCACCCATTGATTGGTAGTAAAACATTGCACTGTCGAGAATATCCTTGATGTGGGTGTAATCCTTTTTATGAATGTTCTTTGACGAGTCCAACTAAAGAGCGTGGGAGAATCGGGGGTAGAGGATGATGAGGACGGCAATGGCATACCGCTGCGCAAAATAAGTACACCTCAAATTAATTAGCCTCCACCGTGCAAATGAATGATTGAAATCGAAGGAAGGATAGCAGCGTGGATGACTTACACGGGATGATAAGGCACGAGAATTGCCCCCTTGTCCTTATTGGCGAGCATGAAACTGACGATGTAATCCCTCGCGTATTCACGGTGCTTTGTGCAGACTCCCAAGAAGCCCTCGTGCATGTAGTACGGGTCAGCGACACAGATATGAGATATCTGCTCAACCCCAATGATGTAGTTCATGTGCAAGGCATAAAGGCGGACAAACGTAAAATCCAGCTTCTTCACGTGAAACATGTTGAATATGTAATCGAATCGGAGGAAGAACTTATCCGCGGGGAAGCTGTCGGCGTACGACATTTGCCGCGGAACGTTAACCACGTAGAGTGGGTATCCTAGATCTTTCGAGGCGATGAGGCCTTTCTCTACCCGCAGCACATCGTCATGAAGTCTCCTTAGATCGCCGAATCTGACCCGTAGCGCTATTGCAGGTAGGATTGGTTGACCGGGGATATGTCATTTATCCGCATCGGGGATATCTATCTGATCTGGCGAGGCTGCTGAGGCGGCTGGATCATAGAATCAGCTTTTGCCTTTCCTCGCTCTCTTCCTAGACTTCTTTACTACCGGAAGGTCGTCCATAATACGTTGAGACGGCAATTCAGGCACCGACTCATGACGCTCAAACCCAGAGGAGGCGGCAGTATAGACATACTGTTCAGCGCCATCGTCGTCCTCATCCTCATCCATGGTGATGTCATCAGCGACTAATGGAGCCTCCTCCTTACCCCGTCCGCTATCACCCAACCCGACACCCGACGCTAATTGGGCAGGTGGGGTGTTGATGTTCATACCTTGCTGAGGCTGCAAGCTCGTGGGTGTGCTCCCGGCTGCCTCCAGACGAAGCAGACTCTTTGGCCACAACAGGACCCACCCATTGCAACAATCACCAAGCCACCGCGGTGTCTCGTCGTCATCCCCCACTAGTATTGGAGGAGGCAAATTCTCGTGGCCCGGTTTGACACTGGCCACGGAAACCTTGAAAGGCGTTCGAGGATCGGCTGTGGAACAATGGTTCCTTCGGCTCCATTATCGTCGCCTTCCCCACGTCCACCTTCTGGTCGCCGATGGTGTACAATATGGTGCACAGGGTTTCGTCGGGCTGCAAAGAAAAGTCTGCGACGTGAGACATCCGAAAGGCAATGAAAGCGGGAGATTATACATTTATATTGAAGGGGGCCGGTGTGACAGATACCGTGAGGGCGTCGAGCTCAGCCAAAGACAAAGCACCGCCGAGCACGTCCGATGCAGGGAGCGGTGCGGGGGCGAATCTTGTTGCATGTCTTTGGTGCAACGCTAGTCAAGCTGCTCCCGCCAAGAAGTCGACAAGGGAAAGTCCGCTGCATTTTTTTCTGGATTTTGCTGGTCCAATTGAAAACGGCCGGAACCAAGGAAGTAGAAATATCTACTGACCACTGTTTTGTGGCAGCTACTCATTGCGACTATCTGAGTTGATTTCTTCTCAACCGCAATCTCAACCTTCTTGTCGATGTTTTCTTCAGTTAACCTCCGTATTTCCTTTCTCTCCTCCGTGGTCTCACGGTAGTATTTCTTCCATGTGGCGCCGTCTCCGACACCGTGCACGCGTCCATACGTTGGTCGAGTCTCCACCGGGAGTCGTTTCAATATGTTCAACGCCCGGTTGAATGGAGTGTCCCACTTGGGCCTCGCCAATGCCTCAGACGGTGAGTCGCTTTCGGCCGCAATCTGTCTTTGCTCTCTCTGCAAAAGGCACAAGGATAGTTTACAAATATGACTAACGTGTGCGGTCGAATTGATCAAAACTAAAATTACCAGTGAGTCTCATGAACTCCGTAATGACCGGTTTTGTCTCGTAAACCTTCTTCATTGGGTCCCAACGGTGCCGGGCCCTGAGGACGTCACGCTCCTGCGAGACGGTGAACTCCGCCAAGGGGTCTGGGATGCCCAGACTCGCGGTTTCCACGTCCTCCTTGGCCCATTTGGACCTCTTTCCGCCGTAACCACGGCTTCCAAGGTGGTGGCTCCCAATGATCCTCTCTTGAAGCCCCTTCATGTACTAGACTTTTTTTTGGCAGCTTCGGCCTCGCAAGCCTCCTTGAATATTTGAAACTGCTCTTCCGTGATTGTCGGATTATCCTTTACAATCTCGGAGTAGGGTTCCTTCTTGTCGATGATCTTTGCTTTCACTCGATTTTTCCAGGTGGCCAACGCAGCGTCGCTAAACTTGGTCATGGCGTGTTTGTTTATCTTCTTCCTTTGCGGGTCCTCATCTGGATCTTCATAATCCTTCTCATTTCGGCCCGGGAACAAGAATATCAGGTGAAACTTCTTTAGGAGGGAGCTCCTCATATTTTCTATCTTCTGTAGTTTCTCATCGTTGATGGTGGCGGTTGTCCGTACGATGCAGCCTATTTGATTGCCGTAGCATCAACGCGCTTGCTCGGGCGCCTTTGGCTCAAAATTGCCGTCGTCCACCTCCGTGACCACCAGTCTAGTAGTCCAGAGTTTGTTAGGAAGTCGTTGCCTCTTTGCTTTCGGTTCTACACCAGCTCCGCTCCCCGAGACAGCGCCAGTCTCAGTCTCAGCGCCGGTCTCGATGCTGGTCTAAGTCTGAGCGCCGGTCTCAGTCTCAGCACCGCTCTACGTGTAGGTCTCAGTCCCTGATGCTACCGGTGGGCCCAGCAACAACATCGATTGATCGTCGTCAAGGGTAAAAATTAAATACGCCGCCCGGTGAGCGTCGTCATAATCACCGTAACCACATCCTTCATCGTTGCTAGCCATGTTTCCTATGATCTAGTCAATTAATTCTAGACCTAATAAAATGAATAATGACATACAAAAGGCCTTTTGTTTTGCAGGAACGTTGACTCCTTCCTGGTGCGGCAAATCCCGGGCACTCGATATGTCCTAGTTTGTAGCACAAGTCATGCCGAAATTCACGGAAAATTTTGGCATGACCTTTGCTAAAAAGTGGACAAATCGAGAACCTGAAAATTTAGGAGCGGAAATGAATCGACATTCCGGCAAAACATATATAGGTCACTCAGCTTCATTGAAACAACAAAGCCACTTGGGCACAAACAACATGACCACTTCAATGAAAAGATATAATCAACAATAAAAGTCTAGGAAGGGATCATCTTTAAAATAAAATTGCCTAAATAATCTAGATAATTAACCTAATTAAACTAGTTAACCTGACTAGTTCTCTGTCAAAGCCCTAACTAAATTTTTGCACTAACCTAGGTAATTAACCTAATTAAACTAGTTAACCTAACTACTTCTCTTTCAAAGCCCTAACTAATTTTTGCCCTAACCTAGATAATTAACATAATTAAACTAGCTAACCTATGCATGATAGAGAGGGAGGAGGGGTGGGGGCTTACAGAGGATGGCTCCGGTGGTGGCGAGGGAGGCAGTGGTGGCGAGGAGGCGGGCGTCTCGGTGGCGAGGAGGCAGTTGTGGCAAGGAGGATCCGGTGGCGTCGGCAGCGGCTCGGTGGCGTTGATGAGGTCAGCAGCTCTGTGGCGTTAGAGGCGGCTCCGGTGGCGTCGACGGCGCACGACTCTGGTGGCTCCGGGGGCGTCGACGTCGGCAGGAGACGGCGGCAAAGTGGGGCGACGGCGAATCGGGGAGATGGCGGCGGGGTGGGTCGAGAGATTTGGGGGGCAAGTGGTGGCCGAGGGGAAACAGTTTTTTGGTTAAGTCAAAACTAGCGGTAGCGCGTTTCGCAGAACGCGCTATAGCTAAGGTAGCTATAGCGCGTTTTCCAAAACACGCTACTGCTATACCTATGTAATTTTCTCCCTTTTTTATTTCCTTTTATGTTTCTATAGTGGGGGTCCTGGAAACGCGCTGCAGCTACGTTAGCTATAGCGCCTCTTACTAACACACGCCTTCTGATTATGCCTTTCTCTGTTTTTTCGCTTTTCATTTATTTTGCTTTACATTTTATTTGTTTGTTTCTCCTTTTTCTGTTTCTTTCATTTTCATTTACTTTTCTATTTGTTTTCATTTTATTTTATTTCCATTAGCGATGGCGCTCTTACAGGAAGCAGCGCTACTCATGCCCTAGCAGTAGCGCGCTTCCTGCAAGACCACTACTGCTATGCGTAGCCCATCGTTCCACCAATGGGAATATTAGTAGTAGCGATTTTACGGCAACACGCGCTACTGCTACAATCGTATCTGCAGCGCGGTTTATTCTGAACCGCTACTGCTATCTAGCACTAGCGCCCTTTTTGACCCGCGTTGTTGCTAAATTTCTGTGTATAAGGTTAAAGTCTTCAATCTTGTATCTTCATAGTCCAACAGTCCGGCCAAAGGATATAGTCCGGCTATCCGGATACCCCCTAGAGGCCCATCCCGCCCGTCGCCGCTCCGCCTTTCTCCGGCGCGTGTCCAGGCCAGAGAGGCATGCAGCGCCACGTAGGCTGGCAGGCTGCTGAGTTGGCGTGGTGGTAGGGTCTTCATGAAGATCTGCATGCCACCACGCACGTGCTTGCTGAGTTGGCCTAGAGGCCACACGTCGCCACGCAGGTGTTCGCCTTGTTGGTGGGCTGGCAGCTGCATGGGAACGGTGGCGGAGCTTTGGCAGATGTGGGCCTAGCTGCGGCCCCGCGGATGTCTTCGGCAAGAGTCTTGCCGGGGCCCCGGCAAGGATCTTGCCGTGGCGTCGTGCTTGTCCCCGGCAAGGGGCTTGCCGGGGGTCTCGTGGGTATCCTTGGCAAGGATCTCGCCGAGGATCTTCGTCTTCTAGTTATTTATCTAGTCTTGTATGCTTCTGGTCTTCACAAAGATCTACATGCCACCATGGAGGCACCTCCCGAGCTTTGGTTCCAATGTGGTTGAGGGCGTCGAAACTCCCGGGCACGAGGGTGGCAACCCTGCTGGCGTTGGGCAAGTTGCCCCGGCAAGGCTCTTGCCGGGGCTGTGGAGGCTGCCCCAGCAAGGGCCTTGCCGGGGGAGTCAACCTCACCCTTCTGCTCTTTGTGTTTCTGGCTTGGCGTTGGTCTAGTCATCTTGTGCCTTTGATCCCTCTGCCCCGCCAAGCGTGGCTAGGGGCATGGGGCTGCGACTGCCCGCGCACAAGTAAAGGGGTGCAAAAAGGGACCCCTACTTTTGTACACCGACAGAGCCCCTGTGCACTGGGCCACATATAAGCTGGGCGTTATTGGGCCAGCCAGAGCGGTCTTGTGGTAGCGTCTGCAGTGGATTCTTTACCGTAGTAACTTCCTCGCCCGTCGCGCTTCCCCATGACCCGCGTTGAATGCGCGACGTGGGGGTCATGCATGGGGCAGTTGCTGCCCTCATGCATCACATCGTGGTTAATGGTAAAGAGGCGCCCCGCGCCTTCCCCACAAATAAAGAGGAAATTGCAGGCACGCTTCTCATTTACCCTCCGCGTCTCTTCAATCTCAGAACCGTTGTTCCTCTCTTCTTCCTCAAAACAAAAAAGCTCTCTTGCCTTTGCTCGCCGCCGCCGCCCCCATTGCTCTTGATTCTTCGCCCCCCTCCAGCTGCCATGGTGCCCAAAACCTGCAGGGGCAAGGGAGTGGCCAAGGATGCCGGGGGGGAGGAGGCGCCGGAGAGCGAGTTGGCGGCGCTTCGGACGCAGCACGCCTACTTCCCCTCTACGGTCAATGCCATCTATCTCAGGGACTACTTCAAGCCCTTGTGGGGGGGTGAAGACGACGGGGCATCCGACCACACACATCATCCCCGCCGATTTTACTGAGGCCAGCCCGAATCGGTATCCTTTCTTTGTTGATTACTTCTCCTGCGGGCGCTGCCCCCTTTCTCCGATTTCTTCAATGACATCATGCACACCTATGGCTTCCACCTTCTGGACTTCACCCCAAATGGGGTGGCGTGCATGGCCATTTTTGCCCATCTCTGTGAGGGCTTTGCCGGAGTGCATCCTAGCATGGCGCTCTTCTGCCACTACTTTTATCCTCGTATCCAAAAAGGAGGCGCCATCTCTGGCTGTATCGCATGGATCCCAAGGAGCCAAGAGAAGGGTACGTATCCGGAGGGCGCCCAGAAGGAGAGGTGGGAAGAGTGGCGGGGCCGGTGGTGCTGGATTAAAGAAGAAGATCCGCAGGAGTTCTGTCGGGTCCGTCAGGTGCCGCTGGTCCATAGAGATGACTGGGGCGACGTCGATGCCAATGATAAGAAGCTCACGGTTGCCACCACTAGGATCCATCTCCTAACCGTGGTCAGGCTCACCCTTGAAATGATTGGGCTAATTTCATCCGCCGCCGGATCACCCCATTGCATAACAAGGGGAGGCTGGCCTAGGATTACAGGAACGCGGGTGACATCATGAGGCTCCACCCTGGCTTGAACCACAACTTCATGGTGATTGGGCACGCCCACTTTTGCTAGAGGCTCTTCCAGCTCGACGTGGACCGCGACGGCAGGGTTGAGAGGACCGGTAAGGCCGCGAAGGCCGGCAAGGCCGTTAAGGGGCCCTTGTTTGGGTTGCCGGCAGGAGTGGTCCTGCTAAGCAACAATTCTCGCCAGACCGACATCATTGCTATGATGCCGGACTTCAATGTGCACGGCCTTGACCCGAGCTGGGTCGAGCCGGAGGCGGAGCGGGTGCAGTATTTTTTGATAGCTTGTCGGAGAAGTACATCCGTGACGAGCCGCTCCTCATCCGGGATACCACCAAGGAGGAGCTGGACTATATCGCTGCCAGGGCGGCGGAGGCGGCACTTGCCCGGGAGGCCGACGCGGCTGCGGTGGATAAGGAGCTCGCCGGATGGGTGGAGTCTACCGGGGAGGCCAGCAGTGTCGGTGTCGGGGCTTCTCTTGTCGAAGACGTGCTCGAAGAGTCGACCGAGGAGGAGGCCGAGGCCGACGACCCTCCGACAATAGGGAAAAGACGCGTCTGTCTTGCGGGCTGGCTCGGCGAACGATTCAGCCAGCGAGGCAGCGCCTTGCAACAGTCCAGAGCGATCATGCGCCCGGACGAGGGCAGCGGTGAAGAAGGCGGTGAAAGCCGCGGTGGCGAAGAAGACGGCAATTGCTTCCTCCTCGTCCAAGCGGTAACGGACCCCATCCCCTTCCCCTTCGGACCATACCTTGGAAGCCGAGTTTGACCTCGAATCTTTTAGCCTGACAAAGAAGAGGAAGCTAGTAGAGGAGGAGGTGGAGGAAGAGTAAGTATCTCGCCCCCCCACCCCCACATTATCTCCTGACTTTATTCCTGTGTCATCCTTCTTTGATTTGATGTTGTCTTCGCAGGGACGTGGAGACGCTGGCGCAGAGGGTGGCAAACATGGCTAAGGCCTCGACGGGCGACAAGCCCCCGGCGGGTACTTCGGGTACACCACTGGTGGTGGAGAGCAGCCCGGATAGCAGCCCCCGTCGCAGCCCCCGCCTCAGCCCCCGGCGTAAGCTCACCAATCACTCCTCCACTGATGAACACTACGGTGCGAATCCTCGATGCTGACCTTGCCGGGCTTGTAGGAGAAGAGCGGCGGCAGGAGGAGCCGCTAAGGGCCACCCCCAACACGCCGCCCCCCTCGACTACACCGCCCCGAGGGGTGTCCCCGGCAAGGGCATCCACCACCGAGCCCACGCATATGGAGGAGGAGGAGACGAACTTGGGTGCCGATGGTTCTACCCCGGCAATGAATGTTGGCGGGGAGGGCGCCACTTCTTCCCAGCTCGGTGCTGGTATGTTCGCTTGCTTCCCGTCCCTGTTCTTTCTTCTTCTCTCTTTTTTTTGAACTTTGATCTCCGCTCTGCCTCATTCTCCTTCCTAGCATCTAGTCACTTCCTCGGCGGACCAGGAGAACATCGATACCGTCATCGAGAAGGTTGCCAGGGATGCCGAGGCCAAGGCGGCCAAGATCGCCGCCGAGGAGGCCGCCAAGACTGCCGCCAAAGAGGTCGCCAAGGGGCCTGCCGGGGAGGTCGGTAGGGCCGCTGCCGAGGAGGCCATCAAGGCCACTGCCGAGGAGGCCGACACGGGGCCTGCCGGGGAGGGGGTGGTTGACGACCAACCTTCCTCCTCCGCTGCCTCTGGCTCAGGTAAGTACCTGAAGGTGAGTGATGACCTGTTCGTCCACCTCCCAGGGAAGGCGAGCACCAGGGCGCCCACCGAGGGGGAGGTGTTCGATGATGAGGTGCTCGCTGCCGCCGGGCTTGAGGTTGTTGACGAACCGAGCGTCGGTGGCGGCGGTTCCCAAGAGGAGCAGCTCCTTCGGGCCATGAGCGCCAACTTCCAGAAGCTCCAGGCGCTTCACCGTGCCCGCCTGGACAAGGCAAAGTCCAGGATGGCGGCGGTGGACAAGGCGAAGGTGGATCTCGCGGGGCGCGTCACCGAGACGCAGGCCTGGTTCCGCCAGGCCCATGAGGAACTGAAAGTTGCCCAGGATCTGTTGGCTGAGCGCAAACAGGAGCTTATCCTGCTGCAGGCCGATGTCGAGAAAACCCAGGAGGCGGCGAAGGAACAGGCCGCCAAGGACGAGGCCGCTCGGCACCAGCACGAGGTCGAGCTGAACTCCCAGGAGGAGGACCTTGCCGCTCGTGGGGAGGCACTCGCCGCCACCCTCCACGGAAAGGACGAGGAGGTCAAGAAGCTTGCCGTGCAGTGGACCCTGGAGCTAGAGCAGAGGCACAGGGAGGCACTCAATGCTCAGGCCTAGGTCCATGCCGGCAAGGTGAAGGAGCTGGAGGTGGAGTGGGATGGGCTGAAGGAACAGGTCCTGGGGCTCGCGAAGGAGAAGGACATGCTCAACGTCGCTTTGGCGGAGGCGCAGGTGATACGTCTCCAATGTATCTATAATTCTTGATTGCTCCATGCTATATTATCTACTGTTTGGGACCATATTGGGCTTTATTTTCCACTTTTATATTACTTTTGGGACTAACCGATTAACTGCAGGCCCAGCCCAATTGCTGTTTTTTTTGCCTATTTCAGTGTTTCGAAGAAAGGATTATCAAACGGAGTCCAAACGGAATGAAACCTTCGGGAACGTGATTTTCTCAACAAATATGATCCAGGAGACTTGGACCCTCCGTCAAGAAATGAGGGAGGTGGCCACAAGGGTGGAGGGCGCGCCCCCTGCCTCGTGGGCCCCCCTTTGCTCCACCGATGTACTCCTTCCTCCTATATATACCTATTCGATGTAATCTTCTTTTTGCGGTGTGTTTGTTGAGACCGATGAATTGTGGGTTCATGATCAAGTTTATATATGAACAATATTTGAATCTTCTCTGAATTCTTTTATGTATGATTGGTTATCTTTGCAAGTCTCTTCGAATTATCAGTTTGGTTTGGCCTACTAGATTGGTTTTTCTTGCAATGGGAGAAGTGCTTAGCTTTGGGTTCAATCTTGCGGTGTCCTTACCCGGTGAGAGAAGGGGCAGCAAGGCACGTATTGTATTGTTTCCATCGAGGATAACAAGATGGGGTTTATATCATATTGCATGAATTTATTCCTCTACATCATGTCATCTTGCTTAAGGCGTTACTCTGTTTTCATTAACTTAATACTCTAGATGCATGCTGGATAGCGGTCGATGAGTGGAGTAATAGTAGTAGATGTAGACAGGAGTTGGTCTACTTGTCTCGGACGTGATGCCTATATATATGATCATACCTAGATATTCTCATAACTATGCTCAATTCTTTCGAATGCTCAACAGTAATTTGTTCAACCACCGTAGAATACTTAAGCTCTTGAGAGAAGGCACTAGTGAAATATATGGCCCCCGGGTCTATTCTCATCATATCAATCTTCAATCACTTTATTATTGCTTTGCTTTTTTACTTTGCCTTTTATTTTACCTTGCATCTTTATATCAAAAATACCAAAATATTATCTATCATCTCTATCGATCTCACTCGTAAGTGACCGTGAAGGGATTGACAACCCCTAATCGCGTTGGTTGCATTGAGCTATTTGTTTTGTGTAGGTACGAGGGACTCGCGTAGCCTCCTCTTGTATTGATACCTTGGTTCTTAAAAGCGAGGGAAATACTTACCCTACTCTTTGCATCACCCTTTCCTCTTCAAGGAAATCCAACGCGATGACCAAGAGGTAGCAGCAAATTTACGGCGCCGTTGCCGGGAGTCTACGCAAAAGTGAACATACCAAGTACCCATCACAATCCCTTATCTCTCGCACTACATTATTTGCCTTTTGCCTCTCGTTTTCCTCTCCCCCACTTCACCCTTGCCGTTTTATTCGCCCTCTCTTTTCCGTTCGCCTTTATGTCTTTCTTGGCTCGTTTTCTCGCTTGGTTGAAATATTTGAGTATTTATTCCTAAACAAAGAAGCTAATATCTATGGATCCTCATCAGCTTGCCAATCTTTTTAAGAGATCCAATTATGATGAACCAATTCCTAGTAATTTGGATGCACTAGATTATCTTTATAAGCTTTTGCCTGAGATCCGTAAATCTAAAAATTGTGATGAAGTGCTTCATGATAGATCTTTGAATAAAAATCATGATTGAAATGATTTTATTATAAATTCTATTGATGTAAATTATGCTAATAATATGCAAAACCCTAAGCTTGGGGATGCTAGTTTTGCTATGTCCAATAATCATGATTGGGGTGATTCTTCTTATGATCTTGAAAGTTTACTTAAGCCCCATGATGAATATGAGATTGATAATATTGTTTGCAATAATATTGAAAGTGGGTTTGGAAGAGTGTCAACTTTAGATCCCACATATTTGGAGAATATTCAATCTTATGAAATTTTTGAAAAAAGTGGGCTTGGAGAAATCATGACTTTAGTTAATGATAATCCCACTATTTTGGAAGAGTGTCAACTTCGCATGCATGTGGATCGTGTTGAGAATATGTTATGTGATAGCTATATTGTTGAATTTTCTTATGATCCTACATGTAATTATTATGAGATAGGAAAATATGGTTATAGAAATTTTCATGTTACTAAATTACCTCTCGTTATGTTGAGATTGATATTGTTCCTTTCCGCTTCCTTGCATATGCTAGTTTTTGCTTGCTATGATAATTTGTTTTTCTATAAAATGCTTATGCATAGGAAGTATGTTAGACTTAGATGTGTTTGTCACGCGTTTTATGATGCTCTCTTTGTGCTTCATTTCTTGTCTTTCATGTGAGCATCATCAAAATTATAAATGCCTAGCTAAAAAGGCTTTAAAGAAAAGCGCTTGTTGGGAGACAACCCAATATTTTTCCTTTCTGCTTAGTAATAAATAATCCATCTAACTTCTGTTTAGATGAGGTTTTATGTTTTAATTAGTGTTTGTGCCAAGTTAAACCTATAGGATCTTCTTGGATGATAGTTATTTGATCTTGTTGTAATTTCCAGAAACTTTCTGTTCACGAAAACAATTGTTAAAAATCACCAGAATGTGATAAAATAGTGATTTAAATTGCTGCTGATCAATAAACAAATTGCCTAGGTCTTCCTATTTTGGCTGATTTTTTGGAGTTCCAGAAGTTTGCGTTAGTTACAGACTACTACAGACTGTTCTGTTTTTGACAGATTCTTTTTTCGTGTGGTGTTTGCTTATTTTGATGAATCTATGGCTAGTAAAATAGTTTATAATCCATAGAGAAGTTGGAATACAGTAGGTTTAACAACAATATAAATAAAGAATGGGTTCACTACAGTACCTTGAAGTGGTCTTTTGTTTTCTTTCGCTAACTGAGCTCACGAGATTTCTGTTAAGTTTTGTGTTGTGAAGTTTTCAAGTTTTGGGTGAAATCTTTTGATGGATTATGGAACAAGGAGTGGCAAGAGCCTAAGCTTGGGGATGCCCATGGCACCCCAAGATAATCCAAGGACACCAAAAGTCAAAGCTTGGGGATGCCGGAAGGCATCCCTCTTTAAATCTACTTCCATCGGTAACTTTATTTGGAGCTATATTTTTATTCACCACATGATATGTGTTTTGCTTGGAGCGTCTTGTATGATTTGAGTCTTTGCTTTTTAGTTTACCACAATCATATTTGCTGTACACACCTTTTGAGAGAGCCATACATGAATTGGAATTTGTTAGAATATTCTATGTGCTTCACTTATATCTTTTGAGCTATATAGTTTTGCTCTAGTGCTTCACTTATATCTTTTAGAGCACGGTGGTGGATTTGTTTTATAGAAACTATTGATATCTCATGCTTCACTTAGAATATTTTGAGAGTCTTAAATAACATGGTAATTTGCTTAATAATAATAATATGCTTGGTATTCAAGATTTGTAGAACTTTCTTTTGAGTGCGTTGAATACTAAGAAAAGTTTGATGCTTGATAATTGTTTTGAGATATGGAGGTGATAATATCAAAGTCGTGCTAGTTGAGTAGTTGTGAATTTGAGAAATGCCTGTATTGAAGTTTGCAACTCCCGTAGCATGCACGTATGGTAAACATTATGTAACAAATTTGAAACATGAGGTGTTATTTGATTGTCCTCCTTATGAGTGGCGGTCGGGGAATGAGCGATGGTCTTTTCCTACCAATCTATCCCCACAGGAGCATGCGCGTAGTGCTTTGGTTTTTGATGGCTTGTAGATTTTTGCAATAAGTATATGAGTTCTTTATAACTAATGTTGAGTCTATGGATTATACGCACTCTCACCCTTCCATCATTGCTAGCCTCTTGATGCCGT
Source organism: Aegilops bicornis (assembly GCA_021605145.1). Taxonomy (NCBI): domain Eukaryota; kingdom Viridiplantae; phylum Streptophyta; class Magnoliopsida; order Poales; family Poaceae; genus Aegilops; species Aegilops bicornis. The sequence goes on along the minus strand of CM038671.1, from coordinate 449,019,067 downwards.
GCATTGCCCTTTCTCACATTGAGAGTTGGTGCAAACTTAGCGGTGCATCCAAACCCCGTGATATGATACGCGCTTTCACACATAAACCTCCTTATATCTTCCTCAAAACAGCCACCATACCTACCTATTATGGCAATTCCATAGCCATTCCGAGATATATTGCCATTCAACTTTCCACCATTCCGTTCATCATGACACATTCATCATTGTCATATTGCGTAGCATGATCATGTAGTTGACATAGTATTTGTGGCAAAGCCACCGTTCATAATTCTTTCATATATGTCACTCTTGGTTCATTGCATATCCCGGTACACCGCTGGAGGCATTCATATAGAGTCATACTTTGTTCTAGTATCGAGTTGTAATCATTGAGTTGTAAATAAATAGAAGTGTGATGATCATCATTCAATAGAGCATTGCCCCAATAAAAAAAAGAGAAAGGCCAAAGAAAAAAAGAAGGCCCAAAAAAAAGGGACAATGCTAATATCTTTTTTTCCACACTTGTGCTTCAAAGTAGCACCATAATCTTCATGATAGAGAGTCTCTTGTTTTGTCATTTTCATATACTAGTGGGAATCTTTCATTATAGAAGTTGGCTTGTATATTCCAACAATGAGCTTCCTCAAATGCCCTAGGTCTTCGTGAGCAAGCAAGTTGGATGCACACCCACTTAGTTTCTTTTGTTGAGCTTTCATACATTTATAGCTCTAGTGCATCCGTTGCATGGCAATCCCTACTCCTTGCATTAACATCAATCGATGGGCATCTCCATAGCCTATTGATTAGCCTCGTTGATGTGAGATCTTATCCTTTTTTATCTTCTCCACATAACCCCCATCATCATATTCTATTCCACCCATAGTGCTATATCCATGGCTCACGCTCATGTATTGCGTGAAGGTTTATAAAGTTTGAGATTATTAAAGTACGTAACAATTGTTTGGCTTGTCATCGGAGTTGTGCATGATGAGAGCATTCTTGTGTGACAAAAATGGAGCATGACTAAACTATATGATTTTGTAAGGATGAACTTTCTTTGGCCATGTTATTTTGAGAAGACATAATTGCTTAGTTAGTATGCTTGAAGTATTATTATTTTTATGTCAAAATGAACTTTTGTCTTGAATCTTTCGGATCTGAATATTCATGCCACAATTAAGAAGAGTTACATTGAAATTATGCAAAGTAGCACTCTGCATCATTTTTTTATCATTTACCTACTCGAGGACGAGCAGGAATTAAGCTTGGGGATGCCTGATACATCTCCAACGTATCTATAATTTTTGATTGCTCCATGCTATATTATGTACTGTTTTGGACCATATTGGGCTTTATTTTCCACTTTTATATTACTTTTGGGACTAACCTATTAACCGGAGGCCCAAATTCTTGTTTTTTTTGCCTATTTCGGTGTTTCAAGAAAGCGGAATATCAAACGAGTCCAAAGCGGAATGAAACCTTCGAACGTGATTTTCTCAACAAATATGATCCAGAGACTTGGACCCTCCGTCAAGAAATGAGGGAGGTGGCCACGAGGTGGAGGGCGCGCTTCTAGGGCGCGCCCCTGCCTCGTGGGCCCCCCTTTGCTCCACCGATGTACTCCTTCCTCCTATATATACCTACGTACCCCCAAACGATCAGATACATAGCCAAAAATCTAATTCCACCGCCGCAACCTTCTGTATCCACGAGATCCCATCTTGGGGCCTGCTACCTCTTGAGCACTGCGTTGGATTTCCCCGAAGAGGAGAGGATGATGCAGCAAAGTAGCGTAAGTATTTCCCTCAGTTTTCTCTACTCCTATAAAAAGCTGAGTTGGTGATGATGGTGTGCCTGCCGTCTATCAATCTCGACCTTCTGATCCGCATCTAACGCATCTGATACGAGCTCTGGCACTTTTGCACAAAGACCCCCGCCACTCTCTATGTATTCTTTTCAGAAAACCCCTTCATCTCTCTATTCCAGACCAATCCAGATCCATCCCGTGCCACTTTCCTCCAGCCAGCAATGGAGTTCCGATCTCATGCGCTGGCCGCTGCCGGCGCCTTCCGCCCCCAATGCTTCGGGTGCCTTCTGCCGCCGCAGCCACCACCACCACGACCTCGTCTCCTCTGCCCCCTTTCCCGTCTCTCCCAGCCGTCTTCTCCGGCCACCTCCCGCATCTCCTTGGACGCCGACCGCTGCAAGTACGCCGCGGGGTACGCGCTGCACATCCTCGCCGGCGGCGGCGCCACATGCTACTCACTCTTCTCCATCGACACGCTCCACGGCCACCCCCTTCAGGTACGCGCTGCTCCCTGAGGACATCCACACCGTCTGCACGAAGCTGGGGTTCAGATCGCCTCATCGTCGCCGCCGGCCATTAATCAGTTCGTAGGATGTATTTCACGCCCGTCGTTCCTCGCACTTACTTAGCCTGATCTATCAAATCGCAGTATTAGCGCTTTCTGTGGTCTCACATCGCAGTTTTCTCTGCCCAAACTGCAGGAGGCATGAAGAGATTGGCTATAGACCAGGCAGGAGAATAGGGGATAGGAAAACGCAGAAAATTGCCAGGCAATATATGTTCTCTTGCACCTTTGAATCCTGATTTGGATTATCCTACATATTTGAATATTTTTATCGTACCAATTAGCTTGTTATTTTTTCGTGAGTATAATGATATGCCTGATGCCCAAGGCTGTGCTTTTCCTCCTCATAGTCCAAGTTACTCGAAAATAGATATCATAGCCCTGGATTTGATTGCAGTAGAAGTATCATAGATTCATCTCCACATATACCCCATCTGTGGGTGTCAAGCCAATCACCCTGATTCTTATATGCTAGCCTGAGTTGTGAATCGTTGTCTCCTTAGGACTATTAACCTAGAAATTCTCAAAATAAAGCAAAACATCAAGCCCTTGATCATGTGGACCCTTACTTCAAAAAGCATGGATGTGATCTAATATAAGCTTATTCTTTGATTTTCCATCGATATTCCTCACGATGTGCATAGATGAAGGATGTTGGGCCATTCATATGCCTTCTTCAGCGCGCCGTCATCCTCTACTCCTCTAGCCAACATCGATGGCATTTCGGCAGTGAGGAGAAAGTATCGTGCCACATATATGCTGCTTGATTCCCTGGATACGGGATCTCCTTGGGAAAAAGTAGGTGAATGATTTTCAAAGGTGCAGATTAATAGGGCATGATAACCCTGTTTTTATTCTTCGGTTTATTTTGATCCCAGGCACTAGAAGGATTTTCTTTTTGGCTGTTACGCTGCTCTGCTAGGCATTAGAAGGATTTCATTTTTTATTGGTACGCCTGCTCTGCACCATTATCTAAATAAAATCCTAAGAAGAGTATGTCTGTAGCTAGCTTTCACTTGCTTCTGTTTTGGGAAATGTAGCAACAATACAACATGTGCTCCTATGTCCTGCATATGAACGTGAGAAGAAACTGAGGCACGCCCTACTGTATTAATACCGGTGACCCATGTTCAGCTAATTGTTTTACACACTTTTGTATGGGCACTGTTTAATATCGTATTAGATTTATCATTCCCATAAAAATAATAATATAGGGTATATGATTGTCCAGTAAAATAGAGTAGGCCAATCTATAGGCTGAAGTAAGTTAGTTTTGTTTTATTCACAGGAATGCATGTGTTTTCTCACTCACTAATTATATGGGGTTTTCACACATACAAGTGATGCATTTAACAGATTTTGAGAGGAAATATGTTGTTTTTTATTGTGTTTTTTCATAGAAATAAAAGTCGGTTTTCAGAGGGACGTTGGTTTCAGCCTTGGCCTTCTAAAGTTGAAAGATCACGCTGTTTTAATTACTTTTGGAGGATTCTGTCATTTTGAGAAAGTCAATATCTCAGCAGCAAGCTGGCAGCTTGGCCAATGATGTTGGACGAACCAATTCTTTTAGACTCAAATTCTTGGATTGGTGTTGTATATTCTGAATTTCTTTTGTGAACAAAAATGAGGAGTGGGAGAGGATCTGCAATTGTAAAATTTACTTGTTTTCATTGGAATTGTCTACTAATTATGAAATGATATTTATTTCTTCTGGATTCGGTATACTATTCTTGGACTCGTGAGATTGTTGTTTTATTTCAATGTTGGACGTGGTTATGACAAAAAATGCAGGTTGTAGCTGATGGATACTGTAGCACGCTGGTATAGTGTCAGGTCCTGACGATCATGAGTGTGTTGGATGCCTGGGGCCTGGCTCGTTGCGTGCAGTGACCCAGTGGTCGACGTGGGTGAGGACCTGTAGACCGGGCACAACGGTGAGGATGAACGAGAACGTGCTGACGCCTGTGCGCGCCACCACGCCCACCGCCAGCTCCGGCTGCGGGCTTCAGCAGCACATCATCCCGCTGCTTGAGGTCAGAATTCTCGTCTGCGGTGGCGAGGCAGAGACGGCGCTCCAGGGTAGGGGCTTGGACGCCGAGGCCGAGGGAGGGGATGGCGAGGAGCTTGGAGACGAGTTGGTTGACGTGCTGGCCTGGGAGCTCCAGTCGGCGGCGTCAAAGGCGCTGATGTCGCCGATGGGGATGGACGGTGGGCCTGGTCATACGGCCGATTATGTTATAACAGTTCATTAGAGTAACCAAACAAATTCTGTTTTTTCTCCATTCCCTTTACAGTAACTGTATAACTCGATTGTGTTTGCGTTTGCGTTAAGTTCCTTGCACCGAACACCTACTAGGTGTATACGCGAGCAGCAATTACAAAACAGTAGATGATGTGCAATTAGCAGTTTATTATGCCTTAAAAGACAACATATTTGTGTTCCATGATACAAGTATTTGTTTGTGCTTCTTCCATAGCAGACTTCTCAAGCCAAACTGATTTCATTTGTTTGTGTATGGAAGTGCAAGTTAGTGCAAATGTTTACTAATTATACAGTTCAAAATTAGGATTTGCACATGCTTTACTAGCAAGTTGGTAAGAAATATGATTTATTCAACTCATTGCACCTAGGACTCTTGCTACATAAAGCTTCGATGGTCATCGGTTGTCGATTGTGGTTACTACTCAGGTCATGGGTCGTGGAGTGTGACAAATTGAGTTATTTTTTTAAGTGTTTATTCAAACTATTGATTGTTAAAGTTCAAAAGTAGACAAGTATTCTGTAGCATGATGCAACATTTGATATGGTGGTAAAATTGGGCAGAAGGATTTTCTATGATCGCATTATGGGATAGAGCGAGGAATAATAAAGTACAAGAAGTCCTCCTGCAAGGTGAATATGGAGAAGAAATCGTTTGGCTCGGTACATTATTTATTGTTTTGTAGTAATGTACTTGCTCTTACTATAAGTTTTTAAGTAAATAATGTTCCATGTGGTCTTTTGTGATTCCGTTGCGTAGCACGGGCATCTTACTAGTTGAGAACCAAGGTATCAATCCAGTAGGAGGCCACGCGCGAGTCCCTCGTACCTACACAAAACGATAGCTCAACGCAACCAACGCGTTTAGGGGTTGTCAATCCCTTCACGGTCACTTACGAGAGTGAGATCTGATAGAGATGATAGATAATATTTTTGGTATTTTTGATATAACGATGCAAAGTAAAATAAAAGACAAAAGTATAAGCAAAGCAATAATAAAGTGATTGGAGATTGATATGATGAGAATAGACCCGGGGGCCATAGGTTTCACTAGTGGCTTCTCTCAAGAGCATAAGTATTTCTATGGTGGGTGAACAAATTCTTGTTGAGCAATTGATGAGAATTGAGCATAGTTATGAGAATGTCTAGGTATGATCATGTATATAAGCATCACGTCCGAGACAAGTAGACTGACTCACTTTGCATCTACTACTATTATTCCACTCATCGATCGCTATCCAAAGATGCATCTAGAGTATTAAGCTAATGAAAACAGAGTAACGCCTTAAGCAAGATGACATGATGTAGAGGAATAAATTCATGCAATATGATATAAATCCCATCTTGTTACGTAAGGACACCGCAAGATTGAACCCAAAGCTAAGCACTTCTCCCATTGCAAGAAAAACCAATCTAGTAGGCCAAACCAAACTGATAATTCGAAGAGGCTTGCAAAGATAACCAATCATACATAAAAGAATTCAGAAAAGATTCAAATATTGTTCATAGATAAACTTGATCATAAACCCACAATTCATCGGTCTCAACAAACATACCGCAAAAAGAAGATTACATCGAATAGATCTCCATGAGAGAGGGGGAGAACATTGTATTGAGATCCAAAAAGAGAGAAGAATCCATCTAGCTACTAACTATGTACCCGAAGGTCTGAGGTAAACTACTCACACTTCATCGGAGGGGCTATGGTGATGATGTAGAAGCCCTCCGTGATCGATTCCCCTTCCGGCGGATCTCCGGAACAGGCCCCAAGATGGGATCTCGTGGATACAGAAAGTTGCGGTGGTGGAATTAGGTTTTTTGGCTCCGTCTTTGATCGTTTGGGGGTACGTAGGTATATATAGGAGGAAGGAGTACGTCGGTGGAGCTCCGAGGGGCCCACGAGGCAGGGGGCGCGCCCTAGGGGGGGGGGCGCCCTCCACCCTCGTGATCGCCTCGTGGCTTTCTTGACGGAGGGTCCAAGTCTCCTGGGTCTTATCTGATGAGCAAATCACGTTCCCGAAGGTTTCATTCCATTTGGACTCCGTTTGATATTCCATTTCTTCGAAACACTGAAATAGGCAAAAAACATGAATTCTGGGTTGGGCCTCCGATTAATAGGTTAGTCCCAAAAGTAATATAAAAGTGGAAAATAAAGCCCAATATGGTCCAAAACAGTAGATAGTATAGCATGGAGCAATAAAAAATTATAGATACATTGGAGACGTATCAGGCATCCCCAAGCTTAATTCCTGCTCGTCCTCAAGTAGGTAAATGATAAAAAGAGAATTTTTGATGCGTAGTGCTACTTGGCATAATTTCAATGTAAATCCTCTTAATTGTGGTATGAATATTCAGATCCGTAAGATACAAGACAAAAGTTCATATTGACATAAAAATAATAATACTTCAAGCATACTAACAAAGCAATTATGTCTTCTCAAAATAACATGGCGAAAGAAAGTTATCCCTAGAAAATCATATAGTCTGGCTATGCTCTATCTTCACCACACAAGGTATTTAAATCATGCACAACCCCGATGACAAGCCAAGCAATTGTTTCATACTTCAACATTTTCAAAACTTTTTCAATCTTCACGCAATACATGAGCGTGAGCCATGGATATAGCACTATATGTGGAATAGAATGGTGGTTGTGGAGAAGACAAAAAGAGGGGAAGATAGTCTCACATCAACTAGGCGTATCAACGGGCTATGGAGTTGCCCATCAATATATATCAATGTGAGTGAGTAGGGATTGCCATGCAACGGATGCACTAGAGCTATAAATATATGAAAGCTCATCAAAAGAAACTAAGTGGGTGTGCATCCAACTCGCTTGCTCACGAAGACCTAGGGCAATTTGAGGAAGCCCATCATTGGAATATACAAGCCAAGTTCTATAATGAAAAATTCCCACTAGTATATAAAAGTGACAAAATGAGAGACTTTCTATCATGAAGATCATGGTGATACTTTGAAGCACAAGTGTGGTAAAAGGATAGTAACATTGTCCCTTCTCTCTTTTTCTCTCATTTTTTTATTTGGGCCTTTTCCCCTTTTTTGTGGCCTCTTTTCTTTTCTTTTTTTTTTATTTTTTGTCCGGAGTCTCATCCCGACTTATGGGGGAATCATAGTCTCCATCATCCTTTCCTCACTTGGGACAATGCTCTAAAAAATGATGATCATCACACTTTTATTTTTCTTACAACTCAACAATTACAACTCAATACTTAGAAAAAAATATGACTCTATGTGAATGTCTCCGGCGGTGTACCGGGTTATGCAATGAATCAAGAGCGGCATGTATGAAAGAATTATGAACGGGGGCTTTGCCACAAATACGATGTCAACTACATGATCATGCTAGCAATATGACAATGATGGAGCGTGTCATAATAAACGGAACGATGGAAAGTTGCATGGCAATATATCTCGAAATGGCTATGGAAATGCCATGATAGGTAGGTATGGTGGCTATTTTGAGGAAGGTATATGGTGGGTGTATGATACCGGCGAAAGGTGTGCGGTATTAGAGAGGCTAGCAATGGTGGAAGGATGGGAAAAAGTGCGTATAATCCATGGACTCAACATTAGTCATAAAGAACTCATATACTTATTGCAAAAATCTAGAAGTTATCAAAGCAAAGTATTACGCGCATGCTCCTAGGGGGATAGATTGGTAGGAAAAGTCCATCGCTCGTCCCCGACCGCCACTCATAAGGAAGACAATCAATAAATAAATCATGCTCCGACTTCATCACATAACGGTTCACCATACGTGCATGCTACGGGAATCACAAACTTTAACACAAGTATCTTTCAAATTCACAACTACTCAACTAGCATGACTCTAATATCACCATCCTCATATCTCAAAACAATTATCAAGCATCAAACTTTCTTAGTATTTAACGCACTCAAAAGAAAGTCTTACAAATCTTGAATACCAAGCATATTAAGATTTTTAAGAAAATTACCATGCTATTTAAGACTCTCAAAATAATCTAAGTGAAGCATGAGAGATCAATAGTTTCTATAAAGCAAATCCACCACCGTGCTCTAAAAGATCTAAGTGAAGCACTAGAGCAAAACTATAAAGCTCAAAGAAATAAGTGAAGCACATAGAGTATTCTATCAAATTCCAATTCATGTATGGCTCTCTCAAAAAGGTGTGTACAGCAAGGATGATCGTGGTAAACTAAAAAGCAAAGACTCAAATCATACAAGACGCTCCAAGCAAAACACATATCATGTGGTGAATAAAAATATAGCTCCAAGTAAAATTACCGATGAAAGTAGACGAAAGAGGGGATGCCTTCCGGGGCATCCCCAACCTTTGACTTTTTGGTGTCCTTTGATTATCTTGGGGGTGCCATGGGCATCCCCAAGCTTAGGCTCTTGCCACTCCTTGTTCCATAATCCATCAAAAGATTTCACCCAAAACTTGAAAACTTCACAACACAAAACTCAACAGAAATCTCGTGAGCTCCATTAGCGAAAGAAAACAAAAGACCACTTCAAGCTACTGTAATGAACTAATTATTTATTTATATTGGTGTTAAATCTACTGTATTCCAACTTCTCTATGGATTATAAACTATTTTACTAGCCATAGATTCATCAAAATAAGCAAACAACACACGAAAAACAGAATCTGCCAAAAACAGAACAGTCTGTTGTAATCTGTAACTAACGCAAACTTCTGTAACTCCAAAACATAAGACAAAATAAGAAGACCTAGGAAATTTGTTTATTGATCAGAAGCAGTTGGAGTCACTATTTTATCGCATTCTGGTGAATTTTAATAATTGTTTTCGTGAACCGAAAGTTTCTGGAAATTACAGCAAGATCAAATAACTATCATCCAAAAAGATCCTATAGGTTTAACTTGGCACAAACACTAATTAAAAGATAAACCACATATAAACAGAAGGTAGATGGATTATTTATTCCTAAACAGAAACGAAAACAAAAAACTAAAAATAAAATTGGGTTGCCTCCCAACAAGCGCTATCGTTTAACGCCCCTAGCTAGGCATTGAGATTTCGATGATGCTCACATGAAAGACAAGAATTGAAGCGCAAAGAGAGCATCATGAAACACGTGACAAACACATCTAAGTCTAACATACTTCCTATGCATAGGCATCTTATAGGAAAACAAATCATAGCAAGAAGAAACTAGCGTATGCAAGGAAGCGGAAAGAAACAATAGCAATCTCAACATAACGAGAGGTAATTTATTATCATGAAAATTTCTACGACCATAATTTCCTCTCTCATAATAATTACATGTGGGTTCTAAAGTTGACACTCTTCCAAACCCACTTTCAATATTATTGCAAACAATATTATCAATCTCATATTCATCATGGGGATTAAATAAATTTTCAAGATCATAAGAAGAATCACCCCAATCATGATCATTGCAACAAGTAGTAGACATAGCAAAAACTAGCATCCCCAAGCTTAGGGTTTTGCATATTATTAGCACAATTGACATCAAGAGAATTTATAGTAAAATCATTGCAATCATGCTTTTTATTCAAGGAGCTATCAAGTATGGGTGCAATATAGCGATCTCATGTTTAACATAAGGAACTATAGCAAATTCATCTTCATAAATATTGGCATCATGGCCACAAGAAGCATCATGTTCATCAAGGGATATTTCAATCAAATCATCGGAATCATCAGTATCTATAGATTCATGCATATCATTATTTTCTTCCAAAGCAACGGTCATTCTTTCAATAAATTCTTGGACATACACATTATGAGCAAGGTTTTCATTGCAATATTTAAGTATGACGGAATTTTTAGATTTGTTGAGAGTAAAATCATACTTTTCAATCAAAGAAGCAACTTCATGAGCACCCTTAAAAACGATAAATTCTTCAATTTGTTCGATATCATAGTAACTATAAACACCTTTTGCATAAGAAGATAAGATTTCATTATCATTGAACTCACATAGGTAGGGAAGGTGTTTTTTAGGGTTCTTAGAGCAACAAGTAAAATCACACATTTCACAAAGATTCCTAACATAGCATAGCAAACATTAATATGATACCATAAGAGCTTCCCTTTTTCAGACAAACGATGATGCACAAAATGAGCATGCTCATCTAAAGATTTCCCATCAACTAGGCTAGTTGTGGTTTCAACACGAGCGCATAAGGATCGAAGATGATCCAAGTAGAACACTTTAAGTGGATCCATATCAATAGATTTTTAGCAAGCGAGGATGCAAGCATATAGAAGGCACAAGGAAACACAAACAAAGATACATACGGGAAGAAGGCGAACGAAAAAGAGAGGGCGAATAAAACGGCAAGGGTGAAGTGGGGGAGAGGAAAACGAGAGGAAAATGGCAAATAATGTAGTGCGGGAGATAGGGATTGTGATGGGTACTTGGTATGTTGACTTTTGCATAGACTCCCTGGCAACGGCGCCAGAAATGGATCGTTGTCGGGAGTCAAATCTTGACTAGACTTCGCGTAAGCCTCCCCGGCAACGGAGCCAGAAATTCTTCTTGCTACCTCTTGAGCACTGCGTTGGATTTACCCGAAGAGGAGAGGATGATGCAGCAAAGTAGCGTAAGTATTTCTCTCAGTTTTTGAGAACCAAGGTATCAATCCAGTAGGAGGCCACGAGCGAGTCCCTCGTACCTACACAAAACGATACCTCAACGCAACCAACGCGATTAGGGGTTGTCAATCCCTTCACGGTCACTTACGAGAGTGAGATCTGATAGAGATGATAGATAATATTTTTGGTATTTTTGATATAAAGATGCAAAGTAAAATAAAAGGCAAAAGTATAAGCAAAGCAATAATAAAGTGATTGGAGATTGATATGATGAGAATAGACCCGGGGGCCATAGGTTTTACTAGTGGCTTCTCTCAAGAGCATAAGTATTTCTACGGTGGGTGAACAAATTACTGTTGAGCAATTGACAGATTGAGAATAGTTGTGAGAATATCTTGGTATGATCATGTATATAGGCATCACGTCCGAGACAAGTAGACCGACTCCTGCCTGCATCTACTACTATTACTCCACTCATCATCGCTATCCAAAGCATGCATCTAGAGTATTAAGTTAATGAAAGCAGAGTAACGCCTTAAGCAAGATGACATGATGTAGAGGAATAAATTCATGCAATATGATATAAACCCCATCTTGTTATCCTCGATGGAAACAATACAATACGTGCCTTGCTGCCCTTATACATCCTTTGGGTAAGGACACATGCAAGATTGAACCCAAAGCTAAGCACTTCTCCCATTGCAAGAAAAACCAATCTAGTAGGCCAAACCAAACTGATAATTCGAAGAGACTTGCAAATATAACCAATCATACATAAAAGAATTCAGAGAAGATTCAAATATTGTTCATATATAAACTTGATCATGAACCCACAATTCATCGGTCTCAACAAACACACCGCAAAAAGAAGATTACATCGAATAGATCTCCACGAGAGAGGGGGAGAACATTGTATTGAGATCCAAGAAGAGATAAGAATCCATTTAGGTACTAACTATGGACCCGAAGATCTGAGGTAAACTACTCACACATCATCGGAGGGGCTATGGTGATGATGTAGAAGCCCTCCATGATCGATTCCCCTTCCCATGTGAGCTCCTAACAGGCCCCAAGATGGGATCTCGTGGATACTGAGAAAGTTGCGGCGGTGGAATTAGGTTTTTGCTCCGTCTTTGATCGTTTGGGGTGCGTAGGTATATATAGGAGGAAGGAGTATGCGTCGGTGGAGCTTGGAGCCCACGAGGCAGGCGCGCCCTACGGGGGCTCCACCCTCGTGACCGCCTTGTGGCTTTCTTGACGGAGGGTCCAAGTCTCCTGGGTCTTATCTGATGAGAAAATCACGTTCCCGAAGGTTTCATTCCGTTTGGACTCCGTTTGATATTCCGTTTCTTCGAAACACTAAAATAGGCAAAAAACAATAATTCTGGGCTGGGCCTCCAGTTAATAGGTTAGTCCCAAAAGTATTATAAAAGTGGAAAATAAAGCCCAATATGGTCCAAAACAGTAGATAATATAGCATGGAGCAATCAAAAATTATAGATACGTTGGAGACGTATCAGGGCTTGTTCCGGAGCTCCGTCAGAAGGGGAATCCACCACGGAGGGCTTCTACATCATCACCATAGCCCCTCCGATGAAGTGTGAGTAGTTTACCTCAGACCTTCGGGTCCATAGTTAGTAGCTAGATGGCTTCTACTCTATTTTTGGATCTCAATACAATGTTCTCCCCCTCTCTCATGGAGATCTATTCGATGTAATCTTCTTTTTGCGGTGTGTTTGTTGAGACCGATGAGTTGTGGGTTTAAGATCAAGTTTATTTATGAACAATATTTGAATCTTCTATGAATTCTTTTATGTATGATTGGTTATCTTTGCAAGTCTCTTCGAATTATCAGTTTGGTTTGGCCTACTAGATTGGTTTTTCTTGCAATGGGAGAAGTGCTTAGCTTTGGGTTCAATCGTGCGGTGTCCTTTCCCAGTGACAGAAGGGGCAGCAAGGCACATATTGTATTGTTGCCATCGAGGATAACAAGATGGGGTTTTTATCATATTGCATGAATTTATCCCTCTACATCATGTCATCTTGCTTAAGGCGTTACTCTATTTTCTTGAACTTGATACTCTAGAGGCATGCTGGATAGCGGTCGATGAGTGGAGTAATAGTAGTAAATGCAGGCAGGAGTTGGTCTACTTGTCTCGGACGTGATGCCTATATACATGATAATACCTAGATATTCTCATAACTATGCTCAATTCTGTCAATTGCTCAACAGTAATTTGTTCACCCACCGTAGAATACTTATGCTCTTGAGAGAAGCCACTAGTGAAATCTATGGCCCCCGGGTCTATTCTCATCATATCAATCTTCAATCACTTTATTATTGCTCTGCTTTTTACTTTGCCTTTTATTTTACCTTGCATCTTTATATCAAAAATACCAAAAATATTATCTATCATCTCTATCAGAGCCCACTATCGTAAGTGACCGTGAAGGGATTGACAACCCCTAATCGCGTTGGTTGCGTTGAGCTATTTGTTTTGTGTAGGTACGAGGGACTCGTGCGTAGCCTCCTACTGGACTGATACCTTGGTTCTCAAAAATTGAGGGAAATACTTACCCTACTCTGCTGCATCACCCTTTCCTCTTCAAGGTAATCCAACGCAGTGCTCAAGAGGTAGCAGCAGGCCGCAGTCCTCGGCAAGGACGGGCTGCTCTCCAAGGCCAACGGCTCCATCAAAGACCTGAAGCTGAAGCTGGAGGGTCTTGAGGGGACGCTTTCGGAGGTCAGGGCCCGGGAAGAGACCCTGACCAAGGCCCTGGAGGACGAGAAGCAGCTGCGGAGGAACGACGCCGCCAACCACGAGGATTACGTGAAGGGCGAAAACCTCTGGATCAGCCGCCTTGCCGACGTCGCTGGCAGGATCACCACGAAGCTGGCGGCCATGGGGATGCCAAACGTGAGGTACTCCCTGGAGCCGAACATGAGTCCCAACGCCAAACTGAGCCTGTTCTTCGAGGGCATTCTTGGAGCCCTGGAGCAGTTTCGCTCTAACAGAGCGACCTCTCTGGCCAATGAGGCCCGGAAAATTTGCCGGGGTGCCCTGACCAAGGTCCTCACCAAGGTGGCGTACTGGAACCCCAACCTAGACTTCGACGCCGCGCTGGAGAGCTTGCCGGAGGATGTGGACCTCACGACGCTCGAGGAGCGTATCAAGCCCATCATCAGCCGCGTCGACGGAGTTCGGAGGATAGAGGGCCAGCGCCGGGACTAGGCACCCCGTTTCTCATCGCCGCTGCAGGTTCATCACCAAGACAATTTTTATCTTTAGTTCGAACCGTAGCAACAATTGGTGTAATATAACTTTGCAGTACTTTGAAACGATGCATGTTATTCCCCTGTTTGATTTCTCTTTGTGTGTCCACCCTACGTTTAATTAGATAGGCCTGCCGGCGCATAAACCCAAGCCGCGGTGCCTTGAGGACAGATCCTCAACAGCCTGCCGGGTGTGCTTACTGCCAGGCAAACCACCTTTACCGCTCTCAGCGTGGCTGCTTGAACTGTTGAGCGGACTCGAAACAGGGCAAGAGAGTTGCCAGTAGCGGAAGGGCCACCCTGCCGATCTTGACGCGGCTGTTCGAACTGTTGAGCGGACTCGAAACAGAACAAAGGCATTGCCAATAGCGGAAGGGCCCCATTGCGTACAGGTTTCCCATACAAAGAGCAATATCTCCGAGGAGAATAACCTTATACATAAAGAAATTATTCAAAGTTTTGCATGACTTAGCTTCTCTGTCACCACACAGGTGGTTGCTGTGTCCGTAGATGATGTCGCTCGCTTGGTCATCTTCTTCCCTGGAACCCAGGGCGACGAAGAACCGCCAAACTAGCTGCTAGGCCGGATTTTCACAACCACCCACTACCTGGCGCGCCAAAGGTGTCGGGGGAAACGACACCTATGGGATCACTGGAATCCCTTCTACGGTTGGCGGGCGCGGGGTTGTCCAAAGAGCGGGTCTAGAAGCTAGCACAAAGATCGTTTACCCAGGTTCGGGCCGCGAGGATGCGTAATACCCTAGTCCTGCTTTGGTGTATATTTGGGTGTTCTTGAGCTTTGGAACTAGCTACGGTGCGTGCGTTGTCCAAAAGATCCGAATCCTTTACAAGTATGCAGCGGGCCTCCTTTTATAGATAAAGGGGCTACCACAGTGGCACACAGGAGGTGGAAAGGTATACAGTGTACAAGCTTATCGCCTGTCATTACAGGACAAGGCACATTAAATGCGCTACTTAGGTGTCCACTTGCTTTATCGGGGGCGGTTGTAACTCCCCGGATCCGATGCGCTAGGTGTCTTCCAGTTATTCGCCGTTGTTGCCATGTCTTTTGCTTGCGTGTTGTACTTTGCCATGTCATCATCTGCATTGCATCATCATGTGTTTTCAAAACTTGCATCCGGTCATTTTCCCCGTTGTCCGTTTCGTATTCCGACACTCTCACACGCACCGTTGCCCCTCTCAGACCTTGTTTCGTGAGTGGCATTTAAATGTTCTCAGAATGGGATGAAACTTGGCGTGCGGTGTTGTTTTAGAGTAGGTAGACCGCCTGTCAATTTTTGTTCCATTTGGAGTTCGTTTGATGCCCTAACGGTCAACCGCGTAGCCCGAAACCCCTCTCTCTTTGCAGCCCAGCACCCCTCCACCACAGCCCATGAGCCCATCCAAACCCCCTCCATGCTCTCGGTCGTTGGATCATGATCATGTGGGCGAAAACCGCACCTCATTTGGACACTCCTACCTCCTTCTATCTATAAATAGGTGCCCCTCCCGATTTTTTCACGCAGATGAAACCCTGGATAACATCCTCCGCCGCCACCGGACAGGAATCCGCCGCCGCCCGTGGCCAATCGGGGAGTGCCACGCGTCCTCCCGCCGCCGTCCACCACGCCGGCCAGCAGGGGCGAGCAGTCCTCCCGGCCGGGCGCCACCCGCACGCGCCGCGCCTCCGGCCTTCCCGCCGCTGGCGCCGTCTCCTGCCGCTTACGCCGCCGTCGGCCGCCCGCTCGTCGGTGTCCTCCGTCGCCGCCCGGCGTCGTCCTCCGCTGGCCGTCCAGCGCCCTCCGCGCCACTCCACGCCAGCTCCGGCCGGATCCGGTCCGGCCCGTCGTCGCCGGCGTCCTCCCCGACCCTACGGCCAGCATCTCCCTCGTCTCCTGCGAGAAACTCCGGCCCCGCCTCGACCCACGTGCGAAACCCTAGATTTGTTTTCGGAGAGTGAGATTCCACCAAGTCCCGAAATTCTTGCATTCTGGTGCTAACTTTGACCTGTTGTAACTTCCTGCTCGTTTCTCCGTTTTGTGCATATAATATGTGAAAATGTTCATTGTGAGATTATCCTTATTTCGTTCCATTGGGTCATGCTTGGTGGAGTCCATATTGATGCTCTAATCATCATTGCAAAAGTGCTATATGATGTTAACTGCTAAAACTTGTTATAACTTGGTGATTTGTCTTTTTCGTTGCACTTTGTGTGTGCATCCCATGAGCATGATGTCTACATGTCTTAGAAGAATATTCATGCCATATTTACACTGGTGCAAGCCTTGTATTTTGTTATGCCCTTTAGTGAGTGCATCAACGTTGTGAAGTGGGCTACTTGCTATTAATGTTCTGTCAATGCTGAAACTGTTATATCATGTTGCTATCTTTGCTTGACGCTACCACTTAATCTATGCATAATTTGGAGATATTGACTAAGTATGTTTTTCTATACAAATGATTCTCTATGAACCCATGTCTTTGGTTGCATTTATAGCCTGCTGTAGCTTGTTGTAATCTTGCTATCAACTTGCTAAATAATGTTGCTGCCAGCCTGTTAACATTAAGTTCAGTTTTGCCATGTGTTTTGCTAGTGGTCCATGCACCCTATGTCTATCCTATTGCCATTCTTAGCTTCATAATTATGTCTTCTTACTGTTGGTTACCTTTTCATACAATGTAATACTCTGTAATGAGTTGTACAAGCTCACCAACATGCCTACTTATCATTGTTTCTCCATGTGCTGTTAATTCACTGTCTGAATCTGCCGTATCATTTGCCATGTTTTCATGGGTGCTACCATCTTTTCTGTTGATCTTTGAAATAAGTTCAGTAAGGGAGTTTTGTTAATTGCTTTTATTACTAGCATTCCATGTCTTTGTTTTCCATGATAAGTTCCTTTAGCATGTTGTATGATAGCTCTAAACATTGCATCCTGATGTTATTTTCTGTCATGTCCTGAAATTCTGCTAAGTCTATGAAACTGTTATTATTTACAATTTTGCCATATCCTTTTGAGCATGTTCTAGTGATTTCTAGAGTTAGCTCAGTGTCCATGCCTTTGTTTGCCATGATAAGTTCCTTGTCCTTTAAATTTGTTTCATGTGTATGTGTTGAACCGTTGCTTCGTTTTGAGTGTGCTCTATATGGAACTTGCTTAGTTTTGCATGTAGTTCCATGTTACCGTGTTACATCCATGTTTTGAGTGTGTTTGCTTGATGTTTGAATGCATTTTGCATCAATGCCATGTTTAACTTGTTTTGCTCATATCTTCTAGGCCGTAGCTCCAAATTAAATGAACTTTATATGTAACTTCACTAGAATTTCGTGTAGATCATCATGGTGCATCTTAACTTGCTGTTTAACAACTTGAACATAAGGTTTATTCAGATCTGGTTCAATTTCGAAATTTGCATATGGGGACTTACCGGAATTTTTACATGTTGCTTCCGGCCTCATTTAAACTTGCTTTGTTGTGTTGCTCTTGTATGCATCATCTCTTGCCATGAGTAGCTTCATGTAGCCTTGTCATGCATCATACTTGGTTGAGCATCATGTCATGTTTACGTGTTGTGTGTTTACCATGTTGTTTGCTTCTTTCCAGTTGTGCTCCTTCTCGCTAGCTCCTGCTTTCGTTGCGATCGTGAGGATTCGCTCGCTCACGTGGATCCATCTTCTTCATGTACTCATTCTTCTTCCTAGCGGGATTTCACGCAAGATGACCGTCACCTTGGATCTCATTACTATCATTGCTATGCTAGTTGCCTCGATGCTATCGCTATGCCGCGTTACCTACCACTTGCTTGTCAAGCCTCCCAAATTGCCATGAACCTCTAACCTTTGTCACCCTTCCTAGCAAACCGTTGTTTGGCTATGTTACCGCTTTTGCTCAGCCCGCTTATAGCGTTGCTAGTTGCGGTGAAGATGAAGATTGCTCCATGTTGGATTATGTTTATGTTGGGATATCACAATATCTCTTATATTATTAATGCATCTATATACTTGGTAAAGGGTGGAAGGCTCGGCCTTATGCCTGGTGTTTTGTTCCACTCTTTCCGCCCTACTTTCCGTCATATCGGTATTATGTTCCCGGATTTTGCGTCCCTAACGTGGTTGGGTGTTATGGGAACCCCTTGACAGTTCACCTTGAATAAAACTCCTCCAGCAAGGCCCAACATTGGTTTTACCATTTGCCTACCTACCACATATGAATTTCCCTTGGGAGTAATGAAACCGAGGGTCACCTTTATTTTAGCCCCCCCGGGCCAAGGCTTCACTAAGTGTTGGTCCGAACTAGAGCCACTTGCAGCGCCACCTCGGGGAAACTCGAGGCCTGGTTTTTAGTTGTACGGACAGCTCATCCGGTCGTGGCCTGAGACGAGATACGCGCGGCTACTATCAGGGTGTCGGCACGCCGGGAGGTCTTGCTGGTCTTGTTTTACCATTGTTGAAATGTCTTGTAACCGGGATTCCGAGACTGATCGGGTCTTCCCGGGAGAAGGAATGTCCTTCGTTGATCATGGGAGCTTATAATGGGCTAAGTTGGGACACCCCTGCAGGGTTTGAACTTTCGAAAGCCGTGCCATGTTATGTGGCAGATGGGAATTTGTTAATATCCGGTTGTAGTAAACTTGAAGTAAACTCTTCTAAAAATACACCAACCACGTGCGTAACCGTGATTGTCTCTTTTCGGGGTTGTTCGAGAGGAGAACACGGTTTTGGGTTATGTTTGACGTAAGTAGGAGTTTAGGATCACTTCTTGATCATTACTAGTTGGCGACCGCTTGTTTAGCTCCTCTTCTCGCTCTTGTATTCGTAAGTTAGCCACCATACATGCTTAGTCGCTGCTGCAACCTCACCACTTTACCCCTTCCTTACCCATTAAGCTTTGCTAGTCTTGATACCCATGGTAATGGGATTGCTGAGTCCTGTGGCTCACAGATTACTACAACAACAGTTGCAGGTACATGTTGTGCGATGATCATGACACGAGAGCGATGTTTACTTGTTTTGGAGTTCTTCTTATGCTTCTTCGATCAGGGGATAGGTTCCAGGTCGGCAGCCTGGGCTAGCAGGGTGGACGTCGTTTGAGTTACTGTTTGTTTTTCATCCGTAGTCGGATGTTATTATCATGTAAGCTGTTGATGTATTCTTGTGGCATTTGTATGCCTTGTATGTATCCCCATCTATTATGTAATGTTGATGTAATGATATCCACCTTGCAAAAGTATCTTCAAGATGCGCTTCTATCCTTGGTGGGACCTTCGAGTTCCTTTAGGATAGGGTCGCATCTTGGGCGTGACAAGTTGGTATCAGAGCCTCGACCGACCATAGGAGCCCCCTTGATTGATCGTGTAGTTTGGCCGATGTCGAGTCTATAAGAAAAATTTTCGGGTCTAGTTATATCGAAGGGACTTCTTTTTACTCCTTAGCCGCCTTCGTCGCTCTGGTGAGAAATCTGGACATAGGTGTTTCGACTTACTTCTCTTCCCCTTCAAATTTTTCTTTAGGATCACGCGGTTAGTTTTCGTTCGTTGTCCATCCTATTTTATCCGGTGCATCTCTCGTCAAGTCGACTCAAACCTCTTTGTCTTTCGCGAGATCAATCCTCAGTTCTTCCTCCACGAAGTTGTTTCCCTGTCCAAAGTTGTCCTTGTTTTTCCCACCCGCCCACCCTTTTTCTTCTCGGAACCGGAGTCCGTAATTGAGTATCCATCTTACTCGTGCGAAGCCTTTGCATTCTCTCCTCAATCATTTCAACCGGTGCTTTTCTCTTCAAGTTATTCGTCGTTCCAGTTGCCTGTGTTTTTCCCGCCCACCCACCCATTTTTTTCTTCCCGGAGTCTGAGCCTCTATTCGAGCAATTATTTCATTCATGCGAAGCCCCTTCAGTCTTTCCTCAATTGTCTCAACCGATGAATTCTCGCCTAGTTAATCATTGTTCATCTCATTTCCTTTTCCGGTGGATCCAATTCAAGTTTTCGGTGTTGATCGTATTCTTTTCTTTGACCGAAGTGTTTTCCCCTTGCTCGTTCCTCCTCTCGCCATTCTATTATCCCGGAGTAATGAAGACATCTCAGAAGATTCGTGTTTGCATCCATTTAATTCAAGGTTGTCACCTCATTCAAGTCTTTCAGCTGTTCCGGTGCATCATCTCTTCAACAATCCTTCCCAACGGTGTTTTTCTTTTCAGTGAGCCCTAACCCACAGGTCTTTCCTAGGATCTTACCTGACTCTTCTATTTTTCCCGGAGGTATTCTCAAGTTCTTTTGAAATTTGATGTAACTATGAATTTCATCACGCAGATGCCTTCTCCAAGATAGCTTCCAAATTCTTTCATGTTCGGGTCAATCTGTCCTCTTTTCATTCTCCCGGAGTATCTCATCAATTTTGGTGTTGTTTCTCGTCGTCATTCTCAACATTTGAAGACCGGAGTAGAGTTTTCCCTAAATCTTGTCCGTTCTCCCGGAGATTCATGGTGCTAGCTTGATGTTATCCTCTCAAATTGTTTTCAATCGTGCAAATTATTTTCAATCATTTGATGCATTTTGGTAGTTGCTTTCTCTATCGATCATCCGGAGGTCATCTTTCCGGAATATTTCTTCATTCTAAGTTTTCATATTCGTTCTCCAATTATTCTATATCCGTGCCCCTTCGTTCGTCTCAATATTCTTCGGGTGTTTCGTTCCAGTATTCTTCAATCAGTTCGCGATGTCTTCATTCTCTTTTCTCTAAATTCCCTCAAGTATCTTCGTGCTTTTCTAATTCTTCCCGGTGATTCATTCTCCTTCGTCATTCAATTTTGAATTCTTACGGTGGTTCGTTCAAGATTTCTTTTCTGTTGTTATCGTATCAATTCATTCGTTCCTTTCCAATCCTACCGGTGGTTCATGAAGACCTTCCCAAACTTCGCGCTATATCCCCCCCTTAATCCTTTCCAACGCAAATAAGTAGTATGCAAATCCATGGTTTCTCATCAATTTAATTTGTGAAGGATACGCATAACATAATTCTTATTCTTCTTGCATCTAGTTGATTAATCCCTTCCTTCGGAATTTGTTCGTGTTGAATATATTCTAATCCCAAGTGTTTCCATCTTTCTTTTCCGGAGTCCCTAGTCTTCTCGCTTGTCTCGTCGCGAAGCTCCATCTTTAATCATCGCAAGGCTTAACCTTATTCTTTTCAGCCTTCAATCATATTCTCATCATCCATTTGTTACCGGAGTTCTTCACGGTGGTTCGCAAGGATTTAATTCATTCTTCAAGGGTTCATCAAGACTCTTGTTGAAGGAGCTCAAGTATCTTCTTCTTCTTGCTTCTTGAGGTGCAATTAATTCTCCGTATTCTTTTGAAGTGGTGTTTTACATTTCCTCGTTCTCTCTTAGCTATTCAATCTTTTCTGCTTCTGGTCGGCGATCACCTCATAATTTGAGATGTTATCCATAAGTCCACAACAAGCTTATTCTTTTCGTTGTTGATTTTCTCAACAATTCCGTTCAATCCTTCCTTCAATGGTTGCTTTCTATTTCATTCATGGTATAAGTTCTCATTTTCTTCTCCGTTCTTTTCATTCCACTCTTTCAATTCTTCCGGTGGCATTGTGTTGTTCCTCAAGCCAAGTATCCTCCCATCTTCTTAAGTTCATGTTCTACTCTTTCCATGTTTAGCCAGAGTTATGCCTAAATTCTTTCATTCTTATTCCTCTTCTATCTTGTTCTAACCGGAGTGGTTTCGAATTCATTTTTGTTTTGGAGCTTTGATTCTCGTCATATTCGTCGTTTCTTTTCCTACTCGAGTGTTCTTGACTTTGTTCATCCTCTCTCTTTTGTTCTTGTTTCACCTCATCCTATTTTCTTCCGTCTTGTTCCTAAGATCTCGGGACGAGATCTCTTGTTAGTGGAGTAGAGTTGTAACGCCCCGGATCCGATGCGCTAGGTGTCTTCCAGTTATTCGCCGTTGTTGCCATGTCTTTTGCTTGCGTGTTGCACTTTGCCATGTAATCATCTGTATTGCATCATCATGTGTTTTCAAAACTTGCATCCCGTTTCGTATTCCAACACTCTCACACGCACCCGTTGCCCCTCTCAGACCTCGTTTTGTGAGTGGGATTTAAATGTTCTCAGAATGGGATGAAACTTGGCGTGCGGTGTTGTTTTAGAGTAGGTAGACCGCCTGTCAATTTTCGTTCCATTTGGAGTTCGTTTGATGCCCTAACGGTCAACCGCGTAGCACGAAACCCCTCTCTCTTTGCAGCCCAGCACCCCTCCACCACAGCCCATGAGCCCATCCAAACCCCCTCCATGCTCTCTATCGTTGGATCGTGATCGTGTGGGCGAAAACCGCACCTCATTTGGACACTCCTACCTCCTTCTATCTATAAATAGGTGTAGCGACCCGACCCGAATGGATCAAGTCTCTGTGCTTTCGTGTCATCCCTGGATCGGTATGCTGACACACACAGTACTCGAAGGATTTATAACAGAGGTAAATCACATGTATAAACAACGTAAATACTATTACCTCGATCCAAATATAGCGGAAGCAACAAGGTTGTGGATTCCCATCAACACCAACGGCAAAGTTGAGTATAGGAAATCGTAACCCTAACATATCACTTACTCGTCGTCTGAAAATTCTTCAACATGAAAAGTTGCAGTGAAAACGGGTCAAAGACATGGAATATGCGGCAATGTAACACATAGAGAGTAATGAAAGAATACGCTATACTACATGCATATATGGCTGGTGGAAAGCTCTATGGTTACGCTTTTTGCGAAAAGCCAATTTTTCCCTACCGCAAAGGAATAAATTTATTTAACTATCATGGTGGTTGTTGAACATTGAGAATGGTTGACGATTCTCAATCCTAATTAAAAGTACTCATTAAAAACCCAACAAATTATATTAAGTAACGTGATGAGATCAACAGGATATCCAGGTACTAGATACTCAAAATTGTCCATAACCGGGGACACGGCTAATCATGATTAGTTTATACACTCTGCAGAGGTTTGCGCACTTTTCCCCACAAGACTCGATCGCCTCCGCTTGGTTCTCGTGACTACATGGTGTTTGAGAAACGGATGACCGAGACATAGTCTTCGTCAAGCGCTTAGCACCTTACATGTGGGTAGACCGTATCAACCTACATCCCCTACATCAGCTAGCCTACCCGTAAGAGTTCGCACAACTTAGTCAACTACGCCAGAGCCCATAATTGGCTTGTGGCTGCACACGGAAGTTTCGGTTTGAATAATCTTATGATCCCTTAGAGCACGGGTGGCGGTCCAAGAAATACAGCAAATCCTGTCTACCTGTGTGCCTTGACAGCAAGTCCTGAATAGCCAGTGCCTCAATCCACCCAGATGTGTGTTTAAGTTGCCACCTTAGATAAACCATTAATTATCAATCTCACATCTGTCATGGATATTCACTCAAACCCAATCCACGTCTCACGAGCATAGCATGGCGTAATAAGCAAACGTAGAAGTAACTCCCAAGGGTTTGATAATAAAACAGGTAATAGGTACTACCTCAAACTACTTCCCATCCCACAATTTAATTAGATCCTAATCATGCAAGTGTTCGAGGAATAGATCTAATGCATAAAACTGGGTATGAGAAGAGTATGATCAAAGTGTTACTTGCCTGCAAAGTTGATGAAGATGATTCGCACTCAAAACTCTTGATAGATCTACTCGTCACACTCAGGTCAATCTATCGTAATCAAGCAATAGTAACCACACATAAGCAATCACTCAAAAGATCTAAGGATCGAAGAAACAATTCGAAAACATCAAAACCAAATCTAATAACTCTTGCAGCATAAAACAATTTCTAACAGTACCAAAACTATGTGTATTTGGCCTTATCAGAAAGTTTAGGTCAAGAGCTTCAATTTGCAAAAAGAATCAACTAAATCGGAGTTATAAAACTCAAGTTATGATCAAACGAAGTTCAAATACAAATCTGTTTGAAATCAAATTTTAAAACTTTCAAAAACATGTTTGAGTTGTATTACTGGATAGAGGAGATCGTAACGAAGAAGTGGGCGTTGGTTTCGTTGGATTCCGACTTACGAGTAAAAAGTTATGAACGTTTGAAGATTAGGGACTACGGATAGGTCCATGACGGAAATTAAAAATAAAAGAAAATCTATCGAGCTTAACGCCGCTAAACAAAACCGGAAAGAAAACCGGCGAGAAAATCGATCTAGGTTTCGGAAAGAAAACCAAACGAAAACCGATCTAGAAAACGGAACGGAAATCGATCTAGAAAACCGATCTAGAAAACGTGAAGCACAAGGCTAGTACCTCAAGAGGCGAGGGGCTCGGCGGCGGGCGTGAGGGCGGCGGTGTGGGGCGGCGCGGCGCTGGTGGGGCGGCGGCGGGCATGCTATGGCGGGCGGCGGCGACTATGAAAGGTTGTCATGAGGAGAGGAGAGGAGAGTTGTTTTGTTGGGTTGGTGGGGGGTGCTTGGTTATTTATTTTGGGGCGGGGAGGGGTTTTGCTTGGGGTAGGGGACAAGAAATAGATTAGGATTAGGAATCCTAGGAATAAAAAACGGAATAACAAAACGGGGTCAAATTCTACTAGGAATCGTAAAAGAATAGGAAACTTGGGGCTCCCTGGCTCCCCTAGGTGCGTGGTGCGTTGGCCTTGTGGCCTTCGGCCGGCCGGTGGCTTGTGTGGCGGCTTGGGCCTTTGGCCCAAGGCGCTGCGCTCCTTTTTTTTTAAAATTCCAGACGAAAGAAAAATAATAAAACCAAATAAATAAATATATTATATAGGCATATAATATATCAAAATTTTCAGAAAAAGATTTCCTACATGATGAACATTATTCTAGCTTCAAATAAAATCCACACAAATTAAAATGAAGGAAAGAGTGCTATTGCTCTAATAAAATCCATCAAAAATCATTTTTAAAATACCAAAATGACTTCAAATTAATTTCTCTCCAATTTTCTGATGTAGGGAATCATGTTACCCTATTTTCCATATATTTTATTTTTTGGAGAAAAATAATTTGAATAAAACTCAATAACTCCAAATTGAAAAATAAATTCAAAAGAACTTTGAATTTTTAATTCTTTGAAAACTCCCAACTCATATTTCAGTATAATTTGAAGAAGTCATTTTATCTTCGGTCGTGAAAATCATTGAGTTGCATAAAGTTTCAGAATTGGAAATATTTTCCAAATGAAATTCAAATATTTTCAACACCCCTTGTCATTTAAATAAATGGAAGAAGTCATGTCATCTTCTCTCCGTGGTTTTGTGATGAAGAGTATTTGAATTCCCTAAGATCATGAAAGCAAAATGAAAGTTTGGGAAAGTCCTTTTATTCCCTCTCATCTAACTTTCAAAAAGTTTCGAAATCACTCACTTTCAGTCAATCAATCAATCAAAACTATCTATTTGTTTATAACATTCCAAAATTTAGAATTTTGGGATGTTACAAACTACCACCCTTAAAATGAATCTCGTCCTCGAGATTCGGAGAGGCTAGAAAGAAATAGGTTAGGGTTTGGGGGTCTTCTCAAAAATCCATCGATAGTCTCCGGGGTCTCGGGTGCTACCACCATTAGAAACATTGTTACGGTTCCATCAAAACTCATATACTCCATCCTTATCGTTGGCGATGTCGGTCTTCTGAGATATTAAGGATAATCCCTTCTCCGGCTCTTCCGGTAGTGGCATAACCTTTTCCTCAATTCCTTTGTCCTTTCATCTTGGTAAGGTTATCCTAAACCGGTCTTCATAGTCGACGGGTCCGCGCCAATGCTAAACAACTATCGATATCTCGTGGTGGTCAACAATTTATGGTTTCTCCTGCAGAAAACGGGTGCAGGTTGAACCTCACCGTATAACCTACGGTTGGCAACAACCGCCTTTGTACAAGGGAAAATACTTATACCATTCTAAGGTTCAAACAAGGTTTTGATCGTCGTCTCGACTATAGGTAAGTCACTCAGATTTACCATCCCATATAGCAAAGCTTAATAATAAGAGTAAGTCGGTATGGTGATCAATCCATCCCGCACCCAAATCATTACCTTGTACATGGTTTAGCTTAATCTCGCATTCTAACACTCGGTCATCCTCATAAGCATTGCAGAATTTCTTCTTGTCGCATTTAACCAAGTTCGAAAATCCATTGTTTCGCAAGCCAAACAAACATCTATCGTTCCTTAACAACTCTCGTGTTTTATGCGTAAACTCCTATAGAATCGTCTATCGATAAAATCATAACTTCTGCCAGGGTTTTTCCTTCAGCAAGAGTGTGCTTGCTTCTTGGCAGATCCTGGGGCCTGTGGGTCATGGCCCATCTCATCACTTGTAAACCTTGAACTCATCATCGGGGCAACTGATCCTTATTCCAACTTCCTAGTATACTTAAAATCCATCCAATTGTAATGTCTTCCTTCCTTCTATTGGCACCGAATTAAAACGTGATCACTCAGACTCAGCATGGAATTTCCATTGATCCATATTTCCAACATCATACCTCCTTTATATCCAATAGTAATTCATCTCTTCATCCTCGTGGGATGTCCCACATACCGAGATAAAAACTTATACTTATGAAGTCCGTACTCCACTTCGCGGAACATCATTATCCCTTCCAGGGTCAAGCGTCCTTACATGGGAATATTGGCCATCTCTGCATGACACTTCTTCAACTGGGAATCGTGGAACACATCATGAACTCCTGACAGTCCTTCGGGTGACTCCAATTTGTTGGCCACTTCTCCCATATGCTCCAAACTCGGTATGGTCCTACAAATCTCGGGGCTAACTTTCCCTTAACTCCAAATCGATTAACTCCTCACAGAGGGGGCACACGAAGATATGCTCTGTCTCCGATTTTATAGACTATCTCCTTGCGGTTTTGAGTCTGCATAACTCTTCTGCCTGGACTGAGCTACCTTCAGTCTATCTCGAAGCAACTTAACATTCTCTTCTCACTCCTTGATCACATTTGGTCCAAACAATGGCGGTCTCCAACTTCATACCACATCAACGGTGTCGGCTCCTTCTCCCATACAAAGCTTCAAAAGGGCCATCTTCAAACTGACTTGGTAACCTTTGTTGTATGAGAACTCAGCGTAAGGTAGATTATCATCACTACTAGATCCAAAATTTAGCGCACACGCTCTCAACATTTCCTCCAAAATATGATTTACTCTCTTGATTTATCCATCTGCTCATGGATGAAAGGTCACATCTTGAACTCTAGCCTAGTACCCAAAGTTTGGTGCAGCTGATTCCAAAACTTTGAGGTAAACTTTGTTCCTCTATGATGGTCCTCGGAACTCCATGCAGACATACGATCCTTGTCAAATATATCTTGGCCAACTTCTCACTTGTATAGGTGGTTTTCACTGGGATAAAGTGATCCACTTTGGTCAAGAAAATCAACTACTACCCAGATAGAATCATATCCCAATCGGGTTCTAGGAAATCCGGTAATGAAATCCATGCCAAGCTTATCCCTCTTCCATTCGGGTATCGGCATAGGCTGTAGTAATCCTGCTGGCTTCTGATGCTCTGCTTTTACTTTCTCTGGCATACATCACTTACGACTACATACTCCGCAATATCCTTCTTCATACCAGTCCACCAGAAACACTCCTTCAAATCCAAATACATCTTGGTGTTTCCAGGGCGAATCAAGTATGGTGAGTCATGAGCCTCCTGAAGTATTAGCTTCCTGATCTTTACATTATTGGGTATATTTACACGGTCCTCGAACCATAAGGTGTCGTGCTCATCCTTACGAAAACCTTTGGCTTTTCCTTTGCTCATCCTCTCTTTTACCTCAGCAATCTCTTTGTCATCCTTCTGAGCTTCACGTATCTTTCTCAACAATGTAGACTGAACTTCCATTGATGCAACAAAACCTTTTGGGAATAATCTCCAATCAAAGTTCCCTGAAAATCCTCGGCTAACTCCTTTGATAATCCTCCGATTATGAGGGTATTCGTCCTTGTGTTCTTTATGGTTGTGTGCTATTTCTCCACAAAGCTTGCATGCACTTTCTCCATATCATTTCCATAAGGCTTCAACTTCTGGGACACAAACCGAGACTTTAGCAAAGTCAACTTAAATTCTTCCCAAGTGGTTACTCCTGGACACATTGATGGTTTGGTACATCCTCCACTAGATAGCAGCACCTCTTTCAAAGCACTGAAGAGCATGCTGGGTCATATCCTTTCCGGCTATAGGGTTATTCTCCATGTGATCCTCCATGTTCTGAATCCATCGGTCTGTCTCCAATTGACTCATTGGTCCAGACAATACAAGCTCATCTCCATCCATCCTCTAATGGGTCCATGGGTTTGGGGTGGGATAAGAGAGATCGAGAGGGATGCACACAATACAAACAAAAGTTTTGAAAAGACGGATTTTATTGTGGCTGTCGGAAAAACAACAAACAAATGACAGCTCACAAACGTCGCATCTAACGTAGGTATGTAACAGGGGTTTGGTCTTCTAACGGTCAATAAATCTTCAACGCCATCAAACTCTTCAAGTCTTGTTCATGTTTCCGATGGCTTCTTCCAATCGTGCTTGTCCTGCTCAAGTTCTTTTGCCAGATCATCTCTGTTGACGCGAAGTCTCTCGCGACGTCCTGTAATATTTCTCTAGTTGCAATCCAAACTTCTGTTAACAACTTCCTTGACATGAACCATGGTCCCATCTTCGCCAGTTCTCGACAAAACTTTGATGTCTCAAGGTTTTGCTCCTCGGCTTGTCTACTTTCAGCTTCACGGATCCCGAAGTTCTTCATGAAATACTTCCTTATCAAATACCGCTTCGCAGATCCACCTTAAACTTCTTCATGTAATACCTGCATCCCGGTAATACACCAGCTAAGGTTAAAACTCCAACGCTTGCAAGATAGATGCTCCATCGCCTTTCTACCATCCAATCCTTCCATGCATCTCGCATGCTTAACTCCGCACGGTGACAATAGCATAGGCGGGCGATAACATCATGGATAGCGTGTTTCGCTCTTGTCATTTTCATGAGCTATCATTCCATAGTTGATATCTCCTGCCTTTAGGGTTTTCCTGACAAAGCTTTGAATTCTAATGTTCCATGTTCCAGTCTTTCTCCGATACACCTTGATCTCGGTTATTGATAACTTCCATAGTCTGCCAAGTTCCATAAGCGTAACCTTCCTAGGTCATAAAAATCCAAAAATTCTTCAAAGCCTTCAAATTCTCCAAGTCTTCAGAGTCTTCAACAGTTGTAGTTTCCATTTACACGGTAAAATCCTCTTCATTCCAAATGGTCTTAGTTGTCCGATATCTTGTCTCCTTGGAGTGGTCTCATCAGTCAAATCTTCGAGTGGTCAAAAGGGAAAAGGGGTATGGTCTCACCAAAAGGGAATATTTGAATAAGCTCAGAAGAGAAGAGAGGTAAAAAAATCCTTTTGAAAAAGAAAGTTGTAGAGAAAATCTTTCCTATGGGCTTGCCATTTTCTAGGGTCACGTCCTACAGTCAACATGTGCTCTGATACCATCTTGTAGCGACCCGACCCGAATGGATCAAGTCTTTGTGCTTTCGTGTCATCCCTGGATCGGTATGCTGACACACACAATACTCGAAGGATTTATAACAGAGGTAAATCACATGTATAAACAACGTAAATACTATTACCTCGATCCAAATATAGCGGAAGCAACAAGGTTGTGGATTCCCATCAACACCAACGACAAAGTTGAGTATAGGAAATCGTAACCCTAACGTATCACTTACTCGTCGTCTGAAAATTCTGCAACATGAAAAGTTGCAGCCGAAACGGGTCAAAGACATGGAATATCTTTGGCAATGTAACACATAGAGAGTAATGAAAGAATACGCTTATACTACATGCATATATGGCTGGTGGAAAGCTCTATGGTTACGCTTTTATGAAAAGCCAATTTTCCCTACTGCAAAGGAATAAATTTATTTAACTATCATGGTGGTTGTTGAACATTGAGAATGGTTGACAGCATTCTCAATCCTAATTAAAAGTACTCATTAAAAACCCAACAAATTATATTAAGTAACGTGATGAGATCAACAGGATATCCAGGTACTAGATACTCAAAATTGTCCATAACCGGGGACACGGCTAATCATGATTAGTTTATACACTCTGCAGAGGTTTCATGACTTTTCCCCACAAGACTCGATCGCCTCCGCTTGGTTCTCGCACTACATGGTGTTTGAGAAGCGGATGACCGAGACATAGTCTTCGTAAGCGCTAGCACCTTACATGTGGGTAGACCGTACCAACCTACATCCCCTACATCAGCTAGCCTACCCGTAAGAGTTTGCACAACTTAGTCAACTACGCCAGAGCCCATAATTGGCTTGTGGCTGCACACGGAAGTTTTCCAGTTTGAATAATCTTATGATCCCTTAGAGCCTGGGTGGCGGTCCGAAGAAATACAGGCAAATCCTGTCTACCCAGGTGCCTTGACAGGCAAGTCCTGGAATAGCCAGGTGCCTCAATCCACCCAGATGTGTGTTTAAGTTGCCACCTTAGATAAACCATTAATTATCAATCTCACATCTGTCATGGATATTCACTCAAACCCAATCCACGTCTACGAGCATAGCATGGCGTAATAAGCAAACGTAGAAGTAACTCCCAAGGGTTTGATAATAAAACAGGTAATAGGTACTACCTCAAACTACTTCCCATCCCACAATTTAATTAGATCCTAATCATGCAAGTGTTCGAGGAATAGATCTAATGCATAAAACTGGGTATGAGAAGAGTATGATCAAAGTGTTACTTGCCTGCAAAGTTGATGAAGATGATTC
The DNA here is from genome assembly GCA_021605145.1 of Aegilops bicornis. Lineage (NCBI taxonomy): Eukaryota > Viridiplantae > Streptophyta > Magnoliopsida > Poales > Poaceae > Aegilops > Aegilops bicornis. The sequence continues at coordinate 448,987,759 of CM038671.1, read as the reverse complement.
GCACTCAAAACTCTTGATAGATCTACTCGTCACACTCCGGTCAATCTATCGTAATCAAGCAATAGTAACCACACATAAGCAATCACTCAAAAGATCGGAAGGATCGAAGAAACAATTCGAAAACATCAAAACCAAATCTAATAACTCTTGCAGCATAAAACAATTTCTAACAGTACCAAAACTATGTGTATTTGGCCTTATCATAAAGTTTAGGTCAAGAGCTTCGATTTGCAAAAAGAATCAACTAAATCGGAGTTATAAAACTCAAGTTATGATCAAACGAAGTTCAAATACAAATCTGTTTGAAATCAAATTTTAAAACTTTCAAAAACATGTTTGAGTTGTATTACTGGATAGAGGAGATCGTAACGAAGAAGTGGGCGTTGGTTTCGTTGGATTCCGACTTACGAGTAAAAAGTTATGAACGTTTTAAGATTAGGGACTACGGATAGGTCCATGACGAAAATTAAAAATAAAAAGAAAATCTATCGAGCGAACGCTCGCTAAACAAAACCGGAAAGAAAAACCGGCGAAAAAAACCGATCTAGGTTTCGGAAAGAAAACCGAAACGAAAAACCGATCTAGAAGCGGGCGGAAATCGATCTAGAAAACCGATCTAGAAAACGTGAAGCGGCTGGGCTAGTACCTCAAGAGGCGAGGGAGCTCGGCGGCGGGCGTAGGCGGCGGTGTGGGGGCGTGGCTGGCTATGGCGGCGGCGGCTGTAATCTTCTTCTTGCTGCGGAGGAGAGGAGAGGAAAGTTGATTTGATGTGTTGAAGGGGGGGTGCTTGGGTATTTATATTGGGAGGGAGGGTTTTGCTTGGGGTAGGGGACAAGAAATAGATTAGGATTAGGAATCCTAGGAATAAAAAATGGAATAACAAAACGGGGTCAAATTCTACTAGGAATCCTAAAAGAATAGGAAACTTGGGGCTCCTGGCTCCCCTAGGTGCGTGGTGCGTTGGCCTTGTGGCCTTCGGCCGTCAGGGTGGTTTAGGGCGGCTTGGGCCTTTGGCCCAAGGCCAAGGCCTTTTTTTTAAAAAAAAAATTCTGCATTTAAAGAAAAATAATAAAACCAAATAAATAAATATATTATATAGGCATATAATATATCAAAATTTTCAGAAAAAGATTTCCTACATGATGAACATTATTCTAGCTTCAAATAAAATCCACACAAATTCAAATGAAGCAAAGAGTGCTATTGCTCTAATAAAATTCATCAAAAATCATTTTTAAAATACCAAAATGACTTCAAATTAATTTCTCTCCAATTTTCTGATGTAGGGAATCATGTTACCCTATTTTCCATATATTTTATTTTTGGAGAAAAATAATTTGAATAAAACTCCAATAACTCCAAATTGAAAAATAAATTCAAAAGAACTTTGAATTTTTAATTCTTTGAAAACTCCCAACTCATATTTCGTATAATTTGAAGAAGTCATTTTATCTTCGCTCGTGAAAATCATTGAGTTGCATAAAGTTTCAGAATTGGAAATATTTTCCAAATGAAATTCAAATATTTTCAACACCCCTTGTCATTTAAATAAATGGAAGAAGTCATGTCATCTTCTCTCCGTGGTTTTGTGATGAAGAGTATTTGAATTCCCTAAGATCATGAAAGCAAAATGAAAGTTTGGGAAAGTCCTTTTATTCCCTCTCATCTAACTTTCAAAAAGTTTCGAAATCACTCACTTTGAGTCAATCAATCAAGCAATCAATCAAAACTATCTATTTGTTTATAACATTCCAAAATTTAGAATTTTGGGATGTTACAATAGGTGCCCCTCCCCGATTTTTTTCACGCAAATGAAACCCTAGATAACAACCCCCGCCGCCACCGGACATATCCGGCCTCACCGGACAGGAATCCGCCGCCGCCCACGGCCAATCGGGGGGCACCACGCGTCCTCCCGCCGTCGTCCACCTTGGCAAGCCCATGGGCCCGAGCGAGCCCTCACGGCGGGCGCCGCCTTGCGCCGCGCCTCCCGGCCTGCGTCGCTCGGCGCCGCCTCCGCTTGCTGGCTGCCGCGCCGCCCTCGCCGGCGCCTACGCCGCCGTCGGCCGCCGCTCAGCGTCCTCCGTCATTGCCCGGCGTAAATCCTCCGCCCGCTGCGCCCTCCACGCCGCCCGCGCCAGATCCGGCCCGGCCCGGCCTCACCGGCGTCCTCCCCGACCCTACGACCAGCATCTCCCTCGTCTCCGGCGAGAAACTCCGGCCCTGCCTCGATCCACGTGCGAAACCCTAGATCTGATTTCGGAGGGTGATATTCCACTAAGTCCCGAAATTCTTGCATTTTGGTGCTACCTTTGACATGCTGTAACTTCCTGCTCTTTGCTCTATTTTGTGCATACAATATGTCAAAACGTTAATTGTGAGATGATCTTCATTTAATTCCATTGTTTCATCCTTTTTGGAGTCCATCTTGATGATCTAATCATCATTGCAAAAGTGCTATATGATGTTAACTGCTGAAACTTGTTATAACTTGGTGATTTGTCTTTTTCGTTGCATTTTGTGTGTGCATCCCATGAGCATGATGTCTACATGTCTTAGAAGCATATTCATGCCATATTTAAATTGGTGCAAGCCTTGTATTTTGTTATGCCCTGTAGGGAGTGCATCAAGCTTGTGAAGTGGGCTACTTGCTGTTAATGTTCTGTCAATGCTGAAACTGTTATATCATGTTGCTATCTTTGCTTGATGCTATCACTTAATCTATGCATAATTTGGAGATGTCCACTAAGTATTTCTTGCGATAAATGTGATGCTCTATCAACCCATGCCTTTTTCTGCATTTATATCCTGCTGTAGCTTGTTGTAATCTTGCTCTTAAATTCCTAAATAATGTTGCTGTCATCCTGTTAACAATAAGTTCAGTTTTGCCATGTGTTTTGCTAGTGTTACATGCACCCTATGTCTATTCTATTGCTATTCTTAGCTTTATAATTATGTCTTCTTACTTTTGGTTACCTTGTTATGCCATTTAATGCTCTTTATTGAGTTATAAAAGCTCACCAACATGCCTACTTATCGTTGTTTCTGCCATGTGCTGTTAATTTTAGTCTGAATCTGCCGTATCATTTGCCATGTTTGCATGGGTGCTACCACCTTTTCTGTTGATCTTTGGAATAAGTTCAGTAAAAGAGTTTTGTTAACTGCTTTTAGTAATATTATTCCATTCCTTTGTTTGCTATGATATGTTCCTGTAGCATGCTGTATGATAGCTCTAAACATTGAATCCTGATGTTATTTTCTGGCATGTCCTGAAATTCTGCTAAGTCTGTGAAACTGTTATTATTTGCAATCTTGCCATATCCTTTTGAGCATGTTCTAGTGATTCCTAGAGTTAGCTCAGTGTTCATGTTTTGTCATGCTTTACCTGTAAATAAAGTCCATGCCTTTTTTTTCATGTTGGGGTGCTGTAGCATGTTGTTTTGATACTTGCAAGTTACCTAGTTGCTGTTTTGAACAACTTGTCCTTTGAACTTGTTTCATGTGTATGTGTTGAAGCGTTGCTCCGTTTTGAGTGTGCTCTAGATGAAACTTGCTTAATTTTGCATGTAGTTTCATGTTACCATGTTGCATCCATGTTTTGAGTGCGTTTTCTTGATGTTTGAATGCATTTTGCATCAATGTCATGTTTAACTTGTTTTGCTCATATCTTCTAGGCCGTAGCTCCAAATCAAATGAACTTTATATGTAACTTGACTAGAATTTCGTGTAGATCATCGTGATGCATCTTAACTTGTTGTTTAACAACTTGAACATAAGGTTTATTCAGATCTGGTTCAATTTCAAAATTTGCATATGGGGACTTACCGAAATTGTTACATGTTGCTTCCGGCCTCATTTAAACTTGCTTTGATGTGTTGCTCTTGTATGCATCATCTCTTGCCATGAGTAGCTTCATGTAGCCTTGTCATGCATCATACTTGGTTGAGCATCATGTCATGTTTACGTGTTGTGTGTTTACCATGTTGTTTGCTTCTTTCCAGTTGTGCTCCTTCTCGCTAGCTCCTGTTTCGTTGCGATCGTGAGGATTCGTTCGTCTACGTGGATCCATCTTCTTCATGTACTCATTCTTCTTCCTAGCGGGATTTCACGCAAGATGACCGTCACCTTGGATCTCATTACTATCATTGCTATGCTAGTTGCCTCGATGCTATCGCTATGCCGCGTTACCTACCACTTGCTTGTCAAGCCTCCCAAATTGCCATGAACCTCTAACCTTTGTCACCCTTCCTAGCAAACCGTTGTTTGGCTATGTTACCGCTTTTGCTCAACCCCTCTTATAGCGTTGCTAGTTGCAGGTGCAGATGAAGATTGCTCCATGTTGGATTATGTTTATGTTGGGATATCACAATATATCTTATATTATTAATGCATCTATATACTTGGTAAAGGGTGGAAGGCTTGGCCTTATGCCTGGTGTTTTGTTCCACTCTTTCCGCCCTAGTTTCCGTCATGTCGGTATTATGTTCCCGGATTTTGCGCCCCTAACGCGGTTGGGTGTTATGGGAACCCCTTGATAGTTCACCTAGAATAAAACTCCTCCAGCAAGGCCCAACATTGGTTTTACCATTTGCCTACCTACCACCTATTCCTTTCCCTTGGGAGTAATTAACCCGAGGGTCATCTTTATTTTAGCCCCCCTGGCCCAATGCTTTTCTAAGTGTTGGTCCGAACTAGAGCCACTTGCAGCGCCACCTCGGGGAAACTAGAGGCCTGGTTTTAGTTGTACGGACTGCTCATCTAGTCGTGGCCTGAGACGAGATACGCGCGGCTACTATCAGGGTGTCGGCACGCTAGGAGGTCTTGCTGGTCTTGTTTTACCATTGTCGAAATGTCTTGTAACCGTGATTCCGAGACTGGTCGGGTCTACCTGGGAGAAGGAATATCCTTCGTTGATCGTGAGAGCTTATAATGGGCTAAGTTGGGACACCCCTGCAGGGTTTGAACTTTCGAAAGCCGTGCCCGCGGTTATGTGGCAGATGGGAATTTGTTAATATCCGGTTGTAGTAAACTTGAAGTAAACTCTTCTAAAAATACACCAACCGCGTGCGTAACCGTGATTGTCCCTTTTTGGGGTTGTTCGAGAGGAGAACACGGTTGTGGGTTATGTTTGACGTAAGTAGGAGTTCAGGATCACTTCTTGATCATTACTAGTTGGCAACCGCTTGTTCAGCTCCTCTTCTCGCTCTTATATTCGTAAGTTAGCCACCATACATGCTGAGTTGCTGCTGCAACCTCACCACTTTACCCCTTCCTTACCCATTATGCTTTGATAGTCTTGATACCCATGGTAATGGGATTGCTGAGTCCTCGTGGCTCACAAATTACTACAACAATAGTTGCAGGTACAGGTTGTGCGATGATCATGACGCGAGAGCGATGTTTACTTGTTTTGGAGTTCTTCGTCTGCTTCTTCGATCAGGTATAGGTTTCAGGTCGGCAGCCTGGGCTAGCAGGGTGGATGTCGTTTGAGTTCCTGTTTGTGTTTCATCCATAGTCGGATGTTATTCTCGTGTAAGCTGTTGATGTGTTCTTGTGGCATTTGTATGCCTTGTATGTATCGCCATCTATTATGTAATGTTGATGTAATGATATCCACCTTGCAAAAGCGTCTTCAAGATGCGCTTCTATCCTTGGTGGGACCTTCGAGTTCCTTTAGGATAGGGTCGCATCTTGGGTCTGACAGTGGTCACGAGTCCCGTCCCACCCGTCACCACTGCGCCTTGCTCCAGCACGTGTCCAGGCCAGCGAGGCATGCAGTGCCACGTAGGTTGGCAAGCTGCTTAGTTGGCGTGGTGGTAAGGTCTTCATGAAGATCTGCATGCCACCACGCAGGTGCTTGCCGAGTTGGCCTAGAGGCCGCACGTCGCCACACAGGTGTTCGCCTTGTTGGTTGGCTGGCAGCTGCATGGGAACGGCGGTGGAGCTTTGGAAGATGTGGGCCTGGCTGCGTGTCAGGACCCCGATTCCAAGTCACATCGATCTAGCCGGTAACACCTCATATCACTTTCCGGCCTCACGCACGGTATTCCCATGGGTGTCGCCTTACCATGGCCCGGGACCGTTTGCGCCTTTTGGCTCACGGCGTTGGGGTGCTTCCCCGGTTGCTTGGCTCGGCGTGGATGAAGAAGACAACGATGCGAAGCTCATGGTCTCATCGGCAGGGCGAGGGGTGGCCGGTGGCCGCGATGGTGGCTAGCGGCATCGATGGCAGCACTCGGTGGCGCTGCGGAAGCGAGCAGAGGAGGGAGAGGGAGTCTTGGGAGAGAGGGGGGAGGTGCAAGGGGTCAAGGGGAGTGCGTGGCGCCCTCGGGTGCCTCCAGGGGCGAGCAGGTAAGCAGGAGGTGGCCGGCGCGTGGTGGGCACACGCCCTTGCGTCCTTCTGTCAAGAGGAGAACGGCGACTGGCAGATGGCTGCGTGGGCTGGGCTTCATAGTAACTGGGCCGAGGTAGGCTACAGGTAAGTTTGTGTTCTGTTTTATTTTCCTTCTATTTTTTTGTTTTATTTAATCTCTTTTGCCACTGTTTTCAAATAGAACAAATCCAAAACCAGTGACAAAAATCCCCTGAATATTTATATGTTGCACAGTGGAGTTATCCAAAAGCACATATACTCATTCAGAGTTATTTGAAATTATATTCCATATGTTAAGAATATAAATCCAAATCCAAATAAAATATTGATTTAAAATCAGAGCCCAAATAATTCCTTAGAAATGTTCCAAAATTTTGGTTTGATTTATAACTCTTTCAAAAATTCTCAGAACTATTTCTAGGGTATTTTGGATTCATTGATTACAATTTTAGGGTTCTTGCCCCTTTATTAAAATGATTTCTGAGGCTTTTAGCTTTCCCCAATTCAACTTTCATAAATTTAAATATGATGCAAGAAGCTATGCAAAGACCAACAAAGGCAATGCTAGGGTTGTGACAACTCACCCCCACTAAACAAGAATCTCGTCCCGAGATTTAAGACGTGAGGTAAGAAGACAGAAGGAACATGGAACTGACACAGTCTTCGCGATACACTTGCCCTCATCGAAGATATTGATTCATTGCGTCGTATTGGTCTTGACATCTTTGCTTTCGAGAACTACGAGAGGAAAGGGAGAATTTTAGAAGAATCGATCTTCCTGAGGTTCGAGCAACTTAGGATCATCTTAATGATCACAAGATCAACTCATGGAATGAGACATAGAAACATCTCTGGAGCTGAGAGGCAAAACATGCATCAGGAGGGACGGAAGAAACAACTTGACGAGGGTTTCAAAGTAGTGAGGAAAAATTGCCATGATTCCATAACGGGGCACCTCAGGAAAGGTGACTCGTGGAATTATTCCCTTAAGTGGCAAAAAGAATTACTTTTGGTACATAGATCATTGAAACTCTTTATACCAGCCTAAGGCAATCACAATCGATCGTTTGGCGGAGTTCGAATGCATGATGTGGACTACCTTGCTGAAGACAACTCGATGGTTGATTTTTTCTTATCATCGGAAATGGAAGGGACCCATGGCAGACTGACACAATGACGGGTGCAAGATGGGAACAAAATGCAAATACTGGGAATGACTCAACCATCATATCTGCCTGAGATTCAGATCTGGTTGGTAACGGAACATTTCAGACAGCATGTCTGGAGAGGAAAGTTTGCAACACAAACCGACGAGATGACGTTGCGAGATTCTTGGGAAATGAACTACGATAGCAAGCTCCAAAACATGAGCTGGTTCTGCTACATACATGTGAACACACTGTCCCAGACAAGCATGATCACGTAGTAGTCTTATAATAAAACACTATCGAGTTCAGGTGGGGAACCATCTTCGAGGATATTGGAATCTTGTGCATGAACTAGTATTCGCACAACAACTCCTTTTCCTCAAACAAACCAGTCAGTGGCTTGGTGTGCTAGGAACACATGTGGAGTGGAGGCGGCCAACCTATCAAACCATAGAGCACTTTGCACGTGCATGACTAACTTGGGATGGTTCCAGAGTGCAAAACAAACTTTCTCGAGTTCATGGCGGCAACTTGCATCAAATGCACATGAATTAGAGGAAGTCACTTCTTACATCACACATATGCTTCATGAACGGGACATGAAGATAATGCTTATAAATGTTTCCAACACTAGTTGGATGTTCATCACAAATCATGGAAAAGATACAAATGTGGCTGATGGGCTCAACAACAATTCATCCAGGTTTCCATAAAAATTAAATTCCATAACTATGTGAACAAGGTGGTAGCATTGGTCAGACCCAAACGATATAATGGTATATGCTCGAGGAGATATCGTTGGTTATGATTTGATTTGACGATAGCCCATTAATCAAATCAAGGTTTGGGCAAGACGATAAATTCAACAACTGACCTCGAGGACCAATCGATGAAGAAATCATCCTTCTACAACAAACACACAAACACAAGATATCCCTTTGGAAATGAGCTAAGTTAGACAAGCTTTTATCTTCCAACTCTCCAAGTTGTTGTTTATCTTGACCAACTAGCTCAGGGGTATCCAGCATAGATACTTGGAGAATGGGTGGTTTAGAAGAAAACCAACATGAGCACAAGCTCAACATAACAGTCAGGGAACAACCCGGTAATACCTCCGAGAAGACATCAGAATATCACGAACCACAAATATGTTATTAAGCTCGAGAACAATCTTGCTTTCGAGGGCAAGATGATATAACTAAATAGGAAAGGGATTGATACAATCCTAACTCTTGATCGAAGAGTGCACCAGAAATAAGGACAAGGTAGGACGATCAATCCTAGTTTAGTGATTCGATAACCAACACGCTAAAGTGATATTAATGTCCATTAACTACCAAGCAACACGGTTGCTAGGAGTATTGATTTCACACATCATGGTTCACTTGTCGGCATTCCGATTGTGACAACACATGACCGAGGAATGAAAAATGATGGCAAGAAGTATCACTGCGTCAAAAATTCATGAGAGATGGTGCAATTATCATGACAATCCTGACATAAAGAGGGTAATACTCCGAGATAGAACAGAACAAAAGCTGGATTGGCATTTTGATCTGCGAAATACAGCTACTTTGACCCAATCCTGGATATGGATGAGGTACTGGAGTCTGTTTCTCCTAGTCATTCCGGAATAGAATGGCTTGACAGACCACAAGAATATGAGATATCGATGAGCATGATTGCATGACATGCTCTTTACTATCAAATGATAGACGGAGATCAGGATACAACTAGAGAGAGGGGAAACTCAAAGGAACATATATCTTTCTGAGTTGTGGACGCATGGATTAGTATGTCAAACAAGTTCAACATATTTCTTCCGGATAACCCATGCAGAAGAAGAAGGACTGGCAGATTCACAATTTGAATGGAGAACTCGTCAAGAGCACTCTTATTGTGATCTTTTGGTTCAACGAACTTCTGCCATATGCAGTTCATGGTTTTGGAAGAATGATATACCACGAACCTCGAGGACTATCACAAAAGTTACTAATATCCTAAAGGAACGAGCAAACACTGCCAACATGGGGTAGGTAGAGTGAATCTTGGGCTCAAGAACCCAGAAATAGAATGCCTACTAACTAAATGGCACCACGAGATGCTTTCGAGAATAATGGCCAGAATCATCACACTTGGGATACAAAACATTGCTAGATTACTGGGTGGTTCTCTAAGACACTTAGGGTCATAATAATAGCTCCAACATGTATGTCGAGGCAATGGAGTACCTCAACTCAGCAATTAGTGTGGTTAATCTAGCCCAAAAGGATATCGGGATCGGAAAGAAGGGATTTGCAAATGCATCAGACTATTTAGAAACCTAGGATGACTCGGACATCATAACGTCTGTAAATGCTCAAGAATATTTGAGATATTCTGCAAAATGGTGGCAGAACCACTTAACATTACAATATCAAAGTTCTGAGATCAACTGTCAACCCACAGAAGTAGTAGAAACTGAACTGGGGCTTAAATCCATCAATCCTAAGATTCTACGGATTAGTAACACGTGAACCTGATAGAGGGATGAGATCCTAGTCCTTAATCCCCGTAGAAAAGAAGAGGCTAACTCAGATCAGAAGGGCATAAGGTAAAGGAGTAAAAAGAGCCTTACGTTCCATCCCACAATCAATCCCCTACATATAACTAAAGCATTTCTAGACTCAACTTCGACCAGCTTGGCTTGGTAATCCTACATGCAGTCAGGCTCTGATACCAAAACTGTCAGGACCCCGATTACAAGTCACATCGATCTAGTCGGTAACACCTCACATCACTTTGCGGCCTCACGCATGGTATTCCCACGGTTGTTGCCTTACCATGGCCCGGGACCGTTTGCGCCTTTTGGCTCACGTATATGATAGTTTCGCTAGCATCCATATGACAGAAAACCCGGGCTGACATGACTAGTCGTGAACCCAAAGTGGCACTAACTTACGAGGACAGGCATACATGAATCAACATCGAGCATGTCGGTCAGCAGCGTGTGTGTCCGGGCTGTTGCACTGGCTAACAGGACTCCGAACCGGCTGTAGCAGGCTAGGCAGGACTCCGGATGTCACCGCGTGACATTTCCCGGGATGCATACAGAACGGCAAGTGAATCACATGCCGGCCATCAAGTGTTTGGAGAGCAAGAGTAATCTTGGGCTAGCAGGACTCCGGTGAACCGGGCTGTAGCAGACTACTATGGCTCATGGAAGCACAAGACTACATTTCCCCGTAAGAGAGGCTATCAAGGATAAACAACTAGGTTGTCGGATCCCACACATACCAAGCATTTCAATCATACACACAATATGCTTGATATGTGTAAATACAACATGGCATCACAAAAAAACTCTACAACTCAAAGTATTTATGTCATTAGGCTCCGAGGAGCCAAGTATTACAAACATGGGTCTCATGACCCAACATACAGAGCATACAAGCATCAAGCACATGCGGAAGCTTAACTTGTCTGACTACAGACAACTACAAATGAAGAAGGCTGAGAAGCCTGACTATCTACAAGACCCTCCCAAGGGTACAAGATCATAGCTGAGGTAACAAGCTAAACGTCGAAGTCCACGCGGAACTACTAGTGAGACTGAAGTCTCTCTGAAAAGCATAAAATAAGCAAACGTGAGTACAAATGTACCCAGCAAGACTTACATCAGAACTAGCTACATATGCATCGGTATCAATAAAGGGGGTGGTGGAGTTTGACTGCAGCAAGCCAGCTTTGACTCGGTGGCTATCCTGAACTACGACTACAAGTAACTCTTTTGGGGTGGCGCACATGAGTCCACATATTCACCATATCAATACACCACTATGGATCCGCTCCCGTCTCCCCACGAGAAAGCCATCCATAGCACTCACGCTTATCTTGCGCATTTTAGAGCATCCACTTTCACTTGTCTATGAACTGTACAGGCAACCCAGAAGTTCTTTACCGCGGACACGGCTATTCAAATAGATGATGTTAACCCTGTAGGGGTGTACTTCTTCACACACGCTCTCGCCACTTGCCACCATGTACACGTCGTGTATCTCAGCAACCTTCAAGCGGAAGCCTAGCGAGGGAGTCGGCCACGACCTGACTAACCACACAAGTCTCTAGTCCAGGTTTATCGCCTATTCGGGTTCCATCCGCAAGGAGATCCGGCCGGGTGTCGCCACGGCCCCAAACGATGTGTACAGGGTTCCAAGCCCACCAAACGGGCGGCGCTTGGTCTACCCGACCATGGTGCCTAGTCTGTCCCAAGCCCACCTGTACCGGGTGCCACCTGGTAGACTACTAACACAACCTATAAACACCAGAAACTAGTTGCAACTCCTGGACAGAGCTCAGGTTGATTAATAAGTCGAGAGGGGCACTTAAGCATTCCAATGCGTGGTAGTAACTGCTCATGGATCACAAACACGTAACTCAGTTCCTGAGGACGGTTTCAATGAGACAACCCACCATGTACTCCTACATGGCCTCTCACCGCTACCTTTACCAAATCACGTTCACACACTTAGCTCTCAACAGTAGGACATGTTCACCACATTCCAATTCATTCCCGATGAATCAGACCTAACTCAACTCTAAGCAATAGCAGGCATGACAAACAACCATGAATGAGTTGGCACATCAGGGCTCAAACAACTCCTACTCATGCTAGTGGGTTTCATCTATTTACTGTGGCAATGACAGGTCGTGCAGAGGAAAGGGGTTCAACTACCGCAGCATGTAACAGTTGAAACGTTGTTGTCCTAATGCAGTAAAAGAGAGCGGGAGCGAGAGATCGGGATTATATCGGAATGAACAAGGGGGTTTTGCTTGTCTGGCACTTCTGAAGTTAGTATAGTTCTTCATCGGTGTCATTGAACTCATCGTCAGAACGTCGTCTACTGAGGGGAAACAATTATCGACAACAGAGAGGAAACACAATCAATGCAATGCACAATATGATGCATGATCATGACATGTCAATATGAGTGTGTTGGGCTAATGCAGCTACAACCTGGTGGGTTTGAGCTTATTTGAACCAAAGATTCAAATGCAAACTCAAGTTATGGGTTCATATAAGTGCATTAACATGTTTGACCTAAACAGCAAGGTTAAGTTGCCATAACATGCATTAAATCAGTACAGATGGATAGATTGGATTTTTCTGATCATTTTTCATATATAAATTATTTCATTCTGAGCTATAGATTATTTTCTATGATTTTTTGAAGTTTGTAGCACTTTCTGGAATTTCCTATATAAGAATAAATCCTGTAAATGCTTTATTGCGTCAGCAGTGCGTCAGGGTGATGTCAGCGGTCAACTGACCCGGTCCAGGTCAAACCTGACCTATGGGGCCTACCTGTCATTGAATCAGCTAACTAACAGAGTTAATTAACTTAAACTAAAACAATTAGCGGGGCCCACGTGTCAGTGGCCCAGGGGAGGGTAATTAGTGGCCTAATTAGCTTAGCCTAATTGGACACGTCAGCCGGCCGGGGTTAGGCCGCCGGCGACGGCCAGACGAGGCGGAGGGCGTCGGAACTTGCCCTCCGACGACCAAACGGACGGCGGGCACCACCAGTGCGAAGCCCAGGCTCTCACGCATCCAGTGGAACACGCAGGAGACCGTGGGGTGGCCGGAGGCGACCACAGCATCAAGGTCAGCGGCGGCCGGAGCACGGGCTCGACCGGCGCGATGCTATGGTGTACGGGAGAGAGAGGTGAGTAGTGCTATGGCTTCCTGGGAGCACGCTGAGCACAACTACGTGCTTGGTTGGGTCAGGCGAGGTCGCCAGCTGCGGCGGGCATTTAACGCGGGCAAAGGATTTGAGCTCTCGGGCTCAACGGAGCCCGCGGTTAGTGGAAGAAATCGGCAACAGGGAGAGAGGGGTTCGGTGCGGGGGCTCACAGCGAGGCTAACGGAGGGGTTGGCAGGCGCGGGGACGACCGGTGGGAAGCGAATCGACGCCGAGGATCACCAGGCACCGAGGTTGAAGAAGGCGTCGGGGACGGCATTTGGGTGCTTCCCCGGTTGCTTGGCTCGGCGTGGATGAAGAAGACGACGATGCAGAGCTCAAGGTCTCATCGGCAGGGCGAGGGGTGGCCGCGATGGTGGCGAGCGGCGTCGACGGCAGCACTCGGTGGCGCTGCGGAAGTGAGCAGAGGAGGGAGAGGGAGTCCTGGGAGAGAGGGGGAGGTGAAAGGGGTCGAGGGGAGTGCGTGGCGCCCTCGGGTGCCTCCAGCGGCGAGCAGGTAAGCAAGAGGTGGCCAGTGCGTGCCGGCGTGCGGTGGGCACACGCCCTCGCGTCCTTCTGTCAAGAGGAGGACGATGACTGGCAGATGGCTACGTGGGCTGGGCTTCACAGTAACTGGGCCGAGGTAGGCTACAGGTAAGTTTGTGTTCTGTTTTATTTTCCTTCTGTTTTTTTGTTTTATTTAATCTCTTTTGCCACTGTTTTCAAATAGAACAAATCCAAAACCAGTGGCAAAAATCCCCTGAATATTTATATGTTGCACAGTGGAGTTATCCAAAAGCACATAAACTCATTCAGAGTTATTTGAAATTATATTCCATATGTTAAGAATATAAATCCAAATCCAAATAAAATATTGATTTAAAATCAGAGCCCAAATAATTCCTTAGAAATGTTCCAAAATTTTGGTTTGATTTATAACTCTTTGCAAAATTCTCAGAACTATTTCTAGGGTATTTTGGATTCACTGATTACAACTTTAGGGTTCTTGCCCCTTTATTAAAATGATTTCTAAGGCTTTCAGCTTTCCCCATTTCAACTTTCATAAATTTAAATATGATGCAAGAAGCTATGCAAAGACCAGCAAAGGCAATGCTAGGGTTGTGACACTGTGGCCCCGCAGATGACTTCGACAAGAGTCTTGCCGGGGCCCCGGCAAGGATCTTGCCGTGTCGTCGTGGTCATCCCCGGCAAGGGGCTTGCCAGGGGTCTCGTGGGTATCCTTGGCAAGGATCTCGCTGAGGATCTTCGTCTTCTAGTTATTTATCTAGTCTTGTATGCTTCTGGTCTACACAAAGATCTGCATGCCACCATGGAGGCGCCTCCCGAGCTTTGGTTCCAATGTGTTGAGGGCGTCGGAACTCCCAGGCTCGAGGGTGGCAGCCCTGCTGGCGTTGGGCAAGTTGCCCCGGCAAGGCTCTTGTCAGGGCTGTGGAGGCTGCCCCGGCAAGGGCCTTGTCGGGGGAGTCCACCTCGCCTTTCTTCTCTTCGTGTTTCCGGCTTGGCGTTGGTCTAGTCGTCTTGTGCCTTTGCTCCCTCTGCCCCGCCAAGCGTGGCTAGGGTCGTGGGGCTGCGACTGCCCGCACACAGGTAAAGGGGTGCAAAAAGGGACCCCTACTTTTGTACATCGACACCCGACAGAGGATTTTCACCAGCCGGAGATGTGTCTCGAACATAGAACCAAGTCTGGTTTCAATTTTTGGGGTGGCTATGCAGCTTGGCATGAGGAAAATTGACATGTTTCCTCTTCTAAATAATGACTCCACCAAGTTCTTGGCATGGCCCATCAACAAATTCAGTTTGGCAGTTTAAATAATAAAATTCCGTGAATAGATCAACCATGGGTTCTTCTTGAAGATAGGCCTCACAGAATACTTGAAAATTGCAAGTGTTAGACACGGAGTTGGGTCCGATGTCTTGAGGGTGCAGTTGGAGGAAATGAAGCACATCACGGAAAAAATTTCAGCCAGGAGGGTGGAAACCCTGACCCAAGTGATCAGTAAAAACAATTACTTCTCCATCCTTGGGTTGAGGAAGGGCTTCATCACTAGGAGCTCTCCAGTGGATATCCTCCTTTTTGGCTAAGGCGCCAGTGGCGACATAATTGTTCAATTCTTCCTCGGTAATCCGGGATTTGACCCAATTGCAAGAAGTATATGCCTTAGCCATTTCTGAAAAAAGATTATGCCAGTTTAAGATCACATGGTTAAGCCGGCTTACAACTCAAGGACAAACAATAATGAAGCATGACTAGGTATTAAGCCGGAGCATGATATTACAAGATTACTGAAAAACTATTGGCGGCTTAAGTTGGGACTAATGATACCTGGCGGGTTATTATTTTTCAATTAAGCCGCCTATATCAATGCTAAAAGAGCAGATCTACGGATGAAGCAAAATGGCTAAGTATTCAGAAAAATAGTTTTTACAGATTGATGCTATAATTTCAGAACTGGCGCACTTCTGTAAATGCAAAAATATTCAAACCTAAATGTCAGTGCTCGAGCAGTTCATGGGTACAGATGAATTTTCTAAAATACGGAGGAGATATTCTGATAGTAAAAATGGATTGCTAAGATTGCCGCGGTACACGAGGAATGCCAAGTTCGAATCAAAAATCTTACAGCCAAGAACAAAGACGAGCTTCAATGAACTCCATTGAAACCCTAACGGATCTAGGAGGAGAGGAAGAAGGAGAACTAACCAGGGCTGTTGAGCGGCATAGGTGCGCGGATGAGATATGGACCGAACATGTTGATGCAGCGGCCGTCGTTGGAGCAGAGATGAAGGTTGACGGCGGCAGCAGAGCTCGCGTGCTAGGGCATCACGAGGAAGAAGACAAGACAAAGAGGCACATGGGGAAAGTGAAAGAGACCCCTGGCTCTATTTATAAGGCAAATGGATAAGTGACAAGCGCGGGAATCGAGGAGACCAAAAAACAGATATGTGACAATATAGACGCTTCGATTTTCGGAGATTCAATAAAATAAGGAGAGGATGACGTCATGGCGAGTTACAAGTTTTCGTGAAGGTAAAGAAGAAGAAATTTTTCTAAGTGTTGAAGATTGATGTGAATGAGTTCAAATCAACCTGGGGCCTAATGTTGGGGATATAGCTACTGAGTTAACCCGCCCAGGAGGGGGATGGGTTAACTCCTGGCAACTCACAAGACGAAGCCCATGAAGGAATCAAAGATGGCGGTTCATGAGGATGACTTATGAAGAGCCCAAGGCCCAAAGGCGGCTTAAGGATCGTAGGTGCAAACCGCCATATGTATGTAACTTGTAGTACAAGGCAGTTGTAATTAAGTCACCGAGCCGGATACGTTTATAAGCCGGCCGGGACTCTGTAAGCCATCGGGCGTCAACCTGAGTATATAAAGGGACGACCCGGCGGCGAGTTAGGGGACAGACAACAAACCGAGAACTAGGTCAAGCGTATTCGCTCCCTGGTAATCGAGACATAAGCAATACCACCTCAAACTGGATTACACCTTTACCTTCACCGCAAGGGGCCGAACCAGTATAAACTCCTTGTGTCCTTTGTCCTGTTCAACCCCTTTAAGCTAATCTAGTTGCGATGGCTCCATGACTAAGTCCTTACACTAGGACATCTACCGTGACAATCCCACGACAATATCCTCCTTTGAATGATCGAGTGGCTTGACTTGGCACATGTTCATACATGTAGTTGAATCAAAACCAACATAGCCTCTATGATATTTATGTTCATGGTGTTCATATCCTACTCATGCTAGTGTCCAATGTTACTTATGCATAATGCATTTTATGACTGTTGTTGCTCTCTAGCTTGCCGCTTCTCAATCTAATTGCTAACCTTCGCCTGTACTAAGTGGGAACTCTACTTGTACATCAAAAACCTTGAAGCAAAGTTATTCCAGATGAGTCCACCATACCTACCTATATGAGGTATTACCCTACCGTCCTAAGTAAATTTGCATGTGCCACCTCTAAAAACTTCTAAAAAATATCCTTTTTGTGTGCCTAGGTCGTTCATGGAATGACAGGAGGTGGTCGGTATCTTCCATGCTAAGCGGGTTATTCTCAGGTCGAGTGTTTATTCACTCGCCATTGCACAAGAAAAGGGTGGTAATAGAGATGCCCAGTCCCAAACTGCAAACATGAAAAAGAGTTAATCTCTCAAATAATCAAACAAAAACTCCCAATGGAGTCAAAACCTTTACTTTTATCGCTTGGGAACCGCCATTAGGTGCTTAGCATGGAAGATGTTGATAGCTGATGGTCGTAAAGTAAATGAGAAGGGTGCATGTCTCAAAATATCATTTATCCATGTTTTAAAACTTGAGCTCTGGCACCTCTGCAAATCTGTAAGTGCATCTAGTGCCACCCCTAGTTTGTTTTGGAGTATTGACGACAAACCTGGTTGAGGGACTAATGTGTTTGTGAGAATTGCAGGATAACACATGTAGTAGTCCCTCATTGATTCGGTTTACCTACCGGGGATGAACCCTAAAAATGTATGAAGACATTGAAGACAATGGTGGTATCTGAAGACAATCACATTGAAGCTTATGACTCAAGAAGACATTCACGTGAAGACTATGGAGTGCGAAGACATAGTTGTTTCGTAGTTTCCTTTTCTTCTTTGCTGAGTCATAGGAACCACCGTACTGTTAAGTGGGGTCCTAGTGAACAAAGTCAGAGTGACTGAAGTGATGCTCAACCAAATCCTATGTCCTCGAGCAAAGACAATGAGAGCAAATCTTATCCAGAGTTGGATGAGTCAGCTTTACTTGTAGCCCAAGTCAAGCTGCCGCCTGTGTTTGAAATCTAACCGTTGGAACACGTGTCAGTTCCTTAGTGACCCAGGGTCATTTTGGACAAATCAGGTCGGGTTGCCTAGTGGCTATAAATAGCCCATACCCTACACCATAAATTGGTGGCTGCTCAGAGTTAGTGCACGGCTTTTGTCGTTTGAGAGCAACCCACCTCCGAAGCTTTTGAGAGAGAGAAATCCTTGCGAGGACAAAGCCCAAAACACCTAGAGCCAAAGAGTGTTAGGCATCATTGAAGTCTTTCTGTCTGCGTGACCTGAAGACTTGTTACACTTGGGGACTGTGAATCCTCCAGCCGGTTAGGCGTCGCGTTCTGAGCATCCAAGATTCATTGTTGATTGTCGGTGAACAAAGTCTGTGAAGGTTTAGAAGTCTACCTTGAAGACTTACCAGAGTGATTGGGCGAGGACTAGGTGTCCTTATCTCAAGGGGAATAAGGTGAAGATGTGGTCTTCTGAGTTAAATCTCAGCCTCCCTAACCATACGTACAGTTGTCACAACAACTGGAACTGGTCCAACAAATCCTTGTCCTCATCAAGCGACTGGTTCTATCTTCTTCCTCTCTTTACTTACAGTTTGTCTTGGTGAAGTCATTGCCTGTTTTCAATACCTGTTTGACTTCACTGTGTAACTACTGCTGTTGTTTGGCTTCATACTATCTTCCATCCTGATCTTTAATACCAAGCTGCTATTAGTCTTCGTGTTTTCACTTCATTGAATACTTAAGTATGGCTGACCTAGTGTAGTCTACCTTCCGCTGCAGGTCAATAGGTTCATCTCTATTGTTTGTCTTCGAAACTTCCATGTTTTGAAGACTTCCATAAAAATCGCCTATTCACCCCCCCTCTAGTCGATAACTAGCACTTTCAATTGGTACAAGAGCAAGGTACTCCCTTGTTCTATGTGATTCGGTTTAACCACCTGGAGTTTTAGCTATGTCGACTGCAGGGATAATCAAAGTCTCATTGGTGCCCCGCCTTCGATGGCACTGAATATCCCTACTGGAAGAATAAGATGCGCATGCATCTTGAAGCCGTTGATGTAGACCTCTGGTATGTCGTCAAGAACGGTGTTCCCAAGACCGGTGAAGGTGTCACCCCTGCTGATGTCAAGAAGTTCGTTCAACTGGATTCTACCGCCAAGAACATCATCTGTGACCAAAGGACAGTATGGCCATGTGAGTGCTCTGGAAACGTCGAAGCTAGTCTTGGACTGGCTCTCCAAGGTCAACGATGGTGTCTCAACCCAGAGAGATCAAAGGATCAGTGTTCTTTGCAACCTCTTCACCCGCTTCAAGAGAAACGACAATGAGAATGTCCAGCTCACGTTTGATCGCCTCACTGACATCACAAATGAGCTTCGTGCTCTCGGCACCACTGAAATCACCAAGCGTGAAATCGTCAAGACACTCCCGAGATCACTTGACAGCTCGTTCGACACCCTTGCCCTGATGATTCAAGAACGCCCTGACTTCAAGACACTCGATCCGCCTGACATACTTGAGAGGCTCAACACACATGAGTTTCAGCTATCTGAGAAAAGAGATATCTATGGTCCCAACTATGGCCGAACTCGTGCTTTTGTTGGCAAGGAAATGGACTCAGAGGAGGAGTCTGCTTCTGAGGAGGCGGAGGTGGAGTCTGAGGAGGAGTCCGACTCTGGCGTAGCAAGTCTGGCTCTAGCTACAGCCTACGTTGCCAAGTCCATCTTCCACACTGAAGACAATGGCTTCGTCACCAAAGCTGATGCTATTGACAAGGACGATTCCGCTCCCACCTACTGCTTCGTGGCATGTGGTGCCAAGGTAAACTCACGCGATGCCTACTTTCGAACATCAAGTGAAGATGACTCTGATGTGAATCCAAACCCAGCTACAAACCACTTGTTAAAATTGCAACTGAACAACAGAAAGCTATGGAACATACTCAAAAACTGTTAGACAAAAGCGATGACCTGTTGGACGCGGAAATGACCCGATCTCAGTCCTTAATTGAAGACATAAAAAATCTTCATGTTAAGTACCAGGAACTTGAAAGTCGTCATGAAACGCTCTCAATAACTCATGAAAAGCTTTCCTATGATTATCTTCAAAGGAAGCAAGAACTTGAGAAATTGAGAGCGGCTCATGAAGATCTTCAAAAATAGAATGAGTCACTTCGCACTCAATGCATCGTAATTCGGGCCAGAAGGATTTGAACCACCATGTCTAAAATGCCTTGAGCGTGATAACGCTACTTGTTTGAATGTTCTATCGCTGCTACAGCTTGCAATATCTTCAACCGTTGATGTGGTAACTAACCCCTCTGCTGACGATACCACTACTATTGCTGATGAAAATGCTAGGTTGAAGACATTTCCTGAAACAGGGATGTACAAAAGTCTCAAAGGGCATCAGACACCGTGCGATGTCCTTAAAAAGCAGATTCTGAACCGAAACCCTAGGAAAGAGGGTGTAGGGTTCGAGAGGAAAATGAATGTTGATGGTTCCTACTGGAAGCTTGAGCAGTACCCCAAAACCACATGGGTTGCTGCAAAGGGACCTTCAATGGATCCATCCACCTTATCTGGCTTCACTTGTGCTAACCCAAATATCATTGATGATTCCTTGGATGCAAACCATAAACTGTTTAAGAATCAGAATGGTGAAGTGTTTGCTAGGTATATTGGTACTAACTGAAGGAATGGGCCACCTATGAAGAATATATGGGTACCCAAAAGTTGTCTTGAGAATCTTCCTGTGAATGTCATCATGACACCAAAAGGGAAGAAGACAAACCCCAGAGCAAAGGCTTCATATGGCCCAAAGGCTTCATACAGACACATGACTCACCTGAGTCACCCTGACGCCAATGTTTTGCAGGGAAATCATACTCAAATTTATGAATATGAGCGTGTTTCTTCAAACCGCTATGTTCATAAAACTAAGAACTTTTCTGCTTATTCATATGAGTATCATTCATCTCCTGCAAGGCTATTTGCTAGGGCTCCAAAGTCAAGTTCTCGAGATCTTGCACTTAGACTCATTGCTTCAAAGCCACCCCTGAAGATGTGGGTGGTTAAGAAGAATTAACTTTCTTTTGCAGGGAAAGGTCTCCAGCCGGAAATCAAAGGCGTCCGATGTATTGCTGGGGACCTAAAACATCTTGTAGGGCGCAAGATAAAATGCCCAAATGGTCTCACTATGTATTTTGCTCCTGAATCACTTGCCAACCATCCTATCAGTCCTAACGTTGATCTGAGCTTTGATAATCCTCTTGTCCGTCAAATGTTTATGCTTCACAATACTCTTGGTGAAGCCTATCCCCCTAACTGTACTGTAGGGTATGACACCAAAGTCTTCAGAATGGATTATGGACAGCGGATGCACTAATCATATATTTGGTGATCGAAGTCTTATCATGGACTCAACCTTACGCCCATCCGATGTGAGTCACATCACATTTCTTGACCTTTGGTAAAAGCAAGGTATTGGGTCTAGGTAGAGTTGCAATCTCAAAGGATCAACACATGGATAAAGTGATGCTTGTTGAATCCCTTGGTTTCAACTTAATGTACATCTCAATGCTTTGTGACTTGAACATGATTGTGATATTTGGAAAATATCGTTGCCTTGTACTAATGGAATCTGACAAGTCTCTAGTCTTTGAAGGGTATCGGAAAGATGATTTGTACATGGTAGATTTTTCAGCAGGACCACAGCTTGTCATATATCTTCTAGCAAAAGCTTCAGAGTGCTGACTCTGGTATCGGAGGCTAGGGCATCCTGGCATGAGGAACTTGTACACTCTCGCGAAGAAGAAACACGTCATAGGCATCGAGGGAGTCAAGTTCAAGAAGGATCACTTGTGCGGTGCCTGCGAAGCTGGAAAGATGACGAGGGCCAAGCACCCCTTGAAGACAATCATGACGACATCTCAACCCTTCGAGCTGCTACACATGGACTTATTTGGCCCTACTCACTACTCTACTCTCACTACTACTGCTTGTCTCTATGGCTTCTTCATTGTTGATGATTATTCAAGATATACGTGGGTGCATATAATTCTCTACAAGACTGAAGTGCAGGATGTCTTCAGACGCTTCGCCAACCGTGCCATGAATAACTATGGCGTCAAGATCAAGCATATTAGAAGTGACAACGGCACTGAGTTCAAGAACACCGGCCTCGACCTTTACCTGGATACATTAGGCATCACTCATGAGTTCTCCGCTCCATACACACCTCAGCAGAATGGCATCATGGAGCACAAGAACAGAACACTCATGGAGATGGCTCGGACGATGCTTGATGAATACAAGACTCCAAGAAAGTTCTGGCCTGAAGCCATTGATACTGCATGCCACGTCATCAACCGTGTTTATCTTCACAAGCTTCTGAAGAAGACATCCTATGAACTCCTAACTGGTAAGAAGCCAAATGTCGCCATTACTTGAGTATTTGGTGCTAGGTAATCGGATCAAGGATCCACATCACACTTCAAAATTTGCACCGAAAGCACATGAAGGTTTTATGCTTGGTTATGGAAAGGATTCGCACTCCTCTGTAGTCTTCAACCTCTTTCACTATAAAGTGGTTGAAAGCTGTAGATGTGCGGTTCGATGAAACTAACGGCTCGCAAAGAGAGCACCTGCCAAATGTGATAGATGAAGTTCCACCTAGTGAATCCATCAAGCTTATGGGAACTAGAGAAATCATACCGTCTGAAGCTCAGGCTGAAGATGAACTTATCATTTCTGCACCTAATCAACCTAAAGACAATTCTCAGCCTGAAGACAATCCTCCTAATGATGACAATGATCAGCAAGAGCAAAATCTTCGTCCAGTTCATCCTCGTGTTGCAAATGAAGTACAAATTGAGAAGATAATTGATAGCATCAATGCACCTGGTCCACTCACTCGTTCAAAAGCAACACAGCTGGCAAATTTCTGTGGACACTTTGCATTTGTTCAATATCAAAACCCAAGAAAGTTGCTGAAGCCTTCAAAGAACCTAAATGGATTCAAGCTATGCAAGAAGAGCTTCAACAGTTCAAGCTGAACAATGTGTGGGAACTAGTCAAGTGTCCTGACCCTCGCAAGCACAACATAATAGGCACCAAATGGATATATCGCAACAAGCAAGATGAGCATGGTCAAGTTGTCAGAAACAAGGCTCGTCTCGTTGCCCAAGGATACACTCAAGTTGAAGGGATTGACTTCGATGAGCTCCTGTGGCTAGGCTTGAAGACATTCACATACTTCTTGCCTATGCAAATCATCACAACATCCTTCTGTATCAAATGGATGTGAAGAGTGTGTTTCTCAATGGAAAGATTGACGAAGAAGTGTATGTTGCACAACCACCTGGACTTGAAGATCCAAAACATCCTGATATGGTATACAAGCTCAACAAGGCATTGTATGGCCTCAAACAAGCCCCTCGCGCTTGGTATGACACACTCAAAGACTTCCTGAAGAGCAAAGGCTTCAAACCTGGTTCCCTGGATCCCAAACTCTTCAAGAAGACATATGATGGTGAACTGTTTGTGTGCCAAATATATGTGGATGCCATTATCTTCTACCGCACTAACCGTAAATACAAGTGATGAGTTTGGACACATGATGCAAGAGCAATATCAAATGTCCATGATGGGTGAGCTGAAGTTCTTCCTTGGTCTTCAAATTCGTCAGCAGAGCAACGACATCTTTATATCTCAAGAGAAATACCTCAAAGACTTCCTGAAGAAGTTTGGAATGCAAGGCAAGACTGCAAAGGTTACACGACGCCAATGCCAACCAAAAGTCATCTGGGTCCTGACGCCAATGGTAAAGAGTTTGATCAAAAGGTATACCGCTCCATGATTGGTTCAAAACTTTATTTATGTGCATCTAGGCCAGATATAATGCTTAGTGTTTGCATGTGTGCCCTATTCCAGGCGGCACCAAAGGAATTGCATCACTTAGCTGTGAAGCGAATTCTTTGATATTTGGCTTACACCCCAACTCTAGGATTATGGTATCCCAAGGGCTCAGAGTTTGATCTAGTTGGATTCTCGGATGCTGATTATGCTGGTGACAAGGTGGGTCGCAAGTCTACATCAGGCACATGTCAATTTCTAGGACGATCACTTGTTTGTTGGTCTTCAAAGAAGCAGAACCGTGTATCTCTCTCCACTACTGAATCTGAATATATTGCTGCTGGATATTGCTGCGCTCAGCTTCTATGGATGAAGCAAACACTCAAGGACTATAGCATCCATCTGAAACAAGTACCACTCTACTGCGATAATGAAAGCGCCATCAAGATTGCCAACAACCCAGTTCAGCACTCGAAGACAAAGCACATTGAAATTCGTCATCACTTTCTCAGATATCATGTCATGAAGGAAGATATTGATATCATACACGTCAACATTGAAGAGCAATTGGAAGATATTTTCACAAAGCCCTTGGATGAGAAAAGGTTTTGCAAGTTGCGGTGTGAGCTAAATATCTTGGAATCCTCGAATGTCCTGTGATTAGTCACACATCCTAACACTTATGCATGTTGATGACATAGATGTGCAACACATGATGTAATGTATGTCTTCAATCAATGAAGACTTACACTCTGAGTGTGAATACATTAATGCGGAATTTGACTTCGGAGCGCCACTATAATTGTGCACCGTGTCTGGGTCTAATACTTCCTATACGGTGGGTAACGCCACAACCAAATTTTTGTTTGAAGTGTTTTTCTCCTGGCGTTATACTTGCTAAGTCTTTGCATTTGATTTATCTTCAACATTGATTTGTCTTTCTGATGATTTTCACCTTGTTGATTTATTTCACCCAGATATATACATATACTTGTGTTATGTCCTCTACAGCATTCACTTATAGCTATGTCTTCTCGTTTGAATCTTTTGAACTAAGTGAATGTGATCAGACCCTAACCTCTCTATGCTTCTACCTCAAACTCTATCTATCGAAATCATATGCATTCTGTTGAAACTGTCGAATGTCTTCTCTGCGTCCTTGTCAACAGAAGATACAGAGACAAACATTAAATCTATTTTAAATGCTCAGTCCTTATTGCCTGAAACTCGGAGAAGCCGGAACGACCACCCGACAGTCCAGGCGTGCGTGGGAACATGGAACAACTTCCAATGTGTTGCATGTTTGCCACGTGTCCCTCGGATGTGAACCGCCAGGGGCACCTGCGTAATTGCGTTGTGCTGTCCCTCTCCTTATAAATGCACATCACATGGCGATAAAAATATTTCTTCCACCTCTCCACCTCGACAAACCCTAGCGCCACTGCTAGCTGTCGACGACGCCGGTAACGAAGCGCTTAGCTGCCGCAACCTCACCGACGCCGTCCTCACGCCGGCCGCGGACATCGTCTTCTCTGCCGCCGCCGTAGGTGTCCTCCATTGCTAAGTTAGGGCATGGAAGATCGAACAGCTCGGCCTCCTCTCTACTCTGTCTAGCAGTTCATCGTGTGGTAATTAAAACTCACTTTTTACTGTCTTCTTGATCTTATGGATTCATCCTTCCTCACCAAAATTGGTTTCTGTGGCTACAAATTTGGATCTATCCTGTTCTGCATCTCATATTATGCCTAGTATATTCACTTATGCTTCACACGTAGTTAGATTCCTCACTTGTACCTATTCTTGGATTTGTACAAATCTGGAACCAACTCCCAACATAAAGTGAATGTCTTCGCACTATGAGGTCAATGTCTTCTAAACTGATTTATCTTCAATATCTTCTGAGAATGCATCTGACCTCTTGCCCTTCCCTCGCATCTCTAATGCTGTCACTGGTACATGTCCGTGGGAGAATCCCTTGGTTCTCATAGTCTGCATTCATTTGCAGAATTCTTACAGCATCACATCAATGCTCCCGAAGCTAGTTCCTGTCTGACCAGCAGACGAAAGCCTTTGCCAGTTTTGAAGCCTTTCAGTCTGAACTTCATGGCAACAGAAAAGTCTGCAAGGAAGGGTGGCAGGCAGCGCCATGGGGGGAAATCAAGGGATTTGCCACCAGATCTCTATGAGCTGTACAAGACTGATCCAGAAGAGGATTACAATTAGCGCAAAACTTGAATCCAGTGGATTCGACGATATTGGGCTGAGCAATGGTTCAAATACCGATTCGTGACCCAGGAATATGCTGAGAAGAATGCCATCAAGAGTCCTTAGGGTGATATTCTCTTTCGAAATCTTCAACCCAAGAACAATGCTGAAGCAATTGCTCAGGGTTTCCACCCCTGTATGGTTACTGGACCACAGCCTACCAATGCCAACCCATCATCATTGTTGTGGTGTGATAACCCACAGGTACAGGGGATCGCAACAGTTTTCGAGGGTAGAGTATTCAACCCAAATTTATTGATTCGACACAAGGGGAGCCAAAGAATATTCTCAAGTAATAGCAGTTGAGTTGTCAATTCAACCACACCTAGATAACTTAATATCTGCAGCAAAGTGTTTAGTGGCAAAGTAGTATGGAAGTAACGATAACAGTAGCAAAAGTAATATTTTTGGCTTTGTAGTGATTGCAACAGTAGCAACGGAAAAGTAAATAAGCGAAGAACAATATATGAAAATCTCGTAGGCATTGGATCGGTGATGGAGAATTATGCCAGATGTGGTTCATCATGTAACAACCATAACATAGGGTGACACAGACATAGCTCCAATTCATCAATATAATGTAGGCATGTATTCCGAATATAGTCATACATGCTTATGGAAAAGAACTTGCATGACATCTTTTGTCCTACCCTCCCGTGGCAGCGGGGTCCCAATGGAAACTAAGGGATATTAAGGCCTCCTTTTAATAGAGTACCGGACAAAAGCATTAACACATAGTGAATACATGAACTCCTCAAACTACGGTCAAAATCCAGAGTGGACCCTATTATTGTCAATTAGGTGTTACAGGATCATAACACATAGTAGGTGACTATAGACTTGCAAGATAGGATCAAGAACTCACATATATTCATGAAAATATAATAGGTTCAGATCTGAAATCATGGCACTCGGGCCCTAGTGACAAGCATTAAGCATAGCAAAGTCATAGCAACATCAATCTCGTAACATAGTGGATACTAGGGATCAAACCCTAACAAAACTAACTCGATTACATGATAAATCAGTAGCGACCAAACCTCAAATACCGATCTCTGTGCTCAAAGGTCATCCCCGGATCAAGAATGCCGACACCACACGATTTCGAAGGATTTATAACAGAGTAGAAATCACACACTTATTACATCGAATGTCTCAAGAGAGAACTTAACAAATTAAATATGGCTTAAGGCCATCTAATAACGATAACAACGGAAGGCTAGGAAGAATAAGCGAGTCCATCAACTCCAACGGCATCACTGAGTATAGAACCACGACCTAAGCACCTTACTGCGTCGTTGCGAAAAGTCTCGCAACATGAAACGTTGCAGCCCGAAAACGGGTCAAAGACATGGAATATGCTGGCAAAGTAACACATAGAGAATAATGAAAGAGTAAGCCTATACTACATGCATATATGGCTGGTGAAAAGCTCTATGGTTACAGTTTTGCGTAAAGCCAATTTTTTCCTACTGCAAACGAATAAATTTATTTAACTATCATGGTGGTTGTTGAACATTGAGAATGGTTGACAGCATTCTTAATCCCAATTAAAAGTACTCATTAACAACCCAACAATATTAATTAGAGTAACATGATGAGATTCACATGATATTCAAGTACTAGATACTCAAGATGTCCATAACCAGGGACACGGCTAACCATGATTAGTTTATACACTCTGCAGAGGTTTGTGCACTTTTCCCCACAAGACTCGATCTCCTCCGTTTGATTTCTCGCACTACATGGTGTTTGAGAAACGGATGACCGAGACATAGTCTTTCAGAAGCGCTAGCACCTTACGTATGGGTAGACCGTACCAACCTATAACCCCTACATCAGCTAGTCTACCCGTAAGAGTTCGCACAACTTAGTCAACTATGCTAGAGCCCATAGTAGCATGTGGCTGCACACGGAAGTTTCTAGCATGAATAATCTCATGATCCCTTTGAGCCTGGGTGGCGGTCCAAGAAAAACAAGCAAGTCACGGAAACCAGGTGCCTCAATCCACCCAGATGTGTGTTTAAGTTGCCACCTTAAATAAACCATTAATTAACAATCTCACATCCGTCAGGATACACTCACCCAATCCACGTCTACTAGCATAGCATGGCATAATAAGCAAACGTAGAAGTAACTCCCAAAGGTTTGAAAATAAACAGGAAATAGGTACTACCTCATCTACTTCCCATCCCACAACTTAATTAGATCCTAATCATGCAATGTTTGAGGATTAATCTAATGCAATAAAACTGGGTAGTAGAAAAGGTATGATCAAAGTGTTACTTGCCTTGCTAATGATCCGCGAAACCTAGAGACTCGAAGTAACAGGCGGCGCACTCCGGGTATTCTATCGCAGACAAACAAACAAGTACACAATAAGTACTCATCTAATGCACGGGTAAAACTCAAACAAAAGATCTAACCATAAAGTTCAACTTAAGAACTCCGGTTTGCAAAAAGAATCAAATCAAACGAAGCAACGAAAGTCAAACGGCAAAAGAAAACAGCTCTATTTTACTAATATGGATCTAAGTCAAATTTTACAGAGGCAAAAACTTGTTTAAGTTGGTTATTTGGAAAGAGGGTTTTGAGACGAAACTCCAGGCGCTTGAATCGCCTGATTCCGATAAACGAGCGAAAAGTTATACTAAAACGAAAATCGGATCAGAAATCGCGATCAGAAAAATCGCGGATTAAATCCGAGAAAAAGAAAAACGACGAACAGGTTAACGAACGGACGTTCGTTAACTAGAACTAATCTGACAAACACGTTCGTTAAAACGAACGAACGAGCGAACACTCGCTATTTAACCGAACCGTAAATAAAAAAACCGATCTAATAAAAAAACGGAAACTAAAAAAACCGACGAAAACCAACGGAAAAACCGATCGGTTTTTATAAAAAAAAAGGCGCGGGTTACAAGGCGGCAGCGAACCTCGGGCGGCGGGGTCGGCGGCTCCGGCGAAGTCGGCGGCGTCCGTGGCGGCGGATCGGGTCGGTGAGGTTAGGGTTAGGTTAGGCGAATTGGCGGCGGGCGATGGCCGGTGGTGGGCTGGGGCGGCTCGGGCGGCGGCTATTTAAAGGCTGCCCCCGGGCGGAGTCCCGCTCGGGTACGGCCCGAGGTCGGTTCGCTTTTTTTTATATAAATAGTTTCGTGCAGAAAAACAAACGAAAAAAATACTAAACGGACTCCAAAAATCCCGAAATAAATTTTCCCCGGCTTCTAAAATCAAGCCGGACTAGATTAATATTTATTTGGGGCCTAAATGCAATTTTGAAAAACGCACATTTTTCCTAAATTCAAATAAAATGGCGAAAAACTCCAAAATAAAATCTTATTTGATTTTATTATTAAATCCTCATTATTTCTTTATTTTGGGAAAGTCATTTTATTCCCTCTCTCATATTTTTGTAATATAAATAATTGAAGATAAAATACTTAAAATCAAATGATCCTATTTTCAAAATTTGAGAAAACTCAAATATGAAAATAACGAAATCTCCAACTCTCTCCGTGGGTCCTTGAGTTGCGTAGAATTTCTAGGATCGAGCCAAAATGCAACAAAAATATGATATGCAATGATGATCTATGTATAACATTCCAAATTGAAAATTTGGGATGTTACAATCTCATCCAACCCATCACCGTCCAGCAAGCCTACGATGGAATTACTCACGCACGGCGGTGAGCATCATGAAATTGGTGATGGAGGACGGTTGATGATGACGATGGCGATGGATTCGCCTCTCCGGAGCCCCGAACAGACTTCAGATCAGCCCTCCCGAGAGAGTTTAGGGCTTGGCGGTGGCTCCGTATCGTAAAACACGATGAATCTTTCTCTCTAATTTTTTTCTCCCCTAAAACGAATATATGGAGTTGAAGTTGAGGTCGGTGGAGCTCCAGGGGGCCCATGAGGCAGGGGGCGCCCCCCCCCCACCCTCATGGAAAGGGTGTGGGCCTCCTGACCTTGATTCTTTCGCCAGTATTTTTTATTATTTCCAAAAATAATCTTCGTGAAGTTTCAGGTCATTCCGAGAACTTTTGTTTCTGCACATAAATAACACCATGGCAATTCTGCTGAAAACAGCGTCAGTCTGGGTTAGTTCCATTCAAATCATGAAAGTTAGAGTCCAAAACAAGGGCAAAAGTGTTTGGAAAAGTAGATACGACGGAGATGTATCAACTCCCCCAAGCTTAAACCTTTGCTTGTCTACAAGCAATTCAGTTGATGAACTGAAAGTGATAAAGAAAACTTTTACAAACTCTGTTTGCTCTTGTTGTTGTAAATATGTAAAGCCATCATTCATGTTTTCAACAAAGATTATGAACTAACCACATTCACAATAACACTTAGGTCTCATGTTTACTCATGTCAATGGCATAATCAACTAGCGAGCAATAATAATAAATCTTGGATGACAACACTTTCTCAAAACAATCATGATAGGATATAACAAGATGGTATCTCGCTAGCCCTTTCTGAGACCGCAAAACATAAATGCAGAGCACCTTTAAAGATCAAGGACTGACTAGACATTGTAATTCATGGTAAAAGGGATCCAGTCATAGTCATACCCAATATAAACTAATAGTAATGGATGCAAATGACAGCGGTGCTCTCCGGCTGGTGCTTTTTAATAAGAGGGTGATGACCCAACATAAAAGTAAATAGATAGGCCCTTCGCAGAGGGAAGCAGGGATTTGTAGAGGTGCCAGAGCTCGATTTTAAAATAGAGATAAATAATATTTTGAGCGGCATATTTTCATTGTCAACATAACAACCAAGAGATGGTGATATCTTCCATGCTACACACATTATAGGTGGTTCCCAAACAGAATGGTAAAGTTTACACTCCCCCTCCACCAACAAGGATCAATCCATGGCTTGCTCGAAACAACGAGTGCCTCCAACTGACAACAGCCCCGGGGGAGTTTTGTTTGCAATTATTTTGATTTGATTTGCATAAAGCATGGGACTGGGCATCCCGGTGACCAGCCATTTTCTCGTGAGTGAGGAGCTGAGTCCACTCCTCTTGAGAATAACCCGCCTAACATGGAAGATATGGACAACCCTAGTTGATACATGAGCTATTCGAGCATACAAAATAGAAATTCATTTGAAGGTTTAGAGTTTGGCACATACAAATTTACTTGGAACGGCAGGTAGATACCGCATATAGGAAGGTATGGTTGACTCATATGGAATAACTTTTGGGGTTTAAGGGATTGGATGCACAAGCAGTATTCCCGCTTAGTACAGGCGAAGGCTGGAAAAAGACTGGGAAGCGACCAACTAGAGAGCAACAATAGTCATGAACATGCATTAAAATTAATGAACATTGAGTGCAAGCATGAGTAGGGTATAATCCACCATGAACATAAATATCGTGAAGGCTATGTTGATTTGTTTCAACTACGTGCGTGAACATGTGCCAAGTCAAGTCACTTAAATCATTCAAAGGAGGATACCACCCCATCATACCACATCACAACCATTTTAATAGCATGTTAGAACGCAAGGTAAACCATTATAAGCTCCTACCTAATTAAGCATGGCATAAAAAACTATAATCGCTAATTGTCATTGCAAACACGTTTATTCATAATAGGCTGAATCGGGAACGATGAACTAATCATATTTACAAAAACAAGAGAGGTCGAGTTCATACCAGCTTCTCTCATCTCAATCAGTCCATCATATATCATCATAATTGCCTTTCACTTGCACGACCGAACGATGTGAATAATAATAATAGTGCACGTGCATTGGACTAAGCTGGAATCTGTGAGCATTCAATAAAAAGGAGAAGACAAGGCAATATGGGCTCTTGGTTAAATAAACAATAATGCATATAAGAGCCACTTCAACATTTTCATTATGGTCTTCTCCTATCGACCCCCAAAGAAAAGAAAATAAATAAAACTATTTACACGGGAAAGCTCCCAACAAGCAAAAGAAGAACAGGAAATTTTTTGGGGTTTACTTTTAATTATTACTACTACAGCAAGAATGTAAACTAGCTAAAAGCTACAACTAATTTTTTTGGTTTTTCTTAAGTTTTTTCAAACACGCAAGAAGAAAGCATGAAAAGGAAAATAAACTAGCATGGATAGTACAATGAAAGAGTATGAGCACCGACACCTGGCAATGAGTGTGTAAACATAAATGTAATGTCGGTGAGAAATACGTACTCCCCCAAGCTTAGGCTTTTGGCCTAAGTTGGTCTATTGCCACGGCTGGCCTGGCGGATATCCAAAGTTGTTTAGTTGGGGTCGTACTGAGATGCAGCAGTTATTCCATCATGGGCTGCAGCTTGGAGGCGAGCTATCTCAGCCCTCCTCTTATACTCGTACGCCTCCTCTCTGGTATAAAATATCTCCCCTTTGCCTGAAAGTCAAAGAAAGTACGAGCAGGGACAGCGACGTGATGGGTGCGTTGTTTGTTAAAGATTAGTCAATATTGGAGGAACTAATCGTTCCTCTCAACAAACTGTGACGAACCATAGCCTCATAATCTAACTAAGAAGGAGGCAACTCAATATCATCCTCACGTATGGTTACACCAATAAAATTAGCTAAACGGGTTGCATAAATTCCACCAAAGAAATCTCCATTAAATCTATTATTATGCAACCTACGTGCAACAATGGCTCCCAAATTATAATGTTTATCTCCTAACACAGCACTCCTGAGAACACTGAGGTCAGGGACACACATGTGACATGCTTCATCCTTACCATCTATGTACCTACCTATGAAGAGAGCAAAATAACGTATAGCAGGAATATGAATACTCTCTATAGTAGCTTGTGCTATGTCTCTAGATTCCCCCACAGTTATACTAGCAAGAAAATCTCTAAATTCAGATTTGCGAGGTTCACTAGTTACCCCATTGTAGAAGTTTGCAAGTAGTGGTAAAATCCTCTAAGTCCATAGTATAAGAATTTTCATAAAGATCAAACAGGACAGTTTGAGAATTGCGTGAAGATGAAAATTCAAACCTCCTCACAAAGGAACTAGTGAGATAGTGGTACTGACAGCACTTATCTGCCTCGAAGCTCACAAGATCAGCGTTACGCACATATGCGTTAAATTCTTCCTTGATTCCTGCTTGATCCATGAAGTCTTCCGAAGTCCATTCACAAGCCCGTACTGGAGCGTCCCTGGTGGTTCATCGTCAGCATCGCGCATTGCAAGCCTGGGTCTTTGCTTCCTTGAAGAACCACCTTGGTACATTGTCCTAAACATATTTCTTCCTCTGAAAAATTTCTGAAATTTTTAGTAACTTCAAATAAAAGTGAACCAAACTCAACAAAATTGATAGCAACTACTCCTACAAGTGCCTAGAGACTATATCATGCATTAGAACTACTTGGAACCATATAAATTTGACATGCAAGCTCAAGAACATGGTCACTTAGGCAGCACAAATTTGCAATGAATAAAGCACTAGAACAAAAACTAATTGGACCATTGGAGATCAAAACCTCCAAAAATCGCAAGGAGATCAAAAATCGCAGCAAAATGAGCTAGAACTCGTGCTTGAGATGGTTGGTGATTTTTTGGGAGGAAGAAGGAGTGTGTGGTGCAGGATTAAGTGGAGGGTAGCCACCATGGGCCCACGAGGCAGGGGGCGCGCCCGGGGGGGTGGGCGCGCCCTGGACCCTTGTGCCCAGGTGCTTGCTCCCCTGCTGTGTTCTCAGTGCCAAATATTCTCAAATATTTCAGAAAAAAATCATATTAAATTGGCAGGGAATTTGGATAACTTTTATTTTCGGTGTATTTTTATATTGCACGGATAATTCAGAAAACAGATAGAAAAATACTATTTTTACTTTATTTCAACTAAATAACAGAAAGTAAAAGGAGGGTATAGAAGGTTGTGCCTTCTAACTTCATCCATCTCATGCTCATCAAAAGGAATCCATTAACAAGGTTGATCAAGTCTTGTTAACAAACTCATTCCGAATAACATGGAACCGGAGAAATTTCGAATAACACTATGTTAGCTCAACGGGGCTATGCACGTCCCCAATAATAAGAATATCATATTTCTTCCTGACAGTAGGAAGAGGAAATTCAAAACCTCCAAAAATAATCGATGGAATTTTTCCAATAGAATTTATACTATGAACTTGAGGTTGTTTCCTCGGGAAGTGTACCATATGATCATTACCATTAACATGAAAAGTGACATTGCCTTTGTTGCAATCAATAACAGCCCCTGCAGTATTCAAAAAGGGTCTTCCAAGAATAATAGACATACTATCGTCCTTGGGAATATCAAGAATAACAAAGTCCGTTAAAATAGTAACATTCGCAACCACAAAAGGCACATCCTCACAAATACCGACAGGTATAGCAGTTGATTTATCGACCATTTGCAAAGATATTTCAGTAGGTGTTAACTTATTCAAGTCAATTCTATGATATAAAGAGAGAGGCATAACACTAACACCGGCTCCAAGATCACATAAAGCAGTTCTAACATAATCTCTTTTAATGGAGCATGGTATAGTGGGTACTCCTGGATCTCCTAGTTTTTTAGGTATTCCACCCTTAAAAGTATAATTAGCAAGCATGGTGGAAATTTCAGCTTCCGGTATCTTTCTTTTATTAGTAACAATATCTTTCATGTATTTAGCATAAGGATTCATTTTGAGCATATCAGTTAATCGCATACATAAAAGATAGGTCTAATCATTCCAAAGAAGCGCTCAAAATCCTCATCATCCTTTTTCTTGGATGGTTTGGGAGGAAAAGGCATGGGTTTAAGAACCCATGGTTCTAATTCTTTACCGTGCTTCCTATCAACAAAGTCTCTATTATAAAAACGTTGATTCTTTGATTGTGGGTTATCAAGATCAACAACAGGTTCAATTTCTACATCATTATCATTGCTAGGTTGAGCATCAACATGAACATCATCATTAATATTATCACTAGGTTCATGTTCATTACCGGATTGTGTTTCAGCATCAGAAATAGAAATATCATTAGGATTATCAGGTGTGTCTACAACAAGTTCACTAGAAGCATGCAAAGTCCTATCATTTTTCTTTTTCTTCTTTTTAGAAGGACTAGGTGCATCTACATTATTTCTCTGAGAATCTTGCTCAATTCTCTTAGGATGGCCTTCAGGATACAAAGGTTCCTGAGTCATTTTACCATTTCTAGTAGCCACTCTAACAGCATAGTCGTTATTCTTACTATTCAATTCATTGAGCAAATCATTCTGAGCTTTAAGTACTTGTTCTACTTGAGTGGTAACCATAGAAGCATGTTTACTAATGAGTTTAAGTTCACCTTTAACTCTAGACATATAATCACCTAAGTGTTCAATCATATAAGCATTTTGTTTTAATTGTCTACCAAAATAAGCATTAAAATTTTCTTGCTTAACCATAAAGTTATCAAACTCATCCAAACATTGGCTAGCAAACTTAGTAGGAGGGATTTCAGCTTTATCATATCTATAGAGAGAATTTACCTTTACTACCCGTGTGTCGGGTTATCAAGACTGTACTTCTTCAATAGGTAATGGATTAAAATCATGTATTTCTTCAACAGGCGGTAAATTAAGACCATGTATTTCTTCAACAGGAGGTAAATTCTTAACATTTTCAGCTTTTATACCTTTTTCTTTCATAGATTTCTTTGCCTCTTGCATATCTTCAGGACTAAGAAATAGAATATCCCTTTTCTTCGGAGTTGTCTTAGGAGTTGGTTCAGGAAGTGTACAATTATTTTCATTTGTCAACATATTATTCAATAGAATTTCTGCTTCATCCGGTGTTCTTTCCCTAAAAACAGAACCACCACAACTATCCAGGTGGTCTCTGGAAGCATCGGTTAGTCCATTATAAAAGATATCAAGTATTTCATTTTTATTAAGAGGATGATCAGGCAAAGCATTAAGTAATTGGAGAAGACTCCTCCAAGCTTGTGGGAGACTCTATTCTTCAATTTGCACAAAATTATATATTTCCCTTAAAGCAGCTTGTTTCTTATGAGCAGGGAAATATTTAGCAGAGAAGTAATAAATCATATCCTGGGGACTACGCACACAACCAGGATCAAGAGAGTTGAACCATATCTTAGCATCACCCTTTAATGAGAACGGAAATATCTTAAGGATATAAAAATAGCGAGTTCTCTCATCATTAGTGAACAGGGTGGCTATATCATTTAATTTAGTAAGATGCGCCACAACAGTTTCCGTTTTAATTATCTATTCTAGACATATAATCACCCAAGTGTTCAATCATACAAGCATTCTGTTTTAATTATCTACCAAAATAAGCATTAAAATCTTCTTGCTTAAGCATAAAGTTATCAAACTCATCCAAACATTGGCTAGCAAACTTAGTAGGAGGGATTTCAGCTTTATCATATCTATAGAGAGAATTTACCTTTACTACCTGTGTCGGGTTATCAAGACCATGAGTTTCTTCAATAGGTGATGGATTAAGATCATATGTTTCTTCAATAAGCGGTAAATTAAAGACCATGTATTTCTTAAATAGGAGGTAAATTCTTAACATCTTGACTTTAATACCTTTTTTCTTTCATAGATTTCTTTGCCTCTTACATATCTTGAGATCGAGAAATAGAACACCTCTTTTCTTCGGAGTTGGTTTAGGAATAGGCTCGGGAGTTGGCTCAAGAAGTGTCCAATTATTTTAATTTGTCAACATATTATTCAATAAAATTTCAGCTTCATCCGGTGTTCTTTCCCTGAAAACAAAACCAGCACAACTATCCAGGTAATCTCTGGAAGCATCGGTTAGTCCATTATAAAAGATATCAAGTATTTCATTTTTCTTAAGATGATGATCAGGCAAAGCATTAAGTAATTGGAGAAGCCTCCCCCAAGCTTGTGGGAGACTCTCTTCTTCAATTTGCACAAAATTGTATATATCCCCTAAAGCAGCTTGTTTCTTATGAGCAGGGAAATATTTAGCAGAGAAGTAATAGATACGCACACAACCAGGATCAAGAGAATTAAACCATATCTTAGCATCACCCTTTAATGAGAATGGAAATATTTTAAGGATATAAAGGTAGCGAGTTCTCTCATCATTAGTGAACAGGATGGCTATATCGTTTAATTTAGTAAGATGTGCCACAACAGTTTCAGATTCATAGCCATAAAAAGGATCAGATTCAACCAAAGTAATTATATCAGGATCAATAGAGAATTCATAATCCTTATCAGTAACAAAGATAGGTGAAGTAGCATAAGAAGGATCATATTTCATTCTAGCATTCAAAGTTTTTTGTTTTAGCTTAGCTAATAATTTCTTAAGATCACTCCTCATTGCAATCAAGAAAGTCTCTAGCAGTTTCTTCATCCATAACATAGCCCTCAGGCACAACAGGCAATTCATATCTAGGGGGAGAATCTTCATCATCACTTTCGTCTATATTATCAGTTTCAATAATTTAATTCTCTCTAGCCCTAGCAAGTTGTTCATCAAGAAATTCACCAAGTGGCACAGTAGTATCAAGCATAGAAGTGGTTTCATCATAAGTATCATGCATGGGAGAAGTGGCATCATCAATAACATGCGACATATCAGAATTAATAGTAGAAGCAGGTTTAGGCGTCGCAAGCTTACTCAAAATAGAAGGTGAATCAAGTGCGGAGCTAGATGGCAGTTCCTTACCTCCCCTCGTAGTTGAGGGATAAATTTTTGTTTTCACGTCTTTCAAGTTCTTCATAGTGACTGATACGTCTCCAACGTATCTATAATTTTTGGTTGCTCCATGCTACTTTATCTACTGTTTTGGACTATAATGGGCTTTATTTTCCACTTTTATATTACTTTTGGGACTAATCTATTAACCGGAGGCCCAGCCTAGAATTGCTGTTTTTTTGCCTTTTTCAGTGTTTCGAAGAAACAGAATATCAGCGAGTCCAAACGGAATGAAACCTTCGAGCGTGATTTTCTCACCGAACGTGATCCAGAGACTTGGACCTCACGCCAAGGCACAAGAGAGGCGCCACGAGGGTGGGGCGCCCCCTAGGCGCGCCCGCCTCGTGGGCCCCCTGCTCCACCGACGTACTCCTTCCTCCTATATATACCGAGCAGGACCCAAAACCTAATTCCACCGCCGCAACTTCCTGTATCCACGAGATCCCATCTTGGGGCCTGTTCCGGAGCTCCGCCGGAGGGGGCATCCACCACGGAGGGCTTCTACATCAACACCATAGACTCTCCGATGAAGTGTGAGTAGTTTACTTCAGACCTTCGGGTAAATAGCTAGTAGCTAGATGGATTCTTCTCTCTTTTTGGATCTCAATACAATGTTCTCCCCCTCTCTCGTGGAGATCTATTCGATGTAATCTTCTTTTTGCGGTGTGTTTGTTGACATCGATGAATTGTGGGTTTATGATCCAGCTTATCTATGAATAATATTTGAATCTTCTCTGAATTCTTTTATGTATGATTGAGTTATATTTGCAAGTCTCTTCGAATTATCCGTTTGGTTTGGCCAACTAGACTGGTAGTTCTTGCAATGGGAGAAGTGCATGGCTTTGGGTTCAATCTTGCGGTGTCCTTACCCAAAGGATGTAAAGGGTTGCAAGGCACGTATTGTATTGTTGCCATCGAGGATAACAAGATGGGGTATTTATCATATTGCATGAATTTATTCCTCTACATCATGTCATCTTGCTTAAGGCGTTACTCTGTTTTTAACTTAATACTTTAGATGCATCTTTGGATAGCGGTCGATGAGTGGAGTAATAGTAATAGATGCGTAATCGTTTCGATCTACTTGTCACGGACGTGATGCCTATATACATGATCATACCTAGATATACTCATAACTATGCTCAATTCTGTCAATTGCTCAAGAGTAATTTGTTCACCCAATCGTAGAATACTTATGCTCTTGAGAGAAGCCACTAGTGAAACCTATGGCCCCTGGGTCTATTCTCATCATATCAATCTCCATCACTTTTATACTTGCTTTGTTTTTACTTTGCTTTTTACTTTTCACTTTGCATCTTTATACCAAAAATACCAAAAATATTATCTCTATCAGATCTCACTCTCGTAAGTGACCGTGAAGGGATTGACAACCCCTAATCGCGTTGGTTGCAGTAGCTATCGTTTTGTGCAGGTACGAGGGACTTGTGCGTGGCCTCCTACTGGATTGATACCTTGGTTCTCAAAACTGAGGGAAATACTTACGCTACTGTGCTGCATCATCCTCTCCTCTTTGGGGAAAACCAACGCAAGCTCAAGACGTAGCAAGAAGGATTTCTGTTGCCGTTGCCGGGGAGTCTATGCAAAAGTCAACATCCAAGTACCCATCACAATCCCTATCTCTCGCATTACATTATTTGCCATTTGCCTCTCGTTTTCCTCTCCCCCACTTCACCCTTGCCGTTTTATTCGCCCTCTCTTTCCCAATCTCCTCCTCTTTTTTCCCGTTGCCTTTTCCTCGCCCGCTTGTTTGCTCGTGTGTTGGATTGCTTGTTTGTCCCGATGGACCTACCTAAATTTGGTGATCTTCACCTTAAAAGGCTAGAGGAGATCGAAAACAATGTCAGGAAGTTTATGGTTTTGCAATTTGAGCATAATAATTTCTTTAGAAACGAGCTTAAGGAACAAAAGAGTTTTATGAGTTATATGAATAAAGAGCTCGATGATATGTCTAAAGAATTTGATGGTATAAGAGCCCAAATTGCTCGTCTTGAAAAGATGACCGCTGAAATTTTGGATATGCAAGCTACCTTAGTCAATAAGATGGCTGCTAAACCAAATTCCTATGAAAATCGAGATGAAGATCTAAAAGTTATTGATGTGTCCCCTATTAAATCTTTGTTTTGCAATATGAATCTTGATGGAACTGAATATGATCTTCCTTTACCTAGAAGGCGTTCTAAGAATTCAGAGTTTTTAGATCTTGATGATGAAATTGATAAAAGTGGGATTGAAAGAAATAAAAATCTAGATGTTGCTAAACCCACTATTTTGGATCTCAAGGAATTTAATTATGAAAATTGCTCTTTAATTGATTGCAACTGCTAAATTCTCCTCATGCTTATAGTCAAAATAAGGCCTTTACCGAACATATTGTTGATGCCTTGATGCAATCTTATGAAGAAAAACTTGAGTTGAAAGTTTCTATCCCTAGGAAGCTCTATGATGAGTGGGAACCTACTATCAAAATTAAAATTAAAGATCATGAGTTTAATGCTTTGTGTGATTTGGGTGCAAGTGTCTCTACTATTCCCAAAACTTTGTGTGATTTGCTAGATTTCCGTCTCTCTAAACTTGCATCTTGCGGATTCCACTATTAAAAAGCCTATGGGAAGAATTAATGATGTTCTTATTGTTGCAAATAGGAATTATGTGCCCGTAGATTTTATCATTCTTGATATAGATTGCAATCCTTCATGTCCTATTATTCTTGGTAGACCTTTCCTTAGAACGATTGGTGCAATTATTGATATGAAGGAAGGGAATATTAAATTCCAATTTCCCTTAAAGAAAGGCATGAAACACTTCCCTAGAAAGAAAATAAAATTACCATATGAATCTATCATGAGAGCCACTTATGGATTGCCTACCAAAGATGGCAATACCTAGATCTATCCTCGCTTTTATGCCTAGCTAGGGGCGTTAAACGATAGCGCTTGTTGGGAGGCAACCCAATTTTATTTTTAGTTGTTAGTTTTAGCTTCTGTTTATGAATAAATAATCCATCTAGCCTCTGTTTAGATGTGGTTTTATCTTTTAATTAGTGTTTGTGCCAAGTTAAACCTATTGGATCTTCTTGGATAATAGTTATTTGATCTTGCTGTAATTTCCAGAAACTTTGCGCTCAATGCCCGAATTGTTAAAAATCACCAGAATGTGATAAAATACTGATTACAATTGCTTATGATCAATAAGCAAATTTTACAGGTCTTCTAATTTGGTAGAATTTTTTGAGTTCCAGAAGTTTGCGTTAGTTACAGATTACTACAGACTGTTCTGTTTTTGACAGATTCTGTTTTGCGTGTGTTGTTTGCTTATTTTGATGAATCTATGGCTAGTAAAATAGTTTATGATCCATAGAGAAGTTGGAATACAGTAGGTTTAACACCAATATAAATAAAGAATGAGTTCATTACAGTACCTTAAAGTAGTCTTTTGTTTTCTTTCTCTAACAGAGCTCACGATATTTCTATTGAGTTTTGTGTTGTGAAGTTTTCAAGTTTTGGGTGAATTCTTTTGATGGATTATGGAAAAAGGAGTGGCAAGAGCCTAAGCTTGGGGATGCCCATGGCACCCCCAAGATAATACAAGGACACCAAAAAGTCAAAGCTTGGGGATGCCGGAAGGCATCCCTCTTTAAATCCACTTCCATCGGTAATTTACTTAGAGCTATATTTTTATTCACCACATGATATGTGTTTTGCTTGGAGCGTCTTGTATTATTTGCATATTTGCTTGTTAGTTTACCACAATCATCCTTGCTGTACACACCTTTTGAGAGAGCCATACATGAACTGGAATTTGATAGAATACTCTATGTGCTTCACTTATATCTTTTGAGTTTGATAGTTTTGCTCATAGTGCTTCACTTATATCTTTTGAGCGTGATAATTTTTGCTCTAGTGCTTCACTTAGATCTTTTAGAGCACGGTGGTGGATTTGTTATAAAGAAACTTGATCTCTCATACTTCACTTAGATTATTTTGAGAGTCGTTAATAGCATGGCAATTTGCTTAATGTTAATATACTTGGTATTCAAGATATGTGAAACTTTCTTTTGAGTGCGTTGAATACTAAGATGAGTTTGATGCTTGATAATTGTTTTGAGATATGAAGATGGTGATATTAGAGTCATGCTAGTTGAGTAGTTGTTAATTTAGAGAATACTTGTGTTGAAGTTTGTGATTCCCGTAGCATGCATTATGGTGAACCGTTATGTGATGAACTTCGGAGCATGATTTATTTATTGATTGTCTTCCTTATGAGTGGCGGTCGGGGACGGGCGATGGTTTTTCCTACCAATCTATCCCCCTAGGAGCATGCGCGTAATACTTTGCTTTGATAACTTCTAGATTTTTGCAATAAGTATATGAGTTCTTTATGACTAATGTTGAGTCCATGGATTATACGCACTCTTTCCCATCCTTCCATCGTTGCTAGCCTCTTTAATACCGCGCACCTTCCGCCGGTATCATACACCCACCATATACCTTCCTCAAAACAGCCACCATACCTACCTATCATGGCATTTCCATAGCCATTCCGAGATATATTGCCATGCAACTTTCCACCGTTCCGTTTATTATGACACGCTCTATCATTGTCATATTGCTAGCATGATCATGTAGTTGACATCGTATTTGTGGCAAAGCCACCGTTCATAATTCTTTCATACATGTCACTCATGTTTCATTGCATATCGCACATCACGGAGGCATTCATATAGAGTCAATATTTGTTCTAATATCGAGTTGTAATTGTTGAGTTGTAAGAAAAATAAAAGTGTGATGATCATCATTATTAGAGCACTGTCCCAAGTGAGGAAAGGATGATGGAGACTATGATTCCCCCACAAGTCGGGATGAGACTCCGGACGAAAAAAGAGGCCATAAAAAAAGAGAAAAGGCCCAAATAAAAAATGAGAGAAAAATAGAGAAGGGACAATGTTACTATCATTTTACCACACTTGTGCTTCAAAGTAGCACCATGATCTTCATGATAGAGAGTCTCTCATTTTGTCACTTTCATATACTAGTGGGAATTTTTCATTATAGAACTTGGCTTGTATATTCCAATGATGGGCTTCCTCAAATTTCCCTAGGTCTTCGTGAGCAAGCGAGTTGGATGCACACCCATTTAGTTTCTTTTGTTGAGCTTTCATATACTTATAGCTCTAGTGCATCCGTTGCATGGCAATCCATACTCACTCACATTGATATCTATTGATGGGCATCTCCATAGCCCGTTGATACGCCTAGTTGATGTGAGACTATCTTCCCTATTTTTGTCTTCTCCACAACCACCATTCTATTCCACCTATAGTGCTATATCCATGGCTCACGCTCATGTATTGCGTGAAGATTGAAAAAGTTTTGAAAATGTTAAAGTATGAAACAATTGCTTGGCTTGTCATCGGGGTTGTGCATGATTTAATTACTTTGTGTGTGGAAGATGGAGCATAGCCAGACTATATGATTTTGTAGGGATAACTTTCTTTGGCCATGTTATTCTGCGAAGACATAATTGCTTAGTTAGTATGCTTGAAGTATTATTATTTTTATGTCAATATGAACTTTTGTCTTGAATCTTTCGGATCTGAATATTCATACCATGATTAAGAAGATTTACATTGAAATTATGCCAAAGTACCCCTCCGCATCAAAAATTCTCTTTTTATCATTTACCTACTCGAGGACGAGCAGGAATTAAGCTTGGGGATGCACGAT
The DNA here is from genome assembly GCA_021605145.1 of Aegilops bicornis. NCBI lineage: Eukaryota > Viridiplantae > Streptophyta > Magnoliopsida > Poales > Poaceae > Aegilops > Aegilops bicornis. The sequence continues at coordinate 448,944,133 of CM038671.1, read as the reverse complement.
ACTTCTCCAACGTATCTATAATTTTTGATTGCTCCATGCTACTTTATCTACTGTTTTGGACTATAATGGGCTTTATTTTCCACTTTTATATTACTTTTGGGACTAACCTATTAACCGAAGGCCCAACCCAGAATTGCTGTTTTTTTGCCTTTTTCAGTGTTTCAAAGAAACAGAATATCAAACGGAGTCCAAACGGAATGAAACCTTCAGAAACGTGATTTTCTCACCGAACGTGATCCATGAGACTTGGACCCTATGCCAAGGCACAAGAGAGGCGGTCACGAGGGTTGGGGGCGCCCCCCCTAGGGTGCGCCCCTGCCTCGTGGGCCCCCTGTTGCTCCACCGACGTACTCCTTCCTCCTATATATACCTACATACCCCCAAACGATCAGAACAGGAGCCAAAAACCTAATTCCACCGCCGCAACTTCCTGTAACCATGAGATCCCATCTTGGGTCCTGTTCTGGAGCTTCGCCGGAGGGGGCATCCACCATGGAGGGCTTCTACATCAACACCATAGCCTCCTCGATGAAGTGTGAGTAGTTTACTTCAGACCTTCGGGTAAATAACTAGTAGCTAGATGGCTTCTTCTCTCTTTTTGGATCTCAATACAATGTTCTCCCCCTCTCTCGTGGAGATCTATTCGATGTAATCTTCTTTTTGCGGTGTGTTTGTTGACACCGATGAATTGTGGGTTTATGATCCAGCTTATCTATGAATAATATTTGAATCTTCTCTGAATTCTTTTATGTATGATTGAGTTATCTTTGCAAGTCTCTTTGAATTATCCTTTTGGTTTGGCCAACTAGACTGGTAGTTCTTGCAATGGGAGAAGTGCATGGCTTTGGGTTCAATCTTGCGGTGTCCTTACCTAGTGACAGAAAGGGTTGCAAGGCACGTATTGTATTGTTGCCATCGAGGATAAGAAGATGGGGTATTTATCATATTGCATGAATTTATTCCTCTACATCATGTCATCTTGCTTAGGCGTTACTCTGTTTTAACTTAATACTTTAGATGCATCTTTGGATAGCGGTCGATGAGTGGAGTAATAGTAGTAGATGCAGAATCGTTTCGATCTACTTGTCACGGACGTGATGCCTATATACATGATCTTACCTAGATATACTCATAACTATGCTTAATTCTTTCAATTGCTCAACAGTAATTTGTTCACCCACCATAGAATACTTATGCTCTTGAGAGAAGCCACTAGTGAAACCTATGGCCCCCGGGTCTATTCTCATCATATCAATCTCCATCACTTTTATACTTGCTTTGTTTTTACTTTGCTTTTTACTTTTCACTTTGCATCTTTACACCAAAAATACCAAAAATATTATCTCTATCAGATCTCACTCTCGTAAGTGACCGTGAAGGGATTGACAGCCCCTAATCGCGTTGGTTGCGAGTAGCTATCATTTTGTGCAAGTACGAGGGACTTGTGTGTGGCCTCCTACTGGATTGATACCTTGGTTCTCAAAAACTGAGGGAAATACTTACGCTACTGTGCTGCATCATCCTCTCCTCTTCGGGGAAAACCAACGCAAGCTCAAGACGTAGCATTGACCAGCAGATATAAATCCCAAGTGACTCAAAGAATAGAGCTATGCTCCCGGCAGCGCCGTAAAATAGTCTTGATAACCCACAATTATAGGGGATCGCAAGAGTTTTCGAGGGTAGAGTATTCAACCCAAATTTATTAATTCGACACAAGGGGAGCCAAAGAATATTCTCAAGTATTAGCAGTTGAGTTGTCAATTCAACCACACTTGGATAACTTAATAGCTGCAACAAAGTGTTTAGTAGCAAAGTAGTATGGAAGTAATGGTAACGGTAGCAAAAGTAATATTTTTGGGTTTGTAGTGATTGTAACAGTAGCAACGGAAAAGTAAATAAGTGAAGAACAATATATGAAAATCTCGTAGGCATTGGATCGGTGATGGAGAATTATGCCGGATGTGGTTGATCATGTAACAATAATAACATAGGGTGACACAGAACTAGCTCCAATTCTTCAATGTAATGTAGGCATGTATTCCGAATATAGTCATACGTGCTTATGGAAAAGAACTTGCATGACATCTTTTGTCCTACCCTCCCGTGGCAGTGGGGTCCTAATGGAAACTAAGGGATATTAAGGCCTCCTTTTAATAGAGTACCGGACCAAAGCATTAACACATTGTGAATACATGAACTCCTCAAACTGCGGTCATCACGGGGAGTGGTCCCGATTATTGTCACTTGGGGTTGCGGATCATAACACATAGTAGGTGACTATAGACTTGCAATATAGGATCAAGAACTCACATATATTCATGAAAACATAATAGGTTCAGATCTGAAATCATGGCACTCGGGCCCTAGTGACAAGCATTAAGCATAGCAAAGTCATAGCAACATCAATCTCAGAACATAGTGGATACTAGGGATCAAATCCTAACAAAACTAACTCGATTACATGATAAATCTCATCCAACCCATCACCGTCCAACAAGCCTACGATGGAATGACTCACGCACGGCGGTGAGCATCATGAAATTTGTGATGGAGGATGGTTCATGATGACGATGGCGACGGATTTTCCTCTCTGAAGCCCCGAATGGACTCCAGATTAGCCCTCCCAAGAGAGTTTAGGGCTTGGCGGTGGCTCCGTATCGTAAAACACGATGAATATTTCTCTCTGATTTTTTTCTCCCCGAACACGAATATATGGAGTTGGGTTGAGGTCGGTGGAGCTCCAGGTGGGGCACGAGGTAGAGGGCGCGCCCCCCACCCTCGTGGAAAGGGTGTGGGCCCCCTGGCCTTGATTCTTTCGCCAGTATTTTTTATTATTTCCCAAAATAATCTCCGTGAAGTTTCAGGTCATTCCGAGAACTTTTATTTCTGCACATAAATAACACCATGGCAATTCTGCTGAAAACAGCGTCAATCTGGGTTAGTTCCATTCAAATCATGCAAGTAAGAGTCCAAAACAAGGGCACAAGTGTTTGGAAAAGTAGATACGAAGAGACGTATCATGGTGTCGTGACGATAATCTTTTCAAGCGCAACTTTCAGCATGCAAAGGCATCGGCCAAAGAGAACAAGAAGAGTCTTGGATGCGATTTCAGCCCAGGGCCTTCTGCTCCGCAGGCTGATGGCACACGTGATGCCAATCCAAATGTCATCGGCCCCTTTGACAACTTTGATGGTCCCCTCTCCTACATCGCTACTCAGAGGGCCACAGTGGATCACTCTGGAGATGAAGTTGATTCTGATGAAGCTCCTGCTCCACCGAAGCCTCAAAAGCAGAAGAAACCCAAGGCTTCAAAGCCCTCCACTGCACCAAGAGCTTCGCGTGCGAAGCCTCTGGCCACTGCTCCTCCTGCACCAAGTGTGCATTCTGAAGATCTCTCTCGCATCTCCAAGTCTGAGAAGAAGAAGAAGCCCATGCAGACTTGTAACATCCCAAATTTTTAATTTGGAATGTTATACATTAAGTCATCATGCATATCATATTTTCTTGCATTTTGTCGATCCTAGAAATTTCACGCAAACTCAAGGACCCTCGGAGAGAGTTGGAGATTTCATTATTTTCATATTTGGGTTTTCTCAAATTTTGAAAATAGGATCATTTGGATTTATTTATTTTATCTTCAAATATTTTTCCAATAAAAAATAAGAGAGGGAATAATATGACTTTCCCAAAATTTAGGAAAAAATGAAGATTTAATAAATAAATCAAATTTTGGGTTTTCGAGGTTTATTTGCTTTAGGGAAAAAATGAGTATTTTAAAAATATGCATTTTGGCCCCGTATTAAAGTTCATTTTGTTCGACTCATTTTTAGGAGTCGGGGAAAATTTATTTTATTAAATTTGGAGTTCGTTTAGATTTATTTTAATTCGTTTTCGGTTTAAAAAAAACCCACGCCCGCCTGGGCCAAGGGCCCAGCCGGCCCAACCGCCAGCCCGGCGCCCTCCTCAAGGCTCCCCACCGGGAGGAGTCCCTTGCCGCCGCCGACCGAGTCGGCTCGGCCACGCCGCCCGCCGCCGTTGCCCCCTCCCAAGCAACCCCACCCTCCCTCCTTATAAGCCGCCGCCCTCCCTCGACCCATCCTGCCACCACCCGAGCTCACTTGCCCGCCACCGAGTCGCCTTGCCCGCCCGTCGCCGCCGCCGCCGCCGTCGCCCGACGCCAGGCGCCGACCCCGTCGCCCGCAGCCCACCCGACCCCGCGGAGCCGGAGCCCCGGCGACCTCGCCGGAGGTAGCCACCGAGTCAACCCCCCCCCGGTCCGGTTTTGTTTCAAAAACCGTCCGGTTTTCTTTCGTTGTTTGGTTTAAAAAAAACCTAGATCGGTTTTTTTTCTCGGTTTAGTTAATGAGTGAACGTTCACCGATCCGTTCGTTTTAACGAACGCGTTCGCCGGTTAGTTTCTGTTAACGGACGTCCGTTTGTTTAACCGTTCGTCGTTTTTCTTTTAAATCGGATTTAATCCGTTATATTCCGATTTTGATTTCCGATCCAATCTTCGAATCAATTTATCTTCTCGCTCTTTTATCGGAATCAGGTGATTCAAGCGCCTGGAGTTTCGTTTCGAAACCGCCGTTCCGACAAATCCACTTAAACAAAGTTTTGCTACTGTAAAATTTGACCTAGTTTCAAATTGCTAGAACCGAGTCGTTTTCTTTCGACGTTTGATTTTCGTTGCTTTATTTGATTCGATTCTTTTTGCACCCAGGGTTCTTAAATTGAACTTTCTGGTTAGATCTTCTATCTGAGATTTCCCTGATGAGTACTTATTGTATGCTTGTTGTTTGTCTGCGTTAGATCACCCGGAGTGCGCCGCTTGTTACTTCGAGTCTCTAGGTTTCGCGGATCGTCAGCAAGGCAAGTAACACTTGATCATATCTCTTCTACTACCCAGTTTTTATGCATTAGATCAATCCTCAAACACTTGCATGATTAGGATCTAATTAAATTGTGGGATGGGAAGTAGATTGAGGTAGTACCTATTACCTGTTTTACTTATGAAACCTTGGGAGTTAATTATACGTTTGCTTATTATGCCATGCTATGCTAGTAGGCGTGGATTGGGTGAGTGATATCCATGACAGATGTGAGATTGTTGATTAATGGTTTATCTAAGGTGGCAACTTAAATACACATCCGGGTGGATTGAGGCACCTGGTTTCTATCAGGACTTGCTGTATTTCTTGGACCGCCACCCAGGCTCAAAGGGATCATGAGATTATTTGAACTAGAAACTTCCGTGTGCAGCCACAAGCCATTATGGGCTCTGGCATAGTTGACTAAGTTGTGCGAACTCTTACGGGTAGGCTAGCTGATGTAGGGGATGTAGGTTGGTACGGTCTACCCACATGTAAGGTGCTAGTGCTTACGAAGACTGTGTCTCGGTCATCCGTCTCTCAAACACCATGCAGTGCGAGAAACCAAGCGGAGGCGATCGAGTCTTGTGGGGAAAAGTGCAAACCTCTGCAGAGTGTATAAACTAATCATGATTAGCCGTGTCCCCGGTTATGGACATCTTGAGTATCTAGTACTTGAATATCATGTGAATCTCATCATGTTACTTCTAATTAATATTATTGGGTTTTTAATGAGTACTTTTAATTAGGATTGAGGATGTCATTAACCATTCTCAATGTTTAACAACCACCATGATAGTTAAACAAATTTATTCCTTTGCGATGAGGGAAAAACTAGCTTTATGCAAAACTGTAACCGTAGAGCTTTACCACCAGCCATATATGCATGTAGTATAGGCTTATGCTTTCATTTCTCTCTATGTGTTACATTGCCAGCATATTCCATGTGCTGACCCGTTTTCGGGCTGCAACTTTCATGTTGCGAGACTTTTCAGACGACGAGTAAGGTGTTTTAGGTCGTGGTTCTATACTCGGTGATGCCGATGGAGTTGATGGACTCACTTATCTTCCAAGTCTTCCTTGTTATTGTTATTAGATGGCCATAAGCCATATTTATTGTAATAAGTCCTCTTTGGACAACGTGTAATGAGTGTGTGATTGATACTCGCTATAAATCCTTGAAATCTTGTGTGGTGTCGACATTCTTGATCCAGGGATGACACCTGAGCACAGAGACTTGATCCATTCGTGTCGGGTCGCTACAGAGATGGTATCAGAGCACACGCTGACTGTAGGACACGACCACTAAGTTAAAACCATAGATCACTACTCTCTTCTCATTTTCTAACTCCTCATCTTTTCTACTCTTTTAGGATGAAGGACGCGAAGATCAAGTACACCCAACCTGATGAAGGCACACCTTTTGGATTTCACTTGAAGGAAGTCACCAAGTACCTGAATATTGGACTACCAAGTTTCACCGGGACTTTCAACGCCACTCTGCCTGAAGAGGAGCGCTGGAAGATTCAAGCTCATGTACCAGGAAGGACCTTCGCCCCAATCACCAAGCCTATAGATAGTGTTTTCGATTGCACCAACCTCGAGTCTGGGAAAGAGCATGGCAGCTCACATCACCATGGGACGCATTGGAGAAGTTTATCAAGAAGACCTCAAAGACACCATCTATCGATTGCGGACGCCGAGATGAACAATGCGAGATAGTCAGCACCAAGAAGGATAGACCCATTGCAGCTATAATCCAGGAGTTAAACCAGCACATTCGACGCCACGAGAACCAGATGAGCAATGATATGCACGAGTTGAAGAAAGCGAAGGGAATGATCAACGAACTTGAAGGAGAACTAAAGTCTACACGCTAAGGACTACATGGACGAGATCGTAGCGTTAGCAAGACACAATAACGATCTTAAGTATGAGATTGAAGAACTCAAGAAGAAATTGGCGCTCAAGAATGAAGACCCGTACGCCGGTTGTCCAAGCGACTACATCAACATCGACGACACCGATTCAGATCCAAGTGAATCCGACTTTGAAGATGAAGCTGGAGCAGATATCATGGAGTCTTCCACCGGTTCAAATTAGTAGATGACCCCCACATATTAGTAGTATTTCCTCCATGTAACAATTAGTACACGCACTTTTGCGATAGTTAGATCGTTGTAAGCCTTTTTTTGAATTGAATGAAGTGATTTTGTGTGCTTTTGCTCATATACATTGGGTAGTGTTTCTCCTTAGACCCCACTCTATTCTTAATCTCTCATCTTTTCTAAACCCATCAGATGCCTCCAAGACGCGACCCCGGATTTGTTTTCCCGCCAGAGATCACCCAGTTGATTCAGCAGCAGAACACTTTGATCCAAACACTAGTGCAGAATCAAGGCAACAACAACAACAACCCACCGCCACCACCACCACTGCGGATCATTTGACACGCTTTCTTAAGACTAAATCCGCCAAGGTGTTTTCCAAAGAGCACCGAGCCTATAGTAGCAGATGATTGGCTCCGTAAGATAGGAAGGGAGTTGACCTTGCAGGATGTGGCTGAGATGGAGAGAAGGTGAAGTTTGCTGCACACCAACTTGAAGGACCCGCAAGAAAGCATGGTGGGAGAATTTTACAGCCACTTACCCTATAGACACCTTTGTCATATGGGATCAGTTTGACAAGCTTTCCGACTGCCCATGTCTCAGCAGGAGCTATGGCCATGAAGAAGCGTGAGTTTCGCAATTTACGCTAAGGAGGAAGGACTGTTGGCCAGTATGTGGATGATTTTAGTAAGTTAGCACGTTATGCCCCAGATGACGTTACTACAGATGCAGCTAAGCAGGAGAAGTTTTTGGAAGGACTGAATGATGAGTTAAGCATGCAGTTGATGGTAGCAAGTTTCAATAACTACCCGGAGTTGGTAGACCGAGCCCTCATGATTGAAGGAAAGCAGCAGCAAATTGAGAACCGCAAGAGGAAGTATGGGCAGGGGAAGTATAACACTGGAGCCCACCAGAAGCCCCGTTATACCCCTAAACAGGGAGTTCAGTTTCAGCATACCCATGGAGGAGGTAATTCACATAACCATAATGGCACCAAGAATGGGAACGGGAATGGAGGAAGCAATGGACAAAACCGCACCAACCCGTCAACACCATCCAAGGTAGACCTGAGTCACATCACTTGCTTTAAGTGCCGCAAGACTGGGCATTATGCAAATGACTGTCCAGAAGGCCAGAATGGAAATGGAAATGGAAGCTCAGGAAAGAAGCCAAACCCTTTCAACAGGGGACAGGTGAACCACATTGATGTGGAGGAGGTTGAAGATCAGCCCGATGCAGTAATCGGTAAGTTTTTGGTTAAGTCATTTCTCGCAGCTTGTTCTTTTCGACATCTTTGGTGCATCGCATTCATACATATCAAGGGATTCGTGGATAAGTACAAATTACCGACCCAAGCCCTTAGGTCACCCATGCTAGTACCTCACGGGAGAGAAGACATGGCTAGTATATGGTGTGATCGACCGCCATTAAGGATTGGACATTAAGTTTTTCCCTCGGACCTAATAGTTAAGGAAACCAAAGGATAGGATGTGATAAAAGGCATGGATTGGTTATCGAAGTATGGAGGAAACATAGATTGCACCACCAAGTCAATTTTGCTCACCACACCAGAAGGAAGAAGGATCAAGTATGTATCACGGCACGAGCCGAGGAGAGCGCAAGTAAATTGCCTATCAGGAGTTGTGCAGGAAGAAGTGCTAGTGGTGAAGGATTTCTCTGATGTATTTCCGGAAGAGTTGCCAGGAATGCCACCGGATAGAGACATTGAGTTTTTGATCGAACTTTTGCCAGGAACAGGTCCAATATCGAAGCGACCATACGGGATGCCCGCATGAGGATTTGGCGGAAATCAAGAAGCAGATTAAGGAACTATTGGATAAAGGTTTCATACGCCCAAGTTCTTCACCTTGGGGATCACCCGTCTTCGTTAGTGGAGAAGAAGGATGGATCGTTAAGGATGGTTGTTGATTATCGTGGATTGAATGAAGTAACAATCAAGAACAAGTACCCACTACCAATGATAAATGATCTGTTTGATCGCTTTGCAAGGAGCTAAAGTGTTTTCCAAGATCGATTTGCGATCGTGGTACCATCGATTGAAGATTCGAGAGCAGGACATACCTAAGACAACATTTACCACGAGATATGGACTGTATGAATATACCGTTATGTCATTTGGACTGACTAACGCGCCAGCCTATTTCATGAACCCGATGAACAAAGTGTTTATGGAGTTTACGGATAAGTTCGTCGTGGTGTTCATAGATGATATTTTGATTTTCTCGAAGAATGAAGAGGAACATAAGGAACATTTGCGATTGGTTTTGGAGAAACTAAGGGAACATCGCTTATATGCCAAGTTCAGCAAATGTGAGTTTTGGCTAAAGGAAGTTGGATTTCTTGGACATGTTATATCCGGAGAAGGAATAGCAGTTGATCCCACAAAGGTTGAGACCGTAACCAAATGGGAAGCACCCACGACAGTTGGAGAAATTCGGAGTTTCCTTGGACTCGCAGGATACTACCAAGATTCATTGAGAATTTCTCAAGGATTTCAAAGCCTATGATGTAATTGCTGAAAAAGGATACCAAGTTCAATTGGACCGAGGATTGTGAGGCAAGTTTTCAGGAGTTGAAGAAAAGATTGGTTACCTCACCAAAGTGTTAATTTTGCCGATCGGACCAAGGATTATGAGGTGTATTATGACGCTTCACGCCGAGGACTTGGAGCAGTGCTTATGCAGGAAGGAAGAGTTGTTTCAGTATGCTTCACGACAGCTTAAGCCTCATGAGTTGAATTATGCCACACATGATTTGGAGTTAGCAGCCGTTGTGCATGCATTGAAAACACGGAGACATTTTCTCATTGGAAATCATTGTGAGGTGTACACGGATCACAAGAGTTTGAAGTACATCTTCACACGGAAGGAATTAAATCTCGAACGGCGGAGATGGTTGGAGCTTATCAAGGATTATGATATGAGATTGCATTATCACCCGGAAAGGCTAACGTTGTAGCAGAGCGCATTGAGCCGTAAGAGCCACGTCCATACCCTAATGATGGGAGGAATACCCAAGGAGTTAGCCGAGGACCTTCGAGAGCTATGTTTGGAAATAGTTCCGAGAGGCTATGTAGCAGCATTGGAGATTCAGTCTACACTGATGGACAAAATCGAGAAGCCCAAAAGGCGAGATAAGGAAGTTGCCTCTATAAAGGAGAAAATGAGCAAAGGAAAAGCTAAAGGATTTCGTGAGGATGAGCACGATACCCTATGGTTTGAGGACCGTGTTTATGTGCCAAATAACCCGGAGATCAGGAAGTTGATTTTGCAAGAAGCCCATGATTCACCCTATTCGATTCACCCAGGAAATACCAAGATGTATTTGGATTTGAAGGAAACGTTCTGGTGGACCGGAATGAAGAAGGATATCGCAGAGTATGTAGCAGTTTGCGATGTATGTCAGAGAGTGAAAGCAGAACATCAGAAGCAAGCAGGATTGTTACAACCATTGCCAATACCGAATGGAAGTGGGATAAACTAGGCATGGATTTCATCACAGGTTTGCCAAAGACTCGCGTTCAGGATATGACTCGATTTGGGTTATAGTCGACCGCTTGACGAAGGTAGCTCATTTCATTCGGTCAAGACTACCTATAGCGGTGCTAAGTTGGCAAAGATATACATGACCAGAATTGTGTGTTTACACGGAGTTCCGAGGAGTATCGTATCAGATAGAGGAACCCAATTTACCTCAAAGTTTTGGAATCAGTTGCACGAAACATTGGGAACCAGGCTAGAATTCAGTACAGCTTTCCACCCACAGACCGATGGACAGACTGAGAGAGTCAATCAGATTTTGGAGGATATGCTGAGAGCTTGTGCACTAGATTATGGATCTAGTTGGGATGATAACTTGCCGTATGCAGAGTTTTCTTATAACAACAGTTACCAAACCAGCTTGAAGATGGCACCTTTCGAGGCTCTGTATGGAAGGAGATGCAGGACACCGTTGTCATGGGACGAAACTGGAGATCGTCAGTTGTTTGGACCAGATTTGATTAAGGAGTCTGAGCAGAAGGTTAAGTTGATTCGCGATAGGCTCAAGGTAGCCCGATCTGAGAAAAGAAGAGCTATGCGGATTCAAACGCATAAGGCGATAGAATATGAAGTTGGAGACAGAGTATATCTTAGAGTATCCCCGCCGAGGAGTTAAGCGTTTTGGAGTTAAAGGAAAATTAGCACCACGTTTCGTTGGACCGTATAAGATTTTGCAACGCATGGGAGAATTTGCTTATAAACTGGAATTGCTGTGGGGACTGTCAGAGTTCATGATGTATTCCATATTTCTCGATTGAAGAAATGTCACGCCGAGATGGCGGAAGTACCGTTAAGAGATACGGTGCCGCTTGAAGCAATTGATTTGCAGGATGATTTGACATATGAGGAAAGACCGGTCAAGATTCTCGAGTATGCCAGCAGAGTTACTCGCAGCAAGGCTATCAAGTTTTGCAAGGTTCAGTGGAGCCACAACACTGAGGATGAAGCCACCTGGGAAAGAGAGGAAGATTTGCTCAAGGACCACCCTCACCTATTTTCTAGCCAACCCGAATCTCGAGGGCGAGATTCATCTTAAGGGGGTAGGTTTGTAACATCCCAAATTTTTAATTTGGAATGTTATACATTAAGTCATCATGCATATCATATTTTCTTGCATTTTGTCGATCCTAGAAATTTCACGCAAACTCAAGGACCCTCGGAGAGAGTTGGAGATTTCATTATTTTCATATTTGGGTTTTCTCAAATTTTGAAAATAGGATCATTTGGATTTATTTATTTTATCTTCAAATATTTTTCCAATAAAAAAAATAAGAGAGGGAATAATATGACTTTCTCACAATTTAGGGAAAAAATGAAGATTTAATAAATAAATAAAATTTTGGGTTTTCGAGGTTTATTTGCTTTAGGGAAAAAAATGAGTATTTTAAAAATATGCATTTTGGCCCCGTATTAAAGTTCATTTTGTTCGACTCATTTTTAGGAGTCGGGGAAAATTTATTTTATTAAATTTGGAGTTCGTTTAGATTTATTTTAATTCGTTTTCGGTTTTAAAAAAAAAAACCCGCGCCCACTTTGAAGGGCGGCCAGCCCAACGCCAGCCGACCCGGCGCCCCTCCCCTCATGGCGCTCCCACTTGGGAGGAGTCCCCGCCGCCGCCGCCGACCGAGTCCGGCTCGGCCACGCCGCCCGCAGCCATTGCCCCTCCCCAAGCAACCCCACCCCTCCCCTCCTTATAAGCCGCCCCCCCCTCGACCCACCCCGCCACCACCCGAGCTCCGCCCGCCGCCACCGAGTCGCCGCCGCTTGACGCCGTCTGGCCCCCTCCCCGTCGCCCGCAGCCCACCCGACCCAGCGGAGCCCCGAGCCCGTCGGCGACCTCGCCGGAGGTAGCCACCGAGTCAACCCCCCCGGTCCGGTTTTGTTTCGAAAACCGTCCGGTTTTCTTTCGTTGTTTGGTTTTTTTTAAAACCCTAGATCGTTTTTTTTTCTCGGTTTAGTTAATTAGTGAACGTTCACCGATCCGTTCGTTTTAACGAACGCGTCACGATTAGTTTCTGTTAACGGACGTCCGTTCGTTTAACCGTTCGTCGTTTTTCTTTTAAATCGGATTTAATCCGTTATTTTCCGATTTCGATTTCCGATCCAATCTTCGAATCAGTTTATCTTCTCGCTCGTTTATCGGAATCAGGTGATTCAAGCGCCTGGAGTTTCGTTTCGAAACCGCCGTTCCGACTAATCCACTTAAACAAAGTTTTGCTACTGTAAAATTTGACCTAGTTTCAAATTGCTAGAACCGAGTCATTTTCTTTCGACGTTTGATTTTTGTTGCTTTATTTGATTCGATTCTTTTTGCACCCAGGGTTCTTAAATTGAACTTTCTGGTTAGATCTTCTATCCGAGATTTCCCTGTGCATTAGATGAGTACTTATTGTATGCTTGTTGTTTGTCTGCGTTAGATCACCGGAGTGCGCCGCTTGTTACTTCGAGTCTCTAGGTTTCGCGGATCGTCAGCAAGGCAAGTAACACTTGATCATATCTCTTCTACTACCCAGTTTTTATGCATTAGATCAATCTTCAAACACTTGCATGATTAGGATCTAATTAAATTGTGGGATGGGAAGTAGATTGAGGTAGTACCTATTACCTGTTTTACTTATGAAACCTTGGGAGTTACTTCTACGTTTGCTTATTATGCCATGCTATGCTAGTAGACGTGGATTGGGTGAGTGATATCCATGACAGATGTGAGATTGTTGATTAATGGTTTATCTAAGGTGGCAACTTAAATACACATCTGGGTGGATTGAGGCACCTGGTTTCTATCAGGACTTACTGTATTTCTTCGGACCGCCACCCAGGCTCAAAGGGATCATAAGATTATTCGAACTAGAAACTTCCGTGTGCAGCCACAAGCCATTATGGGCTCTGGCATAGTTGACTAAGTTGTGCGAACTCTTACGGGTAGGCTAGCTGATGTAGGGGATGTAGGTTGGTACGGTCTACCCACATGTAAGGTGCTAGTGCTTACGAAAGACTGTGTCTCGGTCATCCGTCTCTCAAACACCATGCGGTCACGAGAAACCAAACGGAGGCGATCGAGTCTTGTGGGGAAAAGTGCGCAAACCTCTGCAGAGTGTATAAACTAATCATGATTAGTCGTGTCCCCGATTATGGACATCTTGAGTATCTAGTACTTGAATATCATGTGAATCTCATCATGTTACTTCTAATTAATATTATTGGGTTTTTAATGAGTACTTTTAATTGGGATTGAGGATCTGTCAACCATTCTCAATGTTTAACAACCACCATGATAGTTAAACAAATTTATTCCTTTGCTTGAGGGAAAAACTAGCTTGATGCAAAGCTGTAATCAGAGAGCTTTACCACCAGCCATATATGCATGTAGTATAGGCTTATGCTTTCATTTCTCTCTATGTGTTACATTGCGGCATATTCCATGTCTTGACCCGTTTCGGGCTGCAACTTTCATGTTGCAGACTTTTCGAACGACAGTAAGGTGTTTTAGGTCGTGGTTCTATACTCAGTGATGCCGATGGAGTTGATGGACTCACTTATCTCCCAAGTCTTCCGCTGTTATCGTTATTAGATGGCCATAAGCCATATTTATTGTAATAAGTCCTCTTTGGACAACGCTGTAATGAGTGTGTGATTGATACTCTGCTATAAATCCTTCGAAGTATTGTGTGGTGTCAGCATTACTGATCGGGGATGACACACGAGCACGTAGACTTGATCCATTCGGTCGGGTCGCTACAAGACTACTTGGTCAAGACCTTGACCCCGGTATGTCGATTACGAGGAATGAGAACGAAGCCATTGATCTGTCTAGTGACGACGATCTTGGTGATAATGCTCTTGAGCTGCTGATAAAGAGCAAGCAAGAGGCGGAAATCTTCAACGATCTTCTCCTTTTCGATGTGGACATCCTGAACAAGTTCATTGATGAGTGGTTTGGCCACCCAAACCTCAGTTTTGATGATCTTCAGCTCGCAATTGGCCTCAGCGTCTCCTTTCACGGAGCCATTGCTCCTGAGCTGGCTCTAGCTCAGAGGATTGTTGAGCTAAAGAACAAAATTGACTATGAAAAAGCTCATTTCAAGAAGCATATGGCCAAGCTCAGTGTGACTGATGTCCAAAACTTCAAGCAAATGATGCATGAGCTCAAGGAGGCATTTCACAAGAAACGTGACGATGCTAAAGGTTCACGAGAGCGCATGAAACTCCTCGCTGCCAAATGTGTTCAAGCTTACAATGAAGCCTAGAAGCGCAAGGCACTTGGGCGTCCCAGCATCGACCCTAAGATGGCTGCCAAGAAGAAGAAGAAGCCTGCAGTGGACCAAGCTGAAGCATCCAGGCGGGAAGAACCTCACATTGTCTTCCCCGCCAGTATGACAGGCGTGAAGCCAAAGGTCCCCACAAAGGGCTTCGTAACTCAAGAAAACAAGGACAGCCGAAGCCGAAGCCAGAAAGCGCAAGTCCAAGAACACCACTGATGAAGCTCCACCAACCAAGAAGAGAAAAGCCAAGAAGAAAGATCGGGCTGCTCCCACAGAGCCCCTTGTCGTCGAGCCAATCTCAGTTGCTCGTCCTGCGTCTGCTCACCAAGAGCGTCGTTTGATAGTTCATGAGCGTGCTACCACGGAGGCTCCTGAAGCTGAAGACATTCCGGCTTTTGACCCCACCGCAGCTGAAGACATTGGTCCCCAAGACAATGTAGAAGATGATGAAGTCCTTCCTCAGATCGAGCACAACATGGTATCATCGCCTGTTCTGACGAACAGCGAACTCGTTAGCATTGGTCGTCCTTTGACGCCAATTGCTCATGATGATTCATGGGCTGATCACCCTCAAGACTCCCACCGTCAAGAAGAATCACCTCGTACTCCCCCAACTCAAGTCACCACTCTGGTGCTTGATGATGAAGACTTTGTGGCCCAGACAACTCCATCTCCACAAGTGTCGCCAGCGTTTCGCAGGCTTCGCAAAGGACCAAGGCCACAAGTCACTCTTTCGAGTGTTCCAGAAGGAGAAGAGCACCACTCAGTATCATGCCAAGTATTTCCTGAAGCCTCTCCAACTACGAACATCTCCGAGTCTGAAGCCAAAGCTGCTGAAGACATTCCGGCTGCATCAGCCGATGAACAAGAAGAACCACGTCAATAAGAAGAACGTGTTGCTACACGCCCGTCCAACCAAGAAGTTGTTCTCGAGGAGAACGTGTCCGACCCTCCAGCTACTCAAGTGGAGGTTGATAACATTGAGGCTGCCACCAACACCAATACTGAAGCCAATGACGTTGTCATGGCTGAAACAAATGTGGCGCCTAAAGTTAATGTGGTGCCAGTAGTCAATGCACCTGAAGCCAATGATGCACCTGAAGCCAATCGGCAGCCTGAAGCTAATGCACATGCCACTGCTCCTGTACCACCTCCAAGGCCATACACCATTGAGCAAGCATTTGATCATGGTCAGCTTGTTACTGTCCGATGGCCCATTCTGGTTCCTCCACCTGCTGCAGGTCCACAATTTGACTATCATGTAGAGCACATGCCTTAGGTCCAGAAGCCTAAGCCAAGGTTGCCAAGGTTTCCAGGTACTGCAACTTCACTAGGGTCCTTCAATGCAAATGGCTTCATTGCACACAACACCTTCTTTGACAGTGCCAAGAACCCCTACTCGAAGCCAAGAATTTCATCGATCGATTACGGAGCTATCGGTAGTATGATTACTATTCATGTGTACTTTATGATCAAGGGCGCATCTTTCCCCATATGCGACTAGACTATGAAGCTATTGCTGGACTGCCCTGCTTAGAGGAAGCTCTTGACTGTTTTCGAGATGTTGGTCTGCTGAAATTTGTGACTGATAAAGAGCACTGGAACGAAGAGCTTCTGCTACAATTCTATGCCACCCTCCACATTCATGGCTACAACAGCGGTCCAAAGACATGGATCCTTGAGTGGATGATAGGAAATGTTCATCACGAAGCCAAAGCTCTTGACATTATTGAGCTCACTAGTCTGCCCACTCCAGGTGAACTATATGAACATGGTTGTCAGCTTCACCGCAATGCTTTGGAGAGCATCTTCCAGAGGCCTGAGCCCAACATGAGCCAAATGCTGAGCATGATGAAGCCACTGCCACGTGACGCTGAATATCCCAGGGAATTCCTTGTTGAAACCTAGAGTATCTGCCCCACACTATTTATCATATCATCAGGCGAACTCTATGGCCTGTCAAGGGACATTCCTCTGCAGCG
The DNA here is from genome assembly GCA_021605145.1 of Aegilops bicornis. Classification (NCBI taxonomy): domain Eukaryota; kingdom Viridiplantae; phylum Streptophyta; class Magnoliopsida; order Poales; family Poaceae; genus Aegilops; species Aegilops bicornis. The sequence goes on along the minus strand of CM038671.1, from coordinate 448,927,350 downwards.
AAGCTTGAAGGAGAAATGAAGACTTTGGTCTTCTATATCTTCAATGGCACCAGTTTCAATGCTCAAGACTTATTCATCAGGCAATTGGCTGCATCTGGCTCTAATCTTTTTGGATTGAAATTCTATGCTGCATGGGTTATGCGCCTTATCAAGCTTCACTCTGCGGTCAACTATCAGCCGTCCGCGCGCAACCATCTAATATTCTTGCCAGAGGTTGATATGTCTGTCGAAGCCATCTACCCAGGGCCTGCAAAGGAGCCTATTTATCTTCACGATGTTGATCATCAAAGCTTCACTCAGCCCATTGAAGGAGTTCTGGCTACCACTCGTGTTTATCCTTTGGCTGGCAATACACGTGAACCTCATCGTGCCCATACTGAAGCCACTGAAAGCACAATTGCCCAAAGGCCTCGGAAGCGATCTCGTGTTCTCAACGACCGAGATCTTCTCGTCAACTTGCATCAAAAATAGGATAAGCATCACTACTGGCTGAAGCATCAGATGCAAAGCCTCTTGGTGGACGTCAACCGCATTCGCAACCTTGCCAGCAAGAATGCATTTGTCACTCACGAAACCTGTCGGAGGTCGTGGAAGAGTCTAACATTGCTTAGTGCTGAAGCCGATCTTCAAGACGATGGCTTCACAGAGAGATTCAAATTTGACTCCACTCCTCCCAGGAATGTTGTCTTGTGTCGGACTCCCTCACTTGAAGATTCTGACTATTCCTCCTCAGCTGCAACTATTAATGCCAGAGTCATTGATGACGAAGATGATGCTACTTCACCACCTCCAACTTCTGCGCATATCGACACTGCACCAAGTTCTTCTGCACCACCAAACCTCAACGACGACCCTGCTGCTTCACCTTCTCCTCATGGGAACGCGTAGAGGCTCTATGTCTTCAAACCTTTTTGGTCCTTACTGACAAAAGGGGGAGAAGTATATGAGTTGATAGTCTTCAAGCGGGTCCTTATGGGTGGTTGCTATACTTTTGCCAAGTGTTTACAACTCTCGCTTTTGATACATTTGGTTCTTTGAGTTGTAACACTTAAACTTGATGGTAAATGCTACTACTTTTACGCTATTACGTGATGCGATGATAAATTCTGCGTGTGCGATGATAAATCCCGCACAAAGTCATATTGCTGACGTCCATTTTTCATTATGCATGTCATTATCTTCAGTATATCTAATCATGCATGATAAATTGCTTTCATAAGTTGAAGAGGATCTCCACAAGTACAACCTGCCATGTGCATTTGTATTCCAGAGGCAAAATACTTATATGCACATCTTCAGGGGGAGCCTTTTGCTACTTATGAAGACAATATCTTAATCCTTTACAATTTCACATACTTTTATCCCCGTTGAAAACTTCAACCAGTTTGTCATCAATCACCAAAAGGGGGACATTGTAAGTGCATCTAGTGCCACCCCTAGTTGGTTTTGGAGTATTGATGACAAACCTGGTTGAGGGACTAATGTGCTTGTGAGAATTGCAGGATAACATAGGTAGTAGTCCCTCATTGATTCGGTTTACCTACCGGAGATGACCCCTAAAAATGTATGAAGACATTGAAGACAATGGTGGTATGTGAAGACAATCACATCGAAGCTTATGATTCAATAAGACATTCACGTGAAGACTATGGAGTGCAAAGACAAAGTTGTTTCGTACTTTCCTTTTCTTCTTTGCTGAGTCATAGGAACCACCGTACTGTTAAGTGGGGTCCCAGTGAACAAAGTCAGAGTGACTGAAGTGATGCTCAACCAAATCCTATGTCCTCGAGCGAAGACAATGAGAGCAAATCTTATCCAGAGTTGGATGAGTCAGCTTCACTTGTAGCCCAAGTCAAGCTGCCGCCTGTGTTTGAAATCTGACCGTTGGAACACGTGTCAGTTCCTTAGTGACCCAGGGTCATTTCGGACAAATCAAGTCGGGTTGCCTAGTGGCTATAAATATCCCACCCCCTACACCATAAATTGGTGGCTGCTCAGAGTTAGTGCATGGCTTTTGTCGTTTCAGAGCAACCCACCTCCAAAGCTTTTGAGAGAGAGAAATCCTTGCAAGGACAAAGCCCAAAACACCCAGAGCCAAAGAGTGTTAGGCATCACTAAAGTCTTTCTGTCCGCGTGACCTGAAGACTTGTTACACTTGGGGACTGTGAATCCTCCAGCCGGTTAGGCGTCGCGTTCTGAGCATCCAAGAGTCATTGTGGATTGCCGGTGAACGAAGTCTGTGAAGGTTTGGAAGTCTACCTTGAAGACTTACCAGAGTGATTAGGCGAGGACCGAGTGTCCTTAGCTCAAGGGAATAAGGTGAAGACACGGTCTTCTCGAGTTAAATCTCAGCCTCCCTAACCCAGACGTACATTTGTCACAAAGAATGGAGCAGGTCCAACAAATCCTTGTCCTCATCAAGCTTTGGTTCTATCTTCTTCCTCTCTTTACTTACAGTTTGTCTTGGTGAAGTCATTGCACATTTTCAATACTGTTTGACTTCTTTGTGTAACCTCTTTGTTGTTTGGCTTCATACTATCTTCCATCCTGATCTTTACTACCTAGCTGCTATTAGTCTTCGTGCTTTCACTTCATTGAATACTTAACTATGGCTTGCCTAGTGTAGTCTACCTTCCGCTGCAGGTCAATAGGTTCATCTCTATTGTTTGTCTTTGAAACTTCCATGTTTTGAAGACTTTCATAAAAATCGCCTATTCACCCCCCCTCTAGTCGATAACTAGCACTTTCAAAATCACTACTTCCCTCTGCGAAGGGACTATCTATTTACTTTTATGTTTTGCCATCGCCTTCTAAAATAAGTGCTAGAACCTGAGAGCACATATGTTATGACTTATGCATTGTGTGTAGCTAATGTTGGATGCATCATGACTAGATCTTTTCTACCATGAATTACAATGTCTAGTCGCTGTTTGAACTTTGGAGGTGCTCTGCATTTATGTTTTGCGGTCTCAGAAAGGGCTAGTGAGATACCACTATTGTCATATTATATCATGGTTGTTTTGACAACATGTTGCTCTTTAAGATATCTTATTATTGCTCGCTAGCTGATTATGTCATTGATATGAGTTAATATAATCTTTAAGAGTTATTGTTGACATGGTTAGTTATAATGTTGTCTGAAAACCTGGGTGTTGTTTAAGCTTATTTATGCAAACAAGAGCAAAAGAGTTCGTAAAAGTTTTTCTTTTTCACTTTCAGTTTATCAACTGAATTGCTTGAGGACAAGCAAAGGTTTAAGCTTGGGGGAGTTGATACGTCTCCAACGTATCTACTTTTCCTAACGATTTTCCTCTTGTTTTGGACTCTAATTTGCATGATTTGGATGAAACTAACCCCGGACTGACGTTGTTTTCAGCAGAACTACCATGGTGTTGTTTTTGTGCATAAATAGAAGTTCTCGGAATGGAATGAAACTTTGCAAGGAATTTTTATATAATATATAAGAATTTCTAGAGCCGAGACCTACCGGAGAGGGGCCCCTGGGTGGGCACAACCCACCCCCCTATCCTGGCGTGCCCAGGTGGGTTGTCCCCACCTGGTGGCCCCGCAGACCCTGAAACCGATGCTATAAAATCCTATTTTTCCAAAAAAAATCAGGGAGAAAGAATTATTGCGATCCACGAGACGGAGCCGCTGTCACCTCCTGTTCTTCATCGGGAGGCCAGATCTGGAGTCCGTTTGGGGCTCCGGAGAGGGGGATCTTCGTTCTTCATCATCACCAACCCTTCTCCATTGCCAACTCCATGATGCTCCCCACCGGGAGTGAGTAATTCCTTCGTAGGCTCACTGGTCGGTGAGGAGTTGGATGAGATTCATCATGTAATTGAGTTGGTTTGTTAGGGCTTGATCCCTAGCATCCACTATGTTCTAAGATTGATGTTGCTATGACTTTGCTATGCTTAATGCTTGTCACTTTGGGCCTGAGTGACATGAACTCAGATCTGAACCATTTATGTTATCACAATCATATCCATGTTTTAGATCCGATCTTGAAAGTTATAGTCACCTACTACGTGTTATGATCCGGCAACCCCGGAGTGACAATAGTCGGGACCACTCCCGGTGATGACCATAGTTTGAGGAGTTCATGTATTCACTATGTGTTAATGCTTTGTTCCAGTTCTCTATTAAAAGGAGGCCTTAATATCCCTTAGTTTCCAATATGGACCCCGCTGCCACGGGAGGGTAGGACAAAAGATGTCATGCAAGTTCTTTCCATAAGCATGTATGACTATTTACGGAATACATGCCTACATTATATTGACGAACCGGAGCTAGTGCCGTATCGCCCTAGGTTATAACTGTCTCAAGATGAATATTTGTTGGGGAACATAGTATTTCAAAAAAGTTCCTACGCACACGCAAGATCCATCTAGATGATGCATAGCAACAAGAGGGGAGAGTGTTGTCCACGTACCCTTGTAGACCAAAAGCGGAAGCGTTATGACAACGCGGTTGATGTAGTCGTACGTCTTCACGATCCGACCGATCCTAGTACCGAAAGTACGGCACCTCCGCGATCTCCACACGTTCAGCTCGGTGACGTCCCATGAACTCTAGATCCAGCTGAGGTCGAGGGAGAGCATCGTCAGCACGATGGCGTGATGACAGTGATGATGAAGTTACCGACGCAGGGCTTCGCCTAAGCGCTACAACGATATGACCGAGGTGGAAATCTATGGAGGGGGGCACCGCACACGGCTAAACAATCAACTTGTGTGATTATGGAGTGCCCCTACCCCGTATATAAAGGAGTGAAGGAGGGGAGGGCCGGCCCTCTCTATGGCGCGCCCAAGGGGGAGTCCTACTCCCACCGGGAGTAGGATTCCCCCTTTCCCAAGTTGGAGTAGGAGAGGAAGGAAGGAGAAGAGAGGGAGAAGGAAAGGGGGGCCGGCCCCCACCCCAATTCGGATTGGGATTGGGGGGCGCCCCCACCTTGGCCGCCTCCTCCTCTCTCCCACTAAGGCCCAATAAGGCCCATATACTCCCCGGGGGTTCTGGTAACCTCCTGGTACTCCGGTAAATGCCAGAACTCACCCGGAACCATTCCGATGTCCAAACATAGCCATCCAATACATCGATCTTTATGTCTCGGCCATTTCGAGACTCCTCGTCATGTCTGTGATCACATCCAGGACTCCGAACAACCTTCGGTTCATCAAAACACATAAACTCATAATACCGATCGTTAAGCGTGCGGACCCCACGGGTTCGAGAACTATGTAGACATGACCGAGACTCATCTCCGGTTAATAACCAATAGCGGAACCTGGATGCTCATATTGGTTCCTACATATTCTACGAAGATCTTTACCGGTCAAACCGCACAACAACATATGTTGTTCCCTTTTTCATCGGTATGTTACTTGCCCGAGATTCGATCGTCGTTATCTCAATACCTAGTTCAATCTCGTTACCGGCAAGTCTCTTTACTCGTTCCGTAATGCATCATCCCGCAACTAACTCATTAGTCACATTGCTTGCAAGGCTTATAGTGATGTGCATTACCGAGAGGGCCCAGAGATACCTCTCCGATACTCGGAGTGACAAATCCTAATCTCGATCTATGCCAACTCAACAACCACCATCGAAGACACCTGTAGAGCATCTTTATAATCACCCAGTTACGTTGTGATGTTTGATAGCACACTAAGTGTTCCTTCGGTATTCGGGAGTTGCATAATCTCATAGTCATAGGAACATGTATAAGTCATGAAGAAAGCAATAGCAACAAACTAAACGATCAAGTGCTAAGCTAACGGAATGGGTCAATTCAATCACATCATTCTCTAATGATATGATCCTGTTAATCAAATGACAACTCATGTCTATGGCTAGGAAACTTAACCATCTTTGATTCAAGAAGCTAGTCAAGTAGAGGCATACTAGTGACACTCTGTTTGTCTATGTATTCACACATGTACTAAGTTTCCGGTTAATACAATTCTAGCATGAATAATAAACATTTCTCATGATATAAGGAAATATAAATAACAACTTTATTATTGCCTCTAGGGCATATTTCCTTCAGTGTCCCACTTGCACTAGAGTCAATAATCTAGTTCACATCGTTATGTGATTTAACACCAATAGTTCACATCACTATGTGATTAGTTCACATCGCCATGTGACTAACACCCAAAAGGTCTACTAGAGTCAGTAATGTAGTTCGCATTGATATGTCATTAACACCCATAGAGTGATCATGTGTTTCTTGTGAGAGAAGTTTAGTCAACGGGTCTACCACATACAGAGCCGTATGTATTTTGCAAATTTTCTATGTCTACAATGCTCTGCATGGAGCTACTCTAGCTAATCGCTCCCACTTTCAATATGTATCTAGATTGAGACTCAGAGTCATCTGGATCAGTGTCAAAGCTTGCATCGACGTAACCCTTTGTGACGAACTCTTTGTCACCTCCATAACCGAGAAACATATCCTTATACCACTAAGGATAATTTTGACTGTTGTCCAGTGATCCACTCCTGGATCACTATTGTACCCTCATGCCAAACTCATGGTGAGGTACACAATAGGTCTGGTACACATCATAGCATACTTTATAGAACCTTTGACTGAGGCATAGGCAATGACTTTCATTCTATTTCTATTTTCTGCCGTGGTCGGGTTTTGAGTCTTACTCAACTTCACACCTTGCAACACAGGCAAGAACTCCTTCTTTGACTGTTCTATTTTGAACTTACTTCAAAATCTTGTCAAGGTATGTACTCATTGAAAAAAAATCTTATCAAGCATCTTGATCTATCTCTATAGATCTTGATGCTCAATATGTAAGCAGCTTTACCGAGGTCTTTCTTTGAAAAACTCCTTTCAAACACTCCTTTATGCTTTCAAGAAAATTCTACATCATTTCCGATCAACAATATGTCATTCACATATACTTATCAGAAAGGCTGTAGTGCTCCCACTCACTTTCTTGTAAATACAGGCTTCACCGCAAGTCTATATAAAACTATATGCTTTGATCAACTTGTCAAAGCGTACATTCCAACTCCGAGATGCTTGCACCAGTCCATAGATGGATAACTAGAGCTTGCACATTTTGTTAGCACCTTTAGGATTGACAAAACCTTGTGTTTGTATCATATACAACTCTTCTTTAAGAAATCCATTAAGGAATGTAGTTTTGACATCCATTTGCCAGATTTCATAAAATGTGGCAATTGCTAACATGATTCGGACAGACTTCAACATCGCTACGAGTGAGAAAATCTTATCGTAGTCAACACCTTGAACTTGTCGAAAACCTTTTCCGACAATTTGAGATTTGTAGATAGTATCACTACCATCAGCGTCCGTCTTCCTCTTGAAGTTCCATTTATTCTTAATGGCTTGCCGATCAACGGGCAAGTCCACCAAAGTCCACACTTTGTTCTCATACATGGATCCTATCTCAAATTTCATGGCCTCAAGCCATTTTGCGGAATCTGGGCTCATCATTGATTCCTCATAGTTCGTAGGTTTGTCATGGTCAAGTAACATGATCTCCAGAACAGGATTACCGTACCACTCTGGTGCGGATTTTACTCTGGTTGACCTACGAGGTTCGGTAGTAATTTGATCAGAAGTTTCATGATCATCATCATTAGCTTCCTCACTAATTGGTGTAGGAATCACTGGAACTAATTTCTGTGATGACCTATTTTCCAATTCGGGAGAAGGTACAATTACCTCATCAAGTTCTACTTTCCTCCCACTCACTTCTTTCGAGAGAAACTCCTTCTCTAGAAAGGATCCATTCTTAGAAGGTGTACCCAAAAGTTTCTTTTGGGTATCCTATGAAGACGCACTTCTCAGATTTGGGTTCGAGCTTATCAGGCTAAAGCTTTTTCACATAAGCATCACAACCCTAAAATTTTAAGAAACGACCACTTAGGTTTCATGCCACAGTTCATACAGTGTCGTCTGAACGGATTTAGATGGTGCCCTATTTAACATGAATGCAGTTGTCTCAATACATAACCCCAAAACAATAGTGGTAAATCGGTAAGAGACATCATAGATCGCACCATATCTAATAAAGTACAGTTACGACGTTTGAACACACTATTACGATGTGGTGTTCCAGGTGGCGTGAGTTGTGAAACTATTTCACATTGTTGCAAATGAAGATCAAACTCGTAACTCAAATATTTGCCTCCATGATCAGATCGTAAAAACTTTATTTTCTTGTTACGATGATTTTCCACTTCACTCTGAAATTCTTTGAACTTTTCAAATGTTTCAGACTTATGTTTCATCAAGTAGATATACCCATATCTGCTCAAATCATCTGTGAAGGTTAGAAAATAACGATACCCTCCGCGAGTCTCAACACTCATCGGACTGCATACATCAGTATGTATTATTTCCAACAAGTCTGTTGCTCGCTCCATTGTTCCGGTGAATGGAATCTTAGTCATCTTGCCCATGAGGCATGGTTCGCAAGCATCAAGTGATTCATAATCAAGTGATTCCAAAAACCCATCAACATGGAGTTTCTTCATGCACTTTACACCAATATGACCTAAACGACAGTGCCACAAATATTTTGCACTATCATTATCAACTTTGCATCTTTTGTAATCAATATTATGAATATGTGTATCATTACGATCGAGATTCAATAAACCATTTATATTAAGTGTATGACCATAGAATGTTTTATTCATGTAAACAGAACAACAATTATTGTTTGACTTAAATGAATAACCGTATTGCAATAAACATGATCCAATCATATTCATGCTCAACGCAAACACCAAATAACATTTATTTTGGTCCAACACTAATCTCGAAGGTAGAGGGAGTGTGCGATGGTGATCTTATCAACCTTGGAATCATTTACAACACACATCGTCACCTCATCCTCAACTAGTCTTTGTTCATTTTGTAACTCCTGTTTCAAGTTACTAATCATAGCAACTGAACCAGTATAAAATACCCAGGGGTTACTATGAACACTAGTAAAGTACACATCAATAACATGTATATCATATATATTTTAGTTCACTTTGCCATCCTTGTTATCCGCCAAATACTTGGGGCAGTACCACTTCTAGTGATCAGTCCCTTTGCAGTAGAACCACTCAGTCTCAGGCTTAGGTCTAGCTTTGGGCTTCTTCATGGGAGTGGCAACTTGCTTGCCATTTTTCTTGAAGTTCCCTTTCTTTCCCTTGCCCTTTTACTTGAAACTAGTGGTCTTGTCAACCATCAACACTTGATGCTTTTCTTGATTTCTACCTTCGCCGGTTTCAGCATCGTGAAGAGCTCGGGGAATCGTTTTCGTCATCCCTTGCATATTATAGTTTATTACGAAGTTCCAGTAACTTGGTGATAGTGACTAGAGAAATCTGTCAACCACTATCTTATCTGGAAGATTAACTCCCACTTGATTCAAGCGATTGTAGTACTCAGACATTCTGAGCACATGCTCACTGGTTGTGTTATTCTCCTCCATCTTGTAGGCAAAGTACTTGTCAGAGGTCTCATACCTCTCGACTCGGGCATGAGTCTGAAATACCAATTTCAGCTCTTGGAACATCTTATATGCTTTGTGGCGTTCAAAATGTTTTTGAAGTCCCGGTTCTAATCCGTATAGCATGGTACACTAAACTATCAAGTAGTTAACATACCGAGCTTGCCAAATGTTCATAACGTCTGCATCTGCTTCTGCAATAGGTCTGTCATCTAGCGGTGCATCAAGGACATAATTATTCTGTGCAGCAGTGAGGATAATCCTCAGAACACGGACCTAGTCCACATCATTGCTACTATCATCTTTCAACATAGTTTTTCTCTAGGAACATATCAAAAATAAATGGGGAGCTACATCGCGAGCTATTGATCTACAACATAGTTATGCAAATACTACCAGGACTAAGTTCATGATAAATTAAAGTTCAATTAATCATATTACTTAAGAACTCCCACTTAGATAGACATCCCTCGAGTCATCTAAATGATTACGTGATCCATATCAACTAAACCATGTCCGATCATCACATGAGATGGAGTAGTTTTCAATGGTGAACATCACTATGTTGATCATATCTACTATATGATTCACGTTCGACCTTTCGGTCTCCAGTGTTCCGAGGCCATATCTGCATATGCTAGGCTCGTCAAGTTTAACCCGAGTATTCTGCGTGTGCAAAACTGGCTTGCACCCGTTGTATGTGAACGTAGAGATTATCACACCCAATCATCATGTGGTGTCTCAGCATGAAGAACTGTCGCAATGGTGCATACTCAGGGAGAACACTTATACCTTGAAATTTTAGTAAGGGATCATCTTATAAAGCTACCATCGTACTGAGCAAAATAAGATGCATAAAAGATAAACATCACATGCAATCAAAATATGTGGCATGATATGGCCATCATCATCTTGTGCCTTTGATCTCTATCTCCAAAGTACTGTCATGATCTCCATTGTCACCAGCATGACACCATGATCTCCATCATCTTGATCTCTATCAACGTGTCGTCACATGGTCGTCTCACCAACTATTGTTTTTTGCAACTATTGCTATCGCGTAGCGATAAAGTAAAGCAATTACATGGCGCTTGCATCTTATGCAATAAAGAGATAGCCATAAGGCTCCTGCCAGTTGCCGATAACTTTACAGAACATGATCATCTCATATAACAATTTATATCTCATCACGTCTTGACCACATCACATCACAACATGCGCTGCAAAAACAAGTTAGACGTCCTCTACTTTGTTGTTGCAAATTTTACGTGGCTGCTACGGGCTTAGCAAGAACTGTTCTTACCTACGCATGAAAACCACAACGATTTTTCGTCAAGTTTGCTGTTTTAACCTTCAACAAGGACCAGGCGTAGTCACACTCGATTCAACTAAAGTTGGAGAAACAAACACCCACTAGCCACCTGTGTGCGAAGCACGTCGGTAGAACCAGTCTCGCGTAAGCGTACGCGTAATGTCGGTATGAGCCGCTTCATCCAAAAATACCGCTGAATCAAAGTATGACATGCCGGTAAGCAGTATGACTATTATCGCCCACAACTCTTTGTGTTCTACTCGTGCATATAACATCTACGCATAGACCTGGCTCTGATGCCACTATTGGGGAACGTAGTATTTCAAAAAAATTCCTACGCACACGCAAGATCCATCTAGGTGATGCATAGCAACGAGAGGGGAGAGTGTTGTCCATGTACCCTTGTAGACCGAAAGCGGAAGCGTTATGACAACGCGGTTGATGTAGTCATACGTCTTCACGATCCGACCGATCCTAGTACCGAAAGTACGGCACCTCCACGATCTGCACACGTTCAGCTCGGTGAAGTCCCACGAACTCTAGATCTAGATGAGGTCGAGGGAGAGCTTCGTCAGCATGACGACGTGTTGACGGTGATGATGAAGTTACCAACGCAGGGCTTCGCCTAAGCGCTATAACAATATGACCGAGGTGGAAATCTGTGGAGGGGGGCACCACACACGGCTAAACAATCAGCTTGTGTGTCTATGGGGTGCCCCCTCCCATGTATATAAAGGAGTGGAGGAGGGGAGGGCCGTCCCTCTCTATGGCGCGCCCAAGGGGGAGTCCTACTCCCACCGGGAGTAGGATTCCCCTCTTTCCCTAGTTGGAGTAGGAGAGTAAGGAAGGAGGAGAGAGGGAGAATGAAAGGGGGCCCGACCCCCACCCCAATTCGTATTGCGCTTGGGGGGTGCCCCCACCTTGGCCGCCTCCTCCTCTCTCCCACTAAGGCCCAATAAGGCCCATATACTCCCTGGGGGGTTCCGGTAACCTCCCGGTACTCCAGTAAATGCCCGAACTCACCCGGAACCATTCCGATGTCCAAACATAGCCATCAAATATATCAATCTTTATGTCTCGACCATTTCAAGACTCCTCGTCATGTCCGTGATCACATCCGAGACTCTGAACAACCATCGGTTCATCAAAACACATAAACTCATAATACCAATCGTCACCGAATGTTAAGCGTGCGGACCCTACGGGTTTGAGAACTATGTAGACATGACTGAGACTCATCTCTGTTCAATGACCAATAGCGTAACCTGGATGCTCATATTGGTTCCTACATATTCTATGAAGATCTTTATCGGTCAAACCGCATAACAACATACGTTGTTCCCTTTGTCATCGGTATGTTACTTGCCCGAGATTTGATCGTCGGTATCTCAATACCTAGTTCAATCTAGATTATGGCAAGTCTCTTTACTCGTTCCGTAATGCATCATCCATAACTAACTCATTAGTCACATTGCTTGCAAGGCTTATAGTGATGTGCATTACCGAGAGGGCCCAGAGATACCTCTCTGATACTCGGAGTGACAAATCCTAATCTCGATCTATGCCAACTCAACAAACACCATCGGAGACACCTGTAGAGCATCTTTATAATCACCTAGTTACGTTGTGACGTTTGATAGCACACTAAGTGTTCCTCCGGTATTCGGGAGTTGCATAATCTCATAGTCATAGGAACATTTATAAGTCATGAAGAAAGCAATAGCAACAAGCTAAACGATCAAGTTCTAAGCTAACGATATGGGTCAAGTCAATAACATCATTCTCTATTGATGTGATCCTGTTAATCAAATGACAACTCATGTCTATTGCTAGAAAACTTAACCATCTTTGATTCAACGAGCTAGTCAAGTAGAGGCATACTAGTGACACTCTATTTGTCTATGTATTCACACATGTACTAAGTTTCCGATAAATACAATTCTAGCATGAATAATAAACATTTATCATGATATAAGGAAATATAAATAACAACTTTATTATTGCCTCTAGGGCATATTTCCTTCAATATCGTCCAACAAGTCACCGATCCAATGCCTAAGAATTTATCTTATATTGTTCTTGCTAAGTTACTACTACTATCATCACTGTTATGCTTGCTACAAAATTACTGTTATCATTGTTACCGTTACCGTTGCTGCTTTCACTACTATCAAAACTATCATATTACTTTGCTACTGATTAGTTGCTACAGATAACTAATCTCCAGGTGTGGTTGAATTGACAACTTAGCTACTAATACCTTCAAATATTCTTTGGCTCCCCTTGTGTCGAATCCATAAATTTGGGTTGAATACTCTACCCTCGAAAACTGTTACGATCCCCTATACTTGTGGGTTATCACTCCACATCATGTCGGAGGCTCCCAAGTGACACCTAACCAATCTAGGAGACACCACTCTCCAAAAGGTAATAGTTGGTGTGTTGATGATGAACTCCTTGCTCTTGTGCTTCAAGTGATAGCCCCCCAACACTCAACTCTCTCTCACAGATATCGCTATGGTGGAAGAAGGATTTGAGTGGAAAGCAACTTGGGAAGGCTAGAAATCAAGGTTCAAATGGTAGGAATAGAATCTCTTGATCTCAACACATGAGTAGGTGGTTCTCTCCCAGAAAATGAATGGTGGATGTGTAGGCATGTTCTGATGGCTTTCCTCAATGAGGAAGAAGGGGTGGAGGGGTATATATATAGCCTCCACACGAAATCCAACCGTTACAGACTTTTGACCCATCTCAGTGGCACCTATCAGAAAACTCGGTGGCACCTATCTGTGTAAAAATATGAACCTTAGGAATCTCGGTGGGATTGATAGGAAGAACTCGGAGGAACCGATTTGCAAGGGCTTAGGGCAAACCTCATCTCGGTGGCGCTGATTGCATCATCTCGGTGAGACCGATGTGAAGCAACAAAGTAATAGAGAATTGGTCAAGCCATCTCGGTTAGACCGATTTCTATTCTTGGTGGGACCGAAATAATTGCGACAAGCAACAGAGAGCTGGCTTTCCTATGGACTCAATGTGATCTTGGATCACTTAAACAAAAATGTATAGTCTTGAGCTTTTGCCAATCCTTGTCCTTAGCATTTTGAGGGGCTTCCACATCCTCTTGTCCTTGCCACGCCACCGTTGAACTTATCTGAAATATACTAGATAAAACTGTTAGTCCAACAAATGATGTGTTGACATTAATTACCAAAATCATCGAGGGAGCACTTGTGCTTTCAGTCTCCCCCTATTTGGTAATTGATGACAACATACATCAAAGCTTCAAGTAAATAATGTGAAGAGTAGTAAGTAAAGCTTTGGAGGAACATGTAACTTGCATGAAATCCCCCTACGTGTGTGCAATCATGTAATGATAGAATCGAAAGACATGTGAATGCACAACATGACAGAGTAAGTAATGAGTTACATGTATCTTGGCCATATGCATCAGAGAAAAAAGAAGTGATGTGAGATGTACCTACATATTTATGATTCCCTGTTGCAAACACCATGTGCAAAAGCAAGAGACCATCATGAACATGAGTGAGATGCATGTACTTACCTTGTGTTCCTTGAACTGACACTTGAAGAAGCAAACTTGAGAAAACATGGTTAAATAACACAAGAGAACGTTGAACAAGAAAATTTTCAAGATCCACAAGAATACCAAGACTGGGATGACATGTAATAGGTGAGTACCACAGAGTGAGTACTTCATTTAGGTATAGGCATGTCCCCACAGAACTAAGGATTTGCAATAAATTCCAAGAATTGTTCTCCCCTAAGCATGGACTTCCTCTCCCCCTGAAACTAGTACTCGATAATGGGAATGGGAGTAGGTAGGGTGAGAAACAATCAGAAGCTCTAGTCAAGCCAAGACTTATCAAGATCTCATCAGAGTGAAATAGATTTTCAGTGCAAAATGAGATTATAGCAATGTAAGCATAGAGCAAAATAACTAAATAATAGCTGACATGTCTCTCCCCTCTTAAAGACATGCAAATTCTCTCCTGTTATGAAAGTGCATCTCTCTTCCTTTCTTAGAAGAGTTCTGTAAGGATACGCTTTGATGTGCTCTCTCTCTCCCCCTTTGAAATCAATTTCCAAGAGGGATGGTCTTCATGGATACGAGTCAAGTGAGTGTGGTGAGAGACATAATTAAGCAGAATGCAGCTAAGATGCAGGTAGAGGGAAAGAGTCATTGAGTGGAGTTGATAAGAATAAACACTTTAAGATGGCAAAAATGTTTGCTCAGCAATGACATTGGTGGCGCCGATTTATGTCAATCGGTGACTCCGAGATGAGGCAGTCACAGACAGAGCATATCTGTGAGACCGAGTTAGTCTGTTTTGATGGAACCGATGAACTGTGTACAAGTAGAACTTGTGCTTCGGTCTGACCGATAGGCTTTGGATCGGTGTGACCGAGTTCAATGCAGAGGAAAGATTTTGTCAACTCAGCTCACTTGCAATGGAAATTTCACAAAGTTTTTCAAGGAATTTTGATAGAGTTTGCAATAAATTTGACTTAAAATATAGGAAAGATCACATAAAGATAAAAAGGATCTAGATGAACTTTTTTGTTTAAAAGAGAAACACAATAGTAAGAAGAAATGCAACTAACGAAGGGAAACAATAAAGAACTTCATCTAGTGGTGGTCGGTGACATAGTCACCTATGTTAGAGTATGCTGACTTAGGAGTCAAGTGAGATCACTTGATCATAGGTCATACTCATCGTAAGCTCAAAAAGGGGTTGCAAAGCTTCTAGATGTATTCTCATCTTGTTGAGTTGCTTTAACTCATGACTTGGAGAAAAGCTTCTCTACGATGGAAAATACATACCTTGGGTTTGTTGTTGAACTTGATCATATGGTTGAACTAGTGGTGGATGCTCAATGTTGATGTGGTCCATCAAGAGTTGGGAGCATCCCTATGAATTTGAAGCTCATCTTCCTACATGGGTTAGTCTTGCAAGGAATAACTCTTATGTATCTAATTGACAAGAGTGAAATTCATCATATAAATATTGTCAAAGGATATGTTGTGTGTAGACTTGCTCCTTGATCTCAACAACCAAGGCATAGATACTTGGTGATGTAGAAATTTCTCAAGATGTGAGTGATTTGCAATCTCATAGATTGAGACTCATCCAAGTACCTACAAGGGTTAGATAACATACAAGGGTGCTGTCGGATTTCGGGTTCCGGCAGACCCTCTAGGTTCAAACACTGGGGTGCACGCGGAGATCTCGCCCCCTACCTACATGCACCTCGCCGCCTCGCTAGGATCTAGAGCTATGAAAAGAACAACACAAGAGACACAGGGTTTATACTAGTTCGGGCCACCATTGTGGTGTAATACCCTACTCTAGTTTGTGGTGTGGTGGATTGCCTCTTGGGCTGATGATGAACAATACAAGGAAGAACAGCCTCGCGAGGGTCTGTTCTTGGCTGGTGCGATGAACTGCTAGGGGGAGTTCAGTCGCTCTCACTGCTGATCCAAGATGCCGGATCCTCTCTCTCTCAGATTTCTAGATGCGACCCCCTACCCTGTGGGTGGCTAGTCCTATTTATAGGCAGAGGCCCTGGGCCTCTTCCCAAATATTGAGCGGGAAGGGCGCCAACAATTGGCCATTTTGAAGGGGAACATCTAGTACACTTATCCTGACTAAAGTTGGTCCTCGCTTGTCAAAGGCTCTGGTGGTGACGCCGGCTTGGGCTCCACGATGACTTCCTTCCTGCCGTTGCGACGGTCTTGGTCTTGTTGCACCGAAATGGATGCCTTTGCTTGATACTCTTGCCTGCACTTGCTCCCTTTGCACCAAAGAGGAAAGGAGGACACTGCGCGGGCTGGCGCCCGCCTAGCGCCCTTGGTCGTCATGGCTTGCGTCATGGGCACCTCGTGAGGTACCCCGCCTTGATCTCTCCGCCTCCTCGCGAGCCAGCTGACGAGGCCGTGCACGAGGAGGCTTCCTGTAAATCCGCCCATGAGGCTCTGGCCCCTCGCGAGGGTCTTGAGCTTGTCTTGATGAAGATGGGCCGTCTTTGGGCCTCCCCTTGTGCCACGCCGCAGGCCGCAGGCAGGCAAGTCTGGGTACCCCCGTTCCCAGAACGCCAACAGTAGCCCCCGGGCCCAAGGCGCGCCCGGACTTGGCTGAGCAGAGAGGCGAAGGGGCAGAAGCTGAGCGGGCCCTAACAGCCTGTGGCATCGGGCGCCGCGTGGCGGTTGATTGGACGTGGGCGGCCCTGCTTCCCCATGACACCTCGGCAACTGCACGAATTGACAAGTCCCTGCATGCAAAGCGGGTCATGATTACCTGTGATCGTGGTAGTCGGCGGTTGGCCTTCCCCGGTTATAAGTACGGAAAGGCGCGTGCCCTTCCAGTCCATCATTTCTTGCTTCTCCTTCTTCTCCGTCCTTGCTCCACCTTGCCGCAATGGCTCTGATCCGCCGGTTCTCCGCGAAAGAGAAGGGAAAGGCTCCGCGAGAGGGTCCCGACCCGCTTCCGCCGAAGAAACAGCTAGCCCTATGCTGTCGAGATGAGGGCACCCGGCAGGAGGTGTCGAGGCCTTGGTGCGAGCGGCCGCCGCCAAGGTTCCCGCTGCCCTTGTACGCCCACCTTGAGGGCCCTGCAGGAGTTGATGCCGAGCGCCATGGACGACGCCGCCGTCGGCGTCGGCGTGTCCTGGCGGTAGCGTTGTTCCTCACGGAGTCCATGCCGAGGATCCTCCCGAGAGTTTGTGCTCCACGCCGCCATGCCTCCTCGGTCTTGGATCCGCCTTCCTCCCTCCTTCGCCTTCGTGATGCCGCAGGGGGATACTTGAGCTCTGGTTGCATACGCCGACTGCAACACCCTCGCGACCGAAGCGGAGGTCGCGGTCGTCGCCCCGGGCAAGGCCTTCATGACTCGAGGCTGGGGCGAGATCGCCCGGGTCTGCAGGACGAGGGGCGCCCTCGCGATCCACCTGGAGTACGACGACGCTTCCATGATGCTCTTCAAGGTCTTCGACGCGGACGGACGCCGGCTGGAGTGCTGCCCTGAGAGAGGCGGTCGGGGCCCTGCCGCGGCGAGGACCAGGCTCGCCGATCGCTCCCTCAGCGGCTCCTCAGGCGGCGGAGGCATCGGAGGATCTGGCGACTCCGCGAGCTCTTCGCGACTCGAGACGAAGCGACGACAGCCTCTGAGCCCCGAGCCTTCCGCTCTCGGAGCAGGACGGGCTCGTCAGGCCGCCGCCGTCTGTGATCTGGATGAGGTTGGCGCCGGTGCTTGACGGCCCACTGTTGATGATGGCATCTCTTGAGGAGGCACGCGTAGTTAGCGCTCTCTAGGATCTGTTCCCTCTGTTCCCTGTGAGGAATCGAAAAGCGCGCCCCATGGGGGCTTGTAAGGTGCCCGTGGTTCTGCTTGTTAATATAGTCCTTGCCATGAAGTAGTGCGAGATGCTCATTCCGTCTTAGCTTAGTTCTTCCTTTCGAACCTCACGAGGGCTTGGCGCTCTACGCCGGCTGTGTCCCGGTCCCAAGGCAGGCTTGACCACCGGTATGCTGGTCGCGATGCCGTGGTCAAGGCCAGGAGGTGAGCGCCCGAGGTCGATGAAGAGCCCCGAGTCGTGATGCTCGGAGGTCCCTTTAAGCGCTCAAGCAGCCATCGTTCGGTGAGAAAGGAGCGCGACGTTGCTAACACGGGATTGCATTGGGTGCGGGGACGGTGCTGCGGTAGCTAGTGTTTCCGTAGGGTGAATTATCTCGAGGGTCAGGAACCGCTTCCTAGTGCGACGCTAGGTCCGTGCATCGACAAGCGAGGGGTTGCCTGGCGAGGTCCCCGCGTGCCTCGTCCCTCTCACCTTTGCTCCCCTTTATGCTCTACGTCCTCGGGTCCCGGCCCTCGAGCGGGTCTCAGCCGTCGCTGGTATGCCAGGTCGCGATGCCGTGGACAAGGCCAGAGGGTGAGGGCTGGAGAGCCAGTAGGAGCCCATCAGTCGCGATGCTCAGGTACCCCCCTTTAACGTGCAAGCGGTTCGTGAGGGCGAGAGTGAAGAAGACGCCGTGAGGGCCTCGCCTGGCGCTGCGCCTTGAAGGGATCCTGCAGGCTCATCATAAAAAGAACAAGAGTCTGCTATGACAAGCGATGGTCAGCCATTGGTTGGTTTGGAGAGGTGACGAGGCACTGAGGCCTGACGAGGTGGCGCTGTGTGGGGCTGCCGCGGCCAGAGCTCAGCCATTCAGGTTTGTCGGCGTTGCAGGGACGGACCCATGCGCAAGCGCCATGCCGTTGGGGAGCAGCTCCATCAGTTGGTGTCAGTTGAGCAGGCAACTAGGTCAAGCACGTTAATCACGAAGAAGCAAGTTCATTTAGATAGATGCAGGGAAGGCGGACATCGGCTGGGTGCAGCCCGGCGACTTGGGGATGATGCAGCCGAGGGCACTCCCAACAAAGTAAGCTAAGAACATGAAGTAAAGGGATACACGCGCGAGGGCGGACCCACGCGGCACAGGAATGATGCAGCCACAGGGGCGCTCGGTGGAAATGAAACTTGAAGGATGTCATCGATAACGTTGAGGACGAAGGGATGTTGAAGTAGCGGACGCCCGTGGGCTGCGGAAGCCGATCTTCCACGAGCCCCGGGCCCGGGGAGCCTCGGGAGGCTCTGGAGGTGCTGGTGGCTCCTCGCGGACCATCTCCATATCCGCCAGGACTGCGGAACGCCTGGCCTCTTGAGCCTCCAGGATGCTCCTCATGAGGCGCTGGTACGTGGCGGCCGCGTTCGGCATGCCGTAGGGCATGCGAATGTAGCTGTGGGGTGAACCTTCGCAGCGCCCCGCTCGTGAGGGCCAGGAGCGCTCCTGAGAGGCGGCTCGGTTGAGCCCTGGGATGTCGATGCCGACGCGCAGCCCACCATCCTCGCCTGGATGGGGAGCTACGGCGGGTAAGTGGCGGCTGCTACTCATGACTCTTGACTCCTGCAACTCCTGCGTGATCTGACTGACGAACTCCTGAGGGTTTGGCCCTCCTTGCCTTGCTCTTTCCTGAGGGAAACGTGCTTTGAAGCACGCCTCCAAGTGGTGCCCAAGAGCCTCACTCGTGACCTTGGCAAGGTCGGTGGCCCTCCAGGAGAGAGCCGCCGAGCCTTGCTTGAGGAGGGCGCCGGGCGCGCCTTCCTATGCGACAGAAGGCGGTGCCCCCTGAGCAGGCGCGGACCCTGAGGGGCCTGCCTCCTGAGGGGTCGGGCCTGGCGATGTCTTTTTCTTCTTGGGAGCGGTCTCAGGGATCCTCACGCTCCTGCGATCTGGGTCTTCAAGTGACGCGGCTTGAAAGGCTCGCTCCAGGGAGCACACTGCGTCTCTCTCTTCACAAGGCACCGTGATGACTCCGCCGCTTCCTGGCATCTTGAGGACGTTGTAGCCGTGGTGAGTCACGGCCATGACCTTGGCGAACGCTGGGTACCCAAGGATGGCATTGTATGGCAGGCGAATGTGGGCGACGTCGAAGTCGATGAGCTCGGTCTTGATGGTTGTCGCGCGCCCGAAGGTGACAGGGAGGCGGACCTGCCCAATCGGAACCGTGCAGCCATCGGTGACTCCGGAGAAAGGCTTGGTTGGCTGAAGCTGATTGTAAGGCACTTGGAGGTTGTTGAATGTCTCTACGGACAGGACGTGGTGCCCTGCTCCGCCGTCGATGAGGGTCCTGGTGACTTGCACGTTGCTGATGATTGGGGTACAAAGCATCAGGAGGACTCCGGCTGTGGCCGCGCACTTGAGCTGATCTGCTGACCTGAACGTGATGGCGCATGCTGACCACCTGAGAGGGTGCGTGGCTTCGAGCTTGGGGACAACTGCATTCACTTCGCGGTCGAACTGCTTGAAGATGCGATGAGAGGCTGGGGCTTGAGCTCCGCGCAGGATGCAATCGATCGCGCGCGGCTCCTGGAAGCCCCCAGCCCCCTCGTCCTGATGATGGTCCTCGTTTCTCCTTGGTTGTGGCGGCAGAGGAGGGAGGCCTGCGTTTCCTTGCGGGCGATCCTCGCGAGGCTGATCCCTCCAGTCTCCCTCGCGAGGCTGATCCTGCCAACGATCCTCGCGAGGTCGGTCATGCCACCTTGGCGAGGGCCACGGTCTTCCCAGCGTCCTGTGTTTCTTCCTCCTCCTCGGTCGTAGCCTCGATCGTTGCGGTCGGGGCATCGGCCGATCCTCCCTTCTCGCACGGCTCGGAGCTCTTGACATTCGTTGGTGTTGTGGGTGTGGAGGTCGTGGTACACACAGTACCGGCTGCCCTTGGACGACTCGGGCTGATCTCTGTTCCGCTTGGTGTCTGGTTCTGCCGCGAGCACGGCAGCTCCCTTGCGCTTCATGTCCTTGGCCTTGGATTTCTTCTCTTCTGGGTCTGCGGCTGGCAGCTCAAGGAGGGAAAGGCGCCCTTCCTCAGCCCTGGTGCACTTGGTCGCCAAGTTGAATAGCTCCAAGGAAGTGCACAGATCTTCATGCATCGCGAGCTCCTCCTTCATCTTGACGTCACGCACACCGTTGGAGAAGGCTGAGATGATGGCCTCCTCAGTCACCTTGGGAATCTTGAGGCGTGCGTTGTTGAAGCGCTGGATGTACTTCTGCAGGTCTCCCAGGCTGCGGCTTGATGCGGCGCATGTCGCTCACGGCGGAGGCAGTCACGAGTACCTTGGAAGTTGGCGATGAAGCGGGTGCGCATCTCGTCCCAGGAGGAGATCGTGTCAGGAGCCAGGTGTGGGCTCCGTCCTTGAGTGCCATGGGAAACCAGTTCTCCATGACCTTCTCGTCCCCGTTGGCGGCTTCGATGCCCAGCTCGTAGAGCTGGAGGAACTCCGCAGGGTCGGCTGTGCCGTCGTAGCGAGGAGGCAGGTCTGGCTTGAACTGGCGGGGCCAAGCGACGCTGCGCAGCTCGGCGGTGAAGGCGCGGAAGCTTCTTTGTGGCCACGGAGGCCTTTGGTGATGAAGAGCCTGGTCTTGCGGGTCCCCATGGCTGCGGTGGGAGCAGTGGGGTCTTAGCGTCTTTGGAAGCGAGGCGTGGTCGTGACGAGCGGTGTAGGGAGCACCGGGCAGCTTCTTGGGGCGAGGGACCTCTTGACAGCTCTGCTCTCTGTTGCTTGGCGCCGGACGGAGTGGGTTCCGCCCGAGGCCACGCGCCTTGGGGCAGGCGCCTTCTTGAGGGGAGGTGGCTGAGGCGCCCCGGCTTCATCGCCCGTCTTGAGGCGGTATGATGCAGCGAGAAGGATGGCGCGGGGGAGCCCCCTGCGGCGCGGACGAGCTCGGCGACGCGGTCGAGCCACTCTTCGTAGACATCGTCGACAGGGCGGTAGCGTAGGAGCTCGTTTGCCGCGACGAGTGCAGCTCGAGCCTCCATGGGCGCGCGGAGCGCGCGGGACGAAGAACCAGCGGGGGCAAGTGAGGGAGTAGCAGTACGGCCGTCTCGCCTCACGGATGGATGCTGGGACGATGCTTGCTGCTCGTTCCCCGCCGGGCCGGTGGCGGCATTGGCAATGACGGCGAGGAACGGCGAAGCGGCCGCCCGACGGGCCGTCTGGCGGGAAGCGAGAGCGGCTCGGCGCTTCGGCAGCGGGCCCGACGAGTGTATGACATTGATGCGGTGGTCGGCGAAGAACAGGCGGCGGAAGGCAATTCCGGCGCACCCTACAACACGCCAAATGTCGGATTCGGGTTCGGCAGACCCTCTAGGTTCGAACACCTTTGGGGTGCGCGGAGATCTCGCCCTCTACCTACCTGCACCTCGCCCGCGTCGCTAGGATCTAGAGCTATGAAAAGAACAACACAAGAGACACAGGGGTTTATACTAGTTCGGGCCACCATTGTGGTGTAATACCCTACTCTAGTTTGTGGTGTGGTGGATTGCCTCTTGGGCTGATGATGAACAATACAAGGAAGAACAGCCTCATGAGGGTGCATTCTTGGCTGGTGCGATGAACTGCTAGGGGAGTTCGGTCGCTCTCACTTCTTGATCCAAGATGCGGATCCTCTCTCTCTCAGATTTCTAGATCGACCCCTACCACGTGGGTGGCTAGTCCTATTTATAGGCAGAGGCCTGGGCCTCTTCCCAAATATTAATGGGAAGGGCGCCAACAATTGGCCATTTTGAAGGGGAACATCTAGTACACTTATCCCGACTAAAGTTGGTCCTCGCTTTGTCAAAGGCTCTGGTGGTGACGCTGGCTTGGGCTCCACGATGACTTCCTTCCTGCCGTTCTGCGGCCAGTCTTGGTCTTGTTGCACCAAAGCGGATGCCTTTGCTTGATACTCTTATGCTGCGCTTGCTCCCTTTGCACCAAAGAGAAAAGGAGGACCTTTGACGGGCTGGCGCCTCACCGGGCGCCCTTGGTCGTCATGGCTTGCATCATGGGCACCTCGTGAGGTACCCGCCTTGATCTCTTCGCCTCCTCGCGAGCCGCTGACGAGGCCGTGCTCGAGGAGGCTTCCTCGTCCGCCCAGCAATCTTGGCCCCTCGCGAGGGTCTTGAGCTTATGCTGATGAAGATGGGCCGTGCTGGGCCTCCCCTTGTGCCACGCCGTAGGCCGCAGGCAGGCAAGTCTGGGTACCCCCGTTCCCAGAACACCGACAGGTGCAAATATATCCAAGATAAATGACCATCATCATAATATAAATATCAAGGATTAATCATATAGGCTCATGCCTTGCATGTATCCAAATGAAATATCTATTCCAAATTTGAGGCATCAACTCCTCAAGTCAGAAAATATCTTTTCATCAAGCGGTTTAGTGAAGATATCGGCCAATTGCTTGTCGGTACGAACATGCTTAAGATTGATATCTCCTTTAGCAACATGACCACGAATGAAATGGTGACGAACTTCAATATGCTTAGTTCGAAAATGTTGCACAGGATTGTGTGCAATCTTAATAGCACTCTCATTGTCGCAAAGCAATGGAACATGTCTCACATGTCCCATAATCTTTGAGAGTTTGGGTCATACAAAGTAATATAGCACAACATGATCCCGCGGCAATGTATTCCGCTTCGGCGGTGGATAATGATACCGAATTTTGTTTCTTGGAAGACCAAGAGACAAGGGATATACCAAGAAATTGACATGTACCCAAAGTGGATTTTCTATGAACCTTGTCACCGGCATAGTCCAAGTCGGAATACCCAACAAGATCAAAAGATGACCTCTTAGGGTACTAAATGCCAAAGTTTGGTGTATGAATCAAATATCTCTATCCTTTTCACGGCCTTAAGATGACATTCTTGTGGAGAAGCTTGGTATCGTGTACACATGCACACACTTAGTATGATATCAGGCCGGGAGGCACAAAGATACAATAATGAACCAATCATAAATTGGTACACCTTTTGGTCAACAGGGTTGCCATCCTTTGTCAAGTGAAGATGTCCACTAGTAGGCATGGGTGTTTTCATACCTTTGCTTTCTTGCATGTTGAACTTCTTGGAAAGATCCTTGGAATACTTTGTTTGTGAAACAAAGGTACCTTCCTTAGTTTGCTTGATTTGCAAGCCAGGGAAAAAATTGAGTTCACTCATCATAGACATCTCAAACTTTTCCGACATCAACCTTCCAAACTTTTCACTAAAATGGTCGTTAGTAGAACCAAATATGATATCGTCAACATAGATTTGGCACACAAATAATTCTCCATTAACTCTTTTAGTAAAAAGAGTAGAATCAATTTTCCCAATCTCAAAACCTTTTTCAATGAGAAACTTAGTCAAGAATTTATATCAAGCTCTAGGGGCTTGTTGAAGACCATAAAGAGCTTTGTGAAGTTTGTAAACATGATTAGGTTTCTTGGGATTAACAAAGCCAGGAGGTTGTTTAACATAAAATTCCTCCTCTATTTCACCATTTAGAAAAGCACTTTTAATATCCATTTGGTATAAGGTGATATCATGGTTATTGGCATAAGCAAGTAAAATGTGAATGGACTCAAGTCTAGCAACAGGGGCATATGTCTCACCATAGTCCATACCTTCGAATTGAGTGTAGCCTTGCGCAACAAGACGGTCCTAATTGCGTACTACTTGTCCATCCTTATCTTGCTTATTCCAGAACACCCACTTTGTTCCAATAATGTTTTGATCATCATTGGGCTTCTCAACCAATGTCCACACTTGGTTTCACTCAAAAGTTGTGTAGCTCTTCATGCATAATATTTATCCAATCCGGGTCCTTAAGGGCCTCTTCATAGGTTCAATACTAGAAATGAATGAGTAATGTTCAGAAAATTTAGCCAAACGAGTTTTAGAGCAAGTGATTCTCTCGGTGTTGATATCATCGAGGATTTTTTCAACGGGATGATTCTTTGAGACTCCTGCTCTAACTCATGAGAGATTTTGCTTGGGTTGTGGTGGAACATCCTCATCATCATCTTCTTCTTCTTCATTGTTGGTGGTGTTGTCATTCGCTTGTGGAGGTGGAGAAGGAGGTCGAGTTGGGTCATCTTGTTATACTTCCTCATTCCCTTCATCTTGACGTGTTCCACTTGTGGATGCCTCCATGTCAACTTGTGGTTCACCTCGATGTGAGGTTGAGGCTTCCACTTGAATGTGTCGGCGTTCTGGGAAAAGGGGTCCACAGACTTGCCTGCCTGCGGCCCACGGCGTGGCTGTGCTGCAGGCCTATATGGCCCATCTTCATCAACAAGACATTCAAGATCCTCGCGAGGGGCCAAGCCTCGCGAGGCGGACGATGCAAGACCTCCTCAGGAGCGGCCTCACAGGCTGCCTCATGAGGAGCGGAGAAATAATGGCGGGGCAAACCTCGCGAGGCTCTCACGACGTGAGCCATGACGATCGAGATCAGGCGGGCGCCAGGCGGGCGCCAGAGCCTTTCGCAGGCGAAGACCGCTTTTGTCAGGATAAGCTGTACTAGTTGTCCCCTTTCAAATTGGCTATTGTTGGCTCCCTTCCCGCTCAATATTTGGGGAGAGGACCATGGCCTATATAAGTAAAACTAGCCACCACAATAGGGGCATCTGATCTTGAGCCAACCCTTAGCCACACACCGAGCACAAGAACACCCCAACCTCAGGAGGCTGTTCTTCCCCTTGTACTAATCATCATCAGCCGAAGAGGCAATCCACCACCACCACACTGGAGTAGGGTATTACACCACAACGGTGGCCCGAACCAGTATAAATCTTGTGTCTTTGTGTTGCAAGTTCGTCGTGTTCGTCCGCGAGATCTTAGCGAGCAAGGGCGTAGATCGGTAGGAAGGAAATCTCCGTGCGCACCCCAGTGTTCGAACCTTGAGGGTTTTGCCGGAACCCGTGATCCGACATTTGGCATGCCAGGTAGGGGTGCGCCGGAGCCTCCCTTCCATCATTCACGTCTAGTTGTTCCATCGTCTCCATGGCGGACGCTTGCCGTGCTCGTGCCGAGCGCCAGGCTACCCTGGCCACCAGCGTCGCTCGGACGGCTCCCGTTGGTGGGCCACCTCGTCGTTCTCCGTCTCCTGCCGCCAACGCCGCCACCGGCCTGGCGGGGAACGAGCAGCAAGCGTCCTTGCTGTACCCCTCGGTGCGGCAGGACGGCCGCACCGCCACTCCATTGCTGACTCCCGCTAGTTCGTCGTCTCACGCTCGTCGCGCTCCCATGGACACACGGGCCGCGCTCCTCATGGCGCACGAGCTCCTGCGCTACTGCCCGGTGGATGACCTCTACAAGGACTGGCTCGACCGCATCGCAGAGCCTGTCCACGTCGCAGGGGGCCCACCGCCAGCTTCAGGCGACTCAGCTCACGGAGCGCCTCCACAACCTCTGCCCCAAGATGGCGCCTTGGCGCCAAGGCATGCGGCTTCGCGACGCGATCCGCCGCGTCCGGCGCCAGCGCGTGAAGAAGGAAGCTGCCAAGAAGTCGCTCGACCGCAAGAGAACGCTCCGCCACTCCTCGCCCCGCCGCGCCAGAGATCGTCGCATGGCGAGCCCCGCGCCACTTAGCGTGGCGTAGCGTGAGTGTCAGGACCAAGCTCCGCCTCCAGGACGGGCCCCGGCGACCACGGCCGGCTGCCGCGCCTTCACCCCCGAGCTACGTAGCGTCGCCTGGTCGGGCAAGTTCAAGACAGATCTGCCTCCACGCTACGACGGCACCCTCGACCCCGCGGAGTTCCTGCAACTCTACGAGCTGAGCATCGAGGCGGCCAACGGCGACGAGAAAGTCATGGCGAACTGGTTCCCTATGGCATAAAAGGCGGCGCCGTTCGTGGCTCCTGAACCTGCCTCCGTGCTCGATCTCCTCCACAGGACAAGATGCGAATCGATCGTCCATTTTGCGTCATGCTTTTATATCGATATTTATTGCATTATGGGCTGTTATTACACATTATGTCACAATACTTATGCATATTCTCTCTTATTTTACAAGGTTTACATGAAAAGGGAGAATGCGGTTTGGAATTACAGGGTTGGAAAAGGAGCAAATATTAGAGACCTATTCTGCACAACTCCAAAAGTCCTGAAACTCCACGTAAGTTATTTTTGGAAATAAAAAAATATTTAGTGAAGAAAATACCAGAGGGGACCCACACCCTGGGCACGAGGGTGGGGGGCGCGCCCTACCCCCCTGGGCGCGCCCCTGCCTCTTGGGCCCCCTGGTGTCCCTCCGGTGCCCATCTTCTACTATATGAAGTCTTTCGTTCGAAGAAAAATAATAAGCAAGCTTTCGGGACGAGACTCCACTGCCACGAGGCGGAACCAATCTAGGGCTCTGGCGGAGCTGTTCTGCCGGGGACACTTCCCTCTGGGAGGGGGAAATCATCGCCATCGTCATCACCAACGCTCCTCTCTTCGGGAGGGGGCCAATCTCCATCAACATCTTCACCAGAACCATCTCCTCTCAAACCCTAGTTCATCTCTTGTATCCAATTCTTGTCTCTAAGTCTGAGATTGGTACTTGTAGGTTGCTAGTAGTGTTGATTACTCCTTGTAGTTGATGCTAGTTGGTTTATTTGGTGGAAGATCATATGTTCAGATCCATTATGCATATTAATACCCTCTGATTATGAACATGAATATGCTTTGTGAGTAGTTACGTTTGTTCACGAGGACATGGGAGAAGTCTTGCTATTAGTAGTCATGTGAATTTGGTATTCGTTCGATATTTTGATGAGATGTATGTTGTCTCTCCTCTAGTGGTGTTATGTGAACATCGACTACATGACACTTCACATTGTTTGGGCCTAGAGGAAGGCATTGGGAAGTAATAAGTATATGACGGGTTGCTAGAGTGACAGAAGCTTAAACCCTAGTTTATGCGTTGCTTCGTAAGGGGCTGATTTGGATCCATATGTTTCATGCTATGGTTAGGTTTAACTTAATACTTCTTTTGTAGTTGCGGATGCTTGCAATAGGAGTTAATCATAAGTGGGATGCTTGTCCAAGTAAGGACAGCACCCACCGGTCTACCCACATATCAAATTATCAAAGTACCGAACGCGAATCATATGAACGTGATGAAAACTAGCTTGACGATAATTCCCATGTGTCCTCGGGAGCGCTTTTCACTATATAAGAGTTTGTCCAGGCTTGTCCTTTGCTACAAAAAGGATTGGGCCACCTTGCTGCACTTTATTTACTTTTGTTACTTGTTTCTCGTTACAAATTACCTTATCACAAAACTATCTGTTACCTATAATTTCAGTTAATGCAGAGAATACCTTGCTGAAAACCGCTTATCATTTCCTTCTGCTCCTCGTTGGGTTCGACACTCTTACTTATCGAAAGGACTACGATAGATCCCCTATACTTGTGGGTCATCAAGACTCTTTTACGGCGCCGTTGCCGGGAGTGAAGCGCCTTTGGTAGGTGGAATTTGGTAAGGAAAAATTTATATAGTGTGCTGAAATTTCTGTCACTTGTTACTATGGAAAGTAATCCTTTGAGGGGCTTGTTCGGGTATCTTCACCCCGACCAGATGAAAATAGTTGCTCCTCAACCTCTTGAACCTACTGAAAATGAAAATGTCTATTTTGAAATTCCTTCGGGTATGATAGAGAAACTGCTAGCTAATCCTTTTGCAGGAGATGGAACATTGCATCCCGATTTACACTTAATATATGTGGATGAAGTTTGTGGATTATTTAAGCTTGCAGGTATGCCCAATGATGTTGTCAAGAAGAAGGTCTTCCCTTTATCTTTGAAGGTATATGCATTGACATGGTACAGGCTATGTGATGATATGGGATCATGGGACTATAAGCGATTGAAATTGGAATTTCATCAGAAGTTTTATCCTATGCATCTTGTTCATCATGATCGTAATTATATATATAATTTTTGGCCTCGCGAAGGAGAAAGCATCGCTCAAGCTTGGGGGAGGCTTAAGTCAATGTTATATTCATGCCCCAATCATGAGCTCTCAAGAGAAATGATTATTCAAAAAAATTATGATCGGCTTTCTGACAACAATCGCTCCATGCTCGATACTTCTTGTACTGGTTCCTTTATGATGAAGACTATTGAATTCAAATGGAATTTATTGGAGAGAATTAAACGCAACTCTGAAGATTGGGATCTCGACGAAGGTAAGGAGTCAGGTATACCACCTAAGTTTGATTGTGTTAAATCTTTTATGGATACCGATGTTTTCCATAAATTTAGCACTAAATATGGACTTGACTCTGAGATAGTAGCTTCTTTCTGTGAATCCTTTGCTACTCATGTTGATCTCCCTAAGGAGAAGTGGTTTAAATATCATCTTCCCATAGAAGTAAAAGTAGTTGCACCTATTAAAGTTGAAGAAAATACTATCACTTATAATGATCCTATTGTTCCTACTGCTTATGTTGAGAAACCACCTTTCCCTGTTAGAATAAGGGATCATGCTAAAGCTTCAACTGTGGTTCGTAAAAGCAATATTAGGACACATAAAACCCCTGAGCAAGTTAAAGTTGAACCTAATATTGCTATGGTCAAAGATCTCTTGGCTGATAATATTGATGGGCATGTTATTTATTTCTATGATGAAACTGCTAGGATTGCTAAACCTAGTGCTAAAGATAAACATAGACATGTAGTAGGTATGCCTGTTATTTCTGTTAAAATAGGAGATCATTGTTATCATTGCTTGTGTGATATGGGTGCTAGTGCTAGTGCAATACCTATTGACTTATACAAAGAAATTATGCATGATATTGCACCCTCTGAGTTAGAGGAAATCGATGTTACCATTAAGCTTGCCAATAGAGATACTATATCACCAATTGGGATTGTTAGAGATGTTGAAGTCTTGTGTGGGAAAACTAAATATCCTGCTGATTTTCTTGTTCTTGGTTCCCCACAAGATAGCTTTTGTCCCATTATATTTGGGAGACCCTTCTTGAATACTGTTAATGCTAAGATAGACTGTGAAAAGGATGTTGTTACTATTGGTTTGGATGATATGTCAGCTGATGATCAAGCAAAGTCCACTTTTACTTGCCCTTTCGATACTTTTGCTTATAGACGTATGCCATTTGTTTTATATAATGCACCTGCTACCTTTCAAAGATGCATGATGGCTATATTCTCTGATTTTTGTGAAAAGATTTGTGAGGCTTTGATGGATGATTTCTCCGTCTATGGATCCTCTTTTGATGATTGCTTGAGCAACCTTGATCAAGTTTTGCAGAGATGTGAAGACACTAACCTTGTCTTGAATTGGGAGAAGTGCCACTTTATGGTTAATGAAGGTATTGTCTTGGGGCATAAAATTTCTGAAAGAGGTATTGAAGTTGATAAAGCTAAAGTTGATGCTATTGAAAAGATGCCATGTCCCAAGGACATCAAAGGTATAAGAAGTTTCCTTGGTCATGCCAATTTTTATAGGAGGTTCATTAAGGACTTCTCAAAAATTTCTCGGCCTCTGACTAATCTATTACAAAAAGATATACCATTTGTTTTTGATGATGATTGTGTAGAAGCATTTGAAATACTTAAGAAAGCATTAATTTCTGCACCTATCGTTTAGCCACCTGACTAGAATCTACCCTTTGAAATTATGTGCGATGCTAGTGATTATGTTGTAGGTGCTGTTCTAGGACAAAGAGTTGATAAGAAACTATGCCACTACTGAAAAAGAATTCTTAGCAGTTGTATTTGCTTGTGATAAGTTCAGACCTTATATTGTTGATTCTAAAGTAACTATTCACACTGATTATGCTGCTATTAAATATCTTATGGAAAAGAAAGATGCTAAACCTAGACTTACTAGATGGGTTCTCCTGCTACAAGAATTTGATTTACATATTATTGATAGAAAGGGAGCTGAGAACCTTGTTGCAGACAACTTGTCTAGGTTAGAGAATGTTCTTCATGACCCACTACCTATTGATGATAACTTTCCTGATGAACAATTAAATGTAATAAATGCTTCTCGTACTGCTCCATGGTATGCTGATTATGCTAATTACATTGTTGCTAAATCTATACCACCTAGTTTCACATACCAGCAAAAGAAAAAGTTTTTCTATGATTTGATACATTACTTTTGAGATGACCCACATCTTTATAAAGAAGGAGTAGACGGTGTTATTAGGCGTTGCGTACCTGAGCATGAACAGGAACAAATCCTACACAAGTGTCACTCTGAGGCTTATGGAGGACACCACGCTGGAGATAGAACTGCACATAAGGTATTGCAATCCGGTTTTATTGGCCTACTCTCTTCAAAGATGCCCGTAAGTTTGTCTTATCTTGTGATGAATGTCAAAGAATTGGTAATATTAGTAGACGTCAAGAAATGCCTATGAATTATTCACTTGTTATTGAACCATTTGATGTTTGGGGTTTTGAATATATGGGACCTTTTCCTGCCTCTAATGGGTATACACATATTTTAGTTGTTGTTCATTACGTTACTAAGTGGGTAGAAGCTATTCCAACTAGTAGTGTTGATCATAACACCTCTATTAAGATGCTTAAAGAAGTTGTTTTTCCGAGGTTTGGAGTCCCTAGATATTTAATGACTGATGGTGATTCACATTTTATTCATGGTGTTTTTCATAAAATGCTTGCTAAGTATGATGTTAATCATAGAATTGCATCTCCTTATCACCCACAGTCTAGTGGTCAAGTAGAATTGAGCAATAGAGAGCTTAAATTAATTTTGCAAAAGACTGTTAATAGATCTAGAAAGAATTGGTCCAAGAAACTTGATGATGCATTATGGGCCTATAGAACTGCATATAAAAATCCTATGGGTATGTCTCCGTATAAAATGGTTTATGGAAAAGCATGTCACTTACCTCTTGAACTAGAACATAAGGCATATTGGGCTATTAAAGAGCTCAACTATGATTTCAAACTTGGCGGTGAGAAGAGGTTATTTTGACATTAGCTCCCTTGATGAATGGAGAACCCAAGCCTATGAGAATGCCAAACTGTTTAAAGAAAAAGTTAAAAGATGGCATGACAAAAGGATACAAAAGCGTGAGTTTAATGTAGGTGATTATGTGTTGCTATTCAACTCTCGTTTAAGATTTTTTGCAGGAAAACTTCTCTCTAGATGGGAAGGTCCTTACGTTATCGAGGAGGTCTATCATTCCGGTGGCATAAAAATCAACAACTTCGAAGGCACAAATCCAAAGGTGGTGAACGGTCAAAGAATCAAACATTATATCTCAGGTAATCCCATAAATGTCAAAACTAATATTATTGAAATCGTAACCCCAGAGGAATACATAAGGGACACTTTCCAGAATGTTTCAGACTCCGAAAAGGAATAGGTACATGGTACGGTAAGTAAACCGACTCCAAAACAGTTCTAATGGCAATTTTTCTCCGTTTTGGAATATTTAGAAAAATAGGAAAATAATAAGCAGTCCAGGAAGGACACGAGGCCTCCACGAGGGTGGAGGGCGCCCCTACAAGCGCGCCCCACCTCGTGGGCACCTCATGCGCTCTCCGGACTCCGTTTTCTTGCACGATACGTATTTTGGTCGGTAAAAATTCATTATATAATCTCCCGTAGGTTTTGACTCCAGTATCACGCAAATATCATCTGTTCTTGTTTCGAGCTATTTTCTGTCAGAGACGTGAAGGCCAGGCATCATGTCGTCCCCCTCCTCCAGCAATCAGGGCAACGATGCTTGGCTAATGAAGATAGAGCTGAAAAGAGAAGAACCCGAGGAGATCAACAAGGATGATGGGATCAAGAAGACTATGGAAGATCAAGCTCTGGCAGCAGAAGAAGAAGACACCCTTCCACCTCTCTTCACCCCAACTGAGATTGAAGCTTTCAAGATGATTGAGCTAGCTCGTATACAAAACAAGTATCTCACACGTGAAAATATTTTGTTGAAGGATCATATCGTCGCACTCAAGGGCATTATACACAAGTTGGAGGATCTCTTACGCTCGATGTGCAACTATCCATCATCATCACCATCATCTTCACCGGCAAAAGTGATATAATCACATGGGTATGGGCACTCCCCTTGGCAACTGCCAAGCTTGGGGGAGGTGCCCCGGTATCGTATCACCATCACACCCCTATCTTTACCATTTTTCTTAGTTCGATCCCTTTAGTAATATCTTGATCTAGTAGAATAAAGTTTTTGGTATGATTTAGTTTTGAGTTTTGCTTTATGATCTCTCTATCTTATCGAATCCGTGAGCCATATAATAAATATTAGTGTTGAGTCAAGGGCTTGATTACCTTGGCATGATCTTGAGGGAATAAAAGAAAAGAGAAAAGAATAAAAAGAAACAAAGAGATCATATTGATCTTATGGAGAGTAATGACTTCACATAGAAAGAGTATGATGATTAAAAGTTGTTGAGAGTTGACAAACATAGTTTTGGTCATCGTTGCAATTAATAGGAAGTAATAAAGAAAGAGAGGTTTCACATATAAATACACTATCTTGGACATCTTTTATGATTGTGAGCACTCATTAAAATATGACATGCTAAAGAGTTGATGTTGGACAAGGAAGACAACGTAATGGATTATGTTTTCTTATATCTGAAATAAAGTATATTGTCATGGATCATCCAACATGTTGATCTTGCCATTCTCCCTCATGCTAGCCAAATTCTTTGCACCAAGTAGAGATACTACTTGTGCTTCCAAATTCCCTTAAACCCAGTTTTGCCATGAGAGTCCACCATATCTACCTATGGATTGAGTAAGATCCTTCAAGTAAGTTTTCATCGGTGCAAGCAATAAAAATTGCTCTCTAAATATGTATGACTTATTAGTGTGGGAGAAAATAAGCTTTATACGATCTTGTGATGTGGAAGAAATAAAAGTGACAGACTGCATAATAAAGGTCCATATCACAAGTGGCAATATAAAGTGACATTCTTTCGCATTAAGATTTTGTGCATCCAACCCCGAAAGTGCATGACAACCTCTGCTTCCCTCTGCGAAGGGCCTATCTTTTACTTTTACCTTCTACTTAATGCAAGAGTCATGGTGATCTTCACCTTTCCCTTTTTTCATTTTATCCTTTGGTAAGCACATTGTGTTGGAAAGATCCTAATATATATATATATATATATATATATATATATATATATATATATCCAATTGGATGTAAGTTAGCATGAACTGTTATTGTTGACATTACCTTTGAGGTAAAAGGTTGGGAGGCAAAAACTATAAGCCCCTATCTTTCTCTGTGTCTGATTAAAACTCCGTTACCACAAGTATTGCGTGAGTGTTAGCAATTGTGAAAGACTAAATGATAGTTGAGTATGTGGACTTGCTGAAAAGCTCTTACATAGACTCTTTCTGATGTTATGATAAATTGCAATTGCTTCAATGACTGAGATTAGAGTCTGTTGGTTCTCAATGAAATTTCTGATTCATACTTGACATTGTGAATAGATTATTACTTGAGCATAAGAAATCAAATGACAATATCCATATATGTTGCTGTTATAAGAATGGTCATGATGCCCTCATGTCCGTATTTTATTTTATCGACACCTCTATCTCTAAACATGTGGACATATTTATCGTTATCGACTTCCGCTTGAGGACAAGCAAGGTCTAAGCTTGGGGGAGTTGATACGTCCATTTCGCATCATGCTTTTATATCGATATTTATTGCATTATGGGCTGTTATTACACATTATGTAACAATACTTATGCCTATTCTCTCTTATTTTACAAGGTTTACATGAAGAGGGAGAATGCCGACAATTTGGAATGCCGAATTTGGAAAAGGAGCAAATATTATAGACCTATTCTGCTCCAATAGTCCTGAAACTCCACGGAAGTTATTTTTGAAAATAATAAAAAATATTGAGCGAAGAAAATACTAGAGGGGACCCACACCCTGGGCGCGAGGGTGGGGGGCGCGTCCTACCCCCCTGGGCGCGCCTGCCTGCCTCGTGGGCCCCCTGGTGGCCATCCGGTGCCCATCTTCTACTATATGAAGTCTTTCGTCCGAAGAAAAATAATAAGCAAGCTTTCGGGACGAGACTCCGCCGCCACGAGGCGGAACCTAGCGGAACCAATCTAGGGCTCTGGCGGAGCTGTTCTGGGGGACACTTCCCTCGGGAGGGAAATCATCGCCATTGTCATCACCAACGCTCCTCTCATCGGGAGGGGCCAATCTCCATAAACATCTTCACCAGCACCATCTCCTCTCAAACCCTAGTTCATCTCTTGTATCCAATTCTTGTCTCTAAGTCCGAGATTGGTACCTGTAGGTTGCTAGTAGTGTTGATTACTCCTTGTAGTTGATGCTAGTTGGTTTATTTGGTGGAAGATCATATGTTCAGATCCATTATGCATATTAATACCCCTCTGATTATGAACATGAATATGCTTTGTGAGTAGTTACGTTTGTTCCACGAGGACATGGGAGAAGTCTTGCTATTAGTAGTCATGTGAATTTGGTATTCGATTCGATATTTTGATGAGATGTATGTTGTCTCTCCTCTAGTGGTGTTATGTGAACGTCGACTACATGACACTTCACCATTATTTGGGCCTAGAGGAAGGCATTGGGAAGTAATAAGTAGATGATGGGTTGCTAGAGTGATGTAAGCTTAAACCCTAGTTTATGTGTTGCTTCGTAAGGGGCTGATTTGGATCCATATGTTTCATGCTATGGTTAGGTTTACCTTAATACTTCTTTTGTAGTTGCGGATGCTTGCAATAGGAGCTAATCATAAGCTGGATGCTTGTCCAAGTAAGGACAACACCCAAGCACCGGTCCACCCACATATCAAATTATCAAAGTACCGAACGTGAATCATATGAACGTGATGAAAACTAGCTTGACGATAATTCCCATGTGTCCTCGGGAGCGCTTTTCACTATATAAGAGTTTGTCCAGGCTTGTCCTTTGCTACAAAAAGGATTGGGCCACCTTGCTCCACTTTATTTACTTTTGTTACTTGTTGCTCGTTACAAATTACCTTATCACAAAACTATCTGTTACCTATAATTTCAGTGCTTGCAGAGAACACCTTGCTGAAAACTGCTTATCATTTCCTTCTGCTCCTCGTTGGGTTCGACACTCTTACTTATCGAAAGGACTACGATAGATCCCTTATACTTGTGGGTCATCAGCGACCGCTTCGTCGCCAACTTCCAGGGCACTCGCGACCGCCCGTCGGCCGCGGGTGACCTGCGCCGCATCAAGCAACAACCAGGAGAGACCCTTTAGAAGTACATCCAGCGCTTCAACAACACTCGCCTCAAGATCCCCAAGGTGACGGATGAAGCCATCTGATACGTCTCCAACGTATCTATAATTTTTGATTGCTCCATGCTACTTTATCTACTATTTTGGACTATATTGGGCTTTATTTTCCACTTTTATATTACTTTTGGGACTAACCTATTAACCGGAGGCCCAAAATTGCTTTGTTTTTGCCTATTTCGGTGTTTGAAGAAAGCGGAACATTAAACAGAGTCCAAACGGAATGAAACCTTAGGGAACGTGATTTTCTCACGAGCGTGATCCAGGAGACTTGGACCCTACTCCAAGAAGTGCAGAGGCGGTCACGAGGTGGGCGCCCCGGCGCGCCCCCTACCTCGTGGGCCCCTGACGCTCCACCGACGTACTCCTTCCTCCTATATATACCTACGTACCCCAAACAATCGTAACAGGAGCCAAAACCTAATTCCACCGCGCAACTTCCTGTATCCACGAGATCCCATCTTGGGGCTGTTAGGAGCTCCGCCAGAGGGGCATCCACCACGGAGGGCTTCTACATCAACACCATAGCCCCTCCGATGAAGTGTGAGTAGTTTACTTCAGACCTTCGGGTCCATAGCTAGTAGCTAGATGGCTTCTTCTCTCTTTTGGATCTCAATACAATGTTCTCCCCTCTCTCGTGGAGATCTATTCGATGTAATCTTCTTTTTTGCGGTGTGTTTGTTGAGACCGATGAATTGTGGATTTATGATCCAGCTTATCTATGAATAATATTTGAATCTTCTCTGAATTCTTTTATGTATGATTGAGTTATCTTTGCAAGTCTCTTCGAACTATCCGTTTGGTTTGGCCAACTAGATTGGTAGTTCTTGCATTGGGAGAAGTGCTTAGCTTTGGGTTCAATCTTGCGGTGTCCTTACCCAAAGGATGTAAAGGGTTGCAAGGCACGTATTGTATTGTTTCCATCAAGGATAACAAGATGGGGTATTTATCATATTGCATGAATTTATTCCTCTACATCATGTCATCTGGCTTAAGGCGTTACTTTGTTTTTAACTTAATACTCTAGATGCATCTTTGGATAGCGGTCGACGAGTGGAGTAATAGTAGTAGATGCATAATCGTTTGGTCTACTTGTCTCGGACGTGATGCCTATATACATGATCATACCTAGATAACCTCATAACTATGCTCAATTACATCAATTGCTCAACAGTAATTTGTTCAATCACCGTAGAATACTTATGCTCTTGAGAGAAGCCACTAGTGAAACCTATGGCCCCCGGGTCTATTCTCATCATATCAATCTCTATCACTTTATTTACTTGCCTTGTTTTTACTTTGCTTTTACTTTTTACTTTGCATCTTTACATCAAAAATACCAAGAATAATATCTCTATCAGATCTCACTCTCGTAAGTGACTGTGAAGGGATTGACAACCCCTAATCGCGTTGGTTGCGAGTAGCTATCGTTTAATGCAGTGTACGAGGGACTTGTGCGTGGCCTCCTACTGGATTGATACCTTGGTTCTCAAAAACTGAGGGAAATACTTACGCTACTGTGCTGCATCATCCTCTCCTCTTCGGGGAAAACCAACGCAAGCTCGAGACGTAGCACCATCATCTCCGCGTTCTCTGATGGCATCCGCGACATCAAGATGAAGGAAGAGCTCGCCATCCATGAGGAGTTGTGCACATCTCAGGAGTTGTTCAACCTGGCGACCAAGTGCGCAAGAGCTGAGGAAGGGCGCCTCTCCCTCATCGAGCTGCCAGCTGCAGGCCCGGAGGAGAAGAAGGCCAAGGCAAAGGACGTGAAGCGCAAGGAACCAGCCGTGCTCGCAGCGAGCCGGACACCAAGTGAGGTAGAGATCAGCCCGAGTCGTCAAAGAGTAGCCGACCGATCTGCACCTTCCACAACCTGAACACCCACAACACCAGCGACTGTCAAGAGCTCAGAGCCATTCGAGAAGGACGCTTCGGTCGATGCCCCGAGCGCAGCGACTGGGGCTACGACCGAGGGGGAGGACGTGGTGGTGGGCGCTGGGACGACCGTGGACCGCGCCAGGAGTGGCGCGACATGCCTCGTGAGGACCGCTGGCAGGATCATCCTCACCAGGGCGCCTGGAGGGACCAGCCTCGTGAGGATCGACCTCAAGGAAACGCCGGTCTTCCCCGGCTGCCGCCACCGCCTAGAAGGAACGACGACCACCATCAAGACGAGGGGGTTGGGGGCTTCCAGGAACCGCGCGCTATCGCCTCCATCTTGGGCGGAGCTCAGGCCCCAGCCTCGCAGCGTATCTTCAAACAGTTTGCTCGCGAAGTGAATGCAGTCCTCCCCATGCTTGAGGTCACGCGCCCGCTCAGGTGGTCCCAATGCGCCATCACCTTCAACTCGGCAGATCAGCTCAGGTGCGCGGCCACCACTGGCGCCCTCCCGATGCTTTG
This sequence comes from Aegilops bicornis, assembly GCA_021605145.1. Lineage (NCBI taxonomy): Eukaryota > Viridiplantae > Streptophyta > Magnoliopsida > Poales > Poaceae > Aegilops > Aegilops bicornis. The sequence goes on along the minus strand of CM038671.1, from coordinate 448,888,472 downwards.
TTCACCAGTCATCGGCAACGTGCAAGTTACCAAGACCATCATCGACGGCGGAGCAGGGCTCAATGTCCTGTCCATCGACACGTTTGACAACCTCCAAGTGCCATATGACCAGCTTCAGCCTACCAAACCTTTCTCAGGAGTGACCGATGGCTCCACCACACCAATAGGGCAGGTCCGCCTCCCTGTCACCTTCGGAGAACGCAAGAACTACCTTACCGAGCTCATCGACTTCGATGTCGCGCACATCTGTCTGCGGTACAACGCCATACTTGGGTATCCAGCCCTGGCCAAGTTCACGGCGGTAACACACCACGGCTACAACGTCCTCAAGGTGCCGGGAAGCGGCGGAATCATCACGGTCCCATGCGAAGAAAGAGACGCGGTGTGCTCCCTCGAGCGTGCCTTTCAAGCTACAGCAATCGACGACCCCGACAGCCAGGGCGATGGCCCTCCGGAGGCCATCCCTAAGAAGAAGAAGCAGTTGCGCCGTACCAGACCTCAGGAGGGTGGCGTCGCGGTTGGAACCTCGTCAGAATCAGCGCCCGCTCCAGGGGCGCCTCCCTCCGTCGCATAGGAAGGCGCGCCCAGCGCCCTCCCCGGGCAGGGCTCGGGGGCTCTCTTCTGGAGGGCCTCAGACCTTGCCAACATCACGAGGGAGGCGCTCGGGCACCACTTGGAGGCGTTCTTCAAGGCACGTTTCCCTCAGGAGGACACGGGGCAAGGAGCGCCCACCGCTCAGGAATTCATGACCAAGACCACCCAGGAACTGCAAGACGCAAGGGCCATGTGCGGCGACCGCCGCTTACGAGGCGCAGCTCCCCATCTAGGCGAGGGTGTCGGGCTGCATGTCTGCGTCGACGTTCCAGTGCTCAACAGGGCCGCTTCTCAGGAGCTTTTCTGGCCTTCGCGCGTGGGCCGTTGTGAGGGTCCACCACACAGCTATGTTCGCATGCCTTTCGGCTTGCCGAGCGTCTCGTCAACCTATCAGCGCAACCTGCGGCGTGTCTTGGCGGCTCAGGAGGCCAGGCACCACGCCGTCCTGGCAGAGATGGAGACGGTCCTCAGGGAACCACCAGAGCCCCTAGAGCCTCTCGAGGCTCAGGGCCCCGGTGGCCGTGAGGAGCAATCCCTTCACTACGTACCTTCAGCCGCCACGACAACCCCTCATCAACAGAACCAGGTGACATTTTCCAAGTTCATTCAGCTAGGAGCGCCCCTTGGGCTGCATCATTCCCAGGCCGCGTGGGTCCGTCCCTGTGGCATGTATCACTTTTGCGCATGTCTTTAGCTTACCCTGTTGGGGGCGCCCCTCGGGCTGCATCATCCCCAAGCCTCTCGGGCCTGACCCAGTGGCATGTATCTTGCTGCATTTACCTAAGCTGACCTGCTTTCATTCGTAATCTACCTGCGGTTATCACCTGCTCGATTGCCACCTGCCATGGGTCCACCCCTCTCTCTTGCAATTCGTTATGCAGCGTTAAAGGGGCTCCACGAGCATCGCGACTCAGAGCTCTTCTTGGCTCTCCAGCCCTCACCCGGCCTTGAGCACGGCATCGCGACACAGCATACCAACAAGTGGCCGAGCTCGCTCGAGGGCCGGGACCTGAGGACGTAGAGCATTTGTACCCAACCGTCTCGCAGGAACATACAGCTATCAAGACCCAAGACCAGGCGCAACCCGCCTTGAGGTAGAGCCTAGTGAGTCCCGCGCTGGCTCACGAGTGCCCAGATACACCTCGCAGCCCTGCCGTGCAAGCCACGTGTCGTATGGGTCAGACGCCCAGGGGCTCTCCTCAGAGGGAGCCCCCCTCCCACGCACAAGTGGAAGCACCATGCTCCGTGCTGGCCGTCGACACTACTGAGGAGCAGCCATGCCCGTGCACAAGCGAAAGCACTATGCTCCGCGCTAGTGATAAACAACTGAGGGCGGCTTCACGGCCATACCAACCTCAGGGAGCCCCAGAGCTCAGCGTCCAGCCTCACTGCAACGCCTCCCCTCGGGAGAGCCACGCGAGGGGGCTGGGCACGAGGGCTGCGCTTAGGTCACGCCCAAGCATATGCCACCCAACCAGGTCTCCCGGACCTGGGGGCTGCGCTCGGGTCACACCCAAGCGCACGCCACCCAACCTGGTCTCCCGAACCTGGTCGTCGCACGCCCCTCCCAAGGCCTCGGCGAGGGCAGGTACGGAGATTGTTTGCGCGTCAAGGGGGACTCCTGAGCATCGTGACTCAGGAGCCTAACTGGTCACGTAGCCCCTCACTCCTTGGTCCGTCCTGGTCTCCGGTCGGCCCAATGGCGGTTGAGGTATGCGCGGGGCCGGGCTCTGCCGACGTAGAACATTAACCTATCCTCGCGCATCCTTCCTATAAGCTGTTTGCGCGTCAAGGGGGACTCCTGAGCATCACGACTCAGGAGCCTAACTGGTCACGTAGCCCCTCACTCCTTGGTCCGTCCTGGTCTCCGGTCGGCCCAATGGCGGTTGAGGTATGCACGGGGGCTGCGCTCGGGTCACGCCCAAGCGTATGCCACCCAACCAGGTCTCCTGGACCTGGGGGCTGCGCTCGGGTCACACCCAAGCGCACGCCACCCAACCAGGTCTCCCGGACCTGGTCATTGCACGCCCCTCCCGAGGCCTCGGCGAGGGTAGTTATGGAAATTGTTTGCGCGTCAAGGGGGACTCCTGAGCCTCGCGACTCAGGAGCCTAACTGGTCACGTAGCCCCTCACTCCTTGGTGCGTCCTGTTCTCCGTCGGCCCAATGGCGGTTGAGGTATGCGCGGGGCCGGGCTCTGCCGACGTAGAACATTACCTATCCTCGCGCATCCTTCCTATGAGTTGTTTGCGCGTCAAGGGGGACTCCTGAGCATCACGATTCAGGAGCCTAACTGGTCACGTAGCCCCTCACTCCTTGGTCCGTCCTGGTCTCTGGTCGGCCCAATGGCAGTTGAGGTATGCACGGGGCCGGGCTCTGCCGACGCAGAACACAAAGCGGATAGGAAGAAAATCACAAAATCTCGAAGAAAATATTACAAGACATATTGTTCTCACAATATCGAACGCAAGTTTAACGCCTCCACGAGGCCTGATGCATGATTGCAGGAACAAAACAGGTCACCCCTGAATATCGTCGATGCCCGTGGGCGGCACTCCTCCCTTGGTGGTGTCGCCTTCGCCTTGGTCGCCGGTCGGAGCCGCAGCAGTGGTGGCGCCCCCGGGCAACGGCGCGGAGGCAAAGCCGCGGAACTTCTTCAGCAGGGCCTCCACCTGACCTTGCACGGCTACAGCGGCAGTTGTGCAGTGGTCATCAGCCACATGCTCCAGCAGCTCGTCAAGACAAGCGCTGGGGTCGTGAAGGTGCAGGTGGCTGAAGATGCGATTCAACACAGTTGAAGAAAGAACACGAGCCTCCGCCTCTGTCATGGGACCGACGCCCTCCACAACTTCCTCGAGCGCCTCCACCAAGAAGGGAAGCAGCTGAGCAGGGTCGTCCTCATCGGTGGCTAGCGGCCTCTCCAGGTCGTTCTCGTAGAGTGTCTTCAGTGCCGCGCGAGACCTCTCCTCGAGATCAGTGAAGGACGTGCGGTCCTCAGCCAGGACCTTCGCCTTGGCGTCAAGATCGGCCTCCTTCGCCTTCACCTCCCGCTCCAGCTCCTCCAGCCGGCTGCGCTCAACAGCCTGCGTCTTCTCTAGCTCCCCCAACTCGGCATCACGAAATCTTGATGGCGTCCTCCCGGGCCCTCATCTCCTCTTCCTTCACCTGGCGGCCGCGTGCTTCTTCCTCGTGTTGGTCGCGCAAACACTCACGCTCGTCCTCCAGCTCTTGGCAGCGGCCGCGGGTGTCCTCGGTGTCCTTCAGTGCCGCGTCGCGATCAGCCGTGGCTTTGGCGGCGCTCTGCTTCTCCTTCTCGGAGGACGCCACGGCCTGGCTCAGCGTCGCTCGGACCGCCGAGTCAGAATGAAGCCAGTCAGAGGCCAGTTCTAGGCGCCCGGCTACCAGGCGCGGGTCCGCGCCCAGAAGATGTTCCCGCAGCTGTGCCATCTCTGAAAGAACGCGCTCCAGGGCGATGGAGGAAGCAGAAGAGCCTGGGAGTGGTGGCACGACAGAAGGAGGAATCGACGTCGTCACCAGAGCCTGGGAGATCAAGGGCTCCCAAGCCCTTGGGACCACATCAGTCGGGCTAGGTGCTGGCACTTCCGGAGCCAGCGGGGGCACGGGGGCTGACTCCTCTTGACGTTGCTCCCCTTGGCCTCGTGAGGGAGACCGGGCTGGGGAGGTGCGAGTGCTGCCACCTCCTTTCTTCAATGAAGGGGGCGCGGCCGCCGCGTCCTCCTTCCGTTTCTTCGCTGAAGGCACCGGCCTGGTCAACCAAGGGTGAAAGTCAGGAAATAGCAAGTATAAGCAGAAGCAAGATGAAGCTAGGAACACTTACTGATCCACCACGGCGTACTCCGCTCTCCGCTTGGGAAGCTTGAAGCATGAAAGCCTCGAAGCCTGAGGCGTGGGCGCACGGACTCCAGGAGCGGAAGACGGTGCAGCAGAATGGCCGGAAGCAGCTCTGGGCGGCGTCAAGGCGGAGGCAGCATCCCAAGGAATCAGGGACGACCTGCTCCTTGTTGGGATGACGGGCAGTTCTCCCCCCTCCTGGCGGGCATCGACCTCGGTATCGTCAGGAAGGGCGCGGAGGATTTCAGCTTTGCTCAAGGGGGAGGTTTCTCCCATCTCCTCGGGAGTCGCTTTCGAGTCCACCTCCTCTTCCTCCCTCCCGCGAGACTCGTCAGAAGATAGCTCCACTGACTTCGGCTCCGCGGGGGCTCCGGAGAGCGCAGGCGGCACTAGCCCGCGCGCGTCAAAGGTCGGCCTGGAGGCCATGATTGGATCCCAGTCCTTGCGGAGGAACAAGGGAGTGAAGGCGCTCGGCGGGTACTCCTGGTTGTCCCCAACCAGGAGGTGCAGGACAGCAGCCAGTTCATCGTCAGGCAGGGCCCCCGGCCTCAGGAGGGTCTTATCTTCTTCATCTCCAAGCTTCCACAAGGGGCGCACACGCGCCTGGAGTGGGGCAACGAGCAACATCAGGAATTCCCTCACGAGCATGGCCCATGTGACCTTCGCCGCCTTCGCGTTGCCCGGTTTCAGGTCGGTCTGCATCTGCGCCAACACTGACGACGCCCACTTGTCAGCAAGCTCTGCGCGAGGCCACCCCTTGTTAAACTGGGGCGCCTCCGTCGGCAATGCCAAGCGCGGGAGGACGCACTTGGCATCCATCATGACCCATTTGGCCCGGATGTTGTCGGCTCTCTTCCCGGTGTTCGAGATCGAGTTGGCCTTGCCGGATGCGACGAAATTGGCGCACCCGGAGACGTGTCCATCGCTGACGCGAAGGAAGAAGAAGTGGCGCAGAAGATCCACAGATGGCATCACGCCCAGATATGCCTCGCAATAGTAGGCGAAGATGGACAGGAGAAGGATAGAGTTGGGATGGAGATGCAACGCATGCAGCCTGTAGTGGTTGAGGACCTCATAAAAGAAATTGGAGAAGGGAGGAACCAACCCAGCGAAGATGCTGCTCAAGAAGAAGGGGAAGAAGGTGCTTCCCTCAGGCTCCGGCACGTCGGAGGCAAGCCGGAGCTCCGTCTTCCCCCATTCATTGCTATCCCCCGCCGTCAGCAAGCGCGTGGAGGCGAAGCTCCTCTCCGTGACGTTGGGCGCTTCAAGAGCCGGCTCATACCAAGTCGGCACTGAGGAGGGCTTGACCTTGCGCGGCGCCATTAGTCGCGGGTGCAGAGCAAAATTGGAGCAGATCTGGAGGTATCGGCAGCAAGGAGCGAGAAAGGGGATATGTGGCAAGGCGAAGGGGAACAGTGAAGGCAAGCGCTGCCCGCACCAGCCTACAGCCTTGTCAAGTCGGGCAGTTGCCGAGGCCGCGTGGGGAAGCGGGGACGCCCATGCCCAATCAACTGCCACACGTCGACCAAGGCTGCAGGCTTTTGGGGCCCGCGGCGCTCCGCGCTTGACCTTTGGCTTCACCACGAAGCCAAGCCCGAGCGCACCTTGAGCCCGGGGGCTACTGTTAGCGTTCTGTGAACGGGGGTCCCCAGACTTGCCTGCCTGCGGCCCATGGCGTGGCTGTGCTGCAGGCCTGTACGGCCCATCTTCATCAACGAGACATTCAAGACCCTCGCGAGGGGCCAAGCCTCTCGAGGCGGACGACGCAAGACCTCCTCAGGAGCGGCCTCACCAGGCTGCCTCACGAGGAGCGGAGAAAACAAGGCGGGGCAAACCTCACGAGGCTCTCATGACATGAGCCATGACGATCGAGATCAGGCGGGCGCCAGAGAGCGCAGCGTCCTTGTTTCCTCTTTGGCGCTAAGGAGGCAGGCGCAGGCACGGAGTACCGAGGCATTAGGCAAAGGTTTACATATCAGTGCAATGAGACCAAGACCAGCAGGACGACGGGATGGAGGTCACCGTGGAGCCCAAGACGGCGTCATCGCCAGAGCCTTTCGCAGGCGAAGACCGCTTTTGTCAGGATAAGCTGTACTAGCTGTCCCCTTTCAAATTGGTCGTTGTTGGCTCCCTTCCCGCTCAATATTTGGGGAGAGTACTAGGGCCTATATAAGTAGAACTAGCCACCACAATAGGGGCATCTGATCTTGAGCAAACCCTTAGCCACACACCGAGCACAAGAACACCCGAACATCAGGAGGCTGTTCTTCCCCTTGTACTGTTCATCATCAGCCCAAGAGGCAATCCACCACCACCACATTGGAGTAGGGTATTACACCACAACGGTGGCCAGAACCAGTATAAATCTTGTGTCTTTGTGTTGCGAGTTCGTCGAGTTCGTCCGCGAGATCTTAGCGAGCTAGGGTGTAGATCGGTAGGAAGGAAATCTCTGCACGCACCCCAGTGTTCAAACCTTGAGGGTTTTTCCGGAACCCGTGATCCGACAATATGGACGAAGTACTCCCCTTCACCTCCGTTGGTCAGATCTTGCCAATAGACAAATCCTGAAATGCTTCCGAGGGGTCTTTGTCTCCTACATCAATTGGCAGTTGTTCTACTTGCGAGCCATTCATCAAACTTCACATCTACTGTCTCTTCAACCTTGTGGGTGAAATTGTTGTAGATACAGTAAGTGTGAGAGTTTGAGCCGTAACCGAGTAGAAAACTTTCATGAGATTTAGGAGCAAATTTTGAACGACGATGCTTATCAAGATGTAGCACTTTGAGCCAAATACTCGAAAATATCCAACTTGGGGTTTGTTACCGGTGAGTAGCTCGTATGCCGTTCTACCGAGAGGCTTGTGAAGATATAGTCCATTTCTAGCTTGACAGGCCGTCTCAACCGCTTCCGCCCAAAAGTGTCTTGACGTTTTGTATTCATCAATCATCGTTCTCACCATGTCAATAAGAGTCTGGTTCTTCTTTCATGCAACTCCATTTTGTTGAGGTGTGTACGTAGCCGAGAACTCATGTGAAATGCCTTCTTCATCAAGAAAGGTATCCACATTAGCATTCTTGAACTTCGTTCCATTATCGCTTTGAACCTTCTTGATCTTCACTTCAAATTGATTTTGGGCTTTCTTAGCGAAGTTCTTGAAGATCTTTTGAACCTACGATTTGTCATCAAGAAAGAATACCCATGTAAATCTAGAAAAATCATCAACAATGACCAAACTGAAAGAGTTACCACCAAGTCTATTATAAGCATTGGGACCGAAGAGGTCCATGTGAAGTAGCTCAAGTGGTCTTCTCGTGGTCATGATGTTTGATACGTCTCCATCGTATCTACTTTTCCAAACTCTTTTGCCCTTGTTTTGGACTCTAATTTGCATGATTTAAATGGAACTAACCCGGACTGACGCTGTTTTCAGCAGAATTGCCATGGTGTTATTTTTGTGCAGAAATAAAGTTCTCGGATTGACCTGAAAATTTATAGAGAATATTTTTGGAATATATAAAAAAATATTGGCGAAAGGATCAACCAGAGGGGACCCACCAAGTGACCACAAGGGTGGAGGGCGCGCCCTACCCCCCTGGGCGCAGCCCCTAGCTTGTGGGTCCCTTGGACCTCCTCCGACCTCAACTCCAACTCTATATAACCCTACTCAGGGAGAAAAAAATCAGAGAGAAGGATTCATCGTGTTTTATGATACGTAGCCGCTGCCACCTCCTATTCTTCATCTGGAGGGCTGATCTGGAGTCCGTTTGGGGCTCCGGAGAGGGGGATTCGTCGCCATCATCATCACCAACATTCCTCCATCACCAATTCCATGATGCTCACCGATGTGCGTGAGTAATTCCATCGTAGGCTTGCTGGACGGTGATGGGTTGGATGAGATTTATTATGTAATCGAGTTAGTTTTGTTAGGGTTTGATCCCTAGTATCCACTATGTTCTGAGATTGATGTTGCTATGACTTTGCTATGCTTAATGCTTGTCACTAGGGCCCGAGTACCATGATTTAAGATCTTAACCTATTATGTTTTCTTGAATATATATGTGTTCCTGATCCGATCTTGCAAGTTGTAGATACCTATTACGAGTTATGATCCGCATACCCCAAGGTGACAATAATTGGGATTTTTTTCGGTGATTACCGTAGTTTGAGGAGTTCATGTATTCACTAAGTGCTAATGCTTTGTTCCCATTCTCTATGAAAAGGAGGCCTTAATATCCCTTAGTTTCCATTAGGACCCCGCTGCCACGAGAGGGTAGGACAAAAGATGTCATGCAAGTTCTTTTTCATAAGCACGTATGACTATATTTGGAATACATGCCTACGTTATATTGATGAATTGGAGCTAGTTTTGTGTCACCCTAGGTTATAAATGTTGCATGATGAATGCCATCTGACATCATTATCCATCATTGATCCATTGCCTACGAGCTTTTCACATATTGATCTTTGTTGTGTTACTTTGCCGTTGCCACTGTTACAATTGCTACAAAACTGCTATTGTTACTTTTGCCACTGTTACCGTTACTTCCAAACTACTTTGCTACTAAAAACTTTGTTGCAGATATTAAGTCTTTCAGGTGTTGTTGAATTGAAAACTCAGCTGCCAATACTTGGGAATATTCTTTGGCTCCCCTTGTGTCGAATCAATAAATTTGGGTTGAATACTCTACCCTTGAAAACTGTTGCGATCCCCTATACTTGTGGGTTATCAAGACCTTTTTCTGGTGCCATTGCCGGTGAGCATAGCTCTATTCTCCGAGTCACTTGGGATTTATATCTATTGATCACTATGAAGAATTTAAAAGATACCAAAACCAAGATCTATCCCTCTACTACGAGGGGAGGTATGGAACTGCCATCTAGCTCTGCACTTGATTCACATTATGTTTTGAGTAAGCTTGTGACACCACCACCTGCTAGTAATTCTGATATTTCGCAAGTGATTGATGATGCCACTTCTCCTATGCATGATGCTTATGGTGATACTGCTGCTTTGCTTGATAATACCGTGCCACTAGGTAAATTTCTTGATGAACAACTTGCTAGGGTTAGAGAGAATGAAATTACTGAAGCTGATGAAATTATTGAAACTGAAGGTTATGATTCTCCCCCTAGATATGAATTGCCTAATGTACCTGAGGGTTATATTATGGATGAAGAAACTGCTACAGACGTTTTGGTTGCAATGATAGAGATGATCTTAAGAAACTGTTAGCTAAGCTGAAAGAAAAATATTTGAATGCTAGAATGCAATATGACCCTAAGTTTGCTACTTCACTTATCTTTGTTACTGATAAGGATTATGAATTCTCTGTCGATCCTGAGTTAATTACTTTGGTTGAATTAATCCTTTCCATGGTTATGAAACTGAAACTGTTGTGGCACATCATACTAAATCGAATGATATGGCCACCCTATTTTCTCATGAGAAAAAAATTGCTACTACTATATTCTTAAGTTGTTTCCTTTCTCATTAAAGGGTGATGATAAGCTATGGTTTAATTCTCTTGCTCCTGGTTGTGTGCGCAGTCCCCAAGATATGATATATTACTTCTCTGAAAATATTTCCCTGTTCATAAGAAACAAGCTGCCTTACAGGAAATATTTAACTTTGTGCAAATTGAAGAAGAGAGTCTCCCACAAGCTTGGGGGAGGCTTCTCCAATTATTTAATGCTTTGCCTGATCATCCTCTCAAGAAAAATGAAATACTTGATATCTTTTATAATGGACTAACCGGTGTTTCTAGGGACCACTTAGATAGTTGTGTTGGTTGTGTTTTCAGGGAACGTCCTATTGAACAAGCTGAAGTGCTATTAAATAATATATTGAGTAATGATAATGATTGGACTCTTCCCGAACCACCTCCTAAGCAAACTCTGAAGAAAATAGGTATTCTATTTCTCAGTCCTGAAGATATGCAAGAGGCAAAGAAATCTATGAAAGAAAAAGGTATTAAAGCTATATATGTTAAGAATTTACCACCTATTGAAGAAATTCATGGTCTTAATGCCCCGACACAAGTAGTAGAGGTAAATTCTCTCTCTAGATTTGATGAAGGTGATATTCCTTATAATAAGTCTGCTAGTCAATGCTTGGATGAATTTGATAACTTTATTGTTAAACAAGAAAACTTCAATGCTTATGTTAGTAGACAATTGAAACATAATGCTTATATGCTTGATCGCTTGGTTGATTATATGTGTAGAACTGTTAATGATCTTAATCTTATCAGTAAACATGCTTCCATGGTAAAAACTCAGGTAGTACAAGTACTTAAATCACAAAATGATTTGTTGAATGAAATGAATAGTAAAAATGATGATCATGTTGTTAGAGTATGACTAGAGGTGGTAAAATGACTCAGGAACCTTTGTATCTCGAGGGATATCCTAAGAGAGTTGAGCAAGATTCTTAGAGAATTAATACTGATGCACCTAGTCCTCCTAGTAATAAAAAGAAAAAGAAAACCGATAGGACTTTGCATGCTTCTAGTGAACCTAGCAAAGACACACCTAAAAATCCAAATGATATTTCTATTTCTAATGCTGAAACACAATTTGGTGATGAACATGAACCTAGTGATAACGTTAATAACGATGTTCATGTTGATGCTCAACCTAGTAATGATAATGATGTGGAGATTGAACCTGCTGTTGATCATGATAACCCACAACCTAAGAATAAATGTTATAATAAGAGAGACTTCATTGCTAGGAAGCACAATAAAGAAAGAGAACCATGGGTTCAGAAACCCATGCCCTTTCATCCTAAGTCATCCAAGTAAAAGGATGATGAGAATTTTGAGCACTTTGTTGAAATGCTTAGACCTATCTTTTTGCGTATGCATTTGACTGATATTCTGAAAATGTCTCCTTATGCTAAGTATACGAAAGATATTGTTACTAATAAAAGAAAGATACCAGAAGCTGAAATTTTCACCATGCTTGCTAATTATAATTTTAAGGGTGGAATACCAAAGAAATTAGGAGATCTAGGAATACCAACTATATCATGCTCCATTTAAAGAAACTATGTTAAAACTGCTTTGTGTGATTTGGGAGCAGGTGTTAGTGTTATGCCTTTCTCTTTATGTCGTAGAATTGATTTGAATAAGTTGACACCTACTGAAATCTCTTTGCAAATGGCTGATAAATCAACTGCTATACCCATCGGTATTTGTGAGGATGTGCTTGTTGTGGTTGCAAACATTACTGTCTTAACGTACTTTGTTATTCTTGATATTCCCGAGGATGACAGCATGTCAATCATCCTGGTAGACCCTTTTTGAATACTCCAGGGGCGGTTATTGATTGCAACAAAGGCAATGTCACTTTTGATGTTAATGGTAATGAGCATACGATACACTTTCCGAAGAAACAACCTCAAGTTCATAGTTTCAATTATATTGGAAAAATTTCAACTATTACTATTGGAGGTTTTGAATTCCCTCTCCCTACTGTCAAAAAGAAATATGATATTCTTATTGTTGGGACATGCATATCCCCGTTGAGGTAACCTAGTGTTATTAGAAAATTCTCCGGTTTCATGTTATTCGAAAGAAGTTTGTTAATAAGACTTGATCAACCTTGTTAATGGGTTCCTTTTGATGAGCATGAGATGGATGAATTTACAAAGCACAACTTTATGTACCCACCTTTTACCTTTTGTTATTTAGATTAAATAAAGCAAAAATACTATTATTCATCTGTTTTCTGATTATCCATGCAATAAAAAATGTCTCGAAAATAAAAGTTCTCCAAATGCCCTGAAAATTTAGTACGATTTTTTATAGAATATCTGAGAATTTTTGGCACTGAGAACACACCAGGGGGCTGCACCAGTGGGCCACAAGCCCTGGGGGAGCACCCACCCCCTAGGCGTGCCCTGGTGGCATGCGGTTTCCACATGGGCCCACCTCACTTATTCCAACACCCATCCACTTCGTCTTCTGCCAGAAAAATCATCCCATTGCTCAAACCCGTGTTCTTGCTCATCTTGCTGCCATTTTCGATCTCGTTGTGCAAAGCTCCATTTGCAAAATTGTTTTGAGGGATTGTTCTTCAGTATGTGACTCCTCCAATGGTCCAATTAGTTTTTGTTCTAGTGCTTTATTTATTGCAAATGTTTGCTGTTGTGGTGACCTTGTTCTTGAGCTTGCATGTCAAATTTATATGATCCCAAGTAGTTTTGATGCATGATATATCCTCTAGGCACTTGTGGGAGTAGTTGCTATCAATCTTGTTGAGTTTTGTTCGTTTATTTTGAGTCACTAATTTTTTTTAGAAATTTTCAGAGGAAGAAAATGATGAGGAGGTTGTTAAGAGGCTCTTCAAGCCGGGGTTCTAAAGAAAATTAGAATGAGGAGAAGAAGAAGCCCAAGTACAATCTTCCTCGCACCGTGGAGGTTCGGCCGTGTGAATGGCCAAGCGGTGCGTTCTTAGGGGCGGCCGGAATTTATGATGATTTTTATTATTTGGCGGAGAATGCAGGCATCACCGACTTCCTCCACAATAAGTGTGACCAATACCCCTAACTCACTAATACCTTCGTGGAAAATTTTCACTTTTGTTATAGGGAAGATCCTCCTATGGTATAATTTCACTTATATGATGTGCCTAAGAAAATGACTCTTTATGATTTTTGCAATGTTTGCAAATTACCTTATGAGGGCAGTGTTAGTGAACCACGTCCTAGAGATGTGGAAGATTTTATTGATGAAGCTACTGTAGGGGAAGAGAGAGGGGTGCCGGAAGCGAGAGTGGCTAGATTACATTTTCCTGTTTTACGCTATTACTCATTATTTGCGGGGACATGTTTGATTGGCCTTGGGGAGAGTGGAGGCCTTAGTGCCCCTGACCTTGCCATTTTGCGCCATGCTCTATATACTGATAGAACTTTTAGTTTGGGCGCTATGGTTGCTCGACGGTTGAGCTTAAACCGTTCGAGGGGTCCTATTTTTGGAGGTATCTATGCTTCTCGTTTAGCTAAACATTTTGGGATACCCATTAGGCACGACGAGGAGGAGGAGATGTTGCTACCCACTAGATACTTAGACTATAATAGTATGATAGCTCATGATTTTATTAAGAAGAATAAGGAAAAGAAACTCCTATACAACTTAGTATTTAGTCAGGGTACTTGTGAGACTATTGCTTGGCCTGCGTCTTCTTTGTTCGATATTTATTCAGGAAAGTACACAATTATGCCTGAGGACATCTACCTATTTTGGGGTCTTCCACAACCCCCAACACCTGAGCCAGCGCCAGTTACTAATCCTTATCAGCAGCATGTTTATCAGTGGGAGCCACAGGAGCTCGCCAACTAGTGGAACCCTTAGGACCCTCCGGAGTATCGAGGAGAGGGTTATTTCCAGCCGTGGCCCTAGACTAACTTAGGCCAAAATCCTAAGCATGGGGGAGTACGTATCTCTCACCGGCATTACATTCATGTTCACACACTCATTCCAGTTGTCAATGTTCATACTTTTTCTTTGTATTATCCATGCTAGTTTAATTCTTTTTCTCGATTTCTTCTTGTGTGTTTGAAAACTTTGAGAAAATCCAAAAAATATATGTGTAGCTTCTTTTTAGTTTCCTTTCCATGTTTATTTAGTTATACTATTAAAAGAAAACAAAAAAGATTTCTCGCTCTTCTTTTTGCTTGTTGGGAGCTTTCCCGTGTAAATAGTTTTTCTCGTTCTTGTTTTACTTTCTTTAGAAAAACAAAAAAAATCCAAGGATATTTCAGTGTGTTTCTTTGAAGTTCTTTTCTTTGGGTCAAGAGGAGAAGACTACGATGAAAATGTTGAGTGGCTCTCATATGCATTATTGTTGATCTAACAGAGAGCCCATATTACTTTGTCTTCTCCTTTGAATAAATGTTTGCAGGTTCCAGCTTAGTCCAATGCACGTGCACTCTTATTATTATCCACACCATTCGGTCATGCAAGTGAAAGGCAATAATGACGATATATGATGAAATGATTGAGATGGAGAAAAGCTGGTACGAACTCAACCTATTTTGTTTTTGTAAATATGATTAGTTCATCATTCTTGATTCAGCCCATTATGAATGAAACATGTTTGCAATAACAATTAGAGATTATAGTTACTCATGCCATGCTTAATTAGCTAGGAGTTTATAATGGTTTGTCTTGAGTGCCAACATGCAAATTAAAATGGTTATGATGTAGTATGATAGGATCGTATCCTCCTTTGAATGATTCAAGTGGCTTGACTTGGCACATGTTCACGCATGTAGTAGAAACAAAATCAACATAGCCTTCACGATATTTATGTTCATGGTGATTTATATCCTACTCATGCTTGCATTCAATGTTGGTTAATCTCAATGCATGTTCATGACCGTTGTCGCTCTCTAGTTGGTCTCTCCTCGATCTTTTGTTAGCCTTCACCTGTACTAAGCGGGAATACTGCTTGTGCATCCAATTCCATAAACCCAAAGTTGTTCCATATGAGTCCACCATACCTACCTATATGCGGTATTTACCTGCCGTTCCAAGTAAATTTGCATGCGCCAAACTCTAAACCTTCAAATAATAATATGTTTTGTATGCCTGAATCGCTCATGCAGCGACTGGGGGCTGTTAGTATCTTCCATGCTAGGTGGGTTATTCTCATGATGAGTGTTTATTCACTTGTCATTCACGAGAAAGTGGTTGGTAATCAGGATGCCGAGTTCCATGCTCAAATCAAATCAAAATATAATTATCAAATAAAACTCCCCCAGGAATGTTGTTGGTTTGGACGGTACCCGTTGTTTCGGACCAGCCGTGGAGTGTGATTGTTGGTGGAGGGGGAGTAAAAACTTTACCATTCTGTTTGGGAACCACCTATAATGTATCTAGCATGGAAAATACCGAGATCTCTTGGTTGTTATTATGACAATAAAAGCATACCGCTCAAAATTATATTCATCTCTGTTTTAAACCTCGAGCTCTGGCACCTATGCAAATCCCTGCTTCCCTCTGCGAAGGGCCTATCTATTTACTTTTATTGTTGAATCATCATACTCTTATAAAAAGCACCAGTTAGAGAGCAATACTGTCATTTGTATGCATTGTTATTAATTGATATTGAGTATGAATGTGACTGGATCTCTTTTACCATGAATTACAATGGCTAGTCAGTCCTTGATCTTCAGGGGTGCTCTGCGTTTATGTTTTGCGGTCTCAGAAAGGGCTACTGCGATACCATTTTATTATATCATATCATGATTGCTTTGAAAAAGTGTTGTCATCCGAGATTTATTATTATTGCTCGCTAGTTGATTATGCCATTTATATGAGTAAATGTGAGACCTAAATGTTATTGTGAATATGGTTAGTTCATAATCTTTGCTGAAAACCTGAATGCTGGCTATACATATTTGTTGGGGAACATAGTAATTCAAAAAAAAAATCCTACGATCATGCAAGATCTATCTAGGAGAAGCATACCAACGAGCGGGGAGAGTATGTCCACATACCCTTGTAGACCGAAAGCGAAAGTGTTTAGTAACGCGGTTGATGTAGTCGAACGTCTTCACGATCCAACCGATCCAAGTACCGAAAGTACGACACCTCCGTGTTCAAAGACATCGCTCAAAGACGATGACGTCCCTCGAGCTCTTGATCCAGTTGAGGACGAGGGAGAGTTCCATCAGCACGACGGCGTGGCGACAATGATGATGAAGTTACCGGCGCAGGGCTTCGCCTAAGCACTACTACGATATGACCGAGGTGTTAAACTGTGGAGGGGGCCACCGCACACGGCTAAGAGATTGTCTGTTGTGCTTTGGGGTGCCTCCCTGCCCACGTATATAAAGGAGGGGGGAGGAGGAGGCCGGCGAAGGGGGAGGCGCGCCAAGGGGGGAGTCCTACTAGGACTCCAAACCTAGTAGGATTCGGCCCCCCTTTCCTTCCAACGGAGAGGGGGAAAGGGGAAGGGAGAGAGAGGGAGAAGGAAAGAGGGGGGGCCGCGCCCCCTCCCCTTGTCCAATTCGGATTGGGGTTAGGGGGCGCGCCCCACCTCCAGTGGCCTGCCTCCTCTCCTCCACTATGGCCCATTAGGCCCAATAACTTTCCCGGGGGGTTATGATAGCCTCCCGGTACTCCTATAAATCCCCGAACCTTATCGGAACCATTCTGATGTCCGTATATAACCTTCCAATACATGAATCTTTAACTCTCGGCCATTTTGAGACTCCTCGTCATGTCCGTGATCTCATCTCGGACTCCGAACAAACTTCGGTCATCAAATCGCATAACTCATAATACAAATCGTCATCGAACATTAAGCGTGCGGACCCTACGAATTCGAGAACTATGTAGACATGACCGAGACACATCTCCGGTCAATAACCAATAGTGGAACCTGGATGCTCATATTGACTCCTACATATTCTAGGAAGATCTTTATCATTCAAACCGCATAACAACATACATTGTTCCCTTTGTCACCGGTATGTTACTTGCCCGAGATTCGATCGTCGGTATCATCATACCTAGTTCAATCTCGTTACCGGCAAGTCTCTTTACTCGTTTCATAATGCATCATCCCGCAACTAACTCATTAGTCACATTGCTTGCAAGGCTTATAGTGATGTGCATTACTGAGAGGGCCTAGAGATACCTCTCCGATACTTGGAGTGACAAATCCTAATCTCGATCTATGCCAACTCAATAAACACTATCGGAGACACCTGTAGAACATCTTTATAATCTCGATCCATGGGCCCATTTATCCGACGGCCCGTAGGAGGCCCATGGATCCTAGGGCCTGTAGCAGGGTCAAGGTTACCACGGTCCGTATATGGCCCATGGTTGTTGCGGCCACTAGCAAACCAGTGAAAAATAAGACTAGCAAATAAATAAGCCCGAAACTAACGCTAGGCTATTAAGGCGATTGCACAGATTACATCCACTGGGCATGAAAGTTCGCCACCAGTGCAAATATAGGGAACACCCTACACTATACAAAAGTGGCTTGCAGTTTTCTTCAGCCGGTGGCTGCACATTAAGAAAAAAATTTGTATGGAAACAAAACAAATTACAACCATAAAACAAAAGGAAGGTTGGCATAAAAGTTAACAGTCTGGCAGATAAATGCACCACCAGAAGTTCAGAAGCTCAGTTCATTTGACCTGACTGTTACATTTTCATGTTGTATTGTCCGATGGAGCACCATAACCTTCGCCTTCATTTCTCTTAGGCTCCTGAACAACATAGCAAATGTCTGATAGTCTGGTTTCAAAACCATGCATATCTTGACAACATCGAACAATGTCTGTCCTTGTTTCACAAATGGTCTTTGTTAGGGAATGGACTTGTGCCTGGAGCGCAGATATAACATTGTTTTGAGCTTGCATATCTTGATCATGAGGCAGTTTGGACGAGATTGCCTTAACAACCAACCCAGTATTACGCAGGAACATGCTTTTGGCACTGTTAGTGGACAGGTACTGACCCACTGCAGCAAGACGTGACATTGCGGTTATAGTTGCCTCGTCACCTTCAGAAGGTGGCGGTTCCACCATTTTTTCCATATCTTCATGGAAAGTTGAGTTTTACATTAGTAGTACTAGAACAGAAGATATTAAGGAGGCAGCAAAACCAAACAAAATAGCTTTGGTCTATATAAAGAACTTATTCTGGTGAACCCATGTAAAATATTAGTTGTATTTTACTACAAAGTACATAATAAAACCAGGTTCCAAACATATAACCATGTACCATGGCTAATGTATTGTCTATTTATTCACATTTTATTGACAGCTAAGGATAAATAGACAAAGTTTATAATATGGTAAGCATAGTATGATACCATTCATATCACAAAACAACTGAGAACAGACTAACATGTAATTGTAACATTGTGTGGGCAAGTCCAACATGGAACTAGATTACAGATCAAGATCAAAGGAACATCACTCCTCTCTTTTAAACCTTGTAAGGTGCAATGATCGCTAAGACAATTGTGTATAAAATTGAAAAGAGTAATAGACATTGGCTGCAAACCATGCAGTTCAATGCACAAGTCTGAGTAAGTAGTAGTTAAAAGGCATGAGGATTGAGGACTTACAATAGCGGCTTTGACTGGTGTAGTCATGCCCTTCGTCTTGCTGGTGTGACAGTCCTTCAAGATTTCCATAGCATTTGGTTCAGGTACTTTTTGGTCCTTGCGGGCTTTCCTCTGCATTTGGAACAAGTCAATATAGATCTGATAATATGGCACAACAAAAAGAGTGAAACAGCAGCTAATTACAAGAGCCTCGCAGTGTGCAATATAGCTACGAGATCCTGTCGTCTATTGGAATTTCACTTTCATACGGTTGGTCTTGTTCTTTGAATAGTTCACCTACAAGAAGATAGATTTGCGAGGCACATGCGTAAATAGGAGTTCAACACGTGATCTGATCACATACATATAACGTACCTGATATTTTGGATCAAACCAGTGTTTAACAAGGCCTCTCCAGTCTTCATCTGGTATATTTTCCATTGGAGATGTTTGGGAAAGTTCACTGTTAGCCTTGCCTTCAAAGTGAGTTTTCCTCAAGTTATACCGATATTGTCACAGAGCAGACTTGAAAACATGGGTGAAAGCTTGTCTGGTTGCATCATCTTGGCTATCCAACTTGAACCTCATCTGTTCAAAATTATGGGAGTCTCATTATGAGCAACCTAGAAAGTATGGGACAGAGCAAGACGATATTACTAGTTTCCATACATAACCATACTTACAGATAAATGGTCGAGGAAGGTGTTGAACTGGGTTTCATCTTTGTCATTCCTTTACCGAATCCATGTTGGCAGGATACGTGCATGACACCTAACGGCAACCGCTGCCTCTGATACTAACTTGGCTGACTTTGTAGCATCCCGTGGCCTTTTTAAACCCGCCTCAAAACGGATCTCCATTCTTCCTCCTCTAGATTTAGTTAACCTATCGAGCATTATCCTTGATGTTTGTTTCCTCTTGCGCCTAGGTGCTAGTCCAACAACGAACATAGGAAGTGTTAGTGTACATCAAACTATGAGACTACATATAAAGAAGCATGCAACTTTAACTTGACTCCAGCAACTACCTTCTTGTTGTTTAAGCTCACAAAGTTCATATGATCTTGCAAACTCATCTTGTGTCAAGAGTGCTTCGAAAGTAGTGTCAGGTGGCAAGGGAGCTTGGGAACGCACTACTAGTTGAGTTGACAAACGAGTAACTCGTGCAGTTGGTGGTACTGTTGAAGGTGTTGCAACAACTAGGGCTGTCTCTGCTTGTTTGGTGGCAGCTATTGGTTTCTGTTTGGCTTGTTTTGCAGCTCGTGTAGCCAGGGATATCCTGTTTGTACAATTTTCCGCTGGACTTTGACCTTATATTGTACCATCAGTACCAGCAGAATCTACAGGATTCTTCCGCTTCCCTGTCTGTGTGTCCTTAGTACTAACACCATCCCCTGTCATTCTGTGTTCCTTCCTCTTTCTCTGTGCCATGTTAAGTCAAGCCGACAAGAAAAAGGAATAACAATTTAGTTCTTCAGAACAAATTGATGCATGATACAGACGAAATGAACATTGATGTTAGACAACCACATGATAGGAGGATGTAATATGTACGAAAAACTGGACGACATGAGATAGTCAGAACTATGATGTTTAAACTAAGCAGAAGACATTTCACTAAACTAGAAGCAATGAATGTAACATCCCAAATTTTCAATTTGGAATGTTATACATTAAGTCATCATGCATTACATATTTTCTTGCATTTTGTTGATCCTAGAAATTCACGCAACTCAAGGACCCTCCGAGAGAGTTGTAGATTTCGAAATTTTGTATTTGAGTTCTCTCAAACTATGAAAAGAGGATATTGGATTTATTTATTTTATCTTCAAGTATTTTTCCAATATCAAAAAAATAAGAGAGGGAATAATATGACTTTCCCAAAATTTAGGAAAAATGAAGATTTAATAAATAAATCAAATTTTGGATTTTTCTCGGAGTTTATTTGCCTTAGGGAAAAATGCGTGTTTTCAAAAAATTTTTGCATTTTAGGTCCCGAGTAAAAGTTCATTTTGTTCGACTCGTTTTTAGGAGTCGGGGAAAATTTACTTTGTAAATTTTGGAGTTCGTTTAGATTTTATTTTATTCGTTTTTCTGCACGCTATATATTTAAAAAAAATGCAGCGCCCACTTTGGGCCAAGGGCCCGGCCCAACCGCCCTCCTCGCGCCTCACAGCCAGCGCGCCGCCGCCCGGCGAGTCCGAGGAGGACTCCTCCTCCTCCTCCTTTGCTTGCCCCTCCCCAAGCTACTCTCCCGCCTTTATATACCCCTCACCCCCTCTCCTCCCCAACCCGCAGCCGCGCCTCCCCCCCCTCTCCTTAGCCGCCGCCGCCATAGCCGCCGCCCGTCGCCGTGGCCGTCGCCCGCCACCTAGCCGCCGCCCGCCGAGCCCCACCTCGTCGAGTTAGCCGCGCCGCGCCACCCTCCCCTCGGTTCGGTTTTTGTTATAAAAACCGTTCCGGTTTTCTTTTTTACGTTGTCGATTTTTTTTAAAAACCCTAGATCGGTTTTATTTTCCGGTTTTGTTGTTTAGCGAGCGTTCGCCGGACCGTTCGTCTTAACGAACGTGATCACCGGTTATTCCCGGTTAACGAACGTCCGTTCGTTTAACCGTTCGTCGTTTTTCTTTTTATCGGATTTAATCCGCTATTTTCTGATCACGATTTCAGATCCGATCTTCGTTCTAGTTTATCTTCTCGCTCGTTTATCGGAATCAGGTGATTCAAGCGCCTGGAGTTTCGTTTTGAAACCGCCGTTCCGACTAATCAACTTAAACAAAGTTTTGCTACTGTAAAATTTGACCTAGTTTCAACTTGCTAGAACCGAGCTGTTTCTTCCGCCGAATGTTTTCCGTTGTTTTGTTTGATTCGTTTTCTTTCGCAACCAGGGTTCTTAAGTTGAGGTTTCTTGTCAGATCTTTTATTCGAGATTTACCCGTGCATTAGATGAGTACTTATTGTATTCTTGTTGTTTGTCTGTGATAGATCACCCGGAGTGCGCCGCTTGTTATTTCGAATCTCTAGGTTTCGCGGATCATCAGCAAGGCAAGTAACACTTTGATCATACTTTCTCATACCCAGTTTTTATGCATTAGATCAATCTTCAAACACTTGCATGATTAGGATCTAATTAAATTGTGGGATGGGAAGTAGATTGAGGTAGTACCTATTACCTGTTTTACTTATGAAACCTTTGGGAGTTACTTCTACGTTTGCTTATTATGCCATGCTATGCTAGTAGGCGTGGATTGGGTGAGTGATATCCATGACAGATGTGAGATTGTTAAATTAATGGTTTATCTAAGGTGGCCACTTAAACACACATCCGGGTGGATTGAGGCACTGGTTTCCATCAGGACTTGCCTGTTTTTTTGGACCGCCACCCGTGCTCAAAGGGATCATAAGATAATTCATACTAGTAACTTGATGTGCAGCCACAAGCCATTATGGGCTCTGGCATAGTTGACTAAGTCGTGCGAACTCTTATAGTGGTGGACTAGCAGATGTAGGGGATGTAGGTGTACCGGTCCACCCATCGTAAGGTGCTAGCGCTTACGAAAGACTATGTCTTGGTCATCCGCTTTCTCAAACACCTGCATACGAGAAACCAAGCGGAGGCGATCGAGTCTTGTGGGGAAAAGTGCGCAAACCTCTGCAGAGTGTATAAACTAATCATGATTAGCCGTGTCCCCGGTTATGGACATCTTGAGTATCTAGTACTTGAATATCATGTGAATCTCAACATGTTACTCTAATTAATATTGTTGGGTTTTTAATGAGTACTTTTAATTGGGATTGAGGATGTTGTCAACCATTCTCGATGTTTAACAACCACCATGATAGTTAAACAAATTTATTCCTTTGCGATGAGGGAAAAAGCGGCTTTATGCAAAACTCAGAATCAGAGAGCTTTTCCACCAGCCATATATGCATGTAGTATAGGCTTATTCCTTCATTACTCTCTATGTGTTACATTGCGGCATATTCCATGTCTTGACCCGTTTCGGGCTGCAACTTTCATGTTGCAGACTTTTCAGACGCATTTAGTAAGGTGCTTTAGGTCGTGGTTCTATACTCGATGATGTTACTGGAGTTGATGGACTCACTTATCTTCCAAGTCTTCTGCTGTTATCGCTATTAGATGGCCTTAAGCCATATTTATTGTAATAAGTCCTCTTTTGGACAACGATGTGATAAGTGTGTGATTGCTACTCTTTTATAAATCCTTCGAAATATTGTGTGGTGTCAGCATTACTGATCCAGGGATGACACCTGAGCATAGAGACTTGATCCATTCGGGTCGGGTCGCTACATGCAATGGAAGGTAGACACCATATGAAAGATGCTACAAATATCGCTCTGCCAAGTTAACACTGTCTCTTCACATCTGGTGTTTAAACAAATGTGAAGCAGTCCAAGAAATAAATCATATGCAAGATGCAAACAACATCACACTACCAAGTTAAAGGTCTCTCGTCATTAGTGTCATTGCATATTCACAACATTGCATATTCACAACTTATGATGTGTAAACTAAGTAGAAGGCATTTCAACAAATTAGAAGCAATGGAAGCTAGACACCATATGAAAGATGCAACGAATATCACTCTACCAAGTTAAAACGGTCTCATCGTAAGTGCCATTTCAACAAATTAGAAGTAGTACAAGCTAGAAAAGAATGCGAGATGTAAGGCAAACACATGATACCAGGATGGAATATGTACAAAAAACAGGACAACATGGCATATGCACAACTGTTTGTGTAAACTAAGAAGAATGCCATTTCAACAAATAAGAAGCAATGCAAGCTAGACACCGTATGCAACATGCAAGACAATATCACACTGCCAAGCTAGAGAAAGCACAGGATGCGGTTTCACGGAAGATCGCCATCGATCCCTGCCTTATTGTTTTCCTTCCTCTTTCTTAATTGTATTTCCTTGTCAAGTCAAACCCACAAGAAAAATGAATAAAAATTCGCTTTTCAGAACTTATTAATGCAGGATGCTAACGAGCACTACTTTAATGTAAGGCGACCGCATGATAGGACGATTGAATGTGTAAGAAAAAAGGACAACATTGCATATTCACAACTATGATGTTTAAACTAAGCAGAAGGCATTTCAACAAATTAGAAGCAATGAAAGCTAGACACCATATGAAAGATGCAACAAATATCACTCTACCAAGTTAAAATTGTCTCATCATAAGTGCCATTTCAACAAATTAGAAGTAGTACAAGCTAGAAAAGAATGTGAGACGTAACCTATATCACACTCCCTAGTCAAACGTGTCTTATGATAAGTGATTGTTGCAGGTTACACAACAGTAGTACTTTGATGTAAGAACATGGTGTGATAGACAGATATTGTATGTTCTAGAAATAGGAACACGTATCTTATTCACAAGTATAATGTGTAAAGTAAGCAGATGGAATTCAACAAAATTAGAAGCAATACAAGCTAGACATCATACATAACATGCAACCACATATACTTGATTGCCAAGTTAGAGGGAGCACCTCTGATGGTGCACTAGGGGAGACGTTTTCATCATTAACACATCTATGTTGAGTGTCTATGCATGTGTTGTCTTGCAAATCTTCTTGGGGGGTGGCGGAGTAGAATCTGTAGAGGCCCTCCGTTTGGAAGGAGCACCTTTATCCGCTGCCTTGCTATTTTCCTTCCGCTTTATTGATTTTGAATTTTCAAGTAAAACCGACAAGAAAAAGCAATAAAATTCACTCTTCAGAACTCATTCATGCATGATACTGACAATCACTACTTTGATGTAAGGCAAACACATGATACAAGGATGGAATATGTACGAAAAACAGGACGGCATGGCATATTCACAACTGTTTGTGTAAACTAAGTAGAAGCCATTTGAACAAATAAGAAGCAACGCAAGCTAGACACCGTATGCAACATGCAAGACAATATCACACTGCCAAGCTAGAGAAAGCACCTAGGATGCCGGTTTCGCTGGAATACCGCCATCAGTCCCTGCCTTATTTTTTCCGTCCTCTTTCTTAATTGTACTGCCTTGTCAAGTCAAACCCACAAGAAAAATGAAAAAAAATTCGCTTTTCAGAACTCATTGATGCAGGATGCTGACGAGCACTACTTTAATGTAAGGCGACCGCATGATAGGACGATTGAATGTGTAAGAAAGAAGGACAGCATTGCAATTCATAGCTATGATGTGTAAACTAAGCAGAAGGCATTTGAAAAAATTAGAAGCAATGAAAGCTAGACACCATACGAAAGATGCAACGAATATCACCCTACCAAGTTAAAACTGTCTCGTCATAAGTGCCATTTCAACAAATTAGAAGAAGTACAAGATAGAAAAGAATGCGAGATGTAACCTATATCACACTCCCAAGTCAAACGTGTCTTATGATAAGTGATTGTTGCAGGTTACATAACAGTAGTACTTTGATGTAAGAACATGGTGTGATAGACAGATATTGTATGTTCTAGAAATAAGAACACGTATCTTATTCACAAGTATAATGTGTAAAGTAAGCAGATGGAATTCAACAAAATTAGAAGCAATACAAGCTAGACATCATACATAACATGCAACCACATATAACAGTGCCAAGTTAGAGGGAGCACCTCTGATGGTGCACTAGGGGAGACGTTTTCATCATTAACACATCTATGTTGAGTGTCTATGCATGTGTTGTCTTGCAAATCTTCTTGGGGGGTGGCGGAGTAGAATCTGTAGAGGCCCTCCGTTTGGAAGGAGCACCTTTATCCGCTGCCTTGCTATTTTCCTTCCGCTTTATTGATTTTGAATTTTCAAGTAAAACCGACAAGAAAAAGCAATAAAATTCACTCTTGAACTCATTCATGCATGATACTGACAATCACTACTTTGATGTAAGGCAAACACATGATACAAGGATGGAATATGTACGAAAAACAGGACGGCATGGCATATTCACAACTGTTTGTGTAAACTAAGTAGAAGCCATTTGAACAAATAAGAAGCAACGCATAAGCTAGACACCGTATGCAACATGCAAGACAATATCACACTGCCAAGCTAGAGAAAGCACCTAGGATGCCGGTTTCGCTGGAATACCGCCATCAGTCCCTGCCTTATTTTTTCCGTCCTCTTTCTTAATTGTACTGCCTTGTCAAGTCAAACCCACAAGAAAAATGAAAAAAAATTCGCTTTTCAGAACTCATTGATGCAGGATGCTGACGAGCACTACTTTAATGTAAGGCGACCGCATGATAGGACGATTGAATGTGTAAGAAAGAAGGACAGCATTGCAATTCATAGCTATGATGTGTAAACTAAGCAGAAGGCATTTCAAAAAAATTAGAAGCAATGAAAGCTAGACACCATACGAAAGATGCAACGAATATCACCCTACCAAGTTAAAACTGTCTCGTCATAAGTGCCATTTCAACAAATTAGAAGAAGTACAAGATAGAAAAGAATGCGAGATGTAACCTATATCACACTCCCAAGTCAAACGTGTCTTATGATAAGTGATTGTTGCAGGTTACACAACAGTAGTACTTTGATGTAAGAACATGGTGTGATAGACAGATATTGTATGTTCTAGAAATAAGAACACGTATCTTATTCACAAGTATAATGTGTAAAGTAAGCAGATGGAATTCAACAAAATTAGAAGCAATACAAGCTAGACATCATACATAACATGCAACCACATATAACAGTGCCAAGTTAAGGGGGCACCTCTGATGGTGCACTAGGGGATACGTTCTCATCATCAACACATCTATGTTGAGTGTCTGTGCATGTGTTGTCTTGCAAATCTTCTTGGGGGGTGGCGGAGTAGAATCTGTAGAGGCCCTCCATTTGGAAGGAGCACCTTTATCCGCTGCCTTGCTATTTTCCTTCCGCTTTATTGATTTTGAATTGTCAAGTAAAACCGACAAGAAAAAGCAATAAAATTCACTCTTCAAAACTCATTCGTGCATGATACTGACAATCACTAATTTGATGTAAGGCAAACACATGATACCGTGGATGGAATATGTATGAAAACAGAATGACATGGCATATTCACAACTGTTTGTGTAAACTAAGTAGAAGTCATTTGAACAAATAAGAAGCAACGCAAGCTAGACACCGTATGCAACATGCAAGACTATCACACTGCCAAGCTAGAGAAAGCACCTAGGATGCCGGTTTCGCCGGAAGACCGCCATCAGTCCCTGCATTATTTTTTTCCGTCCTCTTTCTTAATTGTATTGCCTTGTCAAGTCAAACCCACAAGAAAAATGAATAAAAATTCGCTTTTCAGAACTCATTGATGCAGGATCTGACGAGCACTGCTTTAATGTAAGGCGACCGCATGATAGGACGATTGAATGTGTAAGAAAGAAGGACAACATTGCATATTCACAGCTATGATGTGTAAACTAAGCAGAAGGCATTTCAAAAAAATTAGAAGCAATGAAAGCTAGACACCATACGAAAGATGCAACGAATATCACCCTACCAAGTTAAAACGGTCTCGTCATAAGTGCCATTTGAACAAATTAGAAGAAGTACAAGATAGAAAAGAATGTGAGATGTAACCTATATCACACCCCCAAGTCAAACGTGTCTTATGATAAGTGATTGTTGCAGGTTACACAACAGTAGTACTTTGATGTTGGTGTGATAGACATATATTGTATGTTCTAGAAATAGGAACATGTGTCTTATTCAAGTATAATGTGTAAAGTAAGCTGATGGAATTCAATAAAATTAGAAGCAATGAAAGCTAGACACCATATGAAAGATGTAACGAATATCACTCTACCAAGTTAAAACTGTCTTGTCATAAGTGCCATTTCAACAAATTAGAAGTAGTACAAGCTAGAAAAGAAAGATGTAACCTATTTCACACTTCAAAGTCAAACGTGTCTTTTGATAAGTGATTTTTGCAGGTTACGCAACAGTAGTACTTTGATGTAAGAACATGGTGTGATTGACAGATATTGTATGTTCTAGAAATAGGAACACGTCTCTTATTCACAACTATAATGTGTAAAGTAAGCAGATGGAATTCAACAAAATTAGAAGCAATACAAGCTAGACATCATACATAACATGCAACCACATATGACAGTGCCAAGTTAGAGGGAGAAACTGTGGTGGTGTGATCTCTACTACACAACCTTCTTCTTATAGACGTTGTTGGGCCTGCAAGTGCACAGGTTTGTAGGACAGTAGCAAATTTCCCTCAAGTGGATGACCTAAGGTTTATCAATCCATAGGAGGCGTAGGATGAAGATGGTCTCTCTCAAGCAACCCTGCAACCAAATAACAAAGAGTCTCTTGTGTCCCCAACACACCCAATACAATGGTAAATTGTATAGGTGCACTAGTTCGGCGAAGAGATGGTGATACAAGTGCAATATGGATGGTAGATAAAGGTATTTGTAAACTGAAAATATAAAAACAGCAAGGTAACAAGTGGTAAAAGTGAGCGTAAACGGTATTGCAATGCGTTGAAACAAGGCCTAGGGTTCATACTTTCACTAGTGCAAGTTCTCTCAACAATAATAACATAGATAGATCATATAACAATCCCTCAACATGCAATAAAGAGTCACTCCAAAGCCACTAATAGCGGAGAACAAACGTAGAGATTATGGTAGGAGTCTGAAACCACCTCAAAGCTATTCTTTCGGATCAATCTATAAAAGAGTTCGTACTAGAATAACACCTTAAGACACAAATCAACCAAAACCCTAATGTCACCTAGATACTCCATTGTCACCTCAAGTATCCGTGGGCATGATTATACGATATGCATCACACAATCTCAGGTTCATCCAACCAACATAAAAGTACTTCAAAGAGTGCCCCAAAGTTTCTACCGGAGAGTCAAGAACGTGTGCCAACCCCTATACATAGGTTCATGGGTGGAACCCGCAAGTTGGTCACCAAAACATACATGAAGTGGCACATGATATCCCATTGTCACCACAGATAAACACGGCAAGACATACATCAAGTGTTCTCATAAAAGACTCAATCCGATAAGATAACTTCAAAAGGGAAACTTAATTCATCACAAGAGAGTAGAGATGGAGAAGAAACATAAGATCCATCTATAATAGCAAAGCTCGTGATACATCAAGATCGTATCACCTCAAGAACACGAGAGAGAGAGAGAGATCAAACACATAGCTACTGGTACATACCCTCAGCCCCGAGGGTGAACTACTCCCTCCTCATCATGGAGAGTGTCGGGATGATGAAGATGGACACCGGTGATGGTTTCCCCCTCGGCAGGGTGCCGGAACAGGGTCCCGATTGGTTTTTGGTGGCTCTGGAGGTTTGCGGCGGCGGAACTCCCGATCTAATCTCTGTTCAGGAAGTTTTAGGATACGTGGGTATATATGGGTGAAAGGAGTACGTCGGTGGAGCTGCGGGGGCCCCACGAGGCAGGGGGCACGCCCTAGGGGGGTGGGCGCGCCCCCCACCCTCGTGGCCGGCTCCCGTATCTTCTGACGTAGAGTCCAAGCCTATCCGGTGGCTTTCCTTCCAAAAATAACTTCTCCAGTTGATTTCGTTCCGTTTTGACTCCGTCTGATATTCCTTTTCCTCGAAACACCTTTGAAATAGGCATAAAGCGACAAATCAGGCTGGGCCTCCGGTTAATAGGTTAGTCCCAAAAGTAATATAAAAGTGGAAAATAAAGCCCAATATTGCCCAAAACAGTAGATAATATAGCATGGAGCAATCAAAAATTCTAGATACGTTGGAGACGTATCAAGCATCCCCAAACTTAATTCCTGCTCGTCCTCGAGTAGGTAAATGATAAAAAGATAATTTTTGATGTGGAATGCTAGTTGGCACAATTTCAATGTAATTCTTCTTAATTGTGATATGAATATTCAGATTCGAAAGATTCAAGACAAAAGTTTAATATTGACATAAAAATAAAAATACTTCAAGCATACTAACAAAGCAATTATGTCTTCTCCAAATAACATGGCAAAAGAAAGTTCATCCCTACAAATCATATAGTTAGGCTATGCTTCATTTTCGTCACACAAAGATGTTCCCAACTTCTATACCCTCGATGACAAGCCAAGCAATTTTTTCGTACTTAAATAATCTCAAACTTTTTCAACCTTCACGCAATACATGAGCGTGAGCCATGGATATAGCACTACGGGTGGAATAGAATATGATGATGGGGATTGTGTGGAGAAGACAAAAAAAAGGAGAAAGTCTCACATTGACGAGAATAATCAACGGGCTATGGAGATGCCCATCAATTGATGTCAACATGAGGAGTAGGGATTGTCATGCAACGGATGCACTAGAGCTATGCTCAACAAAAGAAAACTAGTGGGTGTGCATCCAACTTGCTTGCTCACGAAGACCTAGGGCATTTGAGGAAGCCCATCGTCGGAATATACAAGCCGAGTTCTATAATGAAAAATTCCCACTAGTATGAAAAAGACAACTTATGAGACTCACTATATGAAAAACATGGTGCTACTTTGAAGCACAATATATGAGACTCACTACATGAAGAACAAGGTGCTACTTTGAAGCACAAGTGTGGAAAAAGAGATAGTAACATTGCCCTTTTTATTTATTTATTTTCTTTTTTTGGCCTTTCTTTTTTTATTTTTGGCCTTTCTTTTTTTTTTGATTGGGCAATTCTCTAATAATGATGATCATCACACTTCTATTGATTACATCATAAGGATTACAACTCGAAACTAGAACAAGATATGACTCTATATGAATGCCTCGGTGATGTGCAGGATGGTGCAATGAATCAAGAGTGACATGTATGAAAAATAATGCATGGTGGCTTTGCCACAAATACGATGTCAACTACATGATCATGCAATGGCAATATGACAAAAGTAAAGTATCTCATGATGATGAACGGAACGGTGGAAAGTTGCATGGCAATATATCTCGGAATGGCTATGGAAATGCCATAAATAGGTAGGTATAGTGGCTGTTTTGAGGAAGATATAGGGAGGTTTATGTGTGACAGAGTGTATCGTATCACGGGGTTTGGATGCACCGGCGAAGTTTGCACCAACTCTCAAGGTGAGAAAGGGCAATGCACCATCAAGAGGCTAGCAAAGGCGTAAAGGTAAAAGTGCATATGATCCATGGACTCAACATTAGTCAAAAGAACTCATATACTTATTGCAAAAATTTAGAAGTCATCAAAAATCAAGTACTACGCACATGCTCCTAGGGGGGTAGATTGGTAGGAAAATACCATCGCTCGTCCCCGACCGCCACTCATAAGGATGCAGAAGCCGGTACACTTCATGTTTCAAATTTGTTACACAACTTTAACCATACGTGCATGCTACAGGACTTGCTAACTTCAACACAAGCATTCTTTAAATTCATAATCACCCAACTAGCATGACTTTAATATCACTACCTCCATATCTCAAAAAAATTATCAAGTATCAAACTTCTCTTAGTATTCATCATACTCATAAGAATTCTTACAAATCTTGTATGCTTAGCATATTAGGATTAATTAAGCAAATTACCATGCTATTTAAGACTCTCAAAATAATATAAGTGAAGCATGAGAGTTCATCTATTTATTCAAAATAAAACTACCACCATGCTCTAAAAGATATAAGTGAAGTACTAGAGCAATAACAAAAACTACTCCGAAAGATATAAGTGAAGATCAATGAGTAGCTAAATAATTATGTAACTATGCGAAGACTCTCTCTCATTTAAGAATTTCAGATCTTGGTATTGTACCCAAACAGCAAGCAAAACAAAATAAAATGACATTGCAAGGATAGCACAACTCATGTGAAGAAGCAAAAACTTAGGCTCAACCGATACTAACCGATAGTTGTTGAAGAAGAAAGGTGGGATGCCTACCGGGGCATCCCCAAGATTAGATGCTTGAGACTTCTTGAAATATTATCTTGCGGTGCCTTGGGCATCCCCAAGCTTGAACTTTTGTGTCTCCTTAATTCCTCTCATATCATGGTTTCTCTTTTTATCAAAAGCTTCATTCACAACAAACTCAACAAGAACTCGTGAGATAGGTTAGTATAAACCAATGCAAAACCTTATCATTTTCTACTGTAACAAATCACTAACATTATTATTCAACATTGCATACTAAATGCCTCTGCATATTTAATACTGCTATCCTCAAATAGAACCATTAAACAAGCAAACATATGCAAACAATGCAAACATAACAGCAATCTGCCAAAACAGTATAGTCTGTAAAGAATGCAAGAGTATCAATACTTTCCTAACTCCAAAAATTATGAACTAAAATTCCCACTGTATTAAATTTATCAGAGCTAATTATGCAAAAATATGCAACATTATACCACTCTCTGAATTTTCTATGGAATTTTTGCAACAACGGTAAACTTTCTGTTTTCAAACAGCAATATGTATACTAGCAAAATAAGCATGGCAAAGGCTATCCTTGACTTTTTTTATTGAAACTAGAGATGCAAAACACTAATCTAAATAACAGAAAGCAAAGCTAAAGAAAATAAAATGACGCTCCAAGCAAAACACATATCATGTGGTGAATAAAAATATAGCTCCAAGTAAAGTTACCGATGAACGAAGACGAAAGAGGGGATGCCACCCGGGGCATCCTCAAGCTTAGGCTCTTGATTATCCTTGAATATTACCTTCGGGTGCCTTGGTAATCCCCAAGCTTAGGCTCTTGAAACTCCTTATTCCGTAGTCCATCGAATCTTTACCCAAAACTTGGAAACTTCACAACACAAAACTTAACAGAAAACTCGTAAGCTCCGTTAGCGAAAGAAAACAAAACACCACTTTAAGGTACTGTAATGAACTCATTCTTTATTTATATTGGTGTTAAACCTACTTTATTCCAACTTCTCTGTGGTTTATAAACTATTTTACTAGCCATAGATTCATCAAAATAAGCAAACAACACAATGAAAACAGAATCTGTCAAAAACAGAACAGTCTGTAGTAATATGTAACTAACGCAAACTTCTGGAACTCCAAAAATTCTAAAATAAATTGGTCGACCTGAGGAATTTTTCTAGTAATCATCCGCAAAAAGAATCAACTAAATATCACTCTCCAGTAAAAATTTCTAGCTAATCTCGTGAGCACTAAAGTTTCTGTTTTTTACAGCATGATCATGAAGACTTCACCCAAGTCTTCCCAAAGGTTCTACTTGGCACAAACACTAAATAAAACACAATAACACATCTAAACAGAAGCTAGATGGATTATTTATTACTAGACATAACCAAAAATCAAGAAACTAAAATAAAATTGGGTTGCCTCCCAACAAGCGCTATCGTTTAACGCCCCTAGCTAGGCATGGTGATTTCAATGATGCTCACATAAAAGATAAGAATTGAAACATAAAAAGAGCATAATGAAGAATATGACTAGCACATTTAAGTCTAACCCACTTCCTATGCATAGGGATTTTGTGAGAAAACAACTTATGGGAACAATAATCAACTAGCATAGGAAGGCAAAACAAGCATAACTTCAAAACTTTAAGCACATAGAGAGGAAACTTGATATTATTGCAATTCCCACAAGAATATATTCCTCCCTCATAATAAATTTAAGTAGCATCATTAATGAATTCAACAATATAACCAGCACCTAAAGCATTCTTTTCATGATCTACTGGCATAGAAATTTTATTACTCTCCACATAAGCAAAATTTTTCTCATCAATAGTAGTGGGAGCAAACTCAACAAAATAGCTATCATGGGATTGAAAATTAAGATCAAGATGACAAGTTTCATGGTTATCATTATTCTTTAAAGCAACGTGTCATCACCATAATCATCATAGATAGGAGGCATGCTTTCATCATAGTAAATTTGCTCATCAAAGCTTGGGGGACAAAAAATATCATCTTCATCAAACATAGCTTCCCCAAGCATGTGGCTTTGCATATCATTAGCATCATGGATATTCAAGGAATTCATACTAACAACATTGCAATCATGCTCATCATTCAAAGATTTAGTGCCAAACAATTTAATGCATTCTTCTTCTAACACTTTGGCACAATTATATTTTCCATCATACTCACGAAAGATATTAAAAAGACGAAGCGTATGAGACAAACTCAATTCCATTTTTGGTAGTTTTTTCTTTTATAAACTAAACTAGTGATAAAACAAGAAACAAAAAGATTTGATTGCAAGATCTAAAGATATACCTTCACTTACCTAGCCTCCCCGGCAACGGCACTAGAAAAGAGCTTGATGTCTACTACAAAACCTTCTTCTTGTAGACGTTGTTGGGCCTGCAAGTGCACAGGTTTGTAGGATAGTAGCAAATTTCCCTCAAGTGGATGACCTAAGGTTTATCAATCCGTAGGAGGCGTAGGATGAAGATGGTCTCTCTCAAGCAACCCTGCAACCAAATAACAAAGAGTCTCTTGTGTCCCCAACACACCCAATACAATGGTAAATTGTATAGGTGCACTAGTTCGGCGAAGAGATGGTGATTCAAGTGCAATATGGATGGTAGATAAAGGTGTTTGTAAACTGAAAATATAAAAACAGCAAGGTAACAAGTGGTAAAAGTGAGCGTAAACGGTATTGCAATGCGTTGAAACAAGGCCTAGGGTTCATACTTTCACTAGTGCAAGTTCTCTCAACAATAATAACATAGATAGATCATATAACAATCCCTCAACATGCAACAAAGACTCACTCCAAAGCCACTAATAGCGGAGAACAAACGTAGAGATTATGGTAGGGTCTGAAACCACCTCAAAGCTATTCTTTCGGATCAATCTATAAAAGAGTTCGTACTAGAATAACACCTTAAGACACAAATCAACCAAAACCCTAATGTCACCTAGATACTCCATTGTCACCTCAAGTATCCGTGGGCATGATTATACGATATGCATCACACAATCTCAGATTCATCCAACCAACATAAAAGTACTTGAAGAGTGCCCCAAAGTTTCTACCGGAGAGTCAAGAATGTGTGCCAACCCCTATGCATAGGTTCAGGCGGAACCATAAGTTGGTCACCAAAACATACATCAAGTGGCACATGATATCCCATTGTCACCACAGATAAACACGGCAAGACATACATCAAGTGTTCTCATAAAAGACTCAATCCGATAAGATAACTTCAAAGCGGAAACTCAGTTCATCACAAGAGAGTAGAGGGAGAGAACGAACATAAGATCCAACTATAATAGCAAAGCTCGCGATACATCAAGATCGTATCACCTCAAGAACACGAGAGAGAGAGATCAAACACATAGCTACTGGTACATACCCTCAGCCCTGAGGGTGAACTACTCCCTCCTCGTCATGGAGAGCGCCAGGATGATGAAGATGGCCACCGGTGAAGGTTCCTCCCTCCGGCAGGGTGCCGGAACAGGGTCCCGATTGGTTTTTGGTGGCTCGGGAGGTTTTGCGGCAGCGGAACTCCCGATCTAATCTCTGTTCTGGAAGTTTTAGGATACGTGGGTATATATGGCTGAAAGGAGTACGTCTGTGGAGCTGCGGGGGCCCCATGAGGCAGGGGGCGCGCCCCCCACCCTCGTGGCCAGCTCCCGTATCTTTTGACGTAGAGTCCAAGCCTATCCGGTGGCTTTCCTTCCAAAAATAACTTCTCCAGTTGATTTCATTCCGTTTTGACTCCGTCTGATATTCCTTTTCCTCGAAACACTGAAATAGGCATAAAAGCAAGAATCTGGGTTGGGCCTCCGGTTAATAGGTTAGTCCCAAAAGTAATATAAAAGTGGAAAATAAAGCCCAATATTGTCCAAAACAGTAGATAATATAGCATGGAGCAATCAAAAATTATAGATACGTTGGAGACGTATCATGGTGCACTAGGGGAGACGTGCTCATCATCAACACATCTACGTTGAGTGTTTATGCATGTGTTGTCTTGCAAATCTTCTTGGGGGGTGGTGGAGTAGAATCTATAGAGGCCCTCTGTTTGGAAGGAGCACATTTATCCGCTGCCTTGCTATTTTCCTTCTGCTTTATTGATTTTGAATTGTCAAGTAAAACCGACAAGAAAAAGCAATAAAATTCTCTCTTCAGAACTCATTCGTGCATGATACTGACAATCACTAATTTGATGTAAGGCAAACACATGATACCAGGATGGAATATGTACGAAAAACAGGACGGCATGGCATATTCACAACTGTTTGTGTACACTAAGCAGAAGCCATTTGAACAAATAAGAAGCAATGCAAGCTAGACACCGTATGCAACATGCAAGACAATATCACACTGCCAAGCTAGAGAAAGCAACTAGGATGCCGGTTTTGCCGGAAGACCGCCATCAGTCCCTGCTTTATTTTTTTCATTCCTCTTTCTTAATTGTATTGCCTTGTCAAGTCAAACCCACAACAAAAATGAATAAAAATTCGCTTTTCAGAACTCATTGATGCAGGATGCTAACGAGCACTACTTTAATGTAAGGCGACCGCATGATAGGACGATTGAATGTGTAAAAAAAAGGACAACATTGCATATTCACAGCTATGATGTGTAAACTAAGCAGAAGGCATTGCAACAAATTAGAAGCAATGAAAACTAGACACCATATGAAAGATGGAACGAATATCACTCTACCAAGTTAAAATTGTCTTGTCATAAGTGCCATTTCAAAAAATTAGAAGTAGTACAAGCTAGAAAAGAATGCGGGATGTAACCTATATCACACTTCAAAGTCAAACGTGTCTTATGATAAGTGATTTTTGCAGGTTACACAACAGTAGTACTTTGATGTAAGAACATGGTGAGATAAACAAATATTGTATGTTCTAGAAACACGAACACGTGTCTTATTCACAAGTATAATGTGTAAAGTAAGCAGATGGAATTCAACAAAATTAGAAGCAATACAAGCTAGACATCATACATAACATGCAACCACATATAACAGAGCCAAGTTAGAGGGAGCACCTCGGATGGTGCACTAGGGGAGACGTTCTCATCATCAACACATCTATGTTGAGTGTCTATGCATGTGTTGTCTTGCAAATCTTCTTGGGGGGTGGCGGAGTAGAATCTATAGAGGCCCTCTGTTTGGAAGTAGCACCTTTATCTGCTGCCTTGCTATTTTCCTTCTGCTTTATTGATTTTGAATTGTCAAGTAAAACTGACAAGAAAAAGCAATAAAATTCACTCTTCAGAACTCATTCGTGCATGATACTGACAATCACTAATTTGATGTAAGGCAAACACATGATACCATGATGGAATATGTATGAAAAACAGGACATCATGGCATATTCACAATTGTTTGTGTAAACTAAGCAGAAGCCATTTGAACAAATAAGAAGCAATGCAAGCTAGACACCGTATGCAACATGCAAGACAATATCACACTGCCAAGCTGGAGAAAGCACCTAGGATGCCGGTTTGGCCGGAAGACCACCATCAGTCCCTGCGTTATTTTTTTCCTTCCTCTTTCTTAATTGTATTGCCTTGTCAAGTCAAACTCAAAAGAAAAATGAATAAAAATACGCTTTTCAGAACTCATTGATGCAGGATGCTGACGAGCACTACTTTAATGTAAGGCGACCGCATGATAGGACGATTGAATGTGTAAGAAAAAAGGACAGCATTGCATATTCACAACTATGATGTGTAAACTAAGCAGAAGGCATTTCAAAAAAATTAGAAGCAATGAAAGCTAGACACCATACGAAAGATGCAACAAATATCACCCTACCAAGTTAAAATTGTCTCGTCACAAGTGCCATTTCAACAAATTAGAAGAAGTACAAGATAGAAAAGAATCTGAGATGTAACCTATATCACACTCCCAAGTCAAACGTTTCTTATGATAAGTGATTGTTGCATGTTACACAACAGTAGTACTTTGATGTAAGAACATGGTATGATAGACATATATTGTATGTTCTAGAAATGGGAACACATGTCTTATTCACAAGTATAATGTGTAAAGTAAGCAGATGGAATTCAACAAAATTAGAAGCAATACAAGCTAGACATCATACATAACATGCAACCACATATAACAGTGCCAAGTTAGAGGGAGCACCTCTTATGGTGCACTAAGGGAGACGTGCTCATCATCAGCACATCTACATTGAGTGTCTATGCATGTGTTGTCTTGCAAATCTTCTTGGGGGGGGGGGGCGTGGCGGAGTAGAATCTATAGAGGCCCTCCGTTTGGAAGGAGCACCTTTATACGCTGCCTTGCTATTTTCCTTCCGCTTTATTGATTTTGAATTGTCAAGTCAAACTGACAAGAAAAAGCAATAAAATTCACTCTTCAGAACTCAATTGTGCATGATACTGACAATCACTACTTTGATGTAAGGCAAACACATGATACCAGGATGGAATATGTACGAAAAACAGGACGACATGGCATATTCACAACTATTTGTGTAAACTAAGCGGAAGCCATTTCAACAAATAAGAAGCAATGCAAGCTAGACACCACATGAAATATGCAACCAATATCACTCTGCCAAGTTAAAAGTGTCCCATCATAAATGGTGTTTCAACAAATTAGAAGGAGCACATTCTATAAATCATGTGAAAGATGCAACTAATATCACACTACATATACTAAAGGTGTCTCGTCATATTGATTGATGCGGGATACAAAACAAAACTACTGTTTTATGTAAGGACATGCTTAATAGACAGATGTACTATGTACTAAAAACAGGAAGGCATGTCACATTAACAGGTATAATGTATAAACTAAGCAGAATGGCACATGCAATTTAACCAGATTGGAAGAATTACAATCTAGACACCATATGCATCATGCAACCACATATCACGATGCCAAGTTAGAGCAAGCACCTGCGATGCTGGTGTAGGGGAAATGCGATCATCAACTATAGAGCTACGTTCACTATCTTCATCTAGCTTTGTTGTTTCTTGAGAATCATGAGGGGAGGCTGACACTGCATTCTTTAAAAGAGGATCTTTCCTC
Organism: Aegilops bicornis; assembly: GCA_021605145.1. NCBI lineage: Eukaryota > Viridiplantae > Streptophyta > Magnoliopsida > Poales > Poaceae > Aegilops > Aegilops bicornis. The sequence goes on along the minus strand of CM038671.1, from coordinate 448,849,992 downwards.
ACAGTAACCAACTGGGGTGACTGTCTCATCATAAGTGATTGATGAAGGATACACAAGAACATTAGTTTGATGTAAGAACATGGTTAATAGACAGATGTACTAGTATGTACCAAAAACAGGAAGGCATGTCATATTCAAAGGTATAATGTGTAAGCTAAGTAGATGCAATTTAACCTAATTGGAAGCAATACAAGCTAGACATCCGGCTGGAGTGGTGAGCATGACCATCAAGGACCTGAGAGCCTGGTGGGAGGTGGGCTACTTCGCCACCATCTTTGCTTTTTAGTTCGCTTCCAGGTGATGCATGTCTGTGTTGGGCTTGTCACTGGCTCGGCCAGTGCCCTGACTAGCTATTTGTCTTTTGGTGCTCCCAGGATGGTGGTTCATGTAAAAAATATCTTTCCTTATCTTAATAAAGACCGACTTCGGCCTTTCGTATACAAGCTAGACACCATATGCAACATGCAACCACATATGACACCGCGAAGTTAAAGCAAGCACCTGGGATGGTGGTTCATGGCGAGCGAGATCATCAACTCCAGAGCTACGTTTACCGTCTCCATTTGCTGACACTGCAGCCTTTATAACACTAAAATGTGTCTTGCCTAAGCCCAAAGAAATCTGGAGCTGCTTCTCTTCTATCAACTGGTTGGCAGAGTCTGAAATACCCAGGCATAAAAAAACAATAGTGAGAGTATGCGTGAAGTGTGTGCAGAACTAGTGCACTGTAAAAGTAGCAGATAGCACGTGGCTGAAAAATAAATGACAGGAGACATATGATAGCTCTACAACATTGCATGGCATACAAAATTAGATTCTACTCCGTATGATTTTGTAATATATGAGCACAGGGATGGCTAGAAAATGCAGGTACTCCTCCAGCACCCCACCACATGTGGTCCTATCAAAATAGCAGTCGATTGAAAATAAATAGGTCAGTCAATTTTTTTTATGAACCGTCCGATTTACAAGGAACGGGCAGATGGCCTTCGTCTACCTCCCGCCAGTCACTATTGATGATCTTTCTCGAACCGCTAGCGACCACCGGTCCAGTCCCCTGCCTCCGCCGCCCCGCCCTCTGATAACCCACAAGTATAGGGGATCACAACAGTTTTCGAGGGTAGAGTATTCAACCCAAATTTATTGATTCGACATAAGGGGAGCCCAAGAATATTCTCAAGTATTAGCAGTTGAGTTGTCAATTCAACCACACCTGGATAACTTAATATCTGCAGCAAAGTATTTAGTAGCAAAGTAATATGGAAGTAACGGTGACGGTGGCAAAAGTAACAGTAGCAGTTTTGTAGTAACTGTAATAGTGGCAACGACAAAGTAACTAAGCAAAGATCAATATGTGAAAAGCTCGTAGGCATTGGATCGGTGATGGAGAATTATGCCGGATGCGATTCCTCATGCAATAGTTATAACATATGGTGACACAGAACTAGCTCCAGTTTATCAATGTAACGTAGGCATGTATTCCGAATATAGTCATGTGTGCTTATGGAAAAGAACTTGCATGACATCTTTTGTCCTACCCTCTCGTGGCAGCGGGGTCCTATTGGAAACTAAGGGATATTAAGGCCTCCTTTTAATAGAGTACGGCACCAAAGCATTAACACTTAGTGAATACATGAACTCCTCAAACTACGGTCATCACGGTAAGTATCCCGATTATTGTCACTTCGGGGTTAACGGATCATAACACATAATAGGTGACTATAGACTTGCAAGATAGGATCAATAACTCATATATATTCATGAAAACATAATAGGTTCAGATCTGAAATCATGGCACTCGGGCCCTAGTGACAAGCATTAAGCATAGCAAAGTCATAGCAACATCAATCTTAGAACATAATGGATACTAGGGATCAAAACCCTAACAAAACTAACTTGATTACATGATAAATCTCATCCAACCCATCACCGTCCAGCGAGCCTACAATGGAATTACTCACGCACGGCGGTGAGCATCATGAAATTGGTGACGGAGGAAGGTTGATGATGACAACGACTACGGATTCCCCTCTCCAGAGCCCCGAATAGACTCCATATCAGCCCTCCCGAAAGAGATTAGGGCTTGGCGGCGGCTCCGTATCATAAAACGCGATGAATCCTTCTCCCTGTTTTTTCTCCCCGAACGTGAATATATAGAGTTGGAGTTGAGGTCGGTGGAGCACCAAGGGGCCCACGAGGCGGGGGCACGACCCCACCCTCGTGGACAGGGTGTGGGCCCCCTAGTCTTGATTCTTTCTCCAGTATTTTTTATATATTCCAAAAATATTCTGCGCGAAGTTTCAGGTCATTCCGAGAACTTTTATTGCTGCACAAAAATAACACCATGGCAATTCTGCTGAAAACAACGGCAGTCGGGGTTAGTTCCATTCAAATCATGCAAGTTAGAGTCCAAGACAAGGGCAAAAGTGTTTGGAAAAGTAGATACGATGAAGGCGTATCACCCTCCCCTCGACCTCACACCACCTCCGTGCTTGGCAGCGCCCCCCTGCCATCCCTTTAAGCCCGGCCGACCTCCATATCGGGCGCCAGCAGCTCCTGGGCCCGACACACCCCTAAAATAAACACCGAGGCACTGCTTCCCCGGTGTAATAGGCGGACTAGCGCCTGTTACACCGGGGAATGCTTCCTTTAATTGGGAATCAACTGACCAGGAATTGAAATCCAGGGAGGCGGCGGACCTCTAGCTAAGGTGAAATAGTATATGAGGAGAAACCCTGTGCATCACGAGTTACTAGGAACATCTAGTATCAACAAGAAGCGTTCAACTAGTGTCTTCTGTGGGATGAATACCGTGCAAGCAGACACGTAAGATTTGCACGAATAAGGGAAGAGGAGTACCATTTCCGGTTGCCAGTGCTGGGTCCTCCGGATGTCGCGGAGATTTTCTTGGTTTTACCTGGGGAACCGATGTTTTACAGGAGGGTCGAGCCTTGGATGAACCCATGGCCAAATTGTTTACTGTGTTGCGGTGGCCGTCTGTCGGCGGAGGGGAAGCAGATCCGAGGCGGTGAAGGATGGTGTAGCGGGAACAGCTCTGGTGCGGTGGACGGTGGCAAAGTTGGAGCGACAGCGGTGAGGCGCAGGATGGCGTGGTTGAACTGGCTCGGGTACGGACATCTCGGCCTCGGCTTCAACTACTAGTCGTGAGGGCGTTGCGGTTGCGGTTGCAGTGGACGACGACATCGGGGTATCAGCTTCGGCGTGATGGAGGAGGGCGGCGGTTGATGGGTGGGATGGGGTGGCGGACAGAGGACACCGGGGTTTCACGGCTGGTGGAGAGGTAGTTTTGGCGCCCACGGAGTATGAATGGGGAATCGAGAGGGGGGAGCTAAGGGAGAAGCAAAGTTTGACCTTGTATGTTTGAAAACCTCATTAAATTATGTGCTTGTTTTTGAAATTTTGACACTTTAAAATCCTATAACTATGATTATTTTGGAATGGAGGAGGTAAATTTGAATCTATTTTGTACACGACTATATATGCTATTATGTACAAAAGCAGAGCAAAGATTGGTGCCCCATAATTTATGTATGATTTACAAATGCCATGATATCGAATTCAGATAATTGAATGGACTTCATGTTAAATTCGAATTTTTTAAACCACCTTAAGTTGAATTCAAATGTATGCTAGTTCATAGCTAGCTATTTATAATGTTCATTGTGTAACTTTTGTATGTATAATTTGCTTTACACACACAACATGAACTATACTCACGTTTATATTCGATTGCTAAAGTGATGCATTGTGTGGAGTTCAAAATACAAACTATGTGGATCAATCATTTCAAATAATAACATAGACACGCTCAAATTCGATAGAATATAGATGTCTGATGGATCAATGACCGTTCCTTACGCGAATTGCAAATATCATGATCCCATCCTAATATTTGGATACATTTTTAATCAATGTGTACATCAGTCTTTTATGTGTAGTTTCACTCTCCATCGGTGGTCTCTCACACATGCTCACACACTCTCTCCAGAGGTGTCTTTCTCGCAGACATGCTCTCGATATAACCCTCCCTCCCTCTCGTAACCATTTATGACTGTTTTCACTAACCTTTATCACAAGCACTCTTCCTCACACAAGCATACACACGCACAATCCCCATCGACCCTTTCTATATACATAGACTTGCCTACATGTCTCCCGTATGCACATTATCTTTAGGCATGTCTCTCACGCATTGTCTCCACCTCTCTTCCTAATCGACGAGTATGATTCTAGCAGAGCATTCTGTAGGATGCCCCTTAAAGTTAGGTTGGATGAATAGTAATATCAGAGATAAGGGGTTACCTTAGTCCAAGGACCTACGGTTACAAATCCTGGTCGGCTTTGTCAGTGGACACAGAGTCCTTCACGACTCTGCTATATTTGTCTTGTACGACTAGTCCTCCATGGGTCTCCCTAAATGCGTCACGGGCCGACCAATGTGGAGCAGGACGGAACGAACCAAGGGCCTCACCTCAGCCCACCGGACCTCACGCGATGACACACCCTCTGCCCCCAGGTCTCGTTATCTTCTCACGCCCACACATACCAACACAGACACCACACGAGAAAATTCTCCTCGTGCCTCTATCCCCTCCCCCCTTGCATATACACACTCAAGGGCATCTCTCGCCGTGACATCATATTCGTCTCTCTCTCTAGACCTCTCTCATTTCTCGTGCTATCTCTCCCACACCCACACCCCCACCCGCCAGCCCCTCTATCCATGCCTCTCTCGAATACGTAATACACACACATACCTCTCTAGGCCCTTCCAAATACATCAACTACACATTCACACATGTTACATCACGTACCCCATTAATCTAAAAGGCCCTCTCTTCACATTTATTTCGCATACAACATTCCTTTTGAATAAAGTGTGGCCAAAAAATTATTTTAGAATTTCTACATATATACAACATTACAAAGTTATATGGAGGAGTATGAACGTTAATTTGCATTGCATGGTGCCCATGATGATATTTATTCCAAGACTGTGATTTTTTTATATTTTTATAGTATATATAAAGTTAGTCATAATAAAGAGAAATGAGGAGCATCTCTCTCTCTCCATCGCATACACCCCCTCTACGCCCCTTTCACGTACGCACACAAACTATCTCCAGGTCCTCTAAAAGTACGCCCCTAGCACATTCACGCATGTTTCATCTTTCTCTCACGACATATACATTGACGATCATTGTATTTGAAGCGAAAGCACGATATGTACATTGGGCTTCAGAATCCACTCATTACGGTCTCCATTTACGTCTTTTGGTTATTATACAGTCACGGGCTCACTGTACAGCTCTGTATTTGCTCAAGACATGACTAGTTGACCAGTTAAACGCTCCACGTGGCACCTCTAGTGTTGCATCACATTATCTCACTACCATTGGGCCCACCTGTCGACGTGTATCTACACTACATCTACACTCCTATAAAAAATAGAGTAGGTGATGATGGTGTGCCTGCCATCCTGCAATATAGGCCGTCCGATTTATATCTGATGGATAGGAAGGAAACTATGGCAATTTCACCAAAAGGTACCCACACACCTCTCCACATTTACAAATAAGTCCTTCCCTCGTTCATCCTTTTCTCTCACAAGATAAACTACTCATACAAATGCATCTTGATGTTACGTGCAACGCACGGGCATCTTGCTAGTAAGAATGAAAACAAACGATAAAAAAATATTGGACGGTAGTTCGAAGTCAAGACCGCGGGCACAGCGGACAACGTGGCCTTGTATTGGTATGTTGAGCCGTCTGTTTTAACACACAGGAGCTGGTGTGGCGACTATACACACACGCACGCATGCACACGAACTACATGCACGCAACACTCACACGAACACATGCAGCCGCGCACACACGCAACACTCACACGTACACACGCAGCCACGCACGCACGCAACACTCACACGCACACACGCACGCATGCATGCACACAACACACGACCAACACACACTCTCACGCTCAAGTGCTCAACCTACACGTGCATGCGCACACATCAGGCCCCGACAGACACATACACAACCAGGTGGTTCCCGCGCACGGGTTGGAGTCTTGTCGCGCCTGCGTAAATTTGTGTTTATCCGACTGAGGGAATCCAGGGTTAGGGGGTATCCGGACAGCCGGATTATATCCTTTGGCCGGACTGTTGGACTATGAAGATACAAGATTGAAGACTTCGTCTCGTGTCCGGATGGGACTCTCCTTGGCGTGGAAGGCAAGCTTGGCGATACGGATATGTAGATCTCCTCACATTGTAACCGACTCTGTGTAACCCTAGCCCCCTCCAGTGTCTATATAAACCAGAGGGTTGAGTCCATAGGACAACAACAATCATACCATAGGCTAGCTTCTACGGTTCAGCCTCTATGATCTCGTGGTAGATCAACTCTTGTACTACTCATATCATCAAGATCAATCAAGTAGGAAGTAGGGTATTACCTCCATTGTGAGGGCCCGAACCTAGGTAAACATTGTGTCCCTTGCCTCCTGTTACCATCCGCCTTAGACGCACAGTTCGGGACCCCCTACCCGAGATCCGCCGGTTTTGACACCGACATTGGTGCTTTCATTGAGAGTTCCACTGTGTCGTCACCATAAAGCATGATGGATCCTTCGATCATCGGTAGTGATGCGGTCCAGGGTGAGGTTTTCCTCCCCGGACAGATCTTCGTATTCGGCGGCTTCGCACTGCGGGCCAACTCGCTTGGCCATCTGGAGCAGATCGAGAGCTACCACCCTGGCCACCAGGTCAGGTTCGGAAACCTTAACTACACGTCTGACATCCATTGAGACTTGATCTTCAACGGATTCAATCCCATGCCAGGTGCGCCACACGATCACGACGAGCACGATTTAGCTCTGCCGTCGACGGCATTCAGGAGATCGCACCAGCAACTACTCCGGCCTTCAAACCGGAACAGATTGCGCCATCCGAGGACGGGCGGATAGACCCCGCCATGGAGGCCGCACTCTCAGCGGCGATAGAGCCGGATACTTACCCTACCCCTCACGAGAGCCATGATGCCGAACCTATAGACTCGTCTCTGGCCACAGACTCTAAACCGCCTGCGCCCGTGCCTGTCGAATCTGACTGGGCGTCGGTCATGGAGTTCACCTCTGCGGATATCTTTCAGCACTCGCCCTTCGGCGATGTACTAAACTCGTTAAGGTCTCTCTCTTTGTCAGGGGACCTTGGCCGAACTATGTCCGGCTAGAATGGGATGCGGACGATGAAGAAATTCTCGCCCCACCCACCACCCACTTAGTAGCCACTGTCGATGATCTAACCGACATGCTCGACTTTGACTCCGAAGACATCGATGGTATGGACAACGATGAAGGAGACGAATAGGAACCACTGCCCAGGGGGCACTGGACCGCCACCTCATCATATGATATATATGGTGGATACACCCAAAGAAGGCAATGGCGACAAGATAGCTGAGGATGACCCCTCCAAGAAGCAACCAAAGCGCCAGCGTCAGCGGCGCCGCTCTAAGTCTCGCCACAGCAAAAGCGGTAGGCGATAACAGTACTCCGGACAGTGCCGAAGACGATCCCCTCCAGTAGGATCTAGAGTCGGAGGATGAACAAGCCAGCCCTCCGGAGCAAGCGGCAGAGGGAGAGGAAGACAATTACATGCCCCCCTACAAAGACGAAGTGAGCCTCTACGACGAAGAATTTGTCGTACCTAAGGATCCTGTCGAATAGGAGCGCTTTAAGCGCCGGCTTATAGCCACAGCGAATAGCCTGAAGAAAAAACAGCAACAGCTTCGAGCTAATCAGGACTTGCTAGCAGATAGATGGACTGAAGTCCTTGCGGCCGAGGAATACAAACTCGAACGCCCCTCCAAGGGTCACCCAAAGCGCAGGTTGCTACCCCGACTTGAGGAGGAAGCATTAAAACCTACATCACCAGCGTACGACGCGGCTGATCGGCCACCTCGTGGCCGAGACAGAGAGGCATTTCAGCCAGAAGTTCAGCCCGCACCCCACCGCCACTCAAACAAAGATACCAAGGCACCAGGAAACACGCGAGACCCGCGAGACGTATTGGAAGACAGGGCAAAACACGCAAGATCGATCTACGGATCACAAGGGCGCGCCCCTACGCGGGATGGTAACCGTCACGCCGGATACAATAAAAGTAAATCCGGCCGGGCCGAATACAGCAGGCAAGACTCATATGAGCTACGTCGCGATATAACCCAGCACAGAGGCGCCACACACCACCTATGCCTCACTGACGAAGTAATGGATCATGAATTCCCAGAGGGTTTTAAACCCGTAAACATCGAATCATATGATGGTACAACAGATCCCGTGGTATGGATCGAGGACTTCCTCCTCCACATCCACATGGCTCGCGGCGATGATCTACATGCCATCAAGTACCTCCCGTTAAAACTTAAAGGACCAGCTCGGCATTGGCTGAATAGCTTGCCAGCAGACTCCGTCGGCTGTTGGGAGGATCTGGAAGACGCATTCCTCGACAACTTCCAGGGCACTTATGTGCGACCACGGATGCCGATGACTTGAGCCACATAATTCAGCAGCCGGGGAATCGTCCGAGCAATGCAGACACGGTTCCTAACCAAGAAGAATCAAATTGTCGACTGTCCGGATGCAGAGGCCTCAGTGGCATTTAAGCACAACATCCGTGGCGAGTGGCTCGCCCGGCACCTCGGCCAGGAAAAGCCGAAATCCATGGCAGCCCTCACGACACTCATGACCCGCTTTTGCGCGGGAGAGGATAGCTGGTTGGCTCGCAGCAACAACATATCAAGGAACCTTGGCGCCGGATACCAAGGATAGTAACGGCGGGCCCGCGTCGCAGCAAACATAAGCGCTGCAATAACGGCGATAACGCCGAGGATCTGGCGATCAATGCGGATTCAGAGGCTCTAAACCCGGTCAGCGGAAAAAGCCATTCAAAAGAAGCACTCCGGGCCCGTCCAGTCTGGACCGCATACTCGATCGCTCGTGCCAAATACACGGCACCCCCGACAAACCAGCCAATCACACCAATAGAGAATGTTGGGTGTTCAAGCAGGCCGGCAAGTTAAATGCCGAAAACAAGGACAAGGGCTGCCCAGCGATGACGAGGAGGAGCCCGGCCGCGCCCGAACACGGGAGGGCGTAAGAGTTCCCCCACAAGTAAGGACGGTGAACATGATATACGCAACCCACATCCCCAAGAGGGAACGGAAGCGTACACTAAGGGACGTATATGCGATGGAGCCCATCGCCCCGAAGTTCAACCCATGGTCCTCTTGTCCGATCGACTTTGATCGCAGGGACCACCCCACTAGTATCCGTCATGGCGGATCTGCCGCATTGGTCTTAGACCCAATCATTGACGGATTTCACCTCACTCGAGTCCTTATGGACGGCGGCAGTAGCCTGAACCTACTTTATCATGATACGGTGTGCAAAATGGGTATAGACCCCTCGAGGATCAAACCCACCAAAACGACCTTTAAAGGCGTCATCCCAGGTGTAGAGGCCCATTGTACGGGCTCAATCACACTGGAAGTGGTCTTCGGATCTCCGGACAACTTCCGAAGCAAGGAGCTAATCTTCGATATCGTCCCGTTCCACAGCGGCTATCACGCACTGCTCGGGCACACCGCATTTGCAAGATTCAATGCGGTACCACATTACACATACCTCAAGCTCAAGATGCCAGGACCGAGGGGGGTCATCACAGTCAATGGAAACATAGCACGCTCGCTCCATACGGAGGAGCACACTGCGGCCCTCGCAGCAGAAGGACAAAACAGCCTTTTAAGGCAATCCACCAGTTCGGCGATCAAGCCCCCGGACACCGTCAAGCGCGTCCGGAGTAACCTGCAACAGGATCGCCTGGCACGTTCAGAGATCGCCTAGCAATTCAGCCCCCGCCCTAGTCTCAGTATAACGGCAAAATCCGTCCCGCGCGTGCATAATTACGCATTGAAAATACCATGGGTGTCGGCGGGGGCATGATCACGGCATGTCCCACAATGCGGTTCAACCGCACTAGGGGCTTACTACCTTTATCATCCTCTCTCTTTCAGGACTTTACTCTCTGGAAGCCCTATCCGGCAGTACGATAGCCGGACACATGATACAACACCCAAGGAGGCAGGAAGCTACGTCGTGCAATGGAATCCCCAGGTGGTCTCTGATAACGAGTGAAATACCTGCTTTAAATACAAGTTCGCAGCTTGCCCTTGGACGGGACATGTCAAATAGTCCTATTTTTTGCTTATCGCACTGCTTGTATCAGTATGTTTCGACGCATTTTTTAAATAAACAATGCATAGCACTAGTCTATTATTGCATTCTATATTCTTTTACATATGTATGTTCATTTATGACAATCAGCACCCGTACACTTTGGTACGGCCAATACGCCAGGGGCTTCCGTATACCCCATAATTCGGCGTGAGAAGTCCGAACACTTTCGACAGTGCGGCAACCCGAACTTATAGCATTATATGCATCAGCTCTGAATCATGTCTTGGGTCAATAGTTGGGTTTGCCCGCTCCCATGTTTTGGTACCTTACGTTCCGCTATATCGGCTAAGGTAGCACTTGGGAGAACTATTGCGATTGTGCCCAGTTCTTCCGGCTGAGCACCTCGAGAGAAAGCTAAAACCGATTTGTCATGATGAGGCGAGAGCTGGTCGCTGTTCGAGAGGTCTCAAGTCCCTAAAGACTTTTTTCCGCTTCGGGCGAGGAGTCGGCCTCGCCTGACTTAGGCGTGTATAGCGCCCCAAATTCGGCCTTCCGAAGACTAGGGGCTTCGCCAAAATTTAATATTGTAGACTTCTATGGCTAAGTGAGAGTGATAAAGCATTATAGTCCGATTATGCGGTTCGTTCTTGAACACCTCCCTCGAAGGACCCAAAAATGGGAAAAAGAGTGCTCGGTTATCACGAACACTGACACTAGTTGCATGGGGGCAGAAGCCGACGACTAGCAACTCTTAGATTTTATAAACGGCCGCACAGAAGGTAATATTTTAAATACAAAAGCGTTGCATAACGCACATGAATTAGTTTTCATAATACAGGATCACACGAGCAAGTTCATTCAAAAATTACATCCTTCGCACACTCGTTCGCCACAAGACGGGCACCCTTCAGGACACCCTCATAATACATTTCAGGGTGGTGATGCTCCTTGCCCTGCGGTGGCCCCTCCTTCACCAGCTTCTCGGCATCCATCTTGGCCCAGTGTACCTTCGCATGGGCAAAAGCCCTGCGGGCACCCTTGATTCAGACGGACCGCTTTATGACTTCCAGCCGTGGGCAGGCATCCACAAGCCGGCTCACCAGGCCGAAGTAGCTGTTGGGAAGGGAATCGCCAGGCCACATCCGGACTATAAGGCCCCTCATGGCCTATTCGGCCACCTTGTGGAACTCGACCAGTTTCTTCAGCTGGTCGCTCACGGGCATCAGGTGTTCGGTCCCAGTATACTGAGACCAGAACAACTTCTCCGTCGAGCTTCCCTCCTCGGCCCGGTAGAATTCCGCTGCATCAAACACACTGTGGGGCAGATCTGCGAACGCTCCTGGAGAGCTCCGAACTTGGGTAAGTAAAAGGAAATTTTCTTTCGCATGCTTGCTTTGCATAATGAATGCCTTACCCGCTGCTATCTTATTCACCGCCTCAATTTCCTGGAGGGCCTTTTGGGCTTCGGCCTTGGCATGCTTTGCACTTTCGAGGGCCTTGGCAAGCTCGGACTCTCATGTCTTCGAGTCACGCTCCAAGTACTTGTGCTTCTTCACGAGTTCTTGAAGCTCTTGCTGCACCTCGCCTGCTCGGGCCTCTTGTTTTTCTCGCTCGGTACGCTCCTTGGCCACTTTGTTTTCGGCCTCGGTGAGCAACTGCTTCAGGGTCGCCACTTCAGTTGTGGACCCTGATACATCCATGATGATCCTATTATCTTGCAACCAAACCTTTTATATATATAGACAAGGTATTGCTTACCTTTGTTCTCCTCGAGCTGCTTTTTGGCAAGGCCGAGTTCTTCCTCGGACCGCTCGAGGTTCCGCTTCAGTGCGGCGATCTCCGTAGTATGTGCGGCAGCGGCCAACAGTGAAGCCTGCATACGCATATAGAGATATTTGGATTACACTCCTGCAGTTATTATTCGATCCTCTATTCGGCTTTTCTTCGCGAACGCCTAACAGAGCACCAGGGGCTACTGTCTATGCGGTAATTTTTTTTCTATATTTCGACTACTTACATCAAAGCCTATTAGGAGGCTGGCACAAGCTTCGGTTAGTCCGCTTTTGGCGGACCTAACCTTCTCGATCACCGCACTCATAATAGTGTGGTGCTCCTCGTTGATGGAAGCACTGCGAAGCACTTCCAACAAATTGTCTGGTGCCTCTGGATGGACAGAGGCCACCGGTGCGGGCGGCTTGTCTCCCTTAACAGGGGGTTGCCTGCCGGAATCCGGAACCACTGAAGGCTCCGGCGCGGTGCCCGGCCGACGGCCGGACTTGGAGCCTATGGGAGTCTTGCACCCTTTGCGCCCAGGGTCCGGAATGCCGCCTTTAGGCACCTCCAGGACTACCTCCCCTCGACTTGGTGGCCTTCGAGACAACACCTCGATGTTGTCCGTAGGGCGAAGGGTGGAGGCGGTCGGAAGCGAACCGCTACTCATAGCTGACGGGTCCAAAGAACCGTCCGACGAAGATATGTCGATACGGGCTTCAGGCGGACTGCATAATAATATTCGGCATAAGGAGAAGCAGTGCAATAAAAAGCATACCATGAATTACTCTGGTATCCGTATACTTACGACTTCACCAGGGGCTTGTCCCTGGTCAACACTCATCGTCGCTGTGAGCGGCGGTCGTGGAGCAGTCCGGAAGGAGAGTCCTTCCCTTCTTGGACCCTCCGGCCTCCCCGGTTGGGGCGGCCTTCCTTTTCTTGTCTCCCCCGACTGGAGGTGGAGAATCTTCATCTTCCTCCTCCTCGTCTTCACGAGAGGAGTGCGTCTTGGAGTTATCGGACGACGAGTCCGATATCACCTGATGGCGGGAGCTCTTTCGAGCCCCCGCGGCCTTCTTCTTGGCCTTCTTCTCCGGCACCTCATAAGGTGCCAGAGTCAGCATCTCCATCAGGAGAGCGTCTGCTGGATCTTCGGGCAGAGGCGCCGGGCAGTCGATCTGCGCCGCTGTCTCCTCCCAGTCCTGTCAAAGGCATGAGAGCTCAGATCCCGTACATGATCAAGCTGGGGAAAATAAATACCCTGCAAAGTGTAGAGAACTTACCGGATTCGCAGGGCGCTTCGTGCTAAGTCCGCGGTCCTCGGTAAGGGAAGGGGGGACCTCGGCGCCCTTGAATAGCACCCTCCAGACGTCCTTGTGCGTCATGTCGAAGAGCTCGCGCAGAGTCCGGTGCTGGGCCGGGTCGAACTCCCATAAATTGAACGCCCGTTGTTGACATGGGAGGATCCGGCGGAAGAGCATGATCTGGACCATGTTGACAAGCTTGAGTTTCTTGCTTATCATGTTCCAGATACATTTCTGGAGTCCGGTCAGCTCCACCGATGGACCCCAGGATAGGCCCTTCTCTTTCCAGGAGGTGAGCCGCATGGGGATTCCGGATCGGAACTCGGGGGCCGCCACCCATTTGGGGTCGCGCGGCTCGGTGATGTAGAACCACCCCGATTGCCACCCCTTTATGGTCTCCACATAGGAGCCCTCGAGCCATGTGACATTGGGCATTTTGCCCACCATGGCACCTCCGCATTTTGCTTGCTGGCTGCCTACAACTTTCGGCTTGACATTGAAGGTCTTCAGCCACAGACCAAAGTGGGGCTGGACGCGGAGGAAGGCCTCGCACACGACGATAAACGCCGAGATGTTGAGGATAAAGTTCGGGGCCAGATCATGAAAGTCCAGCCCATAGTAGAACATGAGGCCGTGGACGAATGGGTGGAGGGGAAATCCCAGTCCGCGGACGAAGTGGGTAAGGAAAACTACCCTCTCATGGGGCTCTGGAGTAAGGACGATTTGCCCCGCATTGGGCAGCCGGTGAGCGATATCCGCATCCAAGTATCCGGCTCCCCGCAGCTTCTTGATGTCCTCCTCCGTAACGGAGGATTTCATCCACTTTCCTCCCGCTCCGGACATGATTGGGGCGGTGTGAGGAGGAAGGTGCGGACTTGGGCGTTGGAGCTCGAGTGCGCGAGAATGGATAGGCAAGGAGGAAGAAGGCGTGGGTGAAAAAAGGTGAACTCTTATCCCTTTATAATTAAACTATACGCCCCCACTAGCCTGGTAAACCCGCTTATTCCCCAAGCGCCGCAATTGATGGCGCGGTTGGGTTACCCACGCCCGTATTTATGAGAATCCCGTGATAAGGGGACACGATCTCTGCTTTGACAAGACGTGCCAAAGAAACCGCCTCACGATATGCGCCAAGGCTGGTTGAGAAAAACGGTTCGAATAATGACCGGGCCGTAGTATGCTGTCATGATATCAAGTGTGTCAGCAGATTGGATTTGTGGAAATATTATTCTCTCTACAGAGGTATGTGGAACTTGTTTTGCAGAGCCGGACACTATCCTTGTGTTCAAAATCTTCTATGGAGTATTCGAAGGAGGAACCCGCCTTGCAATGCGAAGACAATCTGCAAGGCCGGACTCATCGTCATTGAAGCCTTGGTTCAAAGACTCTTGAGGAGTCCAGGATTAGGGGTATCCGGACAGCGGATTATATCCTTTGGCGGACTGTTGGACTATGAAGATACAAGATTGAAGACTTCGTCTCGTGTCCTGGATGGGACTCTCCTTGGCGTGGAAGGCAAGCTTGGCGTCTGGATATGTAGATCTCCTCCCATTGTAACCGACTCTGTGTAACCCGAGCCCCTCCGGTGTCTATATAAACCGGAGGGTTTAGTCCGTAGGACAACAACAATCATACCATAGGCTAGCTTCTAGGGTTCAGCCTCTACGATCTCGTGGTAGATCAACTCTTGTACTACTCATATCATCAAGATCAATCAAGCAGGAAGTAGGGTATTACCTCCATCATGAGGGCACGAACCTGGGTAAACATTGTGTCCATTGCCTCCTGTTACCATCCGCCTTAGACGCACAGTTGGGGACCCCCTACCCGAGATCCGCCGGTTTTGACACCGACACTGACCTTTTTACTATGCAAACTGACAAGTGGGACCCACAAGGAACGTGGTAAATATAACTAGTCAACATAGTGCCACACAGACTATTTGGTCGGTCAACAGAGTGCAATCTGATGCTGAACGGTGAGCAAGTGACCGTATAATTACCGCAAAACGTATATAGTGACCGTAATGAGCGTATTCTGAAGTCCGGTCACCGTATTATGCTTTTCTCTCTGTAGGCCCTCCAAAACTACATCTCTACACGTTCTGGCATATTACATCTAACAACTATGCAAGACATCATTACTACTACACTCTAACACAATAAATCATATGTGTTTTTAGTTTTACTAGATCTCATATTGTTACTTAATTTTTCAGTTTTGCACACATTAAAATTGCCTATGAAATGTATGGTTAATATCATCTACCGCGCGGGAAAAATCCCGCCCTTTTCTGTTTAATCGGGTTTGTATCGATGGATCGTGCGAAACAGCAAAACTATAGTAGTACTATAGTACAAGTAACGTTTCACTGGGCCGCCGTGTCATGTACTCCTCCGTTGTAAGAGTGGAGCGCTCGCTTTCTTAAATGGTCTAGTCCCTTTCACCGACATGTGGGACATCAAGCTATCGGGTCCACGTACCATACCGAAATACAGTGCAGAGCAGCAGGGGTGAAGCACCCCAGTCATGGCGCCGGCGTAGTAATGAGCAATGAAGCGCCAAATCACAAAGATGCACCTTTCCCGTAGTTAAGTTGGAGGGATGAAGTAATAATTCTAAAAAAAGAAGTTGGAGGGACGAAGCAACCATCATTTCACTCGTTTCTGAATCCGCTTCTCCCTCATCTTCTTCAAGTTAACCACGTGTTGCTTCTGTCGTTGTTCTACCTCATGTGGGACGCGGATCGGCTTGGTAAAGCACTGACACATGGGACCGCATGTTAGCAAACCGCCAGGTCAACGTCCCCTAAAAATAAGAAACCTCCCCCGCCATCCGCGTGGCAAAATCACCTCCTTTTTACTAATCTTCATACTATAATTTTTTAGATCAATATAATTAAGACTTGTATAGATAGCACACAGGAGCAAAACCAAGTGGTACGGTTAAGTGCATCCACAATGTGTAGTCAAATGTGAAAATAGCTTTTGGCAACTATGGGAACCATTATGGACGGTGCTGCCAAAGCCAGAAAGATGGAACTGAAGATCCCTAATTGATTGATTGAAGGAATAGAAAAATGCAAAGTCTCTCCTCTTTCTCCCGTGCTTGGACGCATGTACAGTATAGAGCATAGAGTCTACTCCCCTGTCCCTTCTATCACAAATCACAAAGCAATGAGGCGTCAAATCACAAAGCACGGATGAAGAAACCATCATTTCACTCTTTGCTGACTCCGCTTCTCCATCGTCTTCTTCGAGAAACAACCTCACCGCACTAAGCTGGACGGACGATGCTATTGTGTAGTACTAGTACATTTACGCGTCATTTGGTTCAACGGACTTCCTGGATGCAAACAAGGCGGTTGTCTCGGCTTGCAGGCGGCACTTGCGAACGACTTACCATGGCCTCCCTCAATGGTGTTCTCCGTCAAGCGCACTTCGCCAAACCACAACTTTCGAGATATCGTCAATGTCACCGCGATGGGGAAGGAAGTCAAATAGTTACTACCTCCATTTTTTGTACACAAGGCTAGTATATCAAAATTACAATTTGCAGAAGGCCACTAACACTAATCGAGGCAAAATTGATGGGGTTTGCCTCGTACTAGCAACAAAGGACATTAATATAGCCTTGCATGCATGCGGAAGTGAGAAAATTGGTTTGCATGGCACTGCATTAATCAAGCGATGAGGAATGAGATGGTTAGCTCTTTGGGCGTTGGAGAAAAAATACGCATTAATTGACACGTCAAACAAGGATTTATATCGATCAATCCCGCGAAGGAAAACCCTGCCTTTCTTTTTTAACACAAGTAATACTCCTGCGTACGTACTTGTATCCTGTTTGGGTCTAGGCCTTGCATTGACATACTTCGCCACACATTTTTGCCAAGCTTGCCTAAAGTTTTCAAAATGAAAAGGAGGGTACACTTGCGCATGGCTGTCGTGGTCGCACCGCACCCTCACACAATCTCTCTTGCACGCCGCGGTCGCACCGCACCCTCACACAATCCCTCCTGCACGCCGCAAACCCAACCAAGGGAACGGACCCTCAGTGACACGTGCTACCGCATGTGATCAAACCAAACTCAGCCATCCTACCGCTGACACATAATTTTTGTTCATACAGTATGTTTATCCAACGCATGTTCAGGAAGATCCGTACGGCCCGTGCGGCGGTCTGTTGGGGAAGAAGAAGAGGTGAGGAAGAAGAAGGGTTAGGAGACGTAGGATATTCATCCAACCGCCTGAAATGGTTGACTGACCCAATTGATGAAAGTCAGGCGACTTGCATAAATATATGTTTTTACATAGCAAAAGATCCCTAAAAACAACAACATAAATAAAAACTATCACTACTCGAAGAACGAGACGGCCTCATCGTCTTTGGCTGCGGGCACGAACCAGTCGTAGCTGCCGACGTGTGTCTCTGCATCGTGGTTGTCCTCGGTCTCCAGCTACTCATTCACGGGGAGCGTGCGGGTGCTCTGCACGGACGAGAGCATCACCCGGTTCAAGTCCAGGACGTCTGGTTCCGCCTGCAGGAGGGCCTCGATGGCAGCGGCATCCGCGTGCTCCGTGTCAAGTTGAGTCTCCGCCACCCGGTTCAAGTCCAGGACGTCCGGTTCCGCCTGTAGGAGGGCCTCGATGGCAGCGGCATCCGCGCGCTCCGCGTCGAGTTGAGCCTCCGCCATCCGGTTCAAGTCCAGGATGTCCGGTTCCGCCTGCAGGAGGGCCTCGATGGCAGCGGCATCCGTGTGCTCCGCGTCAAGTTGAGCCTCCGCCGCCCGGTTCACATCCACTACATTCGATTCCGCCTACAGGAGAGCATTGATGGCAGCGGCATCCGCGCGCTCTGCATCAAGTTGAGCCTCTGCCTCCCATTCCTCCTTTAGTATCACCAGGTTGAACCGCTGGTCTGCCTGCACCATGGGGGACCCGAACGCCGGCACGAAGTCGACGTCCATCGTCTCATACGCATCGAGGGCCTCCTGCGCCGCGACCTCCTCCATGAGCATTGGATCGAATTCCTCCTCCTCGGAGCCTGGCTCCAGAGAACTCAGGGATTGGACCGCCGCAAAGCAAGCTTGGGAACGGAGGTCTGTGGCGCCGACCACCGCCCCTATTTCTGTGCGGCACTTCGGCATCAGCATCTTGTAGTACATGATCTTGCGGCGCACCACGGCTATCCGGCAAAATAGGGAACGCTTGATGCGGGCTAGGGGATTGAAAGGTGGGGGAATGGGCTGGAGAGGAGGTGTGGTTTTGGGGCAGTGGCTGGCGTAGGTCGAGCAGCGAAGGTTCTGGTGTGAATACTAGTTCCAGTGATGACTGGTCAATCGGTTTTGACTGTACATCACTCTTGTCATGTTCGCGTTGCACCCCAGCACGCTAGACCCTCCACGTCGCTCACCGAATGGAACGTGCTTCGTCTTGCATTTTCTCTCGCTTGTGGGACCACATTTGAGAGCAAACCGACGTCCCTCCCCCTCCCCCGCCGACGTCATTTATGCTACTACTCCCTCTGTTTTATGCGGAGTAAATAAAAACAGAGGGAGTATACTACGGATGAGGATCCCCTAACATCGCCGAACCCATTGAGTAACTGACATGCGGGGCCTAGAAAGCATGGGGCCCACTAGTCAGTGACCGAAAGGCAGGGTAAGGTAAGGATACTAGTACTATGAGCACTGCATACTCCACTATAGATGTTGTCAGTACTCCACTAGTACTATTGGACAGGGAGCTCAAAAAAAGTTACTATTGGACTGGCTATACGTGGTGAAATCCTAGTAGGAATAGCATGCGCGAGAACAAGCACATTCACATGTTTGAAAACAAATTGGAAACCATCTCTGTTTGAATACAAATCTAGAATGCGTCTGAATCTAACAATATTGATCGGGCGTTGTTGAATGTTGATACTTTTTTCTGTAAGTTTGATCAAAGTAGAGATACTTTGACTACACATAAAACATATATGTAAACTAGAAAGGATGGAGGGAGTATATTGTACGTTCAAAAGCGAAATGAACATTGAATACCCTTTATATATGATTCGCTGATGTTATGATCATCGGTTCAAAATTTTGAATCCGCCTTAGGTATCACACATGCACCCACTCGTTCTCTCTCGGTTTCATCTCGGGGTCCAGAGCTCGACTGAAAGAGGACTAGGGTGGGTAAATATGTTTGTTTCGCTTTTGAACGTACAATATACTCCCTCCGATCCCCATAGACCCCCCCGGGTCATTTATATCACAGAAACATACCAAACCTTTATCTCCTTGCACGACACACAATTGATCTCTCAACATCAATTGATCTCGTCAAGATGTGTCAGGGCATGAACTGAATGGGATGTCAAAACTAAGACGGGAAACGACACGTAGTGGAGGCAAAGTGAAACTTTAAACGAACCGTCTGTTTGTATGCATGTCAGTCAAATTACAACATTGGAAATACAAGCATGGTCTAGGCCCAGATGTGAATGATACTCGGTGGAATGTTCAAATGAGGCATGCGGGAGGATGGACTCGACCGAAGGGTGGCATGATCGATGGAGAAGAGGGTTGGAGAGGAATGAGATATAAGCAACGCCACATGATTATACTTGAATGACTCAAATAAACAATAAGTTGTCTCGTTTTCCCTTCTGTCTTGGTCACGGAGTAAGATATTCCCTCCGTTTTTATTTACTCTGCATATTAGGTTTGACTGAAGTCAAACTTCATAAAATTTGACCAAATTTATAGAAAAAATATGAACATTTACAATAGAAAATATGTATAATGTGAAAGTATATTCAATAATGAATCTAATGGTATTGATTTGTTATTGTATATGTTATTATTTCTGTCTATAAACTTTGTCAAAGTTTAAAAGTTTGGCTTTGAGCAAAGCTAAAATGCAGAGTAAATAAAAACAGAGGGAGTACGCAGGGACTTGTGTAGTTACTACTGTCGGAATATGGTAAGTTGGACCCCTAAATGCAGTCACGGACCAGGCACACCTCAATTATTCCTTCAAATAGTCGGACACCTACATTAGCACACCATTCGGCTACTTAATCAAGTGTTATGCTTCACTAGTTGAAAAGGAAAAGGGTGATACCGTACACAAAACCACCACGCTTGGGGCTAGGGTAACAACTTGGTACAGTACCACATTTGAACCAGGGCACAAAAACCACCTGTTGTGCGCCTAATGCGCAACACGGAGCACTGACGCTCGAATTTGGCCGGGAAAATAGGGAAACCGACATGTGGGTCACACCTATCGGGACGACGTGGCGCAGACTAGTCCAATGGAGGAGCTGGCCCATGACCTCCTCGCCACCGGCAACCGTTCATGTGGGTTGTGGGGGCCAGCAACATGATGCAGCTCCCGCACCGCCTCTGGATACGGCGACCGCGATGAGCGACACCTCATCATCGCTGGACACGGTCGGCCTCAAGACTGAAGTGCAGGATGTCTTCAGACGCTTCGACAATCGTTCCATGACCAATTATGGCATCAAGGTCAAGCACATCAGTAGTGACAACGGCACAGAATTCAGGAACACCAGCCTCGACACTTATCTTGATACATTGGGCATCACACATGAGTTCTCTGCTCCATACACACCTCAGCAGAACGGCATCGTGGAGGGCAAGAACAGAACCCTCATTGAGATGGCACGCACAATGCTTGATGAGTACAATACTCCAAGGAAGTTCTGGCTTAAAACCATTGATACTGCTTACCACATCTTCAAGAAGACATCCTATGAACTTCTGACTGGTAAGAAGCCAAACGTTAGCTATTTCAAGGTCTTTGGTGCTAGGTGCTGGATCAATTCGCATCACACTTCAAAATTTGCACCGAAAGCACATGAAGGTTTTATGCTTGGCTACGAAAAGGATTCGCACACCTACAGAGTCTTCAACCTGTTTCACTATAAAGTGGTTGAAACTGTAGATGTGCGTTCGGTGAGACTAACGGCTTGCAAAGAGAGCACCTGCCAAATGTGCTAGATGAAGCTACACCAAGTGAATCTATCAAGCTAATGGGTACTGGAGAAATCATACCTGCTGAGGAATAGGCTAAAGAGCAAATCATTATTTCTGCACCTAATCAACATGAAGACAATGCTCAGCCTGAAGCCAATGCTGAAGATGAAGACAACGATTAGCAAGGGCAAAATCATCGCCCAATTCATCCTCGGGTTTCTAATGAAGTCCAGATTGAGAAGATTATTGATAGTACCAATGCACCTGGTCCACTCACTCGTTCAAGAGCAACACAGCTAGCAAACTTCTGTGGGCATTTTGCATTTATCTCTATAACTGAACCCAAGAAATTTGATGAAGCCTTCATGGAACCTGAATGGATTCAAGCTATGCAAGAAGAGCTTCAACAGTTCAAGCTAAATAACTTCTGGGAGCTAGTTAAGCGTCCCGATCCCCGCAAGCACAATATTATTGGCACCAAATGGATCTATCGCAACAAGCAAGATGAGCATGGTCAAGTTGTCACAAACAAGGCTCGTCTCGTTGCTCAAGGTTACACACAAGTGGAAGGAATTGACTTCGATGAAACCTTTGCTCCTATGGCTAGGCTTGAAGCCATTCGTATACTACTAGCTATGCTAACCACAACAACATTCTTCTGTACCAAATGGATGTCAAGAGTGCCTTCCTCAACGGCAAAATTGAAGAAGAAGTGTATGTTTCTCAACCTCCTGGTTTTGAAGATCCAAAGCGTCCTGACATGGTATACAAGCTCAACAAGGCACTGTATGGTCTCAAACAAGCACCTCACGCTTGGTATGACACACTAAAAGATTTCCTAAAGAGCAAACGCTTCAAACCTGGTTCTCTAGATCCCACTCTCTTCACGAAGACATAAGATGGTGAACTGTTTGTATGCCAAATCTATGTGGATGACATTATCTTCGGCTGCACCGATAAGAGATACAACGATGAGTTTGGGCATATGATGCAAGAGCAATATCATATGTCCATGATGAGGGAGATGAAATTCTTTCTTGGTCTTCAAATCTATCAACAGAGAAGTGGCATCTTCATATCACAAGAGAGATGTCTCAAAGACTGCCTGAAGAAGTTCGGAATGCAAGACTGCAAAGGTTACATGACGCCAATGGCATCCAAGGGCCAATTGGGCCCCGACGACAATGGTAAAGAGTTCGATCAAAAGGTATATGTAACACCCCGGTGTAATGATGCTACAGTAACCCCTGGGGTTAAGTTAATATTTTTGCTAAACATGTGCCTGATCATTATTATCTCATGTTTCTTTCAACTTCCCCTTTGAATGCAAATTCAAATGCTAAGTGAAATTCAAAATTTCTCAAACATGGAAACAAAAATGTTCATCATGTGCCAAATATTCCACAACTAATATTGGTGGTGAACCAACATTTTTGCAAAGGGTTTAAGTGGCCTAAACTACTTAAAACAGTGACCTAAGCAATAAATTAAATGCCCTTTTTAATTCATAAAATTGGCAACTATTCCAAAAGCCTCCCAACATTTTTGTGGCAGTGCACTTTAATTCTTTGAAATTGTTTTGGCCACTGGCATAATTTTGCAAAGTCATTATTGGCTAAAAAGAAAATGCAAAAGCTGCTAAAAATAAAAAAAGGAAAACTAAAAGAAAAGGAAAAGCAGAGGAGAGAGAGAGAAAGCCCCCTGCCTCACCTGGGCTTCGGACCACCCGGCCAGCCGACCCAGCTAGGCTAGCCCGCTCCCCCTCCCCGGTCATCCCTCTCCTCTCTGTTCACGCGACCGAGCCCCCCCCCAGCTCGTTCCCACCGGACCCGGCGCGGCGCCCCGCGCTGCCACGTCGCCGGCGAGGGGATAAGGGCAGCCCCGACGCCTCGGGCTCCCTCCCCACTCGCCCACTTGCCCCCTCTCTCCCTCGTCGCTCTCTCCCTCGCTCTCCAGATCCCCTCCCCTCCTCAACCGAGCGTCGCCGTCGCCATAGTTGTGCCGTAGCCGCGGCCACCGCCCACCCCGCGTCTTGCCAGCGGGTCCAGGAGGCGCACCGTCGACGCCTTCGTCGACTACCTCACCGGAACGAGGCGGGGAAACCCCATCAGCGTCGCCATTGTCCCATCTTCAACCTTCATCCACCACGGTCCCTGCCATCTTCCTCCTCTCCGGTGACCCCCCTGTGCTCCTAAGCATCCAAGGGCCACCGTGAGCCGCATTGTAAGCTGCCGCACCGAACCCCTCTCTTTCTCCTCTCTCCCCGCGCTCGCAATCGTCGTTCTTCTTCATGGCCGAACCGCCATCACGCCGTTCGTCACCGTCGTTTCGGTCGACATTGAGCTCGACCGAGTTCTCGGCCGTGCTCCTCGACGCCGTAGGGACCCATAGCACCCTCCAGTTCATCCAACAGCCCTCTCTAGCGTTGATTCCGTCGTTGCCCGGAAACCGCCGCCACTGCAACTCGTTGTCGGCACCCTTTCCGGCCTCCTCAGCTACTGCCGCTGCCGCCACTCGACGTGGTTCGTTCACCGCGTCCGAACGGCGCCTCTCGCGCGTCAAATAGGCCCCGTACGGCTATTTCTGAACCTCGCCGGCGATCCGCCGCCGCGAAATGGCCCGCCGGAGTTACTCCGGTCACCAGCGCCGATGTGGGCTGACGTGGACGCCTGGGGCCCGTCCCCTGAGCCACTGACAGTGGGCCCGTGGGGCCCTGTTGACTGAGTTGACTCAGTCAACTCTGCTGACTAGGCACCCCGCCCTTGTCAATGACAGGCGGGGCCCTCCCAGTAATTAATTTTGGTGTTTTTTTAATCTTTCATTATCCTAAGCAGCCACTGACACCCGCGGCCCGCCCCCTTAATTAGCTCTGTTTAAGTAAAATGAACTCTGTTAGCTCTCTGTCAATGACATGTGGGTCCCATTGCACCCACAGGTCAGTTTTGACCTGGTCAGCGAGTCTGTTGACCTGCTGATGTCATGCTGACACCTTGCTGACGTCATATTCCTTTTCTGTTAATTTTAGTAATTCCAGAAAATTGTTTAATCTTTAGAAATTCGTAGTAAATAAACCGTAACTCGGATGAAAATGTTCTCTACATGAAAGTTGCTCAATAAAATCCAACGAATCCGAATACGTGGTCCGTTCATCCGTCACATGCCCCTAGCATGCTGAACTTGGAACTTTCCCCCTCTTTCCCTTTGTCCAGAGTCCACCTAACGTCGGGAATTCATCCTCGGATGTTTATCCCCTCCGTCTGCAACGTGTAGTACTACGTTAGGTCGACCCTAGTTCTGCTTATCGTCTTGCCATGCTTAGAGTTGCTTTTGTTTGCTTATATTTACTGTTTCTTCCCCCTCTTCTCTCTGATAGACCCCGAGGCCGATGATGCCCCGATGGTCGACAACGACCCCTCCTTGCCAGAGCAACCAGGCAAGCCCCCCCCCCTTTGATCATCACGATATCGCCCATTCCATTCTCTCATGCTTGCATTAGATTTTGCTACTGTTATTGTTTGCTCCTATTCTGATGCATAGCCTGCTTTTGTAACCTGCTCATTGTTACTTACCTGCTTATCCTAAACTTCTTAGTATAGGTTGGTTAGTGATCCATCAGTGACCCCCACGTTGTCCTTGTTGCCCCTGCTTCATCATTGAAGATCCGATCAACGGGATCGAAGACCAGGCCCCGACACCGCACATCACTTCTCCCTAGTTGCTCGACACTACTGGGTTACTATCGAGTGCCGAGGGTGAGGCCTCATCAGCACTTCTGATGTTAACCCGCTAGTGTAGTTATTCGGTCGTGGTCATCGAGGGTGATTCCGCCTTAACCACTTCCGATACGACTCTGTCGTGCAACCCCTCAAGTGTGAACCTCGAGGGCGGTCCCTCTTACGCTCACCTTGATGATTACATCTATTGGAATTCACTGGGGGTGATTCCTCGGGTTTTCCCCTTGATGTTTGGACGCACGGTTACTATGGTTACTATGACTTTACACTGAACCTTGCTACTAAAGACGGGTCGACCCTGAGGGGTACCCGCGCGAGCATAATTGCGAGTGATGTGGAGTCGGGTTGACCTGGAAGGTGCCCGCGAGATAATTACGAGGCGTGTCTGGGCATTCCTAGCCCTTGCCGCAAGTCCTCGAGACGGGGCGACGGGGTCACATCTTTCATGAGTCTCTGCTTGTTACCGCGCGTTCCTAATCCACTACGATTTGGATATCGATCCGAGGGGCCTCCGGCACGATAGCACTAACCATCACGTGGGCATAGTATGGGTGTTCTGCGTCAGATGCATCACCGAAGCTTAATAGGCGTCGGCGGCCGAGCGGCGCGGGTTGGACTGCGTAAGCACCTGCCTTTTGAAGGAGGTAGCTAGGTTCGCTCACCGTCACAGACGCAACGCATAGCGTGAGTTCCCGGGAGATGGCCCATGACCCTCGGGGCATAGGTTTAGTCCGGCGTCTTGACCTCTCTATTAAGCCTAGGTCGGGTTGCGGCGTATTGTTTGGCCGAGGCGGGCATGACCCAGAAAGTGTGTCCGGCGGAGTTAATCGAGCATGGTGGGTAAGTTGGTGCACCCCTGCAGGGAAGAAAACATCTATCGATAGCCTGTCCTACGGTAACGGACACTTGGAGTTGTATCCCGATCGATACAACTAGAACCGGATACTTGTGATGAGTAATGGATTGTGATGATAACTGGATAGTATGGCTCTGGGATTGCTTTCTCGCAGGGAGTCGAGGATCTCCTACGAGGTTGATAACATCGCTACTACTTTACTTTATGTTACTCTTATCTCTTCCGATCTTTGCAAGATGCTAGAAGATGTCAAGATGCTAGTCTTTGATAGTACTAGGCCTTCTCTCTATTACGGCATTTCTACCCAAATCCACATATCTGACCTTCCTTTGATAATGTTGCATATGTAGTGTAGATCCTTGCTTGCGAGTACTTTGGATGAGTACTCACGGTTGCTTTGCTCCCCCTCTTCCCCCTTTCTTCTCCTTTCCGGTTGTTGCAACCAGATGTCGGAGCCCAGGAGCCAGATGCCACCGTTGATGCCTACTACTACGTGGAGGCCGCCGACGACCAGGAGTAGTTAGGAGGCTCCAGTGCAGGAGGCCTTGCCTTTTCGATCGATGTTGCTTTTGTGCTAGCCTTCTTAAGGCAAACTTGTCTAACTTATGTCCGTACTCAGATAGTGTTGCTTCACGACTCTTGTGTATTCGAGCTTATGTATTCGAGCCCTCGAGGCCCCTGGCTTGTAATATAAAGCTTGTATTATTTTAATTTGTGTCTAGAGTTGTGTTGTGATATCTTCTCGTGAGTCCTTGATCTTGATCGTACACATTTGCGTGTATGATTAGTGTACGATTGAATCGAGGGTGTCACAAGTTGGTATCAGAGCCGACTGCCTGTAGGTAGCCCTCTTTCCAACTCCTTGGCCGAAGTTGAGTCTAGTCACTGAAAAACTTTTACTAACATTGGCTGTGTGTCGTACGGGCCCACGTCGCCATTGGGTGGTATTAGGATCTTTTACTCCTCGTCTATGCTCTGGGACTCTGATCTCTCTTCCATGCGGGTTAAACGAATTTACTAACTCTAACATTAGGATCCCGTGACCACATTCACCCCAAAGTTGGATAAGCCATAGATATTCCTTAGAATAGTATTCTGAATGTTACACACATTGACGTGTTGACTACGAAGTGGTATCCATCGTACCTCTTTCATTATGCATGTTTCATCATGAGTGATCCTTGTCCTTGGTAATGCTCAATGCTGAACTACCCCCCCCCCCCCTATTACTTGTTAGCAGGATGGTTAGACCAGCTGGTCGTGGCCGTGGTGCCAACGATCCACCACCGCCCGAATTCTTTGCTGGAATGATGCAACAATTTGAGCTGAACCGCCAGTTCATGGAGGGAATGATTGCTCAGTTTCTTCGTCCGAACATGAATCAACAACCAACCCCAGTAACTCTGCAGGACTTCATGCGCCTCAACCCAACTATTTACCGTAGCTCAACTCAGCCCCTTGATGTTGATGACTGGCTCCGCGACATCACGTATGAAATGGAGTCTGCTAGTGTGGACCCTGCTAGCCACGTCACCATTGCATATTTATTTCTGAAGGGTCCCGCTGCTCAATGGTGGGATAGCCACAGGCGTACCCTACCTGCTGGAACGGTCATCACTTGGCCGGATTTCCAAGTCGCTTTCTGTGCCCGCTTCATTCCTCAGGGAATCATGGACAAGAAGAAGCGAGAGTTCCGCAACCTCACCCAAGGCAACAAGTCCGTAGATGCTTATCAATAGGAATTACTAGACTTGTCACGTTATGCTGAAGAAGACATTGCTACTGATGCTCGTAAGCAAGAGAAGTTTCGTGATGGTCTTCACCCTGATATCAAGCTAGCACTGCTCGTTCATGACTTTGCCGACTTCGCCACCTTGGTGAACAAGGCTATTCAGGTCGAGACTGGTCTTCAGGAACACCAGGGATCCCTCAGGCGCAGCCATGACGTTGGCTCATCTTCGGGCCCGTCAACGCAGAAGCGTCGGATATGGATCCCCCACAGCATGTACCACCCAACTGCACCTGCACCAAGACAGTCCTATGTTGCACCTCGTATTACCCCTCCATCGCTGAGGTAGCCTCTTCGAGCTATACCACCCCAAGCTTCTGCTCCCAACCCCAATGATGGTCTATGCTTCAAGTGTGGCCTTCCACGTCAACGTTCCAGGAAATGCCCTCAGAATTAGAATCAGCTGGCTCTGCCTTCAACTGGTCGTAACAATCAGCCCCATAACAACAATGCCAGACCTTATGGTCGTGGTCAGGCTAATCATGTTGATCAGAATGAAGCTCAAGACCAGCCTGCCACTGTGATGGGTACTCTTCTCGTTAAATCAGTACCGGCTTCTGTTTTATTCGATTCGGGAAGATCACATTCATTCATGTCAGAAAATTTTGCATACGCACACGACACTCGATGCGAGCCCATGAACACTCCAATAGTGGTACGCACCCCTGCGGGCCGATGTCAAACTACCATGATTGGTCACGACGTTCCTGTTGAAATTGAAGGGTTGGAATTCCTTGTTTCTCCCATTATTCTGGAGTCTTCCAATATTGACCTCATTCTGGGAATGGAATGGTTGAAAGCGCATACTGCCTCTATCGCTTATGCGCCACCAAGGTCGTTCACCTCCTACATCCTTCCGATGAGATAGTAACCTACCATGCTCAGCTTGTTCAAAACGCTGAAGCACGACTTTATGCTTTGAATGCGTTGAACGCAGCACCTCTTGAGGGAATTGAAAATATTCCAGTCGTTCGCGACTTCCAAGATGTATTTCCAGAAGAAATTCCAGGAATGCCCCCTGCCCGAGCTGTCGAGTTCGTCATCGACTTGAAACTGGCACCGTTCCTATTGCCAAACGACCCTACAAGATGCCACCTCATGAACTCCTTGAACTAAAGGAGGAAATCGACAAATCTCTTCGCAAGGGTTTCATTCGTCCAAGTTCCTCTGCTTGGGGAGCACCTTCTCTCTTCGTTAAGAAGAAGGACGGAACGAACCGTTTGATCCAAGACTACCGTCCTATCAACCAAGCTACAATTCGTAACAAATATCCCTTCCTCGGATCAATGATCTGTATGATCAACTGGCTGGTTCATCGATATTCTCTAAACTCGACTTGAGGTTGGGTTACCACCAGATCCATGTTCGTGAAGAGAATATTCCAAAGACCGCCTTCGTCACTCGTTATGGTCTTACGAGTACACTTCGGCTTAACCAATGCTCCAGCTACATTCTCTCGTTTGATGAACTATATATTCATGGATTACCTTGACAAGTTCGTCGTAGTCTATCTGGATGATATCCTGGTATATTCGAAGAACAAAGAAGAACATGCTGAACATCTTCGACTTGTTCTAGAGAAGCTTCGAGAGCATCAACTGTATGCCAAGTACTCCAAGTGCGAATTCTGGCTTCCTGAAGTCACCTACCTTGGTCATGTCATCTCCAAGGATGGTATTGCCGTCAACCCAGAGCGTGTTCAGGCTATTCTTGACTGGACCCCTCCGAAGACTGTCAAGCAAGTCAGAAGCTTTCTCGGACTCGCCAATTATTGCCACCGTTTCGTCGAGAACTTCTCCAAGATTGCCAAGCCCCTGACTAATCTGCTTCACAAGGGCGTTAAGTTCGATTGGACAGACAATTGTCAGGAAAGTTTCCAGACACTCAAGGACAAGCTGACTTCTGCCCTAGTGCTTGCTCCCCTTGATTCTCGCAAGGACTTTGTCATCTATTGCGATGCTTCACGTCAAGGATTAGGATGTGTCCTGATGCAAGAGCGCAGGGTGATTGCTTATGCCTCCCGTCAAGTACGTCCTCACGAAGAGAACTACCCAGTTCATGACCTCGAGCTTGCTGCGGTTATCTTTGCACTGAAGCTATGGCGACAATACCTTCTCGGTAATCGTTGCGAGATCTTCACCGATCATCAGAGTCTGAAGTACCTGTTTACTCAACCAGATCTGAACCTCCGCCAGCAGCGATGGATGGAAGCTATTGCTGAGTACAACTGCGGTATATCTTATACCCCTGGCAAGGCTAATGTAATGGCCGATGCCCTGAGCCGTAAGTCTTATTGCAACAATCACATGGTCTTCAAAGCTCAACCCCGCCTTTATGAAGAGCTATGCAAGCTGAACCTTCAACTAGTTCCACAGGGTTCTCTAAATAACCTTGTCTTGAAACCAACTCTTACGAAAAGCAATCAAGTCTGCTCAAGCCAAAGATGCTCATGTTGATCCGATGAAAAAGGATCTTGCATTAGAGAAATCCGTAGATTTCTCACTTGGTGAAGATGGAACCTTATACTTGAGAGATCGCATTGTAGTACCGGTTCGAGCTTATGACAGAGAAGGTGATGAAAGAAGCGCATGACACCCCTCTCTCTATTCATCCGAGAAGTACCAAGATGTATCTAGACATCCGTCAGAAGTACTGGTGGTCTAATATGAAGCAAGACATTGCTCGATATATCCAAGAATGTGACGTTTGTCGTCGCGTCAAGCGTAACATCAGAAACCGGCTGGACTTCTACAACCGCTTCCGATTCCTGAATGGAAGTGGGATAAGATCCAAATGGACTTCGTCACTGGCCTTCCCAAGTCTCAGAAAGGTAACGATGCTATCTTCAACGTTATCGACCAATTCTCAAAGGTTGCTCACTTTCTGCCAGTCAAGGAGACTATCACTTCTAGTCAATTAGCAAACTTGTATATCTCCAGAATTGTGTCACTCCACGACATTCCGAAGGAGATCAGTTCAGATCACGGCAGTATATTCACTTCAAAGTTCTGGGATAGTTTCTAAGAGGCAATGAGAACTCATATTACCTGGAGCACTACTTATCATCCCCAATCCCAAGGCCAAGTCGAGCGAGTCAATCAAATTCTTGAAGACATGCTTCGGGCTTGTGTTATTTCTTTTGGCAAGAAGTGGGAAGAATCTCTCCCTTATGCGGAGTTCTCTTATAACAACAGCTATCAAACCAGCTTCAAGATGGCACCGTTCGAAGTGCTTTATGGACGTAAGTGCCGAACCCCTCTGAATTGGTCAGAAACTGGGGAACAGACGCTCATTGGTCCAGACATTATTCAACAAGCTGAAGAGCAGGTTCGCATTGTCCAGGATAATCTCAAGGCGGTCCAGTCCCGCCAAAAGAGCAACTATGACCGGAAACACTGGGGTTCAACTTATCAACCTGGTGAACAGTCTTATTTGCGTGTCACTCCTTTGAGAGGCACTCATCAGTTCGGAGTCAAGGGCAAGCTAGATCCGCGCTACATTGGTCCTTTCCTCATTCTTTCCCGTCGTGGACTGGCGGCTTATCAATTGGAGTTGCCACCTCAGTTCTCTCACGTTCATGACGTCTTCCATGTGTCGCAACTTCGTCGATGCTTCAAGGACCCGGAACGTGAAGTGGATCCGGAATTGATTGAAATTCAAGATGATCTCACATACAAAGAGCATCCTATCCGCATTCTTGATGAAGCTGAACATCGAACACGCCAGAAGCTTACCAGGTTCCACAAGGTGCAATGGTCAAATCATTCTAAAGATGAAGCCACTTGGGAACGCGAGGATAACCTCCGTGCTGAATACCCCGATCTGTTCCCTTCTACCTCTTAATTCTTGGGACGAGAATTTCTTTTAGAGGAGGAGAGTTGTAACACCCCGGTGTAATGATGCTACAGTAACCCTTGGGGTTAAGTTAATCTTTTTGCTAAACATGTGCCTGATCATTATTATCTCATGTTTCTTTCAACGTCCCCTTTGAATGCAAATTAAATGCTAAGTGAAATTCAAAATTTCTCAAACATGAAAACAAAAATGTTCATCATGTGCCAAATATTCCACAACTAATATTGGTGGTGAACCAACATTTTTGCAAAGGGTTTAAGTGGCCTAAACTACTTAAAACAGTGACCTAAGCAATAAATTAAATGCCCCTTTTAATTTATAAAATTGGCAACTATTCCAAAAGCCTCCCAACCTTTTTGTGGCAGTGCACTTTAATTCTTTGAAATTGTTTTGGCCAGTGGCATAATTTTGCAAAGTCATTATTGGCTAAAAAGAAAATGCAAAAGCTGCTGAAAATAAAAAGAAAAACTAAAAGAAAAGGAAAAGCAGAGGAGAGAGAGAAAGCCCCCTGCCTCACCTGGGCTTCGGCCCACCCGGCCAGCCGACCAAGCTAGGCCGGCCCGCTCCCCCTTCCCGGTCATCCCTCTCCTCTCTGTTCACGCGACCGAGCCCCCCCCCCCCAGCTCGTTCCCACCAGACCCGACACGGCGCCCCGTGCTGCCACGTCGCCGGCGAGGGGATAAGGGCAGCCCCGACGCCTCGGGCTCCCTCCCCACTCGCCCACTTGCCCCCTCTCTCCCTCGTCGCTCTCTCCCTCGCTCTCCAGATCCCCTCCCCTCCTCAACCGAGCGTCGCCGTCGCCATGGTTGTGCCGTACCCGCGGCCACCACCCACCACGCGCCTCGCCAGCAGGTCCAGGAGGCGCGCCGTCGATGCCTTCGTCGACTACCTCACCGGAACGAGGCGAGGAAGCCCCATCAGCATCGCCATCGTCCCGTCTTCAACCTCCATCCGCCACGGTCGCCGCCATCTTCCTCCTCTCCGGTGACCCCCCTGCGCTCCTAAGAATTCAAGGGCCACCGTGAGCCGCATCGTAAGCTGCCGCACCGAACCCCTCTCTTTCTCCTCTCTCCCCGCGCTTGCAATCGTCGTTCTTCTTCATGGCCGAACTGCCGCCGCGCCGTTCGTCACCGTCGTTTCGGTCGACATTGAGCTCGACCGAGTTCTCGGCCATGCTCCTCGACACGATAGGGACCCGGAAGCCGCTGTCGCTGCAACTTGTTGCCGGCGCACTTTCCGGCCTCCCCAGCTACTGCCGCTGCTGCCACTCAATGTGGTTCGTTCACCTTGTCCGAACGGTGCCTCTCGCGCGTCAAATAGGCCCCGGACAGCTATTTCCGAACCTCGTCGGTGATGCGCCGCCGCGAAATGGCCCGCCGGAGTTACTCCGGTCACCAGCGCCGGTGTGGGCTGTGGTGGACACCTGGGGCCCGTCCCCTGAGCCACTGGCCGTGGGCCCGTGGGGCCGCTGATTGAGCCGACTCGATCGACTCAGTGGCACCCCTTGTCAATGACAGGCGGGGCCCTCCCAGTAATTAATTTTGGTGTTTTTTAATCTTTCGTTATCCTAAGCAGCCACTGACACCCAGGGCCCGCCCCCCTTAATTAGCTCTGTTTAAGTAAAATGAACTATGTTAGCTCTCTGTCGATGACATGAGGGTCCCATTGGACCCACAGGTCAGTTTTGACTGGTCGTGAAGTCTGTTGACTCTTGATGTCATCTTGACACCTTCTTGCTGACGTCATATTCCTTTTCTGTTAATTTTAGTAATTCCAGAAATTTTTTTAATCTTTAGAAATTCGTAGTAAATAAACTGTAACTCAGATGAAAATGTTTTCTACATGAAAGTTGCTCAGAAAAATCCAACGAACCCGAATACGTGGTCCGTTCATCCGTCACATGCCCCTAGCATGCTGAACTTGGAACTTTCCCCCTCTTTCCCTTTGTCCGGAGTCCACCTAACGTCAGGAATTCATCCTCGGATGTTTATCCCCTCCGTCTGCAACGTGTAGTACTACGTTAGGTCGACCCTAGTTCTGCTTATCGTCTTGCCATGCTTAGCGTTTCTTTTGTTTGCTTATATTTACTGTTTCTTCCCCCTCTTCTGTCTGATAGACCCTGAGGCCGATGATGCCCCGGTGGTCGACTACGTCGACGACGACCCCTCCTTGCCAGAGCAACCAGGCAAGCCCCCCCCCCCACCTTTGATCATCCTGATATCGCCCATTCCATTCTCTCATGCTTGCATTAGATTTTGCTACTGTTTTTGTTTGCTCCTATTCTGATGCATAGCCTGCTTTTGTAACCTGCTCATTGTTACTTACATGCTTATCCTAAACTGCTTAGCATAGGTTGGTTAGTGATCCATCAGTGACCCCCACCTTGTCCTTGTTGCCCTTGCTTCATCATTGAAGACCCGGTCAACGGGATCGAAGACCAGGCCTCGACACCGCACATCACTTCTCCTTAGTTGCTCGACACTACTGGGTTACTATCGAGTGCCGAGGGTGAGGCCTCATCAGCACTTCTGATGTTAACCCGCTAGTGTAGTTATTCGGTCGTGGTCATCGAGGGTGATTCCGCCTTAACCACTTCCGACACGACTCTGTCGTGCAACCCCTCAAGTGTGAACCTCGAGGGTGGTCCTCTTACGTTCACCTTGATGATTACATCGAGTGGAATTCACCGGGGTGATTCCTCGGGTTTTCCCTTGATGTTTGGACACACGGTTACTATGGTTACTATGACTTTACAATCGAACCATGTTACTAAAGACGGGTCGACCACGAGGGGTACCAGCGAGCATAATTGCAGTGATGTGGAGTCGGGTTGACACGGAAGGTGCCATGAGATAATTACGAGGCGTGGCTGGGCATTCCTAGCCCTTGCCGCAAGTCCTCGAGATGGGGCGACGGGGTCACATCTTTCTTGAGTCTCTGCTTGTTACCGCGCGTTCCTAATCCACTATGATTTGGATATTTGATCCGAGGGGCCTCTGGCCTGATAGCACTAACCATCACGTGGGCACAATATGGGCGTTCTGCGTCGTATGCATCGGTAGAAGCTTAATAGACGCCGACGATCGAGCGGCGCTAGCCGGGTTGGATCATGCGTAAGAACCCGCTTTTTGAAGGAGGTAGCTAGGTCTGCTCACCGGCCGCGTACGCAACATGCAGGAGTTCCCGAGGAGATGGCTTATGACCCCGGGGGCGTAAGGTTAGTCTGGCGTGCTGACCTCTCTATTAAGCCTAGGTCGGGTTGCGGCGTATTGTTTGGCCGAGGCCGGGCATGACCCAGGAAAGTGTGTCCGGCCGGAGTTAATCGAGTGTGGTGGGTAAGTTGGTGCACCCCTGCAGGGAAGAAAACATCTATTGGTACAACTATAACTGGATACTTGGAGTTGTATCCCGATTGATACAACTATAACTGGATACTTGTGATGGTAACTGGATAGTATGGCTCTGGGATTGCTTTCTCGCAGGGAGTCGAGAAAGGATCTCCGGCCGAGGTTGATAACACTGCTACTACTTTACTTTATGTTACTCTTATCTCTTCTGATGATGCAAGATACTTGAAGATGCTGAAGATGCTAGTCTTCGATAGTACTAGGTCTTCTCTCTATTCTGGCATTTCTACAGCCCAGTCCACATATACAACCTTCCTTTGATAATGTTGCATATGTAGTGTAGATCCTTGCTTGCAAGTACTTTGGATGAGTACTCACGGTTGCTTTGCTCCCCCTCTTCCCCCTTTCTTCTCCTTTCCGGTTGGTGCAACCAGATATTGGAGCCAGTGAGCAGATGCCACCGTTGATGCCTACTACTACGTGGAGGCCGCCGACCACTGTGGAGTAGTTAGGAGGCTCCCAGGCAGGAGGCCTTGCCTTTTCGATCGATGTTGCTTTTGTGCTAGCCTTCTTAAGGCAAACTTATCTAACTTATGTCTGTACTCAGATATTGTTGCTTCCGCTGATTCTTGTGTATTCGAGCTTATGTATTTGAGCCCTCGAGGCCCCTGGTTTGTAATATAAAGCTTGTATTATTTTCATTTGTGTCTAGAGTTGTGTTGTGATATCTTCCCGTGAGTCCTTGATCTTGATCGTACACATTTGCGTGTATGATTAGTGTACGATTGAATCGAGGGCGTCACAGTATACCACTCCATGATTGGTTCTTTACTGTACTTATGTGCATTTAGGCCAGATATAATTCTTAGTGTTTTCATGTGTGCCCGATTCCAAGCGGCACCAAAGGAATCGCATCACCTCACGGTGAAGTGAATTCTTTAATATTTGGCTCACACCCCAATGCTAGGATAATGGTATCCAAAGGGCTCAAAGTTTGATCGAGCTGGATTCTCAGATGCTGATTATGCTGGTGACAAGGTTGATCGCAAGTCCACATCAGGCACATATCACTTTCTTGGACGATCTCTTGTCTGTTGGTCTTCAAAGAAGCTGAATTGTGTATCACTCTCCACTACTGAATGTGAATACATTGCTGATGGATCTTGCTGCGCTCAGCTTCTCTGGATGAAGCAAACTCTCAAGGATTATGGAATCAATTTGAGCAGGTTCCACTCTACTGCGACAATGAAAGCGCCATCAAGATTGCCAACAATCCAGTTCAGCACTTGAAGACAAAGCACATTCAGATCCGTCATCACTTTCTCAGAGATCATGTCATGAAGGAAGACATTGATATCATTCACGTCAACACTGAAGAGCAATTGGCAGATATCTTCACGAAGCCCTTGGATGAGAAAAGGTTGTCCAAGCTGCGGTGTGAGCTAAATATCTTAGAATCCTCGAATGTCATTTGAATGGACACACATCCTAACGCTTATGCATATTGATGACTTAGATGTGCAACACACAAAATGTATATCTTCAATTCATGAAGACTTACCCTCTAAATGTGAATACATTAATGTGGAATTTGACTTCGGAGCGCCACACTATTTGTGCGTCGTGTCTGGGTCTAATAATTTCTATACGGTGAGTAACTCCACCACCACACTTTCTTGAAGATTTTCATTTGGCATCATAATTACTTTATCTTCATATTTGGTTCGTCCTCAACATTGGTTTGACTTCAACGTTTATCTTCGCAATGTTGATTTGGTCTTCATTAATATATATAGGGTGGCACTATTCTAATCCAGGGATCAAAATAACTATTTGGATCACAGCTCTCTATATATAGGCCCAAAGAGGCATCCCCGAACTCGCGAAGCCACGGAGAAAAAAAACCAACCCAGCCCTGCACCTCCCGCGCCGCCCCCTCCCCTTCCCCAAGAACCAGCCACCGGTCCTAAATCTGGCCGCCCTGCCGCTCCCTCCCCGGGATCCGGACCGCCGCGACACCACCTCCCCTGGATCCGGCCACCGGACCGCCTCCTTCCCTCAGATCCGCCCGGGATTGATCCCACCGCCGCTTGCCGCCACCAAGTACCAGCGTGCGACCCCGACGCCGCCTCCTTCCATGAAGCGCCGCCGCGCGAGCCCGTCACCTACCTCTGGTACGCCGTCGCGCCTCCGCTGCCACCTAGGGTGCCCCTGATGTCGCCCAGCTCCTCCTCACGCGACGACCCCCTGCGATGCACGCCTCCTCGTTGTTCTGCCCCGGACACAGGCGCCTTCTCGTCCACCCTCCAGCGATCAAAACCAGCTCCGCCGTCGTAGCAGAGGACAGGCCCCATTCCTGGCCTCGCCTCCCCTCTGCCCGGGTGCGACCTTCCCTGCGCTCTGGCGTGGCCTGCCCTCCCCTCTGGTGCGGCCTGCCCTCCCCTCTGGTGCGACTTGCTCTCTGGTACGGCCCGCCCTCCTCCAGCGCGCCTGCACTCTGCTCCGTCGGCGCAACGACCGAGCACCAGACCTCCCTTCTCTCTCCACTACGACGGCAGTGCAGGTGGCTAGTGTCTGAAGTTCAGTTGTATATGTATGTTTCAGTTTTTATCTCTCAAAAAATCTTACAAAGACACAAGTTGTATATGTATATGTCTGAAGTTCAGTTGACAAAGACACAAGTTTGTTATGAAGCTGAACCAGTGTACAACCTTCTCATTCTAAAATTGCTACACTATTGCACATTTCTTCTCTTCGTCATGGTGTTGTTTCGAATGGGATGTATATGGCCCAAAAAATGTGCATTTTTATGGGAAAAAAGTTATTTGGGTGAAAAGGTTCATGAATTGATGGCCAGGAAGTTCAACCCTATTACCTCTCTTTGTCATGGTGTTGTTTCGAATTGTTGGGAGAAGTTCTGTATATGTATATGTCTAAAAAACCTAGAAGCTCAATTAAAATACCGGAGCGATTCAGTGTTTATAAGAAACCTGGATTTCTTTGTTCATAAAAAATAAAACCCAAGAAGCTCAAATTAAGATAACACAGAAGTTCGATGGTTATATACCATGAAGAAAAACAAAGCTTCAACTATAATACTGTTAACTTGAGAAGTTCAAATTTCGTAAAAAAGAGAGTTCAAAGAAAATGTTATCGTTGTACAAAAAATAATCCAATCGATTTTCCCGCTATTGAAAAATGATAACCAAAAAGTTCAAACTAAAATAACAAAGTCATTCACTATATGTACTAGAAAACATTTTTTTTCATGGTTTTAAATAACTCTTAGAAGGTCAAATTAAAATAACAAAGCAATTCAAAAAAAATATTTTTTTTAAAGATTTTCTCCTTTTCTATGAAAAACCTAGAAGTTCAAATTTATTAAATGATGTGGTTCTATGTTTATTTACAAAAAAATCCATGTTACCAAATAATAAAGCCAAGACGTTCACTTTAAAGAAACGGAGGGTCCGATGTATACAAAAAAAATCAGATTCTTCTCATTTCGTGAAGAAGTATGAAGTTAAATTTGAAAAAGTAAATATAAAAGGATTTTCAACATTTATAAAATTAAAAACTCTCGAAATTAAAATTAAAATAATAAAACATTTTGATTTTACAAAAAACTAGGTTTATTCCCATTACTAAAAAAACAAGAAGTCCAAATTTAAAAAACGATGAAGTTCAGTGTGAATAAAATACTAAGATTTTTCTCGTTACTAAAGAATCAAAATAAAACCATGAAATTCCTTATAGGGACAAACACATCGGTTTTGTTTTCCACATTTATAAAAATAAATACACAGAAGTTCAAAGTAAAAATGTTGAGAAGTTCAAATTCAATTAAATAAAGTAGTTCGACATTTAAAACATCTTAGATTTTTTTCGTTACTAAAATATGCTCAAAACAAGTCTTAGCATGTTCAAAACAAGTCTTAGCATGTTCAAAAAATTCTCTTAACTAGTCATGATTTGTTAAAAAAAATCCTTTCCAATGCTATCATTTGCTCAAATTCGACGAGTGCTTTGGGAGTTAAGGACAACTTTTTACAGAGAAATTCAAATTGAAAATGGCCAGAAGTTCACGTGCTGCATGGTGTGTGTTTTCATATGAGAAAAAAGAATAAAAGGTTAAAGTATAAAAATTTCACTACTAGAAGTTCAGGTGCTCAGCACATGGAAGTTTAAAAACTTCCTGTGAGAGAGGCAATCGGCACTATATATCAATTGTGCAACTCTCATGAACGGGTGAGAAATTACGAACAAAAACACATGGTAGAAGTTCAAGTGAAAACAGCGGGAAGTGCGATGATTATAGAAAACTTAGATTTTTATCGTTATTAAAGAATGAAAAAAAGAAGTTCAAAAATAAAACAACAAGAAGTTCAACTTTTAAAAATAGAGTGCTTCAAAATTTCATAAAAAATTAAAGAAATAAAATCAGGAAGTCCATATTAAAAAGATGAAGAAGTTCGATGATTATAGAAAACTAAGATTTTCCTCGTTATTAAAGATTGGAAACAAGAAGTTCAAAAATAAAAAACAAGAAGTTCAACTTTTAAAAATAGAGCGCTTCAAAATTTTATAAAAAGGATTAAGAAATTCAGATAAATATTTATAAAAAACTCAGATATTTTCACGTAACCGAGAGAAGTTCGATTGATAACTGCCAGAAGTTCACGTACTACACGGTATGCATTTTGTATTTAAAAAAGAATAAAAAAGCAAAGACTAAAAGTTTTGTTGTTATAAGTGCAACTCCTCGGTCAAAGAAAGTTACAAAAAATTATTGTGAGAGGGGTTTGTACAAAAGGAGTATCATTTGTGTAACACTAACGAATGGATGAGAAAATTTCAAACGAAAATACGTCACAGAAGTTCAACGTGAAAACAGCATGAAGTTCAACTACTATGCTGAATGAATTTCAGATGAATAAATTTTAAAACCATCGCGAGTATGAAAAAACGATCAACACGGGAAAGTTATTTTCTTACAGCAGCTTTCCACCGGTATATCACTTGCTCAATTCCGGTGAGTGGATGGAGAGTTACGAGCAGTGGATGGAGACATACGAGCAAAAAATCACGTGAAAAAACAGAGTGAAGTTCATGTACACGCGCCGAGAAGTTCAGGTTCTTCACGCGGTGCATTTTTGAATAATCTGTTTCGCGATAGAGGCAGAACAAATGATCCCGCTGTTTTTGAAATTACTTGAAAACGGCTAAGGATCAGAGAAAACCATCAATATGAAAAAGTTTCGCATTTTCCGTAGCTTTTCGACGGTATATTATTTGCCCAATTCCAATAAAGTTTGTAGAAATTACGGCGAAAATACCTTTTTCGTCATTTTCGTAACTGACTTAAAACCGTAAAAATTGGGAGAAACAATACATACCGAAAAGTTTCGCATTTGTTCAAGCTTTCCAACACCATATCATTTGCTGCATTCGGACGCACGATTAAAACATTAGTTCGAAAATATGAACTCGGTAGGACTTGGACCATTTTCTAAATTACTCTTAAACCATTCAAAATTAGAAAAAAAAAACATTCAAGATGAAAAAGTAGCGCATTTCATAAGATTTCCAATGCCATATCATATGCCTCCATTGGATTAGACGTTTAGAAATGACATCGAAAAAATGAACTCAGCTGTTCGGTTTACGAAATTTTACGTTTTTTCAAATTACTCTTTAACCATAGGGAATTAGAGAAAACTTTCAACATGTGGAAGGAGCGGTTTTGCAGCAGCTTTCCAAGGCCATATTATATGCTTCATTCCGATAAACGGTTTAGAAATTCGATCGAAAATACGATTCACGTTTTTTGTCCAAAGAGAAAACGGTTTTCAAAACTGCTCTTAAACCGCTTACATTTTGTCAAAAATTTAACTTGGGTCGTGATACTGGTGTCCATAGCTTTCCAACGGTATATCGCAAGCCCCATTTCGGCAATGTTGGCGGAAGTTCAACCTAGTTCACGGGGAAGTTCAACGTACTACTAGCGGGGCAGGTCAGGTTGTGATCAGAATATTATTCTAATCCCGTGATCAGAATAGTGTTTATGTGTGTGTGTGTGTATACATATATATATATATATATATATATATATATATATATATATAATACTATTCTGATCACAACCTCGACTCGCTCGAGTAACGCTATCAACTTCCTTTTCAGACGAACCCGACCTTCCGGCTATCTTCGCAGCCGTGGCTTCCCAGCGAATTATTCTGGTTAGTCGTGTTCTATATGATGTTAGTGTAATCTAGAAACGTTTTTTAGCAACTAAATACCGGTTTTAAATAGGAATCTCGCTCGTTGGCGGATTTTGCTCTCGGGTCGTGATGAAATTGCGTTTTTTGCAATTTTACTGCCTGAGTTGTTCGACCTGAACTTCTCCCAGTGCTAGGTTGAACTTCCGCCAACATTGCCCAAATGAGGCTTGCGATATACCGTTGGAAAGCTATGGACACCAGTATCATGACCCATGTTAAATGTTTGGCAAAATATAAGCGGTTTAAAAGCAGTTTTGAAAACCGTTTTTTTTTCATACAAAAAACGTGAATCGTATTTTTTATCGCATTTTAAAACTGTTTATTGGAATGAGGCAAATAATATGGCGTTGGAAAGTTTCTGCGAAACCGCTCGTTCCACATGTTGAAAGTTTTCTCTAATTCCCTACGGTTAAAGAGTAATTTGGAAAATCGTAAAATTTCGCAAATCGAACAACCGAGTTCATATTTTTGATGTCATTTCTAAACAGCTAATCTAATTGAGTCAAATGATATGGCGTTGGAAAGATTATGAAAATGCGCTACTTTTACATGTTGAAAGTTTTTCTAATTTTGAACGGTTTAAAAGTGATTTATAAAACGGTCCAAGTTGCACCGAGTTCGTATTTTCGATCTAATTATTTAACCGTACGTCCCAATGTAGCAAATGATATGGCATTGGAAAGCATGAGGAAATGAGAAACATTTTGGTATATATTGTTTCTCCCAATTCCTTACTGCTTTAAGTCAATTTTGAAAATGGCTAAAAAAGTATTTTCACCGTAATTTCTACAAACTTTATCAGAATGGGGCTGATAATATACCGTTGAAAAGCTAAGGAAAACACACAAAAAAAATCATGTTGATGGTTTTCTCTCATTCCTAGCCGTTTTCAATTAATTTCGAAAATGGCGACATCATTCGTTCTGCCTTTATCGCGAAACAGATTCTTCAAAAATGCACCGCCTGAAAAACCTGAACTTCTCGGCTTGTCTACTTGAACTTCACTCTGTTTTTCACGTGCTTTTTATGCCCGTAGCACTCCATCCACTCACCGGAACACTCACCGGAATTGAGCAATTAATGTACCGGTGGAAAGCTGATGTAAACACGCAACTTTCCCGTGTTGATAATTTTTTCATACTCGCGACGATTTTATAAGTTTTTCATGTCAAACTCATTCACTATAGTAGTCGAACTTCCTGCTGTTTTCACGTTGAACTTCTGTGAGGTATTTTCGTTTGTAATTTTCTAATCCATTTCGTCAGTGTTACACGAATGATATTCTTTTTGTACAAACCTCTCTCACAATATTTTTTAAAACTTTCTCCAACCGAAGACTTGAACTTACACAAATGATATTCCTATCGTTTTGAAGTAAATTAGAGAAATGATGAGATCATGATTTATGCCTTCATTGCGAATGGAAACGCACTGCGAGAAGTAGTTGAACTTCACGGGCATGTCTGCTTGAACCTCACTGCTTTTTGACGTCTTGTTTTTGCCTTGCGTGAAGTAGTTGAACTTCTCGGCATGTCTGCTTGAACTTCACTCTATTTCACCGTATTGTATTTTTCTTATCTGAAACACACACCATGCAAAGACGTGAACTTCTGGATGTTGTCACTTTGAACTTCTCTCTGGTTTGAGTGAATTATTTTAAAACACAACAAACAACATCTTTTTATGTATTTTGGACATCTAAATACACGGTGAACCTCTCTCTCAAGAATTTTTGAACTTTTCCTCGCCGAGCACTTGAACTTCTAGCAACCATTTTTTTCATTTATGAGTTGTTTTTAAAAGTGCAAAAAAAGGCGTTGTGTTTTTTATTTTTTGAACAGGTAAATCCTAGATTTAATAAACTCCGAACTTTTCTGTTATTTCAATTTGAACGTCACCTTTTTATATTTTTGAGTAAACAATTGTATTCGATTTTTATACGGAAAAAATCGAACATGGAAATACAAGGTGAACCTCTCTCGCAAGAACTTTTGAACTTCTCCGGACAGAGCACTTGAACTTCTTTCAATAAACCTTTTAAGATTTTGTTTTTCTATACTTTTATTCACCCGTGAAATGCATTCCTTGTGGTACTTGAATTTCTCGTTGTTTTCACTATGAACTTCTTTCAACATGTAAGAATTTTTTGAATAAATCAAAACGTGTTTTCATTGGTATACATGAAAAGTTTAAACCATTCATCGAATGTGGCACATAATATACCCGGTGGAAAGCTTATGAATCGCAGCAAGTTTTTCATGTAGACATGTGTTACAAATTCGTTGTCTTTTGAGAGCAGTTTTTAAAATGGCAAAACAACGTTGTTTTTAGCCTTTTAAAACAACATGTAAATTAAAGACGGACATCTCGTAATATATTTTTTGAACCGTGCAGGGTGGAGCACGTGAACTTATTGCAACAAACTTTTTAGGCTTTTAGTTTTGTATTCTTTTATTCTCTTCTGAAACGCATTTCGTGAAGTAGTTGAACTTCCCGCTATTTTCACCTTGAACTTCTGTCATGTATTTTGTTCAACCTCTCTCACAAGAAATTTTTTACTTTCTCGGTCTGAGCACTTGAACTTCTAGCAACAAAAATTTTAGATTTTGCCTTTTTATTCATTTTTTCTCATACGAAATGCTCATCATGCAGCACGTGAACTTCTGGCTGTTATCAATTCGAACTTCTCTATGTTTTGCTTTAGTATCATAAAAAAATCTGAGTTTTTATAGACATCGATCTGCTCTAACTCTTTTATTCTCATCTGAAATGCATTCTGTGTAGTAGTTGTACTTCCCGCTATTTTCACTTTGAATTTATGTCACATATTTTTGTTCGTAATTTCTCACCCATTCATTTCGAGTTACACAAATGATATACCTTTTTAGAAACTTGTTGAAAAGATGCAACTTTATCTTGTACGTTTAAGTTTTTTGTAATAAACATTGAATCGCTTTGTTACTCAAATTTTAACTTCTCAGTTTTTCCAATAAATGAAGAAAATCTTTTTTTTATAAACTAGTTGAATTGTACTGTTATTTCCATTTGACCTTATTGTTGTTATTTAAAAACATGAAAAATATGTTTTTTGGTTACAAATTTTGAACGACCCTGTTATTTTACTTTCTGTTTTTTGTTATCTTTTTTGTCAATAGCGGGAAATACATGAGAACTTTTCTTTGTACACGCATAACATTTTCTTTGGACTCCATTTTATTCAATATGAACTTCGAGAGCTAACATGCATTTTCTAGATGATGCTTGTTTTTTTTCTTGGTATATGAAGATCGAGCTACTCTCTTATTTTAATTTCAACCTTTTGGTTTATTCTTTAGTAGTTGGAGAAATCTGAGTTTTGTAATAAATATCTAACCGCTCTGCTTTTAAAATTTCAAAATCTAGGTTTTTTTACCTTCGTCGTTATTTAAACTTGAACTTCTAAGTTTCTTTTAGAAAAAATTGACCTTCTTGGTTTTGTAATAAACATTGAACTTCTCTATTTTTAAAATTTGAACCTCTAGTTTTTTTTTAAATGGGGGAAATCCACTACTTCTTAAATAAACATCGATCCATTCTTTTTGGCTGAACCCTCAGGGGTTTAGTGGCTTTTCAATTTTTAACATCAAAGTGTTTGCTTATTTTCTTTTCAACTTTTGGATTTTTATATAATGATTTTTTTACTTGGTAGGTTTTATTTTATTTTGACCACTAGTCCTTTTTTCACTTTTTTCTGCCTTGCCTTCAATATTTGAACTTCAGGTGTTCACTTTCTTTCAAGAAAAATGGACGCAAAAGAAAAGAATTTA
This sequence comes from Aegilops bicornis, assembly GCA_021605145.1. Classification (NCBI taxonomy): domain Eukaryota; kingdom Viridiplantae; phylum Streptophyta; class Magnoliopsida; order Poales; family Poaceae; genus Aegilops; species Aegilops bicornis. The sequence continues at coordinate 448,804,994 of CM038671.1, read as the reverse complement.
AATAACACCGAAAAACCTAGAAGTGTTAAACATCGAACAACTCTAGAGGTAAGTTGCAACACTCCTCTCTATTTCTATTCTAAGCGAACATTTTGTATTATTTTATAACTTGTCACAGTCTTCTCTGTAAGTTGTACTACTCAAAGAGATAGAGAGATATGGAGCCTACACAATGTACGTGTTAAACCTGCACTTAGACAGCTACCTACAAATGACGGGAGTCCATGTTTGTGAAAGGTAACCATTTTTTGGCCATTTTTTCATATAGCTGTGAATGTCGTGTGTTTTCCACCACACGTTTGCTCTCATACTCGCCCATTGCATCTAACCACAACATCACCTCTCTTTTATCCATTTTTTCTTCATAGTTTCCATGTGATGTAGCAGCGATGGGAAACGCTAGCGAAACAACAGACAGCAGCAGATTCACCGAACAAAACAACCCAATGTACAGACGAGTTACTAGTACATCGTTCAGATTAGGCTTATCTACCAGAATCTTTTAATGCGGAGCAACAGTGGCCATATATTCTATTTAGTGCACTTCATACTCCTTCTATTTTGGAACGGAGGGAGTATATACGAAGCCGACCTGTCATTGTTCCTGTAGCTGAACTGTCAAAATCCTAACATACAATTGACATAACAGTACAACACACATCCTAACATAGAGCTGACACAACGACACTGCCTCCTTGTCTGTCTCAATGCATGCAAGCATACTGTGGTGGCAAGGGAGCGAAGGGAACATGGGTGCATGCCTCCACCGTGCACGAGCTTGGCACCCAGCAAGAGATGTCCTCCAGCCGAGGACGAAGGAGCATGGGAGACGTCTGCCGACGGAGTCGTGGGGAGGCCTGGACTACATCCTCTAGAGAAGTGATTTTCCTTCCTTTTCTCTGAACTTTCAACGGTGGAACTTCTGAACTTTCTGCTTTCTCTTCCTTCTTCAGTAAACCACAACTTAGTACTGTTAGTAGTAGTAGCAGCAGCAGCACATGCTATATTTGATGGGGCACATGTCAGGACACACATGTTTCAACAAAGAAGGTATGGCGTATGAGCAAAGACACATGTTGGGAAGAATCAAGTCGAACTTCAAGATGGAGAGGAGGTGGACGGCGCTGGACGGGATTATAACATATACAGTAGAATGGCCGCATCAAAAGCGGAGGAGGATGCCTCCAACGTGGATCCAGGGGTGGGAGGCCGCAGCCACCGTGCATCTAGGGGAGGGAGGCCGACGCCACCGTGGATCCAGTGGCAGGGAGGCCGTCGCTGCGGTGGACCCAGGGGGAGGCGGAGCGAGCCGGTGGTCGGCGGCGGTGGTATGGGCGTCGGGCAGCAACCCGATTCAGAAACTCGCCATTGGTGGCAAGTGCGGAGACGCCCGCGATGGCGCATGGGGTCCAGTCGAGCCGGTGTGGCGACGCCGCTTGGGATTGCCGGGCGGCGTGGCCGGGTTTCAACAGTCAGGGGCGGGTGGCTCGAGGAGGCGAAGGCGGCTGCCGGGGGAGGAACGCGGCAAGGCGGTCAGCCGGAAGGAAACGCGGGCGCGTGACCTAGGAGGTGGTCGATCCTGTCGCCATTGGGGATGTTCCGGCTGGTGGTGTTGACGGGGCGACGGGCGGGGGGTTCTTGGGAGAGGTGGGCGTGGCACCTACGGCGGGGTGGGGTCCGGGCGGGCGTGAACCGGGCGGCGGGTGGAGGAGGGGTTCACGGGTGGGTGGGTAGGTGGGGTTGGGGATCGAGGCGAGGCAGGTGTGGGACACACGATTGTTTTTTTTGTTCGGTGGAGTTCTAAACACCACCATGCTCCTACATAGGGCGCCAGGATCCAAATAACTATTCTAATCTCGGGATTAGAATAGTGTTATATATATATATATATATATATATATATATATATATATATATATATATATATATATATATATATATATACATAAACACTATTCTCGATCACGGGATCGTAATATTATTCGATCACAACATGAACTTCCCGAGTTACACGCCTGAACTTCCTCTCAGAGGAACCCGACCTTCGGGCTATCTTCGCAACCGTGTATCTCCCCGTGGATTTTTCAGGTTAGTCGTGTTCTATATGATGTAAGTCTAATCTGCAAACGGTTTGTAGCAACTAAATGCCCATTTTAAATAGAAATTTCGCTCATAGGCGGATTTTGCTCTTGAGTCGTGATGAACTCACGTTTTTTATAATTTTACTGCCTGAGTTGTTCGACCTGAACTTCCCTCTGAACTAGGTTGAACTTCTGCCAACATTGCCCAAACGGGGCTTGCGATATACCGTTGGAAAGCTATGGACACCAGTATCATTGCCCAACTTAATTTTTTGTCAAAATGTAAGCGTTTAAGAGCAGTTTTGAAAATCGTTTTTTCTTTACACAAAAAACGTGAATCGTATTTTCGATCGCATTTCTAAACCATTTATCAGAATGAGGCATATAATAAGGCGTTGGAAAGATGCTGCAAAACCCCTCCTTCCACATGTTGAAAGTTTTGTCTAATTCCCTATGGTTAAAGAGTAATTTGGAAAAACGTAAAATTTCACAAGCCGAACAGCCGAGTTCGTATTTTCAATGTCATTTCTAAACGGCTAATCCAATTGAGGCATAAGATATGGCGTTGGAAATCTTATGAAAATACGCTACTTTTTCATGTTGAAAGTTGTTTATAATTTTGAACTGTTTAAGAGTAATTTAGAAAACGGTACAAGTCCTGCCGAGTTCGTATTTTCGAGCTCATTTTTTAACCGTGCGCCCGAATGCAGCAAACTATACGGCATTGGAAATATTGAAGAAATGTGAAACTTTTTGGTATGTATTGTTTCTCCCAGTTCTTTACGGTTTTAAGTCAGTTTTGAAAATGGCGAAAAATGTATTTTCGCCATAATTTCTATAAACTTCATCGGAATGAGGCAAGTAATATACCGTTGAAAAGCTAAGGAAAATGCGAAACTTTTTCATGTTGATGGTTTTCTCTGATTCCTAGCCGTTTTCAAGTAATTTCGAAAATGGCGAGATCATTCGTTCTGCCTTTATCGCAAAACATATTCTTCCAAAATGCACCGCGTGAAGAACCCGGACTTCTGGGCACGTGTACTTGAACTTCACTCTGTTTCTCACATGCTTTTTTTGCTCGCAGCTCTCCATCCACTCACCGGAATTGAGCAAGTAATATACCGATCGAAAACTGATGTAAACACGCAACTTTCCCATGTTGATCATTTTTTCATACTCGCGATAGTTTTAAAAGTTTTTCATCTGAATTTCATTCAGTGTAGTAGTCGAACTTCCTGCTGTTTTCACGTTGACTTTTGTGACGTATTATCGTTTGTAATTTTCTCATCCATTCGTGAGTGTTACACAAATGATATTCCTTTTGTACAAACCTCTCTCACAATAGTTTTTTTTTTACTTTTTCCGACCGAGGACTTGAACTTACACAAATGATATTCCTGTCATTTTGAAGTAAATTAGAGAAATGACGAGGTCATGGTTTATGCCTTCATCGCAAACGGAAACGCACTGTGTGATGTAGTTGCACTTCTCGGGCATGTCTGTTTGAACATCACTCCGTTTTTGACATGTTGTTTTTTGCACTGCGTGAAGTAGTTGAACTTCTGGGGCATGTCTGTTTGAACTTCACTCAGTTTCACTTTGTTGCATTTTTCTTATACGAAACACACACCATGTAGTACGTGAACTTCTGGATGTTATCACTTTGAACTTTTCTCTGGTTTGAGCGAATTATTTTAAAACACAAAAAACAACATCTTTTTATTTATTTTGGACATCTAAACACACGATGAACCTCTCTGACAAGAATTTTTGAACTTTTCCTCGCCGAGCACTTGAACTTCTAGCAACCATTTTTTTCATTTATGAGTTGTTTTTAAAAGTGTAAAAAAGGCGTTGTGTTTTTTATTTTTTGAACAGGTAAATCCTAGGTTTTAATAAACTCTGAACTTCTCTGTTATTTCAATTTGAATTTCACCCTTTTACATTTTTGAGTAAAGAATTGAATTTGATTTTTATACGGAAAAAATCTAATATGGAAATACAAGGTGAACCTCTCTCGCAATAATTTCTGAATTTCCCCGAAGAGAGCACTTTAACTTCTTTCAACAAACCTTTTTAAGCTTTTCTTTTTCTATACTTTTTATTCTCACCTGAAATGCATTCCTTGCAGTAGTTGAGCTTCTTGTTGTTTTCACCTTGAAGTTCGGTCACGTATTTTTGTTCAACCTCTCTCACAAGAATTTTTGAACTTTTCTCGGGCTGAGCACTTGAACTTATAGCAACAAAACTTTAGGTAATGCATTTTCATTCTTTTTTTAATACGAAATGCACTCCGTGTAGTACGTGAACTTCTGGCAGTTATCAATCTGAACTTATGAGATCATGCATTCTGCCTTCATCAGAAAAGAAGAGTCTCCGAAAATGCACGTCGTGAAGAGGTTGAACTTCTGGAGCAGTTCTTTTTGAACTTCACTCTGTTTTTCATGTGTTTTCTTTTACCCATAACTCCCCAACCACTTACCGAATGATAACACGCAACTTTGCCGTGTTGATCATTTTTTCATACTCTTGAGTCAAAAGAATTTTTTCAATACATAAAAGTGTGTTTTAATTGGTATACATGAAACTTTTAAACCATACATGGAAATGTAGCATATAATATACCGTTGGAAAGCTTATGACTAGGAGCAACTTTTTCATCTAGACAATCATTACAAATTCGTTGTTGTTTGAGAGCAGTATTAAAAATGGCAAAAACAACATCGTTTTTTGCTTCTTCTGACCATGTAATTGAAGTCGGACGTCTCGCACTAGAGATCTTGAACTTCACTGGGAGGAGCACGTGAACTTCTTGCAACAAACCTTTTAGTGTTTTAGTTATATATTCGTTTTATTCTCATTTGAAATGCATTCCGTGTAGTAGTTAAACTTCCCGTTGTTTTCACTTTGAACTTCTACCACATTTTTTTGTTCGTAATTTCTCACCCCTTCATTAGAGTTGCATAAATGATATACCGTGCCGATTACCTCTCTCACAAGAAGTTTTTGAAGTTTCCCGTGCCAAGCAACTGAACTTCTAGCAACTAAATTTTTATACTTTAACTTTTTATTCCGCTTTCTCATATGAAAACACACACCATGCAAAGACGTGAACTTCAGCGCTTATGAATTTGAACTTCTCTCTATTTCGCTTTAGTAACGAAAAAGTATGAGCTTTTTATAGAGATCTAACCGCTCTAACTTCTTATTTGAATTTTGTGTGTTTTTTACAAATGTGAAAATTGGAGTTTTTTTAGAAACATCAAACTTCTTCGTTATTCCAATTGAACTTATTGGTTTTATTCTTTAGTAAGTGGAAAAAGCTGATTCGCTCAAATAAATATCAAACTGCTCTGCTTTTTTCAATTGAACTTCTTGGTTTTATTCATTAGTAATGAGAAAACCTGAGTTTTTTATACGCATTGAACTGCTCCGTTTTTAAAATTGAACTTCTTGGTTGTAATCTTTAGTATTGGTGGAAATCTGAGATTTTTATAAACATCAAAAAACTTCAATTTTTAATTAGGACTTCTTGGTGTTATTCATTAGTAACGGGGAAAGTCCTTGCTATGTAATAAACATCGAACCGCTCACTTATCTAAACTTCTAGATATTAAAAAAAGGGATTAAATCCATGTCTACAAACATTTTGAACTTCTCAGTTTAGGAATAAACATTTTTGAACTTCTATGTCTTTAAATATGCCCATAATGACGTTGGTTTTTTGTTGTTTAAACTTGTGAATCCTAGTTTTTAATATAATTTGAACTTCTATGTTATTTTAATTTGAACTTCAAATTTTTAATTTTTTGAGTAACGAATTGTTTCTTATTTTTAATAAATATCGAATTTGACTATTTTTTCAATTTTGAACTTCATGGTTGATAGTTTAATAGACATCAAGCCACACTTTGTTAGTTTAGTTTGAACTTCTACTCTATTTTTAAACAAAACATTTCTATTTAAACATTTTTTAGTTGTTCCTTTTAAAAAAGTTAACTTCTTCGTTTTATTCTTTCGTAACGAGATTTTCTTTAGTTTTTTATAAACTTCGAACTTCTCTATTGTTTTAATTTGAACTTCTAAGTTTTATTATTTGGAAAAAGTATTTTTAAATAAGCATCAAACATCTTTTAAAACTTGAACTTCATATTTTTATTAATTTTAACTTGAACTTCACGATTTTATTTCTTTGGTAACAAGGAAATCTATGTTTTTAATAAATGTCGGACTACTCTATTTTTGTATTTTGTACTTCTTGGATTATTTCTTGTAGTAACGGAAAAATTCTAGTTTTCTAATAAATGTTGAACCGGTTTGTAATTTAAATTTGAACTTCTAGAGTTTTTTATTTACCAACAGTGAAAATCCTTTTTTATAAATTATTATTTGCTATATTTTTTGTTTGAACTTCACACTTTTTGTTAATTAGTAACGAAAAAACCTGAGATGCTTTAAACGTCAAACTACTCCATTAATTTAATTTGAACTTCTCACGTTTTTATTTTCAACTTCTGTGTACTTGTTTTATAAAGGTGGAAAATAAAACCGATTTTTTTGTCCCGATAAGGAATTTCACGAGTTTATTTTTAAGTTGAACACTTACGATTTTATTTCTTTTTCATGCATATCTAGATCTTTCATATAAGTTTGTGTGTGAAATTCCTTAGTTTTTTTTTTGTTTTCAAGAGAGAGGTTCTATATTTTTATATCAAGACAAAAGAGGTGGGAGGCGAGTACTAGAAAATTTTGGATTTATTTTTAAAAAAAATTAGCATCCATATTTGAACAATTTGAACTTCTCATTATTTTTCCTATGAAAGTCATTGGGTTTATCTCTTTTTGTTTCTTTTTTGTTTTGTTTTTGTGAACACAATTTGTTTTTTGAGACACAGGCCACACTCACCACAAAAGTTCAACATCCACGGATCTTGGTCAACCACATTTTTTTTGTGCTCCCTTAAGTGCACACAACAATCATCAGCTACCATATACATAAACTTCAATGGTTGACAAACATGAACTTGTTACTTATTTGTCGGTGTAAATATCAACGACAAAAGTGTGAGCTTTTTCTTTCTTCTTTTTCCTTTTTTTGATCCTCCTGAACTTACATTGTTTATAGATATTTTTCACTCTGTTTCTCAATGCACTGCTACAAACAGTTGGAGCTTCAAAATAATACAGTATAAACTAAAATACTTGAATTTCTCGGACACAACATTTTGACCTTCACAAAAACAAATAAAAAATCAGAAAAATTACACAGTTGTACAAGCACAACAATAGAGCAATTTTCTCATTCACTAAATTTCATAACAAGCCATCACCTTTCCCAACACCGATCTCCATGGCAGTAACACCGTTGAATTCGGACAACTTGAAGCTCTTGTGCAACACAAAGTCAGGTTAGCAGCATGGTTGCCTTCCAAACCTGTAAACCAACAACAGCAAACAATGGATCACAAATGAAAGAATGACGATACACAGTAGGAAATCCAACACTGAATGCTCTCCTTTAAGAAGCCCGACGCTCTAGAGCGAAGAGGTGACGTCATGCTGCACGGTGAGCACATGATCCTCGTCCCTTCTCCCTACAAACCAAGGAACGTCAATCAAATTCACAACACACCAGCAACGGAAAGACAGCCATAGAACAAATGCCTTATTGTGTATGTTCATTCTCCGATCGAGAACGAGATCGCCGACGTCATCCACGGCGACAGCATCCGACGAGCCACCTTCTCAATAAAACCAAGAATCAAGTCCTGAAAGCAAACAATCCGTCGTCTACAGTAAGAGTAATACAAAATGAAGCCTGTACCAGTATTCACATACTATTTTCTCTGCATCAATTCTATACCTGTATGGGAAGATGAATACTATAATAGTAACATGTGTATGTACGTGTATGGTAAGATGAGTACCACAGAAGTAACATCCAGAATTTCTATATAATGCACGCAGGTTCACATTCACAATAATATCTTTTTTGTAGTCTGCTTTTCTGTTGATGCAATACTTCATTTTTTTCACCTGGATTTGATTAATGCCAAGATGGTGGGTGTCGTTTCTCAATATAGTTTCTTCAGAAGTTCAGATCTTCCCAAACTGAAGAACAAAAGCATTCTGCACATCCAAAGGTGTTGCTGGGGATTGAGAAGCTTGTAGACGAAGGTAGAGGGTGCGGCAACATGGGAAGGTCGGACGGCGGGCACTGCAAAAATCAGCCAATTCCTCTAGCATGATCCAGCCAAGGACGGGAGCCGTGCGTTACCTGGCACGGAGAGGGAGTCGTGCTGGACGACGGAGGAGCCCATGGATCCGATCTCTATGGAGATCGCCACCTCTCCCGGCCAATTCGGATCCCGCCTCGTGTCTCTCTCCCCCGCACCTTCAGCTACCACGACTCCTCAGCGAGCCGCCTTACAAGATGGCCACGAATCAGCGCCTGAAGTCCTATGATTCCTTCCGATGCACGGAAAGCCCGACGTGCCTGGACCAATGTGATGCTAAAATTAGCATGGCTGTAAAGCAAAACAAACCAAATGGCTATTGCAAGAATTTCTTCTGTACCAGCTTAATAAGAACATTAAGAGGGTGAAATGACCATGTGTGTACGCAGGAATTGAAATGAATAGGAACACTATCAAATCATGAATAATCACAAAAGTGTGACACATAATTTTTGCCCTTTCTCTGATCATTTTAACAGAAGAAATTTCAACATCAAGATAAGCATTACCAGGTAGCCTCGGAAGGCAGCTTGGGCATTGACGGCTGCTTGTTCTTCCTTCAGCCGCTCCAGATCATTAGAAAGCACATCAGACCCTACAGTGCTCTACTTCTCCAAATCATGGTTCACTTCGTGCTGCACCGCCGCTTCGCCTTGCGAGCTGGAATTCTCACCCTTCCTCACCTCCGGCACGGCGTCATTGTTGCGCGGGGTGACAAGCACTGGCTCGGAGATCACCGGGGAGCTCTCCGAGAACGCCGGCTCCTTCCCAGCAGCAACATACCCTCTGTTGCCCCCGGCCTTCTACACATGGAAAACAACAAAAGCATCAGTTGCACTGAGCAGGTCTCTACTCTCCAGTTGCTATCACATAGCGGGCAATTCCGTGAAATCCTTGGAAAATTTCAAATTTCACCTCCAAGCATTAACATACCGATAAATCCTTGGCCTTGGCGGAGCCAGATCGGGACATCTTCTTCCCGAAGAGCACGGACTTGAGCCACTTCGCCGGGGACTTCCCCATCGGAGTCGCCTCCTAGCCCAGAGATCGGCACCCACGCGGCACGAACGGCGGAGCGGGGACACACGGCGAGCCTCTGCGCCCGTGTAGCCGGCGGGGGGCACGGCACCGGCGACAAGAAGGGAGCCGCTTGCCGACAGGGGGCACACGGGATGCGGAGTGGGGGCGGCCCCGCTCTCCGCTCGGTTGGGGGGGGGGGGGGGGGGGCGGCGCCGTGGGTAGGGCGGCTGGCGGGGGGAGGCGCGTGGGGCGGCGAGATCCAGGGAGGGTGGCCGCGCTCGGTGGAGGGGATCGAGGAAGGTCAGGGTGGGGATCGGGGCAGCGGGTGGGGTGGGGTGGGGTGGTTTTTTTTTTAATGGGTCCGGTGGGGGATATAGGTGGATGTGATCCAAATAGTTATTCTAATCCTAGGATTAGAATAGTGCTATATATATATATATATATATATATATATATATATAAACACTATTCTGATCACGGGATCAGAATAATATTCTGATCACAACATGAACTTCTCGAGTAACGCGTCTGACCTTCTCCGAGTACTAGGATGAACTTCAGCTAAAAGGTGTCCAAATGGGGCTTGCGATATACCGTTGGAAAGCTATGGACACCAGAATAATGACCCTATTTATATTTTTGGCAAAATGTAAGCGGTTTAAGCGCAGTTTTGAAAACCGCTTTTCTCTTCATACAAAAACGTGAATCGTATTTTCGATCGCATTTCTAAACCGCTTATCAAAATGAAGTAAATAATATGGCGTTGGAAAGCTGCTGCAAAATCGCTCCTTCGACATGTTGAATTTTTTCTCTATTTCCCCATGGATAAAGAGTAATTTGGAAAATTGTAAAATTTCGCAAACCGAACAGCCGGGTTCATATTTTCAATGTAATTCCTAAACGGCTAATCCAACTGAGGCAAATGATATGGCGTTGGAAAGCTTATGAAAATGACTACTTTCTCATGTTGAAAGTTTTTTCTAATATTGGACGGTTTAAAAGTGATTTATAAAACGGTACAAGTTGCACCGAGTTCGTATTTTTGAGCTAATATTTTAACCGTACGTCAGAATGTAGCAAATGATATGGCGTTGGAAAGCTTGAGGAAATGCGAAACGTTTTGGTATATATTGTTTCTCCCAATCCCTTATTGTTTTAAGTCTATTTTAAAAATAGCTAAAAACGTATTTTTGCCATAATTTCTATAAAGTTTATCGGAATGGGGAAAATAATATACCGTTGAAAAGCTAAGGAAAATGCGAAACTTTTTCATGTTGATGGTTTTCTATGATTCCTAGCAGTTTTGAAGTAATTTCGAAAATGGTGAGATCATTCATTCTGCCTTTATCGCGAAACAGATTCTTCGAAAATACACCGCGTGAAGAACCTGAACTTTTCGGCATGTCTACTTGAACTTCACTCTGTTTTTCACGTGCTTTTTTTGCCCGTAGATCTCCATCCACTCACCGGAACTCTCACCGGAATTGAGCAAGTAATGTACCGGTGGAAAGCTGATGTAAACACGCAACTTTACCGTGTTGATAATTTTTTCATACTCGCGATGATTTTAAAAGTTTTTCATCTCAAATTCATTCATTATAGTAGTCGAACTTCCTGCTGTTTTCACGTTGAACTTCTGTAACGTATTTTCGTTTGTAATTTTCTCATCCATTTCGTCAGTGTTACACAAATGATATTCTTTTTGTACAAACCTCTCTCACAATATTTTTTTTAACTTTCTCCGACCGAGGACTTGAACTTACACAAATGATATTCTGCTGCTTTTGAAGTAAATTGCGTAAACGATGAGATCATGATTTCGCCTTCATTGCGAATGGAACGCACCGCGTGAAGTAGTTGAACTTCACGGGCATGTCTTTCGAACCTCACTGCTTTTTGTCGTCTTTGTTTTTTGCACTGCGTGAAGTAGTTGAACTTCTCGGGCATGTTTGTTTGAACTTCACGCTGTTTCACTTTATTATATTTTTCTTGTTCGAAACACACAACATGCAGTACGTGAACTTCTGGATGTTATCACTTTGAACTTCTCTCTGGTTTGAGTGAATTATTTTAAAGCACAACAAACAAAATCATTTTATGTATTTTGGACATCTAAGCACATGGTGAACCTCTCTCACAATTTTTTTTGAACTTTTCCTCGCCGAGCACTTGAACTTCTAGCAACCATTTTTTTCATTTATGAGATTGTTGTCAAAAGTGCAAAAGATGGCGTTGTGCTTTTTATTTTTTGAAAAGGTAAATCCTAGGTTTTAATAAACTCTGAACTTCTATGTTATTTCAATTTGAACTTCACCTTTTTATATTTTGAGTAAAGAATTGTATTCGATTTTTATACGGAAAAAATCGAACATGGAAATACAAGATGAGCCTCTCTCGTAAGAATTTTTGAACTTCCCCGGACAAAGCAATTGAACTTCTTTCAACAAACCTTTTAAGCTTTTAATTTTCTATACTTTTATTCTCATTTGAAATGCATTCCTTGCAGTAGTTGAACTTCTCGTCGTTTTCACCTTGAACTTCTGTCACGTATTTTTGTTCAACCTCTCACAAGAATTTTTGAACTTTCTCGGGCCGAGCACTTGAACTTCTAGCAAAAAAACTGTTTAGCCTTTGCCTTTTTATTTTTTTTATACAAAATGCACACTGTGTAGTAGGTGAACTTCTCGCAGTTATCAACCTGAACTTCTCTCAGTTACGTGAGAATATCTAAGTTTTTTCAATTTTTTGAACCTCTTATCTGAAACGCGTCTTGTGTAGTATTTGAACTTCCATTGCTTTTCTCCTTAAACTTCATCACGTATTTTTAAGAAACGTGATAGAACCAATTTTGTTCAAATGTTTGAACCGCCTCTCTTAAAAAATGAACTTCTTGGCTTTTACTCTTTAGGCATGGGATAAATATGTTTTTGTATAAAGTTCAAATTGCTCTGCTAATTTAATTTGAACTTCTATGTTTTTGCTCTCCCGAGCACAAATTTGAGTTTTTTTTATAAACTTTGACCTTCTCTATTATTTAATTTAAACTTCTTAGTTTTATTCTTAGAAAATTTTGGTTCTTTTAATCCATTTTAATAAAAAATTTGGACTTGTTTTGTTTTTTAATTCGACCTTCTTTGATTTTGTAATAAAAAACTTCTCAATTTTTTGAATTTAAACCTCTAGATTTCATAGAAAACAAGAAAATTCCATTTAATTTTTTTTGAACTACTCTCTTTTTTTGGTTTGAACTCCTTGGTTAATTATCTAGTAACGGGGAAAATCCTAGGTTGTAATAAATACTGAACCACTCTGTTATATAAATTTGAACTTCTAGGTTTCTTAAGAAACGAAGAAAACCCATTTTATATATAAAAACCTGTACTGCTCTATTTATTTTAGTTGACCTTCTTAATTTTCTAATAAACAATGAACTTCTCTGTTATTTAAATTTGAACTTCTAAGTTTCTTGTATCGATGAAAACCTATTTTTTATAATCCTTTTGGACTGCTCTATTTTTTAGTTTGCCCTTTTTGGTTTTATAATAAACAGTGAACTTCTCTATTTTTTAACTTTGAACCTCTAGTTTTTTTTAAATGGGGACAATCCTTTCTCATATGTTTTTTACAAACGAGGAAGGTAGTGCTAGTGAGGGATGACGTCGATTGTCGGGGAGGGGGGTGAAGGGCAGCGCCGATGGTTGTAAAAGTAATCTTCTCTGTTTTTAAAATTGATAAATCCTTTTTCGTACACATTGAAGTTCTTCAATTTTTTTATTTGATGTTATTCTATTCTTTATGAACATGAAAAACTAATCTTTTTAAAATAAACGTAGGACGGCTCTACTTTTTTAAATTTAATCTTCTTGATTTGTTTTTTAGAAACAGAGAATATCCAAAAATATGTATATGTACATCAAACTGCTCTATTTTAAGTCTGATCAACTGAATACATTTTTAAGTCTGTCATAATTGAACATTAACATTTTTTTTGAGTATCAGTACAATTTTAGTAGTAGTCCCTGAAGACACGGTAACAACAATTATAATAAACTCACAAGTAAAGAACACTCGCATCCCCCATCCTGGTACATCTAACTCACTCAAAACCATAAGCAAATCACTCTACGTAACGCCTCACACTAGTACTTCTAGCTGACACAAACATGGCCTGCTTAGCTTGGTTAACAACCACTAGGCTGTGCCAAAATCAGCGAGTGCGCAGCTAGCTCCTGCCTCCGGCTACTTCACTGGAGCACTGCGTGAGGCGATCGAATGCATCAAGCGTGTACTGCAAACATATTACACATGGATCGAGTACAACTTTATTGACGGCGATGGCGAAGATGGACGGTGGAAGAAAGACGATTGGCATGACCTGTAGGAGTCGACCTGCTGGTGTGGTACAATGTGGACTTCGGCAACGCCATTCATATGGCCGGGAGGTAGCAACGACTGGTGGAGATGTGGCAGAAGGGTAGGTCGCAGGCTGGAGGTGCGATGTTGGGAGCTTGCTTGCTAGAGCAGCGGGAGAAAGATGTACATTGCAGGGCAGTCGTCCGCCTTTATGCATCAGGGAAAGGGGCCATAGCTGCGGGTGAGAAAGCAATGTTCAGAAACGTGCTGCTCATTCACTGAAATTGATGGAACTATTATAGTCTGATACTTCACAAATTTGAAATCTAAGCAGAGTTTTTGCTACAACTTACCTCGTGGAAAATCACTAGATCCGAGATTGCACGACTTCTTTCTTTATCATATCTGAACTTCAGATTAGTGCCTTCCCATTTTTTTTGCTCTGGCATGCTGTACAAGCTTCAGATAGTACATTAGAGAGCAGGAGCACAATACACAATACTGGAAGCGAGTAGCAGCAAGCTTTTCCATCAATTAGGAAATTGATGAAAACAACGAAGAACACTTACTTGATAACCAAGAAACACGGTGAAAAAATTCAGCAAGAAAAGTACAAGTCTAATCTCAGTTTTTCACATTCTACACAGTTTATTCTTTTTTGGCAACGTACGTATGAAATTAATTAACGAATCAAAACTCCGAAAAGGGACTCTCTTTTATGCAGATGTAGACCCAATCATTCATGATTTTTCTTTGACATACTAAGATGAACAACAGAGAAGCATCCATACTGTAGAAACAAACATCAGAGTTACCCGTCGCTTGAACGAGTAGAGCTGAGGCAGCCATGGCATTAGTAGCCGAGGAGCATCCATTTTTTCTATGGCCTAGTGTTGTCACTGCAAGCACACACATAACCAATGAAATTGATTTCAAGCTCCAAGTGCAGTAGCCTATGACAAAGCTAGCAAATAACAACAACTTCAACAAGCAAAAGGGCACAACATAGAGCAACCGTAGTAGTGCAGTAGGCAGATTTACATGGAAGAGCGGCAAAAGTTCACACGTTCAAGCAAGAGACGACGGGGAAGGTCGATCAGAGGTGCCGGAGCAGGTCACGTACTAGAGATGCCAAGGCAGAAGGCAGATCCCGCGGGTGTATGGGGGCATCTACGACGGATCATAGCTGGTGTCCCAAGCCATATTTGGTGGCAGCAGCAGGTGTGGCGGCAGCAAGTGCACTGCAGTTCAATCACACCGGTGATGACAGCAACCAGTGATGGCTATAGATGAGCGCTGCAGGACTTGGGGGGTGTTTCGCTGGACAAATCGAGGAAGCGGCCTCCGCTAACAGCAAAGGTGGGGCGACTAGGAAGGGAGCAGTGCACGCCACGACTTCCGAAGCGGATTTGGAGAAGAAGGGGCGCGACGCCGAGCAGTGGCCACTGGACACGGGGTGCAGGTGCCGGCGCGGGGAGCCTGGGAGGCCGGTGTAGGAGGCAGGTGGTCGCGACGCCGCATGGTGGCAGCCGGATCCCGGGCCTCCGACGTCCGGGACGCGAGAGCCTGGCGGCGACGCACCTAGTGGCGGGGAGGTGGTTGGGGGAGGGCGATGGACGTTGGGGAGGTCGATCGCCGACGGTAGGGAGCGGAGGCGGCGACATCCAGGGAGGGTGGCGGCGGCGACGAGATCCAGGGAGGGTGGCGGCGGCGTGATCCAGAGAGGAAGAGACTATGCACGGGGAAGGTGGGTTGTTTGTTTTTCTCTTGTCGCTGTCGGTTCGGGAGTTCGGCAGATCCGCATTGTGCCTATTCTATCCCACGATCATAATAGTGTCACTCTATATATATATATATATATATATATATATACACACACACACTAGTAGAATGCCCGTGCGTTGCCACGGGCTCTTGAATTATTTCACACATACAAACAATATAATACAAACACAATTATTTAATAATTGAAGTCCATTATTGCAATGTAATTGGATAACATAAAAGAAAAAATAACGACAAATCCATGTAACAAACTGAGTGATGTTCCAGCTGAACATCTATTATAAAACTATTAATATCTAGATGATGCGCTTAAGAAATTCTTTCACAATATCAGGAAAGTTTCCTCTAGCTTCATTCCCACGATGTTTTAGCAAGTATAATAAAAAATGCTTCCTCAATTCATATCCATCCTGCAGAAACAAGACATGTAGTTAGTATGACAATTTCACGCCGAAGGTCTTAAAACATGTAACGCACAATACTCACTGCGCAAATCGGCTTCACCAATTCTTTACCGTTCTACCAGAGCATAAAATGAAAAATAAAATAGCCAGACACATTCCTGCAAAAATTTAAATTAATAATATAAAAAATATAGTGATAACAAAAGTAAATATTATTGTTATGAATTCATTACCCGTCTACACTCGTTGGAACACAAGATGGAAATAAACGTTGCCATTTAGATATATCATAATTCCAACCAGGCATCTTTATTTCGGGTGCTTCTTTGAAATCCCTGGCAAAACTTTTTAATTTCAGTGAATGCCCGTAGTTTTTATCCTCTGACGATTGTGATGTTTGAATAGGATCCATAATATATAAACGACGTGCCTCTTTATCGATGACGTACAAGATGTATCAGACGATGGATGCATAGGGAAGATAAATCTACAAGTGGAGTTATTAGAAACAACAACCAACCATTATAACGATGGACACAATATTTTATTTACCTTATTGCAAGATGAGATGTCGTTCTCCATCCCAGTCCAGCTATCAAATAATGTTGCCAACGTCTGGATAGTTTCCTTCTCACAAAACTTCTGACCTCGTGTTGACTCTAGCATCATGGCTTAAGTAAAAGAAGAAATATTGTTTAAACATGTTGATACTAATGACACATAGAATGAAGAGATACGATAACTTACACAAAATCGTAGATCCATGTAGTGTATAGGAGGGTCTGTGAACAATACTCCCTCATCACATGCCAGCATACGCATGGCAGTGTTGAAGCAATCATTGTCCATAGACTGCTCCATCTTAAGTATGCACTGAAGTTTCTTAAGACTTAAGCTCATTGGATCGAGTGTATAGCTCCGGACCCATACCTTCCTGTAATTTGGTTGGTAAGAAGAACAATAATATACATCCGCACATTAAATATTGATACATGATACTTACTCCAAACACCCGGCATCATCGATCGACATGATGTACTTGCGGAGGTCGGCAAGTATTTGACGTTGGTCCGTGGGAATGATAGTGACTGGGGCAGTACGTTTTTCTTCGACTACGTCAGAATGATTATCTAGGATCTCGATATCAGAATTAGCTAAAGTTTCTTGACGTGAGGTTGATGGTATATGGGACATCCTTTTAGCTTATTAAGCTCGAATCAAGCAAAATGACTGCTAATTTTTGACGAAAATGTTTCATATCCTCCTACAAAAATGTTATACAAAAAATTATATAATATTTTCAGATAAAATAACGAGATAATGTATAAAAATGAAATACCTGGGTGAACTGGTCTGATAGTCCATGTGATGTCCAATATTCCATATAATTTAGCATAAACAATCCACATGATACGCTATAATATTATAAAATAATGCTTTAGAATATCACACAGATGAATCAAATAAACAAACCATTTTAACAATTGCTTACCCATCGGTTTGTATTGCCTCCTGAACTTGCTCTTCAACCGTCCATTTTGTAACATTGAGATCGGGCCACTTATCACTTCTGATAAACTCCGGACTCTGCTCTGCAAGTTTCAGCCATTTCTCGAGCCCCCGTAACTATCATATGGGAAATGTTAGGGATGAAGTCAAACAAAACAAATGTTGAGATGAGTAAAATTATGATATAGGTAAATGCCCGTGCGTAACTATGGGACAATAGACAATTTTTGTGTTTTCACATATATCATGCCTAACACATAATTTTACGATAATCATCTATATCAAATAATATAATTGCACTATGGGAGAATATTGTTTATTCTTTTTCATCACGACTGTCTTAATGACACACATACGTACAACACTCGAAACAATAGTAGAGCACGTCTATTTATGCATATGCATTAGCAGCAACGTTATTAGGCAAATGCTCTCTGTTTAGCATTGTCGGCGTTCTGGGAACGGGGGTCCCCAGACTTGCCTGCCTGCAGCCTGCGGCGTGGCTCAAAGGAGGCCCAGGACAGCCCAACTTCATCAACGCAAGCTCAAGACCCTCGCGAGGGGCCAAGCCTCATGAGGCGGAGACGACCAGAGCTTCCTCGAGCACGGCCTCGTCGGGTTGGCTCATGAGGAGGCGGAGAGTTCAAGGTGGTACCTCGCGAGGTGCCCATGACGCAAGCCATGACGACCAAGGGCGCGATCGGCGCCCGGCCAGCGGCGTCCTCCTTTCCTCTTTGGTGCAAAGGGAGCAAGCGCAGGCGAGAGCATCAAGCAAAGGCATCCGTTTTGGTGCAATAAGACCAAGACCAGCCCCAACGGCTGGAAGGGAGTCATCATGGAGCCCAAGCAGACGTCATCACCAGAGCCTTTGGCAGGCGAGGACCAACTTAAGTCAGGATAAGTGTACCCATTGTTCCCCTTCAAAATGGCCAATTATTGGCGCCCTTCCCGCTCAATATTTGGGAAGAGGCCCAGGGCCTTCGCCTATAAATAGGGGTAGCCACACTCAGAGTAGGGGGATCGAGACGATCGGCATCCAAAGAAAGACAGAGACCCGATCCTCAAGCTAGAGCGACAAATCACCACCTACCAGTTCATCGCACCCACCAAGAACAGACCCTCGCGAGGCTGTTCTTCCTTGTATTGTTCCTCATCAGCCCAAGAGGCAATCCACCACACCACAAACTAGAGTAGGGTATTACACCACAACGGTGGCCCGAACTAGTATAAATCTTGTGTCTCTTGTGATGTTCTATTCAGTAGTTTAGGTCCCTGCGATTCGGCGAGGTACGAGACGGTGGAGGGTTGGATCTCCGCGCGCACCCCAGTGTTTGAACCTCAAGGGTCTGCCGGAACCCAAAATCCGACATTTGGCGCGCCCGGTAGAGTGCGCCGGAATCTGCCTTCGTCGCCTCGTTCTTCCCGACCACCTCAACCATGTTCGACGCCTGCCGCGCTCAAGCTGAGCGCCGAGCCGCCTCGCCTCCCATGTCGCCCAGACGGCTCCGTCGGCGGCGCCTCGTCGTTCCCCATCACCGCCGTCAACGCCGCCACCGGCCCGTCCGGGAACAAGCAAGAAGCGTCGTCCCAAAGACTCCGTCCATGAGGCGGGACGGCCGCACCGCCAAGCCTTCGCTCACCCCCGCTGGTTCTTCGTCACGCGCGCCCCGCGCGGCCATGGAGGCCCGGGCTGCACTCATCGCGGCAAACGAGCTCCTGCGCTACCGCCCCGTCGATGACGTCTACGAAGAATGGCTCGACCGAGTCGCCGAGCTCGTCCGCGCCGCAGAGGCGACCTCGCGCCGTCTGTCGCCTCGCTGCACCGCACCGCCGCTGGGCGATGAAGCTCCCGGTGCCTCGGCCGCCTCCTCCTCAAGACGGGCGCCACAGCCCCAAGGCACGCTGCCCTGGCGGAACCCGTTCCGCCAAAGCGCCGGCAGCTGCAAGAGCAGAGCTGCCAAGAAGTTCTCGCCCAAGAAGAAGCTGCCCGAGCGCTCCCGCCCAAAGACGTCAAGACCTGCTACGCCCCCCCGGCGCGCAGGGAGGCCCACAAGACCAAGCTCTTCGCCGTCCGAGGCCCCTCAGCCACGCGGGCTGCCGCGCTTTCACCTCCGAAGCCGCAAGACCGTGTAGCCCGCCAAGTTCAAGCCAGACCGCCTCCCCGCCACGACGGCACAATGACCCCACGGAGTTCCTCCAAATTTCACGAGCTGGGCATCGAGGCTGCCAACGGGATGAAAAGGTCATGGCGAATTGGTTTCCCATGGGGCTCAAGGACGGGGCCACTTTGGCTCTGAATCGGCCCCTGTGCACGATCTCTTCCTGGGCCGAGATGCGTACCCGCTTCATCGCCAACTTCCAAGGTACTCGCGACCGGCCACCCACCGTGAGCGACATGCGTCGAATCAAGCAGTAGCCAGGGGAAACCCTGCAAAAGTACATCCAGCGCTTCAACAACGCGCGCCTCAACATCCCCAGGGTAACCGAGGAGGCCATCATCTCTGCCTTCTCCGACGGAGTGCGCGACGTCAAGATGAAGGAGGAGCTGGCGATGCATGAAGATCTGCACCTCCTCGAGCTGTTCAACTTGGCGACCAAGTGCGCCAGGGCTGAGGAGGGGCGCCTCTCCCTCCTCGAGCTGGCTGCCGCGGATCCCGAAGAAAAGAAGTCCAAGGCCAAGGACGTGAAGCGCAAGGGGCTCCTGCATCGGCCGAATCCGCAGACACCAAGCGAGGCAGAGATCAGCCCGAGTCCTCCAAGGGCAGCCAGATGCTGCGTGTACCACGACCTCCACACTCACAACACCAATGAATGTCAAGAGCTCCGGGCCGTATGCGAAGGAAGGGTCGGCAGACGCCCCGAGCGCAGCGACCGGGGCTACGGCCGAGGAGGAGGAAGGAATGCAGGACGCTGGAAAGACCACGGCCCGCGCCAAGGGTGGCGCGACCAACCTCGAGAGGACCGGCAAGAAGACCCACCTCGCGAGGGAGGCCGAGGGATCGACCTCGAGGATCGCCCGTGAGGGGAACGCAGCCTCCCTCATTGCCGCCGCCGCCAAGGAGAATTGAAGACCGTCATCGGGGCGAGGGCTGGGGCTTCCAGAAGCGCGTGCGATCGCTGCATCTGGGCGGAGCTCAAGCCCCAGCCTCTCAGCGCATCTTCAAGCAGTTCGCTGAAGTGAATGCAGTCCTCCCAAGCTCGAGGCCACGCGCCCTCTCGGTGGTCGGCGTGCGCCATCATGCTCGGCTCAGCGGATCAGCTCAAGCGCGCAGCCACGGCGGAGTTCTCCCGATGCTTTGTTCCCGATCATCGGCAATGTGCTAGTCACCAAGACCCTCATCGACGGTGGAGCAGGGCTCAACGTCCCGTCTGCGTGGAGACATTCAACAATCTTCAAGTGCCTTACGGTCAGCTTGACCAACCAAGCCTTTCTTCGAGTCACCGACGGCTCCACGGTCCCGATCGGGCAGGTCCGCCTACCTGTCACCTTCGGGCTCGCGACAACTACCACACCGAGCTCATCGACTTCGACGTCGCCCACATTCGCTGCCAGACAACGCCATCCTCGGGTACCCAGCGTTGGCCAAATTCATGGTCAGAACCCACCATGGCTACAACATCCTCAAGATGCCAGAAGCGGCGGAGTCATCACGGTGCCTGTGAAGAGAGAGACGCATGTACTCCCGGAGCAAGCTTTTCAGCCGCATCGCTAGAAGACCTGCACCACAAGCAGCAGGAGGCCTCTCGAGGCCGCACCCAAGAAGAAGAAGACATCGACCGGCCCGGCTCCTCAAGAGGCAGGCCCCTCAGGGCCCGCGCCGAGCCAAGGGGAGCCTCCTTCCATCGCATAGGGAAGCACGCCCAGCACCCTCCTCAGGCAGGGCTCGGGGGCTCTCCCCTGGAGGGCCGCCGACCTCGCCAAGGTCTCGATGGAGGCGCTTGGGCACCACATGGAGGCGTGCTTCGAAGCACGTTTCCCGCAAGCAGGAGCAAGGCAAGGAGGGCCGAACCCTCAGGAGTTTGTCAGCAAGGCCATTCAGGAGCTACAGGAGTCAAGGGTCATGAGGGGCAGCCACCGCCTACCCACTGTGGCCCCCCATCCAGGCGAGGATGGTGGGCTGCGCGTCTGCATCGACATACCAGGGCTCAACCGAGCCGCATCTCAAGAGCGCCTCTGGCCTTCGCGAGTGGGACATTGCGAAGGTCCGCTCCATAGCTACGTACGCATGCCTTACGGCCTGCCAAACGCGGCTGCTGAGCACCAGCGTCTCATGAGGGCCATCCTGGAGGCTCAAGAGGTCAGGCACGCCGCAGCCCTGGCGGAGATGGAGATGGCCCCTAAGGAGCCGCGGCGCCTCGAGCCTCCCGAGGCCCCGGCCCGGGGCTCGTGGAGGAGCGGCTCCTGCAGCCCATCGAGTCTGCTACATCAACACCCCTTCGCCCCAAAGATCACTAGGGTGACATCTTTAAGTTTCGCTTTCAGCCGGGAGCGCCTTGGCTGCATTATTCCCAGGCCGCGTGGGTCCGCCCCTGCGGCATGTATCCTTTTATTTCATGTCATTAGCTTATCTCGTTGGGGGCACCTCGGGCTGCATCATCCCCAAGCCGCCGGGCCAGTCCGGTGACATGTATCCTTCTTGCGTTTTCCTTAGGATTATGCTCTCGTTCCACCATGCTTGTTATTTGGTACCTTTTCCTGGGTGGCGGAATCTTGCGCGTTAAAGGGGGGGTGCCTGGGCATCGCGACTCAAGGCTCCTACCGGCTCTCCGGCCCTCACCCTCTGGTCTTGTCCATGGCATCGCGACCGGCTTACAAAGAATCTACCGAGACCAGCCCGAGAGCCGGGACCCGAGGACGAGAGTTTCGGCCATCTAACCCAGCTTGCACGTTAAAGGGGGTGCACGAGCATCGCGACTTCAGGGCTCCTACCGGCTCTCCGGCCCTCACCCTCTGGTCTTGTCCATGGCATCGCGACTGGCTTGCCAGCCGACGCACGAGACCAGCCCGAGAGCCGGACCCGAGGACGAGAGTTGCGTCATCTAATCCATCTTATGCGTTAAAGGGGGTGCACGAGCATCGCGACTCGGGGCTCCTACCGCTCTCCGACCCTCACCCTCTGGTCTTGTCCATGGCATCGCGACACGGCTTGCTGCCGACGGGCCGAGACCAGCCCGAGAGCCAGGACCCGAAGACGTAGAGCACCGGCATTTGGCCAAATTTGCAGGAACACACTCGAAGATAAGGCCCAGATCCAGGCGCAACCCGCCTTGAGGTAGGGCCTCGTGAGTCCCGCTCTGGCTCACGGGTGCCCAGATACACCTCGTCCAGCCCTACCGTGCCAGCCACGTGTCAGGGTGGGTCAGATACGCCTGGGGCTCCTCCCGAGGGGAGCCCCTCCCACGTTCGATGGAAGCACCATGCTTCGCTACCGGCCGACGACACTGCCGAGGAGCGGCTATGCCCAGACGCATGCGGAAGCGCTTATGCTCATACCGGTGATAAACAACCGAGGGTGGCCTCTGGGTCGCATCAACCTTAGGGAGCCCAGAGCTCAGTGTCCGGCCTCGTTGCAACGCCTCCCCTCGGGAGCGCCCAGGCGAGGGCTGGCACGGGGCTGCGCCTGGTCACGCCAGACGCCGCGCCACCCAGCCCAGGCCCCTCGGGCCTGGTTCGTCGACGTCACTCCCCGAGCGGAGCCAAGGTACGAATGTTGTTTGAGCGTCAAGGGGACTCCACGAGCATCGCGACTCAGAGCCTAATCGGTCACGTAGCCCTCACCCCTTAGTTCCGAAGGCTAACGGCGGTTGAGGTATGCGTGAGGCCGGGCTCGCAGACGAGAACGGCGGATCCGCCCGCGTCTCACCTCCCTACTTGCCGCTCAGGCGCCAAGGGGACTCCTAAGCATCGCGACTCAGAGCCTAACTTGTCACGTAGCCCCTCACTCCTTGGTCCCGCCCTGGTTTCCGGTCGGGGCTAACGGCGGCCGAGGTATCTGTGAGCGGGCTCTGCCACAGAGAACAAAAAGCAAGTAGGAAGCACAAATTTCAAGGAATTCAAAAGCAAATATTACAGTCCACACTGTTATCGCAATACCAAACGCAAGTTTAAACGCCTCCTCGAAGCATGATAGATGTGCAGGAATTAAAAGCAAGGCAGGAGCCACAACGGAGTCACTTGTCGGCGGTGGAGCAGCGCGGAGTGGGCTCGCCTCGTGAAGCAGCAGGGCCGGGCAAGGCCTCGCCCGGCTTGGTGTCAAGGCCGGAACTTCCCCAACAGAGCCTCCGCGACCCTTCGCAGCCTCGGCAATGAAGCTGCATGCTCGCCACTTGTCGGCTCCAAAGAAGGCTGTCCATGTCGACGCTGGGATCGCGAAGATAGATGTGGGTGAGGATCTGCGTCAGTGCCGCGGAAGACAAGACACGCGCCTCGGCCTCAGCCGTGGGGCCAAGACCAAGGGAGACATCTTCAAGAGCATGAACCAGGAAGGGATGCAGCTTGGCGGGGCCGTCCTCTGCGCCGGCCAGTGGGCTCTCCAGGCTGCTATCGTAAAGCTCCCTCAGCAAGGTGCGAGCCTTCACCTCCATATCCATGAAGGCCACGCGATCTTCGGCAAGAACTCGCGCCTTGTCGTCCAACTCGACCTTCCTCGCCTCCAGTTCCTGCTCCAGCGCGCCTAGGCGGTCACGGCGCTTCTTCAGCTTGGCCTCCGGTCCTTGATACCGCCTCATGAGCCTTCACACTTTCCTCCTGCTCTGGCGGAGGCGGGCCTCCTCGGCAAGCTGGTTCTGCAGGATCTTCACCGCCCTCCGGCGTCTCACGGCGACCTTGATGGCTGCCTCCCTGTGGCAGCATCGTGGGCAACCTTCGCCTCACGAACAACCTGCTTCTCCTCGTTGCAAGCCGTCGAGGCCTGGACCAGCGCCGCCCGAATTGAAGCATCGGAGCGAATCCAGCCAGAGGCTAGCTCCAAGCGCCCGGCCACCAAGCGAGGGTCAGCGCCCAGAAGATCCTGCCGCAGCCGGTCCAATTCAGCGGCAGCATGATCCAGGACCATGGGAGGAGTCGGAGAGACAACAGTCGGTGGGGTAGGAGGAGATGGCGGCGAGAACCATCATACCGAGGCGGAACCAGCGCGCCACGGCAACAAAGGAGGCAAGCACTAAGCAAGGCCACCTCGGGAGTCGCCCGGGTCAAGGGGCTGAGCTCGCACCAGCGGGCTCAGCCAGGCCTCGCGAGGACGCCCGGGCAGGAGAGGCCTGGGCGTCGGGATCATCTTCCTTTTCGGGCAGAGGCACCGCCACGGATGGGGCCTCAGGAGCCCCTTCGGCTTGCCGCGCGGGCGCCACTGGTCAAGAACGTGGACATCAGATCTCGTCGACAGAGCAATAATCAAGACGGGAAGCAAGCACTTACAGGTCATCGCTGGTGAACTCGAGCAGCCTCCGGCCATACTTGAAGCCCGAGAGCCGGCTGCAGGGATCAGCTTCAAGGGGACCAGGAGCAGGAGGCGCGTCTGCGGATCGCCCCGGGGCCGGGGCGGATCCGCGGGTGACCAGCCCCGTCCGGTCCTTCTTGGGATCGGGCGGGCCGCCTCCCGCTCATCCTCATCCTCGTCGTCGCCACTCTCGGGGAGGCGGAGAACGCTGGGCTGCGCCCGCAGGAAGGAGCCCTTGACTCCGCCTCCCAAATCAACCCCTCTCCGCCTCTCCTTCCTCCACCTCTTGGCTGAGTCGGAAGAGGACACGTCCACCAGTCCTCCGGAGCCTCCACGGGCACGGGCCCGCCCCATTGAAGATGTGCATGGGCCCCACTACCTGCTCCCAATCCTCACGAAGGAACAAGGCGCTGGGCGCCTCGATCTCGCCACATCGCCCCCACCCACGGACTGGAGGACCGTCGCCAGATCCTCGCTGGCCAGGACCACGGGGCTCGAGCGAGGCCTCCACCTCGGAAGCGAGTATTGGCGAAGCGGAGCCAGTTGGTGCTCCAGGAACTCCCTCAAGAATGACAAGATCGGTCAGCTTCGCTGCTGGCCGGTCGGCTTCAGATCTGCATCCATCTTCTCCAAAGACTACCGGCTGGGGATCCCAAGCTCCGCTCGGGACCAGTCGTCGGAACTCTCGGCGGGCTCCGTGGGCAGGATCAGCCGAGGGTGGATGCGCCAACATCCACCAAAACCCACTTGCTCCTGAAGCCCTCAATCCGCTTCCCAGGGTTTGAAATGGCGATGGCTCCGCCGTATGCAACCTAAGCTCACAGACGCTGAGGCGGAACCACGGGAGGTTTGGAGGAAGAAGTAGTGGCGCAAAGAAGGCCACCGAGGGTTTCACCCCAACATGGGCCTCACAATAGTAGGCGAAGATTGCCAGAAGAAGGACGGAGCTGGGATGGAGGTGCAGAGCTTGGATGTTGTAGTGACGGAGGACGGAGAAGAAGAACTCAGAGAAGGTAGGCACTAGACCAGCAATGATGGCGCTCACGAAGAACGGGTAGAAGGTACTCCCTCGACCCTCAGGGGCGGAGGAGCCAGCCTTGAACACCGCCGTTCCATTGACGCCCTGCGCCTCCGTCAACCGGCGCATCAGGGCGAGGCTCGCCCCTGACACATTTGGCGTGTCCAAGGCAGAGTACCAAGCTCCGGCCGGGCTTGGCGAGGAGCCATGATCGGCTAGGGGCACGAAGGCGGAGTGGATCTCAAGGTCTTGGAAGCAGAGAGGAGAGGCGCAAGAAAGGGGATCTGAGCAGAATCGGAGAAAGTAGAGGAGGCAAGGAAGATGCCGCTCTATTATCAACCCACGCTGTTGCAGAGGCGCACGCGTCCAATCAACCGCCACGCGGCGCCCAAGGCCGCAGGCTGTTAGGGCCCACGACGCTTCGCACTTGCCCTTTCGCCTCTCTGCTCGGCCAAGTTCGGGCACGCCATGGGCCCGGGGGCTACTATTGGCGTTCTGGGAACGGGGGTCCCCAGACTTGCCTGCCTGCGGCCTGCGGCATGGCTCAAAGGAGGCCCAGGACAGCCCAACTTCATCAACGCAAGCTCAAGACCCTCGCGAGGGGCCAAGCCTCAAGGGCGGACGACCAGAGCTTCATCGTGCACGGCCTCGTCGAGTTGGCTCATGAGGAGGCGGAGAGTTCAAGGCGTGGTACCTCGTGAGGTGCCCATGACGCAAGCCATGATTTACCAAGGGCGCCGGGCCGGGCGCCAGCCACAAGTAGGCCCTCCTTTCCTCTTTGGTGCAAAGGGAGCAAGCGCAGCGTAGAGCATCAAGCAAAGGCATCCGCTTCGGTGCAACAAGACCAAGACCAGCCCCAACGGCCGGAAGGAGTCATCATGGAGCCCAAGCGGCGTCATCACCAGAGCCTTTGGCAGGCGAGGACCAACTTTAGTCAGGATAAGTGTACCCGCTGTTCCCCTTCAAAATGGCCAATTATTGGCGCCCTTCCCGCTCAATATTTGGGAAGAGGCCCAGGGCCTTCGCCTATAAATAGGGGTAGCCACACTCAGAGTAGGGGGATCGAGACGATCGGCATCCAGAGAAAGACAGAGACCCGATCCTTAAGCTAGAGCGACAAATCACCACCTAGCAGTTCATCGCACCCACCAAGAACAGACCCTCGCGAGGCTGTTCTTCCCTGTATTGTTCCTCATCAGCCCAAGAGGCAATCCACCACACCACAAACTAGAGTAGGGTATTACACCACAACGGTGGCCCGAACTAGTATAAATCTTGTGTCTCTTGTGATGTTCTATTCAGTAGTTTAGGTCCCTGCGATTCGGCGAGGTACGAGACGGTGGAGGGTTGGATCTCCGCGCGCACCCCAGTGTTCGAACCTCAAGGGTCTGCCGGAACCCGAAATCCGACAAGCATGGACTTGGAGCTCTCTATATAATGAGCTCTATATATAAGAGAATCCTAGTATTACATGGCACCTATAAAAGGATACACATTTTGATTCACATTTTATTATTTGATGCCAGCACAGCAAATCGTCTTGGCTGGGTGCAACTATAAGTCGACCACCCTCAGACAAACCAGCCATCTTAGTGGAATCCTTGCTGTCCCGCTAAGGCACCATAACACACGATGCTCGATATCAGCCTAACACAAGTTCTCATGGACCAGAAATCCATGAAACGATGCTTCCTCCCTGGACCAAAAATAACCATTCCTAGATTAATGCAGCCTTGTACAAATTTTAAGTTTAGAACTCTTTCAGATCCGCAGTAAACTCATAAAGTTAAATGAACCAATTGCAAAACATAATATGTAATTTGAATTGAACTGTTAAATAACCAGTATATCTGCGTGAAAGTACAAGTAATATAACTTTTGCCAAATATTACACACTTAAGCGAACAGACATGTGCATTTTCACAATCTAAATAGTCGAAAGGACATTTAAACTTATTCGCAAGTACGCATTACACACATTTTATTATTTATTAAAAGTACATATGCAAAATATAATTTCAAAGTTGCACAAACTGATCTGATGTACAAAATCTGAATCTTTCAGTTGTGACATATCAGAATAATAGGTATATAATAAGGACGCACAAAATAAATAAATAAGAACGGGTATGATAACTTGCCTAAATTCAAAAAGTTCATTGCATGTCCAAGGTATTTAGCAGGCCAATCATTAGATCTGGATCACAGATTACACACAAAAAACTACGCTGCTATCAGCATGCGCATTTTGCAATAAAAACAACGATAGTAGAAAAACCATAACAACGATGATGGTGCCAATACGACGGCTGATTATTAAACTGCACTGCATAGCTCAAGTTGATCGAGTAGACAACCAGCTATCAAAATAACGGATAAAAAGATAGTGGTAAAAAAAATGAATTACAACATGTCTTGACAATCACAAGAGTAATCAACCTGTCATTACAAAACCTGCCTTGCTATTAAAACCGGTCTTCAGCCTGTAAGGACTTCCTTGTAGACGATGTTCTTCATCGAGGTCAGTAAGGACATGGTCGTTGTTTTGCGCTTCTTTGGATTGTCCTTTTGCTTGTTGGTCTTCTCCTTCGGCTTCTCCATCTAAATGAGTATCTTTATGTTTCTCTTCGCGGTGGCTCGAGAAAAACCAACATAGAGCTGACCATGTGAGAACACGGGATTGGGTAGGTAGACACCAACAATCGGGATGGTCTACCCTTGAGCCTTGTTAATGGTCATAGCAAAGCTAAGCCTTATAGGAAATTGCTTCCTCTTAAACTTGAACCGAAACATGTCATTTTCAGATGGGCAGAGAGGTATTCGAGGAAGCAAGACCCTACTGCCAGCGTGTTGTCCAATCACGATTTTTGCATCAATGGTGTTCTTCTCAAAACCTCTAACAACAAGCCTAGTGCCATTACACAGTCCATTAGCTGGATCAATGTTCCTTAGAAGTATGAAAGGACAGTTCAGCTTTAGTTTGAGAGCATGCGGAGGAAGACCATTAGGAGTCAATCCATTCAGAAATTCCTGAGCATAGTAGCCATATGGGTCATCCTCCGCACTATAAAAGCTATGGTAGATTACTTCATCTCCATGAAAACGCTCTATGCGGATGTTTATCTTGTCTACATTGTCATTGGTTGTGGAAAGGATTGCTCGAGATGTCATGTATTTTGAATCAGCCATGTTGTCGTCTAGACTCGGAAATACGTGGTCAATAAGCTTCTCCAGGTCGTCAACCTCGCCAGTAGACGACAGACAAATATCTTCAGGGAGTACTATGTTGCCTTGATCGTCGACATCCTCAGTGCCATTGCCGACCCTTAGCAAGTAATAGGCAAACCACGTGTCATTATGAGCCCTCATGTTGGTGATGAGCTGAAGCTGCCGCATACCCTTCCATAGATGAGAACTTCGCAGGGTTGCATCAATTATCTGGTCCCGCGACCCCCTTCTGACGACCAGAAGAACCTGCCTAAAGTCCCCACCAAAAACAACAGTCTTTCCTCCAAAGGATCGGTCGCGTATTCCCATGATGTCGCACATGCTATTGTCCAATGCCTCAACCGCTTGTAAACCGTCATCTTGGCCTCGTCCCATATTATCAATGAGGCCATCCGTAGCAGCTTGGCGGTCCCACTCTGCTTGGTGAAGCTGCACGAGGCTCCATCATCGCAACTCAATGGGATCTTGAACCTCGAGTGGGCAGTCCTATCGCCAGGCATGATAGAAGCGGCGACGCCGGACGTCGCGGTAGCGATACCAATCTTGCCCTGGCTCCTCACCGTGGCAAGCATCACCCTATATAGGAAGGTCTTCCCTGTACCTCCAGGGCCATCAACTAAGAATACACCCCGCCACCGCTTCAACAGCCCCTAGTATCTCATCGTATGCGGCCCTCTGCTCCATGTTCAAGTGAAGATGCAAATTTTGTGTCATCCACGTCAAATTCAACGATTGATTCCTTGATAACCTCTCTTGCCTCGCCTATACATTGGGTCAAACGCATCATCTATGATTGGAAGAGCGAAATCAACAATGTCTTTACCCATGGACTGCAACATACCCCTAATGTCAAGCAACACCATCTGTTCAACCTCGTCAGGGGACGTGCGTGATCGATGATAGTCATCTGACATAGGCTCGAAGTGCCGATCCCATAGACCACGCACGTCGGCTGGCTCGCAGGGCACCAAGATGGTTGCGAAAAGCCTCCTAAGTAAACATGGCATCGCCCACTGCTCAGCCTCATTAAGACAGTCATCGAGCGTGTTGTCTGCCTCGATGAGTCCCAACCTTTCAGCAGCCTCTCTAAATCTCCCACATAGCACGCCGTCCACGGTGAGCAAGTCGTTGAAGGATGTTTTTCCCGTAACATGGTTAAGCAACACACGCAGGTAGTATCACTCCCCTTCGGCAGGATTGGCAGACACAATGCGGCCAATTTGAAAACGCTCGACACGCGGCATCCAATACTTCTTTTTCTTCTGCCACGTAAAGCTTCCGGGAAAATCCTTGTACAATATATGCCTAGCACGAGGGTGTTCCTGGTTAGCTTTGAAATACTCAGTTAACATGGATTTTGAAGCATTTTCGGAGGCGACAACATTCTTCAAATCAGCATGCGCATTGAATGCAACCCTATGCATATTTGGGAGATGAAGAGGCAACTGCAAGATAGGCGGGTAATTGGCGCAAAGTGGGAATCCAAATATCCTCCACATAGCCTCCGGAGGGGTGACCCACCTTGCATCAACGTATCTCTTGATCTCATCAATGTTACCATCGGCGTCGGGCTGGTCGATGCTGAAAGAAGCCTTATCATGGCCCTTGTAAATGTACTTGTAAAGATATTTGACGGCCTTTATGCTAGAGCAGACCTCAACGTTGATGTGGCAATTGAACATCCGCAGAAGGTATGGGTTATAAGGCACAACCCAACAGTTGTCCAACATCTTCCCTCGGACCTTAGCACGTCTTCCATCGTCTCTCCGTCGATAAACTGGGTATGAGTCCTTCCCCTGTGCTATGTTCTCATTGAACGGTCGTGGATATCTACACTTGCAACCATTTTCTTGCATGCAAACATTCTTGGGATTAAGAGCACCGCATGGTCCGTGCATCATATGTTTTACCACCATTGCATACAATTCCGGATACTTGCGCTTGTCTAGGAGCTCCGCGGAAATGAGTCGGTCATACTGCTCCGGGACGATAAGCTTATATGTTGAGTCCATGATCAACAAAAAATGTGCGTGGGGAGGCCCCTTTTTTGGAACTTGACTACGTATACGTAAGCGACAACAACACCCAGGATATGCTTCTTGAACAACACGTATTTCATGTGTTCTAGTTTGCCATAGAACACGTGAGCCACAATATCAGGTTGGTCTTGCGCCGTCTGACCAGGCAGCAACTCATTCGTTATCTCTTCCCATTTAGGATTGCAATTCATGATGAGGAAGATGTCAGGCTTCCCGTATGTATGGACAATTGCCATGGCATCCATATGCCTCTTCTTCATGTCGCGGTCGCCACCAGGGTATGTCCCAGGGAGCACTATTCTAACCCCAACAGCGCTTGCTCGCGTCTCCCCAGATGTGATCGCATCAACAACTCCTTTATACAAGTCGGCACGAATCTGTGTCTGGTTCTTCTTGTACCACCTCAACCGACAACTCTCAATCTTGACGTACATGTCGACCGCCCATTGCTGCAGCAGGCATGCACCACGGAGCATGGGATTAAAGATTGCAGGCCGTGTCTGCAGCATATAACAGTAGTAGTCTCTGACAGAGACGCACAACCTGCTATTTCCCTCTGCACATGATGGAATAGCATCAAAATGATGATATATTTGAGAAATAATTTATTATTTGAACCAAAAAGGGAAACAAACGTCATACCTGCATCCTCATCATCATCATGGACCAGTTGAGGATGTTGTACAACCTCCCAAGGAACACCCCATTTAGGTAGTTTCGGATGCCAACCTAGTTCCCCCCTTGGATAGAATAGGGGATAAGACAACGGGTCATATGCTCCGGATGACATGCGTATAATATGCCTTTCATTGTTGTTAACACAAAGTGTTATCCTCCGGTCAAACCTTTTTGCCAGGTTGCTGCCCTCAACCCAAATTGCAGCAACCTCAGATGACAATGGTCTATTATATGTTCTTTGGTCAAGCCTCTTATCGGTGTTTAGGTCTATCCTATAATCATCAAGGTTGTCCTTGTGTGCACCCAAACTCCTAAATTGCTGGGAGTACAGGTTTTCTTTTAGTATGTCTACTAACATCTTCACGACATCCTGGTCTAATTGCTTGGTGGCTGCCTTACAATGAGTTATGCTCGGGTCGTCATCATAGAAGTACAACTGCAGATGTTCTGGACGTGAGCTAGGCCCGAACGAGTGCACATTATGGTAGATGGTTCCGTGTGCCCGGAATGTGTACACCCCAGACTTCATGTTGGTGTAGTTCTCATCAAGGCTGACGCCAAGGGTTGTGAAGGCGAAATGCCCGTTGAAGAACCGTATGTTCTCACGAAAATGTCTACAATCTGCATCCATGCTTGACCATAGCCTCATAAGCTCTGGGATTGGTTCCGGTTGTTTAAGCTCGACCGTCCATTGCGGCAATGAGAATCCGTCATCTCGGACACAAACTTTCCGGCATTGCGGTGTTTGCGGTTATGCGTCGAGCTTGAGGATGTGAGTGTTGTCTGGTATGTTTATGTACACATAGTCTAATGGATCAACCTCGCTAGGCCTAGTAGACGACATGCTCGCTTCCTCGTCATCCTCGAATGTGTCATTATCAGGTCCTACAGGGATTTGTTGAAACATGATTTTCAAACTAATATTCACATAGTACTACAATTAGAATAAAGCTCCACGCCTTCCAAGTTCCGAGTTGACCATACCTTGGTTGCGATACATGTAGTACTCCTCATCCATCAATTCGGCTGGTGTTGGCTCATCACCCATGATGGGTTCTGGGAACACATCGATGTCGTCTGCATTAAAGTTGCGGAGAATGTGGCAATAGACCACATCATGTGAGAACAAGGTGGATGAGAATGAGCAACAGAACCAAACACAAGCATGTACATACCATTGGTGCAAACACCGTAATTCGGCATGACCGGGGGAGGGTCGCCATCTGATGAATCATCTTTGGCAGGCAGAGAGAGGGGTATTGCAAGACTATCAGATGTTGAGTTTGTTATGTTATGTCTGGACGTGGGAGTGCGATGGATTCTTTGCACGGGGTGTTTTTTCGTTTAGCATAACTGGCCCTCCTTTGAGCACTTGACTGCCCTTTCTCAATCACGGACATGCTTTTGCAGCGTTCTACGCGCTTCCCTCGGATCTTTTCATTCAGATCTTCTCTATCATCAACCGTTAATTCCTCATTTTTCTTCTGATAACATGCTCGGCTACGAGAGTTTCTCTGTATCCTCCTATCTCGGTCGTTGTCATGGGTAACACCGGAGGCGTCTAATGATGAGTTTGGTAATGTTGCATCATCATGCAATAAGTCTGGATAGTTAGCGCTATCAGCGGTGCCTTTATGAAAGTAGATGTGAAATGATCATTAGAACAAGTCTGTTTTAGTGACTAATGAAAATCAGAACATTCCTTTTGTAAGATCAAGCATATGACGGTACGCTTTGTGAGCAAATTATTTGTCAGTCAACGTGAACATAAAGAAACAGTTGGTATGATAAGGTATGCACGTGCACTAATAAAAATCCTACTTACCTGTTTTAGGTCGTGGCCGTAAATTTTCATCTGCTTGTATCTTATCCTTTTTCCTCCGATAAGAAGCTCTCCTAAGAGCATTTCTATGATCTCTCTTGCGCTCTTCCTCGGTTATATGATTTGTTTCTTCAAGTATATTCTCGTCGACATCTGGTGTCATTCATGACATAATTTTAATTTAGTGAGTAAAACATAATATAATGTATATAAATGAATGAAATAAATGATTAAGACCGTCTTGGAGGTCGAAACTCATTTCTTTCTCATACGTCCGGGTGTATTCGGATATTAAATGGACGCCCAGCGGACTCACCAAAGTCCAACCGTTGTCCGGGCGTATTCAGATATCAAATGGACGCCCAGCGGACTCATCAAAAATCCAACCCCGTGACAGTATGGCCTCCCCTAAATCCAACCCATATTTGAAGGAGAAATGTGATTGTCCAGACTATTTGCCTTTATATTTTCAACATACGGTCCGAACACAAAAAAACCCACCCCATGATGCACCCTTCGCTTTTCCAGTACCCTCCCCTTCTCGCTAAGTTTCCTGCTATGGCGGGACATTTCTCACTGGAGCCCTCTCCTTTAAAACCGGATGACACCCACCTTACCTTTGCCATGGCGCCCTCTCTCCTTCACACTGTATTTCACCACGAACCATTAAGGAGGAGTCCCCCGGCCTACTCTCTCTGACCGATCCTCCTCCACTCCGTGATTTGAGGCCTGCCGCCTGCATAAGAAAGCAAATCCGATGTGTCTACAAGTCATTGCCACGCTATAACATACATCTAAATGTCATTCATTACCACGAAACAAAAATATAATGTCCGTTCTTGGGCGAAAATGCCTTTTGGAGCTCGGCCTCCATAGAGGCCAGTTTTTGAAAAACGCAAAATTCATGAAAATTCATATTTTTACAATTCAAAAAAATCTGAAAAAAATACAGATATACATGGAGGCATAACACACATGCGTGTTTTAGGACAAAATACGTTAAAATGAAGTCTGTCCAAAAAAGACAAATCTGAGGCTTTTTAACACATGATACTATTCATCCTCAAAGTCCAGAAATTTGTCTTTTTTGTGTAGGTCGCATTTCAAAGTATTTCACCTTGAATTTAAACACACACATTCATTTCATCCTTGTAAAGTTGTATATTTTTTTCCAGAATTTTTCGAAGTCAAAAAGTTTGATTTTAGAATTTTTAAAAAATAAAGGGCTCCATAAAGCTCGGTCACCAAAACGCCCCACTCGTTCTTGGGCATATATGCAGCTAATATGCCATTGTAGCCAATATGCCATTGTGTACGTTATTAACTCTTGTAGCAATCAAGCAATACCTTTATCTTGCTTTTGACATTCAGTTTTGCCAATTCTGGATCAAAGACTGCAGACCTCTTTCATGGATGATTAAAGTAAGTCCGTATCAAACTTTGCTATTTGCGATGAAAGAACCTCCATACGCAATTCACATGTTTGACATCACCACATTTGTGGGTGAACTGCCTTTCTCCACTCAGGTGTCCCTTGTTTATGCCTAAGTACTGGATTCATGTTATTTACAAACTACTAATAGAAGGTACAAAAAATATACAAAGTTTATTCCATGTACAAAAATCAAATCGCACATGTATTTTGCATTCATGTTGAAATCTGAATCGCCCTCAGATAATTGTCTTCCCAACCTTGTTTTCAGATGAACGACCATCATGTTGAGCTGAATGAAGAGGCGACAGGGGCCACATTGTTCCATGCCCACCGCAGCCCACTTCCATACACCTTCATCCATGTTCACTGCTAGGCTGCCGGCCCCAGCTCTCAAAAGCCCCTGCTCATCCTCAAGCCAGTCTGTTCACGGATCGCCGCACTTTGTACCCGCCACCATTGTGTTATTGTAGTAAGTGTAACGAGCTAATGTAGGAGGGACAAGCTGCGGTGTGATATGAGATGAGGATCAGCTAGAGACAATATGATTAAAAGAAAACATCTTTCCAGCGTAAGTGTAAAATAACCATTGCAAATTAAGCGGACTAAGACGAAAAATTCAGCTTTATGAAAACATGACACTTGAAATCTGGCCAATAGAAGATGATTGTAAAAAATATATTCTACTCCCTCTGTAAACAAGTAGAAGATGTTATGTCTTATATATTTTTACAGAGGAATAAAAGCTAAGATGAGATGCAATAATAGACAACAAAAGAATGGCTTCGACGGTGTCAATGGTATTTTTAAGTACATGTAGATTAAGCATTATATTTGCTTCTAATAAGCAACACCTTAGATTAAATAATGGACAATAAAATGTCAAAATGGTGTGACAAATTCATCAGATACAACTCCCTTAATAACAAAGGTATTATTTTCTACATAGACAATTACTCCCTCCACCGTAAAGAAATATAAGAGCATTTAGATCACTATAGTAGTGATCTAAATGCTCTTACATTTCTTTACGGAGGGTGTAATTGCCATCTATATATTTGAGGGAGAAAATCCTTGTTGTACATTTCACATGAATTTGGGGTTCATTCTTCATTGTACCCACTGCATAGAGAATAGGTGATCACATATGTTCGACCATGAGGCAACATTCTTGCATAGAGAATCAAGCAACAAATAATGGGGATCGCAGAAGAGGTAGCAAAGAAGTCCATGCCAAAAACAAATCTTGGAGCACCCAGTTGTACACTACAGCTAGGATCCAAAATAAAACATACTTCTACATTCTTACACCATGCAACCAAGTATTGAGATTAAATCTCTACTATTAAATTGGGAGTTCTAAATATATAAAACATGCTGCTGAAGTTGTGTCAAGAGAAAGAAGGTATCCGACTAAAAATTCAGAAAAAAATAATCCAATATGTTGAAATGTATCAATGGATGCCCGCATGTGGCTGCCCCTTAGCATCAGTCTGTCGCTATCCGAGCACATCCGCCACCTTCTTTCCCTTGCTGAACTTGTCAAATAGATCAATATTTTTGTTAAGCATGAGTGATCAGTAGTTTTAGGGCACCTTAATACAGTTTATTTTGTTCATTTTTCTTCAGGGATCTATACCCAATTATCTCAGTAATTAAGGAGCATAGAACATTGGCCAAACTGTTGAACGGCACATTGGGGTCCATCTGTTCAGAGGCTCTGTTGTACAGCCAATCCCAAAGGTATATCATACATGGAAATTGGTTTCAGGCATCAACTGGTACTGGCCGTCTAGCAATGGAAGAGCCAAATCTCCACATGTTTCATTAGGTTTGATATTCATATATATATTTACAAATAACTGTCTAAATTATCATTTGCAGAGTGTTGATCATGTGGTGGATTTCACAACAGGAAAGAATGATAAAGATTTCAGAAGCATGCCAATGGTTTGCCATCATGAATTCAGTGCCTTTATTTCAACCATTGTTTGCTTTTTGAAGAGTACTAAAATAGCTAGAATAATAGTCGCATGGCATCTCTCTTTCTTTTAATAGGAATAATTGGTTGTTGGTAACTGCTTGTTTCAACATGTCGTTGGTAACTGCTGATTACTCCGAAGTAGAGCTGTTGGCCTTCTCCAGCTCCTACACCAGCCCGCTAAGGCATGAGTCCGCGTCATCCCTTGTGCTCTTTGGCCTGAGGTTCTTGGCGTCATCCACCATGCGTCAGGTTCTCAGCGACGTTCACCTGCGTCATGTTGGCCTCCGGCAGCAGCGATTCCACAACATCAGGTCGTGAGACTCCACGTCTTGGGGGTGCTCGAACACCATGTGGCTCCACACACTTTCGGATCACATCCTAGTGCAACAACATGAGCAATCGGCCGAACCGATGGGCCACCTAGTTCTTTCCCATTCTTATCTTCTAGATTGATTATTTTTTCCTATCTAACTATCCGAGCAATCTTTTGTTCGTGTTGAGGCCTCGATCTTCATTTGTGAAAATATGATGGATTTTTTCGACTGCTTGCAGTGCAGATGGACAGATCAATAAGCTATATGATTCAACTTCTTAGTTGTACCATTTGGTAGTATGCTGCTAGAGGAACTGTACTTGTTTTTATTACCCTCAGCAACTAATAATTCAGAAATGGATAGAAAACAATAACGGATTGAAGAAGAGTGTCGGGTTAATTTTTGCCAGAATGACATTTTTTAATGCACCACAGACCACAATACCCCACAATAATGACGAAACCGAGTTAGCACCAACTAAACCTAACCTCCTCACAATAACTCCCCGCAAATCAGCTCGATTCAACACTATCTAAACTATGGAGCAGGGCACAAACAAGTAGGTAGAGAGAGACGTACATAGCGTCATGCACCTGCACCACTTGGCCGTGACCCACAGGAGCTTGTAGCCGGTCGGGTGCACCGTGACGACGTCGTTTGGATCCTTCCCGAGCACAATCCTTGCCTGGAACTCAAAACCCATTATATAGTTCAAAATACACTAAATGAATGATGGCTTGCATGATCAAACAGTGGAAGCTATATTTGAATCAAAGGAGGACTGTATTTTTCTTGATAGACATGTTCTAAACTTAAGTACTTTGTATAGCACAAACATGTGATCTCAAAATTGGCTACCGACTTAATGCATTAAATGACTAATATCGGCTATATGAAAATACTTATACTCCCTGTATCCAGGTTTATAGGGCATGAGCGGATTTTTACTTCCTCGACTATATGAAACAAGTGTTATATGCCGCCAAAAGCATATCATTGAATTTGTATTCAAAGGAAGTTTCATCACATATACTTTTGGTGGCATATAGCACATTAAGGACCTAAAAACTGGCACACGCCCTACAAACCCAGATGAAGTGAGTACAGATTATAACTGCTACAAAAAGGTCGAACAGATGATGTACTTCATGGAGATAGATTAATCATTACAACTGAGACATGCATGGAGTCAAAGAAGTAGGAACACACTGCCAAGCCCAAATTGAATATATGCAACAGTTCCACGGCCTAAACTACCACAAGGACTGCTGGAAAACAGTGCTAAAATATTATGAAGTGTTTCATCAAGTATTCATGTTCAGGTCCTAGGTACGTATTGTAAAATCCCTTCTTGCCATGTATGTATTTGTATATACATACAGCCTTAAATGCGGTAGTTAACAAAAATCAAGACACTACAGAATATATTAAAACAAACTACATCATAATAGTCTAGGTATTCAATTGCTACCTTCTGATGACATCTGGGTCATTGTATGTTGAAATCGCAAACTGACAGTAATTACACCATATGTCCACTGAATAAGTAACCGCAAGAACTGCATGTTCATACACCTCAAAAACTTTATTGACACCATCAAGGCAGCCTTCATGATCAGCATATTTCTTTGAATAGATAAGGCACAGAGAGAACTCCGCAAGGAATGCATCATACACTTCCCGTAATCTCAATATGTTGCTCTGAGCAGGAATATACAAATATGTGGCATTAGCATAAACTTGTTTATCATAAAAATCCATTTTATTTTATTAGCCAAACAGATTAAACTTATATCTATTGTTGTTCTTTAAAAAACGAATAAGGACATATTGACAATATTACAATAGGACAATGCTGAAACTACTACAAGGAACAAGGCCCATGAAGTCAAATAGCATATATTCTGGAATCCTACCAGACTAAGGAATGTAGAAAGATAATGTGCTAATCAAAAGAAGGGAGCGAGTGACCATCCATGCATAACAAAGACTGAGATAACTTTGTGGTGAACCAAATACAGATCGATTGCATGTAACCAAACAAATATCTAACACATGTGGGAACAAAAAAAGGATAAGCTGCTGAAAACTGTGACACATACATACAGCAAGATGCAAAAGGAAGAATAATGGAGGGCTGTACATTCTGCCAAGAAATTTCTGGGAGAGCCAGCTTGGTGAAGAGTGAACACTTTCACGGCTACAACACCATTCCCTCCCCCCCCCCCCGCGTCGCCCCTCCTCTGGCGACTCGGGGGACCCCTCGTCGCGCTCCCACATCTTGCCCCATCCCGTCTTCCCGCCACTCGAGGGGGAGCCGGAGAAGGCCGCGTGCCTCTAGGGAAGGTGGCGGCGGGGCGCATCTGCTGATCCTCGCGACCGTCTCGTTGCCAGAGGAGGGCGATGGGCCGTGCTAGATCTGGCCGCTCGGAGGCGGGCGGCGGCGGCGGCTTCCCCTCTAGCGCGGAGGGGGTGGCTCGGGGCGTCGACCGTGGCGCGAGCTGGAGCTGGGGCTGTGCGGGTGGGCTGCATCTACGTGGCGATGGTGCAGGCCCGATCTGGGCCAGCGCGTGCGGGTGACGACGCGGCTTGTTGGCCGGCGCCCGTGCCTGGGCACGGCACCTTCCGGCTGCTCCCGCATCGCCCCTCCTCGCATGATGGTCGTGAGTGCTCCTGGCTCCATGTGGCAGCTGTTCGGGCAACCAGATCCGGACCGTGCGGGTCTTCGGCCGGCGAGGGCGGTGGTTGGGGACTGCGGTCGCTCCGGCTAGGGTGGCGGTGATGCAGTGTTTTGGCGCTGTGGCGAGGCTGAACTGCGGATGTGCTGATGTGATGCTTCGATCGGCCCATGGTCGTCCGGCTTGGGGCAGAGATGGATGGTGGTTCTTGTGGAGGTGGTGGGGGGTGGTGGCGATTCTGCTGCAACCGGTCTTGATCTCACTGCTTTCTGTTGGCGTGGTGGCACTTCAGTTTTGGTCTCCGACGGGTGTGCGGTGGCACGCGTGGGGCGTGCTGGCACACCTGATGTATGGCTGCAGCCCGGACCATGGTGGTTCCTGGCCTCAGGCAGTGCTCCTCTGCTCCTTGCCGGCATGGTGCTCGGAAGGGCATGGTGGCCTGCGCTGCGTCCGGTGGCCTGCGCTCGGGCGGCCGTTGATGGATCTGGCGCCTAGTGCTGACGTTTGGTTGTCGGTGGTCTCCGCAAGGTGCGGTTGGCTCCGGCGGCTTGTCGTGCTTCTTCGTCTTTTGAAGGGTTCGATGGTGGTGGTGGTCGGCTGTCGTCTTATTGTAGGGATGTGCTCAAACTCCGGGTGAGAACCCTGCATCGACTAAGTTGTGGACGTCGTTTTCCTTGCAGGAGGTGCCGTTGTGGAGCTCTAGCACCTACAATACTTTGCTTTGTGGTCTTCGGGTGAAAACCTAAGATCGGGCTTGCCGGATCGGATGGCGGTGTTGTGTCCTCGACAACACTACCTCCTTGGAGGCGTCATCTTGGAGACCCAAACGACGGCTTCAGTTGCTGCGTCTGGTTGACGGTGGTTGCGTTGTGGTGGTGGTGGTGTGGCATGCTCAGGACCGAGGGTGGTGTGTTCTTCTTCAGGTGTTTCTCTTCAGCTGTCCTACGTGTGGTCTCCGGCCTGCTGCTATGCATACTCAAGACCCTGTTCTGTTGAGGCGAGCCTCGGGCTCTTGGTCTCGTCTTGGTTCATCTTTGCTCAATGACGACGCAATGACGCCTCCCCGACTTGCTAATCGTCTTGAACTTCTGTGGCGGAGCTCTCAGTCAAGGTTCGTGTTAAGCGTTGGCACTCGTTGATTGTGGATGCTCCTCTGTTGTGCCGTGGGGGTTTGATACGCATGCCGGTGTGGTGCGTTAGGGTTTGTAGAGTCTTGGTATTGTGATCCCTCGACACACCCCTCATCTACCTGGTCCTGTTAGTTGCTAGCTAGGTCTTGCCTTATGTTGGTGTCATGTTCCTCTCCTTTTCTTGTAACACTTGTTACTTGTCTGGTTTTCGGCTCGGTTTTCCTCATAAACGGGGTCAATTTGTTAAGGTTTTCGATCCGGTTTTCCTTATAAACTGGAGCACTCTCCTGGCATTATGGCCACTTTGAGCAATATATTCAGGTGGAGGGACTCCTCCCCCGGTGATTCTCAAAAAAAAAGGAAGAATAATGCATCGAATTGTAAGGCAACAGTGTCAATTTCACCTCAGCAGTTCTCTGTCTCCTCAATAAAGGCAGTCCAAGCATCAAAGTCCAAGCAATCGGTGGTGACAACAACCCATAACCTAGTCTCTCGTGCTGAAGCAACAGTTGCAGAAGAGCAAGCAACAAACATATCAGCATCAGCAAGACAGGATATGGGTATATAACGGAATAGAAAACAGAAATCTCACCGAGCAAGACAGGATATGTATGACCCAGATCTAATTTTGATGCCAATTATGTTGTGTCCGCTCCCAACCTTGAAGCAATGATCTTTCTTGGAATTCTTCCGATTCTGCATATGAAGTAAGATTTGGAATGGCAGGATTTATAAAATTAGGGGCAAGCCAATCAAAGGATAAGTGGCATTTGAGCAAAATAATGTGACAATAATTAATGAGACAATTTTGATAGTGCATCAACATGAGGTAGATATATAACGGATTGGAAAACATAAACTATCAAACAATAACAATCATGAAGGAACCAATTAAGCACTAATTTAATGTTGAACCCAATGTAAACTCTCATCAACTGCAGACATCTGAATACCTTGCATCACTTTATTTGTTTGCAAAGTAGAAATTTGAGCAGTTAACACTTCCATTTTTATATGACAAAGTTTATGTTTCTCCTGTAGCCATCCACATTTTCTCACATGAAGATGTATTCAGCAATAATTTAGATATATCCAGATAACAAAGAT
Source organism: Aegilops bicornis (assembly GCA_021605145.1). Classification (NCBI taxonomy): domain Eukaryota; kingdom Viridiplantae; phylum Streptophyta; class Magnoliopsida; order Poales; family Poaceae; genus Aegilops; species Aegilops bicornis. Next base: position 448,762,740 of record CM038671.1, on the reverse strand, counting down.
ACACCAATTTTTTTATCAAAACAGATATCTCTCGCTTTCTCAACTGTAATTACGTTTAGACATGTAGCAGAAAAAGTGGGAGAAATACTAAAGCTACTACAGAAAAAGACTATAAGAGGTAGCACCGGTGGAGCTCTCCATAGGGCGAGGCACGGTGCCCGCCCAACATTTATTTCTGGCAAAAGATACTATAGTATACACACTTGATCGATGGATGACAGGTGCAATAAGTCGCTGAAAGGAAGAGTTTTCTTTGATGTTGGGCCGTGACTTGTGAGAAGACTCCTTATTTGGGCCGTGCCCTTGCCTGATGGCTAAACATACGACACACACACGACGCACACCCTGGCGCTAGTGGCTAGCGGCTAGCAGCCGGAGCAATGGTCGGCTGGCCGCAACCAAGCCAACAACGGTGGCTGGCAGCAAGGAAGTCTCACGGGCTGTAGTCTCGGCTGCCCTACCTCTAAAAAATTTGTACTGGCATCTAAAACAGTAGTACTTGTATATCTGAATGTATAGTGTTTACATGGCTTTAATTAACCCGCTGGCATGATCAAACCCACTGCATATGTCTCAGTTGAACAAAAATACACTACAGAGGAGTACTCATGTATTCTCCACATAATCTAAAAACCATTCGATCTTCACTTAAACCGCTTTCTGAATAAAACTAATGCCATAACAAAAGTCATGATGGCGAATGAATCATGTTGTGCTCACCATGGCAAAGAAGATATCACGTTCAGGCAAGCAAGATATGAATTAGAAAGGACCCATCACGCAAGCAGGATCTGAATTAGAGAGGACACATCGCGTACTAAAAATTCTTGAGTGGGAGCACACCGGCTACAAGCACGGGTAACGAAAACAAAGGCAATGGAGGAGAAGATTTAGATCAACGCACCTGTGACGGGGTCCTCTGCAGAGGCGAAGTTCTGCTCGTTGGACCTCCACGCGACCTTGTACGCCACCTGCTCTTCCGAACGCACCCTTGCCAACGGCCGCCGGCACCTACAATGAGTACGATGCACTGATTCCTCATAGGGAAGTCACTCAAATCGCTGAAGCTAGCATGGTCAACTGGAGGACGAGGACAACATCATGAAGAAGTGGGCGAGATGGATCTAGCTACCCTTTCCTATGCGCCGCTCCACGCAGCCCGGAACGCAACCACGACCCTTCCCCGGGGTTCAGCGATGGTGGCGGCGGCGATCTCGTACCTCGGCAGCGGCGATCTCGTACCTCGGCGGCGATTGGTTCCGCGATCGACCTAGGGTTCGAGGGGAGCGGCTTTGTACGGGGTTTTTCGTTACGTGCGTGGTATAGATCATGGTGGGGTGGGGTGAGGGACGAAAAACCTGCATTTAAAAAACCTGCATTTAAAATAAACCGATTGAAAATAACCCAGACGAAAGTGGTGGGACTATTCAACCAACTCGTCCATTATGGATAGAAAGAAGAGAGGGAGTGAATAGAGTGCGGTCGTGCGGGAGAGGACAACAAGTCATATAGGAGGGGTATAATGGGAATATCATAAAAATAAAGCTTTATTTATACCTGTACACTATATATATTCAGAATAGCATAAAATATTTTCTCAATAAATTACTTAAAAGTATCCAAGAAATTACAGATGACCGACTATTATTATATAAAGAGGAAATCCGTTCTTTGCTCGTGGAGAAATGTAACACGGTTTTTTATGGGCAATATACCACATACCCTAAATAGTAGATATTCGTGAGAATAACCATCAACATGTGATTTAGAGGTGAGCCTAAAATTATTAAAATTAGGATGCCACTCAATCTACTAGAAACTGCTCATTTCTAGCATTTGTCCAATGAATATATATTTTCCATACCACCATCATAAAAAAATTATTCTAATATTTGTTTTTATTAGAATACCTTTGTTGGTCATAAAAACTGAAGGATTTGATTGTGCTTCGGAGATGTCGAATTGACAAAGACCCTGATGTAACGATGATGGAGGGGGCTAAGAATTCAACGAGTTTTACACAACCAAAAGAGGTGCATGCAAATAATTGTTCTTCTTTGTACGTATGTTGCACATGATATAATACTCTAAAGGTATATTTATATATATTTAATTTTGTAGAATATGAGAGATGGAGATGGATTATGTCGGGTTCAAAAAGAAACCCATTCAGAGAGTTTTTGGGGCGGCGTCATTGGAAGGGGACAAAAATTCACCATATTTTATACAACAAAAAGATGTGCAAGTGATGATATCCCACAACAACGACGCACTCAAAATAAAGCAAACCGGCTGGAATTATGATAAATGTTTATGGCAACATTTATTTCCAACTGGTATTTCGATGAGTAAGTTCAATGATGTTCGCATAACTCAAGAAAAATATTTTTAAAGCCCGTAGCAACGCACGGGCATTCTACTAGTTATATAGGCGGAGCTAGTTGGGTTGTCTGGTTAAATATGGTTAATAAAACATAAGGAAAATGTAATGGTTAAGACATGACTTGAAGGTACTAAATATAATGGTTAGAACATTTAATTATTACCTGATAAATTAAGGGCGCGGAGTTTATCTTCTTGGAGAATCCGCTCTTTTTTCCTCCAATAAGACGCTCTCCTGAGGGCGTTTCTACGATCTCTTTTGCGATCTTCATCCGTTTTTGCCGGATTCTCTTTAGTGACATTCAAGTCATCTGATTCAACATGATAGATAAGTAATATTTTATGATATACCAAGGGGACGCTGACCCTACAATTTGATAAATAAAGAGTAATTGATGTACCCGAGATCACATGTCTAGGTTGACGAACATTGGTGATATCACCTAGGGTACGACGTTGAACAATGTGGCCATCGACTGGTTGTTCATTCAAACCCTCTGACTTGCTAATGCGATAAGATGCCCGCCTCCACGCGTTGTTAGGTTCCCTCTGGTCTACAAGATGAAATAAAAATATGGTAGTTAGTGAATAAAAACAGCCACTGCTTGTAGCCAGTTTATCCTAAAAACTCATGTAGATACCAATGTCACAAAATATAAGAAAACAGTTCAAAAACTTGGATGCCGCAAATATTAGTCAGCATACTGCAGTTAATCAAGTTACCAGATTTCGACAAGCAGGGTTGAATCTCTTGCAACAACACATTGTCTAGGACTTTTTTCTTCTGATAAGCTGCACGCCTTTGTGTGTTGAACTGTTCCCTTGTTATATGACTTACACCTATGGATCTGATGTCGCCTGCATCATGTCAAAAGTATAAAACACAATGCCCATAATGCTCTGTCGCATCATCCGTAGATCATGTCAATATGGATGTTAGATAAGCATGCTTGATCATACCTGTCAGATTTGTCGCACCATCGATATCATTGTTTGAAGGTTCACCGCCAATAGGTTCACCGCCTATCCTTTGCGAACTTGTTCCATCTGTAGAGTTGTAATTAGTAGGAAAAGGAAATCAATGATATATAGGCGACAATATATGCAGCTAATAATCGTGGCATATCGATGGGCAAAGGTAGTCAGTACCATTTTCATTCGTGCAATAATCCAAAGTCAGTATACTCGGAGCCGTAAACAAAGCCTTATTATGCTCTCCATCCGAAAACGACATTGTTCCAACTGTAGGGTTGTAAAGAGGATGAATACAAGGAAATGATTCAAACATCGTATCTACTTGGCAACATTATCAGCATTATCAACATTATTCAGAAAAGCATTATACCTGGAACCGTAGCTGAGTTTTCCCCAACATTTTGAGCTACGGGTATAATGCTTGAAAAGGGTTTATCTTAAACTATTATAGAGCTCGTAAGGCCTGCAAAACATTATGCATTAAGCATGTGAACATCAGAAATGCACAGAACACATGTGTAGAACATTATGATATGTATAAGCATGCCCGTAGTATTATCTTTAGCAGTTATCACGCTTTTAAGGCCTGCAAAACATGATCATAAAATATTTAAGGCATGCAAAACATGATCATAAAATATTGCGAATGTACGTTTATGCATTGAACAAAGGTGCAACACTTTCTGATAGAAATGCAGCATGCCTTGAGTAACTTCCTCTTCAGGTTGCTGATCAACTGCCTTGCTTCTTGAATTACCCATACACACCTATGTAAGTACACATAACTGACATTAAATGACCTTTGCTTGAAGTGAAGTAAGGAAATGGCACAAGCTTCGGTAGATGTTTTTTTTCAATCATTTTTCTGTGGTCCATATTCATTCATCATTTGGTCATACACTTGCATTTTCACGAAGTGAACACTTTTCATGGTATTATATTATACAGTAAAAAAATTCAAGCTTGCAATACCAGTGTTTATGCATGAGCCAGCTCAACCTAATGGATCAGTTTGTGTTGCACCAACCTTGACTATTGCAACAATCTGATGCTCACCTAAGTCGTTTTCTTGTTGGAAACTATTAGTTTCAAGTGTCTTGTATACCTTCTCTTGGTGTCACTTGTTGCATGTGATCCTGTTGTGAGTTGCAAACTGGAGATCTTCTGCAGCTGTAAACTTTCTGTCAGTTATATGCAGATGGAATTATACGCACCTCTTGATTGTAAACTGTTGCAACAATCTGATGCTCACCTTACTCGTTTTCTTGTTGGAATACAAACCTTGACTATTGGATGGAAACAATTATATTCAAGTGTCTTGACTACCTTCTGTTGGTGTCACTTTTTGCATGTGATCCTGTTGTGAGCTGCAAACTGGAGATCTTCTGCAGTTGTGAGACTCAAACTCGATATCCTTGAATTACCCATATACACATATGTAAGTACACATAACTGACATTAAATGACCTTTGCTTGAAGTGAAATAAGGAAATGGCACAAGCTTTTGTAGATGTTTTTTTTTCAATCATTTTTCTGTGGTCCATATTCATTCATCATTTGGTCATACACTTGCATTTTCACGAAGTGAACACTTTTCATGGTATTATATTATACAGTAAAAAATGCAAGCTTGCAGTACCAGTGTTTATGCATGAACCAGCTCAACCTAATGGATCAGTTTGTGTTGCACCAACCTTGACTATTGCAACAATCTGATGCTCACCTAAGTCGTTTTCTTGTTGGAAACTATTAGTTTCAAGTGTCTTGTATACCTTCTCTTGGTGTCACTTGTTGCATGTGATCCTGTTGTGAGATGCAAACTGGAGATCTTCTGCAGCTGTAAACTTTCTGTCAGTTATATGCAGATGGAATTATACGCACCTCTTGACGTAAACTGTTGCAACAATCTGATGCTCACCTTACTCGTTTTCTTGTTGGAATACAAACCTTGACTATTGGATGGAAACAATTATATTCAAGTGTCTTGACTACCTTCTGTTGGTGTCACTTTTTGCATGTGATCCTGTTGTGAGCTGCAAACTGGAGATCTTCTGCAGTTGTGAGACTCAAACTCGATATCCTTGGCAGATGCTGGTACTGATGTCACCTTCTCCAAGGGCCGTCACCACATGCAAACTGCTAGAGCATTTGTCACCCTTACAAATTCAGTACATATTTCATACATGCAAGTAGACTTTGTGTCAGATATATGCAGATGGAATTAAACGTACCTCTTGATCGTAAACTGTTGCCACTTGATGAATCTACTGACACTGGCAAAGACATCGCTCACTGTCGTGGTTCTAAGTCTGGCAGTATAATGGGGGGTAGGTATGGAGAGGCAAGATCCTAGCTATGGAGTAGTTGTGTACGCAAGATGTTTACGAGTTCAGGCCCTTCTCTAAGGAAGTAACATCCCTACGTCTCGGAGTGCGGAGGCGATCGACTGTATTATGTGCGTATGAGTTACAGGGGTGCGAACCCTTTACACTGAGGAGGGGGTGGCTTATATAGAGTTCGCTGCACCCTCCCGCCTCGATTATGCAGGATTAAGGTACATTAAGATAGGGAGTTACCGGTAACGTCCCACATAAAGTGCTATGATGGCCATAAAGGCACTTAATGACCGACTGCTTATGCGGCATCGATCAGTAGATCTTCCGGGCGGTCTAGTGGTTAGCTCATGGTCGAGTGTCTTCAGGTCCGTCGAGTGGAATCCTTCCAGGTCGACTGAAAGGTGTTTTCTTCAGGAGATGTCCTTGGGGAGGGCACCTTGGACAGGTTCATGACCCTACCCTAGGTACATGACTTCATCAGTAGCTCCCGAATGGATAGAGGTTTGAGTGGGGAAGGAGTTGAGAATTCTTCCGACCCACTTTTCGTGCGATGAGCACATCTTGTCCTGGATCAATAAGCTTAGGTGACGGCTTCAACTTCTTTTTCAGTCGCCTTGATCCATTCTTTGTATCTGTTGAGTGTGTTTTTTGTACTTGGTGAACTCCGAGTGATGGATGGAGGAAATCTTCCGTCTCGACGATTTGCTCTGTGGGCGCTGGATTTAGCGGATTCAATTTTGGGAACCGAAGCGGGCGGAGGAAGCCGCAGCAATCGGACGGGATAAGGCAGGGATGCCTCGATCCCCGCGCCACCTTTTTCGCCATGTATCGCGCGCGCGACTGTCGCGGAATTTGACAGGATCGTCCGGGCCTACGGTCGACCACCAAAGCAACCTCATATAAGGCCTCGGACGGGGGTTTTTGAACAGTGCGTTCCCCTTTCCTCCTCCCTTCTCCAAATTCATCCGCTGCGTGCGATTCTTCCTCCGTGTTGCTGCTCCGTGCGCGTCTCGTCGACGACAATGGTGAAGGACAAGACGGCGGCTTTGGAGCGGGCGAAGAAGGTGTCGGCGAAGGCGAAGGGAAGAGCAACCAGTCGGGGCGGATCCTCGTCGAGGGCCGGCTTGCCGCAGGTGTAACGCCCCGGATTCGATGCGCCAGGTGTCCGTCAGTTATTCGTCGTCTTTGCCATGTCATTTGTTTGCGTGTCTCTCTTTGCCATGTCATCATCTGCATTTCATATCATGTCATCATGTGTATTTCATTTTGCATACGTGTTCGTCTCATGCATCCGAGCATTTTCCCCGTTGTCCGTTTTCCAATCCGGCACTCCTATGTCTCCCGGCGCTCCCTTTTACCTCTTTTCATGTGCGGGTGTTAAATGGTCTCGGAATGGCCCGAGGTTTGCCAAGCGGCCTTGGTATAGCACCGGTAGACCGCCTGTCAAGTTTCGTGCCATTTGGAGGTCGTTTGATACTCCAACGGTTAACCAGGTAACCGTAAAAGCCTCTTTCGTGTGCAGCCCAACACCCTTCCAAAGTGGCCCAAAACCCAAAGAACTCCCTCCATGCTCTCGGTCGTTCGATCACGATCAAGGGTAAAAACCGCACCTCATTTGGAGTCTACTAGCTCCCTATGCCTATATAAACACCTCCCTCCAAAAATTCGCAGTCCAAACCCTAGCCTAGCCTCTCCTCAAGGCCACGGACGCGTCACCGACGGACATGTCCGCCGCAGCCACGTCCGCCCGACCAATGGGGGCGTGCACGCCACCCGCCGCCCTCTCCTCCAACCGCACCGCGCCACCTCACCTCTCTCTCTCTCCACCACATGAGGCCAGGTCGGCCCGCCCAGGCCTCGGCCCGCCGCCACAAGCCTTCTTCCTCGCTGTCGCGCATGGTCGCCTCACACCGCCTGGCCGGCCAAGCGCCTCGCCGCCGCTTCACCGCGCCCGCCTCCGGCCTCCCGTGGGCCCGTCCTCCGCGCCGCCACCTCCGGCCGGTCGGCGCCCGTCGCCGCCGCCGGAGCTGCCATCTCCGCGCCCGGCTGCCCCGAGCTCCGGTGCCTCTGTCGCCTCCCTGTCGCCTCGCCTTCGCGGGATCCGCCGGATCCGGCGAGATCCGGCCCGGACCCGCCCGTCTCCGGCCAGCCCCTCCTCTCCGGCGAGCTCTCCGGCGAGCTCGTGCCCCTGCATCGATTTCCGTGCGAACCCGAGGTTGACCCCAAATCCACTAAGTCCCAGATTTTTTTCATATTATCTTGCCATATTCATCATGATATAACTCTGCACCTGTAGCTCCGTTTCGTGCATGTAATATGTCGAGTTGTTCGCCTCGACGAGTACTTCATTTCATCTCATTGCATAATTTTGATTTGAGCTCATCTTGATGCCCGAAATGCTGTTAGAAGAGGGCTATGTGATGTTAGTTTCAGATTCTTATCAGAACATGCACTTTTGTCATTTTTGCCATGATTGATGTGTGCACCCTATGAAATTGAGTCCTACATGTGTTTTGTAATATGCCATTCCATCTTTGCAGGGGTGTATGCCATGTATTTTTGTGATCTATGTGGTGACTAGCACAAGCATGCGAATTAGGCTTCATGATGTTGCTGATTTCAGCCCCTGTTTTTCTGATATTTTTATGCCATGTTAACTTGATGCTACAGAGAGATCCATGCATATTTTGAGATACTTCAGTAAGGATGTTTTGAACATATGGTTATTCTTTATCCATCTATTACCTTGTTTGCAATTATGGAGTGCCATAGCTTGAGTCAATCAAGCTCTACTTTTGCTATAAAATGTTCCTGGCAGATTGTTTACATGTTATTCAATTTTGCCAAGGTTGTTGTAGTTGATCCGTGTATGCTATGATGTTGTTCTTGCCATGTATAGCTTCTATGCCATGTCTTATTTATGTGAGTTGCCTTGCCATGCCATGTATTGCTCTGTGGTGAGTGGTTCAAGCTCACCAACATGCCTACTTATTGTTGTTCCTGCCATGTATGAATCTGTAATATAACTTGCCATGTTTACATGGGTGCCATCATATTTTCTGATCCTTTTTGGCTCATGGTCAGTAAATGACTTTTGTTCTATACAATTAGTAGATTTATTCCATGCCTTTGTTTTCCATGGTAAGTTCCTATAGCATGTTGTTTGATAGCACTAAACATTGCAACCTGATGTTATTTTCTGCTAAAGTCTGAACTGTTATTATTTGCAATCTTGCCATGTTTTTTTGAGCATGTTCTAGTGATTTATGGAGATAGCTCAGTGTTCATGTTTTGTAATGCTTTACCTGTACATCATGCCCATGCATTTTGTTATTATTTTAAGATGCTGTAGCTTGTTGTTTTGATGCTTACAATATGCCTAGTTGCTGTTTTGGACAGATTGTTGTCATGACTTGTATTGTGTGTATGTGTTGAACCGTTGCTCCGTTTTGAGTGTGCTCTATATGAAACTTGCTTGTTTTTGCATGTAGTTTCATATTATCATGTTGCATCCTTGTTTTGAGGTGTTTGCTTGATGTTTGTATGCATTTTGCATCAATGCCATGTTTAACTTGTTTTGCTCATATCTTCTAGGCCGTAGCTCCGAATTAAATGAACTTTATATGTAACTTGACTAGAATTTCGTGTAGATCATCATGGTGCATCTTAACTTGCTGTTTAAAAACTGGAACATAAGGTTTATTCAGATCTGGACCAATTTCGAAATTTGCATATGAGGACTTACCGGAATTGTTCTATATTGTTTCCGGCCTCATTTAAACTTACCTTGATGTGTTGCTCTTGTTTGCATCATCCCTTGCCATGAGTAGCTTCATGTAGCCGTGTCATGCATCATGCTTGATTGTGCTTCATGTCTTGTTCATGTGTGGTGTGTTTACTATGTTGTGTGCTTCTTCTTGTTAGTTCCCGCTTGCTATGCATCATGAGGATTCGCTCGTCACGCTTGGTTCGGCTTCATCCGCTCATCTTCTTCATGGACTCGTTCTTCTTCCTTGCGGGATTTCAGGCAAGATGACCGCTACCCTGGATCTCACTACTATCATTGCTATGCTAGTTGCTTCGTTCTATCGCTATGCTGCGCTACCTATTACCTGTTTATCAAGCCATCCCAAATTGCCATGTCAGCCTCTAACCTTTTGCACCCTTCCTAGCAAACCGTTGTTTGGCTATATTACCGCTTTGCTCAGCCCCTCTTATAGCGTTGTTAGTTGCAGGTGAAGATGAAGTTTGTTCCTTGTTGGAACATGGAGATGTTGTTCCTTGTTGGAACATGTTTACTTGTTGGGATATCACAATATATCTTATATTATTAATGCATCTATACACTTGGTAAAGGGTGGAAGGCTCGCCTTATGCCCGGTGTTTTGTTCCACTCTTGCCGCCCTAGTTTCCGGCCATATCGGTATTATGTTCCCGGATTTTGCGCCCCTAACGCCGTCGGGTGATTTATGAGACCCCTTGACAGTTCGCTTTGAATAAGACTCCTCCAGCAAGGCCCAACATTGGTTTTACCATTTGCCTCACCTATGCCTTTTTTCCCTTGGGTTTCCGGAGCCCAAGGGTCATCTTTATTTTAGCTCCCCCCCGGGCCAGTGCTTCTCTAAGTGCTGGCCTGAACCGAACTGCCTGCGGGGCCCCCTCGGAGCAACTCGAGGTCTGGTTTTACTCGTAGCTAGTCTCATCCGGTGTTGCCCTGAGAACGAGGTACGTGCGACTCCTATCGGGATTTGTCGGCACATCGGGCGGCTTTGCTGGTCTTGTTTTATTACTGTCGAAATGTCTTGTAGCCGGGATTCCGAGACTGATCGGGTCTTCCCGGGGAGAAGGAATATCCTTAGTTGATCGCGAGAGCTTATCATGGGCTAAGTTGGGACACCCCTGCAGGGTATAAACTTTCGAGAGCCATGCCCGCGGTTATGTGGCAGATGGGAATTTGTTAATATCCGGTTGTAGTAAACTTGAAGCAAACTCTTCTATAATACACCAACCGTAGCGTAATCGCGTGAGTGTCTCTTTTCGGGTTGATCGAGAGGAGAACACGGTTTCGGGTTATGTCTCGACGTAAGTAGGAGTTCAGGATCACTTCTTGATCATTACTAGTTGACGACCGTTCCTTTGTTTCTCTTCTCGCTCTCATTTGCGTATGTTAGCCACCATATCTGCTTAGTCGCTGCTGCAACCTCACCACTTTACCCCTTCCTTCCCCTGTAAGCTTTGCTAGTCTTGATACCCATGGTAATGGGATTGCTGAGTCCTCGTGGCTCACAGACATTACACCACCACCAGGTGTACAGGTTTCGCGATGATCATGACGCGAGAGCGATGTTTGCTTGTTTTGGAGTTCTTCTTCCGCTTCTTCGATCGTGGGATAGGTTCCGTGTCGGCAGCCTGGGCTAGCGGTGGTGGATGTCGTTTGAGCTTGTTTATGTTTCATCCGTAGTCGGATGCATGACTTGTATATGATGTTGATGTATTCTTGTGGCATTTGTGCCTTATGTATGTGTCCCCATCGATTATGTAATGTTGATGTAATGATATCCACCTTGCAAAAGCGTTTCAATATGTGGGTCTATCCTTGGTGGGACCTTCGAGTTCCTTTTGGATAGGGTCGCATATTGGGCGTGACAGCAGGGCTGGATCCAGGGCGACTGGATCCGCTCGAGATCAGCCAGAAGGACCTCGACGACATGGCCAATGAGGGACGGATCCCCCATGGATCAGCGCGGCTCCCGGGGAAGGAGTGGGAGCCACAACCTCACGGAGGGTGAGTGTGTTCTCTTGGCCACCCATGTCGACTCGCGGGTTTTCTCTCGCCACCTCACCCTTTCTTCCGGGGATTTACGAACTTCTTTGGGGCACAACTTCACCACTTCACTCCCAACTCCATCGTCTACCTCGGCCGCTTTTGTGTCTTTGTGTGAGAATTTCTTGGGTTGCCAGCCTCATTGGGGTCTTTTCAAGCACATTTTCACTTGTCGTTCCCAGACGGTGAAAAAGGCCAATCCGAGTGACGAGAGGACTCAGGTGATTCAGATGTGTGGGGGTCTTGGGGTTCAAATGAGAGGAAAATGTTCCTTTCCGACCATGATCTTGCCCGAGTCAGTCCATGGATGGCAGTCGACTTGGTTCTACTGCAAGGACCAGCCAACGCCAGGGCAGTCGACTGGACTCCCTCGTTTTTCCATGGACCGAGTGAGCAAGCCATCTTCTTTGAAGGTAATCCCGGAAGAGAGGGCGCAGGTGAAGGTGTTGGTCGAACGAGTTGTCCAGCTCATCCGAGACGGGGTGACTGGCATGGATCTCTTGGAGGTCTTCCTTCGACGACGCATCCAGCTGCTTCAAGCCCGAGACCATCCGATGTGGTTGTACTCCAGCACTGAGGACACCACTCGGATCCACCCGGAGGAGATCAAGGATGCCATGCTGGAAAGATGTCTTGGGGGCATCAAAGGAAACAAGGACAACCCTCGAGGGGCCATGAGGATCCCTCCACTCGACCAGTCCTACGAAGTACACAAGGTCCATTCCTGCATCTTTGATTGTTATCCTGCTTTCTCCATCTTGTTTGCGTCAAATCGGTCGATTGACTTTTGTCTTGTTTGTCGTCTTCCAGTTCACCACTGAGATGTACTCAATGCCCAACGGGGCGCAAGAACGAATTGAGGAGGAGGAAGGGAGCGGAGGTGAAAGCCAGGAGGAATGGCAATCTGACGGTGTGGAGGACGAAGATGACGACAGCTCCGACAAAGAGGAGGAGGAGGAAGAGGAGGAAGAAGTCGACCCTCCTCGCATGGAAAGGCGGTCCAAGCTCACCCATGACCCCGCGGTCGAGCGCGGCAAGGCTATCGTGCCTGTCGGGCAACAATCTAAACGTCCTCGGACGACCTCTCCGGCGCCGACTGAAAAAGCGCCGAAGCAACCCCGAGCGACGCCATCAAAGCCGACAAAGGTTTTGCCCAAGATGAAGATGGCTATCCCCACTATTTCCGGGTACAGCAGAACTTGTGCTTTCTTGTTCAGCGTGGACATACTTTTGGTCGACTTGTTGACTGATCAACTGATTTATGAAATCTGCAAGATCGCCACCTCCGAGACCTCGGCCAGAACGAAGACCGGGAGATGGAAGATGTTACCTCTAACCTTGGTATGATCGCTGTAATTTTGCTTTTGGTCGATTGGATTTCCGTTTTTAACTTTGAATCTCTCCTGTAGTCCCTCCTCATGTCATTGATCTCCGTGATGATGATGAGGCGCCTTGAGGCGGAGGAGGACTAAGAAGGCGCCTGCCGGCAAGACTGCTCAGGTTGCATCAGTGCCTGAGGTGCTGGTTCATGAGGGTGGCAACACCACTCGGACTTCCGTGTCTTTCGCTGTGCCGCTGACGAGTGTCCGGCCTTCATCGTCGACTGCTGATCCGCCCTCCCTTTTCGCCACACACCACGTCCCAGAGGATCAAGTGGGTGCTGCCAAGGAAGCTATACGCCAGGCGGGGATCATGATGGAGCAAGTGAAGGTGGTCCGGGAGGCCAGCTAGGCGGCCTATGACGCGAGCTCAACTCTTCAGAGTAACGTCCAGGTTAGTTGATCACCACTTGTTCTATTAGGATATGCTACCTGAAAACTCTTCTTTCTAAAGATCTTCGCATTTGTACACCCACTGGGTGTCGACTGAATTTTTGGACAGGTGGGGGCACGCTGAGTGCACCCACTGGGTGTAGTCCCCGAGACTATGGTGGACTGCTGGCAGTCAACCGTAATCTTTATACTTTGTATTTCTTTGGTAACTTCTTCACTCGGTCTGGTCGGACCATGTCGAATGGAATCTTGAAACCGGTGGGGGCACGCTGAGTGCACCCACTGGGTGTAGTCCCCGAGACTAGGGTGGACTGCTGGCAGTCGACCGTAGTCTGAAGAACTCTTTTTTTTTGTCTGTTTCATTCGACTGAGCAAACCGAGTCGGTAGGACCAGTGGGGGCACGCTAAGTGCACCCACTGGGTGTAGTCCCCGAGACTACTGTCGAATATTTTGATTCGGCTGTAGTCTTAGAAACGCGATGATTTTTTTTAGTCACTCGGAAGTAACCTATCTTTGATGTCTGACAAATGATTCTTCGCAGAAATCCTGCGAGCTTGTGGCTCGCTATACTGAATTGGAAAACAAACAGATCCAGCTCAACATTGACTTGAAGCTTGCTCAAGAGAACTTGCAGAAGGCGAGAGACGAAGCAAAAGGTATGGCTGGGGAGAACTTGACGACTGTCTTTGTCTTTCTGTCCCTTCCTAATTCTGATCTCACTGTCATTTTGCGGACAAAATGGAGGAGGCTCTGAAGAAGAAGGATCATGACCTTGCCGAGGCGCAGAAAACGGCTTTGAACAAAACCAAGCTCGCGGAAGAAAAGCTGTCTTCAGTCGGAAAACTTGAAGAAGAGAACGCCAATCTGAAAGCTGCTCTCGACGCGGCCAACAAGGAGGTTAGCCGATCAAGAACGACAAGATAGCTCTGAGCGACAAGGGTGGTGAACTGGCGGGAAGAGGAATGATTTAGAGGCTTATCCGGGAGGGCTCGCCAAGAAGTTATTCCTCATGCTTGAAGGTAATTCCTCTTATCCGATCGACTTGTTATCACCGACTCATCATAGAACCATTAGCTTGAACTCGAGTTGTGTTTGCAGAATGCAGCCGTAACTTCGAGGAAGAGACTAGTCGAGTGGAGACAAGCCTGGACCCCATTAACTCTCCCGTGAAGGATGAAGCCGCCATGAATGTGCTCCGACTGGAGTCTCGCGTCGCTGCTGTGGTGGACCTCGCTCAACTGAGGGTTGCGGTGTCGCGGATTGACTCGACACTCTGGCCAGGCAAAACACTTCAAAATGACCTCGAGTCTTTAATGACTCGACTGAATGACGTTCCAAGTCGAGTGCAGGAATGGAAAAAGTCTTCTGCCAGATGCGGTGCCGATGTTGCTCTGTCTCTGGTCCGTGTTCACTGCAAGGAGGTGCGAGAGGAAAGGCTGACGTCCATCAAAGTTGCCAATACCAAGAAGTATGACTTCCGATCTTTCATGGAGACTTTCATTGGTGCTGCCACCCGGATCGCTGATGGGATCGACCTGGACCAGTTCGTCTCGCCTTCCAGTACTCCACCTGAGGAGTAAAAAACTTCTGTGATTCGTCTTAAATTTGCCTCGGAATGCCGAGTGATCTTGTAACCGATAAACTTTAACAGGCTTGAGGCCTGGGTACTTCTGCATCCATAGGATGTTATCCGAACTTTACATATTGTCGAAATATGCTTTTGTTTGCCTTCGAATGAACTTTCTTCTTCACTCGGATTATGCTTGATGTTTGAGATGCAGCTCGAGGTGGAAAATCCATCGACCTACACTTCATTGTTCTTGCAGGCAGGGATGGAGTTCGGATTGTACTTATGGCTCAGCTCCGCAGGAGAAGGTAACAGTCGACCTGCACCTCGTCGTCCTTGTGAATCGGGATGGAGCCCACGTTGTACTTGTGGCGCAGCTCGAAGGAGAAGGTAGCAGCCAACATGCACCTCGTCGCCCTTATGGATCGGGATGGAGCACACGTTGTACTTGTGGCGCAGCTCGAAGGAGAAGGTAACAGTCTACCCAAGACTCTGCCGTCCTTGCGGATTGGAATGGATTTCGTACTTAGGCGGGTACTGGACTGCAGCTAAGCCTCCGAGTGGGAGGGTTGCTCTCCACTCGGTAGGATTTTCGGATACTTAGGCGAGTACTTGGACTGTAGCTAAGCCTCCGAGTGGGAGGGTTGCTCTCCACTCGGTAGGATTTTCGGATACTTAGTAGCATCTTGGACTGCAGCTAAGCCCCGAGTGGGAGGTTCGCTCTCCACTCGGTAGGATTTTTCAAACTTAGGCGTAGCATCGGACCATTGCTAAGCCCCGAGTGGGAGGTTTGCTCTCCACTGTAGGATTTTCAAACTTAGGTAGCATCTTGGACATTGCTAAGCCCCCGAGTGGGAGGTTTGCTCTCCACTCGGTAGGATTTTTCAAACTTAGGCAAGTACTGGACTACTGCTAAGCCCCCGAGTGGGATGTTTGCTCTCCACTCGGTAGGATTTTTCAAACTTAGGCAAATCTTGGACTCTTGCTAAGCCCCGAGTGGGAGGTTTGCTCTCCACTCGGTAGGATTTTTCAAACTTAGGCAAATCTTGGACTGCAGCTAAGCCTCCGAGGAGGATTTTTGTGTCGTAGCTCTGAAGGGGAAGGCAACAGTCGACCTGTACCTCGTCGTCCTTGCAAAGCGCACATTGTATTAAATACTTAGGCGAGTACTTGGACTGCAGCTAAGCCCCCGAGTGGGAGGCTGGCTCCTCACTCGGTAGGATTTTCAAACTTAGGCGAGTACTTGGACTGCAGCTAAGCCCCCGAGTGGGAGGCTGGCTCACCACTCGGTAGGATTTTCAGATACTTAGGCGAAACGGATTCGCAGCTAAGCCCTCGAGTGAGAGGCTGGCTCTCCACTCGGCAGGGATTTTTTTTACAAACTTAGGCGGAACGAGTTCGCGGCTAAGCCACCCACTGGGGGAAATTTCTTATGTAAACGAAAAGTAATAACAATCACTGGGAAAATTATAACATTCTTGTCTTTGATAAACAAACTACAGAGGTACTTTTATTACATCTCACCGAGTGAGTACATAAGTGTAAAAGGGGCGGAGCAGCTCCGCATTCCAAGCTCGAGGCTCATCAATCTGGCGATCGACGTTGTAAAGATGGTAAGCTCCATTCTGGAGAACTCTGGTGACGATGAAGGGACCTTCCCAAGTGGGAGCGAGCTTGTGTGGTTTCTGTTGATCCACTCGGAGGACCAAGTCTCCTTCTTGAAAGGTTCGGCTCTTCACATTTCTAGCATGGAATGGACGCAAGTCCTGCTGATAGATGGTCGAGCGGATGAGGGCCATCTCTCTCTCATCTTCAAGGAGGTCGACTGCATCTTGTCGGGCTTGCTCCGCTTCATCTTCAGAGTAGAGTTTGACTCGGGGTGCATTGTGAAGCAGGTCACTCGGCAGAACTGCTTCAGCTCCATAGGCCAGAAAGAATGGAGATCTCCAAATGATCGATTAGGAGTGGTCCTCAATCCCCAAAGAACCGATTTAAAGTTCGTCGACCCACACTCCTGGCATGCTTGAGATCGCGCATCGCCCGAGGTTTCCGGCCCTTTGAGAATTAGACTGTTTGCTCGCTCGCTTGTCCATTCGACCGGGGTGAGCAACTAAAGCATAGTCGACTCGCGTTCTCGAGAGGCGCAAAAGGCTTTGAACTTGTCGGAATCGAAGTTTGACCCATTGTCAGTGATGATGCTATGCGGAACTCCATATCTGAATATCAACTCTCTGATGAAACTGATAGCAGTGCACGCATCGAGGTTCTTGATAGGTTTAGCTTCGATCCACTTCGTAAACTTGTCGATCGCCACTAGCAAATGAGTGAAACCGCTTCGCAAGTTCTCGATGGTCCAATCATATCCAACCCCAAACAGCGAAGGGCCGACGAGTGGAATGGTCTTCAAGGCTGAGGCGGGTTTGTGTGACATATTGGAATAGAACTGACAGCCTTCACACTTGTCGACTATTTCCTTTGCCATTTCATTTGCTTTTGGCCAGTAAAATCCTGCTCGGTATGCTTTAGCCACAATGGTCCGAGAGGATGCATGATGACCACAGGTCCCCGAGTGGATATCATCAAGAATTATCTGACCTTCTTCTGGTGTTATGCATTTCTGGCCGACTCCAGTCGCGCTTTCTCTGTACAACTGTCCCTTGATCATAGTAAAGGCCTTGGATCGGCGGATGATCTGTCGAGCCTCTTCTTGTTCTCTGGGAGCTCTTTCCTCAGGATATACGCGATGTACGGCACTGTCCAGTCGAGAGTGATGACCACGACTTCCATGATCAGGTCGACCACAGCTGGGATCTCAATTTCAGTCGGATCAGTGGCACTTTTTGGCTGTGGGGCTTCTTCAGTGAAAGGATCCTCTTGAATCGACGGTGTGTGGATGTGCTCCAAAAACACATCACTGGGAATGGCTTCCCTCTTGGACCCTATTTTCGCCAAATCATCCGCAGCTTGATTTTTCAGTCGGGGTATATGATGAAGCTCTAACCCCTCAAACTTCTCTAGCTTCCTCACTGCATTGCAATAACCAGTCATGGCTGGACTTCTGACATCCCACTCCTTCATCACCTGATTAACCACTAGATCTGAGTCGCCATAAACCATGAGGCGACGGACGCCGAGTGAAATGGCCATACGCAACCCATGCAACAGTGCTTCATATTCTGCTTCATTGTTGGAAGAATCAAAGTGAATCTGGAGCACATATCTGAGCTTATCTCCTTGGGGGAAAACCAACACTACCCCAACACCGGAACCATTCAGCATCTTGGAACCATCAAAGAACATGGTCCAGTGCTCCGAGTGAACTTGAGTCGATAGTTGCTGTTCAGTCCACACGGCGATGAAATCTGCTATTGCTTGGGACTTGATGGCTTTCTTTGCCTCAAACTTGATATCAAGGGGAAGGAGTTTAATCGCCCATTTCGCCACTCGACCAGTTGCATCTCTCACAGCGTAATCTTCGACAATGGGGCGTCACGACGATCGTAATGGAATGGTCGAGAAGTAATGAGCAACCTTCTTCGTGGTCATATAAATCCCATAAACAAGCTTCTGATAATGAGGGTATCTTTGTTTTGATGGGGTCAATACTTCAGAAAGATAGTATACTGGGCGCTGAACTTTGAAGGCTTTTCCTTCTTCTTCCCGCTCGACCGTCAGTACTGTACTAACGACTTGTCCTATGGCTGCAATGTAAAGCAGCAAAGGCTCTTTGCTGATTGGGGCAGCAAGCACCGGCTGGGTGGAGAGCAGAGCTTTTAGCTCTGCAAATGCTGCATCAGCTTCTAGAGTCCACTCGACCTTGTCTGACTTCTTCATCAGTCGTTAAAGAGGCAATGCCTTTTCACCGAGGCGAGAGATGAATCGACTTAAAGCGGCCAAGCATCCAGTAAGCTTCTGGACATCGTGCACACGCATTGTGGTGTTTCATTCGAGTATAGTGCCAACTTTTTCTGGTTGGCGTCGATTCCTCGCTCGAAACGAGAAAACCGAGTAACTTTCCGCCAGAACTCCGAATGTGCACTTTGATGGATTAAGCTTGATATCATACCTCCGAGATTGGCAAATGTTTCAGCAAGGTCACCAACAGGTCGGAACCCTTCCGTGACTTGACCACAATATCATCCATGTATGCTTCCACATTCCGACTGATTTGAGTGAGCAAACACTTCGGAATCATCCTCATGAACGTGGCTCCGGCATTCTTGAGGCCGAATGGCATGGTGACAAAGCTGAAGCACCCGAATGGAGTGATGAAAGCTGTTTTGATCTCGTCGGGTCCATACAGACGGATCTGATGGTACCCGGAATAGGTGTCTAAGAATGACAACCGCTCACATCCCGCAGTCGAGTCGACTATTTGGTCGATGCGGGGGAGAGGAAAATGATCTTTCGGGCAGGCCAGATTGATACGTTTGAAGTCGATGCACATGCGAAGTGACTTGTCCTTCTTAGGGACCATGACAACATTGGCGAGCCACTCGGAGTGGTAAATCTCTCGGATAAACTCTGCTGCTAAGAGCCGAGCCACCTCCTCGCCAATGGCCTTTCTCTCCTAGATGGCGGACCGTCGAAGATGTTCTTTGACAGGTTTAACTTTTGAGTCGACTCGTAGTCGATGCCCAGCCAGTCCCCTGGGAACACCCGGCATGTCAGCAGACTTCCATGCGAAGATGTCCCAGTTCTCACAGAGGAACTGGATGAGCGCTTCTTCCTATTTGGAGTCGAGTGTGGTTGAGATGTGAGTCGGAGCAGCATTGGGATCAGTCGGATGAATATGAACCGGTTTCGTCTCCCCGGACGACTGAAATCTTTGAATCTGGCGGGCTTCTGGCTCGCAACAAATCACTGGGTCTGCAGTTTTACGGTACTCTTGCGGCTCTACCACCGCCATCCGAGCATCAACGATCTTAGAGCCTTCTGAAAACACTCTTCGCTTTCTTCCGATTGCCCGGTGACAGTGATCACACCTTTGGGACTGGCATCTTCGGTTTGAGGTACACATAACATGGTCGAGCCATGAAACGCGCATATGCCGCCTCCCTGTGATAGAGTGATAAGCGCCTGAAATCCACGACCTCAAAGGTCAACTTTTCTCACGAAAATTCTTGTAGTCACCAAAAACCACATCGAGAGCAATTTGGCCGAGTGACTCAGCCTTCGTTCGTGAATGACTCCATGGAAGCTCATGTTTCTTTGGTCTTTGAGTCCGGACATCGGAATGCCCATCCCTTTCAACGTCTCGCATACAATATGTTCAAAGCCAATCGCCACCATCCATCAAAACCTTAGTTAGTCGAGTGCCTTGAACGACTGGGTCGACCACCAACGCTTGCCTACCAGGGGTGGCTATGTGTGTCGGGTGATCAGACTGGTCGAACGTGATGGCGGTCTGCGACCATTTCAGATAACTGGGTGTCGCCGGAGCGACCATATTCACTTCTCGGTTGATAACTTTCAATCGACTTTTGCTTTCAACGTCAGCAAAAATCATCAGAGTGGAATTGACCTGGGGGTATCCACCGTCACTATCTTCCTTGTCCTCAACTTTGTCCGACTCCTTCTCCTTGTCCTTGGGCTATTTTCCCTGGAACTGCTGAATCAAGAGCCGACACTGTCGAATGGTATGCTTTGGGTAAATGAGTTTACCCTCTTCATCTTTCTTCGTGTGAATGTGACATGGCAAGTCCAACACATCATTTCCATCTTGGTCTTTCACTTTATTGGGGTTCCAAGGCCCCTTGGGTTTCCCTTGAACTTTCACGAGTCACGGCCAAGGCTTCTCCAGGGAGTAGTCGGGCTCGGATTTTCGCTTCGCTTCCGGATCGAGTTCCCTCCCCGGTTTCATTAGCGGCTGACTTGTACTTGCCACTCTGGAGCCGATCCTCTTCTTCACCATTGGCGTACTTGGTGGCAATCTCCATCATTCGAGTCAGGGTCATGTCTCCTGTCCGACCGAATTTCAGACTCAACTCTCTGTTCTCAACGCCTTCCTTGAAGGCACAGACTGCCTGATGATCAGATACATTCTCTACTGTGTGGTGCAAAGTGATCCATCTCTGGATGTAATCCCTCGAGTTTCATTCGACTTACGCACACACGATCGCAACTCTGTCAACCCCGCCGCCGCTTGCAAGTTCCTTCAAATGTCCCGACAAACACTCGGGCAAGATCTTCCCAAGTGTAAATCTTTGTTGGGTGCTAATCGATTCAGCCATGCTCGCCGATCCCTCCAACATAAGAGGCAGGTGTTTCATGGCCACTTCATCGCTGCCACGCTAATCTGGACAGCCACTCGGTAGTCCTCAAGCGGTATCCGGCTTGGACTCACCGATGAACTTATCGACTCGATCGCCAACTTTGAAGTTGGGACGAATCACCGCGGCTCTGATGGCTCTGCTAAAACACTCGCCCCGAGGCGTGTACTCTGCCGGTGAGCGCATTTACATCATGGCCTTCTCGGTTTGCTCTGTTCTGTCGACCAAGCCACGAGCGATGGCGGATCTTGCATCAAAGCTCGGTTCCACAGGGTCGATCGGATTCCTTCGCCCAACACCGTGATGGCATCTGTCATCTTCTTTGCCGAGGCGCTGTATGAACCACCCCTTGGGGAGGAGTGGGCACTCGACGCCGATCATCACGATCGAATCGGTCCTCATAATCGATTGCGCCGCCTCCATGTGCCTCACGCCGGGGCGATCTTGGGCTATGAGCCGATCGGATCTGTATTCGCAGCAACAGATCTGTGAATCCTGTTCATGATCGCGATACTGACTAAGTTTTGATCTCCTGCTGCCCGGAGTAAATCTACGATTCAGAAAGCCTCCGCCAGCCTCCGACCGAAGGCTGAATGGACTCTGCTATACGGGTTGCAGCTGCTAGATTCTGAATTGGAGTTCGGTATACCTGAGTCGGTTGCGGAAAGAGTTGACGTCGACTGGACGACGAGACCCGTTGTTGCGCTCGTTCGTCGAGCACTCGCTGGAGATTTTCCAGTCGAGTGCGTTCAGCAAAGTTGTCCAAACGCGCGTCTTCCAAGGCACGGGCCTCGGGGTGTCTCCAACGATAGGAGTGTGAAGCGCATCCATGTTCCAGCGGCGAAGTTCCTCCCTCTGCAGTGAAGTGAGGGGCTCGTGTTGATATTCTTTGTGAACCTGCACCGGCTCGCCTCCGCCAACGCCTCCGTCGGCGCGGGGGAAACCAGGAGGACTACGTGGTCCGTCGACCATCACAACCTCCGCCGCTGGATCGCTGCTGTCACACTCGGATGCAGTCTCTGCGGAGCTAGTCTACAGATCGAACAGGCCGTACAGAGATTCGTCGGGCTCGATTGCCACGACTTGGGGAGTGGCCGACTGGCGGGCCACCGCGTACCTCACCCACCGCTGAAGCCTCGACCGACCGGAGCGCTTGCGCGTGGCGAGAGGGAGGAGGGACGGCACAGGAGCCGACCGATACTGGGTCGACGGCTGCCGCAGGAGGACGCCGCGTACGCACGCGCGAAACTGCGTTACCCCGTGGACGGGGAGTGCGTCGACGTCGAGTGGAGCCTCCTGCAGCCAAGCGGAGTCGTCGGCGATGAACGTGAGCGCGCCGAGACGGATCTCGCGGCCCTCAATCAAAACTCCGCCTGAAACCATGATGAAGGGGATCAGAAAAACTGCAACTTCTCCAACAAGTCGCTAAGACACCTGCCCCAAGGTGGGCGCCAACTGTCGTGGTTCTAACTCTGACAGTAGAATGGGGGGTAGGTATGGAGAGGCAAGATCCCAGCTATGGAGTAGTTGTGTACGCAAGATGTTTACGAGTTCAGGCCCTTCTCTAAGGAAGTAACAGCCCTACGTCTCGGAGCCCGGAGGCGGTCGATCAGATATGTGTGTATGAGTTACGGTGGTGCGAACCCTTTAAACTGAGGAGGGGGTGGCTTATATAGAGTTTGCCAGACCCCTCCCGCCCTCAGTTATGCAAGGATTAAGGTACATTAAGATAGGGAGTTACTGGTAACGTCTCACATAAAATGCTATGATGGCCATAAAGCCACTTAATGACCGACCGTTTGCGTGCAGACTGCCTGTAGATCTTCTGGCGGTCAAGTGGTTAGCTGATGGTCGAGTGTCTTCAGGTCCGTCGAGTGGAATCCTTCCAGGTCGACTGAAAGGTGTTTTCTTCAGGAGATGTCCTTGGGGAGGGCACCTTGGACAGGTTCATGACCCTACCCTAGGTACATGACTTCATCACTCACCACCTGCAAGCATTCAAATACAAAGAGTAATGACCAAAGCAGGTATGGAATCAGCCTATGAGCCATGTTCTCTATTCCAGTTTATCCCTTTCCTATTTCAGAGACATTGAATGGTGATTGAAACTGTATATTTCAATTCTAGGTTCTCAATCTACCTAGCGAGGAGTGGACAGGAGTCCACAATGTCAGTTTTTGCACAGTATGACCACGCTACCAAAGCTGGTCCAGATTTGTAAGGGTTAGCAATTAGCAATAAGAATTGTAAGGATTAAAATACAGAATAGGCAAACCTGTGTGGGTCAATTAGAGGGATCATACGGGATCTTCCAGACTTTTCAATCGCTGGACCAGATAGCGTCCAGTCAAGTGGATCGGCCGCAGATCCGATGGTCGGAGGCGGATCTGACGGGCTCTTCGAGTCGTTGCAAACGGATGGTGGCGGCGAAGGGTTTGACGGGCGGTGAAGGCGGCCAAGGGTTTGCGCGGCGGTGACGGTGGCCAAGGATGTGAATGGCGGTGATGACAGATGGGGGATGTAGGGAGCGAAGGGGATGAGCGGCCTGTAGAGAGGGATGATAGGGACGAATGACGGCGACGGGCAAGTGCATCGAGGCCAGGACTATTCGGGTGCGAGGGGTTTAATTTCGTAGGTTAACCGTAGTAGATTTTTTAGGTCGTTTTTCTACCGCTGAAACGACGCGGTTTGCAGTGATCTTAGTTGTAACTTGCCGATTTTTTTAATGATCGGGAGGGACGAAGCGGGGGTTCGGTGGGCAAAGGGAGGTGGGAAGAAGTACCAAAATTAACCAGGGTAGGTGGGACGAAAATTGACCGGCGAAGACTAACAACTACTCCATTAGGAGTAGAGATATGTGTGTTTGTGTGTGTGTGTGTGTGTGTTTTGTCCTCTACATCATTCACTTATAGCTATGTCTTCAATTTGCTATTTTTTGAACCAAGTGAATGTGATCGGACCCTAACCCCATCTATGCTTATCCCTCAAATTCTCTATCTCTCTTCATATGCATTCTGTTGACACGTGTCGAATGTCTTCACTCTGTGCTTGTGAGCTGAAGAGACAAAGACACACATTTAAGACTGGTTTTAATGTTCTTATCTCTTTTGCCTGAATACCGGAGAAGCCAGAACGGCAACCCAACAAACCAGGCACGTGTGGGAACATGGCTTAACCTTCGATATGTTGCATGTTTGCCACGTGTCCACCAGATGTGAACCGCCAGGGGCACCTGCGTAATTGCACTGTGCCGCCCCTTCTCCTTATAAATACTTCACCCCGCGTGGTCAATATCACTTCTTCCACCTTGCCATCTCGCTCAAACCCTAGCGCCTCCGTTAGCATCCGTCGACGCCGGAGACGAAGCGCTTAGCTGCCGCAACCTCTCCGACGCCGTCTTCACGTCGGCCGCGGACATCGTCATCTCCACCGCCGTTGTAGGTGTTTTCCTCTGCCAAGTTAGGGCACGGAAGATCAGACTGCTCGGCCTCCGTCCACCTCGTCTAGCTGTTCTTCGTGCGGTAAATAAAACTCGCTTTTTACATGATTTTGATCCGTTGAATCTATCCACATCTTCCAAAAGTTGTTTCTACACTTCCAGATATATATTCTTCTGGTTCTGCATCTCATAACTTGCAAGTATGTTCACTTATGCATTGCACCTAGTTAGATTCCTCACTTGTACTTATTCATGGATTCGTACAAATCTGGAACCAACTCACATTGATAAGTGAATGTCTTCACATTATGAGGTCAATGTCTTCAAACTGATTTATCTTCAAAATCTTCTGAGAACGCATATGACCTCTTCCTCTTCCCTCGCATCTCTAATGTTGTCACAGGTACATGTCCATGGGAGAATCCCTTGGTTCTCATAGTCTGCATTCATTTGTAGAATTCTTACAACATCACAATGAATCACCTGAAGCAAGTTCCTGCATGACCATTCGTCGGAAGCCAAACACAGTTGTGAAGCCTTTAAGTTTGAATCCAATGGTGTCTGACAAAACTGCAAAGAAAGGTGGTAGGCAACGCCGTAACAATACTGCTTTGGATCTGCCTCCAGATCTCTATGAACTATACAAGTCTGATCCAGATGAAACCTATACACAGTGCAAGTCCAGAATCCAATGGATTCGAAGATACTGGGCAGAACAATGGTTTCTGTATCGCTTCATGACTCCAGAATACACTGCTAAAAATGCTATATGGCGCCCGTGGAGCGATATCCTCCACAAGAAGCTGCAGCCCATGACCAAGGCTGAAGCCATAGCCAAGGGCTTCTATCCTTGCATGGTCAGAGGACCTCAGCCTGAAGATGCCGACCCATCCAGTCTCCGATGGTGTCACGACGAGGAATTGTTTGAGCAAAATTATCAGTTTGCAAAGGCTTTTGCAGCTAAGAACAAGAAGGAATTCAGACTTAACTTCAACCCTAGTCCAGCTGCTCCAAGGCCAGATGGCAGTCATGAAGCCAATCAGAATATCATTGGCCCCTTCAATAGCTTCGATGGGTTTCTCTCCCACATTGCTGCATAAAGGGCCACAGGTGATCAATCTGCTGCAGAAGAGGAATCTGAGGATGTCTCAGAGTCCCCGAAGCCAAAGAAAAAGTCAAAGGCTTCTAAACCTGCTACTGCACCAAAAGCTTCAAGAGTGAAGCAATTGAAATCTGCACCTCTTGAATCCAGTGTGCAATCTGAAGATCAATCTCGCGTCTCCAAGAAGACCAAGAAGCCCAAGAAGATTTCTAGGCATGACCTTACTCCTGCCAACATTTTGCGCAACGAGGAAAATGTTATAGATCTATCAAGTGATGAAGATCTTGTTGATGATGCTCTGGAGATGCTCATCAAGAGCAAGCAGGAGGCCAAAATCTTCAAGGATTTGCCTCTGTTTGATGCAGATATTCTCAATAACTTCATTGATGAATGGTTTGAGGATCCCACTCTCACCATTGACGATCTGCAGCTGCCCATTAATATAAGTGTCACATTTCAAGGAGCCATTGCCAAGGAGATTGCTATACCTCAGAAAATTGTTGAGCTGAAGAACAAAATTGACTATGAGAAGGCCCAGTTCAAGAAGCACATGGCCAAGCTCAGTGTTGCTGACGTTCAAAATTTCAAGCAAATGATGATTGACCTCAAGGCTCAGTTCAAGAAGAAGCGTGAGGTAGCCAAAGGCTCTCGTGAGCGCACGAAATATTATGCTGAGAAATGCGTTCAAGCTCACAATGAAGCCGTGAAGAGAAAGGCACTTGGGCGTCCAGGCATTGACACCAAGCTTGCTGCCAAGAAAAAGAAGAAGCCTGCTGAAGCTGACCCGAGGCCCCAAGGCAGGAAAGACCAAGCATTGTCTTCCCTGCCAGTATGACTGGCACGAAGCCAAAGGTCCCTTCTACAGCTTTTGAACAAAAGAATACTAAGTTGGCTGAGGCTGAAGCCAAGAAGAGGAAGCACCATGATACCTATGATGTTGCCCCCCCCCCCCCAGAAGAAGCTGAAGACAAAGTCTTCACGCAAAGCCCGTACCAATCCCCAAGAGCCATTGAATGTTGAACCCATTTCTGTTGCACTACCTGCCTCCTCCAATCGTGAGCGTCGTCTCGTTGTGCATGAGCCTGCTTCCATAGAGGCTCATGAATCTGAAGACATTCCACCTGCTGACTCCACCGCAGCTGAAGACATTGGTCAAGATGATAATGTTGATGATGATGAAGTCCTTCCTTAGCTCGAGCCCAACCCGGTATCATCGCCTGCTCCTATGAGCAGTGAACTGATAAGCATTGGCGGTCCCACAACGCCAATCACACAAGATGTTCTGGGAAGAGCAACACCCCAACTCCCCATTGCATGAGGTATATGAGTTGATAGTCTTCAAGTGGGTCCATATGGGTCGGTTGCTTATTTTTTCTAAGCTTTTACAACTCTCGTTCTTGAACTATTTGGCTTTTTGAGTTGTAACACTTAAACTTGATGGTCCTCTGCTACTTTTGCTACTACCTTACGCTGCGATGATAAATCCCGCATGAAGTCAGTATGCAGTGCATTTCATTATCTTCATTACATTTGTGTGTGCATGATGAATTGTCTTCATATGTTGAAGAGGATCTCTACAAAGTAAAACCTGTCATGTGCATTTGCATTCAAAGGCAAAATATTTATATGCACATCTTAAGGGGGAGCCTCTCTCAACTTATGAAGCCAATGACCACGTACTTTAACTTTCACATATTTCTATCCCCGTTGAAAACTTCAACTAGTTTGTCATCAATCACCAAAAGGGGGGAGATTGTAAGTGCATCTAGTGCCACCCCTAGTTGGTTTTGGAGTATTGATGACAAACGTAGTTAAGGGACTAATGTGTTTGTGAGAATTGCAGGATAACACAGATAGAAGTCCCTCACTGATTTGTCTTACCTACCAGAGATGACCCCCAAAAGTGTGTGAAGACATTCACTTGAAGACTATGAAGTGTGAATACATAGTTTCTTTCGTAGTTTCCTTCTTTATTGAGTCATAGGAACCACCATACTGTTAAGTGGGGTCCAAGTGAACAAAGTCAGAAGACTGACGTGATGCTCAACCAAAATCCTATGTCTTCGAGCGAAGACAATGAGAGCAAATCTTATCCAGAGTTGGATGAGTCAGCTTTGCTTGTAGCCCAAGCCAAGCTGTCGCGTGTGTTTGAAATCTGACCGTTGGACACGTGTCGGTTCCTTAGTGACCCAGGGTCATTTCGGACATATCATGTCGGGTTGCCTCCAGGCTATAAATAGCCCACCCCTACACCATAAATTGGTGGCTGCTCAGATTTAGTGCACGACTTTTGTCGTTTGAGAGCAACCCACCTCCGAAGCCTTTGAGAGAGAGATCCTTGCAAGGACAAAGCCCAAAACACCCAGAGCCAAAGAGTGTTAGGCATCACTGAAGTCTTTCTGTCCGCATGACCTGAAGACTTGTTACACTTGAGGTTTGTGCATCCTCCAGCCGGTTAGGCGTCACGTTATGAGGATCCAAGAGTCATTGTGGATCGTCAGTGAAGGGAGTTTGTGAAGGTTTGGAAGTCTACCTCAAAGACTTACCAGAGTGATTGGGCGAGGATTGGGTGTCCATAGCTCAAGGGGAATAAGGTGAAGACACAGTCTTCTGAGTTCAATCTCAGCCTCCCTAACCAGACATACTGTTGTCATAGCAACTAGAAACTGGTCTACCAAATCATTGTCTTCACCAAGCCACTGGTTCTATCCCTCACCTTCTTTACATTTTAGTTTGTCTTCGTGAAGTCTTTGCTTGCTTGCCTGATCAGTTTGACTTCACTGTGCAAAGACCGTTACCTGTTTGGCTTCATGATGTCTTCCATTTCGATCCATACTACCTAGCTACTGATAGTCTTCGTGCTTTCACTGTATTGCTCAACTGACTATGGCTTGTTTAGTGTAGTTCCTCTTCCGCTGCATATCATATAGGTTCACTTTAACTTTTTGTCTTCAAAGACCTTGTGTTTTGAAGACTTTCATAAAATTCGCCTATTAACCCCCCTCTAGTCGATAACTAGCACTTTCACTACTGGCTGTTGGCGCTGGGGACATCCCTGCAGTAGAACCATGTCTCCTGCCAGACTTGATGGAATCGGGGAAGCTCATCTTCGGGAAGGCACTCCCTCCCCAGACCTGGATGCCCAAGCCCCCGCACAGCTAGGTGACGTGGGTCTTCGCACCGGCCGGTGATTCCTTCTTGACGGTCATCAAACGACAAGTGAAGATGTTCTTGAAGAGCCCCTAATGGGGATGGCATCCGAGGAAGTTCTCGCAGAGGGAGATGAATGCCGAAAGATAGATGATGGCATTTGGAGGGAGATGGTGGAGTTGCGCACCAAAGTAGTCAAGAAACACCCAAAAGAAAGCATGAGGCGGCAACGAAAAACCCCTCTCAATGTTGGTGACCAGCAGAACGCACTCGTCCCCCTGTGTTGCTGGTTCAACCTTTCCCGCGTTCGGACAGCGCCATCCATCCTGGGGGATGAGCCCCTCCGCCGCGAGCTCCTCCAGTCGCCTGGCTGAGATGCACTAAGGTTCCAGTCCCCCGACGCGCCCCCGGCCGCCGCACCGGAGCCGGAAGAGGTGGATTTTTCCGGCCTTCTTTGCCTTCTCCGCCTTGGCCGTTGAGTCTCTCGCCATCATGGTGGGGATTTTGGGTACTCGGGTGGAGAGGAGAAGCGGAGGAGATGGAGGAGAGAAAGGGGATCTGGTGGCCTGACCGCTATCCCCCAAATCCTTTTATATCTCTGACAGAATATCGCGCTGGATCTCACTCCATTGATCTCTGGATCAATGGTGCATGCAGCGAGGCGGTACGCAAGGAAACTACGGCACATGGGGGATTTGGCACACGAAAATCAAGGAGCCACGCCCCCACTTTTCCCACTAACGCATGTGGTTACCGCTTCCGCGCGCGCACGCACAAATTCAAATCCTGAGATTTTCGGGGCGAATCAATTCGATTGATTATCCACGATTCCTTTCCTAAAGGACGCATGTCAGTCCAACTGACCACCCTCCACGGGGATCCGTGCACTCGGCCACGTTAAACACCTGACTGAAGTCTTCTTCAGGATTGCTATGTGACGAGCTTGACGCCCCTCTGTTGGTTGACCTGGCCCTATCAATAGGCTCCAAGGTGCATGACTTGTAAACCTGGACTCGTAGAAGGCCTACGCTGGCGTTCCCCTGGGATAAGGAGTGGCGTCTCTCCAGAGAGTCAAACCACGCGCCGGCGTCGCCACTCGAGTTATAATGGCATGCCCCCGCTCGGGCCCCCAGTCTATCTCCTTCGAGAGGCAAAGGAATGCCATCGTGTGTTTCTCGGTGATCAACAACACCTAGTAATCTGGGTAAACCAGTAGTCCAGAATCCATTGCGTTTTCGCCCAGGGAACAACAAACCACAACTCGGAAACGTATTTCGAGTGCTCCCGTAGCACTCGGACTTAAACTGAAGGATCGACTAGTTTGTCCTACAAAACCTCAACCGATTCAGGGGCTAATGATGAGGTCACCTACTATAGGTAGGGCCAAGAACCCATCATATGGGACCCACATGGGGCCCATCACCACCATGGGTAGGTCCCTGGACCATACCAGCATTCGAATGTGTATATCAGGAAGTCCAATCGGCCAGCTTGATAGCACTCGGACGACCATCCGCCACTCGGCCGACGAACCATCACTCGGACCAAGAAGGCGAGCGGGCGGATGGGAGCTGCAACGGTCGAGGAATCCTAAGTCATCCATTAAAAAGAGTCAAGTCTCTCTTTACCTGTAACTACCATAGTAGAGGGCTCATCACACCTGTAACTGATGCATTCAGTGTCATTTAATGCCCTAACGACATGGAGGACATGGGGCTGCGACGCACTCTATATAAGCCATACCCCCTCCATAACCGGGCACAAGCAATCTTTGTAACCATACCCATCAAATCAAAACAAGCCTCAGGGCATGAGACGTAGGGCTGTTACCCCCGCCAAGAGGGGCCTGAACTCGTTAAACACCGAGTGTTACACCTGCGATGTAGCTAGGTTCTGCCCATTATTCGTACCCCTAGTACTCATTGTCAGGATCGTAACCCCGACAATCATAGCCTGATTTTTTTGCCGGATGTGGCACTTTCTACTTTATTTACTTCACCTTGGTTATGCTTGCGAGCCAGTAATGGACTTCAGACTTTGTTTCATACTTTTGTTAAATAAAATCTCTGCATGCATCACTCTGATGCAGAGGCCGAGGGATATCCTCCTTCTAAAAAAATGAGCTCTAAAAATGCATAAAATATAGAGCCATTAGAGGTCAGGGAAGCAGGATCTGCGGCCGTGGGATGATTTCTACTATAAAACCTTCTTCTTGTAGACTCGTGTTGGGCATCCAAGCGCAGAGTTTTGTAGGACAGTAGCAAATTTCCCATAAGTGGATGACCTAAGGCTTATTAATCCGTGGGAGGCGTAGGATGAAGATGGTCTCTCTCAAACAACCCTGCAACCGAATAACAAAGAGTCGCTTGTGTCCCCCAACACACCCAATACAATGGCAAATTGTTTAGGTGCACTAGTTCGGTGAAGAGATGGTGACACAAGTCTAATATGGATGGTAGAAATATATTTTTATAATTTGAATAAATAAAAACAGCAAGGTAACTAGTAACAAAAGTGAGTAAAAACGGTATTGCAATGCTTGAAAACAAGGCCTAGGGTTCATACTTTCACCAGTGTAAGTTCTCTCAACAATGATAACATAATTGGATCATATAACAATCCCTCAACGTGCAACAAAGAATCACTCCAAATTTCCTATCGCGGAGAACATAAGATGAAATTGCTTGTAGGGTACGAAACCACCTCAAAGTTATTCTTTCTGATCAATCTATTGGGCTATTCCTATATGTGTCACAAACAGCCCTAGAGTTCGTACTAAAATAACACCACATGACACACATCAATCAAACCCTAATGTCACCTAGATACTCCAATGTCACCACAAGTATCCGTGGGTCAATTATACGATATGCATCACACAATCTCAGATTCATAATATATAATCCAACACAAAGAACTTCAAGAGTATCCCAAGATTTCTATCGGAGAAAGGAATATGAAAACGTGTACCAACCCCTATGCATAGATTACCCCAATGTCACCACGGGAATCCGCAAGTTGATAACCAAAACATACATCAAGTGGATCAATAGAACATCCCATTGTCACCACGGATGTCCCATCGCAAGACATACATCAAGTGCTCTCACATGCAAAGATTCAATCTGACATAACAAAACCTCAAAGGAAAAGATTCAATTCATCACAAGGTAGGGAGTGAAGAACACCATAAGATCCAACTATAATAACAAAGCTCGCGGTACATCAAGATCGTGCCAAATAAAGAACACGAGAGAGAGAGAGAGAGAGAGAGAGAGAGAGAGAGATCAAACACATAGCTACTGGTACATACCCTCAACCCCGAGGGTGAACTACTCCCTCCTCGTCATGGTGGCTGCCGGGATGATGAAGATGGCCTCCGGTGATGGTTGATGAAGTTATGTACCTGGCATAGGGTCATAGACCTGCCCAAAGGTACCCTCCACAAGGACACTCGCGAGAGAAGCGGCCTTCCAGTCGACCTGGTAGGCTTCCACTCGACAGATTCAAGGACACTCGACCATGAAGACCCACTCGACCACCAGGAGTCCAAGAGCCACTCGGTGTCCAAACAGTCTGTAGTTAAATAGCCTTTATGATCATAATGATACTTTATGTAAGCGTGCTACTAAAGAACGCCTAGCCTTAACGCATACCTTAAACCCTCCGCCACGTGGGCTGGCTGGGGTCTGGCGCACTCTATATAAGCCACCCTCCACAGGTAGAAGGGTTCGCACCCCTGTAACACATACGCATATAATCCAGTCGACCGCCTCCGGGCTTCGAGACGTAGGGCTGTTACTTCCTCCGAGAAGGGCCTGAACTCGTAAATCCCTTGCGTATACAACGACCCCATAGCTAGGATCTTGCCTCTCCATACCTACCCCCATTCTACTGTCAGGCTTAGAACCACGACAGTTGGCGCCCACCGTGGGGCGGGTGTTCTAGCGATTTGTTGGAGAAGTTGGGATTCTTTCGATCTCCTACATCATGGTTTCAGGTGGAGTTCTGGTCGACGACCACGAGATCCGTCTCGGTGCACTCACGTTCGTCACCGACGACTCCGCTTGGCTTCAGGAGGCTCCACTCGACGTGGACGCGCTCCCCGTCCGCGGGGCGACGAACTTTCGCGCGTGTGTCCGCGGCATCCTCCTGCGGCAACTGTCGACCCAGTATGGGTCGGCTCCTGTGCCGTCCTCGCTCCTAGTCTCCCACCGGCACAAGCGTTCCGGTCAGTCGAGGCTTCAGCTGTGGGTGAGGCATGCGGTGGCCCGCCAGTCGGCCACGCCCCAAGTCGCGGTGATCGAGCCCGACGAATCTCTCTGACACTGTTCGGCGGCTTCGCAGACTGCGTCCGAATGCGATAGCGATGACCAGCGGCAGAGGTTACGATGGTCGATGGACCATGCGGTCCCCTGGATTCACCGCACCAACGGAGGTGACGGTGGAAGCGATCCGAGCAAGCCCACGAAGAGTACCTGCCGAGCCCCTCGCCCGCTCGAGAGAAGAGCTTCGCCGCCGGAACATGGATGCACTTCACACTGCTATCGTTGGAGAAACCCCGAGGCTCGTGCCTTGGAGGATGCACGCCATTAACCTGGCTGAGCGCACTCGACCGGAGAACCTTCGGCGAGTACTTGACGAAAGACGCGACCAAGGGTTCCGTAATCCAATCGACGTCGGCTCTTTCAACCACCAACTCAGGTATATCGAACTCCGATTCAGAATTTAGCAGGCCGCCCGTATAGCGTAGTCAATTCAGCCTTCCCGGTCGGGCGGGTAGAGGTTTCTGCAAATCGAGAGATCTGCTCGGCGGCGGAGACCAAAACTTCAGTTGTATCACGATCGCGAACAGGATTCACAGCCGATCCGTCGCTGCGAATTCAGTCGATCGGCCCATAGTCCGAGATCGCCCCCGAGGCGTGAGGAACGTGGGGGCCGGCGTGATGATCAGTACAAGAGCCGCGAGCAGTATGAGCACCGATTCAATCGCAATGATCGACGTCGAGTGCCCACTCCTCCAAGGGGTGGATCATAAGCTCCTCGGCAGCAGGACGACAGACGCCAGCACAGTGTTGGGCGAAGAGTTCCAGTCGACCCCAGGGAACCAGGCTTTGATGCGAGATCTATTATCGTTCAAGGTTTGGTCGACAGAACGAGCTCACCGAGACGGCCATGATAGAGATGTTCCCTCCAAAGAAGCAGAGTTCATGTCTCGGGACCAGAGTGTTTCAAAGAGAGCCATCGAGCCGCGGTGATTCCTCCCAATTTCAGGTTGGCGACTGGAGTCGATAAGTTCCTTTGGTGAATCCAAGCACGCCACTTGGCTTGAATATTACCGAGTGGCTGTTCGGATCGGCGGCGGCAACGATGAGGTAGCCATGAAGCATTTGCCTCTTATGTTGGAGGGTTCAGCCAGTATGCGTGGTTGAATCGATTATCACCAAAGAGATTTACACTTGGGAAGATCTTGCCCGAGTGTTTGTCGTGACATTTGAAGGAACTTGCAAGCGACCCGGCAGGATTGGCGGAGTTGCGATCGTGTGTGCAAAAGTCGAGTGAAACTTTGAGAGATTATATCCAGAGGTGGATCACTTTGCACCACACGATCGAGAATGTATCTCGATCACCAGCGATCTGTGCCTTCAAAGAAAGTGCCAAGAACAAAGAGTTGAGTTTGAAATTCGGTCGAACCGGAGATATGACCCTGAGTCGGATGATGGAGATTGCCACCAAGTATGCAAATGGTGAAGAGGAGGATAGGCTCCGAGTGGTAAATACAAATCAGCCGCCAATGAGGCCATGGAGGAAATTCGATCCGAGCGAGCGCAAAGCCGAGCCACTGCTCCGGAGAGGCCTTGGCTGTGACCCAGGGGAAAGTTCAAGGGGAAACCCAAGGGTCCTTGGAACCCCAAGAAGGTGAAAGACCAGGATGGAAACGACGTGTTGGATTTGCCATGTCATATTCATACGAAGAAAGATGAAGAGGGTAAACTCATTTACCAAAAACATACCACTCGACAGTGTCGGATCTTGATTCAGCAGTTCCAAGGGAAACAGCCCAAAGATAAGGATAAGGAGACAGACAAAGTTGAGGACAAAGATGACAGTGATGATGGATATCCCCAGGTCAATTCCACCCTGATGATTTTTGCTGACGTCGAAAGCAAAAGTCAATTGAAGATTATCAATCGGGAAGTGAACTTAGTTGCTCCGGCGACTCCCAATTATCTGAAATGGTCCCGGACCGCCATCACATTCGACTAGTCTGATCACCCGACACACATTGCCACCCCTGGGAGGCAAGCATTGGTGGTCGACCCAGTTGTTGAGGGCACTCGACTAACCAAAGTCCTGATGGATGGTGGTAGTGGCTTGAACATATTGTACGCGGAGACGTTAAAAGGGATGGGCATACCGATGTCGGACTTCGATTACCCGATAACATGAGCTTCCACAGAGTCATTCCCGGAAAGAAGGCTGAGTCACTCGGCCAAATTGCTCTTGATGTAGTTTTTGGTGATTCGAAGCATTTCCGGAAAGAAAAGTTGACCTTTGAGGTCGTGGATTTCCAGAGCGCTTATCACGCTATTCTCGGAAGGCCAGCATATGCACGTTTCATGGCCCGACCATGTTACGTGTATCTTAAGCGAAGATGCTCGGTCCCAAGGGCGTGATCATCATTACGGGCAATCGGAAGAAGGCGGAGAGCGCTTCGAAAGGCTCTAAGATCGTCGATGCTTTCGGTTGGCGGTGGTAGAGCTACAAGAGTATCGAAAACTGCAGATCCGAGTGATTTGTTGCGAGCTAAGAAGCTCGCTATGGAGTCAGCATTTGATCATTGGTGAGACGAAACAGGTTCACATTCACCCGACCGGTCCCAATGCTGCTCGACCAACATCTCAACAACACTCGACTCAAAATAGGAAGAAAGCGCTCATCCGGTTCCTCCGTGAGAACTGGGACATCTTTGCATGGAAGCCTCTTGACATTCCGGGTGTTCCTGTGGAGCTGGCTGAGCATCGCTATTTAGTCGACCCAAAATTCAAACCGGTTAAATAATATCTTCGGGCGGTCCGTCGTCCGTAAGAGAAAGGCCATTGGCGAGGAGGTGGCTCGGCTCTTAGCGGCAGAGTTCATCCGAGAGATCTACCACTCAGTGGCTCGCCAATGTCGTCATGGTCCCCAAGAAGGAAAAGTCGTTAGCATGTGCATCGATTTCAAGCATATCAATCGGGCCTGCCCGAAAGATCATTTCCCTCTTCCTCGCATTGACCAAATAGTCGACTCAACTGTGGGATGTGAGAGGTTGTCTTTTTTAGACGCCTATCCCGGGTACCATCAGATCCGTCTGTATGGGCCCGATGAGATTAAAACAGCGTTCATCACTCCATTCGTGTGCTTCTGTTATGTCACCATGCCATTTGGTCTCAAGAATGCCGGAGCCACATTCATGAGGATGATTCAGAAGTGTTTGCTCACTCAAATCAGTCGGAATGTGGAAGCGTACATGGATGATATAGTGGTCAAGTCACGAAAGGGTTCCGACCTGTTGGTGACCGTCTTTGAAACATTTGCCAATCTCAGGAGGTATGATATCAAGCTTAACCCATCAAAGTGTACATTTGGAGTTCCTGGTGGAAAGTTACTTGGTTTTCTCGTTTCTGAGCGAGGAAACGATGCTAACCCCGAAAAGGTTGGCACCATACTCCGAATGAAGCACCATGTGCATGTGCACGATGTCCAGAAGCTTACTGGATGCTTGGCCGCTTTAAGTCGATTCATCTCTCGCCTCGGTGAAAAGGCATTGCCTCTTTACCGACTGATGAAGAAGTCAGACAAGTTCGAGTGGACTCTAGAAGCTGATGCAGCGTTTGCAGAGCTCAAAGCTCGCTCTCCACCAACCGATGCTTGCTGCCCCAATCAGCAAAGAGCCTTTGCTGCTTTACATTGCAGCCCTGGACAAGTCGTCGATCTGCATACTTACGGTCGGCCGGGAAGAAGAAGGAAAAGCCTTCAAAGTTCAACGCCCGGTTTATTATCTTTACGAAGTCAATTGACCCCATCAAAGCAAAGATACCCTCACTATCAGAAGCTTGTTTGTGGGATCTATATGACCACGAAGAAGGTTGCTCATTAATTCTCCTATCATTCCATTACAGTCGTCAGCGACGCCCCATAGTCGGAAATACATCATAACAGAGATGCAATCGGGTCGAGTGGCAAAATGGGCGATTGAACTCCTTCCCTTGATATCAAATTTGAAGCAAAGAAAGCCATCAAGTCCCAAGCAATAGCAGACTTCCTCGCCGAAAGTGGGTGAACAGCAGCTTCCGACTCAAGTTCACTCGAACCTTTGGACTATGTTTTTCGACGGTTCCAAGATGCTGAAGCGGTTACAGTGCGGGGGTTGTATTGGTTCCCCCCCGAGGAGATAAGCTCAAATATGTTCTCCAGATTCACTTGGATTCTTCCAACAACGAAGCAGAATATGAAGCACTCCTGTATGGGTCGCCTTATGGTCTACGGTGACTCGGATCTGGTTGTTAATCAAGTGATGAAGGAGTGGGATGTCAGAAGCCCAGCTATGATAGGTTATTGTAATGCAGTGAGAAAGCTAGAGAAGAAATTTGAGGGGTTAGAGCTTCATCATATTCCCCGACTGAAAAATCAAGCTGCGGATGATTTGGCGAAGATAGGATCCAAGAGAGAAGCCATTCCTAGTAATGTATTTTTGGAGCACATTCATGCACCATCAGTACAGGAGGATCCTTTCACAGAAGAAGCCCCGCAGCAAAAGAGTGCCAATGATCCAACTGAAGTTGAGGTCCCAGCCGTGGTCGACCTGATTATGGAAGTTGTGGTCATCACCCCGGATTGGACGGTTCCGTACATCGCATATATCCTAAGGAAAGAGCTCCCAGAGAATGAAGAAGAGGCTCAACAGATCGTCCGTCGATCCAAGGCCTTTATAGTGATCAAGGGACAGTTGTTCAGAGAAAGCGTGACTGGAGTCGGCCAGAAGTGTATCACGCGGAAGAAGGTCGAGATAATTCTTGAGGATATCCACTCGGGGACTGTGGCCATCATGCGTCCTCTCGGACCATTGTGGCTAAAGCATACCGGCGGGATTTTCTTGTCCAAAGCAAATGAAATGGCAAAAGAAATAGTTGACAAGTGTGAAGGATGTCGGTTCTATTCCAACATGTCACACAAGCCCGCCTCAGCCTTGAAAACCATTCCACTCGTGCGGCCCTTCGCTGTTTGGGGATTGGACATGATTGGACGGCGAGAAGCTGGCGTAAGCGGCTTCACTCATTTGCTAGTAGCGATTGACAAGTTCACCAAGTGGATTGAAGCCAAGCCCATCAAGAACCTCGATGCATGCAATCGCTATCGGTTTCATCGAGAGTTGATATTCAGATATGGAGTTCCGATAGCATCATCACCGACAATGGGTCAAACTTCGATAATGACAAGTTCAAAGCCTTCTGCGCCTCTCAAGGCACGCTGGTCGACTATGCTTGATTGCTCATCCTCGGTCGAATGGACAAGCGAGAACATGCAAGCGGCCTCATTCTCAAAGGGCTGAAACCACGGGCGATGCGTGATCTCAAGCACGCAGCAGGATCTTGGGTCGACGAACTTCCATCAGTTCTCACGGGGATTGAGGACCACTCCTAATTGGTCGATTGGAAGAACTCCATTCTTCCTGGTCTATGGAGCTGAAGCGATTACGCCGAGTGACACCGCTTCACAATGCGCCTCGAGTCGAACTATACTCTGAAGAAGAAGCGGAACAAGCCCGGCAAGATGCGATCGACCTCTTGGAAGAGGAGAGAAATGGCCTGATCCGCTCGACTATCTATCAGCCAGGACTTGCGTTGATTCCATGCCGAAATGTGAAGAGTCGAGCCTTCCAAGAGGGAGATTTGGTCCTTCGAGTGGATCAACAGAAACCACACAAGCTCGCTCCCACTTGGGAAGGTCCTTCATCGTCACAAGAGTTCTCCACAACGGAGCGTATCATCTCTACAACGTTGATCGCCCGGATCGGCGAGCCTCGAGCTTGGAGCGGAGCTGCTCCGCCTTTTATACTTAATAACTCACTCGGTTGAGATGTAATAAAAGTACTTTTGTAGTTTGTTTATCTAAGACAAGAATGTTATAATTTTTCCAGTGTTTGTTATTACTTTTTTTTAACTTCCCCCAGTGGGTGGCTTAGTTGCGAATCCGGTTCGCCTAAGTTTGTAAATAAAAATCCTTTCCGAGTGGCGAGCCAGTCTCTCACTCGGGGGCTTAGCTGCGAATCCGCTTTGCCTAAGTATTCAAAATCCTACCGAGTGGTGAGCCAGCCTCCCACTCGGGGGCTTAGCTGCAGTCCAAGTACTCGCCTAAGTATTCAAAATCCTACCGAGTGGTGAGCCAGCCTCCCACTCGGGGCTTAGCTTGAGCAGGCCAAGTAGTCGCCTAAGTATTCAAATTCCGACCGAGTGGTGAGCCAGCCTCCCACTCGGGGGCTTAGCTGCAGTCCAAGTACTCGCCTAAGTATTCAAAATCCTACCGAGTGGTGAGCCAGCCTCCCACTCAGGGGCTTAGCTGCAGTCCAAGTACTCGCCTAAGTATTCAAAATCCTACCGAGTGGTGAGCCAGCCTCCCACTCGGGGGCTTAGCTGCAGTCCAAGTACTCGCCTAAGTATTCAACTCCTACCGAGTGGTGAGCCAGCCTCCCACTCGGGGGCTTAGCAACAGCCCAAGGATTCGCCTTAACATCCAAAATAATGAACGCTTCGCAAGGTCGATGAGGTGCAGGTCAAATGCTACCTTCTCCTTCAAAGCTACGCCATAAAAATCCTACCGAGTGGAGAGCAAACCTCCCACTCGGAGGCTTGGCTGCAGCCCAGTGCTCGCCTAAGTAATAAAAATCCTACCGAGTGGAGAGCAAACCTCCCACTCGGGGGCTTAGCTGCAGCTCAGTGCTCGCCTAAGTAATAAAAATCCTACCGAGTGGAGAGCAAACCTCCCACTCGGGGGCTTAGCTGAAGCCCAGTGCTCGCCTAAGTAATAAAAATCCTATCGAGTGGAGAGGGAACCTCCCACTCGGGAGGCTTAGCTGCAGCCAGTGCTCGCCTAAGTAATAGAAATCCTACCGAGTGGAGAGCAAACCTCCCACTCGGGGCTTAGCTGCAGCCAGTGCTCGCCTAAGTAATAAAAATCCTACCGAGTGGAGAGCAAACCTCCCACTCGGAGGCTTAGCTGCAGCCAGTGCTCGCCTAAGTAATAAAAACCCTACCGAGTGGAGAGCAAACCTCCCACTCGGGGCTTAGCTGCGTCCGGTGCTCGCCTAAGTAAGGAATTCATCCCACTCCGCACGCACGACGAGACACAGGTCGACTGTTACCTTCTCCTTCAGAGCTTCGCCACAAGTACAACGTGCGGTCCATCCCGATCCGCAAGGACGACGAGGTGCAGGTCGACTGTTACCTTCTCCTTCGGAGCTTCGCCACAAGTACAACGTGCAATCCATCCCGATCCGCAAGGACGACGAGGTGCAGGTCGATTGCTACCTTCTCCTTCGGAGCTTCGCCACAAGTACAACGTGCGGTTCATCCCAACCCGCAAGAACGATGAGGTCAGTCGCAGTCTGTGCTCCATCTCTACCTGCAGGATAGATGAAGTACAAGTCGACTAGAGTTTCAACGAAATATCTTCCGAATGAGGAATAGAGTTCTCTCGAAGGCAAATAAAGCATGTTCAAGGATAAATCAAGTTTGGATAAACGTCCTACGGATCCAGAAGCGCTCAGGCGTTAAGCCTGTTAAAGTTTGTCGGTTACAAAAACCACTCGGCATTCCGAGGCAAATTTAAGGTGGGACTTAGAAGTTTTTTACTCCTCCGGCGGAGGACTGGAAGGTGCAACAAACTGGTCGAGGTCGATTCCGTCGGCGATACGGGTAGCGACAGCGATGAAAGTCTCCATGAAAGATCTGAAGTCGTACTTCCTGGTGTTGGCAACTTTGAGGGACGCCTTGACTTGTCATCTTGTGCTTCCTTGTAGTGGACGCGAACGGAGACGAGCAACATCGGCACCACACACAGCGGAAGACTTTTCCATTCTTGCACTCGACTTGGAATCTCATTCATCGAGTCATCGTGATTCAAGGTCATTCAGGCGTCGATCCGGCGGAGAGTTGAGTCGATCCGCGACAATCGCAACTTTCGGTCGAGCAAGATAATCCACCACGCTAGCAACGCGAGACTCGGTCGGAGCACATTCATAGCAGTTTAAGTCCTTCACGGGAGAGTTGATGGGGTCCAAGCTGGTTTCCACTGATTGGTTTCTTCTTCGAAGTTTTGACAGAATTCTGAAAACACAGCTCAGACTCAAAATAACAATCATGTGATGAGCCGGTGATAGCAAGACAGTCGGGTAAAAGATATTACCTTCAAGCATGAGAAACAACTTCTTGGCGAGTCCTCCAAGATAAATGTCCAGGTCATTTCGCTTCCCCGCCAGTTGGCCAGCCTTGTCAGACAGAGCATTCTTGTCGTTCTTCAGTCGACTAACTTCCTTGTTGGCCGCGTCAAGAGCGGCTTTCAGCTTGGCATTTTCATCTTCAAGTTTGTCGACTGAGGCAAGCTTCTCTTCAATGAGCTTTGTTTTCTCCAAAGCCGCTATACGTGCCTCTACAAGGTCAAGGTCCTTCTTCTTCAAAGTCTCTTCCAATTTATCTCGCAAAGCAACAATGAGAAACGAGTTGAGAATGAACAGAAAAACAAAGCGAGTCGTCAAAAGTTCTCACCAGCCATACCTTTTGCTTCATCCTTTGCCTTATACGCAAATTCTCCTGAGCAAGCTTCAAATCGAGGTTGAGCTGGATCTGTTTGTTCTCTAACTCAGTGTAGCGAGCCACAAGCTCGCAAGATTTCTACAAAGAGTCAACCAACAAAAGACATCAAAGACAGACCACTTCCTAGTGACTAAGGAAGAATAGTAGCATTTCTAAGACTACAGTCGAATCAAAACATTCAACATTAGTCTCGGGGACTACACCCAGCGGGTGCACTCAGCGTGCCCCCACTGGTTTTACCAATTTGGTTCGACCAGTCGACCAAAAGAGGTAAAAAGGTTATGATTCTAAAACCACGGCTAAGTGTCGTGATCACCATGTAACAAAAAAACAGTTCTTTAGACTACGATCGCCGCATGATCCACCATAGTCTCGGGGACTACACCCAGTGGGTGCACTCAGCGTGCCCCCACCGGTTTTACGGTTCCATTCGACTTGGTCCGTCCAGGTCGAGTGAAGAAGTTCACAGCATAAAGACTATAGTCGACTGCACACAGTCGACCATAGTCTCGGGGACTACACCCAGTGGGTGCACTCAGCATGCCCCCACAAAAATTCAATCGACAAACCCACCCAGTGGGTGTACAGATATGGAAATCTCCAGAAAGAAGCAGTTTCAGGTAGCATATCCTAACAGAACAAGCAGTTTCAGGTAACATATCCTAACAAGAGCAAGCAACGATCGACTTACTTGGACATTGCTCTGGAGGGCTGAACTAGCATCATAGGCCGCCTGGCTAGCCTCTCGGACCGCCTTCACTTGCTCCATCATGATCCTTGCCTGGCGTATAGCCTCCTTAGCAGCACTCACTTGGTCTTCCGGGACGTGGTGTGTAGCAAAGAGAGATGGTGGATCAGCGATCGGCAAGTGGGTCGGGCACTTGTCAGCGGTACAGCGAAAGACACAGAAGCCCAAGTGGGGTTGCCTCCCTCGGAAACCAGCGTCTCAGGAATCGTCACGACTGGAGCAGCCTTGCCAGCAGGCACCCTCTTGTTCTTCCTCTTTCTCAATGGCGCTTCCTCGTCATCATCGGGGGGGTCAATGACATGAGGCGGAACTACAAGAAAGATTCAAAAGTAAACATGGAAATCCAATCGACTAAAAGCGAAACCACAGAGATCATACCAAGGTTGGAGGTAGCAGCATCTTCCATTTCCTAATCTTCGTGCTTTGCTGAAGTCTCGGAGGTAGCGGCACTGTAGATTTCAAGAATCGGCTGATCAGTCATCAAGTCGACCAAAAGTTCACTCATGTTGAATAAGGAAATACAAGATTTTGTTGGTTACCCGAAGATGGTGGGGATGACCATCCGCATCTTGGGCAGGGCCTTCGCCGGCTTTGACGACGTTGCTCGGGGTTGCTTCGGCGGTTTCTCAGTCGGCGCAGGGGAAGTTGTCCTAGGTCGCTTCGTCGACTGCCTAGTGGGCACAACAGCTTTACCGCGCCCGGCCGCTGGGTCATGCGTCAACTTGGACCTTCCCTCTGAACGGGGAGGATCGACATCTTCCTCCTCTTCCTCCTCCTCCTCCTCTTCATCAGAGCTGTCATCCCCCTCATCCTCCTCGCCGTTGGACTCCCATTCCTCCTGGCTTTCACCTCCGCTTCCTTCTTCTTCTTCGACTGGTTCCTGCGCCCCGTTGGGCATCGAGTACATCTCAGTGGTGACCTAGAAGACAACAAACAAGGCAAAAGTCAATCGACGAATTGGCATCAAAACAGAATGAATGCAGCAGAATCACAGTCGGAGATAAGTGGTTATACCTTATGCAGTTCGTAACTTTCTGGTCGTAAAGTGGTGGAATCCTCCTAGCTCATGAGGGTTATCTTTGTTTCTGTGATGGCGGTCATCCACTTCTCCGGTGGGCGTCATCGACCTCCTCCGGATGAACCCGAGTGGTATCATCCGTACGCAGTACATCCACATCGGATGACCTCGGTATTGGAGTGGCTGAATACGCCGTCGGAGGAAAACCTCCAGAGATCCATGCCGGTCACCCCGTCATGAATGAGCTAGACTACTGGCGCTCCATCAACAATTTTACTTGGGCCTTCTCCTCTGGTAGCACCTTGAGAGAAGATGGCTTGTTCACTCGACTCATGGAGAAAGGGCCGGAGCCCGGTCGATTGCCCGGCGTCGGTGGTCTTGGCAGAGAACTGGTCGACCGCCACCCTCTAACCGAGTCGGGGAGAGTCATAGCCGGAAGCGCTCTTCCCCTCATCCGGACCCCGAGTCCCCCACACATCTGGATTACTTGGGTTCTCTCGTCATTCGGGTTCGTTTTCTTCACCGTCTGAGAGCGACGGTGAATATGTGCTTGAAGAGGCCCAGTCACGGCCGACAGCCCAAGAAGTTTTCGCATAACGAAATGAAAGCCAGCAAGGTAGACAATGGAGTTGGGAGTGAAATGATGGAGTTGCGCTCCAAAAAGTTTAGAAACCCCGGAAAAAGGATTCGGCGGAGAAAATCCCGATCTACGTGAGTGGCCGTGGAGAACGCACTCACCCTCTTGATTGCGGTTGCCACTCCGTTCCCGGAAGCCTCGCCGACCCGTGGGGGATCAGTCCTTCATTGGCCAGATCGGTGAGGTCCTTCTCGGTGATGGTCGAGCGGATCCAGTCTCCCTGGACCCAGCCTTGCGACAGTTTGGACCGCGAAGAGGATCCACCCCGACTGGGCGCTCTCCCCTTAGCCTTCGCCGCCGCCTTCTTTACCCGTTCCAAGGCTGCGGTCTTCTCCTTCACCATGGTCGCCATGAAGCAAGTCTTGAAGGTTGGGCCGACTAAGAGCGCAGCGAGAAGGTTTGGAGGCAGAGGGAGGGGAAGATTGAGGTCGTACTGTTCAAAATACCCCGTCCGATGCTTTATATGGGGCCGCTTCCGAGTGGCTGACCGGTAGGCCCAGGCAATCCCGTCAAATCCCGCAA
Source organism: Aegilops bicornis (assembly GCA_021605145.1). Classification (NCBI taxonomy): domain Eukaryota; kingdom Viridiplantae; phylum Streptophyta; class Magnoliopsida; order Poales; family Poaceae; genus Aegilops; species Aegilops bicornis. Next base: position 448,718,144 of record CM038671.1, on the reverse strand, counting down.
CAGGCGTGCACGTGATACGTGGCGAAAAAGGCGGCGCGGAGATCGAGGCGTCATCGTCTTATCCCATCCGAGTGCCGCGGTTTTCTCCGCTTCGCGCGCTTCCCAAAATTTAGATCCCGCGAAATCCGCTAACCGCAGAGCAACCTGTCAGATAGCAGATTTCCTCCGATCCGTCGCTCGGAAATCCTCAAGTTCACAGAGTTCACTCGACAAATGTGAAGAATGGATCAAGGCGACTGAAAGAGAAGTTGATGCCATCACTAAAAGGTCGTTGATCCAGAGTAAGACACCCGCGCAACACGAAGAACAGGTCGGAAAGATTATCAACTCCTTCCTCACTCAAACCCCGATCCATTCGGGGGCTAATGATGATGTCATGTACCTGGGGTAGGGTCATACACCTGCCCAAAGGTACCCTCCCCAAGGACACTTTCATGAGAGAAGCGGCCTTCGGTCGACCTGGTAGGCTTCCACTCGACAGATTCAAGGACACTCGACCATGAAGACCCACTCGACCACCAGGAGTCCAAGAGCCACTCGGTGTCCAAACGGTCTGTAGTTAAATAGCCTTTATGATCATAATGATACTTTATGTAAGGTGTTACCAGTAACGCCTAGCCTTAACGTACCTTAAACCCTCCGCTACGTGGGCTGGCTGGGGTCCTGGCGCACTCTATATAAGCCACCCCCTCCACAGGTAGAAGGGTTCGCACCCCTGTAACACATACGCATATAATCCAGTCGACCGCCTCCGGGCTTCGAGATGTAGGGCTGTTATTTCCTCCGAGAAGGGCCTGAACTCGTAAATCCCTTGCATATACAACAACTCCATAGCTAGGATCTTGCCTCTCCATACCTACCCCCATTCTACTGTCAGGCTTAGAACCACGACAACGGTTTCCCCCTCCGGTAGGGTGCCGGAACGGGCCCCCGGTTGGTTTTTCGTGGCTACAGAGGCTTGCGGCAGCGGAACTCCCGATCTAGGTTTCTTTCTGGGGTTTCTGGATTTATAGGAATTTTTAGCGTCGTGGACAAGTCAGGGGGGTCCACGAGGCGGCGACAAGGCAGGGGGTGCACCCTAGGGGGGCGCCCTCCACCCTTGTGGATGTCTCGTGGCTCCTCTGGTCCATCTCTGATACTCCGTGGGCTTCTTCTGGTCCATAAAAAATCATCGTGAAGTTTCAGCTCGTTTGGACTCCGCTTGATATTCCTTTTCTGTAAAACTAAAAAACAAGGAAAAAACAGAAACTCACACTGGGCTCTAGGTTAATAGGTTAGTCCAAAAAATAATATAAAATAGCATATTAATGCATATAAAACATCCAAAACAGATAATATAATAGTATGGAACAATCAAAAATTATAGATACGTTGGAGACGTATCATGGGAGGAGGAGCGTCGTCGCGGCCACGGGCTCGGGACTGCGTGTGGCGGCATGGATCTACGTGGGGGATGGGCGGTGATGAGCGGTTGGATCGACAATTATCGGCGGTGGGGCGACGCCGAAGTAGATGGGGGTGGGGGCATGCCGGCGGGGCTTGGGTGACGGCGGATTGGAAGAGGACAAGAGGTGGGGCGTGAGGATTTTTACTCCGCAGGTGGGCGGCCAAGTATATCTAGGGGTCGCGGCCGTTGTGGAGTAGAAAATATCCTTCACTTAAGGTTTTAGGAGTTTGATTAGTTATTGATTAGAGAAGAAAAAACAAATGCATCCTCCTATAATACCTTATTACTGGGGATCTGTTAGAGATGCTATAAGGGCATCTCCAACGACAACCCGCAAAATACCTTCCGCATCCGTTTGCGGATAGAGAGGGACCAGTCAGCAGACACACATGCAGGAGGCATCCATCCAATGCTAGCCGTGTATATTTCGAACCACATTTTAACAAAGCAGACAATATTTATGCAAACCGGCCAATATACATCAAAGTTCGGATAGAAAATAGCACAAATTATCCACGCATAGCATGCAAATTAAGTCTAGTACAACAAGGTCTCAAATTCGACTAGATCCCAGATGTTCAACAAGTTTTTCATGAACGGATCATGTCCTCCCACACATACTTCCCCTTCAGCTTCATCCAGTATTGTGTGCACATAAATGGTCGTCCCTCTGACTTGTGGTACATCAGGGCGGCACGTGCGGGCTACATATAATGTGTAAACCAACATTGAGTGAATGAATCAATCAACAAGGTGAGTAAGAGGAAGTAAAACTTACCATCTCCTCCATGTCCGCGTGCAATGGTCACCCTCGAGCTAACTAACCAAGTTGCAAAACTTGATGACAATGATCTGGATAGCACGCCAGCAATACGACAACGACCTTACGTAGCGTCGTTGAATGATGTACATGTCGTAGGGCGCAATGTGCTTTCCTGCGTGAAACTTTTCATGCACTTGCTCCCAGAATGGCGGCCCTCTGGTCCTGCCTATGAAATCCGCGGATACGGCCAGTCACACATCGCACAACAACTCATCATTCATGGTCGAGTAGCTCACCATCATTCGTACTCTAAAAAACGACATAGCATTTGAAAATAAGCTCAATGACATTTGACCGAACACCTACCGGACGTGGTGTCCACCATGGAGGTTGTCGACAGAGGGCGCAGTGTACCTGGGTACAAACGGCTCCAGGGCTGAAAGCTCTGTCAGAATGGCGAGCGGGTGCGTCGGTGCTGGTTCCGGACGTCCGGCAATGCCTCTGTGGCGGCCGGAGACGGACAGCAGCGGCGGCGGAGGTGGAGGGTGCGGATGTAAAGTAAGGGGAGAAGGGGCGAAGTGGAAGAAAATAGGACCGCGGGGGGGGGGGGGGGGGATTGGGTGGGTCGGGGGTGTCGGAGTCTTATGTTTCGGGTGTCTGGACTCCCGCAAAGCTCCCACACTCTTATCTCTAATTTACGGGAGAAACCGCATCTAAACCGTCTCACGAACTAATACAGGTCGGTGTTGAACAACTTTCACGATATGAACAGCATGGTCCAGACAGTTGCGGGAGGTTTACGGTCCCGCTTAGAGATATCGTAAGGTTCTGTTATCTGAGTGCAAGGTCTCTCAGAGTTGTTTGTCTATTGTTGGCGTAGTCGCGTCCTTTGTTTTCTGCTTCTTTTTAGACGCATTTATTCTGATCTTTCACTCGACGGTAGCTAGCAGTAGCAGCTTCTTGATCGAAAGTGTCCCTTGATTTGTTTCTTCTGCCAGCCACGCTCGCTCTCACACAAGAGAAGTTGAGTACTCGCGCCCTCCCCACGGAAGAAAAGACGCATGACTTGTTCTTTTTTCCCAGTACAGAAAAGATGCGTGACTTGGCTGAGAGCAGAATAGTATCATCACTCCTTCGCATGACCGCACGTCCGCCACCGGCCTAAGTGATGTCACACACCCACAACGAAAGAAAGGCAATTCTTTTCTTCTTGATTAATTAATGAGGTAATTCTTTTGCCTTCGTTTCGGAAAAAAAAAAAAGCATGAGACTAGAGCAGCAGCATCCCATCTTTGCATGACCGAACCAGTTGTTCGAGTGGCTGCCGACCTACTGTCGCTGGGTAACACTTGCGCAAAGGAAACGACGTCGCTTGCCGTTTCTGGTCACAATCTACTATGTCGGCATGCCAAGTAACTCATCGATGTGTGGAGAACAGACACTACCTAACAGAAGATGAAATGTGCTCTCTTTGCTAGACGATTACATGTGTGTGCCTTGTATTTGTCAGTATGAAGAAACATGTGTGCCTTGTATTTCTCAGTTTGAAGTAACAAGAGCCGACATTCATGCTACGAAAGGGAGCAATAAGACTAGTGCAAGCCAGATTACGAACGGACTCATTCATCAAGTAGAGGAACACTCCACTTGTCAATTTCCCTTGTTTTAGGCGTGACAAGGCAGAACAAACTGAACCGTCTCCTCACTAAGCGGCCATTTTCCCTGAACTTGTAAAAATCTCTACTATTAAAGGAGAGTTGAGGATTATACATTGCTATGTCACCCACCCCCTCTCCTCTCTCAGTTTTGATTTCTTTTCCTCCCCCATTTCTGGTTTTTTCATCCTTGGAAATCGCCGACCCCTGAAACGAACATAGTATCTCTCCGTAGACTGATTCGGACTCATCCACATCCACGAACACGCATGCGGGGGACAGTCATCCAACCGCATCCCCTAAATGCCTGCCTAGGTCCGGTCTCCTTCATTTCAAATACATAGCAATATGAGCAAATTAAATGTTGATGTTCATAACGTCTGACTACAACTAAAAAAAGACGAATGTTTATAGTTTATACATACACCTGGTCAGAAAAAGTAACAGTCGGACAATCCATGCAAAAAACAGAATGTTGCCCTCCCATACCGGTTGTATGATCCTCCTCGCTCACTCAGCTGCTGGATCCTCCTCACCAGTCATCTCCTTCTCGTCCGCCTTCATCTCGACCGCAAAGCGCTTCAACATCTTGACTGCATCCGGATCCAATACGTCCATCCTCATGGTCAACATTTTGGTATCCTCCCAAGTGGTCCAGAGCTCAACCTTCCTCTCTTCTAGCTTGGTGTTCTTCCCTTCCTCTCTTCGAGCTTGGTGTTCTTCTCTTCGAGGTCGATCTTCTTCTCGGTCGCCGCCATCAAGATGTTAAACCTCTCTGCCTTCTTTTTCTCCTTCACGTCATAGCGCTTGACACATGCCTCCTTCTCTTTGTCAAGATGTCCTTGAACCTCTCCGTCATCTTGGGCGCCGCCCCTTTTTGCTTCTCTTTCTTCTCTTCCTACTTCTTTCCCCATAATCCCCTTCTAACCTTTTTGGGTGGCTCTTTGTTCGGTCGGTTGGATCGCCCGCATCCTCCTCATTGCCGATGCTAACGGTCTTGATGGAATTGGTAGAGGATAGTTGCCACTTGAGTTGCGCATTCAACTTCAACCAACAATACATGAGGGCGAAGCTCTTCTTCTCCATCTTGAAAAACAAGTTGCACGCACGGGATGGCTAGCAAAAAAAGACATTGTCAACAAGGTGCATATCCTGCCAAATGAACAACACATAAAGCATGTACGGCCAACAAATTGCATATCCAGCCAAACAATCAAGATCATATCCGGACAAATGACCAACGCATAGAAGAACTTGCTTGCTGATTTGTGCACCCCTTAGGCGCTCACCGTAAGTTGTTTTAAATGGCCCAATACTTGCTCACGGACTCTTGGATGGTGTACCATCGATGGTTGAGCGACTGTGTCCCACGATCGTGGATGACTTCTTTGCGGTAGGGCTCAAAATTCTTGTGCTCGTGGAACCAAGAATGAATATTGGACCAAATATTGCGTCATTTTGCTCCGTAACTTGAATCAAATTGATGCTAGTGGCCAACCACGCATCACGCAACAATTCGTCCTCCCGCATGTGGAAACTTTCTCCTCTACTCCTCTTTGGACCGGCCAGCCAATCCTCCGGATCAAGGCCCTCGTTGGCATACTTGTCCTGCTCCGGCTGCTTGGTGTACGAGTCTGGTTGCTGGATGTATGTGCCTGGTTGTTGGGCGTACACCTCCAGCTCTGAGTCATCCACTTGTCAGTCCTCAAAGCAGCCTCCATCCTCGCCTTCGTTGTGGATCATCTGCATCAACTCCCTGTCTGCATCGTCATACGTCGGCTTGCCAGGTTGAGACATACAGGCGAACAGAGAGCGGACACCGAGTTGATCCATGCCCGGTGTCCGTGCCCGGACCAGTTTAGGCGGTGCCGAGTTGGCCAAATGGAGCGGCATTGTATTGACGTCGATGCAATATGGCACGTGCCCCGTGGCGGAGGCCGGGAACTGCTACTGGCGACCGAGCTACTTGGCAGCGTAGAAGTAGGGTGGTTGATATTGCTCCGACTAGGGCAACATATGCATGGACAGTGGCGGCTCACCACGTCCCCGCCCCCGCTCGGTCCCTATCCCCGTCTGTCGTCCCCGCCACCCTTCTTTTTGTCGGTCGCTGCCTCCTCTTGATCCTTTGCCTCTTTTTGAGGCGGCAGGCTTGTCGTGTCGCTGAGTTAATCTTGTGGGCGGCCACCTTCTTCGGATCCTCCACGTTCGCCGGCTCCGGCAGGTCTTTGTACGGGTTCATGCGGCGACGAGCAGTGAAAAACACGGGAATTGGGATGGAGGCCTGCGGTTATCGGAGAGCAAGGGGTGGCGAATGCATGAGTTTTGGATGGGGCGGGATGTCGAAGACCTACGTGGCGGAGGTCTGAAGTCCCACAAGCCCCGTGGTTTGCAAGAAAACGGACGCACCGGCAGGTCCGCGTTGAATGCCAAAGTGCATCCAGACAGCTCAGTCCATACATGTGTGGGCGTTTTGAGGGTCCATGTTGAAGATGTCCTTAACTGCCCCATCTTTCTTGAGTTACCAAATAAAGTTTTGTTTCATTTTGGTAAACTAATAAATGTTTTTTACCCGCAAAAGAAAACTAATAAATGTTTACCAAATAAAATCCTAGAATTAATTTGGGCTGATAAATCACAGGCAAGATTTTATTTTAATTTATTTCGGCAGGTAAATCACGAGTAGGATTTTATTTGATATAAACACTTATCTACACAACCGCATTAATAAGAACATGTAAATCCTGGGCTAACGTGCTAAAATATGCAACGCATGAGCAGTTATTCTATGAAGTTCAAAATCAAAATTCGCTACTTGCAGGTGGCGCATCTGCGTCGATCACCATTTCATAGCGGACATTCAGAACCATATTTGAGCTATGTTTGTCCAGAATAATATAGCGCTGCTTAACATAATCATTAAAAAACTGTTACACAACGCCTGTTTCCATATAAATGATCAGGAGTACGCATATGATCATAATACCCTCGGAACACTAATGGAACCGATCATGTGATCAAGGAAATACACGCCAAATCTAAAGATGAGGGACAATAACATCAAAGCGGCACATCCCTCAAAATTATTCTTGGACGATAATGGGGCCAGGAAGATGTCTAAGCGGTATTCAAGAAGTTACGGTAGAAGATAATTAGAACATGCGCCGCCGATTTGGAACAATCTCCGGGCTGTTGTTTCTCATCATGGCAACGAACTCCTGGTAGTTGATTCTTCCATCCTGAACAATTAATAAGAAGCAAATTATTAGCACCGTGATGAACTGAGCCAGGCAGCCATTTGTTAACTCAAGTTGTAGCTCCAAAAATGTAAAATAGGGTCAGTAATGATCGTCATTCTCCATGGTGAAGCAGTAGTGATGATACATTGCACACATTCTTATTTATATTTATCTACATGAATTTAGTTCAATGCATTTATATACATCACTAATATAGATAGATGAGTAAATCCTAGCAAAAGCAATAACAGCATCATGAAAGAAGTCTGACATGTGCACATGGCACACACATATCAAACTTTTCATCCCTGAACAAGTGGATTTTATGTGCAATGATTTTGATGTTTGTAACATAGACTTACATGATCTGTATCAACTTCAGCGATAATATCTTTAATTGTTTTATCATCCCCCATGTCATACTTCTTCAGAGCTTCTTCCAGCTCATCTACTGTTATGTATCTGCACACAAAGAGTTCAGCAATGAGAAAAACAATGCAAACAGTCACAACTCAAAATTTTGACATTCAAGTTTAAGTTCAATTACCCGCTGTGGTCCTTATCAAAATATTCAAATGCTTTAAGTATGTGGTCTTCCTTCTCCAATCTATTCATGTGCATTGTCGCTGATACGAACTCAGAATAATCAATGGTCCCATTTCCATCAACATCAGCCTGTTTTGTAATAAAGGGAAAAGGAATAAGGACACAAAATGGCTTATGCTAGAACTACGGAAACTTGGAAACAGTTGCAAAGCACTTTTAAATGCTACCATCAAACTCTTCCCATCAAATGAGCACACAATGATATTTTGTGGTCTACGTTGATACATCATCGTCAAGAAAGCTATGTGAAGTTGCAAGTGGCCTATTTTCTTTTTCTTTTATAATGTAAGGAAGTTGCTTCCAAACTTCCGAACTGGATAGGTCATTTGGGTTAAACTTAGGAATTCATATGGTATGGGAAAATGTAGCATGTAAAAAAACAAGAGTATATGCCTGTGGAGTACAAACGTACCGCCTCCATTAACTGTGTAATTTCTGATTCAGAAATTTTGGTGCCAAGTTTTGGTAAACCAGATCTTAGCTCTTCAAGAGTAATTGTCCCACTGTTATCAGTGTCCAGGGATCTGAACATTTCTTTCAAGCCTGTAATCTCTTCCTCAGACAAGTTCTCTGCAACAATCTGGTTATAATGGAGGAAAATAGTAGACTTAGTTGCTAATGAAACTCAATGTCAGCAGGGAAGGTAAATATTATGAAGTCTTCAATAACCTTCAATGCAACTTTCTTAAGCTTGTTCATCGCCGGAACTGCTTCATTCTACTGATAACAGTAATGTCAAGTGGCTTATCTGGGGCCTCTCCATCTTCCCTAATCCATGGGTGATCTGAACGTGTAAAGTATTAGTATTGCACATAAATGAATATTTAGTTCCTAAAAAATATGACAGGTCTTCAACAACGAGAATAAACTCAGTAATCTACTTCTGAATTACCATAGAAGTATAACATTATTAGCAGTGCTTTTGTATCAAAAAAATACAGATGGAACACACTGAGATGAATGGCTGATGTTGATTTGATACTAACCTACTAGGCTAGTGCACATCTCTTTACGAATAAGAATGCCATGCTATGAAATGTGTGTGCAGTCACATGATAACAGAAAGAGCAGTTGAATAATTACTCAAAATTTCTGCAGCAGTCAAGCGCTCTTTGGGGTCTTGCCGCAACATCTTCTTCACCAAATCTTTTGCACCATTAGATATTGAAGGCCAGGGGTCAGATGAGAAATCTATGTGACCAAGCAAGACAGCCTCGAATATGCCATCCTCATTGTCTAGAAAATAGAACATGCGCGTTAGCAGACAAATAAAAAGCAAAAAATCTAACTCAGATGAGAATTGGCACACATCACCTGCCCAAAAAGGAGGAACACCAGACAGAAGGATGTACAGAATAATCCCCGCACTCCATATGTCAGCTTCTGCTCCATAGTGCCGCTTCAGAACCTCAGGAGCAACATAATAAGCACTTCCAACGAGATCCTTAAACTGCTCCCCTGTAAGATGCATAGTAAGCCTTAGCTCACTTTAAACATGCCGTGAATACAAAGAAAATTAACAGCCAGCTCTACTTTATACTTTCTAGTGATAAACAGCACGGCAACAACAAGAATCTTCGGCGCGACCAACAGTTTGCATGTGAAGCAACTGGTTTCGTCGGATAATTTTAGGTGTCATTTCTGATACACGTGCAGGCATGTTTTGCAGGTATATATGCCATCCTTTTTCCCCTCAACTATCAATCATAGAAACAACACTGTGCTCAAAGTGTAAATAATGCAAATCTACAATGCCATTTCATTATCACCTTGTGCACCAAGCCAGAACTGTCCCCAAAGTACTAAGAGTTAGATGATCGATCACTAGATCCCCATACCAACAACAGCACACAACAAGAATCAAAGCTATAATATCTATCTACAAGATCTAAGTATGACATAAGCATAAGCCAATTGCTGTCTCGTATCTAGCTCTAATTTTAGCACTTTCCCAACTTCAAACCTGTCGATCCACGGAAATCGGTTCGAAGTCAAACCAAAATCCACATCAAGTAGAACACGGGAAGAGTCTCTCACAATTCAAGCCATACATCCCGACTGAGGTAGTCAAATGAAGCGCTCACCGTGTTTGAAGAAGACGGAGAGGCCGAAGTCAGTGGCCTTGAGCGGCGAGTCCTCCTTGTTATTGAGAAACAAAAGTTCTCGGGCTTGAGATCCCGGTGGAAAACCCCCATGGAGTGGCAGCTGTGCACGACGGAGACCATCTCGCGGCAGAGCAAGGCGGCGGCTCGCTCGGAGTAGTGCCCCCGCGCGATGATGCGGTCGAATAGCTCCCCGCCCTCACATAGCTCCATGATGAGGTTGACCGAGTGGCGGTCCTCGTAGGCGCCGCGGAGCTCGACGATGTTGCGGTGGCCCGTGAGGTGGTGCATGATCTGCACCTCCCGCTGCACATCCTCGATGTCATCGCGGTGGACAAGCTTCCGCGTGGCGATGGACTTGCAGGCGAAGCGCTGGCCCGTAGCCTTGTGCGTGACGAGGTAGGTGACCCCGAACTGCCCCCGGCCGAGCTCGCGGCCGAAGGTGTAGGTCGCGCGCACGTCCTCCATCGGGCGTCCCAGAACGCGGCCCATGGCCACCTGTCCCGCTTCCGGCGTCGGGGCCGGGGCCGGCGCCGTCTGGGGCTTCGGCGGCGGCTGCGGTTTGGGCTGGGCCGTCGGCGGAGGGGCCGTGGCCGGCTGGTCGGCGGCGGCGCGGCGGTGGCGCGAGGTGCGGTTGCCCATTGTGTGTGAATGGGTTTGACGAGGGGAGATCGAGGCGATAGGGGGCCGGGTTTTGAAGCAGCAGCAGCTCTAGCGTGGGAGTTTTGGGGGAGAGACGACCGCGTGATCTGCGCTGCGGTGTTGGGGTGGGGGATCGATCGGGTGGGTGCGGAAGGGAAGCGAGTTGCCGGGCTGTGGCGGGGAGCTTGTCCGTCCGTGAGCCCGTGAAAGAAATCACTGTGTGTTTCTTTCTTGTTCATTCCTCTTCAAAAGTTTAGCATGATCTGATCCTCCCAATCATTAAGGTGTAGTATATGATGACGAAGTTATTCGGATAGTTTTGCGAGTGTTTTTTACATGAAAGTACTCTTTATTGAAAGATGACCACCGTAGTATCTTTACCCGAAAAAAAATTCGCCCCGCTTTATATATAAAGCAACGACCAACCACAATTTAGGTATAAACCACGTCACCACAACACACGCACACACCCAAGACAGGATCATAGGTGCTGAGCGCAGCAACACCGCCCTAATACTATAGAGCAATCGGAGTCCTCAACCATGAACACGCCACCGCGAAGAGATGAAATCGCATATGACGAACCGTGTGCTCCAAGGCGGCGCCTTCGGGAAGGTTACGACACCAGAGCATTGCCACCACCCGACCCGATGATCAAAGTTTCATCTGGAGCGACACGACGGGCAATGAGAGCCGCGACGACGCCTTCAAGAAGGGAACGAGTTTCGCCGCCGTTGGTCCGTCCAAAGATAGATCAGGTTTGCACTCCGGCCAACACTCACCGCCACCAAACGCCACATCTCGGCGACCACGCCGCCCACACGGCCATGGCCACCGGGCAGCACCGAGCCACGGGCTCTGCCCATGAGCACCGCGGAACCACCACCAGGGTCGTCGCCTCGGCATCCAAGACCTAGACACCACCTCACCCGAGACCACCGCTACCTGACCAAAGATACGAGCGGAATGGACCCGCCTTTGCACCCCTGGGCGGCCCCCAACGCCGGAACCCAATAGGCCGGCCAAAAGTGGCTTGCATCGACCCGTCATGTGGCACCTGGCGGCGAGACGAGGTCGGTCTTGCTGTCGGGCGCGAGACGAGGTCGGTACTCCTGTCGGGCGTGAGACGAGGTCGGTCCTGCTGCTGGGCACGAGACGAGGTCGGTCCTGCAGCCGGGCGTGAGACGAGCTCGGTCCTGCTGTCGAGCGCGAGACGAGCGATGAAACGTAGCTGGGAGAGGGCCAATCCTTCGATAGAAGTAGCGACTGGACGACGAGGAGATGAAGCGAAGGTCGAAACGGTTCGGTGCCGGAGTAGAAGTCGGCTGTTGCCGCGGGTAGAACCGCCGAGCCACCGTGTAGCCGTCGCGCCACTAGGAGGCCACCACCCATGCGCCAGACCTCCCCGCGCCACCTCCCACGACCGGAGCAACAGCCACGCCAGTTGCCGCCCAACTCAACCGCCCGCCCGATCTCGACATCAGATCTGTGATTTAGTGCACCGCCACCCGCCCGCAAATCACAAGTTAGCCACCCCACCTGCCGGTGTCAAACCGCGGATCTCGGTAGGGGTCCCGAATCGTGCGTCTAGGCGGATGGTAACAGGAGACAAGGGACACGGTGTTTTTACCTGTGTTCGGGCCCTCTCTATGGAGGTAAAACCCTACTCCCGCTTGATTAATATTGATGATATGGGTAGTACAAGAGTAGATCTACCACGAGATCGAGAGGCTAAACCCTAGAAGCTAGCCTATGGTATGATTGTTGTTCGCCCTAGGACTAAAACCCTCCGGTTTATATAGACACCGGAGAGGGTTAGGGTTACACAGTCGGTTACAATGGTAGGAGATCTAAATATCCAGACGCCAAGCTTGCCTTCCACGCCAAGGAAAGTCCCATCCGGACACGGGACGGAGTCTTCAATCTTGTATCTTCATAGTCCGTGAGTCCGCCAAAGGTTATAGTTCGGCTATCCGGACACCCCCTAATCCGGGACTCCTCAAGAGCCCCGAACCAAAGCTTCAATGGCGATGAGTCCGTGGCAGATGTGTCTTCGGCATTGCAAGGCGGGTTCTCCACCAAACTTTGTGTACCTGTTGAATAATGTCCGACTTCTCATAAATATTGCGCTCCTTGGCTTCCACGCCCAATAATGGCCACCTTCCACGTGTCAAACGAATGCGAAAAGCCAGGGTTCTTTTATAGTTACACCCCTAGCTGCGCGAATGAGCTGCCTATAAAAGAGACAAGGACTCAGATCTGAATCACACCATCTTCCCTTCGCGAGCATTCATCGGAGCGCATCCGACAGAAATCCATTCCATCATGGCCAGTCGACGCAGCTCCTCCTCCTTCTCGCACCCCTCAAATTTCTCACCGAGAGATTGGGAGAGATGCTCAGTCCCCACACAATGAGCTAGTGACGCTCCAAACCAAGGGATTTCTTCCCCAGCCTTCATGGTCCCAGTTCGAGCCGGACTCGCCACCTATAAAGGCGGAAAGCAAGCGGAGAGCTGCCCCAATCCTCTCCAAAGGAGAGCGGGTATGCCTCGTCCCCTTATTTGATAAGAGGACTCGGATTTCCAATTCATCCGCTTTCTCCGGGGCTCGGAGTTCTACGGCCTCCGGTTGCACAACCTTACGCTTTGCCTCCATTCTGCATATTGCGGGCTTCGTGGCCCTTTATGAGCTGTTTTTGGGCATCGAGGCTCATTTCACATTTGTGGAAGAAGCTGCATTACGCCTTGTGCCCCGTTCTCAAGAGGGGTCAATATATCGTGGGAGTGAGCCGAACTATGGCACTTTATCGCCGGAACGGATATCTATCCGGAACCCGAAGAAGGCGTCCAAGATCGGCCTTCGTAATGGTTTTATATAGAAGATGTCCCTTTGCCGGACTTCGCTCGGATCGGCCTCCCCGAGTTCAATAATGCTCCTTTGAAGAAGCGCCTAAGCCGGGCGCCCACGGAGTTCTCGAGAAGGGAAATGACAGGACGTCCTTTACTTGATGGGCGGATAAGACTGTTAGCTCACTCCGGACTGACCATGATCGGGGTCATGGCCATATGTATTATGCGGGGGGTGCAGCCGCTTCAGTATAGAGGCCACCCCATGTGGGATTTCAACGGGGAGGATGACGCCACCTGATGAAGTCATGTACCTAGGGTAGGGTCATGGACCTGTCTAAGACACCCTCCCCAAGGACATCTCTAGAAGAAATTACCTTTCAGTCGATCAGGAAGGTTTCCACTCGACCAACCGGAAGACACTCGACCATGAAGCCAAACCACTCGACCGCCAGGAGATCTAAAGCCATCTGCACGCAAAAGCGGTCGGTCATTAAGTAGCTTTATGGTCATCATAGCACTTTATGTGGGCGTTACTAAGAACTCCCTACCTTAATGTACCTTTAACTCAAGATAACCGAGGGCCGGAGGGGTCCGGGCGAACTCTATATAAGCCACCCTCCTCGGCTGTGAGGTTCGCATCTTTGTAACTCATACACGCATAATCCAAATGACCGCCTCCCGGCCCGAGACGTAGGGCTATTACTTCCTCCAAGAAGGGCTGAACTCAGAAACTCGTGCGTATACAACTACTCCATAGCTAGGATCTTGCCTCTCCATACCTACCCCCCATTATACTGTCAGGCTTAGAACCACGACAGTTGGCGCCCACCGTGGGGTAGGTGTCTTAGCGACTTGTTGGAGAAGTTGCATTTTTCCGATCCCATTCATCATGGTTTCAGGCGGAGTTTTGGTTGAGGGCCGCGAGATATGTCTCGGTGCGCTCACGTTCATCGCCGACGACTCCGCTTGGTTGCAGGAGGCTCCACTCGACGTTGACGCACTTCCCCGTCTGGGCGACGACTTTCGCACAGGCGTCTGCATGGGCGCCCTCCGCGGCAGCCGCCGACCCGATGTCGGGCTCTTGTGTCGCCCTCCTCTCGCCTCGCCACGCGCAAGCGCCCGGTCGATCGAGACTTCAGCGGTGGGTGAGGCACGCGTGGTGGCCGCCCAATCGGCCACTCCCAAGTCGCGACAATCGAGCCCGACGAATCTCTACGGCCTGCTCGATCTGTCATCGGCTCCGCAGAGATTGCATGCGAAAAGCGACAAAGAATGACTCCAGCGGCGGAGGTTACGATGGTCGACGGACCACGAGTCCTCCTGGTTTCAAGACCGACGGAGGCGTTGGCGGAGGCGAAGCCGGCGCAGCTCACGAAGAGTACCAACCCGAGCCCCTCACTTCGCGGTAAGAGGGAGGAGCTCCGCCACGAACATGGATGCGCTTCACACTCCTATCATTGGAGAAACCCCCGAGGCCCGTGCCTTAGAAGATGCGCGTTTGGCCAACTTGGCTGAGCGCACTCGACTGGAAAATCTCCAGCAAGTGCTCGATGAACGAGCGCAACAACGGGTCCCATCATCCAGTTGACGTCAACTCTTTCCACAACCAACTCAGGTATACCGAACTCCCATTCAGAATCTAGTAGCTGCAGCCCGTATAGCAGAGTCCATTCAGCATTCCCAGTCGGAGGCTGGCAGGGGCTTACTCCAGATTAGAGATTTGCTCCGGGCAGCAGGAGATCAGAATTCAGCTGTATCGCAGTCGCGGAATAGGATTCACAGCAGATCCGTCGCTGCGAATACAGTCCAGTCGGCACATAGCCCAAGATCACCCCCGAGGCGTGAGGGACATGGAGGCCGACGTGATCTGTATGAGGACCGATTCGATTGTGATGATCGACGTCGAGTGCCCACTCCTCCCCCAAGGGGTGGGTCATATGCACCTCGACAGCAAGATGACAGACGCCAACACAGTGTTGGGCGGAGGATTCCAGTCGACCCCAGCGAACCAGGCTTTGATGCGAGATCCGTCATCGTTCAAGGTCTGGTCGACAGGAACAGAGCTAACCGTGAAGGTCATGACAGAAACACACCCATCAGCGGCAGAGTACACGTCTCAGACCGTAGTGTTTTAGCAGAGCCATCGAGCCGCATGTGATTCCTCCCAACTTCAAAGTTGGCGACTGAGTCGAGTCAAGAAGTTCACCGGTGAGTCTAAGCCAGATACTTGGCTTGAGGACTACCGAGTGGCTGTTCAGGTCGGCGGCGGCAATGATGAAGTGGCCATGAAACACCTACCACTTATATTGGAGGGATCGGCCAAAGCATGGCTGAACTCGGCTTAGCACCCAAAGAAAGATTTACACTTGGGAAGATCTTGCCCGAGTGTTTGTCAGACATTTGAAGGAACTTGCAAGCGACCAGCGGGTTGACAGAGTTGCAAATGTGTGTGCAGAAGTCGAATGAAACTCTGAGGGATTACATCCAGAGATGGATCACTTTGCACCACACAGTAGAGAATGTATCTGATCATCAGGCAGTTTGTGCCTTCAAGGAAGGAGTCAAGAACAGAGAGTTGAGTCTAAAATTCGGTCGGACGGGAGACATGACACTGAGTCGAATGATGGAGATTGCCACCAAGTACGCCAATGGTGAAGAAGAGGATCGGCTCCGGAGTGGCAAGTACAAGTCAGCCGCTAATGAAACCGGTGGAGGGAACTCCAAATAAAATGAAGCGGAAAGCCGAGCTACCGCTTCTCGGAGAAGCCTTGGTCAGGACCCTGTGAAAGTTCAAGGGGAAACCCAAGGGTCCTTGGAACCCCAAGAAAGTGAAAGACCAAGATGGAAATGATGTGTTGGACTTGCCATGTCACATTCACACGAAGAAAGATGAAGAGGGTAAACTTATTTACCCAAAGCATACCACTCGACAGTGCCGGCTCTTGATTCAGCAGTTCCAAGGGAAGCAGCCCAAGGACAAGGAAAAGGAACCGGACAAAGTTGAGAACAGGAAGATGGTGACGGTGGGTACCCTCAGGTCAATTCCACTCTGATGATTTTTGCTGACGTTGAAAGCAAAAGTCGATTGAAAGTTATCAACCGCAAAGTGAATATGGTCGCTCCATGACACCCAGGCATTACGAAATGGTCGCAGACTGCCATCACGTTTGACCAGTCTGATCACCCAACACACATAGCCACCCCTGGGAGGCAAGCGTTGGTCGTCGACCCAGTCGTCGAGGGCACTCGACTAACTAAGGTTTTAATGGATGGTGGCAGTGGTCTGAACATTTTGTATGCAGAGACGTTGAAAGGGATGGGCATTCCGATGTCCAGACTCAAAGACCAAAGAACATGAGCTTCCACGGAGTCATTCCCGGAAAGAAGGCCGAGTCACTCGCCAAATTGCTCTCGATGCGGTTTTTGGTGACTACAAGAATTTTCAGAAGGAAAAGTTGACCTTTGAGGTCGTGGATTTCAAAGCGCTTATCACGCTTATCTTGGGAGGCCAAAGATATGCGCGCTTTCATGGCTCGACCATGTTATGTGTACCTCAAGCTAAAGATGCCAGTCCCAAAGGTGTGATCACCGCCACCGGCAATCGGAAAAAGGCGGAAGAGTGTTTTCAGAAGGCTCTAAGATCGCCGATGCTCGGATGGCGTGGTCGAGCTACAAGAGTACCGTAAAAACTGCGCAGACCGAAAGTGATTTGTTGCGAGCCAAGAAGCCCGCTACGGAGTCAGCATTTCAGTCGTCCGGAGAAACGAAACCGATTCATATTCATCCGACTGATCCCAATGCTGCTCCGACTCACATCTCAACAACACTCGACTCCAAATAGGAAGAAGCGCTCATCCAGTTCCTCCGTGAGAACTGGGACATCTTTGCATGGAAGCTCACGACATTCCGGTGTTCCTGTGGAGCCGGGCTGAGCATCGCCACGAGTCGACTCAAAAGTCAAACTCGCTAAAGAACATCTTCGACGGTCCGCCGCCCGTAAGAGAAAGGCCATTGGCGAGGAGGTGGCTCGGCTCTTAGCAGCAGAGTTTATCCGAGAGATTTACCACTCCGAGTGGCTCGCCAACGTTGTCATGGTCCCTAAGAAGGACAATTCACTGCGCATGTGCATCGACTTCAAACATATCAATCGGGCATGCCCGAAAGATCATTTTCCCCTCCCCCGCATCGACCAAATAGTCGACTCGACTGTTGGATGTGAGCGGTTGTCTTTCTTAGACGCATATTCCGGGTACCATCAGATCCGTCTGTATGGACCCGATGAGATCAAAACAGCTTTCATCACTCCATTCGGGTGTTTCTGTTATGTCACCATGCCATTCAGCCTCAAGAATGCCGGAGCCATGTTCATGAGGATGATTCAGAAGTGTTTACTCACTCAAATCAGTCGGAATGTGGAAGCATACATGGATGACATTGTGGTCAAGTCACGGAAAGGTTCCAACCTGTTGACCGACCTTGCTGAAACATTTGCCAATCTCAGGAGGTATGATATCAAGCTTAATCCATCAAAGTGTACATTCCGAGTTCCTGGCCGAAAGTTACTCGGTTTTCTCGTTTCTGAACGAGGAATCGACGCTAACCCTGTGTGTGTGCACGATGTCCAGAAGCTTACTGGATGCTTGGCCGCTTTAAGTCGATTCATCTCTCGCCTCGGTGAAAAGGCATTGCCTCTTTACCGACTGATGAAGAAGTCAGACAAGTTCGAGTGGACTCCTCGTCGATGCGCTTGCAGAGCTCAAAGCTCGCTCTCCACCCAGCCGGTGCTTGCTGCCCCAATCAGCAAGGAGCCGTTCTTGCTTTACATTGCAGCCACAGGACAAGTCGTCAAGACAATACTTACGGTCGGCCGGGAAGAGGAAGGAAAGGCCTTCAAAGTTCAGCGCCCGATATATTATCTTTACGAAGTATTAACCCGTCAAAGCAAATATACCCTCACTATCGTAAGCTTGTGTATGGGATTTATATGACCGCGAAGAAGGTTGCTCATTACTTCTCGATCATTCCATTACGATCGTCCATGACGCCCCATTATCGAGATTTTGCAACAATGTAGACGAATGGTCGAGTGGCGAAATGGGCGATTGAACTTCTTTCCCTTGATATCAAGTTTGAGGCAAAGAAAGCCATCAAGTCCCAAGCAATAGCAGATTTCATCGCCGAAAGTGGATTGAACAATGCCATTACCGACTCAAGTTCACTTTGGAGCAATGGACTATGTTCTTTGATGGTTCCAAGATCTGAATGGTTCCGATCTTTGGGGTAGTATCGGTTCCCCGAGGAGATAAGCTCGGATATGTGCTCCAGATTCACTTTGATTCTTCCAACAATGAAGCGAGAATCTGAAGCACTTTGTTATATGGGTTGCGTGATGGCCATTTCACTTTCGGCACTCATTAGCCTCATGGTTTATGGCGACTTCAGACCTAGTGGTTAATCGGTGATGAAGGAGTGGGACGTCAGACGCCCTTACCATGACCTGCCATCAGAATACAGTTGAGGAAGCTAGAGAAGAAGTTTGAGGTTAGAGCTCCATCATATACCCCGATCGAAAAATCAAACTGCGATGATTTGGTGAAAATAGGGTCCAAGAGGGAAGCCATTCCCGGTGATGTGTTTTTGGAGGACATCCGCACACCGTCCGATTCAAGAAGATCCTTTCACCGAAGAAGCTCCACAGCCAAAAAGTGCCACCGATCCGATCGAAGTTGAGGTCCCAGAGTGGTCGACTTCGATCATGGAAGTCGTGGTCATCACTCCCGACCGACGATTACTGGTACATCGCGTATATCCCGAGGAAAGAGCTCCCAGAGAACGAATAAGAGGCTAGACAGATCGTCCACGATCCAAGGCCTTTCTTGTGATCAAAGGACGCTTATTCAGAGAAAAGCGTGATCGAGTCGCCGAAGTGCATAACGCCGGAAGAAGGTCGAGATAATTCTTGATGATATCCACTCGGGGACGATGGTCACCATGCGTCCTCTCGGACCATCGTGGCTAAAGCATACCGAGCGGGATTTTACTGGCCAAAAGCAAATGAAATGGCAAAGGAAATAGTCGACAAGTGTGAAGGATGTCAGTTCTACTCCAATATGTCACACAAACCCGCCTCAGCGTTGAAGACCATTCCCCTTGTATGGCCTTTCGCTGTTTGCGGGTTGGATATGATTGGACCATTGAGAACTGGCAGGAGCGGTTTCACTCATTTGCTTGTGGCAGTCGACAAGTTTACGAAGTGGATCGAAGCTAAACCTATCAAGAACCTTGATGCGTGCCTTCTTGTCGGTTTCATCAGAGAGTTGATATTTAGATATGGAGTTCCGCACAGCATCATCACTGACAATGGGTCAAACTTCGATTCCGACAAGTTCAAAGCCTTTTGCGCCTCTCACCCCCAGTCGAATGGACAAGCAGAACGAGCAAACTGTCTAATTCTCAAAGGACGGAAACCTCGGCTGATGCACGATCTCAAGCATGCAGCAGGAGCGTGGGTCGACGAACTTCCGTCGGTTCTTTGGGGATTGAGGACCACTCCTAACCGGTCGACTGGGAGAACTCCATTCTTTATGGTCTATGGAGCTGAAGCAGTTCTGTAAAGTGACACCGCTTCACAATGCGCCCCGAGTCGAACTCTACTCTGAAGCTGAAGCGAAGCAAGCCTGACAAGATGCAGTCGACCTCCTTGAAGAGGAGAGGGAGATGGCCCTGATCCGCTCGACCATCTATCAGCAGGACTTGCGTCGATTCCACGCCAGAAATGTGAAGAGCTGAGCATTTCAAGAAGGGGATCTGGTCCTCCGAGTGGATCAACAGAAACCACACAAGCTCGCTCCCACTTGGGAAGGTCCCTTCATCGTCACCAGAGTTCTCCACAATGGAGCTTACCATCTTTACAACGTTGAACGCCAGATCGATGAGCCTCGAGCCTGGAATGCGGAGCTGCTCCGCCCCTTTTACACTTAAGAACTCACTCATGTGAGATGTAATAAAAGTACCTCTGTAGTTTGTTTATCAAAGACAAGAATGTTATAATTTTCCCAGTGATTGTTATTACTTTTTCGTTTACATAAGAAATTTCCCCCAGTGGGTGGCTTAGCCGCGAACCTGTTTCGCCTAAGTTTGTAAAAAAAATCCCTGCCGAGTGGAGAGCCAGCCTCCCACTCGGGGGCTTAGCTATGAATCCGTTTCTCCTAAGTATCTGAAAAATCCTACCGAGTGAGGAGCCAGCCTCCCACTCGGGGGCTTAGCTTCAGTCCAAGTACTCGCCTAAGTATTTTAAAATCCTCACCGAGTGAGGAGCCAGCCTCCCACTCGGGGCTTAGCTGCAGTCCAAGTACTCGCCTAATTATTTGAAAATCCTACCGAGTGAGGAGCCAGCCTCCCACTCGGGGGCTTAGCTGCAGTCCAAGTACTCGCCTAAGTATTTAATACAATATGCACTTTGCAAGGACGACGAGGTACAGGTCGACTGTTGCCTTTCCCTTCAAAGCTATGACACAAAAATCCTCCTTGGAGGCTTAGGCTGCCAGTCCAAGACTACGCCTAAGTTTGAACAATCCGACCGAGTGGCGAGCACACCTCCCACTCGGGGGCTTAGCTGCAGTCCAGTACGCGCCTAAGTTTGAAAAATCCGACCGAGTGGAGAGCAAACCTCCCACTCGGGGCTTAGCTGCAGATCCAAGACTCGCCTAAGTTTGAAAAATCCTACCGAGCGGAGAGCAAACCTCCCACTCGAGGGCTTAGGCTGCAGATCGATGCTACGCCTAAGTTGGAAAAGTCCCACCGAGCGGAGAGCAAACCTCCCACTCGAGGGCTTAGCTGCAGTCGATGCTACGCCTAAGTTTGAAAAATCCCACCGAGTGGAGAGCAAACCTCCCACTCGGGGGCTTAGCTGATCCAGTGCTACGCCTAAGTTTGAAAAATCCTACCGAGTGGAGAGCAAACCTCCCACTCGGGGCTTAGCTGATCGGTACTAGCCTAAGTTTGAAAAATCCTACGAGCGGAGAGCAAACCTCCCACTCGAGGGCTTAGGCTGCAGTCCAAGACTACTAAGTTTGAAAAATCCTACCGAGTGGAGAGCAAACCTCCCACTCGGGGCTTAGCTGCAGATCCAAGATTACTCGCCTAAGTTCGAAAAATCCTACCGAGTGTAGAGCAAACCTCCCACTCGGGGCTTAGCTGCGATCCAAGATGCTACGCCTAAGTACGAAATCCATCCCGATCCGCAAGGACGACGAGGTGCAGGTCGACTGTTACCTTCTCCTTCGGAGCTACGCCACAAGTGCAACGTGCACTTCATCCCGATCCGCAAGGACGACGAGGTGCAGGTCGACTGCTGCCTTCTCCTTTGGAGCTGCGCCACAAGTACAACGAGCGCTCCATCCCGATCCGCAAGGACGACGAGGTGCAGGTCGACTGCTGCCTTCTCCTTCGGAGCTGTGCCACAAGTACAACGAGCGCTCCATCCTGATCCGCAAGGATGACGAGGTACAGGTCGACTGTTTCCTTCTCCTGCGCCTGCAAGAGCAACAAAGTGTAGGTCGACTGGATCCACCTCAGAGCTGCATCTCAAGCATTGAAGCATAATCCGAGTGAAGAGAAAAGTCCACTCGAAGGCAAACAAAAGCATATTTCGACGATAAGTAAAGTTCGGATAGCATCCTAAGGATGCAGAAGTACCAGAGCCTCAAGCCTGTTAAAGTTTATTGGTTCTGAGGATCACTTTCGGCATTCCGAGGCAAATTTATGACGAAGCATAGAAGTTTTTTACTCCTCAGGCAGAGGACTAGAAGGCGCGACGAACTGGTCCAGGTCAATCCCATCAGCGATTCGGGTAGCAGCACCAATGAAGGTCTCCATGAAAGATCGGAAGTCGTACTTCTTGGTATTGGCAACTTTGATGGATGCCAACCTTTCCTCTCGCGCCTCCTTGCAATGAACGCGGACCAGGGACAGAACGACATCAACACCGTGATCCGGCGTAAGACTTCTTCCATTCCCGCACTCGACTTGGAATATCATTCATTCGAGTCATTAAAGACTCGAGGTCATTTTGAAGTGTTTCACTGGCCGAGTGTTGAGTCGATCCGCGACACCGCAACCTTCCGGCGAGGAAGTCCACCACAGAAGCAGCGAGATTCGGTCGGAGCATGTTCATAGCAGCTTCATCTTTCACGGGGGAGTTAATGGGGTCCAGACTTGTCTCCACTCGACTAGTCTCCTCCTCGAAATTCTGACAGAATTCTGCAAATACGACTCGAGTTCAAGCTAATGGTCCTATGATGAGTCGATGATGACAAGTCAGTCGGATAAGAGGAATTACCTTCAAGCATGAGGAATAGCTTCTTGGCGAGCCCTCCCAGATAAGCCTCTAGATCATTCCTCTTCCCCGCCAGCTCACCAGGCTTGTCGCTCAGGGCTATCTTGTCGTTCTTCAGTCGGCTAACCTCCTTGTTAGCCGCATCAAGAGCAGCTTTCAGATTGGTGTTCTCTTCTTCAAGTTTTCCGACTGAAGACAACTTCTCTTCCGCGAGCTTGGTCTTGTTCAAAGCCGTTTGTTGCGCCTCGGCAAGGTCATGATCCTTCTTCTTCAGAGCCTCCTCCATTTTGTCTGCAAAATAATAGTAAGGTCAGAATTAGGAAGAGACAGAAAAACAAAAACAGTCGTCAAGATCTCACCAGCCATACCTTTTGCTTCGTCTCTCGCCTTCTGCAAGTTCTCGTGTGCAAGCTTCAAGTCGAGGTTGAGTTGGATCTGTTTGTTCTCCAATTCAGTGTATCGAGCCACAAGCTCGCAAGATTTCTGCAAAGAATTAGTCGACAGACGTCACAGATGGGTTACTTCCGAGTGACCAAGAAAAATTACTATGTTTCTAAGACTACAGCCGAATCAAAATATTCGACAGTAGTCTCGGGGACTACACCCAGTGGGTGCACTTAGCGTGCCCCCACTGATCCTACCAACTCGGTTTGATCAGTCGACCGAAAGAGACAAAAAAAAGAGAAAGGAGTTATTCAGACTACGATGCCGATCGCCAGCAGTCCACCATAGTCTCGGGGACTACACCCAGTGGGTGCACTCAGCGTGCCCCCACCGGTTTCAAGATTCCACTCGACATGGTCCGACCAGACCGAGTGAAGTTATCAAAGAGATACAAAATACAAAGACTACAGTCGACTGCCAGCAGTCCACCATAGCCTCGGGGACTACACCCAGTGGGTGCACTCAGCGTGCCCCCACCGGTTTCAAGATTCCACTCGACACACCCACTGGGTGTACAAATACGAAGGTCTTCAGAAAGAAGAGTTTTTCAGGTAGCATATCCTAACAGAACAAGTGGTGATCAACTAACCTGGACATTGCTCTGAAGAGCTGAACTGGCATCATAGGCCGCTTGGCTGGCTTCCCGGACCACCTTCATACGCTTCCATCATGAGTCCCGCTTGGCGTATAGCTCTCCTTAGCAAAGACTCCACTTGGTCCTCCGGGACGTGGAGCGTGGCGAAAAGGGAAGGCGGATCAGCAGTCGACGTTGAAGGCCGGATACTCGTCAGCGGCATAGCGAAAGACACAGAAGTCCGAGTGGTGTTACCACCCTCATGAACCAGCGCCTCAGGCATCGATGCAACTGGCGATCCCCGCGGCGGTGCCTTCTTAGTCCTCCTCCGCCTCAACGGCTCCTCATCATCATCATCGAGGAGATCAATGACATAAGGAGGGACTACGGAAAGATTCTAAGTTAAGCGGAAATCCAATCGACCAAAAGCAAAATTGCAGCGATCGTACCAAGGTTAGAGGTAGCGACATCTTCCATCTCTGGTCTTCGTTCCTCGATCGAGGTCTCGGAGGTGGCAATACCGCAGATTTCAGAAATCGGTTGATCGATCAACAAGTCGACCAAAAGTATGATTCACGCTGAACAAAAAGCTCAAGTTCTGCATGCACCGGAAATAGTGGGGATAACCATCTTCATCTTGGGCAAAACCTTTGTCGGCTTCGACAGTGTCGCCGAGGTTGCTTCGCTTTTTGATCGGGCGCCGGAGAGGACGTTACGGGACGCTTGCCGACCGCCCGACAGCGCGATAGCCTTTGCCAAGCCAGCTGAGGTCATGGGTGAGCTTGGACCGCCTTTCCGTGCGAGGAGGGTCGACTTCTTCCTCCTCTTCCTCCTCCTCCTCTTCGCCGAACTGTCGTCATCTTCGTCTCCCCCACCGTCAGACTGCCATTCCTCCTGGCTTTCACCTCCGCTCCCTTCCTCCTCCTCAACTGGTTCCTGCGCCCCGTTGGGCATCGAGTACATCTCAGTGGTGATATAGAAGAAGACAAACAAGATGAAAGTCAGTCGACTGATTTAAGCAAACAAGATGGAGTAAGCAGAGTCAAGGTCAAGGATACGAGATTGAACCTTGTCTGGCTCGTAAGATTGGTCGAGTGGAGGGATTCTCCTGGCTCCTCGGGGGTTATCTTTGTTCCCGATGATGGCTGTCATCCATCTCTCCAGCGTGGCATCCTCGACCTCCTCCGGGTGGACCCGAGTGGTGTCTTCAGTGCCAAAATACATCCACATCGGATGGTCTAGCATCTTTGAAGTGGCTGGATGCGCCGTCGAAGAAAAAACCTCTAGAAGATCCATACCAGTCCACCCGTCACGGATGAGCTGGACTACACGCCGACCAAAACCTTGACTCGAGCCTTCTCCTCCGGGATCACCTTGATTGAGGACAGCTTGCTCACTCGATCCATGGAGAAAGGAGGGAGTCCAATGACCGCCTGACGTCGGTGGTCTTGGCGATAGAACGGTCGATCGCCACCTCGAACCGACTCAGAAGGATCATGGCTGGAAAAGAGCTATTACCTCTCATTTGGACCCCAAGACCCCACACATCTGGATCACTTGGGTTCTCTCGTCACTCGGATTGGCCTTTTTCACCGTCTGGGAGCGGCGGTGAAGATGTGTTTGAAGAGGCCCCAATGCGTCCGACAACCCAGAAAATTCTCACACAAAGACACGAAAGCGGCGAGATACACGATAGAGTTGGGTGTGAAGTGGTGGAGTTGTGCCCCAAAAAAGTTCAGAAATCCTTGAAAGAAAGGATGGGGCGGCAAAGAAAACCCTCGGTCGACGTGAGTGGCTAAGAGGACGCACTCACCCTCCTGAGGCTGCGGCTGCCACTCCATCCTCGAAGCCTCGGCGATCCATGAGGGATCGATCCCTCATTGGCCGGTCGTCAAAGATCTTTTTGGCGGATGGTCGAGCGAATCCAGTCGCTTCGATCCAGCCTATGACAAACCAGCCATGAAGAGGATCTGCCCCGACTGGTCGCCCGCCCCTTCGCCTTCGCCGTCGCCTTCTTCGCCCGTTCCAAAGCCGCCGTCTTTTCTTTCACCATTGTCACCGGCGGAACGCGTGTGGAGCAACGGTTCAGAGATGGAGGCAGGCGCGGCGGATGAATCTGAGGAAGAAAGGAGGAAAGGGAACGCCTTTGTTCAAAAACCCGATCTGGACCTTATATGGGGTCGCCTGAGTGGTATCGATGGTAGGCCCAGGCGATCTGTCAAATCCCGCTTGATCGCCGCGCGATATGTGGCGAAAAAGGTGGCGCGGAGATCGAGGCGACCTTGCCTTATCCCGTCCGATTACTGCGGCTCTCTCTCCGTCCCGCTCGTTTCCCGAAGATTCAAATCCCGCCAAATCCAGCGCCCTTGAAAGCAAATCGTCGGACAAAAGATTTCCTCAAATCCTGTCATTCGGAAATCACCAAATGCACGGAAAACGACTCGTGACAGATACAAAGAATGGATCAAGGCGACTGAAAAAGAAGTTGATGCCGTCACTTAAGTCCATTTGATCCAAGACAAGACACTATTGCGGCACAAGAATGAGTCGGGAGTATGATCAACTCCTTCCCCACTCAAACCTCGATCCATTCAGGGGCTAATGATGAAGTCATGTACCTAGGGTAGGGTCATGGACCTGTCTAAGACACCCTCCCCAAGGACATCTCTAGAAGAAATTACCTTCGATCGACCGGGAAGGGTTCCACTCGACCAAGCTGGAAGACACTCGACCATGAAGCCAAACCACTCGACCGCCGGAGATCTAAAGCCGATCTGCACGCATAAGCGGTCGGTCATTAAGTAGCTTTATGGTCATCATAGCACTTTATGTGGGTGTTACCAGTAACCCCCTACCTTAATGTACCTTTAACCCTGCATAACTGAGGGCCGGAGGGGTCTGGCGAACTCTATGTAAGCCACCCCCCTCCTCGGTGCCAGGGGTTCGCATCTTTGTAACTCATACACGCATAATCCAGTCGACCGCCTCCGGGCTCCGAGACGTAGGGCTATTACTTCCACCGAGAAGGGCCTGAACTCGTAAAACTCGTGCGTATACAACTACTTCATAGCTAGGATCTTGCCTCTCCATACCTACCCCCCATTCTACTGTCAGGCTTAGAACCACGACACCACCAGCTGCGGCCGCAAGGGGCCGGGATCGGTTGCCGAGCTGACGAAGATCTTCTCCGCATTGTACAAGGGAGAGGAGGAGGAATTTCTCCACCTCAATCCCCAGGGCGGATTTTCTATGAACAATCCTCCAAGCTGGGTAAGCGGATACTTCTTTTGCCCATCCGATCCGTACTCCCGTAGTTAAATATCTCATTTCGTGATTTCGACACAGGAACTGCGCCAGGCCGTAAAGGATATAAACAGCCTCCCTCCACAACCCGAGGATCCGGAACGGTTCCTCGATCCGTCCTCCCAAGAGGATCCGGACATATCCGTGGAGCTGATCGATGGGGTATTTCACCAATCGAGCATCGACAATGCCTTGAGTCGCCATTACGGCCGATTACCACGGAATACTTCCGGCCTCCTGTAATCGAGACCGAAGTCCCAGTACTTTGGGAATGATCCATCCGTGCTTATTTTTTATCACCGTATACCAATGGTGTTTTGTAGGGGGAGCCTTTGAGGCGGAAGGCCGAGCCTGCGGCGGCTAGCCAACAAGGGGCAGCAAGACCCAGCAGGCTGAAAAGAAGTGCGGTTCGGATTGAAACGCCGGCGCAACGGTATGGCGTGCCATCTTATTCCCATGTTTTATTCCCGGAAGGCATACTAATACTCGTGCTCTCTTCAGGAAAAAGAGCACTCGCCGGACTATATCCGGAGAGGTTGCCAATCGAGCCTCCGCCAGCCAGGCTCCAAAGCCAGGCCCAGAAGCGGAGGCGAACACGAGGCGTGTGTCGGATGCTCCTCCGACAGAGGATGCCGACAGATTGTCCGCCACCAATTTCGAGGTGGAGAGTGCCATGAATCACAGGCACCACCGGACAGTTCTTCGTGACGCATGTTTCTCCCAAGAGGCATTGGATGCCTTCAATTCGGGAGATGCGCACCTCCTAGCCGCTCAAGATGGTCTAGCCAGAGCCACTTGAGCGGTATGTAAAAGACATACTGGTGAGAAAATTTGTGATTATATATGCCAAGTAGCCCCGAGACTTGAAATAGTTAGAATAACTGATTTAAGGATCATTTATTATGCAGGGTCTTACAGAAAAGAATACCCAACCGTCCCAGGAGCTAGAAGAGTGCAAAGCCCAACTTGAGGCCGCACTAGCCGCGGCAGGGGAAGCCAAAGAGACCCCCTCTGGTAATATATGTTTCAAAAGATAAGTATGTTGTGAAGTGTGGCGTGTGTATAAATCTGACAATGACATTGCAGATGGCGCCGGGGTAGATCCGGACAAGCAACAACTCTTGCGCCGGTTAAAGGCCGGCGAGAACGTGCTTACGAGGGTGAGGCAGGAGAAAAATAATCTCCAAGATGCCAACACCCAGCTGGGCGAGGAACTAAAGGATGTTCGTGCCCAGCTGTCGGACTCCGTGAAGGAGAATCGACGGCTTCGACGCGGCATTCTTAGTAAGTGCTTGAACAAACTTTTGAAAAAAAAAGTTCGGCGAGGAAGTCGATTAACAGAGTAATGTCTGTAGGTATGCTCATAGGTCGTCCAGCAGAGGAAATGCCCGGTTCTATGGGTGACCTTCTTCCCGAGCTCTTACAACTGCATTTAACGAAGTTCGGCAGTGATGAAAGGCGTCGCCAGGCCTTGTGGCCATCTCGTATCCCTGCCGAAGGCCTTGGAGAGCTTCGAGAGAAGCTTTAGGGAGCGGCGGGCGCTTCCTATTATGGAAGATATCGGCTGCCGTCAAAGGCGCCAGGAGGCCTGGGCCATGGTGAAGACGCAGATATCTGAAGGCTGACCCAAACCACATGGCGAGGTCGGACTGTGGGGCCCGATAGGAAGGAGATCGGTGAGCTTAGTGTACGGCCAAGTAGAATTGGCTGCAAAGTATTCCCAGTAGGATCAGAACTAGACAGCCTATTAGATGGCATTGAAGAGGAATACAATCAGTCAAATTGACTATGTAATTTAAGATGACATGTAAAATGCCTTCTAGCGGATTGTAGATCGTTTGTCATGGCGGACCTTTTCGCCGACCTCGGGACCCGATAGTGCAGGTGTGTCCGAATACCCTCGCGGTTATATAAGAACCGGGGCATGCGTGGAGACCAGTCATAGGGGTCATTAGTGCTTTATCAGACAAGTGCCCAACTAGTTATGTTATATTACATGGCTAGTAAGAAACATCTTCCAGGGAGAATAGTTCCGTTAGGGGTTCCTTTCCCTGGGAGGCATGCCCTAAAGTGCATGTCCGGACTGCGAAAAGTGCAGAAAAACATCTGGGGGCAGATAAATAAATAAATGAGAAATCGTCTTTTAGTTCACCGACCGAATATTCCCTTAAGAACGCTTAGCTTTCGGCTTCACCCGATTCGAGGTACACATCCGGCTGACCCGGCAGTAACAATCGCAGAGGTGCTCCCTTTGCCACCTAGCCGAACAATCGGGAACATAGGGGTAAGCACAGGAGCCAGGCAACCCAGCTTGTCCAAAACTTAAGTCATATCGCTGCATATAATGGTGAAAAAAAGGTACATGCGGAAGGGTGACACATGTGTTGGGCATGAAGCCCGTATAAATAAGCTTCTGATAAAGAAGCCCCCGGGTATAATGAGCGCGGATAGCGCGTCAAGTGTGTGCGAACAATACGCGAACGAGCCTTCAAATGCCGTAGGAGAAAAGGAGGGAGAAGGATAGAAATATAAGACAGCTAATGTGTAAAATATAGACGGAGGAAGGAGACGAACTCAGAATCCGGTGCTAGGCATAGAATCTTCGGAGACGGGCTGCGTTCCATGGGTTCGACTCGAGTCGGTTATCCGATGCATCTCGCAGACGGTACGCTCCACCGATCAGGACTTGGTCGATGATGAAGGGACCTTCCCATTTGGGCTTGAGTATGTCCTTTTTCTTGTCCGGCAGGCGTAGAACTAACTCGCCTACATTGTAAGTTTTGGCCCGTACTTCTCTGCTTTGATATCTTCGAGCCTGTTGTTGATAGAATGCGGAACGGGCTTTTGCCACGTCACACTCCTCCTCCAAGGCATCCAAACTGTCCTGCCGATCGAGCTCGGCTTCTCTTTCTTCATACATGCGCACGCGAGGTGAGTCATGAATTATGTCGCATGACAGAACTGCCTCTACGCCATATACCATAAAGAATGGTGTGAATCCGGTAGTGCGATTCGGCGTGGTCCGCAGCCCCCAGAGTACGGAGTCGAGCTCCTCTACCTAGTGCGTGTTAGATTCCTTGAGGGACCGCACTAGTCTGGGTTTGATGCTGCTCATGATTAGACCATTTGCTCGCTCGACTTGACCGTTAGTTTGAGGGTGATAGACTGAAGCATAGTCGAGCTTGATGCCCATGTTTTTGCACCAGAGTTTGACTTCGTCGGCCGTGAAGTTCGTGCCGTTATCAGTGATGATGCTATAGGGGACGCCGTAACGGTGTACCACCCCTGATATGAAGTCTATCACCGGTCCGTATTCGGCCGTCTTAACAGGCTTGGCCTCTATCCATTTGGTGAATTTATCCACCATGACTAGTAGGTATTTTTGCTTGTGGGTTCCTCCTTTAAGGGGTCCAACCATGTCAAGCCCCGGACATGAAGGGCCAGGTGATGGGTATAGTTTTGAGGGCGGTGGGTGGCATGTGGCTTTGATTAGCAAAGAGGCGGCAACCGACGCATCGTTGGACTAAGTCCCGAGGATCTGCCGGGCCGTCGGCCAATAAAATCTCAGACGGAAGGCCTTGCCTACAAGGGCCGGGCTGCGGCGTGGTGCCCGTCGAGTTCGGCATGAATTTCAGCGGAAGATTTCGCCCTTCCTCTTCGGAGATACACCTTTGAAGGACTCGGTGGTGCTTTTTTATAAAGCTCTCCCTCATGGACTTTATAGGCTTTAGATCGCCGCACTATGCAGCGTGCCTCGTTTTGGTCCTCGGAAGTTCCTGCCTGGTTAGGTAGGCTAGGAATGGTTCCGTCCCACGGGCAATGACTGCCATTATTACGCAAATTTGAAGATGTTACTTCGTTGGCAGAACCACCAATTGTGTCAGAATGTTCGGTGTCAGGCAGTGCGGTTGGGTCCGTTCTGTTATTTCCGGATTCCCCCTCCCATACTACGGATGGCTTGAACAGCCTCTCTAGGAAGATGTTGGGGGGGGGGGGGGGACGGCATCACGCTTTGCGCCAATGCGTGCCAACACGTCTGCTGCCTGATTGTTTTCCCGGGCTATATGGTGAAATTCGAGCCCCTCAAACTGAGCTGACATTTTTAGGACGGCGTTGCGATAAGCTGCCATTTTCGGATCCTTGGCGTCGAAGTCTCCATTTATTTGGGATATTGCGAGGTTCGAATCCCCGTGCACCTCTAGGCGTTGAATGCCCATGGATACTGCCATCCGAAGACCATGTAAAAGTGCCTTGTATTCGGCTGCATTGTTGGAGTCCGTATACATTATCTGGAGTACGTATTGAACTGTATCTCCCGTTGGGGACGTCAGAACGAGGCCAGCCCCCAGACCAGCCAACATTTTGGAGCCGTCGAAGTGCATGATCTAGTTGGAATATGTGCCGTACTCTTTAGGGAGTTCGGCTTCGGTCCATTCGGCGACGAAGTCGGCCAAAATTTGCGACTTAATGGCTCGTCGCGGCGTATAGGTTATGTCGAACGGGAGGAGCTCAGTGGCCCATTTGGCAATCCGGCCCGTCGCGTCGCGGTTGTTTATAATGTCGTTAAGAGGTACTTCAGAGGCTACTGTTATCGAACACTGAGGGAGTCCCGGACTAGGGGGTGTCCGGCGGGGTGTCCGGATAGCCGGACTATCGTCACGGCCGGACTCCAAGACTATGAAGATACAAGATTGAAGACTTCGTCCCGTGTCCGGATGGGACTTTCCTTGGCGTGGAAGGCAAGCTTGGCGATATGGATATGTAGATCTCCTACCATTGTAACCGACTACTGTGTAACCCTAACCTATCCGGTGTCTATATAAACCGGAGGGTTTTAGTCCGTGGGACGAACAACAATCATACCATAGGCTAGCTTCTAGGGTTTAGCCTCCTTGATCTTGTGGTAGATCTACTCTTGTACTACCCATATCATCAATATTAATCAAGCAGGAGTAGGGTATTACCTCCATTGAGAGGGTCCGAACCTGGGTAAAAACATCGTGTCCCTTGTCTCCTGTTACCATCTTCCTAGACGCACGATTCGGGACCCCTACCCGAGATCCGCCGGTTTGACACCGACATTGGTGCTTTCATTGAGAGTTCCTCTGTGTCGTCATTGATAGGCCCGATGGCTCCTTCGATCATCAACAACGGCGTGGTCGTGGTGAGACTTTTCTCCCGGACAGATCTTCGATTCGGGCGGCTTTGCCGGGCCAATTAAGCAGCCATCCGGAAGCAGATCGAGAGCTCGCCCACCGCCATCGGTCGAGACTTGGAAGGTTGAACTATACGGCCGATATCCGCGGAGACTTGATCTTCGACGGATTCGAGCCGCGACCAAGCGTGCCGTGACTGTCTCGATGGGCATGATCTAGCTCTGCGGCCGAAAGGCCTTGGAGGCCGCACCAAAGATCCGCTCCGACCCTTAATCCGGAGCGGATTCCCGATCGAGGGCGAGTGGTTGGACATCGCCTCGAGGGCTACAATCTCTGGCGATCGAGCGAACTCCATCCACATCGCTGCGAAGACCTCGACTCAGTGGTGCGGACTCCTCTCCGGACTCGAACCCTCGCGCCCTGCCAATTGAATCCGATTGGGCGCCCGGTCATGGAGTTCACTGCCGCGGACATCTTTCAGCACTCTCCCTTTGGCGACATCCTGAATTCACTAAAGTCTCTCTCTTTATCCAGAGAGCCCTGCCGGACTACGGACAGGAAGGTTGGGATGCGGACGACGAAGAAATTCAACGCCCACCCACCACCCACTTTGTAGCCACTGTCGATGATTTAACCGACATGCTAGACTTCGACTCCGAAGACATCGACGGTATGGACGACGATGCCGGAGACGACCAGGACCCAGCGCCTACAGGGCACTGGAAGGCCACCTCGTCATATGAAATATATATATGGTGGACATCCCAAAAGATGGGAACAACGATGGAACAACGGAGGATGACCCCTCCAAGAAACAGTCGAAGCGCCGATGTCAGCGGCGCCGCTCTAAATCCCGCCACAATAAAAACGGTGATTCCGCACGGAGATAATAACACCGGACGGTGCCGAAGAAGCCCCTCAGCGAGACTCAACGCGGGAGGAGGGAGAAGCAAGTCCGCAGACGACCGGCGTGCAGAAAAGAGAGGTCGAGGGCGATAATTATGTGCCTCCCTCGAAGATGAGGCAAGCCTCGACGACGGCGAATTTGTCGTGCCCGAGGATCCCGCCGAACAGGGCGTTTCAAGCGCAGGCTTATAGCCACGGCAAGCAGCCTTAAGAAAAGCAAGAACGACTTAGAGCTGATCAAGACCTGCTAGCTGACAGCTGGACTGAAGTCCTTGCAGCCAAAGAGTATGAACTCGAGCGCCCCTCCAAAAGCTACCCCAAACGCAGGCCGTTGCCTCGACTAGAGGAGGAAGCAACCAAGTCACCAGCGCATGATATGGCAGACCGGCCACCCCGTGGCTGCGACAGAGAAGCCTCTCGGCCCTCCGCTCAAGCCACACCCCGACGCCGCTCAAAAAGTACCAAGGCACGGGAAAATGCGCCGGACTTGCGAGATATATTGGAGGATAAGGCAAAACATACAAGATCGATCTCACGGATCGGCGTGGGCATAACGGTGCGGGATTATTACCGTCGCGCGGATACTGACAAACCGGCCGGGCGAACACGATGAACAAAGCTCATATGAGCTACGCCGTGATATAGCCCAATGTCTGAGGCGCCACACACCCACTATGCTTCACGGATGAAGTAATGGATCATCAAATCCCGAGGGCTTCAAGCCCGTAAACATCGAATCATATAATGGTACCACAGATCCTGCGGTGCGGATCGAGGATTATCTCCTCCATATCCACATGGCCCGCGGTGATGATCTACATGCCATCAAATACCTCCCACTCAAGCTTAAAGGACCAGCTCGGCATTGGCTCAACGACTTGCGCCAGAATCAATTGGTTGTTGGGAGGACACGGAAGCCGCATTCCTTGATAACTTCCAGGGCACATATGTGCGACCACCAGACGCCGATGACCTTAGCCACATAATTCAGCAACCAGAAGAATCGGCCAGACAATTCTGGACACGATTCCTAACAAAGAAAAATCAAATCGTTAACTGTCCGGATGCAGAGGCCCTTGCAGCCTTCAAACATAACATCCGCGACGAGTGGCTTGCTCGGCACCTAGGACAGGAAAAGCCAAAATCCATGGCAGCCCTCACAACACTCATGACCCGCTTTTGTGCGGGAGAGGACAGGTGGCTAGCTCGTAGCAACAACTTGGCCAAACATCCCGATAGTTCGGATACCAAGGACAGCAATGGCGGTCGGCGTCGCAACAAGAAGAACAAGCGCCGCATTAACGGCGATAACATCGAAGATACGGCCGTCAAAGCCGGATTCAGAGGCTCTAAACCGGTCGTGGAAGAAGCCATTCAAAATAAATACCCAGGTCTGGCCCAACTTGGACCGAATACTCGATCGCTTGTGCGGATACATGGCACCCCGAAAAACCAGCCAATCACACAACCGAGGACTGTTGGGTGTTCAAGCAAGCGAGCAAGTTAAGTGCGAACTCAATGACAAGGGGCTGCATAGCGATGACGAGGAAGAGCCCCTACCGTCGAACAATAGAGGACAGAAGGGTTTTCCCACGCAAGTGCGGACGGTGAACATGATATACGCATAACCCATATACCCAAAAGGGAGCGAGCGTGCACTAAAGGGCGTATATGCGATGGAGCCAGTCGCCCAAGTTCAACCCATGGTCTTCTGCCCGATCACCTTCGATCGAAGGACCACCCCACTAGCATCCGTCATGGCGGTTTCGCGCATTGGTTCTTGACCCAATTATTGACGGATTTCACCTAACCGAGTCCCGATGGGCGGCGGCGGCAACTGAACCTGCTTTATCAGGATACGGTCGCGCAAAATGGGCATAGACCCTCAAGGATTAAACCTACAAAACGACCTTTAAAGGCGTCATACGGGTGTAGAGGCGGTTATGCGGGCTCAGTTACACTCGAAGTGGTCTTCGGATCCCGGATAACTTCCAAAGCGAAGAGTTAATCTTCGACATCGTCCCATTCTGCGGCGGCTATCATACCTTTGCTCGGACGAACCGCATTTACCAAAAGTTCAATGCGGTGCCGCACTATGCATACCTCAAGCTAAAGATCCCAGGCCCTCGAGGAGTAATCACGGTCAATGGAAACAACGAACGCTCTCTCCGAGCGGAGGAGCACCTGGCGGCCCTACATGGCGGAGGTACAAAGCAGCCTCTCACGGCAATTCTTGAGTCCGGCCACTAAGCGTCCGGACACCGCTGCGCCGGAGTAACCTACAACAAGACCGCTTTGGCACGATTCAAGCAGCGTAGCAATCCGGCTAACCCCGCCCTCGCGAAATT
Source organism: Aegilops bicornis (assembly GCA_021605145.1). NCBI lineage: Eukaryota > Viridiplantae > Streptophyta > Magnoliopsida > Poales > Poaceae > Aegilops > Aegilops bicornis. The sequence continues at coordinate 448,682,776 of CM038671.1, read as the reverse complement.
GCGAAGCTAGTATTACGCGTACATAATTACGCTCTGGAGATACCATGGGCATATGGGGAGGGCAAGACCACGGCACACCAAGAATGCGGCTCGACCGCACTGTGGGCTCCGATTATGTCATTCTTTTCTTTTTCCTTTTTCCTTCCTTTTTCTTACTTTCGGGACTCCGTCTTTCATCGATCTGTCGGCACTAGAATCGCCGAACTCAAGATGCAACAGCGAGAAGCGAAAGCCACGTCAAGTGTTCGTGGTCTCTATTACGAGCATTATACTGTTTTACATACCATCCATGACTTACCCACGGAGGGGACATGTTAGATAGTCCCATCCCTTGCTTATCGCACTATTTGTATCGTTACGCTTCCATTGCAGTACCTTTTTGAATAAACAATACATAGCTTTTGCTTATTATTGCTCTACTTCCTTTATATATACATATGTTCATTTCACGACATGTTGCGGCCGTACACTTTGGTACGGCCAATACACCGAGGGCTTAAGTATCCCATAATTATGGTGTGATAAGTCCGAACACTTTCACAAGTGCGGCACCCGAACTTATAGCATTATATGAATTGGCTCGAATCATGTCTTGGGTCAATAGTTGGGTTTTCCGGCTCCGTGTTTTGGTACCTTACATTCCGCCATATCGGCTAAGGTAGCACGGGAGAACCATCGCGATTGTGCCTCAGTTGAGCTGGGTCGAGCACCTCGGTGGAGAAAGCTAAAATTGACCGTCATGATAGAGGCGAGAGCCGGCCGCTGTTCGAGAGGTTTTTAGGGTCCCTAAAGACTTATGCCGCTTAGAGCGAGGAACCGAATTGTCCGGCCAAGGCGTGGATAGCGCCCCGAACTCGGTCTTCCGAATACTAGGGGCTTCCCGAAATTTAAAATTATAGAATTCTATGGCTAAGTGAGAGTGTTCAAGCGTTATAAGTCCGTTGCCTTGTTCGTCGTGTTGAGCGCCTCCCTCGATGGACCCAAGAATGGGATCAAGAGTGCTCAAGTTTACACCCCAGCACTCGTGGCATGGGGCTGAAGCCAACGACTTGCCATCTCTCAAATTTGATAAGCGGCATTACGAAGGTAATATTTTAAATTAATAGCGTTGCTTAGCGCATATGAACAAGTTTTCAGCGTCTGAGGATAACAAATGCGAGCCTATTCAAAAATTACATCCTTGGAGCACTCATCCGCTATTCGGCGGGCACCCTTCAGGAGGCCCTCATAGTACATTTCGGGCGTACGATGCTCATGGCCCTTCGGTGGCCCGTCCATCACAAGCTTCTCCGCATCCAGCTTGCCCCAGTGCACCTTAGCACGGGCAAGGGCCCGACGGACACCTTCAATGCAGACGGAGCGCTTGATGACTTCAATCCGTGGACAGGCATCCACCAGCCGCTGCACCAGGACGAAGTAGCTCCCGGGCATGGCCTCCAATGGCCATAGCCGCGCTATAAGGCCCTTCATGGCCTATTCGGCGACCTTGTGGAGCTCGACCAGCTGCTTCAGCTGGTCGCTTAGGGGCACCGAATGTTCGGCCTCAGCATACTGAGACCAGAACACCTTTTCTGTCGAACTCCCCTCCTTGGCGCGGTAGAATGCGGCGATGCTCGGACACACTCTGGGGCAAATCTGCGAATGCTCTGGAGAGCTCGAATCCGGGTAAGTAATAGGTAATTCACTTTCACATGCTTGCTTTGCATAAAGAATGCCTTACCGCCGCTATCTTCTTCAACGACTCAATTTCTTGGAGGGCTTTTTGGGCCTCGGCCTTAGCGACTTTGGCACTCTCAAGAGCCGAGGCGAGCTCGGACTCGAGTCTTGAGTCACGCTCCAAACCCTTGTGTTTTTCCACGAGTGCTTGGAGCTCTTGTCGTACCTTGGCCAGCTCGCCTCCCCTTCTCTCGCTCGGTGCGTTCCTTGGCCGCTTTGTTTCGACCCACGGACACGCTTCCTTGAGGTCACCACCTCGTTCGTGGCCCCTGCAGTACCCATGTTATTCCTGTTATTTTTTGCAACCAAAACCTTTTCTATAAGGTATTTCTTTAATAAGGTATTACTTACCTTCCTTGTCCTCGAGCTGCTTCTTGGCTTGTCCGAGCTCGTTCTCGGACCGCTCGAGGTTCTGCTTCAATGCATTGACCTCTGCAGTCGGTCTGGCCAGAGGTCGGCGCCTTTGCATTCCCATATTGACATACTTATGTTAGACTCCTGCGTATATCTTTTTAGATCCTTAGTCCGGCTTTTCTTTCCGAACACCGAACTAAGCATCGAGAACTCTTGTCTATGCGGTAATATTTTTATATATTCTAAACTTACCTCAAAGCCTGTTAGAAGGCTGAGTGCAGGCTTGGTCGATCCGCTCTTGGCGGGTCGAACCATCCGGATCACCGCACTCATAGCAGTGCGGTGCTCCTCCTCGATGGAGGCGCCTGTCGAGCGCCTCCGAAGCAATCCGGTGCCTCGGTTGGGCCGGAGGACACCGTCGTCTTACCCTTCTTGTGAAGGATCCGCTGTCCGGACTTCTGAACCGCTGATGGTTCTGGCATGGAGTCCGGACGAGGGTCGGACTTAGAGCCCCTGGGGGTCTTGCCCCCAGCCTTTGAGTCAGGAGGTTTCCTTGTGGCACCTCTGCGCTACCTCCTCTTGACCAAGCCCCCTTGGGGCCCTTGTGGCGTCGTCACCTTGGCGCCGAGGCGAGGAGGCGGCCGGAAGCGGCAGTACTCTCCATTTCCCATGAGCCGGGGACACCTTTCGATGAATCGGCGAACTTCGCCCTGGGCGGGCTGCTGCAGTTGTTCGACATTAGAGAACACGCTGCAATAATACAAAGCCATGGGTATCCGGACACTTTCGATCTCGCCTGTGGCTTGGCCCTTGTAGGCCAATCCTCCTCGTCGTCATCGACGTTGGTGGAAAAGTCTGGAGGAAGGGTTCTTCCCTTCTTGGACCCTCCGCCCTCCCCTGTTGGGGTGGCCTTCCTTTTCTTCTCCTCCCCCGCTGGGGGAGGAGCTTCTTCTTCTTCCTCCTCGTCCTCAGGAGAAGATTCTTCATCAGAATCTGACCTTTTGGCGTCGGGAGCTCCTTCGAGTTCCGTGGCCTCCTTCTTAGCCTTCTTCTCGGCACCACATGGGCGCGGAGCCGGCAACCCGTCCAAATCAAGGGCGTCCTCCGGTCTTCGGCAAAGGAGCCGGACGGTTAATCTGTCCGGACGTCTTGATCGATCTGTCAAAGATTAGGGAGTTTTAGATCCCACATAGAGTCAATCTATGAAAAAAGAGTCCGTAAAGGGTAAAATAACTTACCTCGTCGGCTGGGCGCGCGAAATTGTATCCGCGATCTTTGGTAGCGGATCTTTGGGGCTTCAGCGCCCTTGAACGACACCTTCCGGGCATCTTTATGCGTAGTGCGAAGAGCCGGCTCAAGGTTGAGTCTTTGTGCCGGATCGAACTCCCACAAATTGAAGGCCCGTTGTTGGCATGGGAGAATCCGGCGGATGAGCATCACTGGATCGTCGACAAGCTTGAGATTCTTGTCCACGGTGTTTGGACGCGTATGCGGAGTACGGATAGCTCTTAAGAATTCCCCCACGTCAGGCCCGTCTCTTTCCATGACGAGAGCCGTGTGGGGAAGCCAGATCTGAATTCGGGGGCCGCCGCCCATTCGGTGTCGCGTGGCTCGGTGATGTAGAACCACCCCGATTGCCACCCCTTTATTGCCTCCACAAAGGCACTCCCGAGCCATAGGACCTTGGCCATCTTGCCAATCATGGCGCCTCCACTCCGCTTGACGGCCGCCCACTACCTTCGGCCGGACGTTGAAGATCTTCAGCCATAAGCCGAAGTGGGGCTGGATGCGAGGAAGGCCTCGCACCTGACGATAAACGCCGAGATGTTGAGGATGAAATTGAGGGCCAGATCGTGGAAGTCCGGGCCGTAGTAGAACATGAGCCCCGGACAAATGGGTGAAGTGGAAAACCTAGTCCCATGGAGGAAGTGGGGGAGAAACACTACCCTCTCATGGGGCCGGGGTTGGAATAAGCTGCCCAAGATCGGGCAGCTTTGTCTGTGATGTCATGGGACAAGTATCCGGCCTCCCGATCTTGTGATGTGCCCCTCCGTGACGGAGGAGGCCATCCACCTACCTCCCGCTCCTGACATGGTTGGAGAAGGTTGAGGTGGGATGTGCGGACTTGGGCGCTGGAGCTTGAGTGTGCGGAAATGGATAAGCAAAGGAGGAACAAGGCGTAGGTGAAAGGGTGGATCCTTATCCCCTTATATAGACGGACGAAGCTATGCGTCCCCCACCAGCCTGGTAAAACTCGCTTATTTCCCAAGCGCCGTAATCAATGGCGGCGGATGGGTTACCCATGTCCGTATTGATGAGAATCCGGAATAAGGGGGCACGATCTATGCTTTGATAAGACATGCCAAGGAAACCGCCTCGCTAAACACTTGAGGTGGAGCAGGTAAAAAGCGATTCATATAAAGGCTTTGGCCGTGGTGTGATGTCACACCGCTGAATACGTCAGCAGATCTGCGCAAAAATTATTCTCTCTACGGTGTTATGTGGAACTTGTTTTGCAGAGCCGGACACTATCCTTATGTTCAAAACCTTCTATGAAGTATTCGGAGGAGGAACCCGCCTTGCAATGCCGAAGACAATATGCGCGCCGGACTTATCGTCATTGAAGCCTAGTTCAGGGAGACTCTTGAGGAGTCCCAGACTAGGGGGTGTCCGGATAGCCGGACTATCGTCACGGCCGGACTCCAAGACTATGAAGATACAAGATTGAAGACTTCGTCCCGTGTCCGGATGGGACTTTCCTTGGCGTGGAAGGCAAGCTTGGCGATATGGATATGTAGATCTCCTACCATTGTAACCGACTCTGTGTAACCCTAACCTATCTGGTGTCTATATAAACCGGAGGGTTTTAGTCCGTAGGGACGAACAACAATCATACCATAGGCTAGCTTCTAGGGTTTAGCCTCCTTGATCTCGTGGTAGATCTACTCTTGTACTACCCATATCATCAATATTGATCAAGCAGGAGTAGGGTATTACCTCCATCGAAAGGGCCCGAACCTGGGTAAAAACATCGCGTCCCTTGTCTCCTGTTACCATCCGCCTAGACGCACAGTTCGGGCCCCCCTACCCGAGATCCGCCGGTTTTGACACCAACAAACACTCTTGAAAGTAGTGTCGCAGCTTCCGTGATGCCATAAACACCGCGTACGCTATCTTTTGATAATGCGGATACCGTGACTTGCATGGAGTGAGGACAGTGGACACGTAGTAAACTGGTTTTTGAAGGGGAACTTGTATGCATCCGTTTCTCATTCGACAACGAGCACCGCGCTTACAACTTGATGAGTTGCCACGATATATAATAGCATTGGTTCGCCCGTGTTGGGCGCGGCCAGGACCGGATTTGTTGCCAATATGGCTTTTATTTCTTCGAGACCGGCCGTGGCGGCATCCGTCCACTCAAAGTGTTCGGTGCGCCAGAGGAGGCGATAAAGGGGTAATGCCTTTTCTGCCAAACGGGAGATAAAGCGGCTTAGAGCCGCCACGCATCCAGTCAATTTTTGTATTTATTTGAGGTCCTTTGGGATATCCAATTGTGACAGAGCTCGGATCTTGGCTGGGTTTGCTTCAATTCCTCTACCGGACACAATGAAGCCCAAGAGCTTTCCGGTGATGCGCAAAACGCATTTTCGGGTTAAGCTTGATGTCATATGTTCGGAGATTATCGAGCGTGAGCCTCAAATCGTCTACTAGAGTTTCGACATGCTTGGTTTTGACAACCACATCATCTACGTATGCCTCCTTTGTTTTGCCGATCTGCTTTGCGGACATATACGAATCATGCGCTGATATATTCTTGCGCGGCGTTTTTGAGCCCGAAGGGCATTGTGTTGAAGCAGAATGGGCCATATGGGGTGATGAATGTCGTTGCGGCTTGGTCGGGCTCTGCCATCTTAATTTGGTGGTAGCCGGAGTATGCGTCGAGGAAACACAATGAATCGTGTCCTGCGGTAGCGTTGATAATTTGATCGATGCGGGGAGGGAAGGGATCCTTTGGGCAAGCCTTGTTGAGGTCCTTGAAATCGGCGCATAGGCGCCTGTGGATTTGTCCTTCTTTGGTACCATCACCAGGTTTGCTAGCTAGTCTGGATGTTTTATATCTCGATGAATCGGCCTCCAATAATTTGGCTAGCTCCTCTCCCATGGCACATCTCTTGGGTTGGGAGAAACGCCGAAGAGCCTGTTTGTTGGCTTGAATCCTTTTAGGATGTTTAGGCTGTGCTTTCGGCCACCGGCATGGGATTCTGGCATGTCACGAAGGGTGCCGGCAAAAATGTCCCAATTTTCACGTAGGAATTCTCGTAGTCTGGCGTCTACATCGAGGTTTAATTGTGCCCCGATGGAGGCCGTTTTTGTAGGGTCCGTTGGATGGACTTGGAATTTGACTATTTCGTCCGCTGATTTAAAGGAGGTGGACTTGGATCTTTTATCGAGTATCACATCGTCCCTGTTCACCGTGGTGCGCAGCGCAGTCAGCTCCTCGGCTGCTAGGGCTTCGGATAGTACATCGAGGGCCGGTCTTGGCTGTCTTATTTTTGGCCTTGAGTGCTATGTCAAGTCCTTGGCGGGAGTGATGATTCCATTGGGCCGGGCATTTTGAGCTTCATGTACCCGTAATGGGGTATAGCTTGAAAAATTGTGAATGCCTCTCGCCCTAATAGAGCGTGGTATCCGCTGCTGAACGGGGCCACTTGGAACGCGACCTCCTCGGACCTGTAATTGTCCGACGTGCCGAACACCGCATCCAGTGTGATTTTTCCTGTGCAGCATGCTTCCCGACTGGGTATTATTCCTCTAAATGTTGTGCTGCTGCGCTCAATGCGGCTCCAGTCTATTTCCATTTTTCGAAGGGTTTCCTCATAAATGAGGTTCAATCCGCTGCTGCCGTCCATGAGTACCTTGGTAAGGCAAAAGCCGTCCACTATTGGATTGAGGACCAATGCTGCTGGTGCTCCGGCTGTTCGGAATTTAGGTTCGTCACTGGCGTTAGAGGTAATAGCCGTGTCACTCCATGGGTTTATTGTTGCTACTTGGTAGACTTCGGCAAGGCTGCGGAGTGTTCGTTTTCGCATATTATTTGATGCGAAAGTCTCGAAGACTGATAATACCGTCTTGGTGTCCACTGGCTGGTGCTGCGGAGTTAGAAGCTCTTCGCCACTTTTGGCCACTGTCGTAGTATCCAACATGCTCGAGGCTATGAGTTGGAGTGGCGCCCTACGTACTATGAATTTTCTGAGGTCCATTGAGCCATCCCTCCGGTACGGTTCCATGCCCTATAGAGGGTTTTTGCTTTTTGGTGTTTAACTCAGGTGCCTGGCTATGATGCACCCTTTTATTTCGGACTGGGGTTGTATTCAAGGCCGGATTGTCCCAAAATTTGATTTCGGCTTTCCAAGCGCTTTCCATCGCACAGTATTTTCGTACTATGGTCGCCAAGTCAGCGAAGCGTGTAATTTCACAGTGACTTACGGGCATTGAGGATTCCCTTGTTCGTGCAATTATTGCAGAAGAATGAAATTGCGTCCTCCTCTCGGCATTCCTTTATCCTGTTCATGACCAGGAGGAATCTGGCCCAGTAATGGTGTACTGTTTCTGCTGGCTCTTGCCGAATTTGGGATAGATCGCTTATGTTTGGGTGGGCGGGGGGAATTAAATCCGGAACCCCGTCGAATTTATGATTCAGGGGCCAAGAGTTTTCCGAACTTGAAAGCTTGGGTTCTTGGATATTGTCCAATGAATCTAGCCTGCTGCCTGACTTTAGGTTCAGGTCTTGAGTGACGTCCTCCCCTCCGCGGGTATCCGGCTTGGAGGGATCGGGAATCCGGACATAGCTAGTCCTTAAGATAGGTGAAGGGTCGCCGCATTGTTCCTCCACCACAAAGAACGTGATGGGTGACACGGGAGAGTTAATCTCTCCCAGATCGGGTTTAGGCCCAATCTGATTGTAGTCTGTAGCGACTCCCAGGGCGGTGATGCGATCCAAGAGCTCGTTTAAGGAAGAGAGCTCCATCGGATCTAACTGCTCGGCGAGTTCCGAGTTGACGTGAAGATTGCTTTCAATGACCCGAGAAGTCATCGTCGGCGCGGCGACCGAACAGGCGGTCATAAGAAAACCGCCTAGCCGGAGAGTTTGGCCGATAGCCAAAGCTCCTTTAGCAACAGTGCCGTCTATAAAGACGGGATGACGCATCCTTCCTGATGGCGACGGCACAAAGGAAATCTCAATGAAAGCACCAATGTCGGTGTCAAAACCGGTGGATCTCGGGTAGGGGGTCATGAACTGTGCGTCTAGGCGGATGGTAACAGGAGACAAGGGACACGATGTTTTTACCCAGGTTCGGGCCCTCTCGATGGAGGTAAAACCCTACTCCTTCTTGATTAATATTGATGATATGGGTAGTACAAGAGTAGATCTACCACGAGATCAGAGAAGCTAAACCCTAGAAGCTAGCCTATGGTATGATTGTTGTTCGTCCTACGGACTAAAACCCTCCGGTTTATATGGACACCGGAGAGGGTTAAGGTTACATAGAGTCGGTTACAATGGTAGGAGATCTAAATATCCGTATCGCCAAGCTTGCCTTCCACGCCAAGGAAAGTCCCATCCGGACACGGGACGGAGTCTTCAATCTTGTATCTTCATAGTCCAGGAGTCCGGCCAAAGGTTATAGTTCGGCTATCCAGTCACCCCCTAATCCGGGACTCCCTCACCACCCACCGATGGAGGCACGAGGAAGACCTACAGGGGCGGCAGAAGGAACCACCGGTAACCACCATGCCATCCGCCGCCACCGCCGCCCGAATTCGCGTGGAACTGCACCAGATCGGGCCCCCACGGCCGCGACGCGCGTCACCACCTCAGAGCCCACCGGGCCCGGCCACGCATCGCGACGCCGCCACCAAGCGCCCGCCGCCATGCCAACACGCCCTGCGTGATGTCTACTACGCAACCTTCTTCTTGTAGACTCTTGTTGGGCCTCCAAGCGTAGAGTTTTGTAGGACACTAGCAAATCTTCCCTTAAGTGGATGACCTAAGGTTTATCAATCCGTGGGAGGCGAATATGAAGATGGTCTTTCTCAAACAACCCTGCAACCAAATAACAAAGAGTCTCTTGTGTCCCCGACACACCCAATACAATGGTAAATTGTATAGGTGCACTAGTTCGGCGAAGAGATAGTGATACAAGTGTAATATAGATAGTAGATATCGTTTTTTGTAATCTGAACATATAAGAACAACAAGGTAACTAGTAACAAAAGTGAGCAAAACGGTATTGCAATGCTTTAAAACAAGGCCTAGGGTTCATACTTTCACTAGTGCAAAGTCTCTCAACAATGAAACATAATTGGATCATATAACAACTCCTCAACGTGCAACAAAGAATCACTCCAAAGTTTCTATCGGAGAACGTAGGACGAAACCGTGCATCAACCCTATGCCTATATTACCCCAATGTCACCTCGGGAATCCGCAAGTTGAGTGCCAAAATATTCATCAAATGAATAAATAGAACATCCCATTGTCACCACAGATATCCCATCGCAAGACATACATCAAGAGTTCTCAAATCCAATACTCAATCCAACATAATGAAACCTCAAAGAGCAAGACTCAAATCATCACAAGAAGGTAGAGGGGGAAGAACATCATAAGATCCAAATATATTAACAAAGCTCGCGATACATCAAGATCGTGCCAAATCAAGAACACGAGAGAGAGAGAGAGAGAGAGAGAGAGAGAGAGAGATCAAACACATAGCTACTAGTACATACCCTCAGCCCCGTGGCTGAACTACTCCGTCCTTATCATGGTGGCCGCCGGGATGATGAAGATGGTCTCCAGTGATGATTTCCCCCCTCGTTAGGAGTCTTTGAAAGCAGGTCCCGATTGTTTTTTCGTGGCTACAGAGGCTTGCGGCTGCGGAACTTCTCATCTAGGATTCTTTCTAGAGGTTTTGGTATTTATAGGAATTTTTGGTGTCGGTCTCACGTCAAGGGGCTGCCCGAGGGTCCCACAAGCCTGGGGGCGCGCCCTAGGGGGGTGGGCGCGCCCCTTAGGCTTGTGGCCTCCTCGGTCACTTCCTGGCCCAGCTCCAGTGCTTCGGGGGTCTCTTTTGGTCCATAAAAAATCACCGTAAATTTTCAGCCCATTCCGAGAACTTCTATTTCTGCACAAAAAATGACACCACAGTAGTTCTGCTGAGAACGGCGCAAGTCCGGGTTAGTTCTAATCACGTCATACAAAAATCATATAAAATTATTCGAATGGCATGAATACTTCATAAATTATAGATACGTTGGATACGTATCAGCATCCCCAAGCTTAATTCTTGCTCGTCCTCGAGTAGGTAAATGATAAAAGAAATAATTTATGAAGTGTGAATGCTACATAACATATTTATCAATGTAATCTTTCTTTGTTTGGCATGAATATCATATCCATAAGATTCAAAACAAAAGTTTAGTATTGACATAAAAACAATAATAGTTCAAGCATACTAATAAAGCAACCATGTCTTCTCAAAATATCACGGCTAAAGAAAGTTATCCCTACAAAATCATATAATCTTTGTCATGCTCTACCTTCATCATACAAAGTATTTATCATTCACAACCCCCGATGACAAGCCAAGCAATTATCTCATACTTTTGACGTTCTCAAACCTTTTCAACTTTCACGCAATACATGAACATGAGCCATGGATATAGCACTATAGGTGGAATAGAATATGATGGTGGAGGTTGTGTGGAGAAGAGAAAAAAAGTATCACATCAACTAGGCAAATTAATGAGCTATGGAGATGCCCATCAATTAATATCGATGCAAGTGAGTAGGACAATGTTATTCAAGTATAGCCTCCATCATACTTTCCTCACATGGGACAATGCTCTAATAATGATGAGCATCACACATTTATTTACTTACAACTCAATACTAGAACAAACATATGACTCTATATGGATGCCTCCAGCGGTGTACCGGGATGTGCAATGATCTAGCGTGACATGTACTATGTCGACTATATGATCATGCAAAGCAATATGACAATGATGGTATGTGTCATAATAAACGGAACGTTGGAAGCTACATGGCAATATATCTCGAAATGGCTATGGAAATTCCATAATAGGTAGGTATGGCGGCTGTTTTGAGGAAGATATAAGGTGGCTTATGTGCGAAAGAGCGTATCATTGTTGGGGAATAGTATTTCAAAAAAATTCCTACGATCACGCAAGATCTATCTAGGAGAAGCATAGCAACGAGCGGGGAGAGTGTGTCCACGTACCCTCGTAGACCGAAAGCGGAAGCGTTTAGTAACGCGGTTGATGTAGTCGAACGTCTTCGCGATCCAACCGATCCAAGTACCGAATGTTGGGGAACGTTGCAGAAAATTAAAAATTTTCCTACGGTTTCACCAAGATCCATCTATGAGTTCATCTAAGCAACGAGTCATGGGAGAGAGATTGCATCTACATACCACTTGTAGATCGCGTGCGGAAGCGTTCAAGGAACGGTGATGATGGAGTCGTACTTCGCCGTGATTCAGATCACCGATGACCAAGTGCCGAACGGACAGCACCTCCGCGTTCAACACACGTGCGGAGCAGACGGCGTCTCCTCCTTCTTGATCCAGCAAGGGGAAGGAGAGGTTGAGGAAGAAGGCTCCAACAGCAGCACGACGGCGTGGTGGTGATGGAGTGACAGTTCTCCGGCAGGGCTTCGCCAAGCACACGCGGAGGAGGAGAGGTGTTGGGGAGGGGAGGGGCTGCACCTTCGAGGTGTGTTGCAGCCCTCCCCTCACCCCTCTATTTATAAGGGAAGGGGCAAGGGGGGCCGGCCCCTCTAGATGAGATCTAGAGGGGGCGGCGAGGAGGGCTTGCCCCCAAGCAAAGGGGGGCCCACTAGGGTTCCCCCAACCCCTAGGCGCATGGGCCCAGGGGCGCCCAGCCCTCCGGGCTGGTTCCTGCCCTTGTGGCCCATGAGGCCCTCAGGAAGGGTGGCCCCTCGGTGGACCCCGGAACCTCTCCGATGGCCCCGGTACAATACCGATATGACCCCGAAACTTTCTGGTGTCCGTTTGACAACTTTCCATATATAAATCTTTACCTCCGGACCATTCCGGAACTCCTCGTGACGTCCGGGATCTCATCCAGGACTCTGAACAACATTCGGTAATCACATACAAGTCTTCCTAATAACCCTAGCGTCACCGAACCTTAAGTGTGTAGACCCTACGGGTTCGGAGACATCTTGAGACATGACCGAGGCGACTCTCCGGTCAATAACCAACAGCGGGATCTGGATACCCATGTTGGCTCCCACATGCTCCTCGATGATGTCATCGGATGAACCACGATGTCGAGGATTCAATCAATCACGTATACTATTCCCTTTGTCCGACGGTATGTTACTTGCCAGAGATTCGATCGTCGGTATCCCAATACCTCGTTCAATCTTGTTACCGGCAGGTCACTTTACTCGTACCGTAATGCATGATCCCGTGACCAGACACTTGGTCACTTTGAGCTCATTATGATGATGCACTACCGAGTGGGCCCAGTGATACCTCTCCGTAGCACGGAGTGACAAATCCCAGTCTCGATCCGTGTCAACCCAACAAACACTTTCGGAGATACCTGTAGTGCACCTTTATAGTCACCCAATTACGTTGTGACGTTTGGTACACCCAAAGCACTCCTACGGTATCCGGGAGTTACACGATCTCATGGTCTAAGGAAGAGATACTTGACATTGGAAAAGCTCTAGCAAAGCGAACTACACGATCTTGTGCTATGCTTAGGATTGTCTTGTCCATCACATCATTCTCCTAATGATGTGATCCCGTTATCAATGACATCCAATGTCCATAGTCGGAAACCATGACTATCTATTGATCAACGAGCTAGTCAACTAGAGGCTCACTAGGGACATATTGTGGTCTATGTATTCACACGTGTATTACGATTTCCGGATAATACAATTATAGCATGAATAAAAGAAAATTATCATGAACAAGGAAATATAATAATAATCCTTTTATTATTGCCTCTAGGGCATATTTCCAACAGTCTCCCACTTGCACTAGAGTCAATAATCCAGTTACATTGTGATGAATCGAACACCCATAGAGTTACGGTGTTGATCATGTTTTGCCCATGGAAGAGGTTTAGTCAACGGATCTGCGACATTGAGATCCGTATGCACTTTGCAAATTTCTATGTCTCCATCTTGAACATTTTCACGGATGGAGTTGAAGCGACGCTTGATGTGCCTGGTCTTCTTGTGAAACCTGGGATCCTTGGCAAGTGCAATAGCTCCAGTGTTGTCACAGAAGAGTTTGATCGGCCCGACGCATTGGGTATGACTCCTAGGTCGGTGATGAACTCCTTCACCCAAATTGCTTCATGCGCTGCCTCCGAGGCTGCCATGTACTCCGCTTCACATGTAGATCCCGCCACGACGCTTCGCTTGCTTGCACCAGCCATCTTGCTCCACCATTCAACATATACACGTATCCGGTTTGTGACTTAGAGTCATTCAGATCTGTGTCGAAGCTAAGCGTCGACGTAACCCTTTACTGACAGCTCTTCGTCACCTCCATAAACGAGAAACATGTCCTTTGTCCTTTTTAGGTACTTCAGGATATTCTTGACCGCTGTCCAGTGTTCCTTGTTGGGATTACTTTGGTACCTGCCTACCAAACTTACGACAAGGTTTACATCAGGTCTGGTACACAGCATGGCATACATAATAGATCCTATGGCTGAGGCATAGGGGATGACACTCATCTCTTCTTTATCTTACGTCGTGGTCGGGCATTGAGCTGAGCTCAATCTCACACCTGCTGATCTGAGCAAGAACCCTTTCTTGGACTGATCCATTTGAACTTCTTCAAAATCTTATCAAGGTATGTGCTTTGTGAAAGACCTATGAGGCGTCTCGATCTATCTCTATAGATCTTGATGCCTAATATATAAGTGACTTCTCCAAGGTCCTTCATTGAAAACTTTTATTCAAGTAGGCCTTAATGCTGTCCAAGAGTTCTATATCATTTCCCATCAAAAGTATGTCATCTACATATAATATGAGAAATGCTGAGCTCCCACTCACTTTCTTGTAAACGAGGCTTCTCCATAAGGTTGCATAAACCCAAACGCTTTGATCATCTCATCAAAGCGAATGTTCCAACTCCGAGATGCTTGCACCAGCCCATAAATGGATCATTTGGAGCTTGCATACTTTGTTAGCATTCTTAGGATCGACAAAACCTTCGGCTGCATCATATCTGACTCTTCCTTAAGATAACCGTTAAGGAATGCTGTTTTGACGATCCATCTGCCATATCTCATAATCATAGTATGCGGCAATCGCTAACATGATTCGGACGGACTTAAGCTTCGCTACGGGAGAGAAAGTCTCATCATAGTCAATCCCTTGAACTTGCCGATAACCCTTAGCGACAAGTCGAGCTTTATAGATGGTGAAATTACCATCCGCATCCGTCTTCTTCTTAAGGATCCATTTGTTTTCTATCGCTCGCCGATCATCGGGCAAGTCTGTCAAAGTCCATACTTTGTTTTCATACATGGATCCTATCTCGGATTGCATGGCTTCAAGCCATTTGTTGGAATCTGGGCCCTCCATCGCTTCTTCATAGTTCGAAGGTTCACCGTTGTCTAACAACATGATTTCCAGGACAGGGTTGCCATACCACTCTGGTGTGGAACGTGTCCTTGTGGACCTATGAAGTTCAGTAGCAACTTGATCCAAGTACCTTGATCATCATCATTAATTTCCTCTCTAGTAGGTGTAGGCACCACAGAACATTTTCTGAGCTGCACTACTTTCCGGTTCAAGAGGTAGTACTTCATCGAAGTTCTACTTTCCTCCCACTTACTCCTTTCGAGAGAAACTCTTTTCCGAGAAAGGATCCGTTCTTGGCAACAAAGATCTTGCCTTCGGATCTAAGGTAGAAGGTATACCCAATGGTTTCCTTAGGGTATCCTATGAAGACGCATTTTTCCGACTTGGGTTCGAGCTTTTCAGGTTGAAGTTTCTTGACATAAGCATCGCATCCCCAAACTTTCAGAAATGATAGCTTAGGTTTCTTTCCAAACCATAATTCATACGGTGTCGTCTCAACGGATTTAGACGGTGCCCTATTTAAAGTGAATGTAGCTGTCTCTAGTGCGTATCCCCAAAATGATAGCGGTAAATCTGTAAGAGACATCATAGATCGCACCATATCCAATAGAGTGCGATTACGATGTTCGGACACACCGTTCTGTTGAGGTGTTCGGTAGCGTGAGTTGTGAAAGCGATTCCACATTTCCTTAAGTGTGTACCAAATTCATGACTTAAATATTCTCCTCCACGATCTGATCGTAAGAACTTTATTTTCCGGTCACATTGATTCTCTACCTCATTCTGAAATTCCTTGAATTTTTCAAAGGTCTCAGACTTGTGTTTCATCAAGTAGACATACCCATATCTACTCAAGTCATCGGTGAGTGAGAACATAACGATATCCTCCATGAGCCTCAACGCTCATTGGACCGCACACAACGGTATGTATGATTTCCAATAAGTTGGTTGCTCGCTCCATTGTTCCGGAGAACGGAGTCTTGGTCATTTTGCCCATAAGGCATGGTTCGCATGTGTCAAATGATTCATAATCGAGAGACTCTAAAGTCCATCGAATGGAGCTTCTTCGCTAAACAGCGACATTGTGACCAAGGCGGCAGTGCCACAAGTATGTGGGACTATCGTCATCAACTTTACATCTTTTGGTATTCACACTATGAATGTGTGTAATATTACGTTCGAGATTCATTAAGAATAAACCATTGACCATCGGAGCATGACCATAAAACATATCTCTCATATAAATAGAACAACCATTATTCTCGGATTTAAATGAGTAGCCATCTCGCATTAAACGAGATCACGATACAATGTTCATGCTCAAACTTGGCACTAAATAACAATTATTGAGGTTTAAAACTAATCCCGTAGGTAAATGTAGAGGTAGCGTCGACGGCGATCACATCGACCTTGGAACCATTCTGACGCCAGATCGTCACCTCGCCCTTCGCCGATCTCCGTTTATTCCGCAGCTCCTGCTGTGAGTTACAAATATGAGCAACGGCACCGGTATCAAATACCGGGAGTTACTACGAGTCTTGGTGAGGTACACATCAATTACATGTATATCAAATATACCTTTAGTGTTGCCGGCCTTCTTGTCCGCTAAGTATTTGGGGCGATTCCGCTTCGGTGGCCCTTCCCTTTGCAATAAAAGCACTCTGTCTCAGGTTTGGGTCCATTCTTTGACTTCTTCCGGCAACTTGCTTGCAGGCGGCGGCAACATCCTTGCCGTCCTTCTTGAATTTCTTCTTACCCTTGCCCCTTTTGAACTTAGTGGTTTTATTGACCATCAACACTTGATGTTCTTTCTTGATTTCAACCTCTGCTGACTTCAGCATGGAGAATACTTCAGAATGGTCTTCACCATCCCACGCATATTGTAGTTCATCACAAAGCTCTTGTAGCTTGGTGGGAGCGGCCCGAAGGATTTTGTCAATGACCGCCTCGTCAGGAGGTTAATGTCCATTTGGACGAGGCGGTTGTGCAACCTGACATTTTGAGTATGTGCTCCTTGTGAACTGTTTTCCTCCATCTTACAACTATAGAACTTGTCGGAGACTTCATATCTCTCGACCGGGCATGAGCTTGGAAAACCATTTTCAGCTCCTCGAACATCTCATATGCTCCGTGTTGCTCAAAACGCTTTTGGAGCCCGGTTCTAAGCTGTAAAGCATGCCGCCTTTGAACGAGGGAGTAATCATCGACGAGAGGCGCCAAGCATTCATAATGTCTTGGTTCTCTAGGATGGGTGCATCACCTAGCGGTGCTTCTAGGACATATTATTTCTTGGCTGCTATGAGGATGATCCTCGGGTTTCGGACCGATCCGAATAGTTCTGCCATCATCTTTCGACTTGGTTTTCTCTAGGAGCAGCGTTGAAGTTCATGTTGACATGAGCGTTGGCCATTTGATCTACAAGACATATTTTTGCAAAGATTTTAGACTAAGTTCATGATAATTAAGTTCATCTAATCAAATTATTTAATGAACTCCCACTCAGATTTGACATCCCTCTAGTCACCTAAGTGTTACATGATCTGAGTCGACTAGGCCGTGTCCGATCATCACGTGAGACGGACTAGTCATCGTCGGTGAACATCTCCATGTTGATCATTATCTTCCATACGACTCATGTTCGACCTTTCGGTCTCTTGTGTTCCGAGGCCATGTCTGTACATGCTATGCTCGTCAAGTTAACCCTAAGTGTTTATGCATGTGTAAAACTGTCTTACACCCGTTGTATGTGAACGTAAGGATCTATCACACCCGATCATCACGTGGTGCTTGAAGCAGCGAACTTTAGCAACGGTGCACAATTAGGGGAACACTTTCTTGAAATTATTCTAAGGGATCATCTTATTTACTACCGTCGTTCTAAGTAAACAAGATGCATAAACATAATAAACATCACATGCAATTATATAAAGTAGTGACATGATATGGCCAATATCATATAGCTCCTTTGATCTTCATCTTCGGGGCTCCATGATCATCTTGTCACCGGAATGACACCATGATCTCCATCATCATGATCTCCATCATCGTGTCTCCATGAAGTTGCTCGCCAACTATTACTTCTACTACTATGGCTAACACGTTTAGCAATAAAGTAAAGTAATTTACATGGCGTTGAATCAATGACACGCAGGTCATACAATAATTAAGACAACTCCTATGGATCCTGCCGGTTGTCATACTCATCGACATGCAAGTCGTGATTCCTATTACAAGAACATGATCTCATACATCACAATATATCATTCATCATTCATCACAACTTCGGCCATATCACATCACATGACAATTGCTGCAAAAACAAGTTAGACGTCCTCTAATTGTTGTTGCATCTTTTACGTGGCTGCAATTGGGTTCTAGCAAGAACGTTTTCTTACCTACGAATAACCACAACGTGATTTTGTCAACTTCTATTTACCCTTCATAAGGACCCTTTTCATCTAATCCGCTCCAACTAAAGTAGGAGAGACAGACACCCGCTAGCCACCTTATGCAACTAGTGCATGTCAGTCGGTGGAACCTTGTCTCACGTAAGCGCACGTGTAAGGTCGGTCCGGCCGCTTCATCCCACAATACCGCTGAAGCAAGAAAAGACTAGTAGCGGCAAGCAAGTTGACAAGATCTACGCCCACAACAAAATTGTGTTCTACTCGTGCAATAGAGAACTACGCATAAACCTGGCTCTGAAACCACTGTTGGGGAACGTTGCAGAAAATTAAATTTTTTCCTACGGTTTCACCAAGATCAATCTATGAGTTCATCTAAGCAACGAGTCATGGGAGAGAGATTGCATCTACATACCACTTGTAGATCGCGTGCGGAAGCGTTCAAGGAAGCGGTGATGATGGAGTCGTACTGCCGTGATTCAGATCACCGATGACCAAGTGCCGAGCGGACATCACCTCCGCGTTCAACACACGTCTGAGAAAGGACAACGTCTCCTCCTTCTTGATCCAGCAAGGGGAAGGAGAGGTTGAGGAAGAAGGCTCCAACAAGAAAGACAACGGGCGTGGTGGTGATGGAGTGTGATTCTCGGCGAGGCCGCCAAGCACACGCGGAGGAGGAGAGGTGTTGGGAGGGAGGGGCTGCGCCGAGGTGTGTTGCAGCCCTCCCCTCACCCCTCTATTTATAGGGGAAGGGGCAAGGGGGGCCGGCCCCTCTAGATGAGATCTAGAGGGGGGGCGGCGGCCAGGGAGGGGGGCTTGCCCCCCAAGCAAGGGGGGCGCCCCCACTAGGGTTCCCCCCCCAACCCTAGGCGCATGGGCCCAAGGGGGGGGGCGCCCAGCCCTCCAGGGGCTGGTTCCCTGTCCCTTGCGGCCCATGAGGACCTCCGAGAAGGTGGCCCCTCGGTGGACCCCGGAACCTCTTGATGGCCCGGTACAATACCGATATGACCCAAAACTTTCCGGTGTCCGTTTGAGAACTTCCCATATATAAATCTTTACCTCCAGACCATTCCGGAACTCCTCGTGACGTCCAGGATCTCATCCAGGACTCCGAACAACATTCGGTAATCACATACAAGTCTTCCTAATAACCCTAGCGTCACCGAACCTTAAGTGTGTAGACCCTACGGGTTCGGGAGACATCTTGATACATGACCGAGACGACTCTCCGGTCAATAACCAACAGCGGGATCTGGATACCCATGTTGGCTCCCACATGCTCCTCGATGATGTCATCGGATGAACCACGATGTCGAGGATTCAATCAATCACGTATACTATTCCCTTTGTCCGACGGTATGTTACTTGCCAGAGATTCGATCGTCGGTATCCCAATACCTCGTTCAATCTTGTTACCGGCAGGTCACTTTACTCGTCTTAGTAATGCATGATCCGTGACCAGACACTTGGTCACTTTGAGCTCATTATGATGATGCACTACCGAGTGGGCGGTGATACCTCTCCGTAATACGGAGTGACAAATCCCAGTCTCGATCCGTGTCAACCCAGCAGACACTTTCGGAGATACCTGTAGTGCACCTTTATAGTCACCCAGTTACGTTGTGACGTTTGGTACACCCAAAGCACTCCTACGGTATCCGGGAGTTACACGATCTCATGGTCTAAGGAAGAGATACTTGACATTGGAAAATCTCTAGCAAAATGAACTACACGATCTTGTGCTATGCTTAGGATTGGGTCTTGTCCATCACATCATTCTCCTAATGATGTGATCCCGTTATCAATGACATCCAATGTCCATAGTCAGGAAACCATGACTATCTATTGATCAATGAGCTAGTCAACTAGAGGCTCACTAGGGACATATTGTGGTCTATGTATTCACACGTGTATTACGATTTCCGGATAATACAATTATAGCATGAATAAAAGAAAATTATGATGAACAAGGAAATATAATAATAATCCTTTTATTATTGCCTCTAGGGCATATTTCCAACACCGAACGCATGGCACCTCAGCGATCTGCACATGTTCAGCTCGGTGACGTCCCTCGAACTCTTCATCCAGTTGAGGCCGAGGGAGAGTTTCGTCAGCACGACGGCATGGTGACGGTGATGATGAAATTACCGGCGCAGGGCTTCGCCTAAGCACTACGACGATATGACCGAGGTGTGTTTCTGTGGAGGGGGCACCACACACGGCTAAAAGATCAACTTGTGTGTCTATGGGTGCCCCTCCCCGTGATATTCAGGAGGGAGGGAGGAGGCCGGCCGGCCCTAGGGGGCGTGCCCAAGGAGGGGAGTCCTACTAGGACTCCAAGTCCTAGTAGGATTCCACCAAGAGGGAGAGAGGGGGAAGGAAGGAGAGGGAGAGGGAGTAGGAAAGGGGGGCGCCACCCCCCTTTCCCTTGTCCAATTCGGACTCCAAGGGGGGGGGCTGCCCTGGCCGCCCTCTTCTCTCTCCAATAGGGCCCATGGTGGCCCATTAGTTCCCCCGGGGGATCCGGTAGCCCCTCCGGCACTCCGGTTTTACCCGAAACTATCCAGAACACTTCCGGTGTCCGGATAACATGGTCCAATATATCAATCTTTATGTCTCGAGCATTTTGAGACTCCTCGTCGTGTCTGTGATCTCATCCGGGACTCCAAACAACATTCGTTACATCAAATCACATAACTCATAATACAAATCATCGTCAAACGTTAAGCGTGCGGACCCTACGGGTTCGACAACTATGTAGACATGACCGAGACACATCTCCGGTCAATAATCAATAGCGGAACCTGGATGCTCATATTGGTTCCTACATATTCTACGAAGGTCTTTATCGGTCAAACTGCATAACAACATACGTTGTTCCCTTTGTCATCGGTATGTTACTTGCCCGAGATTCGATCGTCGGTATCACCATACCTAGTTCAATCCTGTTACCGGCAAGTCTCTTTACTTGTTTCGTAATGCATCATCCCGCAACTAACTCATTAGTCGCATTGCTTGCAAGGCTTATAGTGATGTGCCTTACCGAGGGCCCAGAGATACCTCTCCGATAATCAGAGTGACAAATCCTAATCTCGATCTATGCCAACTCAACAAACACCATCGGAGACACCTGTAGAGCATCTTTATAATCGCCCAGTTACGTTGTGACGTTTGATAGCACATTAAGTGTTCCTCCGGTATTCGGGAGTTGCATAATCTCATAGTCATAGGAACATGTATAAGTCATGAAGAAAGCAATAGCAATAAACTAAACGATCATAGTGCTAAGCTAACGGATGGGTCTTGTCCATCACATCATTCTCTAATGATGTGATCCCGTTCATCAAATGACAACACATGTCTATGGCTAGGAAACTTAACCATCTTTGATTAACGAGCTAGTCTAGTAGAGGCATACTAGGGACACTCTGTTTGTCTATGTATTCACACATGTACTAAATTTCTGGTTAATACAATTCTAGCATGAATAATAAACATTTATCATGATATAAGGAAATATAGATAACAACTTTATTATTGCCTCTAGGGCATATTTCCTTCAGTCCCCCACTTGTACTAGAGTCAATAATCTAGATTACACTGTAAGTGCATCTAGTGCCCCTTAGTGATTTTGGTGTATTGAAGACTTATAGGTTAAGGGACTAATGTGTTTATGAGTGTACACAGGTCTATAAGTCTATGAGGAGTTTGATATTTACAGAGAAAGTCGACCCTAAAAATGAAGTTCTTATTTGAAGACTTTGGTATTCTGAAGACTTTGAAAGTGAAGAAATTTGTTTGACCTTGAAGACTTGGTACTCATTTGAGGAACATGAAGCGTGAAGACTTTTCTTTTCGTAGTTTCGTTTTTCTCTTATTGAGTCATAGGAAACACCGTACTGTTAAAGGGGGTCGAGGAAATACTAAGGAAAAATTTCCATGTGATGCTCAACTCAAAATCCTACACCTACCAATCCCTTCGAGTGAAGCCTTTGGAAATCTCATATAGTTCGGTCATTTTCTTGATGTGATGAGACGAAGTTCTTACAGTCGCCGAGGAATTTGTTCTAAGCGAGGAGTTAGGAATTCGCCAAAGGTCTTGGATTGCCTACGATGAGGAACATGATAGCCCCGAGGAATTTGAGAGTCAAATTTCCGGCCAGATTCTGTCTTTCTGGCGCGGCTGTCCCAAAATATCTTATCCACATAACGGTCATATCATTGAAGGGCATTTATGTCTTATCATGTCGGGCTGCTCCCTAGGCTATAAATAGCCGCGTCGTACAACCACTAGCTGGTTGGCTGCTCCGAGAGAACTTGACACTTGTCATTTGAGAGCAACCCATCCTCCGAGGACTTTGAGCGAAAATCATCGAGTGAGGAAAAACCCAAAACCAAACCCCTACAAACCCAAAGTGATTGAGAATCACTAAAGAGATTCATCCTGCGTGGATCCGATGCTTGTTACCTTTGAAGACTGTGCTTCTTCCAGACGGTTAGGCGTCATGGTCTAGAGCATCCAAGAGGAATTGTGGATCGCCGAGTGACCGAGTCTGTGAAGGTTTGGAAGTCGCCTGAAGACTTACCACGAGTGATTGGACGAGGTCTGTGACCTTAGTTCAAGGAGAATACAGTGAAGACTGGTGTCCTGAGTTGCGTGCTTTCGGCGACTGGGTGTCCGGACTGTGTCCTCGAGTTTAAATACTCGGCCGCTCCAACCACACATACAACCGAGACAGCAGTTGGAACTGGTCTACCAAATCATTGTCTTCACCAACCTTATCGGTTCTATTTCCTCAACTCTTTCATTTCCTCATTCCGTGTTGAGTGTTTGTTCATATCTGTGTTTGAAGACTTTGTTGAAGACTTTCTGAATTTCCTCGGTTCAATTTCTTGATCTGTTTGTCTTCAATCTTGTGTTATCCTGTGTTTACGCTTTACGTACTCTGTGATTGTCTTCATTTCATCATGATGACCATGCCCGCATTCTGTTATGCTTACTCGAGTACTTATTCCGCTGCAAGTAGTTCTTCGCTTAGTTTTTTCCTCACCGTCAAATTCCTCAGTGAAGAATTCATAAAAATCGCCTATTCACCCCCCCCTCTAGTCGATATAACGCACTTTCAATTGGTATCAGAGCAAGGTACTCCCTTGTTCTGTGTGATTTTGGTGTAACCACCTGGAGTTTTAGTTATGTCGACCACAGGTATGAAGAAAGTGGCATGCCCTATCTTTTACGGTCATGATTATCCCAAGTGGAAGGCCATGATGAGGAAGCGCCTCATGGCTATGAACAATGAAATGTGGACCGTCACCGAGATTGGTCTTACCGATCTATGTAAGAAGGCGGTAGCGATGACATTCGCAAGTACACTCGACTTGACATCATGGCGAAGGACTTCATCTGTTCCTGCCTATCCAGAGATGAATTCAAGCGCATTATGCATCTTCGCAATGCGAAGCTTATCTGGGACCGAATCTCTGGCGTCTATGAAGGTCATCGAACCCGTCATGATCCTTGGTTTGAGGACTTCAAGGAATCTCTCAAAACGATGACTTTCGAACCAGAATCATCATCTTCTGCATCATGTCTCATGGCAAAGGGTGACAAGGTAATCGAATGTTCCTCATCCGAGTTTAGTGACGATGAATCTGATGATGATGGATCTGACGATGATATTGAACCTAGCTATACCAAGCTTGTTTGTATTGCCACCAAACAACAACATGCCTTGGAAAAGGTTCAAAACATGTTAGGTAAAAGTGATGATATGTTGGGTGAAGAAATGGATCGCACTAAAGCCCTCGATTGAAAATCTTCGGAGACTTCGTCTAGGTTTGACGACCTTCAAGGTCATCATAACACTCTCTTATCTCGATCATGAGAAGCTTTCTTATGAATTTCTTCAAAGAAAGCAAGATCTTGAGAAGCTAAGAGTGAGTTATGAAGATCTTCGAAGGAGCGCGATTCATTGCTAGCTCAACAAATCAGCGCTTCTCGTGAAGAATTTGTTCCTCCATGCTTAAAGTGCATTGAGCGTGAATCGCTAATTCTTCACCTGAATGTTCAAATGCTTCAAGCGTTACAAATTCTTCACCTGCCCTGCTATCACTAATTCCTCATCCGAGGACATTGCTAGTATCAATGACGATGCGAGGTTTGAAGGAATTGTACATGACAGACATGTACAAAAGCCTCAAAGGGCATCAGAATCTTTGTGATGTGCTTAAAAAGTAGATCCTCAACAGGAACCCTAGGAAAGAGGGTATTGCCTTTCAGAGGAAACTCAATGCTGATGGAACATATTGGAAGCCTGAGTAGTACCCCAAAACCTCATGGGTTCTTTGCAAAGGGACCTCCAGTTGATCCCACTAACTTAGCGGGCTTTACATGTGAATCTCCTCACTCTTCTGATGAGTCATTTGACTCCAACTATAAACTGTTCAAAAATCAGAATGGTGAAGTATTTGCTAGATATGTTGGCACTAACTACAGGAACGGTTCCCCTATGAAGAAAATCTGGGTTCCCAAGAAGTTCCTTGAAAGTCTTCAGGTGAATGTCCTCATGACACCACCTGTGAAGAATAGGAACCCCAGATCAAACTCTTCACGTGGATCAAATTCCTCAAAAGGATCAAAGTCGTCATATGATAATCATCATGCTAATAACTCTGTTTCGCAGGGTAGAGCTAAGGGCTATGAATATGTGCATTATTCTTCAAACCATTATGTTCATAAGTCCTCGAAGAATTTCTCTGCTTATTCATATGCTTACCCTAACCCCTCTTATGTGAAACGAAATGGATTGGCTTCTATGCCACCATTCTCATATGGAGCTCGTAGAGTGATGAACTCATTGCCACCCCTTCAGATGTGGGTGGTGAAGAAAAAGAACTAATCTCTTCTCATAGGTCAGGTCTCGGACATGCTTTAACGTCTGAAGAATTTCTTTGGGGGCACGACAAAATTGCACGAAAGGACGCAGGCTAATCATGAAGAAATGAACTTTCATTTCACACGTCCTCATCTTGCTATATCTGCTTTCTTTGCTTGATGAAATTCATCTGATGAAAGTGATATCATATTCTTCAATGATGAAGTATATGAGTTCGTAAGTTGCACTAATTCATCTGCATGATGATCAACCCAAAGCCAATGAGTGGGTCCTCGATAGTGGATGTACACATCACATGACCGGTGACAAGAACCTATTGATGGATGCTCCCTTATCACCGTCACATCTGAAGCATATCATCTTTCTTTGACAAAGGCAAAAGTCGGTATTGGGTCTTGGTAAGGTTGCGGTCTCTAAGGACATACACATGGACAAAGTCATGCTTGTTGAGTCCTTAGGATACAACCTCATGTCGATCTCAATCTTGTGTGATCTTGATATGGTTGTTGTCTTTGGCAAGTATCATTGTGTTGTGATTATGGCGGTGACAATTCCAAAGTCTTGAAGGCTTTAGGAGAGGAGACTTGTATATTGTTGATTTGTCTCTGAGGACCACAATCAGCCGTCGCCTACTTGCAAAAGCTTAGAAGGCTGGCTATGGCATCGACGACTTGGTCACGCAGGCATGAGGAATTTGCACACGCCATGAAGAATAAGCATGTCATTGGCATTGAGAATGTCAAATTCCTCAAGGATCACTTGTGTGGAGCCCGTGAAGCTGGAAAAATGACCAAGGCCAAGCATCCAGCAAAGACTATCATGACCACTACTCATCCATTCGAATTGCTTCACATGGACCTCTTTGGTCCTAATCATTACTCAGTAGTCACTAATGATGCATCTCTATATGGCTTTGTTATTGTTGATGGTTACTCTCGTTACACATGGGTACACATTGTTACTTACAAACATGAAGTGCAGGAAGTCTTCAAACAATTTTCCTTGAGGGCTTCAACCAACTTTGGTGTGAAGATCAAGCACATCAGGAGTGACAACGGAACTGAGTTCAAGAATTCCGGTCTTGATGACTATCTTGATGAACTTGGTATTACTCATGAGTTATCTGCTCCCTATACTCCTCAAAGAAATGGGCGTCATAGAGCACAAGAACAGATCTCTTGTTGAGATGGCTTGCACTATGCTTGATGAATACAAAACGCCTCGTCGTTTCTGGATTGATGCAATTGATACTGCATGCCACATCATCAACAGAGTATATCTTCACAAATTCTTCAAGAAGACTGCCTATGAACTCCTCACTGACAAGAAACCCAATATGAACCAGCACCTGAGGAATCTATCAAGTTCAAGGCAACTGAGGATGTAATTCCTACTGAAGAATTTGCTGAAGAATTCATTCCAGAACGCGAAGAACGTCGAGTTGATGCACCTGAAGATAATGTTGAAGAAAATGGTGTTGAAGAAAATGCTGATCAAATTCCTCGACGACAACCAGCCCATCCTCGCGTTGCAAAAGAAGTGCAAGTTGACAAGATCATCGATGACATTGAAGCACTGTGTCCTCTCACACGCTCAAAAGCTTCACATTTATCTAACTTTTGTGGGCACTATGCTTTTGTCTCTATCACAGAGCCCACTAAGGTAGATGAAGCATTTACGGAGCTGAGTGGATTCAGGCCATGCAAGAAGAATTACATCGATTCGAGCTCAACAACGTGCAGGAACCGGTCAAACGTCGAGATCCTCGTAAGCATAATATCATTGGCACAAAGTGGATCTACCACAACAAGCAAGATGAAAATGGCCTTGTGGTGAGGAATAAGGCACGACTTGTAGCTCAAGGCTACACACAGGTTGAAGGAATTGATTTGGATGAAACATTTGCACCTGTTGCTAGACTTGAGGCTATTCGCATATTGCTTGCTTATGCTAACCATCATAATATCACTTCATATCAAAAGGATGTGAAAAGTGCATTCCTCAATGGTAAGCTTGAGGAAGAAGTATATGTTGCTCAACCCCCAGGTTTTGAAGATCCAAAGAATCCAGACAAAGTCTTCAGACTCAACAAGGCCCTCTATGGCCTCAAACAGGCCCCACGGGCGTGTGATGAATTTGCCTATATGATGAGTGAAGAATATCAAATGCCTATGATGGGAGAGTTGAAATTCTTCTTAGGTCTTCAAATTCGTCAACAACACAATGGCATATTCATATCTCAGGAGAAATACCTCAAGGATGTTCTGAGGAAATTCGGCATGCAAGATTGTAAAGGCGTCAAAATTCCTACGCCCACAAATGGCCATCTATGCAATCGATGAAAATGGTATTGACTTGATCACAAGGTATACCGCTCCATGATTGGTTCTTTATTGTACTTATGTGCATCTAGGCGGATATAATCCTTAGTGTTTGCATGTGTGCCCGATTTCAAGCTACACGAAGGAATCACACCATAAGGCTGTGAAGCATATTCTTCGATATCTAGCTCACACACCAACACTAGGATTATGGTACCCCAAGGGCTCTACTTTTGATCTCATTGGATATTACGACTTTGACTATCTTTGGTGATCGTGTGGGCCGCAAGTCAACATCTGGTACTTGTCATTTCCTCGGACGATCTTTGGTCTGTTGGTCCTCGAAGAAACAGAACTGCGTATCACTGTCTACTGCAGAAGCTGAGTACATTGTTGCTAGCTCTTGCTGTGCTCAATTACTGTGGATGAAGCAAACTCTCAAGGACTACGACATCAATGTGAAGAATGTGCCTCTCTACTGTGACAATGAGAGTGCCATCAAGATTGCTCACAACCCAGTTCAACACTCGAAGACAAAGCACATTCAGATTCGTCATCATTTTCTTCGCGATCATGTGTTGAAGGGCGACATCTTTATTGGTCATGTGAAGACTGAAGAACAGCTAGCCGATATCTTCACAAAGCCCTTGGATGAGAAGAGATTTAGCAAGTTGCGGTGTGAGCTAAATATCTTAGAATCTTCGAATGTTCTTTGAAAAGGACACTCACCCTAACACTTATGCAAAATTGATGACTTAGATGTGCAACACATGAAGAAACATTTTTCTTCAATCAATGAAGAATAACAATCTAAGTGTGAAGAAATTAATGAAGAATTTGATCCTCAGAACCCTACGACAATTGTACGCGGTGTCTGAAATCATCATTCTTATACGGTGGGACACACCACCACCAAAGTTGAAAATCTTCAATTTGAGTTTTTCCTCGGTTTTTGAAATTCTTCAGTTTTTCAAATTCTTCAACTTTGCAAAATCTTCACTGTTTCCGTCGTTTTTCTTCATTGGCTATATACATATATGGGTTTATGTCCTCTACAACATTCACTTATGGCTATTTCTTCAAGTTGCATTTTCTGCTAAGTGAATGTGATTGGACCCTTCCCCCTCTATGCTATACTCAACCCAATCTATTCACAAATTCTTCATGTGCATTCTATTTGACACTCGTTCAAAATCTTCACTGTGTCCTTGTCAGCTGAAGAAATTGCGAACGGAACTTTTAACTTATCTTATCCAAATTTTCAGCTTTGCCGCTCAATCCGTTCCGCATCCCACGATAGACTTATCTATTCACCCACGATCTAACACGATCTCCACTTTTCAGTACGTGGGTGACACATGTCAAGCGAATGAGAAGGGTCAGGGGCACGTTCGTCCAAAATCTTTAGGCGAACAGTTTTTTCACCGTGGCTATATATACCCCCTCTCCCCTTCCTCACTTCCTTTACTCCACTCGACCGCTCTCTCTCTCGCTCGAGCTTCTCAAACCCTAGCGCCGCCGCTACTCCATCATCGCCGGTGAGGAAGAGCTTCACTGCCTCGACCTCGTCGCTGTCGTACTCGCGCCGACCACGGAAATCTTCACTCTGCCGCCGCCGTAGCTGTCTTCCTCCGCCGATTTAGGGCATGGGAGATCTGAACTGATGGACTTCTAATCTACACTTCTTAGTTCGTCGTGTTCTTCAGTTCGGGTAATTAAAAGTTACTTTTATTACTCGCTTTGATTCTCAAACCTTCCTGAAAATCTTCAAAGGTGTTTATTCTTCAAATCTTCACACATATGAACACCTCAAGCGAAATATGCTCTTGATTCGTTTCTCTAAGCAATGATTTTTCTTCAAGATTCCTCAATTGTGTGGATCCTCGATCTATACAACTCTGGAACCTAAGACAAAGATCGCTTAGTGAAATTCTTCAAGGCTCATCTCGTCAAATTCCTCAAACTTGTTCTTTTGAAAAACCTTACGAGAACGCATATGACCTCTCCAAATTCCTCGCAACTATACTCTGTTCACGGTACTCATGTCATTCTTTGAATCACTAGGTTCTCATCAACTTAACTCATTTGCAGCATTCCTCAAAGAAAAGTTGCACACTTCTTCAGA
The DNA here is from genome assembly GCA_021605145.1 of Aegilops bicornis. Classification (NCBI taxonomy): domain Eukaryota; kingdom Viridiplantae; phylum Streptophyta; class Magnoliopsida; order Poales; family Poaceae; genus Aegilops; species Aegilops bicornis. The sequence goes on along the minus strand of CM038671.1, from coordinate 448,653,290 downwards.
GAATTCGATTGTTCAAATTCCTCATCTGAAGAATATGGATGACGGTAAGAAGCCCCAAAAAGGAGGAAAGATGCCTGAGGTCATGACTGCTTTTGAGATACCTGAGGACTTATATGCTGACTATTGCACACCTGATGAGGCCAAGTTCGGAAAGGAGAACAAAAATCAGCGCAAGGTGTATCTGAGAGGATTGAAAGGAGATGGGCAAGATAATGGAGGGAGTACAGGTATGTTACTCCAAAGTATATGAAGAAATTAGCTCTTAATCCTCCATGCCCAAGAGCTCCATTGGCACTGCCAAGAAGTGACCCCACCGACATCAAGCGTGGTGAGGATTTTCTGAAGAATGGGCCAAGCGCCAAGCCAAGTTGGCGAGACAAGCCAAAGAAGCGGTGAGGAAATTCAATGAAGACTACTCTTGCTGCTGCCACTGAGGCCCCTGTCAAGCCCAGAAAATCAATGGCAAAGAAGCTAGCGCACAAGCCAAGTGCTTCACCAACAGTGCCCTCACGGCCAAAATCCTCAGCAATGCCCTCACAGCCAGAATCTTCAATGCCCTCACGGCCAGTTCCTCATGCTGCTCCTGCTCCTCCCAAATCCCCAGCTCCTCCTCCAAAGTCCTCAGCAACTCCTCCAAAGTCCTCAGAACCTGTGCATCTGGCCACGTGCCAAAGGATTGCAGGCATCTCTATTGCCTCTGGTGTCTCAGCAAGTTCCTCAGCTGCACCAAATTCTTCATCAGGCCCCACTCTACTGAAGAAAAAGGCAACGGCTGGTCGAGGTCCTCGGCCAAGTCCAAAGAAGAAACAGGTTGCCTTCCAAGTGCCATCTGATGAAGGCGATGATGATGAACTTGCCGAAATCATCGAGACCGACAAGAAAGGGCCGCTAGAGCCAAAGGCACACCTGTGCCCTTGCTTTTGGATCCAAGGCGATCCTCGAGTACATTGATCTCGGCACAAGGATCGAGACACACCTATGCACGATTTTCATTTGACTCTGGCCAAAGTCACATCTTGACCCATTTCATTTACGAAGAGAAATGGAAATTTGAGAAGGCAAGGCAGATCAAGAAGGCCCAGTTTAGAAAAGAGAAGTTCCTGAGGAAAAATGTTGTCAGAATGACACCTGATGATCTTCTCAAAATCCAGTCTGAAATCAAAGCCCTCAGCAATGACTTTGATGCCTACTATGCTGATTGGCAAGGAGCCAAAGTCAGATTTGTCAACCTGACAAAGAAGTTCACAAATGTTGCAGCCCCAAGCAACAAGAAATTCCTCAGGCTAGAGCCTCTGCTCACTTCTTTGAAGAACATGCCAAGACTGGCCGATGATTTTCAGCCTGAAGACAATGCTAGTTCAGGGCTGATGACTCCATTCCAGCCATTGAAGAAATTGCGGTGGCATCCACTAGTGGTGCGCTGAAGAAGCTGAAGAAGTCGGGGCAGCTGCATCGATTGCGCTGAGGAAATTCAAACAGATTCCTCAGCTCCTCCTGCGCCTACACCAACTCCTATCCTTCCATCTGCATCAGATGTGAAGAAGACAAAGGCTGCAGAGCGAGCTGCAGTGAAGAAAAGGAAAGCATCAGCTGCGTCAAATTCTTCAGCCCCGAAGAAAATGAAGCCTATGACCAGCTCATTTGAAAATCCAATTGATGTTGTTCCGATTTCCTCCATGCCATCAAAGGACCTTGTTCCTTTTGGTGAAGTCCCAAGCGGATCTAATGAAGAAAATCATTCTGCTGCTTCGTCAGAGCAGATTGATGAAGAAATTGAAGTGGATGCGATCCCTTCAACACCAATCATTTCCTCACCCATGCCTTTGTTCACATCTGAAGAGGCTGGTGTTGAAGAAATTGAAGACGAAGACGTGGATATTGGATGCACCACGCCTGTGATGAATGATGACTTTTGGGAAAGTCAGCATCCCAATTCCCCACTCTTCACCCCAATCCAACAAATACCTCAGTCCCCTGCACCAACATTTCAAATGGGCTCTGAAGAAACTCACCCCACCTCGTCCGTGCATGAAGAAATTCCAGCCACTAGTGCTGAAGAACCTGCTGCTGCTGATCCTTTGAACACGCAGACTTCATATGAAGAGGAACCATAAAATCCTCAGCCTGAAGAACCTGAGATTGCTAACAAGTTTAAGTTCACCTCTAATATTAGCCTTATAATCACCCAAGCGTCTAATCATATACGCATTTTATTTTAATTCTCTACCAAAATAAGCATTAAAGTCATCTTGCTTAAACATAAAGTTATCAAACTCATCCAAGCACTGACTAGCAATTTTAGTAGGAGGGACTTCAACTTTATCATATCTATAGAGAGAATTTACCTTTACTACGTGTCGGGATATCGGGAGGTTCTTCAATAAATAAGTAATTGAGATCATATACTTCTTCAACAAAGTGTAAATTAAGACCATGTATTTCTTCAATAGGAGGTAAATTCTTAACATCTTCAGCTTTAATACCTTTTTCTTTCATGGATTTCTTTGCCTCTTGCATATCTTGGGATGAGAAATAGAACACCTCTCTTCTTCGGAGTTGGTTTAGGAATAGGCTCGAATGGTGGCTCGGAGGCTGGCTCGGAGTTGGCTCAGGAGGTGCCCAATTATTTTCATTTGTCAACATATTATTCAATAAAATTTCAGCTTCATCCGGTGTTCTTTCCCGGAAAAGAGAACTAGCACAACTATCCAGGTAATCTCTGGAAGCATCGGTTAGTCCATTACAAAAGATATCAAATATTTCAGGTTTCTTAAGAGGATGATCAGGCAAAGCACTAAGTAACTTGAGAAGCCTCCCCCAAGCTTGCAGGAGACTCTCTTCTTCAATTTGCACATAATTATATATATCCCTCAAAGCGGCTTGTTTCTTATGAGCAGGGAAATATTTAGCAGAAAAGTAATAAATCATATCCTGGGGAATTTGCACACAACCAGGATCAGGAGAATTTAACCATTTCTTAGCATCACCCTTTAATGAGAACGGAAATATTTTGAGTAAATAAAGGTAGCACGATCTCTCACTATTAGTAAACAAGGCAGCTATATCATTTAACTTAGTAAGATGTGCCACAACAGTTTCAGATTCATAGCCATAAAAGGGATCAGATTCAACCAAAGTAATTATATCTGGATCAACAGAAAAATCATAATAATCCTGATCAGGAACACAGATAGGTGAAGTAGCAAAAGCAGGGTCGGGTCTCATCCTATCTCTAAAAGATTCTTTACTCCACTTAACTAGCAACCTCTTAAGTTCAAGTCTATCCTGGCAAGCAAGAATAGCTGCAGTAGATTCAACATTAAAAAGATAACCCTTAGGAATAGCAGGCATATTTTCATCATCACTAACATCATTGTATTCAGTTTCAATATTTTCTCTTTCTCTAGACCTAGAAATTTGTTCATCTAGAAATTCACCAAGGGGCACAGTATTATCAAGCATAGAAGTAGTTTCATCATAAGTATCATGCATAGCAGAAGTGGCATCATCAATAACATGCGACATATCAGAACGAATAGCGTAAGCAGGTTTAGGTGTCGCTAGCTTACTCATAACAGAAGGTGAATCAAGTGCGAGCTAGATGGCAGTTCCTTACCTCCCCTCGTAGTTGACAGATAAATTGTTGTCTTAGCGTCTTTCAAGTTCTTCATAGTGTCTAGCAGATATAAATCCCAAATGACTCAAAGAATAGAGCTATGCTCCCTGCAACGGCGCCAGAAAAAGGTCTTGATAACCCACAAGTATAGGGGATCGCAACAGTTTTCGAGTGTAGAGTATTCAACCCAAATTTGTTGATTCGACACAAGGGGAGCCAAAGAATATTCTCAAGTATTAGCAGCTGAGTTGTCAATTCAACCACACCTAGAAACTTAATATCTGCAACAAAGTGTTTAGTAGCAAAGTAATATGATAGTGGTGGTAACGGTAACAAAGTAAAGACAACAAAAGTAATGTTTTTGGTATTTTTGTAGTGATGATAACAGTAGCAACGGAAAAGTAAATAAGCATAAACCAGTATATGGAAAACTCGTAGGCACCGGATCAATGATGGATAATTATGTCGGATGTGGTTCGTCATGTAACAGTCATAACATAGGGTGACACAGAACTAGCTCCAGTTCATCAATATAATGTAGGCATGTATTAGAATATAGTCATACGTGCTTATGGAAAAGAACTTGCATGACATCTTTTGTCCTACCCTCCCGTGGCAGCGGGGTCCTATTGAAAACTAAGGGACATTAAGGCCTCCTTTTAATAGAGAACCGGAACAAAGCATTAGCACATAGTGAATACATGAACTCCTCAAAATATGGTCATCACCGACAAGTATCCCGATTATTGTCTCTTCGGGGTTGTCGGATCATAACACATAATAGGTGACTATAGACTTGCAAGATAGGATCAAGAACACACATATATTCATGAAAACATAATAGGTTCAGATCTGAAATCATGGCACTCGGGCCCTAGTGACAAGCATTAAGCATAGCAAAGTCATAGCAACATCAATCTCGAGAACATGGTGGATACTAGGATCAAACCCTAACAAAACTAACTCGATTACATGATAAATCTCATCCAACCCATCACCGTCCGGCAAGCCTACGATGGAATTACTCACGCACGGCGGTGAGCATCATGAAATTGGTGATGGAGGATGGTTGATGATGACGACGGCGACGAATCCCCCTCTCCGGAGCCCCGAACGGACTCCAGATCAGCCCTCCCGAGAGAGATTAGGGCTTGGCGGCGGCTCCGTATCGTAAAACGCGATGATTTCTTCTCTCTGATTTTTTTCTCCCCGAAAGCCAATATATGGAGTTGGAGTTGGCGTCGGAGGCCACCGAGGGGCCCACGAGGTAGGCGGCGCGCCCGAGGAGGTCGCCCCCACCCTCGTGAGAAGGTGTGGGCCCCTGGTCTTCATCTTTGGCGAGGATTTTTTATTATTTTTCTAAGGTGTTCCGTGGAGTTTGGTCATTCCGAGAACTTTTATTTTACGCACATAAACAACACCATGGCAATTCTGCTGGCAGCGTCGATCGGGTTAGTTCCATTCAAATCATACAAGTTAGAGTCCAAAACAAGGGCAAAAGTGTTTGGAAAAGTAGATACGACGGAGACGTATCAGTGCCCTGCTTTCACCCGTGAGCTGCGGCAAGTCCATTGGCCGTCCGCTCGCACATTCAAGCCAAAGATTCCAGAGAAGTATGATGGGAGGTTGAACTCGGCAGAGTTCTTGAGCATCTACACCATCGTTGTCCAAGCTGCCGGGGGAAGAGATGAGAAGGTTTTCACCAACTAGTTCCCTTTGGCACTCAAGTCAAATGTGAGGTCTTGGCTGATGCACCTACCGAAGAACTCCATTTCGACCTGGGATGACATGTGCCATGAGTTCATTGGTGCCTTCACGGGCGGCCATCAAGAACCAGGGAGGCCCAGCGACTTGCAGCTTCTCCAACAGAAAGAAGGAGAGACTCTACGAAAGTACTTGCAGAGATTAAGCCGAGTCCATAGAAATATCTCAGATATCCATCCGACAGCTGTGATAGCTGCCTTCCAATCCAATGTGCGCAACCATAGGATACGTTCCAAGATGAACGTTCGGTTGCCCAAGACTGTGAAGGAGCTTTACACCTTGGTGAATAAATGTGCTCAGGTGGAGTAAGGGAGGAAAGTCCCTCGAGAGGAAGATTGCATGGACATCGACTCAGAGGATGACGATGAGTCCACCAGTCAGAAGAAGAAGAACAAGAAGCGCCACAAGAAGCGCAAGGATAAGGCAGTGATGACCGCTGAGGGATCGGGCACACCTAGTACCGGCAAGAAGGCTAAGGCCGAAGCCCCCGACAAGGAAATTGCCGCGTGCACTGACTGCCGGGAGGCTGCGGCTGCCGATAAGGCTGGGAAAGGCGATGGGCCGTATTGAAAGATTCATCGGACCAAAGGCCACAATCTCCAAGAGTGTCATCAGGTTGAGCAGCTCATCAAGAAGAAAAGGGCTGAATACTAAATATGAGAAGCGTGATAAGGGAAAAGGTTAGAATGGCACTGACGGGAAGGGTCGAGGCGGTGAAGCAAATCGCTCTGGCAAGGCTCTTCGGAACCAAGGAAACCCCGCCAGGGGCTGAGAGAAGGAGGATTGCAACGATCAAAGCAATGGAGGGGATGAAGAGGAAACCAGCGAGCAGGAATTCCAGAAGGCCACTGACACCCTATGCATTGACGGGGGTGCATCTGTGCACTCCTCTCACCGCCAACTTAAATGGTGGGCATGTGAGGTCAATTTTGTGGAGCCAGTGGCAGAGTCTCGGAAGCCGCTCAAGTGGTCACGCATGCCCATCATCTTTGATGAAGAGGACCACCCCGACCGCACCATCGCGGTAGGGTGTTCTCCGTTGTTGGTTTCACCAACAATTTGCAACCTCAAGGTCACAAAGATGTTGGTTGACGGCGGGCTGGGTTGAATCTGATTTCCCCAAAGGTTATTAGCAGACTCCAAATAGCAGAGGGAGATCTTAAGGTCACGAGCACGTTTCAAGGAGTCAATCCTGGCAGGAGTCATCCTAAGGGAAGATCATGTTGCAAATGACATTCGGAGGAGAGTTGAACTACCGGACTAAGAAGGTTGTGTTCGATGTGGTCGACCTCCCCCTGTCGTACAATGGAATCCTTGGACGCCCAGCTCTGGCAAAATTCATGGCGGCATCCCACTATGCCTATAACACCTTGAAGATGCCAGGGCCGGTGGGAGTCATTTCCATTCCATCAGACAAGAAGGATGCAATCATTTGCGTGTATAAGATGTACCAGGACGCAGTCGCAGCAGAGGCTGTGGCAGCCGCAATTCTCACCAAGGAAAACAAAGGAAAGAAGAAGGATAACAAGGACGTCAGCAAGGAATCCGGGAAGCGTACCTCTTCGGAGTATGCCGCGCCTATTGATGACTTGCCAGAGAGTTCCAACAGCAAGAGATCCAAAGCTGCTGCACCTCATGTGAAAAAGGTCCCGGCAGGGCTGACTGGTGCTGATGGTACCTTCACCATCAGTGCCACCCTTGACGACAAATAGGAAAGTGCTCGTTGCCTTCCTGCGGGCTAATATTTACATGTTTGGTTGGCAACCATCTGATATCCCCGATGTTCCCAGGGAGGTAATTGAGAACCACCTTGCTGTCTGCCCACATGCCCGACCCGTCAAGCAGAAGGTCCGAAAGCAAGCTTTGGAGAGGTAGCAATTCATTGCAGAAGAGATCAAGAAACTTGAGGCAGCTGGTTTGGTTAGAGGAGTACTGCATCCAACATGGTTAGCAAACCCAGTGGTTGTGTGCAAGGCTAACGAAAAATGGAGGCTTTGCATAGATTTCATAGATCTTAACAAGGCTTGCCCGAAGAACCCATTTCCCTTGCCGCGCATCGACCAGATCGTGGATTCCACTTCAGGATGTGAGTTGCTCTCTTTTCTGGATGCATACTCTGGATATCATCAGATCTTTATGTCCGAGGAAGACGAAGAGAAGAACTCATTCATCACCTCATGTGGCACATACTACTTTGTGCGCATGCCTTTTGGGTTGAAGAGTGCCGGGTCCACCTTTACAAGAGTAGTCCAGATTGGTTTTGAATCACAGCCGCACAGGAACATTGAAGCTTATATGGATGATATTGTGGTCAAGACCAAGGACAGAACAACCCTCATCCAGGATTTAGAGGAGACATTTACTAATCTGTGCAAGATCAAATTGAAGCTAAACCCGGAGAAGTGTGTGTTTGGCATTCCCTCCGGCAAGCTACTTGGTTTCTTTGTGTCCCACCACGGGATCGAGGCCAACCTTGATAAGATCAAGGCTATTGAGCAGATTCAGGCACCCAAGGCAGTTAAAGATGTGAGGCATCTGACAGGGTGCGTTGCCGCACTTAGCAGATTCATCTCCAAGTCTACCGAGCACGCCTTGCCGTTCTTCAAAATTTTGAAGAAGGCAAGACCCATGAAGTGGACTCCGGAAGCAGATGCAGCACTACAAGATTTGAAGGCCTACTTATCCTCTGTGCTCACTTTGGTTGCTCCCAAACCACAAGAACCATTGCTAATACACTTAGCGGCAACTAATCAAGTGGTTAGCGCAGCCCTCGTGGCACAATAGAAGAGACAGAGAGTGAGCAGAGCCCGGCGGGACCAGATATGAATCAGGACAGAGAGGAACACGGTAGCGGAGACAACCCCAAGGACGCAGTAAGGAAGAAAGTGGTGCATCACCCAGTGTACTTCGTCAACTCCCTGTTGCAGGGGGCTAGATCGAGGTACTCTGGTGTGCAAAAGTTGATATTTGGCCTTGTCATGGCCTCAAGGAAACTGTGCCACTACTTCCAAGCCCGTGAGATTACGGTTGTCACCCGCTTTCTGTTGCAAAGGATACTCCAAAACCCTGAGGCTACCGGAAGAATAATGGAGTGGGCTTTGGAGTTATCCAGCTTTGGTCTGAAATTTGAGAGCACATCAACAATTCAGAGTAGGGCATTGGCAGAGTTTATTGCAGAATGGACGCCAACCCCTGATGAGCAAGTGCTGGAAACAGTCATCCCGGCAAGGAAGCACCCCAAGAATGGATCATGTATTTTGATGGTGCCTTCTCCCTACAAGGTGCAAGGGCTGGCATGCTTCTTGTTGCTCCCATTGGGGAGCACCTGAAGTACGTCGTCCATATGCATTTTCCCTGGGAGGAGGCAACCAACAATACAACAGAGTATGAAGGGCTCCTTGCCGGACTCAGGATTGCCGCGGAATTGGGAATCAAGAAGCCGATCGTTCGAGGAGATTCACAACTTGTGGTGAGACAAGTCAACAAGGATTACCAAAGTCCACTGATGGAGGCATATGTTGAGGAAGTGAGAAGATTGGAGGAGCAATTTGACGGATTGTAAACAGAGCACGTACCCTGTGCGAGAAAACAGCATTGCTAATCATCTGTCAAAGTGTGTTGCGCAAAAACTTCCTATGGAACCAGGAACTTCTGTTCTCCATCTTACTCAGCCCTCCATATCCCCGGCAACAATGGCCCGAAAGAGGAGAAAATTGGACTCCGGTAAGCCTCTCCTGATAGAGCCACTCGGGGCTCCTGGCAGGGACCCTGCCGGAAACAACCCCGCATCGATTGCGGGGTTGTGCCCTCCTGCCGGGCCACTGGTCCCCGCGGTCGAGGAACACGCTCCCGCAGATGAGGAGGTTCCGCTAGTCCTTGTTGCCGAGCCCCAGGCTCCAACTTGGGCAAGGCACATAGTCCACTTCCTCCAAACCGGAGAACTTCCCGAAGAGCAAGAAGAAGCTGAAAGAGTAGCCCAGAGGGCCAGTATGTACCAGTTTGTCGATGACACACTATACAGAAGACGGCTCAATAGTGTGAAATTGAAGTGCATTTGCTGGGAAGAAGGAGAGGAACTGTTGGCAGAAATACACAAAGGCATGTGCGGCTCCCACATTGGATCAAGGGCATTGGTTGGGAAAGCATTCCGACAAGGATTCTATTGGCCCATAGCCCTCCAAGATGCGGTCAAGCTAGTCAGCAAATGTGAAGCCTGCCAGTTTCATTCCAAGAACATCCATCTGCCTGCCCAAGCTCTTCAGACAATCCCTTTGTCATGGACGTTTTCGGTCTGGGGGCTCGATATCCTCGGCCCTTTCCCCCGAGCTGCCAGGGGCTTTGAATTCTTGTTTGTTGCCATCGACAAGTTTACAAAGTGGCCGAAACTAGATGCCGTGAGAAAAGTGACTGCTTAGTCAGCTATCAAGTTCTTGAAAGGATTGGTGTGCTGCTTCGGGGTCCCTACCCGGATCATCACCGACAACGGCACCCAATTCACGAGTCGCGCCTTCATGCAATATGTTCATGCCCTCGGAAGCAAGATCTCATTTGCCTCTGTGCACATCCCAGAAGCAATGGACAAGCTGAGAGGGCGAACGCTGAAGTGTTGCAATGACTCAAGACAAGAAGATTTGATAAGCTGCAGAAGTGCGGCGGGCGATGGATCGATGAGCTACCGGTGGTTCTTTGGTCCCTCAAAACGATACCAAATCAAGCTACCGGGAAGACTCCCTTCTCCCTAGTCTATGGGGCAGAAGCAGTTATCCCCACGGAACTCATTTAAGGGTCGCCTCGAGTGCTTGCCTATGATGAAGTAGCGCAGGATCAGCACCAGCGTGACGACATTGTGCTTCTCGAGGAGAACCGTCTCCAGGCTGCTACGCGTGTTGCATGCTACCAGCAAGCCCTGCATCACTATCACAGCCGCAGGGTTCATGCCCGGTGTTTTGAGGAAGGCGACCTTGTCCTTAGGCGCGTTCAGTCCGCCAAGGGTGCAAACAAGTTGATGCTGAAGTGGGAAGGCCCTTATTGGGTAGTACGAGTCACCAGACCTGGCGTGGTCCATCTGGAGACCGGAGATGGCATTCAATTGCAAAACTCATGGAATATTGAGCATCTTCGCAAGTTCTACCCATAAGGCGCGGCTGTCGAGCAGGGCCTAACAGCCACCCTTTTGTACAGGCCTTGCCTCACTTGCATGTAACCCCTTGTACAAAGCCAGGCGCAGACCCTGAGCAGCAGAGAAATAAATGAAGCGCTGGGGGCCCCCGACAAGTTGCATGCATGCATAAGCATATCATGAGCATCGCATGTTCATGTAGATAAGATCGCATCTGGCATCATTTCCATCTGCATAAACTGCAGGTTCCTGCCGAAAACTTGGCCTCCAAGAGGAAATGGAAAGATGAGCCTACACTGTGATCTCCGGCAAGCCAAACAGATAAGTTCTTTCTCTTATACATACATGTTCTGTAAGTGAAAACTTGTGCATGAGAAACCCTGCTAACCTTTGAAGCTTAGGTGCATCCACCCTTCGACTCGAATATTGCTTCAGTTGGGGTGGTCGCAGTGGCCTTTGATGAAAAAGGACTGGCAGGGGGGTGGTCCCTCTTCATGATTTGTGCCCGGTAGGCCTAACTCCCCGACAACAAAACAGAGGGTACCGACAGGATAGCTTGTCAGGGGAAACTCGTTTACTTAAAAATATAGAGGCATCCTGATATGTCTCCAACGTATCTATAATTTTTTATTATTCCATGATATTATATTATTTGTTTTGGATGTTTTATATGCATTAATATGCTATTTTGTATGATTTTTGGGACTAACCTATTAACCTAGAGCCTAGTGCCAGTTCCTGTTTTTTTCTTGTTTTAGAGTTTTGCAGAAAAGGAATACCAAACAGAGTCCAAATGGAATAAAACTATCGCGATGATTTTTCTTGGACCAGAAGACACCCAGGAGACTTGGAGTGCAAGTTAGAAGAGCCACGAGGTGACCACAAGGGTGGAGGGCACACCCCGAACCTTGTGGTCCCCTCGTAGACCTCCTGACCTAGATCTTCCTCCTATATATACTCTTATACCCCAAAAAACATCCAGGGGAGCCACGAAATCACTTTTCCACCGCCGCAACCTTCTGTACCCGTGAGATCCCATCTTGGGGCCTTTTCCGGTATCCTGCCGGAGGGGGATTCGATCATGGAGGGCTTCTACATCAACACCATTGCCTCTCCGATGAAGCGTGAGTAGTTTACCTCAGACCTACAGGGCCATAGCTAGTAGCTAGATGGCTTCTTCTCTCTCTTTGATTCTCAGTACAAAGTTCTCGTCGATGTTCTTGTAGATCTATTCGATGTAATACTCTTTTGCGGTGTGTTTGCCGAGATCCGATGAATTGTGGATTTATGATCAACTTATCTACCAATATTATTTGAATCTCCTCTGAATTTTTATATGAAGGAAATATGCCCTAGAGGCAATAATAAAGTTGTTATTTATATTTCCTTATATCATGATAAATGTTTATTATTCATGCTAGAATTGTATTAACCAGAAACTTGGTACATGTGTGAATACATAGACAAACAGAGTGTCCCTAGTACGCCTCTACTTGACTAGCTCGTTAATCAAAGATGGTTAAGTTTCCTAGCCATGGACACGTGTTGTCATTTGATGAACGGGATCACATCATTAGAGAATGATGTGATGGACAAGACCCATCCGTTAGCTTAGCACAATGATCGTTAAGTTTTATTGCTATTGCTTTCTTCATGACTTATACATATTCCTTTGACTATGAGATTATGCAACTCCCGAATACCGGAGGAACACCTTGTGTGCTATCAAATGTCACAACGTAACTGGGTGATTATAAAGATGCTCTACAGGTGTCTCCGAAGGTGTTTGTTTGGTTGGCATAGATCGAGATTAGGATTTGTCACTCAGAGTATTGGAGAGGTATCTCTGGGCCCTCTCGGTAATGCACATCACTATAAGCCTTGCAAGCAATGTGACTAATGAGTTAGTTACGAGATGATGCATTACAGAACGAGTAAAGAGACTTGCCGGTAATGAGATTGAACTAGGTATGATGATACCGACGATCGAATCTCAGGCAAGTAACATACCGATGACAAAGGGAATGACGTATGTTGTTATGCGGTTTGACCGATAAAGATCTTCGTAGAATATGTAGGAGCAAATATGAGCATCTAGGTACCACTATTGGTTATTTATTATGAGTTATGTGATTTGATGACTGAAGTTTGTTCAGAGTCCTGGATGAGATCACGGACATGACGAGGAGTCTCGAAATGGTCGAGAGGTAAAGATTTATATATTGGAAGGCTATATTCGGACATTGAAAAACTTCCGAGTGATTCGAGTATTTTTTGGAGTACCAGGGAATTACTCGAATTCACCGGGAGAAGTAATGGGCCTTACTGGGCCATACGGGACAAGAGAAGGCAGGCCAAGGGGAGGTGGCGCGCCCCCCCATGGGTCCGAATTGGACTAGGGTAAGGGGGCGGTGCCCCCCTTGCCTTTTCCTACTCCCTCTCTCTTTCCCTCTTTCCTTCTCTCCTACTCCAAAAAGGAAAGGGATTCCTACTAGGACTTGGAAGTCCTAGTAGGAATCCATACTCTTGGCGCGCCCCTAGGGGCCGGCCTCTCTCCCTCCCTCCTTTATATACGTGGGCAGGGGGCACCCCAAAGACACACAAGTTTATCTTTTAGCCGTGTGCGGTGCCCCCCTCCACAGTTACACACCTCGGTCATATCGTCGCAGTGCTTAGGCGAAGCCCTGCGCCTGTAACTTCATCATCACCGTCACCATGCCATCATGCTGACGGAACTCTACCTCGGCTTCAACTGGATCAAGAGTTCGAGGGACTTCATCGAGCTGAACGTGTGCTGAACGCGGAGGTGCCATACGTTCGGTACTTGGATCGGTTGGATCACGAAGACGTTCGACTACATCAACCGCGTTACTAAACACTTCTGCTTTCGGTCTACGAGGGTACGTAGACACACACTTCCTTCTCGTTGTAATGCTTCTCCTAGATAGATCTTGCGTGATCGTAGGATTTTTTCTGGAATACTACATTCCCCAACATTATATACATGATTTGATATATTTGCAAGTCTCTTCGAACTATCGATTTGGTTTGGCCAACTAGATTGGTTTTTCTTGCAATGGGAGAAGTGCTTAGCTTTGGGTTCAATCTTGCAACATCCTTTCCCAGTGACAGTAGGGGCAGTAAGGCACGTATTGTATTGTTGCCATTGAGGATAAAAAGATGGGGTTTCAATCATATTGCTTGAGTTAATTCCTCTACATCATGTCATCTTGCTTAATGCGTTACTCCGTTCTTTATGAACTTAATACTCTAGATGCATGCTGGATAGTGGTCGATGTGTGGAGTAATAGTAGTAGATGCAGAAGAGTTTCGATCTACTTGACATGAACGTGATGCCTATATTCATGATCATTGCCTTAGATATCGTCATAACTTTGTGCTTTTCTATCAATTGCTTGGCAGTAATTTGTTCACCCACCGTGATATTTTCTATCTTGAGAGAAGCCTCTAGTGAAACCTATGGCCCCCGGGTCTATTTTACAACATATTAGTTTTCCGTCAACTTTCCAATTTCTGTCGTTGTTCCCTTATTTTGCAATCTTTTACTTTCCATTCCATAAACCAAAAATACAAAAATATTACTTTACCGTTTATCCATCTCTATCAGGTCTCACGTTGCAAATAACCGTGAAGGGATTGACAACCCCTTTATCGCGTTGGGTGCAAGGTTGGTGTTTGTTTATGCAGGTATTTGGTGGCTTGCGCGTTGTCTCCTACTGGATTGATACCTTGGTTCTCAAAACTGAGGGAAATACTTACGCTACTTTGCTGCATCACCCTTTCCTCTTCAAGGGAAAAACCAACGCAAGCTTAAGAGGTAGCAAGAAGGATTTCTGGCGCCGTTGCCGGGGAGATCTACGCCAAGCCAAGGCATACCAAGTACCCATCATAAAATCTCAACCCTCGCATTACATTATTCGCCATTCGCCTCTCGTTTTCCTCTCCCCCACTTCTAAAACGATTTTCAAAAAGATTCGCCTTTTCTTCGCACCACTTTCGTTCGTCTTCTCCGTTTACTCATTTGCCACCACCATGTCTGAAACTGGGGAAGTTATTATTGAAAAGTATAGTAGTAGCGATGGGGGAAACTTTGATGCTTTTGCTAATTCTGTTCCACATGAAGAAACTACTATTTTTCATGCTAAGAAATTCCGCATAGGTAGCGGAAATATTATTGGAAAGGGGGTTATTCAAGATTTCTTTACTTGTGCCAGTGCACTCCCCACTATGGGTGGATCCATCCTCCATAAAACTAGTAGCCTTGCGGATACTATATCTTTTCTTGTTGTTGAACTTGAAAGACAATTTGTTCACATGCATTTGTCCATACAAAGGATTTTTCTAGAGTTTTCTAATATTGAGCATTCTTCTGTTAAGCGCGCCGCCACTATATTCCTAGCTCATGAGTTTAGATTTATTATGAAAGAAGCTAGTGAAATTTTCGCTCACTATAAAGTAGATGGTGGTCGCCCTCCCATAGAGGGAATTCTCTTTAATCAAGAGGATATAATGCTTTTACGGTCTTTAGATCATGTTGCTTATAACAAAAATTTAAGAAAGAGGGTTCCTACCGATATTTTAGTCAATAAGATTTCTGAGCTTAATGATGATTTTGCTATTCAAAACAATGGATTAGGTTTGTCTCTTGGACACAAGCTCAGGACTTTTTGCCAAAAGAATGCTTATAATGATGAGTTGGTCATACAATATGAAGGGCCGAAGGAGGAACCAATTCATCCCGAGATCGATCTTGGGGATTCTTATCCCATTAAATTTAGCCCTTTTGATTACTATTGCTTACCTCAAATAAAACTTGCTGCTGAACAAAGGGAGTATGAGATGAGTTTTCGAGACTTGCCTTATCATTATTATGATTACACTTAGATCTATTCATGTTTTTATGCCTAGCTAAGGGCGTAAAACAATAGTGCTTGTTGGGAGGCAACCCAATTTTATTTTTGTTCTTGCTTTTTAGGTCCTGTTTTGCTTTACATAAATCATCTAGACTCTGGTTAGATGTGGTTTTGTGTTTTATTTAGTGTTTTTGCCAAGTAAGACCTTTGAGATAGCTTACGGTAATAATTGATTTCATCTTGCTGAAAAAATAGAAACTTTGTGCTCAGTCCCAGAATTGTTTAAGATCACAGAAGCGTGATAAAATCCTGAATTTTTTACAGTAGATTGATGTACACATTGCCTAGTACTTACTAATTTGTCAGGAGTTTTGGAGTTATATAAGTATGCGAACTATTCAAATTGCTACAAACTGTTTTGTTTTTGACAAATTCTGTTTTTCGCGTGTTGTTTGCTTATTTTGATGCATCTATGGCTAGTATCAGGGGGTATGAACCATGGAAAAGTTGGAATACAGTAGATATTACACCAATATAAATAAATAATGAGTTCACAACAGTACCAAAAGTGGTGATTTATTTTCTTATACTAACAGAGCTTACGAGATTTCCTGTTGAGTTTTGTGTTGTGAAGTTTTCAAGTTTTGGGTAAGGATTTGATGGACTATGGAATAAGGAGTGGAAAGAGCCTAAGCGTGGGGATTCCCAAGGCACCCCAAGGTAATATTCAAGGATGTCAAAAAGCGTAAGATTGGGGATACCCCGGGAAGGCATCCCCTCTTTTGTCTTTGTCTATCGGTAACTTCACTTAAGGCTATATTTTTATTCACCACATGATGTGTGTTTTGCTTGGAGCGTCTTGTATGATTTGAGTCTTTGCTTTTTAGTTTGCCACAATCATCCTTGCTGTACAGACCTTTTGAGAGAGACACGCATGAATCGTGATTTATTAGAATACTCTATGTGCTTCACTTATATCTTTTGAGCTAGGCAATTTTGCTCTAGTGCTTCACTTATATCTTTTTAGAGCACGGCGGTGGTTTTATTCTATAGAAATTGATGAACTCTCATACTTCACTTATATTATTTCAAGAGTCTTTAGAACAGCATGGTAATTTGCTTTGGTTATAAAATTAGTCCTAATATGATAGGCATCCAAGAGAGATATAATAAAAACTTTCATATAAAGTGCATTGAATACTTTGAGAAGTTTGATTCCTTATGATTGTTTTGAGATATGAAGATGGTGATATTAGAGTCATGCTAGTAAGTAGTTGTGAATTTGAGAAATACTTGTGTTAAGGTTTGTGAGTCCCGTAGCATGCACGTATGGTGAACCGTTATGTAACGAAGTTGGAGCATGAGATGTTTTTTTATTGTCTTCCTTATGAGTTGCGGTCGGGGACGAGCGATGGTCTTTTCTTACCAATCTATCCCCCTAGGAGCATGCGCGTATTACTTTGTTTCGATGACTAATAGATTTTTGCAATAATTATGTGAGTTCTTTATGACCAATGTTGAGTCCATGGATTATACGCATTCTCACCTTTCGGCCATTGCTAGCCTCTCTAGTACCGCGCAACTTTCATCGGTACCATAAACCCACCACATATCCTTCCTCAAAACAACCACCATACCTACCTATTATGGCATTTCCATAGCCATTTCAGGATATATTGCCATGCAACTTTCCACCGTTCCATTTATTATGACACGCATCATCATTGTCATATTGCTTTGCATGATCATGTAGTTGACATCGTATTTTTGGGCAAAGCCACCGTTCATCATATTTTTTATACATGTCGCTCTTGATTCATTGCACATCCCGGTACACCACCGGAGGCATTCACACAGAGTCATATTTTTGTTCTAGTATCGAGTTGTAATTCTTGAGTTGTAAGTAAATAGAAGTGTGATGATTTTCATTATTAGAGCATTGTCCCATGTGAGGAAATAAAAAAAATAAAAAAGGAGAAAGGCCAAAAAAGGGAAGGCCCCAAAAAAAGGAAAAAAATACAAAAAATGAGAGAAAAAGAGAGGAGGGACAATGTTACTATCTTTTTTGCCACAGTTGTGCTTCAAAGTAGCACCATGATCTTCATGATAGAGAGTCTCCTATGTTTTCACTTTCATATACGAGTGGGAATTTTTCATTATAGAACTTGGATTGTATATTCCAACGATGGGCTTCCTCAAATGCCCTAGGTCTTCATGAGCAAGCAAGTTGGATGCACACCCACTTAGTTTTCTTTTTTGAGCCTTCATAAACTTATAGCGCTAGTGCATCCATTGCATGGCAATCCCTACTCACTCACATTGATATCTATTAATGGGCATCTCCATAGCCCGTTGATATGCCTAGTTGATGTGAGACTATCTCCTTCTTTTTTGTCTTCTCCACAACCACCGTCTATTCCACCTATAGTGCTATGTCCATGGCTCGCGCTCATGTATTGCGTGAAAGTTGAAAAGGTTTGAGAACGTCAAAATTAGGAAATAATTGCTTGGCTTGTGATCGGGGTTGTGCATGATTTGAATATTTTGTGTGATGAAGATGGAGCATAGCCATACTATATGATTTTGTAGGGATATGCTTTCTTTGGCCATGTTATTTTGAGAAGACATAATTATTTTGTTAGTATGCTTGAAGTATTATTGTTTTTATGTCAATATTAAACTTTTGTTTTGAATCTTACGGATCTAAACATTCATGCCACAATAAAGAGAATTACATGGATAAATATGTTAGGTAGCATTCCACATAAAAAATTCTGTTTTTATCATTTACCTACTCGAGGACGAGCAGGAATTAAGCTTGGGGATGCTTGATACGTCTCCAGCGTATCTATAATTTTTTATTGTTCCATGCTGTTATATTATCTGTTTTGGATGTTTTATATGCATTAATATGCTATTTTACATGATTTTTTGGGACTAACATATTAACCTAGAGCCCAGTGTCAGTTCCTGTTTTTTCCTTGTTTTAGAGTTTCACAGAAAAAGGAATACTAAACGAAGTCCAAACGGAATAAAACTTTTGCGATGATTTTTCTTGGACCAGAAGACACCCAGAAGACCTGGAGTGCAAGTCAGAAGAGCCACGAGGCGGCCACAAGGGTGGAGGACGCGCCCAGGGGGGTAGGGCGCGCCCCCAACCTTGTGGGCCTCTCGTAGACCTCCTGACCTAGATCTTCCTCCTATATATACTCTTATACCCCAAAAACATCCAGGGGATCCACAAAATCACTTTTCCACCGCCGCAACCTTCTGTACTCGTGAGATCCCATCTTGGGGCCTTCTCCGGCATCCTGCCGGAGGGGGATTCAATCACGGAGGGCTTCTACATCAACACCATTGCCTCTGTGATGAAGCGTGAGTAGTTTACCTCAGACCTACGGGTCCATAGCTAGTAGCTAGATGGCTTCTTCTCTCTCTCTCTCTCTCTCTTTTATTCTCAATACAAAGTTCTCGTTGATGTTCTTGGATATCTATTCGATGTAATACTCTTTTGCGGTGTGTTTGCGGAGATCCGATGAATTGAGGATTATTTATGATCAGCTTATCTATGAATATTATTTGAATCTCCTTTGAATTCTTATATGCATGATTTGATATCTTTGCAAGTCTCTTCGAACTATCGATTTGGTTTGGCCAACTAGATTGGTTTTTCTTGCAATGGGAGAAGTGCTTGGCTTTGGGTTCAATCTTGCGGTGTCCTTTCCCAGTGACAGCATGGGCAGCAAGGCACGTATTGTATTGTTGCCATCGAGTATAAAAAGATGGGATTTTCATCATATTTCTTGAGTTAATTCCTCTACATCATGTCATCTTGCTTAATGCGTTACTCCGTTCTTTATGAACTTAATACTCTAGATGCATGCTGGATAGCGGTCGATGTGTGGAGTAATAGTAGTAGATGCAGAATCGTTTCGATCTACTTGACACGGACGGGATGCCTATATTCATGATCATTGCCTTAGATATCTTCATAACTTTGTGCCTTTCAATCAATTGCTCGGCAGTAATTTGTTCACCCACCGTAATATTTTCTATCTTGAGAGAAGCCTCTAGTGAAACCTATGGCCCCCAGGTCGATTTTATAACATATTAGTTTTTCATCAACTTTCCAATTTCTGTCGGCGTTCCTTATTTTGCAATCTTTTACTTTCCGTTCCATAAACCAAAAATACCAAAAATATTACTTTACCGTTTATCCATCTCTATCAGATCTCACGTTGCAAATAACCGTGAAGGGATTGACAACCCTTTATCGCGTTGGGTGCAAGGTTGGTGTTTGTTTGTGCAGGTATTTGATGGCTTGCGCGTTGTCTCCTACTAGATTGATACATTGGTTCTCAAAACTAAGGGAAAGACTTGTGCTACTTTGCTGCATCACCCTTTCCTCTTCAAGGAAAAACCAATGCAAGCTCAAGAGGTAGCACATCCCACCTCTGCATGGACATATAGATGGACGAGACCCCGACGAGGTTCATCTTTTTCATTAATATGTTGATCAAACAAGTACAGACCTTACAGGACACAAACATGGATTCAAGAGATTACATTATTTGAACTAAAATTTGGCAAAAGCCTACATGTTTAAGATTAAGAAAAGATAAAATGCCCATGATGCCTTCACTTTTTCCCCTCCTTCTTCGAAACTATAGGAAGAGACGAAGAAGGCGGAGGGAGGGTCTGGCTGGAATTCGTCGCCTCCCCAAGATCAGGGTGGCGCCGCTTCCTAGCTAGGAGGAAGAAACCAGAGGCAGGTGCGGATGGTGACACTGCCGGAGGCCCAGATAGGAGAGGCAGAGTCACACGCAAACACGACTCGTCGGAACCGTCGTCCACGTTCTTGATGCGTCGTGGGTTGCCGCTGCCTTCTGTACCGCTGCCGCCCGAAGACCCCATCAGGACAACCAAATCGGGCGCCATGCTCTCCGGTTAATCCCATAGAGAGCATGGTCATCCCCGATGGCCCGAATATCAGGAGCCACCGCACATTAAGGAAGCATGTGTGGGAACAAAGAGCCCTCCCACGCCCCGAGAGGGAGATGCCCAGGGAGGTCAGGTCCGCCCTTGCCAATGGCAAACCCATTTGGCGAGCTCCCCCCGGCGCTGCGAGAGGAGGAGGAATGGACCACGGTCGACTACCACGCCTTGTGTCCGTTACGTACCTCGGCGTGGTGTCACTTGCATTGCCTCTCACTAGAATTGAAGCCTCGGGCGGCTCGGCGACGAGCGCACCGGAGTCGCCACCTCCGGTGCTACCGCGGTGCCGCACGCGCACCCTCCCGAGGGTTGCGAGAAGATGAGGAAGGAATCTCGCCCCGACAAAGGTGTAACCACGCCTCCCATGGGCCTGGACCAGACTCACTTCCCAAGCATCAGCACAAGCATTTGGCATCATCAACTCCAAACTAGGTCCCGGGGCGTGGCCCTGGGCTTTCCCTTTCAGCATACCCAGCGAAAAGCAGAAGATGAAGGAGAAGGAATGTGAGGATGAATGCCTCCGCTCCTCCCCCGCCTCTCCTTTTATAGGCGGGGCGGGGGAGGGAGTCGATCCCTCGGCGGGTAACCACCGTCCTCCTCCACCAATCTATGAAGACCGGGGCCCACCATGATGCTCTCCCGCACCACACGCCTCCCTTACCTACCCCAACTGATGCATGCAACATACGTGGCTAAGGATAAGGGCGTGGTGGGGCGAGTGAATTGGCAGTTACTCGCCCGTGCGTTAAAGTCATTCATGGACCATTACAAGCATGGCCCCATCGCGATTGGCGTTATGCGACGCGCGGGAGAACCGGAACTGACCCAAGCTCAAGTTAATGAAGAAGCGAAGAAGATCTCAAGGGGCCAGCCACCTTCGTGCCCCTGCCTATGCACTGGTTAAGGCCTACCCCGACGACGCCCGGCAGCGTGTTTGGGCCAGGCCCGGGGGCTCCTGTCGGTGCAACAAACTCCGGGTCCATTGCCCAGACTGTGCACAGGCGCAAGAACAAGACTACAGCACCGGATCAGATTGAGGCATGATAGAACAGTTCTTTGAAGGACCAAAGTGCAGATCAAGAAGACCAAGACAAGGCAGAGGAAGCAAGATATTGCTACGGGAAGGACCTCCCTTGCCGGGCTGGCGGGCTTGCCAAGGTTGGGTTTACCCCTGGAACCAAGTTGCCAGAACGTCCCGGCAGGCCTGCCGGGGCTTACAGAGGCAAACTACTCCCCTGCACCACCTCATCAGGAGCACGTCGTCGATCTATGCGGTGTCAAGCTCCAAAGTGACTATGTGGCTGCCATTTGCCACATGGCAGCCACTTCCTACATAAAATGCCTTCAATCGACACCCGTCCTGAGACGTGTCAAGCAAGCAGGCGCGAAGCTGGCAAAACCTGCCGGGCAAGCTGTGACGTGACATTGAGCGGCGCATTTAATGTGCTCTGTCAGCCTGCAGAGTTAGGTATGATAACACTGTTTGCTATCTAAACAGTATGTAAAGACTTATTTGCCACTGACCCCTTGATCTATAAAAGGAGGCTCATGCCGACCGTAGAAGGGGTTGGTTGGTTGGTTGGCTGATTCAGACCCCCTCAGACTCATACGCGCGTAGCTCCTCTCGCCCCGAGGCAAGCTTGCCGGGCAAGAGCGCCGCGCTTCGCCACCACTCTCCACCATCAATCCACCAAAGCAGGCCTCGCGGCAGCCCGAACCTGGGTAAAAACTGCCCGTGTGATCTCTGTCGTACTATGTTATGCTTCTCCGCTCTTTGTGCAAGTGCCCATCCCCCCGCCGAACCAAAAGGGGCTCTTGGCCCCATAGGTGGTCGTGGTTTCCCACGACAGTGAGTTATATAATAAAGTTTTGAGTTAAGGGCTTTGCTTTCTTGCTATGATCTTGAGAAAAATAAAAATAATAAAAGAAATAAAAAGATTATATAATGATCTTATGGAGAGTGATAACTTCACATATAAGAAGTATGTCACATGAAATTTGTTGGGAGTTGACAAACATAGTTTTGGTCATTGGTGCAATTAATAGGAAGTAATAAAGAAAGAGAGATTTTACATATAGATATACTATCTTGGACATCTTTTTTGATTGTGAGCACTCATTAAAATATTACATGCTAAAAGGTTGATGTTGGACAAGGAAGACAACATAATGGGTTATGTTTTCCTATATCTGAATAGAAGTTATATTGCCATGGATCCTCCAACATGTTGAGCTTGCTTTCCGTCCTATGCTAGCCGAATCTTTTGCACCAAGTAGAGATACTACTTGTGCATCCAAACATCCCTTAAACCAGTTTTGCCATGAGAGTCCACCATACCTACCCGTGGATTGAGTAAGATCCTTCAAGTAAGTTTTCATCGGTGCAAGCAATAAAAATTGCTCTCTAAATATCACTACAAAAAAAAGACACGTCCGTGACATTTTGGGCTGAACGAATTTTTTTCTATCATACATATGACACTTCTATGACGATAATTGTGACAAAACTCGGTATCATCATAGATGTGGTGGGATCCTACTTCTATGACAAAAAATCATGACAGAAAATGGGCTTTTCGTCCTGGGCAGGCCGGAGACGCAGCTGCATGACATTCTTTGGGCCATCCATGACGG
Source organism: Aegilops bicornis (assembly GCA_021605145.1). Taxonomy (NCBI): domain Eukaryota; kingdom Viridiplantae; phylum Streptophyta; class Magnoliopsida; order Poales; family Poaceae; genus Aegilops; species Aegilops bicornis. Next base: position 448,630,288 of record CM038671.1, on the reverse strand, counting down.
AAAAAACCGTGGTAGAAGCGAGGGCGAGGAAAATTTCGGTGAGTTCTCGGTTACGGTGGGTGGTCGGGGGCCGAGCGATGCACGTTTCTCTCGTACACGTACGCTGCAGCGTGCGAGGCCTTGGCTCTAATCAACCCGGCGAGGCGTTGGGCTCTAATCGAACCCGCGACAGACCGCGACGCCACGCGTTACTGAACCCGATCGATCGATCGATGGCTGTTAGCTGAACCCGATCGAGCGATTCCTTCACTACTGCTGCTAACTGAAGCCGATCGATGCTGCTTCTGGATGAACAGTGAGCGTTGCGGGGGGGGGGGGGGTTGGATGAACAGGACCCGTGGTGTTGCCTCTCGATGAACAGGACCCCGATCGATCGAGCCGGTTGGGGCTGGATGAATAGGACCCCGTGGAGGGCTGGATGAACCGGACCATCCCGTAGAGGGCAGGATGCACAGTAGACGGTGGAGGACTGGATGAATAGTAGCCCGTGGAGGGGTGGTTGAACAGGAGCCCGTGGAGAGGGCTGGTTGAGCGATGAGCGATGGAGTAGCGGCGGTGGAGGCTGGATGAACATGAGTCCGTGGATGAACAATCGCAGTGGAGGCCGGAGGAGGTCGACGGTGGATGAGCGATGGCTCGTGGAGGCTGGAGGAGTCGACGGTGGAGATGAGCGGTATCACGTGGAGTCCGTTTTGCGATGCGCCACACCCTCCCGATGAACAGGACCCCGTTTGACCGTAGGGAGGTCCGTTTAAATCCGTTTTGCGGTATGCCACACCCTCCCGATCAACAGGACCCCGTTTGACCGTAGGAGGTCCGTTTAAATCCGTTTTGATGCGCCACACCCCTCCCGATCAACAGGACCCCCGTTTCGACCGTAGGATGTCCATTTCCTCCGTTCTGTGGTACACCAGGCCTCGTTTCCATCGCCTGTTCCGTCCAAGCCCTCCCGATGAACACGACCACACATTACATTACGACCCAGCCGATTTGGCTCCCACGCTGCGTTCACGCCTCCCGATGAACACGGCGCGTTACATTTGCCTCCCCATGAACACGACGCATTCTGTTGCCTCCCATGAACACGGCGATGACGCTGTTTCTCCGTTCTGACCCAGCCATGTCAACGAGCCCTCGCCGTACGTATGCGCGAGTAGGCGTTCGAGACCCCGCCCGTATGTACACATACATGGCAGTATTTTCTTTCTTGCACCCTGGCCGCCCAAAGCCTCTTAAAGGGCCGGACCTGATCTGGGCCGTAATTTGGCCCAGAACATGGTAGGATTTTAATGGGCTGGGCCTCATATGGGCCACTATTAGGCCCGGAGCGTGGCAGGCCATTAATGGACCGGATCAAATATGGGCCGACATTTGGCCCAAAACATGCCAGCCAGTTAATGGGCCGGCCTACTAGGGTCCTCAAAATCTTGTGGGCCTTTACAATTGGCCCATTAATGTCGGCGAAATCTCATGGGCCTTTAGCTGGGCCGGCCCATTATGACCCGCGAGAATCTTGTGGGCCTTTACCTGGGCTGCCCCATTATGGCACACAAAAATCTTGTGGGCCTTTACCTGGGCCGGCCCATTATGGCCCGCAAAATCTTGTGGGCCTTTAGCTGGGCCAGCCCATTATGGTCCGCAAAATCTCGTGGGCCTTTAGCTGGGCCGACACATTATGGTCTGCAAAATCTTATGGGCCTTGATTGGGCGGCCCATTTAAACTTGATGGGCCGGTCCACGTGTCAACATATCATAGGCGCGTCTTGCCCATTGGATGAGTGACACCTGTGCCAACGCGGACCTGACACGTGTCTCCTCTAGCCAATGATGATTTTACACGTGGAAAATCCCCATTGGTCGGGGCTGTTAACGGGTTATCGGATCCAAAACCCGACCCGATAGCTTAACGGCGTTCCCTTACGGTGGATGCCAGGTGTCGGTCACCCTTGACGAAAGCACTTCTGTGACGCGCGATTTATCGTCATGGAAGTGGACACTTCCGTGATGATAATTTTGGTAATGTCATGGAACACTTCTACGACAGCACAGGTATGACTGAGGGAGTCCCGGATTAGGGGGTGTCCGGATAGCCGAACTATCACCGTTGGCCGGACTCCTAGACTATGAAGATACAAGATTGAAAACTTCGTCCCGTGTCCGGATGGGACTTTCCTTGGCGTGGAAGGCAAGCTTGGCGTCTGAGATATGTAGATCTCCTACCATTGTAACCGACTCTGTGTAACCCTAACCCTATCTGGTGTCTATATAAACCGGAGGGTTTTAGTCCGTAGGGATCGAACAACAATCATACCATAGGCTAGCTTCTAGGGTTTAGCCTCTCGATCTCATGGTAGATCTACTCTTGTACTACCCATATCATCAATATTAATCAAGCAGGAGTAGGGTATTACCTCCATCGAGAGGGCCCGAACCTGGGTAAAAACATCGTGTTCCTTGTCTCCTGTTACCATCCGCCTAGACGCACAGTTCCGGACCCCCTACCCGAGATCCGCCGGTTTTGACACCGACATTGGTGCTTTCATTGAGAGTTCCTCTGTGCCGGCGCCGTCAGGAAGGATGCCTCATCTCGTCTTTAAAGACGATACCATCGCCAAAGGAGCCTTGGCCACTGGTCAGGCTCTTCGGTTAGGTGGTTTTCTTATGACCGCTAGTTCGGCCACCGCGCCGACGATGACTTCTCGGGTCATCGAAACCAATCTTCACGTTAACTCGGAACTTGCCGAGCAGTTAGATCCAATCGAGCTCTCCTCCGTAAACGAGCTCTTGGATCACATCGCCGCCCTGGGAGTCGCCAGAGACTACGACCAGATCAGGCCTAAAACCGATCTGAGAGAGATCAATTCTCCCGAGGCTACCCATCATGTTGCTGTCATAGAGGAGCAATACGGCGACTCTTCTTCTATCTTAAGGACTAGCTACGTCCGGGTTCCCGATCCCTCCATGCCAGATTCCCGCAGAGGGACGGATGTCGATCAAGCCCTGAACTTAAAGTCAGGCGGCGGGTTGGATTCATTGGATAGCATTCAAAAATCCAAACTTCCAAGTTCGGAAACTTCTCGGCCTCTGAGTCTTAAATTGGACGGGGTTCCGGATCTAGTTCCACCCGCCCACCCAAACATTAGCGATCTATCCTGAATTCGGCAAGAGCCCACTGAAACAGTACATCATTACCGGGCCAGATTCCTCCTGGTTATGGACAGGATAAAGGACTGCCAAGAGAAGGACGCAATCTCACTTTTCTGCAATAATTGCACGGACAAGGGAATCCTAAATGCCATAAGTCGTCACGAAATTACACGCTTTGCTGACTTGGCGACCATAGTACAAAAGTAATCGTATGCGATGGAGAGTGCTTGGAAAACCGAAAGTAAATTTTGGGATAATCCGCCCCGAATACAGCCCTAGTCCGAAATAAAAGGGTGCATCATCACCAAGCACACAGGTTATACACCAAAAACAAAAACCCCTAAAGGGCACGGAACCGTCTTGGAGGGTTGGCTAAACGGACCTGCAAAATTCATAGCACAGAGGGCGCCACTCCAACTCATAGCCTTCGAGCATGTTGGATACTACGGCAGGTGGCCAAAAGTGGCGAAGAGCTTCTAGCCTCGGAATCCCAGCCCAGCAACACCAGTACGGTATTAACAGTCTTCGAGACTTTTGCATCAAATAACATGCAGAAACGAACACTCCGCAACCTTGCCAAAGTCTACTAAGTAGCAACAATAAATCCATGGAGTGACACGGCTATTACCTTTAATGCCAGTGATTTAACCCAAATTCGAACAGCCTGAGCACGAGCCGCATTGGTCCTCAGTCCAATAGTGGACGGCTTTCGCCTTACTAAGGTACTCATGGATGGCGACAACGGACTAAACCTCATCTACGAGGAAACCCTCCGAAAAATGGAAATAGACTGGAACTGCATTGAGCGAAGCAGCACAACCTTTAGAGGAATAATCCCTAGCCGGGAAGCATGCTGCACAGGAAAAATCACACTGGACGTAGTGTTCGGCTCACCGGACAATTACAGTCCGAGGAGGTCACATTTCAAGTGGCCCTGCTCAGAGCGGATATCACGCTTTATTAGGGCGAGAGGCATTCACAATTTTTCAAGCTATACCCCATTATGGGTACATGAAGCTTAAAATGCCCGGACCTAACGGAATCATCACTCTCGCTAGTGATCCGAGCATAGCACTCCGCGCCGAAAACAAGACAGCCGCACTAACCCTCGAGGCACTATCCGAAGCCCTAGCGGCCGAGGAACTCACTGCGATGCGCTCCACGGTGAACAGGGACGATGTGATACTTGATAAAAGATCCAAGTCCACCTCTTTTATACCAGCGAATGAAATAGTCAAATTCCAAGTCCACCCAACGGACCCTGCAAAGACGGCCTCCATTGGGGCACAATTAAACCACGATGTAGACGCCAGACTACGAGAATTTCTACGAAAATCGGGACATTTTGCTGGCACCCTTCGGACTTGCCAGGAATCCCACGTCGGCTGGCCGAGCACAGCCTAAATATCCTAAAAGGATTCAAGCCAGTCAAACAGGCTCTTCGGCGCTTTTCCGAACCCAAGAGACAGGCCATGGGAGAGGAGCTAGCCAAACTTCTAGAAGCCGGATTCATCAGAGATATAAACCATCCGGACTGGCTTGCAAATCTGGTGATGGTACCAAAGAAGGATAAATCCTGGCGCCTATGTGTTGATTTCAAAGACCTTAATAAGGCTTGCCCAAAGGATCCCTTCCCCCTCCCTCGCATTGATCAAATTATCGACGCTACAGCAGGACACGACTCATTGTGCTTCCTCGACGCGTACTCCGGCTACCACCAAATCAAGATGGCGGAGCCGGACCAAGCAGCAACAGCATTCATCACTCCATACGGCCCATTCTGCTTCAACACAATGCCCTTCGGGCTCAAAAACGCCGGCGCAACATATCAGCGCATGATTCAGACATGTCTGGCAAACCAGGTCGGAAAAACTGTGGAAGCATATGTAGATGACGTGGTCGTGAAATCCAAGCATGTCGAAACTCTAGTAGACGACTTGAGGCTCACATTCGACAGTCTCCAAAAATATGACGTTAAGCTCAATCCAGAAAAATGCGTCTTCGGCGTTCCAGCCGGAAAGCTCTTGGGCTTCATTGTGTCCGGTAGAGGAATTGAAGCAAACCCAGCCAAGATCCGAGCTCTGTCACAATTGGATATTCCAAAAGACCTCAAACAAATACAAAAATTGATTTGGATGCGTGGCGGCTCTAAGCCGCTTTATTTCCCGTTTGGGAGAAAAGGCGTTACCCCTTTACCGCCTCCTCCGGCGCACCGAACACTTCGAGTGGACGGATGCCGCCACGGCCGGTCTCGAAGAAATAAAAGCCATATTGGCAACAAATCCGGTCCTGTCCGCGCCCAACATGGGCGAACCAATGCTATTATATATCGCCGCAACACATCAAGTTGTCAGCGCGGTGCTCGTCGTCGAACGAGAAACGGACGGACACCGGTTCCCTCTTCAAAAACCGGTTTACTATGTGTCCCTTGTCCTAACTCCATGCAAGTCCGGTACCCACATTATTAAAAGATAGCATACGCATTGTTCATGGCATCCGGAAGCTGCGACACTACTTTCAAGAGTGTTCGATAACGGTAGCCTCAAGTACCTCTTAACGACATTATAAACAATCATGACGCGATGGGCGGATTGCTAAATGGGCGATAGAGCTCCTTCCATTCGACATAACCTATAAGCCACGACGAGCTATTAAGTCGCAGGTTTTGGCCGACTTCGTGGCGAATGGACGGCCGAACTCCCTAAAGAGTACGGGCGCATACTCCAATTGGATCATGCACTTTGACGGCTCCAAAATGTTGGCGGCTTGAAATTTGGCGTCGTCCGACGTCCCCAACCGGGGACACGATCCAATACGTCCTTGAGATAATGTATACGGACTCCAACAACGCAGCGAATCTGAGGCCCTTTTGCACGGCCTCCGGATGGCGATCTCCATGGGCATTAAACGCCTAGAGGTGCGCGAGGATTGAACCTCACGATATCTCAAATAAGCGGAGACTTTGATGCCAAAGATCCGAAAATGGCAGCGTCGCAATGCGGTCCTAAAATTGTCAACCGCAGTTGAAGGGCTCGAATTTCATCATATAGCCCGGGATAACAACCAGCGGCGGACGATTAGCACGCATAGGTGCAAAACGCGATGTCGTCCCGCCCAACATCTTCCTGGAACGGCTGTTCAAGCCATCCGTACTATGGGAAGGGAGTCCGGAAATAACAATCCGGACCCAACCGCCTTTCGACACCGAACACTCGACACAATCAGAGGCTCGCCACCGAGATAACACCCTCCGCTCACAAAATAATGGCGGTTATCGCCCGTGGGCGGAACCATTCCTAGCCTACCTAACTAGGCAGGAACTCCCGAAGACCAAAATGAGGCTCGCTGCATAGTACGGCGATCCAAAGCCTATAAAGTCCATGAGGGAGAGCTCTATAAGAAAAGCACAACAGAGTCCTTCAAAGGTGTATCTCCGAAGAGGAAGGGCGAAACCTCTGGCTGAAATTCATGCCGGACTGGGTGGGCACCACGCTGCAGCCCGGGCCCTTGTAGGCAAGGCCTTCCGTAGAGGATTTTATTGGCCGACGGCCGAGGCAGAATGCAGGATTTAGTCCAACGATGCATCGGTTGCCAGCCTTTTTGCTAACCAAAGCCACATGCCACCCACCGCCCTCAAAACTATACCCATCACCGGCCGTCATGCGGTGCAGGGGCTTGACATGGTTGGACCCCTTAAGGGAGGAACCCACAAGCAAAAATACCTATTGGTCATGGTGGATAAATTCACCAAATGGATAGAGGCCAAGCTCGTTAAAACGGCCGAATCCGGGCGGTGATAGACTTCATATCGGGGGTAGTGCATCATTACGGTGTCCCCACACGGTATCATCGCGATAACGGGACCAACTTCATGGCCGATGAGGTCAAATTATGGTGCAAAAACATGGGCATCAAGCTCGATTACGCCTCAGTCTATCACCCTCAAACCAACGGCCAAGTCGAGCGAGCAAACGATCTAATCATGAGCGGCATTAAACCCAAACTAGTGCGGTCCCTCAAGGAATCTAACACGCACTGGGTTGAGGAGCTCGACTCCATACTCCGGGGGCTGCGGACCACGCCGAATCGTACTACCGGATTCACACCATTTTTATGGTGTACGGCGCAGAGGCGATCTTGCCTGCGACATAATTCATGACTCACCTCGCGTGTGCATGTATGAAGAAAGAGAAGCCGAGCTCGATCGGCGGGACAGTTTGACGCATTGGAGGAGGAGCGCGACGTGGCAAAAGCTCGTTCCGCATTTTATCAACGGCAGCTCGAAGATATCAAAGCGAGGAAATACGGGCCAAAGCCTACAACGTTGGCGAACTAGTTCTACGCCGGGACAAGAAAAAGGACAAACTCAAGCCCAAATGGGAAGGTCCCTTCATCATCGACCAGGTCCTCGACCGTGGAGCATACCGTCTGCGAAACGCATCGGATAACCGACTCGAGCCGAACCCATGGAACGCAGCCCGTCTCTGAAGATTCTATGCCTAAGCGCGGACTCGAGTTCGTCTCCTTCCTCCGCCCACATTTTCTATTTTGCTGTCTTTTATTTCTCTCCTTCCTCCTCCTTCTTCTTGAAGCCTTTAGAGGCTCATTTGCGCTTTGTTCGCACATACTTGACGCGCTGTCCGCGCTCATTATACCTGGGGGCTTCTTTAATAGAAGCTTATTTATGCGGGCTTTATGCCCAACACATGTGTCAAACTTCCGCATGTACCTTTTACTCACCATTATATGCATCGATATGACTTAAGTTTTGGCCAAGCTGGGTTGCCTGGCTCCTGTGCTTACCCCTACGTTCCCGATTGTTCGGCTAGGTGGTAAAAGGAGCACCTCAGCGATTGTTACTACCGGGTCAGCCGGATGTGTACCTCAGACTGGGTGAAGCCGAAAGCTAGCGTTCTTAAGGGAATATTCGGTCGGTGAACTGACAGATTATTTTTTAACTATTTATCCATCTGCCCCGGATGATTTTCTCGCTTTTTAGCGATGCGGACATGCACTTTAGGGCATGCCTCCTGTGGAAAGGAACCCTTAACGGAACTATTCTCCCTGGAAGATGTTTCTTACTATCCATGTAATATAACATAACTAGTTGGGCACTTGTATGATACAGCAATAATGACCCCTACGCCTTGTCTCCATGCATGCCCCGGTTCTTACATAACCGCGAGGGTATTCGGACACACTCCGGACTATTGGGTCCCGAGGTCGAAGCGAAAAGGTCCGCTATGACAAACGATCTACAATCCGGCTAGAAGACATTTTTCATGTCATATTACATAGTCAACTCGACTTATTGTATTCCTCCTCAATGCCATCTAATAGGCTATCTAATTTACAATCTTGCTGGGAATACTTGGCGGCCAATTCTACTTGGCCGTAGACTAAGCTTACAGGGATCTCCTTCCCATCAGGCCCCACAGGTCCGACCTCGGCCATGCGGTTTGGGTCAGCCTTCGTGTACCGCATCTTTACCATGGCCCAGGCCTCCCTGGCGCCTTGACGGCAGGCCGATATCTTCCATAGTCGGAAGCGCCGCTGTGCTCCTTGAAGCCGCTCTGCCAGCTCCCCAATGCCTTCGGGCAGGGAGATGGATGGCCACAAGGCCTGGGCGACGCCTTTCATCACTTGCCAAACTCGTTCGTGCAGCTGACGCAGTTCGGGAAGAAGATCACCCGAAGAACTGGGCATCTCCTCCTCAGGACGACCTCTGAGCAAACCTACATACATGTTTATGTTAGTCGCCTTCCTTGACGAACTCTTTCAAAGTTCGTTCAAGCACTTACTGAAAATGCCGCGACGAAGCCATCGATTCTCCTTTGCGGAGTCAGACAACTGGGCACGAACATCCTTTAGTTCCTTACCCAGTTGGGTGTTGGCATCTTGGAGGTTATTTTTCTCCTGCCGCACCCTCGTAAGCACGCTCTCGCCGGCCTTCAACCGGCGCAAGAGCTGTTGCTTGTCCGGATCTAGTCCGGCGCCATCTGCAATATTATTGTCAGACTTACACACACGCCGCACTTCATAAACTACATATCTTTTGAGGCATATATTACCAGAGGGGGTCTCTGTGGCTCCCCCTGTAGCGGCTAGTGCGGCCTCAAGTTGGGCCTTGCATTCTTCAAGCTCCTGGGATAGTCGGGTATTATTTTTTGTAAGATCCTGCATAACAAATTATCCTTAAATCAGTTATTCTAACTATTTTAAGTCTCGGGGGCTACTGGCATATATAACTGTCAAATTTCCTCACCCGTATGTCCTTTACATATTGCTCCATGGCTCTGGCTCGACCATCTTGAGCGGCACGGAGGTGCGCATCTCCCGAATTGAAGGCATTCAAGGCCTCTTGGGAGAAACATGCGTCACGAAGAACTGTCCGGTGGCGCCTGTGATTCATGGCGCTCTCCACCTCGGAGTTGGTGGCGGACAGTCTATCGGCATCCTCTGTCGGAGGAGCATCCGACGCATGCCTCGTGCTCGCCTCCGCTTCTAGACCCGGCTTTGGAGCCTGGCTGGCGGAGGTTCGATTGGCAACCTCTCCGGACTCAGTCCGGCAAGGACTCTTTTTCCTGAAAAGAGCACCAGCGTTAGTACGCCTTCCAGGAATCAATCTTGGGAATATGGTGACGCGCCATACCGTTGCGGCGGAGTTTCGATCCGGACCGCACTTCTTTTTAACCTTCTTGAGGCCCGTCGCCTTGTTGGCTAGCCGCTGAGCTCGGCCTCCTGCCTCGAAGGCACCCCCTGCGAAACACCATCAAATATGTGGTGATTAGAAGTAAAGCACGGGTGGATCATGGTATCCGGACTTCGGTCAGGTTACCTGGGAGGTCGGAAATAATCCGGGGTAGTCGGCCGTAATGGCAACCAAAGCATTGTCGATGCTACGTTGGTGGAACACCCCGTCGATCAGCTCCACCTTTATATTCGGGTCCTCTTCGGAGGCCGGATCAAGGGACCGTTCCGGATCCTCGGGTTGTGGGGGCGGGCTGTGTATCTTCTCCACGGCCCGGCGTAGTTCCTGCGTAGAAACCATGAAATGAGATATTTAACCACGGGAACATTGATCGGACAGGCCACAAAGATGTTTGCTTACCCAACTTCAAGGATTATTCGAAGAAAACCCGCTCAGTGGACTGACGCGGAGAAAATCCTCCTCCTCCCCTTTATACATGGCGGACAAGGTCTTCACCAGTTCGGTGACCGATCCCGGCCCTTTGCGGCCATGGCGGGTGGCATCGTCCTCCCCGTTGAAGTCCCACATGGGGTGGCCCCTATATTGGAGCGGCTGCACTCCCCTCATAATGCAGATTGCCATGACTCCAATCATGGTCAATCCGGCATGAGCCAGTAATCTTATTCGGCTCATCAAGTAGAGGACGTCCCGATCACTTTCCCTCTGGGGGCTCCGCGGGCGCTAGCTTAGGCGTTTCTTCAGAGGAGCGTTGCTAAACTCCGGAAGGCCGATCCGAACAGGATCCGGTAGCGGGACGTCCTCCATGTAAAACCATTCTGAAGGTCAGTCTTCGGACGCCTTCTTCGGGGTTCCGGATAGATATCCGGTCCCGGCGATGCGCCATAGTTCGGCTCCGCCCACCTGATATATTGACCCCTCATGAGAACGGGGTACTAGGTAGAATAATATCTTCCACAACACAAAATGAGCCTCGATGCCCAAGAACAGTTCGCAAAGGGCCACGAAGCCCGCAATGTGCAAAATGGAGGCAGGCGTAAGGTGGTGCAACTGGAGGCCATAGAACTCCAAGAGCCCCCGGAGAAACGGATGGATTGGAAATCCGAGTCCTCTTACTAGATAAGAGATAAAGCACACCCGCTCTCCTTTAGAGGGATCGGGGACACTCTCTGCTTGCTTTCCGCCCTTGTAGGTGGCAAGTCCGGCTCGAACCGGAACCATGAAGGCCCGGGGAAGAAATCCCTTGGTTTGGAGTATAACTAGCTCGCTATGCGGATCGAGCATCTCTCCCAATTTCTGTGCCGAGGGCCGGGAGCGCGAGAGGAGGAGCAGCGTCATTGGCCATGATGGAATGGGTTTTTGTCGAGGCGCTTGATGAAAGCTCGCGGAGGGATGGTGTGACTCAGATCTAGATCCTCGTCCCTTTTATAGGCGGCTCATTTGCAGCTAGGGGGTAAGTGTAAAAATACCACGGCTTTTCGCATTCATTCAAACACGTGGAAGATGGGCGGTATTCGGCGTAAAAAGCCAAGGAGCGCAGCATTTATCGAAGCAGACACTATTCGACAAGTATATGGAATTTGGAGAAGAACCCGCCTCGCAATGCCGAAGACAAACCACAACTGGACTCATCGTCATTGAAGCCTGGTTCGGACTCTTGAGGGAGTCCGGATTAGGGGTGTCCGGATAGCGAACTATCACCGTTGGCGGACTCCTAGACTATGAAGATACAAGATTGAAGACTTCGTCCCGTGTCCGGATGGGACTTCCCTTGGCGTGGAAGGCAAGCTTGGCGTCACGGATATGTAGATCTCCTACCATTGTAACCGACTCTGTAACCCTAACCCTATCCGGTGTCTATATAAACCGGAGGGTTTTAGTCCGTGGGACGAACAACAATCATACCATAGGCTAGCTTCTAGGGTTTAGCCTCTACGATCTCGTGGTAGATCTACTCTTGTACTACCCATATCATCAATATTAATCAAGCAGGAATTGGGTATTACCTCCATCGAGAGGGCCCGAACCTGGGTAAAAACATCATGTCCCTTGTCTCCTGTTACCATCCGCCTAGACGCACAGTTCGGGACCCCCTACCCGAGATCCGCCGGTTTTGACACCGACAACTATCTTGATTCTGTCATAAATTTGTCATGGATGTACATGCATGACAAAAAATGTGACCTACCGTGACAAACATGTATCATCACGGAAGTGTATTTTTTTTGTAGTGTATGTATGATATTTTACTGTGAAGAAAATAAGCTTTATACAAACTTGTAATATGGAAGAAATAAAAGCGACGGACTACATAATAAAGTTCTTTATCACAAGCGGCAATATAAAGTGACATTCTCTTGCATTAAGATTTTGTGCATCCAACCATGAAAGCGCATGACAAACTCTGCTTCTCTCTGCGAAGGGCCTATCTTTTACTTTTACCTTCTACCTCTATACAAGAGTCATGGTGATCTTCACCTTTCCTTTTTACACTTTTTAGTTTTGGCAAGCACTATATGTTGGGTAAGATCTAGATATATATATCTACTCGGATGTAGGTTATCATAAAGTATTATTGTTGACATTACCCTTGAGGTAAAAGGTTGGGAGGCGAAACTATAAACCCCTATATTTCTCTGTGTCCGACTGAGGCTTTGAACCCATAAATATCACGTGAGGGTTAGCAATTGTGAAAGACTAAAAGATGGTTGACTATGTGGACTTGCTATAAAAAAGCTCTTACATTAACTCTTTCCAATATTATGATAAATTGCGATCACTTCAATGACTGAGATCATAGTTTGTTAGTTTTTAATAAAGTTTCTGATTCATACTTTACCTTGTGAATGAATTGTTACTTTAGCATAAGAAATTATATGACAATGTATGCTCTTGTTCTAAAGATGATCATGATGCCCTCATGTCCGTATTTTATTTTATCGACACCTCTATCTCTAAACATGTGGACATGATTATCGATTTCGGCTTTCGCTCGAGGACAAGCGAGCTCTAAGCTTGGGGGAGTTGATACGTCCATTTTGCATCATGCTTTTATATTGATATTTATTGCATTATGGGATGTTATTAAATATTTTGGTACAATACTTATGCCTTTTCTCTCTTATTTTACAAGGTTTACATGAAGAGGGAGAATGCTGACAACTGGAATTCTGGACCGGAAAGGAGCAAATCCGAGAGACCTATTCTGCACAACTCCAAAAGTCCTGAAAATTTATGGAGAATTATTTTGAATATATAAAAAATATTGGGCGAAGAAAATACCAGAGGGGACCCACTGATAACCCACAAGTATAGGGGATCGCAACAGTTTTCGAGGGTAGAGTATTCAACCCAATTTTTTTGATTTGACACAAGGGGGCCAAAGAATATTCTCAAGTATTAGCAGCTGAGTTGTCAATTCAACCACACCTGAAAGACTTAATATCTGCAGCAAAGTATTTAGTAGCAAAGTAGTATGGAAGTAATGGTAACAGTGGCAAAATTAATAATAGCAGTTTTGTAGCAATCGTAACAGTGGCAACGGAAAAGTAACTTAGCAAAGATCAATATGAAACGAGCTCGTAGGCAATGGATCAATGATGGATAATTATGTCGGATGGCATTCATCATGCAATAGTTATAACATAGGGTGACACAGAACTAGCTCCAGTTCATCAATATAATGTAGGCATGTATTTCGAATATAGTCATACATGCTTATGGAAAAGAACTCGCATGCCATCTTTTGTCCTACCCTCCTGTGGCAGCGGGGTACTATTGGAAACTAAGGGATATTAAGGCCTCCTTTTAATAGAGTACCAGACCAAAGCATTAGCACTCAGTGAATACATGAACTCCTCAAACCACGGTCATCATCTGGAAGTGTCCTGACTATTGTCACTCTGGGGTTGCCGGATCATAACACGTAGTAGGTGACCATAACTTGCAAGATAGGATCAAGAACACAAATATATTCATGAAAACATAATAGGTTCAGATCTGAAATCATGGCACTCGGGCCCTAGTGACAAGCATTAAACATTGCAAAGTCATAGCAACATCAATCTTAGAACATAGTGGATACTAGGGATCAAACCCTAACAAAACTAACTCGATTACATGGTAAATCTCATCCAACCCATCACCGTCCAGCAAGCCTACAATGGGATTACTTGCGCACGGTGGTGAGCATCATGAAATTGTTGATGGAGGATGGTTGATGATGACGATGGTGACGATTTCCCCTCTCTGGAGCCCAAAACGGACTCCAGATATGCGCTCCTAAGGAAGAACAAGAGGTGGCGGCGGCTCAGTATGATAAAATGCGATGAATCCTTCTCCTTGATTTTTTTTCTCCCCGAACGTGAATATATGGAGTTGGAGTTGAGGTCGGTGGAGGTCTGTGGGACCCAAAAGACCAAAGGCGCGCCTAGGGGGGTGGGCACGTCCTCCACCCTTGTGGACAGGGTGTGGGTCCCCTTTGGTTGATTCTTTAGCCAATATTTTTTATTTATTCCAAAAATGATCTCTGTGAAGTTTCAGGTCATTCCGAGAGCTTTTATTTATGCACAAAAATAACACCATGGCAATTCTGCTGAAAACAACGTCAGTCCGGGTTATTTCCATTCAAATGATGCAAATTAGGGTCCAAAACAAGGGCAAAAGAGTTTGGAAAAGTAGATACGATGGAGATGTATCAACTCCCCCAAGCTTAAGCCATTTCTTGTCCTCAAGCAATTCAGTTGACAAACTGAAAGTGATAAAGAAAAACTTTTACAAACTCTTTTTGATCTTGTTGTTGCAAATATGTAAAGCCAGCATTCAAGTTTTCAAAGAAAGATTATGAACTAACCATATTCACAATAACATTTAGGTCTCACATTTACTCATATCAATGGCATAATCAACTAGCAAGCAATAATAATAAATCTCGGATGACAACACTTTTTCAAAACAATCATGATATGATATAACAACATGGTATCTCGCTAGCCCCTTCCGAGACCGCAAAACATAAATGCAGAGCACCCCTGAAGATCAAGGACTGACTAGACATTGTAATTCATGGCAAAAGAGATCCATTCGTAGTCATACTCAATATAAATTAATAACAATGCATACAAATGACAGTGGTGCTCTCTAACTGGTGCTTTTTATAAGAGCATGATGACCCAGCAATAAAAGTAAATAGATAGGCCCTTCGCAGAGGGAAGCAGGGATTTGCAGAGGTGCCAGAGCTCGAGTTTTTGAAACAGAGATAAATAATATTTTGAGAGGTATGCTTTCATTTTCAACATAACAACCAAGAGATCTCGGTATCTTCCATACTAGATACATTATAGGCGGTTCCCAAATAGAATGGTAAAGTTTATATGCCCCCACCACCAACAAGCACATTCCACGGCTGGTCCGAAACAACGGGTAACGTCCAACTAACAACAGTCCCGGGGGAGATTTGTTTGCAATTATATTTTGATTTGAGTTGAGCATGGGACTGGGCATCCCGGTTACCAGCCATTTTCTCGTGAATGATGAGCGGAGTCCACTCATCGTGAGAATAACCCACCTAGCATGGAAGATATTGACAGCCCTACTTGCTACATGAGCGATTCGAGCATACAAAACATATTATCATTTGAAGGTTTAGAGTTTGGCACATGCAAATTTACTTGGAACGGCAGGTAAATACCGCATATAGGTAGGTATGGTGGGCTCATATGGAACAACTTTGGGTTTATGGAAGTGGACGCACAAGCAGTATTCCCGCTTAGTACAAGTGAAGGCTAGAAAAAGACTGGGAAGCAACCAACTAGAGAGCAACAACAGTCATAAACATGCAATGAGATTAACCAACATTGAGTGCAAGCATGAGTAGGATATGAATCACCATGAACATAAATATCGTAGAGGCTATGTTGATTTTGTTTCAACTACATGTGTGAACATGTGCCAAGTCAAGCCACTCGAATCATTCAAAGGAGGATACCATCCTATCATGCTACATCACAACCATTTTAAAAGCATGTTGGCACGCAAGGTAAACCATTATAAACTCCTAGCTAATTAAGCATGACATGAATAACTATAATCTCTAATTGTCATTGCGAACATGTTTCATTCATAATGGGCTGAATCAGGAATGATGAACTATTCATATTTACAAAAAACAAGATAGGTCGAGTTCATAGCAGCTTTTCGTCATCTCAATCATTTCATCATATATCACCATTATTGCCTTTCACTTGCACGACCGAACATTGTAGATAATAATAATAGTGCACGTGCATTGGACTAAGCTGCAATCTGCAAACATTTGTTCAAAGGAGAAGACAAGGTAATATGAGCTCTTTGTTAGATCAACAATAATGCATATGAGAGCCACTCAACATTTTTGTCTTAGTCTTCTCCTCTCAACCCCCAAAGAAAAGAAAAGAATTTCAAAGAAACACACTAAAATGTTTTTGGAGTTTTTGTTTTTCTAAAGGAAGCAAAACAAGAACGGGAAAAACTATTTACACGGGAAATTTCCCAACAAGTAAAAAAAGAACGAGAAATATTTTTGGGTTTTCTTTTAATATTACTAGTAAGCATGGAAAGTAAACTAACTACAACTAATTATTTTCTTAAGGTTTTTTTAAACACACAAGAAGAAAGCGAGAAAAATAAAATAAACTAACATGGATAATACAAAAAGTATGAATACCGACAACTAGAATGAATGTGTGAACATGAATGTAATGTCGATGAGAAATACGTACTCCCCCAAGCTTAGGCTTTTGGCCTAAGTTGGTCTACGCCCATGGATCAAAGTAGTCCTCTCCGGTGTACTGAGGAGGATCCTGGGGGTTCCACTAGTTGGCGAGCTCCTGTGGCTCCCACTGATAAATAGACTGCTGATATGGGTCAGGTGATGGATCTGGCTCAGGAACTGGGGATCGTGTCCCCACCCAGTATGCATGAATGTCCGCGGGCAAAACGAAGTACCTGCCTGAATGAATGTGAAACAAAGTAGGTGCATGCAAGATAATAATCTGAAAAGTGTCCTTGCTAAATATCAAGTTATAAATGAGTCTCATTTCCTCATCATAGTGAATAAACTTATGTGCTACCATGCTTCCATAATCTAAGTATATATTGGGTAGCAGTTTCCCCTCTTTCTCCTCGTGCCTAATGGGTATCTCGAAGCGTCTAGCAAGGCGGGAGGCGAAGATACCTCCGAAAATAGGACCCTTAGTATGGTTTAAACTCAATTGTTTAGCAACATAGCGCCTAAACTGAAAGTTCTATCACGAAGTAAAGCACGGCGCAAAATGGCGAGGTCAGGAGCACTAAGGCCTCCACTGTCCCCGTGACCAATTAAACATTTCCCGGTAGATAATGTGTAGTAGCGCAAAACAGGAAAATGTAAAGTAGACACTCTCGCTTCCTACACCTTTCTCCTTTCCCCTATGGTAACTTCATCAATAAAATCTTCCACATCTCTAGGACGTGGTTCCTCGATGGTACCCTCATAAGGTAATTTACAAACCTCACAAATGTCATATAGTGTCATCTCCTTATGCTCATCGTATAATTAGTGAAACTCTACCGTGGGTGGTGATCTCCTAGCATGAAAATGAAAATTTTGCATGAAAGTATTAGTGAGTAGGAGATACTGATCACACTGGTCATGGAGGAAGTTGGTGATGCCTGCATTCTCAGCCAAATGATAGAAATCCTCATAAATTCCGGCCGACTCCAAGAATGCATCACATGGCCATTCACATGGCCGAATCTCCATGGCGCGAGGAAGACTGTACTTGGGCTTTTCCTTCTCTTCATTTTCTTTTTCCTTCGAACCCCGGCTCAAGGAGCCTCTCAACAATCTCCTCATCATTTTCTTTCTCTAAAAATTTCTGAAATTTTTAGTGACTCAAAATAAAAGTGGACCAAACTCAACAAAATTGATATCAACTACTCCTACAAGTGCTTAGAGGCTATATCATGCATCAAAACTACTTTGGACCATAAAATTTTTACATGCAAGCTCAAGAACAAGGTCACCACAGCAGCAAAAATTTGCAATAAATAAAGCACTAGAACAAAAACTAATTGGACCATTGGAGGAGTAACATACCGAAGAACAATCCCCCAAAACAGTTTTGCAAATGGAGCTTTGCACAAGGAGATCAAAAATGGCAGCAAGATGAGCTAGAACACGGGTTTGAGCTACATGATGTTTTTTTCTAGAGGAAGAAGAAGTGGATGGGTGCTGGAATAAGTGAAGGGGACCCACGTGGTACCCACAAGGCAAGGGGCGTGCCTAGGGGGGTAGGGAGCGCCCTCCACCCTTGTGGCCCACTGGTGCAACCCCCTGGTGCATGTTCAGTGCCAGAAATTCCCAAATATTCTATAAAAAATCATACTAAATTTTCAGGGCATTTGGAGAACTTCTATTTTTGGGACATTCTTTTATTGCACAGATAATTCAGAAAACAGACAGAAAATACTATTTTTGCTTTATTTAATCTAAATAATAGAAAGTAAAAGGTGGGTATAGAGAGTTGTGCCTTCTAAATTCATCCATATCATGGTCATCAAAAAGGAATGCATTAACAAGCTTGATCAAGTCTTATTAACAAACTTCTTCCGAACGACATGGAACTGGAGAACTTTCGGATAACACAAGGTTACCTCAATGGGGATATGCATGTCCCCAATAATAAGAATATCATATTTCTTTTTCATAGTAGGAAGAGGAAATTCAAAACCTCTGATAGTAATAGTTGAAATTTTTCCAATAGAATTGATACTATGAACTTGAGGTTGTTTCTTCGGAAAGTGTACCATATGCTCATTACCATTAACATGAAAAGTGACATTGCCTTTGTTGCAATCAATAATAGCCCCTGCAGTATTCAAAAAGGGTCTACCAAGGATGATCAACATACTGTCGTCCTCGGGAATATCAAGAACAACAAAGTTTGTTAAAATAGTAACGTTTGCAACCACAACAGGCACATCCTCACAAATACCGATGGATATAGCAGTTGATTTATCAGCCATTTGCAAAGAAATTTCAGTAGGTGTCAACTTATTCAATTCAAGTCTAGGATATAAAGAGAAAGGCATAACACTAACACCGGCTCCAAGATCACATAAAGCAGTTTTAACATAGTTTCTTTTAATGGAGCATGGTATAGTTGGTACTCCTGGATCTCCAAGCTTCTTTGGTATTCCACCCTTAAAAGTATAATTAGCATGCATGGTGGAAATTTCAGCTTCCGGTATCTTTCTTTTATTTGTAACAATATCCTTCATATACTTAGCATAAGGAGATATTTTCATCATATCAATAAAACGCATACGCAAAAAGATAGGTCTAATCATTTCACTAAAGCGCTCAAAATCCTCATCATCCTTTTTCTTGGATGGCTTAGGAGGAAAGGGCATGGGTTTCTGAACCCATGGTTCTCTCTCTTTACCGTGTTTCCTAGCAATGAAGTCTCTCTTATCATAACGTTGATTCTTTGATTGTGGGTTATCAACATCAACATCAGGTTCAATCTCTAAATCATTATCATTACTAGGTTGAGCATCAACATGAACATCATTATTAACATTATCACTAGGTTCATGTTCATCACCAGATTGTGTCTCAACATCAGAAATAGAAATACCATTGGGTTTCTCAGGTGTGTCTATAATAGGTTCACTAGAAGCATGCACAGTCCTATCAGTTTTCTTTTTCTTTTTATTAGAAGGACTAGGTGCATCAGTATTAATTCTCTGAGATTCTTGCTCAACTCTCTTAGGATGACCCTCAGGATATAAAGGTTCCTGGGTCATTTTACCACCTCTAGTCATAACCCTAACAACATTATCATCATTCTTACTATTCAACTCATTAAGCAATTCATCTTGTGCCTTAAGTACTTGTTCTACTTGAGTTGTAACCATGGAAGCATGTTTACTAATAAGCTTAAGATCATTAACACTTCTACTCATATAATCACCCAGGTGGTCAAGCATGTAAGCATTACGTTTCAATTGTCTACTAACATAAGCATTGAAGTTTTCTTATTTAACAATAAAATTATCAAACTCATCCAAGCATTGACTAGCAGACTTATTATGAGGAATATCACCTTCATCAAATCTATGGAGAGAGTTTACCTCTACTACCTGTGTTGGGTTATCAAGACCATGCATTTCTTCAATAGGCGGTAATTCTTAACATCTTTAGCTTTAATACCTTTTTCTTTCATAGATTTCTTTGCCTCTTGCATATCTTCCGGACTAAGAAATAGAATACCCCTTTTCTTCGGAGTTGGCTTAGGAGTTGGTTCAGGAAGTGTCCAATCATTATCATTACTCAATATATTATTCAATGGCAATTCAGCTTGCTCAACAGTTCTTTCCCTGAAAACACAACCAACACAACTATCCAGGTGGTCTCTGGAAGCATCGGTAAGTCCATTATAAAAGACATCAAGTATTTCATTTTTCTTAAGAGGATGATGAGGCAAAGCGTTAAGTAATTGGAGAAGCCTCCCCCAAGCTTGTTGGAGACTCGCTTCTTCAATTTGCACAAAGTTAAATATTTCCCTTAGGGAAGCTTGTTTCTTATGAGCAGGGAAATATTTTCTAGAGAAGTAGTAAATCATATCCTGGGGACTACGCACACAACCAGGAGCAAGAGAATTAAACCATAACTTAGCATCACCCTTAATGAGAAAGGAAACAACTAAAGAATATAGTAATAGCGAAATTTTTCCTCATGAGCAAATAGGGTGGCTATATCATTCAATTTAGTAAGATGTGCCACAACAGTTTCAGATTCATAACCGTAGAAAGGACCAGATTCAACCAAAGTAATTAACGCAGGATCGACAAAGAATTCATAATCCTTATCAGTAAAAAAGATAGGTGAAGTAGCAAACATAGGGTCATATTGCATTCTAGCATTCAAAGACTTTTCTTTCAGCTTAGCTAACAGTTTCTTAAGATCATCTCTATCATTACAAGCAAGAAAGTCTCTAGCAGTTTCCTCATCCATAATATAACCCTCAGGTAATAGGTAATTCATATCTAGGGGGAGAATCATAATCTTCAGTTTCAATAATATCATCAGTTTCAGTAATTTCATTCTCTCTAACCCTAGCAAGTTGTTCATCAAGAAATTCACCTAGTGGTACAGTGTTATCAAGCAAAGAAGTAGTATCATCGTAAGCATCATGCATAGCAGACGGGCATCATTAATAACATGCGACATATCAGAATCAATAGGAGGTGTAGGTGTTGCAAGTTTACTCAAAACAGAAGGAGAATCAAGTGCAGAGCTAGATGACAGTTCCTTACCTCCCCTCGTAGTTGAGGGGAAAATCTTGGTTCTTTGATCTTTCAAATTCCTCATAGTGATCAACAGATATAAATCCCAAGTGACTCATGAATAGATCTATGCTCCCCGGCAACAACGCCAGAAAAAGGTCTTGATAACCCACAAGTATAGGGGATCGCAATAGTTTGCGAGGGTAGAGTATTCAACCTAAAATTATTGATTTGACACAAGGGGAGCCAAAGAATATTCTCAAGTATTAGCAGCTGAGTTGTCAATTCAACCACACCTGAAAGACTTAATATCTGCAGCAAAGTATTTAGTAGCAAAGTAGTATGGAAGTAACGGTAACAGTGGCAAAAGTAATAGTAGCAGCTTTGTAGCAATCATAACAGTTGCAACAGAAAAGTAACTTAGCATAGATCAATATGAAACCAGCTCGTAGGAAATGGATCAATGATGGATAATTATGTCGGATGGCATTCATCATGCAACAGTTATAACATAGGGTGACACAGAACTAGCTCCAATTCATCAATATAATGTACGCATGTATTCCAAATATAGTCATACGTGCTTATGGAAAAGAACTTGCATGGCATCTTTTGTCGTACCCTCCCGTGGCAGCGGGGTCCTATTGAAAACTAAAGGATATTAAGGCCTCCTTTTAATAGAGTACCGGACCAAAGCTTTAGCACTCAGTGAATACATGAACTCCTCAAACCACGGTCATCACCGCGAAGTGTCCCGACTATTGTCGCTCCAGGGTTGCCGGATCATAACACGTAGTAGGTGACCATCACTTGCAAGATAGGAGCAAGAACACAAATATATTCATGAAAACATAATAGGTTCATATCTGAAATCATGGCACTCGGGCCCTAGGGATAAGCATTAAGCATAGCAAAGTCATAGCAACGTCAATCTTAGAGATACTAGGGATCAAACCCTAACAAAACTAACTCGATTACATGGTAAATCTCATCCAACCCATCACCGTCAAGCTAGCCTACGATGGGGTTACTCACGCATGGAGGTGAGCACCATGAAATTGGTGATGGAGGATGGTTGATGATGATGATGGCGACGATTTCCCCTCTCCGAAGCCCAAAACAGAATCCAGATCTGCCCTCCCGAGGAAGAACACGAGGTGGTGACGGATCCATATCGTAAAATGTGATGAATCCTTCTCCTTGATTTTCTTCTCCCCGGACGTGAATATATGGAGTTGGAGTTGAGGTCGGTGGAGGTCTGTGGGAACCACAAGACCAGAGGGCGCGCCATCTACCCTTGTGGACAGGGTGTGGGTCCCCTTCTGTTGATTCTTTCACCAATATTTTTTATTTATTCCAAAAATGATCTCTGTGAAGTTTCAGGTCATTTCGAGAACTTCTATTTCTGCACAAAAATAACATCATGGTTATTCTACTGAAAACAGTGTCAGTTCGAGTTAGTTCCATTCAAATCAAGAAAATTAGGGTCCAAAACAAGGGTAAAAGAGTATGGAAAAGTAGATACGATGGAGAAGTATCACCCACCAGGTGGCTACAAGCCTGGGGGCGCGCCCTACCCCCTGGGCGCGTCCCTAGGGCTTGTGGGCCCCCTGGCAGGCCTCCGGTGCCCATCTTCTTCTATATGGAGGGTTTTGACCTGGAAAAAATCATAAGTAAACTTTCGGGGTGAAGCGCCGCCGACTCAAGGCGGAACCTGGGAAGAAGCAATCTAGGGCTCCAGCAGAGCTGTTCTGCCGAGGAAACTTCCCTCCGGGAGGGGGAAATCGAAGCCATCGTCATCACCAACGATCCTATCATTGAGAGGGGGTCAATCTCCATCAACATCTTCACCAGCACCATCTCCTCTCAAAACCTAGTTCAACTCTTGTATTCGATCTTTGTCTCAAAACCTCAGATTGGTATGTGTGGGTTTCTAGTAGTGTTGATTACTCCTTGTAGTTGATCCTAGTTGGTTTATTCGGTGGAAGATCATATGTTCAGATCCCTAATGATATTTATTACCTCTCTGATTATGAACATGAATATTCTTTGTGAGTAGTTACATTTGTTCAAGAGGACATAGGAGAAGTCATGTTATAAGTAATCATGTGAATTTGGTATTCGTTCGATATTTTGATGAGATGTATGTTGTCTTTCCTCTAGTGGTGTTAAACATCAGCTACATGACACTTAACCATGATTTGGGCCTAGAGGAAGGCATTGGGAAGTAATAAGTAGATGATGGGTTGCTAGAGTGACAGAAGCTTAAACCCTAGTTTATGCGTTGCTTCGTAAGGGGCTCATTTGGATCCACATGTTTCATGCTATGGTTAGATTTATCTTAACTCTTCTTTCGTAGTTGCGGATGCTTGCGAGAGGGGTTAATCATAAGTGGGAGGCTTTTCCAAGTAAGGACAGCACCCAAGCACCGGTCCACCCACATATCAAATTATCAAAGTAACGAACACGAATCATATGAGCATGATGAAAACTAACTTGACAGTAATTCCCATGTGTCCTCGGGAGCGCTTTGCCTTATATAAGAGTTCGTCCAGGCTTGTCCTTTGATACAAAAAGGATTGGGCCGCTGCAGTTTAGTTACACTTGTTACCCGTTACGAATTATCTTATCACAAAACTATCTGTTACCGATAATTTCAGTGCTTACAGAAATACCTTGCTGAAAACCGCTTGTCATTTTCTTCTGCTCCTCATTGGGTTTGACACTCTTACTTAACCAAAGGACTATGATAGATCCCCTATACTTGTGGGTCATCAATAGCTATCACATAAATCATTGTTTTCATGATCCACAAGCATAGAAATTTTATTACTCTCCACATAAGCAAATTTCTTCTTCTTAATAATAGTGGGAGCAAACCTAACAAAACAACTATCATAAGATACTTGATTGGCATAATCCAATTGAAAATTAAAATCATGATGACAAGTTTCATGGTTATCATTATTCTTTATAGCATACATGTATTCACAATAATCAACATATATGACAACTTTTTTATCATAGTCAATTGAAACCTCGTCCAAAATAGTGGATTCATCACTAAATAAAGTCATGACCTCCTCAAATCCACTTTCATAACTATTACAATAAGATTCAACACCCTCCAAAATAGGTGGCTCATTATTACCTAGAGTTGACACTATTCCAAACCCACTTTAATCAATATAATCATCATAAATAGGAGGCATGCTATCATCATAATAAATTTTCTCATCAAAACTTGGGGACTAAAAATATCATCTTCATCAAATATAGCATCCTTAAGATTATGGCTTTGCATATCATTAGCATCATGGATATTCATAGCAAGCATACTAACAACATTGCAATCATGCTCACCATTCAAAGATTTAGTGCCAAACATTTTATTGACTTCTTCTAACACTTTGGCACAATTTTCCGATACATCGTTTTCAAGAAAGACATTATAAAGATGTATTATATGTGGCAACGTCAATTCCATTTTTTTGTAGTCTTATTTTATAGACTAAAGTAGCGATAAAACAACAAACTAAAAGATTCAATTGCAAGATCTAAATATATACCTTCAAGCACTCACCTCCCTGGCAATGGCGCCAGAAAAGAGCTTGATGTCTACTACGCAACCTTCTTCTTGTAGACTCTTGTTGGGCCTCCAAGCGCAGAGTTTTGTAGGTCAGTAGCAATTTCCCCTAAAGTGGATGACCTAAGGTTTATCAATCCATGGGAGGCGTAGGATGAAGATGGTCTCTCTCAAACAACCCTACAACAAAATAACAAAGAATCTCTTGTGTCCCCAACACACCCAATACAATGGTAAATTGTATAGGTGCACTCGTTCGATGAAGAGATGGTGATAGAAGTGCAATATGGATAATAGATATAGGTTTTTGTAATCCGAAAATACAAAAACAGCAAGGTAACTAGTAACACAAGTGAGAAAAAACGGTACTGCAATGCTTGAAAACAAGGCCTAGGGTTCATACTTTCACTAGTGCAAAGTCTCCCAACAATGAAAACATAATTGGATCATATAACAACCCATCAACATGCAACAAAGAATCAATTCAAAGTTTCTATCGGAGAACGTAGGACGAAAACGTGCATCAACCCCTATGCATAGATTACCCCAGTGTCACCTCGGGAATCCGCGAGTGAGTGCCAAAACATACGTCAAGTGCATAAATAGAACATCCCATTGTCACCATATATATCCCATCGCAACACATACATCAAGTGTTCTCAAATCCAATACTCAATCCAACATAACGAAACCTCAAAGAGCAAGACTCAATTTATCACAAGAAGGTAGAGGGGGAAGAACATCATATGATCCAACTACAGTAGCAAAGCTCGTGGTACATCAAGATCGTGCCAAATCAAGAACACGAGAGAGAGAGAGAGAGAGAGAGAGAGAGAGAGAGAGATCAAACACATAGCTACTAGTACATACCCTCAGCCCCGAGGGTCAACTACTCCCTCCTCGTCATGGTGGCCGTCGGGATGATGATGATGGCCTCCGGTGATGATTTCCCCCTCCGGTAGGGTGCCGGAATGGGCCCCGATTTGTTTTTCGTGGCTACATAGGCTTGCAGCGACGAAACTTCTCATCTAGGGTTCTTTCTGGAGGTTTTGGTATTTATCAGAATTTTTGGCGTCGATCTCACGTCAAAGGGTGCCAGAGGGGCCCACAAGCCGGGGGGCGCGCCCCTAGGCTTGTGGCCTCCTTAGTCACTTCCTGGCCTAGCTCCGGTGCTTCAGGGGTCTCTTTTGGTCCATAAAAATCACCGTAAATTTTCAGCCCATTCCGAGAACTTTTATTTCTGCACAAAAAACGACACCACGGTAGTTCTGCTGAAAACAGCTGATACGTCTCCAATGTATCTATAATTTTTTATTGTTCCATGCTGTTATATTATCATTCTTGTATGTTCTACAATCATTGTATAGAAATTTTATATCATTTTTTGGGACTAACCTATTGACATAGTGCCCAGTGCCAGTTGTTTTTTTGCTTGTTTTTTACTTCGCGGAAAATCGATACCAAACAGAGTCCAAATGCAGTGAAACTTTTTGGAGAATTATTTTGGACCAGAAGACACACGATGGGCCAAGGAAGTACTAGAGGGGGATCCGAGGGGAGCACAACCCACTGGCGCGCTGGGGCCTAAGCGCGCATACAGTGGGTTGTGCCCACCTCGGCCGCCGCTCGCACCGCCTCTTTGCTCTATAAATACCCCGAAAATCCAGAAACCCTAGGGGAGTCAAGGAAACACAATTCTAGCCACCGCAAGTTCCAGAAACCACAGATCCAATGTATACACCATCACGGAGGGGTTCATCATCCTCATTGGTGCCTCTCCGATGATGCATGAGCAGTTCATTGTAGACCTACGGGTCCGTAGTTAGTAGCTAGATGGCTTCGTCTCTCTCTTTTGATTCTCAATACAATGGTCTCCTGGAGATCTATTTGATGTAAATCTTTTTGCGGTGTGTTTGTTGGGATCTGATGAACTTTGAGTTTATGATCAGATCTATTTCATCCATGAAAGTTATTTGAGTTTTGATCTCTTATATGCGTGATTACTTATAGCCTCGTATTTCTTTTTCGAATCTTTGGTTTAGTTAGGGCGACTAGATCATTTTTTCTTGCCATGGGAAGAGTTGCTTTGTGATGGGTTCGATCTTACGGTGCTCAATCCCAGTGATAGAAGGGGACATGACACATATGTATCGTTGCTATTTAGGATAACAAGATGGGGTCTATTCATACATGAATAGATCTTTTCTACATCATGTCATCGTTCTTATTGCATTACTCCATTTTTTCATGAACTTAATACACTAGATGCATGCTGGATTGCGGTCGATGTGTGGAGTAATAGTAGTATATGCAGGCAGGAGTCGGTCTACTAATCTTGGACGTGATGCCTATATAATGATCATTGCCTGGATATCGTCATAATTATTTGAAGTTCTATCAATTGCCCAACAGTAATTTGTTTACCCACTGTATGCTATTTTTCTTGAGAGAAGCCACTAGTGAAATCTACGGCCCCGGGATCTCTTCCTTATCATATTTGCCTTCGAGATATATTTTTATTTGCTTTTATTTTCAGATCTATTAATCCAAAAACCCAAAATACCTTGTTGCAATTTTTTATTATTTATTTTATTTCGCGTTTCTGCGAGATCTATTTGTCCAATGTACTACAAATTTATCTATCTTTTTACCAGGGAGGGATTGACAACCCCTCTTACACGCCGGGTTGCAAGTATTTGTTCTTTGTGTGCAGGTACCGTTTACATAGTGTTGCGTGGTTCTCCTACTGGTTCGATAACCTTAGTCCCATCACTGAGGGAAATACCTACCGTAGCTGTGCTGCATCATCCCTTCCTCTTTGCGGAAATACCGACGTAGTTCAAGCCGCATCAAACAAAATTTCTGGCACCATTGTCGGGGAGGATAAAGTCAAAGTAGTCTCCTGTCAACTTGGCAATTTCTGGCGCTGTTGCCAGGGAGACATCATCAACATCTATCAGGTTCCTAATCAAAAATCTCATCTCCTTGCAATTTACATTATTTGCCATTTGCCTGTCGTTTTTGTCCCCCCCACTTCAAAAAAAATTGCCATTTTATTTGCCCTCTTTTTCGTTTGTCATTTTCTCGTCAGATCTGTTTTTCGTGTGCAATTTTGTTTGTCATTTCTTGTCGTTATGGATAGTTCTTCCTCTATTGCATGCACCCCCGAAAACGAGGTTCTTAAGTTCAATCAAAGGGGAGGGGAGAATTTAAAAGATGCTTGGTATAGGATTTGCAATGCTCATAATAGATCTATTTGTAAGCAATCTACCATTTTTCTTCTTTGATGTTTTTATGTAGGCATCACCACTTGTTATAGATTCGTCCTTGATACGAGTACCAATGGGAATTTCTTGATGTGTCCTTCTCTAGATGCTTTTAATGCCATGGGGAATCTAGTGGGTTCCCCACCTCTTATGGTTAATGAAGCAACTTTAACTCTCGAGCATGTTATGGAAAGGCTAGATGCTATTGAAAAGAAAATGCTCACTGAAGAAAATATTGAAAAAATAGATAAAAGGATGCACAATCTTGCTAATAGAATCGGGTCAAAAGCGGGAGACGCTCTTAAAGTACTAAAAGAAAAAGAACCCGCATTCAATGAATTCTTCAACGGTACCCGCATTCAATGAATTCTTCAAAGGTACCCGCATGCTATTGAAAAGAAAAAGAACCCGCTAAAACTATTGATAAAACTCCCATAAAATTGGCAAGATTACTCAAGTCAGTAAAAACAAAGGTACAACTTCTAACAAAGAAGATCATAAA
The DNA here is from genome assembly GCA_021605145.1 of Aegilops bicornis. Taxonomy (NCBI): domain Eukaryota; kingdom Viridiplantae; phylum Streptophyta; class Magnoliopsida; order Poales; family Poaceae; genus Aegilops; species Aegilops bicornis. Next base: position 448,601,768 of record CM038671.1, on the reverse strand, counting down.
ATGATTAGTATTCACCCTAATTTTGTTGAAGTGATAAAAGACCCTACTTGCAAAAATGAATTCTTCAAACTTGTTCCTACGAGTATTGTTATTGAATTTTTCTAGCAAACATAGTAGGGTAAAAACCCTACTGTAACTCTGTTTTTCATTAATAAGGGGGATGGGTATGTACAAATGGGTTACACCACAGAGGGGAAACAAAAGTAGCTATATGTTTACAAGTAGTCCAACCAACTTTGCATTCCCTCCTTTAAACTAGGCTTGACTCTTTTCATGATGGTACCATAATGCTCCTTGAAATAGGTGATGCAGTAGTTCAAATCCCTTTCCTTGTTGTCAAAAATGATGTTGTTTCTGTGTTTCCAAATGGTCCAACAACTAGCAATTAAGCATTCTTTGAAAGGCTGAATCTGGGTTCTATTTCTGGTTTCAATCAACATTTTATTACAACTCAGATCAGTGTTCCATTTAATTCCAAGTGATAACCAGAAATTTTGGCTAAAATCACATGAAAATAAGAGATGTTTCATGTATTCATTGGGCTCATCATCACATATGACACATCTAGGTGTCTCAATGTAGAATTTTTCCTGGAGAGTAGGTCTCTGGTGTTTAATCTATCCAGGAGCAGAAGCCAAAAAAAAGAATTTTTGTTTAGGAAGACAACTAGATTTCCGTATCAATTAGAAAGGCTTAGGAGCTTTCGCAGGGCATCCCATAAGTTCAAAATAAATTTTCTTTGCATTGTATTGTCCTGATGCCCATTTGAACTTCCAGATATCAGGTGCATTGTTGCACATTATTCCATTAATAAGATTCATGAGCATGGTGCTTTGTTGGACTGCCGCAGAAGACATAGGAAGATGGAACATACTATAGAAATCATTCTCAGCTTCAATGCAAGCATTCTGAAGAGTGATGTCTTTATTTATGGCATAAGAATATAAGTGTGGGTAGCTATCTTTCAACAAGTTGTCATTCCATTTGTCATGCCACAAGGAAATAGTATCACCAATTCCAGCTTTGCAAGTGGTGAGATCTTTGAAATTATCAAGTATTGAGCAACAATCTCTCCACCGGAAGGAACCATGTCTAGTAGGAAAATGTGGGACCTCACCATTCCCATAGTAGTTATTCCAAATAAGTTGAACTCAGGGGATATCCATATTATTGAAGAATTTATATAGGAACTTAGTCAACAAGGCTTTGTTGTGGACTCTAAGATCCAAAACACCAAGTCCTCCAGCTTCTTTTGGCAAGCATACTTGTTCCCATTTGACAAGGCATTTACCATATTTGTTAATGTCCTTGCTATACCATAGGAAGGATCTGCTAGACTTATCAAAGTGATCCAAAATGGTGAAGGGCACCCTGATGCAGCACATTGCAAATATAGGCAGAGCAGTAACAATTGCCTTGAGGCGAGTCAGTCTACCTGAGTAGGACATCATAGCTGCAATTCCAGACAACCTTTTATCCAACCTAGAGACCATTGGCATGAGATCATCAACTCTGGGTCTGGTGGAGCCCATTGGTAGTCCCAAATAGGTGAAAGGCATGCTTTCTCTTTTGCAACCTAGAATGGTGGCAAGCTGATTGGCTTTATCATCAGATATGTTGATGGGAACAAGTGAAGATTTGTGGCAATTCACTTGCAATCCAGTGAAGTCTGAGAAGGTCTGCAAAATCTCCATAACATATGAGATTTGATGAGGATCAGCCGGCATAATGATTAAGGTATCATCAGCATATTGGATAATAGGGTATGCCATGGAGGCAGATTGCTTAATGGGAGTGTTGATGTGGCCATTATGCCAAGCTTGATTGATCAAAATTTGCAGGAGTTCTGCAGCAATAACAAATAGAAGTGGGGAAACAGGATCCCCATGTCTGACTCCACATTTACATTTGATCTTTTTCCCAGGAACCCCATTTAAAATTATCGAGGCATAAGCAGTGTTTAGGATATTTTTGATCCAGCTAATCCATTTGTGTCCAAAACCCAGATGTTTGAGCATGTATACTATGGCCCCATAATTGATCTTGTCAAAAGCTTTCTCAAAATCCACTTTGAAAATGACAATTTGCTTCTTTGATTTGTGGCACATGTGAATGTACTCAAAAGACCAAGCTAGACAGTCTTGAATATTTCTGGTTTTAATGAAACCATATTGATTCTTACTAATTACAGGAATGATACACCTTTGGACTTTATTAGCAAGCAGATTAGTAAGAATTTTGATGGGCATACTCACATAAGATATGGGCCTGAAGTCATTGGGTGTTTCTGGGTTTTCTTTCTTAGGGATCAAGGCAATGTAAGCAGTGTTAAATGGAGTAAGCTCCACACACTCTGCTTGGAAATCATGAAAGAGCTTGTAGAAACTGTCCTTGATGATATGGCAGCATTTTTTGATGAAAATACCATTAAACCCATCAGGTCCGGGAGATTTGTCATTAGGCATTGTGTTAATGATATCATCCACTTCCTCCTTAGTGAAAGGTTGTTCAAGATCCTGCTGGTTTATTGATCTTGAGAGGTGATCAATTTAAAACGCATTTGAGAAACACCTGATGTACCTATTCTATTTTTGAAAGAATTCCACAAAATGGCAGCTTTCTGTTCATGATCATTAATAATCATGTTATCAGAATTAAGGAGGAAAGATATATAATTACTTTTGAAGATTTGAGTAGCAATAGCATGAAAAAAATTAGTATTTTCATCTCCCAGTTTAGCCCATCTAATATTAGTGTCGGGGATATCTAGCGACATATGCCATGGGGTGGCTTATCATGGATGGGGACAAGAGTACGTCGCTGGGCCCTAGAAGTGGGAGTGAGCGAGACCGCATACACTTATGAATCTTACCCAGGTTCGGGGCTCTCCGGGGAGATAACAACCCTAGTCCTGCTCTGCGGGGTCTCCGCATTAGGACTATCGTCAATAGAGTAGCTACAAGATTGCTCCTTCAGCTGTTTAGCTAGAGGAGGAAGAAGGGCAAGGCTAGCTCTACTCCTCTCTCTATGTGTGTGTGTATGATCTCTAGGGTTCTCAACCCCTTGCATGGGGAAGGCCGGGGTGTTTATATAGGCCTACCCCCCAGGGGTACAATGGTAATCTGGCCGGGTGTAGGACCTGGCCGTTAGTGTCTCTGGGCGCCGGCTTCCCCGGTTCTGGGGCTCATTGCTTGATGGGTCCCGCTCTTGGGGCCAGCTTGATGGGTCCTTGGCTGCCGTAATCTCGGCCGGCAGTGTAGGGCTCTTGCCTCATGGTCCTGTTGACTGATTTATACTGTAGCCTCGCCTCTGATGATGGAGGCTTTGTCGGGGGGCGCATGGCTACAGTCCCGCCGCCCGTCGGGTGCTCACTGTAGCCACACCCCGTCTCATCAGGTTAATGGCGCGCAGACTCCAAGGGGGAGGGCCGCCTGTTAGGGGTCGGCCCACCCCGACGCCATCTGCTGGGGATCTGCCGCCTTCTGGTGGCTCGCGGACAGGTAGGGCCCGCCGCCTGCGGGCCGTACCGACCGCCCATTGTGGGAGCGTGGCTCCCTCTGACGTAGGTGATTTCATGGGTCGCGTGGCAACATTGACGCACCGGGCGAGGGGCGTCCGCTTGGTACACCACACTGTGGCAATGTTCCGCCCTGGATTCGGGGGTGGCAGCTCACACTATAGCCACACCCCATCTTCGCGGTAATGGGGTGCAAACTTTGAGGAGACGAGGGGCCGCTTGATAGGAGCCGACCCCCTCGTCGCCGCCCTGTGGGAGCCGGCCATCCTTTAGCAGTTGACCCATCTGACCAGGCGGCCTAAAGGGGTTGGCCTTTCGTCTGGGAGGTGTAAGGGGCGCAGCTAGCCCTGATGTCTTGAAATACCATGGGGGGCTGATGAGGCTACATGTGGTCATTTACTCCGACAGTAGTCCCTGAAGCTGGTGGGGCGCCACGGCTGAAAATCAAGGAGCCTCAGCAGCTTCCTACTCCGAGTGTTTTGGTAATCTTGCTTCATTCGTCTTCTGGATACGCCGACTGTTAGGAGCCGGCCATGGCGCAGCCGGCCGATTGGCGAATTCGAAGCATCGAGGTAGGGGCCGGGTGGCTCGCCAGCCGAGTGACAGGCCTTCCTCCCGTTGCTCGTTTGCCACGCGTGTCGGCGTTCTGGGAATGGAGGTCCCCAGACTTGCCTGCCTGCGGCCCACGACGTGGCTGTGCTGCAGGCCTGTACGACCCATCTTCATCAGCGAGACATTCAAGACCCTCGCGAGGGGCGAAGCCTCGTGAGGCGGACCATGCAAGACCTCCTCAGGAGCGGCCTCACCAGGCTACCCTTCGAGGAGCGGAGAAATCAAGGTAGGGCAAACCACGCAAGGCTCTCGTGACGTGAGCCGTGACGATCAAGATCAGGCGGGCGCCAGGCAGGCGCCAGCGCACGCAGCGTCCTTGTTTCCTCTTTGGTGCTACGGAGGCAAGCGCAGGCGCGGAGTACCGAGGCATCAAGCAAAGGTTTGCATATCAGTGCAACGAGACCAAGGCCAGCAGGACGGCAGGATGGAGGTCACCATGGAGCCCAAGACGGCGTCACCACTAGAGCCTTCTGCAGGCGAAGACCGCTTTTATAAGGATAAGCCGTATTAGCTGTCCCCTTTCAAATTGGTCGTTGTTGGCTCCCTTCCCGCTCAATATTTGGGGAGAGGAGCAGGGCCTATATAAGTAGAGCTAGCCACCACCGTAGAGACAACTCATCTTGGACTGGATCCACTCCATCCTCACACCCATAAGTTCGCAGAGAACAAGAACACCTCAACCTCAGGAGGCTGTTCTTACCCTTGTATTGTTCATATCTGCCCAAGAGGCAATCCATCCACCACCACACTAGAGTAGGGTATTACACCACAACGGTGGCCTGAACCAGTATAAATCTTGTGTTCTTTGTGTTGTGAGTTCATCGAGTTTGTCCGCGAGATCTTAGTGAGCTAGGGCATGGATCGGTAGGGGGAAATCTCCACGCGCACCCCAGTGTTCGAACCTTGAGGGTTTTGCTGGAACCCGTGATCCGACAACGCGGCGCCAACAGACCAGGCCTGCCTGCCAGCCCACGCGTGCGACGGGGCATTGCCGCAGGCCCGGGCCCGCCACTATAGGGCCTTGATACGTCTCCAACGTATCTATAATTTTTGATTGCTCCATGCTATATTATCTACTATTTTGGACATTATTGGGCTTTATTTTCCACTTTTATATTATTTCTGGGACTAACCTATTAGCCGGAGGCCCAGCCCAGAATTGTTCTTTTTTTTGCCTATTTCAGAGTTTCGAAGAAACGGAATATCAAACGGAGTCCAAACGGAATGAAACCTTCGGGAACGTGATTTTCTCACCGAATATGATCCAGGAGACTTGGACCGTACGTCAAGAAAGAAAGGAGGTGGGCACGAGTGCAGGCGCGCCCTCCCCCCCCAGGCGCGCCCTCCACCCTCGTGGGCCCCACCTTGCTCCACCGACGTACTTCTTCCTCCTATATATACCTACGTACCCCCAAACGATCAGATACGGAGCCAAAAACCTAATTCCACCGCCGCAACCTTCTGTACCCATGAGATCCCATCTTGGGGCCTGTTAGGAGCTTCACGGAGGGGCATCCACCATGGAGGGCTTCTACATCATCACCATAGCCCTCCGATGAAGTGTGAGTAGTTTACCTTAGACCTTCGGGTCCATAGTTAGTAGCTAGATGGCTTCTTCTCTCTTTTTGGATCTCAATACAATGTTCTCCCCCTCTCTCGTGGAGATCTATTCGATGTAATCTTCTTTTTGTGGTGTGTTTGTTGAGACCGATTAATTGTGGGTTTATGATCAAGATTATCTATGAACAATATTTGAATATTCTCTGAATTCTTTTATGTATGATTGGTTATCTTTGCAAGTCTCTTCGAATTATCAGTTTGGTTTGGCCTACTAGATTGGTTTTTCTTGCAATGGGAGAAGTGCTTAGCTTTGGGTTCAATCTTGCGGTGTCCTTTCCCGATGTGATAGGGGCAGCAAGGCACATATTGTATTGTTGCCATCGAGGATAACAAGATGGGGTTTTTATCATATTTCATGAATTTATCCCTCTACATCATGTCATCTTGCTTAAGGCGTTACTCTATTTTCTTGAACTTAATACTCTAGATGCATGCTGGATAGCGGTAGATGAGTGGAGTAATAGTAGTAGATGCAGGTGAGTCGGTCTACTTGTCTCGGACGTGATGCCTATATACATGATCATACCTAGATATTCTCATAACTATGCTCAATTTCATCAATTGCTCAACAGTAATTCGTTCACCCACCTTAAAATACTTATGCTCTTGAGAGAAGCCACTAGTGAAACCTATGGCCCCCGGGTCTATCTTCATCATATTAATCTTCGATCACTTTATTATTGCCTTTGCTTTTTTACTTTTGCTTTTTATTTTACTTTGCATCTTTATCACAAAAATACCAAAATATTATCTATCATCTCTATCAGATCTCACTCGTAAGTGACCGTGAAGGGATTGACAACCCCTTATCGCGTTGGTTGCGAGGAGTTAATTGATTTGTGTAGGTACGAGGGACTCGCGCGTAGCCTCCTACTGGATTGATACCTTGGTTCTAAAAAACTGAGGGAAATACTTATGCTACTTTGCTGCATCATCCTTTCCTCTTCAAGGAAATCCAACGCAGTGCTCAAGAGGTAGCAAGAAGAATTTATGGCACTGCTGTCGGGAGTCTACGCAAAAGTCAACATACCAAGTACCCATCACAATCCCTTATCTATCACTTTACATTATTTGCCATTTTCCTCTCATTTTCCTCTCCCCCACTTCACCCTTGCCATTTTATCCGCCCTCTCTTTTCCGTTTGCCTTTTTCTCGCTTGCTTTTTGTTTGCTCGTGTGTTGGATTGCTTGTTTGTCACGATGGCTCAAGATAATACCAAATTGTGTGACTTTACCAATACCAACAATAATGATTTCCTTAGCACTCCGATTGCTCCTCTTACCAACACTGGATCTTGTGAAATCAATACTGCTTTGTTGAATCTTGTTATGAAAGATCAATTCGCCGGCCTTCCTAGTGAAGATGCCGCTACTCATCTAAATAGCTCCGTGGATTTGTGTGATATGCAAAAGAAAAAATATTTTGATAATGATATTGTTAAATTGAAGCTATTTCCTTTTTCGCTTAGAGATCGTGCTAAAGCTTGGTTTTCATCTTTGCCTAAAAATAGTATTGATTATTGGAACAAGTGCAAAGATGCTTTTATCTCTAAGTGTTTTCCTCCCGCTAAGATCATCTCTCTTAGAAACGATATTATGAATTTTAAGAAACTTGATCATGAACATGTTGCACAAGCTTGGAAGAGAATGAAATTAATGATACGTAATTGCCCTACTCATGGGTTGAACCTGTGGATGATTATACAAAAATTTTATGCCGGATTGAATTTTGCTTCTAGAAATCTTTTAGATTCGGCCGCGGGAGGCACTTTTATGGAAATCACTTTAGTATAAGCTACTAAACTCCTAGATAATATTATGGTTAATTATTCTCAATGGCACACTGAAAGATCTACTAAAAAAAGGTGCATGCGATAGAAGAAATTAATGTTTTGAGTGGAAATATGGATGAACTTATGAAATTATTTACTACTAAGAGTGTTTCTTCTGATCCTAATGATATGCCTTTGTCTACTTTGATTGAGAATAATAATGAATCTATGGATGTGAATTTTGTTGGTAGGAATAATTTTGGTAACAACGCATATAGAGGGAAATTTAATCCTAGGCCTTATCCTAGTAATCCTTCTAATAATTATGGAAATTCCTACAACAACTCTTATGGAAATTTTAATAAGATGCCCTCTGAATTTGAGACTAGTGTTAAAGAGTTTATGAATTAGCAAAAGAATTTCAATGTTTTGCTTGAAGAGAAATTGCTTAAAGTTGATGAATTGGCTAGGAGCGTTGATAGAATTTCTCTTGATGTTGATTCTTTAAAGCTTAGATCTATCCCTCCTAAGCATGATATCAATGAGTCTCTCAAAGCCATGAGAATTTCCATTGATGAGTGCAAGGAAAGAACCGCTAGGATGCGTGCTACAAAAGATGCCTTTATTAAAGCTTGTTCTTCCAATTTCCATGAAAATCAATATGAAGATCTAAAAGTTATTGATGTGTCCCCTATTAAGTCTTTGTTTTTCAATATGAATCTTGATAATGATGAGACTGAATATGATCCACCTTTTCCTAGAAGGCGTTCCAAAAATTCGGAGTTTTTAGATCTTAATGATGAAATTGATAAAAGTGAGATTGAAGAGATTAAAACCCTAGATGTTGCTAAAACCACTATTTTGGATTTCAAGGAATTTAATTATGAAATTTTCTCTTTAATTGATTGTATTTCCTTATTGCAATCCGTGCTAAATTCTCCTCATGCTTATAGTCAAAATAAAGCGTTTACTAAACATATCGTTGATGTCTTGATGCAATCTTATGAAGAAAAGCTTGAGTTGGAAGTTTCTATCCCTAGAAAACTTTATGATGAGTGGGAACAAACTATTAAAATTAAGATTAAGGATCATGAATTTTATGCTTTATGTGATTTGGGTGCTAGTATTTCCACTATTTCCAAAACTTTGTGCGATTTGCTAGATTTCTGTGATTTTGATGATTGCTCTCTAAACTTGCACCTTGCGGATTCCACTATTAAGAAACCTATGGGAAGAATTAATGATGTTCTTATTGTTGCAAATAGGAATTATGTTCCCGTAGATTTTATCGTTCTTGATATAGATTGCAATCCTTCTTGTCCTATTATTCTTGGTAGACCTTTCCTTAGAACGATTGGTGCAATTATTCATATGAAGGAAGGGAATATTAGATTCCAGTTTCCATTAAAGAAAGGAACGGAACACTTCCCTAGGAATAAAATAAAATTACCATATGAATCTATCATGAGAGCCACTTATGGATTGCCTACCAAAGATGGCAATACCTAGATCTATCCTTGCTTTTATGCCTAGCTAGGGCGTTAAGCGATCGCGCTTGTTGGGAGGCAACCCAATTTTATTTTTAGTTTTTTTGCTTTTGCTTCTGTTTAGTAATAAATATTTGATCTAGCCTCTGGTTAGATGTGTTTTTATGTTTTAATTAGTGTTTGTGCCAAGTTAAACCTATAGGATTTTCTTGGATGATAGTTATTTGATCTTGCTGTAATTCCAGAAACTTTCTGTTCACGAAAACAATTGTTGAAAATCACCAGAACGTGATAAAATAGTGATTCCAATTTCTGCTGATCAATAAACAAATTTCCTAGGTCGTAATATTTTGGCTGATGTTTTGGAGTTCCAGAAGTTTGTGTTAGTTACAGATTACTACAGACTGTTCTGTTTTTGACAGATTCTGTTTTTCGTGTGTTGTTTGCTTATTTTGATGAATCTATGGCTAGTAAAATAGTTTATAAACCATAGAGAAGTTGGAATACATTAGGTTTAACACCAATATAAATAAACAATGAGTTCATTACAGTATATTGAAGTGGTCTTTTGTTTTTTTCGCTAACGGAGCTCACGAGATTTCTGTTGAGTTTTGTGTTGTGAAGTTTTCAAGTTTTGGGTGAAATCTTTTGATGGATTATGGAACAAGGAGTGGCAAGAGCCTAAGCTTGGGGATGCCCATGGACCCCCCAAGATAATCCACGGACACCAAAAGTTCAATGCTTGGGGATGCCCCGGAAGGCATCCCCTCTTTCGTCTACTTCCATCGGTAACTTTACTTGGAGCTATATTTTTATTCACCACATGATATGTGTTTTGCTTGGAGCATCTTGTATGATTTGAGTCTTTGCTTTTTAGTTTAACACAATCATCCTTGCTGTACACACCTTTTGATAGAGCCATACATGAATTGGAATTTGTTAGAATACTCTATGTGCTTCGCTTATATCTTTTGAGTTATATAGTTTTGCTCTAGTGCTTCACTTATATCTTTTGAGCTATATAGTTTTGCTCTAGTGCTTCACTTATATCTTTTAGAGCACGGAGGTGGATTTGTTTTATAGAAACTATTGATCTCTCATGATTCACTTAGATTATTTTGAGAGTCTTAAATAGCATGGTAATTTGCTTAAATAATCTTAATATGCTAGGTATACAAAAATAGTAAAAACTTACTTATGAGTGTGTTGGATACTAGAAAAGTTTGATGCTTGATGATTGTTTTGACATATGGAGGTAGTAATATCAAAGTCGTGCTAGTTGAGTAGTTGTCAATTTGAGAAATGCTTGTGTTGAAGTTTGCAAGTCCCGTAGCATGCATGTATGGTAAATGTTATGTAACAAATTTGAAACATGAGGTGTTCTTTGATTGTCCTCCTTATGGGTGGCGGTCGGGGACGAGCGATGCTCTTTTCCTACAGATCTATCCCCCTAGAAGCATGCGCATAGTGCTTTGGTTTTTGATGGCTTGTAGATTTTTGCAATAAGTATGTGAGTTCTTTATGACTAATGTTGAGTCCATTGATTATACGCACTCTCACCCTTCCATCATTGCTAGCCTCTTCGGTGCCGTGCATTGCCCTTTCTCACATTGAGAGTTTGTGCAAACTTCGCCGGTGCATCCAAACTCCGTGATATGATACGCTCTTTCACACATAAACCTCCTTATATCTTCCTCAAAACAGCCACCATACCTACCTATTATGGCATTTCCATAGCCATTCCGAGATATATTGCCATGCAACTTTCCACCATACCGTTTATCATGACACCTTCATCATTGTCATATTGCTTAGCATGATCATGTAGTTGACATAGTATTTGTGGCAAAGCCACCGTTCATAATTCTTTCATACATGTCACTCTTGATTCATTGCATATCCCGGTACACCGCCGGAGGCATTCATATAGAGTCATACTATGTTCTAGTATCGAGTTGTAATCATTGAGTTGTAAATAAAATAGAAGTGTGATGATCATCATTTAATAGAGCATTGCCCAAAAAAAATAAAAAGGAGAAAGGCCAAAAAAAGAAGGCCCAAAAAAAAGAAATAAAAAGGGGCAATGCTACTATCCTTTTTTTCACACTTGTGCTTCAAAGTGGCGGGAATTTTTCATTATAGAACTTGGCTTGTATATTCCAACAATGGGCCTCCTCAAGTGCCCTAGGTCTTCATGAGCAAGCAAGTTGGATGCACACCCACTTAGTTTCTTTTGTTGAGCTTTCATACATTTATAGCTCTAGTGCATCCGTTGCATGGCAATCCCTACTGCTTGCATTAACATCAATCGATGGGCATCTCCATAGCCCATTGATTAGCCTCGTTGATGTGAGATCTTCTCCTTTTTGTCTTCTCCACATAACCCCCATCATCATATTCTATTCCACCCATAGTGCTATATCCATGGCTCACGTTCATGTATTACGTGGAGGTCTATGAAGTTTGAGATTACTAAAGTATGAAACAATTGCTTGGCTTGTCATCGGGGTTGTGCACGATGAGAGCATTCTTGTGTGACAAAAATGAAGCATGACTAAACTATAAGATTTTGTAGGGATGAACTTTCTTTAGACATGTTATTTTGAGGACATAATTGCTTAGTTAGTATGCTTGAAGTATTATTATTTTTATGTCAATATGAACTTTTATCTTGAATCTTTCGGGTCTGAATATTCATAACACAATTAAGAAGAATTACATTGCATGCCAAGTAGCACTCCGCATCAAAAATTCTGTTTTTATCATTTACCTACTCGAGGACGAGCAGGAATTAAGCTTGGGGATGCCTGATACGTCTCCAACGTATCTATAATTTTTGATTGCTCCATGCTATATTATCTAATATTTTGGACATTATTGGGCTTTATTTTCCACTTTTATATTATTTTTGGGACTAACCTATTAACCGGAGACCCAGCCCAGAATTGCTGTTTTTTGCCTATTTCGTAGTTTCAAGAAATGAATATCAAACGAAGTCCAAACGGAATGAATCCTTCGGGAATGTGATTTTCTCACCGAATATGATCCAGGAGACTTGGACCCTACATCAAGAAAGAAAGGAGGTGGGCACGAGGTAGGGGGCGCGCCCACCCCCCAGGGCGCGCGCTCCACCCTCATGGGCCCCACCTTGCTCCACCGACGTACTTATTCCTCCTATATATACCTACGTACCCCCAAACGATCATATACGGAGCCAAAAACCTAATTCCACCGCCGCAACCTTACATGCTCCACGAGATCCCATCTTCTGGCCTGTTCCGGAGCTCTGCCGAAGGGGGCATCCACCACGGAGGGCTTCTACATCATCACCATAGCCCCTCCGATGAAGTGTGAGTAGTTTACCTCAGACCTTCGGGTCCATAGTTAGTAGCTAGATGGCTCCTTCTCTCTTTTTGGATCTCAATACAATGTTCTCCCCCTCTCTTGTGGATATCTATTCGATGTAATCTTCTTTTGGCGGTGTATTTGTTGAGACCGATGAATTGTAGGTTTATGACCAAGATTATCTATGAACAATATTTGAATCTTCTCTGAATTCTTTTATGTATGATTGGTTATCTTTGCAAGTCTCTTCGAATTATCAGTTTGGTTTGGACTACTAGATTGGTTTTTCTTGCAATGGGAGAAGTGCTTAGCTTTGGGTTCAATCTTGCGGTGTCCTTTCCCAAAGGATGTGAGGGGGCAGCAAGGCACATATTGTATTGTTTCCATCGAGGATAACAAGATGGGTTTTTTATCATATTGCATGAATTTATCCCTCTACATCATGTCATCTTGCTTAAGGCGTTACTGCTTTCTTGAACTTAATACTCTAGATGCATGCTTTGGATAGCGGTCGATGAGTGGAGTAATAGTAGTAGATGCAGGCAGGAGTCGGTCTACTTGTCTCGGACGTGATGCCTATATACATGATCATACCTAGATATTCTCATAACTATGCTCAATTCTGTCAATTGCTTAATAGTAATTCGTTCACCCACCATAAAATACTTATGCTCTTCAGAGAAGCCACAAGTGAAACCTATGGCCCCCGAGTCTATCTTCATCATATTAATCTTCGATCACTTTATTATTGCCTTTGCTTTTTTACTTTTACTTTTTTATTTTACTTTGCATCTTTATCACAAAAATACCAAAAATATTATCTATCATCTCTATCAGATCTGACTCTTGTAAGTGACCGTGAAGGGATTGACAACCCCTTATCGCGTTGGTTGCGAGGAGTTATTTGTTTTGTGTAGGTACGAGGGACTCACGCGTAGCCTCCTACTGGATTGATACCTTGGTTCTAAAAAACTGAGGGAAATACATACGCTACTTTGCTGCATCATCCTTTCCTCTTCAAGGAAATCCAACGCAGTGCTCAAGAGGTAGCAGGCCTCGGCGTGCGCGCGGATCCGCTGCGGCCGAGGCAGATGGTTGCCCTTCTGGGGCGCAGTAACTCCACGTCGTTATGGCGCGGAAGGTGCGGGGGCGTGGGGGAAGTGGGCGCAGTTAATCCCACGCTCCCCCACGTCCAGGCCCCTCGGCTCCGCCACCGTGGCCTATAAGAGGGGGGAGGAGGGTGCGGCGGAACGCACGCATGCTCCCCCCGCTCTCCATCTTCTTCTCCCTCTGCTCCTTGCTGCTCCACGCCACCCCGTTGCTTGCTGTCGAACGCCGCGACAGCCCGTCGCCATTCACCCTCGCTGCGCCATCACGCCACCGAGCCACCGCGACCATGGCACGCGACAGGCGTTCCGGCGAATGGGACGGCTCCAACGTCCAAGTCGAGGACATCGACTATCTCCGCGCGACGTGGAGGCTTCTCGGCGAGGAGTGCGTGGGGGTGTTAATCCCTTTGGAGCAGGAGATCTCGCCGGCGCCAGGGCCCGACGAGTTCGTGGTCTTCCATAGCCACTTTCTCCGCGGCTTTGTCTTGCCAGCGAGCGGTTTCTTCCACGCCTTCCTCAAGCTCTACGGCTTTTAGCCGCATCATCTCACGCCCAACACTGTGGTACTTCTCTCTGCCTTCGTTATTTTCTCCAAAGGCTATGTTGGAGTTTTTCCCATGCTCGAGCTATGGGGGCACTTCTTCTACCTCAAGCTTGGCACCGCGGCCAAGGGCGAGGCGGCTCAGTGCGGCGCACCGGTGGCTGAACCCGGTTTCCGGCTGTGGTGGTGCTGGAGTCGGCCAAGTTATGGCAGAAATCATATTTCTATGTCCGCAACTTGGATCCGACTTGCAACTTCATCAACCTGCCGGGTTTCATGGCCGGCCCGCCTGTTGAGCCACGAAGCAACTGGGGCCAGCAGCCGCCGAAGTCGCTGCCGGCTGGTGTCACCCGTGCCCTCAACCGCCTGGAGGTGATGACGGAGGTGGAGGGCCTCCGACCAGCAGACCTGGTGGCCGCCTTCATCCAACGCCGGGTGTTGCCGCTCCAATTTCGGCCCCACCTGATCTGCGACATGGGCGGCCGCTGGGATCCAAGCTGGACGTCGACCAAGGAGATGTCGGCGGATGAGGTCGCCCACCGTGTCAACTTCATCTCTGGCTGCCAGCTTGAAGTGGGGAGCTGGAGCTTCGGCAAGGAGCCCTATGGCCGGGCCAACCCGCCGCCTGGGGTTAGAACTCGGCCTTCTTCTTTGTTCTCTTTGTTTTTTGTGACGACCTGCCAGCCGGACAGCCGCTCTGCGGTCTGTCGCTGGGTCAGGGACTTGGCCGTTTTAGGATAGACAAGTACTTCGGCTGCCTAGAACGTAGCAAGTCAAGTGAGAAGCCGTCCGGCGACTCCATCTATTACCGCCTATGAATTAGTTTCTAGAATTCTTGATGAGCTGCGCATGTGGGCGACAGCGGGTAGGTGTGGAGTTGACATCATTGTGTGAGGAGTTAGCTTAGTGTGTGGAGTTGGAGTTGGCCATGGCCTCAGTCGGCTTGTGACTGGTGGCTATGCTTGTAACACTCTTGTACATTTCTTTCACTCCTCTATAAAGCTAAGGTACGCAATTTGCGTACTCTCGAAAAAAAAGAAGCCGTCCGGCCGGCTGCTCAGCAGCCGGACGGTGAGGCGAGGAGCCGGCTTGGCCTATACTGATGTTTTTTCCTTAGTCATTTTTCGTGTGGACACCATTTCCTGCCTTTAGCTCTTGCCAGCCGGACAGTCGCTCTGTGAGCTGCGGCTTAAGGCAAGAGAGGGCTTAGATGTCGGCACACTACTTGTCCGACTGCAGGTGGTATCAACATAGGACAAGGCGGCGAGCCCCCGGGCCGACTGGTCGGACCCGGTGCCGGGCGGAGGAATGAAGTAACACATTCACATGCATAAACTTATCATATAGATAAAAGGGTAGCCCCTGAGTGCTCCTCGCGGGACCCATTGTCTTTGCTCTTAATACAAAAGGTAGCATGGTACATACTGCATTAACTGTTAAATCTTCGGAGGAGATTTGCGTTCCATGGGCGCTTTGTTTCCTTGCCGGAATCGTCCATCTTGCGCGCCCTGGGCTTCTGCGAATTGATGAGGTAGTAGGAGTCGTTGCCCAAGGCTTTGCTGATGATGAAAGGCCCTTCCCAAGGGGCCGAGAGCTTGTGCTGGCCGGTTCTTCGCTAGATCAGCCGGAGCACAAGGTCCCCCTCTCGGAAGGATCTTGGCCTGAACTTCCGGCTGTGGTAGCGGCGCAGGCCTTGCTGGTAGATGGCAGACCAGCTTAGTGCTAGCAGTTGGCCCTCTTCCAGCAGGTCAACGTCGTCTTCTCGCGCCTCCTTCACCTCTGCCTTTGTGTACATGGTGACGCGAGGCGAGTCAAACTTGATGTCAGTTGGGATGACGGCCTCGGCCCGTACACGAGGAAGAAGGGAGTGAAGCCTGTTGCTTTGTTCGGCGTGGTTCAGAGACTCTAGAGGACGGCCAACAGCTCTTCGATCCAGCAGCCGGCCGAGCGCTCTAGCGGCTCGACCAGCCGGGGCTTGATGCCGGACAAGATGACGCCGTTTGCTCGCTCGAGCTGGCCGTTTGACTGTGGATGGGCAACGGACGCTAAGTCCAGTTGGATGCCCTGCGTCGCATAGAAATGGGCCAAGGCGCCTTTGGCAAAGTTTGTGCCATTGTCGGTGATGATGTTGTGCGGTACACCGTACCGGACGGTGATATCTGCAATGAAGGTCACAACAGTCGGACTGTTCAGCTTCTTGATTGGCTTTGCTTCAATCCACATGGTGAATTTGTCCACAGCGACTAGTAGGTGGGTCATGCCACCGCGTGCTGTCTTGAACGGGCCCACCATGTCCAGCCCCCAGACGGCAAACGTCCAAGTGAGGGGGATGGTCTTGAGTGCAGAAACCGACAGGTGTTGCTTGGAGCTGAATCGTTCGCACCCTTTGCACTTCTTGACCAAATCCTTGGCGTCGTCCAAAGCAGTCGGCCAGAAGAATCCATGGCGGATAGCTTTGCCGACAAGGGATCTGGAGGTCGCATGGTGGCCGCACTCGCCTTGGTGGATGTCTCTGAGGATTGCTTTGCCCTTCTCTGCCTCTACGCAGCGTTGGAAAATGCCAGTCACGCTGCCTGACAAGCTCTTTGGTCACTATTGTGTATGTTGCTGCCCGGTGTTGCACCTGCCGGGCCAAGATCTCATCGGTTGGTAGCTCTCCGCTTACCAGGAAGTTCAGGATGGGCTGCGCCCAGATTGTGCTTCTACCACTATCATCACGGCCACTGGTACTAGGGCGGTTGGGTTGGGAGGCGGTGGGTTGGAGTCGGCCGCCGCTTGTTGCGTCGTTGAAGTCCCCAGGCCGACTGCTATAGCCCTGGGCCAGGTTCTGAAGTCCCCGGGCTGGGTGCGACTGCTGCAGTCCCCGAGACACCTGCCGAAGTCCACAGGCCGACTGCTGTAGCCCCCGGGCCGGGTTCTGAAGTTCCCGGGCCGGGTGCGACTGCTGCAATCCCTGGGCCGCCTGCCGAAGTCCCCGCACCGACGTTTGCAGTCCCCAAGCCGGATCCGATTGTTCCGTGGTCAGTCGGCACGAAGATGGACTCTGATTCCGGCGAAGGCTTGATAGACGGCTTGCGGAGGCACTGGAGGGAGACGCCGGCTTGTATCGCTTGCCGGGTGGAGCCAATCCGTGCCAGGGCATCTGCTTGCTCGTTGTCGGCCCGTGGAACATGAAGGAACTCGCACCCGTCAAAGTACCCACTGATTTGCTGGACGAGGAAGCGGTAGCTCGCCATGTTTGCATCCTTGGCGTCCCAGTCGCCAGACGGCTGCTAGACCACCAAGTCTGGGTCGCCATAGCACAGCAGTCGGCGGATGCCATTTTCTTTGGCCAGTCGGAGCCCGCGGATGAGTGTCTCGTACTCGGCCACGTTATTGGAAGCAGCAAAGTGAATTTGCAGCGTGTACCTGAGCTTGTCGCCTTTGGGAGAGGTGAGGACGATGCCGGCTCCCAGACCGGTGCGCATCTTCGAGCCATCAAAGTGCATTAGCCAATGAGTGGAATCCGGCGCCGGTGGCGGGTACTGGGTATCAGCCCAGTCGACGAGGAAGTCTGCCAGCGCTTGGGACTTGATGGCGGTGCGAGGCTGGTAGAGGATGGTGTGGGGAGCTAGCTCGATGGCCCACTTCACCACCCGGCCTAACGCATCTCTATTGCCTATGATCTCGGCAAGTGGGGCGGTGCAGACGACTATGATGGAGTGCTCTTGAAAGTACTGCTTGAGCTTCTTGGCGGCAAAGTACACGTCGTAAAACATCTTCTGGTAGTGGGGGTAATTCTGCTTGGAGGCTGACAGCACCTCACTCAGGTAGTAGACGAGCCTTTGGACCGGCTATGCCATGCCGTCTTCTGGGCGCTCGACCACGATGATAGTGCTGACCACCCGGCTGGTGGCGGCGATGTAGAGGAGCATGGGCTCCTTAGCAGCCGGAGCCGCCAGGACAGGCGGCATGGTCAACATCTTCTTGAGCTGGAGGAACGTCTCGTCTGCCTTGTCGTTCCACTCAAAGTGAGTGGTATTGTTCATTAGCTGGTATAGGAGAAGAGCCTTCTCGCCCAGCCGACTGATGAACCGGCTAATAGATGCCATGCACCCGGTGAACTTCTAGACGTCACGCAGCTGGGTAGGTCTCTCCATCCACTTGATGGACTTGATCTTCACAGGGTTGCACTCGATGCCGCGTTCAGAGACAAGAAAACCAAGGAGCTGGCCGGCTGGGACTCCTAAGACACACTTCTCTGGGTTGAGCTTGATTTGAAAATGGCGCAGATTATCAAAGGTCTCCTTGAGATCCTCCAGGAGGGTGCCATGCTTCTCCGTCTTCATCACAATATCGTCTACATAGACGTGGACATTTCTGCCGAGTTGCTTGAGGAGGCACTTCTGCATGCAACGCCGAAACGTGGCGCCGACATTTCTCAAGCCGAACATCATGGTCAGGTAGCAGAAGGCTCCGAATGGTGTGATGAAGACGGTCTTCAGCCGATCGGCTGGGTTCAGCTTGATCTGGTTGTAGCCGGAGTAGGAATCAAGGAAAGACAGCAACTCGCATCCGGTTGTGGAGTCAATCACTTGATCTATCTGAGGCAGAGCAAACGGATCTTTGGGGCAGGCTTTGTTGAGGCTAGTGTAGTCAATATACATGCGCCACTGGTTGTTCTTCTTCAGCACGAGGACTGGATTGGCAAGCCAGTTGGGGTAAAACACTTCCATGATGAAGCTGGCTGCCAGAAGCCAGGCTATCTCTTCACCAACAATTCTTCTCTTCTCTTCTGACAGGCGGCGGAGGGGTTGCTTGACCGGCTTTGCTTCTGGCCTGACATGTAGCTTGTGCTCGGCGAAATCCGTCGGAACACCCGGCATGTCTTTGGGAGACCATGCAAAGATGTCGCGATTCTCACAGAGGAAATCGACGAGCTCGCTTTCCTATTTGCTGTGAAGTTTGGTCCCCACGGTAGCGTGCCTCTCCGGGTGCTCCGGGTCCAAGGGTATCTTCTTGGTCTCTTTGGCCGGCTGGAAGGATCCCTAGGCTTCCGACTCCTTGGGGACTGGTGACAGGTCCGGCTGCTTATTGGCCATGGCCACAACCCAGTCAAGGACTCGCTTCTCTATGGCGATGATGAGGGACTCGGCCAACCGACTGCTGGCGGCAAAACATGCGGCCGACTTCTGGTAGTCGCTGGCTATGGTGATGATGCCCTTGGTGCCCAGCATCTTCATCTTGAGGTAGGCGTAGTGTGGCACCGCCATGAACTTGGCCAGAGCAGGCCGACCTAGGAGCGCATGGTAGGGGCTCTCCAGGTCAACCACCTCGAACCAAATTGGCTCGCGGTGAAAGTGATATTTGTCTCCGAAGAGGACGTCTATCTTGATCTTGCCGATTGGAGAGCAGGAAAGGCCAGGTACAATGCCATGGAAGACAGTCCGACTGGGCTGGAGCTGCTTCTCCTTGATGCACAGCTTCTCTTGGGTGTCGCGGTAGAGGATGTTGATGCTGCTACCGCCGTCTATCAGGACTCGGGAGAAGAGACATGCTCGCCTTTCTATTGAAAAGGTGGCATCCAAAATCATGGCGTAGGAACCCGGAGAAGGCATCACCTCCGGGTGGTCGAAGCGGCTCCGACTGATGGGCCTCTCGGAACAGTGCATGAACTCTGGGACTTTAGAGGCGACAACATTCACCTCACGGTGCTGCTGACGCCGGCTGTGCCTGTCATCGGCTACACTGGTGAAGACGACGTAGGCTCCATGCTCTTCGAGGAATTCATCTTGGATGGCGGCGACTGGACGGGCTCCGACTGCTGAGAAGGTGGAGCTAGCGGACCCGCAGGCGGAGGCGGCAGTCCTTCGCCCTTGGCAATTCGGGTGAGCCAGTGGCACTTCCGGGTAGTGTGGTTGGACGGCTTCGCGCCATTGTGGAACTTGCAGGGAGCATCAAGGGTCTGCTCGAAGGAGAAGGCGGGCAACCAAGTAGGCTTGCCGCCCTTCTGACGCTTGGGGCCGGGCTGCCCTTCCGGCTACTGGTCTTGAACTGTGGCCACCTATCGGCTGGTGGTAGCCGGCTGCGGGGCCTTACGCTTGTTTTCATTCGGCTGCTGGCGCCGACTGGAGTCACTAGCCGGCGTCTGAGGAGCTGGAGGGATCACCTTCCCAGACGCGTCCACCCGGAGCTCCGACTTCATGGGGGAGTCCGGTATGGCGTACTTGTCCGCTATGATCAGCAGCTCGTCGAGCGTGGCCGGCTCATCGCAGAGGAGCCGATGCTTGAGCAAGGTGCCTTCTCTGCACCTAGCGGTGAAGTACTCTATGGCTTGCACCTCATGCACCCCTTCGCAGGAGTTGCGCAGTTTAGCCCACTGCATCAAGTAGTCGCTGGTGGACTCGGTCGGGCCTTGTACGCACAGAGAGAGCTGGCGGGGCTTGGGCGGCCGCTTGTAGGTGCTGGTGAAGTTGCGGAAGAAGACATCAGTGAAGTCCAGCCAGTTGTTGACGCTGTAGGGCTTGAGGCTGTTCAGCCATGTCTGGGTCGTGCCCTGGAGCACGAGCGAAACGTACTTCACGACAACGCGCTTGTTGCTGTTTGCTATGCTGACGACAGTGGAGTAGTCAACCAACCAATCCTCCGGCTTCATGGAGCCGTTGTACTTAGGAGTGTCTTGAGGGAGTGAGAACCCTTTGGGGAAGCGCTCGTCGCAAATGCGGGGACCAAATCAGGCCGGGCCGATTGTAGCTTCTTCTTCTACCAATAGGGACCGGGCAAGCCGCTCGATCCGGTGGCGGGCGTCATTCTCTCCGACTCCTTCACGGGGGCCTAGCTGGCCTCCGAGAGTCGGGTGCTCAATAGGCGGTGGGGAGGCGCGCCTCTCCCTGCACGGAGGAGGCGGACGATTGCCCCGCTGTTCCAATGCTCGTGGGCGGCCGTCTTGGTCGCGCTCGATGGTGATGTAGGTGCGCCGCGTCCGGCTGCGGCTAGGAGCCGGCCCTTGATCTCGTCGATCACGGGCACTGCCTATCGGGGACCGGGAGGTCGCCCCATGCTCACGGCAGGGGGGGGGAGGTTCTCAGCCTGCAGGCCGGGTTCCACCACGCGGCAGCCGGCTTCTTGCTGCGCGACAGCCGCGTCGAGGAGCTGCTGGACGCGCTCCGGCATGCAGTGATGCTCGTCGCCCGCCAGGTGATCCAGCTCGTCTATCGTCGCCTGGGCGGTGCGCAAGTTCTCCATGGGCGTGGCGTAGACAGGGCGGTCGGCCCCCAACAAGCTGGCGATGGCCGCACCGCCTCGCCAACCGCGCCTATGTACCGGGTTCGCCCGATGGGCTGGCGTACGCAGACAGCGGTCGATCTCGCGCTGGTAGGCTTCAGTGAGGCGCCTCATGGCCTTCGGCTTGTTGGCGTTGTCGAGGAGCGAGACGTGGAATGTCTCCAGCGTCGCATCGTTGGCGTCTGCCACTATGGGAGCGGACAGGCCCCACATTGCTGCCTGACGCGGATCCTGACCGGCCCCGTCAGAGGCTCCCTCGTGGCTAATGACCAGCACCTCCGTGACTGTTCTGGTGCTGGCGCTGCTGTCGCAGAGGGGAGCAGATCGTCGATTATCACCATGTTGCCAGGGAAGGCATCAGAGGGCACGGTGTCGGCGTCGATGATCATGTCGACCGGCGGGTCGGTGGAGCCTACGGACTCCAGGTCAGAGGTGGGATCGTTGGCGATGTGGAGCTTGCCGAGGAGGTCGACGAGGCAGCTCTTGGAGCTGGCCGCACCCGCGTCGGGCGCAGGCTCGTCGGAGAGGCGGATCCCGCCGATGAGATCGGCGAGGCAGCTTGTGGCGCAAGCGGCTTCCGCACCGTGCAACGCGTCGACGCAAACGCCATCGAGCATGTCGGGCTAGCTACGCTCGCCAGGAAGGAAGAGGATTCCCGTCCTGAACGTGTTTCCGGACGACGGTGCACCTTGCCCCATGGTGGGCGCCAGATGTTAGGGATATCTAGCGACATATGCCAGGGGGTGGCTTATAATGGATGGGGACAAGAGTATTCCACCGGGCTCTAGAAGCGAGAGTGAGCAAGACCGCATACGCCTGCGAATCTTACCCAGGTTTGGGGCTCTCCGTGGAGATAACACCCCTAGTCCTACTCTACGGGGTCTCCGCATGATGACTATCGTCAATAGAGTAGCTACAAGATTGCTCCTTGAGCTGTTTAGCTAGAGGAGGAAGAAGGGCAAGGCTAGCTCTACTCCTCTCTCTCTCTCTCTCTCTCTCTCTCTCTCTCTCTATGTGTGTGTGTGTATGATCTCTAGGGTTCTCAACCCCTTGCATGGGGAAGCCTGGGGGGTTTATATAGGCCTACCCCCCAGGGGTACAATGGTCAGTGTCTCTGGGCGCCGGCTTCTCCGCCGGCTACTGGGGCCCGCCGCTTGGTGGGTCCCCCCGGCTGTCGTGATCTCGGCCGATAGGTAGGGCCCGTCGCCTGTCGGTCCTAGTGACTGCTTTATACTATAGCCTCGCCTCAGATGACGGAGGCTTTATCGGGGCGCATAGCTCACGGTCTCGTCGCGTGGCGCCACCGTAGCCACACCTCTGCCTCATCGAGTTAATGGCGCGCAGACCTGTGGGGAGGGCCGCCTGTTAGGAGTCGGCCCACCCCGACGCCATCTGCTGGGGATCTGCCGCCTTCTGGTGGCTCGCGGACAGGTAGGGCCCGCCTCCTGTGGGTCGTACCGACCGCCCATCATGGGAGCGTGGCTCCCTCTGACGTAGGTGATGTCATGGGTCGCGTGGCAACAGTGCCACGCCGGGCGAAGGGCGTCTACTTGGTACACCGCATTGTGGCCACGTTCCGCCCTGGATTCGGGGGTGCCAGGTCGCACTGTAGCCACGCCCCGTCTCGTCACGGTAATGGGGTCAAACTTTGAGGAGACGAGGGGCCGCCTGATAGGAGCCACCCCCCTCGTCACCGCCCTCTGGGAGCCGGCCGTCCTTTAGCAACCGACCCATCTGACCAGGCGGCCTAAAGGGGTTGGCCTTTCGTTCGGGAGGTGTGAGGGGCACAACTAGCCGTGGAAGATAGTGCGACCTGCGGGCTGATGAGGCTACCCGTGGTCATTTACTCCGACAATTAGCTCTAATTTTCCAATATTTTCTATTGGCCTCAAGGAGTTTGTTAGTGTGTTGGATCAAAATCTTCTTGAAGTTTTTCTCTTGTGTGTGAAGATATCTTTGGTCCTCAATGCATCCAGGAGCTTAACATAGAAACAATAGTTTTCTATAGTTTTATTGAGCTGTGATAGTTTCTTGCTCCAAATCTTCAGCCCTTTCCTTATAGATTTAAACCTAGCCACCAGATTCCTGGCAGGACCAGCATAATAAATGCAATTGTTCCAACGATTGGTGACAGTATCAATAAAACCTTCAAAGTCCAACCAGAATTCCTCAAACCTGAACATTTGGCACTTTGGGATCATGCTGTCAATCTGAATATTAATGGGGACGTGATCAGAGGACAGTTTTTCCATAGGAGTGGCAACTGTGTTAGGGAATTTGTTGGTCCAATCAGCACTGGTGAAAATCCAATCAAGCTTTTCAAGGAGTGGAAGATCCTGCATATTACTCCATGTAAATTGTCTACCTTTGAGAGGAATCTCAACCAGATCAAGGTTTATAATGATGTTGTTGAAGTGCATCATATCATTGTGGTCTCCACCTCCTCTGTTTTTTTCTCAGGGCCTCTGATGTAATTGAAATCACCTGCAATGAGCCAGTATTGCGTAGTGGGGACATTTACATTCATCAGCCAGTTAGAGAATCATGTTTTGCCCTCATTGGAATTTGGCCCATAAACATTTGTTACGATGTTATTGAAAATTTGTATGCCATATCCTTGAGGAATTCTAAGTGTTGGATTGAGAAGTTGGAAACTAAAGATGACAACACTTAGATCTATGCATTATGCCTAGCTAGGGGCATAAAACGATAGCACTTGCTGGGAGTCAACCCAATGAATAATTTTTTTTGCCTTTTTCTTTCTGATCTTGAGTGTTTGCACAATTATGCTACTGTTATGATTGTGTTTTTTATGTTTTTTAATTAGTGTTTTGTGCCAAGCAAAGCCTTTGGGATCATGTTGGGTGATAGTTGATTTGATCTTGTTGAGAAACAGAAACTTTTGCATCCAGTAAAATAATTTTGAAAAATCACAGAAGCGCGATCCTGCTTATTGTACACACGATTGATATACAAATTGCCATGTTGTCCTAATTTTTCAGAATTTTTGGTGTTATAGAAGTATACGAAGTTTTCAGATTCCTACAGACTGTTCTATTTTTGATAGATTCTATTTTCTTTGCGTTGTGCGCTTATTTTGATGAATCTATGGTTTGTATTGGAGGGTATATGATGTCTAATACACAACCTTCTTCTTGTAGATGTTGTTGGGCCTCCAAGTTCAGAGTTTTGTAGGACAGTAGCAAATTTCCCTCAAGTGGATGACCTAAGGTTTATCAATCCATGGGAGGCATAGGATGAAGAGGGTATCTCTCAAACAACCCTGCAACCAAATAACAAAGAGTCTCTTGTTTCCCCAACACACCCAGTACAATGGTAGATTGTATAGGTGCACTAGTTCGGCGAAGAGATGGTGATACAACTGCAATATGGATGGTAGATATAGGTTTTTGTAATCTGAAAAATATAAAAACAGAAGGTAACTAGTAACAAAAGTGAGCGAAAAAGGTATTGCAATGCTTGGAAACCAGGCCTAGGGTTCATATGACGCCCCCGATTCAATCGTACACTAATCATGCACGCAAATGTGTACGATCAAGATCAGGGACTCACGGGAAGATATCACAACACAAATCTAAAACATAAATAAGTCATACAAGCATCATAATACAAGCCAGGGGCCTCGAGGGCTCGAATACAAGTGCTCGATCATAGACGAGTCATCGGAAGCAACAATATCTGAGTACGAGACATAAGTTAAACAAGGTGCCATAAGATGGCTAGCACAAACCGAGATCTGAGATCGAAGAGGCGCAGGCCTCCTGCACAGGATCCTCCTAACTACTCACAGTGGTCGCCGGTGGCTGCACGTAGTAGTAGGCACCTCCGGTGTAGTCGTCATCGACGGTGGCGTCGGCTCCTGGGCTCCATCGTCTGCAGTCGCGACAACCGAGTAGAGATAGGGGAAAACGGGAAACAATGCAACCGTGAGTACTCATCCAAAGTACTACTTAAGCAAGGAGCTACACTACATATGCATGGATATATGTGTAAAGGGCCATATCAAGGACTGAATCGCAGAATGCCAGAATAAGAGGGGGATAGCTAGCCTTATCGAAGACTACGCTCGGGTCACCTTCGTCTTGCAATGTAGAGGAGGGTAGGTTGAAGTCCTCCAAGTAACATCACATAGCAATAATCCTACCCGCGATCCCTCCTCGTATCCACGAGAGAGAGCGACCACCGGTTGTATCCGCACTTGGAAGGGTGTGTTTTATTAAGTATCCGGTTCTAGTTGTCATAAGGTCAAGGTACAACTCCAAGTCGCCCTGCATCAAGATCACGGCTATTCGAATAGATTAACTTCCCTGCAGGGGTGCACCACATAACCCAACATGCTTGATCCCATTTGGCCGGACACACTTTCCTGGGTCATGCCCGGCCGCGGAAGATCAACACGTCGCAGCCCCACCTAGGCGCAATAGAGAGGTCAGCACGCCGGTCTAAACCTAGGCGCCCAGGGGTCTGGGCCCATCACCCTGAGCACACCTGCACGTTGCGAGGGCGGCCGAAAGCAGACCTAGCCTAGTGGCGTTCTAGTCCAATACGGCGGCACGCCGTCACGACGTCACGAAGTGCTTCGGCTGATACCACGACGCCGAGTGCCCATATCTCTCCCACGTAGTTGGTTAGTGCGTATAGGCTCGTAGCCAACTCAGATCAAATACCAAGATCTCGTTAAGCGTGTTAAGTATTCGCGAACGCCGAACAGGGCCAGGCCCACCTCTCTCCTAGGCGGTCTCAACCTGCCTGTCGCCTCCATACAAAGATCCACTCATGGGTGCTCCACCACCGACCCGACTTTTGTCTCCACATGTATCTTGTATAAGTTTATAGTATATACACGTGATCACCTCCCTCGTGATCACGGCCCGATAGTATAGTACAACAGACAGACAAGAATGTAGGGCCACAGATGAAAATACTAGCATCCTATACTAAGCAAGTAGGATAGCGGTAAAGGTAACAAATGAGTAGCAAGGACAGGCTATGCATCGGGATAGGTATACGGAAAGCGAGTAACATGCTACACTACTCTAATGCAAGCAGTATAGAGTAGAATAGGCGATATCTGGTGATCAAGGGGGCTTGCCTGGTTGCTCGGCAAGAGAGAGGGTCGTCACAACTCCGTAGTCGTCTTGGGCAGCAGCAGCGTCGGTCTCGGTGTCTAGCGGAAGAAGAGGGGGAAGAAACAATGAATATTTAAGCAAACAGATGCATGACGATGCATGAAAAAAAAAGCAAGGCGTGATGCTAGGCGTGCCCTAACGCGGTATGTGGTGATACCGGTGAAGGGGGGAAACATCCGGGAAAGGATCCCCGGCGTTTCGCGTTTCGTGAGGAGCCGAGGAGGAAAGTTGCGAGTTCGATATGTTAGAGGGTGTGGCGGCGAACGGGTTGCGTATCCGAATCGTCTCGTCGTTCTGAGCAACTTTCATGTTGAAAATATTTTAATCCGAGTTACGGATTAAAAGATATGATTTTCTGAAGATTTTATTAATTTCTGGAATTTAATTAATTATTTAATTTAATTCGAAATTGGATTTGTGACATCAGCATGAGGTCATGTTGACATCAGCAGTCAACGGGGATTGACTAAGTCAAACTTACACGTGGGTCCCACATGTCATACTCTGTTAGTTTATTAACAGCAGTTAATTAGGTTAATTAACCTTAATTAGTTAATTTAATCAGAATTAATTAAGTTAATTATTTAGCTAATTAATTAATTAATTTTATTATTTATTTATTTATTATATATATATATATTTTTAAAAATTCCTTTTTTATAACGTTCTGGGGAGGGGCCCACTGTCATAGGCCCCAAGGGGCTGGTGGATCGGGCGTTCGGGTGCGGGCTAGCGCCGGCGATGACGACGGGCGGCGTCGGGCTTGGCGATGCGTCGTCGGGGGAGGGTTCTGGCGCAGGAATGGCGACGGAGGTGGGTGTAGGGAGGAGAGGCGAGCTCGGGGAGGAGCAGGCGTGGTGGCGGGAGGAGGCTGCGGGTCGAAAGGGATCGGGGCGGGTCACAAGAGCTTTATTTCCCCTTCCCGATCCAGATCTGGTTGGGGGGGGATAAGGGATAACGCGGTGGGGAGGGGAGTGGAAGCGAGTGGGGGGGGTGCGGGCTAGGGTTCGTTCGGTGGGGTGGTCGGGTGACCTAGTAGAGGCTGGGGTGGGCTGCCTTGTCGGCCTGATTGGCCCAGAGGCCAGCTGGGCCGTGGCCCAAAAGGGGGGTTCTCCTCTTCCTATATTTTTTTGTTGTTGTTGTTGTTTTGTTTTTTTTGAATTTATTTTCTCTTCTGTTTTATTTCATTTTAAATATTTAGGCCTTTTATAAAAGCACGGTTCCTTCACCATAAATACCTAAGCATTAATTGGCACACTCCGAACATTTTAGTTTTAATGTTTGAAAACTTTTATTGTTTGCCTCGGTTTTAAATTTGAAATTCGAACTAGGTTTCGAACTAACGCGAGTTTATCCACAGTGACCGAGGTGACGTGGCATCATTAGCGGGGATCAATGTAGCTTAATTATCCGGGCGTCACAATTCTCCTCTACTACAAGAAATCTCGTCCCAAGATTTAAGAGGGGAGAAAGGGGGGAAGGTTTGGTAACGAATCTAGCGGGTCTTCTCATCCTGTCTTGCTCTTCTCGAAGAGGCCGGTTCAATACATTGATGTCTTCATTTCTCTGCTTCAGGTCATCATGATGAAGTCGGCGCCTTTTCTTCAGTAACTCCATAGTACTTACGAAAGAATAAAGGGTGGGCACTCTGGGAGAACGGACGTCGGCAAGGTTGACTATCGGGTCGACAACATCGAGGAAGGTGGCGGAAAGTAACTCTCGAATCGATTCTTAAGAAAATATCGAGAGCAAAGTAAGGAGGTAACCTGGGAAGTTTCGACCGGGCAGGCAATCGTTCGAGGCCTATTATAGGGCGTGAAAGGGTCAAAAACAACGGGAATAAGTATTGTGTCCGATGCCAGACCTGAAGGTGGCTCATGAATTATCCACGAGGCCACGCGCGAGGAATAACTTTGACACTAGGGTGTACAGGAGAGTTAGGTTTCGATCCTGTGAAACTGTGGGTTATGGGCCCACCATGTGGGTTAAACGTTGAAAGAGCGGTGACATCTTGCATGGTTATGATAGCAAGGCATGCCAGAGAATAACCTGTCAGTTATGTCGGTAACAACATCGGTACTAAGGGCGAGGGACGAAGAGAACCATCTTCCTGCTCGTAGAACGAGGCGGACCAATAGGCAAAGTTCTCGTCCATCGGTGGTTACCGCAATGTCATCACCAAAATAACAGGGTCTTTTCCGATGTAATTGTACACCGAGGTGTTTACAAAAGTAGGAGAATGTTCTTTGCTTAGATCTCAAAGATCACAAGAAAGGTTAAACCAAACAATGGAAAGGAAGATATGATTATCAGATTTAACCAGATCAATGGAAAGGAAAAATGTGTTTAAACACATATTCCAGGGGTATATCCTTCCCAAGGACAAGCAGAAGATATCCATGACATGATAGAAGGTAGAAAACCATTTAGGTAAGGGGAGAAAAATTTCATGACATTACCCATACAACGGTGTTTGGATAATTGATAAAGAGAATTTAGCATTGTGCTTCAAATGTTCTTGGTGATGAACGGAGTACCACAGACATGCTTCAGGTAGCAATGATATGGCGTTTCAATCAAGGGGCAGACTTCGGATACACCAATGTTCCATCAGGAGTAACTTATAAAATAAGTCCTACAATTTCCTCCAGGAGGAATGGTTATCCTTGCAAAGGAAATCATAAGGATAGGTCCTCCAGCCAAGGGGGGGGGGTGCTAGGCATGACATCATGTTATCGGGTCATCAAAGGACCAACATCATAACTCTTGGAAAGTTGTCCCAACCATCATATCTGACTGAGATTCAGATCCGATTGGTGTCATGATACCTCAGACTCAGGATGTCCGAGAAGAAAAGGTGCAATACAAATAGACGAAATGACATTTCAAGATTCTCAGGAAATGAACTAAGGGAGCGGGTTCTTGAAGCAATAGTTCATCCTTAACCAAGGAGAGGATGAGGGGGTAGCTGATGGAATCAACAAAAATCCTCGAGATTTCCAAAAAGGTGGATTTCCACAGTTATGTGAACAAGGAGATAACATTTGTCGAATCAAATGATAAAATGGTGTATGCTCGAGGAGAACATACACAATTAAACATTGGATGAGAGGTGCACCGAAATATGGGCTGGGTTCCACGACCAACATTGGAATGATGATTCAATAATCAATAGTCTAGGAATGAATGGTTGACCATTAACTTCAAAGCAATAGGGTTGCTAGAAGTACAGAATCCAAACAACACCGTTCACTTGTAGGTACCTCGGTTAGAATTAACACGGGAACCAAGAAAGGATGGTGATGGTGAGAAGTATCACTATACCAAGAATTCTTAAGAGGTGGAGTAATCCTCATGACATTCTTGTCATAAAAGAGGGTAATACTCCAAGCTAAAGAAGAACAAATGTTGGATAGTAAGGATCTCAAGGTATAACACCTAAACACGAACAAGTTTGTGTTGAGCGGAAGGCAATAAAGTGGTCAAAGATAACCCAAATCATCGGGGGCAAGGATGGTATTTCTCATCATGATCTCAATTGATATCCTGGAAGAGCTCATAAGGTTGATGAGGATCACGACACATTTGTCGACAGATTTCATGAAGAAGTAATCAATCAATGATTTACATCAAGTCAAAGGAATGGTGAAGCCAAAAGTCATTGGAACCATGGGTACGACACAAACTCGAAATCAAGCTTGCTGTACAAGGTCAAACGGTATGACGAGGGAGATCGACTGTAAGATTAGCTCACCGTCGAAATATGTGCTCCGAGAAGGACCCGGTAGCACAGTTAAAATTTAGCATGATAATGATATAGCCGATCAGGCTAGGAATGATGTGATCGGGTACAAACTCATACTTATAGAAGCTTACCGAAGAGTTGTTGAACCGTAGTGCGGACTCGGTTCAGTTATTGGTGTCTTTGAGTGTTTAATAACTCAGAGCCCGTGAAAAATTGGAATCAGTGGAATGTAGCACTTGATGAAGAACTCATAAGAAGTTATGCAGTTCCATGATAATCTCGAGATACCAGGGGGGTAATACTCGATGACAGATCAAAGTAGAAGTTGGACTGGGGTATTGCTCTACCGAAGACAAGTGCTTAAACTTGCACGAGAAATGGTATTTAAAAGAGAACATGGTCGGAACCACGATTGCAAAAGGGCCAGATCCCTGATATAAGATGAACTTATACCAAAGGAATAATTAATTTAAGAGAAGCTTTAATGATAAGATCTACATCGTGTCCATGGGCATGAACACAAAGTTCAAGGTCGACTCCCACTTCTCCAATGCATAACCTTTCATTCACTTCTCACCTTCGAGGAAGTTGTAGTGTTGAAATTTTATCCGCAAAATACCGTAAGTGTATGACTCATGAAAACAAATGAGTTCACACATATTAAGGAAGTCATAGGTTCAACACTTCAGTGTATCGTGGAAATATATACCACAAGCTTCAATAGAAATACCACCAGCTCGAAAGCTGAGTAGGGCTGAGAAAGCTGAGGATACAATTTACCAAAGGCAATATGTATCGGAGAAAGAACTCACAAAGTGATTAATTATGAAGGACACTGTCGGATAACAATCCAACAAAGGACTTGATGGTCCACAAAGGATCTGATATGAGTATCGATACTCAACCAGAAGAGGAAGGCATGCAAATGCAATAGGTTATGGAAGCATCTGAATAATTCGTAGCTTAAATGCAAAGGAATTATGATTTCCAAAACAAAGGATCAGAAGCAGACGTTCTGATCAAGGATGGATCAATTGAATATACCAGAGGCACAATCAACGACAGATAGTTTTGTCGAGAACCAGCTCATGTTCAAAATGATGTCTGAGCCGGAAAGATATTTTAGAAGGGTTGATAGATGATTGTGTGCATTCGCACACATGTTGAACCAATAGGATCAAAATGACGGTGTCAAAAGATACTAGTGAATATTGCGGATATATGGGAAGCATCCATAATGCAAGTAGACAAGTATTTGCAGAGCAATAAAG
Source organism: Aegilops bicornis (assembly GCA_021605145.1). Lineage (NCBI taxonomy): Eukaryota > Viridiplantae > Streptophyta > Magnoliopsida > Poales > Poaceae > Aegilops > Aegilops bicornis. The sequence continues at coordinate 448,570,337 of CM038671.1, read as the reverse complement.
CGGCTAAGGATTTTCGGAGGATTGAATAGTATTTCAAAGACTTTTGTGAAACACACGAACAAGCGGGGATGAGCGGATACTCGGAAAGTGCGGAAATTATTCTTAGGGGTATTCAGTGGCAAAAGAAGCGCAAGGCAGTAGGTGCAAAGTATTCTCGGAACATTAGAGAGAATTTCAGGGTATCTTGTAATAACACGATTAACTGGGAATAAAAGTAAGAACGACAGGCGTAAGTATTTATCCATAGGGATGTTTCGGTGGTAGGGAATTGCAAAAGCGACAGGCACAAGGTCTTGAGAGAATATCGGAGAGTATCTTCAAATTCTTCTGGTTCACGGAGCAATCACCTGTAGTGAGGGGTTCTCCGGGAGGAAGTAGTAACGAGATCCTAAAGTTAGATTTTAGTAAAATTCGTTTAACCCAAATAGAAGAGAGTTCAGAATCCCGCAGTAAAGATCGAGGAGTAAAGATCCTAATACCACCCAATGGCGACGTGGGCCCGTAAGCCGCACAGCCATGTTAGTAAAAGTTTTTCAATGACTAGACTCGACTTCGGCCAAGGAGTTGGAAAGAGGGATTCCTACAGGCAGTCGGCTCTGATACCAACTTGTGATGCCCCCGATTCAACCGTACACTAATCATGCATGCAAATGTGTACGATCAAGATCAGGGACTCACGGGAGATATCACAACACAACTCTAAAACATAAATAAGTCATACAAGCATCATAATACAAGCCAGGGGCCTCGAGGGCTCGAATACAAGTGCTCGATCATAGACGAGTCAGCGGAAGCAACAATATCTGAGTACGGACATAAGTTAAACAAGGTGCCATAAGATGGCTAGCACAAACTGAGATACTGAGATCGAAAGAGGCGCATGCCTCCTGCCCGGGATCCTCCTAACTATTCTCGGTCGCGTCGCCGGCTGCACGTAGTAGTAGGCACCTCCGGTGTAGTCGCCATCGACGGTGGCGTCGCTCTGGGCTCCATCGTGCAGTCGCAGCAACCGAGTAGAGATAGGGGAAAAGGGGAAACAATGCAACCGTGAGTACTCATCCAAAGTACTGCAAACAAGGAGCTACACTACATATGCATGGATATATGTGTAAAGGGCCATATCGGTGGACCGAATCGCAGAATGCCAGAATAAGAGGGGATAGCTAGCCTTATCGAAGACTACGCTTCCGTCACCTTCGTCTTGCAAGGTAGAGGAGGGTAGGTTGAAGTCCTCCAAGTAACATCACATAGCAATAATCCTACCCGGCGATCCCTCCTCGTATCCCCGAGAGAGAGCGGCCACCGGTTGTATCTGGCACTTGGAAGGGTGTGTTTTATTAAGTATCCGGTTCTAGTTGTCATAAGGTCAAGGTACAACTCCAAGTCGTCCTGTTACCGAAGATCACGGCTATTTGAATAGATTAACTTCCCTGCAGGGGTGCACCACATAACCCAACACGCTTGATCCCATTTGGCCGGACACACTTTTCTGGGTCATGCCCGGCCGCGGAAGATCAACACGTCGCAGCCCCACCTAGGCACAGAGAGAGGTCAAGACGCCGGTTCAGACCTAGGCGCCAGTCTGGGCCCATCACCTGAGCACACACAAGTTGCTATGAGGGCGGCCAAAGCAGACCTAGCCTAGTGGCGTTCGGTCCAATTCGGGCGCGCACCGCTTCGCCGACGTCACGAAGTGCCGGTGATACCACGACGCCGGAGTGCCCATATCTCTCCCACGTAGTTGGTTAGTGCGTATAGGCTCGTAGCCAACTCAGATCAAATACCAAGATCTTGTTAAGCATGTTAAGTATCCATGACGCCCGAGCAGAGGCCAGGCCCACCTCTCTCCTAGGCGGTCTCAACCTGCCTGCCCGCTCATACAAAGTTACACTCGTGGGTGCTCCTCCAGCCGACACGACTTTAGTCTCCAAATGTATCATGTATAAGTATATTGTATATACCCGTGATCACCTCCCGAGTGATCACGGCCTGATAGTATAGCACAGCAGACGGACAAGAATGTAGGGCCACAGATGAAAATACTAGCATCCTATACTAAGCAAGTAGGATAGCAGGTAAAGGTAACAACAGTAGTAGCAAGGACAGGCTATGCATCAGGATAGGTATACGGAAAGCAGTAACATGCTACACTACTCTAATGCAAGCAGTATAGAGTAGAATAGGCGATATCTGGTGATCAAGGGGGGCTTGCCGGGTTGCCCTGGCAAGAGAGAGGGGTCGTCAACTCCGTAGTCGTACTGGGCAGCAGCAGCGTCGGTCTCGGTGTCTAGCGGAAGAAGAGGGGGAAGAAACAATGAATATTTAAGCAAACAGATGCATGACGATGCATGACAAAAAAATCAAGGCGTGATGCTAGGCGTTCCCTAACGCGGTATGTGGTGATACTGTAGCGACCCGACTCGGTAAGAGTCGAAGTCTCTGTGCTTACCGTGCTAGTCCCTGGATCGACTTGCTAGCACACACAGTACTCGATGAAATAACAGAAATAACACACATCTCTTTATTACATCGATAATCCAAGAGCAATACATTTATTACAAAATAGGGCATAGAGCCAATAAACAAATACTGCGGAAGCAAAGTAGTAAATGAGTCCAACTCCACGAGCAAGGTTGAGTGTAGAACATCGACCTATAGCACCTTAATCCTCGTCGGATATATCTGCAACGTGATAAGTTGCAGCCATATAGGTCAGTACATTGAATGTACTGGCAAGTCACATCATAAGTGTAAAGAACCTATTTGTACATGCAATTTGGCTGGTGGAAAGCTCTAAGTTTAGTTTTTTTTTGCATACACCTAGTTTTTCCCTATTAGAAAAGATGTTATTCTACTACTACACATTTGCATAGGATGAGTTGGAAAACCCAACTCCATCAGTTCCCAAGTTTCATTTAAATCCCAACTGTTTAATTAAAGGTGAGGAGATCTCCCGGCATTTCCACTACTAGATGCTCAACTTGTCCGTAACCGGGGACACGGCTAATCGATTAGGTTGACACTCTGCAGAGGTTGCGCACTTTTCCCCACAAGACTCGACCACCTCCATGATCGGAAGATCGAGACATAGTCTTTCGAAAATGTTCCCCTTAACCCACGGATAGGCGGTACACCTACATCACTCTACATCTGCTAGCCCATCCGGAAGGGGTCACACTTACTACTCAACTAAGCCAGAGCCCATATTGGCTTGTGGCTGCACACGTAAGCTTCTAGACATGAGAATACGATTGATCTCTTTGAGCTGGCCAGACGGTCCACTAGTGGTGCATCACCATGGATTTCCCATGCGTGCCCCGCATTTCGCCACCATTCCAACAAGTTTACGCCGGGTAGTTCATTAATTATCTTAGGTCCTATTTACTACATTGTCACTCATACTTTACAATGATCACTCCCCAATCCACGTCTACTTAGCGAAGCAACATAATGTAAAACGATGGCGACAATGTTATAAGGTTCGAGACCTACCTCAATGAACTCTTTGGGTGAAAAGCATAGTCATGCGGCATCAATTCCTACCATGCAGTCCTACCGCAAAGAACTACGTGCATAATAAAAACATAGGTAATGAAACATGATCAAGATGCAACTTGCCTTGGTGCTGCTGGTTGAATTCTAAAGATCGATAATATTCTCAGCACTCCGGGCAATCTACATAAAGAAGATAAACAAACATAAGCAAACATTCTAGAGAACCAGAAAGAACATGCAAAGCAAAAGTCTCGGAAAAACCAAATGAACAAACATCACACTTAACTAGCATGAAAATTTTCTAGGTGCAAAACAACATAGGCACATGGTTCAAGAAGTGATGTGAACTATAGTGCATACTATGCATACTAGTAAAATATTAATAGGCAGATTCTAGTGTGTGAAAATTATTGTGACAAAGTTCCAGGTGATAGGGTTTGGCTACGGTGACAGAATGCAAAAAGAATCAACTTAATCGGAGCTACGGTTTGAGAGATATGGCCATTTGAAGTTTGAATTCGAATCTGAATAAATTCAAATTTAAATCTGACAAAAGTTTGTAAAAGGATCCCACTGGATAGATCTAAACAATACGGAGAATTTGCCGCTGGTTTCATCGATTTTGGATCTACGGTTGAAAAGTTATGGCTAATCTAAGCTCAGGGACTAATCTGTGATAAAAGGGACTAAACACTGAAGAAAACTATCGCAACCAAGTCCCTGGCCACGTGGCGGCTCGTGGCTGGCCGAGCAGCATCCGCTGCGGAGGTTATACGGCGAACGGCCGCTAAATAAGAAAAACAGTGGCGGCGGCTGACTAAAGAAAAACCGACGCTCGGTTTAAATAAACCGCACGGTCTAAGGGAACCGCGGTTAACCGCGTACCTCTTCGCAAAAAAAACGAACCTAATCTAATATGGGCCGTCCATGGTAGATCGAACGGGCGAGGGTGGGGTGGTGGCTCACAGTGGGTGGTGGTGGTGGCGGCGGCGATGAAGACGGCAATGGCGGCGTCGATGACGGAGGCGGCGGCTCTGGCGGTCCCGGCGTCGGGAAAGAAGACGGGGAGGTGCGGCGCGTCTAGGGCGTCGGGAAGGTGGCGTCGGGGCTCCTCAGAGACGTCGAGGTCGGTGAGGCGAAGGCGGCGGCGCTCCGCGGACTCCTGCGAGGTCGGGCGTCGTCGGGGCGTCGTCTCCGGCGGGACCTAGGCGAGGAAAAGGTGTCAAAAAGATGCGCAAGTTCACGTCGGTACGATTGACGAAGGAACAAGGGCTCGGGGTGGTTTACTGGCAGCGGAATGCTCCGGCGAGGTCCGTTCGGCCGGCGAGATCCAAGCGGCGACTGCGGGCGGTAGGAGCGGCGTGGGAAGAAGCGGGACGGCGAGGATGGAAGAGGGGGTCCTGGCCTTTATATAGGCGAGGGCAGAGGGCTCGGGTGCCGCGGATAAGCGTTATCCGCGAGGGCCTCGCCCGTGATTCTTGAGCGCGGCGAAGCTCATACAAGCGAACAAGCGGGAGGTTGGGGAGATGAGGTGGAGCGGGCCCACCGATGGCGGCCAAGCGAAGCGAGGGCGGCGTGAGCGGTCGACCGGTGGGAGGTTTGAGCGGCAAGGCTGCCTTGGGCCAAATGGCCAGTGGGCGATTAGGCGCTCTGGGCGAACCCGGTCCAAAGGCTGTGAGTGCGTGCGTGCGTTTTTTTGTTTTTTTTTTAAACCTAAGACTAAAGTGTCCCTAAACAATTCAAATGAATTAATAAAAACACCACAGTAATTTATAAAATAACTATACAATATTTAGAACCTAATGAACATTAACTTAAGCACAAAACATTTTGAAAATATTTTCCTAATGCAATTAATGCACTTTTTGCAAATAAACTAAATACCAATAAACTCCAAAACTTCAAATAATATTCAAAATAAAATTTCCCACTCTTTTATATTTTGAGGAAGTCATCTTATCCCCTCTCATTTGTTTTTCTCGAGTGGAAAAATATTATTTGAATATTTTAAAAACTCCAAAATGCAAAGAAATATGATATGCATTGAATGATTCTATTAACATCCAAATTTAATAAAAATTGGGATGTTACAAACCTACCCCTTAAGATGAATCTCGTCCTCGAGATTCGGGTTAACTTGACAAAAAGGTGTGGATCGTATTGTCTAACATCTTCCTCTCGTTCCCAAGTGGCTTCCTCCTCGGTGTGGTGACTCCTCTGAACCTTGCAGAACTTGATGATCTTGGTACGAGTGATTCTCTCTGCAGTCTCAAGAATCTTAATAGGCTCCTCCTCATAAGTCGATCGCTCTCCAACTGAATTGCCTCGAGTGGCACTGTATCTCTCAAAGGAATATCTGCCATCTCTGCATGACACTTCTTCAGCTGGGAAACATGAAACACATCATGAACTCCTGACAAAGCCTCTGGTAATTCCAACTGGTATGCTACCTCTCCTCTGCGTTCCAGAACTCTGTATGGTCCCACAAATCGTGGTGCTAACTTTCCTTTGACTCCAAATCTCTTAATACCTCGAAGTGGAGACACTCGAAGATATGCTCTATCTCCCACTTCATAGATCACTTCCTTGCGTTTAGCATCGGCATAACTTTTACGCCTTGGTGAGCTATCTTAAGTGCATCACGAATCAACTGACCTTCTCCTCGTAATCCACGATCAAATCAGGTCCAAACAATTTGCGATCTCCAACTCCATCCCACATCAAAGGTGTCCTGCATTTCCTTCCATACAATGCCTCGAAAGGGCCATCACAAGCGGCTTGATAGCTATTGTTGTCTGAAAACTCTGCATAGGGTAAGTTATCATCCCAACTAGACCCATAGTCTAGCGCACAAGCTCTCAACATGTCCTCCGAGAATCTGATTGACTCTCTCATGTCGCCCATCGATCTGCGGATGGAAGGTCATCTTGAACTCTAGCCTAGTACCCAAAGTTTCGTGTAACTGCTTCCAAAACTTTGAGGTAAACTGCGTTCCTCTATCTAATACGATGCTCCTCGAAACTCCATGCAGACATACGATCCTGGTCATATATATCTTTGCCGACTTAGCACTTGTATAGGTGGTCTTTCTTTGGAATGAAGTGAGCAACCTTGGTCAAACGATCCACTATCACCCAAATGGAATCATAACCTGAACGGGTCCTGGGTAACCCCGTGATAAAGTCCATACCAAGTTTATCCCATTTCCAATCAGGTATCGGCAATGGCTGAAGTAAACCTGCTGGTTTCTGATGCTCCGCCTTTACTCTCTGACATACATCACATATTGCCGCATACTCGGCAATCTCTCTCTTCATACCGGCCCACCAAAAACTTTCCTTCAAGTCCAAATACATCTTGGTGTTGCTGGTGTATCGAATATGGTGAGTCATGAGCCTCTGAAGAATCAACTTCACGATCTACGGATCATTGGGTACACAAATCCGTTGCTCAAACCATATGGTTCCATTTTCATCCTCACGGAATCCTTCTGCTTTCCCTTTGCTCATCATTTCCTTTATCTCAGCAATAACTTGGTCCAACTTCTGGGCTTCTCTGATTCTTCCCAACAAGGTGGAATGTACCTCGAGTGCGGCAACATAACCTCTTGGAACTATTTCCAACTGAAGGTCTCTAAGCTCATCACATAACTCCTGAGGTAAACCTCCTGCTGTAAGGGTATTAACATAACTCTTACGGCTCAAAGCATCCGCCACAACATTGGCTTTTCTGGATGATAATGCGGACTCATGTCATAATCCTTTATAAGTTCCAACCATCTCCTTTGCACGAGATTCAACTCCTTCTGCGTGAAAATGTACTTCAAACTCTTGTGATCCGTGTAAACATCACAACGATTCCCAATAAGATAGTGTCTCCATGTCTTGAGTGCATGCACTCTACTGCTAACTCCAAATCATGCGTGGCATAGTTCAACTCATGAGGTCGAAGTTGTCGTGAAGCATAAGCTACAACTTTTCCCTCCTGCATAAGAACACCTCCAAGTCCCTCGACGTGAAGCATCACAATACACTGAAAGTCCTTGTGTACGTCGGTGCAGGATTAGCACCGGGGCTGTAACCAAACGCTTCTTCAACTCTTGAAAGCTGGTTTCACACTCTTGATCCAAACGAACCTGGTGTCCTTCTTCAACAACGCTGTCATGGGCCTTGCAATCTTGGAGAAAATTTCAATAAATCTCCGGTAATATCCAGCAAGTCCAAGGAAACTGCGAATCTCGCCGACTGTGGTGGGTGCATTCCATTCTATGACTAACTCTACCTTGGTAGGGTCCACTGCAATCCCTTCACCTGACACAACATGTCCAAGGAATCCGACTTCCTTGAGCCAAAACTCACACTTGCTGAACTTGGCATAAAGTTGATGTTCTCTGAGCTTCTCCAAAACCAAGCAGATGTTCGGCGTGTTCCTCCTCATTCTTGGAGAAAACCAATATGTCATCAATGAATACCACAACGAACTTATCCAAGAACTCCATGAACACCTTGTTCATCATGCTCATAAAATAGGCGGGGGCATTAGTCAAACCAAAGGACATGATTTGTATACTCATAAAGCCCATACCTTGTGGTAAAAGTGGTCTTGGGTATATCCTTCTCACGGATCTTCAATTGGTGATAACCCGATCGAAGATCGATCTTGGAGAAAACACTAGCTCCTTCTAGCTGGTCAAACAAGTCATTGATCATCGGTAGGGGATACTTGTTCTTGATGGTCACCTCGTTCAAAGAGCGGTAATCCACACACATCCTCAAGGTTCCATCCTTCTTCTCCACTAAAATCTTTGGGGCTCCCCAAGCTGATGAACTCGGGTGAATATACCCTTTCTCTAGCAACTCCTTAATCTGTTTCTTGACTTCCTCCAAATCATCAGCAGGCATCCGATACGGCCTCTTGGAGAGAGGTCACATGCACTGCGACAACTCAATCAAAAACTCAATCTCCCGATCTGGCGGTATACGGTAACTCCTCCGGAAATACATCGGGATAATCCTTCACCACTGGTACTTCTTCTGGACAACTCCGTAAGAGAGTTCACCTGAGTCCTCTTAGGCTTAAGCCTGGATACATACTTGATCCTCTTCTTCTTTGGGGTGGTGAGAAAAATCGATCTACTAGCACAATCAATGTTTCCCTCATACTTGGACATCCAATCCATCCCTAGGATTACATCCAACCCTTGTGACTCTAGTATGATCATATCCGTGGGAAAAATATGTCCCCTATGTTCAAAGGCAAGCTGGAAACATCACGACTAGCCATAGACTCGGCTCTGGGGAACTCACTAGAATGGGTGACTTAAGAGCTACGGTAGGCAACTTATGTTTATCCACGAATCCCTTGATATGAATGAATGCGATGCATCGGTGTCAAAAAGAATGAGTGCTGGAAATGAATTAACCAAGAACTTACCAATCAATGCGTCAGGCTGCTCATAGACCTCTTCCACATTGACATGATTCACATGCCCCTTAGTGAAAGGATTAGGTTTCTTGCCTCCAGAATTCCCATTTCCATTCCCATTATGCTGCTCGGGACACTCATTGGAGTAGTGCCCTGTCTTCTTGCATTTGAAGCAAGTGATGTGACTCAGATCTTTCTTCATTGGTGTAGAAGAGTTGAAATGCTGCTTGATTGCCATTCCCTCCATTGCCATTGCCATTGCCATGCTTGTGACCATGGTGGTTGTGTCCATTTCCTCCATCTTTGAATGTGACCTCCATGGTTATGATGATTCCCTCAAACTTGCTAGTGCACGATCCAGTAACTTCTGAGTGCGGGTTGTAGCGGGGTTTCTGTTGAACTCCAGAGTTATATTTCCCATGACCGTACTTCCTCTTACGATTCTCCATCTGCCGGTGCTTGCCTTCGAGAATGGTAGCCTTATCAACCAACTCCTGATAGTTCGCAAAGGTCGCCACAGTCAACTGAACTCCCAACTCATCGTTCAGTCCCTCCGAAACTTCTCACCTTGGCTGCATCGGTGGCCGCGTCCTGCAGGGCATAACGGGCCAACTTACTAAACTCATCAACATACTGAGATACCGTGCGTCCTCCCTGGCGCAAGCTGCGGAACTCCTTCTTCTTCATACTCATGGCTCCAGCTGAGACATGAGCAGTGCGGAACGCCTGCTAGAACTGAGTCCAAGTCACACTCTCCAAGGGGTATGTGGTGGTGTAGTTCTCCCACCAAGAAGTGGCCGGACCATCCAGCTGATGGGTGGCAAACTTCACCTTCTCAGCATCATTGCATCCTGCCGTGGCTAGCTCCCTTCCTATCTTGCGGAGCCAGTCATCTGCGACGATCGGCTCCGTCTTCTTTGGAGAACACGGGTGGGTTCAGCCTCGAGCAGGTAAGACTGTCAAGCTGGGGTGGCGGCGGTGGGTTGTTGTTGTGGTTGTTACAGTTGCAGTTACGAATGAGCATCTGCATAAGAGCATTCTGCTGTTGGATCAATTGCGTGAGCTCCGGCGGAAAAGTTGAACCGGGGTCACGTCTTGGAGGCATCGATGGGTTTAGAGTGGATGAGAAGTTAGAATAGAATAAGGCCTAGTGAGTAAAATCACACTACCCATATGCACATGATAGCAATAAAACTTCAAATCACTCCAATTCAATTTCAATCAAGAGGTCCACAAGAACAATCAAACCTAAGGTAAGCCATGTCACAAGATTTGACAAGGTCTCACAAATGAGATAAAACTAATCGGATAACGAAATCGAATTTCTAACTCTCATGGTGGTATAAAATCTAACTCTCATCGGATGAGGACCAGTCAACCATGTTGACATCAGGTGTCCTTGCATCACTTTATGCATGTCGTTATCTCCAAGCTCATCATCCCGGTCCTTGTCTGGCTGATGTAATCTCCATAAGAGTGATCCTCTGGGATGTTTTCTCCCTCATCCATCTTCTCCTCGGCCTCCTCAAGCTCAAGCTTGTGTCGCCGATCTTCTCCTCGCAGTCGTCCAGCTCTCCCTCATGCTCGATGCGGCGTCCCCGGAGTTCCTCCTTGAGATCGGCCTTGCGGGTCATGAGGTTCTTGATGACGATCATGTTGTCAGACAACTCCAGCTCCATCATACGAATGTGATCCTCCATGTCCTGGATATGGGATGCTATCGTCTCGTCCTCCAGGGTACGCACCACATCTCCATTTGCGTCGCGGCGTCCGTACATCACGAAGGAGGTCCTCTTGAGGTCTTCGTCATACTCCTCCCGAATGCGTCCGAGAGCAATGTGAGCAGCGATGCCCCTGCCCAAGCCCCATGTTGCAGTATCCACATGGAAATCAATGGGCTTGGTGCGGTTTCCGAGGATGCGTCCGGGGATATGGGCATCGATCCTCCAACGTGTCTCCTCGGGCAAGGTGGCGGTGAAGGTTCCAGTAAAGGTGGGAAGCCCAATCTTCATGTGCTTCACGATCTTCATCAGCTGCCATCCAAAGGGCATGGTCTCATCGGGCTGCTCGAACTCGACAATGGCGGACGACATCTACATTTTGAAAGAGGGAAGAAATTAGTATGAAGTAAAGAAGGTACGAGACCAAAGGACATATAGGGAAAGTGAAAAATAAAGTTTTTATCCTATGGCTTTTCCATTTTCTAGGGGTCGCGTCCTACAGTCAATGTGTGCTCTGATACCATCTTGTAGCGACTCGACTCGGTAAGAGTCGAAGTCTCTGTGCTTACCGTGCTAGTCCTCGGATCGACTTGCTAGCACACACGATTACTCGATGAAATAACAGAAATAACACACATCTCTTTATTACATCGATAATCCAGAGCAATACATTTATTACAAAATAGGGCATAGAGCCAATAAACAACATCATGCGGAAGCAAAGTAGTAAATGAGTCCAACTCCACGAGCAAGGTTGAGTGTAGAACATCGACCTATAGCACCTTAATCCTCGTCGGATATATACGCAGCGTGATAAGTTGCAGCCATATAGGTCAAGACATTGAATGTCTTGGCAAGTCACATCATAAGTGTAAAGAACCTATTTGTACATGCAATTTGGTGGTGGAAAGCTCTAAGTTTAGTTTTTTTTTTTGCATAAAGCTAGTTTTTCCTATTAGAAAAGATGTTATTCTACTACTACACATTTGCATAGGATGAGTTGGAAAACCCAACTCCATCGGTTCCTAAGTTTCATTTAAATCCCAACTGTTTAATTAAAGGTGAGGAGATCTCCGGCATTTCCACTACTAGATGCTCAACTTGTAAAATAGCAGGGACACGGCTAATCGATTAGGTTGACACTCTGCAGAGGTTGCGCACTTTTCCCCACAAGACTCGACCACCTCCATGATCGGAAGATCGAGACATAGTCTTTCGAAAATGTTCCCCCTTAACCCACGGATAGGCCGGTACACCTACATCACTCTACATCTGCTAGCCCATCCGGAAGAGTCACACTTACTACTCAACTAAGCGAGCCCATATTGGCTTGTGGCTGCACACGTAAGCTTCTAGACATGGGAATACGATTGATCTCTTTGAGCTTTGGCGGACGGTCCACTAGTGGTGCATCACCATGGATTTCCCATGCGTTCTAATCGCATTTCGCCACCATTCCAACAAGTTTACTTGGTAGTTCATTAATTATCTTAGGTCCTATTTACTACATTGTCACTCATACTTTACAATGATCACTCCCCAATCCACGTCTACTTAGCGAAGCAACATAATGTAAAAGCGATGGCGACAATGTTATAAGGTTCAGACCTACCTCAATGAACTCTTTGGGTGAAAAGCATAGTCATGCGGCATCAATTCCTACCATGCAGTCCTACCGCAAAGAACTACGTGCATAATAAAAACATAGGTAATGAAACATGATCAAGATGCAACTTGCCTTGGTACTGCTGGTTGAATTCTAAAGACTGATAATATTACGCCGCACTCGGGCGATCTACCGCAAAGAAGATAAACAAACATAAGCAAACATTCTAGAGAACCGGAAAGAACATGCAAAGCAAAAGTCTCGGAAAAACCAAATGAACAAACATCACACTTAACTAGCATGAAAATTTTCTAGGTGCAAAACAACATAGGCACATGGTTCAAGAAGTGATGTGAACTATAGTGCATACTATGCATACTAGTAAAATATTAATAGGCAGATTCTAGTGTGTGAAACTTATTGTGACAAAGTTCCAGGTAATAGGGTTTGGCTATGGTGACAGAATGCAAAAAGAATCAACTTAATCGGAGCTACGGTTTGAGAGATATGGCCATTTGAAGTTTGAATTTGAATCTGAATAAATTCAAATTTGAATCTGACAAAAGTTTGTAAAAGGATCCCACTGGATAGATCTAAACAATACGGAGAATTTGCCGCTGGTTTCATCGAGTTTGGATCTACGGTTAAAAAGTTATGGCTAATCTAAGCTCAGGGACTAATCTATGATAAAAGGGACTAAACAGTGAAGAAAACTATCGCAACCAAGTCCCTAGCCACGTGGCGGCTCGTGGTGGCGGCGACATCCGGCTGCGGAGGTTATACGGCGAACGGCCGCTAAATAAGAAAAACTGTGGCGGCGGCTGATTAAAGAAAAACCGACGCTCGGTTTAAATAAACCGCATGGTCTAAGGGAACCGCGGTTAACCGCGTACCTCTTCGCAAAATAAAGAAAAACGAACCTAGTCTAATCTGGGCCGTCCATGGTAGATCGAACAGGCGAGGGTGGGGTGGTGGCTCACAGTGGGTGGTGGTGGTGGCCGGCGACGATGAATACGGCGGCGCGACGTCGGTGACGGAGGGGGCGGCGGCTACGGCGGTCCTCGGCGTCGGGGAAGAAGACGGGGAGGTGCGGCGCATCTAGGGCGTCGCGAAGGTGGCGTCGGGGCTCCTCAGGGACGTGGGGGTCGGCGAGGCGAAGGCGGCGGCGCTCCGCGGGCTCCGGCGAGGTCGGGCGTCGTCTCCGTGAGGACCTAAGCGAGAAAAAGGTGTCAAAAAGATGCGCAAGTTCACGTCGGTACGATTGACGAAGGAACAAGGGCTCGGGGTGGTTTACTGGCAGCGGAATGCTCCGGCGAGGTCCGTTCGGCCGGCGAGATCCAAGCGGCGACTACGGACGGTAGGAGCGGCGTGGGAAGAAGCGGGACGGCGAGGATGGAAGAGGGGGTCCTGGCCTTTATATAGGCGAGGCGGAAGGCTCGGGTGCAGCGGATAAGCGTTGTCGCGAGGGCCTCGCCCGACAGTTCTTGAGGCCTTGGCGAAGCTCATCCAAGCGAACAAGCGGGAGGTTGGGGAGATGAGGTGGAGGAGGGCCCACCAGTCTGGTGGCGGCGGAAGCGAGCGAGGCGGAGCGGTCGACCGGTGCGGGAGGTTTCGGGCGCGCGGGCGCTGGCCTTGGGCCAAATGGCCAGCTGGGCCGGTTGGGGCGCTCCTGGGCCGAACCCAGTTTCGGTCCAGGCTGCGGTGAGTGCGTGCGTGCGTTTTTTTGTTTTTTTTAACCTAAGACTAAAGTGTCCCTAAACAATTCAAATGAATTAATAAAAACACCACAGTAATTTATAAAATAACTATACAATATTTAGAACCTAATGAACATTAACTTAAGCACAGAACATTTTGAAAATATTTTCCTAATGCAATTAATGCACTTTTTTGCAAATAAACTAAATACCAATAAACTCCAAAACTTCAAATAATATTCAAAATAAAATTTCCCACTCTTTTATATTTTGAGGAAGTCATCTTATCCCCTCTCATTTGTTTTTCTCGAGTGGAAAAATATTATTTGAATATTTTAAAAACTCCAAAATGCAAAGAAATATGATATGCATTGAATGATTCTATTAACATCCAAATTTAATAAAAATTAGGATGTTACGGAATACGATGAAGGAAACATCCGGAAAGGATCCGGCGTTTAGCATTTTAATTTGGGAGCCGGAGGGGGAAAGTTGCGAGTTTGATAGGTTAGAGGGGTGTGGCGGACGAACGGGTTGCGTATCCAGAATCGTCTCGTCGTTCTGAGCAACTTTCATGTTGAAAATATTTTAATCCGAGTTACGGATTAAAAGATATGATTTTCTGAAGATTTTATTAATTTCTGGAATTTAATTAATTATTTAATTTAATTCGAAATTGGATTTGTGACATCGGCATGAGGTCATGTTGACATCAGCAGTCAACGAGGATTGACTAAGTCAAACTTACGCGTGGGTCCCACCTGTCATACTCTGTTAGTTTATTAATGAGTTAATTAGGTTAAATAGTCATTAGTTTAATTAACCTTAATTAGTTAATTTAATCAGAATTAATTAAGTTAATTATTTAGCTAATTAACTAACTAATTAATTAATTTTATTATTTAATTATTTATTATATATATATATATATATTTAAAAATTCCTTTTTTAATAACGTTCTGGGGAGGGCCCCACTGTCATAGGCCCCAAGGGGCTGGTGGATCGGGCGTTCGGGTGCGGGCGTGCGCCCGAGGGGGCGAGGCGACGGGCGATGTGTGGGGGCGGCGCCACTCGAGCGGCGCATGCCCGAGGCGCTGGCAAGGCGCCGCGGCCAGCAAAGGGAGGCGGCGGAGGGTCGATGGTGGCGGCGGGCGCACCAGCTGGCGTTCGCCAGATCGCCGGGCGTGTTGGCGCCGAGCGAGGCCGAGCAGACGGCGACCAGCAAGAAGCCGGAGGTGGACAGCGGCAAGGAGGCGCTGCAGTGAGCGGGCGAGCCAAAGGGGGCTTGGCACACACCGACGGGCGACAGACGTGGCGGGCACGAAAGGGCAGCGGTGTCATGCAGCTGGCGTGAGCACGGAGCGGTCACGACGAACATAGCAGGCGGGTGAGGGAGGCAGAGAGGAGAAGGGGAGGGGGCGGCTCACAGGGGGCCGTAGGGTTCGGGGCAACGGGGCTTGGGGCGGAGGACGGAGACGACGGCGTCGTAGACGGGGGCAGTCCGGTGGGGAGGCGTGGTCGAGGCGGCGCCTAGCGCCGGCGATGACGACGGGCGGCGTCGGGCTTGGCGATGCGTCGTCGGGGGAGGGTTCTGGCGCAGGAATGGCGACGGAGGTGGGTGTAGGGGAGGGAGAGGCGAGCTCGGGAGGAGCAGGCGTGGTGGCGGGAGGAGGCTGCGGGGTCGGCGGGATCGGGGCGACGGGTCATGTGGTTTATTCCCCTTCCCGATCCAGATCTGGATGGGGCGAAGGGAGAACGACGTGGGGAGGGGAGTGGAAGCGAGTGGGGGTGTGCGGCTAGGGTTCGGTTTGGTGGGGGGGTCGGCGTGACCTAGTAGGGCGCCGGGGTGGGCCGGCCTTGTCGGCCTGATTGGCCCAGAGGCCAGCTGGGCCCTGGCCCAAAAGGGGGGGTTCTCCTCTTTCTATATTTTTTTGTTGTTGTTGTTGTTTTGTTTTTTTAATTTATTTTCTCTTTTGTTTTATTTCATTTTAAATATTTAGGCCTTTTATAAAAGCACGGTTCCTTCACTATAAATACCTAAGCATTAATTGGCACACTCCGAACATTTTAGTTTTAATGTTTGAAAACTTGTATTGTTTGCCTCGGTTTTAAATTTGAAATTCGAACTAGGTTTCGAACTAACGCGAGTTTATCCACAGTGCCCGAGGTGACGTGGCATCATTAGCGGGGATCACTGTAGCTTAATTATCCGGGCGTCGCAAGCACACACCCGGACGGCGACAGACGTGGCGGGGCACGAGCGGGGCGGCGGTGTCCGCGAGCACGGCGTGAGTACTGGCAGATCACGACGAACATAGCAGCGGGTGAGGGAGGCAGAGAGGAGAAGGGGAGGGGCGGCTCATGGGGCGAGGGGTTGGGGCAACGGAGGCTTGGGGCGGAGGACGGAGGCAGCGGCGTCATAGGGCAAGCGATCCGGGTGGGGAGGCATGGTCGGCGGCGCCCTTAGCAGCGATGACGAAGAGTCGGGCTTAGCGATCGTCGTCGGGGAGGGTTCGGCGCGCAAGAATGGCGGCGGAGGTGGGTGTAGGGAGGGAGGCGAGCTCGGGGAGGAGCAGGCGTGGTGGCGGGAGGAGCTGCGGTCGGCGGGATCGAGGCGGCAGGTCGCGGTTTTGTTCCCCTTCGATCCAGATCTGGATGGGGGGGGGCGAAGGGAGAACGACGTGGGGAGGGGAGTGGAAGCGAGTGGGGGGGCTGCGGGCTAGGGTTCGGTTCGGTGGGGGGTCGAGGTGACCTAGTAGGGCGCCGGGGTGGGCCGGCCTTGTCGACCTGATTGGCCGAGAGGCCAGCTGGGCCGTGGCCCAAAAGGGGGGTTCTCCTCTTGCTATATTTTTTTGTTGTTGTTTTGTTTTGTTTTTTTAATTTATTTTCTCTTCTGTTTTATTTCATTTTAAATATTTAGGCCTTTTATAAAAGCACGGTTCCTTCACCATAAATACCTAAGCATTAATTGGCACACTCCGAACATTTTAGTTTTAATGTTTGAAAACTTTTATTGTTTGCCTCGGTTTTAAATTTTAAATTCGAACTAGGTTTCGAACTAACGTGAGTTTGTCCACAGTGACCGAGGTGACGTGGCATCATTAGCGGGGATCACTGTAGCTTAATTATCCGGGCTTCACAGTTCATACTTTCACTAGTGCAAGTTCTCTCAACAATGATAACATAATTAGATCATATAGAAGTCCCTCAACGTGTGACAAAAGTCACTCCAAAGTTCCTGTCGCGGAGAACATAAGATGAAATTGCTTGTAGAGTATGAAACCACCTCAAAGTTATTCTTTCCGGTCAATCCATTGAGCTATTCCTATAAGTGTGACAAACAACCCTACAGTTCATAGTAAAATAACACCATATGATACACATCAATCAACCCTAATGTCACCTAGATACTCCAATGTCACCACAAGTATCCGTAGGTCAATTATACAATATGCATCAAACAACTTCAGATTCATAATATTCAATCCAACACAAAGAACCTCAAAGAGTGCCCCAAGATTTCTACCGGAGAAACAAGGACGAAAACATGCATCAACCCTATGCATAGATTAGCCCAATGTCACCTCCGGAATCCGCGAGATGAGCGCCAAAACATACATCAAGTGAATCATTAGAACAACCCATTGTCACCACGGGTATCCCACGCAAGACATACATCAAGTGTTCTCAAATCCATAATAGTATTCAATCCGATAATAGTGAAACCTCAAAGGTAAAACTCAATTCATCACACGAAAATAGAGGGGGAGAAACACCATATGATCCAACTATAGTAACAAAGCTCGTGGTACATCAAGATTATGCCAAATCAAGAACACGAGAGAGAGAGAGAGAGAGAGAGAGAGATCAAACACAGCCACTCATATATACCCTCAGCCGCGAGGGTGAACTACTCCCTCCTCGTCAAGGAGAGCACCGGGATGATGAAGATGGCCACCGGTGATGGTTTCCCACTCCGGCAGGGTGCCGAAACGGGTTTCCGATTGGTTTTTCGTGGCTATAGAGTCCTGCGGCAGCGGAACTCCTGATCTAGGTATCGTTCTAGGGGTTTCTGGATTTATAGGAATTTTTGGTGTCGATTTCAAGTCAGGGGGGGTCCACGAGTCAACGACAAGGCAGGGGGCGTGCCCTAAGGTGGTGGGCACGCCCTCCACCCTTGTCGTTGACTCGACACTCTTCTCGCCCAACTCTTGTGCTTCAAGGGATTCTTCTAGTCCATAAACAATCACCGTAAATTTCCAGCTCGTTTGGACCCCTTTTGATATTCCTTTTATGTAGAACTCAAAAACAAGGAAGAAACAGAAACTGGCACTGGGCTCTAGTTTAATAGGTTAGTCCCGAAAATAGTATAAAATAGCATATTTATGCATATAAAACATCCAAGATGGATAATATAATAGCATGGAACAATCAAAATTATAGATACGTTGGAGACATATCAAGCATCCCCAAGCTTAATTCCTACTCGTCCTCGAGTAGGTAAATGATATAAACAAAAAAAATTATGTGGATTGCTACCTAACATATTTATCAGTGTAATCTTCTCTATTGTGGCATGAATGTTCAGATCCATAAGATTCAAAACAAAAGTTTAATATTGACATAAAAATGAAAATACCTCAAGCATACTAATAAAGCAATCATGTCTTCTCAAAATAACATGGCCAAAGAAAGCTATCCCTACAAAATCATATAGTCTAGCTATGCTCCATCTTCATCACACAAAATATTCAAATCATGCACAACCCCAATGAAAAGCCAAGCAATTGTTTCATACTTTTGATGTTCTCAAACCTTTTCAACTTTCACGCAATACATGAGCGCGAGCCATGGATATAACACTATAGGTGGAATAGAATATGGTGGTTGTGGAGAAGACAAAAAGAAGGACATAGTCTCATATCAACTAGGCATATCAGCGGGCTATGGAGATGCCCATCAATAGATATCAATGTGAGTGAGTAGGGATTGCCATGCAACGGATGCACTAGATCTATAAGTGTATGAAAGCTCAAAAAGAAACTAAGTGGGTGTGCATCCAACTTGCTTGCTCAAAGAGACCTAGGGCAATTTGAGGAAGCCCATCGTTGGAATATACAAGCGAAGTTCTATAATGAAAAAATCCCACCAGTATATGGAAGTGACAACATAGGAGACTCTATATCATGAAGATCATGGTGCTACTTTGGAGCCCAAGTGTGGAAAAAGGATAGTAACATTGCCCCTTCTCTCTTTTCTCTCATTTTTTTGATTGGCTTCTTTGGCCTCTTTTTCTATTCCCTTTTTTTATTTCCTCACATGGGACAATGTTCTAATAATGATGATCATCACACTTTTATTTACTTACAACTCTAGAATTACAACTTGATACTTAGAACAAAATATGACTCTATATGAATGCCTCCGTGATGTAATAAGGATGTGCAATGACTCAAGAGTGACAAGTATGAAAATTATGAACGGTGTCTTTGCCACAAATACTATGTCAACTACATGATCAATGCAAAGCAATATGACAATGATGAAGCATGTCATAATAAACGGAACGGTGGAAAGTTGCATGGCGATATATCTCGGAATGGCTATGGAAATGCCACAATAGGTAGGTATGGTGGCTGTTTTGAGGAAGGTATATGGTGCATGTGTGGTACTGATGAAAGTTGCACGATACTAGAGAGGCTAGCAATGGTGGAAGGGTGAGAGTGCGTATAATCGATGGACTCAACATTAGTCATAAAGAACTCACATACTTACTGCAAAAATCTATTAGTCATCAAAATAAAGTACTATGCGCATGCTCCTAGGGGGATAGATTGGTAGGAAAAGACCATCGCTCGTCCCCGACCGCCACTCATAAGGAGGACAATCAATAAATAAATCATGCTACAACTTCGTTACATAACGGTTCACCATACGTGCATGCTACGGGAATCACAAACCTCACCACAAGTATTTCTACCAATCCAAAATTACTCACTAGCATGACTCTAATATCACCATCTTTATATCTCAAAACAATCATAAGGAATCAAACTTCTCATAGTATTCAATGCACTTCATACGAATTTTTTTATTATATCCCTCTTGGATGCCCATCATATTAGGACTAAATTCATAACCTAAGCAAATTACCAATATGTTTCGAGATTATCAAAATAATATAAGTGAAGCATGAGAGTTCATCAATTTCTTCAAAATAAAACCACCGCCGTTCTCTAAAAAGATATAAGTGAAGTACTAGAACAAATGAAAAACTACTTCAAAAGATATAGTGAAGATCAATGAGTAGTCGAACAATTATGTAACTATGTGAAGACTCTCTAACATTTAAAAATTTCAGATCTTAAGTACTTTATTCAAACAGCAAGCAAAACAAAATAAAATGACATTCCAAGGATAGCACATATTATGTGAAGAAGCAAAAACTTAGGCTCAACCTATACTAACATATCATTGTTGAAGAAGAAAGGTGGGATGCCAACTGGGGCATCCCCAAGATTAGATACTTGAGACTTCTTGAAATATTATCTTGGGATGCCTTGGGCATCCCCAAGCTTGAGATCTTGTGTCTCCTTAATTTCTCTCATATCACAGTTTCCCTAAATCTTAAAAACTTCATCCACACTAAACTCAACAAGAACTCGTGAGGTAAGTTAGTATAAATCAATGCAAAACCTTATCATTCTCTACTGTAGCAAATCACTAAAGTTATTATTTCAAATTGCATACTAAATTCCTCTGCATATTTAACACTTCTATCCTCAAATAGAATCATTAAACAAGCAAACATATGCAAACAATGCAAACATAACAACAATCTGTCTAAACAGAACAGTCTGTAAAGAATGCAAGAAAATTCGTACTTCTATAACTCCAAACATTCTGAAAAATTACGACACTGTATAGAATTTGTTGTAGCTTATTGTGTAAAAATTTCAAGATTTTATCACGTTCTGACATTTTTTAATAATTCAAACAATGATAGAAAACTTTTTGTTTTCAAAACAGCAACATACAGACTTGCAAAATAAGCATCGTAAAGGCTATACTTGACCTTTTTATTGAAATAAAAGATGCAAAACATTATTCTAAATAGGATCAAGCAAATCAAACTAAAATAAAATGGCGCTCCAAGCAAAACTCATATCATGTGAAGAATAAAAATATAGCTCCAAGTGAGGTTACCGATAATGTTGAAGACAAAAGAGGGGATGCCTTCCGGGGCATCCTCAGGCTTAGTTGCTTGGATCTTCCTTGAATATTACCTTGGGGTGCCTTGGGAATCCCCAAGCTTAGGTTCTTGCCACTCCTTATTCTCATCATATCGATGTCTCACCCAATACTTGAAAACTCCAATCACACAAAACTTAACGGAACTTCGTGAGATTGGTTAGTATGATAAAGACAAATAATTCACTTTGGTACTGTCAAGACAAGAATCATAATTGTTCTCACGCAATGTCTACTATACCTTATCATTTCCACAATTTATATCACTTAATATAAGCTATGGAAACACTAAAACAAGCAAACTAAGCCCAGAATCTGTCAAAAACAGAACAGTCTGTAATGATCTGAACAACAACCATACTTATTTTACTCCAAAAATTCTAAAAAATTAGGACAACGTAGATAATGTGTATATCAATAATTTGTAAAAAGATTCAGAATTTTATCACGGTCCAGTGAGTTTAAACAATTCTATGACTGGAAGCAAATGTTTCTGTTTTTGCACATAATCAAGTTAACTATCATCCACACTATCCCAAAGGCATTACTTGGCACTTTATTGAAACAAAAGCTATAAAACATGATTACAACAGTAGCTTAATCATGTGAACACATAAAAAATTTGGGGTAAATATTGGGTTGTCTCCCAACAAGCACTTTTCTTTAATGCCTTTCTAGCTAGGCATGATCATTTCAATGATGCTCACATAAAAGATAAGAATTGAAACGCAAGGAGAGCATCATGAAGCATATGACTAGCACATTTAAGTCTAACCCACTTCCTATGCATAGTGATGTTGTGAGCAAATAATTTATGGGAGCAAGAATCAACTATCAGTAGGAAGGTAAAGCAAGCATAACCTCAAGATTTTCAACACATAGAGAGGAAACTTGATATTATTCAGATATCTAAAAGCATATGTTCCTCTCTCATAATAATTTTCAATAGCATCATGAATGAATTCAACAATATAACCATCACATAAAGCATTCTTTTCATGATTCATAAGCATAGAAATTTTACTACTCTCCACATAAGCAAATTTATTCTCATTCATAGTAGTGGGAGCAAACTCAACAAAATAACTATCATGTGAGGCATAATCCAATTGAAAATTAAAATCATGATGACAAGTTTCATGGTTATCATTATTATTTATAGCATACATGTCATCACAATAATCATCATAGATAGCAACTTTGTTCATAATCAATTGAAACCTCTTCAAAAATAGTGGATTCATCACTAAATAAAGTCATGACCTCTCCAAATCCACTTTTATCAATATTGTTAAAAGATCCAGCACCCTCCAAAATACTGGGATCATTATTATCTAAAGTTGACACTCTTCCAAACCCACTTTCATGAACATAATCATCATAAATAGGAGGCATGCTATCATCATAATAAATTTGCTCATCAAAACTTGGCGGACAAAAAATATCATCTTCATCAAACATAGCATCCCCAAGATTATGGCTTTGCATATCATTAGCATCATGGATATTCAAAGAATTCATACCAACAACATTGCAATCATGCTCATCATTGAAAAATTTAGTGCCAAACATTTTATTGACTTCTTCTTCTAAAACTTTGGCACAATTTTCCTTTCCATCATTTTCAGGAAAGACATTATAAAGATGAAGCATATGAGGCAACCTCAATTCCATTTTTGTGTAGCTTTCTTTTATAGACTAAACTAGTGATAAAACAAGAAACTAAAAGATTCAATTGCAAGATCTAAAGATATACCTTCAAGCACTCACCTCCCCGGCAACGGCGCCAGAAAAGAGCTTGATGTCTACAATGCAACCTTCTTCTTGTAGACGTTGTTGGGCTTCCAAGTGTAGAGTTTTGTAGGACAGTAGCAAATTTCCCTCAAGTGGATGACCTAAGGTTTATCAATCAATGGGAGGCGTAGGATGAATATGGTCTCTCTCAAACAACCCTGCAACCAAATGACAAAGAGTCTCTTGTGTCCCCAACACACCCGATACAATGGTAAAATGTATAGGTGCACTAGTTCAGCGAAGAGATGGTGATACAAGTGCAATATGGATGGTAGATATAGGTTTTTGTAATCTGAAAATATAAAAACAACAAGGTAACTAGTAACAAAAGTGAGCGAAAATTGTATTGCAATGCTTGGAAACCAGGCCTGGGGTTCATACTTTCACTAGTGTAAGTGCTCTCAACAATGATAACATAATTAGATCATATGGCAATCCCTCAACGTGCAAAAAAAAGTCACTCCAAAGTTCCTATCGCGGAGAACATAAGATGAAATTGCTTGTAGGGTACGAAACCACCTTAAAGTTATTCTTTCCGACCAATCCGTTGAGCTATTCCTATAAGTGTCACAAACAGCCCTAGAGTGTCACATCCCCAGTTCTGGTCTGCTCTGGGTTAGCCAGTCTTGTGTTGCATCATGTTTAAATTTCTCTTAAGTTGAAATGGGGATTGCTCAAACCCGAGCACCAGATCAAATCAACTAGGTTCAAATAAAAATATTCTCAATGAACCCAAAATGACCTTCAGAAAAGTTCATCATTTTTGGATTGGTTTAAAACCTCTGCAAAAAAATGGTGCACATATCTCTAGGCCATTCCTGGATTTTTAAATTAATTCATAAGTATTTGAATTTGGACATTTAAATCTTATAAATATTTTTAAATGTCAAAATAATCCTGAAAGTACTTGGGGGCTATTGGAAATAATTCAAATAGTGCCCACAATTTTTCTCAGGATTTTACAAAATGAGTTAGTATTTTTACTAATTCAAAACAGATCAAAATAAATAGAAAACAGTAACAGAAAGAGAGAGAGAGAAGGACTCACCTGGGCCACTTACCTGGCAGCCCACCTGGCCAGGCCACCTGGCGGCATAGCTGGCCCAGCCCAGCCAGCGCTGCCTGCTTCTTCAACCTTCTGCCAGAAGGAGAAGCAGGTGCGTGGCGAGCGCGCAGCCGAACGCGGCCACCTCCTGCTTGCCACCTCCTGCCTCCCCCTCACGCCACGGAGACGCCCGACGCCTCCCCTCACTTTCCCCTCGCTCTCTGGCTCTCCCGCCCTCTCCTCTGCTCCCTCACTCACGCCCGCGCGGAGCTTGTCGCCGCCGCCCGCTGTTGCCGCGTCCACCGCCAACCCCTCGCCTCGTAGTTGCTTCCAGAAGAACCGACGTGATGCCCCCATTCCTCCTGCCGAACCATGCAAGCCGGGAAGCTCTGCATCGCCTCCACTCCATCGTCTTCAACCTCGGGCGCCGCTGATCGCCGACTCCTATTCGCCGTCTTCAGCGCCTCCCCGAGCCCGCTGACCCTCTCTCCGTCCACCCTGTGAGCTGCTGCATCCTCCCCCTCTATTTTCTCTGCCGTTCATGCGCCCTAGCTAGCTCCACCACCTTTGCCCGAAGCTTGCTCGCCGCCGGCCATGTCACCACCGTGGCTAGAGCCCATAAGCGTCAGCGTCTGAGCATGTTTTCGTCCTCAGCGCGTTCCCAGGAACCCATAACACCTACCCACTCGTCCTCCCGTGCACCGTAGCACGCTGTCCATCTTCACCGAACTCCGGCCGCCGCCTAGCTCGCTGCCGCCGTTGACTCAGGCTGTCCCAGCTGCTACCGCTGCCACCACTGGATGCGCATAAGGCGCCCGACAAGCCGTAGCACCAAAGCGCACACAA
The DNA here is from genome assembly GCA_021605145.1 of Aegilops bicornis. Classification (NCBI taxonomy): domain Eukaryota; kingdom Viridiplantae; phylum Streptophyta; class Magnoliopsida; order Poales; family Poaceae; genus Aegilops; species Aegilops bicornis. The sequence continues at coordinate 448,545,458 of CM038671.1, read as the reverse complement.
AGCGGAGCCCGTGGCGTTTTCGAAAGCAGCTCCGTCGTCCGGTTTAATGGTCGTCGCCGGCCGAACTCTGGCGAGGTCGACATGGCCTGTAAATAGCCATTAATGACCCAGCTAACCACCCCTAGAGCCACCGCCATGTGGGTCCCCGAGCATAATTAGGTTAGTCTAATTTTCTGTTAAGATTAGTACTAATCTGTGTGGACCCCATGTGTCAGCTTTGACTCTGGTCAAGTCAACGTTGACCGGTCCCACCTGTCATACACCCAAACCAGCCTGAGACACTGACGTATGGATCCCATAGGTCAGGTTTGACCTGGCCGACCCAGTTGACCTGTTGATGTCACACCTATGTCATGCTGATGCAGTAACTTATTTTCTGGATTTATTCTTTTATAGGAAATTCCAGAAAATGTTGCAAATTTCAAAAATTCATAGGAAATCAACCGTAGCTCCAAATCAAATAAGTTATATATGAAAAATGATCAGAAAAATCCAATCTATCCATCTGTACCTTTTTCATGCATGTTGGAACAAGTTAAAGTTGCTCTTTAGGACAATTCAATTAAATGGCATTTAAACCCTCACATATGGAGTTTGCATTTGAACGTAGGGTTCAAACCAACTCCATTTAACATGTTGCTAGTTGCGTTAGCTCAAAACACAACATATTGACATGTCATGATCATGCATTATATTGTGCATTGCATTGATTGTATTTCTTCTTTGTTGCCGGTATCTGTCCCTCTCGATAGATGATGTTAGGCGTTGTGATCGTTGACACCGATGAAGACTCAATGCTATCTTCAAAAGTGCCGAACAAGCAAAACCCCCTTGTTCATTCCGATACAATCCCACTCTCTCGCTCCTGCTCTCTTTTACTGCATTAGGACAACAACGATTCATCTGTTGTTTGCTGCGGTAGCTGAACCCCTTTATCATCTGCATGACCTGTCATTGCCACGATAAATAGATGAAACCCACTAGCATGAGTAGGAGTTTTTGAGCCTGTTGTGCCTACTCATTCATGCTTGTTTGTCATGCCTGCTCTTGCTTAGAGTTGAGTCGGTCCGATTCATCGGGGATGAATCGGAGGTGTGTGAACATGTCCTCTTGTTGAGAGCTAAATGTGTGAACACGATTTGGTAAAGGTATCGGTGAGAGGCCATGTAGGAGTACATGGTGGGTTGTCTCATTGAAGCCGTCCTCAGAAACTGAGTTCTGTGTTTGTGATCCATGACCAGTTACTACCATGCATTGGAATGCTTAAGTGCCCCTCTCGACTTCTTAACCACCCTTGTCCTCTATCCAGGAGTTGCAAGTAGTTTCTGGTGTTTGTAGTATCTTTGGAGGCCGTGGGCGATCTTGACCGAGGGTGGGCTGTGATGCGGTAGTGCGTGGCCGGGTATCCGGGCGCCCGTTTGGTGTCGCGGAACCTGTACACATCGTTCGGGGCCGTATGTGGAAACCTCGGCCGGACTCCCTGCGGATGGAACCTGAATAGGCGATAACCTGGACTAGAGACTTGAGTGTTTAGGTAGGTCGTGGCCGACACTGTAACATCCCAAATTTTCAATTTGGAATGTTATACATTAGGTCATCATGCATATCATATTTTCTCGCATTTTTCCGATCCTAGAAAATTTCATGCAACTCAAGGACCCTCGGAGAGAGTTGGAAGTTTCATTATTTTTCATATTTGGGATTTCTCAAATTTTGAAAATAGGATCATTTGGATTTATTTAATTATCTTCATAAAGTTTTTCCTATAAAAATCTCAAGAGAGGGAATAATATGACTTTCCCAATATTTAGGAAAAATGAAGATATTATAAATAAATCAAATTTGGTTTTGGAAGATTTATTTTGCTTAGGCAAAATGAGCATTTTAAAAATATTATGCATATTGCCGCTTTTAAAGTTCATTTTGTTCGACTCATTTTAGGAGTCGGGGAAAATTTGTTTTATTTAAATCGGAGTTCGTTTGATATTTTTTTTTAATTAGTTTTGTTTTAATAAAAAAACGCGCCACAGGCCAAGGCCCGGCCCGACCAGCCGCTTGGCCCACCTCCCTCTCCTCCTCGCGCTCGCCTCCAAGCGAACCCCGCCACGCCACGCCGCCGCCCGTGTCGGGTCGGACACCGCCGCCCCCCCCTCCCCCAAGGCACGGAGCCCCCCCTCCTATTTAACCGCCACCCCCCTCTCCCCTCAACTCGCCGCCGTCGCCGCCCTCGACCGAGCCGCGCCCGCCCTTGAAGGCAGGCCGTCGCCGAGCACCCGCCGCCTCTCGTCGCCTCCGGAGCCCCTCATGACCCGCCGCCCCTCCAGGCCCAGGGAGCCCAGCGGGAGGCCGTCGGGAGGTAGCCACCGCCCCGCGCCGTTCCGATCCGGTTTTCCCTAAAAGACCGATCCGGTTTATTTTTAAAAAAAAGATGTTCGGTTTTTTTTTTCAAAAACCTAGATTGGTTTTATTTTTTTTCGGTTTTCTTATTTAGTGAACGTTCACCGACCCGTTCGTTTAAATGAACGCGTTCGTTGGATTAGTTCTGTTAACGAACGTCCGTTATTTAATCCGTTCGTCGTTTTCTTTTAAATCAGATTTAATCCATTATTTTTCAGATTCGATTTCCGATCCGATTTTCAAATCTGTTTTATTTCTTGCTCGTTTATCGGAATCAGGTTATTCACGCTTTGGAGTTTCGTAACGAAACAGCCGTTCCAACTAACCTACTTTCACAGAGTTTTGCTACTGTAAAATTTTGACCTAATTTCAGATTTGCTAAACCGAGTCGTTCTCTCTCGAGTTCCGACTTTCGATGCTTTATTTGAATTGATTCTTTTGCAACCAGGGTTCATAAGTTGAACAATCTTGTTAGATCATTTATTCGAGAATTACCTGTGCAATAGATTAGTACATATTGTATGCTTGTTGTTTGTCTGCGTTAGATCACCCGGAGTGCGCCGCTTGTTACTTCGAATCTCTAGGACTCGCGGATCATCAGCAAGGCTAGTAACACTTTGATCATACTCTTCTCATACCCAGTTTTTATGCATTAGATCAATCCTCAAACACTTGCATGTTAGGATCTAATTAAATTGTGGAATGGGAAGTAGATTGAGGTAGTACCTATTACCTGTTTTACTTATGAAACCTTGGGAGTTACTTACTGCGTTTGCTTATTGTGCTATGCTATGCTAGTAGGCGTGGATTGGGTGAGTGAATATCCTTGCATGATGTGAGATTGTTAATTTAATGGTTTATCTAAGGTGGCAACCTAAACACACATCTGGGTGGATTGAGGCACCTGGTTTCTATCGAGGACTTACTGTATTTCTTGGACCGCCACCGGGCTCTAAGGGATCATGAGATTTTTCAAACTAGAAACTTCCGTGTGCAGCCACAAGCCAATTATGGGCTCTGGCGTAGTTGACTAAGTTGTGCGAACCCTTACGGGTAGGCTAGCTGATGTAGGGGATGTAGGTTGGTACGGTCTACCCACATGTAAGGTGCTAGCGCTTCTGAAAGACTATGTCTCGGTCATCCGTCTCTCAAACACCATGTAGTGCGAGAACCAAGCGGAGGCGATCGAGTCTTGTGGGGAAAAGTCATAAACCTCTGCAGAGTGTATAAACTAATCATGATTAGCCGTGTCCCGGTTATGGACAAATCTTGAGTATCTAGTACTTGAATATCGTGTGAATCTCAACATGTTACTTCTAATAATAAAGTTATTGGGTTTTAATGAGTACTTTTAATTGGGATTGAGGATGTCATCAACCATTCTCAATGTTTAACAACCACCATGATAGTTAAATAAAATTATTCCTTTGAGGTAGGGAAAAATCAGCTTTATGCAAAAATGTAACCGTAGAGCCTTACCACCAGCCATATATGCATGTAGTATAGGCTTGTTGCTTCATTGTTTCTCTATGTGTTACATTGCCAAAGATATTCCATGTCTTGACCCGTTTTGGGCTGCAACTTTTCACGTTCTGAGACTTTTCAGACTGACGAATAAGGTGTTAGGTCGTGGTTCTATACTCGGTGATGCCGTTGGAGTTGATGGACTCACTCGTTTTCCAAGCCTTCATTGTTATTTTTAGATGGCCTTAAGCCATATTATTGTATTAAGTTCCCTTGTGGACAACGATGTAATAAGTGTGTGATTGCTACTCGCTATAAATCCTTGAAATCTTGTGTGGTGTCGACATTCTTGATCCGAGGATGACATCGAGCACGAGCGCTAGATCCATTAATGCAGTCATGACAGAGAATGGTATCGAGCACCTGTTGGCTGTAGGAGACACGACCACTAAGATAAAGCCATAGATCACTATTCTCTTCCCATTTTCTAACTCCTCATCTTTTCTACTCTCTTTAGGATGATTTGACGCGAAGATCAAGTACACCCAACCGGATGAAGGCACACCTTTTGGATTTCACTTGAAGGAAGTTACCAAATACGAATATTGGACTACCAAGCTTCACCGAACTTTCAATGCCACTCTGCTGAAGAGGATTTGGAAGATTCACGCTCACGTTCGGGAAGGACATTCGCCCCAATCACCAAGCCTATAGATAGTGTTTTCAGTGCACCAACTTGGAGTCTGGGAAAGAGTATGGCAGCTCACATCACCATGGGACGCATTGGAGAAGTTTATCAAGAAGACCTTAAGGACACAATCTACCAGATTTGCGGACGCCGAGATGACAAATGGGACGTCGCCAGCACCAAGAAGGATAGATCCATTGCAGCATTCATCCAGAGTTAAACCAGCACATTCGACGTCGGAGAACCGGATGTGCAATGATATGTTGGAGTTGCGAATGCAAAGGGAAGGATCATCGAACTAGAAGAAGAACTAAAGACAACTCGCAAGGACTACATGGACGAGATCGTAGCTCTAGCAAGACACAATAACGATCTTAAGTACGAGATTGAAGAACTGAAGAAGAAGTTGGCGCTCAGGAATGAAGACCAGTATGTCAATTGCCCAAGCGACTACATCAACATCAACGACACCGATTCGGATCCAAGTGAACCCGACTTTGAAGATGAAGCTGGAGCAGACATTATGGAGTCTTCCACCGGTTCAAATTAGTAGAAGTCCCCACATATTAGTAGTATTCCTCCATGTAAACATTATAGTACACGCACTTTTGCGATAGTTAGATCGTTGCAAGCCTTGTTTGATTTGAATGAAGTGATTTTGTGTGTATTTGCTCATGTGCATTTGGGTAGTGATTCCCCTTAGACCTCATTCTATTCTAAATTCTCATCTTTTCTAAACCCATCAGATGCCTCCGAGACGCGACCCGGATTCGTTTTCCGCCAGAGATCACCCAACTGATTCAAAGCGAGAATACCTGATTCAAACATTGAGTGCGAACCGAGGCAACAACAACAACAACAACAACCCACCGCCACCACCACTGCGGATCATCGACTCGTTTCCTTAGACTAAACCCGCCGGTGTATTCCAAGATACCGAGCCAATTGTAGCAGATGGTGGCTCCGCAAGATAGGAAGGAGCTGACCAACTGCGGGATGCACGGATGGAGAAAGAGTGAAGTTTGCGCACATCAACTTGAAGGACCCGCAGCTGACATGGTGGGAGAATTTCTGACCACTTACCACATGAGACAACATCACATGGGATCAATTTCAGCAAGCTTTTCGCCTTGCCCATGTTTCAGCGGGAGCTATGGCCATGAAGAAGCGTGAGTTTCGCAATTCGCCAAGGAGGAAGGACTGTTGGCGATGCGTGGATGACTTTAGTAAACTAGCACGTTATGCCCCGGATAGCGTTACTCTTGATGCGACTAAGCGAGGAGAAGTTTCTAGAAGGATTTGAATGATGAGTTCAGCATGCCGTTGATGGTAGCCAGTTTCAATAACTACCAGGAGTTAGTAGACCGAGCCCTCATGATTGAAGGAAAAGCAGCAGCAAATTGAGAACCGCAAGCGGAAGTATGGGCAAGGGAAGTATAATCTGGAGCTCAAAGAAACCTCGTTATACCCTAAATCAGGAATTCAGTTTCAGCATACCCATGGAGGAGGTAATTAGCATAACCATAACAGCACCAAGAATGGGAGCAGGAATGGAGGAAGTAGACGAGAATCGTACCAACCCGTCAATACCATCCAAAGTAGACTGAGTCATATTACTTGCTTTAAGTGCCGCAAGACTGGGCATTATGCAAATGACCGCCCGAAGGCGAGAATGGAAATGGCAATGGAAGCTACGAAAGAAGCCCAACCCTTTCAATAGAGGACGGGTGAACCACATTGAAGTGGAGGAGGTTGAAGATCAGCCCGATGCACGATGTCGGTAAGTTTTTGGTTAAGTCATTTACTGCGGTTGTTCTTTTTCGATCTTGGTGCATCGCATTCATACATATCAAGGGATTTGTGGATAAGTACAAGTTACCAACCCAAGCCCTTAGGTCACCCATGCTAGTAACCTCACCCGGAGCAGAGTACATGGCTAGTAAATGGTGTGATCGATCGCCATTAAGGATTGGACACTATGTTTTCCCCTCGGACCTAATAGTTACGGAATCCCAAGGATTGGATGTGATATTAGGTATGGATTGGTTATCAAAGTATGGAGGAAACATTGATTGCTCCACTAGATCAATTTTGCTCACCACACCAGAGGGAAGAAGGATTAAGTATGTATCACGGCACGAGCCGAGGAGAGCACAAGTAAATTGCTTATCAGGAGTGGTACAGGAAGAAGTACGGTGGTGAAGGATTTTCACGATGTATTTCCGGAAGAGTTGCCGGGAATGCCACGGATAGAGACATTGAGTTTTGATCGAGCTGTTGCGAGAGCAGGCCCGATATCGAAGCGACCGTATAGGATGCCAAAGACAGGATTTGGCGGAAATCAAGAAGCAGATTAAGGAGCTTTTGGATAAAGGTTTTATACGCCCAAGTTCTTCACCTTGGGGATCACCCGTTTTGCTAGTGGAGAAGAAGGATGGATCGTTAAGAATGGTTGTTGATTATCGTGGATTGAATGAAGTAACAATCAAGAACAAGTACCCACTACCTATGATAAATGATCTGTTTGATCGCTTGCAAGGAGCCAAGGTGTTTTCCAAGATCGACTTGCGATCGTGGTACCATCGATTGAAGATTCGGGAGCAGGACATACCCAAGACAGCATTTACCATGAGATATGGACTATCTGAGTATACCGTTATGTCATTTGGATGACTAACGCACCAGCCTATTTCATGAACACGATGAACAAAGTGTTTATGGAGTTTTGGATAAGTTAAATCGTGGTGTTCATTGATGACATTTTGATTTTCTCGAAGAATGAAGAGGAACACAAGGAACATTTGAGATTGGTTTTGGAGAAACCGAGGGAACACCGGTTGTATGCCAAGTTCACCAAATGTGAGTTTTGGTTAAAGGAAGTTGGATTTCTCGGACATGTTATATCCGGAGAAGGGATAGCGATTGACCCCACAAAGGTTGAGACCGTAACCAAATGGGAAGCACCAACGACAGTTGGAGAGATTCGGAGTTTCCTTGGACTCGCAGGATACTACCGAAGGTTCATTGAGAATTTCTCAAGGATTGCCAAGCCTAAGACATAATTGTTGAAGAAGGAAAACAGATTCATATGGGTGAGGACTGTGAGGCAAGTTTTCAGGAGTTGAAGAAAAGATTGGTTACCTCACCAGTTTTGATATTGCGAGATCGGACTAAGGATTATGAGGTGTATTATGACGCTTCACGCCGAGGACTTGGAGCGATGCTTATGCAGGGAAGGAAGAGTTGTTTCGTATGCTTCACGACAACTTAAGCCCCATGAGTTGAATTATGCCACTCATGATTTGGAGTTAGCAGCCGTTGTGCATGCCACGAAGGCGTGGAGACATTTTCTCATTGGAAATCATTGTGAAGTATATACGGATCACAAGAGTTTGAAGTACATCTTCACACGTATGAATTGAATCTCAGACAAAGGAGATGGTTAGAGCTTATCAAGGATTATGACATGAGATTGCATTATCACCCCGGGAAGGCTAATGTCGTAGCTGACACATTGAGCCGTAAGAGCCACGTCAATACTCTAATGATGGGAGGAATACTCAATGAGTTAGCCGAGGACCTTAGAGAGCTATGTTTGGAAATAGTTCCGAGAGGCTATGTAGCAGCATTGGAGAATCTGATCAACGCTGATGGACAAAATCAGAGAAGCCCAAAAGGCAGATAAGGAAGTTGCCTCTATAAAGGAGAAAATGAGCAAAGGAAAGGCTAAAGGATTTCGTGAGGACGAGCACGATACCCTATGGTTTGAAGACCGTGTTTATGTGCCCAATGACCCGTAGATCGGAAGTTGATTTCTGAAGCCCATGATTCACCCTATTCGATTCACCCAGGAAATACCAAGATGTATTTGGATTTGAAGAATACTTTACGGTGGACCGGAATGAAGAAGGATATTATGGAGTATGTAGCGATTTGCGATGTATGTCGAAAGTAAAGGCAGAACATCGAAGCGGTGGGATTATTACAACCATTGCCGATACCGAATGGAAGTGAGATAAACTAGGCATGGATTTTATCACAGGATTGCCAAAGACTCGTTCGAGGATATGACTCGATTTGGGTTATAGTCGACCGTTTGACCAAGGTAGCTCATTTTATTCGATCAAGACCACCTATAGCGAGTGCTAAGTTGGCAAAGATATACATGACCAGAATTGTGTGCTTACGGAGTTCCGAGGAGCATCGTATCGATAGAGGAACCCAGTTTACCTTGAAATTTTGGAACCCGGTTGCACGAGACATTGGGAACCCGATTGGAATTGATCGACTTTCCACCCACAGACCGATGGAGCAGCACCGAGAGAGTCAATCAGATTTTTGGAGGACATCTTTGAGAGCTTGTGCCCTAGATTATGGATCTAGCTGGGATGAAAATTTGCCGTATGCAGAATTTTCCTACAACAACAGTTACCAAACCAGCTTGAAGATGGCACCTTCGAGGCTTTGTATGGAAGAAGGTGCAGGACACCGTTGTTATGGGACTAAACGGAGATCGTCGAGTTGTTTGGACCAGATTTGATTAAGGAGTGCGAACAGAAAGTTAAGTTGATTCGAGACAGGCTCAAGATAGCCCAGTCCAGACAAAAGAGCTATGCCGATTCAAAGCGCAAAGCGATTGAGTATGAAGTTGGAGACAGAGTATATCTCTGAGTATCCCCGCTTCGAGGAGTTAAGCGTTTTGGAGTTAAAGGAAAGTTAGCACCCCGTTTCGTTGGACCGTATAAGATTTTGCAACGCATGGGAGAAGTTGCGTATAAGTTGGAATTACCGGAAGGACTGTCGAGGAGTTCATGATGTATTCCATGTTTCTCGATTGAAGAAATGTCACCCGAGATAGCAGAGGTACCGTTAAGAGACACAATGCCACTTTGGAAGCAATTCGGTTGAAGGATGATTTGACATATGAGGAAAAACGGTTAAGATTCTCGATTATGCCAGCAGAGTTACCCGCAGCAAGGTTATCAAGTTTTGCAAAGTTCGGTGGAGCCACCACACCGAGGATGAAGCCACACAGGAAAGAGAGGAAGTTTTGCTCAAGGACCACCCTCACCTATTTTCTAGCCAACCCGAATCTCGAGGGCAAGATTCATCTTAAGGGGGTAGGTTTGTAACATCCCAAATTTTCAATTTGGAATGTTATACATTAGGTCATCATGCATATCATATTTTCTCGCATTTTCCGATCCTAGAAAATTTCATGCAACTCAAGGACCCTCGGAGAGAGTTGGAAGTTTCATTATTTTCATATTTGGGATTTCTCAAATTTTGAAAATAGGATCATTTGGATTTATTTAATTATCTTCATAAAGTTTTTCCTATAAAAATCTCAAGAGAGGGAATAATATGACTTTCCCAATATTTAGGAAAAATGAAGATATTATAAATAAATCAAATTTGGTTTTGGAAGATTTATTTTGCTTAGGCAAAAATGAGCATTTTAAAAATATTATGCATATTGCCGTTTTCAAAGTTCATTTTGTTCGACTCATTTTTAGGAGTCGGGGAAAATTTGTTTTATTTAAATCGGAGTTCGTTTGATATTTTTTTTAATTCGTTTTGTTTTAATAAAAAAAACGCGCGCACAGGCCAAGGCCCAGCCAGCCAGTGCCCGGCCCACCTCCCTCTCCTCCTCGCGCTCCTTTGCCCGTGAGCCCGCCGCCATGACGCCACCGCCCGCCGCCCGTGTCGGGTCGGGACACCGCCGCCGTGCCCCTCCCCAAGGCACCGGAGCCCCCTCCTATTTAACCGCCGCCACCCCCTCTCCCCTCAACTTTCGCCCTTGTAGTCGCCGCCCTCGGCCGCCGCCGCCCCTTGAAGGCCGCCGCCCGTCGCCGGAGCACCCCGCCGCCTCTCGTCGCCTCCCGGAGCCCCTCGCCGACCCCGCCGCCCCTCCCGACCCCGCCGGAGCCCCGCCGGAGAGCCGTCGGAGGTAGCCACCGCCCCGCGCCGTTCCGATCCGGTTTTCCCCTAGAAAGACCGATCCGGTTTATTTTTAAAAAAAAGATGTTCGGTTTTTTTTCAAAAACCTAGATTGGTTTTATTTTTTTTCCGGTTTTCTTATTTAGTGAACGTTCACCGACCCGTTCGTTTAAATGAACGCGTTCGTTGGATTAGTTCTGTTAACGAACGTCCGTTATTTAATCCGTTCGTCGTTTTCTTTTAAATCAGATTTAATCCATTATTTTTCAGATTCGATTTCTGATCCGATTTTCAAATCTGTTTTATTTCTTGCTCGTTTATCGGAATCAGGTGATTCAAGCGCTGGAGTTTAAATGTGAAACCGCCGTTCCGACTAACCTACTTTCACAGAGTTTTGCTACTGTAAAATTTTGACCTAATTTCAGATTTGCTAAACCGAGTCGTTCTCTCTCGAGTTCCGACTTTCGATGCTTTATTTGAATTGATTCTTTTGCAACCAGGGTTCTTAAGTTGAACTATCTGGTTAGATCTTTTATTCGAGATTTCCCTGTGCATTAGATGAGTACTTATTGTATGCTTGTTGTTTGTCTGTGTTAGATCACCCGGAGTGCGCCGCTTGTTACTTCGAATCTCTAGGACTCGCGGATCATCAGCAAGGCAAGTAACACTTTGATCATACTCTTCTCATACCCAGTTTTTATGCATTAGATCAATCCTCAAACACTTGCATGTTAGGATCTAATTAAATTGTGGAATGGGAAGTAGATTGAGGTAGTACCTATTACCTGTTTTACTTATGAAACCTTGGGAGTTACTTCTGCGTTTGCTTATTGTGCTATGCTATGCTAGTAGGCGTGGATTGGGTGAGTGAATATCACAGCGGATGTGAGATTGTTAATTTAATGGTTTATCTAAGGTGGCAACCTAAACACACATCTGGGTGGATTGAGGCACTGGTTTCTATCGAGGACTTGCCTGTATTTCTTGGACCGCCACCCGTGCTCTAAGGGATCATGAGATTTTTCAAACTAGAAACTTCCGTGTGCAGCCACAAGCCAATTATGGGCTCTGGCGTAGTTGACTAAGTTGTGCGAACTCTTACGGGTAGGCTAGCTGATGTAGGGGATGTAGGTTGGTACGGTCTACCCACATGTAAGGTGCTAAGCGCCACGAAAGACTATGTCTCGGTCATCCGTCTCTCAAACACCATGTAGTGCGAGAACCAAGCGGAGGCGATCGAGTCTTGTGGGGAAAAGTGCGCAAACCTCTGCAGAGTGTATAAACTAATCACGATTAGCCGTGTCCCCGGTTATGGACAAATCTTGAGTATCTAGTACTTGAATATCGTGTGAATCTCAACATGTTACTTCTAATAATAAAGTTATTGGGTTTTAATGAGTACTTTTTAATTGGGATTGAGGATGCTGTCAACCATTCTCAATGTTTAACAACCACCATGATAGTTAAATAAAATTATTCCTTTGAGGTAGGGAAAAATCAGCTTTATGCAAAAATGTAATCAGAGAGCCTTACCACCAGCCATATATGCATGTAGTATAGGCTTGTTGCTTCATTGTTTCTCTATGTGTTACATTGCGGCATATTCCATGTCTTGACCGTTTTCGGGCTGCAACTTTTCACGTTGCAGACTTTTCATAAGACGAATAAGGTGTTAGGTCGTGGTTCTATACTCAGTGATGCCGCTGGAGTTGATGGACTCACTCGTTTTCCGAGCCTTCCATTGTTATTTTTAGATGGCCTTAAGCCATATTATTGTATTAAGTTCCCTTGTGGACAACGATGTAATAAGTGTGTGATTGCTACTACGCTATAAATCCTTGAAATCTTGTGTGGTGTCGACATTCGATCCAGTGGATGAAATCGAGCCTGAGCGCTAGATCCATTCGGTGCAGTCATGACAGACACCCTGTTGGGCTTCCGCTTGAAGGTTGCCGAGTACATGTCGTGTAAACGGCGATAAGTGGTGAGCGTGTGTGAAGAAGTACACCCTGCAGGGTTATCATCATCTATTGAATAGCTGTGTCCGCGGTAAAGGACTTACGGGTTGCCTATACGGTTCATAGACAAGTGAAAGTGGATACTCTAAAATGCGCAAGATAAGCGGAAGTGCTATGGATGGCGTTCTCGTAGGGAGGCGGGAGCGGATCCATAGTGGTGTATTGATATGGTGAATATGTGGACTGCGTAGCGCCACCTCAAAAGAGTTACTTGCAGTCGTAGTTCAGGATAGCCACCGAGTCAAAGCTGCCTTGCTGCAGTTAAACCCCACCACCCCTTTGTTGATAATGATGCATATGTAGTTAGCTTTGATGTAAGTCTTGCTAAGTACATTTGTACTCACGTTTGCCTATTTTATGTTTTTGCAGTGAGACTTCAGTCTCACTAGTAGTTCCGCGTGGACTTCAACGTTTAGCTTGTTACCTCAGCTACGATCTTGTGCCCTCGGCAGGATCTGGTAGATAGTCAGGCTTCTCAGCCTTTTTCATTTGTAGATGTCTGTACTCAGACATGTTAAGCTTCCGCTTGTGCTTTGACTTGTATTCTATGAATGTTGGGTCAAGAGACCCATGTTTGTAATATCTCGCTCCTCGGAGCCTAATGAATAAATACTTGAGTCATAGAGTTATGTTGTGATGCCACGTTGTATTTACACATATCGAGCATATTGTGTGTGTGTTTGAAATGCTTGGTATGTGTGGGATCCGACAATCTAGTTGTTTATCCTTGGCAGCCTCTCTTATGGGAAAAGTTAGTCTAGTGCTTCCTTGAGCCATAGTAGTCCGCTACAGCCCGGTTCACCGGAGTCACCGCTAGCCCAAAGACTACTGCTCGGGACGCTTGACTGGCCGGCATGTGTTTCACTTCGTTCTTGTATACATCCCTTCGGGAAATGTCACGCGGTGAAATCCGAGTCCTGCCTAGCCTGCTACGGCCGGGTTCCCTGAGTCACATTAGCCGGCGCTACAGCCGGATTCACACGTTGTTGACCGACATGCTCGATGTGATTCATGTATGCCTGTCCCCATGGGTTAGTGCCGCTTTGGGTTCACGACTAGCCATGTCGGCCCGGGTTCTCTGTCATATGGATGCTAGCGACACTATCATATACGTGAGCCAAAAGGCGCAAACGGTCCCGGGCAATGGTAAGGCGACACCCGTGGGAATACCGTGCGTGAGGCCGCAAAGTGATATGAGGTGTTACCGTCTAGATCGATGTGACTTGGAATCGGGGTCCTGACATAGAGTTTGTAGTAAAATAACACCATATGATACACATCAATCAACCCTAATGTCACCTAGATACTCCAATGTCACCATAAGTATCCATGGGTCAATTATACGATATGCACAAACAACTTCAGATTCATAATATTCAATCCAACACAAAGAACCTCAAAGAGCGCCCCAAGATTTCTACCGGAGAAACAAGGATGAAAACGTGCATCAACCCCTATGCATAGATTACCCCAATGCTACCTTGGGAATCCATGAGTTGAGTGCCAAGACATACTCAAGTGAATTAAGAACACCCCATTGTCACCATGGGTATCCCACGCCAGACATACATAAAGTGTTCTCAAATCCATAATAGTATTCAATCCAATAATAGTGAAACCTCAAAGGTCAAACTCAATTGATCATAAGAAGATAGAGGGGGAGAAACACTATATGATCCAACTATAGTAACAAAGCTCGCGGTACATCAAGATCGTGCCAAATCAAGAACACGAGAGAGAGAGAGATCAAACACATAGCTACACGTACATACCCTCAGCCGCGAGTGTGAACTACTCCCTCCTCGTCATGGAGAGCGCCGGGATGATGAAGAAGGCCACTGGTGATGGTTTCCCCCTTCGGCAGGGTGCCGGAACAAGCTCCCGATTTGTTTTTCATGGCTACAGAGGCTTGCGGCGGCGGAACTCCCGATGTAGGTTTCGTTATGGGGGTTTCTGGATTTATAGGAATTTTTGGCGTCTGTTTCAAGTGAGGGGGGTCCACGAGTCAGTGACAAGGCAGGGGGCGCACCCTAGGGTGGTGGGCGCACCCTCCACCCTTGTCGTTGACTCGAGACTCTTCTGGCCCAACTCTTGTGCTTCGGGGGCTTCTTCTGGTCCATAAAAAATCACTGTAAATTTTCAACTTGTTTGGACCCTGTTTGATATTCCTTTTCTATAAAACTCAAAAACAAGGAAAAAACAAAAACTGGCACTGGGCTCTAGGTTAATAGGTTAGTTCTGAAAATAGTATAAAATAGCATATTTATGCATATAAAACATCCAAGATGGATAATATAATAGCATGGGACAATAAAAAAAATATAGATACATTGGAGACGTATCAGTATAAGCCATGGTAAAGTTGGAATACAGTAGATTACTGCAAAAATAAAATTTGAATGGGTTTGCAATAGTACTTAGAGTAGTGATTTGCTTTTTTATAGTAACGATCTCACAAAGATTTTTTTCAGTTTTGTGTGATTGAAGTTTTCATGTTTTGTGTGAGATCACGTTGGATGAAGGAATAAGGAGTAACAAGAGCCTAAGCTTGGGGATGCCCATGGCACCCCAAGTTATCATCCAAAGAGGAACAAGCAACTAAGCTTGGGGATGACCACAAGTGGCATCCCCTCTTTCTTCTAACGACCATCGGTATTTTACTTGGATCTATATTTTTATTCGTCACATATCATGAGTTTTGCTTGGAGCGTTTTGTATTATATGAGTCTTTGCTTGTTTTGCTTTTCTATTTTGTGTCATCTATCCTTGCTGGACACACCTATTTGAGAGAGCCAAAATTATGCTATGATTTGTTAGAATTGCTCTCTGTGCTTCACTTAAATCTTTTTGAGCTATGGAATTGCTCTAGTGCTTCACCTATATCTTTTTGAGCATGGTGTTCTTTAGTATTTTTGAAGAAATGCTATCATGCTTCACTTAGATTTATTTGAGAGCTAGTAATTTTTTTTAAGAAATTCTCTCATGCTTCACTATAATTATTTTGAGAGGAGAATTTTTTTATGCTCATGTTCTTCACTTAGATTTGTTTGAGCTATCAAAAGCAACATATGAAGTTAGTCCCAAAGTGATAGATATTCAAGAGGGATATAATAAAAACTTTCATGAAGATCATTGGACAAAATAAACTTGATTTTTTAACAGTTTTGCGGTATGATGATATAATATGTGGGTCATGTTGATGAGTAATTATGCTTTAGTAAGAATATTGATGTTAAGGTTTGTGATTCCCTACACAAGCACGAAAGTCAATAGTTATGCAATGAAATTACATCCTACTTGTGGATGCTTCTCAATCTTTTGCTAGCCTTCACTTGTACTAAGTGGGATTACTACTTGTGCATCCAAAATCCATAAACCAAGTTTTTGCCATATGAGTCCACTATACCTACCTATATGCCGTATTTCTGTGTCGCTCTAAGCAAATTTGTATGTGCCATCTCTAATCTTCAAAATAAATTTCCTTTTTGTGTGCTCGTACCCCTCATGAAATGGGGGTGGCTAATATTTTTCCATGATATATGTGTTATTCTCAAGATGAGTGTTTATTCACTTGTCATTGCACGAGAGTATGACAAAGGTATTAGGGATGCCCAGTCCCGAAATGAAAAATGAATAATAAATTCCTTGGAAAGTGTTGGTATGGACAGTACCCATGGATTCGGTTAGCCGTGGAATGTGAAAGTATGGTGGACAAAGGAGTAAACTTTGTTTTCTGTTTGGGAGCCACCTATGGTATATCTAGCATGGAAAGTATTGGGAACTAGTCGATCATTTTCGTTGACAGGAAAAGCATGCCACCAAAATGTTTTATCTCTATATTTTTCTGCTTTGAGCTCTGGCACCTCTACAAATCCCTACTTCCCTCTACGAAGGGCCTTTCTATTTAATTTATGCAATTTTTATTTTTATTTGAGTCTCCACCTTCTTTTATAAAACACCAACTAAGGGGCACTACGATCGTACTTGAGCATTGGGCGTAGCTAATATGCGAGTGTGTTTCATGAATGGATCAATGATTGAGCATAATGGGCTAGGGATAACTTGCTTTAGTGTTGATATTTTGAAAGACATGGTTGCTTGTTGATATGCTTGAGTATTGAAATCTTCATGTCAAAACTAGACTATTGCTTTGAATCATATAAAAGTCCAAATGTCCATGCTACAAAAGAAAAGAATACGTGATGAACATGATAAGCAACATTCCACATCAAAAATTCTATTTTTATCATTTACCTACTCGAGAACGAACCAGAATTAAGCTTGGGGATGCTGATACGTCTCCAACATATCTATAAATTTTTATTATTCCATGCTGTTATATTACATTCAGGAGGCTGTGATTCAGGATCAAACTGATAGTGCTGATGGTTGTTCTGCTCAATATATAGGCAAGGTGAATCCGCAAGCACCTAGCTGGACAAAAAGGTAATATGCACTTTGATTGTAGTGGGTTGTTTGGATGCATTTGATAAATCCTAGAAATTGCGGTGGTGTCCTGATGCAATGGAACAACATGGACAAGTGCCGAGGTTTAGTATATCAAGGATAGTTTGATGAATGTGGAGGAAATGTAGCCAACCATTTTTGAAATGAGTATGCTAGGTGTCTTGCCCTGTCTTAGACTCTGTCATTTGTTCAGGATTTAGTGTATCCTCAGATGTAGGATAAGTACCAGAGCTTGCTTATTAATTTTTTATGGTAGAATGGAAAGGGATAAATTTTGTTCTGTTTTGTTGCAGAGTAAGAGTCGGTAATCAACCGCCAGACATGGCTCCTTGCCCGGAAAGGGTAGGCGCTGATGCAGTTTCCTCGTAGTCCACGGGCAAGATGGATCCACAAGCGCGAGGGTGAACTAAAAGGTATTGAGCCCTTGACATATACCCTAGCTCCAAAACTTGAAGTTCTAGTGCTAGGAGGGAATGAAATTGAAGGTTTTTTGAGATTCATGTACTCGTGAGTTGATTTCTTAAACTTGAGCTGTGTGGAGGAGCGTTACACTATTTTGTGTGCCAGCAGTGGGCAGACATCAGTATTTCTTAATGGGTAGTATGGTACAAAAAATGATGAACTAAGAGGAAAAATCGGTATTATGAGTAGTGGATGTCAATTTGAGTATCAATGTTGATTTGTTTCGTTCGTGGACATGCCTTTGTTGTTTGTTGGTGCATCCGGTTTTCTTGGGGTATAAGATGATTCCTTTATGCAAGGTTAGGGATGGGTAAGCATCCACCATATAGGACGCCGTGTTCGGGGAGGATCGGTGCACTGGAGCAAACAATCATAGGGGTATGTGGATAACTTGGGAGAGCATGTTTGGGAGTAGATCATACACAGCGGGGAGTGTGCTGCCGCAGCCTGCTATGGTAGATGTAGGGGAGAACATCCCATGCAGACCAGCATCTGGTTCGCACGTAGGAGGGCGGCCAGTGTGGCGGCGGAGATCTGCGGTAGCGCTACGGTAAGTGAGAGTGAAGCCGACAATGGATACGTCGCCTGTGCCACTAGAGTTGGAGACGTGGTGGACGGCGACTAGCTAGCTGTGATTCACGAGCGCGGCGAGAGTGTAGATGCAGCATCAGCACAATCAATGGGAAAGATGGATCCGCAGGCACTTGGGTGAAGGAAATATGCCCTAGAGGCAATAATAATTTTTTTATTTTATATTTCCTTATTCATGGTAAAGGTTTATTATTCATGCTAAAATTCTATTGATCATAAACTTAAATACATGTGTGAATACATAAACAAACACCGTGTCCCTAGTGAGCCTCTACTAGACTAGCTCATTGATCAAAGATGGTTAAGGTTTCCGAACCATGGACATGAGTTGTCATTTGATAACAGGATCACATCATTAGGAGAATGACGTGATGGACAAGACCCATTCATTAGCTTAGCATAATGATCGTTCAGTTTTATTATTATTGCTTTCTTCATGTCAAATACATATTCCTTCGACTATGAGATTATGCAACTCCCGAATATCGGAGGAATACCTTGTGTGCTATCAAACATCACAACATAACTGGATGATTATAAAGATGCTCTATAGGTATCTCTGAAGGTGTTTGTTGAGTTGGCATAGATCAAGATTAGGATTTGTCACTCCAAGTATCGAAGAGGTATCTCTGGGCCCTCTCGGTAATGCACATCATAATAAGCCTTGCAAGAAAATGACTAATGAGTTAGTCACGGGATGAGGTATTACCGAACGACTAAAGAGACTTGTTGGTAACGAGATTGAACTAGGTATAGAGATACTGACGATCGAATCTCCAGCAAGTATCATACCAACGGACAAAGGGAATTGTGTATGTTGTCATAATGCTTCGATCGATAACTCGTAGAATATGTAGGAGAAAATATGAGCATCCAGGTTCCACTATTGGTTATTGACCGGAGAGGTGTCTCAGACATGTCTACATAGTTCTCGAACC
Source organism: Aegilops bicornis (assembly GCA_021605145.1). Lineage (NCBI taxonomy): Eukaryota > Viridiplantae > Streptophyta > Magnoliopsida > Poales > Poaceae > Aegilops > Aegilops bicornis. The sequence goes on along the minus strand of CM038671.1, from coordinate 448,526,493 downwards.
TGTAGGGTCCGCACGCTTAACGTTCGTTGACGATATAGTATTATATGAGTTATGCGATTTGGTGATCGAATGTTGTTCGGAGTCCCAGATGAAATCATGGACATGACGAGGAGTCTCGAAATGGTCGAGAGGTAAAGGTTGATATATAGGATGGTAGTATCCGGACAGCGTAAGTGTTTCATAGGACATCATGTACTCATCGGGTCATCGGAAGGAGTTTCGGGCACCCCCAGCAAAGGATATGGGCCTTATGGGCCAAGAGGGGAAACGCACCCGCCACAAGGGGCTGGTGTGCCCCCCCATATGGGCCGGCCTAAGTGGAGAAGGAAAGGGGAGGAGGAAAGGAAAGAGAGGGAATAGGATTCCCCCTTCCTTCCCCCTCTCCCCTCTTTCCTTCCAGCTTCCATATACAAGGAAAGGGGGCGCATGGCATGGCAGGGCCCCTAGGGGGCGGCAGGCAAACCCTAGGGTGCCCTGGCTGCCTCCCCTCCCCTCCCACCTATATATATGTGGGGAGGGGGCGCCTCACAAGCACACAACATCAATTGTTAGCCGTGTGCGGCGCCCCCGTCCATCATTTACTCCACCGGTCATATTTTCGTAGTGCTTAGGCGAAGCCCTGCGGAGATCACTTCACCATCACCGTTACCATGCTGTCGTGCTGACGGAACTCATCTACTACCTCGACATCTTGCTGGATCAAGAAGGCGAGGAACATCACCAAGCTGAACGTGTGCAGAACGCGGAGGTGCCGTGCGTTCGGTACTTGATCGGTTGAAGCGCGAAGAAAGTTCGACTACATCAACCGCGTTGTGAAACGCTTCCGCTTACGGTCTACAAGGGTACATAGACATACAACGGTAGCATTATAAGATGATCTATTGAGGATATAACTCCGAGGTATGACCCGCCCAAGAGGGCCTGGGTCACACCATTGGCGACTTAAGGTGAGAAGGCCCAGGAAGTATGAAGAAGACATAGAGGTGGCGGTTCATAAAGCAGGCTTGTTGAAGGCCCAAGACCCGGAGGTAACTCAAGGCCTAAAGGTGTGAGCCGCCATATGTTGACTTACTTTGTAAGGCAGGTTTAGTTAGAAACCGAGCCGGTCACGTTTGTGTGAGCTGGCCGGGACTCTGTAAGCGGCCGGGTATCGACATGTATATAAAGGGGTGACCCGGCGGCGGGTTAACTCAAGAGACAGACAATCAAGAACTAGGTCAAGCTTATTCACTTCCTTGTAATTTAAACGCAAGCAATACAACTAGAAGCACAACATTGTCTTTTACCTCGTTAAGAGGGGCGGAACCTGGGTAAACTCCTTGTGTCCTTTGTCCCGTTCAACCCCTTTAAGCTAACCTAGTGCGATGGCTCCACAGCTAAATCCTTTCACTAGGGAATCTATCGTGACAAATCTATGACAATTGGCGCCCGCTGTCGGGCCAGCACACGGTGGTTTCGAGTTCTTGAATGGCAGCTTCTCAGGGATCAAGGGATACGCCATGGGCCGGATGACCAAGAGTCGTCGTGGCAAGCTCTACATCGACGATGCTGGCTGGGGTCCTGAGGCCGACTCAATCGAGTACGGGTAGTGGGTCCCTCTTTGGCGGAATTCATGTCTTCATCGGCAATTGGAGAGGCGGAGCCTGAGCCGAACTTCTGCACCAACACGATCTAGACGGCTCAGCGTGCGCGACTCGCCAAGATCCAACCCGCCAGAAAGCCTGCCTTCATTGGTTTTGTTCATGGGGCGGATCTTGAGGAAGGTTCAATGTCAGGTGGAGAGACAACCATCTACTCAGGTGATGAGTCCTCATCCGGCGAAACCAAATCGATCTATCAATTGCAAGATGGCGGGCTTGGGGGCTGTTCCAATGGCAACAGTATTCCGGACTCCTATGAGTCGCCGAGCAGGGCTGCTATTTTCATGGTTGGCACGCAACAGATATTGAACTCATCAATCGCTGCGGCTATGACCTCTAGTTCAACGACTGCTGCGATGGCTGGGGCAAGTGGCTCTGCACGCCCGCCGGCTCAGGTCTTATCTGAGCTCCTGGAGGCTCTTGCGAATCTGTTAGCCGCGGAGGTAACCCCGGCGACTCAAGCGCAACATAAAGTGGAAGTTGCGAAGCTACGGGACGAGATAGCTCAGGCTAAGGAGAAACTTAACGCTAAGAATGCTAGGATGGCAACAGAGCGAGCCGCGTTGGAAGCTGAGTCCCAACAAGTCCAAGCAGAAACTTTCTGGTTCAATCTCGACCAGAACGCCTCAAATGCCGTTATGCGAAGAAGGCACCAGAGCCGGCTACCCTCGGAGTTTGAGGCAAGAAATCTCTTCAATACGCCTGGGGCAGGAACAAACAACCCACCCGCCGTGACCTAGGCTAACGAGGCACCCGTGGCCAGGACAGCAGTTCAACCGCATGTTACAAACCCGCCTCGTTTGAATCTAAACCTACCTCAATAGGTGTCAACACCCGCCGGGTCATTTTTCCAACCCCTTGGATAACATGATTGTCGCGGCTTCGCGGCTGGCGGCTCTCCCAGTAGAAGGCGAGTCTCTCGCAGCGGTTGAAGCACGGAAGGTTGTGGAGCTTCTTTAGACAGCGGTACCTCAATAGGCGGCTTACTCATACAGTCGTGACCGAATTCATTCCACTCCTCGTCAGAGTCGAAGTTATAGCCGGCGCATTGAGTCGTCAGCGGTTTCCAGCAGCGAGGGGCGCCGTGAACCGCCCCGTGGGCATAGCCCACCGCGTGATGATAACAACGTCCAGGATTTGGTGGATCAGGTCAGGACTCATCAAGAGGTGGAGCTGGTGGCTCGGTTAGCAGCTCAACAATAGCTGTAGCGTAACCCTTCAGTGTCTGTAGAAGCTGGGATGACTTCTAGGACGGTGGGGGTACCATGCCTAGCACCGGCTCTTCGCAATGAGCGGTTGCCTAAAGATTTCAAGGGTCCTCGAAAGGTGGCCAATTATACAGTTGATCAACCTCCTGAGGCTTGGATTGAGAGCTATGAGTTGGCTATGGAGATGTTGGATGTCAATGATGCTGTGTGTGCTAAGTATTTCACCATGATGTTAGATGGGCTGGCTCGAACCTAGTTGAAGGGATTGCCCCTAACTCTGTTAATTCATGAGTGGAGTTGAAGGCGCGTTTTATTGAGAATTTGAAAGACACGTATAAGCAGCCTCTGTCGATCATCGATCTATATGCTTGTGTCCAGCGTGAGGATGAGTCGGCCCATCATTGGGTCTGACGGGTTTCTGCTATTATCCATTCATCGGATAGCATCAACGCCGGTTCCGCTGTCTTAATTCTGGAGAAGAATTGTCGTTTCACCCCTCTCAAGCAAAAATTAGGGTGGCTCAAATGTCACTGCAATGACATGGCAGAGCTAATGGCGGCTCTCATCAAATATGCTGACTCTAACAATACTAAGGACCCTGGGTCTGATGAGGAGAATTCTAGCAAGGGAAAGAAGAACGACAATGGAAAGGGAGAACAATACAATATGACGGGGCAGAGTCAAGGTAACAACGGTAAGCGCAAGCACACTGACGGCGGGTCAGACTTTGTGGCCAACACTAATGCACAGAGCAATGACCGCCGTCGTAAAGGAAAATTCCAACCCTAGTTTAGAGGGCTGAAGTTTAACTTGGAGGCGATGTTAACCAACCTTTCCCAAAGCATAGTCGCCCCAATAAGCCATCGACTCATATGTGGAAAGATTGTTACATCATGAGGGAGTATAAGAATTCAAGCTTTCACCAGAACCACAATGACAATAACGGCCCGCACGACAGGTAGGATCCGGCTCTCATGGGCCTGGCTTTGGAGGCGGCGGCTCAAACTCTGGATTTCAGGGCCAGTGCAATCAAGGTGGTTTTAATCAGTAGCACAATCAAGGCAATCATCAACAACAGTCAGAGTAATCCAAAGCAGCTAAATAGTGGCCAATATCATGTTTTCATCACAAGCCTGTGCAGGCGAGATCAGAAGGTTCATAAACGAGCGGTGAGCACAGTTGAGTCGGCATTCCCTTGATACTTACGATGGTTAGAGCAGCCAATTGTATGGAGCCAAGAGGATCACCCGCCCCGGGTTGATAATCCGGGTCAGTTAGCTTTGGCGGTAGCCCCTCAGGTTGGGGGTTAAAAGTTCACTAAGGTACTTATGGAGGGAGGCAGCAGCATCAATATCCTTTATTATGACACCTTTCGCCAGATGAATTTAACTCACAAAGATCTTAAGCGGTCCTCTACAGTCTTTCATGGAGTGGTGCCTGGTATGTTGGCTTACCCAGTGGATAAGATAGCCTTGGAGGTAGCCTTTGGCAATGAACATGACTACAGGGTCGAGACACTAAACTTCGAAGTGGTTAAAATCAAAAGCCCCTATCATGCTCTGTTTGGACGCCCGGCTTATGCTAAGTTCATGGCATGTCCGTGTTATGTGTATTTGCAGCTCGAAATGCTGGGTCATAAAGGCACCATCATAGTACATGGTGACAGGAAGATAGCCTTGCAATGTGAAGAAGGTGATTCTGCTTATGCTGAGTCTACTTGTGCCATGGAGGAGCTTAAGTTTTATAAAGACAATGTTGACCCGGCTGATATGAATCCATTGAAGAAGCCAACCACGGAGCATGACCCACTGTTTAAGTTTAAATCAGCGGACGATACCAAGCAGGTTGACTTTGTTCCTGGCGACTCATCTCAGCAATTAACTATCAGTGCCAATATGGATCCAAAATAGGAAAGCGCGCTCATCGAGTTCATCCGTGAGAACTGGGACATCCTTGCATGGAAGCCTTCAGACATGCCGGGTGTATCGAGGGAACTCGCTGAGCACACTTTCAATATTGGTCCTAAGTTTAAGCCGGTCAAACAATTCCTTCGTCGTCTTAATAAGGAGAGGCACAAGGCCATTAGAGAAGAGGTGGCCCGGCTCTTGGAAGCCGGGTTCATTGTTGATGTTTTTCATCCTGAGTGGTTGGCTAATCCGGTGCTGGTACTTCAGAAAAATGGCACCTGGCGTATGTGTGTGGATTACACAGACCTTAACAAGGCTTGCCCGGTTGATCCTTTTGCTCTACCCTGTATTGATCAGATCATTGATGCTACGGTGGGTTGTGAGCGATTGAGTTTTTTTATGCTTATTCTGGTTATCATCAAATCAAGATGGCAGTTAAGGACCAGGAGAAGACATCTTTCATCATGCCCTTTGGAGCTTTATGTTATGTATCTATGACTTTTGGTCTCAAGAGTGCCCAGGCGACATATCAGCGTTGTGTTTAGAATTGCCTTCACAACCAGATAGGACGCAATGTTCATGCTTATGTGGATGATATGGTTGTGAAGTCTAGAAAGAAGGAGACCTTGCTAGATGATTTGAAGGAGACCTTTGATAACCTCCGGGTCTACAAGATGATGCTTAACCCGGCCAAATGTGTTCTTGGTGTGCCTGCGGGCAAGCTCTTGGGTTTTTTTGGTTTCTAAGAGAGGTATTGAAGCTAACCCGGAGAAAATCAAGACTATCACTTCATTCACTAAACTGGCGTGCATTAATGATGTCCAGCGTTTGGCGGGTTGTACTGTAGCATTAAGCCGGTTTATAAGCCGCCTGGGAGAGAAGGCTATTCCTCTGTACCAGATGATGAAGAAAACATACCACTTTGTCTGGAGTGATGATGCTAATGAGGCGTTTGAGGCGCTTAAAAAACAGTTGGCTGAGCCACCGGTTCTTGCAGCTCCTGTTGATAAGGAGCCTTTGCTCTTGTATGTGGCTGCTAACAGCAGAGCCGTCAGTGTGGCAATTGTAGTGGAAAGGAAGGAAACAGGTAAGGAATACCCGGTTCAAAGGCCGGCTTATTATGCCAGTGAGGTTTTAATTGAGTCTAAGCAGAGGTACCCACATTGGTAGAAGCTAGTTTATGGGGTATTCATGGCCAGTCCCAAATTGAAACATTATTTTCTTGGTAATCCCATTATTGTGCTCAGTTCTGCTCCTTTAGGGGATATTATTCAAAACAGAGAAGCCACATGCCGAGTAGCCAAGTGGGCCATTGAGCTTGGACCCCATGGTTTGAAATATATGCCTCGGACATTTATCAAGTCTCAGGCTCTTGTGGATTTCATCAATGACTGGACAGAGTTGTAGATGCCTGGGGAGAAGCCTGATAATACATATTGGACTATTCATTCTGATGGGTCCAGGCAGTTGGAAGGCTCGGGGGCTAGAATTATTTTAACTTCCCCGCTAGGTGACAAATTATGCTATGTTTTGAGGCTAATGTTTCCTTGTACTAACAATGCAGCTGAGTATGAGGCCCTGGTCCATGGCCTTCGGATGGCCAAAGAGATGACCCTGAGCTGGGTCAGGTGTTTTGGCGACTCAGATTTGGTGGCTCAGCAAGTCTCAAGAACTTGGGATTCTAAGGACCCGATCATGGCGGCTTATCGCTGGACGGTTGACGGTATTGCTGGTCATTCCAAAGGATATCAAGTGGAACATGTTGATCGCAGAAAGAATGAGGCGGCCGATGCTTTAAGCCGGCTGGGGTCTCAGCGTAAGCCGGTGCCACCAAATGTTTTTTTGATATATTAAATAACCCTTCAGTCAAGCTACTATCAGAGGAGGATCTTGCAATTCCTGACCCGGTGGCACAGTTGGTGGCGGCTCTTCATGCTATTCCTGATTGGACAATTCCTTATTTGGCTTATATGACCCGGGGAGAGTTGCCTGAGGATGAAACTTTGGCCAGTCAAATAACCCAGCGGTCTAAGTCAATGACTATTGTCAACGGCGAGTTACACCGATGCAGTGTCACAAGTGTTTTCCAGCGCTGTGTTTCTCCTGAAGATGGCGGTGAGATTCTAAGGGAGATTCATGAAGGAGATTGTGGCCATCACGTCAGCTCTAAATCTCTTGTGGTCAAAGCTTTTTGTCATGGATTTTATTGGCTGATGGCTCATGCTGATGCAGATGATCTGGTTAGCAAGTGTGACAGCTGTCAGAAGTTTTATAGACGAGCTCATGTGCCAGCTCAAGAATTGAGGATGATTCCAATTACTTGGACATTTGCAGTCTGGGGGCTGGATATGGTTGGATTTTTCAAGATATCGAAGGACAAAAAGACCCACCTCTTGGTGGCGGTTGACAAATTTACCAAGTGGGTTGAGGCAATCCGGTCAGCAAGTGTGATGCGGCAACAGCGGTTCAATTCATTAAGAAGGTGATCTTCCGCTTTGGTTATCCTCACAGTATCATAACTGATAATGGCACAAATCTATCTGAAGGAGCTATGAAAGAATGCACATTCAAGATCAGACAGATATGCACAAGTCATCTCCGCCTTGGGAAGGACCTTTCGTGGTCAGCAAGAACCTGAACAATAGGTCATACTACCTCATTGACGTTCGAGACCACAAGGACTCATGCACATCGGAGGAAGAGACCCGCCAGCCGTGGAACATTGCTCATCTTCGGCCATATTACACCTGAGCTACTAGCTCTTGTGCTGTACATACCTTCATCAATGTATATATTATGATCCATATAATAAAGCCGACATCCCTGATAATTCCGAGCTTCTGTCGTTTCATTTCAAAGTATTTGAGTCTTTATTGTTTGTTCATAAGGTCACTTGGGGGCTTCCTGCTCAATGAGCATAGCTATTCATACCCTCTTGATCCGGTTTACAAGCCATCTTATTGGTCACTTGGGGGCTTCCTGCTCAATGAGCATAGCTATTCATACCCTCTTGATCCGGCTTACAAGCCATCTTATTGGTAACTTGGGGGCTTCCTGCTCACTGAGCATAGCTATTCATACCCTCTTGATCTGATTTCCATGCCACATTTGAGTTAAACCTGCCTGTTTGCAACTTGCTACTCCGCCAGGTGACCTACCGAACTCTTGGCAGTTACTCTTTTCAATAAGACCCTGAACTTGTCAAGGTTAAAACGACGGCTTTTGTCACGTGAGAGCCGGCTTACAAAGAGCTAGGATAAACTCACCTACTGTCGTAGTCTCTCCGCAATGTGGCCCGTTCGTACTCTTGGTAGGGAAAGAGGAGTGCACAAAGAGCAGATCTAACAATCAACACGTGGGGATTTTTACCCAGGTTCGGGCCGCTGAGAAGCATAAAACCCTAGTCCTGCTTGTAGTGTATTTAGTGTTCTTGAGCTTTGGCTCACTGCTACGCATGCAAACTGAGCCGGAAAGTCCAAAATAGTCCCCCCCCCCCCGTGTATCGCCTTGGGCCTCCTGTGTGCCTGTACGCTGTTGTGGACACAGGAGGTGTAAAGTAGCTACAATGTGCATTCTTATCACTGACGTCTTAGGACAAACACATTAAATGCGCTATTTATGTGCCCCCTAACTTTATTAGAGATGGAAACAGAGCCCGCCCCGTTCGTCGCTCCCTCACCCCGTCTTGACACGCACCAAGGATGATGCGGCATGCAAATGCCAAGCTGACTGGCTAGTCGCTGTGCTGGAGCAGTGGCAGGATCTTCACGAAGATCTGCATGGCACCACGCAGGTGCTTGCCTGGCTAGCTGGCTGGTTGCTGCGCTGGAGCGGTGGCAGGGCGGCGAAACCTTGCCATGCGCGAGCCTTGCCGCGGCCTCGCAAACGTCCCCGGCAAGGATCTTGCTGGGAGGCCTCGCAAGCATCCCCGACAAGAACCTTGTTGGGAATGTTGCCTGCTGGTCTTCACAAAGATCTACATGCCACCACACAGACGCCCTTGGATCTTGGTCTTGATGTTGTTGATGGTGTCAGAGCTCTCAACCTCAAGGATGATGGTCTTGCTGGTGCTTCGCAAACCATCCCGGCAAGGATCTTGCCGGGGCTTCGCGAGCCATCCTGGCTAGAATCTTGCCGGGGGCCCAGCTTGTCTTCTGCTCTATGATTACTGGCTCAGACGCTGTTTTGGTCGTCTTGTATTTTGCCTCCAGCTGCCCCCGTCAAGCCTTGCCGCGGGTGAGGCTGCAACTACCCGTGCACAAGTCAGGGGTACTAAAGGGCCCGAACTTTAGTGCACCGACAGGAACCCCCGGGCCTGGGCCACACACGAGTGCGAGGCGTTGTTGGGCTAGGCCTAAATAGTCTGTGAACGCAGCGTGGCAGGTTAACTTGTTGTAATCATCTAAATGCATTGTGCTTCCCCACGATCCGCATTGAGTGCGCGACGTGGGGTGTGTGCGCGGAACGGTCGAAGCAGCAGCACGCCTGCGAGAACGCCTTCACATCAAACAGTAAAGAGACAACCCCGCACCTTCCCCATAAAAAGAGGAATCCGCAAAGGCGCCGCTCCTTTACCCCTCGCCCATTCCAATCTAGGAATCGCCGTCGTCTTCTTCCCTGAGCCCAAACCAGAGCTTCTTCTCCCATCTGCCACCTCCATGCTCCTGCCGTCCTCGGCCTCCTGCCCTCCCCTTGCTGCTATGGCGCCCAAGTCGAGCAAGGGCAAGGAGGCGCCCAAGGCGGGCAAGGGCAAAGATGTGCCGGAGAGCGAGTTGGTGAAGATGCATAAGAACAACGTCGTCTTCACCCTGACGCTCGACGCGCGCGTGCTGAAGGACCGGTACCTGAGCATGTGGGGAAGAGCGATGAAGGGGCATCCTGCTACCCGCGTCATCCCTGCTTCCCATGCCGAGCCGGGCCTAGATAAATTCGCCTTCTTCGTTGATTACCTCTACTGCGGGCTTTGCCCCCATTTTCTTATTTCTTCGTCGACACCATGTACACATTCGGCTTCCACCTCCTGGATTTCATGCCGAATGCAGTAGCTTGCATGTCCACCTTCGCCCACCTCTGCGGGAACTTTGCCGGCGTGGTCCCCAATACGGCCCTCTTCCGCCACTTCTTCATTCCTCGGATCCATCCAGGAGAGGCCCTCTCCGGTTGTGTCGCCTAGATTCCATGGGCATGGAACAAGGAGACGTACCCCCGACGTGCTCTGGCGCGAGAAGTGGGATGAGTGGCGGGGCTGGTGGTGCTAGATCATGGAGGAAAATCCGATGCCGTTTTGCATGCCCCGGCAAATGAAGTTGACCCGCGGCAATGGTTGGAGCGCCCTCGACCCTCGAGACAAGGAGCTCACAATCGCAATCGACAGGCTCAAGAGCTTCAAAACTGTCGGGCTTATAATCGAGATGGTTGGCGTTGATTTCCTTCGCCGCCGCATCGCCCCTCTGTAGAACAAGGGGAGACCGGCCTGGGAGTACCGGAACGCTGCGGATATCATGAGGTTGCACCCTAGATTGAACAACAACTTGACGATGATGCAGCACGCCACCCTCTGCCACAAGATGTTCAGGGTCGACGGCAAGTTCAAAGTTGCCGGCGGGAGTCATCCCCTTGTGCAACAACACGGCCCTAACCTCGATCATAGCCATGATGCCGCCGTGCAACGCCCATGGCCTTGATCAAACTTGGGCCGAGCCATCCGCGGAGCAAGTGGAGTATTTCTTCGACAACTTGTCGGAGGAGGCCGTCCAAGAAGAGACAAACTTCATCCGCCCCACCACCGAGGAAGAAGTGGCGTACATCGCTAGCAGGGCGGAAGAGGTCGCCCTTGCCGAGGAGGCCGACAGCGTCGGCTTCGTGGAAGATGAAGCTAGCGCAGAGGAGGACTTTGCCGAGCTGGGAGGAGGGGGCCTGCCGGGGAGCATAGTGGCACAGCTGCCGGGGGCCCTTCTGCCGAAGAGACAGCAGAAGAGACGGCCGAAGAGATGGCTGAAGAGGAGCCGCATGAGGAGCCCCAGCTCCAAAGAAGAAGCGTGTCCTTCGGCGCACCATCTCTAGCGAGCCAGTCCGACAGGCTTGTTCGCATGAAAAGGGCCCCGGCAAGGATGTTGCCGGCAATGCTACGGAGTGGCAAGGAGCTCAACAGCAACCCAGGCGCCAGACGAGGGCGGCGGCAAAGAAGGTAGTGGGGGCGGCTTGCGTGACGGCGCCGGCAGCCGGAGCAAGCTCGCGTCAAGCTGCCGCTCCTGCCACAGCCAAGCGGCCCAGGTCTCCATCTCCACCCCCTCGCAAGGACACCATAACAGAGGCCAACTTTGACTCTCCTCTTTTAGCCCGAGGAGGAAGAAGAGGCCAGAAGAAGAAGATGAGTAAGTGTCTTGCCGCTTTCTTCATCCCCTGAGTCTCTGTTTTGGTTATCTTATCTTATTTGATATTGTCTTGGCCTGTCTCCGCAGGGACACGGAAACATTGGCACAGAGGATGGCAAAAAAGGCCAAGACCTCGACAGGCGACGAGCCCCCGGCAAGCACCTCAGGTGCACCAGAGACGATCACGATCAGCCCGGATTCCAACCCACGACGCAGCCCCCAACCCAGCCCCCAGTGTGAGCCTGTTACTCATTTCCTGCTGGCGGGCATCAGGCGTGTATCTTTGATGCTAACCTTGCCGGGTTTGAAGGAGAAGAAAAACAACAGGAGGGGTCACTGAGGGCCACCCCGACATGCTGCCTCCGTCAGCCACACCACTCAGGGAGGGATCCCCGGCAAGGGCTTCCACTAACGAGCCCCCCCCCCCTCGTGGAGGAAGAGCCAGAAGGCACAGGCGCCGGTAGCCCTACATCAACAACAAATGTTGCTGGGGAGGGAGCCAGCCCCCGACAGCTCGACTCAGGTAAGCCGCCTGCTTCGTGGCACTTGTCATTTTTCAGTATGATCTTTTTGTCTTTTCTTTCTGCTTCTAACTCCAACTTTGGTTTCATATCGTTTCTCCTCCTTGGCTTTCAGATCTCCCCTTGACGGACCAGACAGACGTCGACACCATCATTGTGGAGACCACCAAGGATGCTGCCGATGAGGCCACCTAGGTCACTGCTGACGAGGCTGCCAAGGACGCGCATGAAGAGGCCACCAAGGGGTCTGCCGGGGAGGCCGGCAAGGAGACCGGCGACCGTACTGACGGCATTCCTACCGCAAGAGCGCCTGGCGCTGCATGGTCCCAGATCCCCAGTTGCCGGGGAGACGGTGGTCAAGGACCAACCGTCAACATCCGAAGCCCTCCCCTCAAGCGGATATCTGAAGATTGGTGACAATCTGTTCGTCAGCATCCCAGGGACGGCAAGCACTGGAGCGCCAACCGAGGGGGAGGCTTTCGATGAAGAAGTCATCGCTGCTGCCGGGCTCAAGGTTGTCGACGAGCCGTGCACCAGCAGCAGCGGATCCAAAGAAGATCAGCTCCTCTAGGCCATGAGCGACAACTTCCAGAAGCTCCAGGCGCTCCACTGCACCCGAAAGGAGAAGCTAGACTCCAGAGCCGCAGTTGTCGACGCAGCAGAGGCAGACCTCCAGTAGCGTGTTGAGCAGATGCAGGGTTGGTTCAACGAGGCCTGGCAAGAGCTGAGGACCGGCCGGGAGCATCTGGGCCAACGTTGGGACGAGCTTCTTTTGAAACAGTCCGACATTGAGAAAGCAGAGGAGGAGGCCGCTCAATAGGCCGCCAAGGAAGATGCCCAGCTAAGGGAACGACGCGTCCTGCTCGACACTCATGAAGAGGACCTTGCCGCTTGCGAGGAGGCACTTGCCGCCAAGCTCCGTGGCAAGGACAAAGAAGTTGAAAACCTCGTCGCGCAGCGGACCCAAGGGCTAGAGCAGGAGCACAAGAAAGCGCTTGATGCCCTGGTGCTAGACCACGCCGGCAAGCTGAAGGAAGCCATTGATGCCGCTGAAGCTGCAGAGGCCGCCAAGAGCGAGCTGGCCGGGAAGGTGGAGAAGCTGGAGGCAGATCTGGAGAAGCACGACAAGGAGATCTCGATGCTTAAAAGCGACAGATAGAAAACCATGTATACCTTGGGGGAGTTGCAAACTACCATCTCCGACAAGACCCAATAGCTCTCCTCTGCCAATGACTCCATTGCCGATCTGAAACTAAAGCTGTCCACTCTGGAGGAGTCCCTTGAGGGCAGCAGGGCTCGTGAGAAGACCCTGGCTAAGGACCTCCAGGAGGAGAAGCAACTGCTTGAGGGTGCCGCTGCCACCTACAACAACTATGTGAAAGGTGTGGGGATCTGGACTGAGCACCTCATCGACGTCGCAGAGAGGCTCACCACACAACTATCCATCATGGGCCTGTTGAATTTTAGGTTTTCCCACGAGGAGAGGGTGACTCCGAGCGCCAGACTGACCATGTTCTTTGAGTCCCTCCTCGATGCCCTGAAGCTGCTCCACTCCAGCTGAGCAACCCAGCTGGCCAATGAATCCCGCGAGCTTTACCGGGCCGTTCTTCTCAAGGTGCTCACAGGTGGCGTACTGGAACCCCGGCCTCGACCTCACCAACGTGCTTGAGAGCTTGCCGGAGGATGCGGACCGCAAGGCGCTTGAAGAGCTTGTCGCGCCTATCGTCGACGTGGTGGACCAAGTCAAGAGGGTGGAAGGCCAGCGCAGGGACTAGCCGCTTCGCTTCTTATTGCCGCCACGAACTCGTACCCAAGACAATTTATCTTATGTTAGAACTATGGCAACCATTGATGTAATATAACTTGTTGTGCTTTGGATGAACGCATGCTATCTTTCTCGTCTGATTTCTCTCTGTATGGTATATGCCCTACGCTTTATTGGAAAAAAAACTTGCCGGTGCGCGCACCCTTGCCGCGAGCGCTTTGAGGAACGGATCCTTAGCAGCCTGCTGGGGGTGTCGCTGCCGGCAAGACACCTTGCCGTTCTTAGCGCAGCCACTCGAACTGTTGAGTGGACTCGAAACAGAGCAAGGGCGCAACCAATTATGACAAGGTTCCTTCGCGTGCAGGTTTTCCATACAAGAACCAAAATCGTTCAAGAAAAATAACCCCATATTTAAAAGAAATTCACTCAAGGTTTCACAACTTAGCTTTTCGCTAATGTACTCTTTCTCGCAAGATGCCACTTCGAACATCGCCTGTTGGTGTCCATACTCTCTATCCCCCCGGCAAACTTGTATGCGAGGGAACCTTCTGTCCTTTGAGAAAAAGAAAGAAGAGAAAATAGGAACATGGAACCTTGGCGGTTCATCAGTACTTGTTGGAAACAAACGTAGAACAATATCCTAGACAGGCATGCATATGAATAAACATGGCAATCAACAAAAATTGTACATACTTAAACTTATTCAACTGCGCACAGGGTCTGAGCCTGGCTCTGTACAGAAAGGGCATAGGGTTATATGCCTTGCCGACAAGGCTAGTACAAAAAGGGGCATTGCCGGGGGACCCGGCAGCTGCGCCTCATGGGTAAAACCTGTGAAGGTGTTTGATATTCCAGGAGTTGGTCACAGGAATGCCATCTTTGGTCTCCAGGCGGACTGTGCAGGTCCTGGTGACTCGTATTACCCGATAAGGGCCTTCCCACTTTGGCGTCAACATGTTGGAATTCTTGGATGACTGAACGCGCCGAAGAACAAGGTCGCCTTCCTCAAGGCTTCGGTCGTGAACCTTGCGGCTATGGTAGTGGCGCAAGGCTTGCTGGTAGCACGTAGCTCGCACAACAGCCTCAAGATGATCTTCCTCAAGGAGCATAGCATCATCTTGTTGCAACTGCTCTTGATCAAGCTCATCATAAGCGAGCACTCGAGGTGACCCGTATATGAGTTCTGTGGGGGAGAACCGCCGCCTGCATACACCGTGGGAGAAGGGCGTCTAGCCGGTGGCTCAATTTGGTGTCGTCCTGATTGACCAAAGAACTGCCGGCAACTCATTAATATAGCGTCTTCCGCACATGTGCAGCCTGTCAAAGGTCCTTGTTTTGAGGCCCCGCGGCACTTCAGCATTTGCCCTTTCTGCCTTGCCTTTGCTTCTCGGATGAGCAATAGAAGCAAAATAGATTTTGCTGCCGAGGTCTCGGATATACTGCTTGAAGGTGCGGCTTGTGAAGTGAGTGCCGTTGTCAGTGATGACTCTGTTTGGCACACCAAAATGGCAAACTAGTCCTTTGAAGAACTTGACGGCTGACTGTGCTATCACCTTTCTCACTGCTTCCACTTCTGGCCACTTTGTGAACTTGTCGATTGCGACGTACAAGTACTCAAAGCCCCCGACAGCACAGGGAAAAGGGCCCAATATGTCGATCCCCCAGACCGAAAATGGCAAGGAAAGAGGGATCATTTGAAGAGCTTGAGCTAGCTGATGGAGTTTCTTTGAATGGAACTGGCACGCTTCACACTTGGTTACTAGTGCAGTTGCATCCTGGAGAGCAGTGGGCCAAAAGAAACCTTGCTGGAATGCCTTGCCGGTGAGAGCCCTTGATCCTATGTGAGAGCCACATATGCCTCCATGTATCTCTACGAACAGCTCCAGGCTGTCCTCCTGAGGAACGCACTTCAATTTCACGTCGTTCGGTCTTTTTCTGTACAGGACATCATCCACAAACTGGTACATGTTAGACTGACGTGCTACTTTCTCCACTTCTTCCTGTTCCTCGGGGAGCTCCTCCGTTTGGAGGAACTGAACGGTGTGATGTGCTGATGCTGGATCCTGGGGCTCGACGACAAGGACTAAAGGCATGTCTTCTACCATGGGAGCAGTTGTCTCTACAACAAGGGCTTGAGGCCCTGCCGAAGCATGTCGCCCCCGGCAAGCTTGACGTCGTCCCCGGCAACTTCCTTGTCCGAGGCTCTTGGGAGCTCAGCGGGAAAGTACTTATCGGGACTTAACTTTCTTCGCTTATTCTGTCCTGCCGATGGTTCAACGGATGGCTGAGTTAATTGGAGCACAAAGGTCCCTGGTTCCACAGGTAACTTGAGGGCAGCACATTTTGACAGGTTGTCGCCAATGCTGTTCTCTGCCCGAGGAACATGCTCTGCTTGCAGACCGTCAAAATGCTCCTCCAATTTCCTCACTTCATCTACGTAAGCTTCCATCAACGGGCTCTAATAATCTTTGTTGACTTGCTTCACGACGAGCTGTGAATCACCTCTGACGATGAGCTTCCTAATTCCAAGATCTGCCGTGATCCTGAGTCGGCAAGCAGTCCCTCATATTCTGCAATGTTGTTTGTTGATCTCTCCCAGGGGAAGTTCATCTGGACTACGTACTTGAGGTGCTCTCCGGTGGGTGCGACAAGGAGCACACCAGCACCGACACCTTGCAGCGAGAAAGCCCCATTAAAGTACATAATCCAGTCATGGCTCGTTTCCTTGCCGGGGAGAGTGGTCTCTTGAATTTCGTCGTCAGGCGTTGAGGTCCATTCCACAATGAACTCCGCCAAGGCTCTGCTCTGAATTGTTGAAGTGCTTTCAAACCTGAGACCAAAGCTTGACAGCTCCAACGCCCACTCCACAATCGTTCCAGTTGCATCTGGGTTTTGCAAGATCCATTGCAACGGGAAGCGAGTGATGACGGTGATCTCATGTGCCCAAAAATAGTGGCGCAGCTTCCTCGAGGCCATAAGGAGTCCGAAGAGCAACTTCTGCACACTAGAGTATCTTGATCTAGCCCCCTGCAAGAAGGAGCTGACAAAATAAACTGGGTGCTGCACCATCCTGTTCTTCTGTGTCACTTCATTTGCTTGCGTAGATCCTGCCTTGCCGACACCACACTCTGCCTTGCCGGCACCAGACTCTACCGGGGGTCTTGCCTTGCCGGCACCATACCCTGCCGGGGAGAGCTCTGGCTCGTCATCTGACGGTCTCGCCACTACTGCTGCTTCTTCATCAACTTCTCTCTGCGCCTCTAGCGCAACACTGACCACTTGATTTGTTGCCGCTAGATATAGCAGCAACAGCTCTTGCGGTTTAGGCGCGACTTGTGTTGGCGTAGAGGAGAGGTAATTCTTCAAATCTTGCAGCATTGCCTCTGCTTCCGGAGTCAATTTCATTAGACCTGCCTTTTTCAAGATCTTAGAAAAGGACAGGGCGCGTTCTGCAGATTTGGAAATGAACCTGCTCAAAGCAGCAACACAGCCAGCAAGTCGACGTACATCCTTGACTCGTCTTGGTCCTTCAATTTGCTCAATTGCCTTGATCTTGTCGGGGTTCACCTCGATCCCACGCTGAGACACAAAGAACCCAAGAAGCTTGCCGGATGGGATGCCAAACACAGACTTCTCAGGATTGAGCTTGAGATTGATCTTGCGCAAATTTGCAAATGTTTCTTCTAAATCTTGCACAAGTGTTGCCATGTCCTTGGTTTTGACCACTATGTCATCCATATAAGCTTCCATATTTCTATGTAGCTGGGGCTCAAAACCAATCTGAACCGCTCTTGCAAATGTCAAACCAGCGCTTTTCAACTTGAAAGGCATTCGTATAAAAAGATACCACATGGGGTGATAAACGCGGTTTTCTCTTCATCTTCCTTCGTCATGAAGATCTGATGGTATCCTGAGTATGCATCAAGAAACGACAACAAGTACACCCGGCAGTGGAGTCCACGGTCTGGTCGATGCGTGGCAAGCGGAAGGGATCCTTTGAACAGGCTATATTGATATCTGTATAATCAATGCACAGCCTCAATTTTCTGTTCGCCTTGCACACCACCACCGGGTTGGGCAACCATGTTGGGTGGAGCACTCCTCTGACCAAGCCTGCCGCTTCCAGCTTCCTAATCTCTTCGATGATAAACTCTTGCCGCTCCAAAGCTTGCTTCCTGAACTTCTGCTTGCCAGGCCGCGCATGAGGACAGACAGCAAGATGGTGCTCAATCACCTCCCTAGGAACGTCGGGGATGTCAGATGCTTGCCATGAAAACACATCGACATTCGCCCGCAGGAAGGCGATGAGCGCGCTTTCCTATTTGCTGTCGAGGGTGGAGCTTATAGTGAAAGCTCCGCCTGTGCCGTCCTCCTTGACTGACACTTTTTGGTTTCTGGTGGTGCTCCCTTGGATTTCTTACTCTTGCCAGTGGAGCTCTTTGGCACGTCCTCAACTGGAACACAACACTCCAAGTAGGCCCGCTTGCCGGATTGGGTGCAAGAGATCTTGCCGGTCTTCTTCCCCTCGTAAGCTCCAGTGGCAGGAGCAAGCGCCTCGACGACAGGTGCTAAAACTGCCTCCCAGTAGAGTTGGTCGGCGCAGCTGAGCGCGTCTTTCTTGTTGAAGTTGACAGTGATGATGCTCATCGGGCCGGGCATCTTCAGCGTGTTGTAGGCGTAATGTAACGCCGCCATAAACTTGGCGAGTGCTGGACGGCCAAGGATCCCGTTATATGGTAGTGGGATCTTGGCGACATCAAAAATGATCTTCTCTATCCTGTAGTTCATCTCACCGCCAAATGTAACTGGCAGCGCGATCTTATCCTTGGGCTGGCTTCTCCCCAGATTGATCCCTTGAATAGTGCCCGTCTCTACGAGATCTCCATCAGGAATTTGAACCTCTTGATCACTTTGGGTGAGATCAAGTTCAAACCGGCCCCACCGTCAACTAGCATTTTTCTCACCTTGAGGTTGCGAATTGTTGGTGAAACCAACAATGGCAAGCACCCGACCACGGTTGTGCGATCAGGGTGATCCTCGGCGTAAAAAATGATAGGCATGTTGGGCCATTTCAGTGGCTTCTAGGCATTGATCGAAGGCTCTATCGCATTAATCTTGCATACCCACTGTTTAAGTTGGCGGTGAGAAGAATGTAACGAGGCACCACCATCAATGCACATGGACTCTGTAGCTTCTTGAAACTCATGCCTGCTAGACTCGTCGTCCTCTTCATGATCATTATCTCCCTCTTTCTTGTCGCGGCCTCGAGCAGGCCTCTCTTGTTGCTTCTCCTTGACGCGGCGACCCCCTCGGCCACCACACTTCTTGCCGGACGCCTCAGTACCATCTTGGCCCTTCTCCTTGTCTCGCCTTTCATACTCAGCTTTCTTCCTTTACACAAGGTGCTCAACTTGCTAGCAGTTCTGGAGGTCATGGCACTTGGTGAGATGGATCTTGCAATATTGCTTGTCGGAGCCCTCTGGCTTGTCGATAGCCGCCAAGGCCTGGCAGGCGGCGCACCCGGCAACCTCCTTGCAGGCGGCGCACAAAGATTTCCCCTATCTAATCACGCCCTCAGCCTCGCTGCAATCTCAAAGCTTAGCTCGACGAACCCGCAACACAAGAGACACAAGATTTATACTGGTTCGGGCCACCGATGTGGTGTAATACCCTACTCCAGTGTGGTGTGGTGGATTGCCTCTTGGGCAGAGGACGAACAGTACAAGGGAAGAACAACCTCCTAAGGAGAGGTGTTCTTATGCTTTGTGAGCTGGTGAGGGTTTCGATCCCCTGCTATGGAGGTGGCTAGTCCTATTTATAGAGGCCTTGGTCCTCTTCCCAAATATTGAGCGGGAAGGGATGCCACAACGGCCAGTTTGAAGGGGGACAACTAGTACAAGCTATCCTGAAAAAAGTAGTCTTCGCCTGCCAAAGGCTCTGGTGGTGACACCGTCTTGGGATCCATGGTGACCTCCGTCCTGTCGTCCTGCTGGTCTTGGTCTCGTTGCACCGATATGCAAACCTTTGCCTGATGCCTCGGGACTCCTAGCATGTGCTTGCCAATTTAGCACCAAAGAGGAAATGAGGACACTGCGCGCGCTGGCGCCCGCCTGGCTCCAGTCGTCATGGCTTGCGTCACTGGAACCTCGCGAGGTGTCCCTTGCCTTGATCTCTCCGCCCTCGCGAGCCAGCCTGGTGAGGCCGCTCCCGAGGAGGTCTTGTGTCGCACGCCTCGCGAGGCTTGGCCCCTCGCGAGGGTCTTGAGTGTCTGTTGGTGAAGATGGGCCATACGGGGCTTTTGGTGGAGCCACGCCGTGGGCTGCAGGTAGGCAAGTCTGGGGAACCCCGTTCTCAGGATGTCGACAGTAGCCCCCAGGCCCAAGGCGCGCTCGGACTTGGCTTCGAGGTGAAGACAAAGGTCAAGTGAGGAGCGCCGCGGGCCCCAACAGCCTGCGGCCTTTGTCGACGCGTGGTGATTGATTGGACGTGGGCGTCTCCACTTCCCCACGCTGCCTCGGCAACTACCTGACTTGACAAGTCCCTGCTGCTTGCAAAAAGGGTTATCATTACCTGCGATCGTGGAGGTCGACGGTTGGGCTCCCTTGGGCTATAAATGAGGAGGGAGGCGGAACCCCGTTGCTCATCTCTTCTTGCTCCGCCCACTTCTTCTTCCTTGCTCCTCAGCTAAGAGCGATCCCCATGGCACCTACAAAGAGGATCTTGGCCGCGGAGACGGGGAAGGCTCACCGAGAGGGGCCCGGCTCCCCGACGCCCAAGCGTGGGCGCGGCCGTCCCCGCAAGCATGCTGCGATGCTCGCCGCGGCTCCTCGCTGCTGCGGTGGTGCCTCTTCTCAGGGCGAGGCTCGTCTAGATCGTGGCAGCCCCGTCGATGAGGGGAGGCGCGCCATGGTCGCACGGCCTCCTCGACCGTGCTTTCACTCGGCGGAGGTGCTGCCAGAGTTCGTCGTTTGGTCAGAGAATCCCGCCAACACCTGGCTTCAGCTCCCGCACTTTCTTCGCTGGCGAGCTATGGGCTGCAGGTCCAGGCGGCCTCTGGCTACAGGCGGACGGCTGCTGCAGCAAAGCTTTGTGGGTCGTGGTCAAGGTCTCCATTGCTGGCAACATGGCTCTGGCCTGCGACTGGCAGACGTTCGCCTGCGCGCGCGGCCTGGGCAGGCGGTGCACCCTCCACTTCAAGTATGACGGCAACGCGAACCTCTACGTGAGGGTGTTCGGAGAAGACGGCCGCCACGTCGGGTGCTGCCCCGAGGACAATGACGGCGACGAGGTGCTCGGCCTTGGCGATGGTTGAGATGGGAGCGAGGACGACCTCGTGCCCAACTACGGCGGTTCTCCCTCCGGCGACAGCTCCAGCGGCGGCGGCTACGACTAGCCGCCGCGCTCACTTCGAAGGTGGCAGCGGGTCGTCTCGCCGTCGCGCCTCAGTGAAGCACGAGGAAGGGTCTGGCTGAGCTCAGGAGAGTGCCGCGGGTCCGGCCTCGCGAGCCGCTGCAGAGGCACACGCCGCTTTTGCTTTGTTCTTCCTTTTCTTCCTGCATTAAGAGAGAGACGAGTATGGGGCCCCGCAGGGGGGGTGCAACAAACTATGATTTCCAAGTTGTTATGCTATGCTTATCATTCCTGTGTTGCCTCGCAATATCAATGTCTTATACAGGCACGTAGGAATAACTTAGCTTGACGCGCTTGAAGTAGTTTCCGCCTCACAAGGCGTGCGTTCCTTAGTACCTGGCGAGGCGTTTAGGAACTGCAAAAATTTGTTAGTTAGGGGATTCCGAGCCCTGGTCGCAGGCGCCATCGGCCATG
Organism: Aegilops bicornis; assembly: GCA_021605145.1. Lineage (NCBI taxonomy): Eukaryota > Viridiplantae > Streptophyta > Magnoliopsida > Poales > Poaceae > Aegilops > Aegilops bicornis. The sequence goes on along the minus strand of CM038671.1, from coordinate 448,505,254 downwards.
ACCCAACGCCTCGCATCACGGTACCCGAGGGGCACATATTAAGAGAGGAGCGCCAGCTTGCGGCTCGAACGAGAGTGCCTCGCGAAAAAAGAAACAAGACGCTCATGAGGGCACCTGTCCAGCGCCCTCGCGAGGGACGCGAGAGAGAGTATAGGTCAAACAAAGAACCGAAGGAAAAAACAGAGGCAGAAGGCGATGAAACAAGACCGGGAAGGAACACCAGAAAGCAAATTTCGATTAAAGACGGGCAAGCCAACTACGGAAAGGAAATGAAAAGCCGTGTCCGGCACCTAGTCCAGTCTTCTTGTCTTCTCACCAGCGCAGAGCTAAGTGCTGCCACTAGGACGTGGGAGGGAGCCCTAGAGGCCCGAGGGCGGCACTCCCGAGACTCGAGGCGTCTGACCCACTCATTATTACGTGAAAGTGTCACGGCGGAGACCTTCACGAGCCTTGGGCCTTCTTCACGGTATTTGGGCTTTTCTTCATGGGTAGAACTTCTGGAGCTGCTGTTCCAGGCGTTCTGGATGGATACCCCATCCTACGTCTCCAAGCGCGCGGCGCCAGGCCTGGAGACGTGGGCGACCCTAAATGGGCCCTCCCACATGGGTGAGAGCTTATGCAGCCCTACCTGGAGAGCACCCGCCTTAGGACGAGGTCACCCACCTCGAGCGTCCTGGAGCAGACGCTGCGATAGTGGTACCGTCGCAGCGCCTGCTGATATCTTGCTGCCCGTAGCATGGCTTCACGGCGGCGTTGGTCCCCCAGCACGAGGTCCATCCCCCGCATGGCGTCCTGTTGCGCCTCATCAAACGCCAGGACCCACGCGGAGCGATGCTTGACCTCGTGAGGGAGAACCACTTCTGCTCCGTAGACGAGGAAGAACGGGGTCTCGCCTGTTGGCTTGTTGGTGGTGGTGCGGATGGACCATAGCACGGACTGGAGCTCGTCATGCCAGCCCCTGCCGCAGGCCTCGAGCTTCTTCTTGAAGGTCCTGGTCTTGAGGCTTCTCAGGACCTCCGCGTTGGCGCGTTCGGCCTGACCATTGCTCGAAGTGCGCATAGCGAGCGTGAGATATGCGTTCCAAGGTTAGCACAATATGTCTTGAAGAGATTGCTAGTGAACTGCGAGCCGTTATTGGTGATGATGCGGTTGGGGGCCCCAAACCGGGTCACGAGACCTTTGATGAACTTGACCGCGGAACCGGCCGGGATGGTGCGGACGGCTTCTACCTCTGCCCACTTGGTGAATTTGTCGATGGAGACATAGAGGTAGCGGTAGCCCCCAGGCGCTCGTGGGAACGGGCCCAGGATATCCAGCCCCCATACCACGAACGGCCATGAGAGTGGGTTGGTCTGGAGGCCCTGAGCCGGCTGATGGATTTGCTTGGCGTGGAACTGACAGGCCTCACTGGACTTCACCAGCTCTGTCGCATCATTGAGTGCCGTGGGCTAGTAGAATCTGCTGCGAAGCACCTTGCCGATGAGGGTCCGCGATGACGAGTGCTGCCCGCAGTCCCCGCCGTGTATGTCGGCTAGAAGCTCCTTCCCCTGCTCCCTGGAGATGCAGCGCAGGGAAATGTCATTTGGTCGTTTCCTGTATAACTCACCATCCTGGATGCACTATGTCGTGGCCTGTCGGGCCACACGCTCCAAGTCATCCTCCTTCTCTGGCAGCGTCCCTCGCGTCAAGTGCTCCTTGAATTCCCTGGTCCAGCACCCCTCCTGAGGCTCAAGCGCCAAGAGTAAGCGCGCTCCCGAGGTTAGGCCACAGGCCGGGGCTCCCGAGGCAGGTGGCGAGGGGAGCTCCTCCCGAGGTCGTGCAGGTTCAACAGTTGGTGGGGCTGCTGAGGGCTTGAAGAGACGCTCCTCGAAGACTCCTGGTTCCTGGGGCTGACGCTTTGATGCCCTCTTGGCGATCTTGTTGGCTTCCTTGTTTGTGCCGCGGGGCACATGCTGCAACTCCAGACCCAAGAACTTCTTCTCCATCTTGTGTACCTCCGCGAGGTACGCCTCCATGTGCTCGTCCCTTGGCTCGTACACCTTGTTGGAGAAGTTGACGCGGAGCTGAGAGACCCCCTTGATGGTGAGGCGCTTCACTCCTAAACCCACCACTGCCTTGATACCCGCGATCAACCCCTCGTACTCAGCAATGTTGTTGGAGGCCTTCTCGCCCTGCTGAAAGCAGAGCTGCACGGTGTAGTAGAGCTTGTCCTGGGTGGGCGAGATAAGCACTGCTCCAGCCCCTGCGCCCTGGCGTGAGAACGCACCGTCGAAGTACATGACCCAACCGTCCGGCGCTTCGCTCCCTAGTGATAGGGATTGGTTCTCGCCTGCTTCAAGCTCCGGGGCGTCGGTCCATTCTGCCGCAAAATCAGCGAGCGCAGCCCCCTTGATGACCCTTGTCGTGCTGAACTCCAAGTCAAACGCTTGCAGCTCGATGTTCCATTCAGCAACTCGTCCGGCAGCATTGGGGCTCCTGAGCACTCTTTCTAGCGGGTAAGCCGAGACGACCTTGATGGGGTGACCCTGGAAGTAGTGGCGCAGCTTGCGCGAGGCCACCAGGAGCGCGAGCAGGAGCTTCTGAGGCATGGGGTATTGTGCCCTCGCATCTCATAGCACCATGCTGACGAAGTACACCGGGTGCTCGATGAGGGTGGGAGAGCTTTCAGAGTCTTCGGCTCCCGAGGGTTGAGGTGTCTCTTTGGGGTCTTCGGCTTCAGGGGCTTGGCAGCATGCCGAATCAACCGCTGCTTCAGGAGCATCACCTTGGTGCCGCGCTGCTTCGTCCGGCCTGGTGGTTCCACTTGGCGGGCCCTTGACCTGGCGCTCTTCTCTAAGGGCCACCAACGCTGCGCTGGCGGAGTGGGGTGTGGAAGATAGGTAGAGCACCAAGGGCTCGACAGGTCGAGGTGCCACCATCACTGGCGGGCTGGTCAAGTATCTCTTGAGGTCTTGAAATGCCAGGTCAGCCTCGGGGGTCCACTCGAACGGGCCCTTCTTCTTCACCAGCTTGAAGAACGGCAAGGCGCGCTCCCCCAGCTTGGAGATGAAACGCCCCAGCGAGGTCACGCAGCTGGCAAGCTTCTGCATCTCCTTGAGGGTCTGCGGTGGGCTCATGTCCTCAATTTCCTTGACCTTCTCCGGGTTGGCCTCGATCCCCGTGTGGGACACAAGGAAACCCATCAGCTTGCCGAAAGGGACACCAAACACGCATTTCTCCGGGTTGAGCCGCAAGTCCACCTAGCATAGGCTCGCGAAGGTCTCCTCCAGGTCTTGAATCAAAGTTCTCGCCTCCCGAGACTTCACCACAATGTCGTCGACGTAGGCCTCCGCGTTTCTCCCGAGCTGCCGTCCCAAGGCAATGTTTATCAGTCGTTGGAAGGTCACTCTGGCGTTGCATAGTCTGAAAGGCATGCAAATATAGCCGTACACCCCCTCATGGCGTCAGGAAGGCCGTCTTCTCCACGTCTTCCACCGCCATCTTGATCTGGTGATACCCCGAGAACGCATCCAGGAAGCATAGCAGGTCGCACTCGGCGGTGGAGTCGATGATCTGGTCGATGCGCGGCAGTGGGAACGGGTCTTGAGGGCATGCCTTGTTGAGGTTGCTGAAGTCGACGCACATGCGCTCCTTCCCTCCTTTCTTCGGCATGACGACAGGGTTCGCCAACCATTCCGGGTACCGGACTTCACGAATGACACTTGCCGCCTCTAGCTTGCGGGTTTCTTGGACGATGAAGGTCGGTTTCTCCGTGGACTGTCGCCGCGCCTTCTGCTTCACAGGGCGCACGTTGGGGCACACTTTTAGATGATGCTCAATCACTTCTCTCGGGACCCCAACTAGCTGCTTGGGCTCCCAGGCGAACACTTCCTTGTTTGCCCTCAGGAAGTCCACCTGCAACCCTTTCTTGATCTGGGGCGAGGTCGGCGCCTATGGTAAAGGTGGCGCCCGAGGCCCCGTCCTCGTCGACCGGTATTTGCTTCGTCTTGGCTTGGCCTTGAGTGAATAGCTGCTTCTTCTTGGTTGGTGCAGCCCCCTTGGCTCTGGGTTCAGTCTTGCCGGCCGGACAAGCTGGCGCCGCGGCCTTGAAGGCGAGTTTGAGGGCCTCCAAGGCTTCCTTGGTGTCCCTAGCCACGGTGAGGACGCCGTTGCTCCCCAGCATCTTCATGAGGTTGTAGGCAGGATGAGTAGTTGCCATGAATCGGGCCAACGCCGGGTACCCGTGGATGGCGTTGTACGGTAGGTCGATGCAGGCTATGTCGAAGTCGGTTAGCTCGGTGCGGTAGTTGTCGCATGTGCCAAAGGTCACGGGGAGACGGATTTGCCCCAGGGAGTTGGAGGAGCCGCCGCTGATCCCGGAGAAGGGCTTGCTGGGGCGGAGCCGCTCAAGCGGTACGTGGAGGAGGCTAAAGGCCTCCACAGAGAGCACGTTGAGGCCGGCGCCGTCGTTGATGAGGGTCTTGGTGACGGCTACGCTGCAGATGGTGGACGTGCAAAGCATTGGGAGCACGCCCGAATCGGTGGTGGTGGCAGGGTGATCCCCCGAGTTGAAGATTAGGTCAGCCTTGGGCGCCGCCCAACCCGGGGGAGCCCCCTGCCGCGTGGAGGCGGCGTTGATCTGGCGAAAGAATGGCTTGGTATGCTGGTCTGAGGGCGGCGCTTGCGAGCCACCAAGGAGGACCGCGACGATGGGGGGGATGGTCCCCCGAAGCGCGCGATGAAGAGGTCGCGCAGTTCCTCCCAAGATGCCACCATGGATCCGGGGAGGTTGAGCAGCCAGGCGCGTGGTACGCCAGTGAGGGCCATGGGAAGCCAGTTGGCCATGACCTTGTCGTCGCCCCCAGCCTTGAGGACAGCCTCCTCGTACGCCAGCAGGAAAGCCACCGGATCCGCCGTGCCGTCGTAGCGCGGTGGCATCCCCGGCCTGAACTTGGGCGGCCACTGCACCTGTCGCAAGGCGGGGGCCAAGGCTCGGAGCCCCCTGGCCCCACCGCTGGCATCAGTCGTCAGAGCCGGAAGCGCGGCTCCTGCCATGGGGGCGAAGCACGGACCAACGGAGGGAAAGCTCCGGCGCACCCCTACCTGGCGCGCCAAATGTCGGATCATGGGTTCCGACAAAACCCTTGAGGTTCGAACACTGTGGTGCACATGAAGATTTCCCCCTACCTAATCACGCCCTCAGCCTCGCCGCAATCTCAAAGCTTAGCTCGACAAACCCGCAACACAAGAGACACAAGATTTATACTGGTTCGGGCCACCGATGTGGTGTAATACCCTACCCCAGTGTGGTGTGGTGGATTGCCTCTTGGGCTGAGGACGAACAGTACAAGGGAAGAACAGCCTCCTGAGGAGAGGTGTTCTTATGCTTTTTGAGCTGGTGAGGGTTTCAATCCCCTGCTATGGAGGTGGCTAGTCCTATTTATAGAGGCCTTGGTCCTCTTACCAAATATTGAGCGGGAAGGGATGCCACAACGGCCAGTTTGAAGGGGGACAACTAGTACAAGCTATCCTAACAAAAATAGTCTTCGCCTGCCAAAGGCTCTGGTGGTGAAGCCGTCTTGGGCTCCACGGTGACCTCCGTCCTGCCGTCCTGCTGGTCTTGGTCTCGTTGCACCGATATTGAAACCTTTGCCTGATGCCTCGGGACTCCTCACCTGCGCTTGCCCCAATAACACCAAAGAGGAAATGAGGACACTACGCGCGCTGGCGCCCGCCTGGCTCCAGTCGTCATGGCTTGTGTCACTGGAACCCCGCGTGGTGTCCCTTGCCTTGATCTCTCCGCCCCTTGCGAGCCAGCCTGGTGAGGACGCTCCCGAGGAGGTCTTATGTCCCCCGCCTCGTGAGGCTTGGCCCCTCGCGAGGGTCTTGAGTGTCTGTTGGTGAAGATGGGCCATACGAGGCTCCTGGTGGAGCCATGCCGTGGGCCACAGGCAAGTCCGGGGACCCCCATTCTCAGGTCGCCGACACCGGGGTCATCAACCTTGGCCTTCTTGGCGGCGCCGGTTTTGCAGGATTCCTCGACGTCAAGCACGGTTTTGCCGTTGCGCTTCCTGTTGCGCCGTCGGCCCTTCTTTGCCGGGGCGACGACGTCTTCGTCTCCGGAGTCACTTCCCGCGCCGGCATCTTCACCGGGGTACTTCCTTCCTTCTTCAGCCCGAGCACTTCTGTCGGCCAAAACATAAAGCTCGGCAACATCCCTAACCTTGTTCATTGCCAGCTCTTCATGCATCTTGCGGTTGCGCACATTCTGGTGAAACACGCTGATGACAGCGGCAGGATGAACATCGGGGATGTTGTACTGCACATGGCTGAACCTCTGTATGTACTTGCGCAAGGATTCGCCATCCTTCTAGGGGATGAGATGTAAATCACTCGCCTGGCCAGGGGCTTGGTGGCCTCTGGTAAAGGCGCCAACAAACTCATGGCACAGATCCGACCAAGAGGAGATGGAATCTACTGACAGGTGCATCAACCACGACCTGACGTTGGGCTTGAGCACCAACGGGAAGTAGTTGGCGAGTACCTTGCCGTCGCGAGCCCCGGCAGCTTGCATCGCAATGGTGTAAACGCTCAGGAACTCGGACGGATGAGTCTTGCCGCCGTATTTCTCTAGGACCTTTGGTTTGAACGTGCGAGAAGTGGGCCACTGGAATCGGTATAGCTCATGGGTGAAAGCTAGACAACTCACCTCGTAAGGTAAGTCACCAGAATCCCCTAGCGCGGGCCTGTCTACAGTGGGCCCTGCGCACCTATCAGATTGATGGCGCACTTCCCGCCGCCACTCGATGGTAGTTTGAGCGTCTTCTTTGACCCGTTCCCGAAGGACTTGGCGTTGATCGCGGCGAGCTCGTGGATCGGACGACGCCGTCGATCCATCATCGCGGGCATCGACCCGTTGAGCTGGTGACCGTTGCTGTCGTGGTGGAGGAGAGTGCACCGTGGTTGCTGCACCTCCGAACCTTCCGCCGTCGGCACGCGCCGGCTCTGTGGACCGACACCGCGAAGGGCCTGCCTCCTGATGCCCATCTTTATTGGCAAAACCAATAAGGCTCTGGATAGCAGCTCTCCATTCCTCTTGCTTCTCCGCAGTGGGAGGGAAATCTAGGAGTAGCTACGCTCGCTCCAACGCTTCGGCTGGTGTAGGTGGCAGTGACAGGCGCGAAGAACGGGAGGTGCTCGGAGTTCTAATCACGTGAGAAGGAGCCCCATCATGGTTCCGCGGCCACACGCCATTTCCACCAGCATCTTGGCGCGCATGCCGGCCCTATGCATCTCGAGAATGATGTTGAGGGCCCTTTCTGTGGGGATGCTCGGGGTCGCCAACGTCGTGGCGCCTCTCATCGCGCATGGCCTCGGAAGACCGTGGCGCATGCGTCGGCGGGGGTGTCTTGGGGGTCGCCGCGCCGCCCGTAGGTAGCACGACTCTGTCCTTGGACCCAGCGGCCCGAGGGTCGTTGTCGTGGCCGCAGACGATACCGCTCGCTTGGCTCCGGTACCCAGAACGTCGTGGATGCTCGTGATCTCCACCTCCACCGCCGTCCGCGTCTACCCCGTCGCCCGTACATGTCGGTACGGGCGGATCGACCACAGCCGAACTGATCGCCATGATCGCCTTCTTCTTGGGAGACATGGCGATCAAGAAAGTGACGCACTAACTGCTAGATCAGGTTTGCACAACCTTATCCCCTACCTGGCGCGCCAAAGTTGTCGGGGAAACGACACCTATGAGATCACGTGGATCCGTTCTACGGTTGGCAGGGAAAGAGGAGTGCACAAAGAGCAGATCTAACGATCAAAACGGGGGGATTTTTACCCAGGTTCGGGCCGCTGAGAAGCGTAAAACCCTAGTCCTCCTTGTAGTGTATTTAGTGTTCTTGAGCTTTGGCTCACTGCTACGCATGCAAACTGGGCTGGAAAGTCCAAACAAGTCCCCCCTGTATCGCCTTGGGCCTCCTTTTATACCAAGGGGCGTCCACAACGGCGTACAGGCACACATGAGGTGTAAAGTAGCTACAGTGTGCATGATTATCAGTGACATCTTAGGACAAACGCATTAAATGGGCTGTTTACGTGCCCCCTAACTTTATTGGGGACGAAAACAGAGCCCGTCCCATCCATCGCCGCCTCACCCCGTCTTGACACGCACCCAGGATGACGAGCATGCAAATGCTAAGCTGACTGGCTTACAGACTTCAAGTCGCCAGGAAGATTTGCCTTGAATAAATTCAAGTCATGATTTTTCATATTTATGGGTTACTACCCATGCTGGAATACAATCATTACAGCATCCTTATGATATCAGTCTACAGGTATGACTTCATATTTGAATAGATATTTCGGATTTTTCTAACCCGCCCTGGTTATAGACTTTAAGTCGCCAGAACATATCATATTGGAAGTTATGACCCGCCCTGGCGTAAACCGCCAGGGTGTATGTTGTTTACCATGTGTGCAGGAACATTGAAAAACAATACGATATTCCCTGCAAGCTCATTAGTGATACATGAGATATTTCAACAGCAGTTTTACGACTCAACATGCATGATGGCATGACAGATCATTGTTTTAACTAGCCTATTACAAGGATTTCCAAAGGTCAAATGATTAAGAGTTTTTTTCACAGAAGAAACACCGCGCTGCAGTCCGAGAGCCGCCCCTTGAATCAGTTGTCCTGTTCTTGGCGAGTTGAAGACTCCGGGTTATCCTGCGCCGGTTCTTCTTCTTCTTCCTCCATCGTCTGGAAGTCAGATGATGTGCAGTCAATGATAGTTAAAGCTTTGAACTCATCTTCATCGTCTATAAGGTTGGATGGATAAATATCACGAGCAAAAGTGCGCTTACGTTTTGGAGGAATGAGCTCTACAATCTCATAAGCCGGTGCTTTCACTTTTTCGTTCTCCTTGGTTTCAGCCGCCTAATACTTAGACAAATTTGTTTCCTCGGCCAATTTACTTGCCAGAGGGTGCATCTATTTTACACATTTGGTGAAGTCGCTGGCATCAAAGGGAGACCCGTCCTCTTTGAGGCTCGGACAGCCAGTGGCCATCTCCTCCGGCTCTAGCTCCGCCTGCCATGCTTTGGCCCGGCTCAAAGCAGTGATGGTGCCGGCTCGAGCTGCGGATCGCTTGATTTCTTCAATTCTCTTGGGCATAACAGATAGCTTGTCTAATACATCCTTGATGAATGAAGGTGGCTGTTTATTATGCGAGATAACTGCTAGGGATCGCTGCGCCTGTGTACAACTGGTCCACCAAAGTATAAACCGCCTTCAGCTTCACCAACATGTCTTGGCCGAGGTTGGTAGTCCTGGGGCCTGTAATAAAGTGCACAGGTAAGTCGCCGGGCGGATTAAGGTGAAAATTTGGGAGTGGTCTGTGACGCCCGGATAATTAAGCTACAGTAATCTCATGTTAATGATGCCAGGTCATCACTCTTACTGTTGCTAATCCTCATCTGATCTAAGGCATAAGTCGAATTCAAATACAATTTAAAATTCCAAAATTCAAATTTCTCAAACGTGCAAACAAAAATGTTCAAAGTGTGGCAAGTTTTCCATAACCAATTATGGTGCTGACCCAACTTTTCTTGTAAAGTGTTTTAGTGCACAAAAATTAAGTAGAACTGTTTAAAGAAAATGATAAAAAGAAAAACCTTCCCACTCCCCTGGGCCTTGGAGGCCCAGCAAGCCCACCTAACCCCCCACCGGTCGCTCCTCCCTTCCTGTTCCTCTGCTCCGCATCGCTACAGGGGCGAGGTTGACCCCGACCACCTCATCGGCCTCGCCGTGGGGATAAGACCAACCCCAGCACCCCCCCTCTCTCCCCCGTGCAACCCTAATCCCCACTCGCCCACTTGCCCCCTCTTGCTCGCCTCTGCGCCTCCCCTCCCCCGGATCCACCTCTCCCCTATCATCTTGCTCGATCCCGAGCGCGCCTGTCGCCATGGCCCCGTCCTAGCCGCGACCACCGTCGCTGCCTCGCCTCCTCCCCATCACAAATCGGTTCTTCGGCCCTCGCAACGTCCTCCCCGACCACCTGCTCGAGCCGGGACCCCCTGCATCACCCCCAATTCCGTAGCCTTCTTCCTCGGGTCGCCGCCGTCTTCTTCGACTCCGGCGACTGCTGCTGCTACTAAGCCTCTCACCGGCCTCCGTGTGCCGCGCGGTGAGCTCCTCTACCTCCTACCTTTCTCCGTTTGCTCTCACACGCACCCAAGCTAGCTCTCGCGACGAGGCCGAACGCATCGCCGCGGAGCTCGTCGCCGACGCGTCTCCGGTGACCATTTGGTCACGGGCTCGTGCCCATTGGACTCGCCGCACCACGTAGATCCTCCCTAGCCTACCCTTTTACTTAGTAGCGCGCTGCCTCGCCGTGTCCGTCATCGGCCGAAGCCGCTGGCCTCGACGCCGGCGCCGATTCCAGCTGACTCCGGCAACATCACCGCCTCCAGTCGACGCGCCTCCGAGCGCTCGTTCGAATGCCCCTAACCGCGACCTCCCTCATGCCATATAGCAGAATCCCGTTGCCCCCCTGTACGCGCCATGATTTTAGTCGTCGGTGGCGAAGCTCCGGCGCCGCTGACATGGCACCACTGTCTATGATTATTTAACTTTATTTAACATGGCACCACTGTTTTAAAAATAATTATTTAACTTTATTAGACATTAACATGTGGGCGGAGTAGTTTAACTAACTATGTTTAGATTAGTTTTTAACTCTGTTTAACCCACTGTCTATGATAGATGGGTCCCAGCCGTTAGTTTGACCAGTCAACTGGCTGATTGACTGCTGATGCATTGATGACGCCATGCTGACATCATTTTCCTTTTTCTTAATTAATTTAACTAATAATAATATTAGAAAATCTTTTAAAACTTTGAAAATTAATATAAAATAATCCGTAACTCGTATGAAAATACTTTGTACATGAAAGTTGCTCAGAACAACGAGATGAATTCGGATACGCCCTCCGTTCGTATGTCACTCATCCCAAGCATAGCGAACATGTAACCGTCCCCCTCCATTTCGTTTGTCCGAAAATGCCAAACTTCGGGAAAGCATTCCCGGATGTTGGCCCCCTTTGCCGGTAGCGTGTAGTGCCGCGTTAGAACACCCCTAGCGCTGCTTATTGCCTGTCATGCATCTGTTTGCTTTGTATTTACTGTTTCTTCCCCCTCTTCTCTCCGGTAGACTCCGAGGGATCTTGCCCTGTGATCGACTAAGTCGGCACGACCCTTCTCCCCTTTCGCCAGACTTCGGGTAAGCCCCCCTTTGATCATCCCGATATCGCCCATTCCATTCTCTCATACTTGCATTAGGTTTTTCTACTGTATTTGATTGCTCCTATTCTGATGCATAGCCTGCTTTTGTAACATGCTTATTGTTACCTACCTGCTTATCCTAAACTGCTTAGTATAGGTTTGTTAGTGATCCATGAGTGACCCCCACCTTGTCCTTGTTGCCCCTGCTTCATCATCAACGACTCGATCAACGTGATCGACGACCAGAGCCCGACACCTCACCTCACATCACGCCCCTTTTGTTGCTCGACTCCGCAGAGCTACTATCGAGTGTCGAGAGTGATCCCTCATAACGCACTCCTGATGATAATTCTGTAGTGTAGCTATTCAGTCATGGTCAACGAGGGTGGTTCCTTCTTCACCATTCCCGATACAGCTCTGTCGTGCAACACCTCAAGTGTGAACCTCGAGGGTAGTTCCTCTTACGTTCACCTTGATGATTACATCGAGTGGAATCCACCAAGGGTAATTCCTCGGGTTTTCCTCTTGATGTTTGGACACACGGTTACCTTGAATTTACTTGAGACCATTGTTGAAGTCGGGTCGGCCCTGAGAGGTACCCCCGAGTTGATGTGATAGTCGGGCGGGCCCGTAGTGCACCCGTGAGTTTCCTACGTGCCACGGCCGGGCATTCTGGGCCCTTGCCGTAAGTCCATGAGACGGGGCGACGGGGTCACATTATCGTGAGTCTCTGCTCGTCTCCGCGAGCCCCCAATGCACTAACAGGTTTGGGTATTTGTTCTGTGTTGGCCTTTGGCCTTTACGCACTAACCACCACGCGAGAATAGTTATGGGCCTCGATGTCGCGATGTCGGTAAGCTTTGTCGGACGTCGATTCGGCACTCTGACGCGGTCGGATCATCTTTGGCCATCTGAGGCGATCTTGGTATCCACCACCTGCTACATAGCGACCCGGAGTGCAACGGGCAATGGGCCCAAGACCCCGGGGCACTTAGGATGTAGACCGGCGGGGACCTCTTTGCTGAGCCTAGGTCGGGCTGTGACGTGTTGATCTTCCAAGGCCGGGCATTGACCCCAGAAAGGTGTGTCCGGCCAGAGTAATCAAGCATGTTGGGTAACGTGGTGCACCCCTACAGGGAAGATATATATTCGAATACCGTGTCCACGGTAATGGACGTTCAGACTTGTATCCTTATCTTATATAACTAGAAATGGATACTTGAGATATGTGATGGATATGTGGCCCCGGGATTGCTCTCGCAGGGAGTCAAGGAAGGATCTTTGGGCGTTAATACTACAACATGTTTGTTAAATATAAACTGCTATTCTTTACTCTTCTACATGTTGCAAGATGCTTGGAGCTGCTTGAAGATGCTAGTCTTCAATAGGCTAGGCCTTCCGCTCTATTCTGGCATTCTGCAGTTCAGTCCACAGATACAACCCTTCCATTTGATACCAATGCATACTTAGTATAGACCTGATGCTTGTGAGTACTTTGGATGAGTACTCACGGATGCTTTGCTACCCCCTTTTCCCCCTTCTTCCTTCTTTTCGGTTGTTGCAACCAGATGGTGGATCCCTGGAGCCAGATGCCATCGCCGACGGATACTACTACATGGAGGCCGCCAAAGACCAGGAGTAGTTAGGAGGTCCCAGGCAGGAGGCCTTGCCTCTTCGATCGTTGATGTTTGTGCTAGCCTTCTTAAGGCATCCTTGTTTTACTTATGTCCGTACTCAGATATTGTTGCTTCTGCTGACTCTTGTGTTTCGAGCTTCTGTATTCGAGCCCTCGAGGCCCTTGGCTTGTAATATGAAGCTTGTATTATTTTAATTTGTGTCTAGAGTTGTGTTGTGATATCTTCTCATGAGTCCCTGATCTTGGTCGTACACATTTGCATGCATGATTAGTGTATGGTCGAATCAGGGGCGTCACAAGTTGGTGTTGGTATCAGAGCCGACTGCCTGTAGAATCCCCCTTTCCAACTCCTTGGCTGAAGTTGAGTCTAGTCTATGAAAAACTGATTTACTAACATGGATGTGTGGCTTACAGGCCCACGTCGCCAAATGGATGGTATTAGGATCTTTTACTCCTCGTCTATACGCTGGGACTCTGATCTCTTTTCTATTCGGGTTAAATGATTTTGTTAACTCTAACTCTAGGTTCTCGTAAATACTTTCTCCCGGAGAGCCCCTCACTCCAGATGATTGCTTGGTGCACCAGAAGATTCTGAAGATACTCTCCGATGTTTTCCCGAGACCCTTGTGCCCTTCGCCGTTGTAATCTCTACCACCGATAAATCCTTATGGGTAACTACCTACATTGTCATTCATACCTTCATCCCCAGTCGCTCTTGTTATTACAAGATGTCCTGAAATACTCTCCGATGTTCCGAGAGTCCTATATGCTAACTGCCTTGTAGTTCCTTGCCGCGCGAATACCCCTATGAATAATTCCTCACACTTATCGAGGATTTGTTCATTCCTAGTTGATCAAGTGATTTACAAGATACTTTGAAGTACTATCCGATCTTTCGAAAATCCCCAGTAGCCTATTACTCTTGTTCGTCCTTACCTACTTACATTATGTTTACTTCCATATGTCTACCAATGTTTGTTAGCATCCTTTGTCATCGTAATTTTGAGCATTAGATTCGATATGTATGCGAATGCTCGCAATCATCAATCACAATTAGAATCCTTCCCTTCGGCTCATACGTCACCCCGGACATGAGCTGGTGATCGACAAATCAAACCTTGATTGATTTTCAATCTATGTCTGTTCAACTTACTTGTCTTTGATCAGAGCCTCTTCTTCTGATCCCCCGTTTTTGGAAATCATAATTCCATTTGCATTCGAGCTTTGAATTAGTCAGTTGTTTCTATAATCTGATATCCTTGCATTCTTTCTTCTTCTGGGTGGGTACACGATGCTCACATCAGATCTCTTGTGAACCACCAGATCCTTTGTTGAGTTCTGTTCGACAGATCCCTTCATATTCAGTAACCTTTCGAACCTTTCCTCGGATACATAATGTCTTTGGTAAATTGTATCTTCTGCTTTCTCAACCATACTCAGCTTCCAGGCTTGAGTTATTTACTCGTGAAGTTTGTGTTATATGTTCCTAAGATGACCCTGATCGGTTGAACCTATGCCTTCCATAATCTGTGTGAACCCGGAAACTTCTACAGGTCATACTCTACTGGTGTTATGCCAGATAAAATCTCAACACTATGACTTCGTCGAGAATGAGAAGTGAATGAAAGGTTATGCATTGGAGAAGTGGGAGTCGACCTTGAACCTTTGTGTTCATGCCCATGAACCCGATGTGGAACATATCATGGAAGCTTCTTGTTATAATAATAATCCTCTTGTGATAAGTTCATATGGCACCTATATTTTTCCTTTGCAACCGTGGTTCCGACCATGATTATTCTCCTTTGATTCCATTTCTCGGACAAGTTAGAGTACTTTTCCTCTTCAACTCATTTCACCTGTCCAACCTCTGTCATGTTCTACCTTCGAGTATTACCCTCTGGTATATCGAGAATGTCACGGAACTACATAACATCTTATGAGTTCTGCATGAACTATTAATTCTCGCTGATTCCAAGTTTCTACGGGTTCTGAGTTGTTAGACACTAGAGAACGCCGATAACTGATTCGATGTCTACACTTTCCTTTTCATTGTTTTGTTTAAGTTTTCTTGTAACATAACATATATGAGCAATGATAATTCGCTGCTTATGTAAATGCCTCGATATAAAACTCTGTCAGTAAGACCTTGTTACTATTGTTGATAACATTCTGGTAGCCACCGATGGACGATAACTTTGCCTATTGGTTCGCCTCGTCTTGACGAGTAGGAAAACGGTTCTCTTCGTCCCTCGCCCTTGGTACCAACATTGTTGCCAACATAATTGATAGGCTATCCTATGACCTGCCTTGCTATCATGACCGTGCAAAATGATTAGCACCTTCCTTCTTTTAACCCACATGGTGGGCCCATAACCCACAGTTCCACAAGATCGAAACCTGACTCTCCTGTACAACCTTGAATCTGAAATACTCTTTGCACTTGGCTTCGTATGTAAATCATGAGCCACCTTCTTAGTGATCTATTCTGGCATCAGACAAAATACTTATTCCCATTGCTCTGAACCCCTTTCACCCTCTGTTTCAGGCAACGAGTGATTGCCTACCCGCTTGAAGCTTCGTATTGCACCTTCTTACCTTGCTCTCAAGTGATGCCTCTATGCCACATTCATCGGGATAGCCCCCAGGTACCTATCTTGCGTTGAGCTCCGTCCTTCCCTAGTCTTTCCCCTTACTTCACGCCTTAAATCTCGGGGCGAGATTTCTTGTAGTGGAGGAGAATTGTGACGCCCGGATAATTAAGCTACAGTAATCTCATGTTAATGATGCGAGGTTATCACTCTTACTATTGCTAATCCTCATCTGATCCAAGGCATAACTCGAATTCAAATACAATTTAAAAGTCCAAAATTCAAATTTCTCAAACATGCAAACAAAAATGTTCAAAGTGTGGCAAGTTTTTCATACCAATTATGGTGCTGACCCAACTTTTCTTGTAAAGTGTTTTAGTGCACAAAAATTAAGTAGAACTGTTTAAAGAAAATGATAAAAAGAAAAACCTTCCCACTACCCCTGGGCCTTGGAGGCCCAACAAGCCCACCTAACCCCTCCACCGGTCGCTCCCTCCCTTCCTGTTCCTCTGCTCCGTTTCACTACACGGGCGAGGTCGACCCCGACCACCTTGCCGGCCTCGCCGTTGGGATAAGACCAACCCCAGCACCCCCCCTCTCTCCCCCGTGGAACCCTAATCCCCACTCGCCCACTTGCCCCCTCTGGCTCGCCTCTGCGCCTCCCCTCCCCCAGATCCACCTCTTCCCTATCCTTTCGCTCGATCCCGAGCGCGCCCGTCACCATGGCCCCGTCCTAGCCGCGGCCACCGTCGCCGCCTCGCCTCGTCCCCATGACAGATCGGTTCCTCGGCCCTCGCTACATCATCCCCGACCACCTACTCGAGCCGGGACCCCCTGCATCACCCCCAACGCCGTCGCCTTCTTCCTTGGGTCGCTGCTGTCTTCTTCGACTCTGGCGATTGCTGCTGCTACTAAGCCTCTCACCGGCCTCCGTGTGCCGTGCGGTGAGCTCCTCTACCTCCTACCTTTGTCGTTTGCTCTTGCGCGCACCCAAGCTAGCTCTCATGACGAGGCCGAATGCATCGCCGCGGAGCTCGTCATCGACGCATCTCCGGTGACCGTTTGGTCACGGGCTCGTGCCTATTGGACTCGCCGCACCACGTAGATCCTCCCCGGCCTCCCCTTTTAATCAGTAGCGCGCTGCCTCGCCGTGTCCGTCGTCGGTCGAAGCCGCTCCGCCGCTGGCCTCGACGCCGGTGCCGATTCCAGCCGACTCCGGCGACGCCACCACCCCCAGTCGACGCGCCTTCGAGCGCTCGTTCGAACGCCCCTAACCTCGATCGTGCCCTATAGCAGAATCCCGGTGCCCCTGTACACACCGCCGTGATTTCAGTCACGGCGGCGAACCTCTGGCGCCCCTGACGTGGCACCACACAGGGCCACCCACAGTCCTTGACCAGCGGGCCCCGAGGCCCGTCTGGCCCGATTACTGGCCAACGCCTTGTTGACTAGACCGACCCCAACCACTGACAATTGGGGCCCACCTCCCCAATTTAGCTAAAAAGTTTTAAAAATAATTATTTAACTTTATTAGACACTAACAAGTGGGCCCAGTAGTTTAACTAACTATGTTTAGATTAGTTTTTAACTATGTTTAACCCACTATCTATGACAGGTGGGTCCCAGCCGTTAGTTTGACCAGTCAACTGGCAGGTTGACCGCTGATGCATTGATGACGCCATGCTGATGTCACTTTCCTTTTTCCAAATTAATTTTAATAATAATAATAATATTAGAAAATCTTTTAAAACTTTGAAAATTAATATAAAATAATCCGTGACTCGTATGAAAATAATGTGTACATGAAAGTTGTTCAGATCGACGAGACGAATCCGGATACGCCCTCCGTTCGTCTGTCACTCATCCCTAGCATAGAGAACATGTAACCGTCCCCGTCTGTTTCATCTGTCTGGAAATGCCAGACTTCAGGAAAGCATTCCCAGATGTTGTCCCTCTTCGCCGGTAGCGTGTAGTGTCGCATTAGAACACCCCTAGCGCTGCTTATTGTCATGCATCTGTTTGCTTTGTATTTACTATTTCTTCCCCCTCTTCTCTCCGATAGACTCCGAGACTGATGTTGCCCCTGCGATCGACTACGTCGATGACGACCCTTCTCCCCTTTCATCGGAGCTTCCAGGACAAGCCCCCCCTTTGATCATCCCGATATCGCCCATTCCATTCTCGCATGCTTACATTAGATTTTGCAACTGTATTTGATTGCTCCCATTCTGATGCATAGCCTGCTTTTCTAACCTGCTTATTGTTACCTACCTGCTTATCCTAAACTTCTTAGTATATGTTGGTTAGTGATCCATCAGCGACCCCCACCTTGTCCTTGTTGCCCCTGCCTCATCATCGACGACTTGATCAACGTGATCGACGACCAGAGCCTGACACCTCACATCACATCACGCCCCTTTTGTTGCTCGATTCTGCAGAGCTACTATCGAGTGCCGAGGGTGATCCCTCATAACGCACTCAACTTCTGAAAAGCTCAATGCCAAACTGATTTACTAACATGGCAATTGTCATCTGAGATATGCGGGATTTTAAGCCAGTCAATTTTGCAGCAGTTCCCTTCAAAGAAGATTCGGCAGTCTCTGCTCTTTGAACCAAGGCGGCCTTCTCCTTGTCCCAGGCGGTTCTTTCTGTGGAGAATCCACTTTTGATCTTGTCACTCTCTTCAAGATTAAGGTTGAGCTTGGAGTCAGCTTCACGTGTTTCAGCCTCTTGCTGTTCAAGCCTGGTCTTTAAATCAACCACCTGGGATTGAGCCTAAGTTAAAGCATCCTGCAAGTAAGAGTTAAACAAGTTATAAACATATTTGGCAGGACACAATCTACAGACAAGTCTCAAGCATGTTGCAAGCAAAGTAGTTGACACTTGGGGGCTAATATGTGCGGAAGTTCTTTCTCGCATTTGTATTTTTTGAACCGGCTCATCTTTATCAAGATAATCCACCCCATGAGGGCTACGGTCTGGAGTTTCTTTCAAATATAGAAAATGAACTGGCTCGGGTTTATCAAGATAAGCCGGCCCATGAGGGCTATGACTTTAAAGATTGTAGAAACATATGGACAAGTCTTAACCTACTCAAAAGTATCTTTTCCTAATGATAAGACTTAGGGGCTGGATGGCTATATGTGTAAAGGAAATAGATGTTCATACCTCATATTTCTGGCACAGTTTCTTCACTAAGTCTGCTTCTAGATCATGACCAGTGTGTAACTGGCTCCGATAACCAAAGCATAATTCGCGACGCCTAAGTGTGAGTAATTTGCAACATCAAACCATGCTCTTTTGAATTAACTCCTCTTTGGCACAGTGCTTGGACAGAATGGTGGGGTTCCCAGGCTTAGTGTAGCCAGTGCCAGTAATGATAACATCCTCCGCAGCCTGTTGTGAACGAACTTCAGCAGCAGGTCTTATGGGACTGGGAGGCTTACACTACAAAAAAAGACACATTCGTGACATTTTGGGTCGAACGAATTTTTTCCTCTCATGCTTATGACACTTCTATGACGATAATTGTGACAAAACCCGGTATCATCATAGATGTGGTGGGCTCCTACTTCTATGACAGAAAATGGGCTTTTCGTCACAGGCGGGCGAGCCTTGTTGCATGACATTCTTTGGGTCGCCCATTACGGAAAAACCGTGGTAGAAGTGAGGGCGAGGAAAATATCGGGAGTTCGATTCTGATTGGGTGGTCGAGAATTGAGCGATCTTGGCGTTTCTCTCGTCTGCAGTGCATGCGTGGAGTGCGAGGCATTGGGCTCTAAGCGAACCCGAGTGAGGCATTCGCCCTCTTGAACCCGGCGATTCTTTGTCACATCCCTAGTTACGGTATGACCTAGACTAGCTAGTCATGTGTGCATCATGTTTAAATTTCATTTAAATTTGAAATGGGGATTTGTGAAACCCTCAGAAATCATTTCTGGAAATGACCCAGATAAAAATTGCTCCAAAAAGGACCAAGAAAATGTTCATGTCTCTCTTTGAAAATATTGGTCAGAGGTAAAATTCAGACAAATATTTCTAGGAGCTCATAAATATTTATTTTTGGCCATTTGTACTAATCCAATAATTATTTGCTTTGGATATATATTTGTATATATATATAAGATATATCCAAAAAATCTGTTAATTGGTGAGGAGTTTTGGAGCAATCCAAATAGTTCCTACAAAAATTGACAGAAGTAAATAAGTTGATTTAGTATTTTACTAAATCAGAACAAATGTCAGAAAAATAGAAAAGAAGCAAAAATAGAAAAACTTACCTGACGCTTACCTAAAGCCCATCTGGTGCCTCAGCTGGCCAGCACTGCGCGGCCCAGTTGGACCAGCCCACCAGCGTCGCCGTCCTCCTGGCGCCAGTCGGCCAGGCGTGTGGCCGACGCACGCGCACAGCCATGCCGCCATGCCACTTGTCTGCCTGTCCTCCCCCTCGTCGCCTGGATGCCCCGCGCGACGCCACGTGCCGCCTCGCACCTCTCTCACACTCTCTCGTTCTCCCTCCTCCCCTGGATCCCTCTCTCTCGACCCGCCCGAGCGCTGCCGTCACCGCTGCTCGTCCTTGCCGTAGCTACCGCCTCCCCCACGCCCTCTCCTGATGCCGAGAAGCTCCGCCACGTCTCCGTCTACCTCTTCGTTGAGCCACGCGACGCGGGAAGCCCTGGAGAGCCGTCGTTGCCGTCCTCTTCATCTCCAGCCACCGGAGATCGTCTTCGCTGCCCGGCAGCCTCCAGAGCATCCCCGAGCTTGCTGTGAGCCCCATCGTCATTCCCCCTACTCCCCTGCCCTTCTGCGCCCTCTAGCCCTCCTGACGCTCAAGCCAAGCTCCGGCCGCCGCCGTGAGCTTTGCTCCGGCGAGCTCTGACCACCCCACGGTCTCCCGCGTGTCCCACTGGATGCGCGAGAGCCTGGGCTTTGCGTAGGTGGACTCCGCCACCCGAATGGTCGCCGGAGGGCGATTTCCGTGCCCCTCCGCCATGTTACGGCCTCGCCCGGCGGTTAAGCGCCTTGAGTTTGACTGATTTGACCTCGCCGGCCCGTCAGGTGGGCCCCGTTGTCAGGTGATTAGCTTAGTGCTAATCACCGCCTAACCTAACCTCTGACACTGACTAGTGGGCCCTAGCACCGCTAATCCTGTAATTAGGATAAGTTAAACCCCCCTATTTAAGCTGAGACACTGACGTGTGGACCCCACACGTCAGGTTTGACCCGGTCAGCGTCGTTGACCTGCTGACGCAGGCATGATGCAGTTATTCTTTTTTGGTATTAAAACAATTCAGGAAATTCCAGAAATTGTTATAAATTTCCAAAATTCATAGAAATTCAACCGTAGCTCAGATTGAAATAATTTATATATGAACATTATCAGAAAAATTCAATCTACCCATCTGTACCAGTTTCATGCATGACAAACAAACCTAAACCTACTGTATAGATGAAAACACATAAAGGGCATTTAAAATGCTTAAGTTTGGAGTTGCATTTGAGTCCTTGATTCAAATAAGCTCCATTGAACTTGTTGTTGGTTGCATTAGCACAATAAACATCACATCTACATGCCATGATTATGCATCATATTGTTGCATATGTTGTGTACTGATTGCCGGCACCGTTCTTCTTGATAGGTCCTGCTCCTCAGACCGATCCAGAGCACCTGTCAAAGGAGCAGTGCCCCCTTGTTGATCTACCAGGCAAGCAAACCCCCTTGTTCATTCTGATACAATCCCACTCTCTCGCTCCTGCTCTCTTTTATTGCATTAGGACAACAACGATTCAACTGCTACTTTATGCTGCGGTAGTTGAACCCATTCCTCTGCATGACTGTCATTGCCACGATAAATAGTTGAAACCCACTAGCATGTGTAGGAGTTGATTGAGCCATGTTGTGTTCCTACCATGCCATGCACTGCTATTGCTTAGAGTTGTGTCAGTGCGATTCATTGGGAATGGATTGGAGTGTTATGATATGTTACGATCTTTGAGAGTTAAGTGTGTGAACACGATTTGGTAAAGGTAGCGGTGAGGGGCCATGTAGGAGTACATGGTGGGTTGTCTCACTGGAACCGTCCTTAAGCACTGAGTTCTGTGTATGTTGTCCAATGACTAGCTACTACCACACATTGGGCTCCGGGCACTCCAAGCTCTCTCGACTTATTAATCACCTCGATCTCTGTCCAGGAGTTGCAACTAGTTTCTGGTGTTTGTAGGTAGTGCTATTTTTCTACCGAGTGGCACCCGGCAGGGTGGACTTGGGATAGACTAGGCACCATGGCCCGGTGTACCGGATGGTGGGCTCGGTAACCCTGCACACATCGTTTGGGGCTGTAGTGGGAACCTCGGCCAGACTCCCTTCGGATGGAACCCGAATAGGCGATAAACCTAGACTATAGTCTTGTCTGGTTAGTCAGGTCGTGGACGACACCCTCGCCAGGCTTCCGCTTGAAGGTTCCCGAGATACATGACGTGTAGATGGTGATAAGTGGTGAGAGCATGTGTGAAGAAGTACACCCCTACAGGGTTATCATGATCTATTCGAATAGTCGTGTCCCCGATTATGGACTTCTTGGATGCTTACGTGGTACATAGACAACTTGAAGTGGATACTCTAAAATGCTCAAGACAAGTGTGAGTGCTATGGATGGCCTTCTCGTAGGGAGACGGGAATGAATCCATAGTGGTGTATTGAGATGGTGATTAGTGGACTCATGTGCGCTTTATTACCTTTAAGAAGTTACTCGTAGTTGTAGAATAGGTTAGCCACTGAGTCAAAGCTGGCTTGCTGCAACTGAACCCCACATTGCCTCGTTGATACTAATGCATGTATGATAGGATCTGATGTAAGTCTTGCTGAGTACCTTTGTACTCACTGTGACGCCCCCGATTCAATCATACACTAATCATCCACGCAAATGTGTACGATCAAGATCAGGGACTCACGGGAAGATATCACAACACAACTCTAAAACATAAATAAGTCATACAAGCATCATAATACAAGCCAGGGGCCTCGAGGGCTCGAATACGAGTGCTTGATCATAGACGAGTCAGCGGAAGCATCAATATGTGAGTACCGACATAAGTTAAACAAGTTTGCCTTAAGAAGGCTAGCACAAACTATGATACAGATCGAAAGAGGCGCAGACCTCCTGCCTGGGATCCTCCTAACTACTCACAGTGGTAAATCCGTTGGTGCCTTGCGTAGTAGTAGGCACCTCCGATGTAGTAGGAGTCGTTGTCGATGGTGGCGTCGGCTCCACAGGCTCCGACATCTGGTTGCGACAACCGGGTAGAAGGGAAGGGGAAAAGGGGAGAAAAGCAACCGGGATTACTCATCCAAAGTACTCGCAAGCAAGGAGCTACACTACATATGCATGGGTATATGTGTAAAGGCGATATCGGTGGGTGAGCTGCGAGAATGCGAGAATAAGAGGGGGATAGCTAGTACTATCAAAGACTAAACACGGCAGCCTCCATCTTCTTGACATGTAGAAGAGAGTAGATTGAAGTCCTCCAAATAGCATCGCATAGCATAATCCTACCCGGTGATCCCCTCCTCATTGCCCTGCTAGAGAGCGATCACCGGGTTATATCTGGCACTTGGAATGGTGTGTTTTATCAAGTATCCAGTTCTAGTTGTCATAAGGTCAAGGTACAACTCCAAGTCGTCCTGTTACGGAAGATCACGGCTATTCGAATAGATTAACTTCCCTGCAGGGGTGCACCACATAACCCAACACGCTTGATCCCATTTGGCCGGACACACTTTTCTGGACCATGCCCGGCCGCGGAAGATCAACACGTCGCAGCCCCACCTAGGCCAACAGAGAGGTCAGCACGCCGGTCTAAACCTAATCGCCGCGAAGTGCAGGCCCATCGCCCTTAGCACACACCTGCGTTGCGTCTGTGGCCGGAAGCGAACTAGCCCCTTAATACAAGAGCGAGCTTACGTTCCAATCCGTGGCAGCGCTCGATTCGTGACGTCCACGAAGGCTTCTACCGATACCACGACGCCGAAAGTGCCCATATCTTTCCCACGTAGTTGGTTAGTGCGTATAGACCAAATGGCGGACTCGGATCAAATACCAAGATCTTGTTAAGCGTGTTAATGGATGTAACCGCGGACACCGACCAGGCGGGCCCACCTCTCACGCTAGGCGGTCTCAACTCGCCTGCCGCCTCCGCCATACAAAGATCCACACGGAGGGCCGTTGGGACAAAGGTCCTTTCAAATTTAATCCGTGAATCACTCGCGGGTGCTCCTGGCCGATCCGACTTTAGTCACCACAAGTATCATGTATAAAGTATATAGTATATACGTGATCACCTCCCAAGTGATCACGGCCGATAGTATATACAATGACGGACAAGAATGTAGGGCCAGCGATGGAATACTACCATCCTACACTAAGCATGTAGGATTGCGGTAAAGGTAACGATAGTAGTAGCAGACGGGCTATGCATCAGGATAGGAATAACGGAAAGCAGTAACATGCTACACTACTCTAATGCAAGGAGTAGAGAGTAGAATAGGCGATATCTGGTGATCAAGGTGGGGGGGGGGGGGGGCTTGCCGGATTGCTCTGGCAAGAAGGAGGGGTCGTCAACACCGTAGTCGTCTTTGAGTAGCAATGGCGTCGGTCTCGGTGTCTAGCGAGAGAAGAGGAAGAAACAATAAATACAATGCAAAAAAATGCATGACGATGCATGACATGACAAAGCGTGATGCTAGGAGTGCCCAATCGCGGTAGTAGGTGATACTGCGTGAAGGGAAAACATCCGGGAAAGTATCCCCGGTGTTTCGCGTTTTCGGACAGAGGAAACGGAGGGGGAAAGTTGCGAGTTCGATAGGTTAGGGGTGTGTGGCGGATGAACCGACTGCGTATCCAGAATCATCTCGTCGTTCTGAGCAACTTTCATGTAGAAAGTATTTTCATCCGAGCTACGGTTTATTTTATATTAATTTTAAAAGATTTAATCAAATTTTGGATTTAATAAATTAATTTAATTCGAAAATTAATTAATGCATCAGCATGATGTCAGCATGACATCAGCAGTCAACGTTGACTGTTGACCTGGTCAACCTGACAGGTGGGTCCCACCTGTCAGGGACTGTTTAGCTAATTAACAGTAGTTAATTAGGTTGACTAGTTATTAGGTTAATTAAGCATAATTAATTAAGTTAATTAATCTAGTTAATTAATTAATTAATATTTTTATTTCTTATTATTTTTAGTTAATAAACGTTCTGGGGCGGTGGGGCCCCTTTGTCATAGGCCCCTGGGGGCTTAACGGGTCGGGCGCTAGCGGGCGAATGGGCACAGGGCGCTGCTGGCGCCCGACAGGGCACCGCGGGAGGAGCGCACGGCGAAGGGCAGGGGGTTCGCAGTGGCCGGTGGGGGCGCACCCGACTGGGCGTCGGCGGCCACAGCAGGGCGCCGGAGCCGGGGAGGCCGGTGGCCTGGGGCGCGGGAAGGTGGTGTGGAGCGGCGAGCACGACGAGCGTGGCACAGCCGGGTGGCCGCGGACGAGCGGAACGGGGCGAGGCCGGGTGGTGACCAAGCTCAGCAGAGGGGGCGCGGGGTGAGCAGCAACGGGAGCGGGGCCGCGGCGACGCACGGGCTTCCAGGGGCACGGGCTCGCGCGCCCGGGCGCGTGCATGCCGGTGGACAGAGGGGATTAGGGAGGGGCAGCTCACGGTGTGGTGTAGGGTCAGGGGCAACGGGGGGCGAGGAGGAGGACGGAGACGACGGCGGAGAGGAAGCAGGCCGGCGAGGACGGCTTGACGAATCCGGCGAGGGCGGTGACGTGCGCGGTCGTCGGGGCTGAGGACGTGGACGACGTGCGGCGGTCGAGGCGGAGGAGCTCCAGTCGACGGCGGTGGTTGGCGACGACGGGCAACAGCGTCAGGCCGGCGACGAGTCGAGGCCGAGGCTTCAGGCAGGTGCCGCGCGAGGGAGAGGAGGGCACGGAGGAGTCCGAGAGGGGTTTCGCCAGCGATAGCGAGCGATGAAGGGGTCGTAGCCCCCGATCCAGATCGGGGGGAACGAGAGATGTGGGGGAGTGCGGGGGAGGCGAGTGGGGCGACGGGGGAAAGTGGGGAGGGGCCGCTAGGGTTTCGGGGGAGTGGGGGTTAAGGCGCGGGGTGGGCCGGCCGGTTGGTTGGGCCGGGTGGACCGGTCGGGCGGCCTGGTGGCCCAGAGGCCAGTTAGGCCGAAGCCCAGTGGGGGTAGGGAAGCTTCTTGTCTCTGTTTTTTTAGTTATTCTTTTGTGTTTCATTTCTAGTTTACTTTTATTTTAGTTTTGTAAATTTTACCACTAGCACCTAAATTAGTATTTGTAATTATACTCCTGCCACATTAATCCTTATTCCAAAATAAAATAATCTAATATTTTATAAAACTCAATAGGCATTTATTTAATTGTTTTAACTACTGTTTAATTACTTTAGAGCTTTATACTCTTTATCACAGTTTGGTTTCTCCACCACAATTACCTATGATTTATCCGACACATTTTCAACATTTTAGTTTTATTGTTGGAAAACTTTTGTTGTTTGCCTTAATTTCAAATTTGAATTTGAATCGGTTTTGAACTAACGCGAGATCAACAACAGTAACCGTGGTGACGTGGCATCCTCAATGCAGGATTACTATAGGTAATTATCCGGGCGTCACACTCAGTTACTTAATTTATGTTTTTGCGGATGAGATTTCTGTCTCAGTAGTAGTTCTGCATGGACTTCGACGAGTAGCTTGTTACCTAAGCTACAATCTTGTACCCTTGGGAGGGTCTTGTAGATAGTCAGGCTTCTCGGCCTTTTTTCATTTGTAGTTATGCGTACTTTCGGGCGTGTTATGCTTCCGTTGTTTGTATGCTCTGAATGATGGGTCATGTGACCCCTTTTTGTAATAAATGCTATGTGGCTCTTCTGGGCCTTTATCTATATGAATTGTCGAGTTATGTTGTGATGCCATGTTGTACAGCACATACTTGCATGTTATGCGTACGTGTAATGTGTATTGCTATGTGTGGGATCCGACAACCTAGTTGTTTATCCTTGGTAGCCTCTCTTACGGAAATGTCTCCTAGTGCTTCCTTTGAGCCATGGTAGCTTACTCTTGCTTTGGAACACTTAAATTTGGCCGGCATGTGTCCTTCTTTGTTCTGTGTGTGTCCCTTGGGAAATGTCACGCTTGGTGTCTCTAGGAGTCCTATTAGCACTTCTGACCTGCATTCTCTGGAGTCCTGTCGGCCCATTTGCCTCGGCCCGGATTCAGCGATGATGGCCAAACCACGTTCATTCTTTGGGTCATGTATGCATGTCCCTGTAAGTTAGTGCCACTTTGGGTTTACGACTAGTCATGTCGGCCCGGGTTCTTTGTCATATGGATGCTAGAGACACTATCATATATGTGAGCCAAAAGGCGCAAACGGTCCCGGGCCAGGTAAGGTGGCACCCGTGGGAATACCGTACGTGAGGCCGCAAAGTGATATGATGTGTTACATGCTAAATCGGTGTGACTTAGGATCAGGGTCCCGACAATTGCATTGCAGGCTACGCGTTACTAAACCCGAGCGATCGATCAATCTGGCTGTTAACTGAACCCGATCGAGCGATTCCTTCACTACTGTTGCTAACTAAAGCCGATCGAACCTGCTGCCTCTTGATGAACAGTGAGCGTTGTTGGGGGGTTGGATGAATAG
Organism: Aegilops bicornis; assembly: GCA_021605145.1. Classification (NCBI taxonomy): domain Eukaryota; kingdom Viridiplantae; phylum Streptophyta; class Magnoliopsida; order Poales; family Poaceae; genus Aegilops; species Aegilops bicornis. The sequence goes on along the minus strand of CM038671.1, from coordinate 448,478,052 downwards.
TCCTGGTGAGGGTTGGATGAACAGGACCACATGGTAGTAGAGGCCATTGTCGCTGGATGAACAGGACCCCGATCGAGCCAGTTGGGGGTGGATGAACAGGACCCCGTGGAGGCCCGGATGAACAGGACCCCGTGGAGGGCTGGTTGAACAGTAGCCGGTGGAGGGTTGGATGAAAGTAGCCCGTGGAGGTGTGGTTGAACAGGACCCCATGGAGAGGGCTGGTTGAATAGTAGCCGGTGGAGGAGCGGTGGAGGCTGGATGAACATGAGTCCGTGGATGAACAATCGCAGGTGGAGGCTGGAGGAGGTCGACGGTGGATGAACAGTAGCTCGTGGAGGCTGGAGGGAGTCGACGGTGGAGATGAACGGTATCACGTGGAGTCCCGTTTTGCGGTACGCCACACCCCTCCCGATGAACAGGACCCCCGTTTCGACCGTAGGAGGTCCGTTTCGTCCGTTTTGCGGTATGCCACACCCTCCCGATCAACGGGACCCCGTTTCGACCGTAGGAGGTGCATTTCCGTCCGTTTCTTGATGCGCCACACCCCTCCCGATCAATAGGACCCCCGTTTCGACCGTAGGATGTCCATTTCCTCCGTTCTGCGGTACGCCAGGCCTCGTTTCCGTCGCCTGTTCCGTCCAAGCCCTCCCGATGAACAAGACCACGCATTCCGTTCTGACCCAGCCAGTTGGATCCCACGCGTTCCGCTGCCTCCCGATGAACATGACACATTCTGTTGCCTCCCCATGAACATGACGCATTCTGTTGCCTCCCCATGAACACGGCGACGACGCTGTTTCTCCGTTCTGACCCAGCCATGTCAACGAGCCCTCGCCGTAAGTATGCGCGAGTAGGCGTTCGAGACCCCGCCCGTATGTACACATACATGGGCGTATTTTCTTTCTTGCACCACAGCGCCCAAAGCCTCTTAAAGGCGGACTGATCTGGGCCGTAATTTGGCCAGAACATGGTAGGATTTTAATGGGTTTGGGCCTCATATGGGCCACTATTAGGCCGGGCGTGGCGAGCCATTAATGGACCGGATCAAATATGGGCCGACATTTGGCCCAAAACATGGCAGCCAGTTAATGGGCCGGCCTACTAGGGTCCTCAAAATCTTGTGGGCCTACAACTGGGCTGGCCCATTAATGTCGGTGAAATCTCATGGGCCTTTAGCTGGGCCGGCCCATTATGACCCATGAGAATCTAGTGGGCCTTTACAGGTTTGGCCCATTATGGCACACAAAATCTTGTGGGCCTTTACAGGCGGCCCATTATGGCCCGCAAAATCTTGTGGGCCTTTAGCTGGGCCAGCCCATTATGGTCCGCAAAATCTCGTGGGCCTTTAGCTGGGCCGACACATTATGGTCCGCAAAATCTTGTGGGCCTTCAGTTGGGCCGGCCCATTTAAACTTGATGGCCCGGTCCACGTGTCAACATATCATAGGCGCGTCTCGCCCATTGGATGAGTGACACCTCTGCAACCGCGGACCTGACACGTGTCTCCTCCAGCTAATGATGATTTTACACGTGGAAAATCCCCATTGGTCGGGGCTGTTAACGGGTTATCGGATCCAAAACCCGACCCGATAGCTTAACGGCGTTCCGTTACGGTGGATGCCATGTGTCGGTCACCCTTGACGAAAACACTTCTGTGACGTGCGATTTATCGTCATGGAAGTGGACACTTCCGTGATGATAATTTTGGTAATGTCATGGAACACTTCTACGACAACACAAGTATGACTGAGGGAGTCCCGGATTAGGGGGTGTCCGGATAGCCGAACTATCACCGTTGGCCGGACTCCTAGACTATGAAGATACAAGATTGAAGCCTTCGTCCCGTGTCCGGATGGGACTTTCCTTGGCGTAGAAGGCAAGCTTGGCGATACAGATATGTAGATCTCCTACCATTGTAACCGACTCTGTGTAACCCTAACCCTATCCGGTGTCTATATAAACCGGAGGGTTTTAGTCCGTAGGGGCGAACAACAATCATACCATAGGCTAGCTTCTAGGGTTTAGCCTCTCACGATCTCGTGGTAGATCTACTCTTGTACTACCCATATCATCAATATTAATCAGCGAGGTAGGGTATTACCTCCATCGAGAGGGCCCGAACCTGGGTAAAAACATCGTGTCCCTTGTCTCTTGTTACCATCCGCCTAGACGCACAGTTCGGGACCCCTACCCGAGATCCACCGATTTTGACACCGACATTGGTGCTTTCATTGAGAGTTCCTCTGTGCCGTCGCCGTCAGGAAGGATGCCTCACCCCTCCCGATCAACAGGACCCCGTTTCGACCGTAGGCACTCCAACACTAGTCCATTTCCTCCATTTTGCGATACGCCACACCCCTCCCGATCAACAGGACCCCGTTTCGACTTAATGCGGTCGAACACAAGTCCGTTTCCTCCGTTTTGCGGTAGGACAGACCCTTCCTGATGAAAAGGACCCTATTTCGACCGTACGCGGTCGATCAGAAGGTCCGTTTCCTCCATTCTGCGGTACGCCACACCTTGTTTCAATCGGATGTTCTATCCAAGACAGTTGGCTCCCGATGAACACGACGCATTCCGTTGCCTCCCGATGAACACGATGATGCAGTTTCTCCATTCCGACCCAGCCATGTACACGAGCCCTAGCCGTATGTATGCGCGAGTATGTGTTTGAGACCCCACCCATATGTACGTACGTGGCTGTAGTTACTTTCTTGCACCCTGGTTGTACGTACGTGTACACGATATTAACGGGACTGCATGACATGCTATGTGTGCGCCTCTAGTACGACACGTGCCCTTCCTTACTCGGCCATGGTTCATCACTGCATCCTGCAGATAGACCGATCGATCAACCAGTATGTACGTACATGTTCGCGACCAGAATGACAATGCTACGTACGCTTCGACCAGGTGGGTCCCATCTGTCAGGGAGCATAAGGAGGCACTTCCTTGCATGCGAAGATGTAGCTGGTGGGTCCCAGCAATCAGCGCGGAAACGTTTTTTCGTGAAATATGGTGGCCCATCCGGTGGGTGCCGGCCGTCAGGTGGGGGACTCATTATTTTGCGCGTAATAAGGAGGCACTTCCTTGCTACGGCCATGGACCCAGCTGTCAGCCTCTCCACGTACAGTACTCTTCTGATGGAAGTCTTTCCTTGACCACATTGACCACGCCGCGCCGAGAGCACCAAGGCGGTAGACAGCGGCGAGGCCTAGGAAGCGGACGACATGGAGCCGGGGAAGACGCGACAATGGATGCCCACACGGAGAGGAGTACGAGGGTTCACTGGTTTGGTTGCGGTGTGAGGCTGCCCTTGCCGTAGAATAACAGGGGGTGTGGGTGAGTAGAGGGATGGCCTGGCCAGCGGAGGGAGTAGTAGGGGGCGGTGAGGCCTCCATGGCAGCACAGCCGGCCACGGGAGGCTGGAGCAGGCGGCAGGACCGGCGCTGGTTTGGGCGGCTGGAGCAAGAAGACCAGAGGTTGAAGAAGCACTATGGCCGTTGGATGGACATCATACGGTCACTGGAGCTAGAATCGTTCATATTGACTAAGTTGACAAAGCCCTCCGTCTGCATCAGTAGGCCCACAAGTCAGCCTCCAACTATGGTGGGTCCCAGCTAGTAGGGGGAGTATTCATTTCTTGGTGCGTAATAAGGAGGCACTTCCTTGCGTGCGAAGATATAGCTGGTGGGTCTGACCTGCCAGTGGGAGGAACGTTTTCTTCGCAAAATACAGAGGCCCTTCCGGTGGGTCCAAGCTGTCAGGTGGAGGAATCATTCTTTTGCGCGTAATAAGGAGGCATTTCCTTGTGTGCGGCTGTGGACCCAGTATCGGCCTCTCCACGTCTGATCCGCTTCGATGGATGTCGTTCGTTGACCACGTTGACCACGCCACACCGAGAGCACTAGGGCGGTGGATGACGGCGAGGCCTAGGAAGGGAATGACACGGAGCCGGGGAAGACTCGGCAATGGTTGCCCAAGCGATGGGGAGTATGAGGGTTTACTGGTTCGGCTGTCATCGCCAGAAAATAACAGGAGGTGTGGGTGAGTACAGGAATGGCCTGGCCAGCGACGGAGTAGGGTGGGGCGGTGCGGCCTGTGTGGCAGCATAGCCAGCCATGGGAGGCGGGAGCAGGCAGTCCCATCGGGGCTGGTTTGGGCGGCTGGAGCAAGAAGATCAGATATTGAAGAAGCAGCACAGCCGCTGGATTAACATCCAACGGTCACTGCTGCTAGAATCGTTTGTGGACTAAGTTGACAAAGCCTTTCGTACACGTCAACCTAGTAGACCCACAAGTTAGCCTCCAAATATGTCCCAAATAGCATACAGCCTGAAATTTCTAGCCAGAATCAAATTAATTTAAAAACTAAACATACGTTAATTTAAATCCAATGAAATTTTACCCGCACAAAAAAATGAAATTTAAAATATCAAAATTCGAAAGGAAAAAGTATTTTGGAACTAATTGCCTATTTGCTGTATTTTTTTCATTTTGCAGCCCATTTATTATTACTTATAGACCATTTCTTATTACTTACAGCCCATTTTCTGGGCCAGCCCGAATGCATCCCTCCTTGTCTTGAAAGATTTCCGACCCAAGAGGGCGTAGAAAAGCAAGTAGGCCTACGTTGGTTATTCTGCAAAAAACAAAATAGCTGGGCTAGCCATTTTCAGAAAGGAAAAAACAAACTGGGCTGGTCATGTGGTAAACATATGAAATAAAAGCATGGGCTAGACGGGCCACAGCTCCCGCCCAACCCAGTTGATACCCTTCTCCGTCCCGAAAAAGAAAATTACTGCGCGCGCTCCTGGGTCCCTACTCTCATCCTCACCATGTACAGCCATCTCCTTGTTCCTCTCGGCTGTTGGCCATGTTGACAACAATGGAGGGCGGTGCTGCGGCGAGCAAACCAAGGCGGAGGATGATGGTGAGGCCTCGAACGGGAATGAACAAGAGCCAGGGAAGATGCGCAGAGTTTTAGGATGCGATGTGGGCACGATGCATGCGCGACAGCACAACCAGCCATGGGAAGCGGGAGCAGGCGGTCCTGCCGGTGCTAGTTTGGCTTTGGCGGATGGAGGAAGAAGAGACTGAAGAAACATGACAGACGTTGAATGTCAATCCAGCGGTCAAGGTTGGCACAATCGTTTGTTGATTAAGCCGACACCAAGTAGCATACATTTTTATATATAGGAAGAAAAGAAAATCTGGGCTCGTTCACCTGATAACATTCCCGAAAATGCGACTGTTCGATCTTGCGTCGCAACTAAAACTACAAGGAAAATGCGTTTGTCTGCCGTCCTCCTCCCAGGGAACGTTCGCCACATAAGTGACTAGCCCCCTTGGTTTTCAACCGAGAGGTCTTGGGATCGAGTCCCAGGAACTCTCAATTTTGTCCTCCTTCCTTCCTCGCAAAAAAAGAAAGAAAATCAAAGACTTGAGAAGGCGTACAAGACAAGCTAGTGTACCAGTAAAGAGACGTTGTTGAGTTTTAGAAAAAAGAGAGACGTGCTCCTGTAGCTGGTTTGAATCCAAACCTAGACTATGACTATATATGGTGCTATGCTACTCTGTAATTAATGAAACTAACATATCCAGCATTCGCTTATCCTCTTCTCTACTTACTCTGCCTAGCACTAGAAGCTCTGGCCTCAGCAACCATGTCCGCTAGCTGCTCGGCCACCTGCTCTTCAGCAGGCAACAACCAGATATGCACCAAGTCGCCACCCGTGCCATCGTCTGTGGGTCTCATCACCCCCCCCCCCTGCCGGCACGCATGACGGTTGCTCATCGCAACCATTGTCGTTGGTGTGGTGCCTTCTTTACCAAATCACGTAGAGTCATCCGTCGTGTCTCAACCATAATCCTCAATCCTGGCCGAGTCTTCTACAAATGCCCGAATCATGGGGTAATAATATGTTGAAGTGTTGTTCTACTGCTTTCAGTTGCTGATTTTTTAATAGTTTGGTTGATGATCTTCCAATTTGATTCGTGCAGAAAAGGGAAGATTTGTGTGATTTGTATTTCTGGGAAGTTGCTGATGTGGGGGAATGCAACTACGCTGATTATTTTGTTAGCCGAGGAAAACCAATATCAGCAGGTTGGGGTGTTGGTCAAGTAACTAAAGGAACGACATAAGAGGAAGATGCAGAGAAGAAGGTTAAAGATGCAGTTCCTCTGATCATGGCCAAGCAACAATTTTGAACGGCCTTGTGACAATGAGGAGATGAAAGAGCTTGTGAAGATAATGGGCAAAATTGATGTACTCTGTAGGATGATTGTCTCTTTATTTGTAGTGTATGTAGCACTCGTGATGTATTCAGTGGCTATGACATGAGCACTTTGCTGAAACTAGTAATAAAGGAAACTTGTTTAGAAGGCTTGGCGTCGTGTTGTGAACACCTAATGATTTCTATTAACGTAAATGGGGGGGTATCCCTTTTGCTCATAAATAAATAAATAGCAGAAGCCCTGTTGCTAATAAATAAATAAATTAGCAGAGGCCCCGTCGGGTCAGCTTTGTTCACATTCGAAGACGTCGAGCAAATTGCAGTCCAACAACAAACTATGTCATCAAATTCAAGTTTCACAGCCAAATATGAGTACAACTAAACAACAATGGCATCATGTTTTAGTCATCATACAATCACCAAACACAAATCAACATACATAATAAGTGATGTTCTCACAGCAAATTACTAAACAACAAGTTCATCAGGTTTGAGTTGTCATAGCAAACACAATTTCACATAGTAGATAAAAACATCTTCTGACAGGCAAATACGACAAAAGCAATCTAATCATCATCCGCAGCAGCAGCGTCAACATCTTTGCCATGTGTAGTATCAGTCTAAATCGTAATTCCCCACAGTGTCTTCTTCTTCTTCATCCTGAATGTCCTCGACCGTTGGCTTCTTCTTGATCAACTCTTGTATGTCCATAGCCCGACAGGCAATCTTTTTGACAGCGTCATTGACGTGATGGTTCTCAAAGATATTAGGAACATCTGTGGAAGCTTGTACATCAGGAGCAGTGTAAGGATCATCTTGTTGTGCAACTTCATTAGACAAATTCCTCTGCTCAAACCTTTGCAACACTCTCAAGTCATCGCTACGTGCAAATGTGTCTTCCAAGAAAAATATCTGTGTTGCTTGATTTGCCAAAATAAAAGGCTTGTTGGTGTGGTACGCCGCCTTGACATTGATGGATTTGAAATAATCATCAGCTCTGGGTTTTGCGATCCTGGAAAGCGAGTTATACCAACGACAAAGACAATGTAACTGCGTGATGACCGGTTTTGCCCTCTTCTCTTTGCCTGATTTTCAGTTGGTTTGGATTTGAATTTGAAATTCTTGAATCATTTCAGATGGACTTAAACACTTGGGTACCCCCTTGACTTTCACCCAAGTGACTTATTTCTCTCCCTAAGCCATCATTTCTACTCTGATCCATCTCAAAATAATATTATGAATATTTTTCTCTAATGAAAAATATTCATTTTCTCTCTAAAACCCTAACTAGCCCCTTGTGTTCCAAAGCAACCCCAATTTTTCCTGCCCACAAAAATCTGAGAAAATTCCCAAATATTCTTTGAACCCTAGGGCACCTTCCTGAGCAAAAATATTTCATCACTTTTGGAATATTTTTGCTACAAAAAATATTTTCTGTTCTGGACAGAAATGGTAGTTTCTACAGCAACTACCATTTTACTTGCTCAATTGTGGCTGTATTTTCTTGTGCATCATCACCTTAGTAGATGATTGCTAGCCTCCAAAGCCCAGCCCCCAACTCTCCGTATTTTGACCACAGTAAGCTCTCAAAGTTACTGTCTAGAAACTTACCAGGAAGTTGAAATACATGTTACTATGCCTGAGCTCAAACCAAAGTGTGGTAGTCTCTCAATCTACCACGGACTACACGCCAGACATGAAGTTTAGGATTAGCTCGGCCTAAGGTCAGAGTTCACGCGGTGACCGCGTTAAATCGGCGTCTTTGGCATACGGCCGGCAGCTCACGCATCGCGCCCGCGCCTCATTGCTAGTGTGATCGCTTCCCCACCGCCAAACCTTGCCAAACTTCGCCCGATCATCGTCCCGACCAAGATAACTCTCTCTGGCGCTCGCGACGCGGAAAGCTCACCGCAGCGAGCAGGCGGTTTGGCCAATAACGGTGCTGCTGCGCCTTTGTGTTCGTCGCGCACCCCTCGCTCATGTGCTCGTCTCTGCTCGCCCACAGTGCCCGTGTGAGCTACGTCACCTTCCCCCTCGCTCACTGGCGCCATTCGTCACCGGGCATCGTGTCCAGGTGTCCTCCGGTGGATCCCGAGCCCCTCTCATCGCTCGGCTATAAATAGAGCCCTCCCTAGCCTCCTCGAGCATCATCCACTCCTCACACACACTCCACAAACTCGTATAAAGCCGTAGCCCGGCAGGGCAGGCCGCGGGCCGCCGTCCCCGAGCTCGGGCTCGCCGGCGATCCCCTCGGGTCGTCTCCGCTGCTCCAACCCCTCTCACGCTCGGGCCACCCTTCCAGGGCCTCCGCCGTGCCCCGGTGGTGCCGTTCCACCCGGTTGGAGCCCCTGGTGCTGCCTCTAGTCGCCGTCGTCTCCAACTCCGGCGACCTCTGCTTTCTATCGCCGCTGGAGAGGCCGTTTCCGACGCTGTCCGACCACCCCTAGCTAACCTACGGGTACGCACAGGTGCGCCTCCGTCTCCTCTTTCGATCCCTCCCCCTAGTTCTAGCCAAGGAGCCCTCCTCGCTGGCGTGTGCTCCGGCGAAGCCTCGCCGCCCTCTGTTTCCCTCTCCCCCTCCCTCTCACCTGACTAGCGGGGTGCGCTGGTCACCACTCTATCTGGCCAAGCGGCCAGTGCAGTGGTGGCGCCCGCGAGGTTTTTACGCCTTCAACGTCATCCCCCCAGTTCTATTTATTTAAATTCAAAATTCAATTTTATCCAGAGAGCTTCAAACAGCCAAAACTTTTTAACCATAAGTCCAAATGAATTTATTCTTTTTGCATTGTGTTCTTTATGAAGAAATCTAGCAGCTCACCAAAAATGAGATTTTCTCTGCTGTCTAGATTTTATGGTGAATTTCATAAGGGTTATTGATGTTTCTTTTTGTGTTTATAATTGTTTTCAGAAAGTGAAGCTTGTCTTGAGGATCACCAGGAGGATTGTGAACTTCATCTGCACTAAGGCAAGCCACAACAACATTTTCATGGTGCCATTACAATATTTGTGATTTTTCAACTTGAATTAATGGTTTAATCCATGCATTTAAATCACTAGAATAATATTTATATTCTGTTGGTTGCTTGTTTGAGTTGATATGCTTAGTTTACAGATGTTTGAAGCTAATTTAGTTGGTTAAGTAACTAGAAGTAATATTTGTTATGAAGAAGTAATATGGTTATGGATATAATTAATTATTTTTGAGTTATTTTCTTAAATGAGATAAATGATAAATTTGCTAAGTAAAGATTTTGTTTAAAGTGATGATAAATCATAACCAGAGGGGTGTTATGAGCTGTTGATGTCTATGCTTAGTGTGGATATGGTTGACCCGGTTATTTCCGTTATGATGCATATGTTTATGATGCATTTTCATGGCATATCATGACACCGGTTACTTTCACCTTAAGTTGAACATGATAATAACTCAACTTGAACATATCGTTGATCGGGTCATGGTGCCACTGAATCGAGTTTTCCCAGTGCAACCACATTTGCCTTTATGGGAAGGTCTTTATTCGGTCTGTTGTCGTGCCTCTAGTCGGTGCCTCCAACGAGGGAAGGTTATGGGCGTGCGGTACCCTGGCCCGGTAAGCAGACATAACCTTGTGTGCCTGTTATTGTTGTTATGGTACCTTGTCCCCGTTTGGGACCGTTTATGTTTTTCCATGACGGTGGCCGTTGGTGTCTTTGGTAGACACGGGTGAGGGAGTCCTGGATTAGGGGGTATCCGGACAGCCGGACTGTGTACAACGTCCGGACTATTGAAGCTTGAAGATACAAGACTCAAGACTTCGGGCCGTGTCCGGATGGGACTCTCCTTTGCGTGGAAGGCAAGCTTGGCGATCCGGATATTGTGTTTCGTTCCGTGTAACCGACTCCATGTAAACCCTAGTCCTCTCCGGTGTCTATATAAGCAGGAGAGGTTGGTCCTAGAAGGCCGATCACAATTACAATCATACCATCATAGGCTAGCTCTTAGGGTTTAGCCTCTACGATCTCGTAGTAGATCTACTCTTGTACTACCCATATCATCAATATTAATCAAGCAGAAGTAGGGTTTTACCTCCATCGAGAGGGCTGAACACAGGTAAACATCTGTGTCCCTTGCTTCTTGTTACCATCAGCCTTGACGCACAGATCAGGACCCCCTACCCGTGATCCGCGGTTTTGACAATCGACATTGGTGCTTTCATTGAGAGTTCCTCCGTCGTCGCTCTCGGGCTCGATGGCTCCTTCAACCATCGCCAATAACACGGTGCAGGAAAGTCACGACGAGCACGGCTTAGACCTGCTTTGTCGGACAAAGCTCGGGTATCACCCCGCGGTAGCCTCGAGACCTAAATCCGGAGGCGGCTGCGTTGCCTGAGGACGGAGGGCTGGACCCCGCCCCGCAGGTCGCGCACTCATCGGCGTTGGAGCCGAACACGGGCCTTACCTCTGTGGTGGCCTATGACAACAGACCCCCGGATTCGTATCCGGATGATGGTTCCAGTCCGCACACTACCGAGCCAGTCGAGCCAGGTTGGGCTCCGGTAATGGAGTTCACCGATGCGGTATCTTTCAGCACTCGCCCTTTGGCGACATGCTGAACTTATTAAAAACTCTCCCTTTGACAGAAAATACTGGACCAAACTATGTCCGGCTCGAGTGGGAAGCAGACGACAAAGAAATTCGTTGCCCACCCACCACCCACTCCATAGCCACGGTCGATGACTTAACCGACGTGCCTAACTTCGACTCCGAAGACATCGACGGTGTGGACGACGATGTACGAGAAGATTCGGAATCTATGGGGCGCTGGATTTCTCCCTCGTCACACGACATATACATGGTGGATACGCCCAAAGAGGACAAAGGCGACAATTCGGACGATAAAACCCCCGGACAAAAGCCAAAGCGGCAAGCGCGGCGCCGTTCTAAGTTCAACAACGGTAAAAATAGCGACAAGAGCGCCCGGAGGATCGATACTACAATCAACTCCGAAGGAAACAACGACCATCTGGACCCAGCGATGGAGCAGATTTAACCAAGTCACCGAACACAGTTCGGAGCAGACGCCCAAGGACAATGATCCCGATGGACGAGGTCATCAAACCGAACTAGCACAGGAAAACAGTCCGGATAATGATGCAATCCCAGAAAAACTCGTGGAACGAGATAACCTCCACAGAAAGCTTATGGCCACCGCAAGAAGTCTAAAGAAGCAGAAGCAACGGCTCAAAGCCGCACAGGAAACGCTCAACCGTAGATGGAACAAAGTGCTAGACACTGAAGAAAGATACAACGATGATCGCCATACAAAGAGCTATCCAAAACGCAAGCAACTACCAGAATTCGATGACGAAGTCGTGCCACTTCATAACCACAACAAAGCAGCTACCGACGCCGCGCACGATCTCCGTGAGCACCTGGATAAGAAAGCTCGCGCAGCTAGGTCCATCTACGGATCTAAAGGACACACCCCGGCAGGGGACTGTGGCCGTCAAAACAATTATGAAAACCAAATACCAGTTTGGAATAAACACCGAACACAACAAGAGCCAACGGCATGCCACAGTGCGTCCAAATACAGAAGGGCTGCTCACCCCCTGTGCTTTACTGATGAAGTACTAGACCATGAATTCCCACAGGGCTTTAAACCTGTGAACATAGAGGATCTGACGGGCAGCGGATGTAGGGTGCGGATTGAGGACTTTATCACGGACATACATATGGCTCGTGGGGATGATCTTCACGCCATCAAATACCTCCCCTCAAACTGAAGGGACCAGCTCGGCTTTGGTTGAAAAGCCTCCCGAAAATTCAATTGGGAGCTGGGAGGACCTCGAGAACGCTTTCAGGGCCAATTTTCAAGGGACATATGTCCGGCCTCCGGATGCTGACGACTTAAGTCACATAGTCCAACAGCCCGGAGAGTCCGCCCGCAAGCTTTGGAACAGATTCCTCACTAAGAAGAACCAAATTATTGACTGTCCGGATGCCGAAGCCTTAGCGGCATTCAAACACAGCATCCGTGACGAGTGGCTCGCCAGACACCTCGGCCAAGAAAAGCCAAGGACAATGGCATCCCTAACAAGCCTTATGACCCGCTTTTGCGCGGGAGAAGATAGCTGGCTAGCCCGTAAAGGCACCAACGACCCCAGCACATCCGAAATAAGGGATGGCAACGGGAAGCCACGGCGTCATAAAAACAAACGCCAAAACAAGGAAGAGAGCCCGGATAACACGATGGTTAATGCTGGATTCAGGGGCTCTCGACCTAATCAGCAAAATAAGCCATCTAAAGGCAGCAAGGAGGGACCGTCCGGTCTGAACAGAGTCTTGGACAGATTCATGGCACACCTGACAAACCTGCAAACCACACGCCACGAGAGAGTCTTTGGGTCTTCAAGCCGGCCGGCAAATTAAATGCCGAGCACAAGGGAAGGGAAACACCAAGTGAGGACGAGGACGAACCTCGCCAGCAGAGCACCGGGGGACAGAAAAAATTCCCACCAGAGGCTAAAACAGTGAACATGATCCACGTGACTCGCTCACTCATGACAAGGCACGAACGCACGCATAAAGACGCGCGCAATACAAAGTACATTATTTCCACACCTAACTACTGGATGTCCTATCCGATCACTTTCGATCACTTGGATGGCCGCACTAGTATTCGACGCGGCGGATCAGAGGCCTTGGTGCTTGACCCAATAATCGACGGATACCATCTCACCCACGTCCTCATGGACGGCGGCAGCACTCTCAATTTAATATATGAGGACACTGTCCGCAGGATGGGGATAGACCCATCCAGAATTAACCAAAGCAACACCACCTTTGAAGGGGTGATACCTGGCGCTAAAGCCACAGCAGGGGCTCCGTTGTACTGGAGGTAACATTCGGCTCTCCAGGCAACTCTAGAAGCGAGGAGCTACTCTTCATCATCGCACCCTTCCAAAGAAACTATCATGCATTGCTCGAAAGAACGGCCTTCGCCCGCTTCAACGCATTGCCGCACTATGGCTACCTTACACTCAAGATGCCTGGTCCACGTGGCGCCATCACCGTTAGAGGAATCACAGAGCACTCTTCACGCGCAGAAGAACTCGCGACGGCCTTAGCGGCCGGACTATAAGCGGCCTTCAACATCAGAAAACATGACTGGTCATTAAAGACCACAGACTCGGCTAGACGAGTCCGGTCGCCTGGATAAAATTGAATCAGGGCACTATATATGTAATCCCATAGTGGACACCAGGGGCTATAAATACTTAACACAGTCCCACAGTTGGCTCAACCTTATGGGAAGGCCAACATCTTACACTTTTATTATCCATCGCATACTTACGTTGTACTCTTCTACGAAGTTTTCCTTTTCCACGAGACAACGTTCGCGCGATACCCTTCGAGATACGGCTGCGCGGAGACAAAGGCGTGGAAGCGTGCAGCAGGCCCTGTTCAACAGGTTTCTTTTTAGATTAAGCCCCTGTGTAAACCTTTTCTATTGCCTCTTGTTGTTTAATCATCCCATGGGTTCCATACCCACAGAGGATCTTGCCGTTTTGGCATTTCGCCACTGACGCAGCATGCGTGCACAGAAGCATAAGGTTTATAATGAATGGGCATTCTTGAGCCCATCATCTATTATAAAGTCCGAATACCTTCGGGAGTGTTCGGCGTCATGAGTTTGGCCTTATATGCATCAGCTCCGAATCATGTCTTTGGTCAAATGTTGGGTTTGCCCGGCTCCTGGGTTTGCTGCCTTACGTTCCGTTATTATCGGCTAAGGTGGCCAAAGGAGAACTACTGCGATTGTGCCCTGGTTATTCGGACGAGCACCTCGAGAGAAAGCCAAAACTCGATGTCATGATACAGCGAGAGACTGTTCAACCACTCGAAGACTTATCAGAATCTTTAGGATCCCTCCGCATTAACGAAGGACCGTTTCCCGGTCATGTACACACGCGCCCGTATTCGGATACACGCGAAGGTACCAGGGGCTACATAGTAGCCCCAACATTAGATTCCCATGGCTAAGCGAAAGTGTTACAGCTATATAGTCCGGTTGCCTAGTTCGACGTGCGATCACCTCCTTAATGGACCAAGACGTTGGATCAAGTGTGATTAAGCATATTTTTCGCGAACACCCCCGCATTGTGCGCATGGGGCTGAAGCCAACGATCGCTATCTTCGGATTACACATTCATATATATATATATATATATATATATATATATATATATATATATATATATATATATATATATATAAACGCCTGAGGGACACAATAATACTTTCGGGCAAAAAGTATAAATATAAGCCTTATAACCAAAATAACATTGTTCTTACAATGATTCGATTCATCACTTTCGAATAAGACATTCTTGAAACCTTTGCGCCTCTGTTAGGCGGGCACCTTCGTGACCTGCCCCAAGTAGTGCTTTCGGCGGATATTGGCCCCTGCGGATCTTGGGTCGCTATAATATTGGCCTCCATATCCGTCCAATAGGCTTTAACGCGGGCAAGAGCCATCCGTGCACCCTCTATGCACGCCGACCTCCTCATGGCGTCGATTCGAGGCATGGCCCCAAGGAATTGCTGCACCAAACCAAAGTAACTGTCCGGCTTAGGCCCTTTGGGCCAAAGATGGTCTATCACAGACCGCATTGCAAGACCGGACAGCCTGTGAAGCTCACTTCAGCTGACCATCTTGTCACTTAACGACAGCGGGCGAGTGGGAGCATTGAATTGCGACCTGAAAAGCTTCTCCACCTCCTTATCACCCTGACCCTCGAAGAACTTGGCAGCATCAGCCGTACTCTTCGCCAAATCCGAATACGCGTCTGCAGGACTCCAGCGCCCATCCAGGGGAGCGTACTTCGGATCGAAAAACTTCGTCCGTAGCAAGTAGGAACCTCCAGCCACGATTTTACCGGCCTGTTGAAGCTCCTCCCGTGCACCCCTGAGCTCGGTCCGTATTTCCTTGGTGGCATTGCATGCCTTGTCTAGCTCGGCCAAGCTATCCTTATGCTCCTTTTTAAGGAGCTCATACCGGTCAGCGGCATTTTTTAACTCAACAGCCATTTTAGCTATCTTTTCCTCGCTTCGGCGATGAGCAGCCTGTTCGGCTCTCAGTTCCTCGGCCGCCTTTAGGGCAGCCGCATTACTAACCCGAGCTTGTTCCTTGGCTTGGACAAGTTCTGCCCTCAGGGCCTCCACGGCATCAGCACCATATGCAGCCCGAACATATTACATTAATATCATGTCGCCTCCATATTTTCCTATACAAAGGAAGGCAGAGAACATACCTTGCGATTTGTCCAGCCGCTCGTTCACCAACGTGATATCGGCATCAATCGATCCAATCTGCCTGGTTAGTTCGGCAACTTCAACGGACTGGTCGGCGGCCGGACCCGCAGGTACCTGCAAGTGTTTACAGCGCAATCATTGATTTATGATCCCCCGTTTGCCGCCTAGGGCGGGCAACCAGAGTCTCAGGGGCTACTATCTATATGGAGCACACCTAACGCGTGTCTCACAACCAAAAATAGTGTATTCTTCACTACATACCTCAAAGCCTCTGAGCAGACTTGTAAATGCTTCATTCAAACCGCTTGTAGCAGAGGAAATCTTCCTGAGCACCGCGCTCATTAATGAGCGGTGCTCCTTCGAGAGCGTAGCTCACTCCAGTAGGCCCGTCAATACGTCCGGCCGGACATCGAACTGTGTCGGACCCTTCCCATCGCCCCTCGTGGGAGCCAAACGCTCGAGCTCGTGGCGGTGGCGCGTGGCTTCCGACTTCGGCAGATCCGGACTCCTCCGTGACTACACCTCGGTGTCGCCCGCTTCGCGAGCCGGAGAGGTAGGTGGGGTCTCGCTCTCCATCATCTCCGGAGGAAGATCCCTCGAAGACGAAATCTGTTGAGAAGGTCTGCTAGCCGGACTGCGAAAGACGAATCCTGGTTATTGATCTAGGAGGAACGCAGCACCTTCGGATTAAAAATTAACTTACAGCTCGGTGGAGGGCTGGCCCGTTGGTGGGCACGATGCGGTGAGGGTGCCCGTAAGGGCAGAGCCCCCAGGTGTTGTTTTTTCCCCTGGTTTGGGCATCTCCGCCTCCAAATCTTCGGAGGCGGCCCTCTTCTTCCCACGAGGGGAGGAGGCCTTAGCCTCTCCTCCCCGACTATTCTCCTTGGGGGAGGTAACTATTCCCCCGGTTCGGATGCATAGCATGTGGGGTTCGGTTTCTTCGTTCCTCCCCTTGGCTTTCCCCAAGGGCATCCTGCTGAGTACCCGGTCCAGCATCTTGGCCATGGTGGGGGCGGGCGAGCCTTCGGGAAGTGGCGCCGGACATCTGATTCTCTCCGCCTTGCTGAGCCATTCCTGGACGCGGATGATTTTCAGAACAAACAATCATGACAAACACAAAACAGGGTGTCCGGTATCAAAGCTACTTACTTGAGTATCTAGGCGATTGAAGCTTAGGCCCGCATCCTCGGTGGTACCCGGACACACTACTTTCTGTCCGAAGAATAATTTGCACATCTCTTCGAGCTTCAAGCAGAAGAAGTTATTGACAGTACGAGGACCCTCAGGATAGAACTCCCACAACCGGAGAGGCGGCGTTAACCAGTAACATCCGTCGGATTAACACCACTTGCATTATCTTGACAAGGTTAATGTCCCTCTCAAGAAGCTCTCGGATGCGGTTCTGCGATCTTTGGAACATCACCGGCGGGCCCCAATTCCGTCCTCGTCGGTCCAAGGCGCTAGTTGGGACGGAGGGCCCAGCGGAACTTCGAGGCGGCCACCCACTTTGTGCCTCTGGGAGCCGTGACATAAAACCACCTCCGTTGCCATACATCGGATACTTCTGGGAAAGAACCCTCTGGCCATGGGGCGTCGGTGTTCCTGCTTATTACGGCACCTCCGCACTCCGCATGTCGCCCCTCGATCATCTTCGGCGTCACATTGAAGGTCTTGAGCCATAAGCCGAAGTGTGGGGTTATGTGGAGAAAAGCCTCGCACACGATAATAAACGATGAGATATGGAGGATAGCGTCTGGAGCCAGATCGTGAAAATCCAACCCATAATAGAACATGAGCCCCCTCACAAAGGGATCGAGGGTGAAGCCCAGGCCGCGGAGGAAGTGCGGGATAAAGACGACGCACTCATTAGGCTCCGGTGTGGGGATGACCTGCCACAGGCAGGAAGCCTGTGTTGGACGTCGGTGGTCGGTATCCGACCTCCCTAAGCTTCGCCAATGTCGTCCTCTTGAATCGAGGAGGCCACCCACCGGCCTTGAGGGGCCGAATCCGGATATCTTTGGAGGATGCAGGGGTGTTGAAGCTTGGGTTTCGGGTGTTAGAACTCGAGGTGCGAGGAGGCGCGAGGAAGGTGGAAAAGAGGCATAGGCCTCGGCCCTCTTTATAAAGGGGATGAATATCAAGAGTCCTTGATGTGGCCGTTTGAGGATTATCTAAAAACACGCGGGGTAATACCAGCGGCCGTCGTAGGGGCGCACGCGCCCATATTAATGGAAAGTCCCGTAATAAGAGGAACACGATCTCTGCCTCAACGGGACATGCTGATAAAACCGCCTCGTAACACGAGTCGTTGTGGGGTAAGAAACGCCGGTCCGCGTTGGACCAGGCCACGATGCAAGGGCACGACGCTCGAAGATTGCCAGCGGATCGGGTTTATGCTATGTGGAGATCATCTTGCAGATCCGGACATGGTCTACGTGTCCAGTAATTACTTTGGAGTATTCGGAGAAGGAACCCGCCTTGCAATGCCGAAGACAATACTGCGCGCCGGACTCATCGTCATTGAAGCCTGGTTGAGGGAGCTCTTGAGGAGTCTGGATTAGGGGGTATCCGGACGGCCGGACTGTGTACAATGTCCGGACTATTGAAGCGTGAAGATATAAGACTCAAGACTTCGGCCCGTGTCCGGATGGGACTCCCCTTTACGTGGAAGGCAAGCTTGGCGATCCGGATATTGTGTTTCCTTCCTTGTAACCGACTCCATGTAAACCCTAGTCCTCTCCGGTGTCTATATAAACCGGAGAGGTTGGTCCTTAGAAGGCCGATCACAATTACAATCATACCATCATAGGCTAGCTCTTAGGGTTTAGCCTCTACGATCTCGTGGTAGATCTACTCTTGTACTACCCATATCATCAATATTAATCAAGCAAGAAGTAGGGTTTTACCTCCATCGAGAGGGCCTGAACCTGGGTAAACATCTGTGTCCCTTGCTTCTTGTTACCATCAACCTTGACGCACAGATCGGGACCCCCTACCCGAGATCCGTCGGTTTTGACACTGACAACGGGGCCACCCAGGACTAGCCCAGTGGGGAGTGAGTCGGAGTGACCGGGAGAGTGTCATGGCAATGGAGGGGTTTCGTCGGAACGTCGTTGGTCCACCCGAATGGGAGTGCGAGGCCATGGGTTCCGTGGTGTGGGTACAGTGCGCTACCTATGCAGAGTGTATTAAATCTATCGATAGCCGAGTCCACGGTTACGGACACGCTCTAAAGTACGTCACACCATGGGTCAACGTTTAATTAATTTTGCACACTAAGATATGAACTTTGCACCATTGAGAAGATGATGTTTGGGAAAACATTGTGTTGATGGAGATCAAGTTGTTGGTCCGTTTGTGATCTCGGTAAGATCACCGTTTGGTTACGAGGTAACCCGATCAAAGACCACGAGGTTGGTCCATTTGTGATCCGAGAGCGATCACCGTTTGGTAAGCAAGTCCGAGGGACTTATATCACAAGATCATGATCACTGCATGTATGATATGATGTCGCATTAGTAAAGCAATTGGTTAAATATCATGATATTGCTTGTCATTATGTTTATGTTTGTTGTGAGCTTGCAAGTACATTCAATGTCTTGACCGGGCGTGTCATGCCGACTTCGAGAAAGTCTCGTTGGAAAGGAGTGTTGTCCGAGTCTAGATCGTGTCCACATCGGTGTCCTTGTGCTATGGAGTTCCGCTATGACGTTGTTCCACTGCCGCATAGTTGTTATGATCGAGGCCCCCTTTATGTTCACTAAATAATGTACATATTGTTCAGTCGCAACGTGCGTGCCGCTTGGCCTCGCCACCTGTTGTAATATGAACTATGCTCCGCTAGCATCAATAAAGCGGTTGTTTTCTATACCAAGATCTTGTGTGTTGCCAGAAGACATGGTCTCTGGGCTGGCAATGCATGGTAAACCGGTTGCTCTGAGCCAGGGTGCCACAAGAACCATACACCGATGAACCTCAAAACTGGAGATATAGTGCAACTGAACAATGTCTGTTATGTTAGCATACATTTCAATTGTCTCTCCGCCGTACGTATCCGTGCTCATGATGGCACTGTTTTGTGTCTTCCTGCCTTCGTCGCGTGCAAGGGTGTTTTAGCGCACATCTCCGACAGCATAAGATTCATAATGTCTTACCCGAGTATCAGGACCCATTGCTAGTGCGTAAAGGGCATCATCAACTGCCTGCCCATCCTCTCGCATCTCCTTAACCTATGGTTAGAAAATAGACAAGCTGATCATCTTATGTACTCAATATATTAAAATTTTGACAGTGCAATTCAAAAGCATACATGGCTCTTGAACCATTTCACAAATCCTGTCATAACCAGTTTGTCAATGTTTCTTGGATTTTGCGGCAGTAACTCCTTTTTGTAGATGCTGCACAACATAGTGATCGCTGCTACCTCTTGAGCACTGCGTTGGATTTCCTTGAAGAGGAAAGGGTGATGTAGCAGAGTAGAGTAAGTATTTCCTTCAGTTTTTGAGAACCAAGGTATCAATCCAGTAGGAGGCTACTGCTTGAGTCCCTCGTACCTACACAAAACAAATAGCTCAACGCAACCAACGCGATTAGGGGTTGTCAATCCTTCGCGGTCACTTCTAGAGTGAGATCTGATAGAGATGATAGATAATATTTTTGGTATTTTTGATATAAAGATGCAAGGTAAAATAAAAGGCAAAGTAAAAAAGAAAAGCAATAATAAAGTGATTGAAGATTGATATGATGAGAATAGACCCGGGGCCCATAGATTTCACTAGTGGCTTCTCTCAAGAGCATAAGTATTCTACGGTGGGTGAACAAACTAGTGTTCAGCAATTGACAGAATTGAGCATAGTTATGAGAATATCTAGGTCTGATCATGTATATAGGCATCACGTCTGAGACAAGTAGACCGACTCACCTTTTGCATCTACTACTATTACTCCACTCATCGACCGCTATCCAAAGCATGCATCTAGAGTATTAAGTTCAAGAAAAGCGAGTAACGCCTTAAGCAAGATGACATGATGTAGAGGGATAAATTCATACAATATGATAAAACCCCATCTTGTTATCCTCGATGGCAACAATACAATCGTGCCTTGCTGCCCCTCATCCTTTGGGAAAGGACGCCGCAAGATTGAACCCAAAGCTAAGCACTTCTCCCATTGCAAGAAGACCCAATCTAGTACGCCAAACAACACTGATAATTCGAAGAGACTTGCAAAGATAACAAATCATACATAAAAGAATTCAGAGAAGATTCAAATATTCTTCATAGATAAACTTGATCATAAACCCACAATTCATCGATCTCAACAAACACACCGCAAAAAGAAGATTACATCGAATAGATCTCCATGAGAGAGGGGGAGAACATTGTATTGAGATCCAAAAGGAGAGAAGAAGCCATCTAGCTACTAACTATGGACCCGAAGGTCTGAGGTAAACTACTCACACTTTATCGGAGGGGCTATGGTGATGATGTAGAAGCCCTCTGTGGTGGATTCCCCTTAGTGGAGCTCGAGCAGGCCCTAAGATGGGATCTCGTGGAGTGCGAGAAGGTTCTTGGCGGTGGAATTAGGTTTTTGGCTCCGATGTCCGATCGCTTGGGGAATGCGAGGTATATATAGGAGGAAGGACTACGTCGGTGGAGCAAAGGGGGGCCCACGAGGCGGCGCGCCTAGGGGCGCCCTCCACCCTCGTGGCCACCTCCCTCCTTTTTTGACGGAGGGTCCAAGTCTCCTGGATCATATTTGTTGAGAAAATCACGTTCCCGAAGGTTTCATTCTGTTTGGACTCCGTTTGATATTCCGTTTCTTCGAAACACTGAAGTAGGCAAAAAAACAGCAATTCTGGGCTGGGCCTCCAGTTAATAGGTTAGTCCCAAAAGTAATATATAAGTGGAAAATAAAGCCCAATATGGTCCAAAGCAGTAGATATAATATAGCATGGAGCAATCAAAAATTATAGAAACATTGGAGACGTATCAATCGCGTCAAACATCTAAATATATAAGAATGTGCTGCAAGTTTAGTAGATAATGATGTATAAGCTGCTGTACTTAGCACTTACTTGATATAAGGTAGTATCTCAGGACAGTTATTCAACACATACCAAACCATTTTGTCCAAATCTTTAGGTTTGTCGTCTTGTCAAGTCTTCCGTGTAACTCGAACAGAACAATCGAAGACATTGAGCCCGGGATTGTCTTCACCCACCTCTTTGCTAAGCTGATTAGCCGTTTCAATGTATTTTGAGCAGAATGTCAACGCTTTTGTAGCAATGGAACCCTCGGGTCTAGCTTTGTTCCTAACATAGCCCTTGAAAGTGCCTAGCCTCCTCTCAATAGGGTACATCCAGCCATACTGTACTGGACCTCTAAGTAGTGCCTCATCAGGTAGATGAACAACCAAGTGCACCATCACATCAAAGAAGGCTGGAGGATATATCTTCTCAAGGTCGCATAGGATAGTTTGTATCTTGTATCTAAGACACTCCAAAGCATCTATCCTGATATTTCAACTGCAGAGTTCCCTGAAGAATTGTCCCAACTCTTGCAATCGCTACTGTATAAGTCAGTCGGCCCAATCCTCTAAGGATATGATTAAAACCCTTTGAAGTAGGACGTGGCAGTCATGAGTTTTCAACCCTTGTACCTTGTTTCCATCTGCACTGACTCTCCTTTCAGGGTTGGAAGCAAATCCATGTGAGAATCTCACACGTGACAGGACCTCACAGAATTCTTTTCTTTTTACCTTTTCCAAGACGTACACAGCTGGTGCCATATCCTGTGGTTTACCTTCATCTTGCACCTGCAAATCCTTTCTGATACCTAGGTGTGTCAAATCAACCCTAGATTTTAATTTATCTTTCATCTTGCCTTCAATATTAAGAAGTGTGCCAATAATGTTGTCACATATTTTGTTCTCGATGTGCATCACATCAAGATTATGTTGCAGATCCAAATCTTTACAATACTCCAAGTGCCACAAAGTGGACCTGCGGGTAAATAATAATCTCTCTTCTGCCCTGCCACGCTTTCTTTTCCTGCTACCATTATTAGGATGGTTTCCTGGTGTAATATGCCTGACCTTCTCTAATTCCACTTGCAACTCATAGGTGGTGAGCCTCTTTGGCGCATCACGGTTTTCATGCTTTGTATTGAACACATATCTTCAGCATTTTGTAGGACGCGGCTTGTCCTTGGCAAGGAAACGGCGGTGTCCAATGTAACAGATCTTGCTAAGTATTGCGTATGACAGCGGATTCCTGTCAGAGCGAACAACAACATTGAAACCATGTGTCGTTCACCTTGACATAGTGCCCAAAGCCGGATAATCATGGATGCACCAAATTATATCAGCATGCAGAAAGAAATCAGCTGGTGGGCTGCTATATAGGTCTCGAGTGAGAACACCCCTCCATAGTTGTTGAAGTTCCTCCACAAGAGGCTCCAATAAATCAAAATCCTTTCCAGGACTTTCTGGACCTGGGATGAGCAAGGTCATCATGTAGTTTGATTCTTTGGTGCAGACATTTGGAGGCATGTTGTAAGGGATAACAAGCACTAGCCACATGCTATATGTGGCGCTCTGGTGGCAAAATGGGTTAAATCCATCTGAATCTAAGCCAATTCTAATGTTTCTCGAATTGACATCAAACTTTTGTGTTTACGATTGAAGCTTTTTCAGTCACTACCATGAGATGGATGGCTCATTACATTACGATCTTTGTACTCCTGGTTCCTAGAATGCCACGATACATCCTCTCTTGTTTCAAAGATCATGAAACAACCACTTTGCAATCTTGGTATAATTGGAAAGTGTCTCGAACATTATGAGGAATCCTCTTCACAAAGATCGCCATCTTTCCATCTTGATGATTTGCATTTTGGGCATTCACTTAAGTTGGCATAATCCTTCTAGAGCAGTAACACAATTATTCTTACAAACATGGATCATATCATATCCAATTCCAAGCGCATGAAGGAAATTCTTCATTTTACTATAGGTGTGTGGCAGCTCGGACACATATCCGGAAAGATTTGCAGAAAGCAGCCAACATCGCATCGAATGATTTGTTGGTCATCCACTCAGATGTCTTCACCTGAAGAAAGGTGGCCATAGCTGAGAATACTGACAGCTTATTTCCTGGGGTGACAGCCACGTTGCATTGTTCCAACATGCGGGCCCACCATTTTTCTTCTGCAGGTGAAAGTTCACGAAATGCACGAGCATTTCGTAGCATTGTTTCAATGTTGGTCAAACTCACTGGCTCCGCCACCACCACCTCCTCCTCCTCTTCCACCTGAGCATCAGGCAGATCAAGATGGTGATCTGCTGCTTCCACATAGTAAGTAACATTGACGTTCATAGCTTCACCATGATGAACCCACCTAGTATATTTGACCGACATCCCATACAACTGTAGATGATTTTGCATAGTTGACTAGGGTCTTGTAACTGAATTCATACAACTGCTACACGGACAAAGCACATCCGATTTTGGATCACCGTACTCAGCTCTGATAAAGTTCATGAAGTTTTCAACCACCTCGACATATGCAGCGGAGAATCTTCGAGTAGAAGTTATCCAAGTCATGTCCATCTGTTAGACATACAGATTAGTTCTTCTACTAGATGTTACAGGAAAAACATATATGCTTTTTTATGAAGTCCAGAAAAAAATACCTAGGTCGATGTCTAAAGCTATGGCAAAATATTTGGACAAGCAGATCTAAGTAACGAAATATATGTAAAGCTAATTCACCAAACAGATTTGAGTGCTAAATTATGGCAGGTTGTTTCAGCAGTCAATGAGGCCGAGCACACAGCCATCAAAGGCTATCTCAGCAACAAAAATCGAGTATAAAACGGTGTAGAGCTATTTCACCTAATAGATTGGCTACTAGACCATGGCAATCTACGTTACAATAAATATATGGCATGATATTTTAGCAACTAATCGGGCTTGGCATGCCATCTTAGCTAAGCAGATTGAGTGCATAATAGGGCAAGGAAGCTTCTTAAGCCGAGCATATTGACTGTAAACTACTTCGGCAAACCGTGAGATTAACAGCGTCTATCAGCTAACATTCAGCGCTACACCGACATGCACGGGGGCTCGGTCTAGAATGCGCGTACCGTGGGAGAAGCTGACTGCCGTGCGTCTCCACACAAACGTCGCCAGCGGTGGCGGCGCTGACCGTCGTGCGTCTCCACAAGAACGTCGCTAGCGGTGGCAGCGTGGCTAGAGGACGGCAATCTATGAGAGCGTACTGTGGGAGCGAGAAGATCGCCGTGCGTCCCCTCGACGAACCACGGCACCGAGGTATTGGCGCTGCAGGGAGGGCGGCTTTGGCAGAGCGAATGGAGTGGAGGGGGCGGGGGAGGGGTTTGGGGAATATTATTGGCTAGTTGGCTGAAGGGTGGTTGAATTCGGGATTTGGGGGGAATTTTTTTTTTGGGGGGGGGGGCGCATGGTCGATTTCTCCAAGTGCAGTCCCACGTGTCAGTGAAGAGGCAAGCCGAAGCGCGTTCCGTTTGCATGAGCCGTGTGCAAGACCGACCGTGTGTGGGGTGCAATGCAACCGCAACAGAGGTGCTGTGAGTGTACCGCCTTTTTTCCTTTTAAACCTGGTGCTTTGCCCCCTATAAAACCTTGGTGCTTCGCGCCATCCATCGATACTACTACTAGTAATCTAGTAATCCCGACTAAATCGGCGCGGTCAGGTCTTTTCCCGCGCGATATGCTGGGAGGTTGGCTTAGTTGGTTTTTTAGGACGAGTAATGCTACACCTACGTAATCCCAGTTACGTAATTAACATAATGTGAAACATGTGAGCTGTTGATTGTAGAATGGGGGAAGGGAGGGCCCACCACCATGAAAATCAGGGGGAGAGAGAGGCAATTTACGTTAACCCTTTCGTAGGTTTCGTAGATGTAGAAAGATGTGAAATGCGTGAATGTGTAGTTGACGTACTATTGGAGTGCCTAAGATAAATTGTTTATGTAGACCCTATGTGTTTATTTACTTCGCGTGTTAGGTTTGTCTCGGGTCAAACCTTCTAAGTTTATACACACAAAAAGGAATCATCATTCCATATACTCCTACAATATATCTTACTATTATTGTAAAAGTTCATATACACCGGACGAGATTAATGCAAACACGGCAGATTTTCATTACATTTCGAACTTTTATAGGACAGAAAAAAGAAACCCGGCCCTAAACCTATTCTACGGCGGAGACCGACGTCCTCCATCTGTGATCTCCATGTACGGGGGCGGGTTTCAAGACCCGTGAAGTGAAGGTGCGGTCTCTGGCGAGGAAGAGTAGAACATGGGAGACGGACCGGCTAGTTGTCACACCATGCCCTGGCGCCTCCCATGCCCTACTCATCCTCGGAGGAGTCCTCGACCTTGGCGGTGCCGGACGTTGGACGGCGGCAAGTAGGACGCGTGGCTGACGGTGCTCCCGTCGTCGGCCGCCCGGTAGCCACACCGCTTGTCTTGATTGCGTCCGCGTCGCTATGTCGCTATTGCATCGCGGCGGCAACTTGAGCGAGGGCGGCGACCTCGAGCTTCATCCTCAAGACAAACTCTCCAAAGAAAGCGTCAAGGCCGCGGTCATGGCAGATGTGGTGCCAGGTAGTAGGACGATGCGCTATGGTGTGGAGTTTAGCTGGGCGTTGCCGCTTTAAGTAGCGCCACGTTGTCCCGACAGGTGTGCCCCACATGTCGGTTTCCCTGTTTCCCGGCCAAATTCGTGCGTCAGTGCTCCGCGTTGTGCATTAGGCGCAAAACAGGTGGTTTTTGTGCCCAGGTTCAAATGTGGTACAGTACCAAGTTGTTACCCTAGCCCCAAGTTTGGTGGTTTTTGGAATGGTACCAGCCTTTTTCTTTTCAACTAGTGAAGTGTAACACTTGATTAAGTAGTCGGATGGTGTGCTAATGTAGGTGTCCGACTGTTTGAAGGAATAATTGCGGTGTGCCTGGTCCGTGCCCACATTTAGGGGGTCCAACTTACCATGTTCCGACAGTAGTAACTATACTAGTCCCTTCGTACCCCCTCTATTTTTATTTACTCCGCATTTTAGCTTTGCTCAAAGTCAAACTTTGTAAAGTTTGACAAAGCTTATAGAAAGAAATAATAACATATACAGTAAGAAATCAATACCATTATATTTAGTCAAACCTAATATGCGGAGTAAATAAAAATGGAGGGAGTATCTTACTCCGTGACCAAGACGGAAGGGAATATGAGACAACTTATTGTTTAATTGAGCCATTCAAGTATAATCATGTGGCATTGCTTATTTCTCATTCCTCTCCAACCCTCTTCTCCATCGATCATGCCGCCCTCTGGTCGAGTCCATCCTCCAGCATGCCTCATTTGAACATTCCGCCGAGTATGATTTGCATGTGGGCCAAGACCATGCTTGTATTTCCAATGTTGTAATTTGTCCAACGTGCATACAAACAAACGGTTTGTTTAAAGTTTCACTTTGCCTCCACTATGTGTCGCTTCCCGTCTTAGTTTTGACATCCCATTTGGTTCATGCCCCGACACATCTTGACGAGATCGATTGATGTTGAGAGATCAATTGTGTGTCGTGAAAGGATATAAAGGTTTGGTTTGTTTCTATGATAGAAATGACCCGCGGGGGGGGGGGGGGGTATGTGGAGATCAGAGGGAGTATATTGTACGTTCATAAGCGAAACGAACATATTGTACCCACCCTAGTCCTCTTTCAATCAATCTCTGGACCCCGAGATGAAACCGAGAGAGAACGAGTGGGTGCATGTTGATACCTAAGGCGGATTCAAAAAATTTGTATCGGTGATCATAGAATCTGCAAATCATATAAAGGGTATTCAATGTTTGTTTCGCTTTTGAACGTACAATATACTCCCTCCGATCCTTTGTAGTTTACATATAAGTTTTATGTGTAGTCAAAGTATCTCTACTTTGATCAAACTTATAGAAAAAAAAGTATCAACATTTAACAAGGCCCAATCAATATTGTTAGATTCATATGTACTCCTAGATTTGTATTCAAACAGAGATGGTTTCCAATTTGTTTTCAAACACGTGAATGTGCTTTTTCTCGCGCATGCTCTTCCTACTAGGATTTTGCCACATATAGCCAGTCCAATAGTAACTTTTTTAAGCTCCCTGTCCAATAGTACTAGTGGAGTACTGACAACATCTGTAGTAGAGTATGCGGTGCTCATAGTACTCCCTCCTTCAATTTATATAGGGCCTAAGAGCAAGTCTAATAAGGCCTAGTCAGCAGGCTATAAGACTTGCCATGTCATTAAAATCCTACTTGGAGGAGTGAGAAGAGAGGAGAGAGAGTGAAGCAGGCTCTTATTCTACAACCCGGCTATAACACATAGATCAAGAAAAAATAGTATGCATGCAACTCTCTTCCAATCATATACCTTGCTCATGCAAATATTAAATGCTTAGAGCCAACCTAATAGCCATTCTAAGAGCCAACCTGTTACTTATATGAGTATTTTTTATGATGGCTCTAAGTGAGGTGGCATCTCTTTATAGCCAACAGTCGGCTACAGTATTAACCATGCTCTGATGTGTTTTTCAAAACCGCCTTTGACTATTGACAAGATTAATAGTACATGAGATGTATAATGTGAAAATTATATCATTGGAAGCTCCTTTCACATACGAATTTTACCGTGTGCTTTGTGTAAGTTGCATGTCATATATTATTACTCAAACATTTGGTCAAAGTTAGCCTCGAAAAACGCATTAGGCCATGTATAGATGGAAGGAGGGAGTAGTAGTGGAAGTGGATGCTCTGACGTAGGTATCCCTGCATTACCCTCCCTTTCGATCACTGACTGGCGGGCCCTATGCATGCTAGGCCCGGATGTCAGTTACTCAATGGGTTCGGCCACGTCAGGGGATCCTCATCTGTAGTATACTCCCTTTTTTTCATTTGCTCCGCATAAAATGGAGGGAGTAGTAGTATAAATGACATGGGTGGGGGAGGGGGAGGGACATCGTTTGCTCTCAACTGCGGTCCCACGAGCGAGCAAAAATGCAAAACGAAGTGCGTTCCATTCAACGAGCGACGTGGAGAGTCCAGCGTGCCGGGGTGCAACGCGAACGCGACAAGAGCTATGTACAGTCAAAACCGATTGACTAGTCGTCCCTGGAACCACTATTCACACCAAAACCTTCGCAGCTCGGCCTACGCCATCCACTGCCCCAAAACCACACCTCCTCTCCAGCCCATTCCCCCACCTTTCGATCCCCTAGCCCGCATCAAGCGTCCCCTAGTTCGTCGGAAAGCCATGGTGCGCCGCAAGATCACGTACTACAAGATGCTGATGCCGGAGCGCCTGCAGAAATCATGGCGGTGGTTGGCGCCACAGACCTCCGTTCCCAAGCTCGCTTTGCGGTGGGCCAATCCCCGAGTTCTCTGGAGCCAAGCTCCAAGGAGGAGGAAGCCGATCCAATGTTCATGGTGGAGGTCGCGGTGCATAAGGCCCCCGATGCGAATGAGACGATGGACGCCGGCTTCGTGCCGGCGTCCGGGTCCCCCATGGTGTAGGTGGACCAGCGGTTCAACCTGAAGATACTAAAGGAGGACTGGGAGGCGAAGGCTCAACTCGACGCGGAGCGCGCGCATGCCGCTGCCATCGAGGCTCTCTTGTAGGCGAAACCGGATTTGTGGATGTGAACCAGGCGATGGAGGCTCAACTTGACGCGAAGCGCGTGGATGCCGCTGCCATCGAGGCCCTCCTGCAGTCCGAACCGGACGTCCTGGACTTGAACCGGGTGGCAGAGGCTCAACTCTATGCGGAGCGCGCGGATGCCGCTGCCATCGAGGCCCTCCTGCAGGCGGAACCGGACGTCCTGGACTTGAACAGGGTGGCGGAGGCTCAACTCGATGTGGAGCGTGCGGATGCCGCTTCCATCGAGGCCCTCCTCCAGGCGGAACCGGACGTCCCGGACTTGAACCGGGCGGTGCTCTCGTCCGTGCAGAGCGCCCGCACGCCCCGCGTGAATGAGTAGCTGGAGGCCGAGGACAACCACGGTGTGTAGACACACGTCGGCAGCTACGGCTGGTTCGCGCTGGTAGCCAAAGACGACGAGTCCGTTCGTTCCACGAGCACTGATAGTTTTTCTTTATGTTGTTGTTTTTAGGGATATTTTGCTGTGTAAATACATATATTTATGCAAGTCGCCTGACTTTCATCATTTGGGTTAGTTGACCATTTCAGGCTATTGGATGAATATCCTACGTCTCGTAACCCTTATTCCTCACCTCTTCTTCTTCCCCAACAGACGACGGCACGGGTCGTACGGATCTTCCCCAACATACGGTCGGATAAACATATTGTATGAACAAAAATTATGTGTCAGCGGTAGGATGAATGAGTTTGGTTTGATCACATGTGGTAGCACGTGTCAGTGAGGGTGCGTTCACTTGGTTGGGTTTGCAGCGTGAAGGAGCGACTGTGCGAGGGTGTGGTGCGACCCGGCGTGCAGGAGCGACTGTGTGAGGGTGCGGTGCAACCGCGACAGCCGTGTGCAAGTGTACCTCCTTTTCATTTTGAAAACTTTAGTCAGGCTTGGCAAAAATGTGTGGCGAAGTATGGCAATGCAAGGCCTAGACCCAAACAGGATACAAGTACATACGTAGGAGTACTACTTGTGTTATAAAAGAAAGGCGGGGTTTTCCTTCGTGGGATTGATCGATACAGATCCTCGTTTGATATGTCAATTAATGCGTATTTTTTCTCCAAACGCCCAAAGAGCTAACCATCGCACTCCTCATCGCTTGATTAATGCAGCAAGATGCAAACCAACCTTCTCACTTCTGCATGCATGCAAGGGTATATTAATGTCCTTGGTTGCTAGTACGAGGCAAACCCCATCAATTTTGCCTCAATTAGTGTTAGTGGCCTTCTACAAATTGTAATTTTGATATACTGGTCTCGTTTACAAAAAAATGGATGTAGTAACTATTTGACTTCCTTCCCCATTGCGGTGACATCGACGATATCTCGAAAGTTGTGGTTTGGCGAAGTGCGTTCGACGGAGAACACCATTGAGGGAGACCACAGTAAGTCGTTCACAAGTGCCGGCTGCAAGCCGAGACAACCACCTTATTTGCATCCAGGAAGTATGTTGAACCAAAGGACGCGTAAATGTACTAGTACTACACAATAGTGTCGTCTGTCCAGCTTAGTGCGGTGAGGTGGTTTCTCGAAGAAGACGATGGAGAAGCGAAGTCTGCGAAGAGTGAAATGATGGTTGCCTCGTCCGTGCTTTGTGATTTGATGCCTCACTGCTTTGTGATTTGTGATAGAAGGGACAGGGGAGTAGACTCTATGCTCTATACTGTACATGCGTCCAAGCACGGAGAAAGAGTAGAGACATTGCATTTTTCTATTCCTTCAATCAATCAATTAGGGAGCTTCCGTTCCATCTTTTTGGCTTTGGCAGCATTGTCCACAATGGTTCCCATCGATGCCAAAAGCTATTTTCACATTATGCTACACACTGTGGATGCCCTTAACCGTACCACTTGGTTTTGCTCATGTGTGCTATCAAGATTAGTAAAAAGGAGGTGATTTTGCCACACGGATGGCGGGGGAGGTTTCTTATTTTTAGAGGACGTTGGCCTGGCGTTTGCTAACATGCGGTCCCATGTGTCAGTGCTTTACCAAGCCAATCTGCATCCCACATGAGGCAGAACAACAGCAGAAGCAACACGTGGCTAACTTGAAGAAGATGAGGGAGAAGCGGATTCAGCAACGAGTGAAATGATGGTTTCTTCATCCCTCCAACTTCTTTTTTTAGCATTATTACTTTGTCCCTCCAATTTAACTGTGGGAAAGGTGCAGCTTTGTGATTTTACGCCTCATTGCTCATTACTACATCGGCACCACGACTAGGGTGCTTCACCCCTGCTGCTCTGCACTATATTTCGGTATGGCACGTGGACCTGGTTGCTTGATGTCCCACATGTCGGCGAAAGGGACTATAACATTTATGAAAGCGAACGCTCCACTCTTACGACGGAGGAGTACACGACACGGCGGCCTAGTGAATTGTTACTTGTACTATGGTACTACTATAGTTTTGATGTTTCGCACGATCCATCAATACAAACCCGATTAAACAGGAAAGGGTGGGATTTTTCCCGCGCAGTAGATGATACTGGCCAAACATTTCAAAGGCAATTTTAATGTATGCAAACTGAATAATTAAGTAACAATATGAGATCTAGTAAAACTAAAAACACATATGATTTATTGTGTTAGAGTGTAGTAGTAGTGCTGTATTGCATAGTTGTTAGGTGTAACTTGCGAGAACGTGTAGAGATGTAGTTTTGGAGGGCCTACAGAGAGAAAAGCGTAATACGGTCACCAGACTTCAGAATACGCTCATTACGGTCACTACATACGTTTTGCGGTGATTATACGGTCACTTGCTCACCGTTCAGCATCGGATTGCACTATGTTGACCGGCCAAATAGTCTGCGTGGCACTATGTTGACTAGTTAAATTGACCACGTTCCTTGTGGGTCCCACCTGTCAGTTCGCATAGGAAAAAGGTTAGATAAACACAAATTTACCCAGGCACGACAAGAGTCCAACCTATGCACGGGAACCACCTGGTTGTGTATGTATTTGTCAAGGGCTGATGTGTACGCATGCACATGTAGGTTGAGCACTTGAGCGTGAGAGTGTTTGTTGGTTGTGTGGTGTGTGCATGCATGCGTGCGTGTGTGCGTGCGAGTGTTGCGTGCATGTGTGGTTGCGTGTGTATGTGTGAGTGTTGCGTGTGTGCGTGGTTGCATGTGTTTGTGTGAGTGTTGCGTGCATGCAGTTTGTGTGCATGTGTGCGTGTCTGTATAATCACAACACCAGCTCCTATGTGTGAAAACATACGGCTCAGCATACCAATACTAGGCCACCTTGTCCGTTGTGCCTGCGGTCATGACTTCAAACCACCGTCCAATATTTTTTTATCATTTGTTTTCATTCTTACTAGCAAGATGTCCGTGTGTTGCACGTAACATCAAGATGCATTTGTATGAGTAGTTTATCTTGTGAGAGAAAAGCATGAATGAGGGAAGGACTTATTTGCAAATGTGGAGAGGTGTGTGGGTACCTTTTTGCAAAATTTCCATAGTTTCCTTCCTATCCGTCAGATATAAATCGGACGGCCTATATTGCAGGATGGCAGGCACACCATCATCACCAACTCTGTTTTTTATAAGAGTGTAGAGTAGATACACGCCGATAGGTGGGACCAATGGTAGTGAGATAATGTGATGCAACACTAGAGGTGCCATGTGGAGTGTTTAACTGGTCAACTAGTCGTGTCTTGAGCAAATACAGAGCTGTACGGTGAGCCCGTGACTGTATAATAACCACAAAACGTAAATGGTGACCATAATGAGTGGATTCTGAAGTTCAATGTACGTATCGTGCTTTCCCTTCAAATACAATGATCGTCGTTGTATATATCGTGAGAGAAAGATGAAACATGCGTGAATGTGCTGGGGGCATACTTTTAGAGGACCTGGAGATAGTTTGTGTGCGTACGTGAAAGGGGCGAGGGGATGTATGAGATGGAGAGAGAGATGCTCTTTGTTTCTCTTTATTATGACTAATTAACTTCATATATAGTATAAAAATATAAAAATTCACAGTGCGGAATAAATATCATTATGGGCACCATGCAATGAAAATTAACGTAAATACTCCTCCATATAACTTTCTAATGTTGTATATATGTAGAAATTCTAAAATAATTTTTTGGCCACACTTTATTCAAAAGGAATGTTGTATGAGAAATAAACATGAAGAGAGGGCTTTTTAGATCAATGGGGTACGTGATGTAACATGTGTGAATGTGTAGTTGATGTATTTGGCAGGGCCTAGAGAGGTATGTGTGTGTATTACGTATTCGAGAGAGGCATGGATAGAGGGGTCGACGGGGGAGGGGGGATGTGGGAGAGATAGCACGAGAAATGAGAGAGGTCTACAGAGAGAGAACGACGAATATGATGTCACGGCAAGAGATGCCCTTGATTGTGTATATGCAAGGGGGAGGGGACAGAGGCACGAGGCGATTTTTTTGTGTGATGTCTGTGTTGGTATATGTGGGTGTGAGAAGATAACAAGACCATGGGGGCAGAGGGTGTGTCACCGCGTGAGGTCCGGTGGGCCGAGGTGAGGCCCTTGATTCGGTTCAGTCCTGCGCCACATTTGGTCGGCCCGTGATGCATTTAGGGAGACCCATGGAGGACTAGTCGTACAAGACAAAGATAGCAGAGTCGTGAAGGACTCTGTGTCCACTGACAAAGCCGGCTAGGATTTGTAACGCTAGGTCCTCGGACTAAGGTAACCCCTTATCTCTGATATTACTATTCATCCAACCTAACTTTAAGGGCATCCTACAGAATGCTCTGCTAGAATCATACTCGTCGATTAGGAAGAGAGATGGAGACAATGCGTGAGAGACAAGCCTAAAGATAATGTGCGTATGGGAGACACGTAGGTAGGTCTATGTATATAGAAAGGGTTGATGGGGATTGTGCATGTGTATGCTTGTGAGAGGAAGAGTGCTTGTGATAAAGGTTAGTGAAAACAGTCATAAATGGTTATGAGAGGGAGGGAGGGTTATATCGACAAGCATGTTCATGAGAAAGACACCTCGGGAGAGAGTGTGTGAGCATGTGTGAGAGACCACCGATGGAGAGTGAAACTACATGTAAAAGACTGATGTACACATTGATTAAAAATATGAATTGTATCCAAATATTAGGATGCGCTCATGATTTTTGCAGTTTGCGTAAGGAACGGTCATTGATCCATCAGACATCTATATTCTATCAAATTTGAGCATGTCTATGTTATTATTCGACTGATCCACATAGTTAGTATTTTGAACTCCAGACAATGCATCGCTTTAGCAATCGAATATAAACGTGAGTATAGTTTATGTTGTCTGTGTAAAGCACATTATACATACAAAAGTTACACAATGAACATTATAAATAGATAGTTATGAACTAGCATACATTTGAATTCAACTTAAGGTGGTTTAAAAAATTCGAATTCAACATGAAGTCCATTCAATTAATTGAATTCGATATCATTGCATTTGTAAATCATACCTAAATTATGGGGGCACCAATCTTTGCTCTGCTTTTGTACATAATAGCATATATAGTCGTGTACAAAATAGATTCAAATTTACCTCGTCCATTACAAAATAACCGTAGTTATAAGATTTTCAAGTGTCAAAAATTCAAAAAGAAGCGCATTAATTAATGAGGTTTTCAAACATACAAGGTCAAATTTAATGTTGTCTATTTAGGTCAATCCTCAAAGTTCAAGAGTACTCTAAACATGAATGCTTCTGTTTCAAAATTTTGAACAAAACGCCAAAAGAGGCTCTACTCGCCCGAAACCGCATGAGACCAATGTTTGGTAGAAGGAAATTACTTTTCTAACTCCGACCTGTGAATGCTACCGGCCCGACGTCCAAAGGTTTAAACCAGGGTAGGTTTGTAGTTTCATCTAGACGCCACGCAACCGCCTCCGAAAAACATTCATACACAATGGCCACCTAAGCACACATGTGCGCGGCCGAAATCACTCCTGCCCACTATTTAGGACACCTGGGATTACCATCCTACCCCCGACCCGCAGTAGGTCTGAAATTTAAGAGGGGGCAAAGTTTGTACTTTCCCCAAATTTCAAACAAGCGCGTCACATCTGTTGAAAAAAAAACCAAAAACAAGCGCGTCCCAGACCGAAACATGGTTCTCCCTTAGCACCCCCCTCCCTCGTCCGATTCCCCATTCGTACTCCGTGGGTGCCAAAACTACCTCTCCACCAGCCGCGAAACCTCGGCGTCCTCTGTCCGCCACCCCATCCCACCCATCAACCGCCGCCCTCCTCCATCACGCCGGAGCCGATACCCCGACGTCGTTGTCCACCGCAACGACAACCGCAACGCCTTCCATGGCTAGTAGTTGAAGCCAAGGCCAAGCTGTCCGTACCCGAGCCAGTTCAACCATGTCCTCATGTGCCTCACCACTGCTGCTCCAACTTCGCCACCGTCCACCGCAGCGGAGCTGTTCTCGCTACATCCTCCTTCGCCGCCTCGGATCTGCTTCCCCTCCGCCGACAGACGGCCACTGCAACACAGTCAACAATTTGGAATGGGTTCGTCCAAGGCTCGACCCTCCTCCAAAACATTGGTTCCCCACGTAAAACCATGAAAATCGCCGCGACATCAGGAGGACCCAGCACTGGCAACTGGAAATGGTACTCCTCTTCCCTTATTCATGCAAATCTTATGTGTCTGCTTCCACGGTATTCATCCCACAGAAGACACTAGTGTAACGCTTCTTCTTGATACTAGATGTTCCTAGTAACATGCGATGCACAAGGTTTATCCTCATATACTATTTCACCTTAGCTACAGGTTCGTCGTCCCCCTGGATTTCAATTCCTGGTCAGTTGATTCCCAATTAAAGGAAGCATTCCCCAGCGTAATAGGTGCTAGTCCGCCCATTACGCCGGGGAAGCAGCGCCTCGATGTTTATCTTAGGGGTGTGTGGGGCCTAGGAGCTGCTGGCGCCCGATCTGGAGGTCGGCCGGGATTAAAGGGATGGTCGGGGGGTGCTGCCAAGCACGGCGGTGGTGTGAGGTCCAGGGGAGGGCGGGGCGGCGGAGGCAGGGGTCTGGGCCGGTGGTCGCTGGCGGTTCGAGAAAGATCATCAACAGTGATTGGCAGGGGGTAGACAAAGGCCATCTGCACGTTCCTTATAGATCAGACGGTTCATAAAAAATTGACTGACCTATTTATTTTCAGTCAACTATTATTTTGATAGGACCACATGTGGTGGTGTGCTGGAGGAATACCTGCATTTCCCAGCCATCCCTGTGCTCATATATTACAAAATCATATAGAGTAGAATCTAATTTTGTTTGCCATGCAATGTTGTAGAGCTATCATATGTCTCCTGTCATTTATTTTTTAGCCACATGCTATCTGCTACTTTTACAGTGCACTAGTTATGCACACACTTCACCCATATATATTCTCACTATTGTTTTTTTATGCATGGGTATTTCACACTCTGCCAACCGGTTGATAGAAGCACGAAATAAAAGAGAGAAGCAGCTCCGGCTTGCTTCGGGCTTAGGCAAGACACGTTTCAGCACTATAAAGGGTGCAGTGTCAGCAGATGGAGACGGTAAACATAGCTCTGGAGTTGATGATCTCGCTCGCCATGAACCACCATCCCAGGTGCTTACTTTAACTTTGTGGTGTCATATGTGGTTGCATGTTGCATATGGTGTCTAGCTTGTATTCGAAAGGCCAAAGTCGGTCTTTATTAAGATAAGGAAAGATACTTTTTACATGAACCACCATCCCGGGAGCACTAGAAGACAAATAGCTAGTCAAGGCACTAGCCGAGCCAGTGACAAGCCCAGCACAGACAGGCATCACCTAGAAGCCAACTAAAAAGCCACGATGGTGGTGAAGCAACCCGCCTCCCACCAGGCTCTCATGTCCTAAATGATCATGCTCACCACTCCAACCGGTTGTCTAGCTTCCATTGCTTCCAATTTGGTTAAATTGCGTCTGCTTAGCTTACACATTATACCTTTGAATATGACATGACTTCCTGTTTTTGGTACATACTAGTACATCTGTCTATTAACCATATTCTTACATCAAACTAATGTTCTTGTGTATCCCTCATCAATCACTTATGATGAGGCAGTCAGGACAGTGGACCACTGCGAGAAAAGATCCTCATTTAAACAATGCAGCGTAAGCCTCCCCACATGATTCTCAAGAAACAACAAGGCTAGATGAAGATAGTGAACGTAGCTCTATAGTTGATTACCGCATTTCCCCTACACCAGCATCGTAGGTGCTTGCTCTAAATTGGCATATCGTGTCTAGATTGTAATTCTTCCAATCTGGTTAAATTGCATGTGATATTCTTCTTAGTTTATACATTATACCTGTTAATGTGAGATTCCTTCCTGTTTTTAGTACATAGTACATCTGTCTATTAAGCATGTCCTTACATAAAATTATTGTTTTTTTGTATCCCGCGTCAATCAATATGATGGGACACCTTTAGTATATGCAGTGCGATATTAGTTGCATCTTTCATATGATTTTTAGCATGCACTGCTTCTAATTTGTTGAAACGCCATTTATGATGGGAAGCTTTTAACTTGGCAGAGTCATATTGGTTCCATCTTTCATGTGGTGTCTAGCTTGCATTGCTTCTTATTTGTTGAAATGGCTTCTGCTTAGTTTACACAAACAGTTGTGAATATGCCATGCCGTCCTGTTTTTCATACATATTCCATCCTGGTATCATGTGTCTGCCTTACATTAAAGTAGTGATTGTCAGTATCATGCACGAATGAGTTCTGAAGAGTGAATTTTATTGCTTTTTGTTGTCAGTTTTACTTGACAATTCAAGATCAATAAAGCGGAAGAAAATTAGCAAGGCAACGGATAAAGGTGCTCCTTACAAACGGAGGGCCTCTACAGATTCTACTCCTCCACCCCCCTCAAGATGATTTGCAAGACAACACATGCATAGACACTCAACGTAGCTGTGTTAATGATGAGCACGTCTCCCCTAGTGCACCATCACAGGTGCTCCCTCTAACTTGGCACTGTTATATGTGGTTGCATGTTATGTATGATGTCTAGCTTGTATTGCTTCTAATTTTGTTGAATCCCATCTGCTTACTTTACACATTATACTTGTGAATAAGACACGTATTCCTGTTTCTAGAACATACAATATATGTCTATCACACCATGTTCTTACATCAAAGTACTACTGTTGTGTAACCTGTAACAATCACTTATCATAAGACACGTTTGACTTGGGAGTGTGATATAGGTTACATCTCGCATTTTTTTATAGCTTGTACTACTTCTAATTTGTTGAAATGGCACTTATGACGAGACAGTTTTAACTTGGTAGAGTGATATTCGTTGCATCTTTCATATGGTGTCTAGCTTTCATTGCTTCTAATTTGTTGAAAAAGCCTTCTATTTAGTTTACACATCATAGCTGTGAATATGCAATGATGTCCTTTTTTCTTATACATTCAATCGTCCTATCATGCGGCCGCCTTACATTAAAGTAGTGCCCGTCAGTATCCTGCATCAATGAGTTCTGAAAAGCGATTTTTTTTCATTTTTTGTGGGTTTGACTTGACAAGGCAATACAACTAAGAAAGTGGAAGGAAAACAATAAGGCAGGGACTGATGGCGGTCTTCTTGTGAAACCGGCATCCCAGGTGATTTCTCTAGCTTCGCAGTGTGATATTGTCTTGAATGTTGCATACGGTGTCTAGCTTGCATTGCTTCTTATTTGTTGAAATGGCTTCTGCTTAGTTTACACATCATAGCTACACGAGCTGCAGAACAAGCCAAACAGAAACCAATAGCTGCCACCAAACAAGAAGAGACAACCCTACTTGTTGCAACACCTTCCAGAGTACCACCAGTTGCACGAGTTACTCGTTGGCAACTCAACTAGCAGCATGTTCCCAAGCTCCCTTGCCACCTGACACTACTTCCGAAGCACTCTTGACACAAGACGAGTTGGCAAGATTAGATGAACTTTGTGATCTTCAACAGCAAGAAAGTAGTTGCCGGAGTCAAGTTACAGTTGCATGCTTATTTATATGTAGTCTCACAGTTTGATGTACACTAACACTTCCTATGTTCGTTGTTGGACTAGCACCTAGGCGCAAGAGGAAACAAACATCAGGGATAATGCTTGATAGGTTAACTAAATCTAGAGGAGGAAGAATGGAGATCCGTTTTGAGGCAGGTTTAAAAAGGCCACGTGATGCTACAGAGTCAGCCAAGTTAGTATCAGAGGCAACGGTTGTTGTTAGGTGTCATGTACGTATCCTCCCAACATGGATTCAGTACAGGAATGACAAAGACGAACCCTTCAAGGACTGTAACACCAGCAAGACAAAGGGCATGACTACACCAGTCAAAGCCGCTATTGTAAGTCCTTAATCCGCATGCCTTTTAACTACTACTTACTCTGACTTGTGCATTGAACTCCATGGTTTGCAGCCAATGTCTATTACTCTTTTCAATTTTATACACAATTGTCTTAGCGTATCATTGCAACTTACAAGGTTTAAAAGAGCGGAGTGATGTTCCTTTGATCTTCATCTGTAATCTAGTTCCGTGCTGGACTTGCCCACACAACGTTACAATTGCATGTTTGTCTGTTCTCAGTTGTTTTGTGATATGGATGATGTCATACTATGCTTACCGTATTATAAACTTTGTATCTTTATCCTTAGTTGTCAATACAATGTGAAGAAATAGACAATACATTAGCCATGGTACATGGTCATATGTTTGGAACCTAGTTTTATTATGTACTTTGCAGTAAAATACAACTAATATTTCACATGGGTTCACCAGAATAAGTTATGTATATAGATAAAAGCTATTTTGTTTGATTTTTCTACCTCCTTAATATCTTCTGTTCTGGTACTACTAATGTAAAAACTCAACTTTTCAGCAATCTATGGAAAAAATGGTGGAACCGCCACCTTCTGAAGGTGACGAGGCAACTATAACTGCAATGTCACCTCTTGCTGCAGTGGGTCGATGCACTGTCCACTAACAGTGCCAAAAGCACGTTCCTATGTAATACTGGGTTGGTTGTTAAGGCAATCTCGTCCAAACTGCCTCATGATCAAGATATTCAAGCTCAAAACAATGTTGTATCTGCGCTCCAGACACAAGTCCATCCCCTAACAGAGACCCTTTGTGAAACAAGGAAAGCCATTGTTCGATGTCGTCAAGATATGCATGGTTTTGAAACCAGACATCAGACATTTGCTATGTTGTTCAAGAGCCTAGGAGAAATGAAGGCGAAGGTTATGGTGCTCCATCAGACAATACAACATGAAAACGTAACAGTCAGGTCAAATGAACTGAGCTTCTGAACTTCCGGTGGTGCATTTATCTGCCAGACTATTAACTTTTATGCCAACCTTCCTTTTGTTTCATGGTTGTAATTTGTTTTGTTGCGATACAAAATTTGTTCTTAATGTGCGGCCACCGGCTGAAGAAAACAGCAAGCCATTTTTATATAGTGTAGGGTCTTCCCTATATTTTCACTGGTGGCGAACTTTGATACCCAGTGGATGTCATATGTGCAATCGCCTTAATAGCCTAGCATTAGTTTCGGGCTTATTTATTTCCTAGTCTTCTTTTTCCCTGGTTTGTTAGTGGACGCAACAACCGTTGGGCCATATACGGACCGTGGTAACCTTGACCCTGCTACAAGCCGCAGGATCCATGGGCCTCCTACGGGCCGTCGGATAAATGGGCCTCCAACGGGTCGTAGAATCGGTGGGCCTCGGGCCGTCGGATAAATGGGTCCACATGGGCCGTAAATGGGCACAATTGGTATCGGGCCAGCATGGTAACGGGCCGTTAACAGGCCGGAAGATAACAAAGGCTTAATTCTGTCAGAGGCATAACTGGTCATTAATGGGCCAGAATATAGGACGGGCTGGAAACGGCGCAACGGGTTAACAGGCCACAAACGGGCCGATTCTATCCACGGGCCGAATTTGGCCTATTAGGAGAACATGCCAGTAAAGGCCGGAAGTAATCGAGGGCCGGAAAGGAGCCCAAGAACATATGGGCCGTCAGTAGGCCGAAAGCTAACATGGGCTGGAAAAGGCCCATGTGAATCATGGGCCATTAATGGGTACAAAGAAATTTACTGTTCATTATGGTCTAGAGTCGCCGTGGGCCACTAAAGGGCCTAAATATATGAAAGGCCTCATAAGGGCCGAAAGACGTCGTGGGCCATACAAGGGCCGAAAGTGAAATGGGCGGGTGTTATATTCGACGGCCCACATGACGCTATTGGGCCGATTTCGGGAAGGCCCTAATGGGCCGTGAGTTATCGGGCCGTAAAATGGGCTAATTGCGAACGGACCGTTAATAGGCTTTTCATCGGCCGGCCCGCTAACTTTTTACCAAGTCAAACAGGTCGGCCTTTGTAAGCTAAATGGGCCAGTGGTGGGCCGTCGCGCATGTCGACATATCATATGCGCCTATCTGACCCAATGATGAGCTGACACGTGTTTCCTTTAGCCAATGAGATTTTTACATGTGAAAAATCGCCATTGGTCCGGGCTGTTAACGGGTTATCGGATCCAAAACCGGACCCGATAGCTTAACGGCGACCCGTTACAGTGGATGCCATGTGTCGGTCACCCTTGACGAAAGCACTTCTATGACACGCGATTTATCATCATGGAAGTGGACACTTCCGTGATGATAATTTTGGTAATGTCATGGAACACTTCTACGACAGCACATGTATGACTATCTTGATTCTGTCATTAAATTGTCATGGATGTACATGCATGAAAAAAATGTGACCTGCTGTGACAAACACATATCATCATGGAAGTGTATTTTTTTATAGTGTTAGGACTGGATGGGTCAACACCCATTGGATCCACCATGACATTGTGAGTCTCGGTGGTGGGTCATCAGCAGCAGTCGCTGGGGTTTGTTGAGAGGCTTCAGAGATAGTCTGTTTTTTCGGCTCAGCAACCTTGGTATCTTCGGCTGACTTGTTTACCTTCAGTTTTTTACTGGGCTTGGCTATGCCACTGAAAATAAGACACAAGAAGAAGGTTAATGTATCAGTTCGTAAAGTGTTAAAGCAAAGAAATCTAATGTTCTCACCCAGGAGCAACTTTGAAGAGGGGAATCTGAGTCCCAGTTGAGTCCCCGGAAGAGGAGTGAGAGGTTCCCTGATAATTTGAGTCGGAAGGGTTAAGCGGTTGACGGATAAGACCCGCCTTTGGAAAAGATAAGGTTGAATTATGTGGCACCCCATTTCGGCGCTTTCGAGGCATTGGCGTGCTAGGTAAGCCGGAGTAAAGATTTCCACAGTCGTTGTTCTGGGTTGTGCGGCGAACTTCGTGTTGTTGCTTCTTCAAAGTAAAGTTGGCATCGAAGTAATCTAAAGGGTGGGAAAACCTTACTTTCCCGCTCGCTAGACAAACCTTCTATCTTGGCAGAGGTTCTGAGTCGGAGGAAAGGATCGTTACCTATTCACCATCTGCGTGGCTGGCCTCTGCGTCACCCTGATAGCAATCAGAGTCAATAAGATGTACAGAAAAGGAGCCAAGGGAGTCAAGTTCTACCTCCGACTCATCATCCAGAGTAAATGGATCAATTGCATCTGTCTTCTTCTTGGCAAGCTTCTTGGGAGCCTTGCTCTTTGCTCTGACCTTCTTGGTCGGCTTATCCTGGAGTTTCTGGTTCCAGAAAGAGGAGTTGGCCTAAAGAAAACAAGTGATAATAAGGAGAAGGCAATGTATGAATAGTTGATAAAGTAAAAATAGTTTCAAGTACTTACAGCTGGAGCCGGGTTAAGGGTGCAAAATGGATTCAGCCCCACCTTGCTACAAGTTTCCAAGTTCTTCCCAAGGAGCATTTTTGTCATTTTGTTGATCTCACTATCTTCCAGCCGGATGTTGCAATGACGCTGTGGTCTTTCACGTCACCAGTATATTCACACATTAAGCCGGACCAGTGACTCAAGGGCAAAATCCTCCAGGTGACCCAGCACCAGACTACATCGACTCTGGTTAAACCGTTAGCCATCAAGGCTCTGATCTTTGAAAAAGTGGGCATATATTTAGCCCGCTCCTCAGTGCTAATCCGGTCTGGGAGTGGATGTCTTGAGCTAAGCCGGCTGTCAGAGAAACCCGACAGAGGATTCTCATCAGCTGGAGATGTATCTTGACAATAAAACCAGGTTTGGTTCCAGTCTTTAGGGTGACTAGGAAGTTGGGCCGAAGGGAAGGTGGCTTCTTTGCGCCTTTGAATGGAAATTCCCCCAAGTTCTAGCTAGGCCCATCCGTGAACTCGGTCTCGCAGTTCAAATAAAAGTGCTCTATGGAAATATCAACACTAGGATCCTCTTGAAGATATACTTCACAAAAAACTTGGAAGTTGCAGATGTTGGAAACAGAGTTTGGGTCGATGTCTTGGGGGCGAAGTTGGAAAAAGTGCAGAACAATGCTACCTCTTGAGCACTGCATTGGATTTCCCCGAAGAGGAGAGTATGATGCAGCAAAGTAGCATAAGTATTTCCACCAGTTTTTGAGAACCAAGGTATCCATCCAGTACGAGGCCACGCGCAGTCCCTCGTACCTACACAAAACGATAGCTCAACACAACCAACGCGATTAGGGGTTGTCAATCCCTTCACGGTCACTTACGAGAGTGAGATCTGATAGAGATGATAGATAATATTTTTGGTATTTTTGATATAGAGATGCAAAGTGAAAAGTAAAAGGCAAAGTAAAAAACCAAAGCAATAATAAAGTGATGGAGATTGATATGGTGAGAATAGACCCGGGGGCCATAGGTTTCACTAGTGGCTTCTCTCAAGAGCATAAGTATTCTACGGTGGGTGAACAAATTACTGTTGAGCAATTGACAGAATTGAGCATAGTTATGAGAATATCTAGGTATGATCATGTATATAGGAATCACGTCCGAGACAAGTAGACCGACTCCTGCCTGCATCTACTACTATTACTTCACTCATCAACCGCTATCCAAAGATGCATCTACAGATTAAGTTAAAAAAAGAGTAACGCCTGTAAGCATGATGACATGATGTAGAGGGA
This sequence comes from Aegilops bicornis, assembly GCA_021605145.1. Lineage (NCBI taxonomy): Eukaryota > Viridiplantae > Streptophyta > Magnoliopsida > Poales > Poaceae > Aegilops > Aegilops bicornis. Next base: position 448,433,745 of record CM038671.1, on the reverse strand, counting down.
TAGTTTCATGCAATATGATAAAAACCCATCTTGTTATCCTCGATGGCAGCAATACAATACGTGCCTTGCTGCCCCTATACATCACTAGGAAAGGACACCGCAAGATTGAACCCAAAGCTAAGCACTTCTCCCATTGCAAGAAAACCCAATCTAGTAGGCCAAACCAAACTGATAATTGAAGAGACTTGCAAAGATAACCAATCATACATAAAAGAATTCAGAGAAGATTCAAATATTGTTCATAGATAAACTTGATCATAAACCCACAATTCATCGGTCTCAACAAACACACCACAAAAAGAAGATTACATCGAATAGATCTCCACGAGAGAGGGGGAGAACATTGTATTGAGATCCAAAAAGAGAGAAGAAGCCATCTAGCTACTAACTATGGACCCGAAGGTCTGATGTCAACTACTCACACTTCATCGGAGGGCTAGGATGATGTAGAAGCCCTCCATGGTGATGGCCCTCTCCGGCGGAGCTCCGAAACAGGCCCCAAGATGGGATCTCGTGGATACAGAAAGTTGCGGCGGTGGAATTAGGTTTTTGGCTCTGTCTCTGATCGTTTGGGGGTACATAGGTATATATAGGAGGAAGGAGTACGTCGGTGGAGCTTCAAGGGGCCCACGAGGCAGGGAGCGCGCCCTCCACCCACGTGACCGCCTCGTGGCTTTCTTGACGGAGGGTCCAAGTCTCCTGGGTCTTATCTGATGAGAAAATCACGTTCCCGAAGGTTTCATTCCGTTTGGACTCCGTTTGATATTACATTTCTCGAAACCTTTGAAATAGGCAAAAAAACAGCAATTCTGGGCTGGGCCTCCGATTAATAGGTTAGTCCCAAAAGTAATATAAAAGTGGAAAATAAAGCCTAATATAGTCCAAAACAGTAGATAATATAGCATGGAGCAATCAGAAATTATAGATACGTTGGAGACGTATCAGGCATCCCAAGCTTAATTCATGCTCGTCCTCTAGTAGGTAAATGATAAAAAGAGAATTTTGATGCGGAGTGCTACTTGGCATAATTTCAATGTAAATCTTCTTAATTGTGGTATGAATATTCAGATTCGAAAGATTCAAGACAAAAGTTCATATTGACATAAAAATAATAATACTTCAAGCATACTAACAAAACAATTATGTCTTCTTCGAAATGACATGGCCAAAGAAAGTTCATTCCTACAAAATCATATAGTTTAGTCATGCTCCATTTTTGTCACACAAGAATGCTCTCGTCATGCACAACCCCGATGACAAGCCAAGCAATTGTTTCATACTTTAGTAATCTCAAACTTATAAACCTTCACACAATACATGAGCGTGAGCCATGGATATAGCACTATGGGTGGAATAGAATATGATGATGGGGGTTATGTGGAGAAGACAAAAAGGAGAAGATCTCACATCAGCGAGGCTAATCAATGGGCTATGGAGATGCCCATCGATTGATGTTAATGCAAGGAGTAGGGATTGCCATTCAACGGATGCACTAGAGCTATAAATGTATGAAAGCTCAACAAAAGAAACTAAGTGGGTGTGCATCCAACTTGCTTGCTCATGAAGACCTAGGGCACTTTAGGAGGCCCATTGTTGGAATATACAAGCCAATTTCTATAATGAAAGATTCCCACTAGTATATGAAAATGACAAAACAAGAGACTCTCTATCATGAAGATTATGGTGCTACTTTGAAGCACAAGTGTGGAAAAAAAGGATAGTAGCATTGCCCCTTTTTATTTTTTATTTTTTTGGGCCTTCTTTTTTTTCTTTGGCTTTTCTCTTTTTTTTGGGACAATGCTCTATTGAATGATGATCATCACACTTCTATTTATTTACAACTCAATGATTACAACTCGATACTAGAACAAAGTATGACTCTATATGAATGCCTCCGGTGGTGTACCGGGATATGCAATGAACCAAGAGTGACACGTATGAAAAAAATTATGTACGGTGGCTTTGCCACAAATACTATGTCAACTACATGATCATGCTTAAGCAATATGACAATGATGAATGTGTCATGAAGAACGGTATGGTGGAAAGTTGCATGGTAATATATCTCGGAATGGCTATGGAAATGCCATAATAGGTAGGTATGGTGGCTGTTTTGAGGAAGATATAAGGAGGTTTATGTGTGAAAGAGTGTATCATATCATGGGGTTTGGATGCACACTTGAAGTTTGCACCAACTCTCAATGTGAGAAAGGGCAATGCACTGCAGTACCGAAGAGGCTAGCAATGATGGAAGGGTGAGAGTGCGTATAATCCATGGACTCAACATTAGTCATAAAGAACTCATGTACTTATTGCAAAAATCTACAAGTCATCAAAAACCAAAGTACTACGCGCATGCTCCTAGGGGATAGATTGGTAGGAAAAGACCATCGCTCGTCCCCGACCGCCACTCATAAGGAGGACAATCAAATAACACCTCATGTTTCAAATTTGTTACATAATGTTTACCATATGTGCATGCTACGGGACTTGCTAACTTCAACACAAGCACTTCTCGTTTTCACAATTACTCTACTAGCATGACTTTGATATTATCACCTCCATATCTCAAAACAATTATCAAGTATCAAACTTTTCTTAGTATTCAACGCACTCAAAAGAAGGTTTTACAAATCTTGAATACCAAGCATATTATTATTATTACGCAAATTACCATGCTATTTAAGACTCTCAAAATAATCTAAGTGAAGTATGAGAGATCAATAGTTTCTATAAAACAAATCCACCACCGTGCTCTAAAAGATATAAGTGAAGCACTAGAGCAAAACTATAAAGCTCAAAAGATATAAGTGAAGCATATAGAGCAAAACTATAAAGCTCAAAAGATATAAGTGAAGCATATAGAGTATTCTAACAAATTCCAATTCATGTATGGCTCTCTCAAAAGGTGTGTACAGAAAGGATGATTGTGGTAAACTAAAAAGCAAAGACTCAAATCATACAAGACGCTCCAAGCAAAACACATATCATGTGGTGAATAAAAATATAGCTCCAAGTAAAATTACCGATGGAAGTAGGCGAAAAGGGATGCCTTCCGGCATCCCCAAGCTTTGACTTTTGGTGTCCTTGGATTATCTTGGGGGTGCCATGGGCATCCCCAATCTTAGGCTCTTGCCACTCCTTGTTCCATAATCCATCAAAAGATTTCACCCAAAACTTGAAAACTTCACAACACAAAACTCAACAGAAATCTCGTGAGCTCCGTTAGCGAAAGAAAACAAAAGACCACTTCAAGGTACTGTAATGAATTCATTCTTTATTTATATTGTTGTTAAATCTACTGTATTCCAACTTCTCTATGGATTATAAACTATTTTACTAGCCATAGATTCATCAAAATAAGCAAACAACAGACGAAAAACAGAACAGTCTGTAGTAATCTGTAACTAGCGTAAACTTCTGGAACTCCAAAAATATAACAAAATAGGACGACCTAGAAAATTTGTTTATTGATCAGAAGCAATTGGAATCAGTATTTTATCACGTTCTGGTGATTTTTAACAATTAGAGTAATCGAGCGCAAAGTTTCTGGAAATTACAGCAAGATCAAATAACTATCATCCAAGAAGATCCTATAGATCTAACTTGGCACAAACACTAATTAAAACATAAAACCACATCTAAACAGAAGGTAGATGGATTATTTATTCCTAAAAAAACAAAAACTAAAAAAACTAAAAATAAAATTGGATTGCCTCCCAACAAACGCTATCGTTTAACGCCCCTAGCTAGGCACAAAAGCGAGGATAGATCTAGGTGTTGCCACCTTTGGTACTAGGAGAGAAAAGAGCAAATTTCCTTTCTATAGCATTTATCTTCCTATTTTGGGAAAGCACATTGCCATTAATGGAGGAAGTAAGGTTAAGCACGTTACGAAAATTTGCATCTAAACTAGATTTCATCTCTTTGATAATTTTGTTTTGATAGAAGCATAAGAGGGTGGTAGATTCAACCTTATCATTCATGGGGTGACCAAATATAGTTTTCATCCTTTCATAGGTATCTATAGCATCCCCTTCAAGAAAATCCTCTTCAAAAATAGAATCTAGCACTTGCTTGAAAGAAGCGGGTAATCCAACATAGAAACTTTTTAAGTAAACCTCAATTTGATATTGTGGTACATAGCTAGCCCTAATCCTCAATAACCTATCCCAAGCATATTTTAAAGACTCATCAAGTAAATAACGAAAAATTCCAGAGTCATCTTCATCAAAATTATTTAAACTCTCATTGGTAACCCCGGTGGGTCTTTCCATAGCATCATTATTTTTGAGCTTAGAGAGGATAGAGGGGTCATCCAAGGTACTAGAACCCTGGAAAGGACCCTTCATTCTTTTTGATTCGGCCATGGCAACAGGAAGACGAGAAGAAGGCAAACAGAAAAGAGAGGGCGAATAAAACGGCAAGGGTGAAGTGGGGGAGAGGAAAACGAGAGGCAAATGGCAACTAATGTAATGCGAGAGATAGGGATTGTGATGGGTACTTGGTATGTTGACTTTTGTGCAGAATCCCCGGCAACGGCGCCAGAAATTCTTCTTGCTACCTCTTGAGCACTATGTTGGATTTCCCCGAAGAGGAGAGGATGATGCAGCAAAGTAGCATAAGTATTTGCCTCAGTTTTTGAGAACCAAAGGTATCAATCCAGTAGGAGGCCACGCGCGAGTCCCTCGTACCTACACAAAACGATAGCTCAACGCAACCAACGCGATTAGGGGTTGTCAATCCCTTCACGGTCACTTACGAGAGTGAGATCTGATAGAGAGGATAGATAATATTTTTGGTATTTTTGATATAGAGATGCAAAGTGAAAAGTAAAAGGCAAAGTAAAAAACCAAAGCAATAATAAAGTGATGGAGATTGATATGGTGAGAATAGACCCGGGGGGCATAGGTTTCACTAGGGGCTTCTCTCAAGAGCATAAGTATTCTACGGTGGGTGAACAAATTACTGTTGAGCAATTGACAGAATTGAGCATAGTTATGAGAATATATAGGTATGATCATGTATATAGGCATCACGTCCGAGACAAGTAGACCGACCACACTGCATCTACTACTATTACTCCACTCATCGACCGCTATCCAAAGCATGCATCTAGAGTATTAAGTTAAAAGCAAAGTAACGCCTTAAGCAAGATGACATGATGTAGAGGGATAGTTTCATGCAATATGATAAAAACCCCATCTTGTTATCCTCGATGGCAACAATACAATACGTGCCTTGCTGCCCTATACATCCTTTGGGAAAGGACACCGCAAGATTGAACCCAAAGCTAAGCACTTCTCCCATTGCAAGAAAACCCAATCTAGTAGGCCAAACCAAACTGATAATTCGAAGAGACTTGCAAAGATAACCCATCATACATAAAAGAATTCAGAGAAGATTCAAATATTGTTCATAGATAAACTAGATCATAAACCCACAATTCATCGGTCTCAACAAACACACCGCAAAAATAAGATTACATCGAATAGATCTCCACGAGAGAGGGAGAACATTGTATTGAGATCCAAAAAGAGAAGAAGCCATCTAGCTACTAACTATGGACCCGAAGGTCTGAGGTAAACTACTCACACTTCATCGGAGGGGCTAGGATGATGTAGAAGCCCTCCGTGATGATGGCCTTCTCCGTGAGCTCCTAACAGGCCCCATGATGGGATCTCGTGGATACAGAAAGTTGCGGCGGTGGAATTAGGTTTTTGGCTCTGTCTCTGATCTTTTGGGGGTACGTAGGTATATATAGGAGGAAGGAGTACGTCGGTGGAGCTTCGAGGGGCCCACGAGGCAGGGGGCGCGCCCTCCACCCTCATGACCACCTCGTGGCTTTCTTGACATAGGGTCCAAGTCTCCTGGGTCTTATGTGATGAGAAAATCATGTTCCCGAAGGTTTCATTCCGTTTGGACTCCGTTTGATATTTTGTTTCTCCAAAACACTAAAATAGGCAAAAAAACAACAATTCTGGGCTGGGCCTCCGGTTAATAGGTTAGTCCCAAAAATAATATAAAAGTGGAAAATAAAGCCCAATATAGTCCAAAACAGTAGATAATATAGCATGGAGCAATAAAAAATTATAGATACGTTGGAGACGTATCAAACATCATGAAATAATTTTGAGCCAGGTGGAGAAAAACCCCGGAGCATATGATCAGCAAAAGCCACAACCTCACCTTCCTTTGGCTCAGGTCTAATCTCTGTCCTTGGAGCTCACGAGTGGATAACATCCTTGGCTGCTAAGATGCCCATTTGAACATATTCATTCAAGGTCTGCTCTGTAAGGTTGAAGCTGTCCATTTGCATGCAGTCATGGTCATAGTCATTTTTTCAATGAAAAGCCTGAAAATGAGATATTGGCAGATCAAACTTATGAAGGTAAGCCACCTTATAGTCAGAGGAAGGCAAGTTTATTAAAGCAAAATGGTTCAGGTGCAAATATTACATGTTATGGAAGAAGAGATTGGCATGATTAAGCCGGCAAGGTGAAACTGGGTGATACGAATATTTGACATATATCGGCGGTTTAATTGTTCTATCAAAGAGTCGGCTGGTGTTTTTCCGGGTTATAACATATCTACGTTTGAGCCGCCCATACAACAAGTGGTCGGACAGATGGTTATAAGTTCTGGGAAGTGAGTAAAATTTCACTAAGTGTTGGACAAACAGATTTCACAGATCGGTTATATAATGTTGGATCTACGGCAGTCCAAGAAAAAGAAGGAAATTAGTAGCTCTAAAATATAGTGGAAGAACTACTATATTGGGGATTGGATCTCCACCGAAGGGAGTGGATTTGTGGTTGACAAAAGGTATTAAGATGATTAAAGCATGATTTTAGCATCACATTTTTGTTCAAACAAGGCAACATAGTGGACGAGCTGCCAACAAGCATGATGAACTCCGACAAACACCGAAGAATTGAGAAACCCTAATGCGAATCTGAAGCAGAAGAAGATGGGTACCCAGGGATGCTGATGGACTGTGGATGTGTATCGCGGGTCTCTGGTTCGTTCAGGTTGATGCAGCGGCCTGGGTCGGAGTAGTTGAAGAAGGTTCGGCGGCGGCGGTGGAGCTCGGGTCATAGTCGCGTCGCGAGAAAGGAGATGAAGAGGAACAGGCAGGGGTAAAAAGTGAAGACGAGGGCCCCCTATCCCTATTTATAAGGGGATGATAAGATGGCATGTGCGAGAATCGAGGGGGTAAAATGATTATGCTGGCAATACGGGTGCCTCGATTTTTGGGAGATCCATTAAGATAAAGATCCGTTGAGATATCCTGGGCCTTGTGCGGAATTAATGCACATGATGTCATGGCGGGTTACAATGGTTCCGCAATGTGACGTCATGGCAGGTTATAGTGGATTGATAAGGAATCGATAATGAAATGCTAAGTCAAGTAGTGGAGATTGATATGAACAAGTTCAAATCAACCGGGGGCCTAATGTTGAGGATATAACTCCGAGGTATGACCCGCCCAGGAGGGGTCGGGTCACACCATTGGCGACTTAAGGTGAGAAGGCCCAGGAACTCTGAAGAATACTAGAGGTGGCGGTTCATAAAGGAGGCTTGTTGAAGGCCCAAGACCCGGAGGTAACTCAAGGCCTAAAGGTGTGAGCCACCATATGTTGACTTGCTTTGTAAGGCAGGTTTAGTGAGAAACCGAGCCGGACACGTTTGTGTGAGCCGTCCGGGACTCTGTAAGCTGCCGAGCATCGACCTGTATATAAAGGGGTGACCTGGCGGCGGGTTAACTCAAGAGACAGACAATCGAGAACTAGGTCAAGCGTATTCGCTCCCTTGTAATCGAAACTCAAGCAATACAACTAGAAGCAGGAAGTAGGCTTTTACCTCGTTAAGAGGGGCCGAGCCTGGGTAAACTCTTGTGTCCTTTGTCCCGTTCAACCCCTTTAATCTAACCTAGTGTGATGGCTCCACACCTAAGTCCTTTCACTAGGGCATCTACCATGACAAATCTACGACATGATCCCTTCAGTAAATTTCAAGGTAAAAGTGTTCTCCCTGAGTATGCACCGTTGCTACAGTTCGTCGATTCGAGACACCACGTGATGATCGGGTGTGATAGACTCTGCATTCACATACAACGAGTGTAAGACAGTTTTGCACATGTGGAATACTTGGGTTAAATTTGACGAGCCTAGCATGTACAGAAATGGCCTCGGAACACTGGAGATCGAAAGGTCGAACGTGAATCATATAGTAGATACGATCAACATAGAGATGTTCACCGTTGATTACTACCCCATCTCACGTGATGATCGGACATGGGTTAGTTGATTTGGATCACGTATCACTTAGATAACTTGAGGGATGTCTATTTAAGTGGGAGTTCTTAAGTAATTTGATTAATTGAACTTAATTTATCATGAACTTAGTCCTGATAGTATTTGCATATCTATGTTGTAGATCAATAGCTCGTGATGTAGCTTCTTTATTTTTGATATGTTCCTAGAGAAAAACTAAGTTGAAAGATGATAGCAGCAATGATGCGGACTGGGTCCGTGATCTATGGATTATCCTCATTGTTGCACAGAAGAATTATGTCCTTGATGCACCACTAGGTGACAGACCTTTTGCAGGAGTAGATGCAGATGTTATGAACGTTTGGCAAGCTCGATATGATGATTACTTAATAGTTTAGTGTGCCATGTTTTACGGCTTAGAACCGGGACTTCAAAAACATTTTGAACGCCATGGAGCATATGAGATGTTCCATGAGCTGAAATTGGTAATTCAGACTCATGCCCGTGTCGAGAGGTATGAGACATCTGACAAGTACTTTGCCTAATAGATGGAGGAGAATAGCTCAGCCAGTGACCATGTGCTCAGAATGTCTGGGTGCTACAAACACTTGAATCAAGTGGGAGTTAATCTTCCAGATAAGATAGTGATTGAAAGAGTTCTCTAGTCACTATCACCAAGCTACTAGAACTTCATGATGAACTATAATATGCAAGGGATGACGAAAATGATTCTTGAGCTCTTCGCGATGCTGAAATCGGCGAAGGTAGAAATCAAGAAAGAGCATCAAGTGTTGATGGTTAACAAGACCACTAGTTTCAAGAAAAAGGGCAAGGGAAAGAAAGGGAACTTCAAGAAGAATGGCAAGCAAGTTGCCACTCCCGTGAAGAAGCCCATAACTGGACCCAAGCCTGAAACTGAGTGCTTCTACTGCAAAGGAAATGGTCATTTGAAGCGGAACTGCCCCAAATACTTGGCGGATAACAAGGATGGCAAAGTTAATAAAGGTATATTTGATATACATCTTATTGATGTGTACCTTACTAGTGTTCATAGTAGCCCCTGGGTATTTGATACAGGTTTTAGTTGCTAAGATTAGTAACTCGAAACAGGAGTTGCAAAATGAACAGAGACTAGTTAAGGGTGAGGTGACGATGTGTGTTGGAAGTGATTCCAAGGTTGATAAGATCACCATCACATACTCCCTCTACCTTCGGGATTAGTGTTGAACCTAAATAAATGTTATTTGGTGTTTGCGTTGAGCATGAATATGATTGCATCATGTTTATTGCAATACAGTTATTGATTTAAGTCAGAGAATAATTGTTGTTCTGTTTACATGAATAAAAGCCTCTATGATCATACACCCAATGTAAATGGTTTATTTAATCTCGATCGTAGTGATACAAATATTCATAATATTGATGCCAAAAGATGCAAAGTTTATAATGATAGTGCAACATACTTGTGGCACTGCGGTTTAGGTCATGTTGGTGTAAAGCGCATGAAGAAACTCCACGCGGATGGACTTTTGGAATCACTTTATTATGAATCATTTGATACTTTCGAACCATGCCTCATGGTCAAATGACTAAAAACTCCGTTCTCCGGAACAATGGAGCGAGCCAATGACTTATTGGAAATAATACATACTGATGTATGCGGTCTGATGAGTGTTGAGGCACGCGGCGGGTATCGTTATTTTCTGACCTTCACAGATGATTTGAGCAGATATGGGTATATCTACTTAATGAAACACAAGTCTGAAACATTTGAAAAGTTCAAAGAATTTCAGAGTGAAGTGGATAATCATCGTAACAAGAAAATAAAGTTTCTACGATCTGATCGCGGGGGCGAATATTTGAATTACGAGTTTGGCCTTCATTTAAAACAATGTGGAATAGTTTCACAACTCACGCCACCTGGAACGCCACAGCTTAATGGTGTGTCTGAACGTCGTAACCGTACTTTATTAGATATGGTGCGATCTATGATGTCTCTTACCGATTTACCACTATCGTTTTGGGGTTATGCATTAGAGACAGCTGCATTCACGTTAAATAGGGCACCGTCTAAATCCATTGATACAACACCGTATGAACTGTGGTTTGGCAAGAAACCTAAGTTGTCGTTTCTTAAAGTTTGGGGTTGCGACAGTTATGTCAAAAGGCTCCAGCCTGATAAGCTCAAACCCGAATTGGAGAAGTGCGTCTTCATAGGATACCCTAAGGAAAAAATTGGGTACACCTTCTACCATAGATCCGAAGGCAAGATTTTTGTTGCCAAAAATGGAACCTTTCTAGAGAAGGAGTTTCTCTCAAAATAAGTGAGTGGGAGGAAAGTAGAACTTGATGAGGTAATCGTACCTTCTCTCGAATTGGAAAGTAGCACATCAGAGAATTTGTTCTCGTGATGCCTACACCAACTAGAGAGGAAGCAAATGATAATGATCAAGGAACTTCAGATCAAGTTGCTACTGAACCTCGTAGGTCAACGAGAGCACGATCCGCACCAGAGTGGCAACGTAATCCTGTTCTGGAAGTCATGTTATTAGACCAAGGTGAACCTACGAACTATGAAGAAGCTATGATGAGCCCAGATTCCGACAGATGGCTTGAGGCCATGAAATCTGAGATAGGATCCATGTATGAGAACAAAGTGTGGACTTTCATGGACTTGCCCGATGATCGGCAAGCCATAGAGAATAAATGGATCTTCAAGAACAAGACTGATGCTGATGGTATAATGTTACTTTCTACAAAACTCGACTTGTCCCAAAAGGTTTTCGACAAGTTCAAGGGGTTGACTATGATGAGACTTTCTCACCCGTAGCGATGCTTAAGTCCGTCCGAATCATGTTAGGAATTTCCGCATTTTATAATTATGAAATCTGGCAAATGGACGTCAAAACTGCATTCCTTAATGGATATTAAAGAAGAGATGTATATGATGCAACCAGAAGGTTTTGTCAATCCTAAAGATGCTAACAAAGTGTGTGAACTCTAGCGATCCATCTATGGACTGGTGCAAGCATCTCGGAGTTGGAATATACGCTTTGACAAGGTGATCAAAACATATGGTTTTATATAGACTTATGGTGAAGCCTGTATTTACAAGAAAGTGAGTGGGAGCTCTATAGCATTTCTGGTATTATATGTGGATGACATATTATTGATTGGAAATGATATAGAATTTCTGGATAGCATAAAAGGATACTTGAATAAGAATTTTTAATGAAAGACCTCGGTGAAGCTATTTATATATTGGGCATCAAGATCTATAGGGATAGAACGAGACGCTTAATAGGACTTTCACAAAGCACATACCTTGACAAGATTTTGATGAAGTTCAAAATGGACCAGTCAAAGAAAGGGTTCTTGCCTGTGTTGCAAGGTGTGAAGTTGAGTAAGACTCAAAACCCGACCACGGCAGAAGATAGAGAGAGAATTGAAGTCATTCCATATGCCTCAGACATAGGTTCTATAAAGTATGCCATGCTGTGTACCAAACCTGTAGTGTACCTTGCCATGAGTTTGGCAAGGGGGTACAATAGTGATCAAGGAGTAGATCACTAGACAGCGGTCAAAATTATCCTTAGTTACCTAAGAGGACTAGGAGATTTTTCTCGGTTATGGAGGTGATAAAGAGTTCGTCATAAAGAATTATGTCGATGCAAGCTTTGACAGTGATTCAGATGACTCTAAGTCTCAATTTGGATACATATTGAAAGTGGGAGAAATTATCTAGAGTAGCTCTATGCAGAGCATTGTAGACATAGAAATTTGCAAAATAGATACGGATCTGAATGTGGCAGACCCGATGACTAAACCTCTGTCACAAGCAAAACATGGTCACACCTTAAGTAATCTTTGGGTGCTAATCACATGGAGATGTGAACTAGATTATTGACTACAGTAAACCCTTTGGGTGTTGGTCACATGGCGATGTGAACCATGGGTGTTAATCACATGGCGATGTGAACTATTGGTGTTAATCACATGGCGATGTGAACTAGATTATTGACTCTAGTGCAAGTGGGAGACTGAAGGAAATATGCCCTAGAGGCAATAATAAAGTTGTTATTTTATATTTCCTTATTCATGATAAAGGTTTATTATTCACGCTAGAATTGTATTGATCGGAAACTTAAATACATGTGTGAATACATAAACAAACACCGTGTCCCTAGCGAGCCTCTACTAGACTAGCTCGTTGATCAAAGATGGTGAAGGTTTCCTAACCATGGAGAGTTGTCATTTAAAAACGGGATCACATCATTAGGAGAATGATGTGATGGACAAGACCCATCTGTTAGCTTAGCATAAGGATCGTCCAGTTTTATTGCTATTGCTTTCTTCATGTCAAATACATATTCCTTCGACTATGAGATTATGCAACTCCCGGATACTGGAGGAATACCTTGTGTTCTATCAAATGTCACAACATAACTGGGTGATTATAAAGATGCTCTACAAGTATCTCCGAAGGTGTTTGTTTAGTTGGCATAGATCAAGATTAGGATTTGTCACTCCGAGTACCGGCGAGGTATCTCTGGGCCCTCTCGGTAATGCACATCATAATAAGCCTTGCAAGCAAATGACTAATGAGTTAGTCACGTGATGATGTATTACGGACGAGTAAAGAGACTTGCCGGTAACGAGATTGAACTAGGTATAGAGATACCAACGATCGAATCTCAGGCAAGTAACATACCGACAGACAAAGGGAATTGTGTATGTTGTCATAACGGTTCGACCGGTAAAGATCATAGAATATGTAGGAGCCAATATGGGCATCTAGGTCCCGCTATTGGTTATTGACCGGAGAGGTGTATCGGTCATGTCTACATAGTTCTCAAACCAGTAGGGTCCGCACGCTTAATGTTCGTTGACGATATAGTATTACATGAGTTATGTGATTTGGTGACCGAATGTTGTTTGGAGTCCCGGATGAAATCATGTACATGATGAGGATTCTCGAAATGGTCAAGAGGTAAATATTGATATACAGGACGATGGTATTCAGACACCGGAAATGTTTCGGAGGATATCGGGTACTCATCGGGTCATTGAAGGAGTTTCGGGCACCCTTGACAAAAGATATGGGCCTTATGGGCCAAGAGGAGAAACGCACCAGCCACAAGGGGCTGGTGCGCCCCCATATGGGCCGGCCTAAGTGGATAAGGAAATGGGAGGAGGAAAGAAAGAGAGGGAATAGGATTCGTCCTTCCTTCTCCCTCTCCCCTCTTTCCTTCCCCCTTCCGTATACAAGGAAAGGGGAGGCGCAGGGCATGGCAGGGCCCCTAGGGGGCGGCATCCAAACCCTAGGGCGCCCTTGCTGCCTCCCCTCCCCTCCCACATATATATATGTGGGGAGGGGCGCCTCACAAGCACACAACATTGCTACCTCTTGAGCATTGCATTGGTTTTCCCTTGAAGAGGAAAGGGTGATGCAGTAAAGCAGCGTAAGTATTTCCCTCAGTTTTTAGAACCAAGGTATCAATCCAGTAGGAGACCACGCACGAGTCCCTCGCACCTACACAAACAAATAAATCCTCGCAACCAACGCGATAAGGGGTTGTCAATCCCTACACGGTTACTTACGAGAATGAGATCTGATAGATATGATAAGATAATATTTTTGCAATAAAAATAACTAAGTGTTGGAAGATTAATATGATGGAAAATAGACCCGGGGCCATAGTTTTCACTATTGGCTTCTCTCAAGAGCATAAGTATTATGGTAGGTGAACAAATTACTGTTGAGAAATTGACAGAATTGAGCATAGTTATGAGAATATCTCGGTATGATCATGTATATAGGCATCACGTCCGAGACAAGTAGACCGACTCCTGCCTGCATCTACTACTATTACTCCACACATCGGCCGCTATCCATCATGCATCTAGAGTATTAAGTTCATAAGAACAGAGTAACGCTTTAAGCAAAATGACATGATGTAGAAGGATAAACTCATGCAATATGATATAAACCCCATCTTGTTATCCTCGATGGCAACAATACAATACGTGCCTTGCTGCCCCTCATCACTTTGGGAAAGGACACTGCAAGATTGAACCCAAAGCTAAGCACTTCTCCCATTGCAAGAAAGATCAATCTAGTAGGCCAGACCAAATTGATAATTCGAAGAGACTTGCAAAGATAACCAATCATACATAAAAGAATTCAGAGGAGATTCAAATATTGTTCATAGATAAACTTGATCATAAACCCACAATTCATCGGTCTCAACAAACACACCACAAAAGAAGATTACATCAAATAGATCTCCATGAGAGAGGGGGGAACATTGTATTGAGATCCAAAAAGAGAGAAGAAGCCATCTAGCTAATAACTATGGACCAAGGTTTGAGGTAAACTACTCACACATCATCGGAGAGGCTATGGTGTTGATGTAGAAGCCCTCCGTGATCGATGCCCCTCCCGTGAGCTCCGGAACAGGCCCCAAGATGGGATCTCATGGGTACAGAAGGTTGCGTCGGTGGAATTAGGTTTTTGGCTCCGTATCTGGTAGTTTGGGGGTACGTAGGTATATATAGGAGGAAGGAGTACGTCGGTGGAGCAATGTGGGGCCCACGAGGATGGAGGGCGCGCCTGGGGGGGTAGGCGCGCCCCCCTACCTCGTGCCCTCCTTGTTGATGTCTTGACATAGGGTCCAAGTCCTCTGGATCACGTTCGTTCCGAAATTCTAGTTCCTGAAGGTTTCATTCCGTTTGGACTCTGTTTGATATTCTTTTCTGCGAAACTCTGAAATAGGCAAAAAACAGCAATTCTGGGCTGGGCCTCCGGTTAATAGGTTAGTCCCAAAAATAATATAAAAGTGTGTAATAAAGCCCAATAATGTACAAAACAGAATATAATATAGCATGGAACAATCAAAAATTATAGATACGTTGGAGACGTATCAAGCATCCCCAAGCTTAATTCCTGCTCATCCTCGAGTAGGTAATTGATAAAAACAGAATTTTTGATGTGGAATGCTACTTGGCATAATTTCAATATAATTCTTCTTATTGTGGCATGAATGTTCAGATTTGATATGACTCAAGATAAAAGTTTAATGTTGACATAAAAACAATAATACTTCAAGCATACTAATTAAGCAATTATGTCTTATCAAAATAACATAGCCAAAGCAAGTTATCCCTACAAAATCATATAGTCTGGCTATGCTCCATCTTCCCCACACAAAATATTCATATCATGTACGACCCTGGTTTTAGCCAAGCAATTAGTTCATACTTTTAACGCTTGACCTTTTCAACTCTTACGCAATACATGAGCGCAAGCCATGGATATTGCACTATGGTGGAATAAGGTATATTGGTTGGGGTTATGTGGGAAGACAAAAAGGAGAAAGTCTCACATCAACGAGGCTAATCAACGGGCTATGGAGATGCCCATCAATTGATGTTAATGCGAGGAGTAGGGATTGCCATGCAACGGATGCACTAGAGCTATAAGTGTATGAAAGCTCAAAAGAAGCTAAGTGGGTGTGCATCCAACTTGCTTGCTCACGAAGACCTCGGGCATTTGAGGAAGCCCATCATTGGAATATACAAGCCAAGTTCTATAATGAAATTTCCCACTAGTATATGAAAGTGACAAAATGAGAGACTCTCTATTATGAAGATCACGGTGCTACTTTGAAGCACAAGTGTGGTAAAAAAATAGTAACATTGTCCCTTCTCTCTTTTTCTCTCATTTTTTTATTTAGTCCGGAGTCTCATCCCGACTTGTGGGGGGATCATAGTCTCCATCATCCTTTCCTCACATGGGACAATGCTCTAATAATGATGATCATCACACTTTTATTTACATACAACTCATGAATTACAACTCAATACTTGGAACAAAATATGACTCTATATGGATGCCTCCGGCGGTGTACCAGGATATGCAATGAATCAAGAGCGAAATGTACGAAAGAATTATGAACGGTGGCTTTGCCAAAAATACAATGTCAACTACATGATCATGCAAAGCAATATGACAATAATGGAGCGTGTCATGATAAACGAAATGGTGGAAAGTTGCAAGGCAATATATCTCGGAATGGCTATGGAAATGCCATGATAGGTAGGTATGGTGGCTGTTTTGAGGAAGATATAAAGAGGTTTATGTGTGATAGAGCGTATCATATCACGGAGTTTGGATGCACCGGCGAAGTTTGCACCAACTCTCAAGGTGAGAAAGGGCAATGCACGGTACCGAAGAGGCTAGAAAATTGCGGAAAGGTAAGTGTGTGTATAATCCATGGACTCACGTTAGTCATAAAGAACTCATATACTTATTGCAATAATTTATTAGCCCTCGAAGCAAAGTACTACTACGCATGCTCCTAGGGGAAGGGTTGGTAGGAGTTAACCATCGCGCGATCCCGACCGCCACACAAAGGAAGACAATCAACAAATACCTCATGCTCCGACTTCATTACATATGGTTCACCATACGTGCATGCTACGGGAATCACAAACTCCAACACATGTATTTTTCAATTCCACAATTACTCAACTAGCACAACTATGATATTACCACCTTTATATCTCAAAACAATTATCAAGCATCAAATTTCTCATGATATTAATTAAAGCAAATTGCGATGCTATTTTAAGATCCTCAAAATAATATAAGTGAAGCATGAGAGATCAATAGTTTCTATAAAACAAATCCACCATCGTGCTCTAAAAGATATAAGTGAAGCACTAGAACAAAACTATATAGCTCAAAAAATATAAGTGAAGCACATAGAGTATTCTAATAAATTACGAATCAAGTGTGACTCTCTCAAAAGGTGTGTACAGCAAGGATGATTGTGGTAAACTAACAAATAAAGACTCAAATAATACAAGACGCCCCAAGCAAAACACATATCATGTGGTGAATAAAAATATAGCTCCAAGTAAAGTTACCGATGGAAGTAGACGAAAGAGGGGATGCCTTCCGGGGCATCCCCAAGCTTTGGCTTTCAGGTGTCCTTAGATTATCTTGGGGTGCCATGGGCATCCCCAAGCTTAGGCTCTTGCCACTCCTTGTTCCATAGTCCATCAAATCTTTCACCCAAAACTTGAAAACTTCACAACACAAAACTCGGCAGAAAATCTCATGAGCTCCGTTAGCGAAAGAAAACGAAAGACCACTTCAAGGTACTGTAATGAACTCATTCTTTATTTATATTGGTGTTAAACCTACTGTATTCCAACTTCTCTATGGTTTATAAACTATTTTACTAGCCATAGATTCATCAAAATAAGCAAACAACACACGAAAAACAGAATTTGTCAAAAACAGAATGTCTGTAGTAATCAGAATTCAACGCAAACTTCGAACTCCAAAAAATCTACCAGAATAGGAAGACCTAGAATTTTTTATTGATCAGCAGAAATTGGAATCAATATTTTATCACGTTCGGTGATTTTTAACAATTATTTTCGTGAGCAGAAAGTTTACGGAATTTACAAAGAAGATCAAATAACTATCATCCAAGAAGATCCTATAGGTTAAACTTGGCACAAACACTAATTAAAACATAAAAAGACATCTAACCAGAGGTTAGATCAAATATTTATTCCTAAACAAAAAGCAAAAAACGAAAAATAAAATTGGGTTGCCTCCCAACAAGCGCTATCGTTTAACGCCCCTAGCTAGGCATAATAGCGAGGATAGATCTAGGTATTGCCATGTTTGGTAGGCAATTCTTCAATGAGGCATCTATCATCCTTAGGAGTTTCTTTCTTTTTATTAATTATCAAACTTTTAGGCACAAGATCAAAAAATTCATTTGTAACAAATGGTTCCTTAATAATGACAAAGAAAAGATTGGGATGAATACTTATAGATTTGAGATCCGCAGTTTCCTTACTAGAGGATTCACCCTTATCTTTAGGAACATACATAAGCTTGGCAATTTTAGTTGGAGGACCTGGAGTATTATTTACGGAAGAAAAAGCGGTTCCCAAGTTGGTAATGATATTCTCAAGTTTATCGATTCTAGTGGAATCCTGATTTATTTTCTCACTAACTATGGGTTCCTTCTCCTTAATATTTTTCAAAGTGACTCCTGCTTTAGATCCATATTGAGTGATTCGGTTGTGGATCTTTTTATCCACATTTTCAACAAGCTCTACGGTAGCAACTTTATTTTCAATTATTTCAAGTCTTTGCATTACATGCTCCAAAGTTAACATAGTTCCATTAATCATAAGAGGGGGTGAGCCAAACAAATCTATCATAGCATTATAAGAATCAAAAGTATGGATACCCAAGAAATTCCCTCCGGTAATGGTATCAAGGATATATCTGTACCAAGGAGTAGTGCCTACATAAAAATTGCGGAGAAGAATGGAAGTAGATTGTTTCCTGATAGATCTATTTTGAGCATTGCAAATCCTATACCAAGCGTCTTTTAATTTTTCTCCTTCCCTTTGCTCAAAATTAAGAACTTCATTCTCGGGAGACAACGGAGAAGATAGGGGACTAGCCATAACGACAAGCAAGCGAAAAAAAAGAGGCGAACAGAAAAGAGAGGGCGAATAAAACGGCAAGGGTGAAGTGGGGGAGAGGAAAACGAGAGGCAAATGGCAAATAATGTAATGCGGGAGATAAGGGTTTGTGATGGGTACTTGGTGTGTTGACTTTTGCATAGACTCCTCGGCAACGGCGCCAGAAATCCTTCTTGCTACCTCTTGAGCACTACGTTGGTTTTCCCTTGAAGAGGAAAGGGTGATGCAGTAAAGCAGCGTAAGTATTTCCTTCAGTTTTTCAGAACCAAGGTATCAATCCAGTAGGAGACCACGCATGAGTCCCTCGCACCTACACAAACAAATAAATCCTCGCAGCCAACGCGATAAGGGGTTGTCAATCCCTACACGGTCACTTAAGAGAGTGAGATCTGATAGATATGATAAGATAATATTTTTGGTATATTTAAGATAAAGATGCAAAGTAAAATAAAAGGCAATAAAAATAACTAAGTGTTGGAAGATTAATATGATGGAAAATAGACCCGGGGGCCATAGGTTTCACTAGTGGCTTCTCTCTAGAGCATAAGTATTATGGTGGGTGAACAAATTACTGTTGAGCAGTTGACAGAATTGAGCATAGTTATGAGAATATTTAGGTATGATCATGTATATAGGCATCACGTCCGAGACAAGTAGACCGACTCCTGCCTGCATCTACTACTATTACTCCACACATCGACCGCTATCCAGCATGCATCTAGAGTATTAAGTTCATAAGAACAGAGTAATGCTTTAAGCAAGATGACATGATGTAGAGGGATAAACTCATGCAATATGATATAAATCCCATCTTTTTATCCTCGATGGCAACAATACAATACGTGCCTTGCTGCCCCTCATCACTTGGGAAAGGACACCGCAAGATTGAACCCAAAGCTAAGCACTTCTCCCATTGCAAGAAAGAACAATCTAGTAGGCCAAACCAAACTGATAATTCGAAGAGACTTGCAAAGATAACCAATCATACATAAAAGAATTCATAGGAGATTCAAATATTGTTCATAGATAAACTTGACCATAAACCCACAATTCATCGGTCTCAACAAACACACCGCAAAAGAAGATTACATCGAATAAATCTCCACGAGAGAGGGGGAGAACATTGTATTGAGATCCAAAAAGAGAGAATAAGCAATCTAGCTAATAACTATGGACCCGAAGGTTTGAGGTAAACTACTCACACATCATCGGAGAGGCTATGGTGTTGATGTAGAAGCCCTCCGTGATCGATGCCCCCTCCGGCGGAGCTCCGGAACAGGCCCCAAGATGGGATCTCACAGGTACAGAAGGTTGCGGCGGTGGAATTAGGTTTTTGGCTCCGTATCTGGTAGTTTGGGGGTACGTAGGTATATATAGGAGGAAGGAGTACGTCGGTGGAGCAACATGGGGCCCACAACGGTGGAGGGCGCGCCTGGGGGGGGGGGGGGTAGGCGCGCCCCCTACCTCGTGCCCTCATGGTTGATGTCTTGACATAGGGTTCAAGTCCTCTGGATCACGTTCGTTCCAAAAATCACGTCCCCAAAGGTTTCATTCCATTTGGACTCCGTTTGATATTCTTTTTCTGCGAAACTCTGAAATAGGCAAAAAACAGCAATTCTGGGCTGGGCCTCCGGTTAATAGGTTAGTCCCAAAAATAATATAAAAGTGTATAATAAAGCCCAATAGTGTCCTTAACAGAATATAATATAGCATGGAACAATAAAAAATTATAGATATGTTGGAGACGTATCAAGCATCAATTGTTAGCCGTGTGCGGCGCCCCCCTCCACCGTTTACTTCACTGGTCATATTTTCGTAGTGCTTAGGTGAAGCCCTGCGGAGATCACTTCACCATCACTGTCACCACGCCGTCGTGCTGACGAAACTCATCTACTACCTCGACATCTTGCTGGCTCAAGAAGGCGAGGAACGTCACCGAGCTGAATGTGTGCGGAACACGGAGGTGTCGGTACTTAATGGTAGCTGGAACTACGTCGGTATTTCCCTGGAGAGGGAGGGATGATGTAGCACAGCGACGGTAGGTATTTCCCTCAGTTATGAAACCAAGGTATCGAACCAAAGAGGGAGAACCAAGCAACACAACGTATAAAAGCAAGACACAAACAACAACACCTCGCAACACGACGTGTTAAAGGGTTGTCAATCCCTTCCGGGGTACGGCGCCTCAAGATAGGCAAACGGACGTGAGGTAAATTGTAGTAGATTGATAGATCGAATGCCAAATAAAATAAATAAAGATAAAACGCAGCAAGGTATTTTTATATTTTTGGTTTAATAGATCTGAATAAAAATTCAAAGGAAAAGTAGATCGCAAGGCAAATATATGAGAAATAAGACCCGGGGCCGTAGGTTTCACTAGTGGCTTCTCTCGAGAAAAATAGCAAACGGTGGGTAAACAAATTACTGTTGGGCAATTGATAGAACTTCAAATAATTATGACGATATCCAGTCAATGATCATTACATAGGCATCACGTCCAAGATTAGTAGACCGACTCCTGCCTGCATCTACTACTATTACTCCACACATCGACCGCTATCCAGCATGCATCTAGTGTATTAAGTTCATGGAAAACGGAGTAATGCAATAAGAACGATGACTTGATGTAGACAATATCCGTTTATCTATATGGTGGTAGATATAGATCTCGTCTTTTTATCCTTAGTAGCAATAGTACATACGTGTCGGTTCCCTTTCTGTCACTGGGATCAAGCACCGTAAGATCCAACCCACTACCGGGCACCTCTTCCCGTTGCAAGATAAATAGATCAAGTTGGCCAAACAGAACCCAAATATCGAAGAAGAAATACGAGGCTATAAGAGATCATGCATATAAGAGATCAAAGAAACTCAAATAACTTTCATGGATATAAAAAGATAAAACTGATCATAAACTCAAAGTTCATCAGATCCCAACAAACACACCGCAAAAGAGTTACATCATATGGATCTCCAAGAGACCATTGGATTGAGAATTTAGCGAGAGAGAGAAAGTCATCTAGATACTAACTACGGACATGAAGGTCTACAAAGAACTACTCACACATCATCGGAGAGGCACCAATGGAAGTGGTGAACCCCTCCGTGATGGTGTCTAGATTAGATCTGGTGGTTCAGGACTCTGCGGCGGCTGGATGAATATTTCGTCGACGCTTCTAGGGTTCTGGTATTTTTGGGGTATTTATAGAGCAAAGAGGCGGTCCGTGGGGCACCCGAGGTGGGCACAACCCACCAGGGCGCGCCAGGGCCTCCTGGCGCGTCCTGGTGGGTTGTCCCCTCCTCAGGACTCCCCCCAGGTGCAACCAGGGCCCATCTGCTTCCTTTTGGCCCATAAAAAATCATTGTGAAGTTTCATGGCATTTGGACTCCGTTTGATATTGATTTCCTGCGATGTAAAAAACATGGGGAAAACAGCAACTGGCACCTGGCACTATGTCAATAGGTTAGTACCAAAAAATGATATAAAATGATTATAAAACATCCAAGATTGATTATAGAACAACATGGAAAAAAATTATAGATACGTTGGAGACGTATCAGCATCCCCAAGCTTAACTCCTACTCGTCCTCGAGTAGGTAAGTGATAAAAACAGAATTTTTGATGTGGAGTGTTGTTCATCAAGTCTTATCATATTCTTTTCTTTATAGCATGGACATTTGGACTTTTATGTGACTCAAAGCAATAGTCTAGTTTTGACATAATAATTTAGATACTCAAGCATATCAACGAGCAACCATGTCTTTCAAAATATCAACGCTAAAATAAGTTATCCCTAGCCCATCATGCTCAAACATTGATCCATTCATGAAAGACACTCGAATATTAACTACACCCAATACTTGAGCACGATCATATTGCCTCCTAGTTCGTGCTTTTGTAAGAGAGGATGGAGACTCAAATTTCAAAAATAAAAATTGCATAAAGTAAAAAAGAAAGGCCCTTCGCAGAGGGAAGTAGGGATTTGTAGAGGTGCCAGAGCTTAAAGCAAAAAAATTAGAGATAAAAACATTTTGGGAGGTGTATCCATCCCACCAACGAAAACGACGTAGAGCTGCGAACACTTTCCATGCTAGATATGCCATAGGCGGTTCCCAAACAGAAAATAAAGTTCATTCCTTTTTCCACCATTCTTTCACTTTCCATGGCTAGTCGTATCCACAGGTGCCCTCCATACCAACACTTTCCAAGGAATTTATTATTTGACAACATAAAGTAAATTCATTTTTGCATTTCAGGACTGGGCATCCCTAAAACCTTTGCCTTACTCTCATGCAATGACAAGTTAATAAACACTCATCTTGAGAATAACACATCTAGCATGGAAAATATTAGCCACCCGTTACCGTTTCGCGAGCAAAACAAACACACAAAAGAGAAGTTTATTTTGAAAATTAGAGATGGCACATGCAAATTTGCTTAGAACGGCAAAGGAATAACGCATATAAGTAGATATAGTGGACTCATGTGGCAAAACTAGTTTAAAGGATTTTGGATGCACAAGTAGAGGTCATACTTAGTGCAAAATGAAGGCTAGCAAAAAGATTGAGAAGCGACCAACCAAGAAACGAATAATCTCATAAGCAAGAATTATGCATAATTAACACGGAATAATGCACCACAAGTAGGATATAATTTTCATTGCATGATTATTGACCTTCGTGCATGCATAGGTAATCACAAACCTTAACACCAATATTCTTACTATAGCACAATTACTCATCAACATAACTCACATATCACATCATCATATCTCAAAACTATTACTAAGGATCAAGTTTATTTTGTCCAATGATCTTCATGACCTTTTCTTTTTCTTTATCCTTCTTGGACATCTATCACTTTGGGACTAACTTTTATGTGTTGCTTTTCATAAGCTCAAACAAATATAAGTGAAGATCATGAGCATAACAAAATTTTCTTTCTCTCAAAATAATATAACTGAAGCAAGAGAGAATTTCTTCAAAATTTTACTAACTATCAAATAAATATAAGTGAATCAAGAGATCTTTTCTTCAAAAATACTAAGCCCACCGTGCTCAAAAAGATATAAGTGAAGCACTAGAGCAAGTCCTAGCTCATAAAAGATTTAAGTGAAGCATAGAGAGCAATTCTAACAAGTCATGATATAACTTTAGCTCTCTCAAATAGGTGTGTACAGCAAGGATTGATGACTTAAAACAAAAAATAAAACAAGCAAAGACACATATCATACAAGACGCTCCAAGCAAAACACATATCATGTGATGAATAAAAATATAGCCTCGAGTAAAATACCGATAGTTGTTGGAAGAAAGCAGGGATGCCACTCGGGGCATCCCCAAGCTTAGTTGGTTGCTCATACTTTGATAATAGCTTGGGAGGCCGGGGCATCCCCAATCTTAGGCTCTTGCGTCCTTCCTTCATCCATCGTAAGATAACCCAAAACTTGAAAACTTCAATCACACAAAACTCAACAAAACCTTTGTGAGATCCGTTAGTATAAGAAAAATAAATCACTACTATAAGTGCTGTATCAAACCAATTAATATTTTGTTTTTGTATTATATCTACTTTATTCCAACTTTTCTATGGCAAAAACTCATCAAAGAAAACCATAGAGCCATCAAAATAAGCACACAACTACAAAGAAAACAGAATCTGCCAAAACAGAACAGTCTGTAGTAATCTGATTTGTTCGAATACTTATGGAACTCCAAAAATTCTACCAAAATAGGACGACCATGATAATTTGCATATTAATCTTCTTCAAGAAGAATCAGGGCAAAATCTCTTTTATGTGATTTGTGAAAATTATTTTCGTGAGCACAAAGTTTCTGTCTTTTTCAGCAAGATCAAACAACTATCACCCAAGAAGATCCTATAGGCTTTACTTGGCACAAACACTAATTGAAACATAAAAAGCAAAATCATAACAGTAGCATAATTGTGTAAACACTCAAGAACAGAAATAAAAAATCAAAAATAAATTTTATTCATTGGGTTGCCTCCCAACAAGCGTTATAGTTTTACGCCCTTAGCTAGGCATAAGGCAAGGATCTAAGTTTTGTCATCCTTCTTCTTCTTAATTTTCTTGGGGTATTTTTATCAGGAGGTTTTGTAAACACAACATAAAACATATTATCCATAGAAACTTTAGCATTCCTTAGTTGGTTTTCATCATAACCCCTTTGATTTCCCGCAACAATCCAAGAGTAGTGTTGATTAACATTATTAAAAACTTGTTGGATTATTTCTAGAACGGGAACCTCCTTTTTAAGATTACCATCAAAGATCTTATTATCCCCAAGCAAATGTCTTAGTGCATAGTCACTATTGTAAAGAATTTCATCTATCACGGGTTTTTCACGATTTATACCATGAAAGTCAAAGATTTCCCTAGCTTCCTGAATTATGTAGTCAAACTCGTTCATAAGAACGAGAGTGGCAAACTTTTTGGCTCTAGGGTTTTTTATTTCGGGAAGCTCAAAAAAATCTTTGCAAAGTAGGATGAGTGCGGATAAATTTACTTTCAAGTTTTAGAACTAGTGCTGAAGTAGCATCCGCATAAGATCTAGTAGTTTTAAGTATAGGAGCCTCATCAAGACTTAGATTTCCAACACAATTGAAAAATTCTTGTATACGTTCTTTTCCCATAACGTCCCTTGCCCCAACATAAAAGTTTTAGCATCCAGATTGCCTGTATGTCCAATCTTAGGAGGCAGGCCATCATCTGTTGGTGCCATACCAAAATCACTCATGATTGCAAGCAAAGAATAGATCTGACGAGAAAATGGCGAATTGAAAAAGAGAGGCGAATAAAACGGCAATTTTTTGTGAAGTGGGGGAGAGGAAAACGAGAGGCAAATGGAAAATAATGTAAATTGCAAGGAGACGAGATTTGTGATTAGGAACCTGGTTATGTTGAAGATCCTCCACGGCAACGGCGCCAGAAATCCTCCTTGATGGTAGCTGGAACTACGTCAGTATTTCCCTGGAGAGGGAGGGATGATGTAGCACAGTGACAGTAGGTATTTCCCTCAGTTATGAAACCAAGGTATCGAACTAGTAGGATAACCAAGCAACACAACGTAAGCAGCACCTGCACACAAACAACAACACCTCGCAACCCGACGTGTTAAAGGGGTTATAAGGCCCTTCCGGGGTACGGCGCCTCAAGATAGGCAAACGGACTTGAGGTAAATTGTAGTAGATTGATAGATCGAACGCCAAATAAAATAAATAAAGATAAAACGCAGCAAGGTATTTTTGTATTTTTGGTTTAATAGATCTGAATAAGACTGCAAAGGAAAAGTAGCTCGCAAGGCAAATATATGAGAACTAGGGGGCCGTAGGTTTCACTAATGGCTTCTCTCGAGAAAAATATCAAACGGTGGGTAAACAAATTACTGTTGGGCAATTGATAGAACTTCAAATAATTATGACAATATCCAGGCTATGATCATTATACAGGCATCACGTCCAAGATTAGTAGACCGACTCCTGCCTGCATCTACTATTATTACTCCACACATTGACCGCTATCCAGCATGCATCTAGTGTATTAAGTTCATGGAAAAACGGAGTAATGCAAGAAGAATGATGACATGATGTAGACAAGATCCGTTTATCTATATGGTGGCAGATATAGATCTCGTCTTTTTATCCTTAGTAGCAACGATACATACGTGTCGGTTCCCTTTCTGTCACTAGGATCAAGCACCGTAAGATTGAACCCACTATGGGGCACCTCTTCCCGTTGCAAGATAAATAGATCAAGTTGGCCAAACAAAACCCAAATATCGGAGAAGAAATACGAGGCTATAAGAGATCATGCATATAAGAGATCAACGAAACTCAAATAACTTTCATGGATATAAAAGATATAACGATCATAAACTCAAGTTCATCGATCCCAACAAACACACCGCAAAAGAGTTACATCATATGGATCTCCAAGAGACCATTGTATTGAGAATTCAGCGAGAGAGGAAGACATCTAGCTACTAACTACGGACCCGAAGGTCTACAAAGAACTACCCACGCATCATCGGAGAGGCACCAATGGAAGTGGTGAACCCCTCCATGATGGTGTCTAGATTGGATCTGGTGGTTCTGGACTCTGCGGCGGCTGGATGAATATTTCGTCGACACTTCTAGGGTTCTGGTATTTTTGGGGTATTTATTGAGCAAAGAGGCGGTCCGGGGGGCACCCGAGGTGGGCACAACCCACCAGGGCGCGCCAGGGCCCCCTGGCGTGCCCTGGTGGGTTGTCCCCTCCTCGGGACTCCCCCCAGGTGCAACTAGGGCCCATCTGCTTCCTTTTGGCCCATAAAAAATCATCGTGAAGTTTCGTGGCATTTGGACTTTGTTTGATATTGATTTCCTGCGATGTAAAAAACATGGAAAAAACAGCAACTGGCAGTTGGCACTATGTCCATAGGTTAGTACCAAAAAATGATATAAAATGACTATAAAATGGTTATAAAACATCCAAGATTGATAATAGAACAGCATGGAACAATAAAAAATTATAGATACTTTGGAGATGTATCAGTACTTGATCGGTTGAAGCGCGAAGAAAGTTTGACTACATCAACCGCGTTGTGAAATGCTTCCGCTTACGGTCTACAAGGGTACGTAGACATACTATCCCCCTTGTTGCTATGCATCTCCATAGATAGATCATTGCGTGTGCGTAGAATTTTTTTGTTTTCCATGCAACGTTTCCTAATAGTGGGTGGACGAGATGTATTAGTAATATATATCTGATAGGCTGTAAATACTCTAAATGTGGAGGTTGTTGATTATGCCTGACTGAGTGAATAATAGTGAAGGGTTGTGGTCGAAGCTGACATAGTGGAAGATGAGTGTAAATGCGATGGCTTGAAGGGAGTGGTGGTATAGTTCAGTTGAAAATTCGTGAAATCTCTGAATAGTAAACGTGCATGACTCAAAATACAGAAACACAATTTCTTGTTTTTAGGTGATGCACTGTGTCAAGCTTGCTATGTAGTTGTTCTGAAAAAATGAGTCTAATTTTAGAATTTAAAAGATGGGTACCTTCAATTGGTGTAGATTTCTCAGAATATGGATTGAGTCCTGATGTGTGCGACAATTTTGGTAGCTACCTAGTTGTACTCGTCAGGACGGCCGCAAGACGGTGCAGGTAACGGTGACATTGCACATGAGGGCGTCTCTCCGTTTGGACCAACGACTATGAGACGCATGTGGGTGCATTAAATGTCAGCAGTGGTGCAGCTTTGCACTGTTCCATAAATCAATCGATGCTACCGAATACGCTCAGTACACAACACCTGTCTCGCATCAAGAGGAGAACTTCTGGTCCAGATTTCAGGAGCAAATGCACCCGAGATCCGAATTGCATTTCCGTTCTTGGATGTTTCACAATCATTTTACAGCAACTTTATATCATTTTTGGGAACTAACCTATTGACATACTGCCCAGTGCCAGTTGTTGTTTTTTGCTTGTTTTTTACTTCGCAGAAAATCAATAGCAAACGGAGTCCAAACGCAGTGAAACTTTCTTGAGATTTTTTTTGGAACTGGAGACACATGATGGGCCAAGGAAGTACCAGAGGGGGGCTCTGAGGGGATCACAACCCACCTGGGCACGCCTGGGGGCCCTGGCGCGCCCTGGTGGGTTGTGTCCACCTCGGTCGCCTCCCGCACCACCTCTTAGCTCTATAAATACCCCAAAAATCCAAAAACCCTAGGGGAGTCGACGAAACACAATTTCAGCCGCCGCAAGTTCCAGAAACGACAGATCCAATCTAGACACCATCATGGAGGGGTTCATCATCCTCATTGGTGCCTCTCCGATGATGCGTCAGTAGTTCATTGTAGACCTACGGGTCCGTAGTTAGTAGCTAGATGGCTTCCTCTTTTTCTTTTTATTCTTAATACAATAGTCTCTTGGAGATCTATTTGATGTAACTCTTTTTGCGGTGTGTTTGTTGGGATCCAATGAACTTTGAGTTTATGATCAGATCTATTTTATCCATGAAAGTTGTTTGAGTTTTGATCTCTTATGTGCATGATTACTTATAGCCTCGTATTTCTTCTTCGAATCTTTGGTTTAGTTAGGCTGACTACATCAGCTTTTCTTGCCATGGGAAGAGGTGCTTTGTGATGGGTTCGATCTTATGGTGCTCAATCCCAGTGACAGAAGGGGACATGGCACGTATGTATCATTGCTATTAAGGATAACAAGATGGGGTCTATTCCTACATGAATAGATCTTGTCTACATCATGTCATCGTTCTTATTGCATTACTCTGTTTCTTCATGAACTTAATACACTAGATGCATGCTGGATAGCGGTCGATGTGTGGAGTAATAGTAGTAGATGTAGGCAGGAGTCGGTCTACTAATCTTGGATGTGATGCCTATATAATGATCATTGTCTGGATATTCTCATAATTATTTGAAGTTCTATCAATTGCCCAACAGTAATTTGTTTACCCACCGTATGCTATTTTTCTCGAGAGAAGCCACTAGTGGAATCTACGGCCCCGGGGTCTCTTCCTTATCATATTTGCCTTCGAGATCTATTTTTATTTGCTTTTATTTTCAGATATATTAATCCAAAAACCCAAAAATACATTGCTGCAATTTTTATTATTTATTTTATTTCGCGTTTCTGCGAGATCTATTTATCCAATCTACTACAAATTTATTTATCTTTTTACCTGGGAGGGATTGACAACCCCTCTTACATGTGGGGTTGCAAGTATTTGTTCTTTGTGTGTAGGTACTGTTTACATAGTGTTGTGTGGTTCTCCTACTAGTTGGATAACCTTGGTCTCATCACTGAGGGAAATACCTACCGTAGTTGTGCTGCATCATCCTTTCCTCTTTGGGGAAATACCGACCTAGTTCAAGCCGCATCAAAAGCGTCAGTCCGGGTTAGTTCTAATCAAATCATACCAAAACCATATAAAATTGTTGTAAACATGGCACGAATACTTCACAAATTATAGATATGTTGGAGACATATCATGCGCTCGTGCACCGCCGCCATCCGAAGCACCTTAGCCCGCATCTGCCGTCTTTGAAGGGGGAGTGAGAAACCCCGCCGCCGACTACGCCGGCCGGGCTTTGACGGACGGCGCACCATGATCAAGGAGGAGACCGCCCGGTGGTGAGCTAGGTTACCTCCCCTCCCCCATGTCGCTTCATGAGCAATGTGGCACCCTGGCTCCGAGAAACCGAAACACCCCGTATTCCAGCCCAGAGATCGAGGAGAAGTCTTCTGGAATATGGCACTGCTTAGCATAGAACAAATCAGCTCTTTATTACAGTCTATATGGGTACAAGGGGATTACATCGGCACGGTGACACTACGCCTGCTACGGTTGTTCCATGCAAGCAGCAGAACAACACGAAGCAGCGGAACAACGACGACGGTGATGAACTCCACTCCGCGGGGACTTTGGCTGGAACGCTTATCCTAGCTAGCAAACAAGGAATCCACGGCAAACAAGCAATCAAATCTGGCATGACCTGCAAACTGGCATGACACGCCAGGTCAGTACACTGAATGTACTTGCAAGCTCACAACAACCAAGAGCAAACAAGACAAACAACAGCATGGCAATTATAGATTTCTTAGCAATGATGAACATCATACTATCAGAACAACATGGCATGTACGACATGATACAACTAGAACAATACGAGCATGGCATGAACATGTGAACATGATGATACTAACATGCAACATGATGAAGCTATCATGCACCAACTTACTCTGCTTGGGTTACCTCGTAACCATCACATACATCAGCTTACCATCACGGACATCACATGATCATCTCAGGATCCAATCAAGCTTGGTATTACCATACCATAGTAATCATTACATGACCACAAGGAGCTTGACCTTTACCCGTGATTCTCGCATAACACCACAAAGACATGGGTGGCCCCTATGTCTACTAAAGACATCCAACGGCCACCGTCGTGGCAAAACTTAAACGGTCCCAAACGGGGACAAGGTACCTTACAACAACAACGGGCACACAAGGCTTATGTCCGCCTACCTGATCAGTGTAGCGCGCGCCCATAACCTTCCCCGTTGGAAGCACCGGCGAGAGGCATGACAATAGACTGCATTAGGGCCTTCCATAAAAGGCAAATGTGGTTGCACCGGTCAGCTCGATATGGTGGCACCATGACTCATCCAACAGTTGCTCAAGTTCATTTAAGTCCGGTTAAACTTGAATGCAATAAGCTGAGCCATATTAAAATAACATGATGCAACTACAATGCATGAGCATGATATCAACATAAGCATGGAGGTGCAACATAATCATCGAGCTTAACCACAATGAAACATTTAACCAAATGAGCATGGCAAACTGACGAGCATAACATTACACATGAGCATATCATGACCACTAGCATCATAAATAAATTCCATGCAAGAACTTAACCAGAATACTACCAAGTAAGCATATAACCAACTGGATGCAATGTAACATGCATAGCAACGTTACTTGCTAACAGACGATAAACATGCATCAGAAAGAACTGCTACTACTATTAAGCATGACAAACGACAGAAATACTAGCAACTAGTACATGATAACCAGGTGCATAAAAACATAGCATGAAAGTGAACACAAATCCATAAGCCTCACCGAAACAACGATAACCGTATCAAAACAAGCAGACATTTACTAAATATTCAAGTTGAAAACCATGGCTAATGCATGGCCATCATGCAAGTGGGTGTTGTGGCTTCCTAGAGATGAAGAAACCACCGGGAAGAAGTGTGGAAAGATCGCGGAAGGAATCACCGAAAAAATTCCTCTCCTGGAGGGGGCTGATTAGGGGCAAGGGTATAAAGGTCATTTCCAGTATGTCAACCCATAGTGTAAATGATACCAAAGATAGAGCTCGATGGGACGAAGAAGTAGGCTTTGGATTCACCTCAATCGGAGTTACGAGGAAAAAGTTATGAAGGGTTCAAGACTAGGGACTATTATGTAAATAAAATATTCATAGATAGGCCCCTGGCAGCTCGGCGGGTCGCGCATTCCAGGAAAATACGCTTTCCCCGTGCGTAGAATGCGCTTCCACTTATCCATGCTGGCAGTGGCAGGACCGGGGCCTGTCTCGCTGCCAGGTGGGTCCCGCCGGGCTTTCTCTCACATCCTTCCTTCTTCCTTCTCCCTCCCGACGGAAAACAGAGGAGGGCGAGGCCGCACGACGCCGGCGACTTCCCTGGCCAGCTCCGGGCACCTCCGGTGAGGCTCTGGCTACCAAACTGCGCAGGGTGGAGAGGCGACGATGGCTTGGGTGCCCGCGACGGAGGCCATCGCCAGAATTGGGGGCGAGGCTACGGCCGCTCTGGGGACGAGGCGAATGGGTGGGGAGGCTCGGCATGCTTCGGTGGATCTACTGGTGGGGAGAGGAGGAGGGGAGAGATCCTGGCTTTCTCCAATTCGAGGTGGCCGAGGCCACGGCCATGGCGGGAGAGGGAGGCGAGGAGGGGCTCTCGAGCTCCGGGGACAGGACGGGGAGGGAGTTGGGAGAGTGGGAGGCCTGCTGGTGTGCTTGAAGGGCTCGGGGGAGGCCTATATATAGGCAGGGCGAGGAGGGCGAGCTCGGGTGCCGCCACTCGCGTCCGGCCGAGGCCCTGGCAACGCCCAGCGATCACGGGGAGGGACGAGAACACGACGAGGCAGTGGCGCAGCAGTCACGGAGCAAAGAAATCCAAGGGGCACGGGGAGGAAGACGCCGTGACGCGAACAGAGACAGTTGGCTATAGTTCACCCATGGACGCGCTCTGTTCACAACGGAGATAGCTCGCCGGGGAAGCAAACGAAGGGGGAAATGGCTCCAGGAGGACGGTGACAGCACGGGGAACCCACTAGACATGCACGGGTGAGCGAACACGACGATCACGAGCCGGGCCAGAGAAAAGTGACGTCCTAGACATGCTCATAGCATGCCAAAATGGTGGTCACCGCGCAGACTGGCATGACGAGGACAAGAGAGGCTGCCGTGATATGTTTGGTGATTAGTCCCTGCATCACTGAGTCTGAGAGAGGTGATGGATCAAAGAAAGGAGCTCTGGATCAATGGGATTCATCTCTAAAAGTTTGCTATTGCAAACTATTGCATGATGCTGTGGTGAGCAGAGAAGAGATAAGGGACAGAGCTCATGTTTGGGAGGTTTAGGGTAGAAGGGACAAGAGTCCTGCGAATTATGAAGGGATTTGGACCACTAATTAATATAGTTGTTTTACAACTACTTATTCTGGTCCAGGATTAAAAACAGGAAGAAGCACTCACTAGGAGTGATGACTTGGGCTGAAAATGAACATGGAAGGATGATTTGGGCATATGAGAGTGCCATAAAAATTTCATGCCATTTGGCCAAGCCAAAATGGCACTTCCTTCATATAGCACTTCTCAAAATGGTACTTCCTTCATACAGCCCCCCTTAAAGAAATCTCATCCTCGAGATTTGGTTGCTCAGGGAACAAGTATGAATATACTGACTTAAGGAAACCATTTCCAACTCAGGTATCCTTTTTCCTTCATTGATTGTTCCCCACTGAATTTCATATGACGAGACTGCCCTGCTCTGGATGGTTTGCTTCACTGTCTCCACATCCTAACAGAACTTACCTTACATGTTCAGCTTATACTAGTCCAATTATTTTCATATCTGCTGACTTAGCTGAGTGTGGTAGATTATCATGACTGAAACATCTGGCCATCTCACAAGTCCAAGAGTGATTTCCAATGGATGGGTCATCCAGCACTGACAAGCTTTCGTGAAGTTGTGAATAGATTTTCTTGGTGGACACCCAATCTCTTTAGTCCTTGCATTGGGTTTCTCAACTAACTGTAAGTCCTTCGGGTTCAAAACAGTGTTGTGGATCATAAGTGCTCTTCTGACTGATACTAATTTCTCGCGGAGTTTCTGAATCATCTTGATTGGCTCCACTATCTTGAGTACCGGATTTGTACCAAATAGTTGGCTGTCACCTGTCATGGCCATCATAAAGGGGTACGGCCTTATGTGATAGAATCCGCAGGCTTGACTGCCGGTGGTTCTGGCAGAAGAATTTTTTTTGACCTTGAAGACTGCAGGGTTTGCACCCCACAACAATTTATTAAAACTTAAAATAGCATGTACACTAAAGAGTTCCTTATGAAAAGGAACTGGGCAAGAAAGGAAAGAAAATAAAAACTGTACAACCTAGTCTAGACAGAGAAAGAAAACTCTAACTAGAGAGATTACAAATGCAGGGCCCCTCAAGGAGGCAGGAAATCAATCCATTTGATCAAAGCATCCCTGTGTCTTGACTTGATTCTGTGAGCCAAGAGAGAGATGTCCTGGACAAAGCCATTCCTCCACTGCCTAAAGGTAGGTCTGATATACCTGAAGACTTTGTCATTCCTGACTTTCCAAATATCCCACCAAGTAAGGAAAACCACCTCAGAGAAGAAAGGCTTATTGAAATCCTTCCTAGCATGATGTGCAATCTGCACTATATCCTGACTATTGAGCCATGTAATTTGTAGATAGTTCCACACTCTCATGCTGAAGTTGCACTGAAAGAATAAGTGATTCTTGTCTTCAAGTGCTCCTGTGGGACAAAGTACACATTCAGGCCCATCATTAATCTTCCTCCTGGCAGAAGAATTTTGTTCATGACAGGATATCCTTTGATGATTCGCATAAGCGAGGGCACATGCTTCACGACTGTTATTCATCATCCTAATTATTCATTCTGCCAGCATATCCATGGGGCTGTGTGATGCTTTACCATGGATGCTGGAGTCAACTGTTGAATGGCCCCTTGGCATGATTCGATAGACCCAGATATTCGATACTGACAAATCTGAGCACATATTGTTGACTGAGCGGGTTGTTTGGATATGGGCTCCTTACCAAAATTGAGCAGACCCCTTAGGTGAATATTCATGATGATCGATGCTGACTCAGACTATCCAGGGTATCTGCACCATGTGGTACATACAACACTTTTTGTACCTACATCATCGGTCTTGCTCCTTCATTACTGTTTTCTTGGTCTAGATCCTTTGCTGAAAGAGCGGGGTCATATTGCTTTCTTGTGTGACCATAGGTTCTGTCGGGTGCAATATTCCGACAAGCATACTTTTATCCTCATCTCCTTGTTGGGTAACATAGTAATAATTCAAAATTTTCCTACGTGTCACCAAGAACAATCTAGGAGATACTAGCAACGAGAGGCAGGAAGTGCATCATCATACCCTTGAAGATCACTAAGCGGAAGCGCTACAAGAACGCGATTGATGGAGTTGTACTCACGGCGAATCAAATCGCGGAAGATCCGATCCAAGCGTCGAACGGACGGCGCCTCCGCGTTCAACATACGTACATCCCGGGGACCTCTCCTCCTTCTTGACCCAGCAAGGGGAGAGGAGAAGTTGAGGGAGAACTCCGGCAGCACGACGGTGTGGTGGTGGAGCTCGTGGTTCTCCGGCCGAGCTTCGCTAAGCATTACGAAGGAGGAGGAGGAGGAGTAGGAGGGGGAAGGGCTGCGCCAGGGGAAGAGTCGTGGCAGCCCTCTCTCTCCCTCACTGTATATAGGGGAAAGGGGGGAGGAGGAGGCGCCCTAGGGTTTCCCTATGGGAGGGGCGGCGGCCACAGGGGAAACCCTAGATGGGTTTGGGCGCCCCCACTCCTAGGAAATTTGGCCCCCAAGCCGGGAGGGGCGGCTGCCCTAGGGGAGGTGCCCCCACCTCTCCAGGTTACGTGAGATGGGGTGGGAGGGGCGCACAACCCCTTAGTAGGCTGGTGTGCCCCTCCCCTTGGCCCATAAGGCCCCCCAACACTTGTCGGGGCCTCCCAAACCCCTTTCAGACACGCTGGTCATCTTCCGGTACCCCCGGAACAATTCTGGACTCCAATACCCTTCATCTAATATATCGATCTTCACCTCCAGACCATTTCGGAGTTCCTTGTCACGTCCGGGATCTCATTCAGGACTCCGAACAACCTTCGGTAACCACATACTATTCCCATTACAACTCTAGCGTCACTGAACCTTAAGTGTGTAGACCCTACGGGTTCGGGAACCATGCAGACATGACCGAGATGCCTCTCCGGCCAATAACCAATAGAGGGATCTGGATACCATATTGGCTCCCACATGTTCCACGATGATCTCCTCGGATGAACCACGATGCCAGGGATTCAATCAATCCCGTATACAATTCCCTTTGTCCATCGGTATGTTACTTGCTCGAGATTCAATCTATACCGTGTTCAATCTCGTTACCGGCAAGTCTCTTTACTCGTTCCGTAACGCATGATCCCATGGCTAAATCCTTAGTAACATTGAGCTCATTATAATGATGCATTACTGAGTGGGCCCAGAGATACCTCTCCGTCATGCGGAGTGACAAATCCTAGTCTTGATTCGTACAAATTTCAATAGACACTTTCGGAGATACCTGTAGTGCACCTTTATAGCCACCCAGTTACGTTGTGACGTTTGATACACCCAAAGCATTCCTACGGTATCCGGGAGTTGCACAATCTAATGGTCTAAGGAAATGATAATTGACATTAGAAAAGCTCTAGCAAACGAACTACGCGATCTTGTGCTATGCTTAGGATTGGGTCTTGTCCATCACATCATTCTCCTAATGATGTGATCCCATTATCAACGACATCCAATGTCCATGGTCAGGAAACCACAAACATCTATTGATCAACGAGCTTGTCGGATCACGGGTTCCGGCAAAACCCTTAAGGTTCGAACTCTGGGGTGCGCGCGAAGTTCTTTCCTCCCTACCGATCCACGCCCTGGATTTGCTAAGATCTTGCGGACGAACTCGACGAACTCACAACATAAAAGACACAGGATTTATACTGGTTCAGGCCACCATTGTGGTGTAATACCCTACTCCAGTGTGGTGGTGGTGGTGGATTGCCTCTTGGGCTGATGATGAACAGTACAAAGGGAAGAACAGCCTCCTAAGGTTGAGGTGTTCTTGTGCTCTGTGAGCTTGTGGGTGAGAGGATGGAAGATGGAATTGATCCCCCTACTGTGGTGGCTAGTTCTACTTATATAGGCCCTGGTCCTCTTCCCAAATATTGAGCGGGAAGGGAGCCAACAATGGCCAATTTGAAAGGGGACAGCTAGTACAGCTTATCCTGACAAAAGTAGTCTTTGCCTGCAAAAGGCTCTGGTGGTGACGCCGCCTTGGGCTCCATGGTGACCTCCGTCTTGCCGTCCTGCTGGTCTTGGTCTCATTGCACTGATATGGAAACCTTTGCTTGATGCCTCGGTACTCCGCGACTGCGCTTGCTTCCTTAGCACCAAAGGGGAAACAAGGACACTGCGCATGCTGGCACCCGCCTGGCGCTCGTCTGGTCTCGATCGTCATGGCTCACGTCATGAGGACCTCGGGAGGTTTGCCCTGCCTTGATCTCTCTGCTCCTCACGAGCCAACCTGGTGAGGCCACTACTGAGGAGGTCTTGTGTCGTCCGCGTCGCGAGGCCTGGCCCCTCGCGAGGGTCTTGAATGCCTTATTGATGAAGATAGCCGTACGGGCCCACGCGCAGAGCCGCGCCATGGGCCGCAGGCAGGCAAGTCTGGGGACCCCCGTTCCCAGAACGCCGATAGTAGCCCCCGGGCCCAAGGCGCGCTCGGGCTTGGCTTCGAGGCGAAGCCAAAGGTCAAGTGCGGAGCGCCGCGGGCCCCAAAAGTCTATGGCCTTGGTCGACGCGTGGCGGTTGATTGGACATGGGCGTCTCTGCTTCCCCATGCTGCCTTGGAGTCCGCCTGGCTATGCGGCCCCCGCTACCTACACAGTTATTCTTCCATCTCCCACGCCTTACTTTCCCAATCCCTCTGCTTCCTCGAGACTCTACTCCTCCTCTCCAATCTGACATGCACTCTGCCCGCTTCATCGTTATGGAGCCCAAACAAGCAGACAAGGGGAAGAAGCCTCTGTCTTCGCCAAGTGCGCCTCCAGCCGTCGAGCCTGCAGTCGGCCGATCCCTGGTGCTCAACGACGAGGCCCTGGGCAAGGTGCGTCCCATGCTCACCACCAGCTTCAACGAGTGGGGGAAGACGGTGGCTTGGCCTGCGTCTCGCACTCGCATTGCCCGGGCAGCCACCAAGGTCCCAATCTTCATCGATGCCCTTTGGGCCGGCCTGATTCCCCCTTTCCCCGCCTTCTTCAACGCGGTACTTGAACATTACCAGATCCACGTGCTGCATCTCGACCCCCAATCCGTGACTCTCCTTGCTGTCTTCGCCTTTGTGTGTGAGGCCATGGTGGGCATCGCTCCTTCCGTGGCCCTTCTCCGTCATTTCTTCTCATTGCATCTGATGGATCCTCGGCAAAGCTCAGGGTGCGTGAGCTTCCAGACTGTGACCGCGACGGCGGGCGCGGGGATCGACTTCAAGCTTCCTCCATCCACGAGCGAGTTTCGGGCATGGTGGGAATTCCTCGACGCTGGGTGCTCGGCCCTCTGCTCCATTCTCCGTCAGCACCTGCCGTTCCCAACTCCGGTTGGGGCCACGAGAGGCTCGCGAGCCCCTGTCTTGTCCCCGTCTGGCTCAGGCTGAGGAGGCTGAAGGACCATGGCGTGACTGCG
Source organism: Aegilops bicornis (assembly GCA_021605145.1). Taxonomy (NCBI): domain Eukaryota; kingdom Viridiplantae; phylum Streptophyta; class Magnoliopsida; order Poales; family Poaceae; genus Aegilops; species Aegilops bicornis. Next base: position 448,395,304 of record CM038671.1, on the reverse strand, counting down.
CCTATGGTGGTGAAGGAGTTCGTCAGACGATGAGTCGCTCCGCTTTAGCGCCATTCTCGCCCGATGTGGGCCTTGCTCAATAGTCAGGGCCATATGAGGTTTCAGGAGTCCGGGCTCCCTCTTAAGACGCGACAAATAGTGCTCGAGGTCCTAACAGGTGTCCCTTCATCGGACGACATGCCTGGGAAGAGCTGTCTGTTGTACCGCTGCACAAACAAGGCTGAATTTGTAGAGAGCATTCCTCCCTTTGATGACTGGGGGCTGCGCCCGGATGGCCTGGTGGGGTCCCATGAGAACCCCGTCGACGTGGCTCCCTTCTTTGCCGCCGGTGCCGAGCCCGTCCCGAGTGTCGGTGCAGGGGGGCGAGCTTCGACGGAAGTTGGTAGCCTGAGTGCAGAGGTGCATATGCCGCCTGGGGGTCTTGGGCGTCGTCCTCAAGAGCTCATGAGCCCTCCCCTGGGGCGTCAGTTGCGGAGGCGACGCGGCACGTGGCTCCCGAGGCCGAAGCTCCGGAGGCCTCAGGGGGTTGCGGTCAAACGGCACCCGACAGCTCTCCTCAGCTCGGCGCTCCTGAAGCTGTTCCTCCGAGCGCTTCCCCGGTCTCGCCCTGCACCGGCCGTCATGTCCAGCGCTTCGGCCGGATTTGCGTGGACTTCGAGGAGCTCCGCAAGAGGAAAGGATCCCGAGCAGCAGCGGTATCTTCGGGCCGTTGAAGCGGAGGAAGTACATCGCCGTTGACGAGTAAGTACATCATCTTTTTGTCTTCATGAGTGTTGCTTCCCTTCCTGACGATAATTCTTCAGGGCCCCTTCTGTCGAGGCCGCCGTGTCCCCCGAGAAGCAACCTCCTCTTTCCTCGACTCCCCCGCTGGCCTTGAGCGCTCCGAGTCTGCATGTTGTCCCTGGAGCAGGGTTAGTTGGAGAGGCGCGCTCGCCAGCATGGCGCGTTGAACCTGCAGCCTCGTCATCCCTCCCCCACGGCCTGGCGTGGAGCTTGGCGGGCGTGCCCCGGACCCCTCCTCTGGTCATGGACAGTACCTGGTTGGCTTCGGTCTTCGGTTCCTCTTCAAGCAGCGGGCCCCGACTGGCCGGGGCCCCTCGTGAGGCCTGGCTGGCGCCTGGGATAGCACCAGCCCCCAGCCCCCTGCTGAGAGGGGGCGCGCCGCTTCACGCCCTGCCTGCAGCCCCTGAGGCGGAGGATGAGGCGGGCCGCGTGCTTGAGCTCGAGCGCGAGCGAAGCATCGTTCGCCACGAGCTCTTTCAGGAGGCGATGAGCCGACTCGGCGGTGAACTTGCGGACGTCGATGCACGCCTCAAGGCTGAGGGTCTTCGGCTGGTGGAGGAACAGCGTAAGTTGAAGCTGGCCATCAACCTTGGCTGCCATCAGCGCGATCTCGACAATGCGAAATCCAAGGCGTCCCTCGAGGTTTCTCGTGAGGCTTGCACTCGAGCTCTGGAGGAGGCTCGCGAGTCTGACCGCCGTCGCGAGGCTGCGGAGAAGCGCGCGTGGGAGCTCTAGGCTTGGAGTGCGTCCCTGGAGCAGCAGGTGGAGGTGTGCAAAGCCGCCCTTGCGTCGCTGAGGCAGACACCCACCAAGGAAGAAGAGATCCGGAGGCGCGAGCAGGCGCTGGCTCTGGAGGCCGTGGAGCGTAGCCTCGAGCTTGAGCAGTTAGAGACGAGGGAGCGTCAAGTTTCCCTAGCAGAAGATGTCATTGGCGCACGCGAGGCCAAAGCTCAGGAGGAGGTTGATCACCGGGTGGCCGAGGTTTGCGCTAGTCTTGAGGGTTGGCATGATCCGAAGTTGCAGCCTGCGGAGGTGGAAGCTGCAAGTAGGGCCGCCACCCTTAGGCCCAGGCTGGCTGAAGTAGAGAGGCGTGAGGAGGCTATCGGCGTTCTAGGAACGGGGGTCCCCAGACTTGCCTGCCTGCGGCCCGCGGTGTGGCTGTGTAGCAGGCCTATACGGCCCACCTTCATCAACAAGGCATTCAAGACCCTCGCGAGGGACAAAGCCTCGCGAGGCGGACAACGCAAGACCTCCTCAGGAGCGGCCTCACCAGGTTGCCTCGCGAGGAGCGGAGAGATAAGGCAGGGCAAACCTCGCGAGGCTCTTGTGACGTGAGCCATGATGATCAAGATCAGGCGGGCGCCAGCGCATGCAGAATCCTTGTTTCCTCTTTGGTGCTAAGGAGGCAAGCGCAGGCGCGGAGTACCGAGGCATCAAGCAAAGGTTTCCATATCGGTGCAACGAGACCAAGACCAGCGGGACGGCAAGACAGAGGTCACCATGGAGCCCAATGCGGCGTCACCACCAGAGCCTTTTGCAGGTGAATACCACTTTTGTCAGGATAAGCTGTACTAGTTGTCCCCTTTCAAATCGGCTGTAGTTGGCTCCCTTCCCGCTCAATATTTGGGAAGAGGACGAGGGCCTATATAAGTAGAACTAGCCACCACAGTAGGGGCATCTCATCTTGAGGGAATCGAGTCCTCACCCACACAAGTTGGCCAAGCACAAGAACACCTCAACCTCAGGAGGCTGTTCTTCCCTTTGTACTGTTCATCATCAGCCCAAGAGGCAATCCACCACCACCACACTGGAGTAGGGTATTACACCACAACGGTGGCCTGAACCAGTATAAATCTTGTGTCTTTGTGTTGTCAGTTTGTCGAGTTCGTCACTTAAGATCTTAGCGAGCTAGGGCGTGGATCGGTAGGGAGGAAATTCACAAGGCACCCCAAAGGTGTTCGAACCTTGAAGGTTTTGCCGGAACCCGTGATCTGACATTTGGCGCGCCAGGTAGGGGTGCGCTGTAGCTCCTCTCCACCAATCTACGCTCCGCCGCCATCGCACTTCGCCCTCATGGCAGGCACCCCGCTACCGACTCCAACGACCGGCGCTGACGACGGGGCCAGGGGGCTCCGAGCTCTGGCCCCCGCCCTGCGGCAGGTGCGATTGCCGCCCAAGTTCAAGCCGGAGATGCCGCCGTGCTACGACAGCGCGGCGGACCTGTCGGCTTTCCTGCTGGCATACGAGGAGGCCGTCCTCAAGGCCGGGGGCGACGACAAGGTCATGGCCAATTGGCTCCTCATGGCCCTCACCGGCGGGCCACGCGCCTGGCTGCTCAACCTCCCTGGGTCCATGGTGGCATCCTGGGAGGAACTCCGCGACCTCTTCACTGCACGCTACGTGGCACCGGCGCACCACACGGTCACGGCCCTGCTGGGCGGCTCTCAAGCGCCGGCTTCAGATCGCCACATCAAGCCATTCCTCCGCCAGATCGGCGCCGCCTCCAAGCGCTCGGGGGCTCTGCCAGGCTGGGCTGCACCCAAGCCGACCTCACCTTCGGCTCAGAAGACCACCCCGACTCCACCGCCGGCTCGGGCATGCTCTCAATGCTCTGCACGCCCACCATCTGCAACGCGGCTGTTACCAAGACCCTCATCGACGGCGGCGCCGACCTCAACTTGCTCTCCGTGGAGGCCTTCAGCCTTCTTCACGTGCCGCTCGAGCAGCTCAGCCTCAGCAAGCCCTTCTCGGGAGTTGGTGGCGGCACTGCCCGCTCCCTGGGGCAGATCCGCCTCCCCGCCACCTTCGGCACGCGCGACAACTACTGTACTGAGCTGGTCGACTCCGACATCGCCCGCATCAACCTCCCATACAATGCCATTCTCGGGTACCCAGCTCTGGCCCAGTTCATGGCGGTGACTCATCCGGCCTACAACCTCATGAAGATGCCTGGAAGCAAAGGCGTCCTCACTATCAAGGGGGACGCCAAGGAGGCCCTGGTGGCGCTCAAGCTCGCCCTCAAGACCACTGCGGCAGCGTAGTCTGCCGAAGCGGGCACCTCCGAGCCCAAGGGAGCCGCACCAACCAAGAAGAAGCAGTTGTTCACACAAGACAAGGCGGAAACCAAGCAGGTGCCAGTCAACGAGGACGGGCCCTCAGGAGCCACCTTTACCATAGGTGCCGGCCTCGACCCAAGCCGAGAGGAGGCGTTGGTGAAGTTCTTGCGTGCAAACAAGGATATATTCATGTGGGAGCCCAATCAGCTGGTGGGGGTCCTGAGGGAAGTGATTCAGCATCACTTAAGGGTATGCCCCAATGTGCGCCACAATGAAGCAGCAAGGCGACGGCAGGATCCACTGAGAAGCAGGCCTTCATCGTCCAAGAGACCCGCAAGTTGGAGGCAGCAGGTGCCATTCGCGAGGTTCGGTACCAGTAATGGTCAAGCGAACCCCGTCGTAGTGCCGAAGAAAGGCGGGAAGGAGCGAATGTGCGTCGACTTCACCAACCTCAACAAGGCCTGTCCCCAAGATCCATTCCCGCTCCCACGCATCGATCAGATCGTCGACTCCACCGCCGATTGCGACTTGTTGTGCTTCCTGGATGCATTCTCAGGGTATCACCAGATCAAGATGGCGGCAGAAGATGTAGAGAAGACAGCCTTCCTGACCCCGTGTGGGGTGTACTGCTACACCTGCATGCCCTTCGGACTGCGCAACACGGGTGCAACCTTTCAGCGGCTAATGCACATCGCCTTGGGGCGGCAGCTCGGGAGAAACACGGAGGCCTACGTCGATGACATTGTGGTGAAGTCTCGGGAGGCAAGGACCTTAATTCAAGACCAGGAGGAGACCTTCGTGAGCCTGCGCGAGGTGAACTTGCGGCTTAACCCGGAGAAGTGCGTGTTCGGTGTCCCTTCCGGTAAGCTGCTGGGGTTCCTCGTGTCCCACAGAGGGATCGAGGCAAACCCAGAGAAGATTAAGGCCATTGAGGACATGAGCCCACCGCAGACCCTTAAGGAAATGCATAAGCTGGCTGGTCGGGTAACTGTGTTGGGACGCTTCATCTCCAAGCTGGGAGAGCGCGCCCTACCCTTCTTCAAGCTGATGAAGAAGAAGGGCCCATTCGAGTGGACCCCGGAGGCCGACCGAGCTTTTCAAGACCTCAAGAGATACCTGACCAGCCCTCCAGTGATGGTGGGGCCACGACCTCTCGAGCCCCTAGTACTCTACCTTGCCGCTACCCCGTACTCCGCCAGCGCAGCGCTGGTGGCGGTTCGGGGGGAGCACCAAGCCAAGGGTACGCTATGCCAAGCTACAGCTGAAATGACGCAAGATCAGGAAGGCGCCGTAAGAGCCTTAGCAGCGTCAACAAAATACCAAGCTCGGCAGGACGAAGTCACTGAGATTCCCGCAAGTGATCAGGCGTCAGGGGTCCCACCACCTCAGGAGACGCCCCAACTTCCGCAAGACACGAGCCTCTCTAACGCGCCAGCCCTCGTCGAACACCTGGTGTATTTTGTCAGCATAGTGTTCCGGGACGGGAGGGTGTGATATCCCATGCCTTAGAAGCTCCTGCTCGCGCTCTTGGTGGCCTCGCGCAAGCTGCGACACTACTTCCAGGGCCACCCCATCAAGGTCGTCTCAACCTACCCATTGGAGAGGGTGCTCAGGAGCCCCAACTCTGCTGGAAGGGTCGCTGAGTGGAACATCGAGCTGCAGGCATTCCAGTTGGAGTTCAGGACCACCAGGGTTATCAAGGGAGCCGCACTCGCCGATTTCGTGGCAGAATGGACGGATGCCCCGACGCTGGAGGTAAGCGAAGACCGGTCCACCTCGCCAGGAAGCGAGGCACCAGACAGTTGGGTCATGTATTTCGACGGCACCTTCGTGCACCAGGGCGCGGGGGCTGGAGCAGTACTCATCTCGCCCACTCAGGACAAGCTCTACTACGTTGTGCAGCTTTGCTTTCAGCAGGGTGAGAAGGTCTCCAACAACATCGCTGAATACTAAGGCCTCATAGCTGGCCTAAAGGCCGCGGCAGCTCTGGGGGTCAAGCGCCTAATCATTAAGGGCGACTCGCAGCCCCTCGTCAACTTCTCCAACAAGGTGTACGAGCCGAAGGACGAGCACATGGAGGCATACCTCGCGGAGGTGCGCAAGATGGAGAAACAGTTCTTGGGCCTGGAGTTGCAGCACGTGCCCCAGGGCACCAACAAGGAAGATGATGACATCACCAGGAGAGCATCCAAGCGGCAGCCACAAGAGCCCGGCGTATTTGAGGAATGGCTCTTCAAGCCATCAACGACACCACCACTTTCAATCGCAGCTCAGCCTCGGGAGGAGCTCCCACAGCCACCTGCCACAGGAGCCCCAGCCTATGGCCTGACCTCAGGAGCTCACCTGCTCTTGGCACTCGAGCCCCAGGAGGGATGCTGGACCAAGGAATTCAAGGAATACCTGATGCAAGGGGCACCGCCGGAGAAGGAGGAGGACGTGGAGCGCGTGGCCCGTCAAGCCATGACATATTGCACCTAGGACGGTGAGTTGTACAGGAAGCGACCAAATGATGTTTCATTGCGTTGCATTTCTAGAGACCAGGGGAAGGAGTTGCTATCTGACATACACAGCGGGGACTGTGGGCACCATTCGTCATAACGGACCCTCTTCGGCAAGGTATTCCACAACGGATTCTACTGGCCCATGGCGCTCAACGACGCGGCCGAGCTGGTGAAGTCCTGCAAAGCCTGCCAGTTCTGCACCAAGCAGATCCATCAGCCAGCTCAAGGCCTCCAGACCATCCCGCGAACGGCCCTGGGGGCTGGATATCCTGGGCCCGTTCCCTCGAGGGCCTGGGGGCTACCGCTACCTCTACATCGCCATCGACAAGTTCACCAAGTGGGCGGAAGTGGAAGCCGTCCGCACTATCCCAGCTTGCTCCGCAGTCAAGTTCATCAAGGGTCTCGTGAGCCGCTTCGGGGTTCCCAACCGCATCATCACCGACAACGGCTCGTAGTTCACTAGTAACCTGTTCAAAACATACTGTGCTAACCTTGGAACACAGATCTGCTATGCTTTGGTGGTGCACCCCAGGAGCAATGGCCAGGCCGAACGCGCCAACGCAGAGGTCCTGAGGGGCCTCAAGACCAGGACTTCAAGAAGAAGCTCGAGGCCTGCGGCAGGGGCTGGCACGACGAACTCCAGTCCGTGTTGTGGTCCATCCGCACCACCGCCACCAAGCCGATGGGTGAGACCTCGTTCTTCCTCGTCTACGGAGCCAAAGCGGTCCTCCCTCACGAGGTCAAGCATCGCTCCGCACGGGTCCTGGCATTTGATGAAACGCAGCAGGATGCCACGCGGGGAATGGATCTCGTGCTAGGGGAGGAACGTCACCGCGAAGCTGCGCTGAGGGCGGTAAGGTACCAGCAGGCGCTGCGGCGATACCACTGCTGCAACATCCGCTCCAGGACGCTCGAGGCGAGCGACCTCATCCTAAGGCGGGTGCTCTCCAGGGAAGGGCTGCACAAGCTCTCACCTATGTGGGAGGGCCCGTTCAGGGTCGTCCATGTCTCCAGGCCTCGCGCCGCGCGCCTGGAGACGCAGGACGGGGTGCCCATCCAGAACGCCTGGAACATCCAGCACCTCCGGAAGTTCTACCCATGAAGCAAGGCCCAGTGCCTGTGAAGAAAGGCCCAATGCCTGTGAATAAGGCCTGGTGCCTGTGAAGAATCGCCGCCCATGACACTCTCACGTAATGAGTGGGGCTATACATGCCCCGGAGTCTCAGGAGTGCCGCCCTCGGGCCTCGGGGGCTCCCTCCCATGCCAAGTGGCAGCACTTAGCTCCGCGCTGGTGAGAAGACTTGAAGACTAGACTAGGTGCCGGACGCGGCTTTTCATTTGCTTTCCGTAGTTGGCTTGCCTTCTCTTAATCGAAATTTGCTTCTGGTGTTCCTTGCTGATTTGGTTCCATCGCCTTTTGCCGCTATTTCCGACTCTAGTTCGCATGTGTTCTCTCTCTTGCATACCTCGCGAGGGGACTGGGCAGGTGCCCTCGCGGGCGTTTTTCCTTCCCTCTGCCTCTCGTCTGCTTTCTCGCGAGGCACCCTCATTCGAGCTCACAAGCTGGCATATCTCCCCTAATCTGTGCCCCTCAGGTACCACGATATGAAGCGCCGGGTCAAGGCTTGGGTGAATGAAAAATTTCCTAGCAAGCTTCCTAACGAATTTTTTGTAGTTCCTAAGCAATCTCAGACCACTAGGTCAAGACGTGCACGAGGAAACAAATGCCTCATAAAGAGGAGGCTGCCCGGAACACACCAAGCTAACTTATCTCTGCACAAAATAACAACACAGCACGGAAACAACAAGCATAGCATAATGATTAAGAAGTCATGGTTCGATACACGCCCCTCCGGACCCATACTGGTTTCATTGTGATGCAGGCAAGAAAATAGGAACAAAACAAAAACGGCCCTGCAGCGGGCCACGAGGGCAGGCCTCCGGCGACATCCCGAGCTTAGTCGGACCCCTCCTCGCGCTTCACGGATGCGCGGCGACGAGACGACCTGCTACCACCTTCGAAGCGGGTGCAGCGGCATGGCGGCTGGTCGTAGCCGCCACTGCTGGAACTGTCACCAAGACAGGAGCCACCGTAGACGGACGAGGCGCGACCGGCGGGTTCGCCCTCCTCCTCGTCCCGACCATCGCCAAGGCCGAGCACCTCCTCGCCGTCGTTCACCTCGGAGCAGCATCCGGCGTGGCGTCCGTCTTCCCCGAACACCCTCACATAGAGGGTCGCGTCGCCACCAAACTTGAAGTGGAGGGTGCACCGCCTGCCCAGGCCGCGCGCGCGGGAGAACGTCTGCCAACTGCAGGCTAGAGCTATGTTGCCCGCGACGGAGACCTCGACCGTGACCCAAGAAGCTCGGCTGCAAGAACTGGCTCGCTTACAGCGAGCCCACGGACCGGAGGTCGGCAACTCGTCGGCAAAGAAGCGGGAAGCTGGAGTTACCGCCGGGCCGGATCCTCCGACTGCATAACAACAAACTCCGGCAGCATCTCTGACGCGTGGAACCGCGGCCAGGGAGGCCGCGCAACCACGGCGCATCTCCCTTCATCGACGGGGCTGTCGCGACCGGAGCAACTCCTGCCATGCGCAGCGGCGCCACCCCGGGAGCCGGGGGCCACGGTGGGGGTCGCGGCGTGCTTGCGGGGACGGCCACGTCCACGCTTGGGCGCCGGGGAGCCGGGGCCCTCCCGAGGGGCCTTGTCTTTCTCCGCGGCGGAGAACCTCTTCGACAGCGCCATTGCTGCAAGCAGAGGAGCAAGGAGGAGGAAGTAGGCGAACCGTGAAGAGATGGGCGATGGGGGCTCTGACCCCCCCCCCCCCATTTATAGCGGAAGAAGGCCAACCGGCACCTCCCATGATCACAGGTAATGATGATTTTCCTTGCATGTCGCAGGGACTTGTCAAGTCAGGCAGTTGCCGAGGCAGCGTGGGGAAGTGGAGACGCCCACGTCCAATCAACTGCCACGCGTCGACCAAGGCCGCAGGCTTTTGGGGCCCGCGGCGCTCCGCACTTACCTTTGGCTTCGCCTCGAAGCCAAGCCCGGGCGCGCCTTGGGCCCGGGAGCTACTGTCGGCGTTCTGGGAACGGGGGTCCCCAGACTTGCTTCCCTGCAGCCCGCGGCGTGGCTGTGTAGCAAGCCTGTACGGCCCATCTTCATCAACAAGGCATTCAAGACCCTCGCGAGGGACCAAGCCTTGCGAGGCGGACGACGCAAGACCTCCTCAGGAGTGGCCTCACCAGGTTTCCTCGCAAGGAGCAGAGAGATCAAGGCAGGGCAAACCTCGCGAGGCTCTCGTGACGTGAGCCATGATGATCAAGATCAGGCGGGCGCCAGCGCGTGCAGTGTCCTTGTTTCCTCTTTGGTGCTAAGGAGGAAAGCACAGGCGCAGAGTACCGAGGCATCAAGCAAAGGTTTCCATATCGGTGCAACGAGACCAAGACCAGCAGGATGGCAAGACGGAGGTCACCATGGAGCCCAATGCGGCGTCGCCACCAGAGCCTTTTGCAGGCGAAGACCACTTTTGTCAGGATAAAGCTGTACTAGCTGTCCCCTTTCAAATCGGCCGTTGTTGGCTCCCTTCCCGCTCAATATTTGGGAAGAGGACCAGGGCCTATATAAGTAGAACTAGCCACCATAGTGGGGGCATCTCATCTTGAGGGAATCGAGTCCTCACCCACACAAGTTGGTCGAGCATAAGAACACCTCAACCTCAGGAGGTTGTTCTTCCCTTTGTACTGTTCATCATCAGCCCAAGAGGCAATCCACCACCACCACACTGGAGTAGGGTATTACACCACAACGGTGGCCTGAACCTGTATAAATCTTGTGTCTTTTGTGTTGTGAGTTCGTCGAGTTCGTCCGGGAGATCTTAGCGAGCTAGGGCGTGGATCGGTAGGGAGGAAATCTTCGCACGCACCCCAGTGTTCGAACCTTGAGGGTTTTGCCGGAACCCATGATCCGACAGAGGCCACAGCGGTCACCTTGGTTACGGCGCAGGCAGAGTTGGCTTCCGCCCGCGTCGAGCTGCTCTCTCTTCAGAAACGGGTTGATGATGCCGAGGCCGTCGCGCGGCAAAACAGAGAGGAAGTGCTTCAACGGTGGACATTGGAGCGCAAGCACGCCCCCATGCTCCAGGACCTCAGGGTCAGGGCCAACGCGGCGATGGGCCACGTCTGTGACGAGAACGCGCCATATCCCCACTCAGATGACTACGCCAGTCACCTGCGCTTCTTTGCTGATGTGGTGACGCGCCTGGAAGCCTGGTCTGATAGAGCTCGCCAGCTCGTGGAAGAGAGGAGCCGGGGCCTGGTCGGGCGTGCGTTCTCACATGTCTTCAGTCATCTTCGGAACACCTTCCTCGACTTCGATTTTGACGCCGCCATTGCCCGCGTACCGTAGGCCATCCAGGGCAACCTGGCGCGGTGGGTGGAGGACAACGTGGATGCGCTGGTCAGGGCCTTCGCCTCCGAGGACGACGCGGTGGTGGTCGCGGTAGACGAAGGTGATGTGGTCAACGACGGTGATGGAGGCGTCGTCGAATGTGACGACGATGCCGGGGAAGGTGATGACGATGCGAGCGACACATCCGCAGGCGATGCAGCAAGAGATATATCCGGCTGATCCCATGTTCCCCTACTCTTTGATCCTGTATGCAAAAACTCGGGCGCGGCCCCTAAGATTGTCATAGCATTTTGAGAGGGGGAGCCCGTCGTGTGAACAAACTGCTGTCTTTGTTCCTTTATGTCAAGCTGAGTATGCACCTTTGAGGATCCGCGGGCCTGGCGGTAAGCTTGCCGCTGCGGCTTACCTTAGCCAAGTAAGCCCCCATGCTAGGTTGTGAGATCGTGAGCTCCTGAGAAACTCCTGGGGGGTCTTCTGGCTCGCCCAAGAGGGATTCACGAGAATCTGGCGCCGATCATGGTGCCGACGCGCACGGCGCATATGCTGTGCCCTGCCCTGCTCGCGAGGAGCCCACGAGGGGGAGGTGGCGGTCGTAAGGCTCAGGGTAAGGCAAGAACCAGATAGCAAAAAATCGCTCGAACGAGAAAAGGCACCCCCCGCGCGCATCAATGAAAATTCAACTTCAACTTAAATCCAAATCCAGAAGGCAAGGTTACAGAAAAGAGATCCAAAGCAAATGGCCGCGTCCGGTGCCTAGTCTAGTCTTCTGGTCTTCTCACCAGCACGGAGCTAAGTGCTGCCATTAGGCGTGGGAGGGAGCCCCCGAGGCCCGAGGGCGGCTCTCCGGAGACTCCAGGGCGTGTACAACCCCACTCATTATTATGTGAGAGTGTCACGGGCGGCGATCTTCACAGGCGTGAGCCTTACTTCATATCGCCAGACGAGGGGCCCACCTTCCGCCTCCCTCGGCCACCGTTGAGGGCGACTAAAAACCAGGACGCCAACAAAGGGGCAAAGGGGACGCTAGCGGCGCCCTCGGCGACCACGGGTCCTCTGTCGGGGGTAGGCTTTTCAACACCTCCCCAGCAGAGGGCCTACCTCCGGGGGGGGGGGGGCTTGCTCTGTGCAACGCGGGGAGGGATCTGGATCCCGACCCCTCTCCTGCAGCCCCCAGCGCAATCCCCCTGGCGGAAGGGAGGTTGCCAAGATGGGGTCGCCAGCTGTGGTGGTGACCTGATCTCCCTGCGACTCATGGTTAGCGTAAGCTTGCTCCTGAGGGATTAGTGGTACCCTGTATCTTTTGTCGACGGCGCAGCTGGTGGGGCTCTCTCGCGGTTCCTGGAAGGCTTCAGCTCCTAACGCCCGAGGAACGAGCCAGGGTCGTCCTCCGGCATGTACTCCTGGTCCATCATGCGAGGCACATAGGCCTCCGAGGCCGCTGCCTCGAAGACCTCGCCAAAGTGCCCCACGCTCCATGTTGCCCGGCCCGTCATGCTGTCCTTAGGATGGCAGGGCAGTGCTCCAAGGGGCCGTACGCGGCAACACTTGTGCCTGCACCCATCTGGGGTGGTGCGGGTGCGGCAGGGCGCCCTCCACCGTGGGTCATGTTGATGTCGACGAGGCCCCCGGGTGCGCCCGGGAGCACGCGGGCGCGGCGAGGCCCATTGTGGGACCCGGATGCCGTCTGAGCGTGAGCTGATAGCAAAAGGGCGGCGCTCCTGAGGCCGCTGCGTCCAGCAGCTCGGTGACGCGTTCCAGCAGCGCATACCGGCTGCTCTCCATCAGTCGACACTGCAGCAGCTCTCGCGCCACCGTGAGTGCTGCCCGCATGTTCGCCTGCTCCCGTCGGGTGTGTGGCACCGTTGCTGCGGCATGGCTTGCAGCCCTTGCAGCAGCTCGCGCTTCTCGTGGAGTGAGGGTGGACGGCGCCTGGGGGCGCCGCTCGCGCCCGGCGGCATTAGGTGGTGCCCGTGCCGCCTGGAGCGCGGGGTTGAGGTCTTCCTGGCAGGCGGCGCCGCCCGGGTGGGCCAGGCTGCCCAGTGTTCGGCGCTGGCCCTCAGGTCGCCGGACATCAGAACCGCGGAGCGTCGGTGGATCGACTGGCAGGGAAGAGACTCCGGCGCACCCCTACCTGGCGCGCCAAATGTCGGATCATGGGTTCCGACAAAACCCTTAAGGTTTGAACTCTGGGGTGCGCGCGAAGTTCTTTCCTCCCTACCAATCCACGCCCTAGATTTGCTAAGATCTTACGGACGAACTTGACGAACTCACAACACAAAAGACACAAGATTTACACTGGTTCGGGCCACAGTTGTGGTGTAATACCCAACTCCAGTGTGCTGGTGGTGGATTGCCTCTTGGGCTGATGATGAACAGTACAAAGGGAAGAACAGCCTCCTAAGGTTGAGGTGTTCTTGTGCTCTGTGAGCTTGTGGGTGAGAGGATGGAAGATGGAATTGATCCCCTCGTGGTGGCTAGTTCTACTTATATAGGCCTTGGTCCTCTTCCCAAATATTGAGCGGGAAGGGAGCCAACAATGGCCAATTTGAAAGGGGACAGCTAGTACAGCTTATCCTGACAAAAGTAGTCTTCGCCTGCAAAAGGCTCTGGTGGTGACGCCGCCTTGGGCTCCATGGTGACCTCCGTCTTGCCGTACTGCTGGTCTTGGTCTCGTTGCACTGATATGGAAACCTTTGCTTGATGCCTCGGTACTCCGCGACTGCGCTCGCTTCCTTAGCACCAAAGGGGAAACAAGGACACTGCGCGCGCTGGCGCCCGCCTAGCGCCTGTCTGGTCTCGATCGTCATGGCTCACGTCACGAGGACCTCGTGAGGTTTTCCCTGCCTTGATCTCTCCGCTCCTTGCAAGCCAACCTGGTGAGGCCACTCCTGAGGAGGTCTTGTGTCGTCCGCCTCGCAAGGTTTGGCCCCTCGCGAGGGTCTTGAATGCATTGTTGATGAAGATGGTCCGTACGGGCCCACGCGCAGAGCCACGCCGTGGGCCGCAGGCAGGCAAGTCTGGGGACCCCCGTTCCTAGAATACCGACAAAGCTAGTCAACTAGAGGCTCACTAGGGACATGTTGTGGTCTATGCATTCACACATGTATTACGATTTCCGGTTAATACAATTATAGCATGAACAATAGACAATTATCATGAACAAGGAAATATAATAATAACTATTTTATTATTGCCTCTAGGGCATATTTCCAACAGTCTCCCACTTGCACTAGAGTCAATAATCTAGTTACATTGTGATGAATCGAACACCCATAGAGTTCTAGTGCTGGTCATGTTTTGCTCGTGGAAGAGGTTTAGTCAATGGATCTACGACATTCAGATCCGTATGTACTTTACAACTGCACCAGCTGACTACCCCACCATTCAAAATATACACGTATCCGGTTTGTGAATTGGAGTCATCCGGATTTGTGTCAAAGCTAGCATCGACGTAACCCTTTACAACGAGCTCTTCGGCACCTCCATAAACGAGAAACATATCCTTAGTCCTTCTCAGGTACTTCAGGATATTCTTGACCGCTGTCCAGTGTTCCATACAGGGATCACTTTGGTACCTCCCTACCAAACTTATGGCAATTTTCACATCAGGTCTAGAACACAACATGGCATACATAATAGAGCCTATGGCTGAGGCATAGGGGATGACACTCATCTTTTCTCTTTCTTCTGCCGAGGTCGGGCGTTGAGCTACGCTCAATCTCACACCTTGCAATACAGGCAAGAACCCCTTCTTGGACTGATCCATATTGAACTTCTTCAATATCTTGTCAGGGTATGTGCTTTGTGAAAGACCAATGAGGCGTCTGGATCTATCTCTATAGATCTTGATGCCTAATATGTAAGCAGCTTCTGCAAGGTCCTTCATTTAAAAACACTTATTCAAGTAGGCTTTTATGCTTTACAAAAGTTCTATATCATTTCCCATTAATAGTATGTCATCCACATATAATATGAGAAATGCTACAGAGCTCCCACTCACTTTCTTGTAAATACAGGCTTCTCCATAAGTCTGTATAAACCCAAACGCTTTGATCATTTCATCAAAGCGAATGTTCCAACTCCGAGATGCTTGCACCAGCCCATAGATGGAGCGCTGGAGCTTGCATACCTTGTCGGCATTCTTAGGATCGACAAAACCTTCCGGTGCATCATATACAATTCTTCCTTAAGGAAACCGTCAAGGAATGTCGTTTTGACGTCCATTTGCCACATCTCATAATCATAGAATGCGGAAATTGCTAACATGATTCAAACGAACTTCAGCTTCGCTACGGGTGAGGTCTCATCATAGTCAACCCCTTGAACTTGTCGATAACCAGTAGCGACAAGCCGAGGCTTATAGACGGTCACATTACCATCTGCATCAGTCTTCTTCTTAAAGATCCACTTATTCTCTATGGCTTGCCGATCATCGGGCAAGTCCACCAAAGTCCATAATTTGTTTTCATACATGGATCCTATCTCGGATTTCATGGCTTCAAGCCATTTGTTGGAATCCAGTCCCGTCGTCACTTCTTCATAGTTTGAAGGTTCACCGTTGTCTAACAACATAATTTCCAGGACAGGGTTGTCGTACCACTCTGGTGCGGAACGTGTCCTCGTGGACCTACGAAGTTCAGTAGCAACTTGACCCAAAGTATCATGATCATCATCATTAACTTCCTATCTAGTCGGCGCAGGCACCACAGAAACATCTTCCTGAGCTGCGCTACTCACCGGTTCAAGAGGGGGTACCGCATCAAGTTCTACTTTCCTCCCACTTACTTCTTTCAAGAGAAACTCTTTCTCCAGAAAGGATCCATTCTTGGCAACAAAGATCATGCCCTCGGATCTGAGGTAGAAGGTATACCCAATAGTTTCCTTGGGTATCCTATGAAGACGCATTTTTCTGATTTGGGTTCAAGCTTTTCAGGTTGAAGTTTCTTGACATAAGCATCACATCCCCAAACTTTCAGAAACGACAGCTTAGGTTTCTTCCCAAACCACAATTCATACGGTGTCGTCTCAACGGATTTAGACAGTGCCCTATTCAAAGTGAATGCGGCAGTCTCTAAAGCATAACCCCAAAATGATAGTGGTAGATTGGTAAGAGACATCATAGATCGCACCATATCCAATAGAGTGCGATTACGATGTTCGGACACACCATTACGCTAAGGTGTTCCAGGTGGTGTGAGTTGTGATACAATTCCACATTTCCTTAAGTGTGTGCCAAACTCATGACTCAAATATTCTCCTCCATGATCTGATCGTAAGAACTTTATTTTCCTGTCACGTTGATTCTCTACCTCGCTCTGAAATTCCTTGAACTTTTCAAAGGTCACAGACTTGTGTTTCATTAAGTAGACATACCCATATCTACTGAAGTCATCAGTGAGGGTGAGAACATAACGATAGCCACCGCGAGCCTCAATGCTCATTGGACCGCATATATCAGTATGTATTATCTCCAACAAGTTGGTTGCTCGCTCCATTGTTCCGGTGAACGGAGTCTTGGTCATCTTGCCTAGGAGGCATGGTTCGCACGTGTCAAATGATTCATAATCAAGAGACTCCAAAAGTCCATCTGCATGGAGTTTCTTCATGCGTTTGACACCAATATGACCAACGCGGCAGTGCCACAAGCATGTGGGACTATCATTATCAACCGTACATCTTTTGCCATTCACACTACGAATATGTGTAACATCACGCTTGAGATGCAATAAAAATAAACCATTGACCAGCGGGGCATGACCATAAAACATATCTCTCATATAAATAGAACAATCATTATTCTTGGATTTAAATGAGTATCCATCTCGCAACAAACGAGATCCATATACAATGTTCATGCTCAAAGCTGGTACTAAATAACAATTATTGAGGTTTAAAACTAATACCAAAGGTAGATGTAGAGGTAGCGTGCCGACGGCGATCACATCGACCTTGGAACCATTCCTCACGCGCATCATCACCTCGTCCTTCGCTAGTCTCCGCTTATTCCACAGCTCATGTTTTGAGTTACAAATGTCAGCAACCGCACCGGTATCAAATACCAAGGAGCTACTACCAGCACTGGTAAGGTACACATCAATAACA
Organism: Aegilops bicornis; assembly: GCA_021605145.1. NCBI lineage: Eukaryota > Viridiplantae > Streptophyta > Magnoliopsida > Poales > Poaceae > Aegilops > Aegilops bicornis. The sequence goes on along the minus strand of CM038671.1, from coordinate 448,378,449 downwards.
TGTATACCATATATACCTTTGGCGTTGCCAGCCTTCTTATCCGCTAAGTACTTGGGGCAGTTCCGCTTCCAGTGACATTTCCCTTGCAATAAAAGCACTCAGTCTCAGGCTTGGGTCCATTCTTTGGCTTCTTAGAATCGACTTACGGTAGCAGCAACTCCTTGCCATCCTTCTTGATGTTCTTCTTACCCCTGCCTTTCTTGAAACTAGTGGTCTTATGTAACATCCCAAAATTCTAAATTTTGGAATGTTATAATAAATAGATAGATTTGTTTGTTTGTTTGAATTGTTGTGTGATTGATTGAGTGAAATTTGAAACTTTTTGAAAGTTAAATGAGAGGGAATAAAAGGACTTTCCCAAACTTTCATTTTTTGCTTTTATGCTTTTCGTGAATTCAAATACTCTTCATCACAAAACCCCGGAGAGAAGATGACATGACTTCTTCCATTTATTTAAATGACAAGGGTGTTGAAAATATTTGAATTTCATTTGGAAATATTTTCTAATTCATAAACTTCATGCAACTCAATGATTTTCACGAGCGAGGATAAAATGACTTCTTCAAAACATATGAAATATGAGTTGGGAGTTTCAAAGGATCAAATTCGAAGTCCTTTTGGAATTTATTTTTCAATTTGGAGTTATTTGAGTTTTATTCAAATTATTTTTCTCCAAAAATAAAATACATGGAAAATAGGGTAACATGATTCCCTACCTCAGAAAAATGGAGAGAAATAAATGTGAATTCATGTTGATATTTTTAAAATGATTTTTGTTGGATTTTATTGGACCAAAAGCACTCTTTGCTTTATTTAAATTTATGTGTATTTTATTTGACTCTAGAATAAAGTTCATCTTGTAGGAAATGTTTTTCTGAAAATTTTGATATATTATATGCCTATATATTATTTTTATTTATTTTGCTTTCTTCTTATTTTGTTTTTCTGAAAAAAAATGTTTATATATAAAATAAAATAAAATCCGCAGCGCCTGGGGCCAACGGCCCACGCCGCCACTTGCCACCGGCCGGCCACCATCGCGCGTGCGCACCAGGGAGCCAGGGAGCACCGCTCCTTTTTCCTAATACTAGTAGGATTTGATCCCGTTTCGTTTATTCCGATTTGTTTCTAGATCTTTTCCTTTTGTTTCCTAACCCTAATCTATTTCTTATCCCTACCCCAAGCAAAACCCTCCTCCCCAATATAAATACCCAAGCACCCTCCCTCTAGCACATCAAATCAACACCTCTCCTCTCCTCTCCTCTCCTCACCCCACGTCATTGCGCCCGCCGGAGTTCGCGGACCACCGCCGCCATTGCCGCCCGCCCACCACCTCCGGCCATCCTAGCTACCCACCGACCCTACCGTCCCTTCCCGACGCCAGAGGGCCACGGAGGACGTCGCGAGCTCCACCAGAACCCCATCATCAGAACTGCTACAGTAAATCCCGACCTACTTTTTTTCGTTCTGTTTTTTTTCAGAATAGTTTCAATCTTGTAAAATCCATAGTTAATTATCTACGAGGTATTTTTGAGTGATTCCAACTGCCTTGGATCACAAATTTTATGAAGTTTCTGTTAGTTCAATTGTATTTCATATTTGATCAGTTTAAATTTGTGTTTGTATGAATTTTCTCAAATCACTAGATTTGAGATATTTTGAGTTAGGAATATTATTTTCTAACGATTCTTTTTGCTCCTGGTCTCTAGGACCTTTGTTTATCCAGTAGTATTTAGTATTTTATTTTCAGGTTAATTTAAATTAGGTTTTTAGCAAAACAGTATTGTTTTAATATTAGTTCAGTTTTAGCTTTTTTCTTTATTGTTTTTATTAGTTTTAAATTATTTCTTTTTGTCACTTTTGACAAAATTAGTTGTGTTTCTGTTAGACAACAGGAGAAAATTTATTTTATTTAAAAAAATTATTTTCCTTAGTTTTGTATGAAACCTTCTATAGGTCATAGTTAGAGTTTTATAAAAGCTTTTTATTTGTTCCTTTTGCAAATAAAATTTTATGGAAAAAATACTTTCTGTTAAATTAGTTATTTTACATTTTATTTTATGTTAATTTATTAGTTTAGTATTTTAATTGTTGTTAAGTTTTTACTTACGGCAAAACTATATTAGATGTTTGTAGCAAAGTCATAGATCTTCGTTAGTAGTTTTTCGTTGTAGTTTTATTTGAAGTTTCTTTTGATTTTGTTTGAGTTTTATTATCGATTTTTCCTTGCTGTTTTGATTGTTATTTTGAGTGCTAAAATTGTTTGCTAGGATGTTTGCTTATGTGAATGCTATGTTTGACTATATAGATTTTCAACGGAGTGACGATTAGTTCTACCAAGTCATTTTCTGACAGCGTTGTTATCTTCATCAAGTATTACCAGGCAAGTTCACTTTGACCATTTTTTTTATACCTATGTGTTTTATTGCATCTAGTGTCATCTTCGCAACAATCCCTCCAGTAGTGACATTGAATCCTTGTAGTTGAGTAGTATGCATGAGGTAGGAACCCATCACCCTGTTACCAAGCCCGGACGTTATTTATTTTAATGCTACGCTATAGTAGACGGGGTTGGTATGAGTGCTCGGGAGTGGTGTGAGAATGGAGGATCTACGTCAATGACGACAACTCCATGATGGAATCTGCAAGGACTGCATCTTCAAGACCTCAAGACTTCAAGACTCGAGACAAGAATTCAATACACACTACTGGGTGAAGGATGGTTGATGGGCACCCTGGAGAATCCAGTGGTTGGCCGGGATGCATGGAGAAGCGCCATGACATCTTGCGGAAAGCTTCACCCAGACTCAAAGAGACGGAAGAATACTTCATGCGGAAGCTTACCTGCAACCGCAAGTCACTATGGGCTCGCTTGGTTGACCTTAGTTGTGACTCTGGCCGGGACGGTGCTAGCGGATGTAGAACTACGGTAGGATTGGATGAGCACGAACGAGTGGTCGGGGAACTCTTCGAAGACCATGTTTGGTCATCTTGTTCTCAAACACCACGAAGTGCGAGAACGTAAAAGAGGGATCGAATCTTGCGGGTAAAGTGTACAAACCTCTGTAGAGGGTTTAAACCTAATCGATTAGCCGTGTCCCGATTACGGACAATTTGAGCCTCGGACTTGGATCTATCTCGGAACTCTCAACACCGGATTGATAACTTAATTGTGGGCAACTTATGATGATTTTGGGCTATGAGACATCGGTTGGCGGAACCATGTCATGATAGAAAACTCCATAGTACAGACTTCATTTATTCCTTTGATGTAGGGAAAAATAAAATCAGCTTTTACGCATAAACAAAACTGGAACCACGAGCCACAAAGCCATATTGCATATAGTATAGTTTTATCATCTGTTTTCTCATGTTGTGATCTTGGGGTACATTCAATGTCTTGACCTACACGGCTGCAACGTATCATGTTGCAGATATTTCCTCGGCAGTAAGAGTTACGATACAGTGGTTACGGTCTACACTCAACCCGCCGATGGCGTTGATGGGACTCCACACCCGTTGTTGTTTCCGCTAAGACATATGAGGTATATATCAGTTTTACGTTATTTATACATGTGATTGCACTTTGATATATACATTGATGTACCGTGTGTGCCAAAGACATCTTGATCCGTGGATGGCATAAATACACGTAGACTTGACCGTCTCGAGGTCGGGTCGCTTCTGAATATGGTATCGAGCACATGTTGGTATGGGGACGTGACCCTAGAAACCGGAAAGCCCCTAGGACCAAAAATCTCTAAAACTTTATTTTCAAAAAGACTCTTACTTCTCATCTCTTACGATTTTATCAAATAGACACTCTCACCTCAAATAGTTAGAATATACCCTTTTCCCTTTTGATCACATGAAGAATCAACTGAAGCCGCTCCAAGAAGGACAAGATATCGGATAGCGATGGCCTCTTCAGAGTAAAGAGGATTTGACCATGCATTAGAAGAGTTGAAGCTGCAACAATTGAAGATCCGAAGACTAGAAGAATTTGAAGAATTATTTGACCTTTAGAAGACCAAACCCCTGTTACACACTTACGTTAGATGCGGCGATTTGTGAGCTGTCATTTGTTTGATGTTTTAATGACCACAAAGTAAAACTTGTTTCTTCAAAAACTATTGTTTGTATTGTGTGTATATCCTCCCCACCTCTCTCATATCTCATTCCAAAACTTTTGGACCCCATAGATGATGAATGAAGTTGGACTGATATTCTCTGGATCAAGACTTCGGTAGGAGGCGAGCTATGGATTCAGAACATGGAGAATCACTTTGGGAGCAATTTGGTTTCAAGGAAGAATGAAGTATCTTACGCTCTCCAAGATTACTTGAAGGAAGTGCTTTGCAACATGGTGGCAGATGCATCAAGCCATACAGGGATGGAATGGAACAAGAACTTGGGAGGAATTCAAGAAGACCCTGTTGAGATCACGTCTCATCCGGAAGCACTATGATAACCCGAAGAAGAAACCTTGTGCCTGCAAGATTTGCGGAGAAATAGGACACACCCAGGGGGAACACAAGGATGGATGCCCTCATTGTGAGGAGAAACACCCAGCTGAGGAATGCCCAACTAGTCAGGTGACTTGTTTCTTGTGTGAAGGAACCACCCACTACCCGACTTCAAGTGTCACATTTACCCCATGGTGCAACAAACTATTCAGGAGCGATCGGAAGGAATGAAAGAAGCCCTCCGAGAAGTTATGAAAGAACCTGTGATGAAGGAATGTGTTGAAGACCACGATGGAGAAGGCCTCAACAGATGTTACTCCAACGCTTGCTATCCATGTGGAGAAGAAGGACATTTTCCCAAAGATTGTACCAAGGAAAGAGAAGAATATTTCATAGATTTCCCGACAGCAGAAGTGAAGTTTGACCCTCGGGAAATAGAATCTCTGATCATTACAGAGAAATCCAGGAAGAGAAAAAGAAGGCAACCCCAGAACAACACAATTTTCGCAGAGAAGGACCTGAGTCATATCACTTGTTACAGGTGCAAGGATTTAGGTCATTACGCTAGTAAATGTCCAGAAAAGAAGCCAAGAATCCAAGGAGCCTAGATAATCACAAAGAAGCCCCGAGACATGTCGGAAGTCTTTTGTTTTTGCTGCAAGGAAGCAGGACATTATGCTACTAAATGTCCCAACAAGATGAAAGTTTGGAGTTGAGTAGTTGGAATTTTGATATTGGAAACAAGAGTAATAGAAAGCAATTTCATGTTTATGAGTACAATAAGTGAGTTATGTAATGGGTGCTCGAGTTTGTAATGGATTCATGAAATCAATAAAGTTAAGGTGACATGTTTTCATATGTTTAATTGTAGGAGTTGTTACTCTGTGAACAAAGATTTTGACCATTTTCGAGGATATGAGAAATATGGTCTATGGATGGATTTGTGAATTTCATTTTTAGGGTGGTAGTACCCTGTGAAGAAGACTAGACTAATGGATAAGAAAATATATATTCCACAGGCTGTAGTTCGAAAGAAAAAAAAGTTGGAGTTTTGCTTTTGATATGATGGTATGAAGAAACAGAGTACTATTGGATTTAAAAGATGTGTAATATGGAACAAGAGAGTTACCCCAAGGATGAGTTAAAGCTGCACTAGTGTTGAAGTGGGCCATAACCCACAGGCCCAAGAATTAATAAGGATCAAGTACCCTTGGAGAAAGAAATTTTGGGAATAGACTACGATTTGATCAACCGACGATTCTATAGGAGTTTACGCAAAACACGAGAGTTGTTAAGGAGCGATAGATGTTTGTTTGGCCTGCAGAATCAATGGATTTTCCGAACTTGGTTCGTCGACAAGAGAAATTCTGCAATGCTTGTGAGGATGACCGAGTGTTAAAATGCGAGATTCGCTAAACCATGTACAAGGTAATGATTTGGGTGCGGGATGGATTGATCACCATACCGACTTACTCTTACTATTCGCTTTGCTATATGGGATGGTAAAATCTGAGTGACTTACCTATAGTAGAGAGACGACGATCAAAACCTTGTTTAAACCTTAGAAAGGTATAGGTATTTTTCCCTTGTACACGGCGGTTATTGTTGCCAAACCGTAGGTTATACGGTGAGGTTCAACCCAGACCCGTTTTCTGCAGGGGAAACCATAAATCGTTGACCACCATGAGATACCGATATTTGGTTAGAATTGGCGCGGACCCGTCATTCACGAAGACCCGGTCTCGGAATAACCTTACCAAGAGTAAAAGACAAAAGAATTGAGGAAAAGGTTATGCCACTACCGGAAGAGCCCAAAGAAGGAATTATCCTTAAATATACGAGAAGACCAAACCTTTATCGACAATAAGGATGGAGTGTCTGAGTTTTGATGGAACCGTAACGATGTTTCTAAGGGTGGTAGCACCCAGACCCGGAGACGATCGATGGATTTTGAAGACCCCAAACCTAACCCATTTCTTTCTAGCCTCTCCGAATCTCGAGGACGAGATTCATTTTAAGGGTGGTAGATTTGTAACATCCCAAAATTCTAAATTTTGGAATGTTATAATAAATAGATAGATTTGTTTGTTTGAATTGTTGTGTGATTGATTGAGTGAAATTTGAAACCTTTTGAAAGTTAAATGAGAGGGAATAAAAGGACTTTCCCAAACTTTCATTTTTTTGCTTTTATGCTTTTCGTGAATTCAAATACTCTTCATCACAAAACCACGGAGAGAAGATGACATGACTTCTTCCATTTATTTAAATGACAAGGGGTGTTGAAAATATTTGAATTTCATTTGGAAATATTTTCTAATTCATAAACTTCATGCAACTCAATGATTTTCACGAAGCGAGGATAAAATGACTTCTTCAAAACATATGAAATATGAGTTGGGAGTTTCAAAGGATCAAATTCAAGTCCTTTTGGAATTTATTTTTCAATTTTGAGTTATTTTAGTTTTATTAAAATTATTTTTCTACAAAAATAAAATACATGGAAAATAGGGTAACGTGATTCCCTAACTCAGAAAAATGGAGAGAAATAAATTTGAATTCATTTTGTTATTTTTTAAAATGATTTTTGTTGGATTTTATTGGACCAAAAGCACTCTTTGCTTTATTTAAATTTATGTGTATTTTATTTGACTCTAGAATAAAGTTCATCTTGTAGAAAATGTTTTTCTGAAAATTTTGATATATTATATGCCTATATATTATTTTTATTTATTTTGCTTTCTTCTTATTTTGTTTTTCTGGAAAAAAAAATGTTTATATATAAAATAAAATAAAATCCGCAGCGCCTTGGGCCAAAGGGTCAAGCCGCCACTTGCCACCGGCCGGCCACCATCGCAGGCGCACCAGGGAGCCAGGGAGCACCGCTCCTTTTTCCTAATACTAGTAGGATTTGATCCCGTTTCGTTTATTCCGATTTGTTTCTAGATCTTTTCCCTTTTGTTTCCTAATCCTAATCTATTTCTTGGACCCTACCCCAAGCAAAACCCTCCCCTCCCCAATATAAATACCCAAGCACCCCCCCCCCCTTTAGCACATCAAATCAACACCTCTCCTCTCCTCTCCTCTCCTCACCCCACGTCGCTGCGCCGCCTACGGGAGTTCGCGGACCACCGCCGCCATTGCCGCCCGCCCACCACCTCCGGCCATCCTAGCCACCCACCGACCCTACCGTCCCTTCCCGACGCCAGAGGGCCACGGAGGACGTCGCCGAGCTCCACCAGAACCCCCTCATCGGAACTGCTACAGTAAATCCCGACCTACCTTTTTTTTCGTTCTGTTTTTTTTCCAGAATAGTTTCAATCTTGTAAAATCCATAGTTAATTATCTACGAGGTATTTTTGAGTGATTCCAACTGCCTTGGATCACAATTTTTATGAAGTTTCTGTTAGTTCAATTGTATTTCATATTTGAGTAGTTTAAATTTGTGTTTGTATGAATTTTCTCAAATCACTAGATTTGAGATATTTTGAGTTAGTAATATTATTTTCGACCGATTCTTTTTGCTCCTGGTCTCTAGGACCTTTGTTTATCCATTAGTATTTAGTATTTTATTTTCAGGTTAATTTAAATTAGGTTTTTAGCAAAACAGTATTGTTTTAATATTAGTTCTGTTTTAGCTTTTTCTTTATTGTTTTTATTAGTTTTAAATTATTTCTTTTTGTCACTTTTGACAAAATTAGTTGTGTTTCTGTTAGACAACAGGAGAAAATTTATTTTTATTTAAAAAAATATTTTCCTTAGTTTTGTATGAAACCTTCTATAGGTCATAGTTAGAGTTTTATAAAAGCTTTTTATTTGTTTCTTTTTGCAAATAAAATTTTATGGAAAAAAATACTTTCTGTTAAATTAGTTATTTTACATTTTATTTTCTGTTAATTTATTAGTTTAGTTTTTTAATTGTTGTTAAGTTTTTACTTACGGCAAAACTATATTAGATGTTTGTAGCAAAGTCATAGATCTTCGTTAGTAGTTTTTCTTTGTAGTTTTATTTGAAGTTTCTTTTGATTTTGTTTGAGTTTTATTATCGATTTTCCTTGCTGTTTTGATTGTTATTTCGAGTGCTAAAATTGTTTGCTAGGATGTTTGCTTATGTGAATGCTATGTTTGACTATATAGATTTTCAACGGAGTGACGATTAGTTCTACCAAGTCATTTTCTCGACGTTGTTATCTTCATCAAGTATTACTGTGCAAGTTCACTTTGACCATGTTTTTCATACCTATGTGTTTTATTGCATCTAGTGTCATCTTCGCAACAATCCCTCCAGTAGTGACATTGAATCCTTGTAGTTGAGTAGTATGCATGAGGTAGGAACCCATCACCTGTTACCAAGCCCGGACGTTATTTATTTTAATGCTACGCTATAGTAGACGGGTTGGTATGAGTGCTCGGGAGTGGTGTGAGAATGGAGGATCTACGCCAATGACGACAACTCCATGATGGAATCTGCAAGGACTGCATCTTCAAGACCTCAAGACTTCAAGACTCGAGACAAGAATTCAATACACACCACTGGGTGAAGGATGGTTGACGGGCACCTGGAGAATCCAGTGGTTGGCCGGGATGCATAGAGAAGCGCCATGACATCTTGCGGAAAGCTTCACCCAGACTCAAAGAGACGGAAGAATACTTCATGCCCTAAGCTTACCTGCAACCGCAAGTCACTATGGGCTCTGGCTTGGTTGACCTTAGTTGTGACTCTGGTGGGACGATGCTAGCAGATGTAGAACTACGGTAGGATTGGATGAGCACCGGACGGTGGTCGGGGAACTCTTCTAAGACCATGTTTCGGTCATCTTGTTCTCAAACACCACGAAGTGCGAGAACGTAAAAGAGGGATCGAATCTTGCGGGTAAAGTGTACAAACCTCTGTAGAGGGTTTAAACCTAATCGATTAGCCGTGTCCCGATTCACGGACAATTTGAGCCTCTGGACTTGGATCTATCTCGGAACTCTCAACACCGGATTGATAACTTAATTGTGGGCAACTTATGATGATTTTGGGCTATGAGACATCGGTTGGCGGAACCATGTCATGATAGAAAACTCCATAGTACAGACTTCATTTATTCCTTTGATGTAGGGAAAATAAAATCAGCTTTTACGCAAACAAAACTCGGACACAGAGCCACAAAGCCATATTGCATATAGTATAGTTTTATCATCTGTTTTCTCATGTTGTGATCTTGCGGTACATTCAATGTCTTGACCTACACGGCTGCAACGTATCATGTTGCGAGATATTTCCTCGACAGTAAGAGTTACGATACTGTGGTTACGGTCTACACTCAACCCGCCGATGGCGTTGATGGGACTCCACACCCGTTGTTGTTTCCGCTAAGACATATGAGGTATATATCAGTTTTACGTTATTTATACATGTGATTGCACTTTGATATATACATTGATGTACTGTGTGTGCCAGCATACTGATCCAGGGATGGCATAAATACACAGAGACTTGACCGTCTGAGGTCGGGTCGCTACAGATATGGTATCAGAGCACATGTTGACTGTAGGACGTGACCCTAGAAACCGGAAAGCCCCTAGGACCAAAAATCTCTAAAACTTTATTTTCAAAAAGACTCTTACTTCTCATCTCTTCTGATTTTATCAAATAGACACTGTCACCTCAAATAGTTAGAATATACCCTTTTCCCTTTTGATCACATGAAGAATCAACTGAAGCCGCTCCAAGAAGGACAAGATATCGGATAACTGATGGCCTCTTCAGAGTAAAGAGGATTTGACCATGCATTAGAAGAGTTGAAGCTGCAACAATTGAAGATCCGAAGACTAGAAGAATTTGAAGAATTATTTGACCTTTAGAAGACCAAACCCCTGTTACACACTTACGTTAGATGCGGCGATTTGTGAGCTGTCATTTGTTTGATGTTTTCCGACAGCCACAAAGTAAAACTTGTTTCTTCAAAAACTATTGTTTGTATTGTGTGTATATCCCTCCCCACCTCTCTCATATCTCATTCCAAAACTTTTGGACCCCATAGATGATGAATGAAGTTGGACTGATATTCTCTGGATCAAGACTTCAAATAGGAGGCAGAGCTATGGATTCAGAACATGGAGAATCACTTTGGGAGCAATTTGGTTTCAAGGAAGAATGAAGTATCTTACGCTCTCCAGTACTTCGAAGGAAGTGCTGCAACATGGTGGCAGATGCATCAAGCCATACAGGGATGGAATGGAACAAGTACGTGGGAGGACTGCAAGAAGACCTGTTGAGATCACGTCTCATCCTAAGCACTACGATAACTCAAGAAGAAACCTTGTGCCTGCAAGATTTATGGAGAAATAGGACACACCCAGAGGAACACAAGGATGGATGCCCTCATTGTGAGGAGAAACACCCAGCTGAGGAATGCCCAACTAGTCAGGTGACTTGTTTCTTGTGTGAAGGAACCACCCACTACCCGACTCAGTGTCACATTTACCCCATGGTGCAACAAACTATTCAGGAGCAGTCAGAAGGAATGAAAGAAGCCCTCTGAGAAGTTATGAAAGAACCTGTGATGAAGGAATGTGTTGAAGACCCTGATGGAGAAGGCCTCAACAGATGTTACTCCAACGCTTGCTATCCATGTGGAGAAGAAGGACATTTTTCCCAGTATTGTACCAAGGAAAGAGAAGAATATTTCAGAGATTTCCCGACAGCAGAAGTGAAGTTTGACCTCGGAAATAGAATCTCCGATCATTACAGAGAAATCCAGAAGAGAAAAAGAAGGCAACCCAGAACAACACAATTTTCGCAGAGAAGGACCTGAGTCATATCACTTGTTACAGTGCAAGGATTTAGGTCATTACGCTAGTAAATGTCCAAAAAGAAGCCAAGAATCCAAGGAGCCTAGATAATCACAAAGAAGCCCGAGACATGTCGGAAGTCTTTTGTTTTGCTGCAAGGAAGCAGGACATTATGCTACTAAATGTCCCAACAAGATGAAAGCTGGAGTTGAGTAGTTGGAATTTTGATATTGGAAACAAGAGTAATAGAAAGCAATTTCATGTTTATGAGTACAATAAGTGAGTTATGTAATGGGTGCTCAGAGTTTGTAATGGATTCATGAAATCAATAAAGTTAAGGTGACATGTTTTCATATGTTTAATTGTAGGAGTTGTTACTCTGTGAACAAAGATTTTGACCATTTTCGAGGATATGAGAAATATGGTCTATGGATGGATTTGTGAATTTCATTTTAGGGTGGTAGTACCCTGTGAAGAAGACTAGACTAATGGATAAGAAAATATATATTCCACAGGCTGTAGTTCGAAAGAAAAAAAAGTTGGAGTTTTGCTTTTGATATGATGGTATGAAGAAACAGAGTACTACTGGATTTAAAAGATGTGTAATATGGAACAAGAGAGTTACCCCAAGGATGAGTTAAAGCTGCACTAGTGTTGAAGTGGGCCATAACCCACAGGTGCCCAAGAATTAATAAGGATCAAGTACCCACCGGAGAAAGAAATTTTGGGAATAGACTACGATTTGATCAACAAGCGATTCTATAGGAGTTTACGCAAAACACGAGAGTTGTTACGGAACGATAGATGTTTGTTTGGCCTGCAGAATCAATGGATTTTCCGAACTTGGTTCGTCGACAAGAGAAATTCTGCAATGCTTGTGAGGATGACCGAGTGTTAAAATGCGAGATTCGCTAAACCATGTACAAGGTAATGATTTGGGTGCGGGATGGATTGATCACCATACCGACTTACTCTTACTATTCGCTTTGCTATATGGGATGGTAAAATCTGAGTGACTTACCTATAGTAGAGAGACGCATTTATCAAAACCTTGTTTAAACCTTAGAAAGGTATAGGTATTTTTTCCTTGTACACGGCAGTTGTTGCCAACCGTAGGTTATACGGTGAGGTTCAACCCAGACCCGTTTTCTGCAGGGGAAACCATAAATCGTTGACCACCATGAGATACCGATATTTGGTTAGAATTGGCGCCAGACCCGTCAGCTACGAAGACCCAGTCTCGGAATAACCTTACCAAGAGTAAAAGACAAAAGAATTGAGGAAAAGGTTATGCCACTACCGGAAGAGCCCAAAGAAGGAATTATCCTTAAATATCTCGAGAAGACCGACACTGCCAACAATAAGGATGGAGTGTCCGAGTTTTGATGGAACCGTAACGATGTTTCTAAGGGTGGTAGCACCCTGCACCCGGAGTCGATCGATGGATTTTGAAGACCCCAAACCTAACCCATTTCTTTCTAGCATCTCCGAATCTCGAGGACGAGATTCATTTTAAGGGTGGTAGATTTGTAACATCCCAAAATTCTAAATTTTGGAATGTTATAATAAATAGATAGATTTGTTTGTTTGAATTGTTGTGTGATTGATTGAGTGAAATTTGAAACCTTTTGAAAGTTAAATGAGAGGGAATAAAAGGACTTTCCCAAACTTTCATTTTTTTGCTTTTATGCTTTTCGTGAATTCAAATACTCTTCATCACAAAACCACGGAGAGAAGATGACATGACTTCTTCCATTTATTTAAATGACAAGGGGTGTTGAAAATATTTGAATTTCATTTGGAAATATTTTCTAATTCATAAACTTCATGCAACTCAATGATTTTCACGAAAGCGAGGATAAAATGACTTCTTCAAAACATATGAAATATGAGTTGGGAGTTTCAAAGGATCAAATTCAAGTCCTTTTGGAATTTATTTTTCAATTTGGAGTTATTTGAGTTTTATTCAAATTATTTTTCTCCAAAAATAAAATACATGGAAAATAGGGTAACGTGATTCCCTACCTCGTAAAAATGGAGAGAAATAAATTTGAATTCATTTTGTTATTTTTTAAAATGATTTTTGTTGGATTTTATTGGACCAAAAGCACTCTTTGCTTTATTTAAATTTATGTGTATTTTATTTGACTCTAGAATAAAGTTCATCTTGTAGAAAATGTTTTTCTGAAAATTTTGATATATTATATGCCTATATATTATTTTTATTTATTTTGCTTTCTTCTTATTTTGTTTTTCTGGAAAAAAAAATGTTTATATATAAAATAAAATAAAATCCGCAGCGCCTTGGGCCAAAGGGTCAAGCCGCCACTTGCCACCGGGGCCACCATCGCTGCAGGCGCACCAGGGAGCCAGGAGCACCGCTCCTTTTTCCTAATACTAGTAGGATTTGATCCCTGCTTCGTTTATTCCGATTTGTTTCTAGATCTTTTCCCTTTTGTTTCCTAATCCTAATCTATTTCTTGGACCCTACCCCAAGCAAAACCCTCCCTCCCCAATATAAATACCCAAGCACCCCCCTTTAGCACATCAAATCAACACCTCTCCTCTCCTCTCCTCTCTCCTCACCCCCACGTCAGCGCCTCGCCTGGAGTTCGCGGGACCACCGCCATTGCCATTGCCCGCCCCACCACCTCCGGCCATCCTAGCCACACACCGACCCTACCGTCCCTTCCCCGACGCCAGAGGGCCAACGGAGGACGTCGCCGGAGCTCCACCAGAACCCCATCATCGGAACTGCTACAGTAAATCCAGACCTATTTTTTTTTTGTTCTGTTTTTTTTTTCAGAATAGTTTCAATCTTGTAAAATCCATAGTTAATTATCTACGAGGTATTTTTGAGTGATTCCAACTGCCTTGGATCACAAATTTTATGAAGTTTCTGTTAGTTCAATTGTATTTCATATTTGTGCAGTTTAAATTTGTGTTTAGATGAATTTTCTCAAATCACTAGATTTGAGATATTTTGAGTTAGGAATATTATTTTCGACCGATTCTTTTTGCTCCTGGTCTCTAGGACCTTTGTTTATCCATTAGTATTTAGTATTTTATTTTCAGGTTAATTTAAATTAGGTTTTTAGCAAAACAGTATTGTTTTAATATTAGTTCTGTTTTAGCTTTTTCTTTATTGTTTTATTAGTTTTAAATTATTTCTTTTTGTCACTTTTGACAAAATTAGTTGTGTTTCTGTTAGACAACAGGAGAAAATTTATTTTATTTAAAAAATATTTTCCTTAGTTTTGTATGAAACCTTCTATAGGTCATAGTTAGAGTTTTATAAAAGCTTTTTATTTGTTTCTTTTTGCAAATAAAATTTTATGGAAAAAAATACTTTCTGTTAAATTAGTTATTTTACATTTTATTTTCTGTTAATTTATTAGTTTAGTTTTTTAATTGTTGTTAAGTTTTTACTTACGGCAAAACTATATTAGATGTTTGTAGCAAAGTCATAGATCTTCATTAGTAGTTTTTCTTTGTAGTTTTATTTGAAGTTTCTTTTGATTTTGTTTGAGTTTTATTATCGATTTTCCTTGCTGTTTTGATTGTTATTTCGAGTGCTAAAATTGTTTGCTAGGATGTTTGCTTATGTGAATGCTATGTTTGACTATATAGATTTTCAACGGAGTGACGATTAGTTCTACCAAGTCATTTTCCTGACAGCGTTGTTATCTTCATCAAGTATTACCGTGCAAGTTCACTTTGACCATGTTTTTCATACCTATGTGTTTTATTGCATCTAGTGTCATCTTCGCAACAATCCCTCCGGTAGTGACATTGAATCCTTGTAGTTGAGTAGTATGCATGAGGTAGGAACCCATCACCCTGTTACCAAGCCCGGACGTTATTTATTTTAATGCTACGCTATAGTAGACGGGGTTGGTATGAGTGCTCGGAGTGGTGTGAGAATGGAGGATCTACGTCAATGACGACAACTCCATGATGGAATCTGCAAGGACTGCATCTTCAAGACCTCAAGACTTCAAGACTCGAGACAAGAATTCAATACACACTACTGGGTGAAGGATGGTTGACGGGCACCCTGGAGAATCCAGTGGTTGGCCGGGATGCATAGAGAAGCGCCATGACATCTTGCGGAAAGCTTCACCCAGACTCAAAGAGACGGAAGAATACTACATGCCCTAAGCTTACCTGCAACCGCAAGTCACTATGGGCTCGCTTGGTTGACCTTAGTTGTGACTCTGGCTGGGACGATGCTAGCAGATGTAGAACTACGGTAGGATTGGATGAGCACCGGACAGTGGTCAGGGGAACTCTTCGGAAGACCATGTTTGGTCATCTTGTTCTCAAACACCACGAAGTGCGAGAACGTAAAAGAGGGATCGAATCTTGCGGGTAAAGTGTACAAACCTCTCAGAGAGGGTTTAAACCTAATCGATTAGCCGTGTCCGGTTACGGCAATTTGAGCCTCGGACTTGGATCTATCTCGGAACTCTCAACACCGGATTGATAACTTAATTGTGGGCAACTTATGATGATTTTGGGCTATGAGACATCGGTTGGCGGAACCATGTCATGATAGAAAACTCCATAGTACAGACTTCATTTATTCCTTTGATGTAGGGAAAAATAAAATCAGCTTTTACGCAAACAAAACTCAGACATAGAGCCACAAAGCCATATTGCATATAGTATAGTTTTATCATCTGTTTTCTCATGTTGTGATCTTGCCGGTACATTCAATGTACTGACCTACACGGCTGCAACGTATCATGTTGCAGATATTTCCTCGACGAGTAAGAGTTATGATATTGTGGTTACGGTCTACACTCAACCTGCCGATGGCGTTTATGGGACTCCACACCCGTTGTTGTTTCCGCTAAGACATATGAGGTATATATCAGTTTTACGTTATTTATACATGTGATTGCACTTTGATATATACATTGATGTACTGTGTGTGCCAGCATACTGATCCAGGGATGGCACAAATACACAGAGACTTGACCGTCTGAGGTCGGGTCGCTACATCTTATTCACCATCAACACTTGATGTTCCTTTTTGATCTCCACCTCTGCTGATTTCAGCATCGAATATAACTCAGGAATGGACTTCTCCATCCCTTACATATTGTAGTTCATCACAAAGCTCTTGTAGCTAGGTGGAAGCGACTGGAGGATTCTGTCAATGACCGAGTCATCTGGAAGATTAACTCCCATCTGAGACAAGCTGTTGTGCAACCCAGACATTTTGAGTATATGCTCGCTGACAGAACTGTTTTCCTCCATCTTACAACTGTAGAACTTGTTGGAGACTTCATATGTCTTGACTCGGGCATGAGCTTGGAAAACCATTTTCAGCTCTTGGAATATCTCATATGCTCCGTGTTGCTCAAAACGCTTTTGGAGCCCCGATTCTAAACTGTAAAGCATGCCGCACTGAACCAGGTAGTAATCATCACTACGCTACTGCCAGGCGTTCATAACGTCTTGAGTTGCTGGGAAAATGGATACGTCACCTAGCAGTGCTTCAAGGACATATGCTTTCTTGGAAGCTATGAGGATGATCCCCAAGTTATGGACCCAGTCCGTATAGTTGCTTCCAACGTCTTTCAGCTTGGTTTTCTCTAGGAACGCATTGAAGTTGAGGGAAACATTAGCGTGGGCCATTGGATCTACAAGATAGATTGTAAAGACATTTTTTTAGAATAAGTTCATGATAATTAAGTTCATCTAATCAAATTATTTAATGAACCCCCACTCAGATAGACATCCCTCTAGTCATCTAAGTGATACATGATCCGAATTGACTAGGCCGTGTCCGATAATCATGTGAGACGGACTAGTCATCAACGGTGAACATCTCCATGTTGGTCACATCTACTATACGACTCATGTTCGACCTTTCGGTCTCTCGTGTTCCGAGGCCATGTCTGTACATGCTAGGCTCGTCAAGTCAACCTAAGTGTTTCGCATGTGTAAATCTGGCTTACACCCGTTGTATGCGAACGTTAGAATCTATCACACCCGATCATCACGTGGTGCTTCGAAACAACGAACCTTCGCAATGGTGCATAGTTAGGGGGAACACATTTCTTGAAATTTTAGTGAGGGATCATCTTATTTATGCTACCGTCATTCTAAGCAAATAAGATGTAAACATGACAAACATCACATGCAAATCATAAAGTGACATGATATGGCCAATATCATCTTGCACTTTTGATCTCCATCTTCGAGGCGCGACATGATCACCATCGTCACCGGCATGACACCATGATCTCCATCATCGTGTCTTCATAAAGTTGTCTCACCAACTATTACTTCTACTACTATGGCTAACGGTTAGCAATAAAGTAAAGTAATTACATGGCATTTTCATTGACACGCAGGTGATACGTCTCCAACGTATCTATAATTTTTTATTGTTCCATGCTATTATATTATCTATTTTGGATGTTTAATGGGCTTTAATATGCTCTATTATATTATTTTTGGGACTAACATATTAACCTAGAGCCCAGTGCCAGTTTCTGTTTTTCCTTGTTTTTGAGTTCTACAGAAAAGGAATACCAAACGGAGTCCAACTGACGTGCCAATTTTTGATGATTTTTTATGGACCAAAAGAAGCCTCCGAAGTAAAAGAGTTGGGCCAGAAGAGTCATGAGCCATCCACGAGGGTGGAGGGCGTGCCCCTATCTCGTGGACGACTCGGACACCCCCCTCACGTGATACAGACGCCAAAAATTCCTATAGATACATAAACCCCCAGAACATAACATAGATCGGGAGTTCCACCGCCGCAAGCCTCTGTAGCCACGAAAAACCAATCGGGACCGTGTTCCGGCACCCTGCCGGATGGGGAATCCCTCACCGGTGGCCATCTTCATCATCCCGGCGCTCCCCATGGCGAGGAGGGAGTAGTTCACCGTCGGGGCTGAGGGTATGTACCAGTAGCTATGTGTTTGATCTCTCTCTCTCTCTCGTGTTCTTGATTCGGCATGATTTGATGTATCGCGAGCTTTGCTATTATAGTTGGATCTTATGATGTTTCTCCCCCTCTACTCTTTTGTAATGTATTGAGTTTTCCCTTTGAAGTTATCTTATCGGATTGAGTCTTTAAGGATTTGAGAACACTTGATGTATGTCTTGCATGTGCTTATCTATGGTGACAATGGGATATTCACGTGATCTACTTGATGTATGTTTTGGTGATCAACTTGCGGGTTCGGTGACCTTGTGAACTTATGCATAGGGGTTGGCACACGTTTTCATCTTGACTCTCCGGTAGAAACTTTGGGGCACTCTTTGAAGTTCTTTGTGTTGGTTGAATAGATGAATCTGAGATTGTGTGATGCATATCGTATCATACCCACGGATACTTAAGGTGACATTGGAGTATCTAGGTGACATTAGGGTTTTGGTTGATGTGTGTCTTAAGGTGTTATTCTAGTACGAACTCTAGGATAGATCGAACAGAAAGAATAGCTTCGTGTTATTTTACTACGAACTCTTGAATAGATCGATCATAAAGAATAACTATGAGGTGGTTTCGTACCCTACATTAATCTCTTCGTTTGTTCTCCTCTATTAGTGACTTTGGAGTGACTCTTTGTTGCATGTTGAGGGATAGTTATATCATCCAGTTATGTTATTATTTTTGAGAGAACTTGCACTAGTGAAAGTATGAACCCTAGGCCTTGTTTTGAAGCATTGCAATACTGTTTGTGCTCACTTTTATCATTAGTTACCTTGCTGTTTTTATATTTTTCAGATTACAAAAACCTATATCTACCATCCATATTGCACTTGTATCACCATCTCTTTGCCGAACTAGTGCACCTATACAATTTACCATTGTATTTGGTGTGTTGGGGACACAAGAGACTCTTTGTTATTTCGTTGGAGGGTTGTTTGAGAGAGACCATCTTCATCCTACGCCTCCCACGGATTGATAAACCTTAGGTCAACCACCTGAGGGAAATTTGCTACTTTCCTAAAACCTCTGCACTTGGAGGCCCAACAACGTCTACAAGAAGAAGGTTGTGTAGTAGACATCAAGCTCTTTTCTGGCGCCATTGCCGAGGAGGCGAGAAAAGCGACACTAACACCCCGTCAATGAAGCTCTTTTCTGGCGCCGTTGCCGGGGAGGCTAGGTAAGTGGCACTAACACCCCGTCAGCTAAGCTCTTTTCTGGCGCCGTTATCGGGGAGGTTAGTGCTTGAAGGTATATCTTTAGATCTTGCAATCGAATCTTTTAGTTTCTTGTTTTATCACTAGTCTAGTCTATAAAAGAAAACTACACAAAATGGAATTGAGGGTGCTTCATATGCTTCATCTTTTTAATGTCTTTCGTGAGAATAAGGATTCCGATAATTGCGCTCAAGTGCTAGAAGAAGAAGTCTATAGAATGTTTGGCACTAAATATTTGAATGATGAGCATGATTGCAATGTTGTTAGTATGAATTCCTTGAATATCCATGATGCTAATGATGTGCAAAGCCACAAGCTCGGGGAAGCTATGTTTGATGAAGATGATATTTTTTGTCCCCCAAGTTTTGATGAGCAAATTTATTATGATGAAAGCATGCCTCCTATTTATGATGATTATATTGATGAAAGTGGATTTGGAGAGGTCATGACTTTATTTAGTGATGAATCCACTATTTCGGAACAGGCTCCAATTGATTATGAGAACAAAGTTGCTATCTATGATGATTATTGTGATGACATGTATGCTATAAATATTAATGATAACCATGAAACTTGTCATCATGATTTTAGTTTTCAATTGGATTATGCCTCACTTGATAGTTATTTTGTTGAGTTTGCTCACACTACTATTCACGAGAAGAAATTTGCTTATGTCGAGAGTAATAAAAATTCTATGCTTGTGCATCATGAAAATAGTGTTTTATGTGATAGTTATATTGTTGAATTCATTCATGATGCTTCTGAAAATTATTATGAGGGAGGAATATATGCTTGTAGGAATTGCAATAATATCAACCTCTCTATGTGTTGAAAATCTTGAAGTTATGCTTGTTTTGCCTTCCTATGCTAGTTGATTATTGTTCCCATAAATTGTTTGCTCACAAAATCCCTATGCATAGGAAGTGGGTTAGGCTTAAATATGCTAGTCATATTCTTCATGATTCTTCCATTATGTTTCAATTCTTATCTTATATGTGAGCACCATTGAAATCATCATGCCTAGCTAGGGGCGTTAAACGTAAGCGCTTGTTGGGAGGCAACCCAATTTTATTTTTGTTCTTTGCCTTTTGCTCCTATTTAGTAATAAATAATCTATCTAACCTCTGGTTAGATGTGGTTTTATGTTTTAATTAGTGTTTGTGCCAAGTAGAACCTTTGGGAAGACATGGGTGAAGTCTTTGCGACCTTGTTGTAAAAAACAAAAACTTTGCGCTCACGAGATTAGCTGCCATTTTTTGCAGAAGAGTGATTTCAAGGAGAAAGGCGTTTTGGTGGCCGAGCTACCTGAAGGCCGGTATCTGGGCCGTGGTTTATTGCGCTATGATGTGCGCTGCTTTGTTTTCATTTTCTTGTACAGTCGCCATTAAGTTGAAATACATCGGTGCCATCATATCCAGTGCTGCGTTTGTACACGGGCGATTCAAGATCTTCTCGCACATACGCCACGACGTCTCCGGCCATTTTAAATGTCGCATGAGTAGGTGGGTTGTTGGGTGATTAATAATATTTCTATGTGCCCATGTGAACCTGCAGATAGCTTCCCATTTACTTCGAGAGTGAACAACTTTTCTGCCTCACTAGGCCATTCATCCTCTTCTGGCGGCAGCTGGGTTTGCGACGGATCGCCATGGATGTGCTGGAGCTCTTCTTTGAGGAAGCTGAATCAGGATAAGGTCCATCTGATCTTTCAATTTAGTCTAGTTTGTTCTAGAGCATACTTCCTATGGTAGCTATCGTTTTTTGGTTCCACTGCCCCATCGTGTCAGATCTAAAAAGGATGATTTCATGTGGTTCGTTGCAGATTGGTTCCCAGGGTGGATGTTGGTTATGGAGATATCGCTGCTGTGGAATCGGTCGTTGCTTCAATCCATGAAGCTTGCCCGGACCACGCAGATTTCATTTCCTCAGAGCCCACAGCTGGCATCAGGGATGCAGAGCACTCCCGCAAGCGGTGGCGCCTTGAGGATGCAACGCTGGATGGAGACGAGATTGACTCATACAATGATGCTGGTGAGGTCCATTGCCGATTCAAACGATATGCCTCCTGAAGATATCAGCAATGCAACCGGAAAGGAGGGAGGTGCAGAGGGCATGTTCATATCCAACTCAAATGGCTCCAGCTGGACTCAAATGTAATCAAGTTGTCAACTTTTCATAAAAATGTATTTTTCTAGCTCGTAGATGATAGATTGTTTTGGAAATTTTTAGTTAGCCATCCATAATGGTGTTTGATTATGGTTTGAATATCTATTTTTTCTAGACTGTGCAGCCAGAAATGGTATGTTTACTAATGGAATTAACTGAACGCGTGTGTAACATGTTGATAAACTGCAGAACTAGGATCGGTAAAGGAGCATATGAGAGGGAAATTAATCCAAGCAGGTCCCTGCTCTCGAGGTTTCAATACTTGCTTATACTGACAAAAAAACTGGTACTGTTGTTAAACCGATACTGGGGACGAGTTTTGATTCGTTCGAGGAAGCTTACAGTTTACCTACTGAAAAGAATGTTATATGTGATGCACATTATTTTTCTTCGCAAGTGATGATCCAACTTGGTCTCCAGGAGGTTCCTCGGAAACATGTGTTGAAACGCTGGACGAGGGAAGCAAGGTATATTTTGCCAGCAGAATTTTTGCGCTACCAGAAGGATCAAGGTCCTCTGAAGTACTCTTCATGAAGACATAACAACCTGCATTTGTTGTGCGTAGAAATTGTCAAGCTAGGCGACAACAATGTCGATGCATATAGTCTTGCTATGGAGCAACCGAGAAATGTGAAAACATTATCGAGCTCGCTGTCGCTATACGCGATGGTATGGGGAGAAATGGCAGCTGATTCTGCAGCTTCAGAGACAGGGAATAAACCACATTTTGGTCCAGCAAAGCAAGCGCATAGTGCATCAGAAGGTTCTGATAGTTTTGCAGCACCTTCAAAGAAGAGCCCAACTGCCTAGCACAAGCCGCGAGAAGGCACCACACGAGCAGCCATCTGAAAGGACTAGGTTTTGTTCCATATGCAGAGGTCAAGTCGTCAAAGTCACAAGAGCACCACTTGTCCGCAACGACGTGATCTTCCAAAGGCACCGAGAAAGTCGCCTCGATGCTCCAGATGCAGCCTACGAGGTGACAGGAAGAGCACTTGCACCAACCAACCCAAGCAAGATTTTGAAGATTGATTTTCAGTACTGCTTGTGCTTGAAATTCAGTTTGGTAGCTGAATAATCAGCTGTTTGTCAAAAATGAGACCAACCCAAGGGCTAACCCTTGTTGGCATTTTTTTATAGGAGAAACTCCGTGAGCACCACGCATTCGAGCCGGGACTCGAACTCGGGTGGGCTGGCAGCAACCCCAGCTGCCCAGCCAACGGGTCGACGCCCCGTCCTCTAATCAGCTGTTTGTCAAATGCAAGATTTTCAGAACTACTTGTGCTTGCGTAGTTGTGAGCTTGTTTCTATGTCTGTGTTGCTATTGTCCATCACTTGTTTAAAAAAAATCATGTAATGCATTGACTTTGTCATGGTGCTGTGTTCAAGAGTGCGATTTAACCATATCAGTGATTGGGATTCTGTTGTTGTTGTTTCTTGGTTATATCTTCATGGGCGTAGTCTGATGTTTGACGTATGCAAGTTCAGCAACAAAAATCCTTTCATTTGTACCTACGGAATCGATTGATGTTGGTCTCGACACAAACTTCATTGCAATCTGGGCACATGATGAGCGGCAGGTGCTACACTGTTGCTGCCTTGCCCTGGATCGCACCGAGGAAGAAGAAGAAGCCATAGCTACAGGTGTGTTGAGTTGGGGATGGCTGGCCTGCAATGTGCAATGCATCTCAGATATAAATAGGCAGTGGCATAAAATCCCAACGATCGGCTCAAATGGCTCTCTGCTCCACAGACGAACATGACGACCGAGTCAATCCCATGTACCTCACCTGTGACACTTCGCTATGAACATGTGTGGCCGTTTGATGACAATCGTATGCGTGCTCCAATCGTATGGAGTCCTCTACATGAGCTGTAGCTGTTGATTTAATATCAATACGGGATACTAGAAAAGGCTTGTCGCCAAATACGGCAGCTACATGCATGCGTATACCGATCAAGAAACACGCATTCAAGATGTATACCGCCTTCGTGTAGCCCGCCACCAAAATGCATTTTTGGATTTTAAGTTGATTCTTTTTGCAGAAGATTAATATACAAATTCCTCACGTCCACCAATTTATTTCAGAATTTTTGGAGTTACAGAAGTATTCGAATGATACAGATTACTACAGACTGTTCTGTTTTTGACAGATTCTGTTTTCTATGTGTTGTTTGCTTATTTTGATGAATCTATGAGTAGTATCGGAGGGTATGAACCATAGAGAAGTTGGAGTACATTATATATTACACCAATATGAATTTATAATGAGTTCACAACAGTACCTAAGTGGTGATTTATTTTCTTATACTAACGGAGCTTACGAGTTTTCTGTTAGGTTTTGTGTTGTGAAGTTTCCAAGTTTTGGGTAAAGATTCGATGGACTAAGGAATAAGGAGAGGAAAGAGCCTAAGCTTGGGGATGCCCAAGCCACACCAAGGTAATATTAAAGTACAACCAAGAGCCTAAGCTTGGGGATGCCCCGGATGGCATCCCCTCTTTCGTCTTCGTTCATCGGTAACTTTACTTGGAGCTATATTTTTATTCACCACATGATATGTGTTTTTCTTGGAGCGTCATTTTGTTTTATTTTGTTTTCCTTGCTGTTTGAATAATATCCCAAGATCTTAAATTCTTAAATGTTAGAGAGTCTTCACATAGTTACATAATTATTCGACTACTCATTGATCTTCACTTATATCTTTCGGAGTAGTTTGTCATTTGCTCTAGTGCTTCACTTATATCTTTTTAGAGCACGCGGTGGTTTTATTTTGAAGAAATAGATGAACTCTCATGCTTCACTTAAATTATTTTGTGAGTCTTTCGAACAGCACGGTAATTTGCTTTGGTTATGAATTTAGTCCTAATATGATAGGCATCGAAGAGGGATATAATAAAAACTTTCATATAAGTGCATTGAATACTATGAGAAGTTTGATGCTTGATGATTGTTTTGAGATATGAAGATGGTGATGTTAGAGTCATGCTAGTTGAGTAATTGTGAATTTGAGAAATACTTGTGTTGAGGTTTGCAAGTCCCGTAGCATGCACGCATGGTAACCGTTGTGTAACAAATTTGAAGCATGAGGTGTTTCTTTGATTGTCTTCCTTATGAGTGGCGGTCGGGGACGAGCGATGGTCTTTTCCTACCAATCTATCCCCCTAGGAGCATGCGTGTAGTACTTCGTTTCGATAACTAATAGATTTTTGCAATAAGTATATGAGTTCTTTATGACTAATGTTGAGTCCATGGATTATACGCACTCTCACCCTTCCACCATTGCTAGCCTCTCTAGTACCGCGCAACTTTCGCCGGTACCATAAACCCACCATTTACCTTCCTCAAAACAGCCACCATACCTACCTATTATGGTATTTCCATAGTCATTCTGAGATACATTGCCATGCAACTTTCCACCGTTGCGTTCATTATGACACGCTTCATCATTGTCATATTGCCTTGCATGATCATGTAGTTGACATCGTATTTGTGGCAAAGCCACCATTCATAATTTTTCATACATGTCACTCATGATTCATTGCACATCTCGGTACACCGCCGGAGGCACTCATATAGAGTCATATTTTGTTCTAAGTATCGAGTTATAATCCTTGAGTTGTAAATAAATAGAAGTGTGATGATCATCATTATTAGAGCATTGTCCCGTGTGAGGAAAAAAAAGGAGGCCAAAGAAGCCAAACAAAAAAAAAGAGAGAAAAAGAGATAAGGGACAATGCTACTATCCTTTTTCCACACTTGTGCTTCAAAGTAGCACCATGATCTTCATGATAGAGAGTATCTTATTTTGTCACTTTCATATACTAGTGGGAATTTTTGTTATAGAACCTGGCTTGTATATTCCAATAATGGGTTTCCTCAAAATGCCCTAGGTCTTCGTGAGCAAGCAAGTTGGATGCACACCCACTTAGTTTCTTTTGTTGAGCTTCCATACATTTATAGCTCTAGTGCAGCTATTGCATGGCAATCCCTACTCACTCACACTGATATCTATTGATGGGCATCTCCATAGCCCATTAATATGCCTAGTTGATGTGAGACCATCTTCCTTTTTTTGTCTTCTCCACAACCACCATTCTATTCCACCTATAGTGCTATGTCCATGGCTCATGCTCATGTATTGCGTGAAAGTTGAAAAAGTTTGAGAATACTAAAGTATGAAACAATTGCTTGGCTTGTCATCGGGGTTGTGCATGATTTGAGCATTTTGTGTGATTTAAGATGGAGCATAGCCAAACTATATGATTTTGTAGGGATGAACTTTCGTTGGCCATGTTATTTCGAGAAGACATGATTACTTTGTTAGTATGCTTGAAGTATTATTATTTTTATGTCAATATTAAACTTTTGTCTTGAATCTTTCAGATCTGAACATTCATGCCATAATAAAGAAAATTACATTGAAAATTATGTTAGGTAGCATTCCACATCAAAAATTCTGTTTTTATCATTTACCTACTCGAGGACGAGCAGGAATTAAGCTTGGGGATGCTGATACGTTTCCAACGTATCTATAATTTTTTATTGTTCCATGCTATTATATTTTCTGTTTTGGATGTTTAATGGGCTTTAATATGCTCTTTTATATTATTTTTGGGACTAACCTAATAACCTAGAGCCCAGTGCCAGTTTCTGTTTTTCCTTGTTTTTGAGTTTTACAGAAAAGGAATACCAAACAGAGTCCAATTGACGTGCCAATTTTTGATGATTTTTTATGGACCAAAAGAAGCCTACGGAGTAAAAGAGTTGGGCCAGAAGAGTCCCAAGCCATCCACGAGGGTGGAGGGCGCGCCCTACCACCCTGGGCTTGCCCCCTATCTCGTGGGCGACTCGAAGACCCCCATGACGTGAGACCGACGCCAGAAATTCCTATAAATACAGAAACCCCTAGAAGATAACCTAGATCGAGAGTTCCGCCACCGCAAGCCTCTGTAGGCACGAAAAACCAAACGGGGCCCTGTTCCGGCACCCTACCGGAGGGGGAATCCCTCACCGGTGGCCATCTTCATCATACCGACGCTCTCCATGACGAGGAGGGAGTAGTTCACCGTCGGGGCTGAGGGTATGTACCAGTAGCTATGTGTTTGATCTCTCTCTCTCGTGTTCTTGATTCGGCACGATCTTGATGTATCGTGAGCTTTGTTATTATAGTTGGATCTTATGATGTTTCTCCCCCTCTACTCTCTTGTAATGGATAGAGTTTTCCCTTTGAAGTTATCTTATCAGATTGAGTCTTTAAGGATTTGAGAACACTTGATGTATGTCTTGCATGTGCTTGTCTGTGGTGACAATGGGATATTCACGTGATCTATTTGATGTATGTTTTGGTGATCAACTTGCGGGTTCGGTGACCTTGTGAACTTATGCATAGGGGTTGGCACACGTTTTCGTCTTGACTCTCCGGTAGAAACTTTGGGGCACTCTTTGAAGTTCTTCGTGCTGGTTGAATAGATGAATCTGAGATTGTGTGATGCATATCGTATAATCATACCCACTGATACTTGAGGTGACATTGGAGTATATAGGTGACATTAGGGTTTTGGTTGATGTTTGTCTTAAGGTGTTATTCTAGTATGAACTCTAGGATAGATCGAATGGAAAGAATAGCTTCGTGTTATTTTACTACGAACTCTTGAATAGATCGATCAGAAAGAATAACTTTGAGGTGGTTTCGTACCCTACAATAATCTCTTCGTTTGTTCTCCTCTATTAGTGACTTCGGAGTGACTCTTTGTTGCATGTTGAGGGATAGTTATATGATCTAGTTATGTTATTATTGTTGAGAGAACCTGCACTAGTGAAAGTATGAACCCTAGGCCTTGTTTCGAAGCATTGCAATACCGTTTGTGCTCACTTTTATCATTAGTTACCTTGCTGTTTTTATATTTTCAGATTACAAAAACCTATATCTACCATCCATATTGCACTTGTATCACCATCTCTTTGCCGAACTAGTGCACATATACAATTTACCATTGTATTGGGTGTGTTGGGGACACAAGAGACTCTTTGTTATTTGGTTGCAGGGTTGTTTGAGAGAGACCATCTTCATCCTATGCATCCCAAAGATTGATAAACCTTAGGTCATCCACTTGAGGGAAATTTGCTACTGTCCTACAAACCTATGCACTTGGAGGCCCAACAACGTCTACAAGAAGAAGGTTGTGTAGTAGACATCAGCAGGTCATACAATAAATTAAGACAACTCCTATGGCTCCTGCAGGTTGTCATACTCATCGACATGCAAGTCGTGATTCCTATTACAAGAACATGATCAATCTCATACATCACATATATAATTCATCACCTCCTTTTGGCCATATCACATCACATAGCATACCCTACAAAAACAAGTTAGACGTCCTCTAATTGTTGTTGCATGTTTTACGTGGCTGCTATGGGTTTCTAACAAGAATGTTTCTTACCTACGCAAAAGCCACAATGGTGATATGCCAATTGCTATTTACCCTTCATAAGGACCCTCTTCATTGAATCCGATCCGACTAAAGTGGGAGAGACACACACCCGTAGACACCTTATGCAACAAGTGCATGTCAATCGGTGGAACCTGTCTCACGTAAGCGTACCTGTAAGGTCGGTCTGGGCCGCTTCATCCCACAATGCCGCCGAATCAAGATAAGACTAGTAACGGTAAGCAAATTGAACAAATCATCACCCACAACTACTTGTATTCTACCTATGCATAGATCTACGCATAGATCTAGTTCATGATGCCACTGTTGGATAACGTAGTAATAATTTAAAATTTTCCTACATGTCACCAAGATTAATCTAGGAGATACTACAAACGAGAGAGAGAGGGAGTGCATCTTCATACCCTTTAAGATCGCTAAGCGGAAGCGTTACAAGAACGCGATTGATGGAGTCATACTCGCGGCGATTCAAATCGCGGAAGATCCGATCCAAGCGCCGAATGGGCGGCGCCTCCATGTTCAACACACGTACAGCCCGGGGACATCTCCTCCTTCTTGATCCAGCAAGGAGAGAGGAGAAGTTGAGGGAGAACTCCGGCAGCACGACGGCATGGTGGTGGAGCTCGTGGTTCTCCGGCAGAACTTCGCTAAGCACTACAGAGGAGGAGGAGGAGGAGGGGGGGGGGGGGGGGGAAGGGCTGCGCCAGGGGAAGAGTCGTGGCAGCCCTCTCTCTCCCTCACTATATATAGGGGAAATGGGAAGGAGGAGGTGCCCTAGGGTGTCCCTAGGGGAGGGGCGGCGGCCACGGGGGAAACCCTAGATGGGTTTGGGCGCCCCCACCCCTAGGAAACTTAGCCCCCAAGCCGGGAGGGGCGGCTGTCGATGTCAAAACCGGCGGATCTCGGGTAGGGGGTCCCGAACTGTGCGTCTAAGGCGGATGGTAACAGGAGGCGGGGGACACAATGTTTACCATGGTTCGGGCCCTCTCGATGGATGTAATACCCTACTTCCTGCTTGATTGATCTTTATGATATGAGTATTACAAGAGTTGATCTACCACGAGATCGTAGAGGCTAAACCCTAGAAGGTAGCCTATGATTATGATTGTTTTTTCCTACGAACTAAACCCTTCGGTTTATATAGACACCAGAGGGGGCTAGGGTTACACAGAGTCGGTTATAAGGGAGGAGATCTACATATCCGAATTGCCAAGCTTGCCTTCCACGCAAAGGAGAGTCCCACCCGGACACGGGACGAAGTCTTCAATCTTGTATCTTCATAGTCCAACAGTCCGGCCAAAGTATATAGTCCGGCTGTCTGAGGACCCCCTAATCCAGGACTCCCTCAGCGGCTGCCCTAGGGGTGGCGGCCACGGGGGAAACCCTAGATGGGTTTGGGCGCCCCCACCCCTAGGAAACTTAGCCCCCAAGCCGGGAGGGGCAGCTGTCGGTGTCAAAACCGGCGGATATCGGGTAGGGGGTCCCGAACTGTGCGTCCAAGGCGGATGGTAACAGGAGGCGGGGGACACGATGTTTACCCAGGTTCGGGCCCTCTCGATGGAGGTAATACCCTACTTCCTACTTGATTGATCTTGATGATATGAGTATTACAAGAGTTGATCTACCACGAGATCGTAAAGGCTAAACCCTAGAAGCTAGCCTATGGTATGATTTTTGTTGTCCTACAGACTAAACCCTCCGGTTTATATAGACACCGGAGGGGGCTAGGGTTACACAGAGCCGGTTACAAGGGAGGAGATCTACATATCCGAATTGCCAAGCTTGCCTTCCACGCAAAGGAGAGTCCCACCCGGACACGGGACGAAGTCTTCAATATTGTATCTTCATAGTCCAACAGTCAGGCCAAAGTATATAGTCCGGTTGTCCGAGGGCCCCCTAATCTAGGACTCCCTCAGTAGCCCCCGAACCAGGCTTCAATGACGATGAGTCCGGTGCGCAGATTGTCTTCGACATTGCAAGGTGGGTTCCTCCTCCAAATACTCCATAGAAGATTTTGAACACAAGGATCATGTCCGGCTCTGCAAAACAAATTCCACATACCACCGTAGAGAGTACAATATCCCACAAATCTAATCTGCTGACAAATTTCATAGCGTGACATCACGCCACGGCCCGGTCATTATTCGAACCGTTTTTCTCAACCAGCTACCGCACATATTGCGAGGCGGTTTTCTTGACACGTCTTGTCGAAGCAGAGATCGTGTCCCCTTATCACGGGATTCTCATCAATACGGGTGTGGGTAACCCAACCGCGCCATCAATCGCGACGCTTGGGGAATAAGCGATTTTATGGGGCAAGTAGGGAGGCGACAGCTTTCTACCGCCTTATAAAGGGACAAGGACTCCTCTTTTTCACCCACGCCTTCTTCTTCCCTGCCCATCCATTCTTGCGCACTTGAGCTCCAGCGCCCAAGTTCTCATTTTCTCCGCAAAGCCATTCCAAACATGTCCGAAGCAGGAGGCAAGTGGATGGTCTCCTCCGTTACGGAGGAGAACATTACGAAGCTCCGGGAAGCCGGATACCTGGCTGCAGACATCGTGCACCGGCTCCCAGACGTGGTGCAGATCGTCCCTACTCCAGAACCCCACGAGAGGGTTGTATTCCTTACCCACTTCATCCGCGGGCTGGTATTTCCCCTCCACCCATTTGTCCGCGGGCTCATGTTCTACGGCTGGACTTCCATGATCTAGCCCCCAATTTCATCCTCAACATCTCGGCATTTATCATCATGTGCGAGGCCTTCCTCCGCATCAAGCCCCACTTCGGCGTGTGGCTGAAGACCTTCAACGTGAAACCGAAGGTGGTGGTCGGCCAGCAAGCGGAGTGCGCGGGTGCCATGGTGGGCAAAATGCCCAACGTCACCTGGCTCGAAGGCTCCTATGTGGAGATCGTGAAGGGATGGAAATCGGGGTGGTTCTACATCACCGAGCCGCGTGACACCAACTGGGTGGCGGCCCTCGAATTTCAATCTGGAATCCCCATGCGACTCACCTCCTGGAAAGAGAAGGGCCTATCCTGGGGTTCATCGGTGGAGCTGACCGGACTCCAGAACTGTGTTAAAAACATGATAAGCAAGAAAATCAAGCTTGTCAACGTGGTCCAGGTCATGCTCTTCCGCCGGATCCTCCCGTGTCAAAGACGGGCATTCAATATGTGGAATTTCGACCCGGCCAAGCACCAGACGTTGTGAGAGCTTTTTGACACGACGCACCAAGACGTCTGGAAGGTGCTGTTCAAGGCCGTCGAGGTACCTCCTCCCCTTACCGATGATCGCGAACTCCGCGCAAAGCGCCCTGCCAATCCGGTAAGCTCTTTATATCTCATAAGATGTTCCTTTCCCCAGTATAATCATGTGAGGGATCTGAGCCTCCATGCCATTTTAACAGGACTGGGTTGCGACAGCGGAGCGGATCGATTGTCCGGCCCCACTGCCCGAAGATCCAGCAAGGGCTCTCTTAACGGAGATGTTGGTTCTGGCGCCCTATGAGGCGCCGGATAAGAAGGCCAAGAAGAAGGTCGCGGGGACTAGGAAAGGTCTCCGGCACAAGGTTGTATCGGACTCATCGTCCGATAACACCAAGGCGCCCTCCTCCCACGAAATGAGGAGGAGGAAGAGGAAAGTTCTCCCCCAGCTGGGGGAGACAACAAAAGGAAGGTCGCCCCATCTGTGGAGGCCGAAGGGTCCAAGAAGGGAAGGACCCTCCTTCCGGACTACTCCACAACAACCGCTTACAGCGACGGGGAGTGGTTGCCCAGGGACAAGCCCCTGGCGAAGTCGTAAGTATCCGGATACCATGATAGTTCTGGTATGTTTTGTTTTATTGCTTCTTATCATGCCAAACAAGATCATGCAGTCCATCCAAGGCCCATATCGACGTATCCTCCTCGGATGAGTCGTTGGGCCAGTCGGCGATGAACAGCGATTCACTCCCGTCCGCCATCTCCCCCCGCCCTATGGACGACGTCGAGGTGTTGTCTCAAAGGGCACTGAACCAAGGGGAGATAGTTCTGGAGGCGCCCCAAGGCGACATCCCAGACGCTGGGTGCATGGGGGGCAAGACTCCCATGGGCTCTAATGACGGGGGCAACAAGTTTGGCCCCCAGTCGAATACTGCGCCAGAACCTCCAGTGGTTCCGGATGCTGTCAAGCGACCCCTAGCTAAAGGGGGCGAGCCGTCTGTGCCGATGGCCTTTGTCCATCCAGAGGCATCGGACAATTTGTTGGAAGTGCTTCGCGGCGCTTCCATTGACGAAGAGCACCGCACTATCATGAGTGCGGTGGTCGAGAAAGTTCGGTCCGCCAAAAGCGGACTGACTGAAGCATGTGCCAGCCTTCTAACAGGCTTTGAGGTAAGTAATCAAATTATGAGAAAATGTTACAGCATAGACAGAGCCTCGATGCTCGCATTTGGTGTTCGCAAAGAAAGGCCGAACAGAGGATCAAATAATAATCACTGTGAGTCTAATCGAATATGTCTATGTGAATAAGCAGGCTTCGGCTGGCATTGCCACTCGTACGGCTAAGGTCTCCGCACTGAAGCGGGACCTTGAGCGGTCTGAGGAAGAGCTCGGCCTTACCAAGAGGCAGCTCGAAGAGAACAAAGGTAAATAATACCCCGTCTATATATTGATAAAGAAAAAAGAAGGTGGTTGTTAGATCATAGGATCGTCATGAATTTTGCTAGGGGCCACGACCGAAGTGGCGGCCCTAAAGAAGGCGTTGTCCGAGGCCGAAGACAAAGCGGCCAAGGAGCGCGCCGAGCGCGAGAACCAAGAGGCCCGAGTCGGCGAGGTTCAGCAAGAGCTCCAGGATTTTGTCAAGAAATACGAGTCCTTGGAGCGTGAATCTAAGACGCAAGGGTCCGAGCTTGCGAAGGCCCTCGAGAACGCACAAAATGCCAAGGCCGAAGCCCAAAAGGCCCTCCAGAAAATTCAGACGGTCAAGAAGATAGCGGCGGGTAAGGCATTCATTATGCAAAGCAAGCATGTGAAGGAAACTTTCCTTTTACTTACCCGAATTCGGAGCTCTCCAGGAGCGTTCGCAGATCTACCCAGTAGCGTATCGGATGCCGCGGAGTTCTACCGGGCCGAGGAAGGGAGCTCGAGGGAGAAGTTGTTCTGGTCTCAGTATAATGGGACCGTACATCGATGCCCTTAAGCGACCAGTTGAAACAACTGGTCGAGCTTCACAAGGTGGCCGAACTGGCCATGAAGGGTCTCATAGTCCGGATGTTGCTTGGCGAGCCCCTGCCTGGCAGCTACTTCGGCCTGGTAAAGCGGCTTGTGAATGCCTGCCCACGGTTTGAAGTCATAAAATGGTCCGTCTGCATTGAAGGTGCGCGCAAGGCCTTTGCCTGGGCGAAAGTGCAATGGGCGAAGATGGACGCCGAAAAGCTGGTGAAGGAGGGGCCGCCGAAGGGCAAGGAGCATCGCCACCCCGAAAAGTATTATGACAGTGTTCTGAAGGGTGCTCGCCTTGTGGTGGAGGAATGTGCTAAGGATGTAATATTTGAATGAATGTACTCATGTGATCCTGTAATATGAAAACGTTCATGTGCGCTATATAACGCTTGTTGATTTAAAATATTACCTTCTGTGCGGCCGTTTATAAAATCTGAGAGTTGGCTAGTCGCTTCCGCCCCATGTAACTAGTACTGAGGTGTTCGATATAGATCTTGAACACTCTTTATCCAAAAAAATTGGTCCTTTAAGGAGGTGTTTAGCGCAGCGAACAAGGCAATCGGACTATAAAGCTTTATCACTCTCACTTAGCCATAGAAGTCTACAATTTTAAATTTCGGCGATGCCCCTAGTATTCGGAAGGCCGAACTTGGGGCGCTATGTACGCCTAAATCGGAAAAGGCCGACTCCTCGCCCGAAGCGGAAAAAATCTTTAAGGATTTGAGACCTCTCGAACAGCGACCAGCTCTCGCCGCATCATGACAGTCAGTTTTCGGCTTTCTCTACCATGTATATATCATATGATGAGGTGGCAGTCCAGCGCCCTGTGGGCGGTGGTTCCTGTTCTTCTCCTGCATCGTCGTCCATACCGTCAATGTTTTCGGAGCCGAAATCAAGCATGTTAGTTAAGTCGTCGACAGTGGCTATTAAGTGGGTGGTGGGTGGGGAATGAATTTCTTCGTTGTCTGCTTCCCACTCAAGCCGGACATAGTTCGGCCAAGGGCCTCCTGACAAGGAGAGAGACCTCAATGGATTTAGCACGTCACCCAAGGGCGAGTGCTGAAAGATATCCGCGGAGGTAAACTCCATGATCGGTGCCCAATCAGATTCGATAGGCACGGACGCAGACGGTTCGGAGCCCGTGGCCGGGGACGAATCCAAGGGTCTGGCAACACAGGTCTCATAGGAGGTGAAGTCAGTATTCGGCTCTATCGCCGCTGAGTGTGCGGCCTCCATGGAGGGGTCTATCCACCCGTCCTCGGACGGCATGATCTGCTCCGGATTGAGGGCCGGAGTAGCCACAGGTGTGATCTCCCGAACACCGTCCGACAACAGAGCTAAGTCATGCTCGTCGTGACTGTGCGGTGCACCTGACATGGGCTCGAATCCTTCGAAGATCAAGTCTCCGTGAATGTCGACAGTATAGTTTAAGCTTCCAAACCTGACCTGACGGCCAGGGGCGTAGCTCTTGATCTGCTCCAGATGGCCAAGCGAGTTGGCCCGCAGTACGAAGCCGCCGAATACGAAGATCTGTCCGGGAGAAAAACCTCACCTGGACCGCATCGTTGCCGATGATCGAAGGAGCCATCAAGCCTTTATCGTGACGGCGCAGTGTAACTCTCAGTGAAAGCACCAATGTCAGTGTCAAAACCGGCGGATCTCAGGTAGGGGGTCCCGAACTGTGCGTCTAAGGCGGATGGTAACAGGAGGCGGGGGACACAATGTTTACCCAGGTTCGGGCCCTCTCGATGGAGGTAATACCCTACTTCCGCTTGATTGATCTTGATGATATGAGTATTACAAGAGTTGATCTACCACGAGATCGTAGAGGCTAAACCCTAGAAGCTAGCCTATGATTATGATTGTTTTTGTCCTACGGACTAAACCCTCCAGTTTATATAGACACCGGAGGGGGCTAGGGTTACACAGAGTCGGTTACAAGCGCGGAGATCTACATATCCGAATTGCCAAGCTTGCCTTCCACGCAAAGGAGAGTCCCACGGGACACGGGACAAAGTCTTCAATCTTGTATCTTCATAGTCCAACAGTCCGGCCAAAGTATATAGTCCGGCTGTCCGAGGACCCCCTAATCCAGGACTCCCTCAGCGGCTGCCCTAGGGGAGGCACCCCCACCTCTCCAGGTTACGTGAGATGGGGTGGGAGGGGCGCACAACCCCTTAGTGGGCTGGTGTGCCCCCTCTCCTTGGCCCATAAGGCCCCCAACGCTTGCGGGGGCCTCCGAACCCCCTTTCGGACACGCTGG
Organism: Aegilops bicornis; assembly: GCA_021605145.1. NCBI lineage: Eukaryota > Viridiplantae > Streptophyta > Magnoliopsida > Poales > Poaceae > Aegilops > Aegilops bicornis. The sequence continues at coordinate 448,342,951 of CM038671.1, read as the reverse complement.
TCGTCACCCGGTACCCCAAGAACAATTCCGAACTCCAATACCCTTCGTCCAATATATCGATCTTCACCTCCATACCATTCTGGAGTTCCTCACACGTCCCCAGATCTCATCCGGACTCAACAACCTTCAAAGAACCACATACTATTCCCATTACAACTCTAGCATCACCGAACCTTAAGTGTGTAGACCCTACGGGTTCGGGAACCATGCAGACATGACCGAGATGCCTCTCCGGCCAATAACCAATAGCGGGATCTGGAAACCCATATTGGCTCCCACATGTTCCACGATGATCTCATCGGATGAACCACGATGCCGGGGATTCAATCAATCCCGTATACAATTCCCTTTGTCCATCGGTATGTTACTTGCCCGAGATTCGATCGTCGGTATCCCTATACCTTGTTCAATCTCGTTACCGGAAAGTCCCTTTACTCATTCCGTAATGCATGATCCCGTGGTTAACTCCTTAGTCACATTGAGCTCATTGTGATGATGCATTATCGAGTGGGCCCACAGATACCTCTCCCTCATACGGGGTGACAAATCCCAGTCTCGATTCGTGCCAACCCAACAGACACTTTCAGAGATACCTCTAGTGCACCTTTATAGCCACCCAGTTACGTTGTGATGTTTGATACACCCAAAGCATTCCTACGATATCCGGGAGTTGCACAATCTCATGGTCTAAGGAAATGATACTTGACATTAGAAAAGCTCTAGCAAATGAACTACGCGATCTTGTGCTATGCTTAGGATTGGGTCTTGTCCATCACATCGTTCTCCTAATGTTGTGATTCCGTTATTGTCGGCGTTCTGGGAATGGGGGTCTCCAGACTTGCCTGCCTGCGGCCCACGGTGTGGCACCACAAGCGGGCCCGTACAGCCCATCTTCACCAACAAGCACTCAAGACCCTCGCGAGGGGCCAAGCCTCGCGAGGAGGACGACACAAGACCTCCTCAGGAGCAGCCTCACCAGGCTGGCTCGCGAGGGGCGGAGAGATCAAGGCAAGGCAAACCTCGCGAGGTTCTCATGATATGAGGCATGACGACCAAGGCCAGGCGAGTGCCAGGCAGGCGCCAGCGCATAGTGTCCTTGTTTTCTCTTTGGTGCTAAGGACGCAAGCGCAGGCGAGGAGTTTTGAGGCATCAGGCAAAGGTTTCCATATCGGTGCAACGAGACCAAAACCAGCAGGACGGCAAGACGGAGGTCACCGTGGAGCCCAAGACGGCGTCACCACCAGAGCCTTTGGCGGGCGAAGACTACTTTTGTCAGGATAAGTTGTACTAGTTGTCCCCTTTCAAATTGGCCGTTATTGGATCCCTTCCTGGTCAATATTTGAGAAGAGGACCAGGGCCTCTATAAATAGGGTTAGCCACCACAGTAGAGGGCATCGGATCCTCACCTACCAGAACTCACCTCGAGCGATCCTCACACCCACCAAGCACAAGAACACCTCCCTCAGAGGCTGTTCTTCCCCTTATCTTATTCATCCTCACCCAAGAGGCAATCCACCACCACCACACTGGAGTAGGGTATTACACCACAACGGTGGCCCAAACCATTATAAATCTTGTGTCCCTGTGTGTTGTGAGTTCGTCGTGCCTAGCTTAGAGATTGCGAAGTGTGTGAGGGCGTGATCGGTGAGGGGGAGATCTTCACGCGCACCCCAGTGTTCGAACCTTAAGGGTTTTGCCGGAGCCCAAAATCCGACATTTGGCACGCCAGGTAGGGGTGCGCCGGAGTTTTCCTTTGCTCATCTGCGTCCCATCTCTTGGTTGCAACCATGTCGGACGCTCATCGCACCCGCGCTGAGCGTCGGGTCGCCCTCGCTGCCCGTGTCGCTCGGACGGCTCCTGTCGGTGGGCCTCCCCGTCGTTCTCCGTCACCCGCCGCCAACGCCGCCACCGGCCCGATGGGGAACGAGCAGCAAGCATCCTCGCTGCACCCCTCGGTGCGGCGAGACGGCCGCACCGCCACTCCGTCGTTGACCCCCGCTGGTTCTTCGTCTCATGCTCATCGCACTCCCACGGACGCGCGGGCTTTGCTGCTCATGGCGCACGAGCTCCTACGTTACCGCCCCATCAACGACCTCTACGAAGACTGGCTGGACCGCATTGCCGAGCTCGTCAGCACCGCAGGGGGCTCCCCTGCACCGTCCCTCTCGCTGCCTCGTCCACCGCCAGCTACGGGCGACGTAGCTCACGGAGCACCTCCACCACCTCTGCATCAAGACGGCGCCCTGGCGCCAAGGCGCGCGGCTCCGCGGCTCGACCCGCCGCGCCAACACTACAAAAAAAATACACTTATGTGATGATACGTGTTTGTCACAGTAGGTCACGTTTTCTGTCATGCATGTACATCCATGACAAATTTATGACAGAATCAAGATAGTCATACATGTCTTTGTCAGAGAAGTGTTCCATGACATTACCAAAATTATCATCATGGAAGTGTCCACTTCCATGATGATAAATCACGCGTCACAGAAGTGCTTTCGTCAAGGGTGACCGACACGTGGCATCCACCGTAACGGAACGCCATTAAGCTATCGGGTCCAGTTTTGGATCCGATAACCCGTTAACAGCCGGGACCAATGGGGATTTTCCACGTGTAAAATTTTGATTGGTCATGGAAACACGTGCTGACTCCGTGTTGGCACGGTGTCACTCATCCAATGGGCGAGCTGCGCCTATGATATGTTGACACGTGGGTGGCCCAAAAGTGGCCCATAAAGTTTAAATGGGCCGGCCCAACTAAAGGCCCACAAGATTTTGCGGTCCATAATGGGCCGGCCCAGCAAAAGGCCCACGAGATTTTGCGTATCATAATGGGCCAGCCTAGCTAAAGGCCCACGAGATTTTGCGAGCCATAATGGGCCGGCCCAGCTAAAGGCCCGTGAGATTTTGCGGACCATAATGGGTCGGCCCAGCTAAAGGCCCACGAGATTTCGCCGACCATAATGGGCCGACCCAGCAGAAGGCCCAAAATATTTTGATGACACTAGTAGGCCGGCCCATTAACAGGCTGCCATGTTTTGGGCCAAATGCCGACCCATATTTGATCTGGTCCATTAACAGGCTGCCACGTTCCGGGACTAATAAAGGCCAATATGTGATCCAGCCCGTTAAAATCCTACCATGTTGTGGGCCAAATTACGATCCAGAGCAGGTCCGGCCCTTTGAGAGGCTTTCGGCTAAATTATGGCCCATATCAGATTCGGCCCGTCAACTAGACGTTATCATTTTGGGCCCACTTGATAAAGGCCCATTTAGTAACTCGACCTGATATTAGTTTCGGCCTGTTAAAGGCCCGTTTAACATTTCAGCCATATATATATTTTGGCATGTTAAAAGCCCGTCATATAGTTGCGCCTAACTACGGCCCCGTTTGCATCCGGCCTGCTCACAGACGATAATCTGATTGGGCCAAACAAGGACCTGCATAATTTTGGCTGTTATAATCCCATGATTTGATTGGCACAATCATGGGCTGTGGGTCTATTTCACTTCTTTGCCGGCCCGTGAGCTGTTCGCACGCTTCGTGCCCAACCTACTTTTCAGCCTCCTAAAAGCCCATTGAGTTTTCTTCGGAAAATAGGGTCGGCGGTTTACTCGGCCTATTAAAGGCCTGAATCTACTAGTGGGCCAGTTTACATTTAGGCCTGTTAACGGACCAAGATGACTGGACCCATGATGCGGATCATACATGGTGATTTGCATGACGGCCCGATTATGTACCGTAATTTTACGGTTTGGCCGGTTTACTGCGAAGACATGATATGTATACAGTAAAATAACTGCAGCGTCGTGAATAAGAAAAAAAACCTAGACTATAAAATAAAGAAATTACGGCATATTACATCCAGTGGGCATCAAAGTTCGCCACTATGATAATAAAGCACAAGCAGACAATGATTACATACTTTGGGCATCAAAGATCGCCACCATTGCAATTAAACACGCCGACAAAATAATATACAAAACCGACAAAGACCTCAATAGAGTTCAAGAAAGGTTAGCCTCGCCGGAGCTGCAGCATAGCAAGTGAGCAAGTCGGTGAGATCGCACTTGTTTGATACTTATACCCTCCTCACTCTAAAAGATAAACAAGAAGACAGATGATGTGTTTTGCACATTTAAGTATCGGTCTTGACAATTCATCACATTTCTTCTCGATTTAATAAAGTGACACAGTTTAAAATAGCATTAACACAATACGGTATTGTTCTGGTCAAGACATGGCAGGAAATGACATTGTGAAGGAGTTGGCAGCTTCACGACACCATTGGATTACAGATCAAGAACTCATAAGTATCAATGGTTAGTGTCTTTGTCAATTTATCCCATTTCAGATTGGCAAAATAAGATCACTTGCTCTGTATAGTTTAATTTACATGGTATGAATAAGGAACTTGGTTGTACAACTGAAAACTTAAATTGAGAAGGACAAACTTTTGTTTATGAACTACTCCCTCCGTCCCATAACATAAGAACGTTTTTTACACTACACTAATGTCAAAAACATTCTTATATTATGGGACGGAGGGAGTACATAATAAACTTTAAACATGCAATTTGATGCAAACACCAAAAATAAACAGTTGTTGCAGTCATGCCTAACCAAATATACACAACAAAGTTTGAAGGCTTGATAAGGACAAACTTACATTATTGGTGAAGGCAGGCTCTATAAAGCCCTAGTCCATGCTGATGGGGGGGGGGGCAATTCAAGAAGTTTGCCACAGAATCTTCTTCATAAGCATTGCCTTTATTCTACATTTTGTTAAGAGTAAATATAGATGTGATAATATAAGAAAAATGGAGAATATTTAAGATAAGATGAAGAGTGATGATACATAACCAAGTAGCTATAAATGTAAGTACAATTGATACATGCAAAAGGTACAACCAAGAGCAATGCGAGCTAAACTTCTTCAAGACCATCGGTGTTATCCAACCTTATGGTAAGAGTAAATATAGATCTTATGTGTAGAAAATGGAGGGCAAAGGAAAATAAGCTGCAGAGTGATGGTACATGAATAACTACCCATCAATATAAGTACACTGATAAAGGACAGCAGGTACTTACAAGAACAATGCAGAGCTAAAAAAATTCATTGTCATTGGATATATTCTACACTAATGTAACCATTCATACAGATCAGATAATTTGGAGCGAACAATTGATAAGCAAGCTATCATGCATATTGTTGTCACATAGTGAACCAGGTATGTATGCAAGTACATTGATACAGGACAACATGTACTAACAAGAGCAAAGCAGCGGGCAGCATATTTGCGATATCCTGTTGTTCCTTTCAAAGCGGAATTCTTTTTCGAGCAGATTTCCTGCAAAAAAAGATCCGTAAGGCACATGCGGAAAGTAGAAGTTCAAATTGTCATGCGATATCATAGACAGTACCTCATCCACGGAACGAGACCAGTGCATAACAAGGTTTTTCCCTTCAATGTCTTCTAAATTTAGCATAGGAGACTTCACCAGAAATTCGTTTATAGACTTGCCATCAAAGTGTGATTTCCTCAGGTAACACCAATACTGCTGCAATGCTTCCTTGAAAAGCGCAAGCAAGCTTTGCTCGTCATGACTATCCAGATTGACCCTCGCCTACTTACAACAATGTAATGTAAATCATTGGTGTGTTCAATCAGCAGAAAACAGGAAAATAATCACCATGAATAAGAGCACTTACACGTAAGTGGGACAGGAAGATGTGAAAATGGTGTTTGCCTTCACTATAATCTTCCCATGATGGGAATATATGCACGTAGTCCCTGACAACATTGAAAGCATTGTCTTTTAAACTAGGAATAACTGGAACGCAGTTCCAATCTGCAGGAATTGGCTGTCTCTGGAGTTGGGATAGGTCTTAGGCCGGTGGACTTGCTGTACTTTTTGCTGGAGTGGGATTTTTCTGTGGTACCACCGGTGCTATGGCAATTGAAATCGGCATACCTTTTGCTGGAGTGCAGGTCCTGTGCGGTGCGACTAGTGGTGTGGCCAGTGAAGTATGGGTACAGTCTGCTGGAGTTGGTCCCACGTTTTGTGTCACTGGTTGTACAGCCAATATAAGTGGGGTGTTGTTTGATTTTTCCGGCACAAACACGTTTTTCAAGGACTTTGCTGGTGCTCCTTCAGGTTCGGCAATCACCCTCTTCCTTTTTGATGTCTAATGCACAAGAACAACATTTGAGTGGAAAAACATGGTATGATGACGGATGGAATATGTATTGATAATGGATGGGCATGGCATCTCGACATATATGATGAGTAAACTAAGCGGATGGCGGTGCAACAAAGTAGAAGAAATGCAAGACAACATATGCAAGATACGTGCAATCAATAAAACCTTGCCAAATTAGAACATGCACCTTGATGGGTGAACAGGACAGGCCATCTGCCTTTGACTCCTCGAGGTTAGAATAGTCATTAGGATCATATTCTGAACAAGAATCAACACGTGGGGAGCATATGAGTTTCATTGCATCCAGAATGGCACTCAATGCCTTGGTGCCAATTTTGTAAGTCATTGCGGTGTCTAGCTTCAAGAGTGGACTACTGCTAGTGCGACACAAAGCAGCTACACAGATCATAGTGTAGATATAACTGGAAAACCATAAGCATCAGAGTAAAATCAGCAAAGTGGAACTTGCCGGAATATATGTGCTAGTATTGCTGGTACAGCTAGAAAGGCTTCGGATACCATCTCTCTTCAACTCACTGTTAATATCAGTGTAACTCTCAAAGGCGACGCAGCTCCCCGCATTTCCTTGTTATTCTTATAGGATTCAAGTGGGCAGGCCACTACAAATCCTATTCCCATGTTTACAAAATCCTACTAATCAAAGAGGCCCGAAGAGTTCAAAGTGTCCATACCAACCGACCCTATAGACCTCTACACTGCAAATGTCCCTGCTCATCTTCACTACAAGGAACATACTGTACTACTATCATACTCCCTGTGTTCAAAAATATAAGTCTTGGTAGAGATTTCCACTATGGATCACATACAGATGTATCCAGATACATTTTAGAGTGTAGATTCACTCATTTTGCTCCATATGTAGTCCATGGTGGAATCTATACAAAGACTTGTATTTGGGAACGGAGAGAGTACTTATTTAAAACAAAAAAGAGGCTAGCCAACTCACCTCCAGGAGGCTCCCCCGATTGGGGCTTCGTTGGCCGTTGGATCTGGTCATCTAGCGCGCCTGAGCCGTTGGATCTTCACAGATCAAATTCGATTTTCACTTCACGGTCATTTCCATCGGCCTATGACGGGTGGGCTCGTTTGCTGGCGTTCATTGGCTGGGTCGGCCGTGCCCGCTGCACGAGATTTTGGCCAATCCACTCCGCGTGTTCCGCAACCAATCGCCTAATCCCTTCCTCGCCTCGGCCTCGTGCCACCGCTGCCCAAACCCTAGCCCCTGCTTTCCCTCGATCCCCACAGCCTCTCCCGCCTCCTCCATCCCTCGTCCTCCCGGCCGCCCCAAACCCTAGCCCCTCGCTTTCCCTCGATCCCCACAACCTCTCCCGCCTCCTCCATCCCTCGTCCTCCCATCACCACGCCCTCGCCATGGAGCCTCGCCACCGCGTGCTACTCCTCCACCACACCGCCCTTCCACCTCGCCATCCTTCTCCTCTCTGCCTATGCGGCCATCGGTGGCGCTGGTTCCAAATCCGGCGCAAGTTAGCCGAGTCGGCCGATGGTGAGGTGAAGGAGCAGTGGTAAGCGACCCGTCATGATGGGATGAGGCTACAGGTGGAAGAGGGTCATGTCGCGTGGTGGCTCAGATGCAGCCGCCCCATGGCCGGGCCTCGACGAGCACGGGCCTCGATCCGGCCTCGGTAGGAGGACCTCGAGCCGAGGAGTGCGGCCTCGATTGGGACTCGGCATCCGGGGCGCACGACGGAGGAGGAGGGAAAGGAGGGAAGCAGCCTAGCATCTGGGCGGCGGCCGGACTCCATGAGTCGGCCGAGGTGCTTCATGTTAAGGAAGCGGTGACAAAGGCAAGGTATAGAAGAGGGAATCTGTGTGATTAGTCTCCTCCTTCCCTTCTCTTCTCACCATCTTCTCTTCTTTGGAGCTAGCCGAGTGATCCACGGCGAGGAAGATGGGGAAGACAGGCCAACACCGCCGATTCCCACGGACCACTTCAGTTAGGTGCCTTCCGTATTTCCTCCTTCAGGATTTTCAATCCAAGCTTAGTTTTGCTTTGAATCTATATATGCTTCTACATGATATTTAGTTTACAGTACTATGCACTTGACAAAATGACAAGGCCGTGCAGCAGAGCATAAAATGGAGCCGCAACAGGGATGATGGGAGAAACAATGGTGGCTGAACAAAGGTGGACACCAAGCTGGTTGAGAAAGAGGGAGGCGGTATGTGGCGGAAGAGGGCGTCCATGTGGTATCCGTTTCTGGTCATCTTCAGCTTGCAGGTTGCTGAATTTTCTCCTGTTTTGCTGCTTCTCTTTGATCAGTAGAACAAGTCGCACAACATGTGTTTGCATAAATGATTCTCAAAAATAGCCTAGCCAACTCACCTCCAGGAGGCTCCCCCGATTGGGGCTTCGTTGGCCGTTGGATCTGGTCATCTAGCGCGCCTGAGCCGTTGGATCTTCACAGCAGTCAAATTCGATTTTCACTTCACGGTCATTTTCACTGACCTATGATGGGTGGGCTCGTTTCGGGCGTTCATTGGCTGGGTCAGCCGTGCCCGCGTCTGAGAGAGATTTTGGCCAATCCACTCCGTGTTCCACAACCAATCGCCCAATCCCTTCCTCGCCTCGGCCTCGTGCGGCCGCTGCCCAAACCCTAGCCCCGTTTCCCTCGATCCCCACAGCCTCTCCGCCTCCTCCATCCCTCGTCCTCCCATCACCACGCCCTTCCGCCATGGAGCCTCGCCACTGCGTGCTACTCCTCCACCACACTGCCCTTCCACCTCGCCATCCTTCTCCTCTCTGTCTATGCGTCCGTCGGTGGCGCCTGGTTCCAAATCCGGCGCAAGTTGTCGGGGAGGCTGATCGTACCCACGGACACCTATGGGGCCGGCGGAGCAGGCCCCTTGTGGTTCGGAGGGGGGCGGAGATCGCACGAAGAGCGGATCGAGGCGAGGAACATGAGCAGTTTACCCAGCTTCGGAGCTCTCCGGAGAGATAAAACTCCTCTGTTGCTTGTTTGATGTATTGTGTTCTTGCTAGGGAGCAATGAGAGCTACAAAACCTAGCGTGAGTGTCTCTGGTCTCGAGTGAGTCGAATGAACCGAACCAGCCGAACCCTTTCTACGTTGCACATGGGCCTCCTTTTATATGCTCAAGGGGTCTCCGACAGGTGGCAACATAGATGAGGGTACAAATGTAAAAACGGGAGTTGGTACACCTACTTGAACAGTGTACAGTGCAAAATACCTAACTCGACGGCAAGGGACAAAAGCAATAAATGCCCGCCGCTGTCGCCCAAACAAAGGCAACAGAGACCGTCGGTGTGCCCCCTTCGCCGCCACGATGGCAAGCTTGTCACCGCCGCTTATCGCTGCTCTCTGGCTGGCTGCACAGCCTCTCGACACGCCGCCCATGGAACGGTCCCATGGCGACACGTCCGCTGGATGAGCTGGAGCGGAGATGGAGAGAAGTTGCATGCCGCTGCAAGCGCCTTTGCCGGCCGAATCCTTGTCGCGCCCGGAGGCTTGTCGCGCTTCGAGCCTTCCGCAAGCTCCTCTTGCCGGGCCTTGTCTTCTGCATGCCTCGAGTGGCCTTCCCGCAAGCTCCTCTTGCCGGGCCTTGTCTTCTGCATGCCTCGAGTGGCCTTCCGACAAGCTCCTCTTGCCGGGCCTTGTCTTCTTAATCAAATACTTTGTTCTTGAATGGCTCCAAAGGAGCCACGGAGGATCTACGCGGTGACGAGGCAAACCTTGCCGCTGGGTGTCAGAATCGCCTGCACTGCAATCACGGGATACTAGGGTACCCCTACTCTAGTACACCAACAGGAGCCCCGGCCTGGGCCGCACAGTGCCGAAGCGCTTGTCGGCCAGGCCCAAAGCGTGCACGGACACACGCGCCTCGACCACGTCGCAACTTCGCCCGGACCCACCACGATCCCCACTAACGGCACGCACCGGACGTGGCGTCGTCTGCGAAGATCGTGGGGCGCGGTCGTGGGGGTTCTTTATTAGTATAAGCGGGCGTCCGCCCCTCCCCTCTTTATAAGCGGAGGAAGCAGAGGCAGGCCGCCCACTCCTGCCATTGCTGTCTTGTCAAGAAAACCACCGCTCCCCCTCTTCTTCTCCGGTGCGAAGAGCGGCGCCCGCCCCTTCGCCACAAGCACGCTCACCGCCGTCGGCCTCCTCCGCCGCCCTCGCCATGGCTCCGGAAGCCGACAAGGAGAAGGGCGCTGTCAAGCCGAGGCGCAGCGGCTCGCAGGCCGCGCAAGGAGCGGGCCATCTTCCCCGCAGTTTCGGCGCAAAGGAGCTGCGGACGTCTTCTACCTCTTACGGTCGACGGAGACGCAGCGTGCGCACAGCGCCGCGAGGGTACCCCGCCTCCGCCGCAGATTTGGCCCCAACAGGGTACCCCTTTTTCGCCCTTTTCTTCTATTGCGGGCTTTGCCCGCACTTTTCCGAGTTCTTCTGCGACATCATGAACACGTTTAGCCTCCGCCTCCTTGATTTCACCCCCAACGCCGTCTTGACCATGGCAGTTCTCGCGCATTTGTGCGAAAACTTTGTCGGAGTCCACCCGAACGTGGCACTCTTCCGCCATTTCTTTGTTCCCCGCGTCGAGATAGGAGAGCCACTTGGGGAGGGATAGCACAGGTCTCTAGGATCGGCAAGAAAGAGGCCTACCTAGAGGAGAGTTCCGCAACAAGTGGGAGAGTGGAGAGCCAACTGGTCTTTGGGTCGTGAGGAGAACCCGCAGCCCTTCACCGCCGGCGCCAAACCCCAATAGTCTTGTGGCAGGGATTGGAGTAACTTGGCGCCGGAGGATGCGAAGTGAAGATATTGTGACCTAATTCTGCGCCTCGGGCTTGCAGGGTTGACCGTAAAGCGCAGATTGGCGCAGACTTTCCTTCGGCCCAGACGCTTCCCTTGCAGGAAAGGAGGAGGCCTGCTTGGGAGTTCCAAAACGCCGGCGGACATAATGAGGCTGCGCCCGGATCTGAATGGAACTTCACCGTCTTGGAGCTGGACGCGATCCGCCGAGCTGTTCAAGAACGACCCCGACCATCCAGAGTGGTTTAGATTGCCGCGGGGGGTCGTCCCATTGTGCAACAACTCGGCGCTCGACCGCATCCGCGCCATGACTGTGCGACTCCCACGGGATCGTCCCGACCTGGCAGGAGCCCCCCGACGAGGTCGTGCAGCAATTCTTCGACGATTTTCAAGAGGTGCCGATCCGCCCGACGACGAAAAAAGGCTCACCCGCGACACCACCGACCGTGGAGATGGCGCGGATTGCCACCAGTGCAGGAGGCGGCGGCCGCCGCTACCGGAGCCTTCGGGTTCACCGTGGAGGAGGCGGACGCGGGCGAAGGCGGCAAGCCTTGCCGAGCGAGGAGAGGTCGCCGGCGAGGACGAGCTTGTCGAGCCCGAGGCCGGGTCGAGTGCACCCGCCGAGGGCGCTTCTTCCCCACCGCCAAGCGACTTGCCGCCTGAGCCCAGCTCCGCCAAGAGGCGTCTCCGCAAGGTTGGAGACGAGTCGGAGCGGCAGACCGCCCACAAGAAGCGCCACATGACAGCTCCACCGCTGCAAGCGAGGTTGCCGCTGAGCGCCCACACTTCAGCGACAAGCTGGGCGGAATCTTCTCAGCCACCGCCGACGCCGCTTAAGCGGCCAAGAGAGCTAACTCCCCGCCTCGTCGCACCGGAGGCAAGCGGAGTTTGACTTCTCCGCGCTCAGCTCCGAGGAGGAAGGCGAAGAGTAAGCTTTTGAGATTTGTACTTGTATTTCTTTAATTTCATTGCTTCATCTTGAATCTGATTTGCTTCGTTCTGGACTCTTTCCTTTTCAGGACGCTGGCCCAGAGAGCGTCGAAGAGGGCCAAGATCCCGACGGTCGTCGTTGAGGACGATTCTCCCGTGGCGACAGGGACGCGTCAAGACCGTCTTCTTGGACCGGCAACCCTTCCTCAGAGCAGCCCCAAGACACTGGCCCCGAGTAAGTGTGTAGTTTTCTCCTTACTATTAGGTGTGCGGGGTGCCCTTTCTTCGTTGATATCTCGATCAGTATGCTTGTGTAGGAGCAGCAGCCTCATCGGGAGGGCTCGGAAGCCGCCCAAATCCTTCCTGCCGCCACTCGGGCCAAGGGAGAATTCCCCGGCAAGGGAGCGCCCTCCGACAAGGGAGGCCACTCCGACAAGGGAGGCCACTCCGGCAAGGGAGGCTACCCCGGCAAGGGACGGCGCCAGTGACCCTCCAGTGGTCGAGGCCATGGCTGCGGATCCCGTTGCAGGTAATTCCCTTACACGAAAATTTCCCTTGGGCTTGCTTTCTTTTGTTTCTCTTTTTTAACAATTGCTTGTTGCTCTTTCTTCGTCGACGCAGAGCCGATGGAGGTCGAGGCCGCGGCGAGGAGGAAGCAGCTGCAACACCGACGAGGCCGCCGTCGAGGAAGAAGAGATCGTCGTTATCGAAGAAGAGGCCGCCGACGAGCCTCACATGGCGAGGAGGCCACCGAGGCCGCTGAGGCTGCCGACGCAGCACCGGGCGAGGGTCGGGCGATCAGATCGACGGCCCCGAGGCCGCAGGAGCGACAAGCGCCACACCGACAGACCGACTTCGCTGCCAAGGCGTCAGATCCGAGGAGCCTCACCCGGCGCCACCAAGGCCGTGAAGGCGTCTTCATCAAGCTCCACAGGAACCGAGCTCTAGGGCGCCGGTCGAGGAGAGACCTTCGACGGCGAGCTACTCGCCTCCGCTGGGTTGACGCTGGTGGACGCGCCAAGCAGCGGGGCGAAGTTCGAGGAGGAGCAGCGAAGAAGCTGTCGCTCTACCGCGCCCGGCAGGCCAAGCTGGAGACCCGGGAAGCACTTGTCGCGAGGGCGGGAGCGGACATGGAGAAGCGCGCAGAGGAGCTCCGGAGCGCCAACAAAGAAACTCTCCGTGACATAGCAGAAGCGCGGGGATATCTTGCAGAAGAGCGCACGGCCTTCATCCTTGAGAAGGCCGCATGGTGAGGAGCAGCGATCGGGTTGCCGAGAAGCTCGCCGCAGAAAGGAAGCGGGCGCAGCGGAAGGTCAACCTGGACAGCCACGAAGAAGACCTTGCCGCGAGGAGTCACTTGGCGGGCGCCCAGAAGCGAAGGACGCCGCCAGCTGCCGAGGCCGCCAAGGAGGAGTTGAAGGCGAAGGTGGCGCACCGAGGCCACCCTCAAGAAGAGCGGCGAAGAGCTTGCCGTGCTCAAGCGCGAAGCCGAGAAGGACGCTTACACTCTTGGCGAGCTGCAGAGTCGTCTCGTTGATAGAGGCAAGGAGCTCGACGCTGCCAAGGATTCCAAGGCAGATCTGGAGCTGAAGCTGACCACCCTGACGCAGACGTTGGACAGCGCCAGAGAGCGGGAGGTGGGCTTGTTGGAGGCGATCAAGGCCAAGGAGGAGCTGCTGGCGAATGCTGCCTCCAACCAGAGCACCTTGATGGAGAGCGTGGAGCACTGGACAGAAGGTCTTGAGGACACCGCTGCAGACATCCACAACCATCAGATGGAGCTGGGGATGGCGGACCTTGCATACTCCTCCGACGAGCATCTCCAACCCAGCGCCAAGCTCACTTATTCTTCAAAGGCGTGGTGACGGGCCTCCAGCGACTCGGGAAGAGGTCCCAAAGCGGTGGCCGAGGAATCACGCCAGTCTGTGCAGGAGCCCTCGAGAAGGTGTTGATCAAGGTGGCCTTCCGCAATCCGGGCCTCAACCTCAACGGTGTCCTCAGATCCTTGCCGCTTGGATGCCAACGTGGAGGAGTTTCAAAGCCCTTGTCGCACCCATTGTGGACAAGGTGAACAAGATCAAGCGGATTGAGGCGACCGCGTAGATTAGGCCGCCAACTTTATCTTTCCCTTGTCGCTCTTGATCATGTTTAGAACACTTTGTTAGATCGGCGACAAGTTATTTTGTAATATACTCTATCTTAGGCGATCAATGCAACGTTATTTCCTCTACTTGATTCCTTCCTTTATGCGTTTACGCCTTACGCATTTGGGGGACTTGTCGGTGCGGGCACTTTTTGTCATGCGCTGAGTGCGAACGTCGGCCTATTTGGCAAGGTGCCGCCTCCGACAAGCAACCTTGTCGCGACTAACGCAGCTCGCTTAAGTTGTTGAGCGGACTCGAAACAAAGTAAGTAGCGACTAGCCCGTGAGTTGGTTCCTCTGCGACAGGTTTTCCATACAAAGTACTATCGTTCGAGGAAGATAACTTAAAATTTAAAAATTGATTGCTCAAACTTTGGCAACTTAGCTTTTCATCTCTTGCTTCGATGAGGTGAAACTGTCGAGCGGTGCTCGTCCATAGTATTATCTCCTCCTTCCCCTGGTTAACTTGTGCGCGAGGGAGCCTTCCTTTCTTTGAGAAAAGAAAAAGAAGAGGAAATAACGTTATGGAGCCCAGCTGACTCGATTCTCGCTTACCGGTGTGGTTGCTGCACAAAGTGTTAGCTAAAACATGCAATAAAATGGTGAAAGCATGAATTTGACAAGTTGTGTGCAACACATGAGCTTTATCGATGCATCGGGTCTGCGCTGGCTTTGTACAAAGGATTACATGCAAGCTGCGGTAAGACTTGTACAAAAGGTGGTTGCTTGAACGGGTTCCGACAACCGCTCCCTATGGGTAAAACTTACGAAGATGCTCAATGTTCCAGAGTTGCTCACCGGAATGCCATCTTCGGTCTCAAAGCCAGACGGCCTTGAGCCTAGTGACTCGCTTCACCCGATAAGGGCCTTCCCACTTTGGCGTCAACTTGTTTGAATTCTTGGCGGACTGAACGCGAAGAACAAGGTCGCCTTCCTCGAGACTTCTGGCACTAACTTTGCGGCTATGGTAAGGACGCAAAGCTTGTCGGTAACAGCGGCTCGCATACAATGACGAAGACGATCCTCCTCGAGGAGCAGCGTCATCTTGTCGCATTGCTCTTGCTCAAGCTCATCATAAGCGAGCACTCGAGGCGATCCGTATCTGAGTTCCGTGGGGAGAACTGCCTCGCTCCATAGACTAGAGCAAAGGGTGTCCGGCGGTGGCTCGATTTGGCGTCGTTCTGATCGACCAAAGAACCACCGGCAGCTCCTCGATCTAGTTTCTTCCGCACTTGTGCAGCCTGTCGAAAGTTCTGGTCTTGAGCCCGCGCAGCACTTCAGCATTTGCCCTCTCTGCTTGACCGTTGCTTCTCGGGTGAGCCATGGAAGCAAAGCAGACCTTGGCGCCAAGATCTTGGACGTACTGCATGAAGGTGCGACTCGTAAATTGTGTGCCGTTGTCGGTGATGATCCTGTTAGGGATTCCGAAACGGCAAACAATCGACTGAAGAACTTGATCACGACTATGCCGTCACCTTCCTCATCGCTTCCACTTCCGGCCACTTTGTGAACTTGTCGATGGCGGCGTACAAGTACTCAAAGCCCCGACGGCTTCGGGGGAAGGGGTCGAGGATGTCGATCCCCGGATCGAAAATGGACAGGATAAAGGGATCGTCTAGAGAGCTTGAGCTGGCTGGTGTATCTGTTTGGAATGGAACCGGCATGCTTCACACTTGGTTACTTGTGCGATTGCATCCTGGAGGGCTGTCGGCCGAAGAAACCTTGCCGGAAAGCTTTGCTGCAAGTGCTCTTGGCGCCAATGTGGTGACCACATATGCCTCCATGTATCTCTCGCTGACAGCTTGATCCATCTTCCCCGGAATACACTTCAATTTCACACCGTTGAGTCTTCTTACATGCAGTATCTTGTCGACAAACTGGTACATACTTGACTGCCGGGCTACTCTTTCCGCTTTCTTCTTGCTCTTCGGGAAGTTCTCCTGTCTGAAGGAAATGGACAATCTGCTGCGCCCATGCTGGAGCTTGCGGCTCGACAACAAGGACTAAAGGCACATCTGTTGCTGCGGGAACATCAGCTTCCACGGCAAGAACCTGCGGCCCTGCCGGAGCTAGATGCTCCCCGACAAGCTTGCCGGAGCAAGACTCGTCGGGAGCGTCTGCTTCAACGAAACAAACCATGAGGCTTGTTTGGGCATCGCCCCTCAAGATTGTTGGTGTCGACCTTGGGGACCTTTGCTGACGGCTTCAGAAGCTCTGTCGGAAAGTAGTCACCAGAGGTCAACTTCCTCTTCTTGCTTTGTCCGAGCTTGATGGTGTTACGGTTGGTCGAGTACTTGAGCACGAAAATCCCTGGTTCCACATGCTACTTAAGTGCGGCGCACTTTGATAGGCCGTCAGCAATATCATTCTGAGCTCTTGGAACATGTTCCATTTGCAGGCCGTCAAAGTGCTCTTCCAGCTTCCTCACTTCATCGACGTAGGCTTCCATCAACGGACTCGTAATCTTTGTTCACTTGGCGGACTGACGAGTTGCGAGTCACCCCCGACAATAAGCTTTTGATCCCAAGGTCCACTGCGATCCACGAGACCGGCAAGCAAACCTTCATACTCTGCGGTATTGTTTGTCGCTTGCTCCTTGGGAAAGTGCATCCGGACTACGTGCTTGAGGTGCTCTCCGGTGGAGTGCGATAAGCGACGCCGCAAGACCGGCGCCTTTGCGCCGAGAAGGCACCATCAAAGTACATCGACCACTCTTTGCTTGCTTCTTTCGACGGAATGCTCGTCTCGGAATCTCTTCATCCGGTGTTGGCGCCCATTACGCTATGAATTCTGCCAACGCCTGCTTTGGATAGTTGATGTGCTTTCAAACTTGAGACCAAAGCTTGATAGTTCCAATGCCCACTCGACAATCCTCGCCTGCCGCTTCGGATTCTGCAGATCCTCTTCAGCGGAAAGCGAGTGACAACAGTGATCACAAGAGCTTGGAAGTAAAGGAGCAGCTTACTCAAGGCCATGAGGAGGCCGAAGAGAAATTTCTGCACTCCAGAGAACATAGACCTAGCCCCCTGCAGGAGGGACCTGACAAAGTAGATGGTAGGCGCTGCACCATCCTTTTACGCATCTGTTCATGTGTCTGCGGATTCATCCTTGTCGGGACCAGAGCTTGTCGTCGAAGCCCCCGCTTGTCATTGGATGTGCTTGCCGTGGTTGCCGGCTCGTCATCCGCCTCCTCTCCGCTACTAACGCAACACTAACCACTTGATTGGTTGCCGCTATATATGGCAGCAACTTCTCTTGTGGCTTAGGTGCGACAAGTGTTGGAGTGGAGGACAGGTATCTCTTCAAGTCTGCGGTAGCAGCCTCCGCTTCGGAGTCCATTTCATTGGACCTGCCTTTTTCAAAATTTTGAAAATGGTAGGGGCGCTTCAGCAGAACCTAGAAATAAACTCCGCCGAGAGCAGCCACGCACCCGGCAAGTCTTCGTACATCCTTGACGCGCTTTGGTGCTTCAATCTGCTCAATGGCCTTGATCTTGTCGGGATTAGCTTCAATCCCTCGTTGAGACACGAAGAACCCGAGAAGCTTGCCGGAAGGAACTCCAAACACGCACTTCTCGGGGTTGAGCTTGAGGTTGATCTTGCGCAGATTTGCAAAGGTCTCGACCAAATCTTGAACCAGAGTTGCTTTGTCCTTGCTATTGACCACTATGTCATCCATGTAGGCTTCTACATTTACGTGCATTTGCGGCTCAAAAGCGTCATGGACTACCCTTGCAAATGTTGAACCGCATTCTTCAAACCGAAAGGCATCCGTATGAAACGGTATGTGCCACATGGTGTAATGAACGCGGTCTTCTCCTCATCTTCTTCAGCCATGAAGATCCGATGGTATCTCGAGTATGCATCAAGAAACGAAAGCAAATCACATCCAGGTGGAGTCAACAATCTGGTCAATGCGCGGCAAGGGAAATGGATCTTTGGGACAAGCTTTATTAACATCCGTGAAGTCAATACAAAGTCTCCATTTTCCATTTACCTTGCGCACGACTACTGAGTTGGCCAACCACGTGGGATGGAGCACTCCTCGACAAGGCCTGCCGCTTCCGGTTTCTTGATCTCTTCGCTATGAATTCTTGGCGCCCACCGCTTGCTTCGACTTTTTGCTTGACGGGCGCGCAAGATGAGGACAAAACGGCGGCGGTGCTCAATCACTTCCACAGGAACACCGGGGATGTCGACGGTTGCCATGCAAACACGTCGACATTCGCCCGCAGAAAGCAACGAGCGCGCTTCCTATTTAGGGTCGAGAGAGAGGCACCGATGGTAAAGGTACCACCGGTGCCGTCCTCCTTGGCGGGCACCTTCTTGGTCTTTGGCGGAGCTACCATCTTCTTGCACTTGCCGGTGGAGCTCGATGGTGCGTCCTCGATGGTAGCGCAGCACTCAAGAGGTGCGCTTGCGGAGTGAGCATCGTAGTCCTTGCCGGACTTGGACTTCGTCTTCTTCCCCCGGAGCTTCAAATGCAAGTGTTTGGCAATCTGTCATGCTGCTTTGCATCCCGGTAGATCTTGTCGGCCTGAGATAAGGGCATCCTTCTTGTCGCCATGGATGAGATGACGGTAATCGGGCCTGGCATCGTGTGTGGGATGAAGGCGTCGTGAGAGGCTGGCATGAACGTGGCGAGTGCTTGACGGCCAGGTATACCTTTGAAAGGCAATGGGACATCGGCAACGCCGAATGTGACCCTCTCGATCCTAAAGTTCAGCTCGGCCGCCAAATGTCACCGGTAACGTAATCTTCCCCTTCGGCTTGCTCCTTCCTGGATTGATTCCTTGGAAAGTGCCAGTCTCTTCGAGCTCGCTGTCAGGGATTTGAAGCTTCTGGAGCACCGTGGAGGAGATCAGATTCAAGCCGGCCCCGCCGTCAACTAACATTTTGTGACCTTGAGGTTGCGGATGGTTGGTGAGACCAACATCCGCAAGCACCCAACCATGATTATGCGATCAGGGTGGTCCTCAATATCAAAAAATGATAGGCGTCTTGGACCACTTCAGTGAGGCTGCGTGACTCTACGGATGGTTCCATTGCATTGACCTCCGCATCCATTGCTTGAGTTGGCGGTGGGAGGTATGCGAAGCACCTCCGTCAACGCAGAGAACCTCCGTGGCTTTCAAAACTCCTGCTCATCGGCGTTGCGTCTTCCATATCTTCGTCGTCATCATCTTCATCCTTGTCGCGGCCGCGGGAGGTCGATCTCCTTGCCGTCATTGCTTGGCCTTGCTGACGTCCTCCCCTGGTCGGACGCTTTCTTGCTTGCTCCCCAAAGACCTTCCTGGGCCTTCTCCTTGTCGCGCCGCCGTACTCAGCTCTCTGGCTCGACAAGCTGCTCGACCTTCTTGCAGCTCTGGAGGTCATGGCCCTTGGTGCGGTGGATCTTGCAATATCGCTTGTCGGAGCTGTCCCGCTTGTCGGCCGCCACCGACCGGTGGTTGGCGTCGTGACAACCTCCTTGCCGGAGCCACCAGCCTTGGCGTTCTTGTCGCCACCTCCATTGCCGGACCGCTCAACAGCTAGCACTTCTCTACCTTTCTTCTTCCTGTTGCCTCGCCACGGCCCTTCTTTCTTGCCGGGCGGTGTCCTCATCACGATCTCGCTTCGCATTCTCTCCTCGAGTCTCCTCCTTCCTCGCCACAGGCACACTTGTCGGCCAAGGCGCATACAACTCATCGACGTCCTTGACTTTGCA
This sequence comes from Aegilops bicornis, assembly GCA_021605145.1. Lineage (NCBI taxonomy): Eukaryota > Viridiplantae > Streptophyta > Magnoliopsida > Poales > Poaceae > Aegilops > Aegilops bicornis. Next base: position 448,323,157 of record CM038671.1, on the reverse strand, counting down.
CATCGCCATCTCCTCCTCATCCTGCGGTTCCGCACATTACGATGAAATGCGCGATCACCGTGGCAGGTGGTGGACGTGCAGGATGTTGTAGTGCACACGGCTGAATCTCTGAATGAACTTGCGCAGGACTCTCCTTCCTTCCGGGCGAAAGCAGATGAAGGTCACTCTCTTGGCCATGAGGCTTGTGGCCACCCGTGAAGGTGCCAACAAACCGATGGCACAGATCCGCCCAAGAGGATATGGAGCTGTCCGGCAAGTGCATGAGCCAAGATCCGACGTTGGGCTTGAGCACGGCGGGAAGTAGTTGGCGAGGATCTTGTCGTCCCGTCCCCCGCAGCCTGCACCACGATGGTGTAGATGCCGAGGAACTCGACGGTGCGCCCCGCCATCATACTTCTCCGCACGCGTCTGGTTTGAAGTTTTAGGCTGGGCCATCGGACTTGCCGCAGCTCACGAGTGAACGTAGGGCAACCTACCGCAGACGGCAAGTCGCCTGGCTCCTCCGGCGGGCGCATGTCAACGTAAGGCCCAACAGACTTGTTTGACCGACGTCGCGCTTCTCTTGGCGCCGATGCGAAGTTCGAGCGTCCTCTTGTTGTCGCCATGAAGAACTTGGCGCTGATCGCGGCGAGCTCGCGGATCCGGCGACGCGGTGGAGTCATTGCCGAGGTGGATCCGGTGAGTCGGGCGATCTTGGCCTTCGTGGCGAAGAGTGCACGGTGGTTGTACCTCCGACAGCCTGCCGCCACCGGCTCGTGCCTTGTCGTCTCGCCGCCGCAATGATGGCGTTAGTTGCCGCGAGCGCCGCTGCTGGCAAAGCCGATGAGGCTCGATAGTGGCCCTCCACTCGTCGACCTTGTCGGCCGTTGGAGGGTAGTCGAGGAGCGGTGAGCTCGCCAGAGCTTCTGCTGGAGTAGTGGGTGGCATTGGAGAACGGTGCGAGGAGCGGGACACGCCGGACTTCTAACTACGTTAGAAGGAGCAAGCACCCGTCCGGCGGCAGATCTCACTCGTGCAAGGCATGTTGGCGCGCATGCTTTGGTCTTGAGGGTCTCGATCCAGCGAACGTATGGCGTTGTGAACGCCATGACGTTGTTGGTCCCGTCTCTGAGATGGGCGCGGGGATGCGCGACGCCGAGGTTTGCGGGCCTTGTCCTTAGACTTGGCGACGTCGCGAACACGTTCGTCGGCGCCCGTTCCTCCGCCAAATACCGCCCCACCACCCGGTTCTTTGCGGTGAGGGTGGGTACGACGCGGACGGCTCTGCTGCCGCCAAGCCTTCTTCTTCGGTGGCATGTTGAGGAAGATGTTGATGACGCCGCCGTGTGAACGCCGGATCTGATTCACACGGCCTCGACGCTCCCCTACAGCGCGCCAAAGATGTCGGGGAGGCCGATCGTACTCCACGGACACCTATGGGGCCGGGCGTGAGCAGCCCTTGTGGTTCGGAGGGCGGAGATCGCCTGAAGAGCGGATCGAGGCGAGGCACACGCAGCGGTTACCCGGCTTGAGCTCTCCCGAGAGATAAAACTCCTCTTTGCTTGTTTGATGTATTGTGTTCTTGCTAGGGAGCAATGAGAGCTACAAAACCTAGCGTGAGTGTCTCCGGTCTCGAGTGAGTCGAATGAACCGAACCAGCCGAACCCTTTCTACGTTGTACATGGGCCTCCTTTTATATGCTCAAGGGTCTCCGGCGGTGGCAACATAGATGAGGGTACAAATGTAAAACGGAGTTGGTACACCTACTTGAACAAAGGTACGGTGCAAAATACCTAACTCTGACGGCAAGGGACAAAAGCAATAAATGCCGTCGATTGTCGCCCAAACAAAGGCAACAGAGACCGTCAGCGCTTCGCCGCCACGATGGCAAGCTTGTCAGCCGCTTATCGCCGCTTCTCCACCTGACCTCTCGACACGCCGCCCATGGAACGGTCCCATGGCGACACGTCATTGGATGAGCTGGAGCGGAGATGGAGAGAAGTTGCATGTCGGCAAGCGCCTTTGCCAGCCGAATCCTTGTCGCGCGCCGGAGGCTTGTCGCTACCGAGCCTTCCTGAAGCTCCTCTTGCCGGGGCCTTGTCTTCTACATGCCTCGAGTGGCCTTCCCGACAAGCTCCTCTTGCCGGGGCCTTGTCTTCTTAATCAAATACTTTGTTCTTGAATGGCTCCAAAGAAGCCACGGAGGATCTACGCGGTGACGAGGCAAACCTTACCGCGGGGTGCTGCAACTGCCCGTGCACGAGTACGGGATACTAGGGTACCCCTATTCTAGTACACGACACAAGTTAGCCGAGTCGGCCGATGGTGAGATGAAGGAGCAGGGTAGGCGACCTGTCGCGATGGGATGAGGCTACAGGGAAGAGGGTCATGTCGCATGGTGGCCCAGATGCAGCCGCCCCATGGCCGGCCTCGACGAGCACGGCCTCGATCCGGCCTCAGCCGGAGGACCTCGAGCCGAGGAGTGCGGCCTCGATTGGGACTCGGCATCTGGGGCGACGACGGAGGAGGAGGGGAAAGGAGGGAAGCAGCAGCTAGCATCTGGGGCGGCGGCGGCTGGACTCCATGAGCTGGCCGAGGTGCTTCATGTCAAGGAAGCAGCTGACAGTGCAAGGTATAGAAGAGGGAATCTGTGTGATTAGTCTCCTCCTTCCCTTCTCTTCTCAACATCTTCTCTTCTTTGGAGCTAGCTGAGTGATCCACGGCGAGGAAGATGGGGAAGACAGAGCCAACACCGCCAATTCCCACGGACCACTTCAGTTAGGTGCCTTCCGTACTTCCTCCTTCAGGATTTTCAATCCAAGCTTAGTTTTGCTTTGAATCTATATATGCTTCTACATGATATTTAGTTTCTGTACTATGCGCTTGACAAAATGACAAGGCCGTGCAGCAGAGCATAAAATGGAGCCGGCAACAGGGATGATGGGAGAAACAATGGTGGCTGAACAGTGGACACCCGAAGCTGGCTGAGAAAGAGGGAGGCAGTGCGTGGCGGAAGAGGGCGTCCATGTGGTATCCGTTTCTGGTCATCTTCAGCTTGCAGGTTGCTGAATTTTCTCCTGTTTTGCTGCTTCTCTTTGATCAGTAGAACAAGTCGCACAACATGTGTTTGCATAAATGCTTCTCACAGATGAAGGCTTCTATGTGCAGGTGAGCGGTTTACTAAAATTGTAGCCAGTCCATACTACATGCTCCCAGAGGTATTAAAGCACAAGTGTGGCCCTAAAATCGATGTCTGGATTGTAGGAGTTATACTTTACATACTTCTTTGTGGTGTGCAAACATTTTTGGAAGGTACTTCCTCTGTAAACTAATATAAGAGTGTTTAGATCACTAAAGTAGTGACCTAAATACTCTTATATTAGTTTACGGAGGGAGTACTTACTTTCCTTGATTGGACAGAATATATGTTGTGAAGAAATTAAAAATCACCTTACAAATTGTTGTGATGTTGTGCAGATTCTGAACAGGGAGTAGCACAAGCAATTATGTGCTCTGTGGTAGATTTCAAAAGAGACCCAAGGCCCGGAGTATCTGAGCCTGCTAAAGACTTTGTTCGACAGACGCTGGATCCAGATCCAATCACACGGTTTACTACAACACGCATTTCGGTGAGCATTAGTGATGTTACCTTTCCCATTATGTAATAGCATACAGAATGTTTTCTCTCTCTCATAATGGTGAATTCAATCTTACATTGGGGTATGTCTTTTTTATGCCATAGCCATGACCAATTGATAATTAACTTGCAGGGTTTTAATAATTGCATCAGACAATTTCACTATTTATTTTGTGGCATTGTTGATTGCATCAGTAGAACATCCATGGTTACATGATTCTAAAAAGAATCTTGACATTTCTCAATATAATAGGCGGTGTCTATCGGTAGGATCTCCCTAAACATGTGTCATCAAATCCAACTGCAAGCTACACAACAAGCTATGATTGAATACCATGTACAAGTATGGGGATAGAATCTTCCATGTAGCTATGAAGCTATGCTTTGTTGTATACTGACTTTGTTGCTTGCTGCAGCTGACCTGCTGATGTTGATGCTGTGCTGGTCAGGGAGTGAGTCCACTGACATACGGACACAAGAGATATTCAGTTATGAGGATTAGGATATTAATGATCGTTCAGTCATTGAGGATTAAAAGAGGCATCAATGCTCCAGTGGAGGTGGTATTGAAGTCGTGGCTGTCAGTAGTCCTTTTATTGATGCTAACTACATGGTAAGGAAATGATGCTATATGATTTTCATATTTTGTGCTATGATATCTTCTGCAACTGAATTCGAAGTTAAAGCGTTGAACTCAGTTTTGCAGTAGTTAGTTCAATACTACTTTGTATCAAAATTTCATCAAACCATGTTGCACTGTATTTCGAGCATAGAAGCATTTACTTAACACCTAATTTTACGCAATTAGGTTCCTACTTTTTTCTGTTATTAGGTGCAACGACAAGAATCATCCAGTGTGTGCGTCCTTACTGCTGCCTTGCTGCGTCGCGTGTGTTCTTGATTGTTGTGTGCGTGCTTTCGCTAGGTTACTGCTGGTGCTTTGTCGCTGGGTGTTGGGCTGCTGCTGGCCTGATGCTGATGCTTTGCTATATATATTTGTATGATGCTTGTATCTTCTATGCAGTTATGCTTTGTTATATACTGACCTTGTTGCTTGCTTGCTGCTGAGATGCTGATTTTGTTGCTATCCTATCCATGGAGTGAGTCCAGTGACATACAGATATGAGAGATATTCGGTTATGAGGATTGGGGAAATTAATGATCATTCAGTCATTGCGGATTTGAAAGGAGACATCAAGGCAGCAAATGGGGCAGTATTTTGATCTCATTTCATCTGACGCATTGAATATTTGTTGTCTTCTTTACATGCCACCAAGTTCATGTTGCTTTTCTTGTATGATTATTTTGTAGTCTGCTCCACTGTGAACTTAAATGAAGACCTAGGTTGATCTCTAATTTGTGAATGTCATTGAGTTGCTGCTACACACGCTGAAAGATTGGGTTGGTAGACTGATGTACATTTGTTCAGTTCTTCCATTGTTTAGCTGATTCAGAATTTGGCTCAGGCCAGTGGATAAAATATGCGTATTTGCATGGTTGCTGGTGTATGTTGGTCATGCATCTGAACTCACTTACTTCCCATGATTTTAGGATGGCTGCTAAGCTTCTCTTTTTGCTGAAAAATCTATGGGCGAATGTGTTGGTGTGGATAGCTTGCCTGTATGCAGAATCTATCCTTATTTTCTATGAGATGATGCATTGGTGTGGTCAGCCTGCCTGTGTGCAGAATCTTTGTTTACATTTTGTCAGAATTTTGCTTTCTTCCTTATTGTTCCCATGGCGGTCTGATCCTGTAGATAAATCGTGTGTGTGTCTATGATCTACTATGTCTGATGCATGTCTATGTAGTTATCCGATGCATGTCTATGTAGTTATCTGTTTAATAAACTTATACTTAGTTGGGTTGTCTGGAGAGTATAATATTGTTTAATGATTGTTTGCATGATCATATCATCATTTGGTGGATTTGTTTGAGTTCCTCATGAAATTTAATTGTTCTGCCATAAAACTTCACTGTGAAAATTTTAGTTTCCAAGTTGACGTTCGGTCATATACAGGAAAAACTCACATTTATTTGTATCTCAACTTTATTGGTTTATTTAACTATGTATATTATAAGATTGGAGATGGAAAAACTTTTGGTTTTGAATGTATCTTCTGTAGTTAGCAAACTGTTGCTATTCTTGCAGTCTATGAGAGCTAAATTTACAGGGCGAGACTAGCTCCCATCTGTTTGGATTCATCGTGTGCATTGGAGCCACTGCTGCAAGAGCGTTGAACACTGTGTTGCAAGTAATTCTTCTGTCGTCCGAGGGGTAATCATTTTTTCTCTGCATTTGTGTGGATGACAGATTATGAACGGATGCTCTATACTATCCATGAGCAAAATATGTAGATAAAATATAGAAGCTTCTAGGATTTGTCTTTTTTGGTATATATACCGGGTGTTGTGTATATACTTCTAGGCTGTGGTATTTAGGTATATCTTGGCTTTTCCCTCTAAGAAAGGTACATCCTGACTTTTCACTACTTTGTTGTCTTGTAGGGAGAAACTTAATTCTATGAACCTGCTCTTGTACATGGCTCCAATTGTTCTCATTCTCTTGCTTCCTGCTACCCTCTTTATGGAGGATAATGTTGTTGGCGTTACAACAGAACTGGTCAAAAAGGATTTCACTATTGTTTGGTTGCTGTTGTTCAACTCTTGCTTGTAATATCCTGTCAATTTCACCAATTTCTTGGTGACGAAACATACTAGCGCATTGGCACTACATGTACGCCATGCTTTCTCACTGTTAATTAAACTCATTCTCATGCATAAGTTACTGGAGCATAGTTTAGCAGGTTGTGCAAGAGGTTCTACCACCTTGTATTCCCTCCGTCCGAAAAAGCTTGTCTCTCAAATGGATGTATCTAGCACCAAGTTAGTGCTAGATACATCCATTTGAAGAACAAGCTTCGGACAAGTTTTTTTCGGACGGAGGGAGTAGATTTGATTTAAAAATGTAGTAAAATGATCTGTAATCATCAGTTCATGACAATGTATATAATTCACATCTGCAGCAGAGTATGGCTTTTAATTAATGTAATGTACCTTTGGAGGTAACATAGAGAATAGGGTTATAATATTTGTTCCAAATATGATGTAGACTACTTTTTGGATTATAATATTTGTTCCAAATATGGGTGGATGGCTGTTTTTTTTCATCTGTGTCAACCCCGGTCAGTTGCTGAGCTTACAAATATGCTTACTGCCACTATCTCCTTTTACTAGAAATGCTTATCACGATTCTTTATTTATTTTTCATAAGTCCTATGGGGCACACAATTTTAGGTTTTTTTGACATTTTGTTATGTCGTCTTGTTCCACAATTAAGTGGAGTATACCTGATTTTTTTAATAATGGTATAACATGAATATGCCCTTGTTAATAGTATTGGCATCTGTGCCAAGTAAGCCCATAACTAAATTTAGCTGCGTGCGTGATACACTTGAAGAATCTTATGGATTTGTTACCATATGTGCTTGCCCGCAACTAAACCATGAATTTTATTATTCAATACACATTTTGATTCAGTAGGTCTCTGCGCCATTTGGCGATGACACTCTTGCTCTAAAAAAAGGCTCTATACTCAGTTTTATTCCATAGGTTCTAGGAGATCCTTTGTGTAAACGATAGGTTGCAAAAACGTTGTATATTTTGTGACATAGGGAGAAACTTTATCACCAACTAAAGGCTTTGATATGCAAATAATTCTCTGTTCAAAGTCAAGATCATATATGCCTAAGTTGAGAAAATATTGGCTTTAAGTTCTTCATTTAAATTGGGCTTTCGCTCCACTTTGTTTCAAGTTCTCAACTGTTTGAATACGGAGAAGATAATTACCACCATTTTTTCTCCCGCCTTATTACATCTTGATATTAGACGTCTGAAAATGACATTACATATTTTGAAAGAATTGTTCTTATCTTTACGCATTACAAAGATACAAACAATTGCTACATTGGAAAAGATTATTTTTCCAGATTTCTCTGGGTTTGACCTGGGACCTTGTGCCATTTGGCGCAACGGATAATTATGTTCACATTACTTGCTTATGACGTTTAAGTTGGCATACATGCCTGCCCATGAACAAGTCTTTTTTGTGGGAAACATGAACAAGTCTATTGATACATGTTCTTTTTTCAAAGCACACGTGTTAGTGAGTCTCAGCGCTATTTGCGTACATGATTTCAAATGGGTTTCTGCAAACATGGTAGCAAGTAGTTTGTGCTACAAAATTGAAATGTGTGTATACATCTCATTATGGATAACAATCCACCATGTTTCTTTAAAGGGCATTAAACCATGGATACTTTTTTTCATTGTGCACATGGATTTAGCGTGCCTCCGCGTCATTTGGCACAATGGGTCCATGATAATCATATTGTCAAACAATGCTTCCTTAACTAGTGCACGTGTTATACACTTATACATTTTTTTTTCAAACTTCGATTTTGCAGCTTGATAATCATATTTGCAATATAGCATGGTTAAAAAATGAGCTTTCTACTACCGATGTCGAATAGGTCCTTGCAAAATGAAACTATTTTCATCGACAACATGTCTTTAGCGGGTCTCTGCGCCATTTGGCGCAACGGGTCAACTAGTTAAAGAAGAACAGAAGAGAAACATGCTAAAGAAGAGCAAGCAGATTTTGGATAATAAAATGTTCATTGCACAGTGCCCACACATGATGAACCAGAGCGCATTAAGAAAGCAACTCCCTGTTGTCTCTCTATATGTGGTGCACGTGCTTTTTCGAAAGTAAAGTAGGAACATTAGCTGACCAATTAAATGTTATCTGTTTTAGTAATATCAGCATCATATCAGATTCGTACTTGAGCAACAAGTTTGGAATTATGAGTGGCACGTTGTTTAGCTTGATGGATTCAGGAGCAGTGCTAAGCAGGTACGATGATGGTACTGAATATAAAGGCATGTCTGCATGCAAGTCGCGTGACTTTTGTCATTTGGGTCAGTCGACCATTTCAGGCGGTTGGATGAAGATTCTACGTCTCCTAACCCTTCTTCTTCTTCCTCGTCTCTAATTATTCCCATACAGAACACCGCACGGGCCGCCGGCCGGACCACCGACCCCCACCGCCTGTGTTCCTCCGCCACCCCAACCCTCCACCCCCGCCTCCACCCGCGTTGAGTTTTCTTTGTTTGGCGAGGCCTCCCCCCACAACCAAAGTCCCCACCTGAGCCCCTTCGTTCGCACCGGCGAACTCCGGCAAGCTCTGAAAAATCGACTGACCCAATTTTGAAATTTAGTCTACTGTGATTTAACTAGTGTGGAATATGAAAGGCGAAAACCATAAGCATTGGGAGTATAGTGTTGAGCATGCCATGGCGGATATGAAGGTGCAAACCAGACAAAGGCAACTTCGCAACCAATGTTTGCTTTCAACTAGCAAGTAAGTGATGGACAAGAAATCAGAGTAAAGCAGTGGCGATCTATTTTCTTGCTGCGATAAATAAGTTGAGCAGATACGAAAGAGTACCGCCTCTGGTGTGGCATCGTGTATGCATCTGCTGAGAATTTGATGGTGCTGCGGTAGCTATGGCTGTCGGGGGCGTGGAAGCAGATCTAGGAGGGTAGACGATGGCGGCAGGGCGCGGTGGACGAGACGGTCGTAGGAGCGACGCCGGCAAGGTGGACGACGGCGGGGATGAAGCGAGAGGACGGGATGCAATGATCCTGTTCCGAAGCCGTGGATGAGAGAGGTCGATCTCTTGTAATGGACGGGGGCGTCAGGGTATCAGCTCCGGCATGGTGGAGGAGGATGGCGGTGGATGGGGTGGCGGATGGAGGAGGCTGGGGTGGAGAGGGTGTTTTGGCGCCCACGGAGTACGAATGGGGAAATGGAGGTGGAGAGGAAGGGGAACCATGTCTTGTATGCGCTTGTCTCAAATGCGAGGAAATTTACAAACTTAGCCCCCATTTCAAATTTCCTACATCACAACAATATTAGTCAGTTGGGGATAGAACGGTAATCTCGCATACACCGAATATTTGCTGATGAGAGTTTGTTTTTGGCGCCCACCGTGTATGAATCGGGGAGGGAGTCGATTTCGGCCGAGGACACACTGTGTTTTGGCGCCCACCGTGTATGAAACCGGGTGAGAGGCGGTTATGTCACGTTTGAGTGAAATTACAAACCTACCCCTATGGAAACCTATAGAAATCGAACAGATAGGCTTTGCGTGGTAGGGATAGGCAGTAGTAATTTCCCCGCTTCGATCAAATTTTGCAGAGTGCACGTTTACCGTGCCAACTCAATTCGAATCCCGTTTGTATTCTATTTTTTCGGGTGGGATCCATTTTTGATTGGAATAAAATTCTATATACATTATTTTTTATATATATACTTTAAAAAGCACAACCCCCTTTATACATAAATATGGTTTACAAATGGCATGATCTCAGATTCATAAGGTTGTGTCCATCAATTTAGATTTTCAAATATTTGAAACCACTTTATGTTGAAATCCAATGTATGCATTCCTCGCTAACTGTCTCCAATTAATGTGTGTTTCATGCGGGTTTTTTTTACTTCTCAAACATGTATAATGTGTTTCACACACGCAACATATAGTGTAATCCTGTTTAGACATTAATTGCATATAAACCATGCATTGTTTCTAATTAAAGAATCTATGGATCACCAATTGATAAACTATATAACATTACACGTGTCCCCAAATTCAAATGAATATGCATGTTTGATACACCAATTTGCGTTATGATATTATCGATGTCGTGATCTCCATTTTAAATATTTGAATCCCATTTAATCCAGATATTCGTCTCATATAACTATCACTCATGCTTATATAGGACTATCTCTCTAGACCTATACGCGTTCATCGTCTCTCGGGTATCTCTCGTGCTACCTGTATGTCGACAATGATTTTTATCTTCGTAACACACTGACGGTACTCTCTCCCTCGACCTTCATCACTCTATCTCTCTCTAAGTATATCTCGCTCCCTGCTATGTGTCTCTAACTATGATTCTCCATGTGGAATCTCTTTCTCTCTCACAAACACAAAACTTTGTATCCCGGGGTCTCATTTCTCTCTACTATTCCCCTGTGTGCCACTCGCACACCCCTCATACAGAGATGTGTTTCGCTCCTTAGGTATGAGAACCTACGACTCTTCCTCTTAAATATCTCTTTCTCACACACAAACACAAACTCTGTCTCCCAGGGTCTCATATTTCTCCACTGTTCTCTTGTATGTCGCTCACACACACTCTCTCTCCATAGAGATATCTTGCGTTCCCTCATATGTTTCTCTAGCTATCACTCTCGTTTTGAAATATCTTTCTCTCTCGCAGACACAAAACTCCGTCTCTCGGGATCTCATTTCTCTCCGATATTTGTTTGCACGTGAGTCACATGCACCCTTTATTCATCTCTCTCACACCCACACCCATAACTCAGCCTTCTGATCCACTCGATTCCTATCTCTAACACACACTAGCTAGCATCTTTATCTTTCTATTTATCTGTTTCTCCATCAACCTTCTTTCATTTATAGGTTGATCTCTTTTGCACAATCATTGTGCCTCACTTCCTCTGCTCGCCATAGATGCATGCTCCAGCCCACGCCACTCTCTCTTAAAGACAAAAACACATGCTCAATTGTCGGGCCTTCTTCCCTGCATTCTCGCATGCATGCATATTTTCATACCGATCCGTCTCTCCCATGTCGTTGATCTTAGCTTATGACTTATGTCTTCTTTCTTTTATCTCGATCATGCATGCGCACACACACACAAACATCCCACATATACATGTATACCTCTCACACATGCACGTTGAAGGTCTCTATGTCTCCATACATAGTTAATTACCCTCAACCCTAACGCCACATCGAATCGTTCTCTTCTTGTGTGCACATAACTTCCGCCTGGATGGGTAAAACGCACACTCACACTTAACAATCTCCTTCTAGCTACCCCCCCCCCCCCTCTCACTCTTCCCCTATATCCCCGAAACCAATAAGACCGTCCCTTCGTTTAATTCCTGCCTACATGCACCATCAATATATAGTAGTCTTCCTTGGTGTCTCTCGAACAAACACGTTCTCTCGATGTCGACTACTCTCACGCGCACACACCTTCTCTTCCCTCTCTACGGGCATTTTCTCTCTCGCACCCCATCGTTGGTGGCCTCTACCATACACATCACCTCTCTATGATGAAGCCATGCACACTTAAATTACATCCGCCACCGAGGACCCCGCGACACACACACACACCCACACCCACACACACACACACAAACAAACACACACACACACGCGCGCGCGCGCGCATGCACGCACCCACCCACACACACACACACACACTAAGACTCCATCACACACACATGCACACACACACACACACGAAGACTCCATCTCTCTCTCACACACACACCCACACACACGCACACACACACACAGAGACTCCATCTCACACACACATGCTCTAGGCGGAGCATTTGTTCCTGCCACCCTTCATCCACCCTTACCTGTATGGTAAACAATCACCTTAATTTGCTTGTATAACATGGACAAATTCAACTTTACTTTAGTAGTTAGCAAACTTATCATCTGTACCCTTATAAAAAACTGAGTTGGCGATGATGGTGTGCCTGCCATCTTGTAATATAGACCGTCTGATCTATATCTGATGGATAGAAAGCAAACTATGATAATTTTACAAAAGATAGCCGCACCTCTCTCCACATCCTTATCTCCCACAACCTCATTGCTGAGCAATTAAAAAAGAAAGTCTACGAACAATCTAGCATGGTGGCTGCCAGCGCCACCGGCGCCTGGCCCATCCCCATGCCTCCGCCCATTCCGACCACCAGTCACCACCACGCTCCACTCCTCCTCACCTTATCTCTCATCTTTCATTTTTTCGATGACATTCTCGAGATACCAGTTTTCCGATAAAATTCTTGAAATATCATTAGTTTCTACACATGGGATTACTCCTGCATGGGTAAATCACAACAGGTGTTTTGTAAAAAAATGCATATTGATGTTCCATGCAATGCACGAGCATCTTTCTTGTAATTATATAACGCAAATCACGAGCAGGAAGTGACATTTTTTTACACAACCATGTTAACATGGCCACGTAAATCACTAGCTAAAGTAAATACCATTATACTTATATCCCGATGCAAAAGGTTGAGTACATGTACGAAGAGTAGAGTCGCACACACGCACTCTGTCTCTCAGAATCTCACACACACACACACACACCAGTTACGTGACGCCCACTTAAGCAGACACGTATGTTACAATTTGTGCACCCGCGGGTACACATGATGCTGCGCATTTATTTAAGCCGTACGGCGAACCCAAATACTAGTTGCATTCATTCCCCTCCCAACGCCTCTTCTTTGGTCACCGTCGCCTGGTAGGATGAGGATCCTCTGACGTGAACAATACTACCATTCTATCATTGACATGTGGGATCCCCAAGTATGGGTCCCACCAGTAGCAAAGGAAAGGCAGGGTAAGGCAGTGATAGCCATGTCAGAGGATCCATGTCCCGCCCTGTAGCCATGGCCCGGCCGAAGGTAACAACATACGCCATACTCCCGCCGGAGCGGCTCTTTAATCTGGAAATTTTAGTGGTCATGCATGCATCTTTTTGTGCTAGCACTCCTATATAAGGGTTGATCGGTCGATTCTCATGGACGTCTTGTGGGCGGTGGAAGAGGAAGGAGAAGGGAAGCGGGCTGTGGAGTAAGTTTTTACCACAATTTCTTAGGAAACTGAGTGCAATAATTGAGTAGTTTTGCAAACTACCAGTACTACACCTGAAACGGTTCAAAACCTATACTCCCTTGCCAGCGCGCGCTTCCCGTGTGAAACAGTCAGCGTCGCCCTGGAGTGTCAGTGCCGCATTAATGCTTGGCCAGAGCGGAGGCGCCGGCTTTGAGGCGGCGCGACGGCGAGAGAGCGCCGCTTCTCGGTGCACCGACTGCTCCGCGTCGAGGCTGGCCATAGGCCCTGTTTGGATCCATGGGTTAGAGTTAGTTTGAGCTAGTTGGGGCTCAAATAGCCCTAAAGTATCCAAGCATGAGGGTTTAAATTGGAGCAAGTTGCACCGAACCCACAAAAAAAAAACTATCCCACCCAAGAGGTGCTAATCGGAGATAGTTCTCATTGGGACCACTGAAAAATCACTTCTCTCTCTCCATCAAGTGCATTTATTGTCAATCTAACCTGTCACCCAAACACGTCTTTGGCTACAGTTAGTTCAGGGTTAGTCATGAGTTAGTCTGACCTCTAGCTAAGTTAGAGTATCCAAACAGGAGCAGTATAGGACATGCAAGTTGCTCAAAGCGTATAGTCAAATTCTTACGTGAAAGGATTTTTTCTTTTGAAAACGAAACGTGAAAGAAATTTTTTTTAGAATGCTCTTGGCATGTCGCTAACATGTGATGAGTTAACCGACCTCAATAGACGGCAAAAACGCCAGCCCGCCGCACTTTGAGAGAGACGAGGAGGGAGAAGCGATACAGGCTGATGGATTACTAGAGATAGGTGTCACACGGAAGCCAAGAAATATGGTGATAGCGTGGGTTAGCCATGTACTAGTATGATGTAACTACACTGGGCTGCCGTGTTTCATACTCTTCCGCACTAATCGTGGAGATGATTGGTTGATTTTATATTGCTGAATAATATAAAATATTATGAGTGCAGACGCTCCACCCCGAGGTTCCTTGCTCCTTCTCGGTCGTCGGGAATCTATGTTCTTCCACTCTATTTTTTTACGTGAGCTTTGTTCATCCTTTTGCCAACACGCGACACATCTAGCATCAAGGTGCACGTGTCATGCAAGGATCGTTCCATCTATATGAAGAACACGTGGGACTGAAACTACGAGACGGACATGTACCCAGGAGTGGACGTGCGAACCTGTGTAATGTAGCGCAGTAAGTGAAGTAGAAAGGCACAAATAGTATGAACATGCGTGGCATATAGGCATTTGTCTCTCACTACCACTAAATGTTGAACGTGTGATTCCCGGTGATGTTATGGAGTACGTGACTAAGTACTCTACCACTACTATATTAATTGGAGGCACATATTAGGTTTTATATTTGTTTACGTGTATGCCCCGAGACCTTCCAACTAGACGTGTCTTTCTCTCCGGGTCGCACTTTGTATCGTTCATACCACTAGTACAGTAGTACTACTACGTGTGGTCTCCGACCCAGAAGTGGAGACGCTCTACCACGCTGTTCATGTCCCACTCCTTTCGCTGACGTGTGCGACATCCAGCACGTGTCGTGTGTTTGGCACTCCTTCGTCATAAGAGTTGAAATGCTAGCATTCATTAGAAATAAAAAATAAATATAAATCACCAGTGATACTATACCACACGGTTTCCTTGCTCCTCGATATCGGAAAGAATACTTCCGCTCGCCGACATGTGGGACGTCGACCATCCTGGTCCACTTGCCATGCCCGCAGAACTCCAAGGAAGAGTCACCAGGTCGTCACACCACAGTAATTACTAATGAGCCGTCAAATCACAAGCCCAACGTTTTACCCACTGTGAAGTTGCTCGGACGAAGGAACCATCATGACTTCGTTGAATTCCGCTTCTTGAAGGAAACTATCGCATCAAATAGCATCGCTAGCTACAATAGTTACTCCAGCAGAGGCCTCCTTTGGTTCATAGGATAGGAATTTTATAGGAATATGAAAATCATAGGAAGTGAGATGACATGCGTCTCAATTCCTATAGAGAAAGAGATGCCATTTGATGCATAGGATAGGAATTTTTCCATTGAGTCTAGGCTAATTGAAAGCACAAGTGCTCCCTAGGTGGTTTTGGTAATTAATGACAACATATCTCTTGTTGGACTAACACTTTTATCTAGTATGTTTCAGATAAGTTCAACAATGGAGTGGCATGGACTAAAGGATGTGGGAACTCCTTCAAGATGCTAAGGACAAAGGATTGGCTAAAGCTTCAAGCTCAAGACTCTTCATTTTACATTTTAGTGATCCAAGATCACATTGAGTCTATAGGAAAAGCCAATACAATCAAGGAGGGATGAGGTGTTGCTTAATAAGCCTCTTGCTTCAAAGTGCTTAGTGATATGCTCCAAAACCCTCAACTACTTTCCCACTTCCACACATATGTCCTAAACCTAAAGTCAAACTCGGCCCCACTGATTCTTTCTATCCGGTGCCACCGAGTTTGGACGTCTTAGCCACTGCCACAAACCCTAGGCAAATCGGTCTCACCGATAGGGATCTCGGTCTCACCGAGATGGGATTGTAATCTCTCTGTGTATGTCCATTATCAAAATCGGTCTCACCGAGTTTGAGAAATCGGTACTACCGAAGTTTACAATGCAAACTCTCTCGTTAACTTATTATCAAAATCGGTCCCACCGAAGTTTGATAATCGGTCAAACCGAGTTTGCACGACCAACTCTCTGGAATGCTTATTACCAAAATCGGTCCCACCGAGTTTGTGTAATCGGTCCTACCGAGTTTGTGTAATCGGTCCTACCGAGATTACGTTATGCCCTAACCCTAACCGAATCGGTCCCACCGAGTTGCATTCCGGTCCCACCGAAAACCCTAACGGTCACATTATTTGCTAAATCAGTTTGACCGAGTTTAACGATTCGGTCCCACCGAGTTTGGTAGATTGTGTGTAACAGTTAGATTTTGTGTGGAGGCTATATATACCCCCTCCACCTCCTCTTCATTCATGGAGAGAGCCATCGACTGAACCTACACTTCCAAAGATCCTATTTACGAGAGAGAACTACCTACTCATGTGTTGAGGCCAAGATATTCCATTCCTACCATATGAATCTTGATCTCTAGCCTTCCCCAAGTTGCTTTCCACTCAAACCCTCTTTCCACCAGATCCAAATCCTATGAGAGAGAGTTGAGTGTTGGGGAGACTATCATTTGAAGCACAAGAGCAAGGAGTTCATCATCAACACACCATTTGTTACTTCTTGGAGAGTGGTGTCTCCTAGATTGGCTAGGTGTCACTTGGGAGCCTCCGACAAGATTGTGGAGTTGAACCAAGGAGGTTGTAAGGGCAAGGAGATCGCCTACTTCGTGAAGATCTACCGCTAGTGAGGCAAGTCCTTCATGGGCGACGGCCATGGTGGGATAGACAAGGTTGCTTCTTCGTGGACCCTTCGTGGGTGGAGCCCTCCGCGGACTCACAAGGCAACTGCTACCCTTCGTGGATTGAAGTCTCCATCAACGTGGATGTACGATAGCACCACCTATCGGAACCACGCCAAAAACATCCGTGTCTCCAATTGCGTTTGAATCCTCCAATCCCTTCCCTTTACATTCTTGCAAGTTGCATGCTTTATTTTCCGCTGCTCATATACTCTTTGCATGCTTGCTTGCTATATGTTGTGAATGTTAAACTTGTGCCTAAACTCCACTCAAACTTTAGAGAAACTTAAAAACTGCAACTTTAGTACTTAGTGTCTAATCACCCCCCTCTAGACACCTCTTCTCAAGGTCCTACAAGTGGTATCAGAGCATTGGTCTCCATTGCCTTGGTTTAACCACCATTGGAGGAAGATGGATGAGTCTACTTTGGGGAGCCTTAGACATAGAGTGCCTATTCTTGATGGAGAGTATTTTCATGAGTGGAAAAATGAGATGCTTGTTATTTTCAATCAATATCATTTTAACAAATACATTGCTAGCCCTTGTGCACCTTATGTTGATCCTATGCATCCAACCCATGATGAGTCGATTGACATGGTTAGGAATCTTAGAACTGTTAATCTTATCACTAGAGGCTTGCCTAGAAACTTGATTAGAATCTTGCCTACTTTTGAGTGTGCCTACACTATATGGAAATTTCTTGAGGAACGATTTCCAGATTATTCCTTGAAAAATCTAGATGAGATTCTCTATAAATCTATTGCCTTGAGTAAAATGAATAATGGTGATCCTATGTTTGGTGATCGTCTATTTGAGCTTAGAAACCTTATGCGTGCCAAAGGAAATGTTGGTATTATTAGTGACATTATTTCCGAAGCTATAAGAATTCATAGACAAGATTATTGTCAAACTCATTCTAATGAATCACCCTCTCTAGGATTTGATCCACCACATGACGATGTTGAACATGGATACTATGATGAGGATGATGATAGTGACTTCGATCTTGATGATGCAATGAGACATTTTGGTCTTATGGAAAATCTTCGGGGATATATGTCAGGAGGAAAGGAATGGGTTCTTAATAGTGGATGTACCGATCACATGACCGGAGATAAAGACATGTTTCGTGAGCTTGCTCATAATGATAGTCCTCGAAAGTATGTCACTTTCGGTGACAACTCAAAGGGTAAGGTGGTTGGCCTCGTTAAGGTGGCCATCTCACATGATAGCTCCATACAAAATGTTATGCTCGTTGAATCTCTTGGTTACAACTTACTTTCAGTATCTAGACTTGCTGCTTTCGGTTTCAATGTTCTATTTACTGAAGAAGATTGCCAAGTGTTTCGTCGAGATAATCATAAAATGGTCTTCACTGGTGTGCGTAGAGGTGATCTATACATTGTTGATTTCACTAAAAAGGCTCAACCTAAAACTTGCTTCATTGCTAAATCGTCAAAAGGCTGGTCATGGCATAGACGATTAGGTCATGTTCGTATGCGAAACCTTGACAAGCTTATTAAGGGGAATCATATCCTTGGAGTGAATGATGTCATATTTGATAAGGATAGACTTTGGCAAAGGTTTGTCAAGGTGTAAACAGGTTGGAGGAAGGCATCCCGTGAAGAACATCATGACCACGAAGAGCCCACTCGAGCTACTTCACATGGATCTCTTTGGTCCCAACTCTTACAAGAGTCTCGGTGGAAATTCTTTTGGTCTAGTTATAGTTGATGATTTTTCCAGATTTACGTGGGTTTTCTTTCTCGATGATAAATCGCAGGTCCAAAAGATCTTCAAAAACTTCGCTAGGAAGGCCCAAAACCAATTTGAAGTGAAGATCAAGAAGGTTCGCGGCGACAACGGGCGGAGTTCAAGAACGCAAATGTGGACACCTTTCTTGACGAAGAAGGGATTTCACACGAGTTCTCGACTACGTACACACCTCAACAAAATGGAGTTGTTGAGAGGAAGAACCGGACGCTCATCGAAATGGCGAGAACGATGCTTGATGAGTACAAGACGTCAAGCACTTTTGGGCAGAAGCGGTTGAGACAACTTGTCATGCAACAAATCGCTTGTATCTTCACAAGCTACTCGGCAAGACGGAATACGAGCTACTCACCGGTAACAAACCCCAAGTTGGATACTTTTGAGTATTCGGCTCAAAGTGCTACATTCTTGATAAGCATCGTCATTCTAAATTTGCTCCTAAGTCTCATGAATCTAACGGCTAGGTTATGGATCAAACTCTCACACTTACCGTGTCTACAACAACTTCACCCGAAAGGTTGAAGAGATGGTAGATGTGAAGTTTGATGAATCTAACGGCTCGCAAATAGAGCAATTGCCAATTGATGTAGGAGACAAAGACCCTTCGGAAGCAATCCAAGACTTGTCTATTGGCAAGGTCCGTCCAACGGAAGTGAAGGAGAGTACCTCGTCCGTCCAAGTGGAAGCTTCTACTTCACAACAAGGTGAACCAAGAGTTGATACGGAAGCATCCACAAGTGGGACACACCAAGATGAAGAAAACGAGGAAGTGCATCAAGATGAACGTCAACAACCTCCTTCTCCATGACAAGAGAATGACAACGCCAACAATGAAGAAGGCCAAGAAGAAGAACAAGATGAAGAAGATGTTCAACGAAGACCCAAGCAAAAGCTTTCACTAGTTCGAGCAAGAATTGCTAAAGACCATCCGTCGAGCAAATCTACAATGATATTCAAACCGGGAGAATCACTCGCTCTAAAACTCGTTTAGCTAACTTTTGTGAAAACTATTCTTTCATCTCTAGCATTGAACCTATGAAGGTCGAAGAAGCATTGGAAGATCCGGAT
The DNA here is from genome assembly GCA_021605145.1 of Aegilops bicornis. Taxonomy (NCBI): domain Eukaryota; kingdom Viridiplantae; phylum Streptophyta; class Magnoliopsida; order Poales; family Poaceae; genus Aegilops; species Aegilops bicornis. The sequence goes on along the minus strand of CM038671.1, from coordinate 448,303,505 downwards.
TGGATAAATGCTATGCATGAAGAGATATACAACTTTGAGAGGAACCAAGTTTGGACGTTGGTTGAGAAGCCCGACAACAACCACAACATCATCGGTACCAAATGGGTGTTTCGCAACAAGCAAGATGAAGCTGGACAAGTAGTTCGCAACAAAGCACGTCTCGTCGCCCAAGGCTACACACAAGTCGAAGGTATGGACTATGGTGAGACTTACGCCCCCGTTGCTAGACTTGAGTCCATTCAAGCATCTTACTTGCCTATGCTAATCATCATGATATCACCTTGTACCAAATGGACATTAAAAGTGCTTTTCTAAATGGTGAAATAGAGGAGGAAGTTTATGTTAAACAACCTCCGGATTTGTTAATCCTAAGAAACCCAATCATGTTTACAAACTTCACAAAGCTCTTTATGGACTTAAACAAGCTCCTAGAGCATGGTATAAATGCTTGACCAAGTTCCTTATTGAAAAAGGCTTTGAAATTGGGAAAATTGATTCTACTCTTTTTACTAAAAGGGTTAATGGTGAACTCTTTGTGTGCCAAATTTATGTTGATGGTATTATATTTGGTTCAACTAACCCTCATTTTAGTGAAAAGTTTGGGAAGCTAATGTCGGAGAAGTTTGAGATGTCTATGATGAGTGAACTCAAATTCTTTCTTGGTTTGCAAATCAAGCAAACTAAGGAAGGTACTTTTTGTATCGCAAACAAAGTACACCAATGACTTATTCAAGAAGTTCAATATGCAAGAATGCAAAGGTATGACTACACCCATGCCTACTAGTGGACATCTTGACTTAACCAAAGATGGTGAACCGGTTGATCAAAAGGTTTATCGCTCTATGATTGGTTCATTGTTATATCTATGTGCTTCACGTCCCGATATTATGCTAAGTGTGTGCATGTGTGCACGATATCAAGCTGCCCCTAAAGAATGTCATCTTAAGGCCGTGAAAAGGATAGTGAGATACTTAATCCATACACCAAATTTTGGCATTCGGTATCCTAAGAGGGCCTCTTTCGATCTTGTTGGCTATTCCGACTCGGACTATGCCGGAGACAAGGTTGATGGAAAGTCCACTTCGGGTACTTGTCAATTTCTTGGTAGATCTCTTGTGTCTTGGTCCTCCAAGAAACAAAACTTCAGTATCCTTATCCACCGCCAAGTTGAATATATTGTCACCGGTTCATGTTGTGCTCAATTACTTTGGATGACCCAAACTCTTAAAGATTATGGGATATATGTGAGACATGTTCCATTGCTTTGTGATAATGAAAGTGCTATCAAAATTGGTCATAATCCTGCAACATTCTCGAACTAAGCATATTGAAGTTCGTCATCATTTCATTCGAGATCATGTTGCTAAGGGTGACATTGATCTTAAGCATGTTCACAACGAAAAGCAATTAGCGGATATATTCACTAAACCTCTTGATGAGAAAGTGTTTTGCAGGTTAAGAGGAGAATTGAACATCATTGATGCTTCAAACTTGGAGTAGAAACTCCATTGGATACATTCAAGACATGAGCTTATGACTAATCCTTGATATTTCTCTGATGATGAAAAACTTATGTCTTGGATATATTTGTATCTTGCATGTTATCTAACCAATGTAGGTACTTGGTTGAATCAAATTCCATGAGGTTGAAACCTACTCATATCTTGAGCAATCTCTACATCACCAAGTCTCTACACAAGGTGGTTGAAGACAAGGAAGCACGAAACCATTCAAACATATCCTTTGACAAATTCTATGTTGAGTTTCATGATTGTCATTTTTGGATAAACAAGTGCTCTTCCTTGCAAGAACTAACCCATGTAGGTAGATGGACTCAAATTCCAAGTGGTGCTCCAAATTCTTGATGAGCTACATCAACCTTGAGCAACCCACGCAAGTTCAACTACATGGACAACACCACCAACCAAGGTATGTCATTCCATCTTAGAGAAGCTTTACTCTGAGTCATGAGTTAAAGCAACTCGACAAGATGTGAATACATCAAGATACTTAAACAAAAAATGGAAACCCCATTTTGAGCTTAAACGATGAGTAAGCCTATGATCAAGTGATCTCACTTGACTCCTAAGTCAATATACTCTAACATAGGTGACTTTGTCGCCGACCATCTCTAGATGAAGTTCACCTGTGTTCTTTTCTGAGTTTTTGCATTTGTCTCATGCATTTGTGTTTCCTTTTTCAAAAAAAAACTTCATCTAGATTTCTTTCTGTTTTCTCTGCATTTTCTGCATCAAATTCCTTGCATATCTTTTAGTTAATTCCTTGCAAATCTTTGTGAGATCTTACTAGTCTAGTGAGCTGAGGTGACAAGTGTTCTCTCTGCGATGAACTAGGTTCAACCGATTTGTTGTTTTCGGTCCAACCGAATCTTTTCGGTACAACCGAAGCATACCACTCGGTGCCAACGATTTCATAACAGGAAAAACTCTTTGCCACATATTCTGTGTTTCGTCTGTACCAGCTCCACTCAATGAATCTTGTCCTCTACAAGCATCACATTTTTATCATTGCTTTATGTTGTGACTCAAGGATCAAATCCATTCACGACAAATTCCAGAAGGAGAGAGAGATTACATCTTTATCAAGCCCTTCTTGGAAATTGATGTCAAAGGGGGAGAGAGAGATCACATCAAAGCTTATCATTTAGAGAGAGATCACATCAGAGAAGGAGAGAGAGATCCTTCAGGGGGAGAGAGAGATCTCCAGGGGGAGAGAATACTAGTAGAAAGTATTTCTCAAGGATCCCAGATGCTTGGTGTTCAAGAGGAGAGATGCCACATGTCTTCTTGAGGGGAGAGACATGTTCATATGATCTATTGTGCTAAATTTTTCATGAGCATACATTAGCTCTGAACTTTGGCTCTAATCATCATTCATATCTTTCAGCTATGTTTTCCTTCAGCTCTGATTTTCTGTTCCCTATCTTCTCCCAGTATCCCATGTTAGATTCAGGGGGAGCAAGACATCTAAGGGAAAGAGATCATTTAAATTCATTGCATATCTTTACTCTTGGGGACATGTCTAATCCAATGTGGTACTTAGTACTCACTCTCTACATGTCATCCCAGTCTTGGTATTCTTGTGGTTTCTTCTGTTTTTGCTCTGGCTAGTAAATGTATCTGTGTTGTCTAACCTTGTTTACGCAGGTTCATTCCATCCTAAGCCAACTCAAGACCACAAGGTAAGTATATGCATCACAATCATGTGTATGAGGAATTCTTGCTGATGTACATACTGTTTGCAAGAAGGACTCATGGGCATGAAGGTATTCTCTTTAATACGTTTTGGCTATGATGCATATAGCCAAGATACATGTAACACATTGCCTGCTCTATCATGGTCATGCTATCACATGCTTCTATATTTCATATTCACATGATTACATACATGTAAGGGGGAGCCTATGCTTGTTACATGTCTTTCCAAAGCTCTACTTGCTATTCTTTATATCTTTATCTAAAGCTTTGATGTATGTTGCCATCAATTACCAAAAAGGGGGAGATTGAAAGCACAAGTGCTCCCTAGGTGGTTTTGGTAATTAATGACAACATATCTCTTGTTGGACTAACACTTTTATCTAGTATGTTTCAGATAAGTTCAACAATGGAGTGGCATGGACTAAAGGATGTGGGAACTCCTTCAAGATGCTAAGGACAAAGGATTGGCTAAAGCTTCAAGCTCAAGACTCTTCATTTTACATTTTAGTGATCCAAGATCACATTGAGTCTATAGGAAAAGCCAATACTATCAAGGAGGGATGAGGTGTTGCTTAATGAGCCTCTTGCTTCAAAGTGCTTAGTGATATGCTCCAAAACCCTCAACTACTTTCCCACTTCCACACATATGTCCTAAACCTAAAGTCAAACTCGCCCCACTGATTCTTTCTATCCGCGCCACCGAGTTTGGATGTCTTAGCCAACCGCCACAAACCCTAGGCAAATCGGTCTCACCGATAGGGATCTCGGTCTCACAGAGATGGGATTGTAATCTCTCTGTGTATTTCCATTATCAAAATCGGTCTCACCGAGTTTGAGAAATCGGTACTACCGAGTTTACAATGCAAACTCTCTGGTTAACTTATTATCAAAATCGGTCCCACCGAGTTTGATAATCGGTCAAACTGAGTTTGCCTGACCAACTCTCTGGAAAGCTTATTACCAAAATCGGTCCCACCGAGTTTGTGTAATTGGTCCTACCGAGATTACGTTATGCCCTAACCCTAACCGAATCGGTCCCACCGAGTTGCATTCCGGTCCCACCGAAAACCCTAACGGTCACATTATTTGCTAAATCAGTCTGACCGAGTTTAACGATTCAGTCCCACCAAGTTTGGTAGATTGTGTGTAACGGTTAGATTTTGTGTGGAGGCTATATATACCCCTCCACCTCCTCCTCATTCGTGGAGAGAGCCATCAGACTGAACCTACACTTCCAAAGATCCTATTTCTGAGAGAGAACTACCTACTCATGTGTTGAGGCCAAGATATTCCATTCCTACCATATGAATCTTGATCTCTATCCTTCCCCAAGTTGCTTTCCACTCAAACCCTCTTTCCACCAGATCCAAATCCTATGAGAGAGAGTTGAGTGTTGGGGAGACTATCATTTGAAGCACAAGAGCAAGGAGTTCATCATCAACACACCATTTGTTACTTCTTGGAGTGTGGTGTCTAGTAGATTGTCTTGGTGTCACTTGGGAGCCTCCGACAAGATTGTGGAGTTGAACCAAGGAGTTTGTAAGTGCAAGGAGATCGCCTACTTCGTGAAGATCTACCGCTAGTGAGGCAAGTCCTTCGTGGGCGAAGGCCATGGTGGGATAGACAAGGTTGCTTCTTCGTGGACCCTTCATGGGTGGAGCCCTCCGTGGACTCGGCATAACCGTTACCCTTCGTGGGTTGAAGTCTCCATCAACGTGGATGTCACGATAGCACCACCTATCGGAACCACGCCAAAAACATCCGTGTCTCCAATTGCGTTTGAATCCTCCAATCCCTTCCCTTTACATCTTGCAAGTTGCATGCTTTATTTTCCGCTGCTCATATACTCTTTGCATGCTTGCTTGCTATATGTTGTGAATGTTAAACTTGTGCCTAAACTCCACTCAAACTTTAGAGAAACTTAAAAACTGCAACTTTAGTACTTAGTGTCTAATCAGCCCCCCCCCCCCTCTAGACACCTCTTCTCAAGGTCCTACACTAATGTACTGGTAATTTGCTCTAAAAACTATAGTAGTACTCCCTCCGTCTGGGTTTATTGGGCCTCTCAGCCGAAGCAGCGGAACCAAGACGTCTTTGATTTATTTCGCAGTAAATGGAGCTGTTCATCGAAACACAGCGGGCAGCTCCGCTTCTCACGCCTGCTCTCTCTCCCACGCCTGCATGCACCAAGAACTTCCTAATCCCAGCCCATGGACGGACGCATGCATGCCCAATGCAATTAACGTGGCATTAAAGCTCTTGATTTTTAGCGTTGTTGCGCTGATTTTTAGACGAGGGGCCTTATAAATCCGGACTGCATTTTGTGGCTCAGAGGCCCAATTAACCCGGATGGAGGGAGCAACTAGTAGTATTGTTACATGCTCGTAATTAATTAAACAAACATACAGGCGACACAGACACACACACTAACTACTAGTACTACTACTTCTCACATGTTGGCCAGACACTGTCGTTCTCCTTCCCGGCTTTGTCAGCGACACCCCCCGTGCTTGGATCTCCGCCGACCTCTCCAAGAGCTGCTGCGTCCCTCTTCTTTCTTGCGGCGGCGGGCCTCTCTTTTCTTGAGTGCTTTCTGACTTTTCCGCTCCCTCTGTGCGGCTTTGGCCGCCTCTTGCTCTACCGCCCATTCGGCCTTGGCAGCTTCAAATTCCGCCCACATAGGTGTGAGGTCACGAGCCGCGATGAACTTGGCACGGCGGGATGCCACCGCTTGCCTACCATTCTGTGTGCGGTCGTGGGCGGTGAGGAACTCGGTGCGGCGGGATGCCATCGCTTCCTTACCAGTTAGTGTGCAGCGCGGTGGCATGAACGACGCTTGGTGACAGCTCTAGGGTGGAGTGGCCGGACAACCGTAAAGTGCATTGGTTTGTCAAGAGCTCAAGGACAGAAGACGAAGGAAATTTGGATTCCCCTTCAATCCTGGTCATTTTTTACCGAGTAAAATGCATCGGCTGTCATTGAACTTGTCTTGATAGCTCACTTTGATCATTGTATACGAGATATGGTGATTATATGGTCACTGGCTCAGCGTATAGCTTCGTATTTGTCTGGTTGACCAGTCAAACAGTCCGCATGCGCTTCATCAGCTCGTGTTCTTTATCTATCTATCTATGCAGGCCTACCTATCAGTGGAGAAAGAAATAAAAACCAAAATTATGCATATGTGACATTACTGTTTAGACGTTTGCTGGAGGCCTCCGCAAACACCGAGCATGTATTCACCTGGCTCAACACCAATGGTCATACTCGTGACTCGACGCTTGCTCATGTATATCATCCATCACAACGACAATCTATAAAACAGCCTAGCTAGAGAGGGTACTATGGTGTGGAGTATGCACTATCGTGAGCAACCGATCATAGTGCCACTGGACACGAGTGTGTCTCTGATCGATTCGTCCATTATTCGTAAGTTATGTATGGTTGGTCATCGAATGCTAGCTGGCGACAAGAGCGGTTGCATGAACGCCTGGTTGTCAATACATGCTGCATACGCTTCAAAGGCTCGTCATCCATGAGTTCACATTTTACCACCACGCCGCTCCGACCGCCTCGGCCTATCAAACCCCTTCCATCGCTAGCGTCGCTTCCGCTGAAGCAATCACCGTCTCTCCAGAACGTCAATGCCGCATTCACCGGCCTTAACTGCAGGTACAGTTGGTGTGTCACTGACATGCGGGCCTGATGCCCGTTGGGCCCACATGTCAGTGAGACAACGCACCTGCGGTTAAGTCACTAAAGTAGCGTCCGCATTCACGCCCTATGCGACCTCTCACTGGCGCCAACATTGCAGCAGCGCGACGACCGAGAGAGCGCCACCCGCGCGGCATCCCGGTGCAAGCAACTGCTCCGCGTTAATGACACCACGGCTGCCGACGAACCTACTCCGGTGCCAGCCGCCCATCCGTCTGCCGCGTCTCATTGCCATTTGCCCACTATATTAACTTGAGCCCTAGCTCCCAGCCATAGCCAAAGACCCATACTCATTCTCCTCCGTCCCTTCCTTCTGTTGGAACCACTCCAACCATGGCCTCCGGGCACTCCAAAGCTCTCTTGGACGTACTCTCGCAGGAGCAGACGAAGGAGATCGCCCCGGCGGCCCTCCGCCGCCATGACCACGCAGCGGGCGCGGGCGCAGCAGGCAGCGAGGAAGAGTAGTACACGGTAGGTCGCCACCGCTCTGGTCCCAGGAAGGCCACCGCTCTTCCACTCAGTCGATGCCAAGCTTGGTGGGATAAAACTCGACGGCCGATTAGCCGCTTGACGGCGATGTGGAGGCGGAAATCTTCATAACCTTGTGCTCCGGAGGAGGAGGTTATCGAGGCAGATAAGGAGGAGGCAAAGGCAATGGCCGGCTTTCTCGGGTTCATGGCCGGCTTTCTCGGGTTCATGGCCGGACATGGTGGTCGGGGCCCGGCGATCGTTTAGATTAGGTTTACAGTAGGTTTTAGTACGGTTTGTGCAAAATATGTAATGAATTTCGTCCAGTTTATAGTAAAAGTTCTCGAAATGTAATGAATTTCATCCGATCAATTTGAAATTTGCTTTGTTTGCACGAATTTTGTCCGGTTAGTTCATATAATTGTCGAAAGGTATGCAGGCAGCATTGGATGGCATCCATCAGTGTCCTCAGACAGATGCCGATGTAAATTTGAGGGCCAGCGCTGGAGATGCCCTAACTATCATGCTATAATCGCTAACAGTGCTCCATTATCTCGCAGGGAACAATTATCCCTCGATCAAAATCAGATCCGCCGTGTTTCGCACTCCTCCCACGTAAGAGTGTAGACTCTTGCTTACATAAAAATGGAGCAAGTGGACGGCATTGTAGAATGTCATATCACTCAAACTAGCCCGCCTAACGCGCGGGAAAGCACCGCCCTCGTCATTTTGTTCTGGATTTCTATCAATCGATCGCACGAAAATGTTACGCTTTGCAAGTTCAAAAGGAAAAGGCGGCACACTTACAACTTGTACGCGTCGCGTTCACGTCGCACCCCCGACAGTCCGGCTCGCACGCCGCTCACCAGAGGGGACACACGTTGTCTTGCATTTTCACTCACATGTGGGACTGCAATTTAATAAACCGTCAATAGCCGAAATCTAATCGCTCAGCGGGCGTCGGCTGAGAGGAGAGAGACGGGGGAGGGAGAAGAGATCGCCCGCCCGTCATGCATGGACTCCAAGAAATATGTGGTGATAAGGTGAGGTGGGCCATGCGGGAGTCCGCACCGCTTCCAAGCCCGCTTCTTACCGCCCTGGCCCACAAGAACCCCTCCCCCACTTCACCACCTTCCCGCGCACGCTCCCCCCTCAGAGGCCAGCTGCCCGCATTCATAGCAAGTACTATAGCTCGCACTGGTAAAATTCTGGGCTACAAAGGGCATGCACACTGGTTGATAAGATAGTCTTATCATAAGTCTTGCATGTATTTAGAGATGACAAATAAGCATGTGTACAGTGGATCGTCTCTTAGCCTTATCTTCAATAACTAGTTATTCCTAAAAACATGGTGAAACATATTGTGCTAAGAGATCATCTCTTGTCTTCTCGACAAGCCCGCTTATGTGGAGGAGAGAGAGGCATTGAAAAAGTCAAGGAGTGGGATCTGCAGGAGCCCGTCTCTACACATGCTCCTAGGTATACTAATTCTAAAAAAAGAGGCATACAAACAATTGTGTCCAAAAAAAGAGAGGTAAAAACATTTGAGAGGAAATAGATAGAGAGAAAGTTAGAAAAAGTTGTAACCTTATAGTCAACACTATGGTAGTATTACATGAGGAAGGAGGGAGTGGTGCACATGCCAAGTTCACTCGGCTGCCGTGTTTCACACTCCTCCATCGTAACAGTGGAGACAATAGGTTTCATCAAAAATAAACAATGAATACCCATTGCTCGTACACTATATCAGAAAGAATACTTTCATCCGCCGACATGTGGGACGTCGACCATCCTTGTCCACTTGCCATGCACAAAATTATCCTGGTCCACCTGCCATGCACAAAGTTAGTCGGACGAAGGAACCATCATGACTTCGTTGAATTCCGCTTCTTCATGAAAACTTACTCTACCCATGATCTTGCTACCACACGCGAAGACTGGACGGCACTGTACCACGTCATATCACTAAAACCCACTAGGCCAAACTAGCCCGCCTAGGATTTGTACTCCCTCTGTTTCAAAGTTACTAGTACAAAGTTGAATCATCTATTTTGGAATGGAGGGACGTCTCTGTACTGCTATGATTTTGTGTTGTACGTCTCTATACTTTTCCTACGATTTTCATACCCTATGAACCAAATGAGCCTGAATGTATCTGTGTCGACTATTGTCTGATCGATCGCTAAGCCTACAATTTTAGGAGCTTGGGCTATTGGCCGATCGACGACGGATCAGTATAAGCGTACCACGACCTCATTAGCCCCAATGTTTCTCTTCAGTGAGTGTTTTGCAAGTACTATAGCTCTTTGATGGCTAGCCTACTAACACCAAGAATCATCAAATAAGCCCTAGCGATATGATAAACAGTTCAAACTTACATCTAAGCATGCCATATATTACATCAAAAGCTGGTGAGGATACATCTGTTTCCATAACTCGGAGAGGGTTCGCGTGATTCACTATCAAACAAAAGTAGCAAGTACCACCCACACAAGACAGTGCACTAGCCCTAAGATGGTTTGATAACACGCATCGTTCTGGTAATTAAACACAGGGTAATGCAAACTACCTTGAAGGATTAGCGCGACCTACTATTTCTTGTCATTGATCTCTCGGGCAATGAACACAACACGGACAACGGCATGGGAATCGATCTCTGGGGCGATGTCCACAGGACTGGCCGCGACATCAGAATCGATCTCTGGGGCGATGTCCACAGGATGGACAGGGGCATCGGAATAGATCTCCGGGGCGATGCCAACAGGACGAACCGCGACATCGAAAACGATCTCTGGGGCGTTGTCCATAGGATGGGCCGCGACATCGGAATCATCAAGGATGTCCATCGGCACTTGCACAACCCTAACATATTAGCAAGCACATTGCAAATAATCAAAAACCACAACTTTCAGTAATAAGTGATACGTCCATTTTGCATCATGCTTTTATATCGATATTTATTGCATTATGGGTTGTTACTTCACATTATCTCACAATACTTATGGCTATTCTCTCTTATTTTACAAGGTTTACATAAGGAGGAGAATGCTTGGCTGGAATGCAGGTTGGAAAAGGAGCAAATATTAGAGACCTATTACGCACAACTCCAAAAGTCCTGAAACTCCACGAAATATCTTATATTAAATAATAAAAAATCCTCGCCAAAGATGAAGGCCAGGGGGCCCACACCCTGTCCACGAGGGTGGGGGCGCCCCCCCCCCTAGGGCGCGCTCCTCTACCTCGTGGGCCCCCTAGTGGCTCTCTGATGACCATCTTCTGCTATATGAAGTCTTTCGTCGAGAAAAAAATAGGAAGCAACCTTTCGGGACGAGACTCCGCCGCCACGAGGCGGAACCTTGGTGGAACCAATCTAGGGCTCTGGCAGAGCTGTTCTGCCGGGAACACTTCCCTCCGGGAAGGGGAAATCATCGCCATCGCCATCACCAACGCTCCTCTCATCGGGAGAGGGCAATCTCCATCAACATCTTCACCAGCACCATCTCATCTCAAAACCCTAGTTCATCTCTTGTATCCAATTCTTGTCTCCAAGTCCAGGATTGGTACTAGTAGGTTGCTAGTAGTGTTGATTACTCCTTGTAGTTGATGCTAGTTGGTTTATTTGGTGGAAGATCATATGTTCAGATCCTTTATGCATATTATTACCCCTCTGATAATGAACATGAATATGCTTTGTGAGTAGTTACGCTTTGTTCACGAGGACACGGAGAAGTCTTGCTATTAGTAGTCATGTGAATTTGGTATTCGTTCGATATTTTGATGAAATGTATGTTGTCTAGCCTCTAGTGGTGTTATGTGAACGTCGACTACATAACATTTCACCATTATTTGGGCCTAGAGGAAGGCATTGGGAAGTAATAAGTAGATGATGGGTTGCTAGAGTGATGAAGCTTAAACCCTAGCTTATGCGTTGCTTCGTAAGGGCTGATTTGGATCCATATGTTTCATGCTATGGTTAGGTTTACCTTAATACTTTTGTTGTAGTTGCGGATGCTTGCAATAGAGGTTAATCATAAGTGGGATGCTTGTTCAAGTAAGAACAGCACCCAAGCACCGCTCCACCCACATATCAAATTATCAAAGTACCGAACGCGAATCATATGAACGTGATGAAAACTAGCTTGACGATATTCCCATGAGTCCTCGGGAGCGCTTTTCAATATATAAGAGTTTGTCCAGGCTTGTCCTTTGCTACAAAAAGGATTGGGCCACCTTGCTGCACTTTATTTACTTTTGTTACTTGTTGCTCGTTACAATTTATCCTATCACAAAACTATCTGTTACCACTTATTTCAGTACTTGCAGAGAATACCTTGCTGAAAATCGCTTATCATTTCCTTCTGCTCCTCGTTGGGTTCGACACTCTTACTTATCGAAAGGACTGCGATAGATCCCCTATACTTGTGGGTCATCAATAAGCCATTATTTTTACCTTGTGCAGCTCACCGTGGATCCCATCCCTCCGGGGGCCATCTCCTCGTCCTTGATGGGGGCCATCACCTTGCCAGGGGAATACTGCTTCTCAACAGAGACTATCTCCTCAAACTCGGCCTTGAGCCTCGCCAAGTTCTTTGATTGTATGACATGGCTAGCCAAGATGGATTTAATCCCGATATTCACTTTATCAAAAGGCTCTAATGGGTTGGTTTTGAATCTTGCAAGCTGGGAATCAATGAGATGTGTAGGCATATTTGTTGTACTTATTATTTGAATCTTATTTGTTGGTTCCGAATCTTGCAAGTTGGGAATCAACGAGATGTGTAGGCATCTTTGTTGTACTTATTATTTGGATCTTGTTTGTTGGTTCTGAATCTTGCAAGCTGGGAATCAATGAGATGTGTAGGCATCTTTGTTGTACTTATTATTTGTATCTTATTTGTTGGTTCTGAATCTTGCAAGCTGGGAAACACGGCATGATGATGCAGAGGACAACAACCATAACAAACAGTTCAAACTTGGTAGTATTATCTTTGTGAAAGTGCGACAAATGTGCTGATCATGTGCGTCCTGAGAATAATAATTCTAATTGTTGTGCATGTTGATCCTGTGGCACTGATAGAACAAGCCAATGCATTGCTTGTTTTAAGTATAAATTTCTATTAAAGATAATTAAATTTAAGTAAAGTGACCACTAACTCCTGTTATTACAACACCAATACAGACCCGCTCGTGAACCGACGTGTGGCCGGAGTAGGTTTCTTAATAGAGGCGTTTGAATGCGCTGAGGGTGCATCTTCTGCCGGGCGTGCAGCGGACGAGGGAGGGGTAGTAAGTGTTGTCGCATGTACACACTCAGTTTACTGTTGAATCCAGTTCCCCAAGAGCTGAAAAACGAACTGCTGCCGCCGCCTACACACTCGTTCACTTGAAGAGACTCCAATGGCGATCCGAGGGGTGAGCCTGCTGGATATGGACTTCAGCAAGGAGTTCCCCTTTGATTTCGCCGTTCAGTCCTATGGCTGCACCAAGTTGAATGTGATGTACACCAACGATCCAGACTTCGGTGAAGCTACGCAGCCGAGTTCAAGCGACCTCTGACGAGAAAGCAAAAGGTTGGAGGAATAGACCTTGTGCCCATCCATTCATCTCCTCGACAGGACCAGCGGATCGCCGTCGCCTGTGTATGTGTGCGGACGAGGTTCTCATCTACCACTACGTAGGGCCATCGAGAGGTTACGAGCATTCGTCCATTTCATCGGCAGCGCCAACTGCACCTTCGCTACGGTGGAGAGAAGGAAGAACATGATGATTCAGCCATCTGGTGCAACAAGCTTGTCGACATCCAGAAGCAATACAAGATTATCAGCAATGGGCAGAAGAAGGACTCCGTGGTTGACCTCGCTGAGACCATCATCGACCCCTGATACGCCAACATGAAAGAAGACAACGATACCAAGGACCTGAACACGTGGGAGGTACCTCAGAATCTAGCCTGCATAACCTACGCGGCCAAGGACGCATACGCATGCTACGACATGCATAGGCAGATTTTGGACATGAGGGCATGTCTGCTTCCCGTAACCAACGAGTACACGGACAGCCGTAGCGTCATGATCAAGCGTGCCAGGAAGATCTAGATGTTTTACTTTATCTATTTATAAGCACCTTTATCATCTGAGTGTTTCACGCATTAGCCTATGTGTCATAATTATCTGTTTTGTCCGATTTTTTTTTTAAGAACCCATTAACCTGTTTGCTTTTTTTAGTGGCTATTTGCTTATGTATGTAACTAGTTCACTTGTCCGTTAAAAAAACTAGTTCACTCGGCTGTCGTGCTTTGAATCTCCTTCCTCCCAACATATTCCCCTCCTCAGGTAGACCCAGCAGGTCTCGTACATAGACATATGGGACCAACCACCTATCCATTTGTATTTCTTTATTTTGTTCAAACCATCGTCCTCTTTCTATACAACGGCTGGCCATCATAGCCTATGGCGTTGGCCAGGCCATCCCTCTACTACAACACATTGTCCGGCGGCGGAAGCTCCACCGCCCACCTCAGACCGAACAAGTCAACCCTCGTACTCCCCTCCGCCTGCGTCTTCCCCCGCTCCGGTTCGTTCGGTCCGAGGTCTCGACGTCGTCCTCCGCCTTGGTGCTCTAGCCGCGGCGCCGCCGTTTGTCGTTCCCAACATGGTCAGCAAAACAAGAGGAATCGAGAGACAACTGTTCGTCGAGAGGCTGACAATCCCGGGCCCACTAGGTCCATGGCCTAGGTTTTGTTGTTTAACATGTGCAACCCACGACATGTTTCAACATTTTTTGGATCCAGCAGGTATCAAGCGGCATCTGGGCCTCCCAATCTAGCTTGTCTATAACATCAGCAGCCCAAGTTATGTTTGTTTTTTCAAGACGACGCACAGCTCAGTTCTATTTTTCTATAAGAATGCAAAACTGAACCTGTTTTCTTAAGAATGCAAAATTGAACCTATATTTATATCTTATTTTATTACACACACACACACGCACACGCACACACACACACACAAATATATATATATATATATATATATATATATATATATATATATATATATATATTAGAAACAACATAAGTTTCCGTTAAACCTGTCGTTCGTCTAACCATTTTATAGGCCTTCCCACTTCCTTTATTTTTCGTTTTCATTAATCCTATATCTGAATTTTCTTCCACTTTACTTTTCGATGTAAACTGAGTTTTCTCCCAGTACTTTTCCCTAGAACCAACTCAACTGTCCCACGTCTAGCCTAAAAAATAATAATACCCCACGTACTATTAACTCATCAAATTAAAATGATATTTTATTTCGTAAGTTGAAAATTCTTACAAAATAATAATAATAATTGTTTATATATAACTTGGCAAGTTAAATCCTAGTGATTGCGTACATAAGCTTGCAAAGATTTTACTGACCAATGCAGTAATAGACGTGCAATCATGTGTTTATGTTTTTATAACATTTCTCCGTCTAGCCCAACATGATATTTTCATCGAGCCTAGCAAGTCCACGGATTTCGAGAAAATGCAAATGGGCTTTAAATTCTACCATATATATATAAACGGGCTGCATAGATGCTACATCATTGTTTCACCCATCCCACCAAATGGACTAAAAAAACAAATGGACTGGCTGACATGTGGGCTAGTAGGTCGAAGCCTAAGAAGGCGTTGGATTTACATCCAATGGCCGGCATTCTTCTTCAATCTCTCGTCTTCTTCCCCCAGTGCTGTCGGGACCGCCTGCTCCAGCCTTTGGCATCCAGCGGTGTTGTTTTGCGCACCTCAGCGAAATGCTACCCCGCCGACGGCCAGGCCATCCCTCCACTCCGAACCTCCTGTTATTCTCTGCCGAGTGTAGGCCCACCCCACACCCGAACCAGTCAAGTTTCCCACTCCTATCCGTGTGCGACTCCACTGTCGCGTCTTCCCCATCTCCGGGTCGTTCCAGTCTGGGGCCTCGCCGTCGTCCACCGCCTCGGTGCACTTGGCGCGGCATGGTCAACATACAAGAGTCATCGGAAGAGGACAGTACATGGAGAGCCTGACGGCTGGGACCCACGAGGTCCATGGTCTGTACGTGGACTGTATGTGGACTGTACGTGGGAAGGGCTTCTGTATTTCACAAAAAAAACATTCCCCCTGCTGACTGGTCGGACCCACCAGCTATATCTTCGCACACAAGGAAGTGCCTCCTTATTACGCACAAAAATATGAATACCCCCTGCTAGCTAGGACCCACCATAGTGGGTGGCTGACTTGTGGGCCTACTAAGTTGACGGGATGGAGGGCTTTGTCAACTTAGTCAATATGAACGATTCTAGCTCCAGTGACCGTACGATGTCCATCCAACGGTCATAGTGCTTCTTCAACCTCTGGTCTTCTTGCTCCAGCCGCCCAAAGCAGCACCGGTCGTGCCGCCTGCTCCTGCCTCTCGTGGCGGCCGTCTTTGCCTTGAGGCCTCATCGCCCATACTACTCCCACTGGCGGGCCATCCCTCCACTCACCCACACCCCTGTTATTACGTGGCGTGGCAGCCTCACACCGCAGCCAAACCAGTGAACCCTCGTACTCCTCTCCGCGTGGGCATCCACTGCCGCGTGTTCCCTGGCTCCGTGTCGTCCCCTTCCTAGGCCTCGCCGTCGTCCACCGCCTTGGTGCTCTCAGTGTTGCGTGGTCAATGACCGACTTCCATCGGAAGAAATCAGACGTGGAGAGGTCGATTTGGGTCCACGGCCGATTCTGGGTCCACGGCCACCCAGCTTTTTTTGTGATTTGCCAAGTAAGTCGCTTTGTCGACCTACTGGGCTGCAAATCTTCAAGACAAGGAGAGCTTCATTCGGTGGCCGAGAAAATGGCCTATCAAGAATGAGAAATGGGTTGTACATTTTAAAACACATCAAACCGGCAATTAGTTTCAAATTTCTTTTTTTCATTTCGAGATTTTAAATTGCATTGATTTTTATGCGTGGACAATTTATTGGATTTTATATTTATATACATTTATTTTTAAAATCAGTTTGAATGTGACTCAAAATTTCGGGATTAAAAACAGTTCGGACCGTACCGAAATATGCAAAAAAAAGCATACAATTTTTTAACCGTGGCCACAATATGGGCTGTAATGCTAACAAAAAGAATATGGGCTCCAAAAAAACCTTAAGAATTAGCAAATGGGATGTAAATTATTAAAAATAATGGCAGATGGGCTGTATGCTGTTTTCCACAGATTTGAGGCTTTCCTAAAAAATGTTGATGAACAAGCAGTGACTGTTGGATGTCCATCCAACGGACGTTGTGCTTCTTCAATCTCTGTTCTTCCTGCTCCAGCCGCTCAAACAAGCGCCAGTGACTGCTCCCTCCTCCTCATCATTTGTCTTGCCTGTGAGCCTCACCGCCCCACCGTACTCCCATCGTTGGCCTATCCATCCGTCTACTCACCCACACCTGCTGTTATTCTCCGGCGACGGCAGATGAACCAGTAAACCCTCGTACAGTCATACTCCCCTCCGCGTGGGAAACAACTGTCGAGTCTTCCCTAGCTCCGTGTCGTTCCCTTCCTAGGCCTCGCCGTCGTCCACCGCCTTGGTGCTCTCGGCACGGCCTAGTCAACGTGGTCAACGACCGACATGCATCTGAAGTGGACTGTACGTGGAGAGGCTGACAGCTGGGTCCATGGCCGCACGCAAGGAAATGCCTCCTTATTATGCACAAAATAATGATTCCTCCACCAGACATCTAGGACCCACCGAAAGGGCCTATGTATTTCACGAAAAAACGTTATCGCCGCTGACAGCTCAGAGCCACCAGCTATATCTTCGCACGCAAGGAAGTGCCTCCTTATTACGCACAAAAAATGAATACTCCCCCTGTTAGCTGGGACCTGTATAGTGGCAGGCTGACTTGTGGGCCTACTAAGTTGACGGGACGGAGGGCTTTGTCAACTTAGTCAATATGCACGATTCTAGCTCCAGTGGACCGTGACGATGTCCATCCAACGGTCGTGCTTCTTCAACCTCTGGTCTTCTTGCTCCGCCGCCCAAACCAGCCGGCCGTGCCTCGTGCTCCTGCCTCCCGTGGCCGGTGTCTGCCGCGGAGGCCTCACCGCCTACTACTCCCACCGTGGCCGGCCATCCCTCCACTCACCCACACCCCTGTTATTCTGCGGGGCCTTGACCTCACCGCAGCCGAACCAATGAACCCTCGTACTCCTCTCCGCTGGGCTTCCTTTGTCGCGTCTTCCCGGCTCGCGTTGTCCCTTCCTAGGCCTCGCCTGCCCACCGCCTGGTGCTCTCGGCGTGGCGTGGTCAACATGGTCAAGGAACGGCTTCCATCGGACGTGGATCAGACGTGGAGAGGCCGATTTGGGTCCACGGCCGCAGCAAGGAAGTGCCTCCTTATTACGCGCAAAATAATTATTCCTCCACCTGACAGCGGGGACCCACCAGACGGGCCACCGTATTTCGTGAAAAAAAACGTTTCCCCCTGACTGCTGGGACCCACCAGCTACATCTTCGCACGCAAGGAAGTGCGTCCGAAAAAAAAACGATTCGCCCCCCTGACTGCTGGGACCCACCAGCTACATCTTCGCACGCAAGGAAGTGCCTGACAGTCGGGACCCACATAGTTGAAGCGTACGTAGCGTTGTCATTTTGGTCGCGGACGTGTATGTACATACTGGTCGATGTAGAGGCATGCACTTGTCGTAGTAGAGGCGCGCACGTAGCATGTACACGTATGTCTGATGGCGATGTGCAAGAAAGAAAAATCTGCCACGCGTCATTACATCTGGGCGGTCTCGAACGCCTACTCGCGCATACGTACGGCCAGGGCTCGTGTACATGGTTGGGTCGGAACGGAGAAACAGCATCGTCGTCATGTTCATGGGGAGCCAACCGGCTGGGTCGGAACGGAATGCGTCGTCGTGTTCACCAGGAGGGCTTGGACGGAACAACCGATGGAAACGAGGCCTGGCGTACCGCAGAACGAAAGGAACGGCCTTGTGTTCGACCGACCACGTTCGAAACGGGATCCTGTTCATCGGGAGGGGTCTGGCGTACCACAAAACGGAGGAAACGGACCTCCTACGGTCGAAACAGGGGTCCTGTTGATCGGGAGGGGTGTGGCATACCACAAAACGGAGGAAACAGACTTGTGTTGGAGCGCTACGGTCGAAAGAGGGGTCCTATTCATCGGGAGGGGTGTGGCGTACCGCAAAACGGGACTCCACGGGATACTGTTCATCTCCACCGTCGACCCCCTCCAGCCTCCATGGGCTACTGTTCATCCACCGTCGACCTCCTCCAGCCTCCACTGCATTTGTTCATCCACGGGCTTGTTCATCCAGCCTCCACCGCTGCGCTTCTCCACCGGCTCTTGTTCAACCAGCCCTCTCCACGGGCTCTGTTCAACCACCCCTCCACGGGCTACTGTTCATCCAGCCCTCCACCGTCTCATGTTCATCCAGCCCTCCACGGGCTGGTCACATTCATCTAGCCCTCCACGGGGTCCTGTTCATCCAGCCCCAACCGCTCGTCGATCGGGGTCTGTTCATCCAGAGGCAACACCACGGGTCCTGTTCATCCACCCCCACCAGAACTGCTCATCCAACCCCCAAAGAACGCTCCTTTGTTCATCCAGAGGCAGCATCGATCGGCTTGATTAGCGGCGATGGCGAAGGAATCGCTCGATCGGGTTCAGTTAACAGCCATCGATCGATCGCTCGGGTTCAGTAACGCGTAGCCTGCAGTGCAATCGCTCGGGTTCAGTTAGAGCCCAACGCCTCGCTCGGGTTCAGTTAGAGCCCAATGCCTCGCACCCACGCGCGTGCGTGTACGAGAGAAACGTGCATCGCTCGGCCCCGACCACCCACCGTAACCGGGAACACCCCGATATTTTCCTCGCCCTCGCTTCTACCACGGTTTTTTCCGTCATGGACGGCCCAAAGAATGTCATGCAACTGTGTCTCCGGCCCGCCCAGGACGAAAAGCCCATTTTCTGTCATGATTTTTTGTCATAGAAGTAGGAGCCCACCACATCTATGATGATACTGGGTTTTGTCATAATTATCATCATAGAAGTGTCATAAGTATGACAGAAAAAATTCGTTCGGCCCAAAATGTCACGGATGTGTCTTTTTTTTTGTAGTGCAAGCACCCACGTGTGAAGAAAGAAGTTGTCAAGAAGTCCCTCGACCGCAAGAGAACGCTCCGCCGCTCCTTGCACCGCCATGTTAGGATCGCTTGCCGCGGCAGGGTCTTGCACCACTTGTCGTGGCAGCGCGCAGGCACCAAGATCAAGCTCCACCTACACGCCGGGCCCGGTGACCACGGCAGGCTGTCGCGCCTTCACCCCCGAGCTACGTAGCGTCTCCTGGCCGGGCAAGTTCAAGCCGGATCTGCCTCCTCGCTACGACGGCACCCCCGACCCCGCAGAGTTCTTGCAGCTCTATGAGCTGAGCATCGAGGCGGCCAACGGTGACGAGAAAGTCACGGCGAACTGGTTCCCCATGGCGCTCAAGGACGGCGCTCGTTCTTGGCTCCTAAACCTGCCTCCGGGCTCGATCTCCTCCTGGGACGAGATGCGCGACCGCTTCGTCACCAACTTCCAGGGCACTCGCGACCGCCCCCCGGCCACGGGTGACCTGCGTCGCGTCAAGCAGCAACCAGGAGAGACCCTCCAGAAGTACATCCAGCACTTCAACAACGTTTGCCTCAAGATCCCCAAGGTGACGGACGAGGCCATCATGTCGGCGTTCTCTGATGGTGTCCGCGACGTCAAGATGAAGGAGGAGCTCGCCGTCCACGAGGAGTTGTGCACATCCCTGGAACTGTTCAACCTGGCGACCAAGTGCGCAAGGGCTAAGGAAGGGTGCCTTTCCCTCCTCGAGCTCCCAGCTGCCGACCCGGAGGAGAAGAAAGCCAAGGCCAAGGACGTGAAGCGCAAGGGAGTCACCGTGCTCGCGGCAGAGCTAGACACGAAGCGCGGCAGGGACTAGCCTGAGTCATCCAAGAGCAGCCGACCGTTCTGCGCCTTCCACAACGTGCACAGCCACAACACCAACGACTGTCAAGAGCTCAGGGCCATTCACGATGGACGCTTCAGTCGACGCCCCGAGCGCAACGACCAAGGCTACGGCCGAGGAGGAGGACGCGGTGGAGGACGCTGGGACGACCGTGGCCCACGCCAGGAGTGGCGCGACCGGCGTCATGAGGACCGCTGGCAAGATCAGCCTCGTGAGGGCGCCTGGAGGAATCAGCCCCGCGAGGATCGCCCTCAGGGCAACGCCGGTCTTCCTCCACTACCTCCACCACCAAGAAGGAACGATGACCAACATCAAGACGAGGGGGCTGGGGGCTTCCAAGAGCCGCGTGCTATCGCCTGCATCTTGGGCGGAGCTCAAGCCCCAGCCTCACAGTGCATCTTCAAGCAGTTTGCTCACGAGGTGAATGCGGTCCTCCCCAAGCTCGAGGCCGCACACCCGCTCAGGTGGTCCAAGTGCGCCATCACTTTCAGTTCGGCAGATCAGCTCAAGTGCGTCGCAACCACTGGCGCTCTCCCGATGCTTTGTTCACCCGTCATCAGCAACGCACAAGTCACCAAGACCCTCATCAACGGCGGCGCAGGGCTCAACGTCCTGTCCATCGAGACGTTCGACAGCCTTCAAGTGCCATACGATCAGCTTCAGCCTACCAAGCCCTTCTCAGGAGTGACCGACGGCTCCACCACGCCGTTGGGACAGGTCCGCCTTCCCGTCACCTTCGGAGAACGCAACAATTACTGCACCGAGCTCATCAACTTCGACATCGCTCACATCCGTCTTCCATACAATGCCATCCTCGAGTACCCGGACCTGGCAAAGTTCATGGCCATGACGCACCACGGCTACAACTTCCTCAATATGCTAGGAAGCGGCGGGATCATCACAGTCCCCTGTGAAGAAAGAGATGTGGTGTGCTCCCTCGAGCGCGCCTTCCAAGCAGCGTCAATCGAATACCCCGACAACAATGTAGCTCGGTACCCTCCTGAGGTCGGCCCCAAGTAGAAGAAGCAGCTATTCCGTGCCGGACCTCAGGAGGGCGGCGTCGCAAGTGGTACCTCGTCAAGACCGGCGCCCGCACCTGGGACGCCTCCCTCTATTGCAAAGGAAGGCACGCCCGGCGCCCTCCTCGGGCAGGGCTCGGGGGCTCTCTTCTGGAGGGCCTCGGACCTTGCCAACTGATACGTCTCCAACGTATCTATAATTTATGAAGTATTCATGTTATTATATTATCTGTTTTGGATGTTTATGGGCTTTACTAAACACTTCTATATTATTTTTGGGACTAACCTATTAACCAGAGGCCCAGCCCAAATTGTTGTTTTCTTGCCTATTTCAGTGTTTCGAAGAAAAGGAATATCAAACGGAGTCCAAACGGAATGAAACCTTCAGGAGAGTTATTTTTGGAACGAAAGCAATCCAGGAGACTTGGAGTAGACGTCAGGGAAGCTTCAAGGAAGCCACGAGGCAGGGAGGCACGCCCTACCCCCTGGGCACGCCCCCCCACCGTCATGGGCCCCTCGTGGCTCCCCTGACCGACTTCTTTCACATATATATGTCCATATACCCTAAAAACATCGGGGAACACAATAGATCGGGAGTTCTGCCGCCGCAAGCCTCTGTAGCCACCAAAAACCAATCGGGACCTGTTACGGCACCTGGGAGGGGGAACCCTCACCGTGGCCATCTTCATCATCCCGGTGCTCTCCATGATGAGGAGGGAGTAGTTCACCCTCGGGGCTGAGGGTATGTACCAGTAGCTATGTGTTTGATCTCTCTCTATCTCGTGTTCTTGAGGTGGTACGATCTTGATGTATCGCGAGCTTTGCTATTATAGTTGGATCTTATGACGTTTCTCCCCCTCTACTCTCTTGTAATGGATTGAGTTTTCCCTTAGAAGTTATCTTATCGGATTGAGTCTTTTAGGATTTGAGAACACTTGATGTATGTCTTGCATGTGCTTATTTGTAGTGACATTGGGATATCACGTGATCTACTTGATGTATGTTTTGGTGATCAACTTGCGGGTTCCGTGACCTCGTGAACTTGTGCATAGGGGTTGGCACACGTTTTCGTCTTGACTCTCTGGTAGAAACTTTGGGGCACTCTTTGAAGTACTTTGTGTTGGTTGAATAGATGAATCTGAGATTGTTTGATGCATATCGTATAATCATACCCACGAATACTTGAGGTGACATTGGAGTATCTAGGTGACATTAGGGTTTTGGTTGATTTGTGTCCTCAGTGCCTTCGCTCTCTCATGGAGCGACCAGTGGCCGGCCGGCAATTATAATGGTGATTCGCGCCCTTCCTCGTGCTGACCTGCAGGAACCTCCTAAGGATCACAGCGGGCGGCACTGCGGGCATCCCTTTTCTCCCGTGTAATCCCCTTTCATGTTGAAAGGGGGCTCCTGGGCATCGCGACTCAAGAGCTCTTACTGGCTCTCCAGCCCTCACCCCCTGGCCTTGACCACGGCATCGCGACCTGGCATACCAGCGGCGGCTGAGCTCGCTCGAGGGCTGGGACCTGAGGACGTAGAGCACGAAGGATAGCGTGGGGAAGAGAAGGAGACTCGTACGGGCCTGACCTAGCTGCGCCACGACCGCCAGCGCACGATTCTGGCGCCTCGCGAGGAACCGACCTGGGACTGCCAAGATAAGTTTCACGCTTGGGTTAACCAATCGCTATGGCATAGAGCTCCCATTTGTGTTGCCTCGCTGCGGCAACGTAGTCTCCCTTTCCTACCTCACGACGGTCGCTTGCACGCTAAAGGGGACCTCCTGAGCATCGCATCTCAGGGGCTCTTACTGGACCTCAGGTCGCTCACCTCCTGGCCTTGACCACGGCATCGCGACCTAGCATACCAGCGATGGCTGAAGCCTGCCTGGGGAGCGGGACCTATTAGCATAGAGCACAAGGCCGTCGCAAGGTTGGAAAGGGGAAACCAAGCCAGAACGGGACACGCGCACGCACAATTTCATAGTAAGGATAATATCAACAAAGGACATTGCGGACCCTTTATACGCCCCCTCTGGGCCCTTCTCGATTCCTCGCAGGGAACAAAAGAAAGGAAATTCAAGGAGCCCTGTCTACCTAGGCCAGCGCGGCCGATGCCATCATCAACAGTGGGCCATTGGGGGCTGACGCCAACCCCATCCAGAAAAGCAATGGCGTTGCCGGACGCTGCAGCCTTGCTCCGGGCGCGACGAAAGCTCGGGGGCACGTAGCTGTCGTCGCTCGTCTCCGGAGTCTCGTAGGGCTTGGGAGAGTCGCCAAACTCCCAAGCATCGCTGCTGCTGGAGGAACCGCTGGCGGGGCGGTCCTGACGGCCCCTTCTGGAGCAGCACTCCAGGCGGCGGCCTTCCGCGTCGAAGATCTTGAAGGACAGTGTGGAAGCGTCATCATACTCGAAGTGGATCGCGAGGGCGCCTTCCGCACGGCACACTCGAGCAATCTCACCCCAGCCCCGAGTCATGAAGATCTTGCCCGAAGAGACGGCTTCAACTTCCGCTCCGGTCGCTAGCGCGTCGCAGTCGGCATGCTGCAGCCAAAGCTCGAGGGTCCCCCTCGGCGGCATCTCGGCAGAGAAGAAGGAAGGTGTAACATCCCAAATTTTCAATTTGGAATGTTATACATTAAGTCATCATGCATTACATATTTTCTTGCATTTTGTTGATCCTAGAAATTCACGCAACTCAAGGACCCTCGGAGAGAGTTGTGGATTTCGAAATTTTGTATTTGAGTTCTCTCAAACTATGAAAAGAGGATCATTGGATTTATTTATTTTATCTTCAAATATTTTTCCAATATCAAAAAAATAAGAGAGGGAATAATATGACTTTCCCAAAATTTAGGAAAAATGAAGATTTAATAAATAAATCAAATTTTGGATTTTTCTCGGAGTTTATTTGCCTTAGGGAAAAATGCGTGTTTTCAAAAAAATTTGCATTTTAGGCCCCGAGTAAAAGTTCATTTTGTTCGACTCGTTTTTAGGAGTCGGGGAAAATTTACTTTGTAAATTTTGGAGTTCGTTTAGATTTTATTTTATTCGTTTTTCTGCACGCTATATATTTAAAAAAAAACGCAGCGCCCCGCCTGGGCCAAGGGCCCAGCCGGCCCAGCCGCCCCTCCCCTCGCGCGCCCGCGCGCACGCAGGCCGAGTCCGAGGAGGACTCCTCCTCCTCCTCCCTTTGCTTGCCCCCTCCCCCAAGATACCTCCCCCCCCTTTATATACCCCTCACCCCCCCTCTCCTCCCCAACCCGCCGCCCCCTCTCCTTAGCCGCCGCCCGCCATAGCCGCCGCCACCAACGGTGGCCTGCCGCCCGCCACCTAGCCGCCGCCCATGAGCCCCCACCTCGTCGAGGTAGCCGCGCCGCGCCACCCTCCCCTCGGTTCGGTTTTTTTTTATAAAAACCAATCCGGTTTTCTTTTTCCGTTGTCGATTTTTTTTTTAAAAACCCTAGATCGGTTTTATTTTTCCGGTTTTGTTGTTTAGCGAGCGTTCGCCGGACCGTTCGTCTTAACGAACGTGATCACCGGTTATTCCCGGTTAACGAACGTCCGTTCGTTTAACCGTTCGTCGTTTTTCTTTTTATCGGATTTAATCCGCTATTTTCTGATCACGATTTCAGATCCGATCTTCGTTCTAGTTTATCTTCTCGCTCGTTTATCGGAATCAGGTGATTCAAGCGCCTGGAGTTTCGTTTCGAAACCGCCGTTCCGACTAATCAACTTAAACAAAGTTTTGCTACTGTAAAATTTGACCTAGTTTCAACTTGCTAGAACCGAGCTGTTTCTTCCGCCGAATGTTTTCCGTTGTTTTGTTTGATTCGTTTTCTTTCGCAACCAGGGTTCTTAAGTTGAGATTTCTTGTCAGATCTTGTATTCGAGATTTACCCGTGCATTAGATGAGTACTTATTGTATGCTTGTTGTTTGTCTGTGAGAGATCACCCGGAGTGCGCCGCTTGTTATTTCGAATCTCTAGGTTTCGCGGATCATCAGCAAGGCAAGTAACACTTTGATAATACTTTCTCATACCCAGTTTTATGCATTAGATCTATTCCTCAAACACTTGCATGATTAGGATCTAATTAAATTGTAGGATGGGAAGTAGATTGAGGTAGTACCTATTACCTGTTTTATTTATGAAACCTTGGGAGTTACTTCTACGTTTGCTTATTTGCCATGTTATGCTAGTAGACGTGGATTGGGTGAGTGTATCCATGACAGATGTGAGGTTGTTAAATTAATGGTTTTATTTAAGGTGGCAACTTAAACACACATCTGGGTGGATTGAGGCACTGGGGTATCCGATGATTGCCTGTTTTTTGGGACCGCCACCCGGGCTCAAAGGGATCATGAGATTATTCAAACTAGAAACTTCCGTGTGCAGCCACAAGCCATTATGGGCTCGCATAGTTGACTAAGTCGTGCGAACTCTTATAGTGGTGGACTAGCAGATGTAGGGGATGTAGGTGTACGGTCCACCCATCGTAAGGTGCTAAGCGCTTACGAAAGACTATGTCTCGGTCATCCGTCTCTCAAACACCATGTAGTGCGAGAAACCAAATGGAGGCGATCGAGTCTTGTGGGGAAAAGTGCATAAACCTCTGCAGAGTGTATAAACTAATCATGATTAGCCGTGTCCCGGTTATGGACATCTTGAGTATCTAGTACTTGAATATCATGTGAATCTCAACATGTTACTCTAATTAATATTGTTGGGTTTTAATGAGTACTTTTAATTGGGACCGAGGATCTTGTCAACCATTCTCGATGTTTAACAACCACCATGATAGTTAAACAAATTTATTCCTTCTTGATGAGGGAAAAAGCGGCTTTATGCAAAGCTGTAATCAGAGAGCTTTTCCACCAGCCATATATGCATGTAGTATAGGCTTATTCCTTCATTACTCTCTATGTGTTACATTGCGGCATATTCCATGTCTTTGACCGTTTTGCTGCAACTTTCATGTTGCAGACTTTTCGCATTTACGAGTAAGGTGCTTTAGGTCGTGGTTCTATACTCGATGATGTCATTTGGAGTTGATGGACTCACTTATCTTCCAAGTCTTCTGCTGTTATCGTTTTTAGATGGCCTTAAGCCATATTTAATGTAATAAGTCCTCTTTTGGACAACGATGTAATAGGTGTGTGATTGCTACTCTGTTATAAATCCTTCAATCTTTGTGTGGTGTCGGCATTCGATCCGGGGATGGCCTTTGAGCACGAGACTTGATCCATTCGGTCGGGTCGCTTCTGAGATGGTATCGAGCACACGTTGACTATGAGACACGACCACTAAGTTAAAGCCATAGATCACTACTCTCTTCACATTTTCTAACTCCTCATCTTTTTCTACTCTTTAGGATGAAGGACGCCGAAGATCAAATCGCCCAACCAGATGAAGGCACACCTTTGGATTTCACTTGAAGGAAGTCACCAAGTACACGAACATTGGACTACCAAGCTTCATCGGGACTTTCAGCCACTACTGCTGCACGAAGAGGAGCTGGAAGATTCAAGCTCACGTTAAGGAAGGACATTACGCCCCAATCACCAAGCCTATAGATAGTGTTTTTACTGCACCAACCTGGAGTGCAGGAAAGAGCATGGCAGCTCATATCACCATGGGACCCATTGGAGAAGTTTACCAAGAAGACCTCAAGGACACCATCTATCAGATTTGTGGACGCCGAGATGAACAATGGGAGATAGTCAGCACCAAGAAGGATAGATCCATTGCAGCTTTCATCCAGGAGTTAAACCAGCACATTCGATGCCAGGAGAACCAGATGTGCAATGATATGATAGAGTTGAAGGATGCGAAGGGAAGGATCATCGAACTTGAAGAAGAACTAAAGTCTACACGTAAGGATTACATGGACGAGATCGTAGCTGTAGCAAGGCACAATAACGATCTTAAGTATGAGATTGAAGAACTCAAGAAGAAATTGGCGCTCAAGAATGAAGACAAGTATGTCGACTGCCCAAGCAACTACATCATCATCGACGACATCGATTCGGATCCAAGTGAACCCGACTTTGAAGACGAAGCTGGAGCAGACATCATGGAGTCTTCCACCGGTTCAAATTAATAGATGACCCCCACATATTAGTAGTATTCCCTCCATGTAACATTTTAGTTCACGCACTTTTGCGATAGTTAGACCGTTGTAAGCCCTCTGTTTGAATTGATTGGAGTGATATTGTGTGTTTTGTCTCATGTGCATATGGGTAGTGTTTCTCCTTAGACCTCACTCTATTCTTAATTCCTCATCTTTTCTAAACCCATCAGATGCCTCCGAGACGCGACCCCGGGTTTGTTTTCCCGCCAGAGATCACCCAGTTGATCCAAAGCAGAACACTTTGATCCAAACACTAAATGCAGAATCAAGGCAACAACAACAACAACAACCCACCGCCACCACCACCGGTTGACCATCGGCTCGTTTCTTAAGGCTGAACCCGCCGGTGTTTTCCAAAGAGCACCGAGCCGATAGTAGCGGATGGTTGGCTCCGTAAGATAGGGAGGGAGTTGACCACTGCGGGATGTCTGAGATGGAGAGAAGGTGAAGTTTGCTGCACACCGGCTTGAAGGACCCGCAATGCATGGTGGGAGAATTTCTGACCACATACCACATGACACCTTTGTCACATGGGATCGGTTTGACAAGCTTTCCGCCTTGCCCATGTCTCGGCAGGAGCTATGGCCATGAAGAAGCGTGAGTTTCGCAACTTACGCCAAGGAGGAAGGACTGTTGGCGGTATGTGGATGATTTTAGTAAGTTAGCACGTTATGCCCCGGATAGCGTTGCTACGGATGCGACTAAGCAGGAGAAGTTCTGGAAGGACTGAATGATGAGTTAAGCATGCAGTTGATGGTAGCAAGTTTCAATAACTACCGGGGAGTTGGTAGATCGTGCCCTCATGATTGAAGGAAAGCAACGACAAATTGAGAATCGCAAGAGGAAGTATGGACAGGGAAGTATAACTCTGGAGCCCAATGAAGCCTGTTATACCCCTAAGCAGGGAGTTCGATTTGACATACCCATGGAGGAGGTAATTCACACAACCATAATGGCCACAAAAATGGAAATGGGAATGGAGGAAGCAGCGGCCAGAACGGACCACACCATCAACCCCAACCAAGAAAGACCTGAGCCATGTCACCTGTTACAAGTGTTCCAAGACCGGAAATTATGCAAATGACTGTCTCGAAGGCCAAGGTGGAAATGGAAGCTCTGGAAAGAAGCCCAACCCTTTCAACAGGGGACAGGTGAACCACATTGATGTGGAGGAGGTTGAAGATCAGCCCGATGCGATGTCGGTATGTTTTGGTTAAGTCATTTCTTGCACTAGTTCTTTTCGATACCGGTGCAACGCATTCATACATATCAAGGGATTTGTAGAGAAGTATAGTCTACCTACTCGGATTCTTAAAACCCCTATGCTAGTAAGCTCACCAGAGGCGGAATATATGGCGGAACAAGGATGTTTTCAAGTACCGTTAAGTATAGGAAGGCATGTGTTCCCACGGATTTGATCATTTTGGAATCCCAAGGATTGGAGGTGATTCTCGGTATGGATTGGTTGTCGATGTATGGGGAAACATCGATTATGCAAGTAAGACGATTTTGCTCACCACACCGGAAGGAAGAAGGATTAAGTATGTATCGCGACATGGATCAAATAGGAATCAAGTAAATTCCTTATCGGGAGTTGTGCAGGAAGAGGTGCGATGGTGAAGGATTACCTGATGTATTTCACGAGGAATTGTCGGGAATGCCACCGGATAGAGACATTGAGTTTTTGATTGAACTTTTGCGAGAACAGGCCCAATATCGAAGCGACCATACGAGGATGCCCGCACGAGATTTGGCGGAAATCAAGAAGCAGATTAAGGAGCTATTGGATAAAGGTTATATACGCCCAAGTTCTTTGCCTTGGGGATCACCCGTGCTTTTAGTAGAGAAGAAGGACGGATCATTAAGGATGGTTGTTGATTATCGTGGATTGAATGAAGTAACAATCAAGAACAAGTACCCACTACCAATGATAAATGATCTGTTTGATCGTTTGCAAGGAGCTAAAGTGTTTTCCAAGATCGATTTGCGATCTGGGTACCATCAGTTGAAGATTCGAGAGCAGGACATACCTAAGACAGCATTTACCACGAGATATGGACTGTATAAATATACCGTTATGTCATTTGGACTGACTAACGCGCTTTGCCTATTTCATGAACACGATGAACAAAGTGTTTATGGAGTTTTTGGATAAGTTAAATGCATTGGTGTTCATTGATGATATTTTGGTTTTCTCGAAGAATGAAGAGGAACATAAGGAACATTTGCGATTGGTTTGGAGAAACTAAGGGAACATCGACTATACGCCAAGTTCAGCAAATGTGAGTTTTGGCTAAAGGAAGTTGGATTTCTTGGACATGTTATATCCGGAGAAGGGATAGCGATTGACCCCACAAAGGTTGAGACCGTAACCAAATGGGAAGCACCAACGACAGTTGGAGAGATCCGGAGTTTCCTTGGACTCGCAGGATACTACCGAAGATTCATTGAGAATTTCTCAAGGATTGCAAAGCCTATGACGGAATTGCTGAAAAAGGATACCAAGTTCATATGGGCTGAGGATTGTGAGGCAAGTTTTCAGGAGTTGAAGAAACGTTTGGTTACCTCACCAAAGATTAATTCTGCGGATCGGACCAAGGATTATGAGGTATATTGCGGCGCTTCACGCCGAGGACTTGGAGCAATGCTTATGCGAGGAAGGAAGAGTTGTTTTCGTATGCTTCACGACAGCTAAAGCCTCATGAGTTGAATTATGCCACACATGATTTGGAGTTAGCGGCTGTTGTGCATGCATTGAAGACATGGAGACATTTTCTCATTGGAAATCATTGTGAGGTGTACACGGATCACAAGAGTTTGAAGTACATTTTCACGCGAAGGAGTTAAACCTTAGACAAAGGAGATGGTTGGAACTCATCAAGGATTATGATATGAGATTGCATTATCATCCCGGAAAGGCTAATGTGGTAGCTGACGCATTGAGCCGTAAGAGCCACGTCAATACACTAATGATGGGAGGAATACCCAAGGAGTTAGCCGAGGACCTTCGAGAGCTATGTTTGGAAATAGTTCCGAGAGGCTATGTAGCAGCATTGGAGATTCAATGACGTTGATGGACAAAATCGAGAAGCTCAAAAGGCGGATAAGGAAGTTGCCTCTATAAAGGAGAAAATGAGCGAAGGAAAAGCTAAGGGATTTCGTGAGGATGAGCACGATACCCTATGGTTTGAGGACCGTGTGTATGTGCCAAATGACCGGAGATCGGGAAGTTGATTCTGCAAGAGGCACATGATTCACCCTACTCGATTCACCCCGGAAATACCAAGATGTATTTGGATTTGAAGAATACTTTACGGTGGACCGGAATGAAGAAAGATATTGCAGTATGTAGCAGTTTGCGATGTATGTCGAGAGTGAAGGCGAGAACATCGAAGCGGCAGGATTGTTGCAACCATTGCGATACCGAATGGAAGTGGGGTAAACTAGGCATGGATTTCATCACAGGTTTGCCAAAGACTCGTTCGGCTATGACTTCGATTTGGGTTATAGTCGACCGGCTGACGAAGGTAGCTCATTTCATTCGATCAAGACTACCTATAGCAGTGCTAAGTTGGCAAAGATATACATGACCAGAATTGTGTGTTTACACGGAGTTCCGAGGAGTATCGTGTCGAGATAGAGTAACCCAATTTACCTCAAAGTTTTGGAATCAATTGCACGAAACATTGGGAACCAGGTCGGAATTGATGACTTTCCACACTCTTGGAATCAGCTACTTTGCCATCTGCCCGACTCTTTGCCGTACGCTAGCAGACGGCAAATAAGCTCTTTGCCATCGACTACCCAAAAGCGGACGGCAAAGAAGCTGGTTGATGGCAAAGAGCAAGGTTACCATCGGCCAGTTCTTTGCCGTCCGCTTCGCGGGCAACAAAAATAGATCTGCCGTCGGCTAGCGGATGACAAGAGGGAGGCCCCACCGACGAGTTGCAAAAAAAAACCTAACGGGGGCCCTCTGTGCCGTCCGCTAGCGGACGGCAAAGGGTGGCGGACGGCAAAGAGGGAGGGCCCCATGTAACGTTAACGGGGCCGCGCCCCACCCCCCCCTCTCTCTCTTTCTCTCCACCTCGCCAGCCCTTCGCACCACCCGCCGCCGCCCAGCGCCCCGCCCGTCGCCCGCCCCGCCGCCACCGGCGCCCCCCCGCCCCGCCGCCCTGCCGTCTGGCGCCGCCACGCTCGGCGCCCGGCACCTCCGCGCCCTCGCCCGCCCGGCGGGCAGCGCCGCCGCCCTTGAACGCCCGCCCCCCTCCTCGCCGCCCAGAGCCGCCCCCTCCTCCGCCCCTGCCGCCACCGGCGCCACCCCGCTACCCCCGCCCACTGCCGTTTAGGCGCCCGCCACGCCCAGCGCCAGCACCTCCGCGCCCGCCGCCGGCGGGCAGCGCCGCCGCCCATGAGCCGCCCGCCCCCTCCTCCGCGCCCGAGCCACGCCCCCTCCTCCACCCTCGCTGAGGTGAGTCTCTTCTTCCTTTTTTCCTTTTTCTGTTTTTTAGTTTTAGGTTTATGTTTAGTTTTAGGTTTATAGGTTTAGTTTTAGTTTAGTATTAGGTTTAGTTTTAGTTTAGTATTAGGTTTAGATTTAGAAGAGGAAGAAGAAGAAGAAGAAGAGAGGAGAGGAGGAGAAGAAGAAGAGGAAAAATGAAAGGAGGAAGAAGAAGAAGAAGAAGAAGAAGAAGAAGAAGAAGAAGAAGAAGAAGAAGAAGAAGAAGAAGAAGAAGAAGAAGAAGAAGAAGAAGAAGAAGAAGAAGAAGAAGAAGAAGAAGAAGAAGCAGAAGAAGAAGAAGAAGAAGAAGAAGAAGAAGAAGAAGAAGAAGAAGAAGAAGAAGAAGAAGAAGGAAAAAAAAAGGAAGAAAAGGAAAGGAGGAAGAAGAAGAAAAGGAAAAAAGGAAGAAAAGGAAAAGGAAGAAGAAGAAGAAGACACCCGACCCCGAGACCCAGGACCCCGACCCCGACCCGACACCGACCTCGACCCGACCCCGACACCTCGACCCCGACTGACCCCGACCCGACACGGTACCCAGACCGACCCGGCACTCGACACGACACCCCGACCCCGAGACCCCGACTCACCCCGAGACCCGACACCCAGGCCGACCGACCCCGACACCCCGACCCCGACCACACCCCGACCCCCAAGGCTGACCCGACACCTGCGGACCCGACACCCCGACCCCCCGAGCCTGACCCAACACCCCGACCCCGAGCCTGACCCATTTGGTCACTTTGCCATTAGTGGCAGACGGCAAAGACACTAGAAATTTTTCCGTCAGCGGCGGACGGCAAAGGCCTGCCGTTAGACACTTAACGGACTGACGGCACAATTATTGTCGTCCGCTCTCTTTGCCGTCCGTCATGACGGCAAAGAACCTTTGCCGTCACCGCCAGAAGCGGACGGCAAAGTAGCTGCCATCGTAGCCTACTCGTTGCGGAGCTGTTGCCGTCCGTGGGTCGACGGCAAAGGATTTTGCCGTCCGCCATTCATGCCTTTGCCATCCGCCATGGCGGGCGGCAAAGTAGTTGATTCTGTAGTGCCACCCACGGACCGATGGATGACCGAGAGAGTCAATCAGATTTTGGAGGATATGCTTTGAGAGCTTGTGCACTAGATTATGGATCTAGTTGGGATGATAACTTGCCGTATGCACGAGTTTTCTTATAACAACGATTACCAAACCAGCTCGAAGATGGCACCTTCGAGGCTTTATGCGGAAGGAGGTGCAGGACACCATTATCATGGGACGAAGCCGGAGACCGTCGATTGTTTGGACCAGATTTGATTAAGGAGTCTGAGCGAAGGTTAAGTTGATTCGCGATAGGCTCAAGGTAGCCCAGTCGCATGCAGAAAAGCTATGCGGATTCAAACGCAAGGCGATAGAATATGAAGTTGGAGACAGTATATCTTAGAGTATCCCCACTTCGAGGAGTTAAGCGTTTTGGAGTTAAAGGAAAGTTAGCACCACGTTTCGTTGGACCGTATAGGATCTTGCAACGCATGGGAGAAGTTGCTTATAATTTGGAATTACGGAGGGACTGTCGGGAGTTCATGATGTATTCCATGTTTCTCGGTGAAGAAATGTCACTCCGAGATGGCAGAGGTACCGTTAAGAGATACTGATTGCCACTTGAAGAAATTCAGTTGAAGGATGATTTAACATATGAGGAGAAACCGGTCAAGATTCTCGATTATGCCAGCAGAGTTACTCGCATGACAAGGTTATCAAGTTTTGCAAAGTTCAGTGGAGCCACCACTGCGAGGATGAAGCCACACAGGAAGAGAAGAAGATTTTCTCAAGGACCACCCTCACCTATTTTCTAGCCAACCCGAATCTCGACGGCGAGATTCATCTTAAGGAGGGTAGGTTTGTAACATCCCAAATTTTCAATTTGGAATGTTATACATTAAGTCATCATGCATTACATATTTTCTTGCATTTTGTTGATCCTAGAAATTCACGCAACTCAAGGACCCTCGGAGAGAGTTGTAGATTTCGAAACTTTGTATTTGAGTTCTCTCAAACTATGAAAAGAGGATCATTGGATTTATTTATTTTATCTTCAAATATTTTTCCAATATCAAAAAATAAGAGAGGGAATAATATGACTTTCCCAAAATTTAGGAAAAATGAAGATTTAATAAATAAATCAAATTTTGGATTTTTCTCGGAGTTTATTTGCCTTAGGGAAAAATGCGTGTTTTCAAAAAAAATTGCATTTTAGGCCCCGAGTAAAAGTTCATTTTGTACGACTCGTTTTTAGGAGTCGGGGAAAATTTACTTTGTAAATTTTGGAGTTCGTTTAGATTTTATTTTATTCGTTTTTCTGCACGCTATATATTTAAAAAAGCATGGCGCCACTTTGGGCCGGGCCAAGGGCCCACTGGCCAGCCCTCCTCATGGCGCCCGCGTGCACAGCGCCGCCGCCGCCGACCGAGTCCGAGGAGGACTCCTCCTCCTCCTCCTTTGCTTGCCCCCTCCCCCAAGCTACTCTTCCCCCCCCCCCTTTATATACCCCTCACCCCCCCCCTCTCCTCATAACCTGCAGCCCCCCCCCTCTCCTTAGCATGCCCGCCATAGCCGCCGCCGCCGCCATGACGCCGTCGCCCCGCCACCTAGCCGCCGCCCCGCCGGAGCCCCACCTCGTCGAGGTAGCCGCTCCGCGCCACCCTCCCCTCGGTTTGGTTTTTTTTATAAAAACCGTTCCGGTTTTCTTTTTCCGTTGTCGGTTTTTTTAAAAAAAACCCTAGATCGGTTTTATTTTTCCGGGGTTGTTGTTTAGCGAGCGTTCGCCGGACCATTAGTCCTAACGAAAGTGATCACCCGTTATTCCGGTTAACGAGCGTCCGTTCGTTTAACTGCTCGTCGTTTTCTTTTTATCGGATTTAATCCGCTATTTTACGATCACGATTTGAGATCCGATCTTCGTTCTAGTTTATCTTCTCGCTCGTTTATCGGAATCAGGTGATTCAAGCGCTGGAGTTTCGCTTTTGAAACCGCCGTTCCGACTAATCAACAAACAAAGTTTTGCTACTGTAAAATTTGACCTAGTTTCAACTTGCTAGAACCGAAATTTGTTTCTTCCTTGAATGTTTTCCGTTGTTTTGTTTGATTCGTTTTCTTTCGCAACCAGGGTTCTTAAGTTGAGATTTCTTGTCAGATCTTGTATTCGAGATTTACCCGTGCATTAGATGAGTACTTATTGTATGCTTGTTATTTGTCTGCGATAGATCACCCGGAGTGCGCCGCTTGTTATTTCGAATCTCTAGGTTTCGCGGATCATCAGCAAGGCAAGTAACACTTTGATCATACTTTATCATACCCAGTTTTATGCATTAGATCTATTCCTCAAACACTTGCATGATTAGGATCTAATTAAATTGTGGGATGGGAAGTAGATTGAGGTAGTACCTATTACCTATTTTATTTATGAAACCTTGGGAGTTACTTCTACGTTTGCTTATTTGCCATGCTATGCTAGTAGACGTGGATTGGGTGAGTGTATCCATGATGAGATGTGAGATTGTTAAATTAATGGTTTATTTAAGGTGGCAACTTAAACACACATCTGGGTGGATTGGGGCACTGGGGTATCGATGATTACTGTTTTTTGGGACCGCCACCCAGGCTCAAAGGGATCATGAGATTATTCAAACTAGAAACTTCCGTGTGCAGCCACAAGCCATTATGGGCTCTGGCATAGTTGACTAAGTCGTGCGAACTCTTATAGTGGTGGACTAGCAGATGTAGGGGATGTAGGTGTACCGGTCCACCCATCGTAAGGTGCTAAGCGCTTACGAAGACTATGTCTCGGTCATCCGTCTCTCAAACACCATGTAGTGCGAGAAACCAAGCGGAGGCGATCGAGTCTTGTGGGGAAAAGTGCGCAAACCTCTGCAGAGTGTATAAACTAATCATGATTAGCCGTGTCCCCGGTTATGGACATCTTGAGTATCTAGTACTTGAATATCATGTGAATCTCAACATGTTACTCTAATTAATATTGTTGGGTTTTTAATGAGTACTTTTAATTGGGATTGAGGATGTCAACCATTCTCGATGTTTAACAACCACCGTGATAGTTAAACAAATTTATTCCTTTGCGATGAGGGAAAAAGCGGCTTTATGCAAAGCGTAACCGTAGAGCTTTTCCACCAGCCATATATGCATGTAGTATAGGCTTATTCCTTCATTACTCTCTATGTGTTACATTGCGGCATATTCCATGTGCTGACCCGTTTCGGGCTGCAACTTTCATGTTGCAGACTTTTTAGTCGACGAGTAAGGTGCTTTAGGTCGTGGTTCTATACTCAGTGATGCCGCTGGAGTTGATGGACTCACTTATCTTCCAAGTCTTCCGCTGTTATCGTTTTTAGATGGCCTTAAGCCATATTTAATGTAATAAGTCCTCTTTTGGACAATGATGTAATAGGTGTGTGATTTCTACTCTGTTATAAATCCTTTGAAGTACTGTGTGGTGTCAGCATTACTGATCCAGGGATGACGCCTGAGCACAGAGACTTGATCCATTCGGGTCGGGTCGCTACAGAAGGGAAGCGGATCCAAGTACTCGGAGGCATCGCCGCCCATAGTACGAGTTCACGCGAGGATTCCGCGGCGTGGACTCCGGGGGCAACGACGCGCGCCATCATGGAGCGACGACCATGGCTGCAGCGCGGGCGGCGCCACTCGCCGTCTCTTCCTCCTGAGCCCATGGCTTGGGCGTACAGGGGTAACGGATATCCAGGAGGAGGCCGCTCGCACCAAGGCCTTGTCACCTCCTGCATCACCGCCACATCCCGGCGGCGGACCAGCCTCTTCTCCAGTGGGAGCAGCCCTGGCTCATCGCGGGGAGTCTTTCCCTTCTCCGCGGCAGAAAACCTTCAGATGGGCGCCATTGGTGTCGCTACTAGCAATGGAGCAGAGGGGGAGAAGCGAACGGAATGGGAAGAGATGGGCGACGGGGGCTCAGCCCCCCTCCCAATTTATAGCAGGAGAAGACCAACCAGCACCCCCCACGATCACAGGTAATGATGGTTTTTCTTTGCATGCAGCAGAGACTCGTCAAATCGGGTAGTTGCCAAGGCGACATGGGGAAGCAGAGACGCCCACGTCCAATCAACCGCCACGCGTCAACCAAGGCCGCGGGCTATTGGGGCTCATGGCGCTCAAGACTTGCCCTTTGGCCGCCTCGAAAGCCAAGTCGCCGCCTTGGGCCCGGGGGCTACTGTCGGCGTTCTGGGAACGGGGGTCCCCAGACTTGCCTGCGTGCGGCCCACGGCATGGCTCCACAAGCGGGCCCGTACGGCCCATCTTCACCAACAAGCACTCAAGACCCTCGCGAGGGGCCAAGCCTTGCGAGGCGGACGACACAAGACCTCCTCGGGAGCGGCCTCACCTGGTTGGCTCGCGAGGGGCTGAGAGATCAAGGCAAGGCAAACCTCGCGAGGTTCCCATGACGTGAGCCATGACGACCAAGGCCAGGCGAGCGCTAGGCGGGCACCAGCGTGCACAGTGTCCTTGTCTCCTCTTTGGTGCTAAGGACGCAAGTGCAGGCGAGGAGTTCCGAGGCATCAGGCAAAGATTTCCATATCGGTGCAACGAGACCAAAACTAGCAGGACGGCAAGACGGAGGTCACCGTGGAGCCCAAGACGGCGTCACCACCAGAGCCTTTGGCAGGCGAAGACTACTTTTGTCAGGATAAGCTGTACTAGTTGTCCCCTTTCAAATTGGTCGTTGTTGGCTCCCTTCCCGCTCAATATTTGGGAAGAGGACCATGGCCTCTATAAATAGGGTTAGCCACCACAGTAGAGGGCATCGGATTCTCACCTACCAAAACTCACCTCGAGCGATCCTCACACCCACCAAGCACAAGAACACCTCCCCTCAGGAGGCTGTTCTTCCCCTTGTACTGTTCATCCTCAGCCCAAGAGGCAATCCACCACCACCACACTAGAGTAGGGTATTACACCACAACGGTGGCCCGAACCAGTATAAATCTTGTGTCCCTGTGTGTTGTGAGTTCGTCGTGCCTAGCTTAGAGATTGCGAAGTGTGTGAGGGCGTGATCGGTGAGGGGGAGATCTTTGCACGCACCCCAGTGTTTGAACCTTAAGGGTTTTGCCGGAACCTGAAATCCGACAGTTATCGACGACATCCAATGTCCATGGTCAGGAAACCACAACCATCTATTGATCAACGAGCTAGTCAACTAGAGGCTCACTAGGGACATGTTGTGGTCTATGCATTCACACATGTATTATGGTTTCCAGTTAATACAATTATAGCATGAATGATAGACAATTATCATGAACAAGGAAATATAATAATAACTATTTTATTATTGCCTCTAGGTCATATTTCCAACACTCCTGACATGGTAACATCATTTAAATGGCAGGTTCATCGTCTCTCAAGTTTTAACCGTAGGGAAATGATCACCCAAACCCTTGCAATAAATTGGCAAATAAATCAGTAGCCACCAGAATGGTCCTTACAACTCAGATCTGGGGCATCACTAAAATAACTCAACCACGACTCAAGACGGCCGAAAACCAGCTTAGAGCATGAGACCATGTTGATAAGAAGAAAGTGGCAGTTCCCTAAGACGGCCGAAAAGCAGCTCAAAGCAAAGGGCCACTGTCACAAAAAGAAACTCAACAGCGGTACAAGACGACTGGAAAGCAGCTCAAAACTCGTGACGGTTGTTGAATAGAGAAATATAAAGTCGACATCCACCCCGGTCGGCCAAAAACAGCTCAGAACATGGGCGTGGTGTCGTTACCGGAGAAAAGTAGACAAGGGCTCATCATGATCATATTCCAGGTTCACCGGTACTTGTGCAAAGCTTACTATTATCGTCAATCTTCATAGTCCTTTGTCACACTGCGGTGTATAACTGGCTTCCTTCTTTTAACAATCCTCGTGTGGTTGTTAGATCCTCGTTCGAGTAACTTGCAAGATCTTTGTTGTATGCTCACAATGAAAGCATGTGTAGTTGAGCATTTGGTTTCTGAGGGAGACACTTGTGTCCAGACTGGCTCGTGTTCCTGACCAAACTGTTGTGGATCTGATTTCTGAGGTGCACTGCCATATGTTGTCAATTCACAGTGTAATATCTTGCACCGGTGCCGTACTAAGGATGATTGAATGGCTTATGCTGGAACCCATCGAGAGTATCTTGCTGAGGAAGACTGGGCATCATGCTTCAGAAGCTTCCCCCCTTAGAGACTTGCTAGGGAAGGACTCGGTACCTTATGCCGTAAGCTTTTGCGGTTGCTTAACCAGAAGCTTCTCATGTGATATGCGGACTGATTACCACATATATATCTCATCTTGATATTCTGGCTGTTGATTACTTGTATGAAACGGGGTGTGCTGGACCATCCTCCTTTCTGTATATTGAATGCTTGGCACATTCTCGCTTCCTTTGACTAAATATACCGTCGATCATGCACACCATATATCTTCTTGCTGATTCCATCATCACTGCTATGAAGAGTGCACACTGAGGGGGGGGACTTGATTATCCGTACTGTTGTGAGGAGTGCACACTAATGCAAACTTGATTATCAGCATCAAGATCAGATATTCCCCATTTCACTACCGTCGGCTGAGAATTCCATACTGTTTAGCTGAATTTCCAAATATTTGAACTCCTTGCTGATTCTTCGGGTCCAGTGTCGGTTGACGAGCAACTTTAATAAGGGGAAAATAATGCAACACCGAGGGCCCAAAGAAAGGAGCAAAAGAAACGACGAAAACAAAAGCACACAAGCATACAAATAATAATATAATCAAGCATCATCACATATTACTGCTACTCACAACAATAATATGTATGCACACCTAAGTACACAAATCTCGCGGAAACTCCGGTATTACGATCTAATATGCTGTGGCGGTGTGCACGAAAGTGAATCCACGTGTGGAAGGAGTTGATGTAACCAAGGCTACACCAAGCATTGGCTGAACACCGGTCGCATCTGGATGAATATGGAGGCGAGGACGGACATGGTGATCATGTAGTGAGACACAAAGGTCACGACCACATCATCATTAAGCGTACGAAAGGAAACCATACACGTCCAAAGAAGGATACGACAGGGAAGGGTAGCGGTGGAAAGTGGGGCTTGCTGGCATTGCCCTTTTCTGATAACCAAGATCAGTAAGGGTTGCCAAAGGACGAGATGGAAGGCACGATTAGAGATAGAGGCAAGTCTATCACCGAAACAATAAGGGTGGATGATGGAAAGATATCGACGCGATATCCGAGCTAACTCCTGCAAATGGTGTCTGGAACACTCAGTACCAGGGCATCACTCTGCTGGGACAGAGGTGACGCCGAACACCGAAGAGCGGGCATGCAAGGATGGAGGGTGCAAGTAGTGGATCGAAACCGATACCACCTACACACGCAAGATTACTATCAGCAACCAGATACTAATCTATATGCATGCTATGCAACAAACAAATGCAGCAATCAAGTGCAACAAACCAACTGGGCTCTGTACTACCGCTTTCTAACGCTCGCATGGGCTAGGGCGTCCTATAGCCAGACCTGCTCTGATACCAAGCCCGTGGCACCCCTGCTCAGAGAAATCGGAATGCCCCGTATTCAGCCCAGAGATCGAGGATAAGTCTTCTGGAATACGGCGCTGCTTAGCATAGAACAAGTCAGCTCTTTATTACAGTCTATATGGGTACAAGGGAATTAGATTGGCACGGCGACACTACGCCTGCCACGGTTGCTCCATGCAAGTAGTAGAACAACACGAAGCAGCGGAATAACTCTAGCAGCGGAACAACGACGACTGTGATGAACTCCACTCTACAGGGACTCTAGCTGGAACGCTTATCCTAGCTCGCAAACAAGCAATCAAATCCGGCATGACCTGCAAACTGGCATGACACGCCAAGTTAGTACATTGAATGTACTTGCAAGCTCACAGCAACCAAGAGCAATCAAGACAAACAACAGTATGGCAATTACAGATTTCTTAGCAATGACGAACATCATACTACCAGAACAACATGGCATGTATGACATGATACAACTAGAACAATACGAGCATGGCATGAACATGTGAACATGATGATACTAACATGCAACATGATGAAGCTATCATGCACCAACTTACTCTGCTCGGGTTACCTCGTAACCATCACATACATCAGCTTACCATCACGGACATCACGAGATCATCTTAGGATCCAATCAAGCTTGGTATTACCATACCATAGTAATCATTACATGACCACAAGGAGCTTGACCTTTACCCGTGATTCTGACATAACACCACAAATATCCAACTACTCGGTATCCTCGATACCACGATGATCCTCTCACGATCACAACCAACCTCTTTCTCATCATCGAACCAGGGTTGTTGTTAAGCACATTATTATTATTACTGTTGACCCATAGTGTGTCCAACTATGAACTGGGCCCTTATCCGCTAGCGCGGCTATCGATAGATTTAATACACACTCTGCAGAGCTTAGCACACTGTACCCACACCACGGAATCCATGACCTCGCACTCCCATTCGGGTGGACCAACAACATTTCGACAAAACCGATCTATTGCCATCACACTCTCCCAGCCACTCCGACCAACTCCCCTCTTGGCTAAGTCATGGGTGGAACCTATGTCTACCAAAGACATCCAACGGCCACCGTCGTGGCAAAACTTAAATGGTCACAAATGAGGACAAGGTACCTTACAACAACAACGGGCACACAAGGCTTATGTCCGCCTACCTGATCAGGGTAGCGCGCGCCCATAACCTTCCCTCATTGGAGGCACCGGCGAGAGGCATGACAATAGACCGCATTAGGTTCTTCCCATAAAAGGCAAATGTGGTTGCACTGGTCAGCTCGATATGGTGGCACCATGACTCAGCCAACAGTTGTTCAAGTTCATTTAAGTCCGGTTAAAATTGAATGCAATAAGTTGAGCCATATTAAAATAACATGATGCAACTACAATGCATGAGCATGATATCAACATAAGCATGGAGGTGCAACATAATCATCGAGCATAACCACAATGAAACATTTAACCAAATGAGCATGGAAAACTGAGGAGCGTAACATTACACATGAGCATATCATGACCACTAGCATCATAAATAAATTCATGCAAGAACTTAACCAGAATACTACCAAGTAAGCATATAACCAACTGGATGCAAAGTAACATGCATAGCAACGGTACTTGCTAACAGACTGTAAACATGCATCATAAAGAACACCACTGCTACTACTATCAAGCATGACATACAACGGAAATACTAGCAACTAGTACATGATAACTAGGTGCATAAAAACATTGCATGAAAGTGAACACAAATCCATAAGCCTCACCGAAACAACGATAAACGTATCAAAACAAGCAGACATTTACTAAATATTCAAGTTGAAAACCATGGCTACTACATGGCCATCATGCAAGTGATTGTTGTGGCTTGCTTGGAGATGAAGAAACCACCAGGAAGAAGTGCGGAAAGATCGCGGAAGAAATCGCCAGAAAAGTTCCTCTCCCGGAGGGGGCTGATTAGGGGCAAGGGTATAAAGGTCATTTCCAGTATGTCAACCCATATAGAAAATGATACCAAAAGATAGATCTTGACAAGACGAAGAAGTAGGCTTTGGATTCTCCTCAATCGGAGTTACGAGCAAAAAGTTATGAAGGGTTGAAGACTAGGGACTATTATGTAAATAAAATATTCACAGACAGGCCCCTGGCAGCTCGGCGGGTCGCGCATTCCAGGAAAATACGCTTTCCCTGAAGCGCATAATGCGCTTCCACTTATCCACGCTAGCAGTGGCCGGGCTGGGCCTGTCTCGCTGCCACGTGGGTCCCGCCGGGCTTTCTCTCTCCTCCTCCCTTCTTCCTTCTCCCTCCCGACGGAAAACAGAGGAGGGTGAGGCTGCGCGACGCCGGCGACTGCCCTGGCCGGCTCCGGGCACCTCCGGCGAGGCTCCGGCTACCAAACTGCGCAGGGTGGAGAGGCGCATCCATCCAGGGGCTCCGCGCGCGCCGGGGAAGGTCGAGGCGACGATGGCTTGGGTGCCCGCGGCGAAGGCCGTCGGCCAGAATTTGGGGCGAGGCTACGGCCGCTCCAGGGATGAGGCGAATGGGTGGGGAGGCTCGACATGCTTAGATGGATCTATTGGTGGGGAGAGGAGGAGGGGAGAGAGCCTGGCTTGCTCCAATTCGAGGTGGTCATGGCGGCAGAGGGAGGCGAGGAGGGGCTCTTGAGCTCCGGGGAGAGGACGGGGAGGGAGCTAGGAGAGTGGGAGGCCTGCTAGTGTGCTCAAAGGGCTCGGGGGAGGCCTATATATAGGCGGGGCGAGGAGGGTGAGCTCGGGTGCCACCGCTCGCGTCCGGCAGAGGCCCTAGTGACGCTCAACGATCACGAGGAGGGACAAGAACACTACGAGGCAGCGGCGCAGCGGTCACAGAGCAGAGCAAGCCAAGGGGCACGAGGACGAAGACGCCGCGGCACGAACAGAGATGGGCGGCTACAGTTCGCCCGTGACGCGCTCAGTTCACGACGAAGACGGCTTGCCGGGGAAGCAAATGAAGGGGGAAATGGCTCCAGGAGGACGGCGACAGCACGGGGAACCCGCTAGACATGCACGGGCGAGTGAACGTGACGATCATGAGCCGGGCCAGAGCAAAGCGACGTCCTGGACACGCTCACAGCATGCCAAAACGGTGGTCACCGCGCAGACTGGCATGACGAGGACAAGAGGGGTTGTCGTGATATGTCTGGTGATTAGTCCCTGCATCACTGAGTCCGAGAGAGGTGATGGATCAAAGAAAAGAGCTCTGGATTGATGGGATTCATCTCTGAAAGTTTGTTGTTGCATGATGTTGTGGTGAGTAGAGAAGAGATAAGGGACAGAGCTCATGTCTGGGAGGTTAGGGTAGGAGGGACAAGAGTCCTGTGAATTATGAAGGGATTTGGACCACTAATTAATATAGTTGCTTTACAACTACTTAATCTGGTCCAGAATTAAAAACAGGAAGAAGCACTCACTGATGACCCACAAGTATAGGGGATCTATCGTAGTCCTTTGGATAAGTAAGAGCGTCGAACCCAATGAGGAGAAGAAGGAAATGATAAGCGGTTTTCAAAGAAGGTATTCTCCGCAAGTTAATCAAATTATAGGTAACAGATAGTTTTGTGATAAGATAAATTGTAACGGGTAGCAAGCAACAAGTGTAAATAAAGTGCAGCAAGGTGGCCCAATCCTTTTTGTAGCAAAGGACAAGCCTG
This sequence comes from Aegilops bicornis, assembly GCA_021605145.1. Lineage (NCBI taxonomy): Eukaryota > Viridiplantae > Streptophyta > Magnoliopsida > Poales > Poaceae > Aegilops > Aegilops bicornis. The sequence goes on along the minus strand of CM038671.1, from coordinate 448,259,143 downwards.
GACAAATTCTTATATAGAGAAAAGAGCTCCCGAGGACACATGGGAATTATCGCCAAGCTAGTTTTCATCACGTTCATATGATTCGCGTTCGGTACTTTGATAATTTGATACGTGGGTAGACCGGTGCTTGGGTGCTGCCCTTACTTGGACAAGCATCCCACTTATGATTAACTCCTATTGCAAGCATCCACAACTACAAAAGAAGTATTAAGGTAAACCTAACCATAGCATGAAACATACGGATCCAAATCAGCCCCTTACGAAGCAATGCATAAACTAGGGTTTAAGCTTACATCACTCTAGCAACCCATCATCTACTTATTACTTCCCAATGCCTTCCTCTAGGCCCAAAGAACGGTGAAGTGTCATGTAGTCGACGTTCACATAACACCACTAGAGGAGAGACAACATACATCTCATCAAAATATCAAACGAATACCAAATTCACATAACTACTAATAGCAAGACTTCTCCCATGTCCTCAGGAACAAACGCAACTACTCACAAAGCATATTCATGTTCATAATCAGAGGAGTATTAATATGCATAATGTATCTGAACATATGATCTTCCGCCAAATAAACCAACTAGCATCAACTACAAGGAGTAATCAACACTACTAGCAACCCTACAAGTACCAATCTCAGACTTAGAGACAAGAATTGGATACAAGAGATGAACTAGGGTTTGAGAGGAGATGGTGCTAGTGAAGATGTTGATGGAGATTGGCCCCCTCCCGATGAGAGGAGCGTTGGTGATGACGATGGCGATGATTTCCCCCTCCCGGAGGGAAGTGTCCCCGGCAGAACAGCTCCGTTGGAGCCCTAGATTGGTTCCGCCAAGGTTCCGCCTCGTGGCGGCAGAGTCTCGTCCCGAGAGCTTGCTTCTGATTTTTCCTCGGACGAAAGACTTCATATAGCAGAAGATGGGCACCGGAGGGCCACCAGGGGGCCCACGAGGCAGGGGCGCCTGTGGCGAGGCGGCGCCTCACCCTCGTGCCCAGGGTGTGGGTCCCCTCTGATATTTTCTTCGCTCAGTATTTTTTATTATTTCCAAAAATTAACTTCTATGGAGTTTCAGGACTTTTGGAGTTGCGCAAAATAGGTCTCTAATATTTGCTCCTTTTCCAGCCCAGAATTCCAGCTGCCGACATTCTCCCTCTTTATGTAAACCTTGTAAAATAAGAGAGAATAGGCATAAGTATTGTGACATAACATGTAATAACAGCCCATAATGCGATAAATATCGATATAAAAGCATGATGCAAAATGGACATATCACTCACTAGGAGTGATGACTTGGGATGAAAATGAACATGGAAGAATGATTTGGGCATATGAGAGTGCCATAAAAATTTCGTGCCATTTGGCCAAGCCAAAACGGTACTTCCTTCATACAGCACTTCTCTGGACAGAAACTTAGGGAACATCCCGAGGGAAAGTTTCTAGTTGAAATGATCCCAAATCTTGTGGAGATAGGTTATATGGGTAGGAGAAGGCCCTGGAAAATTTTCAGCAATAATGGAGCAATATCAAATATACTTGCTTCACTAACTGAAAATTTGGACAGAAACAAAGATTTGAAGCTGTGCTCACATGGATACATTGCATGAGCTCAAATCTTGTGGAGGGCTTTGATTTGATGATATGAAGGACCATGCAAAATTTCAACTCATTTGAACCATCCTAGCTAGTACTTCCTTCACAAACAATTCCCTCAGACAAGAACTTTGAAAAATTGCTCAGGAATATTCTCTAGGCAAATTAAGTTGAACTTTTGCATGAGGCGATTATATGGACATGAAAAGGTTTCCAAAAAGTTTGGGGTCAATTGGGCAAAGGTAAATAGCACTTGCTTCACAAACTACCATTTAGGACAGAATAGGAAAGGAATAAATTGAGAATGATGAGGAACATGGCAAATGAAATATTTTGTCATATTTGAGGACGATATGACCCAAACAATTTATGAGAATTATTCGGAAATTTTAGGAGTGATGGAAATATAGGTTGCTTCACAACCTAGGGCAAAAAGGATTATTCCTTTAATAGAAAAAGGAATATTCCCAAGGAAAAGAATATTGGGGTTAGGCTAGGATGAAAATGACAAGGTCTTGGGATGGATATGGGGATGGCAAGCCACTCTGGAAAGAAAGAAGAGGTCATCTTCTTCAGTTTCCATACCACATAGCCACGGAAAAAGAAAACTCAAGCAAAAACCTCAGAAAATCAAAAGAAAAAGAAAGGGTCAAAAACCAGGGTGTGACAAGCGACACAGGAGGGGAGGGGGGAGAACCACAATTCAAGATTTAGAATGGACCTTTGTCACCATAATATCTTTTACCAGAGTATCAACAATCTCTACGCGTGGATCTTCCATCCACCCCGCATACATCTTACTTCTAACTAGTTTGGCTAAATCATGGACAACAGAATTAGTCTCTCTATGAGTATGCTAAAATAATAATATGCGGGAAATCACACGCCAGGTGATAGTTTTGCAAGTGTTAAATGGGAAAGCATGGCGTTCATCGTATTAATCCTAAGGGCATGTATAGCCGGACATGGCAAATTTGGCCCCTGAAATGTCTGTGGACCCTCATATCCTCCTCCTCACGTGTATGATCTGCATATGATCCTTTGTGGATAGCACAAACGTATAAGGATGATATGAAGGGTTTGGTTGTGTCACTTTTTTTCCTCTCTCTCTCTCTCTCTCTCTCCTGTCTGGACACTGACCGGGCGTGTACACAAACGTTTCAGGACGATTTGAGGGGACCGGTTATAGATGCTTTAAAATATTAGGGCATCTCCAATGCGAGCCTTCAACAGCCCCATCCGTCTGGACCACGCGGTCCAGATGTGTTTTGCCATCCAACATGGTCATGTATCTGTCCGTGGGCCGGTCTGGGCGTCCTTTTTCCTGCAAACCAGAAGCAAATCCGGGGGCTTTGCAGGTATCCGAACCGCTGCCACACACGCGTCCGATAACCCTGACCCGCCCAAAAAACTCTCCCTCACCCGCGCACTTTCCTGCCTGAAGTGGTTGCCCGCATTCAAGCCGCTCTAGATCGACAGCTTCGCATTGACGACGACGGCTTAGAGCGGACGTGACCTCTCACTGACGCTGGCAATGAAGCGGCTCGTCAGCCGAGAGCGCCTCAGCCATGGGCTCTATCATGTATGTCAGGTTGTGCACTAGACCTAATGTGTGCCTTGCCATTAGTATGGCTGGTAGGTACCAGAGTGATCCAGGAGTGGAACCCTGGACATCGGTCAAAAATATCCTTAAGTACCTAAAGAGGAATAAGGAAATGTTCTCGTTTATGGAGGTGATGAAGAGCTCATCATAAAGGGTTATGTCGATGCTAGCTTTGACACTGACTCGGATGACTCAAAGTCCCAATCCAGATATGTATCTATTTTGAATGGTGGAGCAGTCAGCCGGAGTAGGTCCAAGCAGCGCGTTGTAGAAACATCAACAACTGAAGCGGAATATATAGATGCTTTAGAAGCGGTGCATAAAGGAGTCTGGATGAAGGGGTTCATATCTGAACTAAGTGTGGTTCCTACTGCATAAGATCCCATGACTATCTTTTGTGACAACACTGGTGCCATAGGCATTGCCAAGGAACCAAGGTTTCACAAGAAACCCAAACATATCGAACGCTGCTTTAACTCCATTAGTGACTAGATCAAGGAAGGAGACATAGAGATTTGCAAAGTTCATACGGATCTGAATGTTGCAAACCTGTTGACTAAACCTCTCCCATGAACAAAACATGATCAACACCAGAACTCCATGGGTGTTGGATTTTTTAACAATGTAAACTAGATTATTGACTCTAGTGCAAGTGGGAGACCGTTGGAAATATGCCCTAGAGGAAATAATAAAGTTGTTATTACCATATTTCTTTGTTCTTGATAAGTGTTTATTCTCCATGCTATAACTGTATTAACTAGAAACTCAAATACATGTGTGGATACAACAAACATTGTGTCCCTAGTGAGCCTCTACTAGACTAGCTCGTTGATTAAAGATGGTTATCCTTTCCTAACCATGGACATGAATTCTCATTTAATAACGAGGTCATATCATTAGGAGAATGATGTGATGGACAAACCCAATCATAAGCCTAGCATCTGATCGTGTCGCTTAGTCTAATTTGCTATAACTTTCTTAATGTCAAGTGTCTGTTCCTTAGACCATGAGATCGTGCCACTCCCTAATATCGGAAGAATGCTTTGTGGGTATCAAACGCCACTTAGTAATTGGGTGATCATAAAGGTGCTCTTTAGGTATATTGGAAGGTACTAGTTGGGTTGCATGGATCAAGACTGGGACTTGTCACTCCATGTGACGGAGAGATATCTCTGGGCCCTCTCGGTGACACAACATCCTAAGTAGCTGATACGTCTCCAACGTATCTATAATTTTTGATTGTTCCATGCTGTTATATTATCATTCTTGGATGTTTTACTATCATTTTATAGCAACTTTATATCATTTTTTGGGACTAACCTATTGACATAGTGCCCAGTGCTAGTTGTTGTCTTTTGCTTGTTTTTTACTTCACAGAAAATCAATATCAAGCGGAGTCCAAATGCAGCGGAACTTTTTGGAGATTTTTTCTGGACTAGAAGACACAATATGGGCCGAAGAAGTACCAGAGGGGGTGCCCCGAGGGGGGCATAACCCACCTGGGCGCGCCCTGGTGCGTTGTGCCCACCTCGGTGGCCCCGCACCGCCTCTTTGCTCTATAAATACCCCGAAAATCCAAAAACCCTAGGGGAGTCGACGAAACACAATTCCAGCCGCCGCAAGTTCCAGAACCACGAGATCCAATCTAGACACCATCACGGAGGGGTTCATCATCCTCATTGGTGCCTCTCAGATGATGCGTGAGTAGTTCATTGTAGACCTTCGGGTTTGTAGTTAGTAGCTAGATGGCTTCTTCTCTCTCTTTCAATTCTTAATACAATGGTCTCTTGGAGATCTATTTGATGTAACTCTTTTTGCGGTGTGTTTGTTGGGATCTGATGAACTTTGAGTTTATGATCAGATCTATTTTATTCATGAAAGTTATTTGAGTATTCTTTTGATCTCTTATATGCATGATTACTTATAGCCTCATATTTCTTCTTTGAATCTTCGGTCTAGGTAGGCCGACTAGATCGATTTTTCTTGCCACAGGAAGAAGTGCTTTGTGATGGGTTCGATTTTACGGTGCTCAATCCCAGTGACAGAAGGGGACATGACACGTATGTATATTCCTACATGAATAGATCTTGTCTACATCATGTCATCGTTCTTATTGCATTACTCAGTTTATCCATTAACTTAATACACTAGATGCATGTTGGATAGCGGTCGATGTGTGGAGTAGTAGTAGTAGATGCAGGCAGGAGTCGGTCTACTAATCTTGGACGTGATGCCTATATAATGATCATTGCCTGGATATTGTCATAATTATTTGAAGTTCTATCAATTTCCCAACAATAATTTGTTTACCCACCGTATGCTATTTTTCTCGAGAGAAGCCACTAGTGAAATCTACGGCCCCCGGGTCTCTTCCTTATCATATTTGCCTTCGAGATCTATTTTTATTTGATGTTATTTTCAGATCTATTAATCCAAAAATCCAAAAATGCCTTGCTGCAATTTTTTATTATTTATTTTATTTCGCGTTTCCGCGAGATATATTTATCCAATCTACTACAAATTTATCTATCTTTTTACCCGGGAGGGATTGACAACCCCTCTTACGCGTCGGGTTGCAAGTATTTGTTCTTTGTGTGCAGGTACCGTTTACATAGTGTTGCGTGATTCTCCTACTAGTTCGATAACCTTGGTTTCATCATTGAGGGAAATACCTACCGTAGTTGTGTTGCATCATCCCTTCCTCTTTGGGGAAATACCGACGTAGTTCAAGCGACATCAGTAGCTTGCAAGCATGTGATTAAAGTGTTTGGTCATGGGGAGATTGTATTATGGAACGAGTAAAGAGAACTTGCCTGCAACGAGATTGAACTAGGTATGGTGATACCGGCGATCGAATCTCGGGCAAGTAACATATCGCCGGGCAAAGGGAGTTGTATATGGGATTATCTGAATCCTTGACATCGTGGTTCAACCTATGAAATATCTTTGTGGCATATGTGTGAATCATTATGGGCATCCATGGGCCTGCTATTGGTTATTGATCGAAGAGGAGTCTTGATCATGTCCACATATTCTTGAACCCATAGGGTCACACACTTAACGTTCGGTGTCGCTAGGGTTCGATGAGATAATAAGATGGTTTTATCGAATTTTGATTCGGAGTCTCGGATGGGATCCTAGACATCACCAGGAGCTACGGAATGGTCCGAAGACAAAGAAAACATACATGGAAACTTGGAAAGTATTTTCAGGGTTACCCAAAAAGTTCGGGATTTTTCGGTATTGTACGAGGAAGGTTCTAGAAGCTTTCAGAGTGGGGCCCACCTGCATGGAGGGACCCACAGGGGCGTGGGCAGTGGCCCAAGGTTACACAGCTCTGGTTCATGCGCACCAATCCCCCCTAAAAGTAATATGATCAAATTACGAAGAGATAAGATCAAGATCCTTAGAAAGGAGGGATCACGATTGGTGGGGAAGGAAGTAGGGGATTTCCTCCCCTTCTTTGGTGTGCAGCCCTTACAGGCTTGGAGGAGGGGCCAAGCCAACCCCCATGCCTACAAATACAGGAGGGAGGAGCTGGCCGCAGCACCTCACACCCCGGTTGCTGGTCGCCTCCCTCTCGTTTCATACATCCCTCGTCAACATAGTTCTTAGCGAAGTTGTGCCTGATTTTCACCATACTTTTCACGCCGTCGTGCTACTGTCCTAGATCCCATCCACCTCTCCCTCTTGCTTCCTAAATCAAGAAGAACGAGACGTCACCGAGCCGTACGTATGCATATCTCGGAGGTGCCGTTCGTGCGGTGCTTGATCAGATTGGATCGCGAAGAAAGTACGACTACACCAACCACGTTTGTTAGGACCTTGATGCGGAGCATCCTTCCATCATCCCCATGGACTCTACATCGACACATCCAACCCCACGAGGATCCACGACGAGAGCTCGAGCACGTGCTATTCAATCCGAGGTTAACTCTCTCCTTGTTGAACTTCACTTTGACCCACTTGAGACATGGCTACTACCTCAAACGGAGATGCTTTGTGTGCTCAGGTACCAGGTAAGTAACCAAGGAGAAGGCAGTGCAAGACGGACATCAAGATCAAGGAAGCATTCGCCCAACACGGAGGGATCGGTACAACCGCCCCACAACCGGCGGGCGGAATAACCGACCTACTACCGCCCAACAACCGGACGCTATTCGGTGATCAAGCGGTGCAAGGCAGACAAAGACCGGATGTACCGGTAAAACCCAAATGACCGGAACTACCGGCCCCACGACCCAGACGATCATTGGGGCCCCGACGCCCACCGAAGTTAACACGACCGGCGGTAGTACCGCCTTCCTCGACCGTACTTCCGCTCCCCCTGGATCGCCAATACAACCGCCTCGACCGGAACAACCACTGTCTGCAAGACAGGCTCGGGCATGAGGCCCATGTACCCCTTCACTTCGCCCCCATTTGCACTAAGACTATAAATAGAACTCCCCCACCTCCGGATTAGGTTAGCAGTGGATTAGCGCATATTTTGTGTGAGAGCCTTTGCTCATCCACTTGGCTACTTCTCCTCGGAGATCGGGACCTCTGGAGAAGATCCCCAAGCGGATTCAAGACCCCCTTCTAGGGTGGACCCCCTCAAGACCTCCTCACGGAGAAGAACAGCTACTGTTTGTATTGTCCTTTGTTGACCTTGAATCATGTATCTCCCTTTGTGTTCATCGATCTAGCACTTGTGTGATTGATCTCTTGTCGGTTGAGTGAATTCTCTCTTTTTTTCCCCGTGTTTCCCTCTTGTTCTTCCGCGTGTTCTTCGTGATTCACCGTAGGATCCGCTCCAACGTGAAAGATCATCCATGTAGAGTTCCTCCCTACATCATCTATGGTATCATGAGCCACGTTGATCACGTTTTTTTCGAGCCCCTACCCCTCTTGTTCTAGCTTGATTTTGTTGTTTTCGTCCTAAATCCGAAAATCCCCACCAAAAAATAGCCCCAATTTTTTTGTGATTTGTTGGTGTGATGAAATTTTGTTGGATTTGGTCCATGGATTTGTGTTGCTGCGTGTGGATCTAGCTTTCCCCCTCCCCACCTCTTTCCATCCACGAAACCCACCCAATTTTGCCCCGAAATCCTCCATTTCCGCCACAAAATCGTTTCCCGACTCGAGCGGTACAACCGCCCCTCAAAGCGGTACCACCGGCTGTGTACCTCAGCGGTACAACCGCCCGTCCGAAAGCGGTACTATCGCCTGTGCCAATTTCAGCATTCTAAGTTTCACCATTTTCAAGATAACTTCCACATCCGGAGTCCGATTTTCGCGTTCGTTAGCTCGTTGAGAAGCTATTGACATCCCCCATCCACCACCACTTTCCGTTTCCACCATTGTTGCTTTTGGTCTTTGAGAATTTGAGTTGTGGTTCTCGTGTCCTATTGTGTTTCGGCTATATAGGTACGGTTCGACGTCAACATAACCACCGCTCATCTTCGCCAAGGACTCATCATCGCCAAGGATGGTAACTTCGACGACATCTTTGTCATACATTGCAATTGCATTGATACCCACATGGCCTTATTTTTGCGTAGCTTACCCATCGAGACTAGCCATTGAGTATTCCCGGCAACGTGACTTGTGCACATTAGTGATCATACTCCATAGCATACATACCATACCACCGTGGTGCATATCTTGGGATCCATTTGTGTGTCACAAAGTTGTCATAGCATACACAATTGCTATCTTGGTTCGTGAAGTTTTGCATGAGAAAAGAGCTCAAAAGAGAAAGAGCCAATCAAGCTTTTAAGCAAAGAGAGAAAGATAAGCAAAGAGTTTATGAGCAAGAACCATAGCATCATAAAACATTAAGATTGTCATACTTGATCATCTTGGATCAACACATCGAAACACCATACATATAGCATACTTGGGATAGAAGTTGTTGCATTTTTGCTTAGTAGGTTGTGCACAAGTTTGTATCCGCCTATTGTGCAATCGTGCTAGCGTCTCTCTAGTGTTGTGCAACAAGAGCATCTTGGTGAATTCCACATTTTGTCTCATCCTTGGTTGCATAAGACCATATTATCTATTTAGTGTGTGTTTCCATGTACCATATCTTGCTATTGGTCTACTTGTTGCATTTGCAAATTTGTGAATCATTTCCAACATTATTGAGTCTCACTTACAATTGCATCAAATTTTATGCCACCATCCTAACCGAGCTCCACCATAAGCTTTTATTTGTGTAGGTGTGAGAACCGACAAGGATTGGTACCAATAGTGCTATTTCATTGTCCGCATTTGAGTGAACTTGATTCATCTTCAACATCGGTCAAAGGTACATTGGTATAAGTTCTTTTCCGTTCTTCCACTCACATTTTGCTTGGAATGATGGATAGGCCAAGTACCTCTACCAACCCACTCTTCATCGAGCAAGACGGCGACATGTCATCATACGTCACCAAGAGCCACCTCTTTGGTGCGCAACGAAGCGTTGCACCAAGAACAACAAGCAATGAGCGACCGCATCGACAACCTCGCCACCGACTTACGACTCTCCGAGCAACGCGTACAAGGGACTACTTCGACAACAAGTTCGACGCTCACAAGCAAGAGAATGATGCAGGAATGGGCGAGATCTGGCGCCTTGATGAGACGCCGACATCATTCTACTTCTTCATCATCAAGACGGAGCCGCTCGAGCCGACACTCAAGCGACACCTTCTACGACTCAAGTACACCTACTTGAACACTTTTTCGTCGTGCCGCTCGTCAAGACCGTCATGCTTCTCGCAACCCGCTACATGACAAGCATTCACAAGAGCAAGTTGATGATCAAGTTCCTCGTCCTCAATCAAACCAAGAGGTTTTTGCTCAAGCTCAAGAACGACAACGTCTTCGTCGCCAACAAGAGGAAGAACGAGCACGTCTTCACCAAGACGAACAAGACGCCAAGGCTCAACGTCTTCAACAACAACAACGTGAAGCGCAAGCTCTTGAGGTGCAACATGCCCTTCAAGAATCAAGTAGAGCCTTCGCCAACCGCAATCGCGAACGGCGCAATCAAGAGGAAGCCCTTCGAGAAGAAATCCAAGAGAGGAACTAACAACCTCATGTACAACGTCAAGTTCCTCAAGCCCCTCCACAAGCTCGTCAAGCTCCACCTCAACCTCAAGTTCAACAAGGGCAAGTTGATCATGGTCTTCCTCCGCGCCAAGAGCAACATGAAGACGATTACAATCCACGTCAAGGACGTCATCATCAACATCACCAACAACACAATGAAGAGCAACGCTACGGCAAGCTAAAATTCACCATGCCCAAGTTCAATGGAAGCAATGACCCCGAAGACTACCTCTCATGGGCATTGAAGGTTGACAAAATCTTCGGTTGCACAACTACGATGAAGCGAAGAAAATCGCTATGGCATCACTTGAGTTCCAAGACTATGTGCTCATATGGTGGGAACAAATCATTGAGCGACGACAAGCAAGAGGTGAACCTCCAATCACCACTTGGGCTCAAATGAAGGATGTCATGCGAGCACGTTTTGTGCTAACCTACTACAACCGCGACCTCTTCAAGAAACTCCAACTACTCAAGCAAGGAACAAAGAGTGTTGAAGAATATTACAAGGAAATGGAGATAGCCATGATTCGAGCCAATGTCAAAGAAGATGATGAGCAAACTATGGCACATTTCTTAAATGGACTCAATCATCCCATCAAGAAGATCGCCGACTTCCAACCATACTCAACCCTCATTGAGCTCGTGCATCAAGCTACAAAGGCGAACGCCAAGTGCAAGATGACTTCAAATGCACGCCAAGTACTCACCCAAGACCTACGGCTTCTCCAACAACCAAGCTTCAACGACTCCTCCAACATCTACATCAACCAAGCTCTCTTCAAGAAACGACGACAAGTCAAGTTACAAGAAGACTTCGACAAGTTCAAGTCGTCCTCCTCCTACTACAAGCAACCTCAAGCAGCGTGCTTCATCCTCTACTCCGACCGATGAGACCATCAAGACAAGCTCCTTCAAGTGTTTCACTTGCGGCGGCCGAGGACACAAGTCATACGAATGCACCAACAAGCGCACCATGATCCTCAACGACGATGGCACATATGACTCCATGAGTGAAGAGGAGATGGAAGCTCTTGAGCAAGTGGCCATGCACCGGCGAGTGAACGAAGATGAAGATGATCAAGTCTTTTGTGATGAGGATTCGAGCCCGCCTCGTTGTCTCCAAGGTCTTGACTCTTCAACATCAACAAGAAGAAGACCAACGATGCCACATCTTCCACACAAAAGCCGGCATCAATGGACGGTCCATCAAGGTCATCATCGATGGAGGTAGTTGCCACAACTTGGCAAGTGAAGAACTATGCTCCAAGCTCCAATTGGTAAAGAAGAGGCACCCGCACCCTTACAAGGTTCAATGGCTAAGTGACTCGGCACTATCTGAGTTGAGCATACGGTCCTAGTCTCTTTCAAAATTGGTGCATCTGAAGACACTTTGGAGTGTGATGTGGTCCCAATGACCGTTTGTCACCTACTTCTTGGTCGACCATGGCAATTCGACCGTGGTGTCATACACAATGGGCGTACCAATCACTATAGCTTCAAGATGAAAGGGAAAGAATATGTGCTACGACCTATGTCTCCTAGTCAAGTGATAGCCGACAAGCAAGCCACACATCATAGAGAAAAGAGTGAGAAAGTGATCCACCCAAAAGCGAGTGAGAGCCACAAGCCAAATTTGAGCGACTCTTCGCCTAGAGAGAAAAACCTCATTCTATTTGCCACCAAAAGTGAGATGAGAGAAGTGTGTGAGAACCCATCGAGTGTGATGCACTTTGTCCTTGTGTGCAAGGATGGAGAACCAAAAACTAACACCATTCACGAGCTACCTTTGGTGTTTCAATCTCTTTTGCAGGAATTTCAAGATGTTTTCCCAGATGAGCTACCTCGGGTCTACCTCCTCTTGAGGCATAGAGCATCGAATAGACCTCATCGGGCGCCTCTACCAAACAAAGCTCCATACCGAGTCAATCCCAAGAAACCAAGGAGATTCAACGGCAAGTACAACAACTCATCGACAACGGCCATGTACGTGAAAGCCTAAGCCCTTGTGCCGTTCCGGTTATTCTTGTGCCTAAGCCCGATGGAAGTTTTCGCTTGTGTTCCGATTGTAGACCTATCAATGCGATCACCATCCGTTATAGACATCCCATTCCTCGCTTAGATGATATGCTTGATGAACTTAGTGGAGCCAACCTTTTCTCCAAAATTGACCTTAAAAGTGGCTATTATCAAATCCGCATACAAGAGGGTGATGAATGGAAAATCGCTTTCAAAACCAAATTTGGTTTATATGAATGGTTAGTGATGCCTATGGGTCTTTGGAAGCTCCGGTACTTTTGTGCGTCTTATGCATCATGTGCTTCGTCCTTATATTGGAGTCTTTGTTGTGGTTTACTTTGATGATATTCTTGTGTTTAGCAAAACCATGAAAGAGCACATCAATCATGTAAAATCTGTGTTGCAAACTCTTACAAGGAAAGTCTTTATGCAAACTTGAAAAAATGCACTTTTGGAGTTGACAAAGTGGTTTTCTTGGGTTTTGTAGTATCCTCGAAGGGTGTCCATGTTGATGAATCTAAAATTCAAGCAATTAAAACTTGGCCCCAACCAACCAATTTGCAACAAGTGCGAAGTTTTCTTGGTCTTGCGGGTTTTTATAAATCGCTTTGTGAAAGATTTTAGCACAATTGCCGCTCCTTTGCATGCCTTGAGTAAGAAGAATACTCCCTTTGTTTGGGGAACTTTGCAATCAACCGCTTCGATGAGCTCAAGTCTTTGCTTACTCATGCTCCGATTCTTGCTTTGCCCAATTTTGACAAAACTTTTGAGGTTCATTGTGATGCAAGTGGTACCGGAATTGGCGGAGTTTTGATGCAAGAAAAACGAGCCATTGCTTATTTTAGTGAAAAACTCTCCGGTGCTCAACTTAATTATCCCATCTATGACAAAGAATTGTATGCTTTAGTGCGTGCTACATGTTTGGGAACATTACCTTAGACCTCATGAGTTTGTCATCCATACCGATCATGAAACGCTTAAGTACCTCAAAGGTCAAACTAAATTAAACAAGCATCATGCAAAATGGAGTGAATTCATTGAATCTTTTCCTTATGTGATCAAGTACATTAAGGGTAAAGAAAATGTAGTTGCCGACTCGCTTTCACGCATATGCATGCTTGTCACTCAACTTGAGTTGAATGTTATTGGTTTTGAGCATATAAAAGACTTGTATGAGCATGATCCATTTTTTGCTTCTCCTTATGCTAAGTGTTTGACGCATACGTCTTGGGAACAATATTACATCAAGGATGGTTATCTTATGAGAGCTAACAAACTTTGCATTCCCGAGTCTTCTCTTCGTTTGCTCCTTTTGCAAGAGGCTCATGGAGGCGGACTCATGGGACACTTTGGACGCGACAAGACATTCGCCACGCTCTCCAACAACTACTTTTGGCCCAAGATGTTCTGCGACGTCTCATGCTTCACCAACCGATGCTATACATGTCGCAAAGCTAAGTCTAAAGCTCAATCTCATGGTCTTTACATGCATCTTCCTATTCCCTATCAACCATGGGAAGACATTAGTATGGATTTTGTACTTGGTTTGCCTAGGACTCAAAATGGCAAGGATTCCGTGTTTGTTGTTGTGGATAGATTTTCTAAGATGGCACATTTCATTCCTTGCAACAAGATAGACGATGCTTCACATGTTGCACATCTCTTTTGTAGGGAAATCTTGCGACTCCATGGCGTACCAAAGACAATCGTCTCCGATCGTGACGTCAAGTTCTTGAGTTACTTTTGGAAGACCCTATGCGCCAAGCTTCGGAATAAAGCTCTTGTTCTCCTCGGCATACCATCCTCAAACCGACGGCCAAACGGAGGTGACGAACCGCACACTATCCACTCTACTTCGTGGTCTTGATCAAAAGGAACATCAAGGAGTGGGAGGCATGTCTACCCATCGCCGAAATGCACGCCTACAACCGTGCAAGACATTCGACTACCGGCAAGTCCCCTTCGAGGTCGTCTACGGCTTCAACCCGTTGTCCCCATTGGACATTCTACCTCTCCCTCTACAAGAGCGCACCAACATGGATGCGAGTGCACGAGCAAGCTACATCAAGAAGATGCATGAGGATACAAGGCACACCATCGAGCGCCAAGTACAACGACTAGCGTCCAAGCTCAACATCAACAAGCAGCCCAAGACATTCAACATTGGAGACCTCGTGTGGCTACACCTTCGCAAGGACCGCTTCCCCAACGAACACAAGTCCAAGCTTCTCCCGCGAGCCGACGGACCCTTCAAGGTGCTAGCACGCTACAACGACAATGCCTACAAGATTGAACTCCCACGAGACAAGTACACCGTGAGCGACATCTTCAACGTCAAAGACCTCTCGCCTTTCCGTGGTGATGAAGATTTTGATCCGAGGTCGGATCTTTCCCAAGGGAGGGGAGATGATGCGAGCATCCTTCCATCATCCCCATGGACTCTACATCGACACATCCAACCCCACGAGGACCCACGACGAGAGCTCGAGCACGTGCTATTCAATCCGAGGTTAACTCTCTCCTTGTTGAACTTCACTTTGACCCACTTGAGACATGGCTACTACCTCAAGCGGAGATGCTTTGTGTGCTCGGTACCGTGTAAGCAACCAAGGAGAAGGAACGGTGCAAGACGGACATCAAGATCAAGGAAGCATTGGCCCAACCTAGAGGGACGGTACAACCGCCCCACAACCGGTCAGGCGAAACTACCGCCTACTACCGCCCAACAACCGGACGCTATTCGGTGATCAAGCGGTGCAAGGTCTGACAAAGACCGGATGTTAGAAACCCAAATGACCGAACTATCACTTCCCCACGACCGGTACAATCATTGGGGCCCCGACGCCTACCGCAGGTTAACACTGACCCGGCGGTAGTACCGCCTTCCTCGATCGGTACTTCCGCTCCCCTGGATCGCCAATGATACAACCGCCTCGACCGGAACAACCGGCTGTTCACAAGACAAAGGTTTCTCGGGCATGAGGCCCATGTACCCCTTCACTTCGCCCCCATTTGCACTAAGACTATAAATAGAACTCCCTACCTCCTGATTAGGTTAGCATTGGATTAGCTCATATTCTTGTGTGAGAGCCTTTGCTCATCCACTTGGCTACTTCTCCTCGGAGATCAGGACCTCTACGGAGAAGATCCCCCAAGCGGATTCAAGACCCCCTTCTAGGGTGGACCCCCTCAAGACCTCCTCACGGAGAAGAACGGCTACCGTTTGTATTGTCCTTTGTTGACCTTGAATCATGTATCTCCCTTTGTGTTCATCGATCTAGCACTTGTGTGATTGATCTCTTGTCGGTTGAGTGAATTCTCTCTCGTTTTCCCCGTGTTTCCCTCTTGTTCTTCCGCGTGTTCTTCGTGATTCACCGTAGTATCCGCTCCAACGTGAAAGATCATCCACGTAGGGTTCCGCCCTACATCAGACCTTTATGCTCTCCATCAACAAGGGTATGTAGAATTTCTCCCGCTCGTTGCTAGCATCTAGTAGATTAGATCTTGGGTGAATTCGTTCTCTCGTAGAAAAACAAATTTGTTTTCCATGCAACGAAAAAATTGTTTTCCATGCAACGAATCCCATCAGTTGAATGAGATCAAAGTTAGGATGTACATTAATTTCAAAGGACTATACAATATTGCAAATAAGTTAAATTCTAATGTGGTCCTTTAGTCTAGGAAAATTGAGGGTATAGAACAGGAGTTAGCAGGTTACTAGACTCAAAAGGCGGTAACAGAATCTTAGTTGAAAAACTTGATAATGTGGTAAAAATTGTTAATGAGGATATAGAAGTACGTAACGATGAGGTTAAACCTGGTTAACGTAAATTTGGAATGATGAGAGAACCCATTAAAAATGGGAGTATTATTAATGTTCTATCTCTGAATAATGAAAAAAGACGTGCATAGTATCATGCCTAGCTAAAATGCATTAAGTAAAGTGCTTGTTGGGAGGCAACCCAATATTTCCTTTCTTGTTTTTTGTGTGTCAATATGATTATTGCTAATGACGTGGTCATATTTGTATCTTTGTTTTTAATAATGTGTCAAGAATAGCCTTTGGGATGTTGCAATTGTAAGTTTGTTATAAGGTTTGTGCTGAAACAAAAACGTTTGCCTCTAGTATTTGAATTAATTATTTGATGATCAATTTCTGATTTTTTTTTCACAAAGTACGGTCATATGAGTTCTTTGTTACGTCTTAATTTTTCAGAATTTTTAAAATTACACAAGTATGCATAGCAATCATATAACTACGGGCTGTTTTGGTTTTGACAGATTGCGGTTCTAGTTTTTGTCATACTCAAAGGCCAAGTTCTTTCTAGCCCAATCCAAAATTTTATTTTAAAAGTTTATAAATTCGGCTTCTAGAACGCAGCTTATTTCCAAAGGCTCAAATAAACCACGAAAGAAATGGCCTGAAGACGTTCGTCAGTTGTTGGGACCCCTGTTCTGCCCTCCATCGCACCCAAACCCAAACTCCCACCCCCAACCCAAAATCAGATAAGCAAAGCAGCGCGACCTCGCGAGCGCCATGATGTCCCCGACGACCACCGCCGCGGCTACGGCCACGGCCGCCGCCTTCCTCTCCGCGGCGCCTGCCTCCTCATCCTCTACCCACCGCCGGCGTAGCCGTCGCGCTGCTATCTCCGCCTCCCTCTCGTCCGGTAAAACCAACCGCTCTAGTATTCCTTACTCTCCCTCCCCGACATTTCCGCCCCAATCTGACCAGCACCCATCGCATCGACAGAAGAACCGCTGCTCATACGTGCGGCGAGGGGCGAGGATGGGCTGCCTAGGCCGCCGGCGTGGATGATGCGGCAGGCTGGGCGGTACATGGCGTCGTACCAGGCGCTGTCCAAGCGCCACCCTTCGTTCCGGGAGCGGTCGGAGACCACCGACCTCATCGTCGAAATCACGCTACAGCCGTGGCACGCCTTCGCACCCGACGGCGTCATCCTGTTCTCGGACATACTCACGCCCCTGCCGGCCATCGGGGTGCCGTTCGATATCTCGGAATCCAAGGGGCCGGTGATCCAGTCGCCCGTGCGGACGGAGGAACAGGTCAGGGAGCTCGTTCCCATAGATCTCGATAAGCTCCAGTTCGTTGGGGAGTCGCTCAAGATTCTGCGCAGCGAGGTAACGCCGATACATTTGCGTGCTTAGCTATGAAAGATTAAAATTGCCGTTGTTTTTTGTTGTAATAAATTAGCATTGGTGGTTTGTGGTGAATTGGTGTTTAGTGACCTTGTATAGGCATCATAGGAATCAAGTAGTGGTGTGGTTTTGCGTTATGAAAATGGTACTATGGGATGAAATTGTTGGTTACCAATTAGGTGTATGACAAAACCTAGAAATCGTTGCTGAATAGAGCTATTGTACTGCAGTTATCGTGACTCATAGAGGAGGGTCTCATAGGAGAATTGCCAGTGAACTCACAGAACTTGTCGTGATTCTGTCGGTCCAACAGGTGATGAACATTACGTGTATTTGCTTGCAGCTTGTTTTTATCATTGACTAAAGTGATTTCAAACAATGACTGCATGGTTGACATCAAGCTCACGGTGTAGAGTCAGTAAAACCAAAACTGATGGTGTAATTTGGTAGCTTCAGGACTATCTCTGCCTCTATGCCTGACTGCTAGCTGATATAAATCCCAGAAAGAAATAGTGATATGTAATGTGTGGATGACAAAAAACTGATACATTCTGGTTAGCCGGCGTATACTCCACAGTTCACAACGTTGGGAATGTAAACTGGAGGCTGCAAAAGAAAGGAGACTGTGGAACATGTTGGGTTTCCAAGCATTTGGATGTTAGTGGGCAGGCTTATGCCGATGCCTTTTTTGCATTCTAAACATTGATTATGTATATTATAGCTATTACCACATGCTCTCCTCTTTTACATGCTTTGAAATAAATGATGATGCTAATGCTTGTTTCAATTCTCTGGTTCAATTCAAAATTTAAATCTTCCAGCAGCTTGTAGTCAAACATGAGTACGATGATATTTGTATATTACTCCCTCCGTTCCTAAATAACTCTTTTTAGAGATTTCAAGATGGACTACATACAGATGTATATAGACATACTTTAGAGTGTAGATTCACTCGTTTTGCTCCATATTGGAATCTCTAAAAAGACTTATATTTAGAAACGGAGGGAGTACAAACTAAGATCATCATATCTTACTTGATTTTCGTTTTCAGCGTTCTAATGTTTATTGTTATACACTCATCGCATAGTATTCTCATCAGCGCTAATAAGCTTTATAAGTAGCCCTTTATATAAAGAATTGGACTAAATCTGCTTTATCTATGCACTTGCACTGGATTTTCTTCTGACACTCATGCGCCTCTGTTTCCACTACCTGCTAGATTGATGGAAAAGCTGCTTTGCTAGGATTCGTGGGGGCCCCATGGACAATTGCAACTTATGTTGTTGAAGGAGGGATGACCAACACTTACACAAATATAAAGCGCATGTGCCACACAGCACCAAATGTCTTGAGGGACCTTCTCTCTCACCTCGCAGAAGCTATATCTGACTACATCATTTACCAAGTAAACTCTGGTGCTCAGTGTATACAGATATTTGATTCATGGGGTGGGCAACTTCCACCTCATGTATGGGAGCAATGGTCAAAACCATATATCAGACAGGTACCTGTTCCTTCCTTTCTCTCGCTCTTATCTATTTCCTTATGACATGGTGGATGGTGTGTCTACTGTCGACCAGGTTGGAGCTGCACTGTATAATAGAGCATTAATGATTGTCAGTGTTATGTTCCCAAGTTCAACATGTATTGTAAAATATCTTTCGTTGTGTTTATACTTAAATACTTCTTATATGATGTGCTTCTTTAAACTCTTTGTAACTGCTGGTATACTGTACCCACTTTATGAAACTGTACAGTTATGATTGCAAGTTCTTCTATAATCCGATAAGGAACACACAACGAGCATGCAAGAATCAATACAAACAGTCGGAAACCATGTTCATGTCAGCAACATGTTCTTATATGCATGCATTTGGATACTGTATTGTGCTATACTTGACTTTACATATCTGCAAGGAGGTAAAACGCCATTGGCGCATACCGATGACTTATTTTGGTCATAAATGGTGATTTCTTTTGAGCCCTATCACTTTAAAATGAATATCTAATGCAACCTAAAGAGTTCAATCTAAACCTTCAAGTACATAGTTTGTAAGGTTAGCAAAAGTTAAAAGAGTTCTGTTGATTATGTTCTTTTTATCTTTATGAAACTATTTCATTGGCAGATTGTGGCTAAGATTAAGACAGAATGCCCTCACATACCACTTGTGCTGTATATAAATGGAAATGGAGGCTTGCTGGAGCGCATGAAGGACATAGGAGTTGATGTTATTGGGCTTGACTGGACAGTGGATATGGCAGATGGAAGGAGGCGCGTTGGTGATGGAATTAGTGTACAAGGGAATGTGGACCCAGCATATCTATTTTCCCCATTACCAGTATTGACTGATGAAATTCATAGGTTAGTCAATACTTCATCGTGCACTTATTTTATGTTAGTATTAGTTTTTATATAAATACACACCAAACAGTTTATCAGTGAGGCCTACAAACTTCTTTATTTGTATTATATGTTCTGTCATCAGTCATTCATATTAAGTCTTCACTCATCAACCAGTGGCTGTGCAAGGAATTCAAGCATGTGATGTCAATTTAAATTTGTGATGTCAAATACATTAGTGTCTACAAATTTATACTATCTTTTGCATAAATTTTACTAGTGCTCAAGGGTTTTGCAAAAATGCTGTGTGGTCAATTCTCCACACAGCTTGAAGTAGGCTTCGCTACTGTCATTGACCCTATGTTGTATGGCCTGTTAAGGCCTTCTTAGTTCATCTCAGTGCAACTGATTTCATTTCTGATTCCTTCAATTTCGTACCAAGTAAACTATTTGTATTTTGCAGTGTTCCATCTTTAAATGTCTTCCAACTTCTGGTTGTAAAAGAATAAATAGATGTTCACATCACATGATCACAGGGTGTTTCATTCTCTTTTGGCAGGGATACATTAGCTTTAACTTCTAAGTGCTGCAATTTTAGGTCCTTAGGGTTTGTATTATGTCATAGGACTTTGTATCAGTTGATGATCTAACTGGGTTGCACAATTCACTCACTATTTTCAAAATACATTTGTAGGTACTGCTAATGATTGTTTCCCCTCATGTTATACTATGTAGGGTTGTGAAAGCAGCTGGTCCGAAAGGTCATATACTTAACCTGGGCCATGGTGTTCTTCAAAAAACACCAGAAGAAGCCGTGGCACATTTCTTTGATGTCACAAGGAGCTTGAGATATGACACTCTTTTCCAGGGTCATCTTACTGAAGAATTGCAACCTGTTGCTTGATGATGGCCAGTAGCCTTGCCATATTTTTTTTTTGGTCTTACTGTTCTCAGCTCAACACCTTCTACATTATTACTTATTAGAGTTCATTCCCTTTTGCTGGAGCTGTTCCTTTTAGAGACACCATGGCCAAATCAACTCAATTTTGTTCATTATGCATCTGTGTATTTCAGTCATTCATCTACTCAGCAAAGAAAAGGCGTGCCTCCTTCTTTTAGAAGGGAGCTGGAGTTTATTCAAGTGGGTTGTTCAACCCTTTCTGTTTATTCCTTGCATTGGTTATCATTCCAGCTTAGAACGAACATGTTGCAGGTATTGCAGTCTTATACCTTGTCTTCTTTTGCGTATGTTAATGAGCAACTGAGCATCATGTTTTTTTTTTTTTTTGAAACAAGGCAAAAGACTTGCCATTTCATTGAATAAGGAAGGAGTTTTAGGACAAAGCCGCAAAGCGGCAATAATAAAAGAAAGGACTACTCTCGCGGCATTACAATACCCAACTGCTTTGCACCGGCCAAAGCCCAAAGAGACACCTCGTCTTTAATCTTGGAAATGAGAACCATCGAAGGGACGGCCGTGTTACGGAAGACTCTAGCATTGCGTTCGGTCCAAATCTCCCATGAGATGAGCATCATCAGAGAGGCCAGCGCCTTGGGAGATCCAACCCGAGTGTGTATGTTGTTGGTCCACCAATCTCTCACCGAGACCCTCGTCGCCCAGGTGGCCGTGTTGACGTGGTGCAATCCAAGCCACGGAATAATATCGTTCCACACCCGAAGAGTGAATCGGCATTGGAAGAGGAGATGAGCCGCAGATTCCTGGCATTGCTTGCATAGAGGGCATACACCACAATTGGGCCAACCCGCCTAATTAAGCGATCGACGTCCAGATCCTATTTTGTAGAACAAGCCAAGCAAAAAATTTGCATCAGCGGAGCCAGACCTTCCAAACCGATTGCACCAGATATGAAGTAGTAAGCCCTTCAAACTGTGCCTTGTATGCTGAAGAGGCGGAGTACATACCATCTTTAGTGAACTTCCATACAATTAAATCCTCCATCCCCTCTTCAAGGGTGACAGAATTCAGCTTTCCTCAAAGATTTGCAAACTCTTGGACGTGACCAAGGGAAAGGCCATTGGAAATATCGATGTTAGAGATCCACAGACTGTTGTGTAGAGCTTGCTGGACGGAACAATTTTTCTTTTGAGAGAGGTCAAAGATGCGAGGCGCGATGTCACGAGGTCTCAAGCCCTGTAGCTAAGAGGAGTTCCAAAATTTTGCCGTTCGTCCGTTGCCCACCGTGACGTGCGTGGCAGCCGCAAAAAACGCCCGGTCATCATCTGTGCACGGCGTGCCCATACCGATCCATGGTTTTGTGGGATCCTTCCACTCCAACCAAAGCCACCTAAGCCGAAGAGCCTTAGCAAATTTGGCCAAATTTAACACGCCCAGGCCATCATTCTCCTTCGGCTTGCAAATTTGGCCAAATTTGAGCATCATGTTTTAGGTGCCATGATCTGGTCTGGTACCAATATTTTAGGTGCCAGTTGGGTGCCATGACCTACCAGGCTGCAGTGCTTTAAATTGAATCAGTGCCACCCATCTCGGAAATTATTTGTTGCAGTGGGAGGTTAGCCCATGTGCTGACCTGTTGTCTACTACTAGGTTTTAACATATTCTGTATTGCTCGTTTTGGTCAACTCTCTGGGTGAAAATGGATGGTGCAGTAATAAATGTTACCACCCTTCAGAAAGAAAAAACTGTGGCACTTGCCTTATTAATAAACGCGGCATCGAATTGAGGTCCTCTGTTTTCTTAACTCCACTTGCTCATCTGTTATTTGAACAACATTGTTTCCTATCCACTGGATCATATATATCCCTTTAACGCTTATAAACTGGTACTGTACCTCCTATCATGTCTTGTGCTTATGATGTTACTGAACTATACCACTATTGATGATGGTGCTGAGTCTTAGTTTTTCTCGCTTTTCTTCTTAACGCAGTTGAAATGTAAAATGTGGTCCTAAGTAACTTATTGCGAGATCTGTATGTTGTCTGAAGTTTGTGAATGCAAATGACTGGATCTGCTTACCTGGTAGGGTAACTTGAGTAAGAAATGTAAAGTGTCAGCAACTTTTTAATGTCCTGATCAATTAGACATGAGTGCCTTTACTGACACAGCACAATGGACTGTATGATGCTTACTCGAGTGGGGCATTGGTCTGCTCCAATATATCCATTCATCACTGTAGAAGCTTTCCAACCTTGCATTAGCAGCACTTTTCTCCGCGCATTACAGTACAAAAAATGATCTTGGTTCTATGATGGATGGTGCGTCGTGTAGGTGGAACCGGATCCTCTAACATAGAGAAGGAAAATCATGATGCTACAGTGCTAGCCTAGTGTAAAATGTAGAAGGGAAGTTAGAGACTGTTAGTAGGTAGTTAGCATGTTGTTTACTGTTGGTATTTACTGTAGATATAAATAATTTAAAATTAATTTTCTTTCACCAACAACTTATTTGTATGTAATTACTACAAATGTACTAACTAGATCATCATTTTACTAATTAATTTGAGTCAATTTTAGCCTTAATCATATGAATAGAAAGAAGGAAAGTTAGAGTATTGTAGCTTCTCTAACTTCAAACAACATGCTAACTAGCTACTAACAGTTTCTAACTTCCCTTATACATTTTACACTAGGATAGCACTGTAGCACCGTGACTTTCCTTCTCAATGTTAGAGGATCCGGTTCCCGTGTAGGGTGGTGTACTCGTATTGTTGCGAACGAAGTTTCCGTTTTTTGTGAGTGGTAGCGTATGACCGAATTGATGGGTTGATTGTTTTATGCTACATGATGTAGACATCTCTTTGGATTTATTGTTGTTTTGGGAGTGCAATGATTAAATCGTTTGTTTGCTTGATTGCAAAGTGAGATGATCGGATTTTTCGGCATGTGACCAGATGATTACTATGTCAGCAGATATGATATATCTTATACTCCCTCCGTTCCTAAATATTTGTCTTTTTAGAGATTCAAATAGACTACCACATACAGATGTATATAGACATATTTTAGAGTGTACATTCACTTATTTTGCTCCGTATGTAGTCACTTATTGAAAACTCTAGAAAGACAAATATTTAGGAACGGAGGGAGTAGGTAGGAATACATTCTCTAGCTTTGATTGAACTGCCAGGTTAGAGAAAAGAAGGCAACCAAAGTGAAACTTCAGCAGCCCTGTACGGCTGACACAATACCTCTTTGTATGCACACTCACTCAGGCCATCTCCAATCCATGACCTGAAGAGGTTGTAGGCGTGGCTCTCTCTCTATCTCGTTGGTTTTATCTTTTAAGCTCTTTTCTCTTTTGACAGATATAGCCCATATATACTTTTTTGCGGTTGGGGATGTTAGTGCAAAACATCGGTCATTTGTGAATACGCAAATAGGCAAATTGCAAATTATGTCTCTCAAGGTAGAATTCCAAATTGCTTGCGATCATAGCTCTCGGTTTAGCAACTTCTATTCATTATTTACCATGAAAGCAGTTAAACCTGACAAAACTACTAGGACTCGATTTACAGTTGATGTACTGTGCTACGCAGCGCTTGTGTCATAATATGTTGTAGAAAATTAGCCATGAAAATATGCAATTGCAAGTCATACATACAAACACTAGGATAGGTAAAAGAGGGTTAGACCAAGCTACTTGTCTGGCGGGTTAGTATGATTAAGAGAGAAGCTAGCCTTTCGATCAACTGCTAATTCTATCCAACGGGGCATAACAGAACCACTGAAACCTTTTTAAGTGTCTACAATGTTGGACTTTGTCAAACGGGAAAAGAGTCCAAGCTTGTAACTTTGTTATAGCGTGCACACATGGTTGGTGAGACTTGGTGCTTAGTAGAATATACCATTTTTGTCCTCATGCTTCACCCTTAAGGGCGTGGCCAATGCATAGCCCTAGGGTGATGCCTCACATGCTATGTAGGATCGGATAATAGAAAAAATAGGTTCGGATAGGGAAACAGGATCCTCTGCAGGAGGCGGGTGTTTAGAGAGAAAAAATGTGGTCTGGTGCATAAAGTTGAAAAAGTTGAAGTGAAGAGTAGGGATGCATGTGTAGGAAGTGTCACTTTCTATTCTTTGATGAGGCACACTAGTAGTAGCTTGCATTGGGGAGAATAAATCAACATAAATGCCTCAAATTACTTTTTGTCATGGGGCATCTATATCCATATGCCACCATTATACATGCCTTTACTGTTTTTTCATCTGAACTAGTAAATGCGTACGTGCAATGCACATTGATATTTGGGAAGAAATTAATTACACGTTCATATTAGGTATGATATCAATCACGTGTTATTTATATGATTAGCACATACGTTGAAATTTAGTATGATATTAATTGCACGCTAAACATATTGAGCGCTCACCATTGGAGCAATCTGGGTCACTGGATTAGCATGGTTTAATGGCCCAGATTGTTTGGATCTGCCCCTTTGGGCCTTTTTATATTAGTATAGATGATGATATGTGGTCCCATCTTTTCTTTCCATGTGAGTGTGATACCATATCTATATATCTATACCCCTATATAGTGTGTGAATAACTTTAAAAGATGGTCATTGGATGAAGTCAATCCGACGGTGCAGAGATGGCAAATTCGAGCACTATTGGCCGTTGGATATCATCTACATTCCACCAGATTTTGCCACATGTACAATCTAGAAGAATCCACGGTTGAACTTAAGCATAATGCACAAACCTTAAAACACAAGCACTTCTCCTTTGTTCTAGAATCTTCCGTATCATAATTGCACAAAAAAATTTCTCCATGAATTGCCATTATTCGTTTTTACTTTATGCTTTACAACACACAATTCCATGAATCTTAAAATAGATAAGATTCTTTTATAAAAACTAATTGATTTTGAACGAGATAAACTATAAGAATTAAACGAACATCTACATCATGCAAATATGACTCAAAGCTTACATGCTATAATGTGGTATTTATTCATAATTTGGTTGCCAAATCTCATACATGCAATGCACGTGTACCTTATTAGTATAAATTATGAATCTTATGGCATTAGTACACAATATGTTGAAAGTTGAAACAAGCATTAAGATATAAATGTCAAAATTGCTATGCTAGGTCGACCATGATTCTAAAGCCTTGATTAGACATATTGATTAACATTTTAGTTTATGTCCCAAGTCTAAAATGCTTTTCTAGCTTTAGTTTTGTTTTTTACATTGCTACAAAGATACATCAAACTCATTAATTGTAGTGAGCGAATGGTAGCTAGAAGATTATATTCATGTTATGAATTTTACAATTTCAGGTAATCCTAATACTCCCAACGATTGGGTTTATAAGTCATGCACATGTTTTTAGGTCTTGAATTTGACTAGGAAAACATGTATTATATTTTACAAAATTATATATATTTAGATTCGTTGTCAAATGAAGTTTCTAACCATATAATTTTTGGTATACTATAAATGTTTTATTAGTCCAATCAAAGACCTAAAAATCTGCGGCCAACTTATAAATCCAATTGGAGGGAGTGTCGGGTATGAGGCAAAAGGAGGAATGTGTTGGGAATCTTTAGCACCTGCTTATTTCAAAGAAGATGTAAAACCCACCCAAATCTTGGAATCTTTTTCTCCCGTAATAATATTCATACTAACTTTTTAAGGTATGTCCCTTGCAAAACAAGTCTTTTTTCGGATATTATGTCAACAAATCATGTGTGCCAAATGCAAGAGTCTTTTTGGACCACTCTTGGAATCCAAAAATCATGAACATTCTCAATACCAAACAGATGTTGTCTGAACACCTTTCTTTTGAATACTTTTTTTTGAAAAGGAGGCAAAAGCTTTGCCTCATCTCACTAATGAAGAAGAATTTACAAGTTACATAGGCGACTGATAACGATTGGAGACAACAAGACTACTCTCGCGACATCACATATCTCAAATGCTTAGCTCCCGCCAAAACCCAAAGATTGGCCCCTACCTTTACCTTACTAGCGATTGTGGTTGGCATTGAGGAAACTCCTCCGAAACTCTAGCATTTCTCATTCCAAGTTTCCCATGAGACTAGAATAAGGAATGATGCCATGCCCTTCCCTCCTTGTCGTTGACGATGATCATGGAAAGCCACCAATCTTTGGCGGAGTTGAAGTTACTCCAAGCGTCGATGTCGACATGCATCGATAAGCCAAGCTTTTACCTCGTTCCAGATGCATTTCGAATATCACATTTGAATAGGGTGCGTGTCACGGATTCCGGCTTTCTTTTACACAACTGACAAAATCCACAATTTGGGCATCCTCTTCTTTGAAGTTGATTTGCCATCCAAACACGATCTTGAATGTTGAGCCATGCAAAAAAAATGCTTTGGAGACGCTCCATTGCTCCGCACTGTCGGTTTGATTTGTGAAGCAGCCAATCCTCAAGTTGAGTAGAGTAGGCTGAGGAGCTGGAGTATTCTTAAGACGGTGCTTCCAACAGATCTGTAACATCCCAAATATTCAATTAGGAATGTTATACATAGATCATCACTTGCATATCATATTTTATTGCATTTTGGCCCGATCCTAGAAATTTCACGCAACTCAAGGACCCACGGAGAGAGTTGGAGATTTCGTTATTTTCATATTTGAGTTTTCTCAAATTCTGAAAATAGGATCATTTGATTTTATTTATTTTATCTTTAGTTATTTATATTGTCAAAATATGAGAGAGGGAATAAAATGACTTTCCCAAAATAAAGGAATATTGAAGATTTAATTAAAAAAATCAAATAAGATTTTATTTTGGAGTTTTTCGCTATTTTATTTGGACCTAGGAAAAATTGCACGTTTTTAAAACTACATTTTAGGACAAAGAAAATGTTCACCTCGTCCTAAATATTTTATTTAGGCGGTGAAAATTTGTTTTGGCATTTTTAGATTTTTATTTATTTATCTAGAATTTTTCTAAGTTTCGCCGGAATTGTTTAAAAAACGCTACCAAGGAATGGGTCAAGGCTCACCGAGCGGCCACCACCGCCACCTCCATAAGCCGGATCGGGACCGGAGTCCCGATCGCCACCGCCGCCGTGTCCAGGGAGGACACGCCTCCCGAGGCCGCCCCCTTCCCCAAGTTGCCCCCTTTATAACCTCACGAGCCCTCCCGAGCCCCCACCGCACCACCACGCCGCCCCATCGCCGCAACCGCTTGACACCGCTTCTTTGCCGCCCGCCGCCGCCGAACCCGAGCCGAGGTAGCCGCCATGGGTTTGAGAAAAATCGTTCGGTTTTTAGAAGACCCTAGTTTTCGTTTTTTTAAATAGATCGGTTTTTCTCCGGTTTATTTATTTAGCGAGCGTTCGCTCGTTCGTTCGTTTTAACGAACGCGTTCATCGTTTAGATCCAGATAACGAATGTTCGTTCATTAAGCTTTTCGTCGTTTTTCTTTTTCTCGGATTTATTCCGCGATTTTTCTGATCACGATTTCTGATCCGATTTTTGATCTAGTATAACTTTTCGCTCGTTTATCGGAATCAGGCGATTCAAGCGCCTAGAGTTTCGTCTCGAAACCCTCTTTTCGAATAATCAACTCAAACAAGTTTTTGCTACTGTAAAATTTGCCTTAGGTCCAGATTAGTAAAACGAAGCATGTTTCTTTCGCCGTTTGACTTTCGTTGCTTCGTTTGATTTGTTTCTTTTTGCAAACCGGAGTTCTTAAGTTGAATTTTCTGGTTAGATCTTTTATTTGAGTTTTACCTGTGCATTAGTTGAGTACTTATTGTGTGTTTGTTTGTTTGTGATAGAGTACCCGGAGTGCGCCGATTGCTACTTTGAATCTCTAGGTTTCACGGATCATCAGCAAGGCAAGTAACACTTTGATCATACCTCTTTTCATACCCGGTTTTTATGCATTAGATCAATCCTTAAACATTGCATGATTAGGATCTAATTAAATTGTGGGTTTTGGGAAGTAGATGAGGTAGTACCTATTACCTGTTTTATTATCAAACCCTTAGGAGTTACTTCTACGTTTGCTTATTATGCCATGCTATGCTAGTAGACGTGGATTGTGTGAGTGTATCCATGACAGATGTGAGATTGTTAATTAATGGTTTATTTAAGGTGGCAACTTAAACACACATCTGGGTGGATTGAGGTACTGGGTATTCCAGATTTAGGTTTCTTTTTGGACCACCACCCAGGCTCAAAGGGATCATGAGATTATTCATGCTAGAAACTTCCATGTGCATCCACAAGCTACTATGGGCTCTAGCATAGTTGACTAAGTCGTGCGAACTTTTACAGTGGTAGACTAGCAGATGTAGGGGATGTAGGTTGGTACGGTCTACCCGTTCGTAAGGTGCTAGCGCTTCTGAAAGACTATGTCTCGGTCATTTGTTTCTCAAACATCATGTAGTGCAGAAATCAAACGGAGGAGATCAAGTCTTGTGGGGAAAAGTGCACAAACCTCTGCAGAGTGTATCAAACTAATCATGGTTAGCCGTGTCCCTGGTTATGGACATCTTGAGTATCTAGTACTTGGATTATCATGTGAATCTCATCATGTTACTTTAATTAATATTGTTGGGTTTTTAATGTTGATGCTTAATTGGGATTGAGAATGTTGTCAACCATTCTCAATGTTTAACAACCACCATGATAGTTAAATAAAATTTATTCCTTTGCAGTAGGGAAAAATTGGCTTTACATAAAAGCTGTAACCATAGAGATTTCCTGACCATATATGCATGTAGTATAGTATTACTCTTTCATATTGCTCTCTATGTGTTACATTGCCAAAGATATTCCATGTCTTGACCCGTTTTGGCTGCAACGTTCATGTTGCAGACTTTTGAACGACAGTAAGGTGCCTTAGGTCGTGGTTCTATACTCGATGATGTCGTTGGAGTTGATGGACTCGCTTATCTTCCAAGCCTTCCTTTGTTATCGTTATTAGATGGCCTTAAGCCATATTTATTGTAATAAGTTCTCTTTTGAGGCGATCGATGTAATAAGTGTGTGATTGCTACTCATTTATAAATCCGTCAAATCTTATGCGTGTCAAGACATCGATCCGGGATGACAGCGATGCACGAGAGATCGAATTTGTTTGAGGTCTGGTCGCTACAAGATGGTATGAGAGCACACGCTGACTGTAGGACATGACCACTAAGCTAAAGCCTTAGATAACTACTCTTTCTTCTCATTTCTGACTCCTCATCTTTTCTACTCTTTTAGGATGGCGGATGCAAGGAACAAGTTCACACAACCGGATGAAGATACACCCTTTGGATGCCACTTGAAGGAATTCACTAGATATCTGAACATCGGAGTACCAAGCTTCACGGGACCTACAACGCCACTTTACCCGAAGAGGATGTTGGATGATTCAAGTTCAAGTTCGGGAAGGACATTTGCACCGATCCACGGAGCCCATAGAGTTTTCCTTTGATGCACCAACACGGAGTCTAGGAAAGAGCATGGCAGCCCACATCACCATGGGACGCATTGGAGAAGTTTACCGCAATGATCTCAAGAATACTATCTACCAGATTTGTGGGCGCAGAGATGAGCAATGGGAGATGATCAGCACCAGGAGGGATAGATCAATCGCAGCATATATCCAGAGTTAAACCGGCACATCCGACGTCGGGAGAACCCGGATGTCTTGTGAGCATGGAGGATCTACAGAAGGCCTTGACCAAGATCAAGGAGCTAGAGTAAGAACTCAAGGCTACACGTGAAGATTACATGGAAGAAATTGAAGTGCTAGTGGAGAAGAATGACCACTTAACCAGGAAGCTCGGAGTTTTCATGGGAGACCCCGCGCCAGGAGGAAATGACGATGATTCCACTTGCCCGAATAACTATATCATCATCGACGACACCGACCCGGATCCCGACGACAGTGATGATGACTACGTTCATGAAGCTGGAGCAGATATCATGGAGTCTTCATCGGAGTAGTTTTTCTAGTTGACCACCATAACAGTAGTAGAAATTCCCTCATTGTATTTAGTTTAGTCCAAGCACTTTTGTAACGATAGATTAGACCGTTGTATGCCCTTGTTTGATTGATTGGAGTGATATTGACTGAATT
Organism: Aegilops bicornis; assembly: GCA_021605145.1. Taxonomy (NCBI): domain Eukaryota; kingdom Viridiplantae; phylum Streptophyta; class Magnoliopsida; order Poales; family Poaceae; genus Aegilops; species Aegilops bicornis. The sequence goes on along the minus strand of CM038671.1, from coordinate 448,228,305 downwards.
TTGTCTCATGTGCATATGGGTAGTGTTTTCTCACTAGACCTCATTCTATTCTATATTCTCACCTTCTCTAAACCCTCAGATGCCTCCGAGACGCTACACCGGATTTGTTTTCCCACCGGAGATCACTTTCGATTGATTCAAGAATGCCTTGATTCAAACACTGGTACATAACCAAGGCAACAACAACAACAACAACAACAACAACAACAACAACAACAACAACAACAACAACAACAACAACAACAACAACAACCCACCACCACCACCTCCTGTTGACCATTTGACTCGTTTCTTGAGGCTAAATCCGCCGGTGTTTTCCAGTAGCACCGAGCCGATTCTTGTAGATGATTGGCTCCGCAAGGTTGGAAGGGAGCTGGCCACTGCAGGATGCACTGATGCGGAGAGAGTGTGTTTTGCCGCACATCAGCTTGAGGGACCCGCAGCATCATGGTGGGAGAATTACACAGCCACACACCCTATTGACACTGTCACATGGGATCAGTTTCAGCAAGCTTCCGTACTACACACGTATCAGCAGGAGCTATGGCCATGAAGAAGCATGAGTTTCGCAACTTACGCCAAGGAGGACGCACTGTAAGCCAGTATGTGGAGGATTTTAGTAAGTTAGCACGTTATGCCCCAGATGACGTTACTCTGAGATCTTTGCTAAGCGAGGAGAAGTTCTGGAAGGACTGAATGATGAGTCGAGCATGCAGTTGATGGTAGCCACTTTCAATAACTACCAGGAGTTGGTAGATCGTGCTCTTATGATTGAAGGGAAGCGACAGATTGACAACCGCAAGAGAAAGTATGGACAGGGGAAATACAATTCTGGAGCTCAGCAGAAGCTACGCTTTACCCCGAAACCGGGAGGACAATTTCAGCATACCCATGGAGGAGGTAGCTCGCACAACCACAATGGTTCCAAAAATGGAAACGGGAATGGAGGAAGCAACGGACAAAACCGTACCAACCCGTCAACCCCAGCCAAGAGAGACCTGAGCCAAGTCACTTGCTTTAAGTGTCAGAAGACTGGACATTATGCAAATGAATGTCCTGAAGCCTAGAATGGAAATGGCAATGGAAGCTCAGGGAAGAAGCCGAACCCTTTCAGCAGGGGACAGGTGAACCACGTTACCGTGGAGGAGGTTGAAGCTCAACCAGATGAAGTAATAGGTAAGTTTTTGGTTAAGACATTTACTGCAATTTTTCTTTTTGATACTGGTGCATCGCATTCATACATATCGAGAGGATTTGTGGATAAATATAAATTGCCAACCCAAGCCCTTAGGTCACCCATGCTAGTAACTCGCTGGAGCGAGAATATATGGCCGGTTGTGGTGTGATCGATTACCATTAAGGATTGGTAACTATGTGTTTCCCTCGGACCTAATAGTTTTGGAATCACAAGGATTGGATGTGATATTAGGCATGGATTGGTTATCAAAGTATGGAGGGAACATTGATTGCGCCAGTAAGTCGATTTTACTTACCACCCCAGAAGGAAGAAAAATCAAGTATGTGTCACGACATGAGCCGAGGAGGACACAAGTAAATTCCTTATCAGGAGTTGTGCAGGAGGAAGTACCAGTGGTGAAGGATTACCCGAACGTGTTCCCAGAAGAGTTGCCAGGCATGCCACCGGATAGAGACATTGAGTTTCTGAGCTATTGCCAGGCACAGGGATGATATTAAAGAGACCGTACCGGATGCCCGCACAAGATTTGGAAGAAATTAAGAAGCAGATTAAGGAGTTACTGGATAAAGGTTTTATTCGCCCAAGTTCTTCGCCTTGGGGATCGCCAGTACTTCTAGTGGAGAAGAAGGATGGATCATTAAGAATGGTTGTTGATTACCGAGGATTGAATGAAGTTACCATTAAGAATAAGTACCCGTTGCCAATGATCAACGACTTATTTGACCAATTGCAAGGAGCTAAGATATTTTCCAAGATTGATTTGCGATCAGGATACCATCAGTTGAAGATTCGAGAGCAGGATATACCTAAGACGGCTTTTACTACTGTGCAGGCTGTATGAGTATACCGTTATGTCATTTGGGCTGACTAACGACTTTTGCCTATTTCATGAACATGATGAACAAGGTGTTTATGGAGTTTTTGGATAAGTTCGTCATGGTGTTCATTGATGATATTTTGGTCTACTCGAAGAATGAAGAAGAGCATAAGGAGCATTTGCGTTTGGTACTTGAGAAGCTCGGAGAACATTAGCTATATGCCAAGTTCAAAGAAATGTGAGTTACGGTTGAAGGAAGTTGGATTTCTCGGACATGTTATATCCGGAGAAGGTATAGCGATGGATCCCACTAAAGTTGTCCTTTGTGACAAATCGGGAAGCACCAACGACGATTGGAGACATCCGGAGTTTCCTTGGGTGGCGAGGATACTACCGGAGATTCATTGAGAATTTCTCGAAGATTGCGAAGCCTATGACGGAGTTGTTGAAGAAAGACACTAAGTTCATTTGGACTGAGGAATGTGAGGCTAGTTTCCAAGAATTGAAGAAACGTTTGGTTACCTCACCAGTGTTGATTACGCGGATCAGCAAGGATTATGAGGTGTATTGCGGCGCTTCACGTCGAGGACTTGGAGCGGTGCTTATGCGGGGAGGGAAGAGTTGTCCCGTATGCTTCACGACAGCTTAAGCCCCATGAGTTGAATTATGCTACACATGATTTGGAGTTAGCAGCCGTAGTGCACGCACTGAAGACTTGGAGACATTTTCTCATTGATAACCACTGTGAGGTGTACACGGATCACAAGAGTTTGAAGTACATCTTCACGCAGAAGGAGTTGAATCTCAGGCAAAGGAGATGGTTGGAGCTCATCAAGGATTATGATATGAGATTGCATTATCACCCCGGAAAGGCTAACGTAGTAGCAGATGCGTTGAGCTGCAAGAGCCATGTCAACACACTAATGACCGGAGGATTACCAAAGGAGTTAGCCGAGGAATTCCGAGAGCTGTGTTTGGAGATAGTTCCGAGAGGCTACGTAGCAGCATTGGAGATACAGTCTACGTTGATGGACAAGATCAGAGAAGCTCAGAAGACTGATAAGGAGATTGCCTCTATTAAGGAGAAAATGAGCAAGGGAAAAGCTAAGGGATTTCATGAGGATGAGCACGATACCCTATGGTTTGAAGATCGCGTTTATGTGCCTAATGATCCGGAGATCAGGAAGTTGATTTTGCAAGAGGCCCATGATTCGCCGTATTTGATTCACCCAGGAAATACCAAGATGTATTTGGATTTGAAGGATACTTTCTGGTGGACCGGAATGAAGAAGGATATTGTGGAGTATGTAGCAGTTTGTGATGTATGTCAGAGAGTGAAGGCAGAACATCAGAAGCCAGCAGGTTTCTTACAGCCGTTGCCGATACCCGAATGGAAGTGGGAAAAGTTAAGGCATGGATTTTATCACGGGATTGCCCAGGACTCGTTCAGGCTATGACTCGATTTGGGTTGTAGTCGATTGTTTGACCAAGGTAGCTCATTTCATCCCAGTGAAGACTACCTACAGCAGTGCCAAGTTGGCAAAGATATACATGACCAGGATCGTATGTTTACATGGAGTTCTGAGGAGTATCATATCAGATAGAGGAATCCAATTCACCTCAAAGTTTTGGAATCAGTTGCATGAAACTTTGGGAACCAGACTAGAGTTTAGTACAGCTTTTCACCCACAGACAGATGGACATAACGAGAGAGTCAATCAGATTTTGGAGGATATGCTGAGAGCATGTGCATTGGATTATGGATCAAGTTGGGATGACAAGTTGCCATATGCGGAGTTTTCTTATAACAACAGCTATCAAACCAGTTTGAAGATGGCCCCTTTCGAAGCCTTGTACGGAAGGAGCTGCAGAACCCCGCTGTTGTGGGATGAAGTTGGAGACCGCCAATTGTTTGGATCAGATTTGATTAAGGAGTCTGAACAAAAGGTGAAGTTGATTCGCGATAGGCTCAAGGTAGCCTAGTCTAGGCAGAAGAGCTATGCAGATTCTAAACGCAAGGAGACAGTTTTCAAAGTCGGAGATAGAGTCTATCTTCGAGTATCACCACTTCGAGGAGTTAAGCGCTTTGGAGTTAAAGGAAAGTCAGCACCACATTTTGTGGGACCATACAAAGTCTTGGAACCCATGGGAGAAATTGCTTACAAGTTGGAATTGCCCGAAGGATTGTCAGGAGTTCACGACGTGTTCCATGTTTCTCAGTTGAAGAAGTGCCACGCAGAAATGGCAGATATACCGCTGAGGGATACTGTGCCACTGGAAGCAATTCAGTTGGGTAATGATTTGACCTACGAGGAGAAACCAGTCAAAATTCTCGAAGTTGCCAGCCGAGTCACCCTTGACAAGGTTATCAAGTTTTGCAAAGTTCAGTGGAGCCACCACACCGAGGATGTATCCACCTGGGAGCGAGAGGAAGATCTGCTGAAGGACCACCCTCACCTATTTCTAGCCAACCCGAATCTCGAGGGCGAGATTCATCTTAAGGGGGGTAGGTTTGTAACATCCTAAATTTTCAACTTGGAATGTTATACATACATCATCACTTGCATATCATATTTTATTGCATTTTTGCCCGATCCTAGAAATTTCACGCAACTCAAGGACCCACGGAGAGAGTTGGAGATTTCGTTATTTTCATATTTGAGTTTTCTCAAATTCTGAAAATAGGATCATTTGATTTTATTTATTTTATCTTCAATTATTTCTATTGTCAAAATATGAGAGAGGGAATAAAATGACTTTCCCAAAATAAAGGAATATTGAAGATTTAATAAAAAAACAAATAAGATTTTATTTTGGAGTTTTTCGCTATTTTATTTGGACCTAGGAAAAATTGCACGTTTTCAAAACTGCATTTTAGGGCCAAGAAAATGTTCACCTCGTCCTAAATATTTTATTTAGGAGGTAAAAATTTGTTTTGGCATTTTATTATTTTTATTTATTTTTCTAGATTTTTTCTGAGTTTGGTGAATTGTTAAAAAACGCTACCAAGCATTCCGACTTACCAAGGCCTAGCCGCCTCCGCCTCATAAGCCGGATCGGGAGGACACGCCTCGAGTTGGCCGCCCCCTTTATAACCTCACGGAGCCCCTCGAGCCCCGCACCACCACCGCCTCCCTACGCCGCCACACAGAGCCGCGCCAAGCCGCCGCCGCCAAGCCGCCCGCGCCGAGTCGAGCCGCCCGCACCACGCCGCCCGAGCCCCACCGAGCTTCACGAGCCCGAGCCGAGGTAGCCGCCGGTTTTCTCGAGAAAACCGTTTGGTTTTAATAGAAAACCCTAGTTTTCGTTTTTTAAATAGATCGGTTTTTCTCCGGTTTATTTATTTAGCGAGCGTTCGCTCGTTCGTTTGTTTTAACGAACGCGTTCATCGTTTAGATCCAGATAACGAACGTTCCTTTGTTAAGCTGTTCGTCGTTTTTCGTTTTCTCGGATTTATTTCGCGATTTTTCTGATCGCGATTTCTGATCCGATTTTCGATCTAGTATAACTTTTCGCTCGTTTATCGGAATCAGGCGACTCAAGCGCCTAGAGTTTCATCTGGAAACCCTCTTTCCGAATAGTCAACTCAAACAAGTTTTTTCTACTGTAAAATTTGACTTAGGTCCAGATTAGTAAAACAAAGCCTGTTTCTTTCGCCGTTTGACTTTCGTTGCTTCATTTGATTTGTTTCTTTTTGCAAACCGGAGTTCTTAAGTTGAACTTTCTGGTTAGATCTTTTATTTGAGTTTTACCTGTGCATTATTTGAGTACTTATTGTGTGTTTGTTTGTTTGCGGTAGAGTACCCGAAGTGCGCCGCTTGCTACTTTGAATCTGTAGGTTTCACGGATCATCAACAAGGCAAGTAACACTTTGATCATACCTCTTTTCATACCCAGTTTTTATGCATTAGATCAATCCTCAAACATTGCATGATTAGGATCTAATTAAATTGTGGGTTTTGGGAAGTAGATGAGGTAGTACCTATTACATTTTATTATCAAACCCTTGGGAGTTACTTCTATGTTTGCTTATTATGCCATGCTATGCTAGTAGGCGTGGATTGGGTGAGTGTATCCATGACGGATGTGAGATTGGTAATTAATGGTCTATTTAAGGTGGCAACTTAAACACACATCCGGGTGGATTGAGGTACACAGGATTCGAGGATTGCACATTTCTTTTTGGACCGCCACCCGTGCTCAAAGGGATCATGAGATTATTCATGCTAGAAACTTCCGTGTGCAGCCACAAGCTACTATGGGCTCTAGCATAGTTGACTAAGTCGTGCGAACTCTTACGGTGGTAGACTAGCGAGATGTAGGGGATGTAGGTTGGTACGGTCTACCCGTTAAGTAAGGTGCTAAGCGCTTACGAAAGACTATGTCTCGGTCATCCGTTTCTCAAACATCATGTAGTGCGAGAAATCAAACGGAGGAGATCGAGTCTTGTGGGGAAAAGTTCACAAACCTCTGTAGAGTGTATCAAACTAATCATGGTTAGCCGTGTCCCCGGTTATGGACATCTTGAGTATCTAGTACTTGGATTATCATGTGAATCTCATCATGTTACTTTAATTAATATTGTTAGGTTTTTAATGTTGATGCTTAATTGGGATTGAGAATGTCATCAACCATTCTCAATGTTTAACAACCACCATGATAGTTAAATAAAATTTATTCCTTTGCGGTAGGGAAAAATTGGCTTTACATAAGCTGTAACCATAGAGCTTTCCACCAGCCATATATGCATGTAGTATAGTATTACTCTTTCATATTGCTCTCTATGTGTTACATTGCGGCATATTCCATGTCTTGACCGTTTTGGGCTGCAACGTTCATGTTGCAGACTTTTGAATGACAGTAAGGTGCCTTAGGTCGTGGTTCTATACTCAGTGATGCCGTTGGAGTTGATGGACTCGCTTATCTTCCAAGCCTTCCGCTGTTATCGTTATTAGATGGCCTTAAGCCATATTTATTGTAATAAGTTCTCTTTTGAGACATTCGATGTAATAAGTGTATGATTGCTACTCTGTTATAAATCCGTCAAGTATTGTGCGTGTCAGCATTATTGATCCAGGGATGACACTGATGCACAGAGATCAGACTGTTTGAGGTCTGGTCGCTACAAGATCTCGCCCTCGATTGCCTACGGATCACCTCATGAAGGCCAGACCAAAGCTCATAGAACTCCAATATGTGATGGAAGTAGAGGCCGAAGGTAATATTCATGCAATCGGCCCATCGATCATTCTCAAAGGCCCTTTGAACTATTTGTTTTTTAGCTTAGAAAATGCAAAGATCGATGGTGTCATGTCCTTAGGCTTGCGAAGGGTGCTTTCATGCCATTACCAACAGTGATGGTGGTACAGTCATAGAAAAGTTTCATATCGATCTCGTAGGAAGGGTGCCCAAGACCAACCCAAGCACCCTACATACCCTTACAAGCAAGCCACTGCCACCAAAGGGGCAAAGCTCTTGCGAACTTCTCCATCTCTAGAATGCCAAGCACACCATAGCCTTCGGCTTACAAGCAAAGGTCCATTCAATTTTACATTTTTCGCGGGTCAGTCGATCCACACCATCCCACAAGAAGGCCCGCTGAAGCTTAGTAATTGAGTTCAATGTTCCTTTGGGCACCATGAGAGACATGAGACGATAAATGGTGCTGGAATTTTGTCTGTCTATTTTGGACCTAACCCAATAGCAGTTTCAAAAAATCCTAATAAATCCTAGAGGCCCACGTAGCCCATTCGTGCAAGTCAAGAGGTGGAACTAAAGTTCAGTCCCACATTGCTAGTTTAGAGGGAGTTGGACCTCTTTATAAGGGAGGCTCTTTCTCCACATGTATGAGGATGAGAACAAGAGGGACATCCACGCGCGCTCCTCCTCGGCCGCCCGCCGTGCCGCGCCGCGGGTTGCGGGTTGTGGGAATGAGCCGAGCCGATGTATAAATTTTTGCCAAGCACGGCGGGTATACGAAAGGTCACGCAAAAGCTGAAACGTTTTTGCTGTAGTGGAGTTTGAATACGAACGGCGCACCTCTTCGCCTGCTGCTTGTTCGTTTCGTCTCCCTCATTCCCTTCAGCTCCCGGCGCAGCCTCTCGCCTCCTTCTCTTGCGCCTATAAAAGGGAGATCGCTCCTCTCAGAGAGACGCACCAGAACTTCTTCCTCTCGCCACAAGTTCCTGAGCACTGCGCTGCTGCTACGTTCTTCCCCATCCCGGCTTGCGGCGTGCACCGCAGGTCGGGACAGTAGGCCTTCCGAAAACCGCACCTATTTCATGAAGGAAATATGACCTAGAGGAAATAATAAAGTTATTATTTATTTCCTTATATCATGATAAATGTTTATTATTCATGCTAGAATTGTATTAACCGGAAACATGATACATGTGTGAATACATAGACAAACAGTGTCACTAGTATGCCTCTACTTGACTAGCTCGTTAATCAAAGATGGTTATGTTTCCTAGCCATAGACATGAGTTGTCATTTGATTAATGGGATCACATCATTAGGAGAATGATGTGATTGACATGACCCATTCCGTTAGCTTAGCACACGATCGTTAGTATGTTGCTATTGCTTTCTTCATGACTTATACATGTTCCTATGACTATGAGATTATGCAACTCCGTTCTGGGAGGAACACTTTGTGTGCTACCAAACGTCACAACGAATCTGGGTGATTATAAAGGTGCTCTGGTGTCTCCGAAGGTACATGTTGGGTTGGCGTATTTGAGATTAGGATTTGTCACTCCGATTGTCGGAGAGGTATCTCTGGGCCCTCTCGGTAATGCACATCACTTAAGCCTTGCAAGCATTGCAACTAATGAGTTAGTTGCGGGATGATGTATTACGGAGCGAGTTAAGAGACTTGCCGTGAACGAGATTGAACTAGGTATTGAGATACCGATGATCGAATCTCGGGCAAGTAACATACCAATGACAAAGGGAACAACGTATGTTGTTATGCGGTCTGACCGATAAAGATCTTCGTAGAATATGTGGGAGCCAATATGAGCATCCATGTTCCGCTATTGGTTATTGACCGGAGACATGTCTCGGTCATGTCTACATAGTTCTCGAACCCGTAGGGTCTGCACGCAACGCTTGCGATGTGATTATATTATGAGTTTATATGTTTTGATTTACTGAAGGTTGTTCGGAGTCCCAGATGTGATCACGGACATGACGAGGAGTCTCGAAATGGTCGAGACATGAAGATTGATATATTGGAAGCCTATGTTTGGATATCGGAAGTGTTAAAATTTGAAATCGGGATTTTCTGAGATGCAAGGGAGGTTACCGGAACCCCCCGGGAACTTAATGGGCCTTAGTGGGCCTTGGTGGAAGAGAGGAGAGGAGGCCAGGGCAGGGCCGCGCACCCCTCCCCCTCCCCTAGTCCGAATAGGACAAGGAGAGGGGGGCGGCGGCCCCCCTTTCCTTCCTCCCCTCCACCTCTTCCCCCTCTCTCTCCTAGTCCAACATGGAAAAGGGGGGGGGAGTCCTACTCACTCCTCCGGCGCGCCTCTCCCCTTGGCCGGCCGCACCCCCTCCCCCTTGCTCCTTTATATACGGGGGCAGGGGGCACCCCATAGACACAACAATTGATCTGTTTGATCTTTTAGCCGTGTGCGGTGCCCCCCTCCACCATAGTCCACCTCGATATCTTGTGGCGGTGCTTAGGCAAAGCCCTGCGTCGGTAGAACATCAACATTATCACCATGCCGTCGTGCTGACGAAACTCTCCCTCAACACTCGGCTGGATCGGAGTTCGAGGGACGTCATCGGGCTGAACGTGCGCTGAACTCAGAGGTGTCGTGCGTTCGGTACTTGATCGGTCGGATCGTGAAGACGTACGACTACATCAACCGCGTTGTGCTAACGCTTCCGCTTTCGGTCTACAAGGGTACATGGACAACACTCTCCCTTCTCGTTGCTATGCATCACCATGATCTTGCGTGTGCGTAGGAATTTTTTTGAAATTACTACGTTTCCCAACAGTGGCATCCGAGCCTGATTTTATGCGTAGATGTCATATGCACGAGTAGAACACAAGTGAGTTGTGGGCGATATAAGTCATACTGCTTACCAGCATGTCATACTTTGGTTCGGCGGTATTGTTGGATGAAGCGGCCCGGACAGACATTATGCGTACGCTTACGCGAGACCGGTTCTACCGATGTGCTTTGCACACGAATTGGTGGCGGGTGTCGGTTTCTCCAACTTTAGTTGAACCGAGTGTGGCTACGCCGGTCCTTGCGAAGGTTAAAACATCACCAACTTGACAAACTATCGTTGTGGTTTTGGTGCGTAGGTAAGAACGGTTCTTGCTAAGCCCGTAGCAGCCACGTAAAACTTGCAACAACAAAGTAGAGGACGTCTAACTTGTTTTTGCAGGGCATGTTGTGATGTGATATGGTCAAGACGTGATGCTATATTTTATTGTATGAGATGATCATGTTTTGTAACGAGTTATCGGCAATGGCAGAGCCATATGGTTGTCGCTTTATTGTATGCAATGCAATCGCCTGTAATGCTTTACTTTATCACTAAGCGGTAGCGATAGTCGTAGAAGCATAAGATTGGCGGCGACAACGATGCTACGATGGAGATCAAGGTGTCGCGCCCGATGATGATGGTGATCATGACGGTGCTTGAGATGGAGATCACAAGCACAAGATGACGATGGCCATATCATATCACTTATATTGATTGCATGTGATGTTTATCGTTTATGCATCTTATCTTGCTTTGATTGGCGGTAGCATTATAAGACAATATCTCACTAAATTTCAAGATAAAAGTGTTCTCCCTGAGTATGCACCGTTGCCAAAGTTTGTCGTGCCCAGACACCACGTGATGATCGGGTGTGATAAGCTATACGTCCATCTACAACAGGTGCAAGCCAGTTTTGCACACGCAGAATACTCAGGTTAAACTTGACGAGCCTAGCATATGCAGATATGGCCTTGGAACACTGAGACCGAAAGGTCGAGCATGAATCATATAGTAGATATGATCAACATAGTGATGTTCACCATTGAAAGCTACTCCATTTCACGTGATGATCGTTTATGGTTTAGTTGATTTGGATCACGTGATCACTTAGAGGATTAGAGGGATGTCTTTCTAAGTGAGAGTTCTTAAGTAATATGATTAATTGAACTTAAATTTATCATGAACTTAGTACCTGATAGTATCTTGCTTGTCTATGTTTGATTGTAGATAGATGGCCCATGTTGTTGTTCCGTTGAATTTTAATGCGTTCCTTGAGAAAGCAAAGTTGAAAGATGATGGTAGCAATTACGGAATTTGGGTCCGTAATTTGAGAATTATCCTCATTCTTGCACGGAAGAGTTATGTCCTGGAAGCACCGCTTAGGTGTACCACTGCGCGAATCTGCAGACATTGTGAATACACAGCGTTAGCGTGTTGATGACTACTCGATAGTTCAGTGTGCCATGCTTTACGGCTTAGAACCGGGACTTCAACGACGTTTTGAACTTCATGGAGCATATGAGATGTTCCAGGAGTTGAAGTTAATATTCCAAAAGAATGCCCGGATTGAGAGATATGAAGTCTCCAATAAGTTCTATAGCTGCAAGATGGAGGAGAATAGTTCTGTCAATGAGCATATACTCAAGATATGCAGTACTGCAATCACTTGATTCAACCGAGAGTTAATCTTCCGGATGATAGCGTCATTGATGAAATTCTCCAATCACTGCCACCAAGCTACAAGAGCTTCGTGATGAACTATAATATGCAAGGGATGGATAAGACAATTCCTGAGCTCTTCGCAATGCTAAAGGCTGCGGAGGTAGAAATCAAGAAGGAGCATCAAGTGTTGATGGTCAATAAGACCACTAGTTTCAAGAAGAAGGGCAAAGGGAAGAAGAAGGGGAACTTCAAAAAGAACAGCAAGCAAGTTCTTTGCTCGGGAGAAGAAACCCAAGTCTGGACCTAAGCCTGAAATTGAGTGCTTCTATTGCAAGCGGTAGTCATCGGAAGCGGAACTGCCCCAAGTATTTGGCGGATAAGAAGGATGGCAAGGTGAACAAAGGTATATGTGATATACATGTTATTGATGTGTACCTTACTAGAGCTCGCATGAGCAATGGGTATTTGATAATCTGGTTACATTGCTAATATTTGCAACTCGAAGCAGGGGACTACGGATTAAGCGAACACTAGCAAAGGGCGAGGTGACGATGTGCGTGGGAAATGGTTCCAAAGTCAATGTGATCGCTTCGGCACGCTACCTCTACATCTACCTTCGTGATTAGTATTAGACCTAAATAATTGTTATTTGGTGCTAGCGTTGAGCATGAACATTATATCTGGATCTTGTTTGATGCGAGACGGTTATTCATTTAAATCGAGAGAATAATGGTTGTTCTATTTATATGAGTAATATCTTTTATGGTCATGCACCCTTGAAGAGTGGTCTATTTTTGATGAATCTCGATAGTAGTGATACACATATTCATAATGTTGAAGCCAAAAGATGCATAGTTGATAATGATAGTGAAACTTATTTGTGGCACTACCGTTTAGGTCATATTGGTGTAAAGCGCATGAAGAAACTCCATACTGATGGACTTTTGGAACCACTTGATTATGAATCACTTGGTACTTGTGAACCGTGCCTCATGGGCAAGATGACTAAAACGCTGTTCTCCGGAACTATGGAGAGAGCAACCGATTTGTTGGAAATCATATATACAGATGTATGTGGTCCAATGAATGTTGAGGCTCGTGGCGGATATCGTTATTTTCTCACCTTCACAAATGATTTAAGCAGATATGGGTATATCTACTTAATGAAGTATAAGTCTGAAACATTTGAAAAGTTCAAAGAATTTCAGAGTGAAGTTGAAAATCATCGTAACAAGAAAATAAAGTTTCTACGATCGATCGTGGAGGAGAATATTTGAGTTACTGAGTTTGGTCTACATTTGAAACAATGCGGAATAGTTTAGCAACTCACGCCACCGGAACACCACAACGTAATGGTGTGTCCGAGCGTTATGTCGTACTTTACTTGATATGGTGCGATCTATGATGTCTCTTACCGATTTACCGCTATCGTTTTGGGGTTATGCTTCAGAGACGGCCGCATTCAGGTTAAATAGGGCACCATCGAAATCCGTTGAAACGATGCCTTATGAACTGTGGTTTGGCAAGAAACCAAAGTTGTCGTTTCTGAAAGTTTGGGGTTGCGATGCTTATGTGAAAAAGCTTCAACCTGATAAGCTCGAACCCAAATCGGAGAAATGTGTCTTCATAGGATACCCAAAGGAGGCTGTTGGGTACACCTTCTATCACAGATCCGAAGGCAAGACATTTGTTGCTAAAATGGATCCTTTCTAGAGAAGGAGTTTCTCTCGAAAGAAGTGAGTGGGAGGAAAGTAGAACTTGATGAGGTAACTATACCTGCTCCTCTATTGGAAAGTAGTTCATCACAGAAACCGGTTTCTGTGACGCCTACACCAATTAGTGAGGAAGTTAATGATGATGATGATCATGGAACTTCAGATCAAGTTGCTACTGAACCTCGTAGATCAACCGGAGTAAGATCCGCACCAGAGTGGTACGGTAATCCTGTTCTGGAAGTCATGCTACTAGATCATGATGAACCTACGAACTATGAAGAAGCGATGGTGAGCCCAGATTCTGCAAAATGGCTTGAGGCCATGAAATCTGAGATGGGATCCATGTATAAGAACAAAGTGTGGACTTTGGTTGACTTGCTCGATGATCGGCAAGCAATTGAGAATAAATGGATCTTCAAGAAGAAGACTGACGGTGACGGTAATGTTACTGTCTACAAAGCTCGACTTGTTGCAAAAGGTTTTCGACAAGTTCAAGAGATTGACTACGATGAGACCTTCTCACCCGTAGCGATGCTTAAGTCCGTCCGAATCATGTTAGCGATTGCCGCATTTTATGATTATGAAATTTGGCAGATGGATGTCAAAACTGCATTCTGAATGGATTTACGGAAGAAGAGTTGTATATGATGCAACCGAAGGTTTTATCGATCCAAAGGGAGCTAACAAAGTGTGCAAGCTCCGGCGATCCATTTATGGACTGATGCAAGCCTCTCGGAGTTGGAATAAACACTTTGATAGTGTGATCAAAGCATTTGGTTTTGTCTGAGACTTTTGGAGAAGCCTTTGTATTTACAAGAAAGTGAGTGGGAGCTCTGTAGCATTTCTAATATTATATGTGGATGACATATTGTTGATTGGAAATGATATAGAATTTCTGGATAGCATAAAGGGATACTTGAATAAGAGTTTTTCAATGAAATACCTCGGTGAAGCTGCTTAGATATTGGGCATTAAGATCTATAGAGATAGATCAAGACGCTTGATTGGACTTTCACAAAGCACATACCTTGACAAAGTTTTGAAGAAGTTCAAAATGGATCAAGCAAATAAAGGGTTCTTGCTTGTGTTACAAGGTGTGAAGTTGAGTAAGACTCAATGCCCAACCACTGCAGAAGATAGAGAGAAAATGAAAGATGTTCCCTATGCTTCAACCATAGGCTCTATCATGTATGCAATGTTGTGTACCGGACACGATGTGTGCCTTGCTATAAGTCTAGCAGGAGGTACCAAAGTAATCCAGAGTGGATCCTTTGGGCCAATGGTCAAGAACATCTGAAGTACACGAAAAGCACTAAGGATATGTTTCTCGTTTATGGAGGTGACAAAGAGCTCATTGTAAATGGTTACGTTGATGCAAGCTTTGACACTGATCCGGACGATTCTAAATTGCAAAGCGGATGCGTGTTTACATTGAGCTGTCAGTTGGTGCAGTTCTAAACAAAGTGTCATGGCGGGATCTACATGTGAAGCGGAGTACATAGCTGCTTCGGAAGCAGCAAATGAAGGAGTCTGGATGAAGGAGTTCATATCCGATCTAGATGTCATACCTAGTGCATCGGGTCCAATGAAAATCTTTTGTGACAATACTGGAGCAATAGCCTTGGCGAAGGAATCCAGATTTCACAAGAGAACCAAGCACATCAAGAGACGCTTCAATTCCATCTGGGATCTAGTCCAGGTGGGAGACATAGAAATTTGCAAGATACATACGGATCTCAATGTTGTAGATCCGTTGACTAAGCCTCTTCCACGAGCAAAACATGGTCAGCACCAAGGCTCCATGGGTGTTAGAATCATTCTTGTGTAATCTAGATTATTGACTCTAGTGCAAGTGGGAGACTGAAGGAAATATGCCCTAGAGGCAATAATAAAGTTATTATTTATTTCCTTATATCATGATAAATGTTTATTATTCATGCTAGAATTGCATTAACTGGAAACATGATACATGTGTGAATACATAGACAAACAGAGTGTCACTAGTACGCCTCTACTTGACTACCTCGTTAATCAAAGATGGTTATGTTTCCTAGCCATAGACATGAGTTGTCACTTGATTAATGGGATCACATCATTAGGAGAATGATGTGATTGACATGACCCATTCCGTTAGCTTAGCACACGATCGTTTAGTATGTTGCTATTGCTTTCTTCATGACTTATACATGTTCCTATGACTATGAGATTATGCAACTCCCGTTTACCGTAGGAACACTTTGTGTGCTACCAAACGTCACAACGTAACTGGGTGATTATAAAGTGAAGGAAATATGCCCTAGAGGCAATAATAAAGTTATTATTTATTTCCTCATTACATGATAAATGTTTATTGTTCATGCTAGAATTGTATTAACCGGAAACATAATACATGTGTGAATACATAGACAAACAGAGTGTCACTAGTATGCCTCTACTAGACTAGCTTGTTAATCAAAGATGGTTATGTTTCCTAACCATAGACAAAGGAGTTGTCATTTGATTAACAAGGTCACATCATTGGTTGAATGATCTGATTGACATGACCCATTCCATTAGCTTAGCACCCGATCGTTTAGTATGTTGCTATTGCTTTTATCCATGACTTATGCATGTTCCTATAACTATGAGAATATGCAACTCCCGTTCTGGGAGGGACACTTTGGGTACTACCAAGCGTCACAACGTAATCGGGTGATTATAAAGGAGTACTACAGGTGTCTCCAAAGGCAGATGTTGGGTTGGCGTATTTCGAGATTAGGATTTGTCACTCCGATTGTCGGAGAGGTATCTCTGGGCCCTCTCGGTAATACACATCATATAAGCCTTGCAAGCATTGCAACTAATAAGTTAGTTACGAGATGATGTATTACGGAACGAGTAAAGAGACTTGCGTAACGAGATTGAACTAGGTATTGGATACCGACGATCGAATCTCGGGCAAGTAACATACCGATGACAAAGGGAACAACGTATGTTGTTATGCGGTCTGACCGATAAAGATCTTCGTAGAATATGTAGGAACCAATATGGGCATCCAGGTTCCGCTATTGGTTATTGACCAAGAATAGTTCTCGGTCATGTCTACATAGTTCTCGAACCCGTAGGGTCCGCAGGCTTAAGGTTTCGATGCGAGCTTATATTATGAGTTTACATGTTTTGATGTACCGAAGGAGTTCGGAGTCCGGATGAGATCGGGGACATGACGAGGAGTCTCGAAATGGTCGAGACGTAAAGATTCATATATTGGATGATATGTTTAGGTCAAGGGTCAAGCCCATGAGGCTTTAGGTCGGTGCAAAAGAAGTTTTGCGGAGGCCGAGGGGCCAAACGTCGGAGACCTGGCGTCGGCCCTGGGCGACGCCGAGGCCCATGGCGTCTGGGCAGACGCCAAGGATTGTGGCGTTTGGTCACGAGTCAAGTGGGACTCTTGCCTTTCGGCAAAACCGACTTTGATGAGGCTTTTGCTCCAAGTTTCGACCAGGGGCTCAACATATAAATAGAGGCGGGCTAGCACCAAAGACACAACAAGTTGATCCTTGAGATCGTTCCTTAGCCGTGTGCGGTGCCCCCTCCACCATATTCCACCTCGGTCATATCAGAAGCGGTGCTTAGGCGAAGCCTGCGCCGGTAGAACATCAAGATCGTCACCACGCCGTCGTCTTGTGGAACTCTCTCTCCCCGGAGCTTTCTTTGGATCGAACTCGAGGAGCGCCACCGAAGCTGAGCGTGTGCCAAGAACTCGGAGGCGCCGGAGTAACGGCGCTGGATCGGTTGGATCGCGAGGAGAACGTCGACTACTTCCTCTACGTTGTGATCGCTTCCGCTTCGGTCTACGAGGGTACGTAGACAACACTCTCCCCTCTCCTTGCTATGCATCACCATGATCTTGCGTGTGCGTAGGAAATTTTTTGAAATTACTACGTTCCCCAACATAAAGGTGCTCTACAGGTGTCTCCGAAGGTACATGTTGGGTTGGCGTATTTCGAGATTAGGATTTGTCACTCCGATTGTCGGAGAGGTATCTCTGGGACCTCTCGGTAATGCACATCACTTAAGCCTTGCAAGCATTGCAACTAATGAGTTAGTTGCGGGATGATGTATTACAGAACGAGTAAAGAGACTTGCCGGTAACGAGATTGAACTAGGTATTGAGATACCGACGATCGAATCTCGGGCAAGTAACATACCGATGACAAAGGGAACAACGTATGTTGTTATGTGGTCTGACCGATAAAGATCTTCGTAGAATATGTGGGAGCCAATATGAGCATCCGTGTTCCGCTATTGGTTATTGACCGGAGACATGTCTCGGTCATGTCTACATAGTTCTCGAACCCGTAGGGTCCGCATACGCTTAACGTTACGATGACAGTTATATTATGAGTTTATTTGTTTGATGTAGAAGGTTGTTGAGTCCGGATGTGATCACGGACATGACGAGGAGTCTCGAAATGGTCGAGACATGAAGATTGATATATTGGAAGCCTATGTTTGGATATCGGAAGTGTTAAAATTTGAAATCGGGATTTCTGAGTACCGGGAGGTTCTGGAACCCCGGGAACTTAATGGGCCTAGTGGGCCTTGGTGGAAGAGAGGGAGGAGGCTGCAGGTGGCCGCACCCCTCCCGTAGTCCGAATAGGACAAGGAGAGGGGCGCCCCTTTCCTTCCTCCCCTCCACCTCTTCCCCCTCTCTGTCCTAGTCCAACATGGAAAAGGGGGGGGGGTCCTACTCACTCCTCCGGCGCGCCTCTCCCCTTGGCCGGCCGCACCCCCTTGCTCCTTTATAGACGGGGGCACGGGGGCACCCCATAGACACAACAATTGATCTATTTGATCTTTTAGCCGTGTGCGGTGCCCCCTCCACCATAGTCCACCTCGATAATACTGTAGCGGTGCTTAGGCGAAGCCCTGCGTCGGTAGAACATCAACATCGTCACCACGCCGTCGTCTTGTGAAACTCTTCCTCAACACTGTTTGGATCGGAGTTCGAGGGACGTCATCGGGCTGAACGTGTCTTGAACTTCGGAGGTGCCGTGCGCTCGGTACTTGATCGGTCGGATCGTGAAGACGACGGCTACATCAACCGCGTTGTGCTAACGCTTCCGCTTTCGGTCTACGAGGGTACATGGACAACACTCTCCCCTCTCGTTGCTATGCATCACCATGATCTTGCGTGTGCGTAGGAATTTTTTTGAAATTACTACGTTTCCCAACATTTCAGTCATGTACGGGAGAAGGGTGATAAGGTTTCTGGGGAGCGCTTCGCGCGACTACTGACTTTCTTCGTCACGGACGCCCCAGACTCCGACGACTACTTCACCGACGTCGACTTCTTCCCCGACGTCGACAACCTCCTCGACGACTTGGCTGGCGAGGACACCGACCCCAAGTCCAGCCCTTCTACTGTTGTTGTCCGTGCGTGTTCTTCCTCTTTCTATTAGAGGCCCTGCTACAGTTTCTTGTTATAGTGTTTGCCCTAGATATGTTGGACTCTGTTTCATATATGCAACTTGCTATACTATCTGCTCCAGATGTGTTTAGTTACAGTTCATATATGAAGTTGCTGTCTACCTTCTCTTTGTCAAATCGCATGACTTGTTTTATCACTGCTATACTAGTCGTGCTTTATCTAGTATTTCTATTAATAAAATCATTCGGTAAATTGTTCATATTTCCAACAAATGGCTTGAGAGGCGATAAACAAACGTATCCAAATGCCTCTCCCTGATATCATAATGTATTTGCCCATACCACACATGATCTTTCGAGCGATCTTGTCAAGAAGGTATTGCAAGTCCATGGCTCTCAACCTATGCACCGAGAGGAGGAGGTCAAGGTATCGAATAGGAAGTTGAGTGCGCACTGTCGAGAAAGCATCAAGAATGTCATCTAGATCAATGTTCGAACATCTAATCGGGGCCACCAAGCTCTTTTGCACATTCGTAACTAGGCCATTTACATCAAAAGCTCTGGAGGATGCTCGCAAGCATGTCAATGTCTTCCTTCATAAGTGCTAAGAAAATGACCGCATCATCAACATATAAGGAGGTGCGAAGGTACGCACCCAAGCGACAATCTGAGAAGATCTCCACGTGCCATTGCCAGATCTAAAATCTGCCGAAGCAGGTCAATAGCAAGGACGAACAACAACCACGATAGTGGGTCACCCTATCGAAGACCCCTACCATGCTGAATAGGATCACCAGGGACACCATTGAGAACTCCCCTGGAAGTAGAAGTGCGCCAAAGAGCCGCCAGCCTCAATGAAAACCCTTTTTTAACCAAAAGATCAATCATGCATTCCCATCTATCAAGGAGAAGATATGTCGCCTCGTTGCTGACGCAACACCCTCCCGTGAGGTAACAACCATGTACCCCACCCCACCGACGGAGACACAGGGAAAGAATGTTCACTGTCCATATACGATTCTAGGGTTCTCCAACACCCTACGGGCAACCGCCTACAGTGGCGGCAATGAATGAAACACGCTACTTCCAATGAATCTTCCTCCTCGCGTTGGATCATGTGCCCCCACCCACCATGTCGTCGCCGTTGGATGTTGCGCCGCCATGGGAGTGAGGAGCTCCAATCCGCGCGAGAGAGATGAGAGAGCGAGTGGGCAATGATGACAGTTTCCCTAGAGGAAAACGTTTCGACTGGCCGTTAACGGTCGTTTCCCAGCACCACCGACCGAAATCAGCACGTGGGAGGTTTGCCACGTCAAAAAGGGATAAAAGAAATACTCAATGCTTTTTACCACTCTCAATTTTTTGAAGTGTTTTTTTAAGTAAAAGGCAGATATTGGCTGCCTTATGTTTTTTGATGAGGTGATTTTTGCCAATTGCATGGTCATTTTAAAAAAAATTGCATTCCACTCGTATATCTAGCTACAACCCACGGTTTAGACGACACATTTCCCAGCCGCATACACGCGCTGCGTTGCATCAGACATCAGTAGCCGGGCGGCATATCTTCTCCTTTGGCCGGACGCAAAGCTCGCTTTGTCGCCGTCACGGCTGGAGCTTTCGGCCACGGAGGACGGAGCCGCCCGGTTCTCCCCCTCCCCTCTACCCTCCCTTCCCCAGCTGAGGTGGAGAGTAACATATACTAGTAACATACACATATCCCTAGACTATGTTACTACCTTCATAGTGGGTAGTAACATAAGTGTGGTAACATGCATAGCTTCATTTATTAGGTTATAGACTCGTATTGCATTGGGACATTTGATGTTACAATAACTAGCTAAGTTACTACGACTACCTCTCTCCTCATTAACTCATTGTCACATAAAAAAATTTGCTGAGTTGGACTTGATATTACTGCTGAAATTACTCCCACTGTAGCTAGTCTTACCCCACCCCACCGTGCCCAGACTTTACGGTCGAACGACGAATCACCGCTCACCCTTTTCCCTGCCACTTTCCCCCCTGCGCGCTTTCGTTCATATTCTGATTAATTATTTCCATCCCAGGCAAGTAGCGGTGCGGCGCACGAGAAAAAACATGTCGCTAGAGACCGCAAAACAGATGGATGCTCACCTCGTAAACGGCCGACCCTCGAGGCCGCCACGCGGGCCCGAAGGAAGTAGACCCACCTGTCATGACCTGTAACAGCCATGACGGCGTGGCGGAAGCATGACACGCAGCCCGAGACGTGGTAACTCCATCCGGTTCCCGAAACACGCGGCCCCATGCTCCGCGACCGCGAGGCTAAACCCCCGAAACCCCGCCGTCCGATCGAGATCCGACGTCCGGACGTCGCCTTGCCAGCGTCGCCTCCGCCTTAAACCACACCAGGCCCCTTCGTCCTCGCCAGTCGCCCCCATCCCTCTCAGGCCAAACGAACGAAACACGGGCAGCGCAACGCCTCCTTCGCTAAATACGACTCACGAGTCTTCCACAGTCCCCAGCTCTCCTCAACTGCTCCGCTTCTAATCGCTCGCTCCCTCGCTCGCCATGCTCTCTGCGGCCGCGGCCGCCCTGAAACCCCAGGCCGAGCGCCGATGGGCTCCCTCGACAGCGCCGCCGGGTCGGGGAGCTACAAGCGCGGCGGCGCCGGCCCCGGTGCCGCGCGCCCCGTCGGCCGGCGGAGGCGCGGCGCGGAGGCCGGGCGTGAGATCCAGGCTCGCGCGGTTCGTGCTGGTCGACAAGGTGGACTTCCTTCAGTGGATCGGCACCGCTGCCGCCTTCTTCTTCGTCACCATTCTCGTGTGCACTTTCCTCCCCGGATCGGTCGTCGTCGAGAACCCGACGATGCTGCTCCCTTCGCGACGCGCCAGCGGGGGATGGGGGCGGGGCGGGACCGAAGCCGTGCTGCCTCGCGGCCTCGGCGGGCTGGAGAACGGCGAGGGCCTCACGTTCGAGCCCACGAGGCTGCGGGACAAGTGGGCGAGGGAGCGGAGTCAGGATGCTCAGAGCTTGGCGGAGCTCGGGACACCCGTCAAGAGGGTCGGGGCCCGGAAGCCGCGCCTCGCCTTGGTGAGTTGTTGAGCTGGGCTGGGCGGTGTTTGAGTTCTGTTTTCTCGCGATTCCGGCTCTGATTGTTTTCATTGCACTTCCTTTAGGTGTTTGGGGATCTCTCTCCCGACGCAATGCAGCTTCAGATGATCAGCGTCGCCTCTGTGCTGGAGGCGATGGGCTACGAAATGAAGGTGCGTGGCTCAACTGTGAATACCGGAACGCGTGTTGCCGTGTCTTTATTGTTTCCATCATTAGTTGGTTTGCTTCGACAAGTGATATTCCTTGATGGTATACACAGCAAGTTCAGATTCCGTATCTGATGTACTATTCGGTAATGCAACTAATCTCTTAGTTCTGATTTCGATGTTCACACTTCCTAGTATAGCAGTTCCACGAGAGGTAGCATGAGGTATCACTGTCAGTACCTCCTACTTTCGGAGGTGGCAACAATCAAATCTAATTTACGCAGTGCAAGTCTTAGTGATATTTTGTGTTAGACTAATGGAGTATATCACGCGGATATGTATCCTAATTACCCCTATGTGCGTTATGGTCTTATTATGGAACTCTGTGGACTGTGGTATGCTTGAACGATGGTTGGTGTTCCCCCCCTGAACCCTCCTTCTACCTTTGCGCTTTTTCAGCAAGTTTAATATTTTGATTACTGCTAGTTCATGAGCACTTAGAGATGAAATAGGATCTTTGTTGAAATAAAATCTGTACTGTATGCATGGATTATTCATTTCTATTGTTTTGTCTTCTTTCTATGGTGCATGATCATTATGTTGCAGAAACTTTTGCATGTGCATAGGTTCTAAAGTGCTGTGTTAAGTTATGAGCCGAAGAGTCGAGTCTTTTCGCCGGGGTGCGATGCATAGACTAGTGGCCATGCTTGCTACAAATACCACATTAGACCCTGCTTGGAACCGGTGTAAGCTTATAGACCCGGATTTAATTTACAGGTGTATATTACCGGTTGCAGCGTGATTTCCACCTGGAATAAACACGATGGCTGGAGGTCTGTATCGGTTACGGGGGTATTTAGGAGCCAATCGACAATCCAAGTGGGGCCTTACTAGTTGACTACACTGCAAAATTTGAAGGGAGTGGGAGCCAGAAATACATGGCCACTTTCTGAACCAGCACAACATCTTGCTATAAGTATTAGGTTATCAGAGGCAGGGAGCTAGGTTGATACTTTGAGCTTACTAGGAAGTACATCTCTTTTGGAGTGGTCTCGGTCTAACATGAGCTCAGTCTTATAGTGGGTTGCATAATTAGTCGAGCCACTAGTTGTCATTGATGAGTCACGTCTAGTCAACAAGTTGCTTGTCTAGTCCAACTATTCAAGTTGAGATGTCTAGCCAAAACCCAAGTACTGAGGCATAGATTACTTGAATCACTCTTATCATAGTGTGTATCTATGGTCTTTTGCACAAAACTTGAACTGCACAAGTACCCAAACCAAAATGGACGCGCATGATTGAAATGTCATAAACTCCCTATCTGTATGTTGTTATTAATCCGCTTTGCAAATTTTCAATGCAGGTTTTCTCATTTGAGGATGGCCCATGTAGTAGTATTTGGAGTACTATTGGCATACCAGTTGAGATCTTACCTGTGGACACAAAGTTACTCACTTCTATAGATTGGCTAGAGTAAGTTTTAAAGTATATCTTGCCAGTTCTTTGCTTATATTACTTACTGCGTATTGTCTCATAATGTAGCATTTTTAACTTGAAAATAGTATGTGGCCTCAGCCTCACATCCTAATCATTTCCTCACCAGGTTTATTTGTATTTCTGCAGCTATGATGGCATGCTTGTAAACTCAATTGAAGCAAGGCCAGTATTTTCAAGGTAGTTATGAAACAAGGACTATGACTACATATTTCAGATTATTCTAAGGTGTTTGCACAAAGTCAGGTGTTTAATTTTGACCGCTTCCAAATGTTTACTCAAAGTTAATGTGTCTTGCTGCAGTCTTTTGCAGGAGCCTTTCAAATCCATTACCTGTCATTTGGACTGTGCAAGAGACTTCCTCGCTCATTGTATTAGGGAATATAAGTCTAGTGGAATGACTCAAATCCTAGGTGGTTGGCAAGAAGTCTTTAGCAGGGCAAATGTTATAGTTTTTCCCAACTACATATTGCCGGTATTTAAGCTATTCTCATACTACTAAATTTGACGAATTAATAATGTTTGCGTTTTTATGTAGACCCCCCAGGCTGACATAAGATTATTTTATTATATTCATTTCCTGCAGGTGATGTATGCTGCATTTGATTCTGGTAACTATTTCGTGATTCCAGGTTCTCCTGCACCAGCATTTCAAGCTGATAGATTCATTGCGAAAAATTATGACAAAGATGTGAGAATCAGCCTGAGTTTAGGTCCAAGAGATTTTGTAATTGCTATGGTTGGTAGTCAGTTTTCATATGATGGGCTTTTGATGGAAGAGGCACTTGTCTTGCAAGCAGTAGGACCTCTTTTACAGCAGTATCCTTCTGAGAATAGCACACAGACTGAACTGAAAGTGAGAATCTTAACAGGAAACCAAACTGATAAGCATAGGATAGCCCTTGAGGTTAGGATGTACAACCATGCTGTCTTTCATCGTTTGAATTCACTATTTAGAGGTCATAAACCTTTAAATTGCATCTAACTGCTTGGTATTGCTCTAATCATCATAGGCCATTGCTTTAAATGTTGGCTTCTCAAGAGGTGCAGTGGAGCATGTTGCTGTTGAAGATACTGACAATCTCCTTGCTATAGCTAACCTTGTCATATACTGTTCTTGCCTTGATGAGCAATCCTTCCCCAGTGTGCTAGTTGAAGCTATGATTCTTGAGAAGCTGGTTATAGCTCCGGACCTTGGAATGATCACAAAATATGTATGCTCATGATGTCTCAAATTTTATTGGCATTGCATTTATCAACACAATACCTTACCATTGCACATCTTATCATAAGCTAACACTGTTATCTTGATGGCTTAGATTGATGATGGGATAAATGGACTCCTTTTTCCAAGAAAGAATATTGCCATGTTAAGTCAAGTCCTACTGCAAGTGGTATCAAATGGGGAACTATCCGATCTAGGGAAAAATATTGCATCAGTTGGTAAAGCCCGTGCGAAGGATCTGATGGCTTCTGAAGCCATTGAAGGTTATGCTGTACTATTGGAAAATGTTATCAAGTTTCCTTCCGAAACACTGACCCCGTTAACTGCTGGGGAGATACCTTTGCCTTTGAAACAAGAGTGGAAATGGCATCTATTTGAGGATGTGAAGCACTTACACAATGTGAATGAAAGTTTGGCTGACTGCAAGATGCTCCAGAAAATGGATTGGCACAGGAACAGAAAGGATGATCCTCACAGTATTACACCAAAGATTGATGAAACGTTCTCTGCTATTGCATGGAAGGAAGAAAGAGCAAATCGGATTATGAGCGCCAAAATGAAATTGGAAGAAGAGTATGTAAGTATTGACGTAAATTTGATATTTAACACATCACTTTTCATCGTTTTAACAATGCATGCTAAGTAATTTGATTGGATTGTTATGCAGTTGAAGGAGAGGAGTGACCAACCTCATGGAACATGGGAGGAAGTGTATAGAAATGTCAAAAGGGTGGATAGGATGAAAAATGAATTGCATGAAAGAGATGAAAAGGAGCTTGAGCGGACAGGTCAGCCACTCTGTATATACGAACCCTTCTATGGGGAGGGAACTTGGCCCTTTCTGCATCAGAGCTCTCTGTATCGTGGAATTGGCCTGGTAAGCTGTTTTCACCTCTTAGCACTAACCAAGTTATTCAGAATGTTAAATGGTCAGCCTGAATGCTCCAAATGTACACATTTAAAAACCATCTCTGATGTTATAAACCAATAAATCACTAAAATTTATCATGAGATCTAAAATCTGTAGCCGACCTTTTATAAATGTCATATTCCTTGTACCATGGCTGGTTGTACATGTTAAATGGGGAGTGTGACAGTGTGAACACAACTTTTGATGGAACTAAGATTTGCATTGCTTCCTGCATACAACTAATGCAAACTCATCTAGGTGTTAACATATATAACTGCCATGTATACCATTGAGTCAGATTTGGATTGCTCAGATTTAGTCACCTGAGGAGATATCTGATCGAACTAAACTTAATCCAACAACCCATGTGGTCACTGGTGACTTTACATGTAGATGCAAATATGTGTATATTAGTTATTTCTTCTTCCACTAAAATAAATAAATACGTATTTCTTCTTTGTTTTAAATTATTTTTTGTCACTGAATTAATACTAATGGAACCGATTTTGGTATGTGGCTAGCCAGAATATATTTGGCCACTCTTAAGAAATATTTCAATGGCTTAAATTGATCACATGAAGTTTGTTTTCCATTAGTCTTCAAAAGGTCGAAGATTCGGAGCAGATGACATTGATGCTTCTTCTCGTCTCCCGCTGCTCAACAGTGGGTACTACAGAGATATCCTTGGCGAATTTGGAGCTTTCTTTGCTCTGGCTAACAGAATTGACCGGATACACAAGAATTCTTGGATAGGATTTCAATCCTGGAGGGTGACTGCAAGAAAGGTAAAATGATTTTTGTTTTGATATCAAAGAGGTCTTTGTATTTTGATTATTTTTATTTTGGGGTACCACTGATTCTCAATGAATATGATAGATATAAGAATGATTTGGGCATTATTCTTTGTACAGAACCTGTGCATTGGATGTCACTGCCTAATATGTTGTCAAGCTGTAGATATGAATTTTCCTTTTGATGATGCAATGTAGATTAGTTATCCAGGTCGTGCATAATTTTTAGCATCTTATCTATACTTACCATCCCATTTCCTAAGCAGGCAAACTTGTCAAAAAATGCTGAATCTGCAATGTTGGAAGCTATTCAAACTCAAAAGCATGGAGATGCCTTCTACTTTTGGGTTCGTATGGACCAAGATCCAAGAAATCATGCTAATCAAGATTTCTGGTCCCTCTGTGATGCGATTAATGCTGGGAACTGCAGGTCATCTATCTAACCATGTCTCCCTCCGTCCGGAAATAGTTGTCATCAAAATGAATAAAAGGGGGTGTATCTAGATGTATTTTAGTTCTAGGTACATCCCTTTTTATTCATTTTGATGACAAGTATTTTCGGACGGAGGGAGTAGGTTGCACTGTTGCATGTAGTCTTGCGAATGTTCTAGTTTTAACAGATATTGTATTGGATTGGGCAATAAGTTGTTCTAAAAACATGTTACCAACCATCATTTCTTACAGTGTACTCCCTCCGTGAAGAAACATAAGAACGCTTAGATCATTAAAGTAGTGACCTGAATGCTCTTATATACTCCCTCCATCCGAAAATACTTGTCATCAAAATGGAGAAAAAGGGATGTATCTAAAACTAAAATACATCTAGATACATCCCCTTTTATTCATTTTGATGACAAGTATTTCCGGACGGAGGGAGTAACATTTTAGAGAATCTTACTGCCCTTTCTGGCCTCTACCATGTTTACAGAACTAAAGTTGCTATTTCACGAACTGTTTAAAGTAGAATTTTTGGCTGTGGTGCCAAACTGAATTGCTTTGTTTTACAACAAACTAATTTTCTTCATAGTTCTGTCCTGAAGGTTAGCTGTTTTGGAGGCTTTTCAAAGGATGTATGGCTTGCAGCTTGATGGAGATTTGAATTCTCTGCCACGTATGCCTAATGACGGAGACACGTGGTCTGTGATGCAAAGTTGGGTTATGCCTACGAGATCGTTCCTGGAATTTGTAATGTTCTCAAGGTAACATTTTTTTAAGTATTATTATAGCCAAACCATATAGCTAGTACTCTTTTTAACTAGATATGGAAATCCTGGTGCACTGGCTAGTTGGTCGTTGCCTTGTACTATATGCATTTCAAGTGATCTACTACTGTGAACATAAAAAAGTACTCCTGCGTATACACAGGCTATGAAAAAGTGATCTACTACTGTAAGAATTTCATAGCCTGTGTATATACTGTCTCCAATAACGCCCAGCGATGGTTAAAGTTGTACTCCCTCCGTCCGAAAAAGCTTGTCCCTCAAATGGATGTATGTAGCACCAAGTTAGTGCTAGATACATCCATTTGAGCCATTTAAGGGACAAGCTTTTCTGGACGGAGGGAGTATGTGTGTATTTTTTACTGTTCAAGTATATAGCCTTGTTGTTGCATGTGTAGACATTGGGCTAAGGTCCAAAGAGGACTTTGTTTGTTTTAAGTCCTGCGTTTTATGGTTCAAATTCTTTCTTGTATATACTCGGTTGGTATTTTACAGAGATGCTGTTTTGTAGGATGTTTGTAGATGCGCTGGATGCACAGATGTACGACAAGCATCATCAAACTGGGCACTGCATCTTGAGTCTCCACAGGGTGAGCGCCTCTATCACCTATCGACAATATAGTTAATACCCTTCCTAGTCCTGTCACAGTGATATACTGATATACTCCCTCCCTCCATAATATAAGAACGTTTTTTACACTAGTGTAGTGTAAAAACGATATTATATTATGGGGCGGAGAGAGTAGAACATTTGAACACTTCTGGCTGGAACAAAAGAACAGCTGATCACTTCTACAGGAAATGAAGTCTGACCTATATGTTTGTGATATATGATAGTTATGCTATTTCCACCTCGAAAACCTGTGACCGTTGCTCTCTTGTTGATATGTGCATGCTCTCTTGTTGATATGTACATGTACAGGACAAGCACTGCTACTCTGGTGTTCTCGAGTTGATTGTAAACGTTTGGGCGTTCCACAGTGCACGGCGGATTGTCTATGTAGACCCAGAGACTGGTGCAATGCAGGAGCAGCATCCGTTGGAGGGCAGGAGGGGTCAGATGTCAATCCAGTGGTTCTCCTACGCTACTCTGAAGAGCATGGACGAAGACTTGGCAGAAGAGGCTGATGCGGACCACCCTGACAGAAGGTGGCTCTGGCCACAAACTGGCGAAGTTGTGTGGCAAGGTCTGTACGAGCGGGAGAGGACCATGCGGCAGCAGGAGAAGGAGCGAAGGAAGCAACAGACCAAAGACAAGATCCAGAGAATGAAGAAGAGGGCTCGGCAAAAAACCATAGGGAGGTATATAAAGCCACCGTCAGATGATGCCGGTCGCTTAAACGACACAAGGACGGACAGTTGATTGAGTAGCGCTTAACCACATACTTAGGGCAGTTATTCATTCTTCAGGAATTTTTGTTCATTCTTTGTTTTCTGCTAATCTCCTAACTGGTTGCTCCCAAGTGGGTGTGATTATTTTTGTCCAGTTTTGCCCTGTAACATAACTAGGCCATCGAGTTGCGATCGTAGGTTCGTAGGTGTAAATTTGGCTTTGCGATGGAGCTTCTGTTGACCCAGTTGACGTTCTCCTTCCTAGCCACGGGGAACTGATTCTCTTGGAACATTGTACTGAGCGTCTTCCTATGCTGAGCGTACTGTGCATTGCCTTCACTCTTGAGTTAACTGCATAACATCTCCTTTTCCTTTTCGGGGACGGGGATCATTCATGTTGCGTGTTGGTTAAGGAAGAACCAGTGCACTCGAGGTTGCGTTTGACACTGGTGCAGAACGCCTATATGGAATTTCTGGAGGAAACCACCACCTGGAAGCCAGATTCCCAGGGTCGTTGGTATCAGAAAATACGTGATAAATCATCATTGCAGAAAAGTACTCCCTCTGTTCTTAAATATAAGTTTTTCTAGATATTCTAATAGGGACTACATACATATGTATATAGACATAGTTTAGAGTGTAGATTCACTTATTTTGCTCCGTTTGTAGTCTCTATTGGAATCTCTGAAAGAGATGGAATCTCTGAAAGACTTATATTTAGGAGGAAGGGGTAGATGTGAACACGTGATGTTTTGTTAGGCTTTGTTCGGTTAATCCTCTTCCCAAAAGGATTGGAGGGGATTGACAAGGATTGGTTCATATTTTGACTTAGAAAAGGTTTAAATCCTCTTCAAACCCCTTCAATCCACTCGGATTTACACGCAACCGAACAAGGCCTTAATGAGGTTCACCATCGCGGCCAATCCCCGGAGCATAATACAAGGCACATATCATCATGTATCACATGATACAGATTGACGATAAGGCTACCAAACAGCGCTCCGGCCATCCTTGCCATGGCAGGCCTGATCTTATGTCGTTTATTTCTGCTATCCACGGTGACCTGTAACACGTGTTAGACTCAAACATCTAACCCTTCGTATACTCCAAGTCTAACTCTAGCCCAATAATTCGACACAATTGTAACATTTGGTACCCTGGCTAGTGCCTGACCACAAGCTTCCCTGGAACCTGCCTCACATCTCTTCTTTTTTAGCGTAACTCCCAAGCTTTATTGATCAATGATAACATATTTTACGTAGCCCGGGCCTCAAAAGCCATACATGGCGGTCTGGTACTAAATCTAGAGAGTTTCTAGCAATGATTTTCTTTTTCTTTTTGAGAAAATTCTAGCAATGACATGGGCATCAACATTCATCTCTTGATGTTCATGGTACTAAATCTAGAGTTTCATTTTATTCTACTACTCTGAACGAATTGTTTTCATTTAGCTCAAAGTATTGGTTCTTTTCCTCTCAGTTAGGGGAACAAGGTGGCACACAAGCTTGCTAGGATTTTCCTATGATTATAATTATGTAGTTTCTTGGGAGGATGAAGGTGATCCTTCGTAGATTATCCTAGCTGAACTTGTCAGTGATGTAACAAGTATTTGATTTGAGTAGTGTGCCACAAGTTCCAAAAAAATCTAGAGAGATTCTAGCAATGATATGCGCATCAACATTCATCTCTTGACATTCATGGTACTAAATCTAGAGAGTTTCTAGAAATGATATATGCATCAACATTCATCTCTTGACGCGACTGAGAATTATCTGATGACTCAGCTAAAAGAAGAATTATCTGATGAATAATCGATAACAAAATAACCCTCATCCGATCAATATAAGACAGACTTCTACCCACCAAAAATATCGTACTACATGCTGCACTATTACCAGAAACACAAAGCAAAGCAAACAGCGAAGAGATGACATCCAAGTAGGAAGTGTGAAATAGTATCAGATTACACAAACTGTAATAAACACAAAGCAAGGGCAGTTTGACGACATTAATTAATTAATTACAATAACAGAGAAGCCCACAACGCTCTCCCTTATTTATTCTACACGGAGGATATATGTCCTACCACTTCCAAACAACCAGGACAACAATTGGTGAAATGTGGAACTTCATCCCGCTACAGCATTAGCTCTGGAAACAGATCAAAACTTGAAGCAACCAATTCTTGATGAGAATGTCCGCCCACTCACATCCACGCCATCATGACAGAAGCGCCGTTCTCAGAGTTACCAACAGGGCCTGTGTGGTTTCCGCCGCGAGAAAGCAGCGCCAGCAGCCCGCCGCCATGCACCCTGCCCTCCGGCAATGGAGGCTCCGACTGCATCGAAACAGGATCAACCTTCACTGCTGCAGCAACTTCCATCTCGTCGGGTTTAACATCTGTGGCGAAGTGGTGGATCACAGGGCCTAATGTACCACCACCATGAACACAGTGATCCTGGACTAGAGCGGTGTGAGCTGAACAGAGGCCAGTCTTGCTGCGAGCAAATTTATCACACTGCTCTGTGCCAATACCGAAGCTCGAGTCCGGCAGGCCCCATGAGCAGCGCTTGCCTCCCCCGTGCGCCTTGCAGAAATCAGTGCTCCCCTGTGCACTCTTCACACAGCCGTCGAACCTGCATCTCTTGCCACCACCATGGCGCACACAGTACTCCGTCCGCCCTCTAGCACTCTTAGTGCAATCGGAAATAGCGCACCTCTTCCCACCACCATGCGCAACACAGTACTGCGTCCCGCCATGCACACTCTTCGGGCACACTCCACCACCCTCAAATAAGCAGCGCTTGCCTCCTCCGTGGCCCTTGCAGTAAGGGGTGCTGCCTTCAGCTCCTTTGGTACAGCCCAAGAAAGTGCAGCGCTTGCCTCCACCATGCGCCTTGCAGAACTTTGTGCTTCCCTGTGCACCCTTTGCACATTCTGGAAACTGGCAACGCCTCCCACCCCCATGAGAGATGCAGAGGCCAGAATGACCTTCTGCGCTCTTGGTGCACTTCTCCTGCTGACACCTTTTTCCACCTCCATGCCTGATGCATAAGCCAGATCTTCCTCGGGCAGCACGGGAGCAGCCATCATTACTGCACCGGCGCCCACCGCCATGGGCAATGCAATGGTCGGTGCGCCCTTCAGCGCTCTTTGTACATCCAAGAAACTCACATCTCCTCCCTCCACCATGGGCCTTGCAATATATGGTCCTTCCTTCAGCACCCTTCTGGCAACCAGGTTTCTGGCATCGCCTGCCACCACCATGGGCTATGCAATGCCCTGATGCACCTCTTGCCCCTTTCCCACATCCAGGGAATTGGCAGGTTTTAGTGTTAAGATTGCGCTGCTGAGGGTTAGTTACCACCGAAGTACAGGCAACCGAGCTCTTCACACTTGCTGGCATAGTTGACGATATGACTGGCGAAGACAAAGTACCATTCTCTTGTCTGGGTATATTCGAAAATGGAAAGGCATATGTTGCTTCAGACGCATATGATGATGAAACCACAGAGTGCTCAAAACCCCAACTAGACGGTGCTGACCCATTCCCTATAATGGCTGGTAATGAATAGGTCACTGGTATGTCCAAGCCATCATGAATATTTGGTGACACCATATTTGTACAAGTGACAGCAGATTCAGGTGAGCCAGTGGATAAACTCAACTGAAGATCCAGTTTAGGAGATTTGGCCACCAAACCAGCAGAGGATTTCCTTTGGAAGTGTGCAACATCATTGCCAAGGGAAAGCTCAAAATTCAAGCTAAGATCAACAGATGACTCCTCATCAGCCTCCTTTAGCGAGCATGGAGACATTGCACAAGCTGTGGCAGAGCTTACTTTGCTATTGTCAGATGAACTTGGTGAACGGCCTAAACCCAGAGTGAGTAATGCATCCCCAGTACCTTCTGCTCCCGCCATAGTACCCCAGTTCCTTTTCAGGGCTTTTGTGTTAGTGAATGAAAAGCTGGAGTATGATGTGGAATCAAGTGTAGTGTCTCTATGCTGAGCAGTATGTTGGACTGAACTCTGGTACTGAGAAGTGTTTAACGAGTTGATGCTATCACCAAATCCAAGGCCATGAGAAGTTTTGTCCATTCCAATTCGGAAACATCAACCAATTAGTAAATGAAAAGAACCACCAGTTGACTGACTTCCTGGTATCATAACTTTATTTATGGAACTTCTACTAGGTTAGAGAACTCAGAACAGCTTGCAACCCCCGCTAACAAAGCCAGATACATCATCACGATCCATTTCTCGCCAGTATGTATGGGGTGAGTGGGATGAAGTTTTGAACTGACCCTCAGTTTCTACTTAGAAACTTCCACAGTTCAGGCCAAACAGAAGGTGATGATCCTGCTGATTAGCAAAAAAAATATGAGATGAGAATCTAGGAAGTCTCAACTACGAAGCTCATGCAGCAAAAGTAAAAAGAGATCCATAAAAGGCTACTTAACATTAAAGGGTCATAAAAATTGCATACAAAGGGAAAAGAAGACCACAACCAGGAGCAGCTATCTACTAAAAGGAGAGCACAGTCATGACATGTCCACTTCTGTCATGATCAAGAGATCTTAGAATTGTCGGTGCCTTTATAATTCAAGTCATGATCAAGAGATCTTAGAATTGTCGGTGCCTTTATAATTCAAAACAAAATAATGTTGGTTTACCCTAATGCTAAATCTTTCAACTTGTAAATTTAACTAACTCTGTTTATAATTTTGTAGTGACTTCAATAGTTAGCTTTTATAATCATATTCTCTCAAGATATTAGTACCTCCGTCCCAAATTACCTGTCTTAGATTTGTCTAGATACGGATGTATCTAACACTAAAACCTGTCTAGATACATCCGTATTCAGACAAATGTAAGACAAGTAATTCGGGACGGAGGAAGTATAAGATTATAACATTGCATAGCATTGTTTTGAGATGAGTCTATATGTACCGTTTTTATTTGTTGATCTGTAAGTGCCTACACAGATCAAAGATCAGAAAGATTGATTACACATGTACTATATCAGCTGAGGGGACAACAAATCTCAGAACCTATAGATGGCCAGGTGTAATTCAACATTGCAGTTCCAACTGTATTAAACATTTATCATCTGTTGTTTATTTGAATACCAGCACCACATTATCTTATAACAAGTAATGAAGTTGAACAGCATGACACCTTTTGCTCTAACAAGTAATGCAGTTACATCTTTGATTTGCATAAGATGACCAACAACAAGTACACTTCATAAGTGCAGTAGCAAGGCAGAAAAATGTCGATATGTAGGACCTTATAATAAAGAAGATATCAAAGATGCTGAATTATACCCAGTATAGCAGCACTCTCGCGGAGCCCAAGTGAGTTGAAAACACAGAGGAGTGAAATCAGCGGTCCCTGCAAAAATAACGTAGTCTTGTTAAAATTTATGTGGTGGATAAGAGATTGTAGATCATGCTAAATACATGTTTCACTTGTCTATTTTTAGTGCACATCAGAAGGAAAATGTTAAAGTTGCTGACACTGTAGCCCACATATTATAGCTAAATTATGTCATGGTCCTTTTGCAAAACACATTATAGGAAGTACCAATCACAGGGTTATCAGAATAGCACCAACTTCATGGTGATCCCATTCACTTACTACTAGCTCATCCCTTCTACAGTATTTTTTGAAGTTCAGTATGTATTACTCCCTCCGTCCGGAAATACTTGTCATCAAAATGGATAAAAAAAGATGCATCCAGACATATTTTAGTTCTAGATACAGAAGTATTTCGGACAGAGGGAGTACTTGCCAGGAGATGATTGTATGACCAGTTTCTCAAAAAGAAGGAAAAAGGTAGTTTCACTCACAACTAAAAGAGTTATAGTAAGGTGTTCAATTCTTCATATGCTTAGCGCGCACATCAGATTCTTGTGCATGCCCTTACAAGTTGGGACAACCTAAAACTAGACGACGCCTCAATCAATAATTGCATAACCAAACTTTGCCACAAGTATGGCACTTCGTGTACGGCTCTTATGTGTCTCACTACCACAACTATGGATGCTGCACTTCCTTAGCATCCAGCCAGGCTGATAAAAGGAGGCTTCTGCTAAACATTGCAAAAGCTATAGTGACCAATTTCTTTGCGACAAGCCACAATTTTTGGCAGTCTGGCAGTAGTTACCCTAGATTTAATATTGTTGCATTTTTTTCGTCATAGGATTAGTGCCATTGCTTTTGGAGGAGCCTCCAATCAATAAAGATACAACGATCCCATCAGCTATGATCTGCTTTTCAGATCAAACATTGACATCAATAAGTAATTACTCCTGAGAGAGCCAGCCTTGTTATCCATGGCAACTGGCCGAGTCTTAATTCCCAAAACCTCGACGCCAACCCAAACCAGGCAATTGGACAATATTATGACAGGTTTTCACTAAGTTCGTGAGGAAACGCCGGTGAGTCTTCACCTTTTTACTTCGCTTGAGAAATGGATTTTTTTTTCGAAAAGTTGAGAAATGGAATTGTATCATACCCCTGAAGGGATTGCATACCCAAGAAAACAGAGCAAACGATCACTTTGCTAAGCGATAAGACGTTTATTATTATTATAACTCTAATTCTGTAATTAGCATTCGCCAGAATCTAAAGTTTTGCGCATCAACCCAGCCATAATTTAACGAAGCACGAATAGTGACAGGTGATAAAAAGGTCCACCGAAACGATCTTCCATGTCCGTCATCTAGTAATAAACAAGGGCAACCGAAACAGAGAAGATAAATCTGAGGCAAACACGCCCACATGTCTGAGGAATGGCCCATGAAAAGCTAGAAATCGGGAGCCATAATCCCTAACGACCTGGTATGAGAAAAAGGAGTAAAGAAACAAATTCCAGCGGCGGCCGTTTGTATCACCAGATTGCTCACCCTGAACAGAAAGCAACAAAAAAGGGGGCGCAAAAGGCTGCATGCTAAAGGAAAGGAAAGGAGAGGAAAGGAAAGAGCGCATAAAGAAAGCCGCCAAAAATTTCTTATCTCAGAGGAAAACCAACAAACAGGCCTGCCATGACTTTCTCTGCACATCACACAATCACAAGAACCATGAAAGAAGAAACACGCACGCAGTCAGAGATAGAGATATCTAGAAGAAAAAAACAGGTTTCAGAGAGTCGTGAATCTGGCACGAATCGGCGCAAAACCAAGGGCGGAAAGCCGGCAGGAAATCCCGGCGCGCATCGGAGACGATAACAGACACGAGCACGGGCATCCCGGCAACGACGGTGAAGGCAAACGACATATACATACATATAGACATGGAAGCGGGTAGGGAGGGCGAGGAGAATCCGGCAGCCGACGCACCTGTGTCTTGGGTGGAGGATGAGGAGGAAGCGGGCGATCCAATCGACTGGGTCGCGAGGGTGGCTAGGGTTTTGAGGTAGTTGCGCGAGCGCGAGAGACCCGGCGGCCGCGGCGAACAGCGCTCACCAGACCAGATTTGTAGGGAGGGAAGGAAGCGAGTTGAGCGGGGTTGAAGGAAAGCTCAGCGTTGAAAAACCGAGGACGCAGGGGGGCTGGGGGTGCTATAAAAGAGAGAAGGGAGTGGGGCGGGGCGGGGCGCCACAGGTAAATCGCTGTGGCCACCCGGTTGTGTGATGACTCGATGAGGGGGAGGGAAAATTGGAAAGCGGGCAAAAGGCAATGCACTCGCCTCCACTTTCCACCTGGTTTGGCATCTTGTCCATGTACGACCGCTTCTCTTGCTTGCTTCTACTACCACCGCTACCATTTTTTACTAATTGGGTTCTACAAGTACTAGTATAAGAGTACATTTTAACAATTTTTTAATCAAATATATATAGACACATTTTAGCATGTTTATTCATTCATTTCAGTCCTCATCGAAACGAACAGAACAGGCCGTGTCGAGACAAGAGCATTTTCACTACTATGAAAAACAATGGATAGCAAAATCCACAATCGATTAGTCCGTATGTAGTGCATATTAAAATATCCAAAACATCTTACATTTACTAGTACTACTTGTAAAATTCCAGAAATCAAAAATAGCTTTTTTAGTTGACAAAGGGCATCATTAGGGATGCATTTTGCGGCGTGCTAAATGAATAGGATATAGTACTTGATATATTTGTTGTTTTCGATCATAGTACAATAATTCTAATATTATATTTTTTGAATTATTGGGCTGATTGATCACACGGTTG
The DNA here is from genome assembly GCA_021605145.1 of Aegilops bicornis. NCBI lineage: Eukaryota > Viridiplantae > Streptophyta > Magnoliopsida > Poales > Poaceae > Aegilops > Aegilops bicornis. The sequence goes on along the minus strand of CM038671.1, from coordinate 448,191,082 downwards.
TACCAAACATATTAAAATGGAGGTGCACATTTCGAATGAGTTGGTTCGTTCACTATCTTTGGTTTGGAAAGGTTCAAGTGGTGCTTATTTATAGGATTTAGCTACAAATCTAACGTCGGATTTTTAAATATGGTAAATCTGACGCCCGAAATGACAAATTATGTTGTTGCGAGCATCGCAATTTTTTTAGCAAGCATGGAGAATCCTTGTCACGCTTTTTTTTTTGGCTAGGATGTTTAGCAAGGCTGTTGAAGAAAAATTGTCATGCCCGCAACAACATGATTTGTCGTCTCAAGCGTTAGATTTCACATGGTTAAAATTCTGATGTCGGGTTTTCAAATTTGTTTTTATAAGCAATTTTAAGGTTTAGAGGATGCCACATATCGATCTTTACATAAAATGATGAGAGAGAGAAAGAGAGAATGCCACATGCTTAAAAAATACTACTATGTGCAAATTTACATACGTTTTGTCATTGATCGGGCTATTAACTAAACATATGCGTAGTACTCTCTCCGTTTCTAAATATAAGTTTTTTTAGACATTTTAAATGAACTACAACATACGGATATATGTAGACATATTTTAGAGTATAGATTTACTTATTTTGCTCCGTATGTAATCACTTGTTAAAATCTATAAAAAGACTTATATTTTGGAACGGAGGGAGGAATACTTCCTTCACTCACAAATATAACATGTTCTAACTTTTTACTGAATCAAATGTATATAGACATCAATACGATCGTAGTCCATATTATAAAATATTTAAAACACCCTATATTTATGAACGAAAGGAGTAATAGAGAATTTAAAAGTCGGATTAACGAGTGGCATGCTCAAGTGGGGGAAGGAGGAGGAGGTAGAGTGGCTCCAAACACACCGATGCTGTCTAATCCGCCGACGAGGCCACCAACAAAATGGAGTTAGGAGGAAAAGTCCATGGTTCATTGCACCTGTACACGTTTCGTCCGTCCAACGACCAGACGAGCAATCCACAGGTGCACTCGGCCGGGTGCACGCAGCGCAGACGTAGAGGGGGCGGCAGAGCCTACTCGGCGGTGCGGCGCCGCTTGGGTCGCACGCCGGGGTGACGCTACCCGTTTTTTTTTTCGTTCCCTCGGAACCAAAAGCCGTCGAGCAGCCGCGTGTGCCCGCACGTTACCCGCCCACCAGGGCCTGGTTTCCGCCTCTGGCGGCACGACACGTGTCCTCCGCGGCGCCAGGCCGGGGCGCGCGCGGCCTCGGGCCCGACGTCACGCGCGGCGTCAGAGCTCGGGAGGGCCCCCCGCGTGGGTGGGCGGCAGCGCAGCGCCTCGCCACCGTCCGTGGTGCGCCTCTCCCTCCGAGCGGCGGGCGCGGGGGCCCACACTGGCCGAGCTCGTGGCCTCCTTGCGCCATTTTTCCTTCTTCTTTTCTTTTTCTATTCTCGTTTGCCGTCGCCTCCGCGTTCTGCCCGCTCAACGACCGGGTTAGAGCAATCTAGCAGACCCCGTAAAAAATCCGACACATGAAATAATCGTCAAAATGCGGGTCGGCGAGAAAATCCCGTCCGAACAAACCACGCAAATGCGGCCGGCCCGCAAAAAAATTTGAGGGGCGCGGCAAAATCTCGGCCCCAACCCGCGAATACGCGGGTTTTCGCCTTGCCCCTACGGTGCCCCGTATCGCAGTGAAGCGGTTGGCAGGAGGGACATTTCAGCCCGCGCCCTTTCCTTATCTCCTTTCGCCGTCACTCGCCCTTGGTTCCGGCGTCCACGGCGATTCCGCCAAATCTGCAGGCGGGATCGCCGCTGGGCGCCCCACCTTCCAAAGACCGGCGGCCAGATCGCTTCACGGATCCGGCGAGAAGAGCCGCCCCTCGTCGCTGTCGTCGTCGGTGATCGACCGCCCTCGAGCCCGCCCCTCGTCGCCGCCCGAGATCACCCGCCACACGAGCCGTCGGTATGCCTCGTCTTAGTGTTTGTTTTGTGCTTTGTGCTGAGCGGTATGCCTAGTTGATTGACGCGACGTACGGTTCTTGTCCATGTAGATGGAATAGAAGTTCTTGCTCTCCGATTCGTCTGATTCGGACGACTCGGATGTCGAGACGATGCGTGCGACCTTTCGGCAGCAGACATTAGTGATGGCACTTGCCGTGAAGGAGCACGAAAACGAGAACGGAAAGAGGCGGCGAGGATCGATCGTCAGACGTCTTTGCATTCCTCGGAATCGCCATCTCGGGAACTAGATGTTGATGCAAGACTACTTCACGGAGAATCCAACATATCCACCGCACCTCTTTTCACCAGCAAGTTTGAAATCATAGTTGAGTTCTTTAACTGCCCAGTATGCTTTATGTTCTAACTCAAGAGGCAAATGACAAGCTTTTCCATAAACCATTTTATAAGGAGACATACCCATAGGATTTTTATATCTTTGTTCTATAAGCCCAAAGTGCATCATCTAATTTCTTAGACCAATTCTTCTTGGACCTATTGACAGTCTTTTGCAAAATTAATTTTATTTCTCTATTGCTAAGTTCAACTTGACCACTAGACTGAGGATGATAGGGTGATGCATTCTATGGTTAACGTCATACTTAGCAAGCATGTTACGGAAAACACCATGAATAAAGTGTGAACCACCATCAGTCATTAAATATCCAGGGACTCCAAACCTTGGAAAAATAACTTCCTTGAGCATTTTACTAGTGGTGTTGTGATCAGCACTACTGATTGGAATAGCTTCTACCCATTTAGTAATATAATCAACAACAACCAAAATATGTGTATACCCATTAGAGGAAGGAAAATGTCCCATATAATCAAATCCCCAAACATCAAATGGTTCAACATCAAGAGAATAGTTCATAGGCATTTCTTGACGCTTACTAATATTACCTATTCTTTGGCATTCATCACAAGATGAAACATACTTACGAGCATCCTTGAAGAGAGTAGGCCAATAAAATCCAGACTGCAATACCTTGTGGGCAGTTCTATCTCTAGCATGATGCTCCCCATATGGTTCGGAGTGACATTTACGTAGGATTTGTCCCTGTTCATGCTCAGGTACACAACGTCTAATAATACCAACTACTCCTTCTTTATAAAGATGTGGCTCATCCCAAAAGTAATGTCTTAAATCATAGTAGAATTTTTTCTTTTGTTGGTAAGTAAAGCTAGGTGGCAAATATTTAGCAACAATGTGATTAGCATAGTCAGCATACCAAAGAGTACTATTATCAACATTTATTGCAGCTAACTGCTCATCAGGAAAACTATCATCAGTAGGAAGTGGGTCATCAAGCACATTTTCAAGCCTAGACAAGTTATCAACCAGGGGGTTCTCAGCTCCTTTTCTATTAATAATATGCAAATCAAATTCTTGTAACAAGAGAACCCAACGAATAAGTCTAGGTTTAGCATCTTTCTTTTCCATAAGATATTTAATAGCAGCATGGTCTGTGTGAACAGTTACTTTGGAATCAACAATATAAGGTCTAAACTTATGACAAGCAAACACCACTGCTAAGAATTCTTTTTCAGTTGTAGCATAATTTCTTTGAGCACTCTCTAGAGTTTTACTAGCATAATGAATAACATTCAATTTCTTATCAACTCTTTATCCTAGAACAGAACCCACATCATAATTACTAGCATCACACATAATTTCAAAAGGCAAATTCCAATCAGGTGGTTGAACTATAGATGCAGTGATTAAGGCTTTCTTGAGTGTTTCAAAGGCTTCTAAGCAATCATCATAAAAACAAAAGGAATATCCTTTTGCAAAAGATTAGCGTGAGGCCTAGAAATTTTAGAGAAGTCTTTAATAAACCTCCTATAGAAACCAACATGGCCTAGGAAACTACGAATACCTTTGATGTCCTTGGGACATGGCATTTTCTCAATAGCATCAACCCTAGCTTGGTCCACTTCAATACCTTTTTCAGAAATTTTATGACCCAAGACAATGCCTTCGTTAACCATAAAGTGGCACTTCTCCCAATTGAAGACAAGATTTGTTTGTTCACATCTCTGCAAAACTCGATCAAGATTGCTTAAACAATCATCAAAAGACTTCCCATAAACAGAGAAGTCATCCATGAAAACCTCAACAATCTTTTCACAAAACTCAGAGAATATAGCCATCATGCATATCTGAAAGGTAGTAGGTGCATTACATAAACCAAAAGGCATACGTCTATAAGCATAGGTTCCAAAAGGACAAGTAAAAGTAGTCTTTTCTTGATCAGGTTGAGAAACAGGTATTTGTGAAAAGTCAAAATATCCATCAAGGAAGCAAAAGTGTGTGTGCTTAGATAATCTTTCAAACATTCGATCAATAAAAGGCAAAGGGTAATGATCTTTTCTAGTAGCTTTATTCAATTTTCTGAAATCAATTACCATTCTATGCCCTGTAACAATTGATTGTGGAATAAGTTCATTCTTATCATTAGTAACAACAATAATACATCCTTTCTTAGGGACACAATGAACATGAATTGCCCATCTACTATCAGCTATAGGATAGATTATGCCTGCTTCCAGAAGTTTTAATATTTCTGTTCTTACCACTTCTTTCATCTTCGGATTTAACCGACGTTGGTGATCAACAACTGGTTTAGCACCAGGTTCCATATTAATTTTGTGCTGACATAGAGTGGGACTAATGCCCTTTAAATCATCAAGAGTATATCCAATAGCAGCTCGGTGCTTCCTTAGAACTTTCAATAATCTTTCTTCTTCATGCTCTGAAAGGTTAGCACTAATAATAACATGATATATTTTCTTTTCATCAAGATAAGCATATTTCAAGGCGTCTGACAATTGTTTTAATTCAAACACAGGATCACCCTTGGGTGGAGGAGGACCTCCTAGAGTTTCAAGAGGCAAATTGTGTTTAAGCAGAGGATGATGTTCAAAGAAAATATTATCTATTTCATTTCTTTCATGCATATGTAAATCATTTTCATGGTCTAGCAAGTATTGTTCTAAAGGATCAGTAGGTGGCACAACAATAGAAGCAAGACCAATGAATTCATCCTTACTAGGAAATTCTTTTTCATGCTGATTTCTACTAAACTTGGAAAAATTAAACTCATGAGACTCATCACCAAAGCTAACACCCACGATTTGTCTCTGGCAGTCTATCTTAGCACTAACTGTTGGGGATATTACTACTAGGCGTAAACCGGCCAGGAGAGGCCGGGTTAACTTCATCAGTAGTTCATTATACTTAAAGCCCATGAAGACAGACGGAGATCTTTGTGTAAAGGCCAGGGGCCCGTAACCGGTTTAAGGCTGTAGCTATAAACCGGCATTGATATGTAACTTGCATTGTAAGGTAGAAAGAGCGGAGACCGAGCTGGACACATTTATGAGCCGGCCTCGGGACTCTGTAAACCGACGGGCGTCAACCCATGTATATAAGGGGACGACCCGGCGGCGGTTCAAGACAAGAGAACAACTCAAGACCGAGGGAAAGCGTATTCGCTCCCTGGTTATCGAAACCCCATCAATTCCATCACAACTAGACGTAGGCTTTTACCTTCATTGCAAGGGGCCGAACTAGTATAAAACTCTCTTGCGTCCCTTGTCCGCTTTAACCCCTTTAAGTTAACCCGTAGCGATGGCTCCACGACTAAGTCCTTTCACGAGGACATCTTCCGTGACAAAACCACGACACTAACTGTGTTCAAGAAAGGTTTACCAAAGATAATGGGACAGAAGTCATCTTGTGGGGAACCAAGGACAAGAAAATCAGTAGGGTATTTTACCTTCCCACACAAGACTTCAACATCTCTAGCAATCCCAATTGGTGATATGGTGTCTCTATTGGCAAGTTTAATGGTAACATCTATGTTTTCTAACTCAACATGTGATATGTCTTCCCTAATTTCTTGATATAACTTGTGAGGAATAGCACTCACACTAGCACCCATGTCACATAAACCATGATAACAGTGATCTCCTATTTTAACTGAGATGATAGGTAAGGGAGTCCCGGACTAGGGGGTGTCCGGATAGCCAGACTATCGTCACGGCCGGACTCCAAGACTATGAAGATACAAGATTGAAGACTTCGTCCCGTGTCCGGATGGGACTTTCCTTGGCGTGGAAGGCAAGCTTGGCGTCTGGATATGTAGATCTCCTACCATTGTAACCGACTCTGTGTAACCCTAACCTATCCGGTGTCTATATAAACCGGAGGGTTTTAGTCCGTGGGACGAACAACAATCATACCATAGGCTAGCTTCTAGGGTTTAGCCTCCTTGATCTCGTGGTAGATCTCCTCTTGTACTACCCATATCATCAATATTAATCAAGCAGGAGTAGGGTATTACCTCCATCGAAAGGGCCCAACACAGGTAAAAACATCGTGTCCCTTGTCTCCTGTTACCATCCGCCTAGACGCATGATTCGGGACCCCTACCCGAGATCCGCCGGTTTGACACCGACATTGGTGCTTTCATTGAGAGTTCCTACGTGTCGTCACCGATAGGCCCGATGGCTCCTTCGATCATCAACAACGACGCGGTCCAGGTGAGACTTTTCTCCCGGACAGATCTTCGTGTTCGGCGGCTTTGCTGCGGGCCAATTAAGCAGCCATCCGGAGCAGATCGAAGCTACGCCCAGCCATCAGTCGATTTGGAAGTTTAAACTATACGGCCGATATCCGGGCACTTGATCTTCGACGGATTCGAGCCGCAGCAAGCGCCGCCAAGACTGTCCTCGATGGGTATGATCTAGCTCTGCGGCGAACAAAGTGCCCTAGAGACCGCACCAAGATCCGCTCCGACCCTTAATCCGGAGCGGATTCCTCGGTCGAGGGCGAGTGGTTGGACACCGCCTCGGGGCTACAATCTCTACGGCGATCGAGCCGAACTCCATCCCTGTCGCTGCGAAGACCTCGACTGTGGTGCGGACTCCTCTCCGGACTCCGAACCCTCCGTGCCCTTGCCAATCGAATCCGATTGGGAGCCCGTTATGGAGTTCACGGCCGCAGACATCTTTCAGCACTCGCCCTTTGGCGACATCCTGAATTCACTAAAATCTCTCTCTTTATCCGGAGAGCCCTGGCCGGACTATGGACAGGAAGGTTGGGATGCGGACGACGAAGAAATTCAACGCCCACCCACCACCCACTTGGTAGCCACCGCCGATGATTTAACCGACATGCTAGACTACGACTCAAGACATCGACGATATAGACAACGATGCGGAGGCGACCAAGACCAGCGCCTACGAGGGGCCTTTGGAAGGCCACCTCGTCATATGACATATATATGGCGGACATCCCAAAAGATGGGAACGGCGATGGAACAACGGAGGATGACCCCTCCAAGAAACAGCCGAAGCGCCGATGTCAGCGGCGCCGCTCTAAATCCCGCCACAATAAAATAGTGATTCCGCACGGAGATAATAACACCGGACGGTTGAAGAGAACCCCCTCGGCAGGACTTCGCGGGAGGAGGGAGAAGCAAGCCCGCACGACGGTCGGCAGAAAAAGGTTGAGGGCGATAATTATGCGCCTCCCTCCGAAGATGAGGCAAGCCTCGGCGACAGCGAGTTTGTCGTGCTCGAGGATCCCGCCGAGCAGAGGCGTTTCAAACGCAGGCTTATAGCCACGGCAAGCAGCCTCAAGAAAAAGCAGCAACGACCTAGAGCTGATCAAGACCTGCTAGGCGATAGATGGTGAAGTCCTTGCGGCCGAAGAGTATGAACTCGAACGCCCCTCAAAAGCTACCCCAAACGCAGGCCGTTGCCTCGACTAGAGGAGGAAGCACCCAATTCACGGTGCACGACATGGCAGACCGGCCACCTCGTGGCATGACGGAGAAGCCTCTCGGCCCTCCGCTCAAGCCACCCCGACGCCGCTCAAAAAATACCAAGGCACGGGAAAACGCGCCGGACTTGCGAGATATATTGGAGGATAAGGCAAAACATACAAGATCGATCTACGGATCACGTGGGCGCCCAGCAATGCGGGATGATTACCGTCGCGCTGGACACAGCAAAACCGGCCGGGCCGAACACGATGAGACAAAGCTCATATGAGCTACGCCGTGATATAGCCCAATCTGAGGCGCCAAGACACCCACTATGCTTCACGGATGAAGTAATGGATCATCAAATCCCGAGGGCTTCAAGCCCATAAACATCGAATCATACGATGGTACCCACAGATCCCATGATGCGGATCGAGGATTATCTCCTCCATATCCACATGGCCCGCGGTGATGATCTACATGCCATCAAATACCTCCCACTCAAGCTTAAAGGACCAGCTCGACCTTTGGCTCAATAGCTTACCAGCAGAATCAATTGGTTGTTGGGAGGACCTGGAAGCCGCATTCCTTGATAACTTCCAGGGCACATATGTACGACCACCAGACGCCGATGACCTTAGCCACATAATTCAGCAGCCAGAAGAATCGGCCAAACAATTCTGGACTCGGTTCCTAACAAAGAAAAATCAAATCATTGACTGTCCGGATGCAGAGGCCCTTGCAACCTTCAAACATAACATCCATGACGAGTGGCTTGCGGCACAGACCGGGACAGAAAAGCCGAAATCTATGGCGGACCTCACAACCCTCATGACTCGCTTTTGTGCGAGAGGACAGTAGCTAGCTCGAAGCAACAACTTGGCCAAACATCCCGATAGTCCGGATACCAAGGGCGGCAATGGCAGGTCGCCGCAATAAGAACAAGCGCCGCATTAACGGCGATAATACTGAAGATACGGGCCGTCCAATGCCGGATTCAGAGGCTCTAAACCCGGTCGTGAAGAAGCCATTCAAAAGAAATACCGGGGCCCGTCCAACTTGGACCGCATACTCGATCTCTTGTGCCAAATACATGGCACCCCGAAAAACCAGCCAATCACACCAGAGGATTGTTGGGTGTTCAAACAAGCGAGCAAGTTAAGTGCGAACCCAATGACAAGGGGCTGCATAGCGATGACGACGAAGAGCCCGACGCCCGAACAATAGAGGATGAAAGGTTTTCCCACACAAGTGCGGACGGTGAACATGATATACGCAACCCACATACCCAAAAGGAGCGGAAGCGTGCACTACGGACGTATATGCGATGGAGCGATCGCCCCAAAGTTCAACCCATGGTCTTCTGCCCGATCACCTTCGATCGAAGGGACCACCCGACTAGCATCCGTCACGGCGGCTTCGCCGCATTGGTTCTTGACCCAATTATTGACGGATTTCACCTCACCTGAGTCCTCGATGGATGGCGGTAGCGACTGAACCTGATTTATCGTGGATACGATTACAAAATGGGCATAGAACCCTCAAGGATTAAACCTACAAAGGCGACCTTTAAAGGCATCATACCGGGTGTAGAGGCCAATTGTACAGGCTCGATCACACTCGAAGTGGTCTTCGGATCTCGGATAACTTCCGAGCGAAGAGTTAATCTTCGACATCGTCCCATTCCGCAATGGCTATCATGCACCTTTGCCGGACGAACCGCATTGCAAAGTTCAATGCGGTGCCGCACTACGCATACCTCAAGCTCAAGATGCCAGGCCCTCGAGGAGTAATCATGGTCAATGGAAACACCGAACGCTCTCTCCGAACGGAGGAGCATACGGCGGCCCTAGCGGCGGAGGTGCAAAGCAGCCTCTCATGGCAATTCTCGAGTCCAACCACTAAGCGTCTGGACATCGCCAAGCGCGCTCGGAGTAACCCGCAACAAGACCACCTGGCACGATTCAAGCACGAGTAGCAATCCGGCCCCAACCCCAGCCCTTGCGAAATTGCAAAGGCAGTATTACGCGTACATAATTACGCTCTGGAGATACTATGGGCATATGGGGAGGGGCAAGACAACGGCACGCCAAGAATGCGGCTCGACCGCACCAGGGGCTCCCGTTTGTGTCACTTCTTTTTCTTTTTCTTTTCTTCCTTTTTTACTTTCAGGACTCCGTCTTTGAGAAGTCTGTCCGCACTCAATTGCCGAACTCACGATGCAACAGCCAAGGAAGCGGAAAGCCACGCCAGTGTTCGTGGTCTCTATTACGAGCATTATACCTGTTTTACATATCATCCGACAGCTCACCCACGGAGAGGACATGTTAGATAGTCCCATCCCTTGCTTATCGCACTATTTGTATCGTTCGCTTCCATTGCAGTACCTTTTTGAATAAACAATACACAGCTTTTGCTTATTATTGCTCTACTTCCTTTATATATACATGTGTTCATTTCATGACATGTTGCAACCGTACACTTTGGTACAACCAATACACCAGGGGCTTAAGTATCCCAAAATTATGGTGTGATAAGTCCGAACACTTTCACAAGTGCGGCACCCCGAACTTATAGCATTATATGAATTGGCTCGGAATCATGTCTTGGGTCAATAGTTGGGTTTGCCCGGCTCCCGTGTTTTGGTACCTTACGTTCCGCTATATCAGCTAAGGTAGCACCGGGAGAACCACTGTAATTGTGCCCCAGCTTATCTTTGGGTCGAGCACCTCGATGGAGAAAGCTAAAAGCCCGGTATCACGATAGGGCAAGAGCGATTCGCTGTTCGAGAGGTTTTTTCGGTTCCCTAAAGACTTATGCCGCTTAGAGCGAGGAACCGGAATTGTCCGGCCAAGGCGTGGATAGCGCCCCGAACTCGGTCTTCCGAATACTAGGGGCTTCGTCGAAATTTAAAATTATAGAATTCTATGGCTAAGTGAGAGTGTTCAAGCATTATAAGTCCGGTTGCCTTGTTCGTTATGTTGAGCGCCTCCCTAGATGGACCCAAGAATGGGAACAAGAGTGCTCAAGTTTATCCCGAACACCCCAAAGACTCGTGGCATGGGGGCTGAAGCCAACGACTTGCCATCTCTCAAATTTGATAAACGGCCGCATAGAAGGTAATATTTTAAATTAATAAGCGTTTCTTAGCGCATATGAACAAGTTTTCAGCGTACAAGATAACAAATGCGAGTTTATTAAAAAATTACATCTCTGGAGCACTCATCCGCTATTCGGCAGGCACCCTTCAGGAGGCCCTCATAGTACATTTCGGGCGTGCGATGCTCATGGCCCTTCGGTGGCCCGTCCGTCACAAGCCTCTCCGGATCCAGCTTGCCCCAGTGCACTTTAGCACGGGCAAGGGCCCGACGGACACCTTCGATGCAGGCCGCGGACAGGCATCCACCAGCCGCTGCACCAAGCCGAAGTAGCTCCCGGGCATGGCCTCCAATGGCCACAGCCGCGCTATAAGGCCCTTCATGGCCTGTTCGGCGACCTTATGGAGCTCGACCAGCTGCTTCAGCTGGTCGCTCAGGGGCACCGGATGGTCGGCCTCAGCATACTGAGACCAGAACACCTTCTCCGTGGAGCTCCCTCACAGGTGCGGTAGAATGCAGCGTCGGGGGCCTCGGGCAAATCTGCGAATGCTCTGGAGAGCTCGAATCCGGGTAAGTAATAGGTAATTTACTTTCACATGCTTGCTTTGCATAAAGAATGCCTTACCCGCCGCTATCTTCTTTAAAGACTCAATTTCTTGGAGGGATTTTTGGGCCTCGGCCTTAGCAGCTTTGGCACTCTCAAGAGCCGAGGCGATCTCGGACTCTCGAGTCTTTGAGTCACGCTCCAAACTCTCGTGTTTTTCCACGAGAGCTTGGAGCTCTTACATTTTGGCCAGCTGCGCCTCCCCTTCTCTCGCTCGGTGCATTCCATGGCAGCTTTGTTTTCGACCCACGAACACCGCTTCCTTGGTCGCCACCTCGTTCGTGGCCCTGCGGTACCAAGTTATTCCTGTTATTTTTGCAACCAAAGCCTTTTCTATAAGGTATTTCTTTAATAAGGTATTACTTACCTTCCTTGTCCTCGAGCTCCTTCTTGGCTTGTCCGAGCTCGTTCTCGGACCGCTTCGAGGTTACCTTCAATGCATTGACCTCCACGGTCGGTCGCGGTAGAGGTCGGCCAGACTGCATTCCCATATTGACATACTTATGTTAGATTCCTGCGTATATCTTTTTAGATCCTTAGTCCGCTTTTCTTTCCGAACACCGAACTAAGCATCGAGAACTCTTGTCCATGCGGTTATATTTTTACATATTCTAAAACTTACCTCAAAGCCTGTTAGAAGGCTGGTACAGGCTTCAGGTCAGCCCGCTCTTGGCGGGGAACTGTCCGGATCACCGCACTCATGGCGGTGCGGTGTTCCTCCTCGATGGAAGCGCTGTTAAGCGCCTCAGAACTATCCGGTGCCTCCGGTTGGACGGAGGGCACCGGCGATACCTTCTTGCGAAGGATCCGCTGTCCGTGCATTTTGGAATGCTGATGGTTCCGGCATGGAGTCCGGACGAGGTCGGGCTTAGAGCCCCGGGGATCTTGCCCCAGCGCTGAGTCCGGGAGGTCGCCTTGTGGCACCTCCTGCGCTACCTCCTCTTGAACAAGCCCTTTGGGGCCCTGGCCACAAGGCGTCGCCCAGCATGAGGCGAGGAGGCGGTCGGAAGCGAGGTACTCTCCATTTCCGGCGAGTCCGAGGACCCTTTCGATGAATCGGCGAACTCGCCCTTGGGCGGGCTGCACGGTTGTTCAACATTAGAGAACACTTTGCAATAATAAAAAACCATGGGTATCCGGACACTTATGATCTCGCCAGGGGCTTGGCCCTTGTAGGCCAGTCCTCCTTGTCGTCATCGACGTTGGTGGAGAAGTCCGGAGGAAGGGTTCTTCCCTTCTTGGACACTCCGGCCTCCCCAGTTGGGGTGGCCTTCCTTTTCTTCTCCTCCCCCGCTGGGGGAGGAGCTTCTTCTTCTTCCTCCTCGTCTTGGGAGAAGATTCCGCTTGAATCGGCGGACTGGCGTCGGGAGCTCCTTGAGTTCCGTGGCCTCCTTCTTGGCCTTCTTCTCGGCACCACATACGGCGCCGAGGCAGCAGCTTAATCAATCAGGCGTCTGCTGGGTCTTCGGCAAAGGAGCGGACAGTTAATCTGTCCGGACGTCTTCAACCGATCTGTCAAAGATTAGGGAGTTTTAGATCCCATGTAGAGTCAATCTATGGAAAAAGAGTCCCGTAAAGGGTAAAATAACTTACCTCGCCGGCTGGACGCTGCGAGCTGTATCCGTGATCTTTGGTAGCGGATGCTGGGGTTTCGGCGCCCTTGAACAGCACCTTCCAGGCCTCTTCGTATGTAGTATCGAAGAGCCGGCTCAAGGTTTGCTGTTGTGCCGGATCGAACTCCCACAAGTTAAAAGCCCGTTGTTGGCATGGGAGAATCCGGCGGATGAGCATCACCTGGATTATGTCGACAAGCCTAAGATTCTTAGCCACCAGGTTTCGGACGCATGTTTGAAGTCCGGATGTCTCGACCGAATTCCCCCACGTCAGGCCCGTCTCTTTCCATGACGAGAGCCGTGTGGGGAAGCCAGATCTGAATTCGGGGGCCGCCACCCATTTGGTGTTGCGGGGCTCGGTGATGTAGAACCACCCCGATTGCCACCTTTATTGTCTCCACGAAGGCGCCTTGAGCCATGGGACTTTGGCCATCTTGCCAACCATGGCGCCTCCGCACTCCAGCTGACGGCCGCCCACTACCTTCAATGGACGTTGAAGATCTTCAGCCATAAGCCGAAGTGGGGCTGGATGCAGAGGAAAGCCTCGCACACGTCGATAAACGCCGAGATGTTGAGGATGAAATTCGGGGCCAGGTCGTGGAAGTCCAGGCCGTAGTAGAACACGAGCCCCCAGACAAATGGGTGAAGAGGAAAACCTAGTCTGCGGAGGAAGTGGGGGAGAAACACCACCCTCTCACGGGGCCCAGGGGTCGGAATGAGCTGCCCCTCGTCGGGAAGCCTGTGCGCGACGTTGCCGGACAAGTATCCGCCTCCCGCGATCTTCTGATGTGCCCCTCCGTGACGGAGGAGGCCATCCACCCGCCTCCCGCTCGACATGATTGGAGAAAGGTTGAGGTGGGATGTGCGGACTTGGGCTGGAGCTCGAGTCTTGTGAAATGGATAAGCAAAGGAGGAAGAAGGCGTGGGTGAAAAGGTGGATCCTTATCCCCTTATATAGACAGACGAAGCTATCGTCCCCACCAACTGTTAAAACTCGCTTATTTCCCAAGCGCCGTAATCAATGGCGCGGATGGGTTACCCACGTCCGTATTGATGAGAATCCCGAAATAAGGGGGCGATCTATGCTTTGATAAGGCGTGCCAAGAAACCGCCTCGCTAAACATGCTGAGGTGGGAACAGTAAAAACGATTCATATAAAGGCCTTGCCGTGGTGTGATGTCACGCCGCGGAATACGTCAGCAGATCTGTGCAAAAATTATTCTCTCTACGGTGTTATGTGGAACTTGTTTTGCAGAGCCGGACACTATTCTTGTGTTCAAAACCTTCTATGAAGTATTCGGAGGAGGAACCCGCCTTGCAATGCCACTCATCGTCATTGAAGCCTGGTTCAGGGGCTACTGAGGGAGTCCCGGACTAGGGGGTGTCCGGATAGCCGGACTATCGTCACGGCCGGACTCTAAGACTATGAAGATACAAGATTGAAGACTTCGTCCGTGTCCGGATGGGACTTTCCTTGGCGTGGAAGGCAAGCTTGGCGATCTGGATATGTAGATCTCCTACCATTGTAACCGACTCTTTGTAACCCTAACCTATCTGGTGTCTATATAAACCGGAGGGTTTTAGTCCGTAGGACGAACAACAATCATACCATAGGCTAGCTTCTAGGGTTTAGCCTCCTTGATCTCTTGGTATATCTACTCTTGAACTACCCATCTAATCAATATAAATCAAGCAGGAGTAGGTTATTACATCCATCGAGAGGGCCCGAACCTGGGTAAAAACATCGTGTCCCTTGTCTCCTGTTACCATCCGCCTAGACGCATAGTTCGGGACCCCCTACCCGAGATCTGCCGATTTTGACACCGACAATAGGCAAGCCAACTACTGGTCTATTTTTACCCCTTTTTTCGGGTTTGGCAATTCTAGCAGCTTCTTCACAGAAGTAGATAACATGCTCATCCACATCTTCTTATAAGAGATCTTTAACCATAGCAATATTAGGTTCAACTCTAATTTGTTCATCTGGTTTAGGTGTTCTAACATAGATTTTGTTAACCATAGTTGAAACTTTAGAATGTTCCTTTATAAGCAGTAGGGACAACTGGATCAACATTTTAAAGTATAGTTTCTTCTTTAATTGGTACTGGTTCTTTATTTTCATCTTTAATAGGTGGGTGATATATTTAAACCACTTATCTTGAGGGAGTTCAACATGGGTAGCAAATGATTCACAAAAGAAGGCTACTATCTTAGAGTCAAGTCCATATTTAGTGCTAAACTTTTGAAAAGCATCGGTATCCATAAAAGATTTAACACAATCATACTTAAGCTTTATACCTGACTCTTTACCTTCGTCGAGTTCCCAATCTTCAGAGTTGTGTTTAATTCTTTCCAAAAGATCCCACCGGAATTCAATAGTTTTCTTCATAAAAGAACCAGCACAAGAAGTATCCAGCATGGTTTGATCATTACGAGAAAGCCTAGCATAAAAATTCTGAATAATAATTTATCTTGAGAGCTCATGATTAGGGCATGAATATAACATTGACTTAAGCCTCCCCCAAGCTAGAGCGATACTTTCTCCTTCATGAGGCCAAAATATATATATATATAATTCCGATCACGATGAACTAGATGCATAGGATAATTTTTTTGGTGAAACTCCAATCTTAAACGGTTCCAATTCCATGATCCAATATCATCGCATAGCCTATACCATGCCAATGCCTTTCCCTTCAATGATAAAGGGAAAACCTTTTTCATCACCTCATCTCCGGGTAAACTTGCAAGCTTGAACAGTCCATAAATTTGTTCTACATGTATCAAGTGCATATCAGGATGTTCGGTTCCATCTCCTGCATAAGGATTAGCTAGCAGTTGTTCTATCATACCCGAAGGAATTTCATATTCAATATTTTTCAGTAGGTGTAGTAGGTTGAGGGGAAATTAATTGTGGTTCCGGACGAGGTGAAGATACCCCGAACAAACCCCTCAAATGATTGTTTTCCATAGTAGCAAGTGATAATAAAATTCAGTACACTATATAAATGTTTCCTTACTGAATTCCACTTACCAAAGGCGCTTCACTCCCCGGCAATAGCGCCAGAAAATTGCCTTGATGACCCACAAGTATAGGGGATCAATTTTAGCTCTTTTCGATAAGTAAGAGTGTCGAACCCAACGAGGAGCAAAAGGAAATGACAAGTTGTTTTCAGTAAGGTAGTGTCTGCAAGTGTGAAACCGTAAGTAGTGAGTAGTTTGATAGCAAGATAATTTGTAACGAGCAAGTAACGATAGTAGCAATAAGTATGCAGCAAGGTAGCCCAATCCTTTTGAGGCAAAGGACATGCCAAAACAGTCTCTTATGATAAGCAAAGCATTCTTGAGGGTACACGGGAATTTCATCTAGTCACTTTCATCATGTTGGTTTGATTTGTGTTTGCTACTTTGATAATTTGATATGTGGGTGGACCGGTGCTTAGGTGATGTTTTTACTTGAACAAACCTCCTACTTATGATTAACCCTCCATAAGCATCCGCAACTACGACAAAAGTATTAAGGATAAATCCTAACCATAGCATTAAACTCTAGGATCCAATCGGTCCCTTACGGAATAGTGCATAAACTGGGGTTTAAGTTTCTGTCACTCTCACAACCCACCATCTATTTACTACTCCACAATGCATTCCCTTAGGCCCAAATATGGTGAAGTGTCATCTAGTCGACGTTCACATGACACCACTAAGGGAATCACAACATACATACTATCAAAATATCGAACACATATCAAGTTCACATGATTACTTGCAAAATAATTTATCCAGTGACCTCAAGATCAAAGGTAACTAATAACAAACAAAAAACATTCTAATGATCTGTGTGGTATTAATATGCATAATGGATCTGAACATATAATCTTCCACCAAATAAACCATATAGTAATCAACTACAAGATGTAATCAACACTACTAGTCACCCCCTAGCAATAATCTATGGTTCCGATAACAAGATTGAATACAAGAGATGAACTAGGGTTTGAGAAGAGATGGTGCTGGTGAAGATGTTGATGGAGATTGCCCTCCCCGAGATGGGAGAGTTGTTGGTGATGATGATGACGATGATTTCCCCCTCCGGGAGGGAAGTTCCCCCGGCAGAATCGCTCCACCAGAGGGCGAAAGTGCTCCTACCTAGGTTCCGCCTCGAGACAGCGGTGCTTCATCCCGGAAGTCTTCTCTTTTTTTTTCTAGGTTAAAATCACTTATATACCAGAAGATGGGGACCGAGGAGGCCACAACCCACCAGGGCGCGCCGGGGGGCCTGGCGCGCCCAGGTGGGTTGTGCCCACCTGGTGGCCCCCCTCTGGTGTTTATTGGCTCCAATATTTCTCAAATATTCCATAAAAAGTCCTTGTGGAGTTTCAGCTCATTTGGAGTTGTGCAGAATTGGTGGCCTGATGTAGCTTTTTCAGGTCGAGATTTCCAGCTGCCGGAATTCTCCCTCTTGGTGTGGTGTGGTGGATTGCCTCTAGGGCTGAGGATGAACAGTTACAAGGGAAGAACAGCCTCCTGAGGAGAGGTGTTCTTGTGCTTGGTGAGCTGGTGAAGGTTTTCCTCCCTTGCTATGGAGGTGGCTAGTCCTATTTATAGAGGCCCCGGTCCTCTTCCCAAATATTGAGCGGGATGGGATCCCACAACGGCCAAGTTTGAAGGGGGACAACTAGTACAACTTATCCTGACAAAAGGTGGTCTTCGCCTGCCAAAGGCTCTGGTGGTGACGCCGTCTTGGGCTCCACGGTGACCTTCGTCCTGCCGTCATGCTAGTCTTAGTCTCGTTGCACCGATATGGAAACCTTTGCCTGATGCATCGGTACTCCTCGCCTACTCTTGCCTCCTTAGCACCAAAGAGGAAACGAGGACATTGCATGCGCTGGCGCCCGCCTGGCGCCCACCTGGCCTTTGTCGTCATGGCTTATGTCATTGGAACCTCGCGAGGTTCGCCTTGCCTTGATCTCTCCGCCCCTCGCGAGCCAGTTTGGTGAGGCTACCCCCGAGGAGGTCCTGTGTCGTCCGCCTCGCGAGGCTTGGCCCCTCGCGAGGGTCTTGAGCATTGGTTGGTGAAGACGGGCCGTACTGGGCCGCGAGTGGAGCCACGCCGTGGGCCGTAGGCAGGCAAGTCTGGGGACCCTCGTTCCCAGAACACCGACAGTAGCCCCCGGGCCCAAGGCGCGCTCGGACTTGGCTTCGAGGCGAAGCCAAAGGGCAAGTGCGGAGCGCCGCGGGCCCCAACAGCCCGCGGCCTTGGTCGATGTGTGGCGGTTGATTGGACATGGGCGGCCCCGCTTCCCCACGCAGCCTTGAAATCCGCCTGGCTAGGCGGCCACGACATCCTACACAGTTATTTCCCCATTGCTGGCAACGCACTCCCCAATTTCTTCGCTTCCTCGTACCTCTACTTCCTCTTCCAATCCGACTCAAGCTCAGTCCTCTCTATTGCCATGGCGCCGAACGGGACGGAGAAAGGGAAGAGGCCCCTGTCCTCAGCCAGCGCACCTCCGGTCGTCGAGCCCGCCGACGGCCGATCGCGGGTGCTCAACCAGGAGGCCATGGATAAGGTCCGCCATATGCTCGCTTCCAGCTTCAACGAATGGGGAGGGACGGTGGCCTGGCCTGCGTCCCGAGCCACCATCGATAGGACGGCCACCGAGGTCCAGTTCTTCATCGACGCCCTGTGGGCTGGCCTGGTTCCTCCCTTCTCCGCCTTCTTTGACGCCGTGCTTTCCCATTACCAGATCCATATGCCGCACCTCGATCCCCAATCTGTCGCCCTTCTCGCCGTCTTCGCCTCTGTCTGCGAGGCCATGGTGGGCATTGCTCCTTCTGTGGCCCTCTTGCACCATTTCTTCTCACAAGACTGACCAACCCCAGCGGTGCTCGGGGTGCTGAGCTTCCAGTGCCGTGGCGGCGGCAGCGGCTCGGGATTGACTTTGATCTCCGCCGTCTCTGGCGAAGTTTGGATCACGGTGGGTGTATGTTGATGTCGGAGCACTCAGCCCCTGCTCTCGCCTCCGTCGTCACCCGCCGTTCCCAGCTCCGGCTGGGGTCCCGAGGAGCTCGTGAGCTCCCGTCTCGCTTTCGTCTGGCTCCGGCTGAGGAAGTTGAAGGATCTTGGTGTGACCGCGCCCAAGGTGATG
Organism: Aegilops bicornis; assembly: GCA_021605145.1. Taxonomy (NCBI): domain Eukaryota; kingdom Viridiplantae; phylum Streptophyta; class Magnoliopsida; order Poales; family Poaceae; genus Aegilops; species Aegilops bicornis. The sequence goes on along the minus strand of CM038671.1, from coordinate 448,171,862 downwards.
AAGGAGTTCCTCCAACGCTGCATCGCCCCACTCCAGTGCCATTCCCAGCTGATGTGGGCCCTGACCGGCGACCATGATCGCATGAAGCTTCAGGAGTCGGTGCTTCCGGCTGAGGCACGGAGAATGGTGCTCGACGTCTTGGCCGGTGACCCCTCTGTCGGTGTCAAAACCGGCGGATCTCAGGTAGGGGGTCCCGAACTGTGCGTCTAGGATCGATGGTAACAGGAGACGGGGGACACGATGTTTACCCAGGTTCGGGCCCTCTCTATGGAGGTAATACCCTACTTCTTGCTTGATTGATCTTTGTAAATATGAGTACTACAAGAGTTGATCTACCACGAGATCATAATGGCTAAACCCTAGAAGTCTAGCCTGTATGACTATGGATGAGTATCTTCCTATCCGGACTACGCTCTCTGGTTTATATAGACACCACAGAGATCTAGGGTTACATGGAGTCGGTTACATAAGAAGGAATATTTATAGTTGGTCGCCTAGCTTGCCTTCCACGCCAAGGAAAGTCCAATCCGGACACGGGTATAGTCTTCGGCCTTCATATCTTCACAGCCCATCACCGGCCCAATGAATAACAGGTAGGGGCCCAAGGACCCCTTTAGTCCAGAATCCTCGGTAGCCCCTGAACCTCGACTTCAATGACGAGGAGTCCGGCCTTGTGATTGTCTTGACATTGCAAGGCAGGTTCCCCTTTTCCGAACTCCACGATAGTCTTCGGATGCGATGATTGTATCCGGACACAGAACGCATAGCACGCAAAAACGCAGAGAGAATATATATATATATATATATATATATATATATATATATATATATATATATAACACGAGGTCGATCCGCTGACAACTTTTTTGAAGCACGACAGTGGGTCCGACCGGTCATATTTCCAGACCGCTTTTATGTTCGACGCCCCACGTCCCGAGACGCAGTTGCCATTGGCACGTCTTGTCAAAGCAGAGATCGTGTCCCCTTATCGCGGGATTCTCATCAATGTGGGCATGGGTAACCCAACCGTGCCGTTTATACAGCCCTTGGGAATAGGCGAATCTTAAGGCGAGTGAGGAGGCTTTTGATATTTGCTGCCTTTATAAGGGGATAAGGATTCCCTCTTCCTCTTCTCATGCTCTCTCTCTGTCTCCGCCTTTACAATCTCGAGCTCCAGCGCCCAAGTTCTCATCTCCTTTCCACTCAAGCAATCATGTCCAGATCCGGTGGTCAGGGCAAGTGGATGGTCTCCTCCGTCAAGGAGGAGGACATTACTGAGCTTCGGGCAGCCGGATATTTGGCGAAGGAGATCGCCCACCGCCTGCCGGCCGAGGGACAAGTCGTCCCCACGCCGAAGCCCACTGAGAGGGTAGTATTCATCCCCCATTTCTTCCGAGGGCTAGGGTTTCCACTCCACCCTTTCATCCGCGGGCTGATGTATTATTATGGGTTAGATTTCCATGATCTATCCCCAAATTCCTTCCTCAACATCTCAATGTTTATCATCGTGTGTGAGACCTTCCTCCGCATCCAACCCCACTTCGGGCTGTGGCTCAAAGTCTTCAACGTGAAGCCGAAGGTGGTGGATGGCCAGCACGCGGAGTGCGGAGGAGCCATGGTGAGTAAGTTGTCCAACGTCTCCTGGCCCAAGGGCACTTTTATGGACACATTAAAGGAGTGGCATAAGCAATGGTTCTATATCACTGAACCTCGCGGCACCACCTGGGCCGCAGCTGTCGAATTCCGCTCCGTGCTCCCATGCGACTCACCTCCTGGGTCGAGAAGAGTCCGGACTGGTGTTCACCTGACGAGCTGATAGCGCTGCAGATGCGCGTTCAAAGTGTTGGAAATATGCCCTAGAGGCAATAATAAAAAGGTTATTATTATATTTTCTTGTTCATGATAATTGTCTATTGTTCATGCTATAATTGTGTTATCCGGAAATCGTAATACATGTGTGAATACATAGACCACAACATGTCCCTAGTGAGCCTCTAGTTGACTAGCTCGTTGATCAATAGATGGTTACGGTTTCCTGACCATGGACATTGGATGTCGTTGATAACGGGATTACATCATTAGGAGAATGATGTGATGGACAAGACCCGTTCCTAAGCATAGCACAAGATCGTGTAGTTCGTCTGCTAAAGCTTTTCTAATGTCAAGTATCCTTTCCTTATACCATGAGATTGTGCAACTCCCGGATACCGTAAGGGTACTTTGGGTGTGCCAAACATCACAACGTAACTGGGTGGCTATAAAGGTACACTACGGGTATCGCCGAAAGTATCTGTTGGGTTGGCACGAATTGAGACTGGGATTTGTCACTCCGTATGACGGAGAGGTATCTCTGGGCCCACTCGGTAGGACATCATCATAATGAGCTCAATGTGATCAAGGATTTGTTCACAGGATGATGTGTTACGGGATCGAGTAAAGAGACTTGGCGTAACGAGATTGAACAAGGTATCAGTATACCGACGATCAAATCTCGGGCAAGTATCGTACCGATAGACAAATGGAATTGTATACGGGATTGATTGAATCCTCGACATCGTGGTTCATCCGATGAGATTATCGTGGAGCATGTGGGAGCCAACATGGGTATCCAGATCCATTTGTTAGTTATTATTGGGAGAGTTGTCTCGGTCATGTCTACGTGTCTCCGAACCCGTAGGGTCTACACACTTAAGGTTCGGTGACGCTAGGGTTGTAGAGATATTAGTATGCGGTTAACCAAAAAAAATTCGGAGTCCCGGACGAGATCCCGGACATCACGAGGAGTTCCGGAATGGTCCGGAGGTAAAGATTTATATATAGGAAGTCCAGTTTCGGCCACCGGGAGAGTTTCGGGGGTCACCGGTATTGTACCGGGACCACCGGGTGGGGCCACCTATCCCGGAGGGCCCCATGGGCTGAAGTGGCGTGGGAACCAGCCCCTGGTGGGCTGGTGCTCCCCACCCAAGCTCCCAAGGCGCCTAGGGTTGGAAACCCGAGGGTCGTGCCCCCCAAGGGGCATCGCCCCTGGTTGGAAACCCTAAGGGGCCGTTGCCCCGAGGCCGCCGCCCCCTCTAGATGGGATCTCCAGGGGCATCGCCCCTAGCCCCTATATAGTGGAGGGAGGGAGGCAGCCGCACCCTAAGCCTGGCGCCTTCCTCTCCCTCCCATGACACCTCTTCCTCCTCGATGGCGCTTGGCGAAGCCTGCGGAATCCCGCTGCTTCCACCACCACGCCGTCGTGCTGCTGGATCTCCATCAACTTCTCCTCCCCCCTTGCTGGATCAAGAAGGAGGAGACGTCTCCGCTCCGTACGTGTGTTGAACACGGAGGTGCCGTCCGTTCGGCGCTAGGATCATCAGTGATTTGGATCACGACGAGTACGACTCCATCAACCCCATTCTCTTGAACGCTTCCGCTCGCGATCTACACGGGTATGTAGATGCACTCCTATCTCTCTCTCTCGTTGCTAGATGACTCCATAGATTGATCTTGGTGATGCGTAGAAAATTTTAAATTTCTGCTACGATCCCCAACAGTGGCATCATGAGCTAGGTCTATGCGTGGTATCTATGCACGAGTAGAACACAAGTTATTGTGGGCATCGATTTTGTCAATTTACTTGCCGTTACTAGTCTTATCTTGATCCAGCAGCATCATGGAATGAAGCGGCCCGGACCGACCTTACACGTACACTTACGTGAGACAGGTTCCACCGACTGACATGCACTAGTTTCATAAGGTGGCTAGCGGGTGTCTATCTCTCCTACTTTAGTCAGATCGGATTCGATGAAAAGGGTCCTTATGGAGTGTAAATAGAAATTGGCATATCACGTTGTGTTTTTGGCGTAGGTAAGAAACGGTCTTGCTAAGAAACCTATAGCAACCACGTAAAAATTTGCAACAACAATTAGAGGACGTCTAACTTGTTTTTGCAGCATATGTCGTGTGATATGGCCAAAAGGATGTGATGAATGATATATGTGATGTATGAGATTGATCATGGTCTTGTAATAGGAATCACGACTTGCATGTCGATGAGTATGACAACCGGCAGGAGCCATAGGAGTTGTCTTAATTTATTTATGACCTGCGTGTCAACATAAACGTCATGTAATTACTTTACTTTATTGCTAAACCGTTAGCCATAGTAGTAGAAGTAATATCTGACGAGACAACTTCATGAAGACATGATGACAAGGATCATGATGATGGAGCTCATGGTGTCAAGCCGGTGACGATGATGATCATGGCGCCCCGAAGATGGAGATCAAAAAGAGCAAAATGATATTGGCCATATCATGTCACTATTTGATTGCATGTGTTGTTTATATTTTTTTTACATCTTTTTTGCTTAGAACGACGGTAGCATAAATAAGATGATCCCTCATTAAAATATCAAGAATTGTGTTCCCCCTAACTGTGCACCGTTGCTAAGGTCCGTTGTTCCGAAGCACCACGTGATGATCGGGTGTGATAGGTTCTAACGTTCGCATACACGGGTGTAAGCTAGATTTACACACGCAATACACTTAGGTTGACTTGACGAGCCTAGCATGTACATACATGGCCTCGGAACATGGAAGACCGAAAGGTCGAACATGAGTCGTATAGAAGATACGATCAACATGAAGATGTTCACTGATGATGACTAGTCCGTCTCACGTGATGATCGGACATGGCCTAGTTGACTCGGATCATGTATCACTTAGATGACTAGAGGGATGTCTATCTGAGTGGGAGTTCATTAAATAATTTGATTAGATGAATTTAATTATCATAAACATAGTCTAAAACTTTGCAATATGTCTTGTAGATCAAATGGCCCATGCTAATGTTGGCCTCAACTTCAACGCGTTCCTAGAGAAAACCAAGTTGAAAGACGATGGCACCAACTACACGGACTGGGTCCGTAACCTGAGGATTATCCTCATAGCTGCCTAGAAAGCATATGTCCTTGATGCACCGCTAGGTGAAGCACCTGTTTTCCCAGCAACTCAAGACGTCATGAATGCTTGGCAGTCGCTTAGTGATGATTACTCCCTGGTTCAGTGCGGCATGCTTTACAGCTTAGAACCGGGGCTCCAAAAGCGTTTTGAGCAGCACGGAGCATATGAGATGTTCCAAGAGCTAAAAATGGTTTTCCAAGCTCATGCCCGGGTCGAGAGATATGAAGTCTCCGACAAGTACAATTGTAAGATGGAGGAGAATAGTTCCGTCAGCGAGCACATACTCAAAATGTCTGGGTTGGACAACTGTTTATCTCAGCTGGGAGTTAATCTCCCGGATGATGTGGTCGTTGACAGAATCCTTCAGTCGCTCCCACCTAGCTACAAGAGCTTTGTGATGAACTTCAATATGCAGGGGATGGAAAAGACCATTCCTAAGGTATATTCAATGCTGAAATCAGCGGAGGTGGAGATAAAAAATGAACATCAAGTGTTGATGGTGAATAAAACCACTAAGTTCAAGAAAGGCAAGGGTAAGAAGAACTTCAAGAAGGACGACAAGGGAGTTGCCGCGCCCGGTAAGCTAGTTGTCGGGAAGAAGCCAAAGCATGGACCCAAGCACGAGATCGAGTGCTTTTATTGCAAGGGAAACGGTCACCGGAAGCGGAACTGCCCCAAGTACTTAGCGGATAAGAAGGCCGGCAATACCAAAGGTATATGTGATATACATGTTATTGATGTGTACCTAACCAGCGCTCATAGTAGCTCCTGGGTATTTGATACCGGTGCGGTTTCTCATATTTGTAACTCAAAACAGGAGCTGCGGAATAAGCGGAGACTGGCGAAGGACGAGGTGATGATGCGCGTCGGGAATGGTTCCAAGGTCTATGTGATCACCGTCGGTACGCTACCTCTAAATTTACCTACGGGATTAGTTTTAAACCTCATTAATTGTTATTTAGTACCAGCTTTGAGCATGAACATTGTATCTGGATCTCGTTTAATGCGAGATGGCTACTCATTTAAATATGAGAATAATGGTTGTTCTATTTATATGAGAGACATGTTTTATGGTCATGCCTCATTGGTCAATGGTTTATTCTTATAGAATCTCGAACGTGATGTTACACATATTCATAGTGTGAATGCCAAAATATGTAAGGTTGATAATGATAGTCCCACATACTTATGTACTTTGCCGCCTTGGTCACATTGGTGTCAAGCATGAAGAAACTCCATGCAGATGGACTTTTGGAGTCTCTTGATTATGAATCATTTGACACGTCGAACCATGCCTCATGGGCAAAATGACCAAGACTCCGTTCTCGGAACAATGGAGCGAGCAACCAACTTATTGGAAATCATACATACTGATGTGTGCGGTCCAATTAGCATTGAGGCTCGCGGTGGTTATCGTTATGTTCTCACCCTCACTGATGACTTAAGTAGATATGGGTATGTCTACTTAATGAAACACAAGTCAGAGAACTTTGAAAAGTTCAAGGAATTCAGAGTGATGTTGAGAATCAACGTGACAGGAAAATCAAGTTCTTACGATCAGATCGTGGGGGAGAATATTTGAGTCACGAATTTGGAACACACTTAAGGAAATGTGGAATTGTTTCACAACTCACGCCGCCTGGAATACCTTAGCGTAATGGTGTGTCCGAACGTCGTAATCGCACTCTATTGGATATGGTGCGATCTATGATGTCTCTTACCGATCTACCGCTATCATTTTGGGGTTATGCTATAGAGACCGCCGCATTCACTTTAAATAGGGCTCCGTCGAAATCCGTTGAGACGACACCGCATGAATTGTGGTTTGGGAAGAAACCTAAGTTGTCGTTTCTGAAAGTTTGGGGATGCGATGCTTATGTCAAGAAACTTCAACCTGAAAAGCTCGAACCCAAATAGGAAAAATTCGTCTTCATAGGATACCCTAAGGAAACTATTGGGTATACATTCTACCTCAGATCCGAAGGCAAGATCTTTGTTGCCAAGAATGGATCCTTTCTATAGAAAGAGTTTCCCTCGAAAGAAGTAAGTGGGAGGAAAGTAGAACTTGATGAAGTATTGCCTCTTGAACCGGAGAGTAGCGCAGCTCAAGAAAATGTTTCTGTGGTGCCTGCACCGACTAGAGAGGAAGTTAATGATGATGATCATGAAACTTGAGATCAAGTTGCTCTTGAACCCATTGGGTCCACAAGGACACGGTCCGCACCAGAGTGGTACGGCAACCCTGTCCTGGAAATCATGTTGTTAGACAATGGTGAACCTTCAAACTATGAAGAAGCGATGGCGGGCCCAGATTCCAACAAATGTCTTGAAGCCATGAAATCCGAGACAGGATCCATGTATGAAAATGAAGTATGGACTTTGACAGACTTGCCCAATGATCGGCGAGCCATAGAAAATAAATGGATCTTTAAGAAGAAGACAGACGTGGATGGTAATGTAACCATCTATAAGGCTTGGCTTGTCGCTAAGGGTTATCGACAAGTTCAAGGGGTTGACTACGATGAGACCTTCTCACCCGTAGCGAAGCTGAAGTCTGTCCGAATCATGTTAGCAATTGCCGCATTCTATGATTATGAGATATGGCAAACAGACATCAAAACGGCATTCCTTAATGGTTTCCTTAAGGAAGAATTCTATATGATGCAGCCGAAAGGTTTTGTCGATCCTAAGAATGCTGACAAGGTATGCAAGCTCCAACGCTCGATCTATGGGCTGGTGCAAGCATCTCGGAGTTGGAACATTCGTTTTGATGAGATGATCAAAGCGTTTGGGTTTACATGATTTATGGAGAAGCCTGTGTTTACAAGAAAGTGAGTGGGAGTTCTGTAGCATTTCTCATATTATATGTGGATGACATACTATTGATGGGAAATGATATAGAACTCTTGGAAAGCATAAAGGCCTACTTGAATAAGTGTTTTTCAATGAAGGACCTTGGAGAAGCTGCTTACATATCAGGCATCAAGATCTATAGAGATAGATCGAGACGCCTCATTGCGCTACAAAAAAAGACACATCCGTGAAATTTTGGGCCGAACGAATTTTTTTTGTCATACATATGACACTTCTATGACGATAATTGTGACAAAACCATGTATCATCATATATGTGGTGGGCTCCTACTTCTATGACAAAAAATCATGACAGAAAATGGGCTTTTCGTCCTGGGCGGGCCGGAGACGTAGCTGCATGACATTCTTTGGGCCGTCCATGACGAAAAAAACCGTGGTAGAAGCGAGGGGGAGGAAAATTTCGGGGAGTTCCCGGTTACGGTGGGAGGTCGGGGCCGAGCGATGCGCGTTTCTCTCATACATGTACGCGCGTGTGTGCGAGGTGTTGGCTCTAACTGAACCCGAGCGAGGCATCGGGCTCTAACTGAACCCGAGCGATTGCACTGCAGGCTACGCGTTACTGAACCCGAGCGATGGATCGATGGTTGTTAACTGAACCCGATCGAGCGATTCCTTCGCCATCTGCCGTTAATCAAGCCGATCGATTGGATGAACAGTGAGTGTTGCGGGGGGTGTGGATGAGCGATGGCGGTGGCGTTGCCTCTGGATGAACAGGACCCCGTGGTGTGGAGGTGCGGATGAGCGATGAAGCGGTAGAGGGGTGGTTGAACAAGACCCGTGGTGTGGAGGGCTGGATGAGCGATGAGACGGTGGAGGGGTGCACGTGGAGGGGTGGTTGAGCGATGGCGGTGGAGTAGCGCGGTGGAGGCTGGATGAACAGGAGCCCGTGGAGGCCGGAGGAGGTCGACGGTAGCCCGTGGAGGCTGGAGGAGGTCGACGGTGGAGATGAACAGTATCCCGTGGAGTCCCGTTTTGCGGTACGCCGCACCCCTCCCGATGAACAGGACCCCCATTTCGACCGTAGCGCTCCAACACAAGTCCATTTCGTCCGTTTTGCGGTACGCCGCACTCCTCCCGATCAACAGAACCCCCGTTTCGACCGAGGAGGTCCGTTTCGTCCGTTTTGCGGTACGCCGCACCCCTCCCGATCAACAGGACCCCCGTTTCGACCGTAGGAGGTCCGTTTCCTCCGTTTTGCGGTACGCCACACCCCTCCCGATCAACAGGACCCCGTTCCGAACGTAGGAGGTCCGTTTCCTCCGCCAGCGCGATACGCCAGCCTGCTTCCATCGCCTGTTCCGTCCAAGCCCTCCCGATGAACACGACCACGCATTCCGTTCTGACCCAGCCGGTTGGCTCCCCATGAACACGACGACGACGTTGTTTCTCCGTTCCGACCCAGCCATGTACGTATGCGCGAGTAGGCGTTCGAGAGCCCGCTCGTATGTACACATACGTGGCCGTATTTTCTTTCTTGCACCCTAGCCGCTGTACGTACGTGTACATGCTACGTGCGCGCCTCTACTACGACACATGCGCGCCTCTACATTGACCAGTATATATGTACGTACACGTTTGCGACCAGAATGACAATGCTACGTATGCTTCGACCAGGTGGGTCCCGAATCGCCGTGCACTTCCTTACTGCGAAGATGTAGCTGGTGGGTCCCAGCAGTCAGGGAGGCGAATCGTTTTTTTTTGCCCGGACGCATTTCCTTGCGTGCGAAGATGTAGCTGGTGGATCCCAGCAGTAAGGGGGGAAACGTTTTTTTCACGAAATATGGTGGCCCGTCTGGTGGGTCCCTGCTGTCAGGTGGAGGAATAATTATTTTGCGCGTAATAAGGAGGCACTTCCTTGCGGCCGCCGTGGACCGGTATCGACCTCTCCATGCACGATACTCTTCCGATGGAAGTCGGTCGTTGACCACATTAACCACGCGCGCCAAGAGCACCACGGCGGTGGACGACGGCGAGGCCTAGGAAGGGGACGACGCGAGCCGGGAAGACGCAGCGATGGATGCCCACGCGAAGAGGAGTACGAGGGTGAGGCTGCCGTCACCGCAGAATAACAGGGGGTGTGGGTGAGTAGAGGGATGGCCTGGCCAGCGGTGGGAGTAGTAGGGGGAGGTGAGGCCTCCGCCGCATCGCAGCCAGCCACGGGAGGCAGGAGCACGAGGCACGACCAGCGCTGGTTTGGGCGGCTGGAGCAAGAAGACCAGAAGTTGAAGAAGCACTACGGCCGTTGGATGGACATCGTACGGTCAGTGGAGCTTGAATCATGCATATTGACTAAGTTGACAAAGCCATCTGTCCCCGTCAACTTAGTAGGCCCTAAGTCACTGCCACTATACTGGGTCCTAGCTAACAGGCGGAGTATTCATTTTTTTTGTGCGTAATAAGGAGGCACTTCCTTGCGTGCGAAGATAGCTGGTGGGTCCGACATGTCAGCGGGGGACACGTTTTTTCGCGAAATACAGAGGCCCTTCCGGTGGGTCCCAGATGTCAGGTGGAGGAATAATTATTTTGCACGTAATAAGGAGGCACTTCCTTCTTTGCTGCCGTGGACCCAGCTGTCGACCTCTCCACATACAGATCCACGTCCGATGGAAGCCGTTCCTTGACCACGTTCACCACGCTTGGCCGAGAGCACCCGAGGCGGTGGGCGGCGGTGAGGCCTAGGAAGGAACGACACAGAGGCAGGGGAAGACTCGGCAGCTTGTTTCCCGCAGCGGAGGAGTACTACAAAGACGAGGGTTTCTTGGTTCGTCGGCCCTCTCAGGAGAATAACGGCGGTGTGGGTGAGTAGAGGGATGGCTAGGCCAGCGATGGGAGTACGGTGGGGCGGTGAGGCTGTGGCGGCGGCACAACCGGCCTTGAGGAGGAGGGAGCAGTCCCTTGGCGCTTGTTTGAGCGGCTGGAGCAGGAAGAGCAGAGATTGAAGAAGTACGACGGCCGTTGGATGGACATCGTACGGTCACTATAGCTAGAATCATTCATATTGACTAAGTTGACAAAGCCCTCAGTCCCCGTCAACTTAGTAGGCCCACAAGTCAGCCTCCCACCATGGTGGGTTCCAGCTAGCAAGGGGAGTATTCATTTTTCTGTGCGTAATAAGGAGGCACTTCCGGTGGGTCCGAAATGACAGCGGGGACGTTTTTTCAGGAAATACGGTGGTCCGTCCGGTGGGTCCCAGCAGTCAGGGGCAAACGTTTTTTTCACGAAATACGGTGGGCCATCCGGTGGGTCATAGCAGTCAGGGGGGAAACGTTTTTTCCGTGAAATACTGGTGGCCCGTCCAGTGGGTCCCTGCTGTCAGGTGGAGGAATAATTATTTTGCGCGTAATAAGGAGGTACTTCCTTGTGGCTGCCGTGGACCCAACTGTCAGCCTCTCCATGTACAGTACTCTTCCGATGGAAGTCGGTCGTTGACCACATTGACCACGCCGCGCCGAGAGCACCAGGGCGGTGGACGACGGCGAGGCCTACGAAGGGAACGACACGGAGCCGGCGAAGACACGGCAGTGGCTGCCCACGCGGTGGAGAGTACGAGGGTTGACTGGTTCGCCTGCCGTCGCCGGAAAATAACAGGAGATGTGGGTGAGTAGAGGGATAGACAGGCCAGGGATGCGAGTATGATGGGGCCGTGAGGCCTGCCCGTAGCACTACCGGCAGCGGGAGGCGGGAGCGGCGGTTCCGACGGCTTGGTTTGGGCTTTGAAATTTGGAAGATCGAGACCGAAGAAGCACGATTGCCATTAGATTGACATCTAACGATTACGTATTTGGTAGAGTCGATTGTTGACTAAGTTTCTTTTTTAAGAAACCTTGTATAGGCCCACAAGTCAGCCTCCAAATCTATGGCAGACAACATAAAGCCCATTTGCTATTTTTTATAATTTGCAGCCCATTTGTTATTTTTTATAATTTGCAGCCATTTGCTAATTCTTAAGTAATTTATTACAGCCCATTTTCTGCCCAGGACCACGGTCAAAAAGTTCAACCTTATTTTGCATATTTCGATTGGAGTCCAAACTGTTGTAATCCCGAAATGATAAACATTTTTAAGAACTTATTGATTTGCCAAAAAATCATTTTGTTTTTGTAAGCAAATAAGACGTGGGACAATTGAGTTGGTTTAAGGGAAAACCAGTGGTAAAAAAATCAATGGGTGGGAAAAAACAACAAAAATAAGGATGTAAATATGAAAAGGGAATTTTATGTGTTTTCAATATAATGATACGTGTATATGAACTAGTAAAACTATAGGTAGAGGTTAGAAGATGGATGTAGGACATGCGTTTCAAGAGGAAAATATAACTGTGTTGTGTGTTTGATTCAGTAAAAAAAACTGCATGCGGATGTTGTAAGACAAAATATAACTAACGCTAGCGGGCCAGAGGCCAGTAGATACCTGTTGGATCTTTGTGCCCCATTGTCGTCATGGGTTGGGCCTGTTAAAAACAAAACCAACCCTGGGCAGTCTACAACCCAGTTGAAACTTGCTCGACCTGAAAAAACAATATATGTGCTCAATAAACGAGAGAATTCTGCAAGCACAGACTGATAACTGGGATGCAACACAGATGTTGTTTCTTTATCGTGATAATAAGTGCATGCACTTGTTTCGAAAAAACTACAGAACTGGGAATTCGAACGGCGGGTGCTTATGCTACCCATCAAATAAAAATCAGGTGCCTGAGAATTCGTTTCGAAACAAATGATTCAACTTTATATCCACGTCGACCCTCGGCATGATGGTTGGAAGCAAATGCAAGTTCATACCAAAAGATCATTAACAACAATACCAACTTGCGGACGACAACATAGTACAACTACCAATAACAAACTAACTTATAATCTTTTTACTCCTGGCCCTAGTGTTCGTCTGGTAGAAAATCTTGCAGAGGGCCAGCTCCCGCTCCTTCTCTTGCTCCAGGTCCCCGAGGTGGTACTGGTGCATCACCTAGTTGGTCCTCTGGCTGGTCGAAGTTCTTGTTGGTGTGCAGCACGAGAACCTTTTTTTTGCCCGTCTGCCGCCGTTGACCATCACCGGCAAGGTATTGCCGATCTTGTGCCACATCGCGTGCATGCCGCACTCCGACTGTATCTTGCGACGCGTCCACGTGCCCTTTTGAACGCCCTGGAATTGCGCTGGAAGAAATGCTTCCTTAGGCCACTCAGTGTGATACCTGCAGTATTGTGGAATACAGGTTTTAGTGTACCTAGTTGGCATTTTCATAACATCTTTGGCATGTTGCGGTCACTTGTTTCACTTTTTATTAACTGTCAAATTGTAATTGCTTCACCAGGTCTGCGTCTAAAAGAAAAATAGATCTATAAAGAAAGGAATATGTTTGTGCAAGTAGACGGCCGATCGGTGTCTTACCCGGAAGTTTCTCGGGTTGGGTGTAGCATATGCCGTGCTTTCATTGTCGATGGTTGGTATGAACAAATCGATGAGAGACTGAAATCTCGTGCTGTCAGCACTCACTTTGGCCTCAAGGTGCTCGATCAGCTCCTGATCCGTGGGATCAAACTTGATGCCAGCCGGCAGCACCGGCCAATCCTTCTTTGACTTGCATCAGTAATTCCAGCTATATGGTACTCAATGTATGGTCAATTGACTGTTTTAAGTGAATGATGAAAGATTTCGACAGATAAGTGGTACTCCAAATCTGAAGTCCAGAATACCCAAACACGCCGCAGGGATTCTTGTGTCACCTCATGCGCAGAGTGTTGTCACGTCAATTCAATGTGTGGACATGATGAATAATTTGACCGACGTATACTAGTACTGCTCTTGTACTACTTACTAGTCGTATATAGTGTCACAATTTATACATAGGTTTAACTAACAATTACTCAAATATATATATATATATATATATATATATATATATATATATATATATATATATATATATATATATGGCTTCTGCACAACATCTCCATCATCATTATCAGTACATCCTAAACAGGGTGTTAGGATGCACTTGATCCCAGGAAGGTATCTATCCTTCAAACCAGACGAGTGCTTAAAACTAACAACAATACATAATATCCAACAAAAGAGGGTCGTGATACAGCGAGAATACATGGCTCGGTCTAGATATCAAAGCATGAATCAAGTTGTGCATATTTGCTGTTGGCATGAACCACATCGCCGCATGTCGGGTTTGCAAAAGCCATCCATCGCATGGAAGCTTGATGCCTTTCACACATCGAAGATTATCGGCAACAAGGCGTGTCGATGAATCTCTGGATATGGTGATTCATGAAACCCATGGTATGATGTGTAAACACAGCCCCCTCGCGAATGGAAGTTGCATAGCACGGTAATCATCGCCGTGATATGATCGATGATTGGTTGGATGATCCGATAATTGAGCCCGAGGAACAAGGAGTGGTTGCCGAGGTTGTAAACCTGCCTCCAAAGAGAATACGCTCGCCCAACGGAAATGGGATCTTTCTCAAACACGAAGCAGCCATAGCCATCAATGTCACAAACGCCTAATGCATTGTAATCGCATGTGGTTTGATGTAATGGTTTGGTCAATTTGGTACATGCGAATGAGCATCAAATGACCACCGTCAGCTGAACGAGCGATAAACCAGCACCCATCGGCTGGTATGATTCCAGGTCTTGGAATCATGAAGGCCAGCGCATTTGCGTCTGCTGCAACAATTCAAATTGGAGACCAAAAGGACAAAAATAAACAATCATGTTCAGAGTATGTGTGGAATTAAGAAGATTATAACAGTGACACATATCATAGACAGAGAATTGCAATGCCGTGGTCATAATCATACCCCAAGTTAAAAAAAATAAGCCAATGGCTTTCATATTCTAGCAACATGTCATGGTTCAAACATCATGTAACAATGAGAGAAAAACAACTATGACATCGCCTACTCATATTCTACCATAGCACTTACTACTACTATTCTCATATCAACTCTAAGCAATAACATGCGTTGTTATAAAAATCTTGTAAACGAGAGTAACATATAGCAATCATGATGTTATGCTCATAATATGTATTCTATCAATCATTAGATGCCAATTTTCTCATATCAACTCTAACAATTGGCCGTATGAATCGCTCTGATGCAGAGGCCGGGGAGACCCCCCTTTTCGGGAAAAAAACTCTAACAATAACATGTGTGGTCATAAAAATCTAGGAAATGAGAGGAACATATAGAAATGATGTGGTTATACACATGCTATGCATTCTAAATTTGTAACAAATGAACAGGCAGTCGTATTCATAAGGTAAAGATGAGATGAGATAGAACAATTACACGACGATAGATTCCACCAGTATAGGCAGCCAACTGCGTAAGGCCGATCAGCGTAAACGATGCCATCGTGCACTATAGCATCGCATGTAAATGTTGCCTCAACAGGATTGATTATGAGCCATAACCATGTATGGCGACCGAATTCCAGATAGACTAATCCCATGTTGAACAAGGCAATGAGCTTGTAATCCATGTAGTCTTCTAATGGTGTGGGCACTTCACAGATTACAACTTTCTGCAAACAGACGTCGAGCCAAAAGCTTGACGCGTCTCGTGCGTAGTAGGCAGGAGTGTCCGACGGGCCGCAAGGCTCGATGGCAGCGGTATCCAACGATGGAAGGGTGATCTTTCGCTGGGTGTAGATATCCATGAGACGCCACGGACTACCGGTGTGGTGGATGAGGACGATCCAGTTGGCCTTCATGCCCGTCCAGTAGTGGCCGCGCATGAAGGATAGGTGGACGGGTAGTGGTAGCATGTCGAGGGGCACCACGACAACCTCCGTAGGATCGTCAAGTCGGTGTCTGGGCCACCTGCGAGGATCGGGAATCAGCAAGCAGGGTGTCTTGAAAAGAGCCGGCTGGTTGCAGACGAGTAGACAGTACAAAGACACCGAGCATGCGGCCAGACGGACGGTGCTGAGTAGGTCCATACGACTACAGATCTGCTCCAAGAGAACATCAGGGAGGGAATTCCAATCGCGGCTCTACGTGTCAATCGGTTCTGCCATTGGGGTTTTCGGTGCCTGCAAGCCAGCGGGGAAGTGGATTCAAGCGGCGGCGAAGCTTCTCCTCGTGTGGTAGCAAAGCGATGAGCGGGAGATATGGTACGCCATGAGCTACCAAGGAAGATGGCGAAGGGCGGCGAAAGTGAGCGGGGTAAATGGTGTGCCGGCGATGGGGAAGAGAGGAGGAAGATGAAGAGCGGAGGAAGAAGAGTGGAAGACGGGAAGAAAGTGCATTATATCTCAATTCTACTAGTACTACTACCGGGATATAGGCACCGCCCTTGAGTGTAAATAGTTACACCGATGACATGTGGTTCTACCACAAGAGGGCCCATATGTCGCTTAATGGAGGACAGAGGTGCGTGGCGTATTTGCGAGCATGCTCTACTGGCAAACATGATGGCAGTACTGGGTAAGGCTGATTTAGTAACACCAACACGCTGGTTCAGCTTATTAATTACGTGTCCCATCTGCTGCAGCGTGTATTGTCACTTCACTGCGAAGACTAGTTGAATAGTTCTCTCTGACCGAGATGAGGAATAATGGATCCCGAGGACTTCCTTTCTATAGTATCCCTATGCCTCTACGCTCACTTCACTCATTTTGCTCTGTACCTAGTCACTTGTTGAAATCTGTAGAAAGATAAATACTCCGTATTTGGGAACAGAGGGAGGCTTTTACTCCGTACTATTTGGGAACAGAGGGAGTATCACCATATGGAGGGAATAGAGGAAGCTTGAAATATGAACATGTCAATGGGAGGGAGTAAGCCCCATGCATGCATGCATACATGCAACATGCAACACTCACCCGTACTCCACATGGACGCACGCGACACTCACGCACCCATGCGGCACACAGCACACGACGCAACACACACGCTCACGCTCAAGTGCTCAACCTACTCCCTACGTCCATGAAAGACTGTACATTTAGAGATTTACACATTGACCAGGGTATAATTAACGCCCAAAAGTAGTAGACTTATGTGTGCATGCGACCATTGATATAATAAGATTAAATGAAGGCCGTTGCATGCTGTAATTAAGGATAGACATGTAGCCTATACCTACAACACAAGTTGGTGCATTAGTCAATCAATATCGATTTAGATTAAAGGCAAAATGCATTGGAAGTGTAGATGTACATCATATACTACTACATCATGTTTTATAGCCGATGTACACTCTTTGTTGGAAGACCGAGGGAGGACATGTGCATGCACTCACATACACAGCCAGGGCGGTCCGGGTGCAAGGGTTGGACTCGTGTCGCGCCTGCGTAAGTTTTGTTTAACTGATTTCTTTGCTCACCTTGGCCAGCGGTGGGACCCGTAAACTAGGTGACAATTTAACCAGATCAACAAAGTGCCACGTCGACTATGTGGCCGATCAAGTAGGGTGCAATCTGATTGCTCTCTGATGAGCTAGTGATCGTATAATCGACGCAGAACTATATATAATGACCGTAAAGAGCGTATTGTTACATACGTTGACCGCCAGTGTATTTTTCTCGTTTCAAATTAAGCCATATTAATCGGTAAGGATGCAGTATGGACTACTACTAGTACTATTACTGCTTTGATGTGTCCCGTCAACTCGCCGAACTAGGAGAAGCTTGCTTACTACGCCTCTCCCTCGCCCACGCGCGCGGTGGTTCGTAGGACAAGGAGAGGGTTTTGACTACAGCACCCTCTCCCTCTCCCTCTCCCTCTCCCTCGCCCTCGCCCTCGTGGTGGACGTGCAGCAGTTCAATCGGTGTCAGATTGCCAGAAGCATATTGTACTGTAGTATCATCATTGTTGGACCTTAGAAGAGGCGAAGAGCTGTGCAAGGTTCACACGAGTACGAACTGTTGAACCTCCCGAAGAGGCAAAGAGCCAAGCGCAAGCTTTTATAGGAGTTGTCGTCCTAGTAGGAGTGTACTACAACTATAGCGAACGATGCTACTGTATGATGCCGCCATGTCACGTAAATCCAAAGCTGTGCCACCTTTTTTTTTCTCAAAGAGCGTGTTGGAGCCCGTGCAACAACCACACAAGTTGCACATACACATAACACATTTACTAGTAATAAATTCTAAAGGACAAATGCCGTATGCCACACAAGTTCATCTCCAACTCATGTGATAAATTTGTGCACGACTAGTCTACATATATTCACAGCGCTACCGTTCACAATTACCGTACTCCACTTACACGTTATAGATGGGCTACATGTCCTCCTCCAGGTTCCAGTCCCAGGTGTTCTTCATGGATGACACGATCCATAGCAGTGGGCAACGGGAATCATTGTCGCAGCTTTCTAGTCCGGTTCCACACGATGGAGACTCATCCAAGCTGAAGCGGCATAAATCAGGGATATCATGTCCCAGCATGTCGTTCATCCGGCGGTGCACACTGAAGACACAACCATGCTTCATGAACGGAAGACCTTCTGTGTCGTGCACGGAAGGTGGCATCCGCTTCACAATGGGGTAGCTGTCCCCGATGAAAAGCGAGTACTCTCCAAGAGTGTTCCTCGGCACCCACGTAGCATCACAGGGGTCGAACTCGGCGCCGTTCATCTGGTACACGCGGCATCCCAGATCTGGACACATGGTGACGTACATAGTCAAGGTCCATGCATAATAATGTTGTGCTCAAATATGGCGGTCAAGAATATCTGTGCAACAAATAGTACTACTCGGTATAGAGGAAGTAAAATAACCGCTTATTATATATAGGCACTCTTGGCTACATGGATGAGATAGTAAGACATGGAAAAACAAAAATGGTGCCGCCTAGTGGGTTCAAGTCTTCAAGGGCCTAGCTATCTATACTGGCGTCCTCCAAGGTAAAAAGTACTCCTACTAGTACTACTAAGTATACTACTAGTACAACAATGAAAGAGAAGGCGAGAGGGTTAAAAATGGAATACCTGGGTAGATGGTGACGGTCCGATCGTGGTAGATTGTGTGACCATGTTGCACATCAGTGGTACCATGGGTAACGACTACTAAGATAATTGATTCCAATATGGCAAAGTCAGCTACAAGGTTCCAGGTTAGACCGAATCGCGGATGCAAATGCACATCCAGGATTGGCGATCTTATTTTGATCGGGGGATGACTGGTCCCTGCAAAATAATGGAGTACCGTTAGGGATGCAAATGATGGTTTGTGCATTCCGTTTGTAATCTCCCGTACTGTAGGATGGCAACCAGATGAAACAAGTCCCCTGGCTTGTCACCCGCGAAGATGCGGCCTAGACGGTGCACGGCGTCTTCGAACGTGTAGGGGTACAAATCTGCCGCCGCCAACATGCGCCAGCCTCTGCCGTTACTGCCTCTTGCATTTATGGCAATCCTTATGTCGAACACCGCGATGAGATAGTAATCGTCGTAGCCACGTCGCTTTGTCGGCGGGTCCACAATTTCTATCTTCTTCAATCTCATGTAGGCATCATCATACGTATTCAAGCCCAGCCTGTCCGGAAGGCCGATCCCAATGGTGGAGAAGGGGTCTACCAGAATGGCCGCACTGCTGTGGATGTTGTGCAAAATGATGGTGGTATCCGGCCGGAGGTATGCAAGACAATCTTCGTTGGCACCGAGCCAGACCTATATATAAGATGATGGGCAACGGAGAAATTACGGGATGGAAATGGAATAACTAAGTACTACATGATCAAACTCCATTACTGACCTGCTCATCGGACAAAATCCGACTACCTCTCAATGTCGGCAACTCTAGTGGAGTCAACGTGCAACCATGGCCAGGGAGCGGTGGACTGTTCAAAGGATTGTCCCATAGAAGAACCTTCTCCTCGAGACGCATGGAAGACCAACAAGCATGGCCTTTTCCCAAGCCTGTTTAAGCAGCGTCTTGAAAAAGTTGGTGCAGGAAGCACCGGGTCTTGCGGCGGTGAGGACGTCGGAGCGGCGTGCGATTTCTCCCAGAGGATCGTCTTCCAAGGTCTCTCAGCCCCGACGAGGAGGAGAACCGCTTGGCGAATCCATGGGAGCAGCGGCGAACTGCCTTCTCTTCGGGGGGAGGGGAACTGGCGAGGAGGAGATAAGAGCGTAGTAACCGCAGGGCCTCGTCCCTTCCAACTATAGATCGTTCCTCAGCAAAGGGGTGAGGCTATTATTTACTACTAAGTACTAGCATTATGGAACGTTATGGGATTGCATTATACTGTAAATAATAGCACTAGTAAGAAATTTTTGGCACTTGGTAGTAGTTTTTGGCGTGGATTAAGAAATTTTGGGTATGTTTTTGCCATTTTTGTACACGCCAACTAGTGTCAAAAAACGTCTTACATTATGTGACGGAGGAGTACGTACTCGTACTGTAGCAGTACTAGTACTACTTTTCTCAACTAGTAGTGCGATGTACTGTACTTCTAGTCTAGTCTACTAGTAGTATAGTGCACCAGTTTTGAACTCTTGAATCTCAGGGCCAAGGAGCTACAGTTGGAAGTGGAGGGTACTACTGTTCTCTAGAACCATCGCTGTACTATCAATGTAGGGGAAGTACACCTGCGTAGTGGCCTAGTGGGTACTCTCGGTGCTCTATTCAGCCGCTCCTATCACGTAGCAGGCCTACTCAGTCGCTCCTCTCACGCACACACTAGCATCCTGTTTATCGGCGATTCTATCATGAGGCGAGAACATTTGAGTTATTTGATACAACGAGACTAGGCTTTTCGCTTCCATTTGTGGAGGTGTAATGGATCTCGTCGAACTTTGTTAGTAGTTCCTTCTTTATGAATGAGATGAAGCAAAGCTTTTGCCTCCGTTTAAAAAAAACACATCAAGAGGAATTTCTTTTATAGTAGAGCCGATAATGGAGTGAAGTCCATGCGTGCAACGCCACAAGCTATAGAGTAGTAGTAGAGCACTTTACATACAGAGCCATATTGCACAGTTCCCAATGCCCCGCCAAGCTTTTCCGGTTCCTCGGGCTTAATTAGGGGGCGCTAGTTTAAATATGCTACTAGCTGATGAGGAAGCTGCAAGCGAGGTGCGGCTAGGGCGAGCACGCGAGCCACGGGATGCTGGGAAGGAAAACCCGTTCACGTGGCTAGGCTGTCCAAAGGCACCTAGATTGCGGGGCCGCACGTCCGCTTGACTTCAAAACTCAAACTACCTGTAAAATATTGGCTCGCAGCCGAAGTGTAGTAGTACTATTTTTTCAAAAAAAAGGCCGCCGTATGCGTGGATCGAACCCACAAAACGAGGTATACACTCCCGCGACCACTAGTAGTACTCGTTGGAGTACAACGCAACCTAGAATCGCCTTTTGTCGCTAGTAGTACGTACATTGTTCCTTACAAGAAACCCCTAATAATGCAAGAAACCACTAAAATGCCAAGAAACTACTACCACTTGCATACATGGCAGACTTAAGATAAGACTACCTTATCAACCATTGTACATGCTCTTACCAACAAAAATCCTCGAGTGACCTCCTACATCCGCCCGTCCCACCTAGTCATCCTCGGCCATGGACGCAGCCTACCGCCACCGGCGTATATGGGTCAAAACCGCCAGCGATGCGGAGCCCATGTTGCGGCAACTGGATGCCGGCTACATCCGGCACTTTCATGGCCGCTAGCTAGCCAAGATAGCTCTGTCCAGCTGCTGGTCTGCAAGGTTTGCTAGCTAGATTGGCACGACAGCGTGATGGCTTACTCGTGCGCGCCGCGCTAAGGCCAAACATCTGGCTCGAGCGAAGGCCAGCGCGGCGGCTTGCTCGCTAGTGGGTCACGCTCGGGCCAGCCTGCCAACCCGTGCGGAGGCCAGCGCGGCGTCCGGCCCGTCCGGTGGAGCGGCGGCCAACTCGCTCATCACCGGCGCCACCGACGAACACGCATCAATACTGTTTGAAGTAATGTTCAGGAAAAATAATGATTTGAGGGGGAATAACAGGATAGAAGGTCAGATGTGGGTCCCTCGTGTCAACGGTCAAACAAAATGTGTTGGCTTGCTGCCTCATCAAAGACGGATGTGTGGGCCAATCCGGTCATAAATGGGTTTAATCGCACCTAATCGGTAGGAGTACTAGGTAGTAGTTTTTGGCGTGGATTAAGAAATTTTGGGTATGTTTTTGCTAGTTTTTGTACAATAGATTCTTCCTAGGGCTGGTTGAAAGTGGTAGTTTTTTGTTAAATACTCTACATATTGTAAGTAGGAGTGAAAGTTAAGATTTGGAAGCCAATAAGCAAGGCTAGTTACATAGTGCATATGTGTACATGATTGAAAGTAAATATCAACCATGAGTGACTAATATCTTGATGAAAACTCGAAACTATGGAATACTAGGGAAAAAAATACATGGTTGGAAATACTAGCAATGTTCATGTCTCAAGGTAACGAATCATAATTAGAATAATACTTATTCACAAACTTGGTACAAAACACCCTAATTTTGATATACATATGTCAGTCGAGAGTTATTATGTTTCAATTAGAATATATTCCTTGGGCTGTTGTGGTGAGGTCGAGGAGGGATGTGGTTGGTTTTAAGATACTAATTATGGGTTTTTCTACAAATTGGTAGACAAGTGGGATGTTGGTGAGAAAACGCAACAACTTACCTCACAATCGTTAGATGTAGATCTAATGGTCGAAACGACGGATGGCAGACACACCAGCATCACCAACTTAGTCTTGTGTAGGAGTACTAGCAAGATCCGTGCATTGCACGGAACATCAAGATGCATTATTTTTAAAACACTTGTTGTGATTGACCCTTGCGGGAGTAATCCCATGTGTAAAAACTAATGATATCTCGAGAAATATGAGATAAGGTGAAGAGGAGTGGGGTGTGGTGGTGGTTGGTGGCCGGACTGAGCGGAGGCATGGGGATTGACGACGCCGGCAGCGGCCACCGGGCCAGTTTGTTCCAGAGCCTTCCTTTCTTAATTGCTCAACAATGAGGTTTGTTGGAGATAAGGATGAACGAGGGAAGGTGATGCAGAGCATCCTTCCATCATCCCCATGGACTCTACATCAACACATCCAACCCCACGAGGACCCACGACGAGAGCTCGAGCACGTGCTATTCAATCCGAGGTTAACTCTCTCCTTGTTGAACTTCACTTTGACCCACTTGAGACATGGCTACTACCTCAAACGGAGATGCTTTGTGTGCTCAGTACCGTGGTAAGCAACCAAGGAGAAGGAACGGTGCAAGACGGACATCAAGATCAAGGAAGCATTCGGCCCAACTCGGAAGGACCGGTACAACCGCCCCACAACCGCCGAGGAACAACCGGCCTACTACCGCCCAACAACCGGCCGCTATTCGGTGATCAAGCGGTGCAAGGCCGGTACAGCACCGGATGTACCGGTAAAACCCAAATGGCCGGAACTACCGGCCCCACGACCGGTACAACCGCTGGGAACCCCGACGACCAGCTACAGAAGCCAACACCTGTCCCTGGCGGTAGTACCCCTTCCTCGATCGGAACTTCCGCTCCCCCTGGATCGCCAGCGGTACAACCGCCAACTCGACCGGAACAACCGGCCTGTCTGCGCACAGGGCTCGGGCATGAGGCCCATGTACCCCTTCACTTCGCCCCCAATTGCACTAAGACTATAAATAGAACTCCCCCACCTCCTAATTAGGGTTAGCATTGGATTAGCTCATATTTGTGTGAGAGCCTTTTCTCATCCACTTGGTTACTTCTCCTCGGAGTTCACGACCTCTTCGGAGAAGATCCCCAAGCGGATTCAAGACCCCTTCAAGGGAAGACCATCAAGGCCTCCTCTCGGAGAAGAACGGTTCCGTTGTATCCTTTCCTTCGTTGATCTTGAACCTTGTGTTACCTTATGTGTGTGATGATCTAGCACTCGTGTGATTGATTCTATGTCGGTTTAGTGATTCTCTCTCTCGTTTTCCCCGTGTTTCCCCTTTGTGCTTCCGCGTGTTCTTCGTGATTCAACGTAGGATCCACTCCAAACGTGAAAGATCGACGCTATAGGGTTCCGCCCTACATCATCTTGGTATCATGAGCCACGTTGATCACGTTTTTGGAGCCCCTACCCCGTGTTTTCTAGCTTGATTTTGTTGTTTTCGTCCTAAATCCTAAAATCCCCACCAAAAATAGCCCCCAAATTTTTTTGTGATTTGTTGGTGTGATGAAATTTTGTTGGATTTGGTCCATGGATTTGTGTTGCTGCATGTGGATCTAGCTTTTCCCACCCTCCCCACCTCTTTCCATCCACGAAATCCACCCAATTTTGCCCTTCAAGAATCAAGTCGAGCCATCGCCAACCGCAATCGCGAACGGCGCAATCAAGAGGAAGCTCTTCGAGAAGAAATCCAAGAGAGGAACTACCATCCGCGTGTGCAACGACAAGCTCCACAAGCGCCTCCACAAGAACGTCAAGCTCCACAAGCTCCTCCACAAGCTCGTCAAGCTCAACTTCAACCTCAAGGTCAACAAGAGCAAGTTGATCATGGACTTCCTCCATGCCAAGAGCAACATGAGGATGATTACCCTCCACGTCAAGGGCGTCATCATCACCATCGCCAACAACACAATGAAGAGCAACGCTATGGCAAGCTCAAATTCACAATGCCCAAGTTCAATGGAAGCAATGATCCCAAGAATACCTCTCATGGGCATTGAAGGTCGACAAAATCTTCGTTTGCACAACTACGATGAAGAGAAGAAAATCGCTATGGCATCACTTGAGTTCCAAGATTATGTGCTCATATGGTGGGAACAACTCATTGAGCGACGACAAGCAAGAGGTGAACCTCCAATCACCACTTGGACTCAAATGAAGGATGTCATGTGAGCACGTTTTGTGCCAACCTACTACAACCGCGACCTCTTCAAGAAACTCCAACTTCTCAAGCAAGGAACAAAGAGTGTTGAAGAATACTACAAGGAAATGGAGATTGCCATGATTCAAGCCAATGTCAAGGAAGATGATGAGCAAACAATGGCACGTTTCTTGAATGGTCTCAATCATCCCATCAAGAAGATTGCCGACTTCCAACCCTACTCCAACCTCATTGAGCTCGTGCATCAAGCTACAAAAGCGAACGACAAGTGCAAGATGACTTCAAGTACGCCAAGTACTCATCCAAGACATACGGTTTCTCAAACAACCAAGTTTCAACACCTCCTCCAACATCTACATCAACCAAACCTTCTACAAACAAAGACGACAAGTCGAGTTACAAGAAAAATTCCACAAGTTCAAGTCGTCCTCCTCCTACTACAAGCAACTTCAAGCCGCGTGCTTCGTCATCTACTCCGATCGATGAGGCCATCAAGACAAGCTCCTTCAAGTGTTTCACTTGCGGCGGCCGAGGCCACAAGTCCTACGAATGCACCAACAAGCGCACCATGATCCTCAACGACGACGGCACATATGACTCAATGAGTGATGAGGAGATGGAAGCTCTTGAGCAAGTGGCCATGCACCGGCAAGTGAACGAAGATGAAGATGAACAAGTCTTTTGTGATGAGGATTCGAGCCCCGCTCTCGTTGTCTCCAAGGTCTAGACTCTTCAACATCAACAAGAAGACGACCAAAGATGCCATATCTTCCACACAAAGGCCGGCATCAACGGAAGGTCCGTCAAGGTCATCATCGATGGAGGTAGTTGTCACAACTTGGCAAGTGAAGAACTATGCTCCAAGCTTCAATTGATCAAGAGTAAGCACCCGCACCCCTACAAGGTTCAATGGCTAAGTGACTCCGGCACTATACGAGTCGAGCATACGGTCCAAGTCTCATTCAAAATCGGTGCATATGAGGACACTTTGGAGTTTGATGTGGTCCCAATGACCGTTTGCCACCTACTTCTAGGTCGACCATGGCAATTCGACCGTGGTGTCATCCACAATGGACGCACCAATCACTATAGCTTCAAGATGAAAGAAATATGTGCTACGACCTATGTCTCCTACTCAAGTGATAGCCGACAAGCAAGCCACCCATCATAGAGACAAGAGTGAGAAAGTGATCCACCCAAAAGTGAGTGAGAGCCACAAACCACACTTGAGCGCCTCTTCGCCTAGAGAGGAAAACCTCATCCTATTTGCCACCAAAAGTGAGATGAGAGAAGTGTGTGAGAACCCATCGAGTGTAATGCACTTTCTCCTTGTGTGCAAGGATGGAGAACCAAAAACTAACACCATTCACGAGCTACCTTTGGTGTTTCAATCTCTTTTGCAGGAATTTCAAGATGTTTTCCCCGATGAGCTACCTCCGGGTCTACCTCCTCTACGAGGCATCGAGCATCGAATAGACCTCGTCCCCGGAGCGCCACTTCCAAACAAATCTCCATACCGTGTCAATCCCGAAGAAACCAAGGAGATTCAATGGCAAGTACAACAACTACTCGACAATGGTCATGTACGTGAAAGCTTAAGCCCTTGTGCCGTTCCCGTTATACTTGTGCCTAAGCCCGATGGAAGTTTTTGCTTGTGTTCCGATTGTAGACCTAAAAATGCTATCACCGTCCGCTATAGGCATCCCATTCCTCGCTTAGATGATATGCTTGATGAACTTAGTGGAGCCAACTTTTTCTCAAAAATTGATCTTAAAAGTGGCTATTATCAAATCGGCATTCAAGAAGGTGATGAATGGAAAACTGCTTTCAAAACCAAATTTGGCTTGTATGAGTGGTTAGTGATGCCTATGGGTTTGTCGGAAGCACCCGGTACTTTCGCAAGGCCTTATGTATCATGTGCTTAGACCTTACATTGGAATCTTCGTTGTGGTTTACTTTGATGATATTCTTGTGTTTAGCAAAACCATGAAAGAGCACATCAATCATGTAAAATCTGTGTTGCAAACTCTTCGCAAGGAAAGCCTTTATGCGAACTTGAAAAAATGCACTTTTGGCGTTGACAAAGTGGTTTTCTTGGGTTTCGTTGTCTCTTCCAAGGGTGTCCATGTTGATGAAACTAAAATTGAAGCAATTAAAACTTGGCCCCAACCCACCAATTTGCAACAAGTGCGAAGTTTTCTTGGTCTTGCGGGTTTTTATCGTCGCTTTGTGAAAAACTTTAGCACCATTGCCGCCCCTTTGCATGCTTTGAGTAAGAAGAATACTCCTTTTGTTTGGGGATCTTTGCAATCCACCGCTTTTGATGAGCTAAAGTCTTTGCTTACTTATGCTCCGATTCTTGCTTTGCCTAACTTTGATAAAACTTTTGAGGTTCATTGTGATGCAAGTGGTACCGGAATTGGCGGAGTTTTGATGCAAGAAAAACGAGCCATTGCATATTTTAGTGAAAAACTCTCCGGTGCTCAACTTAACTATCCCACATATGACAAAGAATTGTATGCTTTAGTGCGTGTACTACATGTTTGGGAACATTATCTTAGACCTCATGAGTTTGTCATCCATACCGATCATGAAACGCTTAAGTACCTAAAAGGTCAAACTAAGTTGAACAAGCGTCATGCCAAATGGAGTGAATTTATTGAATCTTTCCCCTATGTGATCAAGTACATTAAGGGTAAGGAAAATGTAGTTGCCGATGCACTTTCACGCATATGCACGCTTGTGACTAAACTTGAGTTGAATGTTATTGGTTTTGAGCACATAAAAGACTTATATGCTAATGATCCATCTTTTGCTATTCATTATGCTAAATGTTTGATGCATACATCTTGGGAACAATATTACATCAAGGATGGTTATCTTATGAGAGCTAACAAACTATGCATTCCCGAGTCTTCTCTTCGTTTGCTACTTTTGCAAGAGGCTCATGGAGGTGGACTCATGGGACACTTTGACGCGACAAGACCTTCGCCACGCCTCCAAGAACTACTTTTGGCCCAAGATGTTCCATAGAACGCCTCACGCTTCACCACCCGATGCTATACATGTCGCAAAGCTAAGTCTAAACCTCAATCTCATGGTCTTTACATGCCTCTTCCTATTCCTTATCAACCATGGGAAGACATTAGTATGGATTTTGTACTTGGTTTGCCTAGGACTCAAAATGGAAAGGATTCCGTGTTTGTCGTTGTGGACCAATTTTCTAAGATGGCACATTTCATTCCTTGCAACAAGATAGACGATGCTTCACATGTTGCAAATCTCTTTTGTAGGTAAATCTTGCGCCTCCATGGAGTACCAAAGACAATCGTCTCCGACCGCGACGTCAAGTTCTTGAGTTACTTTTGGAAGACGCTATGCGCCAAGCTCGGAATCAAGCTCTTGTTCTCATCTGCATACCATCCGCAAACCGACGGCCAAACGGAGGTGATGAACCGGACACTATCCACTCTACTTCGCGTGTTGATCAAGAAAAACATCAAGGAGTGGGAGGCGTGTCTACCCATCGCCGAGTACGCCTACAACCGTGCAAGACATTCGACTACCGGCAAGTCCCCCTTCGAGGTCATCTACGGCTTCAACCCATTGTCACCATTGGACATTCTACCTCTTCCTCTACAAGAACGCACCAACATGGATGCGAGTGCACGAGCAAGCTACATCAAGAAGATGCATGAGGATACAAGGCAGACCATCGAGCGCCAAGTACAACGACTAGCGTCCAAGCTCAACGTCAACAAGCAGCCCAAGACATTCAACATTGGAGACCTCGTGTGGCTACACCTCCGCAAGGACCGCTTCCCCAACGAACGCAAGTCCAAGCTTCTCCCTCGAGCCGACGGACCCTTCAAGGTGCTAGCACGCTACAACGACAACGCCTACAAGATTGAACTCCCACGAGACAAGTACACCGTGAGCGACATCTTCAACGCCAAAGACCTCTCGCCTTTCCATGGTGATGAAGATTTTGATCCGAGGTCGGATCTTTCCCAAGGGAGGGGAGATGATGCCGAGCATCCTTCCATCATCCCCATGGACTCTACATCGACACATCCAACCCCACGAGGACCCACGACGAGAGCTCGAACACGTGTTATTCAATCCGAGGTTAACTCTCTCCTTGTTGAACTTCACTTTGACCCACTTGAGACATGGCTACTACCTCAAACGGAGATGCTTTGTGTGCTCAGGTACCAGGTAAGCAACCAAGGAGAAGGAATGGTGCAAGACGGACATCAAGATCAAGGAAGCATTCGGCCCAACCTGGAAGGACCGGTACAACCGCCCCACAACCGGCCGGGCAGAACAACCGGCCTACTACCGCCCAACAACCGGCCGCTATTCGGTGATCAAGCGGTGCAAGGCCGGTACAACATCGGATGTACTGGTAAAACCCAAATGGCCGGAACTACCGGCCCCACGACCAGTACAACCGCTGGGAACCCCGACGACCAGCTACAGAAGCCAACACCTGTCCCCGGCGGTAGTACCGCCTTCCTCGACCGGAACTTCCGCTCCCCCTGGATCGCCAGCGGTACAACCGCCAACTCGACCGGAACAACCGCCTGCTCAAGACATGTGGCTCGGGCATGAGGCCCATGTACCCCTTCACTTCGCCCCCAATTGCACTAAGACTATAAATAGAACTCCCCCACCTCCTAATTAGGGTTAGCATTGGATTAGCTCATATTTGTGTGAGAGCCTTTGCTCATCCACTTGGTTACTTCTCCTCGGAGTTCATGACCTCTTCGGAGAAGATCCCCCAAGCGGATTCAAGACCCCTTCAAGGGAAGACCATCAAGGCCTCCTCTCGGAGAAGAACGGTTCCGTTGTATCCTTTCATTCGTTGATCTTGAACCTTGTGTTACCTTATGTGTGTGATGATCTAGCACTCGTGTGATTGATACTATGTCGGT
Organism: Aegilops bicornis; assembly: GCA_021605145.1. Classification (NCBI taxonomy): domain Eukaryota; kingdom Viridiplantae; phylum Streptophyta; class Magnoliopsida; order Poales; family Poaceae; genus Aegilops; species Aegilops bicornis. The sequence goes on along the minus strand of CM038671.1, from coordinate 448,142,297 downwards.
TTAGTGATTCTCTCTCTCTCGTTTTCCCCGTGTTTCCCCTTTGTGCTTCCGTGTGTTCTTCGTGATTCCCCGTAGGATCCACTCCAAATGTGAAAGATCGACGCTATAGGGTTCCGCCCTACATCAGAAGGCCTTGTCTGCAAATGTGGAGAGGGGTGCGGGTATCTTTTAGTTTAATTTCCATCCGTCAGATATAGATCGGACGGTGTATATTGCAAGATGGCACACGTACCATCATCACCAACTCGGTTTTTTATAAGAGAAGAAATATAAGTATGGAGATACAAACGTACTATCGATACTTGCTTCCGTAAACTAGCATCTACATTCTATTCAACGCCTCGGCATGTGGGGCCTTAGCACAATGACTTCTCGACTTTGTAAAACAAAGATTTTCCCGTCGCCGACAAGGAGGGGGTGACGTCTGCGCGCTTATTGGATTTCTCTAGTCCTAGTAGTCATACTAGGTGGTCTAATCACGTGTAGATTTTTTTTTTCACGCCCTCGTGTTCGGCCATCGCCACATTTGTTGATGAATAGATGGTAAGTTATTCACGGGGAAACCCTTGTTGAGCGTGTTTGCGAGAGAGAGAGAGACAGTGTGCGTGTGTGATATGTTAGAGACTGAGGCAATGATAACAGATTCTTTGTGTCTATGTGTGTGGAGGATAGAGAGAGACATGTACATGGGGCTTTGTGTTGTGTAAGGTGGAGACACATATACATAATTAGAGAGTGAGTGTGTGAGATACACATGCGGACATGGGGCTATGTTTGTGCGTGTCTGTGTGTGTTTGTGCACGCGTTTGTGTGTGACAGGGAGAGAGTGTATGTGGAGTAGAGAGACCACTGATGATGTAAACCTAGTATAAGGGAAGGGGGAATGGTGTGACATGTGTAGTAGCGAGATAGCACGGGTGCGGGCAGGGGGAGCAGACTATTTGGAAGAGACATCGAGTGTGCGTGTGGGAGAGGGGTGTGAGAGCGAGAGAAAGAGAGAGCTAGCGACAGAGAGAGAGAGAGAGAGAGAGGAAGAGAGGGGGCGAGAGGGGTCGTTTGTGTCCATAAATGGCGTATAGATAGGAAGACAATGTTGATGTTGTCCGAAATTGGCCTACGAGGAGACGCAAGGGAAGCGAGTCATCGTGTGTGTGATAGGGACTTCATGAGAGATCTAGAATAGATGGCGTAGAGAACAATGTTCGAAATCGAGAACGAGTATACATTAGGGAGCTATGCAAAGAGTCACGACATATATGTATCTGAGGGAAGGAGCTGGGTGGGTCCGCATGTGGGAGAGATAGAAAGAGGAGAGTGGTGCACAAGGAGACAAAGTGTGCTTGTTTGCAGTGGGGGTGGTGTGTGAGGTGAGTGCGCGAGAACCACATAACTAGGGAGATAGACGTTTGGGGGCGAAGTTTTGTGTGTATGGGAAATATACACTCTATATAGTGCATGTGCTTGGGTAAGAGAGATAGCGGGAGACCTAGAGAGTGAGGGAAGAGATGTGTGCATGCCCGAGAGACAAAGTGATAGAGACCTATGTTGGGGTCCGAACTTTACAAGAGAGAGGGGTGTTAATGTGCTCGTGTGTTGGTGTTTGGGGGAGAGGATGACTTCTCTATGTGTGTGTGTGGTGGTGGTGGTGGAGGTGGGGGGTTGACTTCAGATAAACAATGAGGTGTCGATATTTGAGGGACTTTAGCGTAATTGAGATATTTTGCACTCATGGTTGATCAATTTGTTTCACAGTTTGTACTATGAGATAACGATACTTTTGAACATGCGTGATATACCTTGATGTACCAGAATTACAAACCTAAGATTGGAATTTTGGAATTGACTCCATCATTAGCTTTTGTAATTCATTTAAATGGAGGTACATTTTTAAGCCGGGATTTCGTGATTTCAAATTCATATATCAAACCTAGAGATATACACATACGGGCATGTTCAAACTTTATAATCATTCACTTTATTCATACACATACACATTTTTGCTTTTGTCATCATATTTAGGATAAACACATTTGGAATTTCATTTGAATTGGACCGTATGATGGTATTTGCTTGTAGTAGCTCAATGATAATGGACAATCTAAATTTCGAGTTGGAGACATTGATTTTCAAAACTTGCACATTTTTTTTGCGTGCAAAACAAACAAATTGTCGGCCATGATATCATAGTCGGCCGTACGAGAGCAGAATACTTATAATTTTAGGCGCCAAAAGCTTTCAAACTTCCCGCTCACATTGAAATATCATGCGCCCGAAAGTTTAGCCCTGCGATATTCCTATTTTACCCCTGCCACATGAATGGAAAAGGGCTGCTTTGGTAACTCCATTGTTTTCCCCTCTTTGCCCCCAACATTCTTCCCCAGAGCCCCTCCCTTCCCTCCCCGACCCCCAACCACGGCAAGCCGCCGAATCTAGTCCTCCGCCGCAGCGATGGGCCTCACACCCCGCCGGATCTACCTTCCGCACCTTGGAAGCCCCAACTGCCAACTCACCACTTCACCGGAGCCGCTTCAGCGACTGGCTTGTCCACCGCTCCAGATCTCCTTGACCGCCATCATGGTCCACCGCACCGGATCTGCTTAACCGGCGCCCTCGTCCACCACAGCGTAGGCCCTTCACTGACTCCCTCGTCCGCCCCTTCGCTGGCCCTTCATACAAGCTCTCGTCCGCGGCAACAGATCCGCCTCACCGAAAGCACTGTACAAGGTGCCCGCCGAAGCCTTCGTCCACTGCATCGGACCCGCTCCACGGATGCCATATTCAACTCCACCGGCCCTGTTTTACCGACGCCGCAGCCTCACCAGGTTATTTCGACTTGTACTCCTTCGGTTTTTCTCTTTATCATGCAACTGTTCACTTTCCACAGATGAGCTTTCTTGTATGTCGACAGGCGCCGCAACCGTAGCACTGGAGCCGCTTCAGCGACTGCGCCAGACGGCCCAAACTCAACCACAACACGAGCACCATCGACGATCCTTAGCTATCAAGTATGACAATAATACCCATACGCCGCCGAGAATCAGGTACTATTATCCAACGGCCGGCGCCTACGTTCACTTTCCTAGCATAAGCACCACACCTTTGGATTTCTTCAGGTCATCATTCAGTTTTTCATGAGACGCGTTATTCTGCTTGCACTTGTAGGGCCATACTTCTGGCAGTGAACATGTTACATGTGCTAAATTACATACCAGTGCACATATAGTAAATATGCTTTAGTTTTGTTCTGATGCCACCTGTTGGTTCCATCAGACTGCTTAATGTTCTCTGTTCTTAATTACACATCAGCAAACTAGCATGTGGTTCCACAGCTTTTTGTTCGTTTTACCCTACATTTTCTGATGCTAGCTATTACATCACTGCTCCGAGCCTCTGTTCATTACTTGTTTGTGTGTTCTTGATCTTCCCAAGTTGCATGACTAATTTGATGCTTCTATTAATTATGGAGCTGCCAACCCCATCAAGCAAAATATTTGTTCTTTTGGGGCTGGCACCTCGAACAAGCATAAAAATAGAGGGAAGCAGATATATTGTCGTGTATGCACACACCGTTCTTCATTAGTTTAGATGAACCATTGATGATCAATTCGGACCAGTGCATGCGATTAAAATCAGTTTTACCTAAATAGATGGTGCAGAATAAACTACAGCAACTAGATTTGCAACCACGGGATGCTGACGATATCTTCAAAGAACATTGCAACAGCAGCTAGGCTTCACAACAACATATGGTAAGCCAGTGTGTTTTAGTACATGTGAAATGTAATGCGAGTGGGCTGCTTTCTTGGCTTGTGCCCTCAACATGTAATCCTACCGAATTATAAATAGTTCGGTTATGCGCTTTCTTTGTATTGCTTGTTTGAATGCTTGTTTGTTGTTACGCTATACCCGAGTTGGCCAATATGTCAAGAAGTGCCTCTTTGTACTAATGTAAAGAAATGCATGCCTATTTCATTTGAGTCCTTAACTTTTCCTCTCAACTTCATCACAAGACTGTCTTCGTAGTTTATATGAGGCCACACCGTTAAGTGCTTTCTCGATTATTTCAATCGCTTAGATGCCTTGGCAACTTAAATATAGCGGTTGTACACTCCCTTTCAACTAGGGATGTCAACTGGGTCCCGTTTAATCCCGATTAAAGTCCATTAGTGGTATGATAGTTCAAAAGAGTTTTTGTTTTTTGTGGAAAATGAACTAGGGAGGTAGCAAAAACTAACTAGATGGGACTGGCGGATGTCGTTTATTTGCCACTTACATCCCTAGTTTCATCTTACCATGTTAATTTCTTTTCGGCTGATGCTGCTTCCAACCATTTAAATATAGTTTGCCATGCTCGGCAATAATTCGTCTGTCGTTTACCATGTAAGCTTACTGCCTGGATCATATGATAACTATCTCTTACTTATGTCCATCGGAAACCTTTCAGGATGCCGTTCACACTAGGACACAATGTACAACCCCAGAATCTATTTGTGGAAGCAGTGCGCCATCCATGTTACCAGATGGTAGCAGTTCAGAGGCAACACTGCCGGAGAGCAGTCTGAGCACATATATTATAGTGCTTGAGGCTCTACTAGAGGCAAAAAGAGATGGTGTGGCTGCCATGAATGAGGTAATCTTTATCTTGAGGCTGGAAATTAAGGAATTAGCGGCACACATTATGCAAGCAACCCAAGAATTGGAGGAAGTAAGAATGTTGCATTTGAAGACGGAGGAGGTCCTGCTTTGTTTACGCTATCTCAAGTCAAGGTAATCCAGTTCTTCTTTAGATACCAGTTGAAATTGTCATTAGATTATTGTACTTGCATGTTGTGTCATGTCTCTGAATGGATTATGTTGCAAGACCCCTATGTTGTCCATGTGTTGTAATGATCCAAATTTTTTAGGCGAGGTAATCCTCAGTACTTGTATGATTGAGATAAGGTGAACTGTTTTTCATGTGAGCATATTGTATTGGATGAAATAACTGTTTGAATCAGAGTGTATCCAACCTACTGAATTCGAAGATCACGACATTTCTAAATCATAATCATATGTAAAGTTGGAATAAATCTTTGTTGTGGTTTGGAAGAAATAAATAACAAAACGTATAATTATCTATGGATATTCGTAATCGAATATTGGATTTGAATTTAGTTTGCCAGGTCCCAGGGCAAACGTGAATGCTAATTCTCCCAAGTTTTGAACTAAGCGCCTAAACACCCACTATAATTTGTGGGCTGCCCGAAGCAAGTGTTTGCGAGATGGAAATTACTGTCTACCCCTGACACTTGACATCCTTATCGACCGGATTTACACTGCTGTCGATAGGGGTAGACTAGTAACTTCAATCAGACGTGACACGACGGCCTCCGAGCCCATTTAGACATGGTGAGCGCCAAACATGGGCGGCAAAACACATTTGATTCAAGCTCGTCCGAAAGACATGTGACTCTTCCTCCATTTCCCCATTCATACACGGTGGGTGGCAAAACAAACTCTCCTCGTCCAAAATCGATGTCGGCTAATATTTTAAATAGGGGTAGATGTGTAACTTCCATCAGACGTGACACAACCGCCCTACCTGTCAGCCCCGTTCATACACCGTGGGCGCCAACCGTGGGCGGCAAAACACCCTCTCCTTGCCCGAAATAGTTACCGACAAATATTTGGGAGATGCGAGATTACCGTCCTATCCCCAACCGACGCGATGTCCAAAATTTTAAAAGGGGGATAAGTTCGTAACTTTCCCCCATTTCAGAGAAGCGCGTCCCAAAGTTTCAGACCCCCCTCCCCTCCATTTCCCCATTCATACACCATCGGCGGCACGACAACCTCCGCACTGCGGCCAGCCTCCTCCGTCCGCCACCCCATCCTCCACCTTGCCGGAGCCGCTACCCCTACCCCGTCGTCCACTGCAAGAGATGGACGTCTCATCCACCTTTGGACCAGGATCCTTTCATCGCCTCCTCTCGCTTCATCGGCGCTGTCGTCCACCTTGCCGTTGCCGCTCCTACGGCCGCATCGTCCACGGCAACAGGATATATCCCCCGACCCGGCTGTCTGCCGTCTAAAGACTTCTTCCCCGCCGCCGACAGCCATCGCACCTGCAACACCCTCAACGTATCAGCATAGGCCTACACGGCGTCGCAAGAGAGGTGGTACTCTTTCATATGTGCTTAAGTTATTGATCTCACCCTGAGAATAGATCATAATTTGTTTACTGTACTTTTCTTGTCCGTACCAAATCGTAGTGGCTAGTTGAAAGCAAACATTGGTTGCGAAGTAGCTTTGTCCGGTTTGCACCTTCAGATCCGCGATGGCACGGGCACTATACTCGTAAAGCTTATGGTTTCCCCCCTTTATATTAACTACCATCATCGTAGGTGCTTCGTGTCGTGCTAGCACTGCTCCTCAAGACCTCAACCCAAAGCTTACGCGTTGAAATACGAATCTGATATGATGCTCATATCACTAAAATAGAGAACGTTTAATTGGTCATGTGCGCCACCCACTGGTCCAGCTAGTTCCACTTTCCTGATTTTTCTCTTGATGCTTAGGGTTTTCCCCTTTTATCTACTCTACTATGATCTGTGTAGGTGCTTTCTGTCGTACTAGCATTACCCCACCCTTCAAGCTAAACAACACAACACTCAGAACTCGAAAGCTTAGTTGTTCAAATATGATTGTGATATGATACTAATATTAGTTATCCGACACATTTAGTTGGTTAGCTAAAGGTCCCACTTGAGTTTCCAAATGCATGTCGTGACATATAGAGAGACAACATAATTGCATTTCTTTGTCACTTGTTGACCGTACTTTCTTGTCCATACCAAATCTTAGTTGTTATTTCAAAGCAAACATCGGTTGCTAACTACCCTTTTCGCGGTTTGCAGCTTCAGATCTGCCATCTAACTGCCACAGTCAACACTGTACTCATCATGCTTATGTTTTCCCCATTTTATGATGACCACAATCAGCTACGTGGTTCGTGTCATAATAGCATTGCTCCACCCATCGAGCTAAACAAGCTTAGTTGTACAAATTCATATCTGATATTATTGCTGATATTAGTAAAACTGAGAGATGTTTAATTGGTGAGCTAAATGTTCCTACTTTAGGTTTGAAATGCATGTGAGCCACATATGGAGATTCCGGAAAGAATAGTATTTCTCTGCGCTCTGGTTCATCATGGGTGGCCAACCGACATTGTATTGAAAGACTTGTAATATCTTCAATCTGCTTGTCGCTCGCTCTTCTTTAAGATGATACTCTTCTCTTGCGGTCGATCGTCGGTCGAGTTGTTCTCCTTAGTATATTTTGAATCTGTGTCAGTCGACTTGTTCTTCTTTACTATATGTTGAAGCTATCATCTGCGAAGTGTCATCACTTACGGAGCTCTCATATTTTGAGTAGTAGGCCACATTATATTAATGCACACAACAAATTACAACATGCATGGCATCTTTTAAAAGAATTGCAGAGATAGCACAAAGGGGTTTACTGAGGAGGCGATATTGGATTAGAATCATACGCATTACAAAGAAAATCTCACTTGTTTTTATGCTTTCATGCATGTCTGATATTGAACATTATCAAAATGAATATGAGAATGGGTGCACGAGAGGAATATTGCGGAACGATCCACTGGCTAACAAACTTGGCATGGTGGAGGATGCCCTATCTTATTCACCCATCAAGGTGCTTGCTCTAACTTTGCAAAGTTGTATTGGTCGCACATATTTTGCATCTGACCTCTCGCATTACTTCTACTTTGTTACACCATCTGCTTAGTATAAGCATCATATATGATTATGTGCCATACCTATCCATTTTCTGTACCTATTCCATGTGTCGTCACACTATGTTTTTCCAGTCAAATGTTGTTCTTTCGTAATAGATGTCCAAAAGGAAGAGGGTGAGTGCAGATCCTCAAGGAGTACAAACTAGGTATTTGGAAAAGGTAGTGATACTTGTTAAATCAGATAGATCAGCAGAATGAAAACACAGGCCCAACTGTACCACACTTTACCCCTACTCCAAAGGGCCAAACCCCTATTAGAACTGCTGGGAGCCCAGTCAGTAATCTTGTCTATGATATCAATTCAAAATTTGAACTCCTAAATTTCTGCTTGTGCCTTACCTTGTCTCTTGTATAAAACTAATTTCAGATGAATCTCCTTGCTCAAAGGATCATACGATCTCAAAACAATAATGGGCTCTGCATTGCTCTTGTCAGTACCTCTCTCCCTTTTGCCTTGTAACGCTGTACTTAATTAATTGCTATTTGATTATGTATCATCAGTCTGCACCTGAGCTTCATTATCCTCTGTTTCTTCCAATATTATTTGATCTATATTTACTCTTTGCAAAATGTAGAATAATGGCAACGCTTATAAAGAATTTTATTTGGGGAATTTATTGAATTATCCTTCCATCAACATGGAGAAGGGCTTTGTCCAACCCGTGTTAACATGTAATGTAAGTTCATCCTTCTCAAGCCTTCAAACTTTGTTCTAGTATAGATTTGGATAGGCATCATTTCCTCCACTTCTTTGTTTGTTTCTTTGTTTACATCTGATTGGATGTTTGCAACAACTACCAGTTTCAAATTGTAGTTGTAAAAACATGTTCCTTATGCAGAAAAGATCCATTTATTTGCTTATATAATTGTGAAACCTGTTACATGTCTCCTTGTTTCTCTTTCAGAGTCGTATCTCTTACTCCAGGCAGAACTTTAGGGAAGACAATGAGCCAAACCATCTTGAGGACAGCGAGATGACCCCAAGGTCCTGTCTTGATGAAGACAGTGAGTTGAAGCTACTCACCAGCAAGTGTGAGACAACCTCTGTGCAATCGCTGCCTCAATCAGTTTCGACTTCTTGAGTCTCAACTTAAAGCGGAAAGGCTTGCTTCAGCTTAGCTCCGACGTGAAGTCAAAGATGCAATGAAGATGTCAGAGGACTGCCGTGCGCACCATCATGCCTTAAATCTAGTGTTGATACATCTATCGTTGACACAACTGAGGTCTACTTAGCTTCTTCATCTGCTTGCGGGGCCCGAGCTTGCCAGGCCTAGTGCCTTCTGAAGTGCTCTCAGTTTTGTATATTCTTTTGTCGGTGTGTTTATTTGCACTGTTGGCGAACTTTGATGCCCAGTGGATGTAATATGTGATAGCCGTCATAGCCTAGCATAAGTTGCTTGCTTATTTATTTCCTTGTTGTCTTGTTTATTTGTTTGCTTGTAGTCATTGCAGTTCTTTTTCCGCGGTTTGCTAGTGGCTGCAATAACCTATTTTTTAAAACTAGGCTACAATAACCATGGGCTAATATTTACCGTAGTGACCTTTGGGCCTCCTACGGGCCGTAGAAAGCGATGGGCCTTCTACGGGCCGTAGAAACAATGGGCCTTCTACGGGCCGTAGAAACAATGGGCCTTCTACGGGCCGTATCATCAATGGGCCTTATACGGGCAGTATGATAACATGGGCCAATAACAGGCCGCATTATGGCCGTAAACGGGCTAGATCTGGAATCGTCCGTTCATGGGCCGACCATAACGGGCCATCGTTAATAGGCCGTATTTCATGGCGCTATGGAAACGGCCCAACGTATTAACGGACCACAAACGGGCCGACTGTAACCACGGGCTGAATTTGGCCCACAAGCAGAAAATGGCAGTAACGGGCCGTAAGTAAACGAATGTTGGAAATGAGCCCAAGAATAAATGGGCTCCGAGAAGGCCGAAAGATAACATGGGCTGGAAACGGCCCAATGGAATAACGGGTCGTTAATGGGTATGAAGCGATACACTGTTCATTACGGGCCAGTTTCACCACGGGCCATTAATGGGTGTAAAGTGATACACTGTTCGTTACGGGCCAGTTTCACCACGGGCCGTTAATAGGCCAAGAGTTACATAGGGCCTCATATGGGCCGAAAGACGTCATGGTCCATACATGGGCCAGAAGTGAAAACGGGCTGGAATCATATTGGGTGGCCCAGATGATGCTACTGTGCCTAATTTGGATAGGGCATAACGAGCCTTGGGTTAGCAGGCTGTAAATGGGCTATACACGAACAGGCCATTAACAGGCTTTCCATGGGCCGGCCCGCCACCTTTTGACCAAGTCAAACGGGCCGGCCTTTTCACAGGAATGGGCTTCTGTTGGGCCGTGCCATGTGTCGACGTATCATAGGCGCCTTCTGTCCAATGAGTGGATGACATTTGTCACAACGATGAGCCGACACGTGTTTCCTCCAGCCAACGATGATTTTACACGTGGAAAATCCCCATTGGTCGGGGTCATCAACGGGTTATCGGATCCAAAACCCGACCCGATAGCTTAACGGCGTTCCGTTACGGTGAATGCCACGTGTCGGTCACCCTTGACGAAAGCACTTCTATGACGCGGGATTTATCGTCATGGAAGTGGACACTTCCGTGATGATAATTTTGGTAATGTCATGAAACATTTCTACGACAACACAGGTATGACTATTTGATTCTGTCATAAAATCGTCATGGATGTACATGCATGACAAAAAATGCAACCTACTGTGACAAACATGTATCATCACAGAAGTGTATTTTTTTGTAGTGTTGATCTTTCACAAAGCACGTACCTTGACAAGATATTGAAGAAGTTCAATATGGATCAGTCCAAGAAGGGGTTCTTGCCTGTATTGCAAGGTGTGAGATTGAGCACGGCTCAATGCCCGACCACGGCAGAAGATAGGAAAAAGATGAGCGTCATCCCCTATGCCTCAGCCATAGGGTCTATTATGTATGCCATGCTGTACTGCACTGATGTAAACCTTGCCGTAAGTTTGGTGGGAAGGTACCAAAGTAATCCTGGCATGGAACACTGGACAACGGTCAAGAATATCCTGAAGTACCTGAAAAGGACTAAGGATATGTTGAAGGAAATATGCCCTAGAGGCAATAATAAAGTTATTATTTATTTCCTCATATCATGATAAATGTGTATTATTCATGCTAGAATTGTATTAACCGGAAACATGATAAATGTGTGAATACATAGACAAACTTAATGTCACTAGTATGCCTCTACTTGACTAGCTCATTAATCAAAGATGGTTATGTTTCCTAACCATAGACATGTGTTGTCATTTGATTAACGGGATCACATCATTAGGAGAATGATGTGATTGACTTGACCCATTCCGTTAGCTTAGCACTTGATCGCTTAGTATGTTGCTATTGCTTTCTTCATGACTTATACAAGTTCCTATAACTATGAGATTATGCAACTCCGTTTACTGCATTTAACACTTTGTGTGCTACCAAATGTCACAACGTAACTGGGTGATTATAAAGGAGCTCTACATGTGTCTCCAAAGGTACATGTTGAGTTGGCGTATTTTGAGATTAGGTTTTGTTACTCCGATTGTCCGAGAGGTATCTCTGGGCCCTCTCGGTAATGCACATCACTATATGCCTTGCAAGCAATGTAGCTAATGAGTTAGTTACGGAATGATGCATTATGTAACGAGTAAAGAGACTTGGCGGTAACGAGATTGAACTACGTATTGAGATACCGACGATCGAATCTCGGGCAAGTAACATACCGATGACAAAGGGAACAACGTATGTTGTTATGCGGTTTGACCGATAAAGATCTTCGTAGAATATGTAGGAGCCAATATGAGCATCCGTGTTCCGCTATTGGTTATTGACCTGAAATGGTTCTCGGTCATGTCTACATAGTTCTCGAACCCGTAGGGTCCGCATGCTTAAGGTTTCATGATGCTTATATTATGAGTTTATGAGTTTTGATGTACCGAAGTTTGTTCGGAGTCCCGAATGTGATTACGGACATGAAGAGGAGTCTCGAAATGGTCGAGACATGAAGATTGATATATTGGAAGCCTATATTTGGATGTCGGAAGTGTTCCAGGTGAAATCGGGATTTTACTGGAGTACCGGGAGGTTACCGGAACCCCCCGGGGGCTTATTGGGCTTACGTGGGCCTTAGTGGAGAAGAGGAGAGGAGGCAGGGCTGGGCCGCGTGCCCCTCCCTCCCTAGTCCGAATAAGACAAGGAGAGGGGGGCGGCGCCCCTTTTTCCTTCCTCTCTCTCTCCTCCTTCCCCCTTTCTCCTAGTCCAACAAGGAAATGAGGGAGTCCTACTCCCGATGGGAGTAGGACTCCCCTTGGCGCGTCCCTCCTTGGCCGGCCGCCCCCTCCCCCTTGGCTCCTTTATATACAGGGGCGGGGGGGGGGGGGGGCACCTCTAGACACAACAATTGATCTCTTGATCTCTCAGCCGTGTGCGGTGCCCCCCTCCACCAAAGTCCTTGATAATATTGTAGCGGTGCTTAGGCGAAGCCCTGTGACGGTAGAACATCAAGATCGTCACCACGCCGTCGTGCTGACGGAACTCTTCCCCGACATTGCTAGATCGGAGTACGGTGATCGTCATCGAGCTGAACGTGTGCTAGAACTCGGAGGTGCCGTAGTTTCGGTGCTTGATCGGTCGGGCCGTGAAGACGTACGACTACATCAACCGCGTTGTTCTAACGCTTCGCTTTCGGTCTCACGAGTGCGTGGACAACACTCTCCCTCTCGTTGCTATGCATCACCATGATCTTGCATGTGCGTAGAATTTTTTTGAAATTACTACGCCCCCAACAAAGGCATCCGAGCCTGGTTTTATGTGTAGATGTCATATGCACGAGTAGAACACAAGTGAGTTGTGGGTGATATAAGTCATACTGCTTACCAATATGTCATACTTTGGTTCGGCGGTATTGTTGGAGGAAGCGGCCCGGACCGACATTACGCGTACGCTTAAGCGAGACCGGTTCTCCCGACGTGCTTTGCACAAAGGTGGCTAGCGGGTGTCAGTTTCTCCAACTTTAGTTGAACCGAGTGTGGCTACGCCCGGTCCTTGCGAAGGTTAAAACAGCACCAACTTGAAAAACTATCGTTGTGGTTTTGATGCGTAGGTAAGAACGGTTCTTGCTAAGCCCATAGCAGCCACGTAAAATTTGCAACAACAAAGTAGAGGACGTCTAACTTGTTTTTGCAGGGCATGTTGTGATGTGATATGGTCAAGACGTGATGCTATATTTTATTGTATGAGATGATCATGTTTTGTAACCGAAGTTATCGGCAATCTGGCAGGAGCCATATGGTTGTCGCTTTATTGTATGAAATGCAACGCCTGTAATTGCTTTACTTTATCACTAAGCGGTAGCGGTAGTCGTAGAAGCAATAGATGGCGTATACGACAATGATGCTACGATGGAGATCAAGGTGTCGCGCTGGTGACGATGGTGATCAGGACGGTGCTTCAGAGATGGATATCACAAGCACAAGATGATGATGGCCATATCATATCACTTATATTGATTGCATGTGATGTTTATCCTTTATGCATCTTATCTTGCTTTGATTGACGGTAGCATTTTAAGATGATCTCTCACTAATTATCAAGAAGTGTTCTCCTGAGTATGCACCGCTATGCGAAAGTTCTTCGTCTTTGAGACACCACGTGATGATCGGGTGTGATAGGTTCTACGTTCAAATACAACGGGTGCAAAACAGTTGCACACGCGGAATACTCAAAGTTAAACTTGACGAGCCTAGCATATACAGATATGGCCTCGGAACACGGAGACCGAAGGTCGAACGTGAATCATATAGTAGATATGATCAACATAGTGATGTTCACCATTGAAACTACTCCATCTCACGTGATGATCGGACATGGTTTAGTTGATTTGGATCACGTAATCACTTAGATGACTAGAGAGATGTCTGTCTAAGTGGGAGTTAAGTAATATGATTAATTGAACTTAAATTTATCATGAACTTAGTACCTGATAGTATTTTGCTTGTCTATATTTGTTATAGATAGATGGCTCGTGCTGTTGTTCCATTGAATTTTAATGCGTTCCTTGAGAAAGCTAAGTTGAAAGATGATGGTAGCAATTACACGGATCGGGTCAAGAATTTGAGGATTATCCTCATTGCTGCACAGAAGAATTACGCCCCGAAGCACCGGCTGGGTGCGAACTGCTTGAAGATACTGGCCCAGCGACGTTAAGAACGTCGAGCAAAGCCGATGACTACTCGATAGTTCGACCGCCATGCTTTACTGACTTAGAATCGGGTCTTCAACGATGTTTTGAACGTCATGGAGCATATGAGATGTTCCAGGAGTTGAAGTTAATATTTCAAGCAAATGCCCGGATTGAGAGATACGATGTCTCCAATAAGTTCTATAGTTGTAAGATGGAGAGAATAGTTCTGTCAGTGAACATATACTCAAAATGTCTGGGTATAATAATCACTTGATTCAACTGGGAGTTAATCTTCCTGATGATAGTGTCATTGATGTAATTCTTCAATCATCGCCACCAAGCTACAAGAGCTTCGTGATGAACTATAATATGCAAGGGATGGACAAGACTATTCCCGAGCTCTTCGCGATGCTAAAGGCTGTGGAGGTAGAAATCAAGAAGGAGCATCAAGTGTTGATGGTCAATAAGACCACCAGTTTCAAGAAAAAGGGTAAAGGGAAGAAGTAGGGGAACTTCAAGAAGAACAACAAGCAAGTTGCTACTCAAGAGAAGAAACCCAAATTTGGACCTATGCCTGAGACTAAGTGCTTCTACTGCAAGTAGACTGGACACTGGAAGCAGAACTGCCCCAAGTATTTGGCAGATAAGAAGGATGGCAAGGTGAACAAAGGTATATGTGATATACATGTTATTGATGTGTACCTTACTAATGCTCACAGTAGCACTGGTATTTGATACTGGTTACATTGCTAATATTTGCAACTCGAAGCAGGGGACTACGGATTAGCGAAGATTGGCTAAGGACGAGGTGACGATGCGCGTGGGAAATGGTTCCAAAGTCGATGTGATCATGGTCGGCACGCTACCTCTACATCTACCTTCGGGATTAGTATTAGACCTAAATAAATGTTATTTGGTGCCAGCGTTGAGCATGAACATTATATCTGGATCTTGTTTGATGCGAGATGGTTATTCATTTAAATCAGAGAATAATGGTTGTTCTATTTATATGAGTAATATCTTTTATGGTCATGCACCCTTCAAGAGTGGTCTATTTTTATTGAATCTCGATAGTAGTGATACACATATTCATAATGTTGAAGCCAAAAGATGCAGAGTTGATAATGATAGTGCAACTTATTTGTGCCTTCTTTGTTTAGGTCATATCGGTGTAAAGCGCATGAAGAAACTCCATCTTGATGGACTTTTGGAACCACTTGATATGAATCACTTGGTACTTGTGAACCGTGCCTCATGGGCAAGATGACTAAAACACCGTTCTCCTAACTATGGAGCGAGCAACAGATTTGTTGGAAATCATACATACTGATGTATGTGGTCCGATGAATGTTGAGGCTCGCGGCGGGTATCGTTATTTTCTTACCTTCACAGATGATTTAAGCAGATATGGGTATATCTACTTAATGAAACATAAGTCTGAAACTTTTGAAAAGTTCAAAGAATTTCAGAGTGAAGTTGAAAATCCTCGTAACAAGAAAATAAAGTTTCTACGATCTGATCGTGGAGGAGAATATTTAAGTTACGATTTTGGTCTACATTTGAAACAATGCGGAATAGTTTCGCAACTCACGCCACCCGGAACACCACAACGTAATGGTGTGTCCGAACGTCAGAATCGTGACTTTACTTGATATGGTGCGATCTATGATGTCTCTTCTTGATTTACCGCTATCGTTTTGGGGTTATGCTTTAGAGACGGCCGCATTCACGTTAAATAGGGCACCATCAAAATCCGTTGAGACGACGCCTTATGAACTGTGGTTTGGCAAGAAACCAAAGTTGTCGTTTCTTAAAGTTTGGGGCTGCGATGCTTATGTGAAGAAACTTCAACCAGATAAGCTCGAACCCAAATCGGAGAAATGTGTCTTCATAGGATACCCAAAAGAGACTATTGGGTACACCTTCTATCACAGATCTGAGGGCAAGATTTTTGTTGCTAAATTCGGATCCTTTCTAGAGAAGGAGTTTCTCTCGAAAGAAGTGAGTGGGAGGAAAGTTGAACTTGCTGAGGAAGCCAATGATAATGATCATGAAACTTCAGATCAAGTTACTACCGAACCTCGTAGGTCAACCAGAGTGAGATCGGCACCAGAGTGGTACGGTTATCCTCTTCTGGAAGTCATGTTACTTGACCATGGCGAACGTACGAACTATGAGGAAGCGATGATGAGCCCAGATTCCGCAAAATGGCTTGAGGCCATGAAATCTGAGAAGGGATCCATGTATGAGAACAAAGTATGGACTTTGGTCGACTTGCCCGATGATCGGCAAGCCATCGAGAATAAATGGATTTTCAAGAAGAAGACTGACGCTGATGGTAATATAACTGTCTACAAAGCTCGACTTGTTGCGAAAGGTTTTCGACAAGTTCAAGGGGTTGACTACGATGAAACTTTCTCACCCATAGCGATGCTTAAGTCTGTCTGAATCATGTTAGAAATTGCCTCATTTTATGATTATGAAATATGGCAAATGGATGTCAAAACTGCATTCCTGAATGGATTTCCGGAAGAAGAGTTGTATATGATGCAACCGGAAGGTTTTGTCGATCCAAAAGGTGCTAACAAAGTGTGCAAGCTCCAATGATCCATTTATGGACTGGTGCAAGCCTCTCGGAGTTGGAATAAATGCTTTGATAGTGTGATCAAAGCATATGGTTTTACATGAGACTTTTGGAGAAGCTTTGTATTTACAAGAAAGTGAGTGGGAGCTCTATAGCATTTCTGATATTATATGTAGATTACATATTATTAATTGGAAATGATATAGAATTTCTGGATAGCATAAAGGGATACTTGAATAAAAGTTTTTCGATGAAAGACCTCGGTGAAGCTGCTTACATATTAGGCATCAAGATCTATAGAGATAGATCAAGACGCTTAATTGGACTTTCACAAAGCACATACCATGATAAAGTTTCGAAAAAATTCAAAATGGATCACACAAAGAAAGGGTTCTTGCCTGTATTACAAGGTGTGAAGTTGAGTCAGACTCAAAGCCCGACCACAGCAGAAGATAGAGAGAAAATGAAAGATGTTCCCTATGCTTCAGCCATAGGCTCTATCATATATGCAATGCAAGATACTGCACTGACGTATGCTTAGCAATAAGTTTGGTGGAGGTACCAAAAGTAATCCAGAGGTGGATCACTTGAACATCGGTCAAGAATATCCCGAAATACACGAAAAGGACTAAGGATATGTTTGTCGCTTTATGGAGGTGACAAAGAGCTAGTTGTAAATGGTTACGTCGATGCAAGCTTTGACACGATTCGCATTTATTCTAAATCACAAACCGGATACATGTTTATATTGAGCGATGGAGCTGTCGGTTGGTGCGATTCTAAACAAAGCGTCGTGGCGGGATCTACATGTGAAGCGGAGTACATAGCTGCTTCGGAAGCAGCAAATGAAGGAGTCTAGATGAAAGAGTTCATTTCCGATCTAGGTGTCATACCTAGTGCATTGGGACCAATGAAGATCTTCTTTGACAATACTGGTGCAATTGCCTTGGCATTGGAATCCAGATTTCACAAGAGGACCAAGCACATCAAGAGACGCTTCAATTCCATCCGAGACCAAGTCCAGGTGGGGGACATAGATATTTGCAGGATACATACGGATCTGAATGTTGCAGACCCTTTGACTAAGCCTCTTCCACGAGCAAAACATGATCAACACCAAGACTCCATGGGTGTTAGAATCATTACTGTGTAATCTAGATTATTGACTCTAGTCTAAGTGGGAGACTGAAGGAAATATGCCCTAGAGGCAATAATAAAGTGATTATTTATTTCCTCATATCATGATAAATGTTTATTATTCATGCTAGAATTGTATTAACCGGAAACATGATAAATGTGTGAATACATAGACAAACTTAATGTCACTAGTATGCCTCTACTTGACTAGCTCATTAATCAAAGATGGTTATGTTTCCTAACCATAGACATGTGTTGTCATTTGATTAATCTGGATCACATCATTAGGAGAATGATGTGATTGACTTGACCCATTCCGTTAGCTTAGCACTTGATCGCTTTAGTATGTTGCTATTGCTTTCTTCATGACTTATATAAGTTCCTATAACTATGAGATTATGCAACTCCTGCCATCGGAGGAACACTTTGTGTGCTACCAAACGTCACAACGTAACTGGGTGATTATAAAGGAGCTCTACAGGTGTCTCCAAAGGTAAATGTTGAGTTGGCGTATTTCGAGATTAGGTTTTGTTACTCCGATTGCCGGAGAGGTATCTCTGGGCCCTCTCAGTAATGCACATCACTATAAGCCTTGCAAGCAATGTAGCTAATGAGTTAGTTACGGAATGATGCATTACGTAACGAGTAAAGAGACCTGCCGGTAACGAGATTGAACTAGGTATTGAGATACCGACGATCGAATCTCGGGTAAGTAACATACCGATGACAAAGGGAAGAACGTATGTTATTATGCGGTATGACCGATAAAGATCTTCGTAGAATATGTAGGAGCCAATATGAGCATCCAGGTTCCGCTATTGGTTATTGACCCGAAATGGTTCTCGGTCATGTCTACATAGTTCTCGAACCCGTAGGGTCCGCACGCAAGGTTTCGATGGCGATGCTTATATTATGAGTTTATGAGTTTTGATGTGCGAAGTTTGTTCGAGTCCCGAATGTGATTACGGACATGATGAGGAGTCTCGAAATGGTCGAGACATGAATATTAATATATTGGAAGCCTATATTTGGATGTTGGAAGTGTTCCGGGTGAAATCGGGATTTTACCGGAGTACCGGGAGGTTACCGGAACCCCCCGGGGGCTTATTGGGCCTACATGGGCCTTAGTGGAGAAGAGGAGAGGAGGCAAGGGCTGGGCCGCAGGCCCCTCCCCCCTAGTCCGAAAAAGACAAGGAGAGGGGGGCGGCGCCCCCCTTTTTCCTTCCTCTCTCTCCTCCTTCCTCCCTTCTCCTAGTCCAACAAGGAAAGGAGGGAGTCCTACTCCCGGTGGGAGTAAGACTCCCCTTGGCGCGCCCCTCCTTGGCCGGCCGCCCCCTCCCCCTTGGCTCCTTTATATACGGGGGCAGGGGGCACCTATAGACACAGCAATTGATCTCTTGATCTCTTAGCCGTGTGCGGTGCCCCCTCCACCATAGTCCTCGATAATATTGTAGCGGTGCTTAGGCGAAGCCCTGCGATGGTAGAACATCAAGATCGTCACCACGCCGTCGTGCTGACGGAACTCTTCCCCGACATTCTGCTGGATCGGAGTACGGGGATCGTCATCGAGCTGAACGTGTGCTAGAACTCAGAGGTGCCGTAGTTTCGGTGCTTGATCGGTCGGGCCGTGAAGACGTACGACTACATCAACCGCGTTGTTCTAACGCTTCCGCTTTCGGTCTACGAGGGTACATGGACAACACTCTCCCCTCTCGTTGCTATGCATCACCATGATCTTGCGTGTGTGTGGGATTTTTTTTTGAAATTACTATGTTCCCCAACATATGTTTCTCGTTTATGGAGGTGACGAAGGGCTCGTCGTAAAGGGTTACGTTGATGCTAGCTTCGACACAGATCTGGATGACTCCAAGTCACAAACCGGATACATGTATATTTTGAATGGTGGGGCAGTCAGCTGGTGTAGTTGCAAGCAAAGCGTCGTGGCGGGATCTACATGTGAAGCGGAGTACATGGCAGCCTCGGAGGCAGCACATGAAGCAATCTGGATGAAAGAGTTCATTACTGACCTAGGAGTTATTCCCAATGCGTCGGGCCCGATGACTCTCTTCTGTGACAACGCTGGAGCTATTGCCCTTGCCAAGGAGCCCAGGTTTCACAAGAAGACCAGGCATATCAAGCGTCGCTTCAACTCCATTCGTGAAAATGTTCAAGATGGAGACATAGAGATTTGTAAAGTGCATACTGACCTGAATGTCGCAGATCCGTTGACTAAACCTCTTCCACGTGCAAAGCATGATCAACACCAGAACTCTATGGGTGTTTGATTCATCACAATGTAACTAGGTTATTGACTCTAGTGCAAGTGGGAGACTGTTGGAAATATGCCCTAGAGGCAATAATAAAAAGGTTATTATTATATTTCCTTGTTCATGATAATTGTCTATTGTTCATGCTATAATTGTGTTATCTAGAAATCGTAATACATGTGTGAATACATAGACCACAACATGTCCCTAGTGAGCCTCTAGTTTACTAGCTCGTTGATCACCGGTTTCGGCAACCGGGAGAGTTTCGGTGGTCACCGGTATTGTACCGGGACCACCGGAAGGGTCCCGGGGGTCCACCGGGTGGGGCCACCTATCCTGGAGGGCCCCATGGGCTGAAGTGGCGTGGGGAACCAGCCTGGTGGGCTGGTGCGCCCCACCCAAGGGCCCAAGGCGCCTAGGGTTGGAAACCCTAGGGGCGTGCCTCTCGAGGGGCATGCCTCGTTGGAAACACTAAGGGGCCGTTGCCCCGAGGGGCCGCCCCCTCTAGATGGGATCTCCAGGGGCATCGCCTCAGCCCCTATATATAGTGGAGGGAGGGAGGGCAGCCGCATCCTAAGCCTGGCGCCTCCCTCTCCCTCCCGTGACACCTCTTCCTCCTCCCGGTGGCGCTTGGCGAAGCCTGCTTGGAATCATTGCTTCCACCACCACGCCATCGTGCTGCTGGATCTCTATTAACTTCTCCTCCCCCTTTGCTGGATCAAGAAGGAGGAGACGTCTCCGCTCCGTACGTGTGTTGAACGCGGAGGTGCCGTCCGTTCAACGCTAGGATCATTGGTGATTTGGATCACGACGAGTACGACTCCATCAACCCCGTTCTCTTGAACACTTCCACTCGCGATCTAGAAGGGTATGTAGATGCACTCTTCTCTCTCTCGTTGCTAGATGACTCCATAGATTGATCTTGGTGACGCGTAGAAAATTTTAAATTTCTGCTACGATCCCCAACACAAAGCATGGTGACCAAGAATGTCAAGCTCGTCGATGTAATCCAGGTGATGCTAGTTCACCGGATTCTTCCGTGCCAGCGCCAAAGCCGCCCTCTGTGGGAGTTCAATTCGAAGAAGCACCAGACTTTGGTAAGGCTCTTCGAGACTACTCACGAAGGTGCCTGGAAGTTGCTTTTTAAGGGCAACGAGAAGCCACCGGCCACGGATTCAGACCGTGGTCATGATTGTAAACACCCCGCCAGCGAGGTATGTTATTTTTGATGTACCCCCAACTTAATTGTTTCGAGGATGATGTGTGAGCTTTTATTATTGCTCTTTCAGGACTAGATGGAGAGGGCGAAGCGGATCCAGTGTCCGGCTCCGCTGCCTGAAGAACCAGTCACATCCCACGTCTAGCGAAGATGCTGGTGCCGGCGCCATATAAGGCGCCGGAGAAGAAGGCCAAGAAGAAGGCGAAGGGGGCCAAGAGTGGTCGCCGTCGCAAGGGCACCTCGGACATGACGTCCGAAGACGACGAAGCCAATTCCTCTGTCCCTGAGGACAATGACGAGGAAGAGGAGGAGGAGGAAAACAACCCTCCCCTTGAGGAGAAGAAGAAAAAGAGGGCGGCCTCGGCGCATCTGGAGGCGGAAGCGCCCAAAAAGGGGAAGGGCGCCCCAGCGGTCAATACCGCGTGGGACGTTGACAGTAGTCTGGAACAACGCCCCCACACTAAGCCCCAGGCCGCATCGTAAGTGACATGGCTCATTCATGCGCACATCCAGCCCTTTCTCTTCAATATTTTAACATAGTTAACTGCACTATTGCAGTCCGGCCCGAGACCTTATCCAGCGATCCTCATCTGGAGGTTCGTTGGCTCCGTCGAAGATGGCGAGCATGTCGCCACTGCCTGCTTACTCCTCCGGGGCCAGGGACGACACCGAAGTGTTGTCCCGGAGGACCGCTCCGAACAGAGGAGCCTAGGACACTATCCGGGAGGCGCCACGAGGCGAGACCTCCACTGCCGGACACATGGGGGAGCCAATCCACATGGAGACTGGCGAAGAGGGCCGTATCCAGTTTGGCCCTCAGCTGAATACAATTCCAGAGACCCATATGGCTCCGGAGTCGGGCGAGCAGCCCCCTTTGAAGGAGGGGGGTGCGCCTCTTCCGCAGGTGGCCCCCGTCCATCCGGGGACGCCGGATATCCTGATGGAGGCGCTACGAGGTGCCTCCGTTATGGATGAGCACCGTGTTCTTATGGGCGCGCGCGGTGATCGAGAAGGTTCAGTCCGCCAAGAGTGGACTGAACAAAGCCTGGAGCAACTTGTTGACAGGTTTCGAGGTAAGTGACATAGAAAGAGAAAAACCCCATGTAGTCAGTAGCCCCTGAGACATTGTCTAGTGTTCGGCGAGGAGAACCGGATAGAGGATCAATCTTCTGTTGCAGGAGACTAACGTAATATGTATGCATAAGCAGGCGTCGCTGTTGGCCGCAACCTCGCATGCTGCCGAAGTCTATGAATTGAGGCAGAGGCTGGAGAGGACCGAGAACGAGCTCGGCAAGGTTAACGTTCGGCTCCAGGAGAAGCAAGGTGAGTAACGACTTGCTGTGTGTTCGAAAAGCGTAGCTGCTGTATATTCACTGTAGTGTCGTAATATGTAAAGGAGCCGCGACCGAGGTCGAGGCCCTGAGGAAGGCCCTGGGCGAGGCTGAGGAGAAGTCTGTCCAGCAGCAAGCCGCCCGTAAGAAGCTCAAGGCCCGGGTCAAAGAAATCCAGCAGGAGCTCCAAGATGCGGTGAAAAAATGTGAGACCTTGGAGCATGATGCGTCGGTCAAGGGGCCGAACTCACCAAGGCTCGTCAGAGCGCGGAGACCGCACGGAATGAGGCCCAGACCGCCCTCCAGGAGATCCAGGAGGCTAAGAAGATCACGGCGGGTAAGGCTTTTAAGATGCAAAGCAAGTATGCGGCGAAGCAGTACCTTTTACTAACCCGGGTTCGGAGTTCCCAGGGGCTTTTACGGATTTACCATGTAGTGTATCAGACGCCAGGGAGTTCTATCGAGCCGAAGGAGGGGGTTCGACGGAAAAGCTATTCTGGTCGCAATATGCGGCGCTAGAACCTCCCGTGTCCTTCACCGATCAGCTGAAACAGCTGGTGGAGCTACATAGGGTGGCCAAACTAGCCATGAAGGATTTGATAATCCGGCTATGGCCAGCCGAAGCTATGCTGGCAGCTACCCGGACTCGTGAGGCGGATGGTGAACGCCTGTCCTCGGCTGGACGTCGTCAAGCGCTCTGCCTGTATTGAAGGTGCCTGCATGGCCTTCGCCCGTTGCAAGATGTGGTGGGCGAAGCTGAACGCCGTTGAAGTGGCCAGAGGGCCGCCGGAGGGCAAGGAGCACCGCCCACCCGAGCGATATTTTGCGGATGTCATAGAAGGGTCTCGACTTGCAGCAGCTAAGTGCGGGCAGGACATTATTTTTGAATGAAAACATTTGTGTTGCCTTTGCCTTGTATTATGAAAACAAAGCCTGTTTTGTGATGTAATTTCGTTGTGCTTTTAATTGTTTCCTCCTGTGCGGCTATGTTGTATGCAATCTAAGGGTTGGCCAGTCGTCGGCTTCTGCCCTCGCGTAGGTAGTAAGGAGGTGTTCGGGATGGAATCTAAACAATCTTGATCCAATTATATGGTCCTTGGAGGATTTGTTTAGCGCAACGAACAAGGCAATCAGACTATACGGCTTAAACGCCCTCACTTAGCCATAGGAGTTTTATAATAAAGCATGGGCGCAGCACCTAGTCCAAGCCAGGGTGCTGTAAGCATCTGATCGGGAAGTGCCGATCCTTCGCATAACGCGGAAAAAATCTCCAACGATTTTGTAACACTCGAACAGCTGACCGGCTCTCGCTGTATCATGACAGTTAGTTTTCGGCTTTCTCTACTGAGGTGCTCATCCGGTCAAGGCCAGGGCACAATCGCAGTAGTTCTCCCTTTACTACCCTAGTGGATGTAGCGGAAAGTAGGGTAGCAAGCACAGGAGCCGGGCAACCCAACTATTGACCAAAGACATGATTCGGAGCCAATGCATATAATGCTAAATTTGGGGTGCCGAACTTATCTATAAGAAGTGTTTGGACTTTGCTGTCGTATTGTGGGGCGACAAGTAGCCCCTGGCGAATGTGAAACGTACAAAAGAGTACCGATGCAGCTGATAAGCAGATCGAAACAAAATGAAGTAAGAAGCAAAAACCACAGAAACTGGGCCACAAACCATTTTTATTATAACTGGATGGATACGTCAAGGAGTATCTTGTACAAATGGTGCGAGAAGTATCCGGGCTATTTAACATGCCGGTATCAATAGGGCGCAGCATGCGGGTCCCAAGAAATAAGTATGAATACCGTCAAGAAGAACGTATAGAGGTTACCCTACACACCTGTGCTGCTTGCCTCCGTTGTATGCCAATCCTTCTAAAGGACTTGCGATCAGGGCCGCAGAAAAGGAACCTGAAACAAGAAAAACAAGTGAAAGTATGTGTGTCCGGGATCGGTCTGGCCGAACTGTAGACCCCGGATTATCTTGTGCCTCTGTCGATGTTCATGGAATTTTGAGTGCATAATTGTGTACGCGTGGTATGAATGCCACTACCTCATCGGCACTGGGACGGAGGCCGAATTGCTAATTGTGCTCTTGACGAGCTGCGCCGTCCTGTTGCAGTGTAGTCCGGAACCTCTTAATGATGTCCAGGGGTTCGACAGCCGTACTATGGTGCTTCTTGAGAAGGCCACTATGTACCTCTGCTGCTAGGGCGGCGGTGTGCTCCTCTGTTCGGAGGGAGCGTTCCGTATTGCCATTGACTGTTATGACGCCGCGTGGACCGCACATCTTGAGCTTGAGATAAGCATAGTGTGGAACTACGTTGAATCTAGCAAACGCGGTTCGTCCGAGCAGTGCGTGGTAGCCGCTACGGAAGGGGACGATATCGAAGATTAACTCTTCACTTCGGAAGTTGTCCGGAGAACCGAAGACCACCTCCAGCGTGATTGAGCCCGTACAACGGGCGTCTACTCCTGGTATGACTCCTTTAAAGGTAGTTTTTGTTGGTTTGATTCGTGAGGGGTTAATGCCCATCTTCCGCATTGTGTCCTGATAGAGCAGGTTGAGGCTGCTACCATCGTCCATCAGGACTCATGTTAGGTGAAACCCATCAATAATTGGGTCAAGGACTAGTGCGGCTGAACCGCCGTGGCGGATACTAGTTGGGTGATCTCGACGATCGAAGGTGATCGGGAATGATGACCACGGATTGAATTTTGGGGCGACTGGCTCTACCGCGTAGACGTCCCTAAGTGCGTTTCGCCACGCTCCCTTTTGGGGATGTGCGAGCGTATATCATGTTCACCATTTTGACTTGAGGGGAAATTTCTTACGCCCATAGTGTTCTGCCGGAGCTCTCCGTCCTCGTCCTCACTTTGTGATCCCTTTTCTTTGTTTTCGACATTTAAATTGCCTACCTGCTTGAAGACCCAACAATCCCTGTTGGTATGATTGGCTTGCTTATCCGGGGTGCCGTGAATCTGGCACGGACGGTCGAGTATGCGGTCCAGGCTAGAAGGTCCTTCGTTGTTTCTTTTGTAGGGCTTCTTCCGTTTGCCGGACTTGGAGCCACTGAGTCCGGCGTTGACTGTGGTGTCATCGGTGTTGTCGCCATTGCTTTGGCGTTTGTGTCTATTGCGCCGGAGCTTGCCAGTGCAGTTCTTGGACTTAGAGGGGCCTGCCTCACTGGCTGTGTTTTTGCTACGAGCCAGCCAGCTGTCTTCGCCCGCGCAGAAGCGGGTCATGAGTGCCATAAGGGCTGCCATAGACTTCGGCTTTTCTTGGCCGAGGTGGCGTGCTAGCCATTAAATCACGGATCTTTGTGTTTGAAGGCTGCTAGGGCCTCGACATCTGGACAGTCAACGATCTGGTTCTTTTTGGTTAGGAACCTAGTCCATAATTTTCTGGCTGATTCTCCAGGTTGTTGAACTATGTGGCTTAAATTGTCGGTGTCCGGTGGCCGGACATAGGTTCCTTAGAAGTTGTCTAGGAAGGCTTCTTCCAAGTCCTCCCAGCCGCCGATAGAATTTTCAGGCAGGCTGTTAAGCCAGTGCCGAGCTGGCCCTTTGAGCTTTAGTGGGAGGTATTTAATGGCGTGGAGGTCATCTCCACGAGCCATATGGATATGGAGAATAAAATCCTCGATCCATACTACGGGATCGGTTGTGCTGTCGTATGATTCGATATTGACGGGCTTGAACCCCTCGGGGAATTCATGATCCAGTACTTCATCTGTGAAGCAGAGAGGGTGTACGGCGCCTCTATATCGGGCCGCGTCGTGGCGTAGCTCTGATGGAGTCCGTCTACGGTATTCGGCCCGGGCGTGGTTAGGTTTGTCACGTCTGAATAGGTAGCCATCGTCGTGCCTCGAGGCACGTCCTCGCGATCCATAGATCGATCTTGTATGTCCTGCTCTACCGTCCAGGGTCTGCCGGAGGTCGTACGTGTGACCCCGAACTCTTCCATCTCAATTTTTACGGGGCGATGGGGTAGGCTGCTATTCGGCCTGAGTTGTCGTTTTATCCCGATCAGCGGGTGGCGGTCGGCGCCTGTCTCGACCACGTGGTGGTCGTTCCGCATTACGCGAGGGAGATGTGTGCTCTGGCGCCTACTCATTGAATTGAGGTAGCAGTCTGCGTTTCGGGTAGCTCTTGGCTGGGCGCTTGAGGCCGGATTCTTTGGCTGTTAGGACATCAGTCCATCTGTCGACGAGCAGATCTTGTTCAGCTTGAAGCTGCTGTTGTTTCTTTTTCAGGCTCCTTGAAGTGGCTACGAGCTGAAGCTTAAAGTGCTCCTGCTCCAGAGGATCCTTAGGCACGATGAAGTCTTTGTTGCCGAGGCTTGTCTCCTCCTCGGAGGGTGGACGGTAACTATCGTCTTCCGAGTCATCTTCTATGGCCTGTTCATCAGGGTTATCTTGCCCGTTGTCGTGTTCCTCCTGTTCGGATGCAGCTCCGACAGGGTCTTCATTGTTTTCGGCTCGCCCAGAGTACTATTTTCTCCGGTGCCAATGTTGCCATCCTTTGAGCGACGGGGCTAAGAACGGCATTTGGGCCGCCGATGCTTGGACTGCGTCTCAGAGGGTTTATTCGCATCTGGCTCTTCTTTGTCGTCGCTAGATCCTTTAGGTGTATCAACCATGTACACGTCGTACGAAGAGGTGGCTGTCCAATGTCCAGTGAATGGCGGGTCTTGGCTTTGCTCCTTGTTGGCATCGTCGTCCATACCGTCGATGTCTTCGGAGCCATAGTCAAGCACGTTGGTTAAGTCATCGACAGTGGCTATGAAGTGGGTGGTGGGTGGGAAGCAAAGTTCCTCGTCATCCACCTCTAGCTCGAACCGAACATAGTTCGGCTGCGAGTCTTCCTCCAAGGACAAGTTCTTTAAAGAGTTTAGCACGTCACCAAAAGGTGAGTGCTGGAAGATGTCTACGGCGCTGAATTCGAAAATCGATAACCGATCCAGCTCGGTCTCCGCAGGCGTACCTGGTCCGGAACGTATAGCCGGAGACGAGTCCGGAGTTCCATTGACGCAAACATTGCAGGATGTAGAGTCCGTGTGCGGCTCCAACACCGCGGACTTTGTGGCCTCGGAGGGCACGATCTGCTTCGGTTCTGAGGCCGTTGCAGCGACAGGAACCATCTCCTAGATGTGATCCGATGACAGCTTTAAGTCATGTTCATCGGAGCGAGGGGGAGCGATTGTCACGGTATCGAATCCATTGAAGATCAAGTCTCCACGGACGTCTGCGACATAGTTCAAGCTTCCAAATCTGTCCTAATGGCCAGGGGTGTAGCTATCGACCTGCTCCAGATTGCCAAGCGAGTTGGCCCGCAGTACGAAGTTGCCGAACACGAAAATTTGTTCGGGGAGGAAGGTTCCTCCTTGGACGGCGTCATTATCGATGATTGAAGGGGCCATCGAACCTTTTGTCGACGGCACAGTGGAACTCTCAATGAAAGCACCAATGTCGGTGTCAAAACCGGCGGATCTCGGGTAGGGGGTCCCAAACTGTGCGTCTAGGATCGATGGTAACAGGAGACGGGGGACACGATGTTTACCCAGGTTCGGGCCCTCTCTATGGAGGTAATACCCTACTTCCTGCTTGATTGATCTTGATGAATATGAGTATTACAAGATTTGATCTACCACGAGATCGTAATGGCTAAACCCTAGAAGTCTAGCCTGTATGACTATGGTAATGAGTATCTACCTATCCGGACCATGCTCTCTGGTTTATATAGACACCAGAGAGATCTAGGGTTACATGGAGTTGGTTACATAAGAAGGAATATTCATAGTTGGTCGCCTAGCTTGCCTTCCACGCCAAGGAAAGTCCAATCCGGACATGGGTATAGTCTTCGGCCTTCATATCTTCACAGCCCATCAGTCCGGCCCAATGAATAACAGGCCGGGCGCCCGAGGACCCCTTAGTCCAGGACTCCCTCACCCTCGCCAGGTGTTTGTCGCAGAGGGGTTGTTTCTTGATGTGACGCAGGTCACCCACGACCGGAGGGCAGTCGCGAGTGCCCTGAAAGTTGGCGTTGAAGTGGTCGCGCATCTCGCCCCAGGAGGAGATGGATCCCGCGGGCAGGTTCAGGAGCCACGAGCGGGCGCCGTCCTTGAGAGCCATGGGGAACCAGTTCGTCATGAAATTTTCGTCGCCGTTGGCCGCCTTGATGCTTAGCTTGTAGAGATTCAAGAACTCCGCAGGGTCAGGTGTGCCGTCGTAACACGGCGGCAGGTCGGGCTTGAACTTCCCGGGCCAGAAGACGCTGCACAACTCGAGGGTGAAGGCGCGACAACCTGCTGTGGTCGCTGGAGCTCGCGGCGGAGGCTGGTCTTGACATTCGCGCACACCCGCCATGGGCGGTGCACGGTCTTGATGTGGTGGCGCGGGGAGTGCAGGGGCGTCCTGATGTGGTCGAGGGACCTCATGGCAGCTTCCTTCTTCACGCGCAGGCACCCTGCACGAGGGGTCGCGCCGATGGGCCGCGCATCTCGGCGCGAGGGCGTCGTATTGACGTGGAGGCGGTGGAGGCGCTCCGTGGGCCACATTGCCCATGGCCGGGGGTGGACGAGGCAGCGAGAGAGACGGTGCAGGAGTGCCCCCAGCGGCACTGACGAGCTCGGTGATGTGGTCCAGCCATTCCTCGTAGAGGTCATCGACTGGGCGGTAGCGCAGGAGCTCGCGCACCATGAGCAGCGCAGCCTGCGCATCCACGGGCCCGCGACGAGCGTGAGATGACGAGCCGGCGGGAGTCAGTGACGGGGTTGCGGTGCGGCTGTCCCGCCTCACAGAGGGATGCAGCGATGAAGCTTGTTGCTCGTTCCCCACCGGACCGGTAGCGTCATTGGCGGCGGGTGATGGGGAACGACGGGGAGGCCCACCGACACGAGCCGTCTGGGTGACAAGGGCAGCAAGGGCGACCCGGCGCTCAGCGCGAGCCCGGCGAGCGTCGGTCATAGGACAGGTAGGACAATGGAGCGCGAATCGACGGAAAGAAAGCTTCGGCGCGCACCTACCTAGCGCGCCAAATGTCGGATCACGGGTTCCGGCAAAACCCTCAAGGTTCGAAC
Organism: Aegilops bicornis; assembly: GCA_021605145.1. NCBI lineage: Eukaryota > Viridiplantae > Streptophyta > Magnoliopsida > Poales > Poaceae > Aegilops > Aegilops bicornis. The sequence goes on along the minus strand of CM038671.1, from coordinate 448,112,629 downwards.
ACTGGGGTGCGCACGAAGATCTCTCTCTCCCTCGATGGCTCGCTCACTGAAGGATCTCATGGCCTAGCTCGACGAACTCTAAGAATAGAGGGACACAAGATTTATACTAGTTCGGGCCACCATTGTGGTGTAATACCCTACTCCAGTGTGGTGTGGTGGATTGCCTCTCAGGCTGAGGATGAACAGTTACAAGGGAAGAACAGCCTCCTGAGGAGAGGTGTTCTTGTTCTTGGTGAGCTGGTGAAGGTTTTCCTCCCTTGCTATGGGGGTGGCTAGTCCTATTTATAGAGGCCCCGGTCCTCTTCCCAAATGTTGAGCAGGAAGGGATCCCACAATGGCCAAGTTTGAAGGGGGACAGCTAGTACAGCTTATCCTGACAAAAGGTGGTCGTCGCCTGCCAAAGGCTCTGGTGGTGACACCGTCTTGGGCTCCACGGTGACCTCCGTCCTGTCGTCCTGCTAGTCTTGGTCTCGTTGCACCGATATAGAAACCTTTGCCTGATGCCTCGGTACTCTCGCTCAAGCTTGCCTCCTTAGCACCAAAGAGGAAAGCGAGGACACTTGTGTGGCTGGGCGCCTTTGGCCTTGGTCGTCATGGCTTACGTCATTGGAACCTCGCGAGGTTCGCCTTGCCTTGTTCTCTCCGCCCCTCGCGAGCCAGCTTGGTGAGGTTACCCCCGAGGAGGTCTCGTGTCGTCCGCCTCGCGAGGCTTGGCCCCTCGCGAGGGTCTTGAGCATTGGTTGGTGAAGACGGGCCATACTGGGCCGCGTGTGGAGGACAATCTTGAATGTAGTGACCAGGTTTCTTGCATTTGTGGCAAAGTCTTCTCTTATAGTCACTGGATGAGGAATCACTGCTCCTTGAGGATTTTCCAAAGCGACCACGTCTTGAGAACTTCTGGAATTTCTTCACGGCGGTGCTAGCTCTGGCTCAATTCTTGAGGATCTCCAAGGCTACTATGAGTCTTCACAATCAGATTCGTATACAGCCTTGGCCTTGAGGCACGTGTTTTTCCATAGCTAGAACCATAGAGATCTCTCTTTCAAAGAAGTGGAACTCATGAGTATTTAGCCTCTCGAGGATATCACCTGGATCAAGTGACTTGTAGTCAAGACGCTCTTGTATCATCGGTGCGAGTATCAAATGAGGAATCAAGCGATCTCAACAATTTCTTCACCACCTCATGGTCGGTGATGTCAAGGGCACCAAGCGCTTGAAGCTCATTTGAGATGTCGATGAGGCGATCGAAGGTTTGTTGAACATTTTCGTTGTCGAGTCTTTTGAAGCGGTTGAAGAGATTGCGAAGAACATCAACTCGAGAGTCACGCTGAGTTGAGACTCCTTCATTTACTTTGGACCTTTGTCCCGGATGAGCTTGGCAGTTTCCAAAGCACTCACTCTTCCATATCGTCCCTTTGCTCGAGATGGCCACATATGATATTCTTCGCTTGAGAATCGAGTTGCTTGAATCTCTTCACATCGGCAGCATTCAGAGAAGGTGTGACCGAGGAACACCATTTTCCACAACATACCGTAGATCGTTGTCAATTGCCTCAAGATGCATTCGCATCTTGTTCTTCCAGTAGGGGTAGTCCGTCCCATCAAAGGTAGGACACCTGCTGAGACCTTGATCATACCTGCGGTCGACATAACTAAAACTGCAGGTGGTTAAACCAAAATCACACGTAACAAGGGAGTACCTTGCTCGATACCAATTGAAAGTCGTTATATCGACTAGAGGGGGTGAATAGGCGATTTTTATGAATTCTTCACCGAGGAATTTGCGGTGAGGAAATTCCTTAGAGAAGAACTACTTGCAATGAATAAGTACTCGAAGTAAGCATAAGAGAATGCGGGCATGGTCATCATGATGAAATGAAGACAATCAAAGAGCATGTAAAGCGTAAACACATGATAGCACAAGATGAAGACAAAGCGGTGAAGAAATTGAACTGAGGAAATTGAGAAAGTCTTGATCAAAGTCTTCAAACACAGATATGAATGGACACTCAACACAAGAATGAGGAAATTAGAGGGTTGAGGAAATAGAACCGATAAGGTTGGTGAAGACAATGATTTGGTAGACCAGTTCCAACCGCTTTGTCTCGGTTGTACGTCTGGTTGGAGCGGCTGAGTATTTAAACTTCGAGGACACATGATCCGGGCACCCGATCGCTGAGCACGCAGCTCAGACACAAAGTCCTCACCGTATTCTCCTTGAACTAAGGTCACATGAGACCTCGTCCAATCACTCGTGGTAAGTCTTGAGCGACTTCCAAACCTTCACAGACTTACGTCACTCGGCGATCCACAATTCCTCTTGGATGCTCTAGACCATGACGCCTAACCGTCTGGAAGAAGCGATCTTCAAAGGTAACAAGCGTCGGATCCATGCAGGATCAATCTCTTGATGATGCTCAATCACTTTGGGTTTGTAGGGTTTGGTGTTTGGGTTTTTCCTCACTCGATGATTTTCGCTCAAAGTCCTCGGAGGATGGGTTGCTCTCAAATGACAAGTGTCAAGATTCTCTCGAGCAGCCAACCAGCTAGTGGTTGTAGGGGCGGCTATTTATAGCCTAGGGAGCAGCCCGACATGATAAGACATAAATGCCCTTCAATAATATAACCGTTAGGTGGATAAGATATTTTGGGACAGGTGGCCAGCAAAGACAAAGCAGTCGGAAATTTGAATCTCAAATTCCTCGGGCTATCATGTTCCTCATCGTGTAGGCAATCCGACCTTTGGCGAATTCCTAACTCCTCGGTCGAACAAATTCCTTAGCGACCGGAAGAACTTACGTCTCATCCTTTGAAGAAATTGACTGAAGTGTATGAGATTTCCAAAGGCTTCACTCGGAGGGGGGGGTAGGTGTAGGATTTTGAGTTGAGCATCACATGGAATTTTTTCCTTAGTATTTCCTCGACCCCTTTAACTTGACGGTGTTTCCAATGACTCAAGAAAGAGAAAGCGAAACTACGAAAACAAAAGTCTTCACGCTTCATGTTCCTCAAATGAATACCAAGTCTTCAAGGTCACACCAATTTCTTCACTTTCAAAGTCTTGAGAATATCAAAGTCTTGATCGAAGAACTTCATTTTTAGGGTCGACTTTCACTGTAAATATCAAACTCCTCATAGTCTTATAGACCTGTGTACACTCACAAACACATTAGTCCCTTAACCTATAAGTCTTCAATACACCAAAATCACTAAGGGGCACTAGATGCACTTACAAAAGTTGCATATCAGTGATTGAGCGCGTCTAGCTCTGGTGAGAGGTGATCCATCTTTTTTTTCATTGGTGATGATGTGGTGATGCCGGAGATAGCTCACGGGCATTGTTGTCAAGCTGAGGGGATTCTTCGGTCTTGATTGTAAAAAATATTCTTGGCTGGTGTTCCTTTGTGCAAAGGCTACCGGTCTGCTGTCTTTTTAGTTTTATTAGGTCGATGTCTATGTGGCTTGTGATGCGGTCACCTATTACAGGTAGGGCCAAGGACCCATCATTTGGGACCCACATAGGGCCCACCACCATCATAGGTAGGTCCCTGGACCATGCCTGCATTTGGATGAATACCTCAGGAGCTTCACTTGGACGGTTCTGCGGCACTCGGATGATCATGCATCACTCGGCGGACAGACCACCACTCAGATGCACATGACAAGAGGATGTCGTGGGAGCTGCAACGGTCGTGGAATCCTAATTCATCCACTAAATAGAGTTATAGCTACCATTACCTGTAACTGATGTAGTAGAGGCTCATTACACCAGTAATTGTCTCATTCAATGACATTAATAGCCTCGACGGCGTGGGAGACATGGGGCTGCAACGCACTCTATATAAGCCACACCCCTCTCCATAGCTGGGCACGTTCAATCTCTGAAACTATACCCATCAAATCAAAGCAAGCCTTGGGGCACGAGATGTAGGGATTTTATCTCCACCGAGTGACTGGCCTGAACTTGTTAAATACCGAGTGTTACACGTGCGCTGTATCTAGTCTCTGCCCCTTATTTGTACCCCTAGTACTCATTGTTAGGATCGTAACCCCGACAGTTGGCGCCCATCATGGGGCTAGGCGTCTAGCAAAGTTTCATGGTGTAGGTGGATTTCTGTCAGTCGGCGGCGAAATCCGTTTCGGGAGGATCTCCTTCACCGCTGATGACTTGGCGTGGCTACACGAGGCCCCGCTGGACGTGGAGGCATTGCCCGTCCGTGGCGCGACACACTTCCGTGCTTCCTCCTACAGGGTCCTTCTCTGACAGCCCTCGGCCCGTACCGAGTGGTAGTGCACCCCACCATTGCGCGTCGTCACAAACGCTCCGGGCGTTCGCGGCTGCAACACTGGATCAAGCACACTGTTGCCACCCAGGAAGCGGTAGAACAAGTGGCGGCTCTCGAGTTCGACGAGCCCGCCCTCAACCTCTCTAACGGATCGCTTGCTGATTCCTCAAAGGAGTCTGAATCCAAGAGCATCGAGTCGACCGGTGATATTCTCATGGCAGATTACTCTAAGCACCACATACACCCAGGTTACACGGAGCCCAAAGACGGCCGTGCAGGTACGTCCCACGAGCCATATGTCCCTCAGGCTCTCACCCGGGAGCAGCAAGACGAGCTCCGTCATAGGAACGACCAGCTCCTGAACACTCCGGTCACCGGTATGACTCCCGAGGTGATAGCATGGAGTCGGCTCGCTTGGCCACTCTGGTCGAGCAGGATCCTTCGAACGACTTCAGAGGGAACTGGACGAATGCGAGCACCGTCAACCCAGTTTGAGTCGACACAAACGCCGGCTCTACTCGAGTGACCAACCTCATAAATATCAAGTCCTCAGTACTCCACTTTAAAATTTAGCGGCCGCCACTCGGATCGTCGATTCCATTAAGCCCTCTGGCTCTTTAGCCGAATAAGGGATTCGTCAGATCCAGGTGCTCCTCAAGATGGCACTACCGTAGAATGCGGCCGTGCCCCAGTCCGGAGACCGGATCCATGGCGCATCCATGCTTGCTGAGACCGTCCAGTTGGCTCATAGCCCACTTGGCTCGGCCAGGCGCCGAGCCACTTCTTCCTCCAGAGATCGTCATGAAGATCAGAGGCGCGATCAAGTTGCGTCGCCCCAGCATGAAGACAAGTATGATCGTGCCCTGATGCCTCCGCCACGGGATGTCTTGTACGGGCGCTAGCCCTACGACGACAGACGGACACACGGCGGCGACCGCAGGCTGAGTCCTTCTCGTCCATCGAGAGACACTCGAGACCCGCTGTTCAACGCAAGATCAGTTCTTGCTCAGAACCTGGTCGACAGAGGCCGAGCCCTGCGAGAAGGCCAAGATCATGCCGTACCGAGTGGTACTGTACCATAAGGTCCCGAGTGCTTCAGCCGTTACGTATGAGCGGCTGAGATTCCCAACAACTTCAGGTTGGCCACGGGGATCGGAAAATTCACTGGCGAGTCCAAGCCTGGGATATGGCTAGAAGATTATCGAGTGGCCTTCCAGATCGGCAGCAGCAACAAAAATGTGGCCATGAAGCATTTGCCACTGATGCTGGAAGGCTCCGCTCGGGCTTGGCTTACTCAGCTCCCGCTAGGCAAAGTATTCTGTTGGGATGACCTGGCGAGGGTATTCGTCAAGACTTTTGAAGGCACATATAAGAGACCAGGTGGCCTAACCGAGCTGCAACACTGTGTGCAAAAGCTGAATGAGACTCTCCGAGAGTTTATTCAGCGGTGGACCACCCTGCACAATATGGTGGAGAACGTCACCGAGCACCAGGTAATCTGTGCTTTCAAGGCCAGAGTTAGGTACCGGGAGCTGAACATGAATTTCTGCCGAACTGAGACCCCGACTCTCAGTCGGGCTATGGAGATAGCCAACCAGTATGCCAATGGTGAAGAGGAAGACCGACTGAGGAGCGGCAAGAGCCGAGCAGGTGACGCGCATTAGTCAGAGAACAAGGGCAAGAAGCACAAGCGAAAAGCAGATACTGAAGGGAGCGCCGAGGACGCGGCTCTGGTCGGCCAAGGCAAAAAGAGCTCCCAAAAGCAGAAGAAAGACTGGAAAGGGAAAAAGCAAGTCACTATGAAGAGCGACATCCTCGACCAACCTTGCCAGATCCATACGAATAAAGATGAGGAGGGTAATTTAATTTTTCCCAAACACACCACTCGGGAGTGTCGACTCCTGAAGCAAGAGATGCGGCAAGATTCCTCTGGAGACAAGGATGAAGATGACGATGACGGAGCCAAGGGTACTTCTGGGTACCCCAACGTCGAGCACATCTTGATGATCTTTGCTGACATCGAGAGCAAGGGTCACCTCGAAGTCGTCAACCGAGAGGTCAACATGGCAGTTCTGACTGTCATCAAATTTCTCGACTGGGCCAAGACGCCAGTAACCTTTGATTAGTCGGATCACCCGGCCCACATACCGACCCCGGGGCGGCATGCCTTGGTGGTAGATCCTGTTGTGAGAGGAGTCCGACTCCGCAAAGTCCTAATGGACGGCGGCAGTGGGCTTAATATCATTTATGCCGCCACATTGGAATCATTGGGAATCCCGATGACCTGGCTCAGCAAGAGCAACATGCAGTTCCACGGGGTAATCCTTGGGAAGAAGGCCAAATCACTTGGCTAGATTGCCCTCGATGTCGTGTTCACTGAGCAGAAGAACTTCCGAAAGGAACGACTAACTTTCGAGGTGGCGGACTTCCGAAGCGGTTATCACGCCATCCTGGGTAGGCCTACCTACGCACATTTTATGGCCCGTCCATGTTACGTGTATCTTAAGCTTAAGATGCCAGGGCCGAAAGGCGTGATCACCATTACAGGCAATCGGAAGTTGGCCGAAGAGTGCCTCTAGAAGGGCTCCCAGATTGCTGATGAGCAGATGGCGATGGCCGAACTGGACGAATACAAGAAAGCAGTGGACACAAGCGAGTTGTTGAAGCCAAGAAGCCGACTACATAATCTGCTTTCCAGTCGGCAGGGGAGACAAAGCCAGTGCACATCCATCCCGAAGACCCGAATGCTGCTCCAACCAACATCTCCACCACCCTCGATAGCAAATAGGAAGCCGAGCTCGTCCAGTTCCTCCATGAGAATGGGGACATCTTTGCATGGAAGCCTTCTGACATGCCGGGTGTTCCCAGAGAGCTGGCCGAGCATAGACTCCGCGTCGATTTGACGGTGAAGCCTGTCAAGGAGCACCTCTGACGATCTTCCGTAGAGAAGCGCAAGGCGATTGGTGAGGAGATAGCGCAGCTCTTAGACGCCGAGTTCATCTGAGAGGTGTACCACTCCGAGTGGCTCGCCAATGTCGTCTTAGTGCCAAAAAAGAATAATACTCTCCGGATGTGTGTAGATTTTAGGCACATCAATCGGGCCTCGCAGAAAGTATCATTTCCCTCTTCCCCACATAGATCAGATAGTAGATTCTACTCCCGGGTGTGAGCGGTTGTCATTTCTAGATGCATACTCTGTGTACCACCAGATCTGAATGTATGGTCCTGATGAAATAAAAACAGCGGTCGTCACCTTATTCGGGTGTTTTTGCTATATCACCATGCCATTCGGATTGAAAAATGCTGGGGCCACTTTCCAGCGCATGATCCAAAAGTGCATGCAGAAACAAATCAGTCAGAATGTGGAGGCCTGCATGGATGACATCGTGGTCAAGTCCAGGAAAGGTTCCAACCTTCTATCTGACCTCGTCGAGACCTTCATGAATTTGTGCGCCTTCAGAATCAAACTCAACCCAAGCTAAGTGCACATCCGGCTTACCTGCAGGCAAGTTACTTGGTTTCCTCGTTTCCGAAGGTGGGATTGATGCCAATCCAGAGAAGATCGGGGCCATCATTCGAATGAAGCAACCAGAGCGTCTCCACGACGTACAACGCCTCACGGACTGCCTGGCAGCCCTGAGCAGATTCATCCCAAGACTCGGTGAAAAAGTCGTGCCGCTTTACCGATTGATGAAGAAGACTGACAGATTCGAGTGGACTCCCGAAGTGTAGGCCGCGTTCCATGAACTCAGAGCCTTGCTTTCCACCTAGCCGATGCTAGTTGCTCCGAGCAGCAAAGAGCCTTTACTCTTGTACATCGCGGCCACAGGCCGAGTTGTTAGCATGGTCCTCACTGTGGAACGGGAGGAACAAGGCAAAACATTCAAGCTCCAGCGACCAGTTTACTTTATCTCTGAGGTCCTGACCCCTTCCAAGCAAAGGTATCCGCATTATCAGAAGCTAGTATATGGAATTTACCTGACTACAAAGAAGGTGGCACATTACTTTCAAGAACACTCGGCCACAGTGGTGAGCGACGGCCCTCTGTCTAAGATCATGAACAACAGAGATGCCATGGCGCGATTGGCTAAGTGGGCCATCGAGCTCCTTCAGTTGGACATCAAGTTTGAAGCTAAGAAAGCCATCAAGTCACAAGCCTTGGTAGATTTCCTAGTCGAATGGATTGAGCAAGAGCAGCCTGTCCCGAGCGTTCCCGAACACTGGACGATGTTCTTCGACGGCTCCAAGATTCTCCACGAATCCCGGGTTGGAGTGGTCTTTGTGTCTCCTAAGGACGATCGACTCAGTTATGTGCTTCAGATTCAGTTCGACGACTCCAACAACGAAGCCGAGTATGAAGCTCTCCTGTATGGGCTGTGAATGGAAATTTCTCAGGGAATTCGCCGACTGATGGTTTATGGTGACTCGGATCTAGTGGTGAACCAAGTCATGAAAGAATGGGATATCCGCAACCCTGCAATGACCGGCTATTTCAACGCGTTCAGAAACTGGAAAAACACTTTGAAGGGCTGGAGCTCCATCATGTACCACGACTCAAAAACCAAATGGTTGATGACCTGGCCAAAATGGGCTCCATTCAGAAGGGAGTACCCAAGAATGTGTTCTTAGAACACTTACACTCACCCACGATCAAGGAAGATCGTTTTGTGGAAGGGCCCCCGCAACCAGTCGGACCTTCCAATCCGACTGAAGTAGACATTCCCACAGTAATTGATCTGGTCCAAGAGATACTAATCATAACTCCCAAGGGGACCGAGCCATACCTTGCATACTTGCTCCGGCAAGAGCTCCCAGAGGATGAAGGTGAAGCCCGCCAGATCGTCTGCCGATCCAAGGCCTTCACCGTTATGGGAGATCAACTATAAAAGAAAAGTACGAGTGGAGTCACTCAGCAATGCATATCCCCGGAGGAAGGGCAACAAATACTACAAGAGATTCACTCGGAAACATGTGGGCATCATGCATTCTCTCGGACCTTGGTCGCCAAAGCATTCAGAGCCAAATTCTATTGGTCCCGAGCCAATGAGGCCACCCGAGACATAGTGGATCAATGCATCAGGTGCCAGTTCTATGCGAACCAGTCACACAAGCCGGTGTCTGCCCTGAAGACTATCCCCCTCACTTAGCCATTCGCCGTCTGGGGACTCGACATGGTCGGCCCCCTACGGACAGGGGCGAGTGGCTCCACGCACCTGTTCGTAGCAGTGGACAAGTTCACCAAGTGATTGAGGCCAAACCCATAAATAAGCTGGACTCAGCCACTACGATTCAATTCATCAAGGAGATTATCTTCAGATTTTAAGTCCCACATGGCATCATCACCGACAACGGGTCTAACTTTGACTCGGACGAGTTCCACGAGTTCTATTACACCCAGGGCACTCGGGTCGACTACGCCTCTGTGGCGTACCCACAGTCGAATGGGCCGAGAGAGCAAATGGACTCATACTCCAAGGATTGAAGCCTCGCCACATGCGCAACCTAATTCATGCAGCAGGTGACTGGGTAACCGAGTTACCGTCTGTCCTATGGGGATTGCGGACGACCCCGAATCGATCCACCAACGGCACCCATTCTTTATGGTGTACGGATCAGAGGCGGTCTTGTTGAGTGATCTGCGCCACAACTCTCCCCGAGTGGATATTTACTCGGAGGCTGAAGCCGAGGAGGCAAGGCAGGATGGCCTAGACCTTTTGGAGGAGGAGAGTGAGCTAGCGCTTATAAGATCAACTTTGTACCAACAAGACTTGCGTCGCTACCACGATAGACACGTCAGAGGATGTGCCTTCCAGGAAGGAGACCTGGTCCTCCGAGTGGATCAACAGAAAGCTCACAAGATGGCACCCCCTTGGGAGGGACCATTCGCCATATCCAAGGTCTTACACAATGGAGCATACATGTTGTACAACTTCACCAAAGGAATAAAAGAGCCTAGAGCTTGGAATGCAGATTTGCTCCGCAAGTTTTATACTTAGAATAAAATTTCTCCCTTGTAATAGTTAGTCCGAATGAACTTAGATGAATAAAAGTATCACTTTTTCCCATATATCGTCTAGTTCAACCTACGGTCGCGTTTCACTCAGGTGACTAATCGTATTCGGAAGCTAACACACCTCCAGTGGGTGTAGAGGTGAGAAAGCTTAGTTGTGAACTAGTTTTCACCTAAGTTAAAAAAATCCGAGTGAGAATATGCTCCACACTTAGGGGCTTAGATGCAAACCAACTTTCGCCTAAGATAAAAAACAATCTTAGTGAGGATCCGCTCCACACTGGGGGGCTTAGCTATGAACCATCTTTCGCCTAAGTTAAAAAACAATCCGATTGAGGATCCGCTCCACACTCGGGGGCTTAGCTGCGAACCAGTTTTCGCCTAAGTTAAATATCAATCCGAGTAAGGATTTATTCCACACTTGGGGGCTTAGCTGCGAACCAGTTTTCACCTATGTTAACAATCAATCCGAGTGAGGATCTGTTCCACACTCGGGGGCTTAGCTGCGAACTAGTTTTTGCCTAAGTTAACAATCAATATGAGTGAGGATTTGTTCCACACTCGGGGGCTTAGCTGCGAACCAGTTTTTGCCTAAGTTAAAAAAGAATCCGAGTGGGAATCTGTTCCACACTCGAGGGGCTTAGCTGCGAACCCGTTTTCGCCTAAGTTTAACAATCAATCCGAGTGAGGATCCGCTCCACACTCGAGGGCTTAGCCACGAACCAGCTTTCGCCTAAGTTCAAAAATAGTCCGAGCGGATCTGCTCCACACTCGAGGGCTTGGATGTGAACCAGCTTTCTCCTAAAAGTCAAACAAAACACGAGAAGCAAATAGAAGCGCAAAATGTTTCAAACCAAAGATTTGATCCATCCGAATGTCTCCGACATAAAATGAGCCCAAGGCTCGGCAAAGTATTTCATTACATCAACCACCCGGGATTCCGGGGCAAATTTAATCAAATGTTTTAAGCCTCCGGCGAAGGGCAAGCTGGGTCGACAAAGGTCTCTAGGTCGATCCCGTCGGCGATGCGAGTGGCGGCTTTAGCAAAGGTCTCCATGAAATCCTAAAACTTGAGGTTCTTCTTGTTCACCACTCGGAGATTCTTCAGCTTCTCTTCGTCCATGTTCTTGCAATGAATGTGGACGAGTGACAGCGCCACATCAGCACCACTCCAGGCAGCGGATTTCTTCCAAGCCTTCACCCGAGAAGGAACTTCGTTCAGCCGTGTCATGATCGACTCCAGGTCCTTCCGAGTCTCTTCACCGGCTGCAACTCCTCATCAATCTGACCCGCTGCACCTCTCGTCTGAATGATATAGCCCAACGCATTCTCCAAACGGTCTTCCAACCGGAGGATAGCGAGGGCCGCGTTGTCAGCAACTGATAACCCACAAGTATAGGGGATTGCAACAGTTTTCGAGGGTAGAGTATTCAACCCAAATTTATTGATTCGACACAAGGGAAGCAAAAGAATATTTGCAAGTATTAGTAGCTGAGTTGTCAATTCAACCACACCTGGAGATTAATTATTTGCAACAATATGATCAGTAGCACAATAATATGATAATTTTGATAGAAGTAGTAACAACAATAGTAACGGTGATAGCAATGATTCTGTAGCAAGCGTAACAGTAACGGTAGCAATAGTAACTTAGCAGAAACAATATGTGGAAAATTCATAGGCATTGGATCGGTGAATTCATTGGATGACATTCATCATATAACAGTCATAACCTAGGGCGATACGGCACTAGCTCCAGTTCGTAAATATAATGTAGGCATGTATTCCATAAATAGTCATACATGCTTATGGGAAGAACTTGCATGACATCTTTTGTCCTACCCTCCCGTGGCAACGGGGCCCATATGGAAACTCAGGGATATTACAACCTCCTTTTAATAGAGAACCGGAACAAAGCACTAGCACATAGTGAATACATGAACTCCTCAAACTACGGTCATCACTGGAAAGTATCCCGAATACTGTCACTCCGGGGTTTATGGATAATAACACGTAATAGGTGACTATAACTTGCAAGATCGGATCTACAACATAGATATAATGGTGATAACATAAACGGTTCAGATCTGAATTCATGGCACCCGGGCCCAAAGTGACAAGCATTAAGCATGGCAAAGTCACATCAACATCAATCTCATAACATAATGGATACTAGGGATCAAGCCCTAACAAAACTAAGTCAATTACATGATGAATCTCATCCAACTCCCTCACCAACCTGCAAGCATACGAAGGAATTACTCACTCCCAATGGGGAGCATCATGGAATTGGCGATGGAGAAGGGTTCGTGACGATGAAGATCAAATATCCCCCTCTCCGGAGCCCCAAATGGACTCCAGATCTGGCCTCTCGATGAAGAACAGGAGGTGGCGTAGGCTCCGTCTCATGAAATGCGATAATTCTTTCTCCGTGTTTTTTTCTCCGAAAATAAGATTTTATAGAGTTGGAATTAGGGTTTGCGGGGCCACCAGGTGGGCACAACCCACCTGGGCGCGCCAGGAGGGGGGAGGCGCCCTGGTGGGTTGTGCTCTCCCAGGGCCCCCCCTCCGGTGGTTCTTGGCTCCAGTATTTTTCTTTTATTCCATAAAAATTCTCCAAAAAGTTTCATTCCAATCCGATAACTTCTATTTCTGCACAAAAACAAGACCATGGTAGTTCTGCTGAAAACAGCGCCAGCCCGGGTTAGTTTCATTCAAATCATGCAAATGAGAGTCCAAAACAAGAGGAAAAGTGTTAGGAAAAGTAGATACGACGGAGACGTATCAACTCCCGCAAGCTTAAACATGTGCTTGTCCTCAAGCAATTGAGTTTATAAACTGAAAGTGAAAAAGAAAAACTTTTATGAACTCTTTTGCTCTTGTTTACATAAATAAGCTTAAGTAGGACCCAGGTTTTCATCAAAGATCATGACTAACCATGTCAACAATAACTCTTAAAAATTATATTAACTTATATCAATGGCGTAATCAACTAGCGAGCAATAATAAGATATCTCAAATGAGAACACTTTGTCAAAACAACCATGATGTAATATGACAATAGTGGTATCTCGCTTGCCCTTTCTGAGACCGCAAAACATAAATGCAGAGCACCTCCAAAGTTCAAGTAGCGACTAAACATTGTAATTCATGGTAGAAAAGATCCACTCATGGTGCACCCAACATTAGCTATACACAATGCATGAGGATGACAATAGTGCTCTCAGATGTGGTGCTTATTTGAGAAGGTGATGACTCAACATAAAAGTAAATAGATAGTCCCTTCGCAGATGGAAGAAGTGATTTGCAGCGGTGCCAAAGCTCAATTTTTTTAAACAAAGATAAATGAAGTTTTGAGAAATGCACCCTTCCTGTTTTCTTCGCGACCATTAGTTATCGGTATCTTCCATGCTAAACACATTAGTGGCGGTTCCCAAGCGATAAAAGTAAAGGTTTGCCCCCCCCCCCTACACTAACAAACACACTCCATGACTAGCCGAATCCAGGGGTACCGTCCATACCAACAATAATCCTGAGGTAGTTTTGTTTAATTATTTGCAATTTTGAATTCGGGACTGGGAATCCCTATTACCGCCCCTCTCGCACAAGGACGAGTGAATAAACACTCATCATGAGAATAACCCGCTTAGCATGGAAGATACTGGCTAACTCTTGTCGCTCTATGAACATTCCAGGCACACAAAAACGGATGTTTATTTGAAGTTTATAGAGGTGGCACATGCAAATTTACTTCGAACGATAGGGTAGTACCGCATATAGGTAGATATATGGTGGACTCATCTGGAATAACTTGGGTTTTAGGATTTTGATGCACAAGCAGTATTCCCGCTTAGTACAGGTGAAGGCTAGCAAATAGGTTGAGAAGCGGCCATCTAGAGAGCGAAAACGGTCATGAACATGCATTATGCATAAGTAACATTGGATACTAGAATGAGTAGGATATGAACACCATGAACATAAATATCATAGAGGCTATGTTGGTTTTGATTCAACTATATGCATGAACATGTGCCAAGTCAAGCCACTCGAACATTCAAAAGAGGATACCATATCATCATACCACATCACAATCATTTTAATGCATGTTGACATCCAAGATAAATCATTATCTACTCCTAGCTACTTAAGCATGGCATGAGAAACTATAATCTCTAATTGTCATTGCAAACTTGTTTGATCATAATAGGCTGAATCAAGGATACCAAGTTAAACATGTTTACAAAATAGAACAAGTTGAGTTCATACCCGTTTCTCTCTGCCACAACCAGTTCATCAAATATCATCATTATTGCATTTCACTTGCATGATCGAATGATATGAAAATAATAATTGTGCAAGAGTGTCGTGGACTAAGCTGGAATCCGCAAACAATTTCATTCGAAAGGAGAAAACCAGGTAATATGGGATCTTCGTTAGATCAATAATAATGCAAATGAGAGTCACTCAACATTTTCATCGTTGTCTTATCCTTGGTATGACTTAATAAAAAGAAAAGAATTTCAGAGAAACACACTGAAATATTTTTGGAGTTTTTGGTTTTTCTGGAAGGAAGCAAACTAAAGAAGGAAAAACAAAAACGAGAAAAACTATTTACACAGGAAAGCTCCCAACAAGCAAAAGAAGAACAAGGAAATCTTTCTGGATTATCTTTTAGATACTACAACTAACTACACTAGAAAGAAAAACCAAAAAAAAGTAAACATCATTTTTTTGGATTTTCTCAAAGTTTTTCAAACACGCAAGAAGAAAGCGAGAAAAAAAATCTAGCATGGATAATGCAATGAAAAAGTGTGAACACAGACAACTGGAATGAAATGTGTGAAGATGATTGTAATGTCGGTGGAAATACGTACTCCCCCAAGCTTAGGCTTTTTGGCCTAGCTTGGTAATCACCATCTGTAGCGTGCATAATAATCGGAGTGATAGTTCACGGAGGCTCTTGGTGCAGCCTCCTCAGCCTGTCGAGCAGCCACAACCTCTGCGTTGTGTGCACGGGCCTCGCTCTCAAGAACATAATACCTTCCCTTGCTGTAAAAATCAAAGAGAGTAGGCGTAGGCAAAAAGGTGTCCACAACAAACTTTTTATTAAACAACATGTTATATGTATAATTATGGGTTTCACCACTATGGAACTTATGGCGCTTCATGGCATCAAAGTCTAAGTACTGCGTGGGCAGGATATGGTCATAGGGCCAAGGTGATACACCGAGCTCCCTTGCTAAATGTGATGCATAAATCCCACCATAGAAATATCCACTACCGGGTTGTGCTGCAATCTGCGTGCAACAATCGCTCCAAGGTTATAACATTTGACACCGGTGAGAGCGGTGCGTATGAGGCTCAACTCAGGAGCACAAGTGTAATACCGTCTTGTTTGCCTATGATGCATTTTCCATTAAATAGTGCAAAGTATTGAATCAAAGGGAAATGAATGCTCTTTATTATACCTTGCGGCACTCCTCTAGTCTCACCATAGCAAAGGCTAGTCAAGAATATCTCATACTCAGATCTTGGTGGTTCATCCAGCGAACCCCAAAATGGGATTTTTCAGTAATTAGAAAATGTCTCTAGAGGTAAAGTAAATGGATGGTCATACAGTTTAAACGACACTCTAGACTCACGAGGATGAAATTTAAATTCTTTGGTAAATGATTTCGTGAGACTGAGATGTTGGTTGCACTTATCTTCAATGTATGGACCGAGCACAACGTTGTGGATATATTGATCAAATTATTCTTTAATACCGACCATCATCATGAAAATCGTCGCACGACCATAAACATGATTTGGTGGCGGCATCCCGTATGGAATTTGCACTTGGTTCAACATAAGACCGACGAACTGAGCTGCTACTAGAAGATGCCTCCGAGGACCTCCGCCTCGAAGAACTCCTTCCAAAGAGATTCATCATATTTGCGAACAAAATTTCACAAGATTGACAGCTACTTGATAACCCACAAGTATAGGGGATGGCAACAGTTTTCGAGGGTAGAGTATTCAACTCAAATTTATTGATTCGACACAAGGGGAGCCAAAGAATATTCTCGAGTATTAGCAGCTGAGTTGTCAATTCAACCACACCTGAAAGACTTGCAGCACAATATTTAGTAGCAAAGTGATGTCTACTATGCAACCTTCTTCTTGTAGACTCGTGTTGGGCCTCCAATCACAACGTTTTGTAGGACAGTAGCAAATTTCCCTCAAGTGGATGACCTAATGTTTATCAATCCATGGGAGGCGTAGGATGAAGATGGTCTCTCTCAAACAACCCTGCAACCAAATAACAAGGAGTCTCTTGTGTCCCCAACACACCCAATACAATTGTAAATTGTATAGGTGCACTAGTTAGGCGAAGAGATAGTGATACAATTGCAATATGGATAGTAGATGTAGGTATTTGTAATCTGAAAATATAAAAACAACAATGTAGCATGTGGTAAAAGTGAGCAGAAACGGTATTGCAATGCCTAGAAACAAGGCCTAGGGCTCATACTTTCACTAGTGCAAGTTCTCTCAACAATGATAACATAATTAGATCATATAACAATCCCTCAACGTGCAACAAAGAGTCACTCCAAAGTTACTAATAGCGGAGAACAAAAAAAGAGATTATTGTAGGGTACGAAACCACCTCAAAGTTATTCTTTCTGATCGATCTGTTGGGCTATTCCTATAAGTGTCACAAACAACCCTAGAGTTCGTACTAAGATAACACATTAAGACACACATCAACCAAAACCCTAATGTCACCTAGATACTCCAATGTCACCACAAGTATCCACAGGTTTGATTATATGATATGCATCACACAATCTCAGATTCATCTATTCAAACTAACACAAAGAACTTCGAAGAGTGCCCCAAAGTTTCTACCGGGGAGTCAAGACGAAAACGTGTGCCAACCCCTATGCATAAGTTTACAAGGTCACATAACCCACAAGTTGATCACCAAAACATACATCAAGTAGATCACGTGAATATCCCATTGTCACCATTGATAAGCACATGCAAGACATACATAAAGTGTTCTCAAATCCTTAAAGACTCAATCCGATGAGATAACTTCAAAGGGAAAACTCAATCCATTACAAGAAGGTAGAGGGGCAGAAACATCATAAGATTCAACTATAATAGCAAAGCTCGCGGTAAATCAAGATCGTGCCATATCAAGAACATGAGAGAGAGAGAGATCAAACACATAGCTACTGGTACATACCCTCAGCCCCGAGGGTGAACTACCCCCTCCTCGTCATGGAGACCGCTGGGATGATGAAGATGGCCACCGGTGATGGTTTCCCCCTCCGGCAGGATGCTGGAACAGGGTCCCGATTGGTTTTTGGTGGCTACAGAGGCTTGCGGTGGTGAAACTCCCGATCTAGGTTTTGTTCTGGAAGTTTGGGAATATATAAGAGGTATTGGCGTCGAGAAGAAGTCAGGGGGACCCACGAGGTAGCCACAAGGTCGGGGGGGCGCGCCCTAGGGGTGGGGGCGCCCCCACCCTTGTGGTGGCCTCGGGAATCCTCTGGTGTATCTCCGGCACTCCGTGGGCTTCTTTTGGTCCAAAAATGATCTCTGGAAAGTTTCAGCTCAATTGGACTCCGTCAGATATTCCTTTTCTACGAAACCCAAAAACACGGAAAAAACAGAAACTGGCACTGGGCTCTAGGTTAAAAGGTTAGTCCCAAAAATCATATAAAATAGCATATAAATGCATATAAAACATCTAAGATTTATAAATATAATAGTATGGAACAATCAAAAATTATAGATACGTTGGAGACGTATCACAAAGTAGTATGGAAGTAATGGTAACAGTGGCAATAGTAACGATAGCAGTTTTGTAGCGATCGTAACAGTGGCAACGGAAAAGTAACTTAGCAAAGATCAATATGAGACGAGCTCATAGGCAATGGATCAATGATGGATAATTATGTCGGATAGCATTCATCATGCAACAGTTATAACATAGGGTGACACAGAACTAGCTCCAATTCATCAATATAATCTAGGCATGTATTCCGAATATAGCCATACGTGCTTATGGAAAAGAACTTGCATGACATCTTTTGTCCTACCCTCTCGTGGCAGTGGGGTCCTATTGGAAACTAAGGGATATTAAGGCCTCGTTTTAATAGACAACCGGAGTAAAGCATTAGCACTTTGTGAATACATGAACTCCTCAAACTACGGTCATCACCGGGAAGTGTCCCGACTATTGTCACTCCGGGGTTGCCGGATCATAACACGTAGTGACTATAACTTGCAATATAGGATAAAGAACACAAATATATTCATGAAAACATAATAGGTTCAGATCTAAAATCATGGCACTCGGGCCCTAGTGACAAGCATTAAGCATAGCAAAGTAATAGCAACATCAATCTTAGAACATAGTGGATACTAGGGATCAAATCCTAACAAAACTAACTCGATTACATGGTAAATCTCATCCAACCCATCACAGTCCAGCAAGCCTACGATGGGATTACTCACGCACGGCGGTGATCATAATGAAATTAGTGATGGGGGATGGTTGATGATGACGATGGCGATGATTTCTCCTCTCCGGAGCCCAAAACGGACTCTAGATCTGCCCTCCCAAAGAAGAACAGGAGGTGGCGGCGGCTCCGTATCGTAAAACATGATGAAACCTTCTCTCTGATTTTTTTCTTCCCGAACGTGAATATATGGAGTTGGAGTTGAGGTCGATGGAGCTTCGGGGGACCCACAAGACCAGAGGGCGCACCCTCCACCCTTATGGACAGGTGGCGGGCCCCCTCTGGTTGATTCTTTCGCCAATATTTTTTATTTATTCCAAAAATAACCCCCGTGAAGTTTCAGGTCATTCCGAGAACTTTTATTTCTGCACAAAAATAACACCATGGCAATTCTGCTGAAAACAACGTCAGTCCGGGTTAGTTCCATTCAAATTATGAAAATTAGAGTCCAAAAGAAGGGAAAAAGAGTTTGGAGAAGTAGATACGATGGAGACGTATCAACTCCCCCAAGCTTAATCCATTGCTTGTCCTGAAGCAATTCAATTGACAAACTGAAAGTGATAAAGAAAAACTTTTACAAACTCTGTTTGATCTTGTTGTTGCAAATATGTAAAGCCAGCATTCAAGTTTTCAGCAAAGATTATGAACTAACCATATTCACAATAACATTTAGGTCTCACATTTACTCATATCTATAATAATTAATTTTAGATGACAATACTTTCTCGAAACAATCATGATATGATATAACGAAATGGTATCTCGCTAGCCCTTTTCGAGACCGCAAAACATAAATGCAGAGCACCCCTGAAGATCAAGGACTGACTAGACATTGTAATTCATGGCAAAATAGATCCAGTCACAGTCATACTCAATATAAATTAATAGCAATGCATACAAATGAAAGTGGTGCTCTTTAACTGGTGCTTTTTATAAGAGGATGATGACTCAGCAATAAAAGTAAATAGTTAGGCCCTTCGCAGAGGGAAGCAGGGTTTTACAGAGGTGCCAGAGCATGAGTTTTTGAAACAGAGATAAATAATATTTTGAGTGGTATGCTTTCATTGTCAACATAACAACCAAGAGGTCTCGGTATCTTCCATACTAGATACATTATAGGCGGTTCCCAAACAGAATGGTAAAGTTTATACTCCCCCACCACTAACAAGCACATTCCACGGCTGGTCCGAAACAACGGGTACCGTCCAACTAACAACAGTCTTGGGGGAGTTTTGTTTGCAATTAAAATTTGATTTGGTTTGGGCATGGGACTGGGCATCCGGATTACCAACCATTTTCTCATGAGTGATGAGCGGAGTTCACTCATCGTGAGAATAACCCACCTAGCATGTTAGATATTGATAGCCCTAGTTTCCACATGAGCTACTCGACCATACAAAACAGATTAACATTTGAAGGTTTAGAGTTTGGTACATGCAAATTTACTTGGAACGACAGGTAAATACCACACATAGGTAGTTATGGTGGACTCATATGGAACAACTTTGGGTTTATGGAAGTGGATGCACAAGCAGTATTTCCACTTAGTACAAGTGAAGGCTAGAAAAAGACTGGGGGCGGCCAACTAGAGAGCGGCATCAGTCATAAACATGCATTAAGATTAACCAACATTGAATGCAAGCATGAGTAGGATATAATCACCATGAACATAAATATCGTGGAGGCTATGTTGATTTTGTTTCAACTGCATGCGTGAACATGTGCCAAGTCAAGCCACTCGAATCATTCAAAGGAGGATACCATCCTATCATACTACATCACAACTATTTTAAAAGCATGTTGGCACACAAGGTAAACCATTATAAATTCCTAGCAAATTAAGCATGGCATGAATAACTATAATCTCTAATTGTCATTGCAAACATGTTTAATTCATAATGGGCTGAATCAAGAACGATGAACTAATCATATTTACAAAAACAAGATAGGTCGAATTCATGTCAGCTTTTCCTCATCTCAATCATTTCATCATATATCGTCATTATTGCCTTTCACTTGCACGTCCGAACGGTGTGGATAATAATAATAGTGCACGTGCATTGGACTAATTAAGCTGGAATCTGCAAACATTTATTCAAAGGAGAAGACAAGGTAACATGGGCTGTTTGTTAGATCAACAGTAATGCATATGAGAGCCACTCAACATTTTCATCGTGGTCTTCTCCTCTCGACCCCCAAAGAAAAGAAAATAATTTCAAAGAAACACATTGAAATGTTTTTGGAGTTTTTGTTTTTCTGAAGCAAGTAAAACAAGAACGAGAAAAACTATTTACACAGGAAAGCACCCAACAAGCAAAACAAGAACGAGAAATCTTTTTGGGTTTTATTTTAATACTATTATTAAATGAATATGGAAAGTAAACTCAACTACAACTATTTTTTTGGTTTTTCTCTTAAGGTTCTTCAAACACAGCAGAAGAGAGCGAGAAAAAGAAATAAACTAACATGGATAATACAATGAAAAAGTATGAACACTGATAGTCTCCAACGTATCTATAATTTTTGATGTATTCATGCCATGTTTATAATATTTTTACATGATTTTGGTATGATTTGGTTAGAACTAACCCGGACTGATGTTGTTTTCAACAGAACTACCGTGGTGTTGTTTTTGTGTAGAAATAAAAGTTCTCAGAATGCGCTGAAAATCAACGGAGATTTTTTCTAGAAAATATAAAAAATACTGGAACGAAGAGTTACCGGAGGGGAGTCCCGTGGGCCCCCACGAGGGTGGCGAGCGCGCCCCCTGCCTCGTGGACTTCCTGTGGGCCCCCCTGACTTGTTCTCGACGCCAACCTCTCCTATAAATGCCCAAACCTCCAGAAAATAACGTAGATCGGGAGTTCCACCGCCGCAAGCCTCTGTAGCCACCAAAAACCAATCGGGACCCTGTTCCGGCACCCTGCCGGAGGGGGGATCCCTCATCGGTGGCCATATTTATCATCCAAGCGCTCTCCATGACAAGGAGGGAGTAGTTCATCCTCGGGGCTGAGGGTATGTACCAGTAGCTATGTGTTTGATCTCTCTCTCTCTCTCGTGTTCTTGATTAGGCACGATCTTGATGTACCATGAGCTTTGCTATTATAGTTGTATCTTATGATGTTTGTCCCCCTCTACTGTCTTGAAATGGATTGAGTTTTCCCTTTGAAGTTATCTTATCGGATTGAGTCTTTAAGGATTTGAGAACACTTGATGTATGTCTTGCATGTGCTTATCTGTGGTGACAATGGGATATTCACGTGATCTACTTGATGTATGTTTTGGTGATCAACTTGCGGGTTCAGTGACCTTGTGAACTTATGCATGGGGGTTGACACACGTTTTCGTCTTGACTCTCCGGTAGAAACTTTGGGGCACTCTTTGAAGTTCTTTATGTTGGTTGAATAGATGAATCTGAGATTGTGTGATGCATATCCTATAATCATACCCACAGATACTCGAGGTGACATTGGAGTATCTAGGTGACATTAGGGTTTTGGTTGATTTGTATCTTAAGGTGTTCTTCTAGTATGAAATCTTGAACAGAACGATCAGAAAGGACAACTTTGAGGTGGTTTCGTACCCTACAATAATCTCTTCGTTTGTTCTCCGCTATTAGTGACTTTGGAGTGACTCTTTGTTGCATGTTGAGGGATAGTTATATGATCCAATTATGTTATTATTGTTGAGAGAACTTGCACTAGTGAAAGTATGAACCCTAGTCCTTGTTTCGAAGCATTGCAATACCGTTTTCGCTCACTTTTATTACTAGTTACCTTGCTGTTTTTATATTTTCAGATTACAAAAACCTATATCTACCATCCATATTGCACTTGTATCACCATCTCTTCGCCGAACTAGTGCGCCTATACAATTTACCATTGTATTGGTGTGTTGGGGACACAAGAGACGCTTTGTTATTTGGTTGCAGGGTTGTTTGAGAGAGACCATCTTCATCCTACGCCTCCCACGGATTGATAAACCTTAGGTCATCGACTTGAGGGAAATTTGCTATTGTCCTACAAACCTCTACACTTGGAGGCCCAACAACATCTACAAGAAGAAGGTTGTGTAGTAGACATCAAACACCGACAACTAGAATGAGTGTGTGAACATGAATGTAATGTCGGTGAGAAATGCGTACTCCCCCAAGCTTAGGCATTTGGCCTAAGTTGGTCTAAGCCCATGGATCAAAGTAGCCTTCCACGGTGTATTGAGGAGGATCCTAGGGGCTCCACTGGTTCGCGAGCTCCTGTGGCTCCCACTGATAAATAGACTGCTGATATGGATCAGGTGATGTTTCTGGCTCAGGAACCGGGGATTGCGTCCCCTCCCAGTATGCATGAATATCCGCGGGCAAAACGAAGTACCTGCCTAAATGAATATCGAACAAAGTAGGTGCAGGCAAGGTAATAATCTGAAAAGTCTCCTTGATAAATACCAGGTTATAAATTAGTCTCTTTTCCTTATCATAGCGAATAAAAGCATGTGCTACCATACTGTTATAATCTAAGTATATAGTGGGTAGCAGCTTTTCCTCTTTTTCATCATGCCTAATGGGTATCTTGAAGCGTCTAGCAAGACGGGAAGCATAGATACCTCTAAAGATAGGACCATTCGTCCGGTTTAAACTCAACCATTTAGCAACCATAGCGCCTAAACTGAAAGTTCTATCATGATGTAAAGCATGGCGCAAAATGGCAAGGTCAGGAGCACTAAGGCCTCCACTGTCCCCGCGACCAATTAATCATCTCCCAGCAAATAATGAGTAGTAACACATAATAGGAAAATGTAAACTAGACACTCTCGCTTCCGACACCTTTCTCCTTTCCCCTACGGTAACTTCATCAATAAATTCTTCCACATATCTAGGACGTGGTTCCTCGATGCTACCCTCATAAGGCAATTTACAAGCCTCACAAAAGTCATAATGCGTCATCTCCTTATACTCATCATATAAGTAAAAATCTACCATAGGTGGTGATCTCCTAGCATGAAAGTGAAAATTTTGCACGAAAGTATTAGTGAGTAGGAGATACTGATCACACTTATCGTGGAGAAAGTCGGTGATGTCTACATTCTCAGCCAAATAATAGAAATATTCATAAATTTCGGCCGCCTCCAAGAATGCATCACATGGCCATTCACACGGCCGAATCTCTGCGGCACGAGGAAGATTGTACTTGGGCTTTTACTTCTCTTCATTTTATTTTTCCTTCAAACCCCGGCTCGAGGAGCCTCTCAACAATCTCCTCATCATTTTCTTCCTCTGAAAATTTATGAAATTTTTAGTGACTCAAAATAAAAGTGAACCAAACTAAACAAGATTGATAGCAACTACTCCTACAAGTGTCTAGAGGCTAAATCACGCATCAAAACTACTTTGCACCATATAAATTTGACATGCAAGCTCAAGAATAAGGTCACCACAACAACAAAAATTTGCAATAAATAAAGCACTAGAACAAAAACAAATTGGAACATTGGAGGAGTCACATACCGAAGAACAATCCCCCAAAGCAGTTTTGCGAATGGAGCTTTGAGCAAGGAGATCGAAAATGGCAGCAAAATGAGCAAGAACACGGGTTTGAGCTACGGGGTGATTTTTTTTGGAGGAAGACAAAGTGGATGGGTGCTGGAATAAGTGGAGTGAAGGAAATATGCCCTAGAGGCAATAATAAAGTTGTTATTTATATTTCATTATATCATGATAAATGTTTACTATTCATGCTAGAATTGTATTAGCCGGAAACTTGATACATGTGTGAATACATAGACAAAACACAGTGTCCATAGTATGCCTCTACTAGACTAGCTCGTTAGTCAAAGATGGTTAAGTTTCCTAACCATAGACATGTCTTGTCATTTGATGAACGGGATCACATCATTAGGAGAATGATGTGATGGACAAGACCCATCCGTTAGCTTAGCATAATGATTGTTAAGTTTTATTGATATTGCTTTCTTCATGACTTATACATATTCCTTTGACTATGAGATTATGCAACTCCCGAATACCGGAGGAATACCTTATGTGCTATCAAACTTCACAACGTAAATGGGTGATTATAAAGATGCTCTACAGGTATCCCCGAAGGTGTTTGTTGGGTTGGCATAGATCGAGATTAGGATTTGTCACTCCAAGTATCGGAGGGGTATCTCTGGGCCCTCTCGGTAATGCACATCATGATAAGCCTTGCAAGCAATGTGATGAATGAGTTAGTTGCGGGATGATGTAGAATGGAATGAGTAAAGAGACTTGTCGGTAACGAGATTGAACTAGGTATGAAGATACCGGCGATCGAATCTCGGGCAAGTAACATACCGATGACAAAGGGAATGACGTATGTTGTCATTATGGCTTGACCGATAAAGATATTCGTAGAATATGTAGGAACCAATATGAGCATCCAGTTTCCGCTGTTAGTTATTGACAAGAGATGTGTCGAGGCCATGTCTACATAGTTCTCGAACCCGTAGGGTCCGCATGCTTAAAGTTCGATGACGATTTGTATTATGAGTTATGTGTTTTGGTGACCGAATGTTGTTCGGAGTCTAGGATGAGATCACGAACATGACGAGGAGTCTCGAAATGGTCGAGAGGTAAAGATTGATATATTGGATGATAGTATTTGGACACTGAAAGTGTTTCAGAATGTATCGGGTACATATCGAATGTCGGGGTTACCAGAACCCCCCGGGGAAGATATGGGCCGTAGGAGGGAGGCAAGCCATCCCACAAGGGGTGCCCCCCCCCCCCCAAGGGAGGATTCCGAATTGGACAAGGGGAGGGGGCGGCGCCCCCTTTCTTTCTCCTCTCTCTCCTTCCCCCTTTCCCCTACGGGTAAAAGGAAAGGGGGGGCAAATTGGACTAGGAGCCCAAGTGGGACTCCACCCACTTGGGGCGCGCCTAGGCCGGCCTCCTCTCCTCTCCCTCCTTTATATACGGGGGCGGGGGCGCCTCTAACACACAACAATTGTTCCAAGCCATGTGTGGCGCCCCTCCACAGTTTGCTCCTCCGGTCATGTTGTCGTAGTGCTTAGGCGAAGCCCTGCACGGATCACTTCACCATCACCGTCACCATGCCGTCATGCTGACGAAACTCTCCCTCGACACTTTTCTGGATCAAGAGTTCGAGGGACGCCATCGAGCTGAATGTGTGCAGAACTCGGAGGTGCCGTACGTTCGGTACTTGATGGTTGAATCGAGAAGACGTTCGACTACATCAAACGCGTTAAGTAAACGCTTCCGCTTTCGGTCTACGCGGGTACGTGGACACACTCTCCCCCACTCGTTGCTATGCATCGCCTAGATAGATCTTGCGTGATCGTAGGAAATTTTTTGAAATTGCATGCGACGTTCCCCAATAGTGGCATCCGAGCCAGGTCTATGTGTAGATGATATGCACGAGTAGAACACAAATAGTTGTGGGCGATCGTAGTCATACTGCTTACCACCAACAACTTATTTTGATTTGGCGGTATTGTTGGATGAAGGGGCCCAGACCAACCTTACATGACCACGTTCATGAGACTGGTTCCACCGACAGACGTGCAACTTGTTTTGCATAAAGGTGGCTGACGGGTGTCTGTTTCTCCAACTTCAGTTGAATCGAACTTGACTATGGCCGGTCCTTGTTGAAGGTTAAAATAGCAAACTTGATGAAATATCGTTGTGGTTTTGATGCATAAGTAAGAATGGTTCTTACTAGATGCCCGTAGCAGCCACGTAAAACTTGCAACAATAAAGTAGAGGACGTCTAACTTTCTTTTGCAGGGCATGTTGTTATGTGATATGGTCAACACATGATGTGATATACGTTATTGTATGAGATTATCATGTTTTGTAAAAGTTATCGGCAACTGGCAGGAGCCTTATGGTTGTCGCTTTATTGTATGAAATGCACTCGCCATGTAATTTCTTTACTTTACAACTATGCGTTAGCAATAGTCGTAGAAGCAATAGTTAGCGAGACGACAATGACGCTACGATGGAGATCAAGGTGTCAAGCCGGTGACGATGGAAATCATGACGGTGCTTTGGAGATGGAGATCAAAGGCACAAGATGATGATGGCCATATTGATGACCCACAATTATAGGGGATCTATCGTAGTCCTTTCGATAAGTAAGAGTGTCGAACCCAACGAGGATCACAAGGAAATGATAAGCGGTTTTCAGCAAGGTATTCTCTGCAAGTACTGAAATAAGTGGTAACAGATAATTTTGTGATAGGATAATTTGTAACGAGCAACAAGTAACAAAAGTAAATAGGTGCAGCAAGGTGGCCCAATCCTTTTTGTATCAAAGACAATCCTGAACAAACTCTTATATAAGGAAAAGCGCTCTCGAGGACACATGGGAATATCGTCAAGCTAGTTTTCATCAGGCTCATATGATTCGCGTTCGGTACTTTGATAATTTGATATGTGGGTGGACCGGTGCTTGGGTGCTATTCTTACTTGAACAAACATCCCACTTATGATTAACCTCTATTGCAAGCATCCGCAACTACAACAAAAGTATTAAGGTAAACCTAACCATAGCATGAAACATATGGATCCAAATCAGCCCCTTACGAAGCAACGCCGTAAACTAGGGTTTAAGCTTATGTCACTCTAGCAACCCATCATCTACTTATTACTTCCCAATGCCTACCTCTAGGCCCAAATAATGGTGAAGTGTTATGTAGTCGATGTTCACATAACACCACTAGAGGCTAGACAACATACATCTCATCAAAATATCAAGCGAATACCAAATTCACATGACTACTAATAGCAAGACTTCTCCCATGTCCTCAGGAACAAACGTAACTACTCACAAAGCATATTCATGTTCATAATCAGAGGGGTATTAATATGCATAAAGGATCTGAACATATGATCCTCCACCAAATAAACCAACTAGCATCAACTACAATGAGTAATCAACACTACTAGCAACCTACTAGTACCAATCCCAGACTTGAAGACAAGAATTGAATACAAGAGATGAACTAGGGTTTTGAGAGGAGATGGTGCTGGCGAAGATGTTGATGGAGATTGCCCTCTCCCGATGAGAGGAGCGTTGGTGATGACGTTGGTGATGATTTACCCCTCCCGGAGGGAGGTGTCCCCGACAGTACAGCTCTGCCGGAGCCCTAGATTGGTTCCGCCAAGGTTCCGCCTCGTGGCGCCGGAGTTTCGTCCCGAAAGGTTGCTTCTGGTTTTTTCTCGACGAAAGACCTCATATAGCAGAAGATGGGCATCGGAGAGCCACCAGGGGGCCCACGAGGTAGGGGGCGCGCCCAGGGGGGTAGGGCGCGCCCCCACCCTCGTGGACAGGGTGTGGGCCCCCTGGCCTTCATATTTGGCGAGGATTTTTTTATTATTTATTGTAAGATGTTCCGTGGAGTTTGAGGACTTTTGGAGTTGTGCAGAATAGGTCTCTAATATTTGCTCCTTTTCCATTGAGAATTCCAAATTGCGGCATTTTCCTCCTTATGTAAACCTTGTAAAATAAGAGAGAATAGGTATAAGTATTGTGACATAACGTGTAATAACAGCCCATAATGCAATTAATATCGATATAAAAGCATGATGCAAAATGGACGTATCAACTCCCCCAAGCTTAGACCTTGCTTGTCCTCAAGCGAAAGCCGATAACGATAAATATGTCCCCATGTTTAGAGGTAGAGGTGTCGATAAAAATAAAATACGGACATGAAGGCATCATGATTATTCTCATAACAGCAACATATATAGGTATTGTCTTATGATTTCTTATGTTCAAGTAATAATCCATTCACAATGCAGAGTACGAATCATAAACTTTATTGAGAACCAACAAATTATAATCTCAGCATTGAAGCAATTGCAATTTATCATAACAACGGAAAGAGTCTATGTCAGATCTTAATAGCAAGTCCACATTCTCAACTATCATTTAGTCCTTCATAATTGCTAACACTCACGCGATACTTGTGGTTACGGAGTTTTAATTAGACACAGAGAAAGGTAGGGGCTTATAGTTTCGCCTCCCAACCTTTTACCTCAAGGGTAATGTCAACAATAATAACTCATGCCACCTACATCCAATTAGATATATCAATCAGGATCTTTCCAACACACTGTGCCTGCCAAAGGATAAAATGTAAAAAGGAAAGGTGAAGATCACCATGACTCTTGCATAAGGTAGAGGATAATAATAAAATATAGGCCCTTCACAGAGGGAAGCAGAGGTTGCCATGCGCTTTTATGGTTGGATGCACAAAATCTTAATGCGAAAGAACGTCACTTTATATTGCCCCTTGTGATATGAACCTTTATTATGCAGTTCATCGCTTTTATTTCTTACACATCACAAGATCGTATAAAGCTTATTTCTCCCACACCAATCAATCATACATATTTAGAGAGCATTTTTTATTGCTTTGCACCGATGACAACTTACTTGAAGGATCTTACTCAATCCATAGGTAGATATGGTGGACTCTCATGGCAAAACTGGTTTAAGGGTTTTGGAAGCACAAGTAGTATCTCTACTTGGTGCCGAGAATTTGGCTAGCATGAGGGGAAAGGCAAACTCAACATGTTGGAAGATCCATGACAATATACTTTATCTCAGATATAAGAAAACATAACCCATTACGTTGTCTTCCTTGTCCAACATAAACTCTTTAGCATGTCATATTTTAATGAGTGCCCACAATCATAAAAGATGTCAATAATAGTATATCTATATGTGAAACCTCTCTTTCCTTATTACTTCCTATTAATTGCAACGATGACCAAAACTATGTTTGCCAACTCCCAACAACTTTCAATCATCACACCCTTTCTATGTGAAGTCATCACTCTCAATAAGATCAATATGAACTCTTTATTTCTTTTTATTCTTTTTATCTTTCTTTTACTCACTCAAGATCATGGCAAAATAATCAAGCCCTTGACTCAACACTAATCTTTATTATATAGCTCATGGACTCGATTACATAGAGGGATCATAAAGCAAAAACTCAAAACTAGATCATGCCATAAACTTTATTCTACTAGATCAACATACTACTAATAGGATCGAACTAAGAAAAAGGGTAAAGATAGGAGATGTGATTGTGATACGATACCGGGGCACCTCCCCCAAGCTTGGCAGTTGCCAAGGGGAGTGCCCATACCCATGTGATTATGTCTCCTTCTTCAGGGTTGGTGAAACATTCTTGGCAATGATGCTCTTTAGGATGTGATTCTCCTCCTCAAGCTTATTGACTTGCTGCTTGAGGTCCATTATTCCCTTGTGAAGCTTTCCTGTAACTGCTAAGGCTCCTTGCACCCAAGGGTGTTGCATAGCTGCGGGGGAAGTGACACTCCTCTTCATATTTTCATAAGAAAGAAATCTAACATTGGAAGGGATAACCGAGTTTGGAATAACTGAGCTCTGTAGTTCCTCCATCGCGAACCCAGCTCGAAAGCTTGAAGTGACTTCTTGATCCTCCATGGCATCCACTCTCATCAAGTCAGCCTCCATCTCCTCCTCCGTTGCTGGCCCAAAGGGGTCAGCTTCCTGTTTGCCCTTGGTTCCGGTGTCGGATTAGATACCCGGCTCTCCCTGACTGACTCTTGAGAAGACATCTTGCTCTAATCTGCAACAACAACAGCTCGAAATAAAAAGCAGAGGATATTTGCGTGATACGGGAGTCAAAATCTTTGGGAGAATATATAATGAATTTTTACCGACCAAAATACGTATCGTGCAAGAAAACAGAGTCCGGAAGGCATACGAGGTGCCCACGAGGTAGGGGGCGCGCCAAAGAGGGGTAGGGCGCGCCTCCACCCTCGTGTCCTTCCCGATCGCTTCTTATTTTTTCTATTTTTAAATATTCCAAACGGGAGAAATATTGCCTTAAAATTGTTTTGGAGTCGGTTCACTTACTGCATTACCACATACCTACTCCTTTTGAATGCAAAATGTTAGGAAAGTGTCCCTTATGTATTCCCCCGGGGTTACGGTTTCAATAACACTGGTTTCAACATTTATAGGATTACCTGAGATATAGTGTTTGATTCTTTGACCGTTTACCACCTTCGGATTTGTGCCTTTGAAGTTGTTGATTTTTATGGCACCGGAACGATAGACCTCCTCGATAACGTAGGGGCCTTCCCATTTAGAGAGAAGTTTTCCTGCAAAAAATCTTAAACGAGAGTTGTATAGCAATACATAATCACCTACATTAAACGCACGCTTTTGTATCCTTTTATCATGCCATCTTTTAACTTTTTCTTTGAACAACTTGGCATTTTCGTAGGCTTGGGTTCTCCATTCATCAAGTGAGCTAATATCAAATAACCTCTTCTCACCGGCAAGTTTGAAATCATAATTGAGCTCTTTAATAGCCCAGTACGCCTTATGTTCTAGTTCGAGAGGTAAGTGACATGCTTTTCCATAAACCATTTTATACGGAGACATACCCATAGGATTTTTATATGCAGTTCTATAGGCCCTTAATGCATCATCAAGTTTCTTGGACCAATTCTTCCTAGACCTATTGACAGTCTTTTGCAAAATTAATTTGAGTTCTCTATTACTCAATTCTACTTGACCACTAGATCATGGGTGATATGGAGATGCAATTCTATGATTAACATCATATTTAGCAAGCATTTTACTGAAAGCACCATGAATAAAATGTGAACCACCATCACCATTAAATATCTAGGGACTCCAAACCTCAGAAAAATAACTTCTTTATGCATTTTAATAGAAGTGTTATGATCAGCACTACTAGTTGGAATAGCTTCTACCCACTTAGTAACGTAATCAACAGCAACTAAAATATGTGTATATCCAATAGAGGTAGGAAAAGGTCCCATATAATCAAAGCCCCAAACATTAAATGGTTCAATAACAAGTGAATAGTTCATAGGCATTTCTTGACGTCTATTAATATTACCAATTCTTTGACATTCATCACAAGACAAGACAAACTTACAGGCATCCTTGAAGAGAGTAGGCCAATAAAAACCAGATTGCAATACCTTATGTGCAGTTCTATCTCCAGCGTGGTGTCCTCCATAAGCTTCGGAGTGACACTTGCGTAGGATCTGTTCCTGTTCATGCTCGTGTACACAACGCCTAATAACACCATCTACTCCTTCTTTATAAAGATGCGGGTCATCCCAAAAGTAATGTCTCAAATCATAGAAAAACTTTTTCTTTTGCTGGTATGGGAAACTAGGGGGTATAAATTTGGCAACAATGTAATTAGCATAATCAGCATACCATGGAGTACTACGAGAAGTATTTATGACATTTAATTGCTCATCCGGAAAGCTATCATCAATAGGTAGTGGGTCATCAAGAACATTTTCTAACCTAGACAAGTTGTCTGCAACGGGGTTCTCAGCTCCCTTTCTATCAGCAATATGCAAATCAAATTCTTGTAGCAAGACAACCCATCTAATAAGTCTAGGTTTAACATCTTTCTTTTCCATCAAATATTTAATAGCAGCATGATCAATGTGAATAGTTACTCTAGAATCAACAATATAAGGTCTGAACTTATCACATGCAAATACAACTGCTAAGAATTCTTTTCGATAGTAGCATAGTTTCTTTGAGCATTTTCTAGAGTCTTACTAGCATAATGGATAACATTTAATTTCTTATCAACTCTTTTCCCTAGAACAGCACCTACAGCATAATCACTAGCATCACACATAATTTCAAAGGGTAAATTCCAATCGTGGCTGAACAATAGGTGCAGAGATCAATGCTTTCTTGAGTATTTCAAATGCTTCTACACAATCATCATCAAAGACAAATGGTATATATTTTTGTAATAAATTAGTCAGAGGCCGAGAAATTTTTGAGAAGTCCTTAATGAACCTCCTATAAAATCTGGCGTGACCAAGGAAACTTCTTATACCTCTGATGTCCTTGGGACATGGCATCTTTTCAATAGCATCAACTTTGGCTTTATCAACTTCAATACCTCTTTAAGAAACTTTATGCCCCAAGACAATACCTTCATTAACCATAAGTGGCACTTTTCCCAATTCAAGACAAGATTAGTTTCTTCACATCTCTGTAAAACTCGATCAAGATTGCTCAAGCAATCATCAAAAGAGGATCCATAGACGGAAAAGTCGTCCACAAAAACCTCACAAATCTTTTCACAAAAGTCAGAGAATATAGCCATCATGCATCTTTGAAAGGTAGCGGGTGCATTACATAAACCAAAGGGCATACGTCTGTAAGCAAAAGTACCAAAAGGGCATGTAAAAGTAGTCTTTGATTAATCCTTAGCCGACCACGGTATTTGAGAGAAACCGAATAACCATCTAGAAAGCAATAATGTGTATGTTTGCATAATCTTTCTAGCATTTAATCAATAAAAGGTAAGGGTAATGATCTTTCTTAGTAGCTTTATTTAATTTGCAGAAATCAATTACCATCCTATAACCTGTAATAATTCTTTGCGGAATCAATTCATCTTTATCATTAGGAACAACAAGAATGCCTCCTTCTTAGGGACACAATGGACATGACTTACCCACTGACTATCAGCAACAGGATAAATTATACCTGCCTCCAGAAGCTTTAGTATTTCCTTCCTTACCACTTCTTTCATCTTAGGATTAAGCCTTCCTTGATGATCACGAACTGGTTTGGCATCTTCTTCCAAATTTATTTTATGTTGACATAGAGTGGGACTAATGCCCTTAAGATCATCAAGAGCATATCCAATAGCAGCACGGTGCTTCTTCAGAGTTTTCAATAATCTCTCTTCTTCATGCTCTGAAAGGTTAGCACTAATAATAACATGATATATTTTCTTTTCATCAAGATAAGCATATTTAAGATTATTAGGCAACGGTTTAAGCTCAAACACGGGATCACCCTTGGGTGGAGGAGGATCCCCTAGGATTTCAACAGGCAAATTATGTTTCAGAATAGGTTCCTGTTTAAAGAATAGTTCATCTATTTCCCTTCTTTCATTCATAAACATATCATTTTCATGGTCTAGCAAATAATGTTCTAGAGGATCACTAGAAGGTGCGGCAATAGAAGGAAGGCCAATAATTTCATCCTTACTAGATAATTCATCTTCACGGTGTTGTTTACTAAATTTAGAGAAATTAAACTCATGAATCATATCATCCAAGCCAATAGTAACTACATTCTTTTTGCAGTCTATCTTAGCATTAACAGTGTTCAAGAAGGGTCTACCAAATATAATTGGACAAAAGCTATCTTGTGGGGAACCAAGAACAAGAAAATCAGCAGGATATTTAGTTTTCCCACACAAGACTTCAACATCTCTAACAATTCCCTTTGGCGATATGGTATCTCTATTGGCAAGTTTAATTGTAACATCAATATCTTCTATCTCAGCGGGTGCAATTTCATGCTTAATTTCTTCATACAAGGTAATAGGTATAACACTAGCACTAGCACCCATATCAAATAAGCCATGATAACAATGATCTCCTATTTTAACAGAAATAACAGGCATGCCTACCACAGGTCTATGTTTATCTTTAGCGCCAGGTTTAGCAATTCTAGCAGATTCACCACAGAATTGAATAACATGCCCATCAATATTATCAGACAAGAGATCTTTAACAATAGCAATATTAGGTTCTACTTTGACTTGCTCAGGAGGTGTATAATTTCTAACATTTCTTTTACGAACCACAGTTGAAGCTTTAGCATGATCCTTTATTCTAATAGGGAAAGGTGGTTTCTCAACATAAGAGGTAGGAATAATAGGATCATTATAAGTGATAGTCTTTTCTTCAACTTTAATAGGTGCAGCTACATTTACTTCTCTGGGGGGATGATATTTAAACCACTTCTCCTTGGGGAGATCAACATAAGTAGCAAAAGATTCACAGAAAGAAGC
Organism: Aegilops bicornis; assembly: GCA_021605145.1. Classification (NCBI taxonomy): domain Eukaryota; kingdom Viridiplantae; phylum Streptophyta; class Magnoliopsida; order Poales; family Poaceae; genus Aegilops; species Aegilops bicornis. The sequence continues at coordinate 448,077,932 of CM038671.1, read as the reverse complement.
TACTATCTCAGAGTCAAGTCCATATTTAGTGCTAAACTTACGGAAAATATCGGTATTCATAAAAGATTTAACACAATCAAACTTAGGTGTCATACCCGACTCCTTACCTTCGTCGAGGTCCCAATCTTGAGTTGCGTTTAATTCTATCCAATAAATTCCATCTGAATTCAACAGTCTTCATCATAAAAGAGCCAAGACAAGAAGTATCGAGCATGGTGCGATTGTTTTCAGAAAGCCGAGCATAAAGATTTTGAATAATTGTTTCTCTTGGGAGCTCATGATTGGGGCATGAATACAACATCGATTTAAGCCTCCCCCGAGCTTGAGCGATGATTTCTACTTTGCGAGGCCAAAAATTATATATATAATTGCGATCACAATGAATTAGATGCATAGGATAATACTTTTGATGAAATTCCATTTTCAGTCTTCTATAGTTCCATGATCTCGTATCATCACATAGCCTATACCATGTCAATGTATCTCCCTTCAAAGATAAAGGGAAGACCTTCTTCTTAACAACATCATCGGGTATACCTGCAAGCTTAAATAGTACACAAACTTCATCCACATATATTAGGTGCTAATTATGATGATTTGTTCCATCTCCTACAAAAGGATTAGCTAGCATTTTTTCCATCATTCCCAAAGGAAATTCAAAGGGAATATTTTCATATTAATTTTCAGTAGGTTCATTAGGTTGAGGAGCAACTCTTTGCTCTACTGGTCGGGGTGAAGATACCCCGAACAAGCCCCTCAGAGGATTACATTCCATAGTAACAAGTGACAGTAAATTTCAGCACACTATATAAATTTTTCCTTACCAAATTCCACCTACCAAAGGCGCTTCACTCCCCGGCAACGGCGCTTTAAAAAGAGTCTTGATGACCCACAAGTATAGGGGATCTATCGTAGTCCTTTCGATAAGTAAGAGTGTCGAACCCAACGAGGAGCAGAAGGAAATGATAAGCGGTTTTCAGCAAGGTATTCTCTGCAATTACTGAAATAAGTGGTAACAGATAATTTTGTGATAGGATGATTTATAACGAGCAACAAGTAACAAAAGTAAATAGGTGCAGCAAGGTGGCCCAAAACTTTTTGTAGCAAAGGACAAGCCTGAACAAACTCTTATATAAGGAAAAGCGCTCCCGAGGACACATGGGAATATCGTCAAGCTAGTTTTCATCAAGCTCATATGATTCGTGTTCGGTACTTTGATAATTTGATATGTGGGTGGACCGGTGCTTGGGTGCTATTCTTACTTGAACAAACATCCCACTTATGATTAACCTCTGTTGCAAGCATCCGCAACTACAAAAAAGTATTAAGGTAAACCTAACCATAGCATGAAACATATGGATCCAAATCAGCCCTCATGAAGCAACGCATAAACTAGGGTTTAAGCCATCACTCTAGCAACCCATCATCTACTTATTACTTCCCAATGCCTTCCTCTAGGCCCAAATAATTGTGAAGTGTTATGTAGTCGACGTTCACATAACACCACTAGAGGCTAGACAACATACATCTCATCAAAATATCAAACGAATACCAAATTCACATGACTACTAATAGCAAGACTTCTCCCATGTCCTCAGGAACAAACATAACTACTCACAAAGCATATTCATGTTCATAATCAGAGGGGTATTAATATGCATAAAGGATCTGAACATATGATCTTCCACCAAATAAACCAACTAGCATCAACTACAAGGAGTAATCAACACTACTAGCAACCTATTAGTACCAATCCCGGACTTGAAGACAAGAATTGAATACAAGAGATGAACTAGGGTTTTGAGAGGAGATGGTCTTTGGTGAAGATGTTGATGGAGATTGCCCTCTCCCGATGAGAGGAGGCGTTGGTGATGATTTCCCCCCTCCGGAGAAGTGTCCCCAGCAGAACAGCTCATGAGCCTTAGATTGGTTCCGCCAAGGTTCCGCCTCGTGGCCGCGGAGTTTCGTCCCGAAAGGTTGCTTCTGATTTTTTTTCTCGACGAAAGACCTCATATAGCAAAAGATGGGCATCGGAGGGCCACCAGGGGGCCCACGAGGTAGGGGGGCGCGCCCAGGGGGGTAGGGCGCGCCCCACCCTCGTGGACAGGGTGTGGGCCCCCTGGCCTTCATCTTTGCCGAGGATTTTTTATTATTTATTGTAAGATATTCCATGGAGTTTCAGGACTTTTGTAGTTGTGCAGAATAGGTCTCTAATATTTGCTCCTTTTCCACCTGTAATTCCAATTCCAAGATTCTCCCTCCGTATGTAAACCTTGTAAAATAAGAGAGAATATGTATAATTATTGTGACATAACATGTAATAACAGCCCATAATGCAATAAATATCGATATAAAAGCATGATGCAAGATGTACGTATCACATATCATGTCACATATTTTGATTGCATGTGATGTTTATCCTTTATGCATCTTATTTTGCTTAGTACGGCGGTAGCATTATAAGATGATCCCTCACTAAAATTTCAAGGTATAAGTGTTCTCCCTGAGTATGCACCATTGCGACAGTTCGTCGTGCCGAGACACCACGTGATGATCGGGTGTGGTAAGCTCTACATTCACGTACAACGGGTGCAAGACAGTTTTGCATGTACGGAATACTCGGGTTAAACTTGACGAGCCTAGCATGTACAGACATGGCCTCGGAACACTGAGACCGAAAGGTCGAACGTGAATCATATAGTAGATATGATCAACATAGAGATATTCACCATTGAAAACTACGCCATCTGACGTGATGATCGGACATGGTTTAGTTGATATGGATCACGTGATCATTTAGATGACTCAAGGGATGTCTATCTAAGTGGGAGTTTTGAAGTAATATGATTGATTGAACTTAATTTATCATGAACTTAGTCCTGATAGTTTTTGCATATCTATGTTGTAGATCAATGGCCCGTGCTACCGTTCCCTTGAATTTTAATGCGTTCCTAGAGAAAGCTAAGTTAAAAGATGATGCTAGAAACTACATGGACTGGGTCCGTAACTTGAGGATTATCCTCATTGCTTCACAGAAGAATTATGTCCTTGATGCACCGCTAGGTGAAAAGCCCCCTCCCGCTAATGTAGACGCTTTGAACGTTTGGCAGACACGGTCTGATGACTACTCTATAGTTCAGTGTGCCATCCTCTACGGCTTAGAATCGGGACTTCAAAGACGTTTTGAACGTCATGAACCATATGAGATGTTCTAGGAGTTGAAGTTAATATTTCGAGCAAACACCCGAGTTGAGAGATATGAAGTCTCCAAAAGGTTCTATAGCTGCAGGATGGAGGAGAACAGTTCTGTCAGTGAACACATACTTAGAATGTCTAACAACTTGACTCAGCTGGGAGTTAATCTTGCGAATGATAGTGTTATTGACAGAGTTCTTCAATCACTGCCACCAAGCTACAAAGGCTTCATGATGAACTATAATTTGCAAGGGATGCATAAGACAATTCCCGAGCTCCTCGCTATGCTCAAAGCTGCGGAGGTAGAAATCAAGAAAGAGCATAAAGTGTTGATGGTTAACAAGACCACTAGTTTCAAGAAAAAGGGCAAGGGAAAGAAGGGGAACTTCAAGCAGAATGGCAAGCAAGTTTTTGCTCTCGGGAAGAAGCCCAAGTCTGGACCCAAGCCTGAAACTGAGTGCTTATACTGCAAAGGGACTGGTCACTCGAAGCGGAACTGCCCCAAGTATTTAGCGGATAAGAAGGATGGCAAAGTGAACAAAGGTATATTTGATATACATGTTATTGATGTGTACCTTACTAATGCTCGTAGTAGCGCCTGGGTATTTGATACTGGTTCTGTTGCTCATATTTTCAACTCGAAACAGGGGCTATGGATTAAATGAAGATTGGCTAAGGACGAGGTGACAATGCGCGTTGGGAATGGTTCCAAGGTCGATGTGATCGTCGTCAGCACGCTACCTCTACATCTACCTTCAGGATTAGTTTTAGACCTGAATAATTGTTATTTGGTGCCATCGTTGAGCATGAACATTATATATGGATCTTGTTTGATGCGAGATGGTTATTCATTTAACTCAAAGAATAATGGTTGTTCTATTTATATGAGTAATATCTTTTATGGTCATGCACCCGTGAAGAGTGGTCTAATTTTGTTGAATCTCGATCGTGGTGATACACATATTCATAATATTGATGCCAAAAGATGCAAAGTTGATGATGATAATGCAACATATATGTGGCACTGGCGTTTAGGTCCTATTGGTGTAAAGCGCATGAAGAAACTCCATGTGAATGGACTTTTGGAATCACTTGATTATGAATCATTTGATGCTTGCGAACCATGCCTCATGGGCAAGATGACTAAGACCCCGTTCTCCGGAACAATGGAGCGAGCCACTGACTTATTGGAAATAATACATACCGATGTATGCGGTCCGATGAGTGTTGAGGCTCATTATTTTCTAACCTTCACAAATGATTTGAGCAGATATGGGTATATCTACTTAATAAAACACAAGTCTGAAATTTTTGAAAAGTTCAAAGCATTTCAAAGTGAAATGGAAAATCATTGTAACAAGAAAATAAAGTTTCCACGATCTGATTGCGGAGGCGAATATTTGAGTTACGAGTTTGGCCTTCATTTAAAACAATGTGGAATAGTTTCACAACTCACGCCACCTGGAACACCATAGCGTAATGGTGTGTCCGAATGTAAATGTGCATTTTATTAGATATGGTGCGATGTATGATGTCTCTTACCGATTTACCACTATCCTTCTGGGGTTATGCATTACAGACCGTTGCGTTCACGTTAAATAGGGCACCATCTAAATCCGTTGAGACGACACCGTATGAACTGCGGTTTGGCAAGAAACCTAAGTTGTCGTTTCTTAAAGTTTGGGGTTGCGATGCTTATGTGAAAAAATTTCAGCCTACTAAGCTTGAACCCAAATCGGAGAAGTGTGTCTTCATAGGATACCCAAAAGAAACTATTGGGTACACCTTCTATCATAGATCCGAAGGCAAGATATTTGTTGCTAAGAATGGATCCTTTCTAGAGAAGGAATTTCTCTCGAAAGAAGTGAGTGGGAGGAAAGTAGAACTTGATGATGTAATTGTACCTTCTCTTGAATTGGAAAGTAGCTCATCACAGAAAAACGTTCCCGTGATGCCTACACCAATTAGTGAGGAAGCTAATGATGATGATCATGAAACTTCAGATTAAGTTACTACCGAACCTCGTAGGTCAACCAGAGTACGTTCCGCACCTGAGTGGTACGGTAATCCTATTCTGGAAGTCACGTTACTAGACCATGATGAACCTACGAACTATGAGGAAGCGATGATGAGCCCACATTCCGCGAAATGGCTTGAGGCCATGAAATCTGAGATGGGATCCATGTATGAGAACAAAGTATGGACTTTGGTTGACTTGCCCAATGATCGGCAAGCCATAGAGAATAAATGGATCTTCAAGAAGAAGACTGACGCTGATGGTAATGTTACTATCTACAAAGCTTGACTTGTTGCGAAAGGTTTTCGACAAGTTTAAGGAATTGACTACGATGAGACCTTCTCACCCGTAGCGATGCTTAAGTCTGCCCGAATCATGTTAGCAATTGCCGCATTTTATGATTATGAAATCTTGCAAATGGACGTCCAAACTGCATTCCTTAATGGATTTCCTAAAGAAGAGTTGTATATGATGCAACCAGAAGGTTTTGTTGATCCTAAAGGTGCTAACAAAGTGTGCAAGCTCCAGCGATCCATTTATGGACTGGTGCAAGCATCTCGGAGTTGGAGTATACGCTTTGATGAAGTAATCAAAGCATACGGTTTCATATAGACTTTTGGAGAAGCCCGTATTTACAAGAAAGTGAGTGGGAGCTCTGTAGCATTTCTGATATTATATGTGGATGACATATTGTTGATTGGAAATGATATAGAATTTCTGGATAGCATAAAAGGATACTTGAATAAGAGTTTTTCAATGAAAGACCTTGGTGAAGCTGCTTATATATTGGGCATCAAGATCTATAGAGATAGATCAAGACGCTTAATTGGACTTTCACAAAGCACATACCTTGATAAAGTTTTGAAGAAGTTCAAAATGGATCAGTCAAAGAAAGGGTTCTTGCCTGTGTTACAAGGTGTGAAGTTGAGTCAGACTCAATGCCCGACCACTATAGAAGATATAGAGAAAATGGAAGTGATTCCCTATGCCTCAGCCATAGGTTCTATCATGTATGCAATGTTGTGTACCAGACCCGATGTGTGCCTTGCTATAAGTTTAGCAGGGAGGTACCAAAGTAATCCAGGAGTGGATCACTGGACAATGGTCAAGAACATCCTAAAATACCTGAAAAGGACTAAGGATATGTTTCTCATTTATGGAGGTGACAAAGAGCTCATCGTAAATGGTTACGTCGATGCTAGCTTTGACACTGATCCGGATGACTCTATGTCGCAAACTGGATACGTATTTATATTGAATGGTGGAGCTATCAGTTGGTGCAGTTCCAAGCAAAGCGTCGTGGCGGGATCTACGTGTGAAGTGGAGTATATAGCTGCTTCGGAATCAGCAAATGAAGGAGTCTAAGGAGTTCATATCCGATCTAGGTGTAATACCTAGTGCATCGGGTCCAATGAAAATATTTTGTGACAGTACAAGAGCAGTTGCCTTGGCGAAGGAATCCAGATTACACAAGAGAACCAAACACATCAAGAGACACTTTAACTTCATTCATGATCAAGTCAAGGAGGGAGACATAGAGATTTGCAAAATACATACGGATCTGAATGTGGAAGACCCGTTGACTAAGCCTCTTCCATGAGAAAAACATGATCAACACCAAGACTCCATGGGTGTTAGAATCATTACAATGTAATCTAGAATATTGACTCTAGTGCAAGTGGGAGACTGAAGGAAGTATGCCCTAGAGGCAATAATAAAGTTGTTATTTATATTTTCTTATATAATGATAAATGTTTATTATTCATGCTAGAATTGTATTAACCGGAAACTTGATACATGTGTGAATACATAGACAAAACACACTGTCCCTAGTATGCCTCTACTAGACTAGCTTGTTAATCAAAGATGGGTAAGTACCCTAACCATAGATATGTGTTGTCATTTGATGAACATGATCACATCATTAGGAGAATGATGTGATGGACAAGACCCATCCGTTAGCTTAGCATAATGATTGTTAAGTTTTATTGATATTGCTTTCTTCATGACTTATACATATTCCTTTGAATATGAGATTATGCAACTCCCGAATACCGGAGGAATATCAAATGTCACATAATGACTGGGTGATTATAAAGAAGCTCTACAGGTATCTCCGAAGGTGTTTTTTGGGTTGGCATAGATCGAGTAGGATTTGTCACTCCGAGTATCAGAGAGCTATCTCTCGGCCCTCTCGGTAATGCACGTCGTGATAAGCCTTGCAAGCAATGTGACTAATGAGTTAGTCGTGGGAAGATGTATTACGGAATGAGTAAAGACACTTGCCGGTAACGAGATTGAACTAGCTATGAAGATGTCGACTATCGAATCTCGGGCAAGTAACATACCGATGACAATGGGAATGATGTATGTTGTCATTATGGTTTGACCGATAAAGATCTTCGTAGAATATGTAGGAACCAATATGAGCATCCAGGTTCCGCTGTTGGTCATTGATAGGAGATGTGTCTCGGTCATGTCTACATAGTTCTCAAACCCGTAGGGTCCGCACGCTTAAAGTTCGATGATAATTTGTATTATGAGTTATGTGTTTTGGTGACTGAATGTTGTTCTGAGTCGAGGATGAGATCACGAACATGACGAGGAGTCTCGAAATGGTCAAGAGGTAAAGATTGATATATTGGACGATAGTATTCGGACACCGGAAGTGTTTCGGAATGTACCGGGTACATATTGGAGTACCCGGAACCCCCCGGGGGAAGATATGGGCCATGTGGGCCAGAGGAGGAAGGCAAGCGAGCCCACAAGGGGTGGTGCCCCCCCAAGGGAGGAGTCCAAATTAGTCAAGGGGAGGGGGCGTCGCCCCCCTTTCCTTTTCCTCCTCTCTCTCCTTCCTCCTTTCCCCTTTCGGTAAAAGGAAAGGGGGGCGAATTGGACCAGGAGCCCAAGTTTGACTCCTCCCACTTGGGGCATGCCTAGGACGGCCTCCTCCCCTATCCCTCCTTTATATACGGGGGCAGGGGGGCCTCTAACACACATCAATTGTTCCAAGCCGTGTGCGGCGCCCCCTCCACGGTTTGCTCCTCTGGTCATATTGTCGTAGAGGTTAGGCGAAGCCCTGTGCGGATCACTTCACCATCATTGTCACCACGTCGTCGTGCTGATGAAACTCTCCCTCGAGACTTTGCTGGATCAAGAGTTTGAGGGACGTCATCGAGCTAAACGTGTGCATAACTCGGAGGTGTCGTACGTTCGGTACTTGATCGGTTGAATCGAGAAGACGTTTGACTACATCAACCGCGTTAAGTAAACGCTTCCGCTCTCGGTCTACGAGGGTATGTGGACACACTCTCCCCCTCTCGTTGCTATGCATCTCCTAGATAGATCTTGCGTGATCGTAGGAAAATTTTGAAATTGCATGGTACGTTCCCCAACATGGAGGGGACCCATGTGGGACCCACAAGACAGGGGGCGCGCCCTCCACCCTTGTGGCCCGCTGGTGCAGTGCCAGAAATTCTAAAATATTCTACAAAAATCATACTAATTTTTCAGTGCATTTGGAGAACTTTTATTTTCGGGACATTTTTTATTGCATGGATAATTCAGAAAATAGACAAAAAATACTATTTTTGCTTTATTTATTCTAGATAACAGAAAGTAAAAGATAGGTACAGAAAGTTGTGCTTTCTAAATTCATCCATCTCATGCCCATCAAAAGGAATCCATTAACAAGGTTGATCAAGTCTTATTAACAAACTTCTTCCAAATGACATGAAATCATAGAATTTTCGAATAACACTAGGTTACCTCGACGGGGACTCCTTTGATCTTGTGGGCTACTCCGACTCGGACTATGCCAGAGACAAGGTTGATAGAAAGTCCACTTAGGGTACTTGTCAATTTCTTGGTAGATATCTTGTGTCTTGGTCCTCCAAGAAACAAAACTCGGTATCCTTATACACCGCCGAAGCGGAATACATTGCTGCTGGTTCATGTCGTGCTCAATTACTTTGGATGACCCAAACTCTTAAAGATTATGGGACATATGTGAAACATGTTCCATTGCTTTGTGACAATGAAAGTGCTATTAAGATTGCTCACAATCCCGTGCAACATTCTCGAACTAAACATATTGAAGTTCGTCATCATTTCATTCGAGACCATGTTGCCAAAGGGGACATTAATCTTAAGCATGTTCGCACCGATAAGCAATTAGCGGATATTTTTACCAAACCGCTTGATGAGAAAGTGTTTTGCACGTTAAGAGGTGAATTGAACATCATAGATGCTTCAAACTTTGAGTAGGAACTCCATTTGATACATGCAAGGCATGAGCCTATGACTAATCCTTGATATTTCTCTTATGTTGACTATCTTATGTCTTGGATATATTTGCACCTTGCATGTTATCTAACCCGTGTAGGTACTTTGATGGAACTAAATCCATGAGATTGCAACTCACTCACATCTTGAGCAATCTCTACATCACCAAGTCTCTATACAATGGTGGTTGAAGTCAAGGAAGCACAAAACCCCTCAAATATATCCTTTGACTCACTCTATGTTAAATTTTATATTGTCATTTTGGATACACAAGTGCTCTTCCTTGCAAATCTAACCCATGTAGGAACATGAACTCAAACTCCAAGTGGTGCTCCCAACTCTTGATGAGCTACATCAACCTTGAGCAACCCACACAAGTTCGACTACATGATCAAGATCAACACCACCACCCAAGGTATGCTATTCCATCTTAGAGAAGATTTACTCCAAGTCATGGGATAAAGCAACTCAACAAGATGTGAATACATCAAGATGCTTTAACGAAAAATGGTAACCCCATTTTGAGCTTAAACGATGAGTATGACCTATGATCAAGTGATCTCACTTGACTCCTAAGTCAATATGACTTTGTCGCCGACCAATTCTAGATGAAGTTCTCGTGCATTTCTCCGTGCTCTTGCATTTGCATATGTGTTTCTCTTTCAAAAAAAACTTCATCTAGACTCCTTTTTAGTTTCTTCTCTTTTATTTTTTGTTACGCATTTTACGCATCCAATTCATTGCAAATCTTTTAGCTAATTCCTTGCAAATCCTTGTGAGACCTTAAAGTGTCTAGTGAGCTGAGGTGACAAGTGTTTTACTGTGATGAACTCGGTCACACCGGTCTGTTTTCTTCGGCCCAACCGAATTCTCTCGGTGTCACCGAAGCGCACAACTCGGTGCTACCGATTTCACTACAGAAAAGACAACTTGCCACTTGTTTCTGCAGTCTTTTTGCTCCAGCTCCACTCAATGACTCTTGTCCTCTACCAGCATCACATTAAACTTGCTGCTTTGTACTGTGGCTCAAGGACCAAACCCATCATGACAAAAATCCAGAAGAACCCTTCTTGGAAATTGATGTCAAAGGGGGAGAGAGAGATCACATCAAAGCTTAATCATATCTATGGGGGAGAGAATACTCATGGGAAGAAAGAGTAATCATCAAGGACCCCAGATGCTTGGTGTTCAAGAGGAGAGAAGTCACATGTCTTCAAGAGGGGAAAGACATGTTCATATTTGCTCATTCACATTAACTCTGTTTATTTCCTTTTGAGCTCTGGTTTTGCTCTGATTTTCTGTTCCCTATCTTCTCCCAATATCCCATGCTAGATTCAGGGGAAGCGAGACATCTAAGGGAAGGAAATCCTTGAATTTATTGCACATCTTTACCTTTGGGGACATGTCTATATCCAATGTGGTACTTAGTACTCACTCTACATGTCATCCCAGTCTTGGTACTCTTGTGGTTTCTTTTGTTTGCTCTGGCCAGTAGGTGTATCTGTGTTATCTAACCTTGTTTACGCAGGTTCATCCCATCCTAAGCCAGCTCAAGACCACAAGGTAAGTGTATGCATCACAGTCATGTGTATGAGAAATTCTTGCTGATGTACATACTGTTTGCAAGAAGGACTCATGAGCATGAAGGTACATTTATCATATTCACATCATTTGCTCGATGCATATAGCCAAGATACATGTAACACATTGCTTACTCTGTCATGTTTATGCATTCACATGCTCCTATATTCCATATTCACATGATTGCATACATGTAGGGGGAGCCTATGCATGTTACATGTCTTTCCAAAGCTTTACTTACTATTCTCTATATCTTTATCTAAAGCTTTGATGTATGTTGTCATCAATTACCAAAAAGGGGAGATTGAAAGCACAAGTGCTCCCTAGGTGGTTTTGGTAATTAATGTGAACATATCTCTTGTTGGACTAACACTTTTACCTAGTATGTTTCAGATAAGTTCAACAATGAAGTGGCATGGACTAGAGGATGTGGAACCCCTTCAAGATGCTAAGGACAAATGATTGGCTCAAGATCCAAGCTCAAGACTCTACATTTCCTATTTTAGTGATCCAAGATCACATTGAGTCTATAGGAAAAGCCAATACTATCAAGGAGGGATGAGGTGTTGTTTAATGAGGCTCTTGCTCAAAATGCTTAGTGATATGCTCCAAAGCCCTCAACTACTTTCTCACATCCACTTATGACCTAAACCAAAAGTCAAACTTCATTACCGATTCTTTCTATCCGCGCCACCGAGTTCGGATGTCATAACCACCGCCACAAACCCGAAGGCAAATCGGTCTCACCGATAGGGATCTCGGTCTCACCGAGATGGGATTGCGATCTCTGTATGGATCTATTATCAAAATCGGTCTCACCGAAGTTTAAATGTCGGTCCTACCGAGACCGCAATGTAAACTCTGTTTCCTTTTATAACATTTCGGTCTCACCGAAATGAGCGAATCAGTCCCACCGAAGTTTACGACCAACTCTCTGGTTAGCTTATTACCAAAATCGGTCTCACCGAAGTTTGTGTATGTCGGTCTCACCGAGATTACGTTATGCACTAACCCTAACCATATCGGTCCTACCGAGTTGCATGTCGGTCCCATCGAAAATCCTAACGGTCACTAGATTTGCTGAATCGGTCCGACCGAGTTTACCAATTCGGTCCCACCGAGATTGGCAAGCTGTGTGTAATGGTTAGATTTTGTGTGGAGGCTATATATACCCCTCCACCTCCTCTTCATTCGTGGAGAGAGCCATCAGAACGAACCTACACTTCCAACTTGCATTTTCTGAGAGAGAACCACCTACACTTGTGTTGAGGCCAAGATATTCCATTCCTACCATATGAATCTTGATCTCTAGCCTTTCCCAAGTTGCTTGACACTCAAATCTTCTTTCCACCAAATCCATATCATGTGAGAGAGAGTTGAGTGTTGGGGAGACTATCATTTCAAGCACAAGAGCAAGTAGTTCATCATCAACACACCATTTGTTATTTCTTGGAGAGTGGTGTCTCCTAGATTGGCTAGGTGTCATTTGGGAGCCTCCGATAAGATTTTGGTGTTGAACCAAGGAGTTTGTAAGGGCAAGGAGATCGCCTACTTCGTGAAGATCTATAGCTAGTGAGGCAAGTCCTTCGTGGGCGACGGCCATGGTGGGATAGACAAGGTTGCTTCTTCGTGGACCCTTCGTGGGTGGAGCCCTCCGTGGACTTGTGCAACCGTTACCCTTCGTGGGTTGAAGTCTCCATCAATGTGGATGTGCGCTAGCACCACCTATCGGAACCACGTCTCAAAAATCTCCGTGTCTCCAAATTGCGTTTGAATTCTCCAAACCCTTCCCTTTACATTCTTGCAAGTTGAATGCTTTACTTTCCGCTGCTCATATAATCTTTGCATGCTTGCTTGATATGTATTGTGTTTGTTAAACTTGTGCCAAAACTCCACTTCAACTTAAAGAAATTAAAAACTGCAACTTTTGGTACTTAGTGTCTACCCCCCCCCTTTCTAGACACCTCTTCTCGATCCTTTCAATTGGTATCAGAGCCTTGGTCTCCATTGCTTTGGTTTAAACACCATTGGAGGAAGATGGATGAGTCTACTTTGGGGAGTCTTAGACATAGAGTGCCTATACTTGATGGAGAGTATTTTCATGAGTGGAAAAATGAAATGCTTGAGATTTTCAATGAATATCGTTTGAACAAGTAAATTGCTAGCCCTTGGGCACCTCATGTTGATTCCTTGCATCCCACACCCGAAGAGGATCTTGACATGATTCGCAATCTTAGAACTATCAATCTTATCATAAGAGGATTGCCCAAAAATTTGATTGCTAGTTTGCCTACTCTTGATTGTGCCTATACTATATGGAGATTTCTTGAGGAACGCTTTCCAGATTATTCCTTGAAAAATTTAGACGAAATTCTCCATATGTCTATTGCCTTGAGTAAGATGAATTCTAGTGATCCTTGCTTTGGTGATTGTTTATTTTGAGCTTACCAATCTCATGCGTGCCATAGGAGATGTTGGGATCATTAGCAATATCATTCCGAAGCTATTAGAATACATAAAGACAATCATAGAAATGATCATTTGTCTAATGAATTACCCTCTCTAGGAATTGATCAATCACAAGATGATGTTGAACATGGATACTATGATGAGGATGATGATAGTGACTATGATCTTGATGATGCAATGAGACACTTTGGTCTTATGGCAAACCTTCGTGGCTACATGGCCGGAGGGAAGGAATGGGTCCTTGATAGTGGATGTAGTGATCATATGACCGGAAATAAAGATATGTTCCGTGAGCTTGCTGAAAACGACGGCCCTCGAAAATATGTCACTTTTGGTGATAACTCAAAGGGTAAGGTGGTTGGCCTCGGTAAGGTGGCCATCTCACATGATAGCTCCATACAAAATGTCATGCTCGTTGAATCTCTTGGGTACAATTTACTTTCGGTTTCTAGACTTGCTGATTTCGGTTTCAATGTCCTATTCATCAAGTAGATTGCCAAGTGTTTCATAGAGATAATCATAAAATGGTATTTACGGTATCTGTGAGAGGTGATCTTTACATTGTTGATTTCACTAAAAAGTCTCAACCTAGAACTTGCTTAATTGCTAAATCCTCTAAAGGTTGGTTGTGGCATAAACGATTAGGTCATGTTGGTATGCGAAACCTTGACAAGCTTATTAAAGGAAATCATATCCTTGGCGTTAACGATGTCACATTTGATAAGGATAGACTTTGCAGCGCTTGTCAAGGTGTAAACAGGTTGGAGGAAGGCATCCCGTGAAGAACATCATGACCACAAGGAGGCCACTCGAGCTACTTCACATGGATCTTTTTGGTCCTAACGCCTATAAAAGTCTCGGTGGAATTTCTTTTGGTCTAGTTATAGTTGATGATTTTTCAAGATTTACGTGGGTGTTCTTTCTCAATGATAAATCGCAGGTCCAAAAAATCTTCAAAAGCTTTGCTAGGAAGGCCCAAAATCAATTTGAAGTGAAAATCAAGAAGGTTCGCAGCGACAATGGAACGGAGTTCAAGAACGCAAATGTGGACACCTTTCTTGACGAAGAAGGGATTTCACATGAGTTCTCGGCTACGTACACACCTCAACAGAATGGAGTTGTTGAGAGGAAGAACCGGACACTCATCGAAATGGCGAGAACGATGCTTGATGAGTACAAGACGCCAAAGAACTTTTGGGCGGAAGCGGTTGAGACAACTTGTCATGCAACAAATCGCTTGTATCTTCACAAGCTACTCGGCAAGACGGACATCTGAGCTCCTCACGGTAACAAACCACAAGTTGGATACTTTTGAGTATTCGGCTCAAAGTGCTACATTCTTGATAAGCATCGTCATTCTAAATTTGCTCCTAAGTCTCATGAAGGTTTCCTACTTGGTTATGGCTCAAACTCTCACACATACCATGTCTACAATAATTTCACCCGAAATGTTGAAGAGACGGTAGATGTGAAGTTTGATGAATCCAACGGCTCGCAAGTAGAGCAATTTCCAATTGATGTAGGAGACAAAGACCCTTCGGAAGCAATCCAAGACTTGTCTATTGGCAAAATTCATCCAATGGACGTGAAGGAGAGTACATCGTCCATCCAAGTGGAAGCTTCTACCTCACGACAAGGTGAACCAAGAATTGATATGGAAGCATCCACTAGTGGGACACACCAAGATGAACATCAGCAACCTCCTTCTCCACCACGACAAGAGAATGACAACTTCAACAATGAAGAAGGCCAATAAGAAGAACAAGATGAAGAAGATGTTCCAACCCGAGCCAAGCCAAAGCTCCCACAAGTTCGAGCAAGAATCGCCAAAGATCATCCCGTCGAGCAAATCTACAATGATATCCAAACCGGGAGAATCACTCGCTCTAAAACTCGTTTAGCTAACTTTTGTGAACATTACTCATTCATCTCTAGCATTGAACCTATGAAGGTTGTAGAAGCATTGGAAGATCCGGATTGGATAAACGCTATGCATGAAGAGCTACACAACATTGAGAGAAACAAAGTATGGACGTTGGTCGAGAAGCCCGACAACAACCACAATATCATTGGTACCAAATAGGTGTTTCGCAACAAGCAAGATGAAGATGGTCAAGTCGTCCGCAACAAAGCACGCCTAGTCGCCCAAGGCTACACTCAAGTCGAAGGTATGGACTATGGTGAGAAATATGCCCCCGTTTCTCGACTTGAGTCCAGTCGCATCTTACTTGCCTATGCTAATCATCATGATATCACCTTGTACCAAATGGATCAAAAGTGCTTTTCTAAATGGTGAAATAGAGGAGGAAGTTTATGTTAAGCAACCTCCCGGATTTGTCAATCCTAAGAAACCTAATCATGTCTACAAACTTCACAAAGCCCTTTATGGTCTTAAACAAGCTCCTAGAGCATGGTATAAATGCTTGACCAAGTTCCTTATTGAAAAAGGGTTCGAAATTGGAAAAATAGATTCTACTCTTTTTACTAAAAGGGTTAATGGAGAACTATTTGTGTGCCAAATTTATGTTGATGATATTATATTTGGATCAACTAACCCTCATTTTAGTGAAAAGTTTGGAAAGCTAATGTCGGAGAAGTTGAGTGAACTCAAATTCTTTCTTGGTTTGCAAATCAAGCAAACTAAGGAAGGTACCTTTGTCTCTCAAACGAAGTACACCAAGAAATTATTCAAGAAGTTCAATATGCAAGAGTGCAAAGGTATCACTACACCCATGCCTACTAGTGGACATCTTGATTTAACCAAAGATGGTGAATCGGTTGATCAAAAGGTTTATCGCTCTATGATTGGTTCAATGTTATATCTATGTGCTTCACGTCCCGATATTATGCTAAGTGTGTGCATGTGTGCACGATATCAAGCCGCTCCTAAAGAATGTCATCTTAAGGCCGTGAAAAGGATAGTGAGATACTTAATGCATACACCAAATTTTGGCACTTGGTATCCAAAGAGGGCCTCTTTTGATCTTGTTGGCTACTCCTACTCGGTATATGCCGGAGACAAGGTTGATAGAAATTCCACTTCGGGTACTTGTCAATTTCTTGGTAGATCTCTTGTGTCTTGGTCCTCCAAGAAACAAAACTCGGTATCCTTATCCACCGCCGAAGCTGAATACATTGCTGCTGGTTCATGTTGTGCTCAATTACTTTGGATGACCCAAACTCTTAAAGATTATGGGACATATGTGAAACATGTTCCATTGCTTTGTGATAATGAAAGTGCTATTAAGATTGCTCACAATCCCGTGCAACATTCTCGAACTAAACATATTGAAGTTCGTCATCATTTCATTCGAGACCATGTTGCCAAAGGGGACATTAATCTTAAGCATGTTCGCACCGATAAGCAATTAGCGGATATTTTTACCAAACCGCTTGATGAGAAAGTGTTTTGCAGGTTAAGAGGTGAATTGAACATCATAGATGCTTCAAACTTGGAGTAGAACTCCATTTGATACATGCAAGGCATGAGCCTACGACTAATACTTGATATTTCTCTTATGTTGACTATCTTATGTCTTGGATATATTTGCACCTTGCATGTTATCTAACCCGTGTAGGTACTTGGATGAAACTAAATCCATGAGATTGCAACTCACTCACATCTTGAGCAATCTCTACATCACCAAGTCTCTATACAATGGTGGTTGAAGTCAAGGAAGCACAAAACCCCTCAAATATATCCTTTGACTCACTCTATGTTAAATTTTATGATTGTCATTTTGGATATACAAGTGCTCTTCCTTGCAAAGCTAACCCATGTAGGAAGATGAACTCAAACTCCAAGTGGTGCTCCCAACTCTTGATGAGCTACATCAACCTTGAGCAACCCACACAAGTTCGACTACATGATCAAGATCAACACCACCACCCAAGGTATGCTATTCCATCTTAGAGAAGCTTTACTCCAAGTCATGGGATAAAGCAACTCAACAAGATGTGAATACATCAAGATGCTTTAACGAAAAATGGTAACCCCATTTTGAGCTTAAACGATGAGTATGACCTATGATCAAGTGATCTCACATGACTCCTAAGTCAATATACTCAAACATAGGTGACTTTGTCGCCGACCAATTCTAGATGAAGTTCTCGTGCATTTCTCCGTGCTCTTGCATTTGCATATGTGTTTATCTTTCAAAAAAAACTTCATCTAGACTCCTTTTTAGTTTCTTCTCTTTTATTTTTTTGTTCTACATTTTTTGCATCCAATTCATTGCAAATCTTTTAGCTAATTCCTTGCAAATCCTTGTGAGACCTTAAAGTGTCTAGTGAGCTGAGGTGACAAGTGTTTTACTGTGATGAACTCGGTCACACCGGTCTGTTTTCTTCGGCCCAATCAATTCTCTCGGTGTCACCGGTTACACAACTCGGTGCTACCGATTTCACTACAGAAAAGACAACTTGCCACTTGTTTCTGCAGTCTTTTTGCTCCAGCTCCACTCAATGACTCTTGTCCTCTACCAGCATCACATTAAACTTGCTGCTTTGTACTGTGGCTCAAGGACCAAACCCATCATGACAAAAATCTAGAAGAACCCTTCTTGGAAATTGATGTCAAAGGGGGAGAGAGAGATCACATCAAAGCTTAATCATATCTATAGGGGAGAGAATACTCATGGGAATAAAGAGTAATCATCAAGGACCCCAGATGCTTGGTGTTCAAGAGGAGAGAAGTCGCATGTCTTCAAGAGGGGAAAGACATGTTCATATTTGCTCATTCACATTAACTCTGTTTATTTCCTTTTGAGCTCTGGTTTTGCTCTGATTTTCTGTTCCCTATCTTCTCCCAATATCCCATGCTAGATTCAGGGGAGGCGAGACATCTAAGGAAGGAAATCCTTGAATTTATTGCACATCTTTACCTTTGGGGACATGTCTATATCCAATGTGGTACTTAGTACTCACTCTACATGTCATCCAGTCTTGGTACTCTTGTGGTTTCTTTTGTTTGCTCTGGCCAAGAGGGTGTATCTGTGTTATCTAACCTTGTTTACGCAGGTTCATCCCATCCTAAGCCAGCTCAAGACCACAAGGTAAGTGTATGCATCACAGTCATGTGTATGAGAAATTCTTCTTGATGTACATCTTGTTTTGCAAGAAGGACTCATGAGCATGAAGGTACATTTATCATATTCACATCATTTGCTCTGATGCATATAGCCAAGATACATGTAACACATTGCTTACTCTGTCATGTTTATGCATTCACATGCTCCTATATTCCATATTCACATGATTGCATACATGTAGGGGAGCCTATGCATGTTACATGTCTTTCCAAAGCTTTACTTACTATTCTCTATATCTTTATCTAAAGCTTTGATGTATGTTGTCATCAATTACCAAAAGGGGAGATTGAAAGCACAAGTGCTCCCTAGGTGGTTTTGGTAATTAATGTGAACATATCTCTTGTTGGACTAACACTTTTACCTAGTATGTTTCAGATAAGTTCAACAATGAAGTGGCATGGACTAGAGGATGTGGAACCCCTTCAAGATGCTAAGGACAAATGATTGGCTCAAGATCCAAGCTCAAGACTCTACATTTCCTATTTTAGTGATCCAAGATCACATTGAGTCTATAGGAAAAGCCAATACTATCAAGGAGGGATGAGGTGTTGTTTAATGAGGCTCTTGCTCAAAATGCTTAGTGATATGCTCCAAAGCCCTCAACTACTTTCTCACATCCACTTATGACCTAAACCAAAAGTCAAACTCGGCCCCACCGATTCTTTCTATCCGGCGCCACCGAGTTCAGATGTCATAACCACTGCCACAAACCCGAAGGCAAATCGGTCTCACCGATAGGGATCTCGGTCTCACCGAGATGGGATTGCAGTCTCTCTGTATGGATCTATTATCAAAATCGGTCTCACCGAGTTTGCGTAATCGGTCCTACCGAGACTGCAATGTAAACTCTCTGTTTCCCTTTTATAACATTTCGGTCTCACCGAAATGAGCGAATCGGTCCCACCGAGTTTACCTGACCAACTCTCTGGTTAGCTTATTACCAAAATCGGTCTCACCGAGTTTGTGTAATCGGTCTCACCGAGATTACGTTATGCACTAACCCTAACCATATCGGTCCTACCGAGTTGCATGTCGGTCCCATCGAAAATCCTAACGGTCACTAGATTTGCTGAATCGGTCCGACCGAGTTTACCAATTCGGTCCCACCGAGATTGGCAAGCTGTGTGTAATGGTTAGATTTTGTGTGGAGGCTATATATACCCCTCCACCTCCTCTTCATTCGTGGAGAGAGCCATCAGAATGAACCTACACTTCCAACTTGCATTTTCTGAGAGAGAACCACCTACACTTGTGTTGAGGCCAAGATATTCCATTCCTACCATATGAATCTTGATCTCTAGCCTTTCCCAAGTTGCTTGACACTCAAATCTTCTTTCCACCAAATCCATATCATGTGAGAGAGAGTTGAGTGTTGGGGAGACTATCATTTCAAGCACAAGAGCAAGTAGTTCATCATCAACACACCATTTGTTATTTCTTGGAGAGTGGTGTCTCCTAGATTGGCTAGGTGTCACTTGGGAGCCTCCGACAAGATTGTGGAGTTGAAGCAAGGAGTTTGTAAGGGCAAGGAGATCGCCTACTTCGTGAAGATCTATCGCTAGTGAGGCAAGTCCCTCGTGGGCGACGGCCATGGTGGGATAGACAAGGTTGCTTCTTCGTGGACCCTTCGTGGGTGGAGCCCTCCGTGGACTCGCGCAACCGTTACCCTTCGTGGGTTGAAGTCTCCATCAACGTGGATGTGCACTAGCACCACCTATCGGAACCACGTCTCAAAAATCTCCGTGTCTCCAAATTGCGTTTGAATTCTCCAAACCCTTCCCTTTAAATTCTTGCAAGTTGCACGCTTTACTTTCCGCTGCTCATATACTCTTTGCATGCTTGCTTGATATGTATTGTGTTTGTTAAACTTGTGCCAAAACTCCACTTCAACTTAAAGAAATTAAAAACTGCAACTTTTGGTACTTAGTGTCTACCCCCCCCCCCCTTCTAGACACCTCTTCTCGATCCTTTCAGAGGATGATCAGGCAAAGCATTAAGTAACTGGAGAAGCCTCCCCCCAGCTTGTGGGAGACTCTCTTCTTCAAATTGCACAAAGTTAAATATTTCCTTTAAAGCAGCTTGATTCTTATGAGCAGGGAAATATTTTTCAGAGAAGTAGTAAATCATATCCCGGGGACTACGCACACAACCAGGAGCAAGAGAATTAAACTATAATTTAGCATTACCCTTTAATGAGAAAGGAAATAACTTAAGAATATAGTAATAGCAATTTTTTCCTCATGAGCAAATAGGGTGGCTATATCATTCAATCTAGTAAGATGTGCCACAACAGTTTCAGATTCATAACCATAGAAAGGATTATATTCAACTAAAATAACTAACTCAGGATCGACAGAAAATCATAATCCCTATCAGTAACAAAGATAGGTGAAGTAGCAAACTTAGGATCATATTTCATTCTAGCATTCAGAGACTTTTCTTTCAGCTTAGCTAACAGTTTCTTAATTTCATCTCTAACATTGCAAGCAAGAAAGTCTCTAGTAGTTTCTTCATCCATAATATAACCCTCAGGTACAACAGGCAATCCAGATCTAGGGGGAGAGTCATAATCTTTGGTTTCAATAATATCATCAGTTTCAGTAATTTCATTCTCTCTAACCCTAGCAAGTTGTTCATCAAGAAATTCACCTAGTGGCACTATATTATCAAGCAGAGAAGTAGTTTCATCATAAGCATCGTGCATAGCCGAAGTGGCATCACCAATAACATGCAACATATAGGAATCAATAGCAGGTGTAGGTGTCACAAGTTTACTCAAAACAGAAGGTGAATCAAGTGCAGAGCTAGATGGCAGTTACTTACCTCCCCTCATTGTCGAGGGAAAAATCTTGGTTCTTTGATCTTTCAGATTCTTCATAGTGATCAACAGATATAAATCCCAAGTGACTCAAAGAATAGAGCTATGCTCCTCGGCAATGGTGTCAGAAAAAGGTCTTGATAACCCACAAGTATAGCGGATGGCAACAGTTTTCGAGGGTAGAGTATTCAACCCAAATTTATTGATTCGACACTAGGGGGCCAAAGAATATTCTCGAGTATTAGCAGCTGAGTTGTCAATTCAACCACACCTGAAAGACTTAATACCTGCAGCAAAATATTTAGTAGCAAAGTAGTTTGGAAGTAACGGTAATAGTGGCAATAGTAACAGTAGAAGTTTTGTAGCGATCGTAACAGTGGCAATGGGAAAGTAACTTAGCAAAGATCAAGATGAGACGAGCTCATAGGCAATGGATTAATGATGGATAATTATGTCGGATAGCATTCATCATGCAATAGTTGTAACATAGGGTGACACAGAACTAACTCCAATACATCAACATAATGTAGGCATGTGTTCCGAATATAGTCATACGTGCTTATGGAAAAGAACTTGCATGACATCTTTTGTCCTACCCTCCCGTGACAGCGGAGTCCTATTGGGAACTAAGGGATATTAGGGCCTCCTTTTAGTAGAGAATCGGACCAAAGCATTAGCTCTTTGTGAATACATGAACTCCTCAAACTACGGTCATCATCGGGAAGTGTCCCGACTATTGTCACTACGGGGTTGCCGTATCATAACACGTAGTAGGTTACCATAACTTGAAAGATAGGATCAAGAACACAAATATATTCATGATAACATAATAGGTTCAGATCTGAAATCATGGCACTCGGGCCCTAGTGACAAGCATTAAGCATAGCAATGTAGCGACCCGACCCGAAATCGGTCAAGTCTCTGTGTAGCTGTACCATCCCAAGATCATGCTGGCACACACAGTACATTGATGAAATAATCAAAGTTCAATCACACCTGAATTTATTACACGATTCTCATATCGAGTCTTTATTACAATAGAATAAATTCGGCCGAAGGCCAACTCATGAGAAATAAACTAAACAAAGCTGCGGGCGTAGAAGAATAGCGAGTCCATCCGACTCCATAGGGCAATCACCAAGCATGGATCGTAGCCTCACTCTTGATCGGAAAACTCCTCTGCAACATAAGACGTTGCGGTAGTGTCAAAGACATTTTGAATATGCCGGCAAGTCAAAGAGAGAACAACAATAAAATTACTAACACTATATGCAATTTGGCTGTGGGGCTCTAGGTTTCGTTGTTTTGCGAAAATGCCAGTTTTTCCCCACACAAGGACTTGTTTGCAAATACTACAAAATGTTGGTAGTTATTGAGATGGTTCCGCCAACCAATGTCTCATTCCCAAATTATTAAAATAATCCCCTCAATTAATTTATTAAGTTTGGTGTTGAGATATCTGAAATACTCCAAGTTCTAGAGGCTCAAATTGTCCGTAACCGGGGACACGGCTAACCAATTAGATCTTCACTCTGCAGAGGTTTGCGCACTTTACCCGCAAGAATCGTTCCCTCCTTTTTAGTCTTCGCACTTCACGGTGTTTGAAGACGGGACGAGCAAACAGGTTCTTAGAAGAGTTCCTCTAGGCCACTTCTTGGGTGCCCATCCAATCCTACCGTTCTTCTACATCTCGTAGCACCGTCAGGCCAGTCACACCTAGGGTCGACCAAGCCAGAACCCATAATGGCTTGCGGCTGCATGTAAGCTTCGGTCGATGGGGTATCCATCCGTCTCTTCGTGGCTGGGTGAAGCTTTCGCAAGATGTCATGGCGCTTCTCCATGCATCCCGCCAACCACTGGGTTCTCCAGGTGCCCGTCAACCGATCCTCCACCCAAAGAGTGAATTTTGAAGTCCATCTTGAGCTTGAAGTCATGGGGTTGTCATCATCTTGACTCTCACATCTCCCTTATGAATCACTCAACCAACCCCGTCTATGAGCATAGCAAAATTAAACTACTTCGTCCCGGGCCATGGTAACAAGGGGAATTGGTTTCATCCTACCTCATGATACTACTCAAGAACATAACTTAAAATTCTCCTACTGCATGCATGGTGGGGAGGTAAAATTCTAATGCAATAAAATCATAGGTATTGTAAAACATGATCAAATGACTTGCCTGGCTGACGGTCTTCGAAAGCTAGGGACTCGTGATAGCAGGCTTCGCACTCCGGAAATTCTGCCGAATCAAACAATAGCACAAATAAGTATGGCACAATATAACATAACAGCAAGTTGGAAACAAAACACCCAAGCACTCAAACCAAAATCCAAAGAAAATTCGGAGAAAGCAAACCAAGGTTTTCACCACATCAAGCAACAACTAAGAAATAGTTTTACACAACTAAAACTTTTCTTAACAGAACCTAAGCATGGGTTTTGCTAACTAACAGAAGGGAAAACATCATACAAACTAGGAGCAAAAAGAATCACATCAAAAGCTATTATAGAACTCCTATTATGCCTATAACAATCCTAGCAAGGAAAAATAAAATAAAAATTTTATTCTACTGTAAATAAAAGTTCATCCTCTGTAGCTACAGAAACTAATCTAAAACAAACTATAACATAGTAAAAATAAAATTATGTACTAAATAAAACAATAGGAAAACAGTAGCTAGTTAAATAAACAAGACATACATGATTTTGACTAAAACTATTTTTATTAAATCTAAAATACCCAAATAAATTCCTACTGTTAGGCAAGGTCAAAACAAAACAAAGCAGTGACAAAAAGAATCACTAAAATAAAATAATCCTAACTCATTTTATAGCAGAAATAATAATCTGTCTAAACTAAAATAAAACAATTTCTAATAATTTAAACATGTCCAAACATATTTTCTACAGAAACTACAACAAATTTGCAAACTAACAAAAAAAGAATCAATTAAAAATATTAAATAACCTAAAAGATATGGATTTTACAAAACTGAAACTATTCTGTTAAAAACAGAAACGAAAAATAAAACTAAAAAGAAAAACTGTCGCTAGTGGGCCAATCTAACGCTCAGGCGTTATATAACTAAAACGTGCCTGCGGCTAACAGGAAATAACCCGGTCGGGCCGGTCTAACTAAACCGCTAACTAAACCGTAACTAACCGGCTTTTTAAAATAAAACATACCCCTTCGGGGAATCTAATCTAAACCCTAGATTCTAGATCGGATGGTGGAGGGCGATTCCGGCGGCTTACCGCGGTGGTCGACGGCGACGGCGTTTCAGGCGGCTTTCGGGTGACGACTGGCGGCTTCGGTGGTCCGGGCGACGGCGGAGGCGCCAAAGCGGTGCGGACGAGCGAGGAGGTCGAGGTGGAGTTGTTGGAGCCTGGGGCGGCGAAGACGAAGCGGTGGGCAATGCCGGCGCAAGGCGTCGGGTTCCGGCGAGCGATTGCGGTGAGGGGAGAGGGCTTTGGGGGTCGGGGAGGGGCGGAACGGGGCGAGGGGGGGTATTTATAGGGGGGGCGGCTTGGAGGAGGGGGCGAATCGGGCGAGGGATCCCGTGATCTCCGGTGCGGTGTGGTGGTTCGGCGTGTTGGCGTGGCGTGGCGAGGGAAGGAGAGGGTGGGACCGGCAAGGCCGAGAGAGGGAGAGGGTGAGCGAGCGACCGAGGGAGGAGTTTCGCGTCGGCTCGGGCAATGCTCGGCGCTGGATGGGCTGCGCCTGGGGCTTTTCTTTTTCTTTTTTTTCTTTTTTTGAGAAAAGGGGGAGGGGGAAATATATAATATATATATATATATTTTTATATAGGACATATATATATCAAAATGATCAGGGGAATTTATCCTACAATTTGAACATTTTTCCAGGGGCAAAACTCAAACTTAAAAAAAACATTTTTTTTGAAATCCCAAATAAAATCAGATTTGAATTCAAACTTTTTGGCAACATTTTTCATCTGACGTTTTTGGGGTGTCATGTTTACTCCTCTCATACTTTTTCTCAAGTATTTGTCAGGCATTGTTTTGAAATAAATTTCAACTGCCAATTTGAATTCAAATTCCACAAACTCAAAAGCCTCTGAAGTAATTCAAATGTCACTCAATTCAAACAATAATGCATAGATGGTTAGCTATAACTGTAAAACATTCCAAATGGGAAATTTGGGATGTTACAAACCTACCCACCTTAAGATGAATCTCGCCCTCGAGATTCGGGTTGGCTAGCAAATAGGTGCGGGTGGTCTCGGCGGAGGTCTTCTTCTCGCTCCCGGTGGCTTCCTCCTCGGAATGATGACTCCACAAAGACCTTGCAAAACTTGATGATCTTCTGCGGGTGACTCTGTCAGCAGTCTCGAGAATTCGGACGGGTTTCTCCTCATAAGTCAGATCACTTTGTCGAGATGTATGGCCTCTAGGGCACTTGTGTCTCTCAACGGAATATCGGCCATCTCGGCATGGCATTTCTTCACCGAGAAACATGGAAGACATCGTGAACTCCGGACAATCCTTCCGCAATTCCAACTTGTAAGCAACTTCTCCACGACGTTCGAGGATTTTGTAGGGCCAATGAACCGGGTGCTAACTTTCCTTTAACACCGAACCTCTTGATTCCACGAAGTGGGGACACACGAAGATATGCCCGGTCTCCCGCCAGACGTTACTTCCTTGCGTTCTTGTCGGCATAACTCTTACGCCTCGATTGAGCTACCTTGAGCCTATCTCGAATCAGCTTGACTTTCTCTTCGAATCTCCGATAAGATCGGGACCGAAAAGTTTTCGATCTCCAACACCATCCCACAACAATGGTGTTCTCGCACCTCCTTCCGTATAGAGCTTCGAAGGGGCCATCTTCGCATCGGTCTCGATAACTGTTATTGTACGAGAACTCCGCGTATGGCAAATTATCATCCCAGCTAGACCCATAGTCTAGCGCACAAGCTCTCAACATGTCCTCCGGGATCTGGTTAACTCTCTCGGTCTGTCCATACATGCGTGGATGAAAAGTTGTCTTGAACTCCAGCCTCGTACCCAAAGTT
Organism: Aegilops bicornis; assembly: GCA_021605145.1. Taxonomy (NCBI): domain Eukaryota; kingdom Viridiplantae; phylum Streptophyta; class Magnoliopsida; order Poales; family Poaceae; genus Aegilops; species Aegilops bicornis. The sequence goes on along the minus strand of CM038671.1, from coordinate 448,051,443 downwards.
TCATGCAACCGATTCCAAAACTTTGAGGTAAATTGTGTTCCTCTATCCGACACGATACTCCTCGGAACTCCATGCGAGACATACGATCCTGGTCATGTATATCTTGGCTAACTTAAGCTGGTATAGGTAGTCTTCACGGGGATGAAATGAGCTACCTTGGTTAGTCGATCAACCACTACCCAGATGGAATCATAACCTGAACGGGTCCTGGGTAATCCTGTGATAAAATCCATTCCAAGTTTTTCCCATTTCCACTCGGGAATCGGCAAGGGTTGAAGTAACCCAGCTGGCTTCGATGTTCCGCCTTTATCATTGGTAAACATCGCATATTGCTACGCATTTCAAAGAATATCCTTCTTCATACCGCCCACCGTAAACTTTCCTTCAAATCCAGATACATCTTGGTGTTACCGGGTGAATCGAGTACGGTGAATCATGAGCCTCCTGAAGAATTAGCTTCACGAGTTCGGGATCATTGGGTACATAAATACGATCCTCGTACCATATAGCTCCGTATTCATCCTTACGAAACCCTTTAGCTTTTCCTTCATTCATACTTTTCTTTATCTCATCAATTTCCTTGTCCGACTTCTGGGCTTCACGAATTCTTTCGGCCAAAGTGGACTGAACTTCCAGCTGCAACATATCCTCTGGAACTATCTCCGATCGGAGATCTACGAGGCCATCGACTAACTCCTGGGGTAATCCTCCGTTGTAAGAGTATTCACATAACTCTTACGGCTCAAGGCATCTGCTACAACATTAGCCTTTCACGGGTGGTAATGCAATCTCATGTCATAGTCCTTGATTAACTCTAGCCATCTCCTCCTCGAGGTTCAACTCTTTCTGCGTGAAAATGTACTTCAAGCTCTTATGATCTGTGTAAACATCACAACTATTTCCGATAAGGAAATGTCTCCAGTCTTGAGTGCATGCACTACGGCCGCTAACTCCAAATCATGTGTGGCGTAATTCATCTCGTGAGGTCGTAGCTATGCGGAGGTATAAGCTACAACTTTTCCTTCTGCATGAGTACTCCTCCGAGTCCACTGGCGAAGCGTCACAATATACTGGTAATCCTTGTGTATGTCCGGCAAAATCAAGATCGGGGCTGTAACCAAACGCTTTCTTCAATTCACGAACCGGCTTCACAATCCTCGGTCCAAATGTACTTGGCGTCCTTCTTCAACAGCTCAGTCATGGGCTTGGAAATCTTCGAGAAATTCTCAATAAACCTCCGATAATGTCCTGCGAGTCCGAGAAAACTGCGGACTTCCTTGACTGAGGTGGGTGGCTGCCAATCGGTGACTGATACAACCTTGGTGGGGTCAACTGCTATTCCTTCTCCTGAAATAACATGTCCGAGGAATCCGACTTCCTTCAGCCAAAATTCACATTTGCTGAACTTGGCATACAACGATGTTCTCGGAGTTTCTCGAACTAGACGCAAATGTTCCTTATGCTCTTCCTCGCTCTTGGAGAAAATCAGTATATCATCGATGAATACCACGACAAACTTGTCCAGATATTCCATAAATACCTTGTTCATCAAATTCATGAAGTATGCAGGGCATTAGTTAATCCGAATGACAGACGGTATACTCATATAAGCCATACACGGTGGTAAATGCTGTTTTGGGTATATCCTTTTCACGGATCTTCAATCGATGATACCACGATCAAAGATCGATCTTGGAGAATACCTTGGCTCCAACTAGCTGATCAAATAGATCATTAATCATTGGCGGAGGGTACTTGTTCTTGATGGTCACGTCGTTCAACGAACGATAATCCTAACCATTCTCGAGGCTTCCATCCTTTTTCTCTACCAAAAGAACTGGGCTCCCCAAGGTGACGAGCTTGGACGAATATATCCCTTCTCCAATAGCTCATTAATTTGCTTTTGATCTCTTCCAATTCGCTCGGGGCATCCGATAGGGTCTCTTGGATATTGGGGATGTCTTGGGGTAATAACTCAATCAGAAATTCAATGTCTCGTCGGTGGCATTCTGGTAATTCCTCCGAAACACATCGGGAAAATCTTGCACTCTTGGCACTTCCTCTGAACAACTCCGTGAGGGAATTCACTGATTCTTCATCGGGATACGTGCGGATACATACTTGATCCTCTTACGCTCCGGAGTGGTGAGCGAGAATCGTCTTCTTGCACACAGTCTATGTTTCCTTCAAACTTCGTCAACCAATCCATGCCTAGGATTACATCCAAGGTCCGGGTTTCCAATACTATGAGGTCTGCGGGAAATTTATGGTTTCCGATGTTAAGGGTTGCATGACAGCCTAAGCTCGCCATCATTTCTCCTCCTGGGCCCGGCGTGAAGAGGGCTTCTAAGGGTTCTAGTAGGTAACCCGTACTTTTCCACAACTACCCTTGATATGAATGAATGTGTTGCACCAGAATCAAAGAGTACCAATCTTGTATGTGAATTTAATAAAACTTACCAACCACGATTGTGCGGCTGATCATAGACGTCCTCCACGTCAATGTGGTTCACCTGAGCATGAGGAAAAGGGTTGGGCTTCTTTGCTGAGCTTCCATTGCCGTTTCCATTCCTCTGCTTGGCCTTCGGGCAGTCGGTGGCATAGTGCCCTATTTTCTGGCACTTGAAACAGGTGATGTGACTCAGATCCTTACGAACCGGGCGGTGACGATCTTTGGTTGCTACCGCCGTTTCCATTGCACGACTTGTTGTCGTGGTTGCGGTTGTTCCCATTCCTCCATGGTTATGTCCTCCATGGGTGTGATGGGTATGCCCTCCAGTATGGGGCATAACGGGCTTCTGCTGAGCTCGAGTTGTACTTCCCTGGCCATACTTCCGCTATGACTATCAATCTGCTGCTGCTTGCCCTCGAGTATGGTGGCCTTGTCTACCAGCTCACGGTAGTTGTTGAAGGTAGCCACCATTAGTTGCATTCCCACTCGTCATTGAGTCCTCGAGAAACTTTTCCTGCTTATGCGGCATCTGTGGCCACATCATCCGAGGCATAGCGAGCTAACTTGCTGAACTCATCCACGTCTTGCCCCACAAGACGGTTCCCTGGCGTAAGTTGCGGAACTCACGCTTCTTGAGACTCATGGCTCCGGTGATACATGAGCGGTGCGGAAAGCTGCTGGAACTGATCCCACGTGATGGTGGCGATGGGATAAGTGGCGGTGTAGTTCTCCCACCAAGAGGTTGCAGGTCCATCAAGGCGATGTGCGGCAAAGCGCACCTTCTGCATCTGTGCATCCAGCGGTGGCTAACTCTCTTCCGACCTTGCGGAGCCAATCATCGGCCACAATCGGCTCAAGGTCTGCTAGAGAACACCGGCGGATTCAGCCTTAGGAAGCGGGTCAAGTTGTCAACAAGGGGTGGTGGCGGTGGATTGTTGTTGTTGTTGTTGTTGTTGTTGTTGCAGTTACGGATGAGCATCCGCATAAGGGCATTCTGCTTTGGATCACCGGGTGAGCTCCGCGGAAAGTTGAAACCGGGGTCACGTCTCGGAGGCATCTGGTGTTTTGGAGTGGATGAGAAAATTAGAATAGAACAAGGGTCTAATGAGAAAATATCACTACCCATATGAATGCACAAACATAATCACACCAATCATTTATTCAATCATCTCAAACATGGTTCAACCTCGGATTACAAATTCTCACGACTAATCGAAAATAACGGCCTAACTGATCGACAAAAAAATAAAATAACATGGCGGTCGACTAAATGTCTTCATCAATTATCCCTGCGTCCTCTGGTGCGGCGTCCTCCGTTGCGGTGTCCTCTGATGTGGCGCCTCCTCTTGCGGCTTTATTCGGTGGAGCTCTCTTCATAATCTTGGTCATTGCTCAAGAGGGGTCCGTCATCTCCACTCGGAAAAAGGTCTTCTCCCAGGTCCATCTTCTCCTCTAATGCGGCAACATCCATCTTCAGCTTGTCGACTCTCTCCATGAAATCCTTGATTTCTTCTTCATGGTCAAGGAATTCGCGTGTGCTTTCTCCTCCGGTTCAGTTCACGGAACAACAGCCTCCTGTGTACCTTGGCGTTCTGGCGAGTCTAGATTTCCGTTTCTGAGGAGACTCTCCAAGTCTTGGACATATGAGAGAATGGAGTCGTCCTCACAGATGCGGATGATATCTCCATTCCTAGCTCTGCGAGAAATCATGGCGAGGTCTGATGGGTCGAGCTCGGCCCTGTACTCTTCTCGGAGATGTCCAAGTGCACGATATATCGCCATGTCTCTTCCGAGAATCCAACTGAAATCGGTGAACTCAAAGTCAATGGGCATAATAGGTTCAGATCTGAAATCATGGCACTCGGGCCCTAGTGACAAGCATTAAGCATAGCAATGTAGCGACCCGACCCAAAATCGGTCAAGTCTCTGTGTAGCTGTACCATCCCAAGATCATGCTGGCACACACAGTACATTGATGAAATAATCAAAGTTCAATCACACCTGAATTTATTACACGATTCTCATATCGAGTCTTTATTACAATAGAATAAATTCGGCCAAGGCCAACTCATGAGAAATAAACTAAATAAAGCTGCGGAAGCGTAGAAGAATAGCGAGTCCATCCAGACTCCATAGGGCAATCGCCAAGCGTGGATCGTAGCCTCACTCCACGATCGGAAAACTCCTCTACAACATAAGACGTTGCAGCCGTGTAGGTCAGCATTTTGAATATGCCGCAAGTCAAAGAGAGAACAACAATAAAATTACTAACACTATATGCAATTTGGCTGTGGGGCTCTAGGTTTCATTGTTTTGCGAAAATGCCAGTTTTTCCCTACACAAGGACTTGTTTGCAAATACTACAAAATGTTGGTAGTTATTGAGATGGTTCCGCCAACCAATGTCTCATTCCCAAATTATTAAAATAATCCCCTCAATTAATTTATTAAGTTTGGTGTTGAGATATCCGAAATACTCCAAGTTCCAGAGGCTCAAATTGTCCGTAACCGGGGACACGGCTAACCGATTAGATCTTCACTCTGCAGAGGTTTGCACACTTTACCCGCAAGAATCGTTCCCTCCTTTTTAAGTCTTCGCACTTCCTGGTGTTTGAAGACGGGATGAACGAAACAGGGTCTTCCGAAGAGTTCCTCTGGGCCACTGCCGGTGCCCATCCAATCCTACCGTTCTTCTACATCTCGTAGCACCGTCCGGCCAGAGTCACACCTAGGGTCGACCAAGCGAGAGCCCATAATGGCTTGCGGCTGCACATGTAAGCTTCCGGTCAATGAGGTATCCATCCGTCTCTTCGTGGCTGGGTGAAGCTTTCCGCAAGATGTCATGGCGCTTCTCCATGCATCCCGCCAACCACCGGGTTCTCCAGGTGCCCACAACCGTCCTCCACCCAAGAGTGAATTTTGAAGTCCATCTTGAGCTTGAAGTCATGGGGTTGTCATCATCTTGACTCTCACATCTCCCTTATGAATCACTCAACCAACCCGTCTCACGAGCATAGCAAAATTAAACTACTTCGTCCGGGCCATGGTAACAAGGGGAATTGGTTTCATCCTACCTCATGATACTACTCAAGAACATAACTTAAAATTCTCCTACTGCATGCATGGTGGGGAGGTAAAATTATAATGCAATAAAATCATAGGTATTGTAAAACATGATCAAATGACTTGCCTGGCTGACGGTCTTCGAAAGCTAGGGACTCGTGATAGCAGGCCAGCACTCAGGAAATTCTACGAATCAAACAATAGCACAAATAAGTATGGCACAATATAACATAACAGCAAGTTGGAAACAAAACACCCAAGCACTCAAACCAAAATCCAAAGAAAATTAGGAGAAAGCAAACCAAGGTTTTCACCACATCAAGCAACAACTAAGAAATAGTTTTACACAACTAAAACTTTTCTTAACAGAACCTAAGCATGGGTTTTGCTAACTAACAGAAGGGAAAACATCATACAAACTAGGAGCAAAAGAATCACATCAAAAGCTATTATAGAACTCCTATTATGCCTATAACAATCCTAGCAAGGAAAAATAAAATAAAAATTTTATTCTACTGTAAATAAAAGTTCATCCTCCTGTAGCTATAGAAACTAATCTAAAACAAACTATAACATAGTAAAAATAAAATTATGTACTAAATAAAACAATAGGAAAACAGTAGCTAGTTAAATAAACAAGAAATACATGATTTTGACTAAAACTATTTTTTATTAAATCTAAAATACCCAAATAAATTCCTACTGTTAGGCAAGGTCAAAACAAAGCAGTGACAAAAAGAATCACTAAAATAAAATAATCCTAACTCATTTTATAGCAGAAATACTAATCTGTCTAAACTAAAATAAAACAATTTCTAATAATTTAAACATGGCCAAACATATTTTCTACAGAAACTACAACAAATTTGCAAACTAACAAAAAAAGAATCAAGTAAAAATTTTAAGTAACCTAAAAGATATGGATTTTACAAAACTGAAACTATTCTGTTAAAAACAGAAACGAAAAATAAAACTAAAAAGAAAAACTGTCGCTAGTGGGCCTATCTAACGCTCAAAGTTATATAATTCAAAACGTGCCATGGCTAACAGGAAATAACCCGGTCGGGCCGGTCTAACTAAACCGCTAACTAAACCGTAATTCAACGGCTTTTTAAAATAAAACATACTTCTTGGGAATCTAATCTAAACCCTAGATTCTAGATCGGATGGTGGAGGGCGATTCCGGCTTACCATCATGGTGGTCGACGGCGACGGGCGGCTCGGGCGGCTCGGGTGACGACGCGGCGGCTCGGTGGTCCGGGCGACAGCGGAGGCGTCAGCGGAAAGTGACGAGCGAGGAGGTCGGGTGGAGTTGTTGGAGCTCGGGGGCGACGGAGACGAGCGGTGGGGCGGCAATGGCGCGGCGGGGGCGTCGGGTTCCGGCGAGCGATTGCGGCGAGGGGAGAGGGCTTCGGGGGTCGGGGAGGGGCGGAACAGGGCGAGGGGGGGGGGGGGGTATTTATAGGGGGGGACCGGCGTGGAGGAGGGGGCGAATCGGGGGAGGGATCCGTGATCTCCGGCAGTCTTGTGTGTGATGGTTCGGCATGTTGGCGGCGTGGCGTGGGCGAGGAAGGAGAGGTGGGACCGCGCGTCGTGAGAGAGGGAGAGGTGAGCGAGCGGGCGACCGAGGAGTTGGTAGCGTCGGCTCGGGCGTGGCTCGGTAGCGGTGGCTGCTACTGGGCTGGTCCATTGGTGGGGTTGGTGGGCAGTTAGCTGGTAGCGCTGGGGGCTTCTTTTTCTTTTTTTTTGAAAAAAGGGGGAGGGGGAAATATATATAATATATTTTTTTTATATAGGACATATATATATCAAAATGATCAGGGGAATTTATCCTACAATTTGAACATTTTTCCAGGGGCAAAACTCAAACTTAAAAAAACATTTTTTTGAAATCCCAAATAAAATCAGATTTGAATTCAAACTTTTTGGCAACATTTTTCATCTGACATTTTTGGGGTGTCATGTTTACTCCTCTCATACTTTTTCTCAAGTATTTGTCAGGCATTGTTTTGAAACAAATTTCAACTGCTAATTTGAATTCAAATTCCACAAACTCAAAAGCCTCTGAAGTAATTCAAATGTCACTCAATTCAAACAATAATGCATAGATGCTTAGCTATAATTGTAAAACATTCCAAATGGGAAATTTGGGATGTTACAAGCAAAGTCATAGCAACATCAATCTTAGAACACAATGGATACTAGGGATCAAACCCTAACAAAACTAACTCGATTACATGGTAAATCTCATCCAACCCATCACCGTCCAGCAAGCCTATGATGGGATTACTCAGGCACGGCGGTGAGCATCATGAAATTGGTGATGGAGGATTGTTGATGATGACGATTGCGACGATTTCCCCTCTCCGGAGCCCAAAACGGACTCCAGATCTGCCCTCCCGAGGAAGATCAGGAGGTGGCGGCGGCTCCATATCGTAAAACATGGTGAATCCTTCTCTCTGATTTTTTTCTCCCTGAACGTGAATATATTGAGTTGGAGTTGAGGTCGGTTGAGCCTCGGGGGACCCACAAGACCAGAGGGCGCCCCTCCACCCTTGTGGACACATGGTGGGTCCCCTCTTGTTGATTCTTTCGCCAATATTTTTTATTTATTCCAAAAATAATCTACGTGAAGTTTCAGGTCATTCCGAGAACTTCTATTTCTGCACAAAAATAACACCATGGCAATTCTCGAAAACAAATCGATCAAGGGTTAGTTCCATTCAAATCATGCAAATTAGAGTCCAAAACAATGACAAAAGAGTTTGGAAAAGTAGATACGATGGAGACATATCACAGCGACTCATAGGGATGCATAAATGCCATATCAAGCATTGAAACTACTTAGAACTCTAAGAATTCAACATGCGAGCTCATCTAGAGCAGCACCGAGAGTAGCTAATTATTCAAAATATAAAGCACTAAAGCAAAAATTAATTGGACAAATGGAGGAGTCACATACCAAGTAGCAATCCCCCAAAATAGTTTTGCAAATGGAGCTTCGAGCAAAGAGATCGAAATCCGCGGGTTTGAGAGCAAGAACACGGGAGAGAGAGAGAGAGAGAGAGCAATGGTGAATTTTTCTGGAGGTAGGTGATGACATGGGCTAAAGAGATATGTGAGGGGGCCCACGTGGGGACCACAACCCATCAGGGCACGCCTGTGGCTGCTGGCGCACCCAGGTGGGTTGTGCCCACCTGGTGCACCGCCTCTAATGTTATTTGCATAAAAAATGCTTAAATATTCAGAAAAAGTCGTACTAAATTTTCAGGGCATTCTGAGAACCTTTATTTTTTGGGTCATTTTTTATTGCACGGGAAACTCAGAAAATAGGACATACATGGCATTTTATTTTATTTAACTAAGAAAAATGGAAAATAAAAGGTAAGGATAGAAGGTACTTCGTACTAAATTCATCAACTTCATACCTCTAAAAAATGATCCATTAATAAGGTTGATCAAGTCTTATTAACAACCACTTTCAATTAGCATGAAACCGAAGAACTTTCGTAAAACACTAAGTTACCTCAACGGGGATATGCCTGTCCCCAATAATAAGCATTTCATATTTCTTTTTGGCAGTAGGTAGAGGTAGTTGAAAACTTCCAATAGTGAGTGTCGGAGTTTTTTTAATAACATTAATACCATTCACTTGGAACTGTTTCTTTGGAAAGTGCACCGTATGCTCATTACCATTGATATGAAAAGTGATCTTGCTTTTATTGCAATCAATAACAACCCCTCCAGTATTCAAGAAGGGTCTACCAAGGACAATCGACATGTTGTCGTCCTCGGGCATCTCAAGTATAACAAAGTTAGTTAAGATAGTAGCATTTGCAACAACAACGGGCACATCCTCACAAATACCGATAGGTATGGCAGCTGATTTGTCAGCCATTTGCACAAATATTTCATTAGATGTGAGTTTATTCAAATCAAGTCTTTTATCTAAAGAGAAAGGCATAACACTAATACCAGCTCCTAAATCACACAAGGCAGTTTTAACATAGTTTCTTTTGGTGGAGCAAGGTATAGTTGGTATTCCAGGATCTCCAAGTTTTTTAGGTACTCCATCCTTAAAAGAATAATTAGCAAGCATGGTGGAGATTCATCTTAAGCTATCTTTCTTTTATTAGAGATGATATCTTTCATGTATTTTGCATAAGGGGCCATCTTTAAGATATCAGTCAAACGAGTGCGCAAAAAGACAAGCCTAAGCATTTTAGCAAAGCATTCAAATTCTTCATTATCTTTCTTCTTAGTTGATTTAGTTGGAAAGGGCATGGGTTTTTGGACCCATGGTTCTCATTCTCTTCCATGTTTTCTAGCTGCAAAGTCTCTTTTATCATATCTTTAATTTTTAGGTTGTGGGTTATCAAGATCAACAGCTGGTTCTATCTCAACATCATTATCTGGGTCTTTATCATTGTTTGGTTGAGTGTCTTCATGAACATCCTCATTGTCCTTTTCATTATCACTAGGTGAATGTTCGGTACCAGATTGAGTTTCAACATCAAAGATGGAAACATCATTATCATTATCAGGAGGTTTTTCTATTTCGGGTTCACTAGAGGTATGCAAAGTCCTATCATTTTCTTTTTCTTCTTCTTTTTAGAAGGACTAGGTGCATCAGTGTTAATTCTTTGAGAGTCTTGTTCAATTATCTTAGGATGTACCTGAGGATAAAGTGGTTCCCGAGTCGTTCTACCTCCTCTAGTTACTACTCTTATAGCATGATCACTGATATTATTATTCATTTCCTCAAGCAACTCTCTTTAAGATTTAGCAACTTGTTCGAACTAAGTATGGACCATAGAAGCATGTTTTCCTACACCTCTAACATCATTGGAGATTGTAAATAACAAGTCACTCAAAGGAGTAATCATATGAGAGTTATATTTCAATTGTTTCATAACATTTTCATTGAAGTGATCTTGCTTTCTAATGTAATTATCAAACTCATAAAGGCACACTAGGATGCATGCATATTATAAGGGTTGTCCCTTTCATCAAATTTCATTAAGGAGTTTACCTCTACCACCTTGGGTGGTGGTTTATCAAGCCCATGTATTTCTTCAATAGGAGGTAAATTTTTTAACATCCTCAGATTTAACATCCTCTTGCATATCTTCAGAACTGATATATAAGATACCCCTCTTCTTCGGAGTAGGTTTGAGCGGTGGTTCGGGAAGAGTCCAACCATCATAATTTTTCAATATGTTATTCAATAATTCCTCAGCTTGTTCAACAGTTCGTTCCCTAAAAACACAACTAGCACAACTGTCCAAGAAGTCCCTAGAAGCATTGGTTAGTCCATTGTAGAACATATCAAGTATATCATTTTTCTTAAGAGGATGATCAGGCAAAGCATTAAGCAATTGGAGAAGCCTCCCCCAAGCTTGTGGGAGACTCTCTTCTTCAATTTTCACAAAATTAAATATTTCCTGTAAGGCAGCTTGTTTCTTATGAGCATGAATATATTTTTCAGAGAAGTAGTAAATCATATCCCGGGGGCTATGCACACAACCAGGAGCAAGAGTATTATATGAAATCTTAGCATCACCCTTTATTGAGAATGGAAATAATTTAAGAATATAATAGTAACGAATCTTCTCATCATGAGCAAATAGGGTGGCTATATCATTTAATTTGGTGAGGTGTGCCACAACAGTTTCAGTTTCATAACCATGGAAAGGATTAGATTCAATCAAATTAATTAACTCTGGGTCGACAAAGAATTCATAATCCTTATCATCAACAAAGATAGGTGAAGTAGCAAACTTAGGATGACATTTCATTCTAGCATTCATAGATTTCTCTTTGAGTTTGCATAATAATTTCTTAAGATCATCTCTATAATTGCAAGCAAGAAAATGTCTAGTTTTCTCTTCATCCATAATATAACCTTCCGGTATCTTAGGCATTTCGTATCTAGGATGGCTAGGTCTAACAGGTGTTTCAAGATTTTCAGTTTCAAGTATTTCATCAGTTTCAATAATCTCCTTCTCTTTAGCTCTAGCAATTTGTTCATCAAGAAAATCACCTAGTGGCACACCATCATCAAGCAAGGTACTAGCATCATCATGAGTAGCATTCATAGAAGTAGCATCATCAATAACTTGCGACATATGATGATTAATAGCATGTGGTGGTGTTGCAAGTCTACTCAAAACAGAAGGTGAATCAAGTGCATAGTGTGATGGCAGTTCCTTACCTTCCCTCGTTCTAGAGGGAAGGATCTTGGTTTTTGTATCCTTCAGATTATTCATAATGATAGATAGATAATAGTCCCAAGTGAATCAACAAATATAGTTGTGCTCCCCGGCAACGACGCCAGAAAAAGGTCTTGATAACCCACAAGTATAGGGGATTGCAACAGTTTTCGAGGGTAGAGTATTCAACCCAAATTTATTGATTCGACACAAGGGAAGCCAAAGAATATTTGCAAGTATTAGCAGCTGAGTTGTCAATTCAACCACACCTAGAGATTAATTATCAGCAACATTATGATCAGTAGCACAGTAATATGATAATTTTGATAGTAGTAACAGCAATAGTAACGGTAACAGTGATAGCAATGATTTTGTAGCAAGCGTAACGGTAACAGTAGCAATAGTAACTTAGCAGAAAAATATGCGGCAAAAATCGTAGCCATTGGATCGATGAATTTTTTGGATGTTATTCATCATATATTAGTCATAACCTAGGGCGATATGGCACTAGCTCGAGTTCATAAATATAATGTAGGCATGTATTCCATAAATGGCCATACGTGCTTATGGAAAGAACTTGCATGACATCTTTTGTCCCACCCTCCCATGGCAACGGGGTCCATATGGAAACTAAGGGATATTAAGGCCTCCTTTTAATAGAGAATCGGAACAAAACATTAGCACATAGTGAATACATGAACTCCTCAAACTACGGTCATCAACGGAAAGTATCCTACTGTCACTCCGGGGTTTACGAATCATAACATGTAATAGGTGCGTATAACTTGCAGGATCAGATCTAGAACATAGATATAATGGTGATAACATAAATGGTTCAGATTTGAAATCATGGCACCCGGGCCCAAAGTGACAAGCATTAAGCATGGCAAAGTCATAGAAACTTCAATCTTAGAACGTAATGGATACTAGGGATCAAGCCCTAACAAAACTAACTCGATTTACATGATGAATCTCATCCAACTCCCTCACCGACCAGCGAGCCTATGAAGGAATTACTCACTCCCGGCGTGGAGCATAATGGAATTGGCGATGGAGAAGGGTTGGTGATGACGGAGATCGAAGATCCCCCTCTTCGAAGGCCCAAACGGACTCCAGATCTAGCCTCCCAATGAAGAACAAGAGGTGACGGCAGCTCCATCTCATGAAACGCGATAATTCTTTCTCCCTGATTTTTTTCCTCCGAAAAAAGGATTTTATAGAGTTGGAATCAGGGTCTACGGGGCCACCATGTGGGCACAACCCACTGGCGCGCTGGAGGCGTGCCACAGTGGGTTGTGCTCACTCAGGCCCTCCAAGGTGGTTCTTGGCTCCAGTAATTTTCTTTTATTCCATAAAAAATCTCCAAAAAGTTTCATTCCAATCTAAGAACTTTTATTTCTGCACAAAAACAACACCATGGTAGTTCTGCTGAAAACAGCATCAGTCCGAGTTAGTTTCATTCAAATCATGCAAATTAGAGTCCAAAACAAGAGGAAAAGCATTAGGAAAAGTAGATACGACGGACACGTATCAACTCCCCCAAGCTTAAACCTTTGCTTGTCCTCAAGCAATTCAGTTGATAAACTGAAAGTGAAAAAGAAAAACTTTTATGAACTCTTTTGCTCTTGTTTACATAAATAAGCTTAAGTAGCACCCATGTTTTTAGCAAATATCATGACTACACACTCGGTCGTACCCCCAATGGGTAACAAGCTTGACCAATACCAAATTCACAAGTACGTTCTGGTCACTAGGTCAGACAAGCACCCCCAGGAGGAACAAACTTGACCAGTACCAAATACTGAAGTACCCCAAACCTAACCTCACTCGGCTAGCCCCTGAGTCGGCAATGAAGAAGATAGAGGACAACAACACAAGATGACATGCTTCACTCAGCTAACTTCTGAGTCAGTAACGAGGAAAGCTCTACCTATTATCTTGCCAACACATGAGTGTCGACGGGCGTCCCGAATGCCTAATGACAGTTCTATTGACTACCATCGATTGCCCGCAATCGACAGCAGTCTCGGGGACTACACCCAGTGGGTGCACTCAGTGTGCCCCCACTGGAAAGTGACTCGTTGATGGAGCTAAAAAAAGTATGAACAACCTCCGGGCGAAACGACCACAAGTTCTATGACTACCGTTGACTGTTCCAATCAACGGTAGCCTCGGGGACTACATCCAGTGGGTGCACTCAGCGTGCCCCCACTGGATCATGTCTACTCAGCTACGCTGAGGCTAAATTCCAAGTGAACACAAAAGAAAAGCACACGAAAAAGGTTCAAAGACTGCTGCCAACTAACTACAGCCGACTGGAGCCTCGGGGACTACACCCAGTGGGTGCACTCAGCGTGCCCCCACTGGATCAAGAACACCCAATGGGTGTGCCCTGCGCAAACCCACTCACAGGAATTCTACCAAGAGAAAAAAGAAAAATTTCGACAGGGGAGTTATAATCACGATGGTACTTACTCGAACATTAATTTGCAGCACCGCACTGGCGTCGTAAGCCTCCTTCAGTCGGTTGCACATCAGCCCCACCTGGATTAGAGCCTCCTTGCTCGCCCCCACCTGATCCTTAGGGACGTGTGATAACCCACAAGTATAGGGGATCACAACAGTTTTCGAGGGTAGAGTATTCAACCCAAATTTATTGATTCGACACAAGGGGAGCCAAAGAATATTCTCAAGTATTAGCAGTTGAGTTGTCAATTCAACCACACCTGGATAACTTAGTATCTGCAGCAAAGTGTTTAGTAGCAAAGTAGTATGGAAGTAACAGTAATGGTGGCAAAAGTAATATTTTTGGGTTTTGTAGTGATTGTAACAGTAGCAACGGAAAAGTAAATAAACTGAGAACAATATGTGAAAAGCTCGTAGGCATTGGATCGGTGATGGAGAATTATGCCGGATGCGGTTCATCATGTAACAACCATAACATAGGGTGACACAGAACTAGCTCCAATTAATCAATGTAATGTAGACATGTATTAGAATATAGTCATACGTGCTTATGGAAAAGAACTTGCATGACATCTTTTGTCCTACCCTCCCGTGGTAGCGGGTCCTTGCGTAAACTAAGGGATATTAAGGCCTCCTTTTAATAGAGTACCGGACCAAAGCATTGACACATAGTGAATACATGAACTCCTCAAACTATGGTCATCACCGGAGTGGTCCCGATTATTGTCACTTGAGGTTGCGGATCATAACACATAGTAGGTGACTATAGACTTGCAAGATAGGATCAAGAACTCACATATATTCATGAAAACATAATAGGTTCAGATCTGAAATCATGGCACTCGGGCCCTCTCGACAAGCATTAAGCATAGCAAAGTCATAGCAACATCAATCTCGAACATAGTGGATACTAGGGATCAAACCCTAACAAAACTAACTCGATTACATGATAAATCTCATCCAACCCATCACCGTCCAGCAAGCCTACGATGGAATTACTCACGACGCGGCGGTGAGCATCATGAAATTGGTGATGGAGGATGGTTGATGATGACGCCTTGGGTGATGGATTCCCTCTCCTGAGCCGAACGGACTCAGATCAGCCCTCCGGGAGGTTTTAGGGCTTGGCGGCGGCTCCGTATCGTAAAACGCGATGAATCCTTCTCTCTGATTTTTTTCTCCCCGAACACGAATATATGGAGTTGGAGTTGAGGTCGTTGGAGCAACAGGGGGCCCACGAGGCAGGGTGCGCGCCCCCCACCCTCGTGGACAGGTGGAGGCCCCCTGACGTGGATTCTTCTTCCAGTATATTTAATATTTTCCAAAAATAAGTTCCGTGGAGTTTCAGGTCATTCCGAGAACTTTTGTTTTTGCACATAAATAACACCATGGCAATTCTGCTGAAAATAGCGTCAGTCCGAGTTAGTTCCATTCAAATCATGCAAGTAGAGTCCAAAACAAGGGAAAAAGTGTTTGGAAAAGTAGATACGATGGAGACGTATCAACATGGTACAGGGGGAAGGAAGCAGCCGGAGCCGACGGAGTTGCAGGAATTGGCCTCGGGGCTGGAATGATAGAGGCAAAGGTGTCCCATGTTTTGATGAGATGGTGGCTATCGTTTTTGGTGGAGTAGACTTTGACGATCCGACTACGAATGTGCGAGGATGTCACGCCTTTGCAATCGCTAAACCAACTCCGAGAGGTTATTGACCACGCCGGAGCATGATTAACCTGACCACGAAGGTCTAGTTCCTACAAGCAAACGAAGAACAAGTAAGAAACGAAAATTGCAATCTGGATATCGCGAATATAGGCGACGCAACACCTATAATAGCCTCTGGACGAAAGTTATGAAGTGCCATCTTGTATATTTCGTCCAAACCTTCATGCACTCATTATGGTGGCTTCAAAGTCCCGAAATCATCACTTGTAACTCCGTTCTTATTCCCCTTGCACATGCCATCGTCTCCATGCTTGATCTTGCTCCAATGTTCATCCTTCTTGTCCAAGCTAGGTCCTTCATTTGTAAGCAAGACAAATGTATCCAATTTAGGCATCATCATATTCTCATGAACATTAGAATCATTACCAAGAAAAGAAAGTACATCATAATTTAATTGGCATGCGCGAGCTCTAGTAATTGGTCCAATATGTATAGCAGCAGGGGCTATGGGTGTAACAATGGTATTGATGTCCTCATCATCCTCCCCTTCTTGAAATGAAGTCGTCCTCGACAGAAGCTCATCTTCCTCACCCAAATAAGGCTTCAAATATGCAATGCTAAAAGTGGGACTAATCCCAAAATCTGCAGGCAACTCAAGTTTATATGCATTATCATTTATTTTCTCTAACACCTTAAAAGGACCATCAGCACGTGGCATTAGCTTTGATTTGCGCAAAACAGGAAATCTATCCTTACGCAAATGTAACCAAACAAGATCTCCAGGTGCAAACACAACATGTTTTCTACCCTTATCTCCAGCAAGTTTATATTTAGCATTCATACGCTCAATGTTTTCCTTAGTTAACTCATGCATTTTTAAGATCAATTCAGCACGTTGTTTAGCATCAAAATTAACCTTCTCCGAAGATGGAAGAGGCAATAAATCAATAGGTGCACGAGGTAGGAAACCATATACAATTTCAAAAGGGCACATACTAGTAGTAGAATGCAACGAACGATTATAAGCAAATTCAATATGAGGCAAGTATTTTTACCACATTTTCTTATTATTCTTCAAACAGCCCTAAGCATAGTAGACAATGTTCTATTGACTACTACAGTTTGTCCATCAGTTTGGGGGTGATAAGTAGTACTAAAAAGCAGTTTAGTCCCCAACTTAGCCCATAAACATCTCCAAAAGTTTGTCCATCAGTTTGGGGGTGATAAGTAGTACTAAAAAGCAGTTTAGTCCCCAACTTAGCCCATAAACATCTCCAAAAGTGGCTAAGAAATTTAGTATCACAATCTTAAACAATAGTATTTGGCACACCATGCAAGTGAATAATTTCACGAAAGAACAAATCAGCAACATTAACAACATCATCGCTTTTATGACATGGTATAAAGTGCGCCATTTTTGAGAACCTGTCCACGACAACAAATATGCTATCCCTCCCCTTCTTTTTTTGAGGTAAACCTAAAACAAAGTCCATAGATATATCCTCCGAAGGAACACTAGGTACAGGCAAAGGCATATATAAACCATGAGGATTGAGTTGTGACTTAGCTTTTTGACATGTAGTGCAGCGAGCAAAAAAACACTCAACATCCCGTCTCATCTTTGGCCAAAAGAAATGTGTAGCAAGTACATCCTCCGTCTTCTTCACGCCAAAGTGTCCCATTAATCGTCGTCCATGCGCCTCCTGCAACAACAAAAGATGAAAGGAGCTAGCTGGAATGCATAGCTTGTTATCACAGAACACAAATCCATCATTAACGATGAACTTGTTCCATGTTCTCCCTTCTTCACAACTTTGCAATACATCTTTAAATTCAGCATCATGCACATATTGATCTTTGATGGTCTCCAAACCGAATATTTTAAAGTCAGGTTGTGAAAGCATAGTATAACGATAAGACAATGCATCAGCAATAACATTTTCCTTACCTTTCTTGTGTTTAATGACATAAGGAGAAGTCTCTATGAATTCAACCCATTTAGCATGTCTATGATTTAGTTTGGCTTGACTTTTTGTTTCAAAGATTCATGATCAGAATGTATAACAAATTCCTTAGGCCATAAATAATGTTGCCATGTTTCTAAAGTCCGAACAAGAGCATATAATTATTTATCATAAGTAGAATAGTTTAGACTAGGCCCACTCAATTTTTCAGAAAAGTATGCAACAAGTTTGCCATCTTGTAATAACACACCTCCTAATCCAATTCCACTAGCATCACATTCAAGCTCAAAAGTCTTATTAAAATCAGGAAGTTGGAGCAAAGGAGCATGTGTCAACTTATCTTTCAATACCGTGAAGGCTTCTTCCTGTGCGGTACACCAAACAAAAGGAACATCCTTCTTTGTAAGCTCATTGAGAGGTGTAACAATGGTGCTGAAATCTCTCACAAACAGCCTATAGAATCCAGTGAGGCCAAGAAAACTCCTCACTTGTGTGACCGTTTTGGGTTGCGACCAACTCTCAATAGCTTCAATTTTGGATTTATCAACTTCAATTCCCTGTGGAGTAACAACATAGCCAAGAAAAGATACTCGATCAGTGCAAAAGGTGCACTTCCCAAGGTTACCAAACAAACGTGCATCAGGTAGAGCAATAAAAACAGCATGTAAATGTTCCAAATGTTCCTCCAAAGATCTGCTATAAATCAGTATATCATCAAAATAGACTACCACAAATCGTTCAATGAAAGCACGTAAAACTTCGTTCATTAATCTCATGAAAGTACTAGGTGCATTAGTTAACCCAAAGGGCATGACTAACCACTCATATAATCCAAACTTAGTTTTAAATGTTGTTTTCCATTCATCTCCCAATTTCATAAGAATTTGATGGTATCCACTATGCAAATCAACTTTGGAGAATATTGTAGAGCTACTCAATTCATCAAGCATATCATCTAGCCTAGGAATAGGATGACGATAACGTTAGTGATAATACTAATGCCTCTTCAATCAACACACATACGCGATGTACCATCCTTCTTTGGCACTAGTATAATAGGAACAACACAAGGACTAAGAGATTCGCGTATATAACCTTTGTCGAGTAGCTCCTATACTTGACGCATAATCTCTTCCGTCTCCTCTGGATTGGTACGGTATGGTGCATGGTTGGGTAGTGATGCACTGGAATTAAGTTAATCTAATGCTCAACCCCTCGTATAGGTGGTAATCCCGGTGGCACGTCTTATGGAAAGACGTCAGGAAACTCTTGAAAAATGTTAGTGACAGCAGGAGACAAAGAGGAAGGCACATCCTCGAATGAGAATAATGCCTCTTTGCACACAAAAGCATAGCAAACATATTTGCTACAATCTAGATCATCAATATCAGATTTGGGGCAAGTAAACATCCAGTTTTCAATTTAATTTCAGAAGCAACACTAGATGGTTTATTATTAGGTTCCATTTGTTGCTCAAATTCTTTTGCCACTATCTGATTTTCACTCTTATTTTGCTCCTGTTTTGCTTTACTAGCTCGACTAATATCATCTTTCAAAATGGACTCAGGAGTCATAGGAAGCAAAGTAATATGTTTATCCTTATGAACAAGAGTATAATGATTGTTTCTACCATGGTGTATAGAATTTTTAATCGAATTGACATGGTCTACCAAGTAATATGGAACATGCTTGCATGGGTACCACATCACAATCAACAAAATCAGCATATGTAGCGATACTAAAATGCACACGAACAGTACGTGTTACCTTAACCTTGTCGCTGTTGTTGAACCATTAGATGTAGTAAGGATGCAGATGTGGTCTTGTGGTGTGAGAGAGAGAGAGAGCTTCTCCACCATCTCCATGCTAGCGAAATTGTTGCAGCTCCCTCCATCTATGATGACGCGGACAGAACGTTCCTTCACAACTCCCTTTGTATGGAACAAATTATGCCTCTGATTTTGCTCAGCTTGTGTGACCTGCACACTCAAAACACGTTGAGCAACTAAACTTTCATACCTGTCAGCATCTTCAGCAGCCATGTATTACGTCTCATGATCAGAATCATCTCCACCGTGTTCTTCACTCGTAATAAGAGCCAAAGTATCCTCATCATAGTCACTAGCGGACTCATACCCACCATGCTCAGTAGCAATCATCACACGCTTAGATGGGCATTCTCTACCATAATGACCTCCACCCTTGCAACAATGACAAGTATTATCATGTGTTTTCCCTATTGATGCCATGGATGAAGAAGAGCTCTGTGCAGAACCGGAAGGTGTACTCCTGGCAGATGGTGGTGGTGGTGCATGCTTCCTTGTATCACGACTGGAGGTGGCAGCTGATGGAGGTGTCGATGCAGTAGAATGTGTGGAAGTAGAGGATGCAAGCGGTGTCCATGAGGAAGGTCGACCTGCAGAAAAGTTAGTTCGCGCTTAAGCCTGTCGATCCTGCACTTCACGTTCAACTTTACAAGCAAGATGGAATAAATGAGTGATAATCTTATACTCCTTATACTCTAGAATGGTCTGAATCTCTCTATTTAATACACCCATAAAACTTGCAAGCATAGCTTCATTCTCCTCAACAATACCACATCTAATCATGCCAGTTTGTAATTCCTTATAATATTCTTCTACCGATTTTTTTCCTTGTCTTAAGCATTGCAATTTCTGAAGTAATTCACGTTGATAATATGGTGGAACCCAACAAGTACACATAGCAGTTTTCAAAGCAGCCCAAGTAGCTGGAATAGGATATAATCTATAATGTTCAGACCACCAAACACACGCAAAACTAGTGAAAGCCCAAACAGCAGCAGCAACATGTCTTTCCTCGGGATGTTGTAAACATGTAAAACATTGTTCAGTTTCTAACTCCCAAGTAAGATATATATCAGGAACATATCTACACTCGAATGGTGGAATATTCAATTTTAATTTAGGAAGATGGTCACGATCTCGTACCTGAGGTGGTGGTGCAGGCCTACCATTGCGATTATTTGGATGTGGACGACCAGGTGGTGGTGGTCGTGGTAGCACATAGTTCTGATTTTGATCAACCTCATCCTCATAATCGTCCTCGTCCTCGTCCTCGTCCTCGTCTGCAGCAACAACATGAGCCACAGAAGCATCAACAACAGTAGCAGCTACACCAGAAGCTTGGCCAGGCTCAAGAGGAACACTGCTCGCTCAACAGAGGGCTATTTCGCAATGTGGAGGTGGTTGTTGTTGTTGCAATGGTGTAGCAGAGGCATGAGGTGGAGGTAGACACGCAAGCACTTCAGCGAACTTGGCATCAAACTTGGTGTCAATTATCTTCTCAATGTCATCAATCCTTGCTAATGCCTTGCCAAAACTGGCCATCATGTCTTCCACCTGTTGACCCAACATTTCCTGGAATTTATGATGGAGCTCCTTGTTCGTCATGTTCTCCCAGTCCAGCTCACCCGCTTGTGATCCTGGCATGGTTAGCAGCAAGAGAAAAACACAAGAATATGATCCTATAGACTGCTAGGAAGTGGTTGTGGTGTTGTGGAAAGTCACAAATTCGTCAAGTGGATATGAAATTCTTACCAGTTCTTACCAAGCAGCAGGTGGTGATTGGCAACCGTTGTAGTCAAAGCTATCAAAGCTTGGATAGAACAATTACCAGGGAGAGTCAAACGTACGATGTAGATGTATGTGGAGCTGGGAAGGCTTATAATATGGTAGCAAAAAGGGTCAACAATAATCAATTCAGAGATGCAAAGTTGAATAAACCGTCAACGACGGTACAGTGCTGGTCTAGGCTAGACCGTACTAGAGACGCGAGCCTAGAACACTAACAAAATCACGGCGCAGCACAGAAACAAGGGAAAAGCCCACTCTGGAATTTTTTCCGCTCTCTTTTTTTTTTGCTCTTTTGTTTTTGCGCTCTTTTTATTTGCGAAAAATCACTATAATGGTGAGTGTCTCAAAACTCTTCCCAAGTCAAAATAACAGGATAGGCACAAGTTTTTTTGACTATTTTTTTTAAATCAGGGCAGCGACGACGAAAAAGTGAGACAAAAAAATCACTATCATGGCGAGTGTCTCAAAACGCTCCCTGTGACCTGAAAATAGGATAGGGAAAAAATATATTTGATCACCGAAATTTTGGCCTAAAAACTGCCCGGGGGTCTCCAGACTCTCTTTTTTCCCTTTTTCCGAAACCTACCCAGGCAAGGAAACACGAATCGGAAAATAGATGGATCTCGATAACAAACCTAATATGAAAATAACGCAGATTGGTGGTGGATATGTTGTGGTAGGATATGGTAGCGGTGGTGGTATATGGCAATGGTGGTGGTATATGGCAGCGGTGGTAGGATATGACAGCGGTGGTGGTATATGGTAGCGGTGGTAGGATATGGCAGCGGTGGTGGTATATGGCAGCAACGATGAAGATGGTGTGGCGGCAGCGTGAAAAACAGTGACAGCACTCGAAACTCTAAATGGTGGTGGTATATTGCAACTAGATACGACGATGCAACCGCAAATTCAACAAAGCAAAACCCTAAAAAAATTATGCAAAGGCTCAGATTGGTTCGGATATGATGAACTAACCCTATTTTTTTTGGCTTTTTCGTGGACTGTAGGTATGAAGAACAGACTCGATCTAAACTGCGAAAACTGTAAAATCTCACCGCGCAACCTGGAAATCAGATACCACTTGATAGAGGCAAAGGTGTCCCATCTTTTGAAGAGATGGTGGCTATCGTTTTTGGTGGAGTAGACTTTGACGATCCGACTACGAACGTGCGAGGACGTCGCGCCTTTGCAATCGCTAAACCAACTCTGAGAGGTTATTGTCCACGCCGGAGCACGATCAACCTGACCACGAAGGTCTATTTCCTGCAAGCAAACGAAGAATAAGTAAGAAACTGAAATTGCAATCTGGATATTGCGAATATAAGAGCAAAATTTTATTAATGAAGGTGGGGTTCTGTGTCGTCTTGGTCTGGTCGTTGAACATAAACGGAGTACGCGAAGTTGCAGCTATGGTGAACTTTTAATCTAAACAAAACCCAAAGTCTAAACGGTGCCCTAAGGGCTGTATATATGGAGGAAGAGGGGGAAATTTCGTGGCCCTTGGGGGAGGGGTCCGAAACCAACCCTATCTCTTGTTTCCCCACACATACAGACTCTAAAAACACCCTATACTCAAGTATTTCGAAATTACATGGGCCTGGCCCTATAATAAGGCGATGCAGCACCTATAATAGCCTCTGTACGAAAGTTATGAAGTGACATCTTGTATATTTCGTCCAAGGCTTCATGCACTCATTATGGTGGCTTCAAAGTCCTGAAATCATCACTTGTAACTCCGTTCTTGTTCCCCTTGCACATGCCATCATCTCCATGCTTGATCTTGCTCCAATGTTCATCCTTCTTGTCCATGCTAGGCCCTTCATTTTTAAGCAAGGCAAATGTATCCAATTTAGGCAGCATCATATTCTCATGAACATTAGAATCATTACCAAGAAAAAAAGTACCTGACAATTTAATTGGCGTGCGTGAGCTCTAATAATTGGTCCAGTATGTATAGCAGCATGGGTTGTGGGTGTAACAATGGTATTGATGTCCTCATCACGGAATCACTGTCGTTCCACTCAGAGGGGCCAGGGTAGACCCTACAGGCGGCACCACCGCTGACGAAGATTCCGAACCACCTTGAGCCAGAGGACTCGGCCTCGCGTTCCTGGGGGAGACCTTTGACGGAGAAATGTGGGTCATCTGGCGAGGAGAGGCATCTGTCATTGGCGTGTCGGCACTCGGCACTCCTTCCCTGATGCCATCCGGGTTCGGCTGGTCAGCCCTCTCTTTGTTGTCCAGCTGGATAATCTCAGGTGGAGCTACACAAACCAAGGAAATCGTTAAAGTCCAGTCGGAGAAGGCCTAAACCATCCAAGTCAATCAATACAACATACCTTTGGAGGTGGCAGCGTCCGCTGCGTCAGCGTCACTCAGGCCTGGCTTGCGGGTATGCGGGTCTGCTGAAGTTGTCGAGGTGTCGTTACTACAAGGACCAACCAGCACTCGGTTAGCAACCGAATCAATTCAAGAACGAACAAGGAGTCGGTGAGAACACTCACTTCGAGGCCACAGGCTCAACCTCCCTCGTGCCCGGACGACGCCATCCCTCGCACGGGATCAACCCTTCTTCTGCCAGCTCTTCCAACTGCCGAGCGGTGACACGCGACGGGATCCAGTCCCCCGCCGCGCCGCCGGCTACCGCCCCAAACCGGAGGAGGTGGCCTTCCCCGCCTTCTTCGCCTTCTCCGCCTTGGCTGTGGAGTCCCTCGCCATCGCCGCGCACTCGGGTGGAGGATAGGAGCGGATGAGTCGGAGTGAGTGAAAAGGGGATCTGAGGGCCGGACCGTTCCCCTCGAACCTTTTATACCTCCAGACAAAATCCTCAGCCAACTCTCCCACCGCGAATCCCCGGATCGGCGGCCCGCACGGCGTGGCTTTGCACAGGACAGGCGCAACACGTGGCAAGGATCGTGCGCACCAATCGAGGAGCCACGCCCCCACTTTCCCACTAACGCACGATGTTACCGCTTCAGCGCGCGAACACGCGAATTCAAATGCCGAGATTTCTCGGATGAATCAATCCGATTGATTACCAGCGATTCCTTTCCTAAAGGACGCATATCAGTCTGACTGACCCCCCTCTGTGGGGACCCGTGCACTCGGCCATGTTAAACACCCGATTGAAGTCTTCTTCAGGATCGTTATGTGACGAGGTTGACGCCCCTCTGCGGGTTCACTTGGCCCTCTCGATAGGCTCCAAGGCGCATGACTTGTAAACCTGGACTCGTAGGAGGCCTGCGCTGACGTTCCCCTGGGATAAGGAGTGGCGTCTCTCTGGAGAGTCAGACCACCCGCCGGCGTCGCCACTCGAGTTGTAATGGCATGCCCACACTCGTGCCCCTAGTCTATCTCCTCCGAGAGAGAAAACGAATGCCACCGGGTTTTTCTCGACGATCATCAACACCCGGTCATCTGGGCAAACCTAAAGTCCAGAATATGTAGTGTTTTCATCCAAGGAACAACAAATCACGGTTCGAAAACATATTCAGGGTACCCCTGCAGCACTCGGACTCAACCGAAAGGTCGGTTTGTTTGTCTTACAAAATCCCAACTGATCAAGGGCTAATGATGCAGTCACCTATTACAGGTAGGGTCAAGAACCCGCCATTCGGGACCCACATAGGGCCCACCACCATCATAGGTAGGCCCTGGACCATGCCTACATTCGGATGAATACCTCAGGAGGTTCACTAGGACGGTTCTGCGGCACTCGGACGATCACGCATGATTCGGCGGACGGACCACCACTCCGACGCACAGGACAAGAGGATGTCGTGAGAGCTGCAACGGTCGAGGAATCCTAAGTCATCCACTAAATAGAGTTATAGCTACCGTTACCTGTAACTGGTGTAGTAGAGGCTCATTACACTAGTAATTGTCTCATTCAATGACATTAATTGCCTCGACGGTGTGGGAGACATGGGGCTGCTGCGCATTCTATATAAGCCGCACCCCTCTCCATAGCCGGGCACGTTCAATCTCTGTAACTATACTCATCAAATCAAAGCAAGCCTCAGGGCACGAGACGTAGGGCTTTTACCTCCACCGAGTGAGGGGCGTGAACTCGTTAAACACCGAGTGTTACACCTGCGCCGTAGCTAGACTCTGCCCCTTATTCGTAACTCTGCCCCTTATTCGTACCCCTAGTACTCATTGTCAGGATCGTAACCCCGACAACTTGTACTCTTATCTTTTATGATATAAATGAGGCGTGTATTATCATGCACAATAAAATGAACGCACACCTTATTTCTATGAGCACATTCTAAATGGGGACGTCGTCTCCCACAAAGTAAACATCATCAAAAGGTCTAAAATAAATTCACTTAAATGCAAACACCCGACAATAAGATCTATATTCTACACATATGTCGGTTTTAATAACATCTTATATTATGGGACGGGGAAAGTATTATCTACTGCTGATAACTAGTTAGTTTACGTTTGTGGGACTAATACAAGAAAACCGACGAGTTACTAAAAGAAAATCTACAAAGTACTGTGGTGTCATGGAATGCTATCTATCATCAACAATTCGACTGTGCTGATCGAAACCTACGTGAGAGGAGGACAATCCATTCGCTATCTGAAACGAAATTGGTCCACGATACTTTAGACCTTTCAAACTGGCAGGACACACGCCAACTGTATGTACATAAAGTTGTGCGAAGCACTGCCCTTCTGACCAGACCAATGGTTCCGGTTGATCAGCCATCCATGGCCGCCCTTTACCCCTTTCCTCCCCGGACGACCGAACAAATTCCTTGTTCCTCCAGTGCCCCAGCCGACGAGACGAGCCATGCATAATCATCCATCTTATTTTGATCCGCTAAGGTGTGGCCGGAGCTTAGCTGCGAATCCAATCAACACGGTTGCAGTGGCGATAAGATGCACAATTCGCGCCCCTTTCCTTGCTCAAATCATGTCACAAAAGTCGCAGAGAAATGCTTGTGCTTTTCTCCCGAAAATACACTGATTTAACATGCACAAAGGCGTTGGTCGGATGCCGGTCGCGAACGTAAATAGGACTTGACTGATGCTCTTAGATATGATATGAAATGAAGTTATGCTGGCCAATAATCTGACATGGAACGGAATGATGCGCGGGACGTGTCGTTATGAAGTTTCCTCACAGAAACTGTATCTCTAATACAGTGGTATTTTACTCATAATACTTTGATCATTTGATCTAGAATCTATTTGTTTAGGTCTTTCCGAATGAAAATCTAGAATCTAGATCAAACTTTTCCCGTCCACTCTCTCCAAATATAGAACTCTTTCGAACTATGACTTCTCTCTCTCCCGGTCATATTCGGTTCGGGGCTTCGCTCGGTATTTTAGTGTACACCGCTGATTGGTTTAAAATAATGGCGATGACACTCCGTTGATCTACTACGCCAACATCCTCTTTTCTATTCTTCGCAGGCTGCCAGGCTGAAAGCGAGTTCTCATCCACAGGCACCGTGATCTTTCGTTCCTGATGCGCGCATGCGATTTTGTGCACGTCCCAATCCATCACAACTTCGGAAGAGCCGACAGCTACCGAAAACGAAGCGCTACGTGGAGCAACAGGAAGCAGAAAAGGAGCACCGTCTGGGTTCCCAGCATATTCTTCTTTGATCCTCTTCTCCGTTTGCTTGTAAACCGAAGAACCAATTCCGTGTCGACAGTTTAGCAGGGTTGCCTTCCGGTGAACTAGTCTCGCTGCGTTTACCGATGTATCACCTTTCGCATTTTAGAGCCGAACCTGAAAACCATATCGAAACAAACCGAATTGAACAAGTTTACGGTTTTTGTGGCTTCTGTTTTTGGTATGATATATGAGATTTTCTTACCATTTTGAATTTTGGTTCGTATGAAATATACCTAAAAACAGAACGGTTTACCGAATTAGAAATCTATCTTTATATTTCTTTAGAGAACAACCATGCAAGCAGTCGATCACGTGAGCATGCGAGTTCGTCTCGCTTGCATTGTGCAACATTCAAACATGAGCTTGTCTCGCTTATATTGTCCAACATTTACTCGCCCACACAAACAGTCGGTATTGTCTAGTCATTTTTTCTCAAAACAAATGTTAAAGCATGTCTATCCTATAAACAAAGCAAAGTGTGATGTGCATATTTGCATGCACAACCAACCATCAAGGCACGAATCCATGCATCCATACACTTATATATTGTTTTCTATACAAATGTATGTGTTTTGAGTCACAAATTTGTAAAATATTATTGTGTCATTTGCAAATTCACGTCAATTTTTGTTATTATGGTATATACTGAAATCAAACCGAAATAATTTGGTATATACCGAAATCGATTCATATTTTAAATTCATACCGTATCACTGAAGTATCAATACTGTATAAATCGAATAGTCCAAATGCGCAGAGTGACCGATGTAGGTGGGCTCAGGGTCCATGGTGCCTGAAGACCATCATCCCACGTTGTCACTTGAAGGAGATTATAGGACACATATATTGTTAGTTTTGATATTGCGTTGGCAGTGTCCCAAACTGATCGAGAGAAGCGCGCAGCACATTTCAATAATTTGGCATAATCCATTAGGATGCGAGATTGTAGAGATGAAAATGGGAGCGAAGGGTTTCCATTTGTTGTAGGAAATACAAATATAAGAGCGGATATGGAAATGCATAAGAGAATTAACGGATCAAATGTGGAAGCAACAAAAGTTTCTTGCGGAAGTAGAAATAGAAAAACATTTTTGGCAGAACACTGGCAGAATCTCGATAGGGTGGCGCGTGGCTGGAAGTACCAGAAGAGAGTTCGCGAAAGGGGGATATCCAGGTCCAGGCCCTCATGGTGAAGTAATACCATATGCCATGCTTTGTTTTGTATTGATATGGGAGCACCTCGTGTGAGGGGGCTACAAGATGATGGGGATTGTGACTACCGAGAGAACGGTCTATGGAGTTGATGGGAATGGCTACCCCTAGCCTTGACTTATATAGGGGACGAGGGCTAGAGTTCAGGGGGTCCCTAACCGACCTCGCGCTGAGGGCATCTTGGCCTTCAAGCCAAGATGGTCTTCTCACTCCAAGTCTGGCCTCTAGGCTGCTTCCTAGAGCCAGACCACTATCAGGCCTACTGGGTCACCCTTGGTGTATTGTACCGTCAATAACCCTTAATTAAGCATGTTTGGAGTTGAAGTCTTGTGTCCTTGAGAATTAAAACTTAGGAGGGCTCTTTCTGCATTGGTGACAAGGACAATCCATCTTCACGGGTCTAGCTTTGGAGATCTTCGGGCTTGTCGAGTGCCCGACCTCCTGGGCAGTGTCTCCGCGGTTTGGCACAACTGACGCGGAAGGTGTCGAGGTCTTGCGACCCACACCTTGGTGGCGCATTCTACTTCTTGAGCTTGCGTTGGTTTTCCCCTTGAAGAGGAAAGAGTGATGCAGAAAGTAGAGATAAGTATTTTCCTCAGTTAAGAACCAAGGTATCAATCCAGTAGGAGGAACACACAAGTCTTCAATAATTGCACCTGCACAAACAAACAAATACTTGCACCCAACGCGATAAAGGGGTTGTCAATCCCTTCACGGTTACTTGCAAGGATGAGATCTGATAGTGATAGATATAGAAGATAAGTAAAAGTGTGAAATAAAATAAAATTAAATAAATTACAACAAGGTATTTTTGTGTTTTTGATTTTGTAGATATGAAAATAATATGATAAAAATAGACCCGGGGGCCATAGTTTTCACTAGAGGCTTCTCTCTTGAAATAAAGCATACCGTGGGTAAACAAATTACTGTTGAGCAATTGATAGAAGCGCATAGTTATGACGATATCCAAGGTAATGATCATGTATATAGGCATCACGTCCGAGACAAGTAGACCGACTCACCTTTTGCATCTACTATCATTACTCCACACAACGCCCGCTATCCAGCATGCATCTAGTGTACTAAGTTGACAAGAACGGAGTAACGCCTTAAGAAAGATGACATGATGTAGAGGGATATATCCAATCAATATGAACAAACCCATCTTTTTTTCCTTAATGGCAACAATACAAATACGTGTCATGTCCCTTTCTGTCACTGGGATTGAGCACCGCAAGATTGAACCCATTACAAAGCACCTCTCCAGTTGCAAAAAAATCAATCTAGTTGGCCAAATCAAATCAATAGATCAGAGAGAAATATAAAGCTATATAAATCATGCATAAAAGAGTTCAGAGAAGACTCAAATAATAGTCATAGATAATCTGATCATAAACCCACAATTCAACGAATCTCAGCAAACACACCGCAAAAGAAGATTACATCGAATAGATCTCATAGAACATGGAGGAGAACATTGTATTGCAGATCAAAGAGAGAGAAGAAGCCATCTAGCTACTAGCTACGGACCCGTAGGTCTGTGGTAGACTACTCACACATCATCGGAAGGGCAGCAAGGTTGATGTAGAAGCCCTCCATGACCGAATCCCCCTCTGGAGGAGTACCGGAAAAGGCCCCCAGATGGGATATCACGAAGATAGAAACTTGAGGCAGTGGAAAAGTATTTTTGCCCTCTGGTCTTCAGGGAATATTTGGGTATTTATAAAAGAAGAATTAGAGTTAGAGGAGCCACAAGCTTGGGGCGCCCCCGTAGGGCGCGCCCCCTGAGCTTGTCGCCGCCTCGTGGCCCTTCTGGCCTCCTCCCGAAGCTTCCAGGATGTCTTGTGGTCCAAGAAAAATCATCAAAAAGTTTCATTCCATTTGTACTCCGTTTGGTATTGATTTTCTGTAAAGACAAAAAACAAGAAAAAACAACAACTGGCACTGGATACTAGGTTAATAGGTTAGTCCCAAAAAAGATATAAAATAGCATAATAATGCATATAAAACATCCAAGATTGATAATATAATAGCATGGAACAGTCAAAAGTATAGATAAGTTGAAAACGTATCAGTGTGCATTGCATCAGGCTTGTGTTTTCATGCCCCAAGGTCATGCAACCTGCATTTTGTATCTTCTCGGTTTGAAGTTTCACGGCTTCATGGCTTGAGATTCCATGGCTTTGTGTCCTATAGTTTTCGTCCAAACCCTAGCCGCCGCCCACCGTTTCTGCACCCGCGTGATGCTCCTGGGGCGGTCGGCCTCCATGACCGCTGCCGGGGGCCGCGCCGCCCGTACCTAGGGTTCGTCCGTCGGTCGTGTTGACCGGCTGCCCTAGAGTGTCTTTTTCGCCGACCGCTTGATTCGGATTTTTTCTCTCTTGCAGGTCGTCTTGATCGGTGGTTCTTTTTGGTTTTCCGATCTAAGATCGGCTTGCGTCGCCCGCCGCTGTTTGCCATCTACGACGCACGCTACTTCGTCATCATCTTCATCAGCTCCGACGAGATTGGCTGTCACACGGTACCTTCGGACCGCAGCGTCGCCGCCTCATGGTTCTTCCCGTGGCTACACCGATCCGCGCCGCCGCTGCATCTCCCCTTCGGGCCGTAGTACCGCGGCACGTGATCCTCGCCGTCGCCCTGAGGCCGTTCCAGTGGTTGCACCACTTCGCGAGTTGCCGCTACATCGCCCCTTCGGGCCGTAGTGCCGCGGCCCGTGGTCAACCGCTGCACCGAGGCCATCCGCTCCAGGCCGTCCCCGAGGCTCCACCGACCCTCGCGCTGCCGCTGCGTCGCCCCGCCGGCCGTAGCGAGCGTGGCACGCGATCCTTGCAGCCGCCCTGAGGTCTTCCCCGCCGTCACCCCCACCTGCCCGCCGCTGTTGCATCGCGTTGACCTGCCCTCCGCCGTTGCGTCACCCCTTCGGGCTGTAATGCTGTGGCCCGCAGTCCACCGCCGTCCACGCGTGTTGACTTCCACCTGATATGCACTGCGCCGCCTCCCTTGGCGCGGGAACATCACCGTTCGCGCCGGTATTCATCACGTTGTCGGGTTCATTATCGCCTACTTCGAGCACCGCCGCCGCCGCAGCTCTTCTTCCGCGGCTCCACGGTGGCTACCTCGACACCGGTGACCCCCGACTTGACACCGAACACGGCGTACTTCGCACGACTACCTCAACTACGGCTACACCACCTATGCACTCGGCTACCTTGAAAAACGGCACAAAGGGCTACTGCCTTGCTTGAGAAACCTCGTTGGTTTCCACTCCAGCCACGACTCCACGATGCATCGACCATTACGACTGTGTGGGGGGGGGGGGTGTCTGTCGGCTTCCCTTCAAATTCTTTTCTAGTCTCACCGTCTACGTCGCTACCGTTGTGACTGCGGGGGGATGTTGAGTATTATGTTTAGTTAGGAAAGACGAGATAGACTAGGATTTGTTCTGGCTTGTCTTGAACTCCAAGCTGGTCATTGTACTCTTATATATATGCCCACGAGGCTGAAGCAATACAACAATGATTTCTACCAAACCCCTCTCTCCCTTCTTACATGGTATCAGAGCCAAGAGGTCTTGAGTTCAAGACCCGGCTGGCGCAATTAAAATTGCAGCCCACTTTCGGTCCACGTTTAGGCCTGAGGTAGCCACACGTGAGGGCGAGTGTTGACATATAATGTGCTGCCTAGTATCTTCCATCAGGTCGGTCTTTTGGTTGCATTGGCTAGAGCATGCACTTCTACATGGTACCAGAGCCAAGAGGTCTTGAGTTCAAGACCCCGCTGGCGCAAGAAATTGCAGCCCACTTTCGGTCCATGTTTAGGCCTGAGGGAGCCACACGTGAGGGGGGTGTTGACGTATAATGTGTTGCCTAGTCTCTTCCATCAGATTGGTCTTTTGGTTGCATTGGCTAGAGCATGCACTTCTACATTTACGGTCTGAAGTTCTGGATACCGAGGCATTGACAACTCAGGTTTCACCATGTCCCCTCATTACTAGTCAGAAGACAGGCATGTTGCCCGTTGGTTTTGCCTTGACTGCCGCGTCATGATGATAACACTACAAAAAGAACACTTCCGTGATAATACGTGTTAGTTATAGTAGATCACGTTTTCTGTCACGCATGTACATCCATGACAATTTTATGACAGAATCAAGGTAGTCATACCTGTGATGTCGTAGAAGTGTTCCATGACAAAACTCCATTTATCATCACGAAAGTGTCCACTTCCATGACGATAAATAGCGCGTCATGGAAATGACTTCGTCAAGGGTAACCGACACATGGCAGCCACCATAACGGGTCGTTGTTAAGCTATCGGGTGCCGGTTCTGGATCTGATACCCGTTAACAACCCCAACCAATGACGATTTTTCACGTGTCAATTTCTCGTTCGCCAATGCAACCATGCGCCTGCTCTTCGTTGTGACTGACGTCATCCACTCCAATAGATGAGAGATGCCTATGAAACATCGACACGTGGCACATCCCAACGGTGGGCCGTTTACATAAAAAGGCTGGCCCAGTCAAAGTTAGTTGGCTGGCCCATTAACGACATGCTTGCACACACTACTGCGGATGGTCCTAACGCGACACATGCATCGGAGACCCTTCGACCAAACTGTGTGCGTTGCATGAATTGCAAACAGTATGGTAATAAAACCGTCACCAATAAAATGACTGTGTGCAACGGCGGATCCATCAAATACGATTCAGATTAGCGTTGTGTATGCAAATCATGGCATATAGTAGATCAATATGAACTGTTTGCGATAAGCCAAAAGAACAGAAATGGTCAGGCAGATCAAGGTGTGTGTCATAAATGGTATATACTTCACTCGGATGAACTGTTTGCGATGAGCCAAAATAACAAAAACGATTTAGCTTAACAAGATGTGCGTGATACCCGACAAACATGTCGATAATCAAAATTGTGTTGGAAGACCGATAATAACACAGACGATTCCTGCTAATAAGCCGTGTGTTTTGAGGGCAAACACTTGCTGGTATACAACTGTCAGCGATTGATGAAATCATCACTAACGGGTTCCGTGGTTCTGTCCGTGTGCGATGTGATTTGCTCAGTTAGCCACACACGTCGTGCTAGCTCGTGGTTCCTTCTTTGCTAAGTTTTCCATCAATTGATGGCATTTTGTGAACACGCCACCGTTACCCACCACTTCCCTATCGGATTCCCGTCACCATCGATTGCGCATAAGCCTAGGCGGCGCGCGACACATGGAGGCGCAAGCGCAACCTATAGTCCCTCTACCTTTCCAGGGATGCCAACCCACCAAAGCGCTCTGACATCAACCTCCACGGCGAGGAAAACGAGCTGGCCGTTGTAGGCGCCACTTCCCGTCGAGGTCGAGGGTGTCCTCGACAACGCGATGGATGACACTGTGTTGCGCCTCATCAGCAGGGTTGAGCATACCCTTGGCGCTGGGTGCGGCGGCGTCATGATGGTGCAGCTCGCTGCACAACATGATCGGTGGTGCGCCGCAGTGCAAGATAGGCGCGTCCACACCAATAGGCTGTGGCGTGCCACACAGCGAGACCGATGGAGTGCCACAGAGCAATATGCGCGGTGCGCTGCACAGCAAGAGCGGATCCATTGGTGCTTGCCTGTTGTTGACAGGGCGTTGTGATAGCCCACAAGTATAGGGGATCAATTGTAGACTTTCTCGATAAGTAAGAGTGTCGAACCCAATGAGGAGCTAAAGGTAGGATTTATATTCCCTTCAAGTTCTATCAACCACTGATACAACTCTATGCACACTTGACGTCCGCTTTACCTAGAACAAAATACAACAGCTTTGTAGGTCTAATAGGGTAAGTTTGCAAGAATAAAACTAGAAGTACTTAGCGAGAATAAAACTAGGAGTAATTTGCAAGATTATAAAAATTAGTTATTTAGTAGAAAGCTTTTTGTAACACGAGAGAAGGATTTGTATGCCCTAGAGGCAATAATAAAGTTATTATTTATTTCCTTATATCATGATAAATGTTTATTATTCATGCTAGAATTGTATTAACCGGGAACATAATACATGTGTGAATACATAGACAAACAGAGCGTCACTAGTATGCCTCTACTTGACTAGCTCGTTAATCGAAGATGGTTATGTTTCCTAACCATAGACATGAGTTGTCATTTGATTAACGGGATCACATCATTAGGAGAATGATGTGATTGACATGACCCATTCCGTTAGCCTAGCACCCGATCGTTTAGTATGTTGCTATTGCTTTCTTCATGACTTATACATGTTCCTGTAACTATGAGATTATGCAACTCCCGTTTACGGAGGAACAATTTGTGTGATACCAAACGTCACATCGTATCTGGGTGATTATAAAGGAGTACTACAGGTGTCTCCAAAGGTACATGTTGGGTTGGCGTATTTCGAGATTAGGTTTTGTCACTCCGATTGTCGGAGAGGTATCTCTGGGCCCTCTCGGTAATGCACATCACTATAAGCCTTGCAAGCAATGTAGCTAATGAGTTAGTTACGGAACGAGTAAAGAGACTTGCCGGTAACGAGATTGAACTAGGTATTGGATACCGACGATCGAATCTCGGGCAAGTAACATACCAATGACAAAGGGAACAACGTATGTTGTTATGCGGTTTGACCGATAAAGATCTTCGTAGAATATGTAGGAGCCAATATGGGCATCCAGGTCCCGCTATTGGTTATTGACCGAGAATAGTTCTAGGTCATGTCTACATAGTTCTCGAACCCGTAGGGTCCGCACGCTTAAAGTTTCGATGTGCTTATATTATGAGTTTATGAGTTTTGATGTACCGAAGGAGTTCGGAGTCCCGGATGAGATCGGGGACATGACGAGGAGTCTCGAAATGGTCGAGACGCATAGATCGATATATTGGACGACTATATTCGGAGTTCGGAAAGGTTCCGAGTCATTCGGTATTTTTCGGAGTACCGGAGAGTTACGGAATTCGCCGGGAGAAGTATTGGGCCTTATTGGGCCTCAAGGGAAAGAGAGAGAGGATGCCTAGGGCAGGCTGCGCCCCTTGCCCTAGTCCGAATTGGGCTAAGGGAGGGCCGCACCCTCCTTCCTTCCCTTCTCTTTTCCTCTTCCTAGTCTCCTACTCCTAATACATGGAAGGATCCCTAGTTGGACTAGGAAAGGGAATCCTACTCCCGGTGGGAGTAGGACTCCCCTATGGCGCGCCTCCTCCCTAGGCCGGCCTCCTCCTCCCTCCCTCCTTTATATCACGGGGCAGGGGCACCCCATGGACACACAAGTTGATCTACGGATCGTTCCTTTGCCGTGTGCGGTGCCCCCCTCCTCCATATTCCACTTCGGTCATATCGTCGCGGAGCTTAGGAGAAGCCTGCGCCGGAGAAGTCATATCGTCATGGAGCTTAGGCGAAGCCTGCGTCGGTGGAGCATCATCATCGCTACCACGCCGTCGTCTTGTGGAACTCATCCCCGACACTTTGCTTTGGATCGGAGTCCGGGATCGTCATCGAGCTGAACGGTGCGTAACTTCCGGAGGTGCCGTGACGTTCGGTACTTTGATCGGTCGGATCGTGAAGACGACGACTACATCAACCGCGTTGTTATAACGCGCTTCCGCCACGGTCTCACGAGTGCGTGGACATACACTCTCCCTCTCGTTGCTATGCATCACCATGATCCTTGCGTGTGCGTGGGAAATTTTTGAAATTACTACGTTCCCCAACGGTGGCATCGAGCCTGGTTTTATGCGTTGATGTCATATGCACGAGTAGAACACAAGTGAGTTGTGGGCGATGCAAGTCATACTGCCTACCCGCATGTCATACTTTGGTTCAGCGGTATTGTGAGATGAAGCGCCCGGACCGACATTACGCTGCACGCTTACACGAGACTGGTTTCACTGCTACGAGCACTCGTGCTTAAAGGTGGCTGGCGGGTGTCTGTCTCTCTCACTTTAGTTGAACTGAGTGCATACGCCCGGTCCTTGAGAAGGTTAAAACGGAGTCTATTTGACGAAGTATCGTTGTGGTCTTGATGCGTAGGTGAGATTGGTTCTTGCTCAGCCCGTAGCAGCCACATAAAATTTGCAACAACAAAGTAGAGGGCGTCTAACTTGTTTTTGCAGGGCATGTTGTGATGTGATATGGTCAAGACGTGATGAGATATAAGTTGTTGTATAAGATGATCATGTTTTGTTGAAGTTATCGGCAATCGCGGAAGCCTTATGGTTGTCTCTTTATTGCATAAGATGCAAGCGCCAAATAATTGTTTTACTTTATCGCTATGCGATAGCAATAGTTGCAAGAGCAATAGTTGGCGAGACGCACCATGTGACGACACATTGATATAGATCAAGATGATGGAGATCATGGTGTCATGCCGGTGATGATGGAAATCATGACGATGCTTTGGAGATGGAGATCAAAGGCACAAGATGATGATGGCCATATCATGTCACATATTTTGATTGCATATGATGTTTATCCGTTATACATCTTATTCTGCTTTGATTGACGGTAGCATTTTAAGATGATCTCTCACAAAATTATCAAGACGTGTTCTCCCGAGTATGCACCGCTGCCAAAGTTCGTCGTGCCCGGACACCACGTGATGATCGGGTGTGATAAGCTCTACGTCCATCTACAACGGGTGCAAGCCAGTTTTGCACACGCAGAATACTCGAGTTAAACTTGACGAGCCTAGCATATGCAGATATGGCCTCGGAACACGGAGACCGAAAGGTCGAGCGTGAATCATATAGTAGATATGATCAACATAGTGATGTTCACCATTGAAAACTACTCCATCTCACGTGATGATCGGTTATGGTTTAGTTGATTTGGATCACGTGATCACTTAGATGACTAGAGAGATGTCTGTCTAAGTGGGAGTTCTTAAGTAATATGATTAATTGAACTTAAATTTATCATGAACTTAGTCCTGGTAGTATTTTGCAAATTATGTTGTAGATCAATAGCTTGCGTTGTTGCTTTCATATGTTTATTTTGATATGTTCCTAGAGAAAATTGTGTTGAAAGATGTTAGTAGCAATGATGCGGATTGGATCCGTGATCTGAGGTTTATCCTCATTGCTGCACAGAAGAATTATGTCCTTAATGCACCGCTAAGTGACAGACCTATTGCAGGAGCAAATGCAGACGTTATGAACGTTTGGCTAGCTCAATATTATGACTACTTGATAGTTTAGTGCACCATACTTAACGGCTTAGAATCGGGACTTCAAAGACGTTTTGAACGCGTCATGGACCATATGAGATGTTCCAGGAATTGAAGTTAATATTTCAAGCAAATACCGAGTTGAGAGATATGAAATCTCCAACAAGTTCTATAGCTAAAAGATGGACGAGAATCGCTCAACTAGTAAGCATGTTCTCAGATTGTGCAGGTACTTCAATCGCTTGAATCAAGTGGGAGTTAATCTTCCGGATAAGATAGTGATTGATGTAATTCTCTAGTCACCAACACTAAGTTACTAGAACTTCGTGATGAACTATAGTATGCAAGGGATGACGAAAACAATTCCCGAGCTCTTCGTGATGTTGAAATCGACGAAGGTAGAAATCAAGAAAGAGCATTAAGTGTTGATGATTGACAAGACCACTAGTCTCAAGGAAAAGGGCAAAGGGAAGAAGGGGAACTTCAAGAAGAACGGCAAGCAAGTTGCTGCTCAAGTGAAGAAGCCCAAGTCTGGACCTAAGCCTGAGACTAAGTGCTTTTGCTGCAATGGAACTGGTCGCTAGAAGCGGAACTACCCCAAGTGATTGGTGGATAAGAAGGATGGCAAAGTGAACATAAGTATATTTGATATACATGTTATTGATGTGTACTTTACTAGTGTTCATAGCAACCCCTCAAGATTTGGTACTAGTTCAGTTGCTAAGATTAGTAACTTCGAAAAGAGAGTTGCAGAATGAACAGAGACTAGTTAAGGGTGAAGTGACGATGAGAGTTGGAAGTGGTTCCAAGATTGATATGATCATCATCGCACACTCCCTATACTTTCGGGATTAGTGTGGAACCTAAATAAGTGTTATTTGGTGTTGAGCATAAATATGATTTGATCATGTTTATTGCAATATGGTTATTCATTTAAGTAAGAGAATAAATTGTTGTTACATTTACATGAATAAAACCTTATATGGTTACACACCCAATGAAAATGGTTCATTGGATCTCGATCATAGTGATACACATATTCAAAATATTGAAACCAAAAGATGCAAAGTTAATAATGATAGTGCAACTTATTTGTGGCACTGCCGTTTAGGTCATATTGGTGTAAAGCACTTGAAGAAAACTCCATGCTGATGGACTTTTGGAATCACTTGATTATGAATCATTTGATGCTTGCGAACCGTGCCTTTTGGGCAAGATGACTAAAACTCCGTTCTCCGGAACAATGGAACAAGCTACTGACTTATTGGAAATAATACATACCGATGTATGCGATTCAATGAGTGTTGATGCTCGTGGCAAGTATCGTTATTTTCGACCTTCACAAGATGATTTGAGCAGATATGGGTATATCTACTTGATGAAACATAAGTCTGAAACATTTGAAAAGTTCAAAGAATTTCAGAGTGAAGTTGAAAATCATCGTAATAAGAAAATAAAGTTTCTACGATCTGATCGTGGAGGCGAATATTTGAGTTACGAGTTTGGTCTACATTTGAAACAATGCGGAATAGTTTCGCAACTCACGCCTCCGGAACACCACAACGCAATGGTGTGTCCGAACGTCAGAATCGCACTTTACTAGATATGGTGCGATCTAAGATGTTTCTTGCCGATTTACCGTTATAGTTTTGGGGCTATGCATTAGAGACAGCTGCATTCACGTTAAAAAGGGCACCATCTAAATCCGCTGAGACGACACCGTATGAACTGTGGTTTGGCAAGAAACCAAAGTTGTTGTTTCTTAAAAGTTTGGAGTTGTGATGCTTATGTGAAAAAGTTTTCACCGATGAGCTCAAACCCAAATCGGAGAAGTGCGTCTTCATAGAATACCCAAAGGTAACTATTGGGTACACCTTCTATCACAGATCCGAAGGCAAGTTTTTCGTTGTTAAGATGGATCCTTTCTAGAGAAGAAGTTTCTCTCGAAAGAAGTGAGTGGGAGGAAAGTAGAACTTGATGAGGTAATTGTACCTTCTCCCTTATTTGAAAGTAGTTCATCACAGGAATCAGTTCCAGTGATTCCTACACCAATTAGTGAGGAAGTTAATGATGATGATCATGAAACTTCAGATCAAGTTGCTACCAAACCTCATAGGTCTTCCAGAGTAAGATCCCCACCAGAGTGGTACGGTAATCTTATTCTAGAAGTCATGTTACTAGACCATGATGAACCTATGAACTATGAGGAAGCGATGATGAGCCCAGATTCAGCGAAATGGCTTGAGGCCATGAAATCTGAGATAGGATCCATGTATGAGAACAAAGTATGGACTTTGATTGACTTGCTCGATGATCAGCAAGCCATGTTAAATAAATGGATCTTCAAGAGGAAGACGGACACCGATAGTAGTGTTACTATCTACAAAGCTCGACTTGTCACAAAAGGTTTTCGACAAGTTCAAGGTGTTGACTACAATAAGATTTTCTCAATCTGTAGCGATGCTTAAGTCTGTCCGAATCATGTTAGCAATTGCCACATTTTATGAAATCTGGCAAATGGATGTCAAAACTACATTCTTTAATGGATTTATTAAAGAAGAGTTGTATATGATGCAACCAGAAGGTTTTGTCAATCCTAAAGGAGCTAACAAAATATGCAAGCTTTAGCGATCCATCTATGGACTGGTGCAAGCATCTCAGAGTTGGAATACATGCTTTGATAAGTTGATCATAGCATATAGTTTTATCTGACTTGCGGTGAAGCCTTGTAATTACTAGAAAGTGAGTGGGAGCACTACAACATTTACGATAAGTATATGTGAATGACATATTGTAGATCGGAAATAATGTAAAATTATTATGCAAAGCATAAAGGAGTGTTTGAAAGGAGTTTTTCAAAGAAAGACCTCGGTGAAGCTGCTTACATATTGAGCATCAAGATCTATAGAGATAGATCAAGACGCTTGATAAACTTTTTCAATGAGTACATACCTTGACAAGATTTTGAAGTAGTTCAAAATGGAACAGTCAAAGAAAGAGTTCTTGCTTGTGTTACAAGGTGTGAAATTGAGTAAGACTCAAAACCCGACGACGGCAGAAGATAGAAAGAGAATGAAAGTCATTCCCTATGCCTTGGCCATAGGTTCTATAAAGTATGCCATGCTGTGTACCAGATCTATTGTATACCCTACACTGAGTTTAGCAAGGGAGTACAATAGTGATATAGGAGTAGATCACTGGACAGCGGTCAAAATTATCCTTAGTAAAATAAGGATATGTTTCTCGATTATGGAAGTGACAAAAGGGTTCGTCGTAAAGGGTTACGTCGATGCAAGTTTTGACACCGATCTGGATGACTCTAAGTCTCGATCTAGATACATATTGAAAGTGGGAGCAATTAGCTAGAGTAGCTCCGTGCTGAGCATTGTAGACATAGAAAAATTGCAAAATACATAACGGATCTGAATATGAAAGACCCGTTGACTAAGATTCTCTCACAAGCAAAACATGTTCACACCTTAGTACTCTTTGGGTGTTAATCACATAGCGATGTGAACTAGATTACTGAATCTAGTAAACCTTTTGGGTGTTGGTCACATGGCGATGTGAACTATGGGTGTTAATCACATGATGATGTGAACTATCGATGTTAATCACATGGTGATGTGATCTAGATTATTGACTCTAGTGCAAGTGGGAGACTGAAGGAAATATGCCCTAGAGGCAATAATAAAGTTATTATTTATTTCCTTATATCATGATAAATGTTTATTATTCATGCTAGAATTGTATTAACCGGGAACATAATACATGTGTGAATACATAGACAAACAGAGTGTCACTAGTATGCCTCTACTTGACTAGCTCGTTAATCGAAGATGGTTATGTTTCCTAACCATAGACATGAGTTGTCATTTGATTAACGGGATCACATCATTAGGAGAATGATGTGATTGACATGACCCATTCCGTTAGCCTAGCACCCGATCGTTTAGTATGTTGCTATTGCTTTCTTCATGACTTATACATGTTCCCGTAACTATGAGATTATGCAACTCCGTTTACGGAGGAACACTTTGGTGCTACCAAACGTCACAACGAATCGGGTGATTATAAAGGAGTACTACAGGTGTCTCCAAAGGTACATGTTGGGTTGGCGTATTTCGAGATTAGGTTTTGTCACTCCGATTGCTCGGAGAGGTATCTCTGGCCCTCTCGGTAATGCACATCACTATAAGCCTTGCAAGCAATGTAGCTAATGAGTTAGTTACGAACGAGTAAAGAGACTTGCCGTAGAACGAGATTGAACTAGGTATTGGATACCGACGATCGAATCTCGGGCAAGTAACATACCAATGACAAAGGGAACAACGTATGTTGTTATGCGGTTTGACCGATAAAGATCTTCGTAGAATATGTAGGAGCCAATATGGGCATCCAGGTCCCGCTATTGGTTATTGACCGAGACTAGTTCTAGGTCATGTCTACATAGTTCTCGAACCCGTAGGGTCCGCACGCAAAGTTTCGGCGATGCTTATATTATGAGTTTATGAGTTTTGATGTACCGAAGGAGTTCGGAGTCCCGGATGAGATCGGGGACATGACGAGGAGTCTCGAAATGGTCGAGACGCACAGATCGATATATTGGACGACTATATTCGAGTTCGGAAAGGTTCCGAGTCATTCGGGTATTTTTCGGAGTACCGAGAGTTACGGGAATTCGCCGGGAGAAGTATTGGGCCTTATTGGGCCTCAAGGGAAAGAGAGAGAGGATGCCTAGGGCAGGCTGCGCGCCCCCTTTGCCCTAGTCCGAATTGGGCTAAGGGACGGGGCTGCACGGCCTCCTTCCTTCCCTTCTCTTTTCCTCTTCCTAGTCTCCTACTCCTAATACATGGAAGGATCCCTAGTTGGACTAGGAAAGGGGGAATCCTACTCCCGGTGGGAGTAGGACTCCCCTATGGCGCGCCTCCTCCCTAGGCCGGCCTCCTCCTCCCTCCCTCCTTTATA
Organism: Aegilops bicornis; assembly: GCA_021605145.1. Lineage (NCBI taxonomy): Eukaryota > Viridiplantae > Streptophyta > Magnoliopsida > Poales > Poaceae > Aegilops > Aegilops bicornis. The sequence goes on along the minus strand of CM038671.1, from coordinate 448,009,026 downwards.
TACGGGGGCAGGGGCACCCCATGGACACACAAGTTGATCTACGGATCGTTCCTTAGCCGTGTGCGGTGCCCCCCTCCACCATATTCCACTTCGGTCATATCGTCGCGAGCTTAGGAGAAGCCCTGCGCCGGAGAAGTCATATCGTCAGCGGAGCTTAGGCGAAGCCCTGCGTCGGTGGAGCATCATCATCGTCACCACGCCGTCGCGTCGACGGAACTCATCCCCGACACTTTGCTGGATCGGAGTCCGGGATCGTCATCGAGCTGAACGTGTGCGTAACTCGGAGGTGCCGTGACGTTCGGTACTTGGATCGGTCGGATCGTGAAGACGCATTTACTACATCAACCGCGTTGTTATAACGCTTCCGCTTACGGTCTACGAGGGTACGTGGACATACACTCTCCCCTCTCGTTGCTATGCATCACCATGATCCTTGCGTGTGCGTAGGAAATTTTTTGAAATTACTACGTTCCCCAACAGTTGGCAAGGATTTTTTTATTTTTATTTTTGAAATAAAGCAAAAACAGCCCGCCTACTGGGCCGGCACGGCCTGCATACGACTAGAAACCCAATCTCTAGTTGGCCCAGGATGCAGGCCCGTGCACGCCCAAGAGGCCCCACAGATGTAAGACTTGCAATAGGCCCACAAAGGCCTGCTTAGAGAGGAGCTCGACACGGTAGCCGCGGCGGGGCTTATAAACCGGTGCGAACTCCTCTCAACTAGCGAGGTGGGACTAAACATTGTGCACTGCGGGTGGCAGCGCACCACCTTTAGTACCGGTTGGTGGCTCCAACTGGTACTAAAGGGGGGGGTCTTTAGTACCTGTTGGAGCCACCAACCCGCACTAAAGGCCACCACCTTTTAGTACCGTTGGTGGATCCAACCGGTACTAAAGACCTCTTTAGTACGGTTGGAGCCACCAACCTGTACTAAAGGTTACCACCTCTTTAGTACCGGTTCGTGGCACTTAATCGGTACTAAAGGTTAAATCCTGAACCGGTACTAATGAGCGCCGCCCTTTGGCCGTTGGAACCGGCACTAATGGTCACATTAGTGCCGGTTCAATTACAAACCGGGACTAATGAGTTTTACATTAGACCCTTTTTCTACTAGTGTAATCGTTATTGCAATTTATATGAGGGGGAGGCATGAGCTAACATACTTTCCGTACTTGGATCACATGAACTTATGATTGGAACTCTAGCAAGCATTTTGCAACTACTAAAGATCATTATGGTAAAACACAACCATAACACTAAGTAACAAGTCCTCTTTACTCTCATACGCAACAACCCCCTTACTCGGGTTTGTATTTCCATCACTTACGCAACCCAATATAAGCGAATTATGAACATATTGCAACACCCTACATCGGTAACCAACATGCTTCGCGACACGTAGGGAACCATTGGACAGCACCAAAATAAAACATACACCTCAAACCAATCACGATCGTTAATCAACCCATAGGACAAAAAAATCTACTCAAACATCATAGGATGGTCATACATCATTGGGTAATAATATATAGCAGGAAGCACCATGTTTAAGTAGAGATTATAGCGGGGAGAAGAGGTTTTACACCGCTGCATAGAGGGGGGGCAGTTGGAGATGATGGCGGCGAAGTTGTTGGTGTAAATCGTCGTCACGATCGTTGCCCCAGCAGCACTCCGGCGCCACCAGGAGAGAGGGGGAGAGAGCCCCCTCCTTTTTTCCTTGGCCTCCGTCTAGATGGGAGGAGGGTTTCTGCTCTGGTCCATGATCTCCATGGCTCCCGGAGGGCAGGAGCCCCTCCCAGATTGGGTCTCTCTCTCTCTCTCTCTCTCTCTCTCTCTCCGCAGATTGGTCAATTTTTTTACCGCCACATCTTGGTACCATGCCATTACATCAAGCAAGGTTTCATGTATTTTCGATCATTTTTTATTTTTTTGGAATTTAAAAGCCACGGTACTCAATGTTTGTGTCCAAGTCATGACACCAATCTATTCGAAAATTCCTTCCAATTTACTACACAGGGCATTAACTTGCCCACAAGGACACAATTATAATTTCCAACCCATGATGGTTTGCTGTTGCATGTACATCTAGTTAAAATTTGAATTGCGGTCATGAAATGGCTATAAACTCATTTAAATGTCTTTAAAAGGTCAAATGACACTTGAAAATTTCCAAATTTTAACATGACAATTGTATTAGTGCATGTTAACGGTAGAAAAAAATTTAGACCATGCGAGGAAGCGACCGTCGGTTCGTCATCAAACATGGAGTGTTCCCTCTCGGAACCACAAGTCTTCTCGTGAGAAGCTCCGGCTTATGAGAGGTGTGTGTCCAAACTTTTGTCAAACTGGCAGTTTTTTTACCACAACATCTTGGTCCCATTCCATTACATCAAGCAAGGTTTCATGTATTTCTGATCATTTTTGAATTTTTTGAAATTCAAAAGTCATGGTACTCAATGTTTGTGTCAAAGCCGTGACACCAATCTGTTTGATAATTCCTTCGAATTTACTGCACAAGGCATTAACTTGCACACAAGGACACAAATATGATTTTCCAACCCATGATGGTTTGCTGTTGCATGTACATATAGTTCAAATTTGAATTAAGGCTATTAAATGGCTAGAAACTCACTTAAATATCTTTAAAAGGAGAAATGACCCCTGAAATTTTCAAATTTTAACATGATTGTTTTTTTAGTGCATGTTAACGGTAGAAAAAAATTCATGGCCATGCGAGGAAGCGACCATCGGTTCGTCATCAAATATGCAGTGTTTCCTCCCGGAACCACGAGTCTTCTCGTGAGATGCTCCGGTTTGTGAGAGGTGTGTATCCAAACTTTCGTCAAATAGGCCAATTTTTTTACTACAATATCTTGGTGCCATGCCATTACATCAAGCAAGGTTTCATGTATTTCTGATCATTTTTAAAAATATTTTGGAATTTAAAAGCCATGGTACTCAATGTTTGTGTCCAAACCGTGACACCAATCTGTTTGAAAATTCCTTCCAATTTACAGCACATGGCATTAACTTGCACACAAGGACACAAATATGATTTTCTAACCCATGATGGTTTGTTGTTGCATTTATATGTAGTTCGAATTTGAATTACGGCCATTAAATGGCTAACTCACTTAATGTCTTGAAAAGGTCAAATGAACCCTGAAAGTTGTCAAATTTTAACATGATAGTTGTATTAGTGCATGTTAACAGTACAAAAAAATCATACATTTAAAACACCATCTGTTGCCACTGTACTCCAAATTAGTGTTTCACAACTAATACAAAAAATCAACTACATCACACACAATTGGTTATAGGAACTGTTTGCCATAAAAATGTGTGGGCCTATTTATGTCTTCCTCCATAAGATTAGCCGGCTTCGTCAGCTCAAGTGTCGGTCAACCCCAAATCCACGAATCCCCGATCCCCATTCCCCAACCCCTTCTTGCAAAAGAATGACGCTGTGGAGGCGCTTCGTGAGGGCCTGTACGGTCGCCGCGCCCGCCATAAGCGCCTCTGCCTCCGCCGAGAGCGCAACCACATCCGCATTGAGGACGGCTGCATCCGCCAATAGGGCATCTGCGGTAGCCGACAGGGCAGTTACAGCTGCCGATACGGCTGCTGCAGCCGCGATGACGGCGACTGCAAACACCGAGAGTGCTCGAGCTGGCGTTCGTGCCGTAGAGGTCTCCCTGGCCCGGGTCGAGGCCATCCACGCTCGGATCGAGGAATCCCACGCCAAGATATTGCATGCCTCCTTAGAATCTCGCATGCACCCCACATCCGAAGAGGCGGCAGAGATGATTGCCGATCATGGGGCAGCGGAGGCCATGGAGCCCCTGCTTCCTCATGAGATCTTCGGGCAGGGCCTGGAGATGCAGGAGGCGGTGGAGATCGAGGAGCGCCGGGAGGAGGAGTTGCGCCTCGCTAAGGAGGAGGTAGAGAAGTGCCTGTCCATCAAGGAATCGGCGGTGGAGTGCCAATGCGAGCTCTGGCACCACCACTACTATGAGTACTACAACATTGAGGGCAGCACCGAGGACAAGGGCAACCAAGCGGTCGAGTTTAGCTTGGGGGTCGTGGAGTCCGCCAACGGCGGCATGTCGCCAGGAGAAGTCATCGACATCTCATCTTACACCGGCGAGGCATAGGGCGGCGCATCGGTAGATTTGTTTAAATTATGCGTACTTAGCCTTTGTTTATATTGTTGGTATTTCGTTAGAGCAACGTTTAGATCAACTAGCTCTGTTAATTAGTAAAATTTGCTCGATTCAGTAAGTGTAGTCTGTGTGCTATAGGCTCTTTTGTGTACCCAAATTTGCAAGTGGTGATAAATTATGCAATGATGTGGATGAGCACTGTACCTAGGGAAATTTGGACCAAAATTTGAATTCTCAAACTCATCTCATGCGCATACCGATGACACTACACGATAAGTTTCCCTCCACCTTTCGTATTTTTTTGAAACCCGCCAAAATATTAACTCCCCCCCTCCACACCCCCTATTCTCCCCGACCACGAGCCACATTTCCCCTGTTTCCTCCTTCCTCCCTTCCTAAGCTATAGCCTCTTCCTCGTTTGCTTCATCTCTCTCGCCGTCTCCTATCCGACTGATGACCCACAAGTATAGGGGATCAATCATAGTCCTTTTGATAATTAAGAGTGTCAATCCCAACGAGGAGCGGAAGGAAATGACAAGCGGTTTTCAGTAAGGTATTTTTTGCAAGCACTGAAATTATCGGTAACAAGTAGTTTGGTAGCAAGGTAATTTGTAACGAGCAATAAGTAGTAAAGGTAACAAAGGTGCAACAAGGTAGCCCAATCCTTTTTGTAGCAAAGGACAGGTCGGAACGTTCTCTTATAATAAGCAAAGCGTTCTTGATGACACACGGGAATTTCATCTAGTCACTTTCATCATATTTGTTTGATTCATGTTCGCTACTTTGATAGTTTGATATGTGGGTGGAGCAGTGCTTGGGTGTTGATCTTACTTGAACAAACCTCCCACCTATGATTAACCCCTCTCACAACCATCCACAACTCTGAAAGAAGAATTAAGATAAATCTAACAATAGCATGAAACATATGGATCCAAATCAGCCCCTTACGGAATAGTGCATAGACTAGGATTTAAGCTTCTGTCACTCCAGCAACCCATCATCTAATTACTACTCCACAATGCCTTCCCTTAGGCCCAAAGTTGGTGAAGTTTTCCCATGACGCCACTAAAGAAAGCAACAACATACATATCATCAAAATATCGAATGAATACCAAATTCACATGATTAGTTATGACAAGACTTCTCCCATGTCCTCAAGAACAAAAGTAACTACTCACAAATCATATTCATGTTCAATATCATAGGGGTATTGAATAGCATCAAGGATCTAAACATTTTAATCTTCCACCAAATAAACCAACTAGCATCAACTACAAGATGTAATCGACACTACTAGCAACCCACAGGTACCAATCTGAGGTATTGCGACAAAGATTGAATACAAGAGATGAACTAGGGTTTGAGATGAGATGGTGCTGGTGAAGATGTTGATGAAGATTGACCTCCCATGGTGAGAGGGTTGTTGGTGATGTCGATGGCTTCGATTTCCCTCTGCCGGAGGGAAGTATCCCCAGCGGAATCACTCCGCCGGAGAACAAAAGTGCTCATGCCCAGGTTATTCCTCGAGACGGCGGCGCTTCGTACCAAAAGTCGTCCTTTTATTTTTATTTTCTAGGAAAAATGGGATTATATACCAGAAGATGGGCCATGGAGGATGGCCAGGGGCCTCACAAGCCACTAGGGTGCGCCCAGGGGGTGGGCATGCCCTGTTGCTTTGTGGGCCCCCTGTGGTATTTCATTATTTTAGTATTTTTTATATATATTCCAAAATAATTCTCCGTGAAATTTAATCTCATTTGGAGTTGTGTAGAATAGGTATCTCTGACATAGCTTTTTCAGGTCCAGAATTCCAGCCATCGGCAATCTCCTTCTTCATATAATCTTGCAAATTAAGAGAGAAAAGGCATTACAATTGCGCCATAAAGTATTATATTAACCAAAAACATCATAAATAACAGTAGGAAAATATGATGCAAAATGGACGTATCACCAACCGTCGCAGGCGCCATGGTCTTCTTGAATGACCTCTCTAGTGGTTCCTCCTCCGATGATGATGTTGTCACCAGACGAGTATGCCTCTCTCCCCTCTCTCGCTCCCCTAGGCTTAGGGTTATGATTTGAAATTGAGGATTTTAACCCGGTGGCCGATTTGAGCCCTTTCTTCCTCTTGTAGCTCCCTAGGACCATCACTTGCAAGGAATGGAGCGGAGTAGCTGAAGATCTGCTTGCTCATTGTCAGCATCAATCTCCATGCGTAAAGTTAGTGGCTTTTGAATTTGTGGACAGTGGGAGGAAGTTTCTAGCATGTGCAGAGAAGGTTAGCCCCACTTCCGTTGTTACAAATCATTTGTTAGATGTGATTCAGATACTGTACCCGTGCTATGTTATTGTGGATGTGATTAAGACACTTCAAAGTTCTGCCTAGTATCTAAAAATGTTGTCATCTCATCAGCGGTGCCGAGAGAAATTTATTTGGCACCATTTCAGCAGTTTGTGCAACCAACTTTGCTCCACACATCCGAGTAGCCAAGCAGTAAAATACTAATACTTTATGGCACGAAGGAACTAGGAATGAGAGCAACTAGGTGCTCTGGTTCCCTAAATTTTTCCTCTGGCTTCGTCTCGGCAGTGCAGGGTACCAGTGCCAAATGTAGCAACAGATGATTTAGCACCTATTCTGGCCTACATAGTGGATGACCTTAGTGCCATTAGCTCTATGTTATTCAATTTGTGCATGTACATACCTGTTAGTATTAATTTGATGTCATTCAGACACTGTCGTTGTGTTGTTGCAGTTATACTTAACTTCCTCATATAATGGTCAATTTGTTATTATACATGACTAAGAACTTGTACTGTTGTTGCAGTTAGTTATAGCTTGTAATGTTCCTGAATTTGGTTGTTGTCTCGGTAGCACTTAATTCATTTGCGCATTGATCTTTTTGAGTAGATATGTCATAATTAACGTTTTCAGTTTGTCAAAATATGTATGTGGTGATTTTCTAAGTTGATATAAACCCATTTTCCTTACAATTGTAACTGATTTAGTTTTAAATGTTATAGCATGAACAGAAATGCTCTTACCTGGAGTGGGTTGATCAAGAGTGGCAGAGTCTTTGAAGATGTGCCTAGCAAAGCTTTGGATCATGTATGAAGAACAGAGTAGAGATAGGCTTAGAGAAAATATTGTCAACATTGAACAATATCTCAAGATACAGAAAAAAAAAGTCGGAAGAAAAGAGGAAGATGGAGAATGAGCTCATATTTTCTAAATTAGACTTTGCAAAGATGGTGCTTGAGAAGGAGGAGGTACTTTCCCAGGTGGCCAGTGCAAAACAAGCTCTTAAAGAACTGAAAGCAAAGCTGGAGAAGACGAATATGGCTGATCATGCACGCATCCACCAACATACATCAGCCGATTAGGGAAATTAATGAATATATTGTTCTAATATAGTGCTTAACATACTTTGTGCTTATATGAAGGTGAACTAGCTATATGGTGTAGTGTGTTGTTGTGACATAGCTATCGTATTGTGATGTTAAAATATATTTGTTTGCCCGATATGAAAGTGGTAAACAATTGTTCGATATGAATGTGAATTTGCTGAATAACGGGAGTATTAATATTAAACTAATAAACCTGCTAAATGGGTCATGGCACTTTACAAATGTTCCTACCAGTAAAAGCATGTGTGATAGATAGCCCAATGGCATACGGTTTTCTTCACCAGATCGTGTGTGATATACTTGAATAATGCAAACGCTAAACTAAGGTAGAGCATTTGTGATTACTAGACCTATCATGAATGACGCTATACAGAAAATTGTGGCTGATGCGGTAGCCAACACAAACATTTGTTCCATTATTAGTGTGTGGGATGGCAAGACGATCTCCCATAGCTTGTCCTACGAAAGCATCTGCATTATCTCCCTTGACCGCACACGAGCGTATACACTAAGCATGTGTGACCGGAGGAGCTATCGCCGATGATTTTTGGGTAATGTGGGAAGCCCCCCCCCCCTCATCACACACACAAGCAAGGCGAAGATTTAAAACTCTATTGTGGAAGGGGTTAAAAACCATTTGGATAGCACGCCGCTGCACCAGTGACATGACCCATTTACATGTATGGCCCAAATGGATGGTGTCAATTCGGCCCGTTACCGGCCCATTGTAGATTTGTCATCATTGTAGCCCATGGTCACTTCTGGCCCGTTAACAACCCGTTATGTATTTAGGCCCTATTACGGCCCGGTGTGTGTCCGGCCTATTTAAGGTCCTACTACATTTGGGCCCATTTGTTGCCCGTTGATACTTTCGGCCCATAAACGGACTGTGCTGGAATTGAGCCATTTTTGGCCAAGTCTAACTTTCAGTTTGTTAGCGGCCCACTATAGAGTTGATCCACTTCCAACCCGATGTGTTTTTCAGCCCGTTAACCGTCGGCGCAACCCATGGGCCATATGTGGCCCGATGTACATCAGGTCTATTAACAACCCATATTCTTGATGATACAAATCCATCCCACCCACAATTTCGGCCTGTTAAAGGCCCGTGTAGTAGGTCGGCGCATTTATGACTCGTGTTGACTTTCAGCCTATTAATGGCCCTCCATGTAAATGGGACACCATGGGCTGAGATACATTTTGGCCTGCTAATGGCCGGTAGGCTATTTGGCACACTTTAGGCACAATCATCTTCCGGCCTGCTACAAGCCATGGGTATCTTCTGGCCAATGAAGACCCAGTATGTGTTTCGGCCTATTAACTGCCCATGGAATTTATGGGCCAAATAAGGCATGCGATATATTTAGATATGTTAACGGCCAATTATTACTATGGGGCCCTATTATGTTAGGCATGTTAATGGCCCACGATGGTCACGGGCCTACCAATGGGACAATCAGAAATATGAAGAGCTTATACTGATTTAGGCCAGTAATTTTCTGTGGGCTACATGTCGATTGCGGCCCATAATCGTTAGTAGAGCGGTAGTACTGCTCTAAGCGGTAGTACTGCTCTCCGAGCGGTAGTAGAGCGGTAGTGCTGCTCCGGCAGAACTAACGCTCTTGAATTTCTGTCTCGTTGGGTTGCGTTGTTCGTGCTAACCGGTAGTACTGTTCCCCCAAGCGGTAGTACCGTTTGTGCATGATCAGTGGGCATAATAGTCGGATTCGGGGGGGGGGGGGGGGTGGCTATTTAAGGGGGTGTTCTTCCCTAATGATTCCCATCATTTGAGCTTGTGTTTCCCCTCCATTGTTGACCTACTTTCATCTTGCTTTCTCTCAATCCCTCCAATGATTCTTGCTAGTTCTTGAGGGAAAAGAGAGAGAAGATCTAGATATACATTTCCACCAATCACTTTCTCCTCTATGTGAGGAGAACCCGTTGGATCTAGATCTTGGAGTTCTTTGGTTATCTTCTTCATTCTTCCTGTCATATTCCTCCCTGGCATTACTTGCTTTGGTAGGATGGGAGTGGAGGACTTGGGGCACTCCGTGTGTCCTTGCCATTGCATATGGTGCTTCGTTTTGAGTTCTCCACGGTGATATGTGGAAGTGAAACTTGAGTAGGTTATTACTCTTGGGTGCTTGGTACCCTAGAGCTTGCTCCTCTTGGGTGTTTTGGCACCCTAAATGATTGGTGGTGTCTCGGAGCTCAATCATTGGTGTAAAGCTCAGGGCAAGCGTCGGGGTCTCCAATTAAGTTGTGGAGATTACCCCGAGCAATTTGTACTGGTTCTGGTGACCGCCCCCAAGGGTTGCCAATTGTACAGGTTCAATGTCTGTCGTGGGTATGAGTCTGACATTAGTGTATGAGGGTACGAAATAGAGGGAAGAGCCTAGCTATGGCGTAGTTGTTACACTCTGATTTACAAGTTCGGTCCCCTCGCGGTGGAGGTAACAGCCCTACGTCTCAGTGGTCTGGAGCTTGATTAACAGGAGTGTATCGTTACAAGAGATTGCGAACCCTTGTTATGGATCTGGGAGTGGCTTATATAGAGTACGCCCGACCCACTGATGAATGCCCCCGTAATTAAGGGTTAAAGGTAGGTTTTAAGGGCTATAGTTACTGGTAACGTTCGTATTGATTGCCCTTGAAGGTAGTGGACGCACGTCCTGACTGTTGCGATCCTGGCGAGGCTCCTGGTCTTCAGTATCCGAGTGGAATCAGATACTTCGAGTGAGATAATTCATTCGAGTGGATTGTTTGGACTCCGAGTGATTGACGCCATCCGAGTGATACTCAAGTTGCGTCAGTTACAATCGGTAACCTGGCCCTAGAGCCTAGCTTGTGATGCATGGTATCCTTGGGTAGGGTATGTAGGTCAGGTATGTGACCCTATCACCGGTACATGTCCTCATCATTAGCCCCCGAATCGGTCGAGGCTTAAGTGTAGTGGGTCGAGGTGAACTCCGAGTAAGCCGGGCGCTACAGGGCGCTCACAAGCTCTTCTGGACTGTTTGCCGATTAACTCTTCACCAATTGCCTCGAATGATTCTGTACTGTAGAATGTTCGAGTGAAAGGAGATGTTGGCACACCAGGTGTCGGGACAGACCCCGAGCATTTTGGAAGGATTTCTAGTGTCGGTAATTCGGTCTGCGGTATCCCAGGTTTCACGGGATTCGAAATCGGAGCTGTGCGCGCGCAAACGGTTGCGATGCGGTGAGTGGGGAAAGTGGGGCGTGACTCCTTGATTTTTGCCCCACTTTTCACCATGTATCACATAATCTCCGTCAGAGGGATTTGCGGGAGATCTACGGGCCCGGGAGCCAACGGTGTGGATCAGAGGACGGAGGGTCCGGTGGTATAAAAGGTTCATGCGGCCGAGGTGGAGAGAGAGATAGATTCCCTTTTCCCCATCTTCTTCAGTCTCCTTTCCGCCTCCTCTTCCACTCCAGACGACTCCGCTCGGTGCCAGCGACCTTTGCGGGGATGGCGAAGCTCGAGCGTGTGAAGAAGGCGAAGAAGGCCTCGAGCTCTCGAGAAGCGCCTCCGCATGGCTGGACCAATGGCAATTGGCTCCCGTCGACGACCACGGCGGAGGGCTCGTTGTCGATGGGCTATTGCCCGACGAGTCATGGAGGCTGCCGGAGGAGGGGGAGATCAAGCCTGCGTTGCACCCCAGGGAGCGCGTTCTCCTCGTCACTCACATGGAGAGAGGTTTCTCCATGCCACCTCATCCTCTTCTCAGCGGTTTTATGAACTTCTTTGGTGCTCAACAACATCATCTTCCCCCGAACGCCATAGCGTATCTTGATGCATTCATCTCCATGTGTGAGAACTTCCTAGGCTGCCACCCGCACTGGGGGGGGGGGTTGTTTAAACATATCTTCACCTGTCGTTCCCAGTCGGTTAAGAAGGCTGATCTGGATGGTGAGAGGACCCATGTGACTCAGTTGTGTGGCGGTTTTGGTATCCAGATGAGAGCTGAGGGAGTCCTAGACTAGGGGGTGTCCGGATAGCCGGACTATCATCACGGCCGGACTCCAAGACTATGAAGATACAAGATTCAAGACTTCGTCCCGTGTCCGGATGGGACTTTCCTTGGCGTGGAAGGCAAGCTTGGAGATACGGATATGTAGATCTCCTACCATTGTAACCGACTCTGTGTAACCCTAACCTATCCGGTGTCTATATAAACCGGAGGGTTTTAGTCCGAGGATCTAACAACAATCATACCATAGGCTAGCTTCAAGGTTTTAGCCTCCTTGATCTCGTGGTAGATCTACTCTTGTATTACCCATATCATCAATATTAATCAAGCAGAGTAGGGTATTACCTCCATCGAGAGGGCCCGAACTCGGGTAAAAACATCGTGTCCCTTGTCTCCTGTTACCATCCGCCTAGACGCACAGTTCAGGACCCCTACCCGAGATCCGCCGGTTTTGACACCGACATTGGTGCTTTCATTGAGAGTTCCTCCGTGGTCGTCACCGATAGGCCCGATGGCTCCTTCGATCATCAACAACGACGCGGTCCAGGGTGAGACTTTTCTCCACGGACAGATCTTCGTATTCGGCGGCTTTGCACTGCGGGCCAATTCGCTTGGCCATCTAGAGCATATAGAAAGCTACGCCCCTCGCCATCAGGTCAGATTTGGAAGTTTAAACTATACGGCCGATATCCGCGGAGACTTGATCTTCGACGGATTCGAGCCGCGCTGCTTGCCGTGACTGTCTCGATGGGCATGATCTAGCTCTGCAGCCAACAAAGGCCTTGAGGCCGCACCCGCATCCGCTCCGACCCTTAATCCGGAGCTGGATTCCTCGATCGAGGACGAGTGGTTGGACACCGCCTCGGGGGCTACGATCCCTACGGCGATTGAGCCGAACTCCATCCCTGTCCTTTGGGAAGACCTTGACTCCAGGGTGCCGGACTCCTCTCCGGACTCCGAACCCTCATACCGCCAATCGAATCCGATTGGGCGCTGGTTATGGAGTTCACTCGCGGACATCTTTCAAAGACTCGCCCTTTGGCGACATCCTGAATTCACTAAAGTCTCTCTCTTTATCCGGAGAGCCATGGCGGACTCACGGTCAGGAAGGTTGGGATGCGGACGACGAAGAAATTCAACGCCCACCCACCACCCACTTCAGAGCCACCGCCGAAAGCTTACACGACGTGCTCGATTTCGATTCAAGACATCGACGGTATGGACGACGATGTAGGAGACAACCATGAACCAGCACCTATAGGATGCTGGACAACCACCTCATCCCATGATGTATACATGGTGGATACACCTAAAGGAAATGAAGACGAGGAACAACGGACGCTACGAAGCGATAAATCCTCGAAAAGCAGTCAAACGGCAACGTAAACGCCGAACAAAGTCCCGCCTCAACAGAGAACCAGCCATAGAGCAGATTTAACCGATGGACGATGAACACGCTTATCGAGCAATCGTCCAACAAGACAACTTGGATAAACAACCCGCCTCGGCGAAGACAACAGTCCGGACGATCTCACCCGGACAAATTGTTGGAGCAAAATAACCTCCAGAGAAGGCTCGCTACCACCGCTGTAGCCTGAAAAAGCGTAAGGAAGCTCAAAACAGCGGAAGATGCACTCAGGATCAGATGGAGCAAAGTATTCAACATCATGAGACAAATACGGCGGCGATCGCCGAACAAAGAGCTATCCAAAGAGAAAACTATCGCCTGAATTTGACGAAGAGGCCATAGAGCCCCCACAATCAAAAAATAAGAAGGCCACCCGTCGGATGGACGACCCCACGGCAAAAAGAGAGCGGCAAATAGCGCCAAGACACAAGCCGCACGCCGATCCTCATAAGGATTCACATTAAAAGGATGGCCCGATTAGGTCCATCTATGGGCCGAGAAAGCAAGCTCTTCAAAGCAATGCAACACGCCAAATATCCGAACATCACGGCACACCCAATATAGGGCGCCAAGACACCCCTATGTTTCACCCATGAGGTCTTTGGATCATGAATTTCGGGATTCAAGCCCGTAAACATAGAGGCATACGACGGAACAATGCACCACGAGTCTGGATTGAGGATTACATCCTCCACATACACATGGCTAGAGGAGACGATCTCCACGCCATAAAATACTTACCCCTCAAACTCAAAGGGCCAGCTCGGCATTGGCTTAAAAGCCTCCCCGAAAATACCATTGGAAGCTAGGAAGAGCTCGAGGATGCGTTTTGGGCAAATTTTCAGGGGACCTATGTCCGCCCTCCGGATGCAGATGATCTAAGTCACATAACTCAACAGCCCGGAGAGTCAGCCCGGAAATTCTGGAACAGGTTCCTTACTAAAAGAACCAAATAGTCGATTGTCTCGGACGCCAAGCCTTAGCAGGCCTTCAAACACAACGTCCGAGACGAATGGCTCGCCAAACACCTCGCCAAGAAAAGCTAAGAACAATGGCCGCATTAACAAGCTCTCATGACCCGCTTATGCTGGAGAGGATAGCTGGCTAGCAAGATGCAGCACTGACCCAAGTACATCCAAATCAGGGATGGAAATGGGAAACCACAGTAACAAGGACCAGCGCAGGATTAAGAGGAACGGTCCAAAGAGCGCGGCAGTCAACGCCGGATTCAAAAGCTCACGGCAGAACAATAAAAACTGCCCTTAAGGACAATAGCGATGAGCTATCCAATTTAAACAAAATCTTGGACAAGATATGTCAAATCCACAAGATTCCCGGAGGCCCGCAAACCATACCCACGTAGATTTTTGGGTCTTCAAACAGTCCGCAGACTCAACGCCCGAACACAAGGGGCTCGACACACCAAGTGAAGATGACGACAAGCACCACAAGCGCACTTCGAAAACAAAAGAATTTCCCACAGGAGGTTAAAACAGTAAACTCACTTCACGTGATCAAAGGGAAAAATAGAGCGGCGCCTACTAAAATGCGCGCCGCACATTGGTTGTCAAAACCAATCACCTTCGACCATCAGGACTATTCCGAAAGTATTCGGAACGCAGGATGGACTGCTTGATATTGGATCCCATAATCGATGGATTCCAATTTACACAAGTCCTCATGGATGGCGGCAGTGACATAAACCTGATATATCAGGACACAATCCACAGAATGGGGATAGACCCAACCAAAATTCGCCGTAGCAACACCTCCTTTAAAGGAGTAATGCCAGGCCCATATGCCCATTGTACGGGCTCCATACTGCTAGAAGTCGTGTTCGGTTCATCCGACAACTTCCGTCATGAAAGGTTAATCTTCCATGTCGCACTGCTCAAAAGTAGCCATCAAGCACTATTGGGACGCCAAGCTACCGCTTTTAACGCAATACCGCATTATGCATCTCTAACACTTAAAATGCCCGGTCCACGCGGCATCATCTCATTAAAAGGAAGTACTAAGTGTTACTTGAGCACGGAGGAACGTGAGACCGCCTTGACAGCCCCACACCTATCCGCTCCGCTTAGTTAAAAAGCCTGAATTGGTCATTCAAACCCGGACAAGGCTAGACGAGTCCGACGCCTACTAGTGGCATACCCCCACAAGGGGCTGCAAGCATGTATCACAAGAGACAATAAAGCTCAATTTTATTCACTTCTTCGAATCGTACTCTATTTATTTAATATAAAGTACATCTTTCGCACGATCATTTTATTTTAAACTAAGTTCCTCTCTTTTATAGATGAACAACGTGCTACACCCGTCCAAGATACGGCACAACAGAGGCACAGGCGCAGACGTGCAGTAGGGACCCATTGCAAGGATTCTTTTCAGATTAAGACCCTGTGTAAACCTTTTTTACTGTCTCTTGTTGATATACATCCCCCGGCTTCTTACTATAACCGAGGAGGAGGTCATGCGTTTTGGCATTGGCCGCATCAGAATTTTTTATGCTGCACTGGACACCAGGGGCTTAGGGCATCATTTTTCCCGTCTTTATAAAGACCGAATACCTTAGGGAGTATTCGGCGTCTCGAGTTAGGCCTTATATGCATCAGCTCCGAATCATGTTTTTGGTCAAATGTTGGGTTTGCCCGGCTGCTGTGTTTTGCTACCTTACGCCTGCTTTATCGGCTAACGCGGCACCGTGGAGAACTATCGCGATTGTGCCCGTTCGCCGGGCGAGAGCACCTCAAGAGAGAAAGCCGAAAACTGACTGTCATGATATAGCGAGAGACTAGTCAACCACTCGATGACTGATCGGAATGTTTAGAATTCCTCCGCATTAACGAAGGACGGTTTTCGGTCAGCACATACGCACTCGAATTCGGGAGAGTGCGGTGCTGTGGGCTATATAGTAGCCCCACCCTCGAACTCCTATGGCTAAGTGAAAGTGATAAAGCATTATAGTCCGGTTGCCTAGTTTGCTACGCTACCACCTCCTTAATAGGACCAAGACGTTGGACTAAGTGTGCAAGAGCGCCTTCTTTGCAAACACCCCCGCACTATGTGCGTGGGGTAAAGCCAAGGACTGCCATCTTTCAAAGTTATATATACATATACATATACGTCAAGACAGTGAGTAGTCTACTACTTGAACGCACAAGTATAAAAGCTCTTATACTATATTGAAACATTGTTTTCACCAAACATACATGTCATTTAAACATAATATTCTTCGAGCATCGTCTCTATTAAACGAGCGCCCGCAGGACTTCCTCAAAGTAGTGTTTCGGCAGTACTCGGCTTTTGTCCGAGTCTTGGGATGCAACGTTGGTGGCCTTCATATCTGCCCAAGATGTCTTGACACGGGCCAGAGCCATCCGCGCCCTCAATACACGCCGACCGCCTCATGGCGTTGATACGCTTATACCGCACCAAGAAATCGCTGCACTAAACCAAAATAACTCTTCGGCTGGGGTCCGCCCGGCCACAAATGAGTCATGACATGCTGCATGGCAAGTCCGGATAGTCGATTCAGCTCGGCCCATTCGGCCAACCGATCGGCCAACAGAAGAAGACGCTCCGGACTATGGAATTGCGACCAATATAGCTCTTCCCTTCTGTGCCCCTTCTGGCCTCAGAAGTGCTCAATCGCGTCTGCAGCGCTCGCCGCTAAGTCCCGATAAGCATCCTCCGAACTCCACAACTTGTCCAATTGAGCATGCTTTGGATCTGTATATTTCCTCCGCAACAGAAACGGTTTTCCAGCCACAATTGCCCCGACCTGACTCAGCTCCTCCTTGGCAGCTCTCAAAGCCGAATGGGCATTCTTGGATTCGGCGGCGGCCTTTTTCAGGCCCTCTTGCTCCTCTTGACGTTCTTTTTCGAGAACCTCGCAGTGATCGGCAGCATTCTTCAACTTTCTGGCCATATCGGTCATTTCCTCTTTGCTTCGGCAGTGAGCAGCCCGTTCGGCTTCTAGCTCTTCGGCCGCCTTAAAGCGGCCGACATTACTATTTCGGCTTGCTCTTTCTCTCGGGCGAGTTCCGCTCAAGCTCCTCCACGCAGCGGCACCATCTACATTAAGCATACAAATAGTAAGACATGGGCGTCAAGCTCCCTTACCAGTGTGTCCGCTACAGAGTCGAGATACCTTATGCGACTCGTCAAACCGCTTATTGACCAAATAGCGATGTCCGTGATCCGCCTCATCAAGTTGCCGCTTTAGTTCGGCATATTCATCGATCCGGCACACGGACGCCTGCCACCTGTTTAGGAGCGGCGATATGTTATAACTGAGATTTTGATCCTCGCACGTTGTTAATTTTGACAAAGATACCGAGTCTCGTGGGCTACTATCTATACAGGCGCATTCTATATGCATAATCGCTGAAGGTACATCATTTTTGCGTACCTCAAACCCCGCCAGTAAGCTTCTGACGGCTTCATGCAATCCACTCTCCGCGGATGCAATCCTTTCAATCACCGTACCCATTAGAGCACGGTGATCTTCTGAGATAGCCGCTCGCCCGAGCAGATCCTTCAGCTCCTCCGACCGCACACCACTTGGCGCCGGACCTTCCGGCCTCGCCGGACTTGGGGGAACCCTCCGCGACGACACCTCAGGATCGTCCGCCTCGCATGAGGGTGCGACTGGTGGAGGCGTTCGCTCTCCATCATCTCCGTAAGAAGATCCTCAAGACGAGCTCACGAGAAGGGCGGAGGTCCGAACTACAAGGTACAATTTCGTTATCTTCATAAATAAATACTGAGGATATTCCTTATTCACAAGACCCCTTCTTTTCACTTACGGCTCATTGGAGGGCTGATCCCCTTGGGGAAATAGTGCGGCTGGGTTACTTCCCAGCGCCGGACTCTCTGACAAAGATTCCTTTCCCTTCTTTGAGGCCTTGACCTCCGGATCTTCCGAAGCGGTCCTCTTCTCTCCTCGGAAAACGTGACTTTTAATCCCTCCTTCCTTGATAGCCTCCTTCGTAGAGGCAGTTGCTTCCACGCTCCCCCCTTCACCTTCTTCAAAGGGCGCGGCCTTCAACATCTTGGCCAGCATGGGATCCGGCGTGGTCTCGGGGAGGGGAGCCGAACACCTTATTAACTTTGCCTTGGCTATCCACTCCTGTTCAAGAAACGGCTCCTTTAAAGGGCATATATATATAATAAATGAATGAACAGCCTGTCCGGTTACAGGACTCCTTACCTGAGTATCTGGGCGATTGCAGCTTAGCCCTGTGTCCTCAGTCAGGTCCGGACACTTCTCTTGTGATCCGAAGAATAGTTTATACATCTCCACGGGCGTCGTGCCCATAAAATTTTGGAGAGCTCGCGGTCCCTCCGGATTAAATTCCCACAAAGTGAGGGGGGTGACGCTTGCAGGCGTAAGGCGCCGAATCAACATAACCTGCGCCACTACAACCAGATTGATCTCTCTTTCTTGGAGGTCTCGAATACAGCCCTGCAGCAAGGGAACGTCCTTGGACGGCCCCCAGTCGAGCCCCTTATTGGCCCATGATGCTAGCCGCTGTGGTGGACCTGAGCGGAAGGCGGGGAGCGCCGCCCATTTGGTGCCCCGGGGAGCGGTGATATAAAACCACTCCCGTTGCCACAAACCAAGCTCCTCTTAAAAAGAGCCCTCGGGCCATGGACCATCGAACACATTTGCTTATGACCGCCCCTCCGCAAGACTCGCTTGTTGCCCTCGATCATCTTTGGCTCCACCTTGAAGGTCTTGAGCCACAATCCAAAGTGGGGGTAATATGGAGGAAGGCCTCACATACGACAATGAATGACGAGATATGGAGGATGGACTCGGATTCAAGTCATGGAAATCCAGCCCATAATAAAACATGAGCCCTCAAGACAAAGGGATCCATCGGGAAGCCTAAACCCGAAGGAAGTGAGACATGAACACCACGTTCTCGCCGGGCTCGGAGTGGGAATGACCTGCCCCGAGCAGCAGCCTATGCGAGATCTCGTCGGTTAGATACCTGGCGTCTCGCAGCTTTAGCACATCTTCTTCCGTGACGGAGGAAGACATCCATCGGCCGTGCTGGTCGGAGCCGGACATCTTCGTAGGTCCGAAGCGCCTGAATCTGAAGCTTTGGGTATTAGAACTCGGAGCGCGAGGCGAACTCGATGGAGGGTGTAAAAAGAAGAGGGCCTTGGTCTCATTATAAAGAGGTTGAATACCAAGAGCCCGCCCCGTGGTCGACTAGGACTCGCCTTTGATAGAGGAGGCGTGCCGACGGGCACGGTTGGGTTACCCACGTCCGTATTGATGAGAATCCCGGAATAAGGGGGCACGATCTATGCTTTGATAAGACGTGCCAAGGAAACCGCCTAGCTAAACGCGCTAAGGTGGAATGGTAAAAAACGATTCATAAAAAGGCCTGGCCGTGGTGTGATGTCACGCCGTGGAATACGTCAGCAGATCTGTGCAAAAGTTATTCTCTCTATGGTGGCATGTGGAACTTGTTTTGCAGAGGCGGACACTATCCTGGTGTTCAAAACCTTCTATGAAGTATTCGGAGGAGGAACCGGCCTTGCAATGCCGGAGACAATATGCGCGCCGGACTCGTCGTCATTGAAGCCTGGTTCGTGGGCTACCGAGGGAGTCTCGACTAGGGGGTGTCCGGATAGCCGGACTATCGTCACGACCGGACTCCAAGACTATGAAGATACAAGATTGAAGACTTCGTCCCGTGTCCGGATGGGACTTTCCTTGGCGTTGAAGGCAAGCTTGGCGACACGGATATGTAGATCTCCTACCATTGTAACCGACTGTGTAACCCTAACCTATCCGGTGTCTATATAAACCGGAGGGTTTTAGTCCAGAGGATCTAACAACAATCATACCATAGGCTAGCTTCTAGGGTTTAGCCTCCTTGATCTCATGGTAGATCTACTCTTGTATTACCCATATCATCAATATTAATCAAGCAGGAGTAGGGTATTACCTCCATCGAGAGGGCCCGAACCTGGGTAAAAACATCGTGTCCCTTGTCTCCTGTTACCATCCGCCTAGACG
Organism: Aegilops bicornis; assembly: GCA_021605145.1. Classification (NCBI taxonomy): domain Eukaryota; kingdom Viridiplantae; phylum Streptophyta; class Magnoliopsida; order Poales; family Poaceae; genus Aegilops; species Aegilops bicornis. The sequence continues at coordinate 447,989,013 of CM038671.1, read as the reverse complement.
CACAGTTCGGGACCCCCTACCCGAGATCCGCCGGTTTTGACACCGACAAGGGCCAAGTGTGCATTTCCCCCCATGACCTTTCCCGAATCCGTTAGATGTTGGCAGTCGACCTGGTTTTATTGCAATGATATTCCCTGTGCCAGTTCATCGACCGGCCTTCCTCCTTATACTTCTGAGAGGGTTAGTGATCCTCGTTTACTGACGGTAGACAAGGAAAAAAAGACTGAGGTGGGTATCTTAGTGGCTGCTGTAGTCAGACTGATTCAAGGTGGAGTCACCGGTCTGGATCTGTTGGAGGTCTTCCTCGATTGACGGATCCAGCTCATGCAGGAGTGGGCTCACCCCATGTGGTGGTACTCCGGGCCGAACGACCACACTCGCGTCCACCATGAGGATGTTGACGAGGAGACCGTGCAGCAGTGGCTCAGGTGCATCGCTGAAGCTCGCGACAATCCCAGGGGATCGAGGCCGATCTCGCCCTTCGATGACTCGCACCCGCCGATAGAGGTATGGCGCATATTTCCAAGTGATTAATCATGCACTGTTCATCAGACTGAACTGACCGAACTGGCTGATTTTGATCTTTGTACTTGGCAGGATTTTACGAGTGGAGAACACCTCGTTGGGAACATGGAGAGTGATCGTGGGAGCGTTAACGATAGCTATGCGGAGGACAACAAGGACAAGAACGATGATTCGTATAGGAGTGATGAGGTCGAGTCTTCTCGTCTAGCAATGGGCGTTTCATCGAGGCCGCCCAAGCCGCAGGACCCGAGTGCTTGCCAAAGCAAGGCCGCGGCTTTGAGTGCCAGGACTTTGAAGCGCACTCGGACGACGACGCCTGAGCCAGCTGAGAAGACTGTGAAGTAGCTTAAGATTGCTTGCCCCAAACCTCGGAAGGCCCTGCCGAAGATCATGGTCGCAGTGCATGTCACCTCGACGTAAGTGTCATACTTCTCTTCTGCCATCACTGTGAAGTAGCTTAAGATTGCTTGCCCCAAACCTCGGAAGGCCCTGCCGAAGATCCTGCATAACAAATGATCCTTAAATCAGTTATTCTAACTATTTTAAGTCTCGGGGGCTACTGGCATATATAACTGTCAAATTTCCTTACCCGTATATCCTTTACATACTGCTCCGTGGCTCTAGCTAGACCATCTTGAGCGGCACGGAGGTGCGCATCCCCCGAATCGAAGGCATTCAAGGTCTCCTGGGAGAAACATGCGTCACGAAGAACTGTCCGACGGCGCCTGTGATTCAAGGCACTCTCCACCTCGGAGTTGGTGGCGGACAACCTGTCGGCATCCTCTGTCGGAGGAGCATCCGACGCACGTCTCGTGCTCGCCTCAGCCTCCGGACCCGGCTTTGAAGCCTGGCGGTGAAGGTTCGATTAGCAACCTCTCCGGACTCGATCCGATGAGCGCTTTTTCCCGAAAAGAGCACCAGCGTTAGTACGCCTTCCAGAATCAATCCTGGAGTATGGTGACACGCCATACCGCTGCAGTGAGTTTCGATCCGGACCACACTTCTTTTAGCCAGCGGGGACTGCCCTTTGTTGGCCAGCCGCCATGGCTCGGCTTCCTGCCTCGAAGGTACCCCTAAAGCACCATTGGTATACGGTGATCAAAAATAAGCATGGATGGGTCATTATTAGGGCTTTGGGATCTCGGTCTCTGTTACCTCTGAGGCTGGAAGTATTCCGGGGTAATCAGCCGTAATGGCAACCAAAGCATCGTCGATGCTAAGTTGGTAGAACACCCCGTCGATCAACTCCACCTTTATATCCGGATCCTCTTCAGAGGTCGGATCGAGGGACCGCCCGGATCCTCGGGTTGTGGGGCGGGCTGTGTATCTTCTCCACAGTCCGCGCAGTTCCTGCGCATAAAAACCATGAAATGAGATATTTAACCACGGAACATGGATCATACAGTGTCGCAAAGATGTTTGCTTACCCAGCTTCGAGGATTATTCAAGAAAACTCCTTCGATGGATTGACGCGAGGAAATCCTCCTCCTCTCCTTTATACATGGCGCATAAGATCTTCACCAGTTCGGTGACCGATCCCGCCCTTTGCGGCCGTGGCGGGTGGCATCGTCCCTCCCGTTGAAATCCCACATGGGTGGCCCCTATATTGGAGCGGCTGCACTCCTCATAATACAGATTGCCATGACTCCAATCATGGTCAGTCCAAAGATGAGCCAAGAACCTTATTCGGCTCATCAAATAAAGGACATCCCGGTCATTTTCCCTCCGGCTCCGAGGGCGCCCGGCTTAGGCGCTTCTTCAGAGGAGCATTGCTGAACTCCGAAAGGTCGATCCGAACAGGATCCGACAGCGGGACGTCCTCCATGTAAAACCATTCCGAAGGCCAGTCTTCGGACGCCTTCTTTGGGGTTCCGGATAGGTATCCGGTCCCGACGATGCACCATAGCTCGGCTCCGCCCACTTGATACATTGACCCCTCGTAAGAACGGGGTACTAGGCAGAATATTCTCTTCCACAGCTCGAAATGAGCCTCGACGCCCAAGAACAGTTCGCAAAGGGCCACGAAGCCCGCGATGTGCAAGATGGAGGCAGGAGTAAGATGGTGCAATTGGAGGTCAGAGAACTCCAAGAGCCCCGGAGAAACGGATGGATTGAAATCCGAGTCCTCTTACTAGATAAGAGATGAAGTATACCCGCTCTCCTTTAGAGGGATCGGGACGCTCTCCGCTTGCTTCCCGCCTTGTAGGTGGCAAGTCCGCTCGAACTGAACCATGAAGGCCGGGGAAGAAATCCCTTGGCTTGGAGTATAATTAGATCGCTATGCGAGACCGAGCATTTCTCCCAATTTCTGTGTTGAGGGCTGGGAGCGAGAGGAGGAGCCGTGTCGACTGTCCATGATGGAATGGGCTTTGGTCGAGGCGCTCCGATGAAAGCTCATGAAGGGGGGATGGTGTGACTCAAATCTAGAACCTCGCCCCTTTATAGGAGGCTCATTTGCGCAGCTAGGGGGGTAATTGTAAAAATACCCTGGCCTTTCGCATTCATTCAAACACGTGGAAGATGGCCTTTATTGGGCGTAGAAGCCAAGGAACGCATCATTTATCAGAAGTCGGACACTATTCGACAAGTATATGGAATTTGGAGAAGAACCCGCCTGGCAATGCCGAAGACAATCAACGCGCCGGACTCGTCGTCATTGAAGCCTGGTTCGGGGGCTACCGAGGAGTCCCGGACTGGGGTGTCCGGATAGCCGGACTATCGCCACGGCGGACTCCAAGACTATGAAGATACAAGATTGAAGACTTCGTCCGTGTCCGGATGGGACTTTCCTTGGCGTGGAAGGCAAGCTTGGCGATACGGATATGTAGATCTCCTACCATTGTAACCGACTGTGTAACCCTAACCTATCCGGTGTCTATATGAACCGGAGGGTTTTAGTCCGTAGGGACTAACGACAATCATACCATAGGCTAGCTTCTAGGGTTTAGCCTCCTTGATCTCGTGGTAGATCTACTCTTGTACTACCCATATCATCAATATTAATCAAGCAGGAGTAGGGTATTACCTCTATCGAGAGGGCCCAAACCTGGGTAAAAACATTGTGTCACTTGTCTCCTGTTACCATCCGCCTAGACGCACAGTTCGGGACCCCCTACCCGAGATCCGCCGGTTTTGACACCGACACCAACTCTTTCATAAACTTAATGGCAGTACGAGAATCCAGGTTATTAATGGGTTTGTCCTCAATCCACTTGGTAAACTTGTCGACTGCAACAAGAAAATGAGTGAATCCACTCGCTCCTGTCCTGAGGGGCCCTACCATGTCGATCCCCCAAATTGCAAATGGCCACACGAGTGGGATAGTCTTCAAAGCTGATGCAGGCCTGTGAGACAAGTTCGCATAGAACTGGTAACCGGTGCAATGCTGGACTATCTCTTGAGCAGCTTCATTGCTGCGTAGCCAGTAAAAGCCAGCTCGATAAGCTTTAGCTAAAATTGTGCGAGAGGACGCATGGTGCTCGCAAGTTCCCGAGTGAATCTCTTCCAGGATCAGCCGATCTTCCTCTGGGAAGGCAGTATTGAGTCACACCGGTGACGCTCTTCCTGTATAGGTGGTCGCCCATCATAGTGAAAGCTTTGGATCTGCGGACAATCTGGCATGCTTCGACCTCATCATCCAGAAATTCTTGCCTGAGCAAGTATGCGATGTATGGCACAGTCCAGTCAGGAGTGACAGCCAGAGTCTCCATTACCAGATCAATAATTGTGAGGACCTCCACTTCAGTCTAGTCGGAAGGGCTTATTGTCTGTGGGGGCTCTTCAGCGAAAGGGTCTTCCTTCACCATTGGGGAATGAAGGTCTTTGAGGAACACATTGCTTGGAGTGGATTTCCGAGTGGATCCAATCTTTGCCAACTCGCCTGCCGCTTGGTTCTTGATCCGAGGGATATGGTGGAGTTCCAAACCCTCGAATTTCTTCTCTAGTTTTCTCACTGTTTTGCAGTATCCTATCATGGCAGGGCTTCTGACGTCACACTCTTTCATCACCTAATTGACCGCCAGATCTGAGTCACCATAGACCATCAGACGATGGACGCCGAGTGAGATGGTCATACGTAACCCGTAAAGGAGTGCTTCATACTCGGCCTCATTGTTAGAGGAATCCAAGTGAATTTGCAAGACGTAGCAGAGCAGATCACCCTTTGGATACACTAGAACCACCCCAGCACCTGAACCATTCAGCATCTTGGAACCATCAAAGAACATTGTCGGTGTCAAAACCGGCGGATCTCAGGTAGGGGGTCCTGAACTGTGCGTCTATGATCGATGGTAACAGGAGACGGGGGACACGATGTTTACCCAGGTTCGGGCCCTCTCTATGGAGTTAATACCCTACTTCCTGCTTGATTGATCTTGATGAATATGAGTGTTACAAGAGTTGATCTACCACGAGATCGTAATGGCTAAACCCTAGAAGCCTAGCCTATATGAATATGGTAATGAATGTCATATCCGGACTATTCTCTCCGGTTTATATAGACACCAGAGAGATCTAGGGTTACATGGAGTCGGTTACATAAGAAGGAATCTTCACAGCTGGTCACCTAGCTTGCCTTCCATGCCAAGGAGAGTCCAATCCGAACACGGGTATAGTCTTCGGCCTTCGTATATTCACAGCCCATCAGTCCGGCCCAATGAATAACAGTCCGGACGCCCGAGGACCCCTTAGTCCAGGACTCCCTCAGTAGCCCCTGAACCTGGCTTCAATGACGAGGAGTCCGGCACGCAGATTGTCTTCGTCATTGCAAGGCGGGTTCCCTCCTTCCGGACTCCGAAATAGTCTTCGGATATAGTAGATATATCCGGACCTGTGTATATAATTGCAGAAAATACAATATTCCACGAGTTTAATTTGCTGGTAACTGTTTATGACATCGCATCACGCCTGCCCGGTTACTATTTCCAACCGTTGGCTGGCACATCGCCCCACGTGTTTTACTGGCACGTCTCACCAAGGCAGAGATCGTGTTCCCTTATTCACGGGATTTTCATTAATGCAGACATGGGTAACCCAACCGTCCCCTGGGTACAACTCTTTGGAGATCGGTAAGTTTCGAGACCCAGGTGGATACGCTTAGTATTTGGGCTCTTTATATAGGGTCCCAGACTCGTCTTCTTCCTTTGCGCTTGCTTCTTCCTCAACCCTAGCCACCCCAAGTTCCAACCCTCGGGTTCCCATCGCCACCAGCCCTAATCATGTCCGGATCCAGCCATCAAGGCCGGTGGGTGGCTTCTTCTGTCACAGAGGAGGATATTGCGAAGCTCCGCGCAGCGAGGTATCTGACCCCGGAAATCCTTCATCGGCTTCCTGCACAGGGGCAGGTCGTTCCTACCCCCAAATCCGGCGAGAGGGTAGTGTTTGTGTCCCACTTCCTCCATGGGTTAGGGTTCGCGCTCAATCCCTTCGTTCGGGGGCTCATGTTCTACTATGGGCTGGACTTTCACGATCTGGCCCCAGACTCTATTCTACTCATCTCGACATTTATCGTCACGTGTGAGGCCTTCCTCCGGACTCCCCCGCACTTTGGTTTATGGCTCAAGACCTTTCATGTGAGGCCGAGGCCGCTGGTGGCAGAGGAGGAGCAGGCAGAGTGCGACAGCGTCACAATAGGCAAGCTTGCCAATGCGGTTTGGTTTGAAGGATCTTTCGCCAAGTCTTCCGACCTATGGCAGCAGGGGTGGTTTTATATCAACGAGCCGCAGGGCTCCAAGTGGGCGGCCACGCCTGCATTCCGACCCGGCCCTCCAATTCAGCTTGCTTCATGGATCAATAAAGGACTGGACTGGGGATCCGTCAATGAAGTGCAGACTCTGCAAGGTCGCATCCGAAGCCTTACCGAGAAGGGCATCGGTCTTGTGAATGTCGTTCAAGTAATGCTAGTCCGCCGGACCCTGCCATGTCAGCGGCGGCCTCTCCGTATGTGGGAGTTTAATCCAGAAGGGCGACAACCTCTTCAGCACTTCTTTGGCACCACGCACGAAGGAATGTGGAAATTATATTTCGGGGAACGAGAGCAATGGCCGTACATCACCGAAGATGTCGGCCTTGACTGCAATCACCCGGACACTGCGGTAAGTACTCAAACTTCGCACACCTTACGTTCAAGCATCTCTTGACAAGATACTGAACACCCCGTCCCTATACAGGACTGGATAAAGAAAGCGGTGTTAATCTGGTGTCCGGCGCCCCTTCCCGAAGACTCTGCGACCGCCCTGCTGACGAGAATATTGATTCCCACACCGTACCAGGTGTCTGCAGAGGGGGGCGAGAGGGTGGAGCCCGAAGGTGATATCCGCCCAGAGGGCGAATTAGACGATGTGTTCGGGGAAACCGAAACTCCTTTACCCAAGGGCAAATGTGTGGAGGAAGCTCTTCATTGCAAAAAGAGGGCTGCTTCCGAAGATCAGGAGGGGAAGCCTCCCAAGAGAGGAAAAACGCCATCATCGGGCAGCTTGGGCCAGGAAAGCGATGTTGCCGTAGAGCTTCATGATGAGGATAAACCTCTGGCCAATCCGTAAGTGCAGGAGAGTACTTTAATCATACCTCATTCCTTTCGTATTACTGAAGTAATCTTCCGACATACGTACGTCTTCGCAGGTTAACGCCTGGTGTTTCTCAATCGTCCTCCTCCTCGGGAGACCTTCTTCCAGAAATGATGGAGAGTGACACGCCTTCTCCGGCCTCCTCGCCCAACAGGGTGGATGATTCTGAGGTATCGTCCCGGGGGGCTCCTCCCGGTCGACGAGTAGTGCAGGAATCGGGGAAGGCATTACCCGAAGGTGGTGCCTCTGTCACTCAAGGTTCGGGAATCAAGCATGACGGCCCCGCACTATCTGGTTTACAGCCGGAGACGGTTCTGGAGGCGAGTGAGCGGATTCCTTCAAAGGAATGTCGTACTTCAGCGGCGGTCTCCGGAGACCCAGAAGCACCGGCAATGCTGACGGACATGCTGCGACAAGCATCCGTTTCGAAGGAACACCGTGCCTTGATGGTTACGGTGGATGAAAAGGTTCTATCCGCGAAGAGCGGGTTGAACGAGGCCTTCACGAGCGTCCTAAAGGGTTTTGAGGTTTGTGATGTAATTTTGCCAATGGAGTTTTCTTGATAGAATGCACCTGTTGTATATGCAGTAGCCCCTGAGACTCGGATTGCCTTCCAAAGGAAGCGATCGGAGGATCGAAAAGATATGCTCAGGTACTAACCTTGATTTTACTCGGAATACAGGCTGCCTCCCCTCCTGCGGCTACCCGAAGTACGTAAGTGGCCGAACTGCAGCGAAAGCTGGATATTGCGGAGGATGATATTGCACTGATCAACAGGCGTCTTGACGACGCACAAGGTATATATTCCGAGAATTCCTTACACCAATGTGCTTGTAATTTAAGCCTGACTCTAAAAAGAGATTTATATAAAATGTGCATGAATGCGGATGGTGCTGCCGCCGTGGAGGCCCTTCGGGCGGAGCTAGCCCGGGCCAAGGAGAAGGCCCGGCTTAGTAATGCGGCTGCCAAAAAGGCATCGGCTGAGTTGAGAGCCGAACAAGCTGCACGGTGCCAAGACAAAGAGAAGATGTCCACCATGGCGCACGAGTTAGAGAATGTGGCTGGACGCTGTAAACTTCTTGACAAGGCCTTACGAGAGGCGAGAGAAGCATGGTCTGAATCCAAAGCGGCCCGTGAGGAAATCCGGCAAGCTGGGGAGATTGCGGCTGGCAAGCCCTTTTTTCTGCAGACTAAGTTCGGCGATCCGAACTATGTTCAACTTAACCAAGTATGGAGTTCTCCGGATAATTTTTTGGACTTACCAAAGAGTTCTTCCGATGCGGCGCGGTTTTACCACGCACAAGAGGGATATGCAACAGAGAAGCTTTTCTGGTCACAATTCGGCACGTTGAAGCGCCCTCTGTTGCTCAATGAACAGATGTCCCAGTGGGCCGAGCTTCATAGGATATCTGGCGATGCCATGAAGAACGTCATAATCCGGTTGTGGCCAAGTGAGCCTATTCCGAGATTTTGGTGTGGTGCGGTGGCTTGTTGACGCGGTGCCACATATCGACGCTGTGAAGCGGTCGGCGTGCATTGAGGGTGCACGGATGGCCTTTGCCGGAGTCAAAACATTTTGGGGAAAGATGAAGGCCATTGATGTTGCGGCGAGGAGTTCGCCCAAGGGCCAGGACCGTAATGAGCCGGAGCACTATTTTGAGGACGTCTTAGATGTCGCCCGCTTGATAGAGGCTCAATGCTCGAAAGATATAATGTTTGAGTGATTTATATAATGGTGTAATGCATAACTTTATAGTTAATCTATTTATATTTTGCTCAAAAGCTTGAATTCCTCCTCTGTGGGTCGCTTTTAGTATAATCTGAAAGTTTTCCAGTCGTCGGCTTCAACCCCCTCGTAGGAAGTACGGGGGTGTTCGAAAAAGCATTTAATCACTCTTTATCCAACGTCTTGGTCCATAGAGGTGATAATGCGGCGAACCAGGCAATCAGACTATAGGATGTTAACACTTTCACTTAGCCATAGGAGTTTTATGGTGGGGCTATGACATAGCCCCTAGTATGTATACGACGCATAGTGCCTTACATATGTTGATCTAAAAAAGATCCCTCGTGTGACACGGAGAATCACTAAAGATTCGAATAAGTCATCAAGTGGTTGACCAACTCTCGCTGCATCATGATAGTCAGTTTTCGGCTTTCTCTACTAAGGTGCTCATCCGGTCTAGGCCAGGGCATGATCGCAGTAGTTCTCCCTTTACTACCCTAGCCGATAGAGCGGAACGTAGGGTAGCAAGCACAGGAGCCGGGCAACCCAACTATTGACCAAAGACAATGATTCAGAGCTGGTGCATATAAGGCCAAACCTGCGACGCCGAAGTACGCTATAGAGTTGTTCAGACTTTTACTGGCGACTCGTTTGTTCCTATACCAGGCTCTTGGCAAGTTATGCCAAGGCGCGTCTTGTAAGGCAGCCGTTACGGCCGAACTCATTGTAGAAAGAGCATGAAATATTAGTTCGGATAAAGTTTACTAGGAGCGGAGCAATATGCCAATGATAAATATACATAAAGAGTAAAAACCACAACCTAGCTATTTGACATGCTTGTGGTTGGGAACAGAGGAAAAGGGCATGGTACAGGCTCAAAAGAAAGAGTGTGGTCTACAAAAGCTTATTTTGGACCTCCAGTCGCACGTCTGCGCCGCCCGTCCTCGGGGAGGGGAATCCTTAACGGGAGTGGCCCCTTAGGTGAGTGTGCGGATCCGAACTTCAAGAGAGTCCGATGTAGATGCTGTCTGATGGTCACCTGTTTTTCAGAAATTATACAGAAAAATAAGAAAGACGGATAAAAACGTTACGGGGATTCTTGCAGGGTTGTCCATATTGTGCTTCCGCCGATGCTCATGGTATCTTGAGTGCGTAGTGATGTACGCGTGGTGTAAACTTTGCCAGTACAGTAGGTGGGCGGCAGAAGCTGAACTGCTATTTCCGTTTTGGGAGTGGTCAAACTTCAGAGGGAAAGTGTTTCTGGCCCCTGGTGTTCAGCTGGCGAGCCAATCCGTCATCTCTATCGCCTGGTGGCCTCCTCCCCTTGTGATCGGCGTTGAGCTTGCCTGCTTGCTTGAGGACCCAACAGTTTCTGTTGTTATGATTAGCTGGCCTATCAGGGTGACCGTGAATCTGACAAGGTCGGTCCAATATCCTGTCAAGGGTGGATGGTCCATCCTGGTTTGCCTTTAGTGGCTTCTTCCGTTGACCGGGCTTCGGATTGTGAAATCCGGCGTTCACCGCTGTGTCGCATGTATTACTGCGACTGTTGTGTTCGGTTCGTCGTGGATTACCGTTGCCGTCTCGAATTCCGAAAGTGCCCGGGTCGCTGCGTTGTTGATTTTACGAGCGAGCCAGTTGTTTTCTCCCGCACAAAAGTGAGTCATTAGAGCGATAAGGGCTGTCATGGACTTGGGTCCTTCCTGGCCAAGGTGACGCACTAGCCATTCATCCTGGACGCCATGTTTGAAGGCTGCGATGGCTTCTGTGTCCGGACAGTCGACAATTTGGTTCTTTTTGACTAAGAACCTAGTCCAGAGCTCCCTGACTGACTCGCCGGGCTTCTGGACAATAAGACTTAAGTTATCGGCATCTAGAGGCCGGACATATGTTCCTTGGAAGTTGTCTCGAAAGGCGTCTTCCAAGTCTTCCCAGCTACCAATAGAATTTTCTGGTAAACTGTTTAGCCAAGATGTAGCTGGCCCTTTAAGCTTGAGAGGTATGTATTTAATGGCATGAAGGTCGTCTCCGCGAGCCACGTGAATATGGAGGAGGTAATCCTCAATCCATACAGCGGGATCTGTTGTTCCATCGTATGATTCGATGTTAATGGGTTTGAACCCATCTGGGAATTCGTGCTCCATTACCTCGTCGGTGAAGCAGAGAGGGTGTGCGGCTCCTCTATGTTGGGCCACACTGTGAAGTACCTCCGGTGGACTCCGCTAACGGTTTTCGGACCGAGGGTGGTCGGGTCTGTTGTGTCTGAATAGATAACCATCGTTGCTGGTCGGGGCATGTCCCCGCGATCTGGGTGTCGGTTTTGTGTGTCCTATTCTACCCTCCAGGTCTAGTTGGATGTCGCGAGTGTTCCCCCGAGCTGCTTTATTCTTGCTTGGGTGGTCGGATGGGTTGGTATGGTGCTTTGCTTGGGCTGCTGCTTTGTCCAGACCAAATTGTGGTCGGCCCACCGCGTTGTTTGATGGTGATGTGGGCTCCAACGCCCTGCCATCGTATCGAGGGAGCCACTACTCTTGGGGTGGCTTTCGTCTGGGCCGCTAAGGCCGTATTCTTCGGAGGCCAGGACCTCGGTCCATCTATCATTGAGAAAATCCTGGCTTGCTTGAAGCTGCAGCTGCTTCTTCCTTAGGCTTCTTGCAGTGGCTATAAGCCGACGTTTAAAGCGTTCCTTCTCGGGAGGTTCCATAGGCACGATAAAATCCTCGCCGCCGAGGATCTCCTCTTCCTTGGAGGGTGGGAGATAATTGATGTCCTTCGAGTCTCCATATGTGGCCTGTTTATCAGGGTTGTCTTGCCCGCTTTCTTGTTCCTCCTGTTCGGATTCTACCTCATCAGGGTCTTCATTGTCCGGAGTATTGTCTTTTATGGTGCTAGCAGTGTTTTCTCTTGGTCGATGTGGCTTGGAGCGGCGCCGTGGGCGCCGGTGTTCGGACTGTGTACCAGGAGGTATATTCTTGACTGGATCCTTCTTGTCGTCGTCGAGAGCGTCGTCGGGTGTGTCTATCATACACACATCATACCAGGAAGTGGCCATCCTGTGTCTAGCGGGTAGAAAGCTCTGGCCCTGCCCCTCATCGTCGTCCATACCGGCGATGTCTTCGGAGAGGGGGTCAGGCGTGTTGGTTGGGTCTTCAACGGTGGCTATAAAGTGGGTGGCGGGTGGGGAGCAAAATTCTCCATCATCAGCCGAAAGTTCGAACCGAACATAGTTCGGTGACGAGCCATTTGCCAGGGATAGGTTTTTTTAATGAGTTTAGTAGGTTGCCCATGGGCGAGTGTTGGAAGACATCTACGGCACTAAACTTGAAGATCGATAACCGATTGAGTTCGGTATCCGCGGGCTCGCAGGGTTCGGAACTCGACACCGGAGAAGAGTCCGGGGTTCCGTTGATGCAGATGCCGTACGCAGCAGAATCTGCGAGCGGCTCCAACACCGCAGAATCGGTAGCCCCCGCGATGGGGTTGAGCTTCCCATCTTCGGGGGACTTGATCTGCTCCGGATCTAAGGCCAGAGTTGCCGCAGGAGCTCTCTCCTGGATGCAGCCCGATGATAGGTTTAAGCCATGTCCATCGGGGCGGCGGGGAGCGATTTCCGCGGTCTCAAACCCATCAAAGATCAAGTCTCCATGGATGTCCGCAACGTAGTTCAAGCTTCCGAATCTGACCTGATGGCTAGGGGCGCAGCTGTCGATCTGCTCCAGATGGCCAAGCGAGTTGGCCCGTAGTACGAAGCCGCCGAACATGAAGATCTGTCCAGGGAAAAAGGTTTCTCCCTGGACAGCATCGTCATCGACGATTGAAGGGGCCATCAAACCTTTTGTCGACGGCACAGTGGAACTCTCAATGAAAGCACCAGTGTCGGTGTCAAAACCGGCGGATCTCGGGTAGGGGGTCCCGAACTATGCGTCTAGGATCGATGGTAACAGGAGACGGGGGACACGATGTTTACCCAGGTTCGGGCCCTCTCTATGAAGGTAATACCCTACTTCCTACTTGATTGATCTTGATGAATATGAGTGTTACAAGAGTTGATCTACCACGAGATCGTAATGGCTAAACCCTAGAAGCCTAGCCTATATGAATATGGTAATGAATGTCCTATCCGGACTATTCTCTCCGGTTTATATAGACACCGGAGAGATCTAGGGTTACATGGAGTCGATTACATAAGAAGGAATCTTCATAGCTGGTCGCCTAGCTTGCCTTCCACGCCAAGGAGAGTCCAATCCGGACACGGGTATAGCCTTCGGCCTTCGTATCTTCACATCCCATCAGTCCGGACCAATGAATAACAGGCCGGACACCCGAGGACCCCTTTGTCCAGGACTCCCTCAAACATGGTCCAGTGTTTGGGGTGACTCTGAGTCGGCTGTTGTTGTTCTGTCCATTCGGCTAGGAAATGTACCAATGCCTGAGACTTGATTGCCTTTTTTGCCTCGAATCTGATATCTAGTGGAAGGAGTTCAATAGCCCACTTTGCCACTCAACCAGTTGCGTCTCGATTGTTCATGATCTCAGACAATGGGGCGTCACTGATAATTGAAACCTAGTTCTCTTGGAAGTAGTGGGCTACTTTCTTCGCCGTCAAGTAAATACCATAGACCAGCTTCTGATAATGAGGATACCTCTGCTTGGACGGGGTCAAAACTTTGGAAATGTAGTAGACTGGACGTTGAACCTTGTAAGCCTTGCCCTCTTCCTCCTGTTCCACTATGAGGACTGTGCTGACAACTTGGCCCGTGGCCGCAATGTATAAAAGCCTCTGTTGGAAAAGGCAGTGCCTAGGAGGCGCTTAGGCACGCCTAGGCGCTAGGCAATGGCCAAACGCCTCGCCTAGGGCATAAGCAGAAGTCTAGGCAGAGTAAGTAATAATTTTTCTACCCAAGCGAGAAATCATGCCATATTGCAATCGATATGCCAAAAGGGCCATATTCCAATGGTAGTAGCTGGTAGGTAACATACTTATATGCTCTAAATTAATAAAATACAGATATAATAACCACATATACACCCTGATAGTAAAAAAAATATGTAACTGCTTAGGCTGTGCCTAGGGCGCTTAAGCACCGCCTAGGCACTAGGCGAAGGCCAACCGCCTCGCTTACGCCTACCGCTTTTTCCAACCTTGATAAAAGCAGTGGTTCTTTGCTATTCGGCACACCAAGCACCGCCTGGGTGGAAATCAGGGCTTTGAGTTTAACAAACGCTGCTTGGGCTTCAGGAGTCCACTCGAACGAATATGATTTCTTCATCATTTGCTATAAAGGTAGTGCCTTCTCACCGAGACGAGAAATGAACCGACTCAAGGCCGCCAAGCAACCCGTGAGCTTCTGAACATCGCGCACGCACTCGGGGTGCTTCATATGGACAATCGCACCGATTTTGTCAGGGTTGGAATCTATTCCTTGTTCGGAAACGAGAAATCCAAGTAACTTGCCCCCTGGTACTCCAAATGTCCACTTTGTTGGGTTCAGCTTGAAGTCATATCTTCACAAATTTGCAAAGGTCTCGGTGAGGTCAGCCAGTAGGTCAGAACCTTTTTTGGACTTGACCACAATATCATCCATGTAGGCCTCGATGTTCTGATTGATCTGTTCATGCAAACACTTCTGAATCATGCGCATAAAAGTGGTGCCGGCATTCTTGAGACCGAATGACATGGTGATATAATAGAAACACCTAATGAGGTGATAAAGGCCGTTTTTATTTCGTTTGGCCCATACAGTCGGATCTGGTGGTACCCGGAGTATGCATCCAGAAAGGATAGCTGCTCACACCCTGTAATGGAATCCACTATCTGGTCAATATGGGGGAGTAGGAAATGATCCTTAGGGCAGACCCGATTGATGTGCTTGAAGTCAATGCACATTCGGAGGGACTTGTCTTTCTTTGGAACCATGATGATGTTGGCGAGCCACTCGGAGTGGTGTACTTCACAGATTGAACTCGGCTGCAAGAAGCTGAGCTACCTCCTCGCCAATCGCCTTTCTCTTTTCCGCGGCCGAACGAAGAAGGTGCTCTTTCACTGGCTTGTCCTCTGGGTTGACTCTAAAACGGTGCTCAGCCAGTTCCCTGGGTACACCTGGCATGTCAGATGGCTTCCATGCAAAGATGTCCCAGTTCTCACGGAGGAACTAGATGAGCGCGGCTCTATTTGCTGTCGAGTGTTGTTGAAATGTTAGTGGGCGCAACCTTGGGATCCTTCAGGTGAATGTGTACTAGCTTCATCTCCCCTGCCGACTGGAAAGTGGACTCTGCAGTCGGCTTCTTGGAGCACAGCAGATCACTCAGATCGGCATTTTTCCTGTACTCTTCCAATTCTACCATCGCCATCTGCTCGTCGGCAATCTTTGACCTCTGCTGCAGACACTCTTCAGCGTGCTGCCTATTCCCAGTGACAGTGATCACACCACTAGGGTCGGGCATCTTCAACTTGAGGTACACATAACATGGGCGGGCCATGAATCGTGCATAAGTTGGCCAACCGAGAATGGCGTGATAGGCATTGCGGATATCCACCACTTCAATCAACCTTTCCTTCTGGAAGTTTTCTTCATCCCCGAAGACCATATCCAGGGCGATCTGCCCGAGTAACTTTGCTTTCTTTCCAGGGATGATGCCGTGGAATTGCATGCTGCTCTCGCTGAGTCGGGACATCGGGATGCCCATCCCATTTAGGGTCTCAGCGTAGAGTATGTTCAGACCACTCCCACCGTCCATGAGGACTTTCCACAGTCGAGTGCCTCCCACAACAGGATCAACCACCAATGCCTGCTGCCCAGGGGTGTCTATGTAAGCAGGGTGGTCTGACTGATCAAAAGTGATGGGGGCCTTTGACTAGTTGAGGAACTTTGTAGTCGCTGTCATGACCATATTTACTTCCTGATTTGTGACTTTCAATCAGCTTTTGCTCACCACATCTGCAAAGATCACCAGAGTCACGTTGACTGTGGGCTATGCTTCATTCTTTCCTTCGTCATCATCATCGTCCGCACTCTTGTCACTCGGCTGGCCATCACGGAATTGCTGGATCAGCAACCTACACTGCCGAGTGGTATGCTTGGGCAATATTATGTTACCCTCTTCATCTTTCTTGGTGTGAATATGACACGACAAATCAAGGACATCCTGGCCTGACTGATCTTTTTTTTATTTTTGGCTATCCACTTCTCCTTGGCTTTCTCTTTGTTCTTGGCTTGTCTGGTCAATGTTGTTGCTTCTGCCTGACCTGAGCCTTCGGCCTTGCGTTTCTGCTTCCGACTGGAATTATTATTTACAGGGTTGGGCTCACTAGCCTTACCCTTACCATTACGGAGACGGTCTTCCTCCTCGTCGTTTGCATACCGAGTGGTGGTCTCCATCATTCTGCTCATAGTCAAGGGTTCTGATTGACTGAATTTTAGGTTGAGCTCTCTATATCTGACACCTGCCTTGAAGGTGCAGACCGCCTGATGCTCGGTGACGTTCTCAACCACATGATGCAGAGTTGTCCAACGATGAATATACTCTCTCAAGGTTTCATTCGCCTTTTGAACATAATGTTGTAATTCAGTCAGCCCAGCAGGATGCTTGCACATGCCCTCGAATGTCTTGATGAACACCCGAGCCAGATCCTCCCAGCAGTATATGCTAGCCGGAGTCAACTGATTGAGCCAAGCATGAGCTGACCCTTCCAGCATCAGAGGCAAATGCTTCATAGCTACATAATCATTGCCTCCGCCAATCTGCATGGCCACTCGGTAATCCTCCAACCATGTTTGTGGCTTGGATTCACCGGTAAACTTGCTTATTCCTGCCGCCAATCTGAAGTTGGGGGGAATCTCTACGGCCCTTATGGCTCTCCTAAAGCACTTGGGTCCAGAGATGAATGCTCCGCTTCCACTCGAGTGCTCTCTATCCATGTTCTCCCTATGAGCTTTGCCTCTGTCAACCAGATTCTGGGCGAGGATGGACCTGCGTTGAACATGAGTGAAGTATGTTGGTGGAGTCACCCTCAAGAACACTCTAATTCTTCTTCTTTGGGACCCACATCAACTTGATGGGAATCCTTGGAGTTGTAGTTGAACTTGATGAGGTAGAGCTTGACGTAGTCTTTGGAACCCACTTGACCATGGTCTTAGGATCTTCTTCAACTGAGTCAATCTCTTCTTGAAGCTTGTCCTTGCCTTTTAGCTTGTGGTCTCATGGTGGAAGATCATCTTGAGCTTGTGTTCCCTCAAAAGAAGTGGGGTCATACTTCTCTTGTTGAGGAACAAACTTCGTCTTGGGGTATTGATCTTCTTCCCATTCAACTCCATTGGCATTAAACTTCTGTTCAAAACCAACACCTTGATTCTTTTGGTGCCTTCCTTGCTTGAGAAAAATTTCCTCAAATTGCTTACTCCCGGCAAGGCTCTTGTAAACACTTTTCTCTATAATTCCCTTCAATAAACTATTTTCTTTTTCAAGTGTAACCTGGCTAAGAGAATTGTTAGTACTACTAGAAGCAACAATATTGGATTTAGCATGGTTATTGTTACTACTAGAAGAAGAATCTTTCTTGCTCTTGTTGCTAGATTTTACTTGTGGCATATAAGTAGACAAGAGGAAACGTTTGGCAATGTAAGAAGAACTCTTCTTTCGAAGATCATCATTGACAGCTTTTAGAAACTCATGCTCTTGCTCAACATTTATCTTCTCAAAGCGTAGCTTCTCATGAGTTCTTAGGAGCTCTATATGATCCTCTTATATTGTTTCATGAGCTAACTTAAGAGTGTTTAATTTTCTGGTTAGACGCTTAATCTCCTTATCACCATTTCGTCGTGATTAGCATGATTACTAGCTGAAAGTGCTAGTTATCGACTGGAGGGGGGTGAATAGGCGATTTTTATGAAAGTCTTCAAAACATGGGGGCTTTGAAGACAGACACTGGAAATGAACCTATTGATATGCAGCGGAAGGTAGACTACACTAGACACGCCATAGTCAAGCAAGTAATGAAGTGAAAGCACGAAGACTATTAGCAGCTAGGTAGTATAGATCAGGATGGAAGATAGTATGAAGCCAAACAACAATAGTCGTCACACAGTGAAGCCAATCAGATAAAGCAAGCATGCAATGACTTCATGAAGAAAAACTATAAGTAAAGAGGGGGGGAGATAGAACCAGTAGCTTGGAGAGGACAGGGATTTGTTGGGCCAGTTCCAGTTGCTGTGGAAACTGTACGTCTGGTTAGGGAGGCTGAGATTCAACTCAGAAGACCGCGTCTTCACCTTATTCCCCTTGAGCTAAGGACACTTAGTCCTCGCCCAATCACTCTGGTAAGTCTTCAAGGTAGACTTCCAAACCTTCACAGACTTCGTTCACCGGCAATCCACAATGACTCTTGGATGCTCAGAACGCGACGCCTAACCGGCTGGAGGATTCACATTCCTCAAGTGTAGTAAGTCTTCAGATCATGCGGACAGAAAGACTTCAGTGATGCCTAACACTCTTTGGATCTGGGTGTTTTAGGCTTTGTCCTCGCAAGGATCTCTCTCTCAAATGCTTCAAGGTGGGTTGCTCTCAAATGACAAAAGCCGTGCACTAACTTTTTCCTTGAAAGCAGCCACCAATTTATGGTGTAGGGGGTAGGCTATTTATAGCCAGGAGGCAACCCGACCTGATTTGTCCGAAATGACCCTGGGTCACTAAGGAACTGACACGTGTCCAACGGTCAGATTTCAAACACACGCGACAGCTTAACTTGGGCTACAAGTAAAGCTAACTTATCCAGCTCTGTATAAGATTTGCTCTCATTGTCTTCGCTCGAAGACATAGGATTTGGTGAACATCACTTCAGTCACTCTGACTTTGTTCACTTGGACCCCACTTAATAGTGCGGTGGTTCCTATGACCCAACAAAGAAGAAAAGGAAACTACAAGACAGCTATGTCTTCGCACTCCATAGTCTTCACGTGAATGTCTTCTCAAGTCATAATCTTCGTTGTGAATATCTTCACATACCACCATTGTCTTCAATATCTTCACACATTTTTAGGGGTCATCTCTGGTAGGTAAACCGAATCAATGAGGGACTACTACCTGTGTTATCGTGCAATTCTCACAAACACATTAGTCCCTCAACCAGGTTTGTCGTCAATACTCCAAAACCAACTAGGGGTGGCACTTGATGCACTTACAATCTCCCCCTTTTTGGTGATTGATGACAAACTGGTTGAAGTCTTCAACGTGGATAAAATTATGTGAAATTGTAAGGATTAAGGTATTGTCTTCATAAGTAGCAAATGGCTCCCCCTGAAGATGTGCATATATGTAGTTTGCTTTGGCAGGTTTTACTTGTGGAGATACTCTTCAACATATGAAGACAATTCATCATGCATATAAAGATGTAATGAAGATAATTACATGCATAATGAAAAATGGACGTCTGCGGAATGACTTCATGCGGAATTTATCATCGCATCACAGAATAGCAACCGAAGGAGCAGACGACCATCAAGTTTAAGTGTTACAACCCAAAGAACCAAAAAACATAAAAAATGAGAGTTGTAAACACTTAGCAAAAATATAGCAACCACCCATATGGACCTGCTTGAAGACTATCAACTCATATGCTTCTCCCGCTTTTGTCAGTAAGGACCAAAAGGTTTGAAGACATAGAGCATCTACTCGTTCCCATCGGGAGAAGATGAAGGTGCAGGGTCGACGTTGGAGTCCAGTGGTGAAGAGGGGCCTGGTGCAGTGTTGAGATGCGGCGAAGTAGTGGTTGGAGAAGTAGCATCATCTTTGTCATTGACGACTCTTGCATTAACCGTAGCAGCCGAGGAGGAAAACTCTGAGTCTTCTGATGATGGAGTACGGTGCAAGACGGCATTGCAGGGAGGCGTGGAATCAAACTTCTAGCGCTTAGTGAAGCCATCTTCGCGAAGATCATCTTCGGAGCTTAGCAAAGTAAGACTCTTCCATGAGCTCCGACAGGCTTCATGTGACACGAAGGCATTCTTGGTGGCAAGATTGCGAATGCGATTAACATCCACCAAGAGGCTCTGCATCTGATGCTTCATCCAGTCATGATGCTTATCATGTTTCTGATGCAAGGCCACGAGAAGCTCTCGATCACTGAGAACGCGAGATCGCTTCCGAGGCCTTTGGGTAATAGTGCTTTCAGTGGCTTCATTAGTTGCACGATGAGGTGCACGTGTGTTACCAGCCAGAGGATAAACTCGAGTTGCAGCAAGAACTCCTTCAATGGGTTTTGTGAAGCTTTGGCGATCGATATTGTGAAGATATATTGGCTCCTTGGCAGGTTCAGGGTAGATGGCTTCGACAGACATATCAACCTCTGGAAAGAAGATAAGATGATTGTCTTGTGAGAGGGTCGATAGTTGATGTAAGAGTGAAGCTTGATTAAGCGCATCACCCATGGGGCATAAAATTTCAGGCCAAAGAGATCAATTCCAGATGCAGCAAGTTGCCTGATGAACAAATCTTGAGCATTGAAGTTGATGCCATCGAGGATATAGAAAACCAATGTCTTTATTGCGCCTTCAAGATTGGATGTAGGAGAGTGTCCTTTGACAGGTCATAGAGTTCGCCTTATAATATGATAAATGGTACGGGGCAGATACTCTAAGTCTTTGACAAAAAATTCCTTTGGATAGTCAGCATCTCGTGGCAGTGGCTTCATCATTCTGAGCATTTGACTCATGTTTGGCTCAGGCTTCTGAAATATGCTCTCCAAAGCATTGCGGTGAAGCTGACAACCAGGTTCATAGAGTTCACCGAGTGGGCAGAAGTGAGCTCAATTATATCTTGGGCTTTGGCTTCATGGTGTACATCACCGTCATCCACTCAAGGACCCAAGTCTTGGATCCTGTTGTAGCCGCGAATGTGAAGAGTGGCATAGAATTGTAGCAGAAGCTCCTCATTCCAATGCTCTTTGTCAGTGACAAACTGCAGAAGTCCAGCATCTCTGAAGCAGTCTAGGGCTTCTTCCAAGCAGGGCAGACCAGCAATGGCTTCACAATCCAGACGCATGTGAGGAAAAAATGACCCTTGATTGTATAAGATGCATGAGTAATAGCTACGCTGCTGATAGCTCCAGAAGCGATCAGATGAGATTCTTGGCCTTGAGTAAGGGTTCTTTGCACTGTCAAAGAAGGTATTGTGAGCCCTGAAGCTATTGACATTGAATGATCCTGGCGAAGTTGCAGCTCCAGGAAATCTTGGCAGTCGAGGCTTTGGCTTCTGGACCTGAGGCCTGTGCTCCACATGGTAATCAAACTGTGGTCTGGGAGCAAGCGGAGGAACCAGAATTGGCCATGGAACCGTGACAAGTTGGCCGCGATCAAATGCTTGCTCAATAGTGTGAGGCCTTGGAGGAGGTACAGGAGCATTTGCATTGACATGGGCTTCAGGCTACACATTGGCTTCAGGTGCAACATTAGCTTCAGACGCCATATTCACTTCAGGCGCCACATTAGCTTCAGCCATGACAACATCATTGGCTTCAGTAGTGTTGTTGGTGGCCGCCTCAGTGTTTTCAACCTCCACTTGAGTAGCTAGAGGGTGTGGCACAAATTCGTTCTCCTCGAGAACATTTTCTTGAGTGATGGGGGATGTGGCAACTCTCTCTTCTTCATGACACGGTTCTTGGTTGTCTTCGGCTGATGCAGCCGGAATGTCTTCAGCAGCTTTTGCTTTAGACTCAGAGACGTTCGCAGTTGGAGTGGCGTCAGGAAACACTTGACGTGCTACTGAGTTGTGTTGCACTTCTCCTTCTGGAACGCACGGCATGGCAACCTGTGGCCTAGGGCCTTTGCAAAGCCTGCGGAATGCGGGCAACGCCTTTGGTGATGGGGTGGTCTGCACCATGTAATTGTCGTCGTCAATCACCAGAGTGGTGACTTGAGGAGGGGGAGTACTGGGTGTTTCTTGACTTGGTGTGTCTTGTTGGGGGTGATCAGCCCAATATGCATCCTGAGCGATTGGTGTCAAGGGACGACCAATGATAATGAGTTCGCTGTTCGTGAGAACAGGCGATGATACCGGTTGGTGCTCGATCTGAGTAAGGACTTCATCATCTTCTACATTGTCGTGATGACCAATGTCTTCAGCTGTGATGGGTCAATAGCTGGAATGTCTTCAGCTTCAGGAGCCTCTGTGAAAGCAGGCTCATGAACTACTAGCCGACGCTCTTGGTTTGTGGATGCAGGGCGAGCAACTGATGGGCTCGACAACAAGTGGCTCTTTGGCAGCAGCATGATTTTTCCGAGAAGAATTTGTCTTCGGCTTCTTGGTCAGTGGAGCATCATCAGTGGCATTCTTGTTCTTGCGCTTTCTGGCTTCTGCCTCAGCTGCCCTTGTCTTCTTCAGTCCTGAAGCGGCCGTGGGGACCTTAGGGTTCGAGCCTGTCATGCTGGCAGGGAAGACAATGCGAGGTGCTTCCCGCCCTGATGCTTCAGCTTGGGCCACAACATGCTTCTTCTGTTTGGCAGCCAACTTGGGGTCGATGCCAGGACGCACAAGTGCCTTATACTTTTCAGCCTCATTATGAACTTGAACGCATTTGCTTGCGGAAAGTTTCATCCGCTCTCTTGATCCTTTAGCTTCTTCACGTTTCTTGTGAAACTCCTCCTTGAGGTCATGCAGCATCTGCTTGAAGCTTTGAACATTAGCCACACTGAGCTTGGCCATGTTCCTCTTGAATTGAGCTTTCTCATGGTCAATCTTGTTCTTCAGTTCGACAATCTTCTGAGCCAGAGCCAACTCATTAGCAATGGCTCCGTGGAAGGAGACACTGATGCCAATTGGAAGCTGAAGATCATCGATGTTGAGACTTGAGTTGTCAAACCATTCATCAATGAAGTTATTCAAGATATCCACATCAAAGAGGGGCAGATCGTTGAAGATCTCCACCTCTTGTTTGCTCTTTATCAGCAGCTCAAGAGCATCATCGCCAAGATCTTCGTCACTCGACAGATCAAAGGTTTCATCTTCGTTCCTCAGAACGGCAGTGTTGGAAATATGCCCTAGAGGCAATAATAAAAATGGTTATTATTATATTTCCTTGTTCATGATAATTGTCTATTGTTCATGCTATAATTGTATTGACCGGAAACCGTAATACATGTGTGAATAAATAGACCACAACATATCCCTAGTAAGCCTCTAGTTGACTAGCTCATTGATCAATAGATGGTCATAGTTTCCTGGCCATGGACAATGGATGTCGTTGATAATGGGATCACATCAGTGGGAGAATGATGTGATGGACAAGACCCAATCCTAAGCATAGCACAAGATCGTGTGGTTCGTTTGCTAGAGCTTTTCTAATGTCAAGTATCATTTCCTTAGACCATGAGATTGTGCAACTCCCCGGATACCGTAAGAGTGCTTTGGGTGTATCAAACGCGTCACAACAATCGGGTGGCTATAAAGGTGCACTATAGGTATCTCCGAAAGTGTATGTTGGGTTGGCACGAATCGAGACTGGGATTTTTCACTCCGTATGACGGAGAGCTATCTCTGGGCCCACTTGGTAATGCATCATCATAATGAGCTCAACGTGACTAAGGAGTTAGCCACGGGATCATGCGTTACGAACGAGTAAAGAGACTTGTCGGTAACGAGATTGAACGAGGTATGGGGATACCGAGGATCGAATCTCGGGCAAGTAACATACTGATAGACAAAGGGAATTGTATACAGGATTGATTGAATCCCCGACATCGTGGTTCATCCGATGAGATCATAGTGGAACATGTGGGAGCCAACATGGGTATCCAGATCCCGCTATTGGTTATTGGCCGGAGAACGTCTCGGTCATGTCTACATGGTTCCTGAACCCGTAGGGTCTACACACTTAAGGTTCGGTGACGCTAGAGTTGTTATGGGAAATAGTATGTGGTTAAAGATGGTTGTTCAGAGTCCCGGATGAGATTCCGGACGTGACGAGGAACTCCAGAATGGTCCGGAGGTGAAGATCGATATATTGGACGAAGGGTATTGGAGACCGGAATTGTTCCGGGGGTACCGGGTGACGACCTGCGTGTCCGAAAGGGGTTTCGGAGGCCCCGGCAAGCGTTGGGGGTTCTTATGGGCCAAGTGGAGGGGGCACATCAGCCCACTAAGGGGCTATGCGCCCCTCCCACCCCATCTCACGTAACGTGGAGAGGTGGGGGTGCCTCCCATAGGGCAGCCACCCCTCCCGGCTTGGGGGGCTAGTTTCCTAGGGGTGGGGGCGCCCATACCCATCTAGGGTTTCCCCTGTGGCCGCCACCCCTCCCCTAGGGCGCCTCCTCCTCCCCCTTCCCCCTATATATAGTGAGGGAGAGAGAGGGCTGCGGCACCCCCTTCCCCTGGCGCAGTCCTCTCCTCCTCCAACACCTCCTCCTCCTCCATAGTGCTTGGCGAAGCCTGCTTGGGAGAACCACGAGCTCCACCACCACCACGCCGTCGTCTTGCCGGAGCTTTCCTCAACTTCTCCTCTCCCTTGCTGGATCAAGAAGGAGGAGACGTCCCGGGCTGTACATGTGTTGAGCAGCGGGCGCCCGTCCGTTCGGCGCTAGATCGGATCTTCCGTGATTTGAATCGCCGCGAGTATGACTCCATCAACCGCGTTCTTGTAACGCTTCCGCTTATCGATCTTCAAGGGTATGAAGATGCACTACCTCTCTCTTGTTGCTAGCATCTCCTAGATTGATCTTGGTGACACATAGGAAAATTTTGACTTATTACTACGTTCCCAACAGTGGCATCATGAGCTAGGTCTATCTATAGATTCTATGCACGAGTATAACACAAAGTAGTTGTGGGCGATGATTTGTCCAATTTGCTTACCGTTACTAGTCTTATCTTGATTCGGCGGCATTGTGGGATGAAGCGGCCCGGACCGACCTTACATCGCATTTCCACGTGAGACAGGTTCCACTGACTGACATGCACTTGATGCATAAGGTGGCTAGCGGGTGTCTGTCTCTCCCACTTCAGTCGGATCGGATTCGATGAAGAGAGTCCTTATGAAGGGTAAATAGCAATTGGCATATCACCGTTGTGGCTTTTGCGTAGGTAAGAAACATTCTTGCTAGAAACCCATAGCAGCCACGTAAAACATGCAACAACAATTAGAGGACGTCTAACTTGTTTTTGCAGGGTATGCTATGTGATGTGATATGGCCAAAAGGATGTGATGAATGATATATGTGATGTATGAGATTGATCATGTTCTTGTAATAGGAATCACGACTTGCATGTCGATGAGGATGATAACCGGCATGAGCCATCGGAGTTGTCTTAATTTATTGTATGACCTGTGTGTCAATGAAAACGCCATGAAATTACTTTACTTTATTGCTAACTGTTAGCCATAGTAGTAGAAGTAATAGTTGGCGAGACAACTTCATGAAGACACGATGATGGAGATCATGATGATGGAGATCATGGTGTCATGCCGGTGACGAAGGTGATCATGCTGCGCCTCGAAGATGGAGATCAAAGGCGCAAGATGATATTGGCCATATCATGTCACTTCATGATTTGCATGTTATGTTTGTCATGTTTACATCTTATTTGCTTAGAACGACGGTAGCATAAATAAGATGATCCCTCACTAAAATTTCAAGAAATGTGTTCCCCCTAACTGTGCACCGTTGTGAAGGTTCGTTGTTTCGAAGCACCACGTGATGATCGGGTGTGATAGATTCTAACATTCACATACAACAGGTGTAAGCCAGATTTACACATGTGAAAGACTTAGGTTGACTTGACGAGCCTAGCATGTACAGACATGGCCTCGGAACACAAGAGACCGAAAGGTCGAACATGAGTCGTATAGTAGATATGATCAACATGGAGATGTTCACCGTTGATGACTAGTCTGTCTCATGTGATGATCGGACACGGCCTAGTCGATTCGGATCATGTATCACTTAGATGACTAGAGGGATGTCTATCTGAGTGGGAGTTCATTAAATAATTTGATTAGATGAACTTAATTATCATGAACATAGTCTAAATTGTCTTTGCAAATATGTTGTAGATTAATAGCTCATGCTTTAGCTCCCTGTTTTAATATGTTCCTAGAGAAAGACTAAATTGAAAGATATTGTAAGCAATTGTGCGGACTAGGGCCATAGTCAGAGGATTGTCCTCACTTTGCTACGTAAGGCTTACATCCTTGATGCACCGCCGGTGTGCCAACCCCTCTGGCGTCATCTGTGGATGTTGTGAACATCTGGCAGACACGTTCTGATGACTACCTGATAGTTTAGTGCACCATGCTTTACGGCTTAGAGTCGGGGCTCCAAAAGTGTTTTGAACGCCATGGAACATATGAGATGTTCCAAGAACTGAAATTAGTATTTCAGGCTCATGCCCGTGTTGAGAGGTTTGAGACCTCTGACAAGATCTTTGCCTACATGATGGAGGAGAATAGCTCAGCCAGTGAGCATGTGCTCAGAATGTCTGGGTACTTCAATCACTTGAATCAAGTGGGAGTTAATCTTCCAGATAAGAGAGTGATTGACAAAAGTTCTCTAGTCATTATCACCAAGCTGCTAGAAGTTTCGTGATGAACTATAACATGCAAGGGAAGATGATCCCGGAGCTATTCGTCGTGCTTAAGGCCATAAAGGTAGAAATCAAGAAGGAGCATCAAGTGTTGATGGTTAACAAGACCACTGGGTTCAAAGAAGGGCAAGGGAAAGAAGGGAAACTTCATGAATGGCAAGCCAGTTGCCGCTCCGGTGAAGAAACCCAAGAACCCAAACCCGAGACGAAGTGCTTCTATTAGGGGAACAGTCACTAGTAGCGGAACTGCATCGAATATTTGGTAGATAAGAAGGCTGGCAACTTCAACAAAAGTAGATTTGATATATGTGTTATTGATGTGTACCTTACTAGTACTCCTAGTAGCACATGGTATTAGATACCGGTTCAGTTGCTAATATTGGTAACTCGAAACAAAAGCTACGGAATAAACAGAGACTAGCTAAGGGTGAGGTGACGATGTGTGTTGGAAGTGTTTCCAAGGAGGATATGAGCACCATCACACGCTCCCTCTGCCTTCGGGATTAGTATTGAACCCAGATAAATGTTGTTTGCATTGGTGTCTGCGTTGAGCATGAACATGATTAGATCATGTTTATTGCAATATGGTTATTCATTTAAGTCAAAGAATAATGGTTATTCTGTTTACATGAATAATACCTTCTATGGTCATGCACCCAATGTGAATGGTTTATTGAATCTCGGTCGTAGTGATACACATGTTCATAACATTGATGCCAAAAGATGTAGAGTTGATAATGATAGTACCACTTTCTTGTGGCACTGCCGCTTAGGTCATACTGGCGTAAAGCGCATGAAGAACCTCCATTCTAATGGACTTTTGGAGTCACTTGATTTTGAATCACCTGACACATGCGAACCATGCCTCATAGGCAAGATGACTGAAACCCCATTTTCTGGAACAATGGAACGGGCAAGTGACTTGTTGGAAATCACACATGCTGATGTGTGCGGTCCAATGAGTGTTGACACGCGCGATGGATATCGTTATTTTCTCACCTTCACCGATGAATTGAGTAGATATGAGTATATTTACTTAATGAAGCATAAGTCTGAAACGTTTGAAAAGTTCAAGCAATTTCAGAGTGAAGTTGAGAATCATCATAACAAGAAGATCAAGTTCCTACGATCTGATCAAGGGGAGAGTATCTGAGTTATGAGTTTGGCAATCACTAAAGACAAGGTGGAATCCTTTCACAATTGACGCCACCTGGAACACCATAGTGTAATGGTGTGTCCGAACGTCGTAATCGCACCCTACTGGATATGGTGCGATCTATGGTGTCTCTCACCGATCTACCGCTATCATTTTGGGGTTACGCATTAGAGACAATTACATTCACTTTAAATAGGGCACCATCTAAGTCCATGGAGACAACACCGTATGAACTATGGTTTGGCAAGAAACCTAAGTTGTTGTTTCTTAAGGTTTGGGGCTACGATGCTCATGTCGATAGGCTTCGGCCAGAAAAGATCGAACCCAAAGCGGAAAATTGTGTCTTCATAGAATACCCAAACAAGACGATTGGGTATACCTTCTATCTAAGATCTGAGGGCAAAGTGTTTGTCGCTAGGAACAGGTCCTTTCTCGAGAAAGAGTTTCTCTCGAAAGAATTGAGTGGGAGGAAGATAGAACTTGATGAGGTTGTTGAACCTTTACTTCAACCAGAGAGTAGCACAACACAGAAAAATGTTTCTGTGGCACCTACCTCAGTTGAAGAGGAAGCTAATGATGATGATCATGGAGCTTCAGATCAAGTTACCATCGAACCTTATAGGTCGACAAGGGTGTGTACAACTTCTGAGTGGTAACCCTGTCTTAAAGGTCATGTTGTTGGACAACGATGAACCTATGAGCTATGGAGAAGCGATGGTGGGCCTGGATTCCAACAAATGGCTGGAAGCCATGAAATCCGAGATAGGATCCATGTATGAGAACAAAGTATGGACTTTGGTGGACTTGCCCGATGATCGGTAAGCCATTGAGAATAAATGGACCTTTAAGAAGAAGACAGACGCTGATGGTAATGTCACCATTTATGAACCTCGACTTGTCTCAAAGAAGTTTCCAACAAGTTCAAGGAGTTGACTATGATGAGACTTTCTCAATCATAGTGATGCTAAAGTCTGTTAGAATTATGTTAGCAGTTGCTGCATTTTCATTTACGAAATCTAGCAGATGGATGTCAAAACAAAGTTTCCTTGAAGGTTTCCATGAGGAAAGGCTGTATGTGATACAACCAGAAGGTTTTGTTGATCCTAAGGATGCTAAAAGTTATGCAAACTCCAGCGGTCCTTCTATGGGCTGGAGCAAGCATCTCGGAGTTGGAACATACGCTTTGATGAGGTGATTAAAGCATTTGGGTTTATACAAAGTTTGCAAGAAACTTGTATTTGCAAGGAAGTGAGTGGGAGCACTACAACATTTTGATAAATATATGTGGATGACATATTATTGATCAGAAATGATGTAGAATTTCTGGAAAGCATAAAGGGTTGTTTGAATGGAGTTTTTCAAAGGAAGACATGTGTAAAACTTCTTACATGTTGGGTATCAAGATCTATAGAGATAGATCAAGACGCCTGATAAGACTTTCACAGACCACATACCTTGACATGATCTTGAAGGAGTTCAAGATGGATCAGTCGAAGGAGTTCTTGCCTGAGTTGTAAGGTGTGAAGTTAAGACTTGAAGCTCGACCACGGCAGAAGAAAGAGAAAGGATGAAAGTCGTCCCCTATGCCTTAGCCATAGGCTCTATACGATATGCCATGTTGTGTACCGCGATGTGCCTTGCCACGTGTCTGGAAAGGGGGTATAAGAATGATCTAGGAGTGGATCATTGTACAGTGGTCAAAATTGTCCTTGGGAATAAGGAAATGTTTTCTCGATTATGGAGGTGATGAAGAGTTCAGCGTAAAGGGTTACATCGATGCAAGCTTTAACACCTATCCGGATGACTCTGGGTAGCAAACCGGATACGTATAGTGGAGAAACCATTTGGAATAGCTCCAAGTGGAGCATAGTAGCAACATCTACAATATGAAATAGAGATTTGCAAAGAACACACGGATCTGAATGTTGCAGACCCGTTGACTAAAACCTCTCTCGTAAGCATAAAATGATCAAACCCTAGAACTCATTGAGTGTTAATCACATGGCGATGTGAACTAGATTATTGACTCTAGTAAACTCTTGGGTGTTAGTCACATGGTGATGTGAACTATGAGTGTTGATCACATGGCGATGTGAACTAGACTATTGACTCTAGTGCAAGTGGGAGACTGTTGGAAATATGCCCTAGAGGCAATAATACAATGGTTATTATTATATTTCCTTGTTCATGATAATTGTCTATTGTTCATGCTATAATTGTATTGACCGGAAACCGTAATACATGTGTGAATACGTAGACCACAACATGTCCCTAGTAAGCCTCTAGTTGACTAGCTCGTTGATCAATAGATGGTCATGGTTTCCTGGCCATGGACATTGGATGTCGTTGATAACGGGATCACATCATTGGGAGAATGATGTGATGGACAAGACCCAATCCTAAGCATAGCACAAGATCGTGTAGTTCGTTTGCTAGAGCTTTTCTAATGTCAAGTATCATTTCCTTAGACCATGAGATTGCGCAACTCCCGGATACCGTAAGAGTGCTTTGGGTGTATCGAACGTCACAACGTAACTGGTGGCTATAAAGGTGCACTACAGGTATCTCCGAAAGTGTCTATTGGGTTGGCACGAATCAAGACTGGGATTTGTCACTCCGTATGATGGAGAGGTATCTCTAGGCCCACTCGGTAATGCATCATCATAATGAGCTCAATGTCACTAAGGAGCTAGCCACGGGATCATGCATTACGGAATGAGTAAAGAGACTTGCTAGTAACGAGATTGAATGAGGTATGGGGATACCGACGATCGAATCTCGGGCAAGTAACATACCAATAGACAAAGGGAATTGAATACGGGATTGATTGAATCCCCGACATCGTGGTTCATCCGATGAGATCATCGTGGAACATGTGGGAGACAACATGGGTATCTAGATCCCGCTGTTGGTTATTGGCCGGAGAACGTCTCGGTCATGTCTGCATGGTTCCCGAACCCGTAGGGTCTACACACTTAAGGTTCAGTCACACTAGAGTTGTTATGGGAAATAGTATGTGGTTACCGAAGGTTGTTTGGAGTCCCGGATGAGATCCCAGATGTGACGAGGAACTCCGGAATGGTCCAGAGGTGAACATCGATATATTGGACGAAGGGTACTGGAGTCCGGAATTGTTCCGGGGGTACCGGGTGACGACCAGCGTGTCCGAAAGGGGTTTCGGAGGCCCCGACAAGCGTTGGGGGGCCTTATGGGCCAAGGGGAGGGGGCACATCAGCCCACTAAGGGGATATGCGCCCCTCCCACCCCATCTCACGTAACGTGGAGAGGTGCGGGCGCCTCCCCTAGGGCAGCCACCCCTCCCGGCTTGGGGGGCAAGTTTCCTAGGGGTGGGGGCGCCCAAACCCATCTATGGTTTCCCCTGTGGCCGCCACCCCTCCCCTAGGGCGCCTCCTCCTCCCCCTTCCCCCTATATATAGTGAGGGAGAGAGAGGGCTGCGGCACCCCCTTCCCCTGGCGCAACCCTCTCCTCCTCCAACACCTCCTCCTCCTCCATAGTGCTTGGCGAAGCCCTGCCGCAGAACCACGAGCTCCACCACCACCACGCCGTCGTGCTGCCGGAGCTTTCCCTCAAATTCTCCTCTCCCTTTGCTGGATCAAGAAGTAGGAGACGTTCTCGGGCTATACGTGTGTTGAACGCGGAGGCGCCGTCCGTTCGGCGCTAGATCGGACCTTCCGCGATTTGAATCGCCGCGAGTACGACTCCATCAACCGCGTTCTTGTAACGCTTCCGCTTAGCGATCTTCAAGGGTATGAAGATGCACTCCCTCTCTCGTTGCTAGCATCTCCTAGATTGATCTTGGTGACACGTAGGAAAATTTTGAATTATTACTACGTTCCCCAACAGGCAGCCGGGGTCAGTTCTTGCCCGGAACTCTTGATGGGCTTCTTCTTCTTTGAAGACTTCTCGATCTTCTTGGAAATACGAGAAATATCTTCAGACTGCACACTTGCTTCAGGTGGTGCAGTGGCCAATGGCTTCATTCGTGAAGCTTTAGGTGCAGTAGAGGGCTTAGAAGCCTTTGTTTTCTTCTGCTTCTGTGGCTTAGGTGGAGCTGGCGCTTTATCAAAATCCGTGTCATCACCTGATTGCTGTACAGTGGCCCTCTGAGCAGCAATGTGAGAGAGGAGACCATCAAGGTTGTCAAAGGGGACGATGACATTAGGGTTAGCATCCCGTGTACCATTAGCCCTTGGAGCAAACGGACCGGGGTTGAAGTCGCACCCAAGATTTTTCTTGTTCTTCACAGTAGAATCTTTGGCAAACTTATAGTTGCGCTTGAACAGATTGTCATCGCGACACCATAGCAATGAGGATGGGTCGGCATTCTCGGGCTGTGGTCCTCGGACCATGCAAGGATAGAAGCCTTGAGCAATGGCTTCGGACTTAGACTTGGGTTGAAGATTTTTATAGAGAATATCTCCCCACGGTCGCGTGATGGCATTTTCTCCGCATACTTTGCAATGACGAATCTGTACTTGAACCATTTCTCTGCCCAATATCTTTGAATCCATTGGATTAAAGTCTTGCGTTCGCCATAGGTTTCTTCAGGAACTGTCTTGTACATTTCATACAGATCAGGTGGCAGATCTTTGGATGTATTCCCACGGCGCTGCCTGCCGCCTTTTCTAGCTAACTTTTCAGTGGCCATGAAGTTCAAACTGAATGGCTTCGTAATCGCCAAAGGCTTCCGTCACGGGTCGACCAGAACCGGCTTCATGAGAATTGATGTGACGCTGTAGGAATTCTGCAAATGAATACAGACTATCACTACAGAAAAAATACGTGTTTGTCACAGTAGGTCACGTTTTCTGTCATTCATGTACATCCATGACAAATTTATGATAGAATCAAGATAGTCATACATGTGCTGTCGTAGAAGTGTTCCATGACATTACCAAAATTATCATCACGGAAGTGTCCACTTCCATGATGATAAATCGTAGCGTCCTGAAGTGCTTTTCGTCAAGGGTGACCGACACGTGGCATCCACCGTAATGGAACGCCGTTAAGCTATCGGGTCCGGTTTTGCATCCGATAACCCGTTAACAGCCCTGACCAATGGGGATTTTCCATGTGTAAAATTCTGATTGGCTGACGGAAACACGTGTCAGCTCTGCGTTGGCACATGTGTCACTCATCCAATGGGCGAGATGCGCCTATGATATGCTGACACGTGGACCGGCCCAAAAGTGGCCCATAAAGTTTAAATGGGCCGGCCCAACTAAAGGCCCACAAGATTTTGCGGTCCATAATGGGCCAGCCCCGCAAAAGGCCCACGAGATTTTGCGTATCATAATGGGCCAGCCCAGCTAAAGGCCCATGAGATTTTGCGGACCATAATGGGCCGGCCGAGCTAAAGGCCCGCGAGATTTTGCTGGCCATAATGGGCCGGCCCAGCTAAGGGCCCGCGAGATTTTGCGGACCATAATGGGCCGGCCCAGCTGTAGGCCCACAAGATTTTGAGGACCCTAGTAGGCCGGCCCATTAACTGGCTGCCACGTTCTGGGCCTAATAATGGGCCATATGAGATCGGCCCGTTAAAAGCCTACCACGTTCTGTGCCAAATTACGGCCCAGATCAGGTCCGGCCCATTAACAGGCTTTGGGATAAATTATGGCCCATATCAGATTCGGCCAGTCAACTGGACGCTATGCTTTTGGGCCCACTTGCTAAAGGCCCATTTAGTAATTCGGCCTGATATTAGTTTCGGCCTGTGAAGGGCCCGTTTAACATTTAGGCCCTATATTAATTTCGGCATGTTAAAAGCCCGTCATATAGTTGGGCCTAACTATGGCTGGTTTGCATCCGGCTTGCTTTCGCCGATAATCTGATTGGGCCAAACAAGGACCGAGACAATTTGGCCTGTTATAAGCCCATGATTTGATTGGCACATTCATGGGCGGGGTCTATTTCGACTGCCGCAGGCGTGAGCTATTCAAAGCATGTTTGTGCCCAACCTACTTTTGACCTCCTAAAGGCCCATTGAGTTTTCTTGGGAAAATAGGGCGGCGGTTTACTCGGCTTATTAAAGGCCCGAATCTACTAGTGGGCCAGTTTACATTTAGGCCTATTAACGGACCAAGATGACGGGGCCCATGATGCGGATCATACATGGTGATTTGCATGACGGCCGTTTGGCCGGTTTACTGTGAAGACAGGATATATATATATATATATACAGTAAAATAACTGCAGCATCGTGAATAAGAAAGAAAACCTAGACTATACAATAAAGAAATTATGGAATATTACATCCACTGGGCATCAAAGTTCGCCACTATGATAATAAAGCACAAGCGAATGACAGATTACATACACTGGGCATCAAAGATCGCCACCAGTGCAACTAAACACGCCGACAAAATAATATAGAAAACCGACAACACTTCAATAGAGTTCAAGAAAGGTTAGCCCTGCTCGGGAGCTGCAACGCAAGCAGCTGAGCAAGCTGGTGATACTGCACTTGTTTGACACTTATATCCTCCTCACTCTGAAAGATAAACAAGCAGACAGATGACAGGTTTGCACATATAAGTATCGGTGCTGACAATTCATCACATTTCTTACTAACGAATAAAGTGACACAGTTTAAAATAGCATTAACACAATATGGTATTGTTCAGGTCAAGACATGGCAGTAAATGAAATTGTGATGGAGTTTGCAGCTTCACGACACCTTTGGATTACGGATCAAGAACTCATAAGTATCAATGGTTAGTGTGTCAATTTATCCCATTTCTGATTGGCAAAATACGATCACTTTCTCTGTATAGTTTAATTTACATGGTATGAAGAAGGAACTTGGTTGTACAACTGAAAACTTAAATTGAGAAGGACAAACTTTTGTTTATGAACTGGAGTACATAATAAACTTTAAACATGCAATTTGATGCAAACACCAGAAATAAACAGATGTTGTAGTCATGCCTAATCAAATATACACAACAAAGTTTGAAGGCTTGAGAAGTACAAACTTACATTATTGGTGAAGGCATGCTCTATAAAGCCCTTGTCCATGCTGATGGGGGGGGGGGGCAATTCAAGAAGTTTACCACCTAATCTTCTTCAGAAGCGTTGCCTTTATTCTACATTTTGTTAAGAGTAAATATAGATGTGACAATATAAGAAAAAATGGAGAATATTTAAGATAAGATGAAGAGTGATGCTACATAACCAAGTAGCTATGATGTAAGTACAACGATACAGGCAAAAGGTACAACCAAGAGCAATGCAGAGCTAAATTTCTTCAGTACCATCGGTGTTATCCAACCTTATGGTAAGAGTAAATATAGATCTTATGTGTAGAAAATCGAGGGTAGAGGAAAATAAGCTGCAGAGTGATGGTACATGAACAACTACCTGTCAATATAAGTACACTGATAAAGGACAACAGGTACTTACAAGAACAATGCAGAGCTAAAAAATTTCATTGGCATTGGATATATTCTACACTAATGTAATCATTTATATAGAATAGATAATTTGGAGCGAACAATTGATAAGCAAGGTATCATGCATATTGTTGTCACATAATGAACCAGGTATGTATGCAAGTACAGTGATACAAGACAACAGGTACTAACAAGAGCAAAGCAGTGGGCAGCATATTTGCGATATCCTGTTGTTCTTTTCAAACCGGAATTCTTTTTTGAGCAGATTTCCTGCAAAAAAGATCCGTAAGGCACATGCGGAAAAGTAGAAGTTCAAATTGTCATGCGATATCATAGACAACACCTCATCCTCGGAACGAGACTAGAGCATAACAAGGTTTTTCCATTCAATGTCTTCTAAATTTAGCACAAGAGACTTCACCAGAAATTCGTTTATAGACTTGCCATCAAAGTGTGATTTCCTCAGGTAACACCGATCTGCTGCAATGCTTCCTTGAAAAGCGCAAGCAAGCTTTGCTCGTCATGACTATCCAGATTGACCCTCGCCTACTTACAACAATGTAATGTAAATCATTGATGTGTTTAATCAGCAGAAAACAGGAAAATAATCACCATGAATAATAGCACTTACATGTAAGTGGGACAGGAAGATGAGAAAATGGTGTTTGTCTTCATTATAATCTTCCCGTGATGGGAATATATGCACGTAGTCCCTAAAAACATTGAAAGCATTGTCTTTTAAACTGGGAATAACTGGAATGCGGTTCCAATCTGCAAGAATTGGCTGTCTCTGCAGTTGGGATAGGTCTTAGGCCAGTGGACTTGCTGTACTTTTTGCTGGAGTGGGATTTTTCTGTAGTACGGCTAGTGCTATGGCAACTGAAATCGGCATACCTTTTGCTGGAGTGCAGGTCCTGTGTGGTGCGGCTAGTGGTGTGGCAAGTGAAGTATGGGTACAGTCTGCTGGAGTCGGTCCTATGTTTTGTGTCACTGGTTGTACAGCCAATATAAGTGGGGTGATGTCTGATTTCTCCGACACAACCACATTTTCCAAGGACTTTGCTGGTGCTCCTTCAGGTTCGGCAATCACCCTCTTCCTTTTTGATGTCTGATGCACAAGAACAACATTTGAGTGAAAAAACATGGTATGGTGACAGATGGAATATGTATTGATAATGGATGGGCATGGCATCTCGACATATATGATGATTAAACTAAGCTGATGGCAGTGCAACAAGTAGAAGAAATGCAAGACAACATATGCAAGATACACATAATCAATAAAACCTTGCCAAATTAGAACAGGCACCTTGATGGGTGAACAGGACAGGCCATCTGCCTTTGACTCCTCGAGGTTAGAATAGTCATTAGGATCATATTCTAAACAAGAATCAGCAGTGGTGAGCGTATGAGTTTCATTGCATCCAGAATGGCACTCAATGCCTTGGTGCCAATTTTGTAAGTCATTGCGGTGTTTAGCTTCAAGAGTGGACTGCTGCTAGTGCGACACGAAGCAGCTACACAAATCATAGTGTAGATATAATGGGAAAACCGTAAGCATCAGAGTAAATTCAGCAAAGTGGAACTTGCTGGAATATATGTGCTAGTATTGCCGGTACGGCTAGAAAGGCTTCGGATACCATCTCTCTTCAACTGAAGGTGCGATCTTTATTAATATCAGTGTAACTCTCAAAGGCGACACAACTCCCCGCATTTCCTTGTTATTCTTATCGGATTCAAGTGGGCAGGCCACTACAAATCCTATTCCCATGTTTACAAAATCCTACGAATCAAAGAGGCTCGACGAGTTCAAAGTGTCCATACCAACCGACCGTATAGACCTCCACACTGCAAATTTCCCTGCTCATATTCACTACAAGGAACATACTATACTACTATCATACTCCCTCCGTTCCAAAATATAAGTCTTGGTAGAGATTTCCACTATGGGTCACATACAGATGTATCCAGATACATTTTAGAGTGTAGATTCACTCATTTTGCTCCATATGTAGTCCATGGTGGAATCTATACAAAGACTTGTATTTAGGAACAGAGATAGTACTTATTGAAGAAGAACGAAAGAGGAACATGCTAAAGAAGAGCAAGCAGATTTTGGATAATAAAATGTTCGTTGCGCAGTGCCCACACATGATGAACCAGAGCGCATTAAGAAAGCAACTCCCTGCTGTCTCTCTATATGTGGTGCACGTGCTTTTTCGAAAGTAAAGTAGGAACATTAGCTGACCAATTAAATGTTATCTGTTTTAGTAATATCAGCATCATATCAGATTCGTACTTGAGCAACAAGTTTGGAATTATGAGTGGCACGTTGTTTAGCTTGATGGATCTAGGAGCAGTACTAAGCAGGTGATGGTACTGAATATAAAGGCATGTCTTAATTTGGGTCAGTTGACCATTTCAGGCGGTTGGATGAAGATCCTACATCTCCTAACCCTTCTTCTTCCTCGTCTCTGATTCTTCTCGTACAGAACACCGCACGGGCCGCCGGCCGGACCATCGGCCCCCATCGCCTGTGTTTCTCCGCTACCCCCACCCCCGCCCCCACCCGCGTCGAGTTTTTTTGTTCAGCGAGGCCCCGCCACTGCTCCCACCCCCCAACAACCAAAGTCCCCACCCGAGCCCCTTCGTTCGCACCGGCGAACTCCGGCGAGCTCTGAAAAATCGACTGACCCAATTTTGAAATTTAGTCTACTGTGATTTAACTAGTGTGGAATATAAAAAGGGAAAACCATAAGCATTGGGAGTATAGTGTTGAGCGTGCCATGGCGGATATGAAGGTACAAACCGGACAAAGGCAACTTCGCAACCAATGTTTGCTCTCAACTAGCAAGTAAGTGATGGACAAGAAATCATAGTAAAGCAGTGGCGATCTATTTTCTTGCTGCGATAAATAAGTTGAGCAGATACGAAAGAGTACCGCCCCTGGTGCGGCACCGTGTATGCATATGCTGAGGATTTGACGATGATGTGGTAGTGATGGCTGTCGGCAGCGTGGAAGCAGATCTAGGAGGGTAGACGGTGGCGGCAGGGCGCGGTGGATGAGACGGTCGTAGGAGCGGCGCCGGCAAGGTGGACGACGGCGGGGATGAAGCGAGAGGACGGGATGCAAGGAACCCGGTCCGAAGCCATGGATGAGAGAGGTCGATCTCTTGTAGTGGACGCCGACGTCGGGGTATCAGCTCCGGCATGGTGGAGGAGGACGGTGGTGGATGGGGTGGCAGACGGAGGAGGCTGGGGTGGATAGGGTGTTTTGGCGCCCACAGAGTACGATGGGGAAATGGAGGTGGAGAGGAAGGGGGGAACCATGTATTCAGGGCGCGCTTGTCTCAAATGCGAGGAAATTTACAAACTTAGCCCCAGTTTCAAATTTCCTACATCACAGCAATATTAGTCGGTTGGGGATAGGACGGTAATCTCGCATACACCAAATATTTGCCTACGGGAGTTTGTTTTTGGCGCCCACCGTGTATGAATCCGGGAGGGAGTCGATTTCGCCCGAGGACACACAGTGTTTTGGCGCCCACTGTGTATGAGTCCGGGTGAGAGGCGGTTATGTCACGTTTGAGTGAAATTACAATCCTACCCCTATCGAAACCTATAGAAATCGAGCAGATAGGCTTTGCGTGGCAGGGATAGGTAGTAGTAATTTCCATCTCGTAGATTTTGGTTCGGGCGGTTACTGCGACTTTCCCCGCTTCGTTCAAATTTTGCAGAGTGCACGTTTACCGTGCCAACTCAATTCGAATCCCGTTTGTATTCTATTTTTTTCGGGCGGGATCCATTTTCGATTGGAATAAAATTCTATATACATCATTTTTTATATATACTTTCAAAAGCACAACAAAGAATTCTGCTCCTTTATATGTATAATATGATTTACAAATACAATGATCTCAAAATCATAAGGTTGAATTCAAAAAATTAAACCAAATTATGTTCTACCAAAATGTATGGATCAGTAATATCTACATATTAAATAACATAGATGCGCGTGAATTCATATGAGTATGCATGTTTGATAGATCAATTATGGTTCGAGTATGGATTACATGTATCATCATCTCGAATTCAAATATTTGAATCCCTTTTATGTTCACTCCTTTCATGCCCATCTCTCTCGCATGCATGCTCCTTCATGTAGCTATCACTCTCTTTTCTCCAGCTCACCCGCACGCTCACTTCACGTTTCTCCTATCCTCGCAAGCATGGTCTCTCGACGTCTGCCTTGAGAAGTGTCACGCTCTCCCTATCATTATACATTACACGGTTTTCATTATCTCTCACGTCTCTACCGTTCTCTCGTATCACTAGGTACCTAAGCTTTCTTTTTCACCGCCACACACACAGTCTCCACTCGTCTTTCACTTTGTCTTTCTCTCTATGGGATTCTCACACACACCCTATATGTATCTAGATATGAATCATACCAATAAAATTACTCTCTCTCTCTCTCTCTCTCTCTCCTGTAGACACAACATTTGTTGCGGTCTCCTTTTCGTCTCCATCCCAGACTGACATTATTCATTTGTTTACCGATCAGAGAAACTCCCCCCTCTCTCTCTCTCTCACACACACACAACTCCTGCTTCCACTCCCCTTCCCGACTACCGTCTCTCTCTCTCTCACAAAACTCTCGCTTTCGCACCTCCGTCTCGTATTTCTCTCACAAACATTTATCGACTAGCCTCTAGATAGGTTTATACACCCGCACACTTGTGCTTCCACTATTGCATACATGTATCTCTCCCGCTCCTTGTATCTATGTAGACTTTTCTTCCCTTCTTGAGACACGCCCTCTCGATCGTGCACACA
This sequence comes from Aegilops bicornis, assembly GCA_021605145.1. Taxonomy (NCBI): domain Eukaryota; kingdom Viridiplantae; phylum Streptophyta; class Magnoliopsida; order Poales; family Poaceae; genus Aegilops; species Aegilops bicornis. The sequence continues at coordinate 447,949,226 of CM038671.1, read as the reverse complement.
CACACACTATCGCCTCATTTTAAGCTGATACCTCTCGCACACAAACTCTTTGTGTCTTTGTCACACATGCACTATGTCCTCCTCCTCTCTCCCTCTCTCTCTCACACACATGGGATTTGTGCCACAACTAGCAAGATGCCCATGCGTTGCACGGAACATGAAGATGCATTTGTATGAGTAGTTTATCTTGTGGGAGAAAAGGATGAACAAGGGAAGGCCTTATTTGCAAGTGTGGAGAGGGGTGTGGTATCTTTTTGCAAAATTCTCATAGTTTCCTTCCTATCCGTCAGATATAGATCGGATGGCCTATATTGCAGTATGGCAGGCACACAATCATCACCGACTATGCTTTTATAAGAGTAGGGATAAAAAGCGAGTTGGTGATGATGGTGGGCCTGCCATCTACAATATAGGTCGTCTGATTTATATCTGACGGATAGGAACTAAACTATGGCAATTTACCGCACTCCTCTCCACATTTGCAGATAAGGCCTTCCCTCATTCATCCTTTTCTCGCCACAAGATCTTGATGTTCCGTGCAACGACGGGCATCTTGCTAGTAAGAGTAGAAAATAGACATATACCACTTCTCGAATCTTGAAACCAACAACATTCCTCCCTTATCTCATCAAAACCGCCAAAGGAATATATTTTTAGTGAAACATAACATTTTTTAGTGATATATGTATTTCAAAACTAGACTTTTCTATCAAATCGGTGAATATGTATTAATCTACTCTGATCGTGTGGCAACGGATTGGCACATTGCTAGTAGTTATTATATTTTTTTGGACACCAGACAAACGGTGGAGTACATATACGAAGAGAAGAGGTGCACGCACGCAGTCGCTCTCTCGCTGTCTCGCACACATGAGAGTTACGTAAAGGCAACGTTAACAAATAAACCCTAAAAACCTAGGTGCACGATTGCTGCATTCGCGGGTACCTGGTACATGGTGGAGCGCACCTTTGTAGGAATAGTCAGCTCGGTGATAATTTGATCCGTGAGGAGTTGATGGTCGGGACCACGGTGAACGACTTGGAGGCAAGTGGCTCGCCGATTGCCACAGATCAAGTAGCCACGTTTAAAATATCATTTTTAGCGAGGGTTAAGAGTTCCGACTTTCAATGGCGCGTTATAAGTACTAAGTAGTTTTTAGAACGATTGGTATGGAGCGAAAATGGAATTCATAGTACTACGTACCTCCTTGGCGTATGGTTGTATGCGTTTATGTTGCGAGATGTTGAACCTGGTAGTTCTAGGGAAAATACTATGTTTAGATTTAGTTGTTGGTTTTCAGTAATGAAAATCGGAAGGGGGAAACCCTTTTACGATAAAAAAAAACTGCTACCCCCGTTCTGGTTTACTAGTCCCCATCATTTTTTGGGTCAAAGTTTGTCCATGAATTTTACTTGTAAATGTGAATGGAAAATGAGATTTTGTTATACGCAAACAAAAAAGGACTGGAGGGAGTGATTGCTCTGACACGGACGCGGCCTCTCATAGCGCAGGCATTGAACCGGCGCGCCGGCCAAGAGGGCCCCACTCACTGCAGGCCCGACTGAACATGCCTCCTCGCCGCATGCAACCGGCTTCAGACTGCCCCGTCTGCCTTCATTGAATCCGCGTGTGTGCCGGCAACACGTCCTTCCGCGAGCCGGCCGGCATTTTAGAACACAAAAAGTGACCAAAATATAATTAATTACGCATGGTCTTGACTTGTTGTGCTCGCACTGGTAGCCGGAACTAGAGGTTTTTCTTTATTCATAACTCTGCTTAACATTTTTTTGGCTTTGAAGTGAATCATGGTTGTGGACATTATGTATGAATGTGGAGATATCTGTGAACATGAGTTTGATGTGGAAGTTGAACTTGGAATGTCGGGCTTGCGCGTGAACTACACCATGTCCAATGCTTCGTTTGTTATTGTTTGGAAAGTAATTGATGTTATTACATGACCCGAAAAAAAATATTTTGTGCCACATCAGTAGATGCACGGACATCACAACAGGCATCTTGTTGGATGAACATTTGAACCTAGCTACTATGAAGGAAATTTTGTATTGACAACAGTTTTAGATAGCGGAGACGCCTAGCCTGCCTCGCCTCTGCTAGCTTATTTGGCTTCTTCCATCTCTTCTTTGGCATGGGTGAAGAGAGCATCCGATTGCTCTTTTCACTTCTTCAGAACTCAGCTACATTCTCAAGGTCACCTGACGCTTTCTTTCAGCCTTTACTAGAGCCACGAGGACACGAACAATGACGACTCCACGGCTTGTGTGTAATCCAGCATCATCTCGGGAATTTGCACCTTGTGTCTAATCCGGGATCATTAGGGAACTGGCACCTTGTGTGTAATCCAGCCTCATTCGAAACATGATCTCGAGGTTGACCATACTTCCCTCCTCGCAGGAACTGCATCCTGACATGAAGTTACTTCTTTTTTAGAAAATTACTCAGAGCAACCCAGATCCATTTAGTAGAAGCTAGATAAATAGAACTGGGAGAAGTGAATTCAAAAGGAAAAAATATAAAAACAGACTACAAGGTGAGAACACCCACTTCCTACATCAAGCTAAAACGAAAGCATTAGGACGATTAAGACTCTTCTTATGACACATCGAAGAACACGAGGCTTAAGAGAAACAGAAACTACAACATATACACATCAAATAACACGAGGCTAAACGAAAGTAATAGAAAGGGTGTTACTTATCAAAGCCCGTTTTACAGGTTCGGTGCAGCTCCTCTTTAACTTTCCATGCTCCTTGAAGATGTCCCCAATATCCCGTGTTTGGTCTTCATTGCTCCTCTGCATGTTCTCACTCGTGGTCTTAAAATCTCAACATGGCAAGAAAAATATACTACTAGTAATACTCGCGCATCTTGTGGGAAACATTAAAGCACTCGTCTGCAATGTTAGAGCATCTCCAACAGAATCGCAATGCGCGGCGCTTTAAAAAAGCGTTTACAGTGCTAAGATCGAGAAGTAGAGATAGAGAGTAGAGGATAGTTCTCAGCATAGATAGATAAAAAAATATATTATTCAACTACTCCTCATCGTCTGACTCCTCCTCGGCGATGTCCTCCTCCGACGTCTGACTGTAGGCGTGAAGATACCGATCGTCGTCAGATTCCTAGGGCAACGCTGCTCCTAGCCTCATGTTGAATTGAGAGCCCGCTTTTCGCCTACGCTTGTCCTCGCGATAGGCGGCTCGCTCCGCCCTCCTCTTATCCCTCTCCGCCCTCCTTTGCTCGTAGAACTTACGCTCGTTGATGATGTCCTGCGGGAAGCGTTGGCGCCATAGAGCCATGGCTTCCTCGTCCATCTCGGCGATGCCGAGACGGTGCTCCCGCCTCCGGTTGTCGCAACGATTGTCGGTGTCAAAACCAGCGGATCTCGGGTAGGGGGGTCCCGATCTGTGCGTCAAGGCTGATGGTAACAGGAAGCAAGGGACACAGATGTTTACCCAGGTTCGGGCCCTCTCGATGGAGGTAAAACCCTACTTCTGCTTGATTAATATTGATGATATGGGTAGTACAAGAGTAGATCTACCACGAGATCGTAGAGGCTAAACCCTAAGAGCTAGCCTATGATGGTATGATTGTAGTTGTGATCGGCCTTCTAAGGACCAACCTCTCCGGTTTATATAGACACCGGAGAGGGCTAGGGTTTACATGGAGTCGGTTACAAGAAAGGAAACACAATATCCGGATCGCCAAGCTTGCCTTCCATGCAAAGGAGAGTCCCATCCAGACACGGGCCGAAGTCTTGAGTCTTGTATCTTCACGCTTCAATAGTCCGGACGTTGTACACAGTCCGGCTGCCCGGATACCCCCTAATCTAGGACTCCCTTAGTAGCCCCTGAACCAGGCTTCAATGATGATGAGTCCGGCGCGCAGTATTGTCTTCGACATTGCAAGGCGGGTTCCTTCTTCGAATACTCCAAAGTAATCATCGAACACTTAGACCGTATCCGGATCTGTGAGATGATCTTCATATCCACCATAGAGAGAATGATATTTCACAAATGCAACCTGCTGACAACCTTTTCTGATGACGTGTCTTGTTATTATGGTCGGATCATTATTCGAACCGTTTTCTCACAACCAGCTACAGCGCATATTACGAGGCAGTTTCCTTGACACGTCTTGTCGAAGCAGAGATCGTGTCCCCTTATCACGGGATTCTCATCAATACGGGTATGGGTAATCCCACCACACCATCAAGCGTGGCGCTTGGGAAGCAAGTGATTCCCAACAGGCAAGTGGGGAGGCGTACCGCTTTCGGCACCTCTATAAAGGGATAAGATTTCCTCGTTTTTACCCACGCCTTCTTCCTCCTTTGCCCACTCTTACCCCATCGAGCTCCAGTGCCCAAGCCCAAGTCTTCGCCGCACAACCAAACATGTCCGGAGCAGGAGGCAAGTGGGTGGCTTTCACCGTCAAGGAGAAGCACATCGCAAATCTTCGGGCGGCCGAATACTTGGCCGCAGACATAGCGCATCGGCTACCAGACGCTGCGCAGGTCATTCCGACCCCGGGACCCCACGAGAGGGTCGTGTTCGTCGCCCACTTCGTCCGTGGACTGGGGTTTCCACTTCACCCCTTCGTCCGCGGGCTCATGTTCTACTACGGGCTAGATTTCCACGATCTAGCCCCGAATTTCATCCTCAACATCTCGGCGTTCATCGTCGTATGTGAGGCCTTCCTCCGCATCCGGCCTCACTTCGACCTGTGGCTGCAAATCTTCTGCGTGAAGCCGAAGATCGTATTCGGCCAGCAAGCGGAATGTGGAGGGGCCATGGTGGGCAAGATGCCTAATGTCACCTGGCTGGACGGCTCCTTTGCGGAGACCGTAAAAGCGTGGCAACCGGGGTGGTTCTACATCACCGAACCGCGCGACGCCAACTGGGCGGCGGCCCCCGAGTTCCGATCCGGAGCCCCCATGCGGCTCACCTCCTGGGAAAGGAAGGGCCTGACTTGGGGCGAACCTACAGAGCTGACCGGACTCCAAACCTGCATCAAGAGCTTGAAGGACAAGAACATTAAGCTCGTCAACATGATCCAGGTCATGCTCGTTCGCCGGATTCTGCCATGCCAAAGGCGGGCATTCAATCTGTGGGAGTTCGTCCCGGCCGAACACCAGACGCTTCAGAGGCTCTATGGCATGAAGCACAAAGACGCGTGGAAGGAGTTGTTTAAGGCTTCCGAAGTACCTCCTCCCACATCCGAGGACCGTGGGCTCCATGCCGCACGACCTCCTAGCAAGGTGAGTTTTCAGGCCACCACCAGATTCGGTTCTTCCCAATATATTCATGGGGGAGCCTTAAGTAATTGTGCATATTTGTTCAGGATTATGTGGAGATAGCGAAGCAAATTGACTGTCTGGCTCCGCTGCCAGAAGGCCCAGCTGATGCTCTCCTGACAGAGATGCTAGTCCCGGCGCCCTACAAGGTGCCGGAGAATAAGGCCGAAAAGAAGGCCCCAGGGACTAGGAAAGGTCTCCGGCATAAGGTTGTGTCAGAAGCCTCGTTCGAAGACAACGAGGAACACTCCTCCCCCGACGAGGAGGAAGAAGAAGAAGAGGCCGCCCCATCCGGAAAGGATGAGTGGCCTGAGGAGACGGGCCAGGGGGCCAGGAGAGGCCCTCGACGCAAGGCCGTCATACCCACGTCGTCCGATGACGACGAAACAGATTCCTCCCGCGGAGGCGGGGGGAAGCAAGAAGAAACTCTACCTCCTGCACTGGGGAGGAGAAAAAGAGGAAAGCCGCCCTAGAGGGGAAGGCTGGGACGCCCAAGAAGGGAAAGACGTCCCTTCGGACTACTCCACCACGGCCGCTCATAGCGAGGAAGGGTGGCTGCCCAGGGGGAAGCCCCTGGCGCGATCGTAAGTGTCCGCACTCTATCATGATTCACTTCATAGTTGTTTAATAACGCCGAACATATATGCAGTCCGGCCAGGGCTCATTCGGAGGTGTCGTCTTCGGATGGGTCTCTGAGCGCTTCAGAGATGAACTCGCTCACCACTCCTCAGCTTGCGGATGACACGGAGCTGTTGTCCCGAAGGTTCCCCGAGCAGGGGGAGGTGATCCTGGAGACTCCCCAATGCGGAGTTACAGATGTCAGACATGCGGGGTTCAAGATCCCCGCGGATCGCGTCGATGAGAGCTGCAGCAAGGCGGGCTGTCGATCGAGCACTGTTCCGGAACCCTTAACTGTTCCGGATTTAGGCGGGCAGCCCCTCGTTAGGGAGGGTGAGCCGTCCGTGCCGAGGACTTCCGTTGCGCCAGGGGCGCCGGATAGTCTGGTGGAAGCGCTTCGAGGTGCTTCCATAGATGAAGAGCACCGTACTCTTATGAGTGCGGTGATTCAAAAGGTTCTGTCCGCCAAGAGCGGACTAACCGAAGCTTGCACAAGCCTTCTGACGGGCTTCGAGGTAAGTAATAAAAATGTGTGAAATTACCATCCGATAGGTAGTAGCCCCTGATACTCTGTTTGGTGTTCGGAAAGAAAAGCCAAACGGAGGGTCAATTATAATACGCAGGAGTCTAATAAGTTTTTATGTGAATAAGCAGGCTGTGCTGCTTGCCGCTGCTGCCCGCACAGCCGATGTTGCCGAACTAAAACGGGACCTGGAGCAGGCGCAAGGAGAGCTAGACCTCACAAAGAGGCAGCTCGAAGAGAGCAAAGGTGAGTAATTCTCCGCTCTTATGTATTTAAAGATAGGCAAATTTGGTCAGTCTAACGCCTAAAGCGTCGTGACTGTGTAACAGGGGCCACCGCCGAAGTGGCGTCCCTGAAGAAAGCGTTGTCCGAGGCCGAAAACAAAGCGGCCTTGGAATGCAAGGAGCTCGAAAAGCAAAGTGCTAGGGTAGGCGAGGTACAGCAAGAGCTCCAGGACCTCGGCAAGAAGTGCGAGTCCATGGAGCATGATCTGAAGATGAAGGAGGCCGAGCTTGCGAAGGGCCTTGTAAATTTGAAAGATGTCAAGGCCGAAGCCGAGAGAGCACAACAGGAGATCCAGGAGGCCAAAAAGATAGCAGCGGGTAAGAAATTCTTTATGCAAAGCAAGCATGTGGAGGAGACGTTTCTTTTACTTACTCGAATTCGAAGCTCTCCAGGGGCATTTGCAGATCTGCCACGCAGCATCTCGATGTCATGGAGTTCTACCGTGCGCCAGGAGGGAGCTCAACGGAGAAGCTGTTCGTCCCAAAGATCTTTGGGCCGATCATCCGATGCCTCTGAGAGACCAACTGAAGCAGTTGATCAAACTCCACAGGGCAGCCGAACTGGCTATGAAGGACTTCATAGTCAGGATGTGGCCTGGTGAACTCCTGCCCCGTAGCTACTTTGGCCTGATCAAGCAGATGGTGGATGCCTGCCCGCGGCTTGAAGTGATCAAGCGATCCGTTTGCATCGAAGGTGCCCGCCGAGCCTTTGCACGCGTCAAGGTGCATTGGGGCAAGCTGGATGTGGAGAAGCTGGTCAAGGAAGGGCCGTCGAAGGGCAAGGCGCATCGCCATCTCGAAATGTACTACGATGGCGTGATGAAGGGTGCTCGTCTCGTCGCCGATGAGTGTACAAAGGACGCCATTTTGGAATGAATTCACTTCCGTCATGTTTGTAATTAAAGACGAAGTTACGTGCGCTATGTAGCGCTTTTGTTATTTAAAATATTACCTTCTGTGCGGCTATTTATAAAATTCTGAAAGTAGGCCAGTCGTCGGCTTCCGCCCCCACGTAACTAGTACTGGGGTGTTCGTGGAAACCCGGACACTCTTTATCCAAATGTTTGGTCCCTTAAGGAGGTGTCCGGCGCAGCGAACAAGGCAATCGGACTATGCGGCTTTATAACTTTCACTTAGCCATAGAAGTCTACAATTTTAAATTTCGGTGAAGCCCCTAGAATCCGGAAGGTCAATCGGGCGCTATACATGCCTAGATCGGACGAAGCCGATTTATCGCCTAAAGCGGAAAATCTTTAAGGATTTTAAAACCTCTCGAACAGCGACCAGCTCTCGCCACATCATGCCGGTCAGTTTTCGGCTTTCTCTACTGAGGTGCTCGTCCGGGAGAACCGGGACACAATCGCAGTAGTTCTCCCTGTGCTACCTTAGCCGATATAACCGAACATAAGGCACCAAAACAAGGGAGCCGGGCTATCCCAACTGTAGACCCAAGACATGATTCGAAGCTGATGCATATAGTGCTATAAGTTCGGGGTGCCACACTGTTGAAAGTGTTTGGACTTTATTTGCCATATTACAGGGCGCCATGAGAAGCCCTTGGCAAACTGACCGCACCAAGGTGTACGGATGCAATATCAAATAAACATTTATAAGAGAAAAAATGCTCAAATAAGAATAATAAGCTCACGCTATATATAATGTCCCATTGACGAAAAATATGTTTAAGCATACATTTACAATGGATGCGTTAAGCAGAGATAAAATAGGACTATTTAACATGTCCTATCCAGGAGCAGGTTGTGTTCAGATAGATAAAGCAGGTATAATGATCGTAAATATATTCCACCTGGGTATTTCCTTCTGTGCACAACGTCTGTTGCCTCCTTGGATGCCTCTCCCCTATAAGTCCGACAATTCGGCTCTTTTGAGGATGCTGCACCAACGCTGTGTCCTGAAAGGTGAGAGGGAAAGAGTATGAAGTTATTTGGCGGTTATCCGCACTATTGACTGAGTCGTTGATGCGCCTCCTCCTATGCCCATGGTATTTTGAGTGCGTAACTGTGTGCGCGTGGCGCGAATGCTGCTTTGGAGGGGCTTGAGCGGAGGCCGGACTGCTAATCACGCTCTTGGCGTTCCTGATGATCCTGTTGCGGGGTGCTCCAGACTCGCTTGACTGTGCTCAAAGGTGTTGCCGGATTGGTTTGTCGGAGTAGGCCGCATTGTACTTCTACCGCAAGGGCTGCCGTGTGCTCTTCTGTTCGAAGGGAGCGGTCCATATTTCCGTTGACAGTGATGACCCCGCGCGGTCCTGGCATCTTGAGCTTGAGGTATGCATAATGTGGTACCGCATTGAATCTAGCGAATGCGGTTCGTCCGAGCAGTGCGTGGTAACCACTGCGGAAAGGGACGATGTCAAAGATTAACTCTTCGCTCCGGAAGTTGTCCGGGGATCCGAAGACCACTTACAGTGTTATAGAGCCCGTACAGCGGGCCTCTACTCCAGGAATTACACCCTTAAAGGTGGTTTGAGTGGGCTTGATCCTTGAAGGATCAATGCCCATTTTGCGCACCGTGTCCTGATAAAGCAGGTGAAGGCTGCTGCCGCCGCCCATAAGGACTCGCGTGAGGTGGAATCTGTTGATGATTGGGTCTAAGACCAATGCGGCTGAGCCGCCATGACGGATGCTAGTAGGATGATCCTTACGATCAAAGGTGATCGGACAAGCTGACCATGAGTTTAATTTGGGGGCGACTGGCTCCATCACATAGACGTCCCTTAGTGCCCGCTTTCGTTCCCGCTTGGGGATGTGCGTGGCGTAGATCATGTTGACCGTTTTCACCTGGGGGGGAAATTTCTTGTCCCCGTGTTTGGACGTCGGGGCTCCTCGTCATCGTCGCTGTGCAGCCCCTTGTCCTTGTCTTCAGTGTTTATCTTGCGGGCTTGTTTGAATACCCAACAATCTCTATTGGTGTGGTTGGCTGGCTTGTCCAGGGTACCATGAATTTGGCACGAAGCGCCCAAAGATGCGGTCCGCATCGATGGTCCTCGATAATTTCTTTTGAACGGCTTCTTCCGCCGACCGGGCTTGGATCCGCTGAATCCGGTGTTGATCGTGTCTTGATCTTTGCCGTCGTTGTTCCGCCGCTTATGTCTACATTACGCCGTGGCTTGCCATTATTGTCGCGGCCATCCGAATTGCCGGAATGTGGCGTAGTGCTGCTGCGAGCCAACCAACTGTCCTCGCCCGTGCAAAAGCGGGTCATTAGTGTTGTGAGAGCTGCCATGGACTTGGGTTTTTTCCTGGCCGAGGTGTCGAGCGAGCCACTCGTCACGCATATTATGCTTAAAAGCCGACAGGGCTTCGACGCCCGGACAGTCAACTATTTGGTTCTTTTTAGTTAGGAACCGAGTCCAGAATTTCCTGGCTGACTCTCCGGGCTATTGAGTAATGTGGCTCAAGTCATCGGCGTCAGGTGGTCGCACATATGTGCCCTGGAAGATGTCGAGGTATGCGTCTTCCAGGTTTTCCCAACCGCCAATGGAATTTGGTCAAGTGCTGTTTAGCCGATGTCGGGCTGGTCCTTTGAGCTTAAGGGAAGATACTTGATGGCGTGTAGATCGTCTCCATGGGCCATGTGAATGTGGAGAAGAAAATCTTTGATCCATACTGCGGGGTGCATTGTGCCATCGTATGATTCAATGTTTACGGGTTTGAACCCTTCCGGGAATTCATGATCCATTACTTCGTCGCTGAAGCGAGGGGTGCGCGCGCCTGCGTGCGGGCTATGTGGCTACGCAGGTCGAATTGCTCTGGGTGGCTATATTCGGCCCCGCCAAACTTGTTGAAGGTGTATCCAGCGTGACGGTCGTCGTCGTGTGCCGAGGCGCGCCCCCGCGATCCGTAGATCGATCTTGGCTGTCCTGTTTTGTTGCCCCGGGCCGTAGTATGTTGGCATGGGGGTGTTGGCTGGTATGCGGACTGGTATGCCATCTTATCCCGGCCGCGAGGTGGCCGGTCAGCCGTATGGTGCTCGAGTCCGTATTCCTCGGCTGCCAGGACTTCAGTCCATCTGTTTGTGAGCAGGTCTTGATCAGCTTGGAGTTGCTGCTGCTTCTTTTTCAGGCTCCTCGCAGTGGCTATAAGCCGATGCTTGAAACGCTCCTGCTCTACGGGATCCTCCGGCATGCCGAACTCGTCGTCGCCGAGGCTAATCTCGTCTTCGGAGGGGGGCATGTAGCTGTCTTCCTCCGGGTATTCATCTGTCGCCTGTTCTTCTGGGCTGACCTGCTCATCCTCCTGTTCGGCCTGCTCGAAGGCGGGCTAATTAGGGTTGTATTATTCTTCGGCACCGTTCGGATTGTTTTCGTCTCCTGGGCCAGTATTGCTGTGGCGGGGCTTGGAGTGGCGCCGACGACGCCCATTCTTTGCTTTTTTCCCTGAGGTTTTATCCTCCGTTGCCTCATCGCCATTTGTTTCCTTAGGAGTGTCCACCATATATATATCATAAGAAGAGGTGGCTGTCCACCGCCCAGTGAGCGGTGGTTCCTGTTCTTCTCCTGCATTGTTGTCCATACCGTCGATGTCTTCGCAGTCGAAGTTCAGTACCTCGGTTAAATCATCGACCGTGGCAATGAAGTGGGTGGTGGCTGGGCAACGAATTCCTTCGTCGCCTGCCTCCCACTCGAGCCGGACATAGTTCGGCAAAGAGCCTCCTGACAAAGAGAGAGACTTTAATGAGTCCAGCATGTCGCCGAAGGGCGAGTGCTGGAAGATATCCGCAGCGGTGAACTCCATTACCGGAGCCCAACCTGGCTCGACTGGATTGGGAGTGCGCGGACCGGAGCCAACCTCCGGATAGGAATCCGGGGGTCTAGCTTCACAGGCCACCACAGAGGTAAGGCCCGTGTTCGGCTCTACCGCCGACGAGTGCGCGACCTGCGTGGCGGGGTCCATCCCTCCGTCCTTAGGCAGCGCAGCCTACTCCGGATCTAGGTCCGGGGATGCTACGGGGGTGATACCCTGAGCTTCGTCCGACGGCAGGTCTAAGCCGTGCTCGTCGTGACTGTCCGGTGCTCCTGGCATAGGCCCAAATCCATCGAAGATCAAGTCTCTGCGGATGTCCGCCATGTAGTTCAGGTTTCCGAACCTGATCTAGTGGCCAGGGGCGTAGTTGTCGTTCTGCTCCAGATGGCCAAGCGAGTTGGCCCGCAGTGCGAAGCCGCCGAACACGAAGATCTGTCCGGGGAGGAAAGTCTGCATACTGGACAGCGTCGTTGATGATGATTGAAGGAGCCATCAAGCCTGACAGCGACGACACAGAGGAACTCTCAATGAAAGCACCAATGTCGGTGTCAAAACCGGAGGATCTCGGGTAGGGGGTCCCGATCTGTGCGTCAAGGCTGATGGTAACAGGAAGCAAGGGATACAGATGTTTACCTGTGTTCGGGCCCTCTCGATGGAGGTAAAACCCTACTTCCTGCTTGATTAATATTGATGATATGGGTAGTACAAGAGTAGATCTACCACGAGATCGTAGATGCTAAACCCTAAGAGCTAGCCTATGATGGTATGATTGTAGTTGTGATCGGCCTTCTAAGGACCAACCTCTCCGGCTTATATAGACACCGGAGAGGGCTAGGGTTTACATGGAGTCGGTTACAAGAAAGGAAACACAATATCCGGATTGCCAAGCTTGCCTTCCACGCAAAGGAGAGTCCCATTCGGACACGGGCCGAAGTCTTGAGTCTTGTATCTTCACGCTTCAATAGTCCGGACGTTGTACACAGTCCGGCTGTCTGGATACCCCCTAATCCAGGACTCCCTCAACGTTCCTCGTCGGAGATAAGCTGCGACAGAGGTACGAGCTCCTGTGCCCGCTCCTGCGTCGGCATGTTGGGGAAGTTCAATGTTCTATGAGGCCACCGGAGGCGCCATGCCGCCGCGTCGTACGCGCGGGCGGCCTCATTGGCGGTGTTGAAATTGCCGAGGCCGAGGCGCATCCCGCGGAACCGGATCTCGGCGGAGAAGCCGCCGGAAGGGCACGCGCGGATGCCGCGGTATCCCCAAGTTTCCCGGCGACGCCGCGGCATGGTGGCGCGGCGGCGACGAGGCGAGAAAGAGCGGGGAGAGAGCGGTGGCGAGGCACAGAGCGGGGAGAGAGCGGTGGCAAAGCACAGAGCGGTGGGAGGGCGTTGGATTTTATAAAGCGCGCCGGACGCCGCGCGCCAAAACTAGCGCACGCCCGGCCGCTTTTCCCCCCGCACGCGCAATCCTTTCCCGATGTCTCTGCTATCTCTACTCTCTTCTCTACTGTTATTGAAAGTGCAACTATCCCTAGGTGGTTTTGGTAATTCATAACAACATATAGCTCATTGAGCTAATGCTATTCCAAGACTATTATTTCAGGAAAGCTCAATGAATGGCATGACATGGATGATGAAAGTGGATCCCTCAAAATACTAAGGACAAAGGATTGGCTCAAGCTCAAAAGCTCAAGACTCTGCATTTTACATTTTAGTGATCCAAGATCACATTGAGTCTATAGGAAAACCCAATACTATCAAGAAGGGACGAGGTGTTGCTTAATGAGCCTTTTGCTTCATGTGCTTAGTCATATGCTCCAAAACCCTCCACTACTTTCTCACATCCACAAATGACCTAAACCTAAAGCCAAAATCGGTCACACCGATTCTTCCTACCCGGCGCCACCGATTTCAAAAGTCATAGCCACTGCCACAAACCCTAGGCAAATCGGTCCTACCGATAGGGATCTCGGTCTCACCGAGATGGGATTGTAATCTCTATGTTTCCCTTCGTAACGTTTCGGTCTAACCGAAGTGAGCGATCGGTCCCACCGAGATTGCAATGTAAACTCTCTGTTTCCCTTTTGTAACATTTCGGTCTCACCGAAAAGAGCAAATCGGTCCAACCGAGTTTATCTGACCAACTCTCTGGAAAGCTTATTACCAAAATCGGTCTCACCGAGTTTGTGTAATCGGTATTACCGAGATTACATTATGCCCTAACCCTAACCAAATCGGTCTCACCGAGTTGCATGTCAGTCCCACCGAAAATCACTAACGGTCACTAGGTTTACTAAATCGGTCCGACCGAGTCTGTTGAATCGGTCCCACCGAGTTTGGTAAATTGTGTGTAACGGTTAGATTTTGTGTGGAGGCTATATATACCCCTCCACCTCCTCTTCATTTGTGGAGAGAGCCATCAGAACAAACCTACACTTCCAACTTACCAGTTCTGAGAGAGAACCACCTACTCATGTGTTGAGGCCAAGATATTCCATTTCTATCATATGAATCTTGATCTCTAGCCTTCCCCAAGTTGCTTTCCACTCAAACCCTCTTTCCACCAGATCCAAATCCTATGAGAGAGAGTTGAGTGTTGGGGAGACTATCATTTGAAGCACAAGAGCAAGGAGTTCATCATCAACGCACCATTTGTTACTTCTTGGAGAGTGGTGTCTCCTAGATTGGCTAGGTGTCACTTGGGAGCCTCCGACAAGATTGTGGAGTTGAACCAAGGAGTTTGTAAGGGCAAGGAGATCGCCTACTTCGTGAAGATCTACCGCTAGTGAGGCAAGTCCTTCGTGGGCGACGACCATGGTGGGATAGACAAGGTTGCTTCTTCGTGGACCCTTCGTGGGTGGAGCCCTCCGTGGACTCGCGCAACCGTTACCCTTCGTGGGTTGAAGTCTCCATCAACATGGAGGTACGATAGCACCACCTATCGGGACCACGCCAAAAACATACGTGTCTCCAATTGCGTTTGAATCCTCCGAACCCTTCCCTTTACTTTCTTGCAAGTTGCATGCTTTAATTTCCGCTGCCTATATACTCTTTGCATGCTTGCTTGATTTGTGTGATGATTGCTTGACTTATCCTAAGATAGCTAAAATCTGTCAAACTCTAAAATTGGGAAAAGGTTAAGTTTTTAATTGGTCAAGTAGTCTAATCACCCCCCCTCTAGACATACTTCAAGGTCCTACAATTATATTTATTTTATATTTAATATTTATCTCTACTTCTCTACTCTCTATTTTTTTTCTACTTTTTCCCTACTCTTATAAAAAACAGAGTTGGTGATGATGGTGTTCCTGCCATCCTGCAATATAGGCCATCTGATTTATATCCGACGGATAGGAAGGAAATTGTGACAATTTTGCAAGATACCCACACCCCTCTCCGCATTTGCAAATAAGGCATTCCCTCATTCATCATTTTCTCCCACAAGATAAACTACTCATACAAATGCATCTTGATGCGTGCAACGCATGGGCATCTTGCTAGTTCTAAAAAACTATCCATCATTTTCCACACTACTGGTTGCAGATGAAATACCTACCCAAGCACAGTGCGATACAGGAGCGACGCACAATTACAAGCTGATATTCTGTTGGACAATGGAGGCTATAACCAATTACTTTTACGGGAACAATAGCACCCAGGAAATTTGAAGGGTAGGTATGAACAAAATTGGAACTGCACATGTCTTTGCTAAGTGATATACACACATTACCAATCGAGGAGGAGAGCGATGGTCGCGGCGGCCTCTGTGAGTCATGGTCGGCAACGGGAGTCAGTTCATTGTCCACAACGGTGGTGCTTCTATGCTTGGCATCGGCTTCCGGGAAGCAGATCCAAGACCATGGAAGATGGTGCCGGGGAAGAGGCTCCGTGTACGACGACGACGGTGGACCGGCTCCAGTGCGGCGTACGAGGTCGTCGATGAGGCAGATGCGCTGCGGTGGACGAGTGCACCTATGTAGAAGGGAGGAGCACAAAGGCAGCGTCATGTGCCGTGGAGAAGTCTATTTTGCGGTGGGGATAGAAAATGGGGAGTATTCAGGTGTACTACTCTAGGTGCCGGGGTGGGGTTGGCTGGGTAGGGTGAACCTGAAGTTATGAAAACAGCCCCCTACCAACCATCATCCGTAGGCCAGTTCCGAAGGCTATGATGGTAACTTTCCACTGCTCGAATCAGGGTCGCGGGAGATTTTCCCGCCGACCTCAAAATTTTGTGACACTTAACTCCCCGTGTGGCGTGTTGGGTGATTCGGCTAAGCAACTAGCGAGTAGTACTAGTAAACTATGCATATTAGGTTTGACCGAAGTCAAACTTCCTAAAGTTTGACCAAGTTTCTAGGAAAATATAAACATTTACCCTGATAGATATGTATGATGTGAAAGTACATTCAATAATGAATCTAATGGTATTTATTTGTTATTATATATGTTAATATTTTTGTGATAAACTTTCTGAGAGTTTACAAAACTTGACTTTGACCAATGCTAATACGCAGACTTAAATAAAAACGGAGGGTGTACACATTTGTTTTCTTAGTATGTAGTGAATTAATCATTTGTTGAAATTGTGAAAATAAATATATTAGGCTACCGACTTGAATGTAATGGTCTATACAATTCAATAGTTACAATCATTGTCGAATTCCAAGATGTATACGAGGTCTATAGTACTTCACAACATGCTCAAACTCGCATAATCCCAGTCAAATGACAATCAAAATGCATTTCATAGTTATTACTTTGTAGGATGCAGCAAAACCAGCCATTATAAAAGCAACATTTTGAACATGTCCCAATGTGTGAATGAAACGTGCGGAGAGAGCTTGCGAAGATGGAGCAGATAGGGCGGGAAAGATTGTATGTATGTGGGCGAGAGAGTAGGAGACAAACCTAACGAAACAGAGAGAGGGAGATAGAGAGAGAGAAAGAGAGAGGTAGAAGTTAGGTCTGTGAGAAAGATGGAGACATGTAATATAGGTGAGATGCGTGTGCATCCGGATTCTGTACACGTGGAAGGAGAAGAGACAACATGTTTGATGAGAGAGCTGGAAAAACATGGACGAGAGGGGAAGGATCTCGTGGGTTGAGGGATTGATAAATTTGTGCAGGGGAGAGAGGCATTCATAATTTTGTGCGAGAGAGAGAGGGTGGGGGGAGGAGTCAGTCAGCCGTCGTCACATCATCCTGCTTCCAAATGGCCCCGCATTCTCTAGCGCAGTGTGGTCGCCATCTTCGATCTGCTCGATGCCCTCTTTGAAGATTCAGGTGTTGTGCATGCTGGGGTGCAGAGAAGCACAAGCGAGAGTGGTCGCCATATAACCTTGGATGGGGATGAATTGTGTGCTCGGGGGAGGGGGTGTGTGTGTGTTGTGTGTTGTCTGTGTGTGTGTGTGTGTGTGTGTGTGTGTGTGTGTGTTTGTGTGTGTGTGTGTCAGATATTGAGAGAAAACAAACCTAAGGAGAGAACTGTGTGTGTATGTGACGGAAAGCTACTTGCTAGACAGTGTATTCACGAAGAGATTGTGCGTGCGAGATAGAGAGTGATGTGCGGGCCTTGAGGTGGGCAGGGGCCGGGTGAGGGTGTCAAAATGTGTGCGTTGATGCATGTGTTTCATGCGATCGTGCGAGTGACGGACGAATCGAGAGAGATGGTTGTTGTGTTACGGATGCTCCTCTCTCTCTCACACACACACATAGACACACACAAGTAAAATAGAAGACCGTTCTCTCATGTATACACAAGTATCGGCATCTGTCTATGTCTCACTCATGCATGATCATTTGCACATTCAAACCTCTCTATGTCTCTATCACACGCACACCGTCTCCACATTGCCCTTCCGCCACAACACACATATGGACACATACACACGTTCCCTCTCAGTCACACACACTTTGGACGCCAAACTTTGGCAAAAGTTGGCAAAAAATTGTCTCTATGACAAGTGGGTCATAGGGGCAATAAAGTGTGGCAAGCCAAAGTGTGGCAAAAACCAAACACATGCCAACTAAACCGTGGCTGCCAAATTTTGGCTCGGCAAACGGTGGCTGGGAACCAAACAACCCCAAAATCAGTATTAAAAAAACAAGGGCGCACCTAAAAGGTCCAAATCTAAGTAAACACGAACTGGAGCTAAATTCAAATATATGGAAATATTGTAGCGTTAAGAACTTTTCCCGAAAAAAAAAGTTGAGTAATATTAGGGGATTGTTTTCACACACACAAAAAGGTTCGGTGGATATCCTTCGAGCGCGAAACGGTGATGCACCGTTTGATCGACCGCGCGGCCGCGGTTCACGCGCTTGCACATGATTCCGTATCATGGCTGTGGTAAGTAATAAAAGCGCTGCCTAAGTCTAATGTTTACGTGTACTAGTACGGTTTTCTTTTAAGTTTGACCAACCCTATATAAAAATAAACTAAGCTCCCATACGCACACTCATCAATATGTCGCTGTCGCCGTTCCGCATGCCGGCGCCCGCCTTCTCCGGCCAACAATTTCTTGCCCATCACTGCCGTGTCGCGCCAAGCCGAAGGCTCGCCCGCTCACGTCGTCTGTAGTCCCTCCTCGCGATGCCGCCGCGCTGCCAAGCACGAAAGCAGCTGGTGGAGCCGCGTCTATGCACGCAGCGACGAAGAGTAGGACGAGCGCGTGCTCCAGCACGCCGGCAAGGAGGAACTAGCATGTCATTGTCGTCTATGCCCGCGCGGAGGAGGCGCGCATGGTGGCTGTCGCGGCGGAATCCGGTCGCGCGCGCGTCGATCCTACAAATCGGGTGCAGACGCGGAATCTACCTTCGAGACCTTGAATGCCACGTGGATCCTGCAATCTGAAGAAGCAATTCGGGTCAGTCGACTCTTGTGCGCCATTTGATGCAACATGGATGGCTAGAAGGGCTGCTTCAACCTCTGAAATAGATGCATGGTTCATCTTCTCAGCCCGCCACACACGCCTAACCGCTTCGCCGCCGCCCGCATCCTCCTGAACCGCTTTGCCACCGCCATGCCCCCCAGCCCCGCCATCCGTTTAACTCCGGGCACGATCCATTTTTTTCCGGCGAACTGCATTCCACACCCAACACTCATAAGATAGATCGTGGGCACCCTGCCGTCTTCTTCCTTCACTCCGTCGAACTTCTTTCACAAATCGACTTACCCAAATTATACTACTAGTATGAACGTATTAACTACAGTAGGAACATGAAGATACGAGCAGTAGTACCAACTGCAAGAAGAACAGTAGTAAGACATAGTACTAGTACTATGACGCATTTACTAAAGAGTTCAAACAACGAGAAAGAACATAAACATAGTTCTGCTTTGGGGCCTCAAAGACAACACACCCTTGAAAATAAACTAAGCAACTAGTCTGCTTGACACTGCAGTAGAACCAGCATGAGCGACGGCGCTGCCACCTACTCGGAGTCCGAGTCCACGTCCTCGACTTTGTCCTCGTCCCTCTTCCTCTTCCTCTTCGCCCACGCTTCTTTGCTTGAACCGGACACTGAGCTCTTCTTCTTCATCCAACCCTTGTAGATATTTAAACAAAGGTAGGCATCCATTGCTGCATACAGGATGTGATCTTCATCTAATGTCTTCGGCTCCCATGCATGATGAGACTCGTGGTGAAGTTTCTTCAGTTTAGCGTACGAACGATCAATCATGGCTGCTGCCAGGGTCAGCATTGAAGGCTGAGAGGAGGACACCAGCCCTTCCTTGTGGAGGTCGAAGGGGTCGCCTACAACGAGGCCTATCCGACCCAGGATTTCCTTGTCATTCCTAAAATCTACAGTAACGAATTTGCCTCGGCCGCCCTTGAGGAACTTCTTAAATTCCTCGCACTCAACGTCGGCATGGCATATGTGGTAGGCCAAGCATAAGTCATGCATGCAAACCTGGATAACGGCGGGCTTCTTCTTCTCTGTCTCCTTTAGTTTCTTCTCCCTTCCCAGGACTATGGTGTACTCAACATCTAGCCCAGCGACCCACTCATCATTTGAGTTTTCTAACATGCGTTTGAAGCGAGCAAGGCATTCTTTCACCGTTGCGGAAGAACGGGTGTAGATGACGTCGAACTCATCGCCGGTGATGGCTCTAACGTTTTACTCACCGCTGATCATGGAGATTTGGGACGCCATGGATTTGGGAGGAGGGTTAGGATTAGTGGAACTATCGTAATGTGAAAGGACGGGATGACTGGGAGCGAACTGTTGTAAGGTACTGTACTAGTAGAAGACGGGGACGAGTAGGGCGTGCGAACGGCGTGGGGTTGCTCGCTTGCCCGGTGGATAAACGGCTGCAAGCCCCCAAAGAGTTCTCGAGAACTATGCGGGACCCACTAGATGTCATGTCTACTAGACCCATATCGTAGGCCCGACGGTATAGCTTCGCTCGTTCGCACGCCATGCCGGCTTGTGTGTAACTTCAATTAATTCCGTCAACTGTCACGCCTCCCACGACCTTCACCTCCCTCGCGCGGTCGCGCCCTTTGAGACTTCGATCGGCTATAAATGAGCAATTTGTTTTGCCTACTCCGCATGCATGATACTCCCTCTTGTCCTTTTTACTTCCGTCAACCGTTTATGCTAAAAATATCAATATCTACAATACTGATTATAATGAGTATAAGAACTACTACTAACCCAAATAAGCACCTCTTGGGTGGGTTAGATTTTTTTGGGTTAGTTGAGTTCAAACTAACCCAAACTAACTCTAACACATGGATCCAAACAGGGCCAAGGTTAGCTATTAGAGTACTACTACCTCCCTTCTAGTTTAAAGGGATTGATTCAAAAATTTCAGCTACTCTTAGCAAGATAGAGGCGGTGGAATTGTTTTTGTAGTTCTTCACAAAAAAATGTGTTTACCAATGCATGCATGAACACTAGTTACTCTAACCCCCCTCTCTTCTTTAATTCTTTGCCACATCAGCATGTTTGCTATTCCCGTGTGCATGATACCAGCTAAGATACCACCATTATCGCCAGCCTTATTCATCGCATGCAATAATTTAGTGCACCTTGAAATATGAACATGTGTGGGGCGTGTATGTTTTTAATGACTTGAGACTATACCTAGCCCGGCATGCAAGATGAGACTTATTATGCACCGTTCCCCATACCTGCAGGAAGCCCGTTCGTCTCCAAATATTTTCCTCTCCATGTGTGGAAACAATATGCCTGCCAGACTCTCCTTCTCCCTCCGGCGGTCCCACCACTCCACCCCGTGTGGAAAAAATCTGCATGCATGACTCTCCTCCCCCCGCGCTCGTCCAATCCGTTGTGACCAGCAATATTTCCACCCCTTCCCTCCCTCGTAATTTACTCCAACAAATATGCCCACATAGTTGTTACTTAACTGTAGGTGCATTGTGTCACTGACATATGGGCCCAATAGGGTCCGCCCACATGTCGCTGACGCAATCGACCTGCAGATTAAGTTAAGCCGCAGCTCAGTCCATATCTTACGTAGGTGTGCCATTGCTCGCTATAAATACTGCGCCTCCCACGACATCGCTATCTCCTCCCCCTCACATTCACGTTCACCGCTATCTCCTCCCCCTCCCTCTCACGTCGACCACCATGGCATCGCCCCTCCCAAGCCCTAGGCACCCCTCGCTGCACCGCGCGGACGGTCACGCATCACCGTTCCGTTCCTCGCCGCCACTAGTCGAGGAGGACGCGTCGGTGTTCCGCTCCTCGCCACGACGCGACGCGTCGCCATTCCATTCCTCACCGCCACTAGTCGAGGAGGACGCGTCTGTGTTCTGCTCCTCGCCGCGACGCGTCGAGGTGGACGCGTCGGCATTCCCAATCTCGCCAGCACGCGCATCAGAGGACGCGTCGGCTCCCCGCTATGAGGAGAACGTCGCGCCGCCCGCCGAGCCCCCCAGCCTTGAGGAGCTTTTGAAAGAAATGGATGTCGCCTTGTGGGAGGCTTTGCCTCCAGCAGAGCGCGCCAAAATGGAGGCGAAGAAGAAGGTTAAGGAAAAGAAGAACACCACGGAACAAGCTGCCTGGGAGGCCTATGTCGCGTCCGAGAGAGTCGGGCAATTGGCTCTTTGGCAGAAGGCTCGTGCGAGGGCCATGAGGGTGGCGGAGGACGCTCGTGCCGACGCCCTGAGTGCAGTCGGGCCCAAGCGCCTCATCTACGCTTGGCGGTACGTGGACCGGGTGCACGCTTCCAGCAAGGAGGAGTACCTCTTGGCGCCGGATCACCACACCGGTGAGATCGCTACGCTCACCGACAAGCCGCTAATCAGCACCTTGCGAGTTGCAAAGGCTGAGGAAGAGGCGTTGTGTCATTGTATTTGAAACGGCGCGCACCAAAGGCACTCGTGGCGGCCGCAAGCGCTCCTGCGAGCACCGTGGCTTTTAGGAGGAGTATAATTTTTGTTTCGTAAGGCGATCTGATTAGTTTTGGGACGCAAATGATAAATCCCGAACATTCAGGAATTATTAGCGTCCTTAATTAAGTATGTAAAATGGAAAGTTTGGAAACCTTGTGTATTCATACGCATTTTGTAAGTACGTGCATATAGCACAAACTTTACTATATACTATCGCACTACACGTCTCTCTCTATATATGCTTGCAGACTGTGCTACTCCCTCCGTCCAGGTCAATAAGTCATCTTTGGTTGTGCACCGTGACCAAGAAGGAGGGAGGATTTATACACCTAGACGGAGGGAGTACTACTATTACTTATCTACGTGCAAATTCACGTCTTAACATTATGATGCGGTTTTTTCTAAAAGTAGAAAAATAGCACTAGTCAAGCTTGTGAAACGATTCAATGCAAAACAAATACAAAAATGCTCATTTGTTTGTTTACTTTTAGCTTCCTTCTCTGTGGTTATTTCTCTGTCGTACTTTGTACGGAGTATCTCACTGGTCGGAAAGGCATGCAAATTCCCAAACCGCTTCCTACACCACAATATCGAATTTTTTGCCTAACAAGTTGTGCCGTGCAATTGGAATTCCAACTTGAGTACTACCACTAGTAGGAGTACCAGGGGAAATTTCTTTTAGGCTTCTAGATTAGTAATCCCATAACTACTACCTCCGTCCTGGTTTATTGGTCCCCATTGTAATCTGTGTCAAATTTTGATCATAAATTTAATGAAATGTTAGTGCATTTCACATGCACTAAAATTTTATCAGTTAAATCTTTGGTCAAAATTTAGCACAAATTACAATGGTGAGGAATAAACCAGGACGGAGGTACTACTAGTAGTAGTTTAGAAGCCCAAATAAATGCGTGAGGCGCCTTAATGTTACTCTCCACTATGACTAGTCTTACGGGAAAAGCTGGGGAAGCCGCCAAAAGAACTGGCCCTAGGAGTAGTAGCTAGGGATACTAGGAGTAGTAGCTAGGGATCGAGTGTGCGAGATGAACCGGAGAGAGTAAATGCAGAGAGATGAAATGCAAAAAAGACGGAGGGATGTGATGGTTGCTTGTCCGTTTATTTTACCAAGTGATACGTCTCTGTCGTATCTACTTTTCCAAACACTTTTGCCCTTGTTTTGGACTCTAACTTGCATGATTTGAATGGAACTAACCCGGACCGATGCTGCTTTTTGCAGAATTGCCATGGTGTTATTTATGTGCAGAAACAAAATTTCTTGGAATGACCTTAAACTTCACGGAGATTATTTTTGGAAATAATGAAAAATACTGGCGAAAGAATCAAGGCCAGGGGGCCCACACCCTTTCCACGAGGGTGGGGGGCGCGCCCCCCTGCCTCATGGGCCCCCTGGAGCTCCACCGACCTCAACTCTAACTCCATATATTCATGTTCGGGGAGAAAAAACACCAGAGAGAAAGATTCATCGCGTTTTACGATACGGAGCCGCCGCCAAGCCCTAAACTCTCTCGGGAGGGCTGATCTGGAGTCCGTTCGGGGCTCCGGAGAGGGGAATCCGTCGCCATCGTCATTATCAACCATCCTACATCAACAATTTCATGATGCTCACCACCGTGCGTGAGTAATTACAACGCATGCTTGCTGGACGGTGATGGGTTGGATGAGATTTATCATGTAATCGAGTTAGTTTTGTTAGGGTTTAATCCCTAGTATCCACTATGTTCTGAGATTGATGTTGCTATGAATTTTCTATGCTTAATTCTTGTCACTAGGGCCCGAGTGCCATGATTTCAGATCTGAACCTATTATGTTTTCATGAATATATGTGAGTTATTGATCCTATCTTGCAAGTCTACAGTCACCTACTATGTGTTATGATCCGACAACCCCGAAGTGACAATAATTGGGACCAGTCCTGGTGATGACCGTAGTTTGAGGAGTTCATGTATTCACTATGTGTTAATGCTTTGGTCCGGTACTCTATTAAAAGGAGGCCTTAATATCCCTTAGTTTCCATTAGGACCCCGCTGCCATGGGAGGGTAGGACAAAAGATGTCATGCAAGTTCTTTTCCATAAGCACGTATGACTATATTCGGAATACATGCCTACATTACATTGATGAATTGGAGCTACTTTTGTGTCACCCGATGTTATGACTGTTACATGATGAACTGCATCCGGCATAATTCTCCATCACCGATCCAATGCCTACGAGCTTTTCACATATTGTTCTTGGCTTATTTACTTTTCCGTTACTACTGTTACTGTAACGCCCGGATAATTAAACTACAGTAAAACTCTCCTAATGATGCCACGTCACCTCCATTACTGTTGCTAAGCTTTCAATAGTTCAGAAACCGATTCAAAACTCAATTCAAAATATGGCAAGCAACAAAAGTTTTCAAACATTAACATAAAAATGTTCGGAGTGTGCAGTTAAATGCCTAGGTAATTATTGTGGAGAAAACTCATTTTTAGAAATTGCCTAAATATTTTAAAGTGATTTAAAACAGAAAAGAAAATAAATAAAAGAAAAGAAAATACAAAAACAGTAAACCCACCCGGGCTCCGGCCCAGCAGACCATTGGGCCAAACCACCTGGCCGGCCCACCCCGCACCCCATAACCTCCCCCACTCCCCCACTCACCCACCGACACTCCCCACTCCTCCCCCGAAATATCTTTCCCCCCTCTCTCCCGATTGGATCGGGATCAAGAGGAGAAGGCCGCCGCCCGGATCACCGCGCCGTCCATCGCCTCGTCGTCTACCCCGCCGGCCTGCTTCCCCCTACGCACGTCGTCCCCGTCGACCACCTCGCGCCCCGTTGCCACTTCCCTACGGCCCTAGTGAGCCTTGCCCCTCTCCCCTTTGCCTCCCTGCTCGCCCCGCATCGGCAATGTCGCCCCGCGCCCTCCGCGTGCAGGCGAGCCCATGGCCGCGCCCGTCACCCTTCGCCCGCACTGCCCGTGCCACCGTTAAACAGCGCCCGTGGTCCCCTCGCCCACCCGTTCCCGTGCTGTATTCTCCGGCCTCGTCCGAGCACCACCACCTCCGCCGGACGCCGGGATCATGACCGTCGCGCCAACCTCGTCGCAGACTCGCCACGACCGGCCTCCCCGCTTCGGCGTGTCTCGCCAAGGCCACCTTGTTGCCATTCTGCCAAGGCCACTGGCCTCGCCCAGCCTCTCGCAGCCCTCCATATTCCGCCGCTCGCCCGCCATGGCTGCCCACCGGGCGCCGGACGCAGCTCCGGCCGGCCTAGCCACGCAGAGACCTCACTGGCTGCCAGTCCGTTCGCCCCGGCACCCCACGCCCGCAACCATGCCCGAGAACCGCGCCCGCTCGCCCGATAGGCCCCTCTGGGCCACAGACACATGGGACCCCCCCAGAACGTTTTTAGAAAAAAAATTAATTAATTAGTTAATTAATGAAAGTTAATTAAGTTAATTAATCCTATTTAATTAATCTAATTAACCTGTTAGTTTAATTAAACAGTAATTAGTTTAACCTAAACCCTAATTAATCTAACCGTGTATGACAGGTGGGTCCCACTAGGCCCACACGTCAGTTTGACCAGTCAACACCTATGTTGACTGCTGACGTCATGCTCACATCATCAAACACTGTTCTGGATAATTTTGAATTAAAATAAATAAACAAATTCTAAAAATGATTTTAAAACTTTAGAAAATCATATAAAATAAACCGTAGCTCAGATGAAAATACTTTGTACATGAAAGTTGCTCAGAACGACAAGACGAATCCGGATATGCAGCCCGTTCATCCGCCACACATCCCTAGCATATCGAACTCGCAACTTTCCCCCTCCGGTTCATCGGTCCGAAAACGTGAAACACCAGGAATACTTTCCCGGATGTTTCCCCCTTCGCCGGTATCACCTACTACCGCGATTGGGCACACCTAGCATCACGCTTTGTCATGTCATGCATCGTCATGCATTTGTTTGCATTGTATTTATTGTTTCTTCCCCCTCTTCTCTCGCTAGACACCGAGACCGACGCCGCTGCTACCTAGTACGACTACGATGTTGACGACCCCTCCTTCTCGGCTGAGCTTCCAGGCAAGCCCCCCCCCCTTGATCACCAGATATCGCCTATTCTTCTCTATACTGCTTGCATTAGAGTAGTGTAGCATGTTACTGTTTTCCTTCAATCCTATCCTGATGCATAGCCTGTCCTTGCTACTACTGTTGTTACCTTTACCTGCAATCCTACATGCTTAGTTTAGGATGCTAGTATTCCATCTGCGGCCCTACATTCTTGTCCGTCTGCCATGCTATACTATCGGGCCGTGATCACTCGGGAGGTGATCGCGGGTATATACTTATATACATGATATATGATACCTGTGGTGACTAAAGTCGGGTCGGCTCGTAGGAGTACCCGCGAGTGGATCTTTGTGGTGGAGCGATAGGGCAGGTTGAGACCACCTAGGCGAGAGGTGGGCCTGGCCCTAGTCAGCGTTTGCGGTTACTTTGAAATAACACGCTTAGCGAGTTCTTGGTATTTGATCTGAGTCTGGCCATTTGGTCTATGCGCACTAACAAACTACGTCGGAAAGTTATGGGCACTCCACGTCACGGTATCGTGAAGCCTTCGCGTGACGTCGGCGGCAGCGCGGATTAATTTGGACCGAACGCTTGCTAGGCTAGGTCTGCTTCCGCCCGCGTTCGCAACGTGCAGGTGTGCAAAGGGCGATCGGCCCAAACCCCTGCACCATAGGATTTAGACCGGCGTGCTGACCTCTCTGTTGTGCCTAGGTAGGGCTGCGATGTGTTGATATTCCGCGGCCGGGCATGATCCAGAAACGTGTGTCCGGCCAAATGGGATCGAGCGTGTTGGTTTATGTGGTGCACCCCTGCAGGGAAGTTTATCTATTCGAATAGTCGTGATCTTCGGTAACAGGATGACTTGGAGTTGTACCTTGACCTTCTCACAACTAGAACCGGATACTTAATAAAACACATCCTTCCAAGTGCCACATACAACCTGGTGATCACCCTCTAACAGGGCGATGAGGAGGGGATCGCCAGGTAGGATTATGCTATGTGATGCTACTTGGAGAACTTCAATCTACTCTCTTCTACATGCTGCAAGATGGAGGTGGCCAGAAGCGTAGTCTTCGACAGGATTAGCTATCCCCCTCTTATTCTGGCATTCTGCACTTCAGTCCATCGTTATGGCCCTTTACACATATACCCATGCATATGTAGTGTAGCTCCTTGCTTGCGAGTACTTTGGATGAGTACTCACGGTTGCTGTTCTCCCTCTTTTCCCCCTTCCCTTCTACCTGGTTGTCGCAACCAGATGTCGGAGCCAGAGCGACGCCAATTGCCGTCGATTTACTCCTACTACACCGGAGGGGCCTACTACTACGTGCAGGCCGCTAATGACGACCATGAGTAGTTTAGGAGGATCCCAGGCAGGAGGCATACGCCTCTTTCGATCTGTATCCCAGTTTTTGCTAGCCTTCTTAAGGCAAACTTGTTTACTTATGTGTGTACTCAGATATTGTTTCTTCCGCTGACTCGTCTATGATCGAGCACTTGTATTCGAGCCCTCGAGGCCCCTGGCTTGTATTATGATGCTTGTATGACTTATTTATGTTTTTAGAGTTGTGTTGTGATATCTTCCCGTGAGTCCCTGATCTTGATCGTACACGTTTGCGTGCATGATTAGTGTACAATTGAATCGGGGGCGTCACAAGTTGGTATGAGAGCTGACTGCCTGTAGGAATCCCCCTTCCACACTCCTTGGCCGAAGTCAAGTCTAGACATTACAAAACTTTCACTAACATGGCTGTGTGTCTTACGGGCCCACGTCGCCATTGGGTGGTACTAGGATCTTTTACTCCTCGACCTTTACTCTGGGACTCTGAACTCTCTTCTACTCGGGTTAAACGAATTTACTAACTCTAACACTAGGTTCCCGTGACCACATTCACCCCAAAGTTGGATAAGCCATAGTTATTTCTTAGAATAGCATTTTGAACAATTCCCACACTGTCATTTGACTCCTCTGAAACATCTTTGCTTTCAGATGGAACCCATGAGGTAGGTCGTGCGCCAGACGACGGCCATTGGTGCCTCGGGATCACCTATTGTGCTAGCTGAGATGATGACCTATCTGGGTTATCGCTGGCACCCTGAGTACACCGTCTATGAGGAGTACCGGGACTTTAACCAGGAGCAGTATCGTGCCATCGTCCACCTCTACTCTCGGGAGTATGACTCCACTATTGTGTTGCACACCGCTCATGGTGTTGGAGTGACCATCGATATGGCTGTCCACGATGCTGCTTATGCTGCTCTGACATGCCTTCGTGGAGAGTATCGGGAGTTGGACACCTCCCCTTTCAGGCACATTGTTATCGCATCCGATGTTGGTGCGGAGGGTTGCTACACTAATGCCTACTCCACTATCACCCGAGAGCCCTTCTACCATCAGAACCTGGTTCTGCATGCTGATTGGCTGGATCGAGCTAACCGAGCTCTTCGCCACGAGTTGTACACCACCCGTCAGCACCTTTACCGTGCTCTGACGATGTTGCACCCCTTTGTCGGATCTAGAGAGCTGCCGCGTTCTGCGATCTACCCAGCAAGGACCGTGATGCCCCAGGGTGTCGGTGGGCCAGATGTGGGAGGCTACTCTGCCGCACTTGGTCCTCTTCTTCCACTTGAGCGTGTGTTACGCACCGTGAGTATCCGCGGACCACGAGTTCGGACGTGGAGTTCCCGATGCGACACTACCAGCTTTCAGGCTACACCTACCTCCACAGTACCTCTTGGGACTGATGTAGTCTTGCTTGGTAGTATTAGATGCATTTGCCGCGAGCCTGCGTGCCGCCTATGATGTTTTTAGTCTATGTACTTAACTCTATGCATGACCCCTTTTGTAAGTTATGCCGACTACTATGTAGCAGCTATCGTGCTCCTTTCATTATGCATGTTTCATCATGAATGATTCTTGTCTTTGCAAATTTCTCAATGCTGAACTACCCATGTTATATATTAGCAGGATGGTTAGACCAGGTGGTCGTGGTAGTGGTGGCAACGCCCCACCACCGCCTGAGTACATGGCTGGTATGATCCAACAGCTTGAGATGAATCGCCAGTTCATGGAGAATATGATGGCCCAGTTCCCTCGTGTAGGACCTTGAAGTATGTCTAGAGGGAGGGGGGTGATTAGACTACTTGACCAATTAAAAACTTAACCTTTTTCCCAATTTTAGACTTTGGCAGATTTTAGCTATCTTTGAGCAAGTCAAGCAATCTACACACAATCCAAGCAAGCACGCAAAGAGTATATAGGCAGCGGAAAATAAAGCATGCAACTTGCAAGAATGTAAAGGGAAGGGTTTGGAGAATTCAAACGCAATTGGAGACACGGATGTTTTTGTCGTGGTTCCGATAGGTGGTGCTATCGTACATCCACGTTGATGGAGACTTCAACCCACGAAGGGTAACGGTTGCGCGAGTCCACGGAGGGCTCCACCCACGAAGGGTCCACGAAGAAGCAACCTTGTCTATCCCACCATGGCCTTCGCCCATGAAGGACTTGCCTCACTAGCGGTAGATCTTCACGAAGTAGGCGATCTCCTTGCCCTTACAAACTCCTTGGTTTAACTCTACAATCTTGTCGGAGGCTCCCAAGTGACACCTAGCCAATCTAGGAGACACCACTCTCCAAGAAGTAACAAATGGTGTGTTGATGATGAACTCCTTGCTCTTGTGCTTCAAATGATAGTCTCCCCAACACTCAACTCTCTCTCACAGGATTTGGATTTGGTGGAAAGAAGATTTGAGTGGAAAGCAACTTGGGGAAGGCTAGACATCAAGATTCTTATGGTTGGAATGGAATATCTTGGTCTCAACACAAGGGTAGGTGGTTCTCTCTCGAGGCTGGTAAGTTGGAAGTGTAGGTTTGTTACGATGGCTCTCTCTGAATGAAGAGGAGGTGGAGGGGTATATATAGCCTCCACACAAAATCTAACCGTTACACACAATTTACCAAACTTGGTGGGACCGAATCATCAAACTCGGTTGGACAGATTTAGTAAACCTAGTGACCGTTAGGGTTTTCGGTGGGACTTACATGCAACTCGGTAGGACCGATATGATTAGGGTTAGGGCATAACGTAATCTCAGTGAGACCAATTACACAAACTCGGTGAGATCGATTTTGGTAATTAGCTAACCAGAGAGTAGGTCAGGTAAACTCGGTGGGACTGATTCGCTCTTTCGGTGAGACCGAAAAGTTACGAAGGGGAAACAGAGAGTTTACATTGTAATCTCAGTGGGACCGATCGCTCACTTCGATTAGACCGAAACGTTACGAAGGGAAACAGAGAGATTACAATCCCATCTCGGTGAGACCGAGATCCCTATCGGTGAGACCGATTTGCCTATGGTTTGTGGCAGTGGCTATGACATTTGAACTCGGTGGCGCGGATAGAAAGAATCAGGAGGGCCGAGTTTGACTTTAGGTTTAGGTCATATGTGGATGTGAGAAAGTAGTGGAGGGTTTTGGAGCATATCACTAAGCACATGAAGCAAGAGGCTCATTAAGCAACACCTCATCCCTCCTTGATAGTATTGGCTTTTCCTATAGACTCAACGTGATCTTGGGTCACTAAAGTGTAAAATGTAGAGTCTTGAGCTTTTAAGCTTGAGCCAATCCTTTGTTCTTGATATTTTGAGGGATTCACTTTCATCACCCATGCCATGCCATTCATTAAGCTTTCCTGAAATATTTGTCTTGGAATAGCATTAGCTCAATGAGCTATATGTTGTTATGAATTACCAAAACCACCTAGGGATAGTTGCACTTTCACCTCGCCCCAATATGAACCAGCAGCCAGCCCAAGTGACTCTGCAGGATTTCATGCGCCTCAACCCAACTGTGTACCGCAGCTCAACTCAACCTCTAGATGTTGATGACTGGCTCCGTGACATCACCTATGAAATGGAGTCCGCTGATGTAGCCCCTGCCAGCTGTGTCACCTTTGCTTCCTTCTTCTTGATGGGACCCGCAGCTTAATGGTGGGACAGCCACAGGCGACTCTACCAGCTGGAACAATCATCACCTGGCCAGACTTCCAAGCTGCTTTCCGTGCCCGCTTCAGTCCTCAGGGAGTCATGAACCGAAAGAAGTGTGAGTTCCGCAACCTCACCCAAGGCAACAAAACTGTTGAAGCTTATCGGCGGAGTTTACGGACTTATCACGCTATCTTTGAAGAGGACATCGCAATCGATGCACGTGAAGCGGAGAAGTTACGTGACGGCCTTCAAGCCGACATCAAGTCGCACTTCTAGTGCATGACTTTCTTGATTTCGCCACCTTGGTGAACAAGGCCATCAATGTCGGCCGAGTGCCGCAGGAATAACGAGCTCTCATAGGCGCAACCGTGACATGGGCTCATCTTCGGCCCGCCTTCGAAGCGTAAGATATGGATTCCCAACGGCATGTACCACCATATCGCACCTGCCCCAAAGCAGACCTATGATGCACCTCGTCTGCCTCCTCCTCCATCTAGACAGCCAAGGCTTCCAGCACCACCACCCCAAGCTCCTGTTCCCACTCCCAATAATGGTTTGTGCTTCAGTTGTGGTCAACCAGGACACCGTGCTAGAGAATGCAACCAGAACCAGAATCAACTGGCCCTTCCAGCAACTGGCCATGGAAGACAGGTAATTGCATAATATCTCAAGCAATCAAAATTCAACCAAGAAGACAAGAGAGAACAAAAGTAGCAAATCGCTCTCTCGATTGATGATCATGTGTTTGATCATAAGCTACACTTATGCTTGTTATATGTTATTATCTTACTTATCCTTATATGATCATTCACTTTTCTTGGTGATGAGTGCATGTATTCAATCTTTATTATCTTGAGCGCTCTACCAAGATGCATGTGACATGGAAGAGTAACCCAAGAGTCTAATTCCTTGTGCATTTGCAGTCCAAAGCAAATCTTAAAATATGCACAAATTTAGGGGGAGCTCTTGCTTATCACACACTTCTCAAAGCGACGATGTTTTTCAATCTTATTATCATTCGTCGAAGCTTTGATCTATATGTTCTCATCAATTACCAAAAAGGGGGAGATTGAAAGTGCAACTATCCCCAGGTGGTTTTGGTAATTCACAACAACATATAGCTCATTGAGCTAATGCTATTCCAAGACAAATATTTCAGGAATGCTCAATGAATGGCATGGCATGGATGATGAAAGTGGATCCCTCAAAATATCAAGAACAAAGGTTTGGCACAAGCTCAAAAGCTCAAGACTCTACATTTTACATTTTAGTGATCCAAGATCACATTGAGTCTATAGGAAAAGCCAATACTATCAAGGAGGGATGAGGTGTCGCTTAATAAGCCTCTTGCTTCATGTGCTTAGTGATATGCTCCAAAACCCCCCACTACTTTCTCACATCCACATATGACCTAAACCTAAAGTCAAACTCGGCCCTACCAATTCTTTCTATCCGGCGCCACCGAGTTCAGATGTCATAGCCACTGCCACAAACCATAGGCAAATCGGTCTCACCGATAGGGATCTCGGTCTCACCGAGATGGGATTGTAATCTCTCTGTTTCCCTTCGTAACGTTTCGGTCTAACCGAAGTGAGCGATCGGTCCCACCGAGATTGCAATGTAAACTCTCTGTTTCCCTTTCGTAACTTTTCGGTCTCACCGAAGGAGCGAATCGGTCCCATCGAGTTTACCTAACCAACTCTCTGGTTAGCTAATTACCAAAATCGGTCTCACCGAGTTTGTGTAATCGGTCTCACCGAGATTACGTTATGCCCTAACCCTAATCATATCGGTCCCACCGAGTTGCATATCAGTCCCACCGAAAACCCTAACGGTCACTAGGTTTACTAAATCGGTCCGACCGAGTTTGATAATTCGGTCCCACCGAATTTGGTAAATTTTGTGTAACGGTTAGATTTTGTGTGGAGGCTATATATACCCCTCCACCTCCTCTTCATTCGTGGAGAGAGCCATCAGAACAAACCTACACTTCTAACTTTCAAGTTCTGAGAGAGAACCACCTACCCTTGTGTTGAGACCAAGATATTCCATTCCAACCATAAGAATCTTGATCTCTAGCCTTCCCAAGTTGCTTTCCACTCAAATATTCTTTCCACAAAATCCAAATCCTGTGAGAGAGAGTTGAGTGTTGGGGAGACTATCATTTGAAGCACAAGAGCAAGGAGTTCATCATCAACACACCATTTGTTACTTCTTGGAGAGTGGTGCCTCCTAGATTGGCTAGGTGTCACTTGGGAGCCTCCGACAAGATTGTGGAGTTGAACCAAGGAGTTTGTAATGGCAAGGAGATCGCCTACTTCGTGAAGATCTACCGCCAGTGAGGCGAGTCCTTCGTGGGCGACAGCCATGGTGGGATAGACAAGGTTGCTTCTTCGTGGACCCTTCGTGGGTGGATCCCTCCGTGCACTTTCAGCAACTGCTACTCCTTCGTGGGTTGAAGTGTCCATCAACGTGGATGTACGATAGCACCACCTATCTGAACCACGACAAAAACATCCGTGTCTCCAATTGCGTTTGAATTCTCCAAACCCTTCCCTTTACATTCTTGCAAGTTGCGTGCTTTATTTTCCGCTGCCTATATACTCTTTGCATGCTTGCTTGAATTGTGTGTAGATTGCTTGACTTTCTCAAAGATAGCTAAAATCTGCCAAAGTCTAAAATTGGGAAAATGTTAAGTTTTTAATTGGTCAAGTAGTCTAATCACCCCCCCCCTCTAGACATACTTCAAGGTCCTACAAGTGAAAGTGCAACTATCCCTAGGTGGTTTTGGTAATTCATAACAACATATAGCTCATTGAGCTAATGCTATTCCAAGACAAATATTTTAGGAAAGCTCAATGAATGGCATGGCATGGATAATGAAAGTGGATCCCTCAAAATATCAAGAACAAAGGTTTGGCACAAGCTCAAAAGCTCAAGACTCTACATTTTACATTTTAGTGATACAAGATCACATTGAGTCTATAGGAAAAGCCAATACTATCGAGGGATGAGGTGTTGCTTAATGAGTGAGGGAGTCCTGGACTAGGGGGTGTCCGGATAGCCGAACTATCATCGCGGCCGGACTCCAAGACTATGAAGATACAAGATTGAAGACTTCATCCCGTGTCCGGATGGAATTTCCTTGGCGTGGAAGGCAAGCTTGGCGATACGGATATGTTGATCTCCTACCATTGTAACCGACTCTGTGTAACCCTAACCTATCCGGTGTCTATATAAACCGGAGGGTTTTAGTCCATAGAAGAGAACAACAATCATACCATAGGCTAGCTTCTAGGGTTTAGCCTCCTTGATCTCGTGGTAGATCTACTCTTGTACTACCCATATCATCAATATTAATCAAGCAGAGTAGGGTATTACCTCCATCGAGAGGGCCCGAACCTGGGTAAAAACATCGTGTCCCTTGTCTCCTGTTACCATCCGCCTAGACGCACAGTTCGGGACCCCTTACCCGAGATCCGCCGGTTTTTACACTGACATTGGTGCTTTCATTGAGAGTTCTCTGTGTCATCACTGATAGGCCCGATGGCTCCTTCGATCATCAAAAACGATGCAGTCCAGGGTGAGACTTCTCTCCCCGGACAGATCTGCCAGATTCGGGCGGCTTTACTGCGGGCCAATTCGCTTGGCCATCCGGAGCAGATCGAAAGCCACGCGCCATCAGTCAGATTTGGAAGTTCGAACTATACGGCCGATATCCGCGGAGACTTGATCTTCGACGGATTCGAGCTGCAGCCAAGCATGCCACACTGTCTCGATGGGCATGATCTAGCTCTGCAGCCGAACAGTGCCCTTGAGGCCGCACCGGCATCCGCTCCGACCCTTACTCCGTAGCCGGATTCCCCGATCGAGGACGAGTGGTTGGACACCGCCTCGGGGGCTACAATCTCTACGGCGATTGAGCCGAACTCCATCCCTGTCCTTTACGAAGACCTCGACTCCAGGGTGCCGGACTCCTCCCCGGACTCCGAACCCTCCGTGCCCCTGCCAATCGTATCTGATTAGGCGCCGGTCATGGAGTTCACTGTCGCGGACATCTTTCAGCACTCGCCCTTTGGCGACATCCTGAATTCACTAAAGTCTCTCTCTTTATCCGGACAGCCCTGGCCGGACTACGGACAGGAAGGTCGGGATGCGGACGACGAAGAAATTCAACGCCCACCCACCACCCAGTTTGTAGCCACTGTCGATGATTTAACCAACATGCTAGACTTCGGCTCCGAAGACATCGACGGTTTGGACGACGATGCCGGAGACAACCAAGACCCAGCGCCTACAGGGAACTGGAAGGCCACCTCGTCATACGACATATACATGGTGGATATCCCAAAAGACGGGAACGACGATGGAACAACGGAGGATGACCCCTCCAAAAAGAAACCGAAGCGCCGGTGTCAGCGGCGCAGCTCTAAATCCCGCCACAGCAAAAACGGTGATTCCGGTACGGGAGATAATACACCCCGGACAGTACCGAAGACAACCCCCTCCAGGACTCGGTAGCGGAGGAGGGAGAAGCAAGTCCGCACGACAATGCGGCGAAAAGAGAGGTCGAGGACGATAATTACGCCTCCCTCCTAAGATGAGGCAAGCCTCGACGACGGCAATTTGTAGTGCCCGAGGATCCCGTCGAACAGAGGCGTTTCAAATGCAGGCTTATAGCCACGACAAGCAGCCTCAAGAAAAGCAACAATGCTTAGAGCTGACCAAGACCTGCTTAGCGACAGATGGACTGAAGTCCTTGCAGCCAAGAGTATGAACTCGAACGCCCTCCAAAAGCTACCCCACACGCAGGCCGTTGCGTCGGTCGAGGAGGAAGCACCCAAGTCACCAGCAAGACGACATGAGGCCGGCCACCCGTGGTCAGCGACAGAGAGGCCCCTCGGCCCTCCGCTCAAGCCAAACCCCGACGCTCAAAAAAGTACCAAGGCACTAAAAACGCTACCGGACTTGGCGAGATATATTGGAGGATAAGGCAAAACATACAATATCGACCCTACGGATCGCGTGGGCGCCCAACGACGGATGATTACCGTCGCGCGGATCTGACAAACCGGCCGGGCGAACGCGATGAGACAAAGCTCATATGAGCTACGCCGTGATATAGCCCAATCTGAGGCGCCGACACCCACTATGCTTCACAGATGAAGTAATGGATCATCAAATCCTCGAGGGCTTCAAACCCGTAAACATCGAATCATACGATGGTACCACAGAGCCAGCGGTCTGGATCGAGGACTATCTCCTCCATATCCACATGGCCCGCGGTGATGATCTACATGCCATCAAATACCTCCCACTCAAGCTTAGAGGACCAGCTCGGCATTGGCTCAACAGCTTGCCAGCAGAATCAATTGGTTGTAGGGAGGACCTGGAAGCCGCATTCCTTGATAACTTCCAGGGCACATATGTGCGACCACCAGACGCCGATGACCTTAGCCACATAATCCAACAGCCAGAAGAATCAGCCAGACAATTCTGGACACAGTTACTAACAAAGAAAAATCAAATCGTTGACTGTCCGGATGCAGAGGCCCTTGCAGCCTTCAAACATAACATCCGCGACGAGTGGCTTGCCCGGCACCTAGGACAGCAAAAGCCAAAATCCATGGCAGCCCTCACAACACTCATGACCCGCTTACATGCGGGAGAGGACAGCTGGCTAGCTCAAGCAACAACTTGGCCAAACATCCCGATAGTTCGGATACCAAGGACAGCAATGGCAGGTCGCATCAATAGCAAGAACAAGCGCCAAGTAACGGCGATAACAATCAAGATACGGCCATCAATGCCGGATTCAGGAGGCTCTAAACCCGTCAGCGGAAGACGCCATTCAAAAGAAATACTCAGGGCCCGGCCCAACTTGGACCTAATACTCGATCGCTTGTGCGGATAGATGGCACCCCAAAACCAGTTAATCACACCAACAGGACTGTTGGGTGTTCAAGCAAGCAGGCAAGTTAAGTGCCGAAATCATTGACAAGGCGCTGCATAGCGATGACGAGGAAGAGCCCCGGCCGCCGAACAATAGAGGACAGAAGGGTTTTCCCACGCAAGTGCGGACGGTGAACATGATATACGCAACCCATCTACCCAAAAGGGAGCGGAAGCGTGCACTAAGGGACGATATATGCGATGGAGCCGATCGCCTCAAGTTCAACCCATGGTCTTCTGTCCGATCACCTTCGATCAAGGGACCACCCCATTAGCATCCGTCACGGCGGTTTCGCTGCATTGGTTCTTGACCCAATTATCGACGGATTTCACCTAACGAGTCCCGATGGATGGCGGCAAAGAAATTTGAACTCGCTTTATTAGGATACAGTGCGCAAAATGGGAATAGACCCCTCAAGGATTAAACCTACAAAGACGACCTTTAAACGCGTCATACCGGGTGTAGAGGCCAGTTGTACGGGCTCGGTTACACTCGAAGAGGTCTTCGGATCCCCGGATAACTTCTGAAGCGAAGAGTTAATCTTCGACATCGTCCCGTTCCGCAGCGGCTATCATGCACTGCTCGGACGAACCGCATTTGCAAAGTTCAATGCGGTGCCGCACTACGCATACCTCAAGCTCAAGATGCCAGGACCTCGAGGAGTAATCACGGTCAATGGTAACACCGAACGCCTCTCTGAACGGAGGAGCACACGGCGGCCCTCGCTGGGAGGTACAAAGCAGCCTCTCACAAGAATTCTCGAGTCCGGCCACTAAGCGTCCGGACACCGCTCAAGCGCACCGAGTAACCTACAACAAGACCGCCTGGCACGATTCAAGCATGCGTAGCAATCCGGCCCCAACCCCAGCCCTCGCGAAATTGCGAAGCTAGTGTTACACGTACATAATTACGCTCTGGAGATACCATGGGCATATGGGGAAGGGCAAGACCACGGCACGCCCGGAATACGGCTCAACCGCACCAGGGGTTCCCGACTGTGTCATTCTTTTTCTTTTTCCTTTTTTTTCCTTTCTCTTATTTTCAGGACTCCGTCTTTTAGAAGTCCTGTCCGGCACTAGAATCGCCGAACTCACGATGCAACAGCCAGGGAAGTAGAACGCTACGTCGAATGTTCAGGTGGTCTTTATTACGAGCATTATACCTGTTTTACATACCATCCCGCGGCTTACCCTCGGAGGGGGACATGTTAGATAGTCCCATCCCTTGCTTATCGCACTATTTGTATCGCTCGCTTTCATTGCAAAGACATTTTTGAATAAACAATACATGGCCTTCGCCTATTATTGCACTATTTTCTTTATCTATATATACGTTCATTTTATGACATGTGGCACCCGTACACTTTGGTACGGCCAATACACCAGGGGCTTAAGTATCCCAAATTTATGGTGTGATAAGTCCGAACACTATCACAAGTGCGGCACCCCAAACTTATAGCATTATATGAATCGGCTCTGAATCATGTCTTGGGTCAATAGTTGGGTTTGCCCGGCTCCCGTGTTTTGGTACCTTACGTTCTGTTATATCGGCTAAGGTAGCACCGGGAGAACCACTGCGATTGTGCCCCAGTTGAGCTGGGTCGAGCACCTCAGTGGAGAAAGCTAAAACTGACCGTCATGATAGGGCGAGAGCCGGTCGCTGTTCGAGAGGTTTTTGCGGGTCCCTAAAGACTTATGCCGCTTAGGGCGAGCAACCGGAGTTGTCCGGCCAAGGCGTGGATAGCGCCCCGAACTCGGTCTTCCGAATACTAGGGGCTTCGCCGAAATTTAAAATTATAGAATTCTATGGCTAAGTGAGAGTGTTCAAGCATTATAAGTCTGGTTGCCTTGTTTGTTGTGTTGAGCGCCTCCCAAGATGGACCCAAGAATGGGAACAAGAGTGCTCAAGTTTATCCCGAACACCCCAGCACTCGTGGCATGGCGGCTGAAGCCAACGACTTGCCATCTCTCAAATTTGATAAACGGCCACACAGAAGGTAATATTTTAAATTAACAAGCGTTGCTTAGCGCATATGAACAAGTTTTCAGCGTACAGGATAACAAATGTGAGTCTATTAAAAAATTACATCTTTGGAGCACTCATCCGCTATTCAAGTGGCACCCTTCAGAGGCCTCATAGTACATTTCGGGCGTGCGATGCTCCTTGCCCTTTGGTGGCCCGTCCGTCTAAGCTTCTCCGCATCCAGCTTGCCCCAAAGGCACTTTAGCACGGGCAAGGGCCCCACGGACACCTTCAATGCAGACGAGCGCTTGATGACTTCAATCCGTGGATGTGCATCCACCGGCCGCCGCACCAAGCCGAAGTAGCTCCTGTGCATGGCCTCCAATGGCCACAACGCGCTTATAAGTCCCTTCATGGCCTGTTCGGCGACCTTGTGGAGCTCGACCACCGCTTCACTGGTCGCCAGGGCACCGGATGTCCGCCTTAGCATACCGAGACCGTAACACCTTTTCCGTGAGCTCCCCTCCTTGGCGCGGTAGAATGCGCAAAGATCGGACACACTACGGGGCAAATCTGCGACTGCTCCTCGAGAGCTCCGAATCCGGGTAAGTAATAGGTAATTCACTTTCACATGCTTGCTTTGCATAAAGAATGCCTTACCCGCCGCTATCTTCTTTAACGACTCAATTTCTTGGAGGGCTTTTTGGGCCTCGGCCTTAGCAGCTTTGGAGCTCTCCAGGACATGCTATTCCAAGACAATTGTGCTTAATGTGCTTAGTGATATGCTATTTCAACTGTGCTTAATGTGCTTCTTCTTCTTAGGCATTCTTATCCATCCACTTGGCCAAAGAAAAAGAAGCCAATCAATCAAAACAACAAGTGGATGTCCTCGAATGAGTAAAATATGCAACCAACATGCTCACACAATAAAATGACCAATGAAATATGTGACAAAGCATGCACAACCAATTCTAGCATCTATCAAACAATTGGCGATGACTAGGTCATCTATATATGAGTATATTGACTTAGGAGTCAAATGAGAACATTTGATCATAGGTAATACTCATCGCTTTAAGCTCAAGTGGGGTTATCACTTTTACATAAAGCATTTATGTGTTCACATCATTAGAGTTGCTTTGACTCAATTCTTAGAGTTAAGCTCCCCTAGATGTGAGATCCCCTTAGAGGGATAAACTAACCTTGGGTTTTGTCGATGATGACTTCATGTAGGTGTTGAAGATGTGGATGCTCAATGTTGATGTAGATCTTTTGGAGCAATCCTTTGGAGTGAGTTGCACTTTCAATACCTACATGGGTTAGTCCCACAAGGAACAAACAAGAATATCCACAGACATAGAGTGATGCACACACAAAATGATGTCCATGAAAACATTAGGTTACCTTGTCCCTTGCCTTACCAACATGAGGGTTTGTGACTCCTTGAACTAGTGCAAGATATGGAAGATGATTGCACTTGTCCTTGCCATAATGATATGAGTGAAAAATGTTGGCGAGTCACCCTCAAGAACTCTCTAGTTCTTCTTCTTCGGGATCCACATCATCTTGATGGGAATCCTTGGTGTAGTAGTTGTGCTTGATGAAGTAGAACTTGAAGTAGTCTTGGGAACCCACTTGACCAAGGCCTTAGGTGCTTCTTCAAATGCATCAATCTCCTCTTGAATCTTGTCCTTGCCTTTGTTCTTGTGGTCTTGTGGTGGAAGATCATCTTGTGCTTGTGTTCCCTTGAAGGAAGTAGGATCATACTTCTCTTGTTGAGGAACAAACTTCGCCTTGGGGTATTGATCTTCTTCCCACTCAACTCCATTGGCATTGAACTTTCGCTCAAAACCAACACCTTGATTCTTCCGATGCCTTCCTTGCTTAAGTGCATAATTTCCTCAAATTGCTTACTCCCGGCAAGACTCTTGTATACACCTTTCTCAATAATTCCCTTCAATAAGAAGTTTTCTTGCTCAAGTGTAACTTGGCTAAGAGAATCATTAGTGGAATCAAGAGAACTACTAGAAGCAACAATATTGGATTTAGCATTGTTATTGTTACTACTAGAAGAAGAATCTTTCTTGTTCTTGTTACTAGACTTAACATGGGGCATGTAGGTAGATAAGAGTAAATGCTTGGCAATATAAGAAGAACTTTTCTTACGGAGATCATCATTTATTGCTTTTAGGAACTCATGCTCTTGCTCAAGATTGAGCTTTTCAAAGCGTAACTTCTCATGAGCCCTTAAAAGTTCTCGATGATCTTCGAAGATAGTTTCATGAGCTAACTTAAGAGTGTTTAGTTCTTTAGTTAGACGCTCAATCTTCTCCTTATCATTGTCATTCGCTTTCATCTTGATTAGCATGATTAATTGACGTTTCATCATAGTATTCATCACTAGAGTTGTCAATAAGTAAATCATCATCACCTAGCAAGTCATCTTCATCACTATTAAAATCAACATACTGGGTGTGTTACCTTAGGACCTTTGGCCATGAAGCATCTTCCAATTCCTTCATTTGGTGATTCAAATATGTCGTAGGAGTTGGTTGACACAAGTGCTAGACCGGCAACACCATCATCTTGAGTGTATTCAGAGTCGGAGTGGTAGCTTCTCTCGGAGTGATTGTCGGAGTCGGAGCCGGATACCCGTTCACCAACATGAGCTTGATGTCTTCGTTTTGTGTAGCTCTTTGAGGACTTGTCCTTCCTTTCCGAATCCTTGCTTCTCCGTGAGGGTCTTCATTCATAACGATCATCTCTACTCCTTCTCTCTCTTGGTGGT
Organism: Aegilops bicornis; assembly: GCA_021605145.1. Taxonomy (NCBI): domain Eukaryota; kingdom Viridiplantae; phylum Streptophyta; class Magnoliopsida; order Poales; family Poaceae; genus Aegilops; species Aegilops bicornis. The sequence continues at coordinate 447,907,580 of CM038671.1, read as the reverse complement.
GATTCTTCTCTTCTACTTCTTCTCTTGGGAGGATCTTCTTTTCTTTTGTAGGGTGTCGTACACTCATTGGAATAGTGTCCGGGTCTCCCACAATTGTAGCAATTTCGCTCTCGACTAGAAGATCTTTTGTCATTGTAGGACATTGACTTGGAGCTTCTTTCTTTGCTTCTACTCTTGTAGAAGTTGTTGAAGTTCTTCACCATTAAGCTCAATTCTTCATTGAAGGTTTGTTTCTCACTTGATGATGTGGGGCTTCACATGAGGCTTTGTAAGTACCACTTGACTTGTTGTGAAGTTCCTCCTTATCCTTGAGTGACATCTCATGAGCAACAATTCTTCCAATGACTTCCGTTGGCTTGAGATCTTTGTAATTTGGCATCATTTGGATCAATGTGCACACGGTATCATATTTTCCATCTAATGCTCTTAGGATCTTCTTGATGATGAATCTGTCGGTCATCTCTTCACTTCCTAAGCCGGCAATCTCATTTGTGAGAAGAGCAAGCCTAGAGTACATTTTAGCGACACCTTCACCATCCTTCATTTTGAACTTGTCAAGCTGACTTTGGAGCACATCCAACTTGGATTCCTTGACGGAGTCGGTACCTTCATGCATATCAATCAAAGTATCCCAAATTTCCTTTGCATTCTCAAGAAGGCTGATTTTGTTGAATTCTTCGGGGCACAAGCCATTGAAGAGGATATCACAAGCTTGAGCGTTATATTGTAGCATTTTCAACTCTTTCGCGCTAGCTTCACGGTTCGGTTCTCTCCCATCAAAGAATTCACCTTGCAAGCCAATACACACAATAGCCCAAACGGCGGGGTTATGTCCGAGAATATGCATTTTCATCTTATGCTTCCAACTAGCAAAATTAGTGCCATCAAAGTAAGGACCTCTACGGTGATAATTCCCTCGCTAGACGCCATACTCTCCTAGGTTGTGAAACCAAGGCTATGACCACCAAAAGCTATGGAAATCAAAGCAAATGGAGACCAAAGCTCGGATACCACTTGTAGGACCTTGAAGTATGTCTAGAGGGGGGGTGATTAGACTACTTGACCAATTAAAAACTTAACCTTTTCCCAATTTTAGACTTTGGCAGATTTTAGCTATCTTTGAGCAAGTCAAGCAATCTACACACAATCCAAGCAAGCACGCAAAGAGTATATAGGCAGCGGAAAATAAAGCATGCAACTTGCAAGAATGTACAGGGAAGGTGAGGGAGTTCCAGACTAGGGGGTGTCCGGATAGCCGAACTATCATCATCGGCCGGACTCCAAGACTATGAAGATACAAGATTGAAGACTTCGTCCCGTGTCCGGATGGGACTTTCCTTGTCGTGGAAGGCAAGCTTGGCGATACGGATATGTAGATCTCCTACCTTTGTAACCGACTTTGTAACCCTAACCCTATCCGGTGTCTATATAAACCGGAGGGTTTTAGTCCGTGGGATGAACAACAATCATACCATAGGCTAGCTTCTAGGGTTTAGCCTCTTTGATCTCGTGGTAGATCTACTCTTGTAACACACATTATCAATATTAATCTAGCGGGACGTAGGGTTTTACCTCCATCAAGAGGGCCCGAACCTGGGTAAAACATCGTGTCCCTTGTCTCCTGTTACCATCCGCCTAGACGCACGATTCGGGACCCCTACCCGAGATCCGCGGTTTTGACACCGACATTGGTGCTTTCATTGAGAGTTCCTTCCGTCGTCAGCGCCGATAGGCCCGATGGCTCCTTTGATCATCAACAACGACACGGTCCAGGGTGAGACTTTTCTCCCGGGACAGATCTTCGTGTTCGGGCGGCTTTGCATGCGGCCAATTCGCCTCGCCATCCGGAGCAGATCGAAGCTATGCCTCGACCGTCGTGTCAGATTCGGAAGTTTAAACCATACGGCCGATATCCGCGAAGACTTGATCTTCGACGGATTCGAGCCACGCCAAGCGCGCCGCCTTGTCTCGATGGGCATGATCTAGCTCTGCAGCCAACAAAGTGCCACGGAGGCCGCACCAGAATCCGCTCCAACCCTTAATCCGGAGCCGGATTTCCCGATCGAGGACGAGTGGTTGGACACCGCCTCGTGGGCTTCAATCTCCACGGCGATCGAGCTGAACTCCATCCCTGTCCTTTGCAAAGACCTTGACTCCAGGAAGCCGGACTCCGTTCCGGATTCCGAATCCTCCGCGCCCTTGCCAATCGAATCCGATTGGGCGCCTGTTATGGAGTTCACGGTCATGACATCTTTTCAGCACTTCGCCTTTGGCGACATCCTGAATACACTAGAGTCTCTCTCTTTATCCGGAGAGCCCTGGCCGGACTGCGGTCAGGACGGTTGGGATGCGGACGATGAAGAAATTCAAAGCCCACCCACCACCCACTTCATAGCCACTGTCGAAAGCTTACACGACGTGCTCGATTTCGATTCAAGACATCGACGGTATGGACGACGTATGTAGGAGACAACAATGAACCAACACCTATAGGACGCTGGACAACCTCATCCCATGATGTATACATGGTGGATACACCTAAAGGAAATGAAGACGAGGAACAACGGACGCCACGAAGGATAAATCCTCGAAAAGTAGTCAAACGGCAACGTAAACGCCAAACAAAGTCCCGCCTCAACAAAGACCCAGCCATAGAGCAGGGCGAACCGGTGGACAACGAACAAGCTATCGAGCAATCGTCCAAACAAGACAACTTGGATAAACAATCTGTCCCCGGCGAAGACAACAGTCCGGACGAACTCACGCCGGACAAACCATTGGAGCAAAATGACCTCCAGAAAGGCGCCGCCATCGCTGGCGTCTGAAAAAAGCAGAAGCGGAAGCTCAAAACAGCGGAAGATGCACTCAGATTAAATAGAGCAAAGTATTCAGACCGCAGTAAGCACGGCGGACAGACGCTGAACAAAGAGCTACCGAAAAGAAAGCTATCGCCTGAATTCGACGAGGAGGCCTTAGAGCCCCCACAATTAAAAAGCAAGAAGGCCACCCGGTCGGATGGACGACCCCACGGCGAAAAGAGAGCGGTGAATGGCGCCGCACACAAGCCAATATGCGATCCGCATAAGGATTCTCACCAAGAGGACGGCCCAGTCAGGTCCATCTATGGGCCAAGAAAGCAGGCTCGTCAAAGCAATGCAATACGCCAAAATTCCGAAGATCAAGGGACACCCAAATATAGGGGCCAGACACCCCCTATGTTTCACCGATGAGGTGCCGGATCATGAATTTCAGCGGATTCAAACCCGTAAACATAGAGGCATACGACGGAACAATGCACTCGAGTCTGGATCGAGGATTACATCCTCCACATACACATGGCTAGAGGAGACGATCTCCACGCCATAAAATACTTACCCCTTAAACTCAAAGGGCCAGCTCGGCATTGGCTTAAATTCCTCCCCGAAAATACCATTGGAAGCTAGGAAGAGCTCGAGGACGCATTCCGGGCAACTTTTCAGGGGACTTATGTCCGCCCTCCGGATGCAGACAATCTAAGTCACATAACTCGACAGCCCGGAGAGTCAGCCCGAAAATTCTGGAACAGGTTCCTTACTAAAAAGAACCAAATAGTCGACTGTCCGGATGCCGAAGCCTTAGCAGCTTTCAAACACAACGTCCGAGACGAATGGCTCGCCAGACACCTCTGCCAAGAAAAGCCAAGAACAATGGCCGCATTAACAAGCCTCATGACCCGCTTATGCGTGGGAGAGGACAGCTGGCTGGCTAGATGCGATACCAGCGACCGAGTACATCCGAAACCAGGGATGGAAATGGGAAATCACGACGCAGAAAAGATCGGCGCGGAATAAAGAAAATGGCCTAAATAGTACGCGGTCAACGCCGGATTCAAAAGCTCTCGGCCGAACAACAAAACACTGCCCTAAAGGATAACAAAGGACGAGCTATCCAACCTAAACAAGATTCTCGGACAGACCGTGTCAAATACATGGTACCTCCGGAAGCCTCGCAAACCATACCCACAGAGATTGTTGGGTCTTCAAGCAGTCCGGCCGACTTAATGCCGAACACAAGGGGCTCGACACACCAAGGGAAAATGATGACGAGCACCACAAGCAGAGCCCCGGAAAACAAAAGAATTTTCCACAAAAGGTTAAAATAGTAAACTCACTTCACGTGATCAAAGGGAAAAACAGAGCGGCGCCCACTAAGAGGCGCGCCGCACATTGGTTGTCAAAACCAATCACCTTCGACCATCAGGACTATTCTGATAATATCCGGAACGCAGGATGGACTGCCTTGATATTGGATACTATAATTGACGGATTCCAATTTACACATGTCCTCATGGATGGCGGCGATGACATAAACCCGATATATCAGGACACAATCCATGCAGGATGGGGATAAACCAACCTAAATTCACCGTAGCAACACCTCCTTTAAAGGAGTACCGCCCGCCCATACGCCCTCGCACGGGCTCCATAATGCTAGAAGTTGTGTTTGGTTCATCCGACAACTTCCGTCGTGAAAGGTTACTCTTCCATGTCGCCCGCTTAAAGGTAGCCATCAAGCACTATTGGGACGTGAGGCTTTACCGCTTTAACGCAATATCAAGATTATGCATCTCTAACACTTAAAATGCCTGGTCCACGCTGCATAATCTCCTTAAAAGGAAGTATTAAGTGTTACTCGAGCACGGAAAACGGAGATCGCCTTGACAGCCCGCAGCCTATCCGCTCTGCTAGGCAAAGAACCTGAATTGGTCATTCAAACCCCGGACACGGCTCGACGAGTCCGGCGCCTACTTGCGGCATACCCCCATACAAGGGGCCGCATGCATGTATAACAAGAGACAATAAAGCTCCATCTTATTCACTTCTTCAAACCGTACTTCGTTTATTTAATATTAAGTACATTTTTCGCACGATCCTTTTTCTTTTTGAAAGTGCGTTATATCGACTAGAGGGGGGGTGAATAGGCGATTTTTATGAATTCTTCACTGAGGAATTTGCCGGTGAGGAAATTCCTTACCGAAGAATTACTTGCAGCGGAATAAGTACTCAGAAGTAAGCATGACAGAATACACGCATGGTCATCATGATGAAATGAAGACAAACACAGAGTACAGAAAGCGTAATCACAGGATAACACAAGATGAAGACAAACAGACTGAAGAAATAGAACTGAGGAAATTGAGAAAGTCTTCACCAAAGTCTTCAAACACAGATATGAACAAACACTCAACACGAATGAGGAAATGAAAGGGTTGAGGAAATACAACCAGTTAGGGTTGGTGAAGACAATGATTTGGTAGACCAGTTCCAAGCTGCTGTCTCGGTTATGCGTCTGGTTGAGCGGTGAGTATTTAAACTCGAGGACACACATCCCCAGACACCGGTCGGCCGAGCACGCAGCTCAGACACCAAGTCCTCACCGTATTCTCCTTGAACTAAGGTCACACAGACCTCGTCCAATCACTCGTGGTAAGTCTTCAGACGACTTCCAAACCTTCACAGACTTGGTCACTCGGCGATCCACAATTCCTCTTGGATGCTCTCGACCATGACGCCTAACCGTCTGGAAGAAGCACAGTCTTCAAAGGTAATAAGCGTCGGATCCACGCAGGATCAATTTCTTGATGATGCTCAATCACTTTGGGTTTGTAGGGGTTTGGTTTTGGGGTTTTTCCTCACTTGATGATTTTCGCTCAAAGTCCTCGAGAGGATGGGTTGCTCTCAAATGACAAGTGTCAAGTTTTTCTCGGAGCAGCCAACCAGCTAGTGGTTGTAGGGGGCGGCTATTTATAGCCTAGGGAGCAGCCCGACATGATAAGACGTAAATGCCCTTCAATGATATGACCGTTAGGTGGATAAGATATTTTGGGACAGGCCAAGAAGATAAAGAACGGGTCGGAAATTTGACTTTCAAATTCCTCGGGCTATCATGTTCCTCACCGTAGGCAATCTGCCTTTGGCGAATTCCTAACTCCTCGGTCAGGACAAATTCTCAAATGACGGAAGAACTTCGTCTACATCCTTTGAAGAAATTGACCGAATCGTATGAGTTTTCCAATGGCTTCACTCTATGGGTTTGGTTGGTGTAGGATTTTGAGTTGAGCATCACATGTAAATTTTTCCTTAGTATTTCCTCGACCCCCTTTAACAGTACGGTGTTTCCTATGACTCAAGAAAGAGAAAACGAAACTAGGAAAACAAAAGTCTTCACGCTTCATGTTCCTCAAACGAATACCAAGTCTTCAAGGTCACACCAATTTCTTCACTTTCAAAGTCTTCAGAAAGTCTTCAAAATATCAAAGTCTTCAGTCGAAGAACTTCATTTTTAGGGGTCGACTTTCTCTCTAAATAGCAAACTCCTCATAGACTTATAGACCTGTGTACACTCACAAACGCATTAGTTCCTTAACCTATAAGTCTTCAATACACCAAAATCACTAAGGGTCACTAGATGCACTTACAATCTCCCCCTTTTTGGTGATTGATGACAATATAAGTTAAGTTTTCAACGGGGATAAACATATGAAGTGTAAATACTGATATTGAGGAATTTGATTGCAAGATATAGAAGAACTCCCCCCGAAGATGTGCATAGTGAGGAATTTGCTTTTGAGGCAATGCACATTTGAAGAGTTGAATCATGGAGATCTCCCCCTATATCTTGTAATTCATACACACATTTGACATATAATATGAAGAATTTAAAATGCATGATGAAATATGGTGCTTGACGTAATTCAGCATGCGTATGATAACATTAATGAGGAACAAGCATGCAAAATAACGCATCAAGAGTATCGAGCTCAAATAGATTTGCTATGAAGATTTTCAAGGAGCTCAAGAGAATCAGAGCATAGTGCAAGAACATAATGCATCAAAAGTATCAAAGCACCATCGGGTTTAAGATTACAACTCGATCCAATAAAAGTTTCAAAAGAACGAGAGTTGTAACTTAACAAAAAAAATTATTGTATATAGGCAATAAACTAGACCCGCTTGAAGACTAACTCAAATTTCTCCCCCTTTGTCATTGAATGACCAAAAGGATCGAAACTGAGGACTAACGCTCCTGAAGAATTTCAAGTTGAAGAAGGAGCGACAGCGTTGTTGGGGTCGGTTGTTGTAGTAGGACCTGCCGCGGTGTCGTCCAAGTCTTCATTTTCATCAGTGTCGCGCGATGAAGAATAGGAGCTGGCCACCAAGGAAGGAACTTTGACCTTCTTGTATTTCTTCTGAGGAGGTGCAGACCAGTCAAATTCTTCCTTGAGTCCCATTGTCGTCAGTTCTTCCGCACTGTAGACATTTGAAAGAACAGCCAGGTGCGTTTGAAGGTTTCATGGAGGTAGTAGTGGTTTTTCTTCACTGCGTTGTGTGTAGAGGTCATGTTGTGAAGAATTGATCCAAACTGACGCTTGACCCATTTATGATTGCGATCAACCTTCTGATGAAGACTGAGGAGTAACTCACGATCAGTCATCACCACAGGTGCGATGGCTTGAGGACTTTGCTTGACCGAGGTATTTGCGGCAGAGTCATGTGTGGCAGACTCATCATTGGTGGAGTAGGATCTGCTTGCTGCGAAACTTTCCATCCAATGGACGAATGCCTTCATCGATCACAGCAAGAGCCTTGCCCTTGTCATCATCTCGAGGTAAATGTCCGTTTGAGGACTTCAATCGGGGCAAGTAGCTGCAGTGGTTCGTAGTATCAGCCTTTGTAATTGAGTGAAGACCTTGTCTGATGAATCTCATTATCCAAGGCGCATAAGGCTTCAGCTCAAATGGTGACATAGCGATGTTTGCCGTAGTCCTCATGAAGAAATCATGGAAGTTGACGGAACGCCATGGATGATGTAGAAAAGCATGTTCTTCATGATGCCAATGACTTCTTCATCATTCGAGTCGTGGCCTTTGATAGGACTCATTGTCTTCGCTGTAATCCGATAGACAGTCCGAGGCACATACAATAATTCCTTGACGAGGAATTTGGTTCTTGGGGCCTGCCTTGGCTTCAAAGGCTTCATCAAGACTTGCATATAGTGATTTGAAGGTTACGGTTCGTTGTAGATTCACCGTGCACCATCAAGGGAGGACTGAGTGGTAGAGCACGAAGCAATTCGATTCTTTGGTGCCTTGTAGTGAGTATTTTCAGACATCCAGTCTAATACCCATGAGTTCACGTCTTCAGCGTCTCCAGTGATGTGCAGTGTTGCATAGAATTGAAGAACTAGTTCTTCATTCCAGTCACGTATATCAATGCAGAAATTCAGAACTCCTGCGTCGTGAAGAACACTAAGGACCGGCTCAAAGCCTGGCAGAGACTCCATGTCCACATGAGGAATATGAGCATGATCAAAGATTTTGTCCTTGTTGAAGAGCACTGAGGAATAGAAATTGGCTTACCGGCAGTCCGTAAACGCCTTTTCCTTATGCGAAAGCAGAGTCATATGGGTTGTAATCTGTGAAGAAAACGTGCTCGCCAAAGAAATCTTCAGCCTTTAACTTTTGCTTCGTTGAGAAAGGATTCTTTTGCTTGGGCAGAGGGGTGTCAGTGAGTTGCATCACCACCTCAGGAATCGCAAGTTCAGGTTCTTCAGGCTGAGGAATTTCTTGTTCCTCAACAGGTGATCCCGAGGATCGATGGCTGGTTCATCGGCACTAGTGGCTGGAATTTCTTCATGCATGAGCAAGTGGGTTGAGTTTCTTCAGAGTCCATTTGGACTGTTTGTGCAGGGGAATGAGGAATCTGTTGAAGCGGGGTGAAGAGAGGAGTATTGGGATGCAGACTTTCCCAAAAGTCATCATTCATCACTGGTGTGGTGCACCCAATATCCACATATTCATCTTGAATTTCCTCAACACCAGCCTCTTCAGCAGTGAACAGAGGCATAGGTGAGGAAATGACTGGGGTTGAAGGGATTGCGTCCACTTCAATTTCTTCATCAATCTGCTCTGACGAAGCAGCAGAATGACGTTCTTCATCAGATCCGATTGGGATCTCATAGTCTTCTCCAAAAGGAACAAGGTCCTTTGATGGCTTGGAGGAAATCGGAACAGCATCAATTGGATTTTCAAATGAGCTGGTCATTTGCTTCATTTTCTTCGTAGCCGAAGAATGTGACACAGTTGATGCCTTCCTTTTCTTCACTGCAGCTCGTTCTGCAGCCTTGGTTTTCTTCACATCAGAGGCAGATGGAAGAATTGGAGTTGGTGTTGGCCCGGGAGGAGCTGAGGAATCAGGAGGAATTTCTTCAGGCGCAACTGATGCAGTTGCCCTGATCTCTTCAGTTTCTTCAGGAGCACCACTAAAGGATGCCCTGGCAATTTCTTCAGCGGCTGGAATTGAGTCATCAGCCACAGAACTTGTATTTTCATCAAAGGCTGAAAATCATCGATCGTCTTGGCATGTTCTTCAAATAGTTGAGCAGAGGCTGCACACGAGGAATTTCCTGTTGCGTTGGGGTTGCAACGTTTGTGAGATTCTTCGTCAGGTTGACGAATCTGACCTTGGCTCCTTGCCAATCATCATAGTAAGAATCGAAGTTTTTGCTGAGGTTTTGAATTTCAGTCTGGACCTTGAGAAGTTCCTCATGTGTCATTTTGACAACATTTTTCATCAGAAACTTCTCCTTCCTGTATTGAGCCTTCTTGATTTCTCTTGCCTTTTCAAACTTCCATTTCTCTTCAGCGATGAAATGGGTCAGCATATGACTTTGTCCAGGGGTCAGATGAAAGTCAGGCATAGGGGTATTGGGATCCTTGTGCCAGAGATCAATATAGTCGAGGATTTTCTTCGGATCCAACAACAGTGGCACAAAAGTGCCTTTGGCTCTAGCGGCCCTTTTTTGGCGATTTATGATGATTTCCGCAAGTTCTTCATCAGAAGCTTCATCATCAGAAGGCACATGGAATGCAACTTGTTTCTTCTTTGGACTTGGCCGAGGACCACGCCCAAATGTTGTTTTGATCTTCAAAGACAGTCGGGCGGATGATGAAATTGGTGTATTGAGGAATGGCGGAAACACCAGAGGCAATCGAGAAACCAGCAGTCCTTTGACATGTAGCCGATGCACAGGGGCTAAGGACTTTGTGAGCTGTTGAGAACTTTGGTGGAGCTGTAGCAAAGGTGAGGAATTTGCCGTGAGGGCGCTGCCGAGGAACTTGGCTTATGAGCAGACTTCTTTGGCATGGATTTCCTTGGTTTGTTGAAGCCTCGATGAGCGATGAAAGCGATGGCGAGAATCCTCATTGAATTTCTTCACTGCATCCTTGGCTTGTCTTGTCAATTTAGCTTGGCGCTTAGCCCATTCTTTAGGAAAGTCCTCACCACGTTTGATGCTTGTGGGATCTGCTACTTGGCCAGGTGCCAATGGAGCTGTTGGGCATGGAGGATTGAGAGTGAATTTCTTCATGTATTTTGGAGTCACATATCTGTATTCCCTCCATTCCCTTGCCCATCTCCGTTCAATCTTCTGAATGCGCACCTTGCGCTGATTTTTGCTTTCTTCATCGTGTGCAATAGTCACATAGATTTCCTCAGGGATTTCAAACGTAGTCATAACCTCAGGTTTCTTTCCTCCTTTCTGTTGCTTCTTTCCGTCAGCCATTTTCTTCAGTTGAGGAAATTGAACAATTGAGTTCTCTGAAGAAGTATGCAGTTTTTCTTCGAGGAACGCTGCAAATGAGTTAAGTTGATGAGAACCTAGTGATTCAAAGCGGACATGTGTACCTGTGAACAGAGTATAGTTGCGAGGAATTTGGAGAGGTCATATGCGTTCTCGGAAGGTTTTTCAAAAGAACAAGTTTTGAGGATTTTGACCAGATGAGCCTTGAGGAATTTCACTAAGCGTTCTTTTTCTTAGGTTCCAGAGTTGTACAGATCGAGGACCCACACAATTGAGGAATCTTGAAGAAAATCATTGCTTAGAGAAACGAATCAAGAGCATATTTTATTTGAGGTGTTCATCTGTGTGAAGATTTGAAGAATAAACACCTTTGAAGATTTTCAGGAAGGTTTGAGAATCAAAGCGAGTAATAAAAGTAACTTTTAATTACCCAAGTGAAGAACACTTTAACTAAGAAGAACAGTTGGGAAGTCCGTCGATTCCAGATCTTCCACGCCCTAACTTGGCGGAGGAAGACAACTACGGCGACGGCGGAGTGAGGAATTCCGCGGTCGGCGCGAGTACGACGGCGAAGAGGTCGAGGCAGTGAAGCTCTTCCTCACCGGCGACGATGGAGTAGCGGCGGCGCTAGGGTTTGAGGAGCTCGAACGGGAGAGAGAGAGATCGAGCGGGGTAAAAGAAGTGAGGAAGGGAGAGGGGTATTTATAGAGGCAGTGAAAACCGTTCGGAAGATTTAGGGACTTAACGCGTGCTCGACCACTCTCTCCTTCTCATGACATGTGTCACCCACGATTGTGTAGATGAGATCGTAATACGATCGTGGGTGAGTAAGATAATGCATCGTGGGATGCGGAACGGTTTGAGCGGCAAAACCGAAAATTTGGATAAGATCAGTTTTAAAGTTTCGCTCGCAATTTCTTGGTGACAAGGACACAGTGAAGATTTTGAACGAGTTTCAAATAGAACGCACATGAAGAATTTGTGAATAGAGTGGGTTGAGTATAGCATAGAGGGGGAAGGGTCCGATCACATTCACTTAGCAGAAAAAGCGACTTGAAGAAATAGCCATAAGTGAATCTTTGTAGAGGACATAAACCCATATATATATATATATATATATATATATATATATATATATATATATATATATATAGCCAATGAAGAAAGACGACGGAAACAGTGAAGATTTTGCAAAATTGAAGAATTTGAAAAATTGAAGAATTTCAAAACTGAGGAAAAACTTAAATTGAAGATTTTCAACTTTGGTGGTGGCGTGACCCACCGTATAAGAATGATGATTTCAGACACCGCGTACAATTGTCGAGGGTTACGAGAATCAAATTCTTCATTAATTTCTTCACACTTAGACTGTTATTCTTCATTGATTGAAGAAAAACGTTTCTTCATGTGTTGCACATCTAAGTCATCAATTTTGCATAAGTGTTAGGATGTGTGTCTTATTCAAAGAACATTCAAAGATTCTAAGATATTTAGCTCACACCGCAACTTGCTAAATCTCTTCTCATCCAAGGGCTTAGTGAAGATATCGGCTAGCTGTTCTTCAGTCTTCACGTGCTCGATAGAGATGTCGCCCTTTAACACATGATCACGAAGAAAATGATGACGAATTTGAATGTGCTTTGTCTTCGAGTGCTGAACTGGGTTGTGAGCAATCCTGATGGCACTCTCATTGTCACAGTAGAGAGGCACATTCTTCATATTGATGCCGTAGTCCTTGAGAGTTTGCTTCATCCACAGCAATTGAGCACAACATGAGCCAGCAGCAATGTATTCAGCTTCCGCGATGAAGCGGTGATACGCAGATTACATTTTTCTTCGAGGACCAACGGACCAAATATCGTCCGAGGAAATGACAAGTGCCGGAAGTTGACTTGCGATCCACACGATCACCGACATAGTCGAGTCGTAATATCCAATGAGATCAAAAGCAGAGCCCTTGGGGTACCATAATCCTAGTGTTGGTGTGTGAGCTAGATATCGAAGAATATGCTGCACAGCCTTATGGTGTGATTCCTTCGGTGTAGCTTGAAATCGGGCACACATGCAAACACTAAACATTATATTTGGCCTAGATGCACATAAGTACAATAACGAACCAATCATGGAGCGGTATACCTTGTGATCGAAGTCAATACCATTTTCATCAGTGCATAGATGGCCATTTGTGGGCATAGGAATTTTGACGCCTTTGCAATCTTGCATGCCGAATTTCTTGAGGACATCTTTGAGGTATTTCTCTGAGATATGAATATGCCATTGTGTTGTTGATTTAATTTGAAGACCTAAGAAGAATTTCAACTCTCCCATCATAGAAATTTGATATTCTTCACTCATCATATAGGCAAATTCATCACTATAGCGTTGGTCAGTACAGCCAAAGATAATATCATCAACATATATTTGGCACACAAACAGTTCACCATCATAAGATTTAGTAAAGAGAGTAGGGTCGAGTGAACCGGATGTGAAGCCATTCTTCACGAAGAATTCCTTCAAGGTATCATACCACGCCCGTGGGGCTTGTTTGAGACCATAGAGGGCCTTATTAAGTCTGAAGACTTCGTCAGGATTCTTTGGATCTTCAAAACACGGGGTTGAGCAACATATACTTCTTCCTCAAGCTTACCATTGAGGAATGCACTTTTCACATCCATTTGATATAAAGTGATATTGTGATGGTTAGCATAGGCGAGTAATATGCGAATAGACTCAAGTCTAGCAACAGTGCAAAAGTTTCATCGAAATCAATTCCTTCAACCTGTGTGTGTAGCCTTGAGCTACTAGTCGTGCCTTATTCCTCACCACAAGGCCATTTTCATCTTGTTTGTTGCGGTAGATCCACTTTGTGCCAATGATATTATGCTTGCGAGGATCTGGACGTTTGACCAGTTTCCAGACATTGTTGAGCTCGAACTGATGTAATTCTTCTTGCATAGCCTGAATCCACTCCGGCTCGTAAATGCTTCATCTACCATAGTGGGCTCTGTGATAGAGACGAAAGCATAGTGCCCACAAAAGTTAGATAAATGTGAAGCTTTTGAGCGAGTGAGAGGACACAGTGCTTTAATGTCATCGATGATCTTCTCCACTTGTACTTCTTTTGCAACGCGAGGATGAGCTGGTTGTCGCCGAGGAATTTGCTCATTTTCCTCGGCACCATTGTCTTCAAGATATCTTGATTCATCATTTCGACGTTCTTCACGGACAGGAATAAATTCTTCAGCAGTTTCTTCAGTAGGAATGACATCCTCAGTTGCCTTGAACTTGATAGATTCCTCGGGTGCTGGTTCATCTAACACAGAAGGTAGGTGCTCTCTTTGCGAGCCATTAGTTTCATCGAACCGCACATCTACAGTGTCAACAATCTTGTGAAGAGCGATGTTGAAGACCCTGTAGGTGTGCGGTGCAAATTTAGAATTGTGATGAGGATCTCTAATCCAACATTTAGCACCGAAGACTTTCAAATAACTTACATTGGGTTTCTTGTCAGTGAGGAGTTCATAGGCAGTCTTCTTGAAGAATTTGTGAAGATATACTCTGTTGATGATGTGGCACGCAGTATCAATTGCATCAATCCAAAACCGACTAGGCGTTTTGTATTCATCAAGCATAGTGCGAGCCATCTCAACAAGAGTTCTGTTCTTGCGCTCCACGACGCCATTTTGCTGAGGAGTATAAGGAGCAGATAACTCATGAGTAATACCAAGTTCATCAAGATAGGCATCAAGACCGTAATTCTTGAACTCAGTTCCATTGTCACTCCTGATGTGCTTGATCTTCACACCAAAGTTGGTTGAAGCCCTCGAGGAAAATCGTTTGAAGACTTCCTGCACTTGATTTTTGTAAGTAACAATGTGTACCCATGTGTAACGAGAGTAATCATCAACAATAACAAAGCCATATAGAGATGCATCATTAACGACAACTGAGTAATGATTGGGACCAAAGAGGTCCATGTGAAGCAATTCGAAGGGACGAGTAGTGGTCATGATAGTCTTCGCTGGATGCTTGGCCTTGGTCATTTTTCCAGCTTCACAGGCTCCGCACAAGTGATTCTTGAGGAATTTGACATTCTCAATGCCAATGACATGCTTCTTCTTTGCAAGCGTGTGCAAATTCCTCATGCCTGCATGACCAAGTCGTCGATGCCATAGCCAGCCTATACGAAGCTTTTGCAAATAGACACACGGCTGGTTGTGGTCCCGTAGAGAAGTCAACAATATACAAGTCTCCTCTCCTAAAGCCTTCAAGACTTTAGAATTGTAAACTTCCATAATCACAACACAACGATACTTGCCAAAGATAACTACCATATCAAGATCACAAAGCATTGAGATCGACATGAGGTTGTATCCTAAGGACTCAACAAGCATGACTTTGTCCATGTGTATGTCCTTAGAGATCGCAACCTTACCGAGGCCCAATACTGACTTTTTCCTTTGTCAAAGAAAGATGATATGCTTCAGATGTGACGGTGATAAGGGAGCATCCATCAATAGATTCTTGTCACCAGCCATGTGATTTGTACAACCACTATCGAGAACCCACTCAGTGGCTTTGCGTTGATCATCCTGCAGATGAATTAGTAGAACTTACGATCTCATATACTTCATCAGTGAAGAATATGATATCAAGTTCATCAGATGAATTTCATCACCAAGATTAATGATAAGCAAGATGAGGACGTGTGAAATGAAAGGTCATTTCATCATGATTAGCCTGCGTCCTTTCGGGCATTTCGTTAGGGTCTCAGCAAATTCTTCGGGACGTTAAGGCACGCCCGAGACCTGACCCTGCAGAAAAGATTAGTTCTTTTCTTCACCACCCACATCCGAGGGGTGGTAAAGAGTTCATCACTCATGAAAGCACCATACGAGAATGGTGGCATAGAAGCCAATCCATTTCGCTTTCACATAAGAGGGGTAAGGGTAAGCATATGAATAAGCAGAGAAATTCTTCGAGGACTTATGTAAATATTGGTGAGAAGAATAATTAACAAATTCATAGCCCTTAGCTCTACCTAAAGCAGAGTTGTTAGCACGATGATAATCATATGAGGATTTTGATCCTTTTGAGGAATATGATCCACGTGAGGAATTTGGTCCGTATGAGGACTTGGATCCATATGAAGAATTTGGTCCATATGAAGAATTTGATCTGGGGTTCCTATTCTTCACGGTGGTGTCATGAGGACATTCACTGAAGACTTTCAAGGCACTTCTTTGGAACCCAGATTTTCTTCATAGGGGAACCGTTCTCGCGATTAGTGCCAACATATCTAGCAAATACTTCACCATTCTGATTTTTGAACAGTTTATAGTTGGAGTCAAATGACTCATCGGAAGAATGAGGAGATTCGCATGTAAAGCCAGATAAGTTAGATGGATCAATCGAGGGCCCTTTGCAAAGAACCCATGAGGTTTTGGGATACCGCTCGGGCTTCCAATATGTTCCATCGGCATTGAGTTTCCTCTCAAAGGCAATACCCTCTTTCCTAGGGTTCTGTTGAGGATCTCGCCTTTTAAGCACATCACAGAGAGTCTGATGCCCTTTGAGGCTTTTGTACATGCCTGTCATATACAATTCCTTGATCCTGCATCGTCGGTGATACTAGCAATGTCCTCGGATGAGGAATTAGTGATAGCAGAGACAGTGAAGAATTTGTAACAGTTGAAGCATTTGAACATTCAGGTGAAGAATTAGTAGATTCACGCTCAATGCACTTTAAGCATGGAGGAACAAATTCTTCACGGAAGCGCTGATTTGTTGAGCAAGTAATGAATCGCTCCTTCTGAAGATCTTCATAACTCACTCTTAGCTTCTCAAGGTCTTGCTTTCTTTGAAGAAATTCATAAGAAAGTTTCTCATGATCAGATAAGAGAGTGTTATGATGACCTTGAAGGCTATCAATCCTAGACTGAAGTCTCTGAAGATTTTCAGTCAGGGCTTTAGTGCGATCCATTTCATCACCTAACATATCATCACTCTTATCTAGCATGTTTTGAACCTTTTCCAAAGCCCTTTGTTGTTTTACAGCAATTTCAGCAAGTTTTGAGTAATCGGGCTTTAGATCTTCATCGATTCATTTTCACTAGATTCAGGAGGAGGTATAGTTGAGTACCTTGGCACCCTTTGCCATGAAGCAATAGGTGGGAGTGTAGTCATCACTATCTTCATCGGCATTGTTGGTGAGGTCATTTTCTTGATTTGAAGATGGACTTGTCGACGAAATCAAGATCGAGAGCTAGACTCGCCACACTGCACTCAGATTCTTCGATGCCTCCTCTTCCTCATGTTCCTCGATTCAGCTTGAGAGTCCATTTCCTTGCCAATGAATGCCCGAGCCATTTTGGAGCTGCCCTTCTTGTGAGAAGAAGGCTTTGAGGATTTTGATGATGAAGATTTCGATGATTTCTTCTTCTTCTTGGCGTCATCGTAACTGTAATCCTTGTGTTTCTTCTTCTTTAATTCCTTTTCCCAATCGAGGACAATCTTGGATGTAGTGACCAGGTTTATTGCATTTGTGACAAAGTCTTCTCTTATAGTCACCGGATGAGGAATCACCGCTTCTTGAGGATTTTCCAAAGCGACCACGCCTTGTGAACTTCTAGAATTTCTTCACGAGCAGATGCTAGCTCCTGGCCTAATTCTTCAGGATCTCCAAGGCTACTACCAGAGTCTTCACACTCAGATTCGCATACAGCCTTGGCCTTCGTGGCACGTGTTTTTCCATAGCTAGAACCATAGAGATCTCTCTTTTGACCAAGCTGGAACTCATGAGTATTTAGCCTCTCGAGGATATCAATGAGGATCAAGTGACTTGTAGTCGACGCTCTTGTATCATCAGTGCCAGAGTATCAAATGAGGAATCAAGCGATCTTAACAATTTCTTCACCACCTCATGGTCGGTGATGTCAGTGGCGCCAAGAGCTTGAAGCTCATTTGAGATGTCAGTGAGGTTATCGAAGGTTTGTTGAACATTTTCGTTGTTGAGTCTTTTGAAGCGGTTGAAGAGATTCCGAAGAACATCAACTTGAGAGTCACGCTGAGTTGAGACTCCTTCATTCACTTTGTACAGCCTGTCCCAGATGAGCTTGGCAGTTTCCAAAGCACTCACTCTTCCATATTGACCTTTGCTCAGATGGCCACATATATTATTCTTCGCTTGAGAATCGAGTTGCTTGAATCTCTTCACGCCGCTAAAGATTCGTGAGAAGGTGTGACTGAGGGAACACCATTTTCCACAACATACCAGAGATCGTTGTCAATTGCTTCAAGATGCATTCGCATCTTGTTCTTCCAGTAGGGGTAGTCCGTCCCATCAAAGGTAGGACACCCTGCTGAGACCTTAATCATACCTGCGGTCGACATAACTAAAACTCCAGGTGATTAAACCAAAATCACACAGAACAAGGGAGTACCTTGCTCGGATACCAATTGAAAGTGCGTTATATCGACTAGAGGGGGGGTGAATAGGCGATTTTTATGAATTCTTCACTGAGGAATTTGCCGGTGAGGAAATTCCTTAGTGAAGAATTACTTGCAGCGGAATAAGTACTCAGAAGTAAGCATGACAGAATACACGCATGGTCATCATGATGAAATGAAGACAAACACAGAGTACAGAAAGCGTAATCACAGGATAACACAAGATGAAGACAAACAGACTGAAGAAATTGATCTGAGGAAATTGAGAAAGTCTTCAGTCAAAGTCTTCAAACACAGATATGAACAAACACTCAACGCAGTAATGAGGAAATGAAAGGGTTGAGGAAATAGAACCAGTTAGGTTGGTGAAGACAATGATTTGGTAGACCAGTTCCAACTGTTGTCTCAGTTGTACGTCTGGTTGGAGCGACTGAGTATTTAAACTCGAGGACACACAGTCCGGACACCCGGTCGGCCGAGCACGCAGCTCGGGACACCAAGTCCTCACCGTATTCTCCTTGAACTAAGGTCACACAGACCTCGTCCAATCACTCGTGGTAAGTCTTCAGCGACTTCCAAACCTTCATGCACTTGGTCACTCGGTGATCCACAATTCCTCTTGGATGCTCTAGACCATGACGCCTAACCGTCTGGAAGAAGCACAGTCTTCAAAGGTAACAAGCGTCGGATCCACGCAGGATCAACTTCTTGGTGATGCTCAATCACTTTGGGTTTGTAGGGTTTGGTTTTTGGGGTTTTTCCTCACTTGATGATTTTCGCTCAAAGTCCTCGGAGGATGGGTTGCTCTCAAATGACAAGTGTCAAGTTCTCTCGAGCAGCCAACCAGCTAGTGGTTGTAGGGGGCGGCTATTTATAGCCTAGGGAGCAGCCCGACATGATAAGACATAAATGCCCTTCAATGATATGACCGTTAGGTGGATAAGATATTTTGGGACAGCCAAGAAGACAAAGAACTTGATCGGAAATTTGGCTTTCAAATTCCTCAAGGCTATCATGTTCCTCCTTGTAGGCAATCCGCCTGGCGAATTCCTAACTGCCGGTCAGGACAAATTCTCAGTGACCGGAAGAACTTCGCCTCTCACATCAAGAAATTGACTGAACTGTATGAGATTTCCAAAGGCTTCACTCAAGGGATTGGTAGGTGTAGGATTTTGAGTTGAGCATCACATGGAAATTTTTTCCTTAGTATTTCCTCGACCCCTTTAATAAAGACGGTGTTTCCTATGACTCAAGAAAGAGAAAAGCGAAACTAGGAAAACAAAAGTCTTCACGCTTCATGTTCCTCAAATGAATACCAAGTCTTCAAGGTCACACCAATTTCTTCACTTTCAAAGTCTTGAAAGTCTTCAAAATATCAAAGTCTTCATCGAAGAACTTCATTTTTAGGGTCGACTTTCTCTATATAGCAATCTCCTAATAGACTTATAGACCTGTGTACACTCACAAACGCATTAGTTCCTTAACCTATAAGTCTTCAATACACCAAAATCACTAAGGGGCACTAGATGCACTTACACTTTTCAAACTAAGTTCCTCTCTTTTACAGATGAACAACGTGCTACACCCGTCCAGGATACGGCACAACAGAGACACAGGCGCAGACGTGCAGTAGGGACCCGTTGCAAGGATTCTTTTCAGATTAAGACCTGCGTAAACCTTTTTTCACTGTCTCTTGTTGATATACATCCCCCAGTTCCTTAAATATAATCGAGGAGGAGGCTGGTGCTTTGGCATTGGCCGCACCAGAATTTTTTATGCATTTCTTGGACACAAAGGGCTTAGGGCCTTATTTTGCCCATTTTCATAAAGACCGAATACCTTAGGGAGTATTCGGCGTCTCGAAAGTTAGGCCTTATATGCATCAGCTCCGAATCATGTCTTTGGTCAAATGTTGGGTTGCCCGGCTCCTGTTTTTGCTGCCTTACGCCCGCTTTCACGGCTAACGCGGCACCGTGGAGAACTTCTGCGATTGTGCCCGGTTCGCCAAAGCGAAAGCACCTCAAGAGAGAAAGCCGAAAACCGATTGTCATGATATAGCGAGAGACTGGTCAACCACTCGATGACTCACAGGAATGTTTAGAATTCCTCCGCATTAATGAAGGACCGGTTTTCGGTCAGGCACATACGCACTTTAATTCGGAGAGTGCGGTGCCCTCTGTGGGCTATATAGTAGCCCCACCCTCGAACTCCTATGGCTAAGTGAAAGTGATAAAGCATTATAGTCCAGTTGTCCGGTTTGCTACGCTACCACCTCCTTAACAGGACCAAGACATTGGATTAAGTGTGAAAAGCGCTTTTTCAAACACCCCGCACTATGCGGCGTGGTGGCTGAAGCCAAGGACTGCCATCTTTCAGGTTATATACACATTTACATAATCGGGCGCACTGGGAGTAGTTTACTAATTGTACTCACTAGTATATAATGGACTTATATTACATTGAAACATCGCTTTCACGAATCATACATGTCATTCAAACATAAGATCCTTCGAGCACTGCGTCTCTATTAAACGAAGCGCCCGCAGACTTCTTCGGTAGTGCTCGGCAGTACTCGGCCTCTGTCAATCTCGGGATGCAACGTCGGTGGCCTTCATCTTCGCCAGTATGTCTTGACACGGGCAAGAGCCATCCGCGGCCCTCAATACATGCCGATCGCTTCATCGTGATCGACACGCGGCACCGCTCCAAGAAACTGCTGCACTACACCGAAATAGCTCTTCGGCTGGGGTCCGTCTGGCCACAAGTGAGTCAAGACATGCTTCATGGCCAATCCGGACAATCGATTCAGCTCGGCCCACTCGGCCAACCGATCGGTTAGCGGCAGAGGACGCTCCGGACTATGGAATTGCGACCAGTATAGCTCTTCCCTTTTGTGCCCCTTCTGGCCCTGGAAGTGCTCAACCGCGTCCACAGCGCTCGCCGCCAAGTCCATATAAGCATCCTCTAAACTCCATAATTTATCCAACGGAGCATGCTTTGGATCTGTATATTTCCTCCGCAGCAGAAACGGTTTTCCAGCCGCAATTGCCTTGGCCTGACTCAGCTCCTCCTTGGCAGCTCTCAAAGCCGATTGGTCATTCTTGGTTTCGGCGGCGGCCTCCTTTAGGCCCTCCTGTTCCGCTTGATGCTCTTTTTCAAGAACCTCGCAGCGATCGGTAGCATTCCTTAACCTTTTGGCCATCTCGGCCATCTCCTCTTTGCTTCGGCAGTGAGCAGCCCGTTCAGGTTCTAGCTCTTCGGCCACCTTTAAAGCAGCTGCATTACTACTCCTGGCTTGCTCTTTCGCTCGGGCAAATTCTGCCCGCAGCTCCTCAACCGCAGCGGCACCATCTGCATTAAAGCATACCAACAGTAAGACATGGGCGTCAAGCTCCCTTAACAGGTGTCCGCATAGAAGTCGCATACCTTGTGACTCGTCAAACCGTTTATTGACCAGCGATGTCCGTGATTCCGCCTCGCTAAGCTGCCGCTTCAGTTCGGCATATTAATCAGTCCGCTGGCCTCGGACGCCCGCCACGTGTTTAGGAGCGGCGATATATTAGAATTTGATCCTCGGCACGTCGTCAATTTTTGACAACATACCGAGTCTCAGGGGCTACTATCTATACATGGTGCATTTTATATGCATAACTGTCAGCAGGTACATTACTTTTTGCGTACCTCAAACCCCGTCAGTAAGCTTCTGACGGCTTCGTGCAATCCGCTCTCTGTGGATGCAATTCTTTCAATCACCGTACCCATTAGAGCACGGTGATCTTCTGAGATAACCGCTCGCCCGAGCAAATCCTTCAGCTCCACCGATCAAGACACCACTTGGCGCCGGACCTTCCGCCCCGCCGGACTTGGGGAATTGCTCATGCGACACCTCCGTGTCGTCCGCTTCACATGAGGGTGCAATAGATGGAGGCGTTTCGCTCTCCATCATCTCCGGAAGAAGATCCCCTGAAGACGAGCTTTGCTGAGAAGGGCTGAGGTCCGAACTACAAGGTACGATTTCGGTTATCTTTATAAATAAATATAGGGATGTTCCTTATTTACAAGACCCCTTCGTTTTACTTACGGCTCATGGAGGGCTGATCCCTTGGGAAACAGTGCGGCTGGGTTACTTCCCAGCGCCGGACTCTCCGACGAAGATTCCCTTCCTTTCTTTGAGGCCTTGACCTCCGGATCTTCTGGAGCGGTCCTTTTCTCTCCTCGGAACGTGGGACTCTTAATCCCTCCTTCCTTGATAGCCTCCTTTGCAGGCGGTTGCTTCTCCGCTCCCCCCTTCGCCTTCTTCAAAAGGCGCGACCTTCAACATCTTGGTCAACATGGGATCCGGCGTGGTCTCTGGGAGGGGAGCCGGACACCTTATCAACTTTGCCTTGGCTATCCACTCCTGTTCAAGAAACGGCTCCTTTAAAGGGCATATATGTATAATAAATGAATGAACAGCTTGTCCGGTTACAGGACTACTTACTTGAGCATCTGGGCGATTGCAGCTTAGTCCTGCGTCCTCGGTCAAGTCCGGACACTCCTCTCGTGATCCGAAGAACAGTTTATACATCTCCACGGGCGTCGTGCCCATAAAATTTTGGAGAGCTCGTGGTCCCTCCGGATTGAATTCCCACAGGCGGAGGGGGAAACGTTTGCAGGGCTGAAGACGCCAGATCACCATAACCTGCGCCACTGCAACCAGATTGATCCTCTTTCTGGAGATCTCGAATACGGCCTCGCAGCTGGGAACGCCCTTGGACAACCCCGATCGAGCCCCTTGTTGACCCATGACGCCACCGGCTGTGGTGGACTGGCGGAAGGCAGGGAGCGCCGCCCATTTAGTGCCCACAGGAGGCGGTGATATAGAACCACTCCGTTGCCATAAACCAAGCTCCTCTTGAAAAGATCCCTCGGCCACGGAGCACCGGCGCATTTGCTTATGACTGCCCCTCCGCACTCTGTTTGCTGCCCCTTGATCGCTTTTGGCTCCACCTTGAAGGTCTTAAGCCACAATCCAAAGTGAGGGGTAATATGGAGGAAGGCCTCACATACAACAATGAATGACGAGATATGGAGGATGGACTCCGGATTCAAGTCATGGAAATCAAGCCCATAACAAAACATGAGCCCCCGCATAAAAGGGTCCGTCGGGAAGCCTAAACCCCGACGGAAGTGAGACACGAACACCACGTTCTCACCGGACTCAGGAGTGGCAATGACCTGCCCTGGAGCAGGCAGCCTATGCGAGATCTCGCCGGTTAGATACCTGGCGTCTCGCAGCTTTAGCACGTCTTCTTCTGTGACGGAGGAAGACATCCATCGGCCATGCTGGTCGGAGCCGGACATCGCCGAAAGTCCAAGCACCTGAATCTGAAGCTTTGGGTGTTGGAACTCAAGGTGAGGCGAACTCGATAGAGGGTGTAAAAGGAGAGGGCCTTGGTCTCGTTATAAAGAGGTTGAATACCAAGAGCCCACCCCGTGGTCGACTAGGACTCGCCTTTGATAGAGAAGGCAGGCCAACGGGCACGGCAGGGTTACCCACGTCCGTATTGATCAGAATCCCGGAATAAGGGGGCACGATCTACGCTTTGATAAGACGTGCCAAGGAAACCGCCTCGCTAAACACGCTGAGGTGGAACAATAACAAACGATTCAAATAAAAACTTGGCCGTGGTGTGATGTCACGCCGCGGAATACGTCAGCAGATCTGTGCAAAAATTATTCTCTCTACGGTGTTATGTGGAACTTGTTTTGCAGAGCCGGACACTATCCTGGTGTTCACAATCTTCTATGAATTATTCGGGGGAAGAACCCGCCTTGCAATGCCGAAGACAATATGCGCGCCGGACTCGTCGTCATTGAAGCCTGGTCTGTGGGCTACCGAGGAGTTCCGGACTAGGGGGTGTCCGGATAGCCGAACTATCATCACCGGCCGGACTCCAAGACTATGAAGATACAAGATTGAAGACTTCGTCCCATGTCCGGATGGGACTTTCCTTGGCGTGGAAGGCAAGCTTGGCGATACGGATATGTAGATCTCCTACCATTGTAACAGACTGCAGGTAACCCTAACCCTATCCGGTGTCTATATAAACCGGAGGGTTTTAGTCCGTAGGACGAACAACAATCATAACATAGGCTAGCTTCTAGGGTTTAGCCTCTTTGATCTCGTGGTAGATCTACTCTTGAAACACACATTATCAATATTAATCTAGCAGGACGTAGGGTTTTACCTCCATCAAGAGGGCCCGAACCTGGGTAAAACATCGTGTCCCTTGTCTCCTGTTACCATCCGCCTAGACGCACAGTTCGGGACCCCCTACCCGAGATCCGCCGGTTTTGACACCAACAGAACGGTTTGGAGAATTCAAACGCAATTGGAGACACGGATGTTTTTGTCGTGGTTCCGATAGGTGGTGCTATCGTACATCCACGTTGATGGAGACTTCAACCCACGAAGGGTAGCAGTTGCGCCAAGTCCACGGAGGGCTCCACCCACGAAGGGTCCACGAAGAAGCAACCTTGTCTATCCCACCATGGCCGTCGCCCACGAAGGACTTGCCTCACTAGCGGTAGATCTTCACGAAGTAGGCGATCTCCTTGCCCTTACAAACTCCTTGGTTCAACTCCACAATCTTGCTCGGAGGCTCCCAAGTGACACCTAGCCAATCTAGGAGACACCACTCTCCAAGAAGTAACAAATGGTGTGTTGATGATGAACTCCTTGCTCTTGTGCTTCAAATGATAGTCTCCCCAACACTCAACTCTCTCTCTCACGGGATTTGGATTTGGTGGAAAGAATATTTGAGTGGAAAGCAACTTGGGGAAGGCTAGACATCAAGATTCTTATGGTTGGAATGGAATATCTTGGTCTCAACACAAGGGTAGGTGGTTCTCTCTCAGAACTGGTAAGTTGGAAGTGTAGGTTTGTTCTGATGGCTCTCTCTACGAACGAACAGGAGGTGGAGGGGTATATATAGCCTCCACACAAAATCTAACCGTTACACACAATTTACCAAACGCGGTGGGACCGAATCATCAAACTCGGTCGGACCGATTTAGTAAAACTAGTGACCGTTAGGGTTTTCGTGGATCGACATGCATCTCGGTAGGACCGATATGATTAGGGTTAGGGCATAACGTAATCTCGGTGAGACCGATTACACAAACTCGGTGAGACCGATTTTGGTAATTAGCTAACCAAAGAGTTGGTCAGGTAAACTCGGTGGGACTGATTCGCTCTTTCGATGAGACCAAAAAGTTACGAAGGGGAAACAGAGAGTTTACTATACTCTCGGTGGGACCGATCGCTCACTTCGGTTAGACCGAAACGTTACGAAGGGAAACAGAGAGATTATAATCCCATATCGGTGAGACCGAGATCCCTATCGGTGAGACCGATTTCCCTATGGTTTGTGGCAGTGGCTATGACATTTGAACTCGGTGGCGCCGGATAGAAAGAATCGGTAGGGCCGAGTTTGACTTTAGGTTTAGGTCATATGTGGATGTGAGAAAGTAGTGGAGGGTTTTGGAGCATATCACTAAGCACATGAAGCAAGAGGCTCATTAAGCAACACCTCATCCCTCCTTGATAGTATTGGCTTTTCCTATAGACTCAACGTGATCTTGGATCACTAAAATGTAAAATGTAGAGTCTTGAGCTTTTGAGCTTGAGCCAATCCTTTGTTCTTGATATTTTGAGGGATCCACTTTCATCATCCATGCCTTGCCATTCATTGAGCTTTCCTGAAATATTTGTCTTGGAATAGCATTAGCTCAATGAGCTATATGTTGTTATGAATTACCAAAACCACCTAGGGATAGTTGCACTTTCACCTCGCCCCAATATGAACCAGCAGCCAGCCCAAGTGACTCTGCAGGATTTCATGCGCCTCAACCCAACTGTGTACCGCAGCTCAACTCAACCTCGGATCTTGATGATCGGCTCCGTGACATCACCTATGAAATGGAGTCTGCTGATGTAGCCCCTGCCAGGTGTGTCACCTTTGCTTCCTTCTTCTTGAAGGGACCCGAAGCTCAATGGTGGGACAGCCACAGGCGTACTCTACCAGCTGGAACAATCATCACCTGGCCAGACTTCCAAGTTGCTTTCCGTGCCCGCTTCATTCCTCAGGGAGTCATGAACCGGAAGAAGTGTGAGTTCCGCAACCTCACCCAAGGCAACAAAACTGTTGAAGCTTATCAGCGGGAGTTTCTGGACTTGTCTCGCTATGCTGAAGAGGACATTGCAACTGAGGCACGCAGACAGGAGAAGTTCCGTGACGGCCTTCAAGCTGACATCAAGCTCGCACTTCTAGTGCATGACTTCACTGATTTCGCCACCTTGGTGAACAAGGCCATCAATGTCGAAACTGGTCTGCAGGAATACCAGAGCTCTCACAGGCGCAACCGTGACACGGGCTCATCTTCGGGCCCGCCCTCGCAGAAGCGTAAGATATGGATTCCCAACAGCATGTACCAGCCAACTGCACCTGCCCCAAGGCAGACCTATGCTGCACCTCGTCTGCCTCCTCCTACATCTAGACAGCCAAGGCTTCCAGCACCACCACCCCAAGCTCCTATTCCCACTCCCAATAATGGTTTGTGCTTCAGGTGTGGTCGACCAGGACACCGTGCTATATAATGCAACCAGAACCAGAATCAACTGGCCCTTCCAGCAACTGGCCGTGGAAGCAACCAGCCCCGCAACAACAATGCCAAGCCTTATGGTCGTGTTCATGCCAACCACGTTGATCTGAACGAAGCTCAAGACCAGCCTGCTACTCTGATGGGCACACTCCTCATAAATTCAGTACCAGCATCCGTTTTGTTTGATACAGGAGCATCGCATTCATTCATATCAGCAGAATTTGCATTCATGCATGGCATTAAATACGAAGAGATGAACACTCCGCTAGTGGTACACACCCCTGCGGGCCAATGTCAAACCTTTATGCTTAGTCACGACGTTCCTGTTGAAATTGAAGGACTGGAATTTCTTGTCTCGCCCATCGTACTGAAGTCGTGTAGCATTGATCTCATTCTAGGAATGAATTGGTTAAAAGCGCATACTGCTTCTATCGTTTGCGCGACCAAGACCGTCCATCTGCTACACCCTTGTGATGAAATAATAAGCTACAATGCTCGTCTAGTTCAGAATGCCGAGGCAAGGCTCTACGCATTGGATGCATTGAACGTTGCACCACTCGAGGGCATTGAAAACATTCCCGTCGTGCGTGAATTCCTCGACGTCTTTCCTGAAGAACTTCCAGGGATTCCCCCTACTAGAGCTGTCGAATTCATCATAGACTTGAAACCAGGCACCACTCCTATAGCCAAGCGGCCCTACAAGATGTCGCCGCATGAAATCCTTGAGCTTAAGGAGGAAATAAACAAATCACTTCGCAAAGGTTTCATTCGCCCAAGTTGCTCTCCTTGGGGAGCACCTTCTCTCTTTGTCAAGAAGAAGGATGGGACAAACCGATTAGTCCAAGACTACCATCCTATAAACCAAGCTACCATTCAGAATAAATATCCTCTTCCTCGGATCAATGATTTGTATGATCAACTGGCGGGTTCATCAGTGTTCTCTAAACTCGACTTGAGGTTGGGTTACCACCAGATCCGTGTTCGTGAAGAGGATATCCCAAAGACCGCCTTTGTGACTCGATATGGTTCATACAAGTACACCGTCATGTCTTTTGGCTTAACCAATGCTCCAGCCACCTTCTCTCGTCTGATGAACTATATATTCATGGATTAGACAAGTTTGTCATGGTTTGTCTGGATGATATCCTGGTATTTTCCGAGAACGAAGAAGAACATGCTGAACATCTTTGTCTTGTGCTGGAAAAGCTACGAGAGCATCAACTATATGCCAAGTTCTTCAAACGTGAATTCTGGCTATCCGAAGTAACCTATCTTGGGCATGTCATCTCTAAGGATGGTATTGCCATCAACCCTGAACGAGTCCAGTCTATTCTTGATTGGACTCCTCCGAAGAAAATTAAGCAAGTCAGAAGTTTTCTCGGACTCGCCAGCTATTGCCGTTGATTTGTCAAGAACTTCTCCAAGATCGCCAGGCCTCTGACTAACCTGTTGCATAAGGGCGTCAAGTTCCAATGGACAGACAAATGTCAGGAAAGTTTCCAGGCACTCAAAGACAAGTTGACTTCTGCTCTAGTGCTTGCTCCACCTGATACTAAGAAGGACTTCGTCATTTACTGTGACGCTTCTCATCAAGGATTAGGCTGTGTCCTAATGCAAGACCGCAAAGTGATTGCTTATGCTTCTCGGCAATTGCGCCCTCACGAAGAGAACTACCCAGTTCACGACCTCGAGCTTGCTACTGTCATTCATGCGCTAGAGCAGTGGCGACATTACCTTGTTGGTAATCGTTGCGAGATCTTCACCGATCACCAAAGTCTGAAGTATCTGTTTACTCAGCCAGACCTGAACCTCCGTCAGCAGATATGGATGGAGATTGTTGCAGACTTTGACATGGGTGTTTCTTATACACCAGGCAAGGCTAATGTAATGGCTGATGCCTTGAGCCGCAAGTCTTACTGCAATCACCTCCAGGTTCACAAAGTTCAGCCCTCACTTGTTGAAGAATTCAGAAAGCTGAACCTCCATATTGTTCCGCCGGGTGCACTCGCTCCCCCTCCTAAGGAGTTTCGCAAGATGAACCTCCGTGTTGTTTCCTGTGGTTCCCTCAATACAGGGTCGTCGAACCAGATCTCTTGGACTCCGTCAAGAGAATACAGGGATATGACTCTAAAGCCCACAAGATTAAGCGCCACCTCAGAAGGAAAGCCCTCATTCTTCACTATTGTCGATGATGGCACTTTGTACTTCAAGGGCCGCCTAGTGGTACCATGTGCAGAGAAAACCTGGATATGACTCGGGAAGTTATGAAAGAAGCTCATGATACGCCTCTATGTATCCATCCTGGTAGTACAAAGATGTACCAAGACATCCGTCAGAGATTCTGGTGGTCTAATATGAAGCAAGACATTGCTCGTTATGTTGCTAAGTGTGACGTTTGCCGTCGTATCAAAGCATAACACCAAAGGCCTGCTGGAACTCTGCAACCTATCTCTATTCCTGAATGGAAATGGGACCATGTTGAAATGGACTTCGTCACTGGATTTCCCAAATCGCAGAAAGGTAATGATGCTATTCTTGTCGTCATTGACCGGCTTTCTAAAGTTGCACATTTTCTGGTGGTCAAAGAAACGATCACTGCTAGTCAGCTTGCAACTCTCTACATGTCCATAATTGTTTCACTTCACGGTATTCCACTGGTTATCAGTTTGGACCGTGGCAGCTTATTCACTTCAAGATTCTGGGCAGTTTCCAAGAAGCTATGGGAACTCATCTGTAGTTCAGTACTGTGTTTCGTCCTCAGTCGCAAGGGCAAGTTGAACGTGTCAACCAAGTTCTCGAAGACATGCTTCGAGCTCGTGTTATTTCCTTCGGCAAGAAATGGGAGGAATCTCTCCCATATGCTGAGTTCTCTTATAATAATAGCTATCAAGCTAGTCTGAAGATGGCCCCCTTCGAAGTGTTATATGGACGAAAGTGCCGAACCCCTCTGAACTGGTCAGAAACTGGGGAACGACCACTCTTCGGTCCGGATATTATCCAACATGCCGAAGAACAAGTCTGCATTATTCGCGAGAATCTCAAGACTGCTCGGTCGCGTCAGAAGAGTCAGTATGACCGTAAACATAAAGACATGGTCTATCAACCTGATGAAAAGGCCTATCTTCGAGTTACACCAATGAAGGGTGCTCACCGCTTCGGGATCAAGGGCAAGCTACCTCCTCGCTATATTGGCCCATTTACTCTTTTGGAAAGGCGTGGAAAAGTGGCATATCAACTGGAGCTTCCGCCGAACCTTTCTCAGGTTCACGATGTGTTCCACGTGTCACAGCTCCGCCGATGCTTCAAGGACCCAATCCAAGCAGTAGATCATGAAGTGCTCGAATTGCAGTAGGACCTCTCCTATAAAGAGCATCTGGTCCGCATTCTCGACCAAGCTGAACGCCGCACACGTCAGAAGGCGATCAAGTTCCTCAAAGTCCAGTGGTCGCACCATTCTGAAGATGAAGCCACTTGGGAATGCAAGGATCGCCTACGTGATGAATACCCCGCACTGTTTCATTCTACCTCCTAAAATCTCGGGAGGAAATTTCTTGTAGTGGAGGAGATTTGTAACACTCGGATAATTAAACTACAGTAAAACTCTCCTAATGATGCCACGTCACCTCCGTCACTGTTGCTAAGCTTTCATTAGTTCAAAAACCGATTCAAAAATCAATTCAAAATATGGCAAGCAACAAAAGTTTTCAAACATTAACATAAAAATGTTCGGAGTGTGCAGTTAAATGCCTAGGTAATTATTGTGGAGAAAACTCATTTTTAGCAATTGCCTAAATATTTTAAAGTGATTTAAAACAGAAAATAAAATAAATAAAAGAAAAGAAAATACAAAAACAGAAAACCCACCCGGGCTCCGGCCCAGCAGACCATTGGGCCAAACCACCTGGCCGGCCCACCCCGCACCCCATAACCTCCCCCCACTCCCCCACTCACCCACCAACACTCCCCACTCCTCCCCCGAAATATCTCCCCCCCCCCTCTCTCCCGATTGTATCGGGATCGAGAGGAGGAGGCTGCCGCCCGGATCGCCGCGCCGTCCATCGCCTCGTCGTCTACCCCCGCCGCCCGCTTCCCCACGCACGCCGTCCCTGCCGACCACCTCGCGCCTGCTGCCACTTCCCCACGGCCCCAAAGTGAGCCTCGCCCCTCTCCCTTTGCCTCCTGCTCGCCCCTTCAAGACCGGCAATGTCGCCTCACAGCGAGCCCATGGCACACCTTCGCCTCAAGCCGCCTGCCCGTGCCGTTCGTCGCCGCGCCCGTGGTCCCCTCACGCACCTCGTGCCCGTGCCGTCTTCTCCGGCCTCGTCTAGGCACCAACACCTCTGCCGGACCGCGCCGAACCGCGCCCTTCGCGCCCCAACCTCGTCGCACCTCCCACGACCGGACCCTCCCCCGCTGCTGGCCGCGTGTCTCGCACCGTGCACCTCGCCTTGCCGCTACCCTACCCGCACCGCTGGCCTCGCCCCAGCCTCTGAGCCTCCTCGCTCGCCGCCCCACCGCCCTTTCGCCCACCGACGCCGCTGAACGCAGCTCGGCTGGCCTAGCCACCGGACCCCCGTCTTTGGTTGCTCGGGTCCGTTCGCCTCCGGCACACGCCTGCAAGAATCAGCGCTGTAACCGCTGCCGCCTGATAGGCCCTCTAGGCCACAGACACATGGGACCCCCCCAGAACGTTTTTAGAAAAAAATAAAAAAATAAAAATAAATTTAATTAATTAATTAAGTTAATTAATTCTATTTAATTAATCTAATTAACCTGTTAGTTTAATTAAACAGTAATTAGTTTAACCTAAACCCTAATTAATCTAAAAGTGTATGACAGGTGGGTCCCACTGGGCCCACACGTCAGATTGGCCAGTCAACACCTCTGTTGACTGCTGACGTCATGACGACGTCAGCAAACACTGTTCTGGATAATGTTGAATTAAATTAATTAAATAAATTCTGAAAATGATTTTAACACTTCAGAAAATCATATAAAATAAACCGTAGCTCAGATGAAAATACTTTCTACATGAAAGTTGCTCAGAACGACAAGACGAATCCGGATACGCAACCCGTTCGTCCGCCACACATCCCTAGCATATTGAACTTGCAACTTTCCCCCTCCGGTTCATCTGTCCGAAAACGCCAAACACCAGGAATACTTTCCCGGATGTTTCCCCCTCCGGTTCACCTACTACCACGATTGGGCACACCTAGCTTCACGCTTTGTCATGTTATGCATCGTCATGCATTTTCTTGCATTGTATTTATTGTTTCTTCCCCCTCTTCTCTTGCTAGACACCGAGACCGACGTTGCTGCTACCCAATACGACTACGGTGTTGACGACCCCTCCTTCTCGGCCGCGCTTCCAGGCAAGCCCCCCCCCCCACTTGATCACCAGATATCGCCTATTCTTCTCTATCCGCTTGCATTAGAGTAGTGTAGCATGTTACTGTTTTCCGTTAATCCTATCCTGATGCATAGCCTGTCCTTGCTACTACTGTTGTTACCTTTACCTGCAATCCTACATGCTTAGTTTAGGATGCTATTATTCCATCTGTGGCCCTACATTCTTGTCCGTCTACCATGCTATACTATCGGGCCATGATCACTCGGGAGGTGATCGCGGGTATATACTTATATACATGATATACGATACCTGTGGTGACTAAAGTCGGGTCGGCTTGTAGGAGTACCCGCGAGTGGATCTTTGTGGCAGAGCGACAGGGCAGGTTGAGACACCTAGGCGAGCGGTGGGCCTGGCCCTGGTCGGCATTCGCGGTTACTTTGAAATAACACGCTTAATGAGTTCTTGGTATTTGATCTGAGTCTGGCCATTTGGTCTATACGCACTAACCAACTACGTGGGAAAGTTATGGGCACTCGACGTCGTGGTATTAGCCGAAGCCTTCGTGACGTCAGCGATTGAGCGGCGCGCGCCGGATGACTGGAACGCCTGCTAGGCTAGGTCTTCTTCCCGCCGCGTTCGTAACGTGCAGGTGTGCAAAGGGCGATGGGCCCAGACCCCTGCGCCATCGGATTTAGACCGGCGTGCTGACCTCTCTGTTGTACCTAGGTAGGGCTGCGACGTGTTGATCTTTCGCGGTCGGGCATGACCCAGAAAAGTGTGTCCGGCCAAATGGGATCGAGCGTGTTGGGTTATGTGGTGCATCCCTACATGGCAGTTTATCTATTCTAATAGCCATGATCTTCGGTAACAAGACGACTTGGAGTTGTACCTTGACCTTATGACAACTAGAACCGGATACTTAATAAAACACACCCTTCCAAGTGCTAGATACAACCCGGTGATTGCTCTCTAACAGGGCGACGAGGAGGGGATCGCCGGGTAGGATTATGCTATGCGATGCTGCTTGGAGAACTTCAATCTACTCTCTTCTACATGCTGCAAGATGGAGGTGGCCAGAAGCGTAGTCTTCGACATGATTATCTATCCCCCTCTTATTCTGGCATTCTACACTTCAGTCCACCGATATGGCCCTTTACACATATACCCATGCATATGTAGTGTAGCTCCTTGCTTGCGAGTACTTTTGATGAGTACTCACGGTTGCTTTTCTCCCTCTTTTCCCCCTTCCCTTCTACCTGGTTGTTGCAACCAGATGTCAGAGTCCAGGAGCCAGACGCCACCGTCGATGACGACTCGTACTACACTGTAGGTGCCTACTACTACATGTAGGCCGCTGACGACGACCAGGAGTAGTTTAGGAGGATCCCAGGCAGGAGGCATGCGCCTCTTTCGATCTGTATCCCAGTTTGTGATAGCCTTCTTAAGGAAAACTTGTTTACTTATGTCTGTACTCAGATATTGTTGCTTCCGCTGACTCATCTATGATCGAGCACTTGTATTCGAGCCCTCGAGGCCCCTGGCTTGTATTATGATGCTTGTATGACTTATTTTTGTTTTTAGAGTTTTGTTGTGATATCTTCCCGTGAGTCCCTGATCTTGATCGTACATGTTTGCGTGCATGATTAGTGTACGATTGAATCGGGGGCGTCATAGTCACAATTACTACAAAACCCAAAAATATTAGTTTTTCTACCGTTACCGTTGCTTCCATACTACTTTGCTACTAAATACTTTACTGCAGATACTAAGTTATCCAGGTGTGGTTGAATTGACAACTCAACTGCTAATACTTGAGAATATTCTTTGGCTCCCCTTGTGTCGAATCAATAAATTTGGGTTGAATACTCTACCCTCGAAAACTGTTGCGATCCCCTATACTTGTGGGTTATCATGACTATTTTCTGGCGCCGTTGCTGGGGAGCATAGCTCTATTCTTTGAGTCACTTGGGATTTATATATGCTGGTCACTATGAAGAACTTGAAAGACGCGAAAACAAAAATTTATCCCTCAACTACGAGGGGAGGTAAGGAACTGCCATCTAGCTCTGCACTTGATTCACCTTCTTTTTTGAGTAAGCTTGCGACACCAAAACCTGCTTCGCTATTAATTACGATATGTCGCATGTTATTGATGATGCCACTTCGCTATGCATGATACTTATGATGAAACTACTTCTATGCTTGATACTACTGTGCCACTTGGTGAATTTCTTGATGAACAACTTGCTAGGGCTAGAGAGAATGAAATTATTGAAACTGATAATATTGATGGAAGTGATGATGAAGATTCTCCCCCTAAATATGAATTGCCTATTGTGCCTGAGGGCTATTTTATGGATGAAGAAACTGGTAGAGACTTTCTTGCTTGCAATGATAGAAGTGATCTTAAGAAATTATTAGCTAAGTTGAAACAAAAAACTCTGAATGCTAGAATGAAATATGATCCTGCTTATGCTACTTCACCTATCTTTGTTACTGATAAGGATTATGAATTCTCTGTCGACCCTGATATAATTCCTTTGGTTGAATCTGATCCCTTCTATGGCTATGAATCTGAAACTGTTGCGGCACATATTACTAAATTAAATGATATAGCCACCCTGTTCACTAATGATGAGAAAAGTCGCTACTACTATATCCTTAAAATATTTCCATTCTAATTAAAGGGTGATGCTAAGATGTGGTTTAATTATCTTGATCCTGGTTGTGGGCGTAGTCCCCAGGACATGATTTATTACTTCTCTGCTAAATATTTCCCCGCTCATAAGAAACAGGCTGCCTTAAGGAAAATATATAATTTTGTCCAAATTGAAGAAGAGAGTCTCCCACAAGCTTGGGGGAGGCTTCTCCAATTACTTAATGCTTTGCGTGATCATCCTCTTAAGAAAAATCAAATACTTGATATCTTTTATAATGGACAAACCGATGCTTCCAGAGACCACCTGGATAGTTGTGCTGGTTCTGTTTTCAGGGAAAGAACACCAGATGAAGCTGAAATTCTATTTCTCAGTTGTGCTGGATTAATATGGTGACTAATGAAAATAATTGGACACTTCCTGAACCAACTCCTAAGCCAACTCCGAAGAAAAGGGGTGTTCTATTTCTCAGTCCTGAAGATATGCAAGAGGCAAAGAAATCTATGAAAGAAAAAGGTATAAAAGCTGAAGATATTAAGAATCTACCTCCTGTTGAAGAAATACATGGTTTTAATTTACCGCCTGTTGAAGAAATACATGATTTTAATCCATCACCTATTAAAGAAACACATGGTCTTGATAACCCGACACAGGTAGTAAAGGTAAATTCTCTTTATAGATTTGATGAAGGTGATATTCCTCATTATAAGTCTGCTAGCCAATGCTTAGATGAGTTTGATAATTTTATTGTCAAACAAGAAAACTTCAATGCTTATGTTGGTAGAGAATTAAAACGCAATTCTTATATGTTGGAACACTTGAGTGATTATATGTCTAGAGTTAAAGGTGAACTTAAACTCATTAGTAAACATGCTTCTATGGTTACCACTCAAGTAGAACAAGTAGTTAAAGCTCAGAATAATTTGCTCAATGAATTGAATAGTAAGAATAATGATTTTGCTGTTAGAGTGGCTACTAGAGCTGGTAAAATGACTCAGGAACCTTTGTATCCTGAAGGCCATCCTAAAAGAATTGAGCAAGATTCTTAAAGAAATAATATTGGTGCACCTAGTCCTTCTAAAAAGAAGAAAAAGAAAAATGATAGGACTTTGCATGCTTCTAGTGAACCTGTTGTAGACACACCTGAGAATCCCAATGATATTTATATCTCTGATGTCAAACACAACTGCAATGAACATGAACCTAGTGATAATGTTAATGATGATGCTCATGTTGATGCTCAACCTAGCAATGATAATGATGTAGAAATTGAACCTACTGTTGATCTTGATAACCCACAATCAAAGAATCAATGTTATGATAAGAGAGACTTTGTTGCTAGGAAGCACGGTAAAGAAAGAGAACCATGGGTTCAGAAACCCATGCCCTTTCCTCCCAAACCATCCAAGAAAAAAGATGAGGAGGATTTTGAGCGCTTTGCTGAAATGATTAGACCTATCTTCTTGCGTATGCGTCAATCGATATGCTCAAAATGAATCCTTATGCTAAGTATATGAAAAAGATTGTTACTAATAAAAGAAAGATACCGGAAGCTGAAATTTCCACCATGCTTGCTAATTATACTTTAAAGGGTGGAATACCAAAGAAACTTGGAGATCCAGGAGTAACCACTGTACCATGCTCCATTAAAAGAAATTATGTTAGAACTGCTTTATGTGATCTTGGAGCCGGTGTTAGTGTTATGCCTCTCTCTTTATATCGTAGACTTGATTTGAATAAGTTGACACCTACTGAAATATCTTTGCAAATGGCTGATAAATCAACTGCTATACCTATCGGTATTTGTGAGGATGTGCTTGTTGTGGTTGCAAACGTTACTATTTTAACGGACTTTGTTATTCTTGATATTCCCGAGGGCTTATAGTTTGTCTATTATTCTTGGAAGACCCTTTTTGAATACTGCAGGGGCTGTTATTGATTGCAACAAAGACAATGTCACTTTTCATGTCAATGGTAATGAGCATACGGTACACTTTCCGAGGAAACAACCTCAACTTCATAGTATCAACTCTATTGGAAAATTTCCATCGATTATTTTTGGAGGTTTTGAATTTCCTCTTCCTACTGTCAAGAAGAAATATGATATTCTTATTATTGGGGATGTGCATATCCCCGTTGAGGTAACATAGTGTTATTCGAAATTTCTCTGGTTCCATGTTAGTCGGAATGAGTTTGTTAACAAGACTTGATCAACGTTGTTAGTGGATTCCTTTTGATGAGCATGAGATGGATGAAGTTAGAAGGCACAACCTTCTGTACCCTCCTTTTACTTTCTGTTATTTAGTTGAAATAAAGTAAAATTAGTATTTTCTGTCAATTTTCTGAATTATCTGTGCAATAAAAAATACCCCGAAAATAAAAGTTCTCCAAACGCCCCTAAATTGAAATATGATTTTTTTCTAGAATATTTGAGAATATCTGGCATTGAGAACACATCAGGGGAGCTTGCACCTGGCCACGAGGGTCCAGGGCGTGCCCCCTGCCTCATGGGCCCATGGTGGCTCCCCTCCACTTATTCCTGCACCCACACACTCCTTCTTCCTCCCAAAAAGATCACGAACCAGCTCAAGCACGAGTTCTAGCTCATTTTGCTGGGATTTTTTATCTCCTTGCTCAAAGCACCTCTCACAAAACTGCTTTGGGGGATTGTTCCTTGGTATGTGACTCCTCCATTGGTCCAATTTGTTTTTGTTCTAGTGCCTTATTAATTGCAAATTTGTGCTGCCTAGGTGACCATGTTCCTGAGCTTGCATGTCAAATTTATATGGTTCCAAGTAGTTCTAATGCATGATATAGTCTCTAGGCACTTGTGGGAGTAGTTGCTATCAATTTTGTTGAGTTTGGTTCACTTTTATTTGAAGTTACTAAAATTTTCAGAAATTTTTCAGAGGAAGAAATATGTTTAGGAAAATGTACCAAGGTGGCCCTTCAAGGAAGCAAGGACCCAGGCTGGCAATGCGCGATGCTGGCGATGAACCACCAAGGGACGCTCAAGTGCGGGCTTGTGAATGGCCTTCCGGGGACTTCATGGATCGAGTAGGAATCAAGGAAGAATTTAACGCATATGTGCGTAACGCTGATCTTGTGAGGTTCGAGGCACATAAGTGTTGTCACTACCACTATCTCACTAATTCCTTTGTGAGGAGGTTTGAATTTTCATCGTCACGCAATTCTCAAACTGTCTTGTTTGATCTTTAATAAAAATTCTTCTACTATGGATTTAGAGGATTTTAATACTGCTTGCAAACTTCCACAATGGGGTAGCACTAGTGAGCCTCGCAAATCTGAATTTAGAGATTTTCTTGCTAGTATAACTGTGGGGGAGTCTAGAGACATAGCACAAGCTACCATAGGGAGCATTCATTTTCTTGCTATACATTATTTTGCTCTCTTCATAGGTAGGTGCATAAATGGTAAGGATGAAGCATGTCACATGTGTGTCCCCGACCTCAGTGTTCTCGTGGAGTCTTTGTATTAGGAGATAAACATTATAATTTGGGAGCCATTGTTGCACGTAGGTTGCATAATAATAGATTTAATGGAGATTTATTTGGTGGAATTTATGCAACCCGTTTAGCTAATTTTCTTAATATACCCATACGTGAGTATGATGTTGAGTTGCCTTCTGTTTATTTAGATTATGAGGCTATGGTTCGTCATCAGTTTGTTGAGAGGAACGATCAGTTCCTCCAGTATCGACTAATCTTTGACAAACGACGCACCTATCACGTCGCTCTCCCTGCTTCTACTTTCTTTGACTTTCAGGCAAAAGGGAGATTGAGGGAGTCCTAGATTAGGGGGTGTCCGGATAGCCGGACTATAGCCTTTGGCAATACTCCTGGACTATGAAGATACAAGATTGAAGACTTCGTCCCGTGTCCAGATGGGACTTTCCTTGGCGTGGAAGGCAAGCTTGGCGACACGGATATGTAGATTTCCTACCTTTGTAACCGACTCTGTGTAACCCTTATTCTATTCGGTGCCTATATAAACCGGAGGGTTTTAGTCCGTAGGACGAACAACAACCATACCATAGGCTAGCTTCTAGGGTTTAGCCTCTCTGATCTTGTGGTAGATCTACTCTTGTACTACCCATATCATCAATATTAATCAAGCAGGAGTAGGGTTTTACCTCCATCTAGAGGGCCCGAACCTGGGTAAAAACATCGTGTCCCTTGTCTCCTGTTACCATCCGCCTAGACGCATAGTTCGGGACCCCTACCGAGATCCGCCGGTTTTGACACCGACATTGGTGCTTTCATTGAGAGTTCCTCTGTGTCGTCATCCTTAGGCCCGATGGCTCCTCCGATCATCAACAACGATGCGCCCAGGTGAGACTTTTCTCCCGGACATATCTTCAGATTAGGGCGGCTTTGCATCGCGAGCCAATTCACTTGGCCATCCGGAGCAGATTGAAAGCTACGCCTCGCCACCGGGTCGATTTGGAAGTTTGAACTACACGGCCGACGTCCGTGGAGACTTGATCTTCGACGGGTTCGAGCCACAGCCAAGCGCACCGCCGTCACGAGGGGCATGATCTAGCTCTGCCGCGGAACAAAGTGTCTCGGAGGTCGCACCGGTGTCCGCCCGACCTTTAGCTCGAGCCGATCAAGCGCCGATCGAGGACGGGTGGCTGGACACCTCCTCGGGGCTGCGATCTCTACGGCGATCGAGCCAGATACCTACCCCTGCCCTTATGGCTCGTGACTCCAAGGTGCCGGACTCCTCCGCCTCCGAGCCTTCCAGCGCTGCCAATCGAATCCGATTGGGCGCCGATCATGGAATTCACCGCCGCGGACATCTTTTCAAAGACTCGCCCTTTGGCGACATTATGAATTCACTAAAGTCTCTCTCTTTATCAGGAGAGCCTGGCCGGATTATGGTCGGGAAGGTTGGGATGCGACGACGAAGAAATTCAAAGCCCTCCCACCACCCACTTCAGAGCCACCGCCGATGATTTAACCGACATGCTCGACTTGACTCTGAAGACATCGACGGTATGGACGACGATGTAGGGGAGGAACATGAACCAGCACCTATAGGGCACTTGAGAACCACCTCATCTCACGATGTATACATGGTGGACACACCTAAAGGAAGCGACGGTGAGGAACAACGGGACGCTACGAGGATCATTCCCTCGAAAAGCAGTCAAAACGGCAACGTAAGCGCCGCTCAAAATCCCGCCTCGACAAAGACCCAGCCATAGAGCAGGGCGAACCGGTGGACGATGAACATGCTATCGAGCAACCGTCCGAACAGGGCAATCTGGATAAACAACCCGTCCCCGGCGAAGATAACAGTCCGGACGACCTCATGCCGGACAAGTTGTTGGAGCAGAAGAACCTCCACAAAAGGCTCGTCACCACTGCACGTAGCCTGAAAAAGCAGAAGCGGCACCTCAAAACAGCGGAAGATGCACTCAAAATCATATGGAGCAAAGTACTCAACACCGCAGACAAATACGGCGACAGTCGC
Source organism: Aegilops bicornis (assembly GCA_021605145.1). Classification (NCBI taxonomy): domain Eukaryota; kingdom Viridiplantae; phylum Streptophyta; class Magnoliopsida; order Poales; family Poaceae; genus Aegilops; species Aegilops bicornis. The sequence continues at coordinate 447,867,356 of CM038671.1, read as the reverse complement.
TGAACGAAGAGCTACCCAAAGCGAAAACTACTGCCTAAATTTGATGAGGAGGCCGTAGAGCCCCTGCAATCAAAAAACAAAGAGGCCACCCAGTCGGATGGACGACCCCATGGCAACCAAAAAGCGGAAAATGGCGCCGCACACAAGCCGGCACGCGATCCGCACAGGGATTCGCATCAAAAAGATGGCCCAGTTAGATCTATCTACGGGCCAAGAAAGCAAGCTCTAGTAAGCAATGCAACACATCAAGTATCCGAACATCACGGTACACCTAAATATAGGGGTGCCGCACACCCCTATGTTTCACCGATGAGGTGCCGGATTATGAATTTCCAGCGATTCAAGCCCGTAAACATAGAGGCATATGATGTAACAATGCACTCGAGTTCCGGATTGAGGATTACATCCTCCACATACACTTGGCTAGAGGAGATGATCTCCACGCCATAAAATACTTACCCCTCAAGCTCAAAGGGCCAGCCTGTCATTGGCTTAAAAGCCTTCCCGAAAACACCATTGGAAGTTGGGAGGAGCTCGAGGATGCTTTTCAGGCAAATTTTCAAGGGACCTATGTCTGACCTCCGGATGCCGACGATTTAAGTCACATAACTCAACAACCCGGAGAGTCAGCCCGGAAATTTTGGAACAGATTCCTTACTAAAAGAACCAAATAGTCGATTGTCCGGACGCCAAGCCTTAGCAGCTTTCAAACACAACGTCCGAGACGAATGGCTCGCCAGACACCTCGCCAAGAAAAGCCAAGAACAATGGCCGCACTAACAAACCTCATGACCCGCTATGCTAGGAGAGGATAGTCGGCTGGCAAGATGCGCACCAAATGACCCAAGTACATCCGAAGTCAGCGATGGAAACGGGAAACCACGATGCAGCAAGGACCAGCGTTGGACCAAGGGAAACAGTCCGAAGAGCACGACAGTCAATGCCGGATTCAAAAGCTCTCGGCAGAATTATCAAAAGCTGCCCCTTAAGGATAACAGGGACGAGCTATCCAATTTAAACAAAATCTTGGACAAGATATGCCAAATCCACAGTACTCCTGGGAAGCATGCAAACCATACCCACAGAGATTGTTGGATCTTCAAGCAGTCCGGCAAACTCAACGCCGAACACAAGGGGCTCGACACACCAAGCGAGGACGATGACGAACCCGAAAAGCAGAGCACCGGAAAACAAAAGAATTTCCCACAAGAAATCAAAACAATAAACTCACTTCACGTGACAAAAGGGAAAAATAGAGTGGCGCCCATAGAGGCACGCGCCATACGGCCTATCCCGGAGGAGTCCCGCCACTGGTTGTTAAAACCAATCACCTTCGACCATCGGGATTACTCTAGAAGTTACGGAATACAGGTTGAACTGCCTTGATATTAGATCCGCTAATTGGCGGACTCCAATTTTCACAAGTCCTAATGGACGGCGGCAGTGATCTAAACCTGCTATACCAGGACACAATCCGCAAAATGGGGATAGACCCAACCAAATTTCGCCATAGAAATACTTCCTTTCAAGGGGTAATGCCAGGCCCATATGCCCATTGTACGGGCTCTCTACTGCTAGAAGTTGTGTTCGGCTCACCCGACAACTTCCGCCGTGAAAAGTTAACCTTCCACCTCGCCCCATTTACAAGTAGCTATCAAGCACTATTGGGACGCGAAGCTTTCGCCCGCTTTAACGCAATACCGCATTATGCATCTCTTACACTTAAAATGCCCGGTCCACGCGGCATTATCTCGTTAAAAGGAAACATCGAGGGTTCCTCGAGTCCGGAAAATCGTGCAATTGCCTTGACAGCCACACAATAAACCGGCTTCACCAATAAAAAGCACTTAGACAGGTCGTCCAGACCCCGGACACGGCTGGACGAGTCCGGCGAAAACATACAAGGGCTTACTAGACGCATACCCACGTACAAGGGGCTCCGCGCATGCACAACAAGAGACAATAAAGCTCAATTTTATTCATTTTTCGAATTTTACTTTGTTTATTTAATATAACATACATTTTCGCACGACCTTTTTCAACTAAGTTCCTCTCTTTTACAGATGAACACCGTGCTACACCCGTCCAGGATACGGCACAACGGAGACACAGGCGCAGACGTGCAGCAGGGACCCATTGTAAGGATTCTTTTCAGATTAAGACCCTGCGTAAACCTTTTTTACTGTCTCTTGTTGATACACATCCCCCGGTTTCTTGCTATAACCGAGGAGGAGGCTGGCGTTTTGGCATAGGCCACGCTGTAATTCCGCTGCTGCACTGGACACCAGGGGCTTATTACCAAGGGCGATTGTTCGGCCCGTTTTCATAAAGACCGTATACCTTAGGGAGTGTTCGGCGTCTCGACTTAGGCCTTATATGCATCAGCTCCGAATCATGTCTTTGGTCAAATGTTGGGTTTGCCCGGCTCCTGTGTTTTGCTGCCTTACGTTCCGCTCTATCGGCTAATGCGGCACTGTGGAGAACTACTGCGATTGTGCCTCTTCGCCAGCCGAAAGCACCTCGAGAGAAAGCCGAAAACTGACTGTCATGATATAGCGTGAGACTGGTCAACCACTCGATGACCCACTGGAATCTTTAGAATTCCTCCGCATTGACGAAGGGTCGTTTCCCGGCCAGGCACATACGCGCCCCGAATTCGGGTGAGCGCGGTGCCCCTAGGGGCTATATAGTAGCCCCACTGTCGAACTCCTATGGCTAAGTGAAAGTGATAAATCATTATAGTCCGGTTGCCTAGTTTGCTGCGCTATCACCTCCTTTGTAGGACCAAGACGTTGGATCAAGTGTGAAAAGGCGCTTTACGCAAACACCCGCATTATATGCGTGGGGGCTGAAGCCAAAGACTGCCATCTTTCAGGTTATATACACATATACATTAACGGCCGCACAGGAGGTATTTTAATTCTTGAAGGCACAAGTATAAAAAGCATTATATGCCATCGAAACATTGTTTCACAATAATACATGTTATTCGAACATAATATCCTTCGAGCACTGCGTCTCTATCAAACGAGCGCCCTGAAGAACTTCCTGAAAATAGTGCTCGACAGGTACTCGGCTTCCGTCCGAATCTTGGGATGCAACATCGGTGGCCTTCATCTCCGCCCAGTATGTCTTGACACGGGCAAGAGCCATCCGCGCACCCTCTATGCATGCTGACCGCCTCATTGCCTTGATATGTGGCACCGCAGCAAGGAACTGCTGCACCAAGCCAAAATAACTCTTCGTCTCGGGCCTTTTCGGCCACAAATGAGTCACGGCATTCTTCATGGCAAGTCCGGACAACCTATTTAGCTCCTCCCATTCGGCCAAACGATCGGTTAATGGAAGTGGACGCTCTGGACTACGGAACTGCGACCAAAAAAGCTCTTCCATCTCGTGATCCTTTTGATCTCCGAAGTGTTCGGCCACGTCCCGTGACTCGCCGCCAAGTCGAGATAAGCATCCTCACTACTCCACAGCCGGTCCAAATTGAGTATATTTAGGATCCGTGAACCTCCTCCGCAGCAGAAGGGCTTTCCGGCCGCGATATCTCCGCCCGACGTAGCTCCTCCTTCATAGCTCTCATCGCAGAGCGAGCATCCTTGGCCTCGGTGGTGGCCTTCTTCAGGTCCTCTTGCTCCGCTTGACCTTGTTTTTCAAGAAGCTCGCAGCGGTCGGTAGCATTCTTCAACTTCACGGCCATCTTGGCCATTTCCTTCTTGCTTCGGCAGTGAGCAGCATGTTCGGCTTTTAGCTCTTCGGCCACCTTTAAGGCAGCCGCATCACTTTTCCCCGGCTCGCTCCTTGGCTCGGGCAAGCTCGCTCAAGGTTCTCCATGGCAGCGGCACCATCTGCATCAAGCATACATGTTGTAAGGCACGGGCATCAAGCTCCCTTATCGGGTGTCCGCGGAGAAACCGCATACCTTGTGACTCGTCAAGCCGCTTATTGACAAGCGCGATGTCGGCATCCGCCACGTCAAGTTGCCGCTTTAGTTCGGCAAATTCATCAGTCCGGCTAGCCACCGGACACCCCGCCACCTACATACGAAGGGCGACATATTATATCTGGGATTATGATCCTCGGCATGTTGTCATTATTGACAACGCACCGAGTCTCAGGGGCTACTATCTACACAGGGCGCATCTTCTATATGCGGAACCGTCAAAAGGTACACCATTGCACGTACCTCAAAACCCACAAGAAACTCCCCGGCGGCCTCAGACAACCCGCTTCCGCAGATTTAAATTTTTTCAATCACCGTACCCATCAATGCACGGTGATCCTCCGAGATAGACACTCGCCCGAGCAGATCCTTCAACTCCTCCGACCGTGCACCAGAGGTGCCGGACTCATCCGATGGCCTTTTTCAAGGCCGGACACGGAGGGCTCCGGGGCCCCACGACCGCACTCCACCCCGCCGGATTCGGGAAACCTCCGCGACGACACCTCAGGATCGCCTGCCTCGCTTAGGCGGTACGGCAGGGGAGGCGTTCCGCCTCCATCATCTCCGGACGAAGATCCTCGACGACGAGCTCACGAGAAGGGCTGAGATCCGATCTGCAAGGTAAAATTTCGGTCATCTTCAGAAATAAAACAGGGATGTCTTTTATTTTATAAACTCCCCTCTCTACTTACGGCTCGCTGGAGGGCTGATCTCCTTGGGGAAATAATGCGGCCGGGGCATCTTCTGGCGCAGGACCCTCCGGCGAAGATTTCTTCCCGCGCTTTGAGGCTTTGGTCTCCGGATCTTTAGAGGCGGTCCTCTTCTCCCCTTGGATGGAGGGATTCTCGATCCCTCCTTTCTTGATGACCTCCTTCGCGGAGGCAGTAGCTTCCTTGCTCCCCCCTTCGCCTTCTTCTAAAGGCGCGGCCTCCAGCATCTTGGTTAGCACAGGATCCGGCGTGGTCTCAGGGAGGGGGGCCGGACACCTGATCAGTTTTGCTTTCGCTATCCACTCCTGTTTAGGGGAAAACTATTTTAAGGGCAAGTTTATGATAAATATACGGATAGCGTGTCCGGGTACGGGACTACTTACTTGAGCATCCGGGCGATTGCAGCTTAGACTCAAGGCCCCTCGGTCAAGTCCGGACACATTGCTTGTGATTCAAGAACAGTTTGTACATCTCCACAGGCGCTATGCCCATGAAATGTTGAAGAGCTTGTGGTCCCTCCGGATTGAACTCCCACAGGTGGAGGGGGCGACGCTTGCGAGGTAAGGTGATGCATTTAATCAGCATGACCTGCGTTAGCATTACGACCGTAATGATCTCTCTCTCTAGGAGGTCTCGAATACGGCTCGCAACAAGGGCGCGCCCTTGGACGGCCCCAGTCAAGCCCTTTATTGACCCATGACGCCAGCCGCGGTGGAGCACCCGAGCGAAAGGCAGGTGGCGCCACCCATTTGGTGCCCCCGAGCTGTGATATAAAACCACTCTTGTTGCCATAGATCGAGCTCCTCTTGAAAAGAGCCCTCGGGCCATGGAGCGTCAGCATTCTTGCTTATAACAGCCCCTTCGCACTCGCCTGCTGTTGCCCCTTGATCATCTTCGCTCCACCTTGAAGGTTTTGAGCCACAATCCGAAGTGTGGGGTAATGCGGAGGAAGGCTTCAGATACGCATTTACGACGAGCATTTAGATGTGGAGGATGGACTCCGGATCCAAGTCGTGAAATTCCAGCCCGTAATAAAACATGAGCCCCCTCACGAAGGGGTCCGTCGGGAAACTTAGCCCCCGAAGGAAGTGAGACGTGAACACCACGCTTTCACCGGACTGGGGAGAAGGAATAACCTGCCCTTGGGCAGGCAGCCTATGCGATATTTCGCCGGTTAGATACCTGGCATCTCTTAGCTTTAGGACGTCTTCTTCCGTGACGGAGGAAGGCATCCACCGGCCTTGAAGGTCGGAGCCGGACATCATCGAAGGTCCGAAGCGCCTGAATCTGGAGCTTTGGGTGTTGGGACTCGAAGCGAGGGGCGGATTCGATTGAGATTGAGGAAAAAGAGCGGGGCCTTGGTCTCTTTATAAAGAGGTTGAATACCAGGAGCCCTCCCCCGTGACCGTTCGGGACTCGCCTTCGATAGAGGAGACATGCCAATGGGCACGATTGGGTTACCCACGCCCGTATTGATGAGAATCCCGGAATAAGGGGACACGATCTCTGCTTTGACAAGACGTGCCAAGGAAACCGCCTCGCTAAACGCACTGAGGTGGGACAGTAAAAACGACTCGAATAGAGGCTTGGCCGTGGTGTGATGTCATGCTGCGGGATACGTCAGTAGATTGAACTTGTGTAAATATTATTCTCTCTACGGTGGTATGTGGAACTTATTTTGCAGAGCCGGACACTATCCTTGTGTTCAAAATCTTCTATGAAGTATTCGGAGGAGGAACCCGCCTTGCAATGTCGAAGACAATATGCGCGCGGACTACGTCGTCATTGAAGCCTGGTTCGTGGGCTACCGAGGAGTCCTGGATTAGAGGGTGTCCGGATAGCCGAACTATAGCCTTTGGCCGGACTCCTGGACTATGAAGATACAAGATTGAAGACTTCGTCCCGTGTCCGGATGGGACTTTCCTTGGCGTGGAAGGCAAGCTTGGCGATACGGATATGTAGATTTACTACCTTTGTAACCGACTCTGTGTAACCCTAACCCTATTCGGTGCCTATATAAACCGAAGGGTTTTAGTCCGTAGGACGAACAACAATCATACCATAGGCTAGCTTCTAGGGTTTAGCCTCTCTGATCTTGTGGTAGATCTACTCTTGTACTACCCATACCATCAATATTAATCAAGCAGGTGTAGGGTTTTACCTCCATCGAGAGGGCCCGAACGTGCGTAAAAACATCGTGTCCCTTGTCTCCTGTTACCATCCGCCTAGACGCACAGTTCGGGACCCCCTACCCGAGATCCGCCGGTTTTGACACCGACAGAGATATTTTATAACCAAAGAGGAGGCTGATGAGTATAAGAGGGGGACGGAGACAGCCCGCCTCCAAGCTGCAGCCCACGATGCGATAGCCGCTGCATCCCAGTACGACCCCAGTTACAACTTTGGATATCCGCCAGGCCAGCCGTGGCCATAGACCAACTTAGGCCAAAAGCCTATGCTTGGGAGAGTACGTATCTCTCACCGACATTACATTCATGTTGACACACTCATTGCTAGTTGTTGGTGCTCATACTTTTTTACTGTAATATCCATGCTAGTTTATTTTCCTTTTTATGTTTTCTTCTTGTGTGTTTGAAAAAACCTTAAGAAAACCAAAAAAATAGTTGTAGCATTTAGCTAGTTTACCTTTCTTGTTGTAGTAATAATTAAAACAAAACCCAAAAAGATTTCCTGTTCTTATTTTGCTTGTTGGGAGCTTTCCCGTGTAAATAGTTTTATTTCTTTTCTTTTCTTTGGGGGTCGATAGGAGAAGACCATGATGAAAATGTTGAAGTGACTCTTATATGCATTATTGTTGATTTAACCGAGAGCCCATATTGCCTTGTCTTCTCCTGTTTATTGCATGCTCGCAGGTTCCAGCTTAGTCCAATGCACGTGCACTATTATTATTATTCACATCATTTGGTCGTGCAAGTGAAAGGCAATTATGACAATATATGATGGACTGATTGAGATGAGAGAAGCTGGTATGAACTCGACCTCTCTTGTTTTTGTAAATATGATTAGTTCATCGTTCATGATTCAGCCTATTATGAATAAACATGTTTGCAATGAAAATTAGAGATTATAGTTACTTATGCCATGCTTAATTAGCTAGGAGCTTATAATGGTTTACCTTGCGAGCCAACATGCTATTAAGATGGTTGTGATGTGGTATGATGGGGTGGTATCCTCCTTTGAATGATTCAAGTGACTTGACTTGGCACATGTTCACACATGTAGTTGAAACAAATCAACATAGCCTTCACAATATTTATGTTCATGATGGATTATATCCTACTCATGCTTGCACCCAATGTTCATTAATTTTAATGCATGTTCATGAATGTTGTCGCTCCCTAGTTGGTCGCTTCCCAGTCTTTTGCTAGCCTTCACTTGTACTAAGCGGGAATACTGCTTGTGCATCCAATCCCTTAAACCCCAAAGTTATTCCATATGAGTCCACCATACCTTCCTATATGCGGTATCTACACCGCTGCTCCAAGTAAATTTGTATGTGCCAAACTCTAAACATTCAAATGAAATTCTGTTTTGTATGCTCGAATAGCTCATGTATCAACTAGGGTTGTCCGTATCTTCCATGTTAGGCGGGTTATTCTTAAGAGGAGTGGACTCCGGTCCTCACTCACGAGAAAATGGCTGGTCACCGGGATGCCCAGTCCCATGCTTTATGCAAATCAAATCAAAATAACTGCAAACAAAACACCCCCAGGACTGTTGTTAGTTGGAGGCACTCGTTGTTTCGAGCAAGTCATGGATCGATGCTTTTTGGTGGAGGGGGGGTATAAACTTTACCATTGTATTTGGGAACCGCCTATAATGTGTGTAGCATGGAACATATCTCCATCTCTCGGTTGTCATGTTGACAATGAAAGTATGCCGCTCAAAATATCATTTATCTCTATTTCAAAATCGAGCTCTGGCACCTCTACAAATCCCTGCTTCCCTATGCGAAGGGCCTATCTATTTACTTTTATGTTGAGTCATCACCCTCTTATTAAAAAGCACCAGCGGGAGAGCACCGCTGTCATTTGCATCCGTTAATATTAATTTATATTGGGTATGACTATGACTGGATCTCTTTTACCATGAATTACAATGTTTAGTCAGTCCTTGATCCTTAAAGGCGCTCTGCATTTATGTTTTGTGGTCTCAGAAAGGGCTAGCGAGATACCATCTTGTTATATCATATTATGATTGTTTTGAGAAAGTGTTGTCATCCGTGATTTATTATTATTGCTCGCTAGTTGATTATGCCATTGATATGAGTAAACATGAGACCTAAGAGTTATTGTGAATATGGTTAGTCATAATCTTTGCTGAAAACTTGAATGTTGGCTTTACATATTTACAACAACAAGAGCAAACCGAGTTTGTAAAAGTTTTTCTTTATCACTTTCAGTTTGTCAACTGAATTGCTTGAGGACAAGCAAATGTTTAAGCTTGGGGGAGTTGATACGTATCCGTCGTATCTACTTTTCCAAACACTTTTGCCCTTGTCTTGGACTCTAACTTGCATGATTTGAATGGAACTAACCCGGACTGACGTTGTTTTTAGCAGAATTGCCATGGTGTTATTTATGTGCAGAAACAAAAGTTCTCGGAATGACCTGAAACTTCACGGAGATTATTTTTGGAAATAATGAAAAATACTGGCGAAAGAATCAAGGCCAGGGGGCCACACCCTTTCCACGAGGGTGGGGGCGCGCCCCCTGCCTCGTGGGCCCCCTGGAGCTCCACCGACCTCAACTCCAACTCCATATATTCGTGTTCGGGGAGAAAAAATCAGAGAGAAAGATTCATCATGTTTTACGATACGGAGCCGCCGCCAAGCTCTAAACTCTCTCGGGAGGGCTGATCTGAGTCCGCTCGGGCTCCGGAGAGGGAATCCGTCAGCCGTCATTATCATCAACCATCCTCCATCACCAATTTCATGATGCTCACCGCCGTGCGTGAGTAATTCCATCGTAGGCTTGCTGGACGGTGATTGGTTGGATGAGATTTATCATGTAATCGAGTTAGTTTTGTTAGGGTTTGATCCCTAGTATCCACTATGTTCTGAGATTGATGTTGCTGTGAATTTGCTATGCTTAATGCTTGTCACTAGGGCCCGAAAGTGCCATGATTTCAGATCTGAACCTATTATGTTTTCATGAATATATGTGAGTTCTTGATCCTATCTTGCAAGTCTATAGTCACCTACTATGTGTTATGATCCGCAACCCCAAAGTGACAATAACTGGGACCACTCCGGTGATGACCGTAGTTTGAGGAGTTCATGTATTCACTATGTGTTAATGCTTTGGTCCGGTACTCTATTAAAAGGAGGCCTTAATATCCCTTAGTTTCCATTAGGACCCGCTGCCACGGAGGGTAGGACAAAAGATGTCATGCAAGTTCTTTTCCATAAGCACGTATGACTATATTCGGAATACATGCCTACATTACATTGATGAATTGGAGCTAGTTCTGTGTCACCCTATGTTATGACCGTTACATGATGAACCGCATCCGGCATAATTCTCCATCACCGATCCAATGCCTACGAGCTTTTCACATATTGTTCTTGGCTTATTTACTTTTCCGTTGCTACTGTTACAATTACTATAAAACCCAAAAATATTACTTTTGCTACCGTTACCGTTGCTTCCATACTACCTTGCTACTAAATACTTTGCTGCAGATACTAAGTTATCCAGGACTGCTAATTCTTGAGAATATTCTTTGGCTCCCCTTGTGTCGAACCAATAAATTTGGGTTGAACACTCTACCCTCGAAAACTATAGCGATCCCCTATACTTGTGGGTTATCACCAGGCCACTTATTACTGGGAGTGGTTGGGTTTTGTGATATGACGGCTTTACTGCCGTGCCACGAGCGGGGAGAGACTCCCGTGCAGCGCTGCCCTCTACACTAGTACTACTACATCGGTCGTGGTTTATCCCCCATTAAATTTGACTGAAGATTTAACTGAAAAAATGTTAGTACATGTCAACAAAAACAATATCGTTGGATTCATATTTGAACATAGTTTTCAATGATACTCCTATAATTTTAGGTGACATGCATCATCATTTATCATACTATATATAATGTTAGTTCAATTTTTGGTCGTACTAATCTATAGTAAGGTGCCTGTGCGTTGCACGGAAGAGTGAAATGCATTGATCGGGGAGTTGTTTATTTTGACAAAGGATGTGGGGGTCATATCGGGCATCGATAGGTTTGTTCGGATATTATTTCATCTCTAGAGCTCACAAACATCCGGGTGAAATAGATAAAAAAAGTATCTTTTTCAATCAAAAGCGTTCAACTGTTCAACCTGCATCCAAAACTTGTGAAGAAATAACTCTTATTGTGCTTTGCAGGAAATGGTTCATCATAAGTCTTTCACCAGTACTGTAGTAAAAATTCATACATGGAAGATTCTAGACTAAGCCATAAATGGACACACTTTTATTCATGCGCGATACTCCAATAGAGCAAGATCATGCATGGAAGTCTCCACATGCTTAGACAGCGGATTACATTGAGCGAAGACTAATGATCAACATTTAACTTAGTAATGCAGATGTCCAGGTGAACCTCCTTGGAGTCCCCATGCACATTGTTGGGGTCAAATAATACCATGCGTCTTCCATCTCCACATCGGCGGAAGGTCCCAGCCGGGCAGAGTCCAAGTCGGCTTGACGTAGCCGTGTCACCGCCCACGCACCTCACGAGGGGTAGTAATAGAGAGCACACACCCTTACATCGGCCTCGTGTCGTTGTCGCCGGCCAGCTGGCCGCCTCGACGCACACTACAGAGATGTGGGAGCGGCCTGCGCGGGCCTCGCCGGTGGCCACGATCAAGAGGAAGACGCTGCCATCCTCCTCCGAGACTAGTAGGCGGCGCTGATCCTCCAGCGACTCCGGCATGGTGAACGGGTAGCACGTCTCGTACTTGATGTTCTTCGCCAAGGGCCAGTAGTGATCACCGCACGCCAAGTCGGTGATGCACGATGTCCGCCGGCGAGCCCCAAAACGGCACCGGGCACTCATAGCAGTAGAGAAGGGCTCCTTGGAGGCATCGACCAGGCCGTCCATGAAACGGGAGTGGATGTAGGGGACGTTCCGCCAGTTGAATATATGAGCAAGTTACTACGAGATTTACTACAAAATAAATCATGAAGTCTATAATAGAGATTAAACTAATCATGCGGACTAGCATAGTAGATGAACAGATCGAATCTAGGACACAGACTAGAAACATGAATTCTACCACGATTTCAAACAGGAAGGACAGAAACACATATGATGCAACGGGAGTAGCACCATTGGCATTGAGGTTGTCGCCCATGTCGTTGAGGAAGAGGTTTCCGAGGTCGGGGAAGAAGTCGTCGTCGGTGAAGTCGTCGCTGCTAGCAGTCGCGAGAGTGCGCTCCCCAATTTCAACAAATACCACTTGAATGGAGCGCAGGAGGGAGTGGCTGTAGGGGACGTTGCAACCACCGAATGGAGCGCAGGAGTAGCCCACGAAGCAGTAGATGGTGCTCCTCCCTAGTCTCTATTCTTATCTCTGTCTCTACTACTCTTCTTTGTTTTTTATAATATACTAGTTGTAGTTGTAAAATCGAATAGTATTGCGCCGTCCACTGCACGCCCGGCTGAACACGCCTCCTCACCTCCATCAAACCCCTCCGTTAAACCCGCATGCAAACCGAGAAACCTACTCCGGCCCGCGGGAGGAAATTTGTTGCTGTCGTTGGAGAATAATAGAGTCACGTCCAATCCATTTGAGTTAATTGCATGTATGATTCTCCCTCTATAAAAAGTTAATTGCATCCTTAATCTTGTATTCTAAGTACTCTGTGGGTTCCACTGTCAGTATCGTGTACATGACTTGCAGGCTGGCTACATATTCATACAGAAAGTTAAGAAGAAACAAATCCATGACTTGCAGGATTGCAGTTAGCACCGATGGTGGTTTGTAGTCGTTTCACGCTCGGGCATTGAAGTTTGTAACTATTTTTGATTAGAACATACTACTCCTCCGGTGCTAGTAGTAGAGCAGAGTCCTACTCCACTACTACTCTACTCAAGCAAGTTAGGGCATAGTAGCAGTGTAATCAGAGGGAGTACCAAGATCTTGTGATCACTCAAGCAAGTTGTCTGACTTTGATATGACCCTACGCTGTTCGTATGTGTCTTGTAAGTCAAGCGACGTGCTGTAGTCATCATCACCTGTCCACTTCCCGCAGCACATATTCGCTTCTCCATCTTTGTCCGCTGAGGGAGTCCTGGACTAGGGGGTGTCCGGATAGCCGAACTATCATCTTTGGCCGGACTCCAAGACTATGAAGATACAAGATTGAAGACTTTGTCCCGTGTCCGGATGGGACTTTCCTTGGCGTGGAAGGCAAGCTTGGCGATACGGATATGTAGATCTCCTACTATTGTAACCGACTGTGTAACCCTAACCTATCCGGTGTCTATATAAACCGGAGGGTTTTAGTCCGTAGGACTAACAACAATCATACCATAGGCTAGCTTCTAGGGTTTAGCCTCCTTGATCTCGTGGTAGATCTACTCTTGTACTACCCATATCATCAATATTAATCAAGGTGAGTAGGGTATTACCTCCATCGAGAGGGCCCGTACCTGGGTAAAAACATCGTGTCCCTTGTCTCCTGTTACCATCCGCCTAGACGCACAGTTAGGGACCCCCTACCCGAGATCCACCGGTTTTGACACCGACATTGGTGCTTTCATTGAGAGTTACTCTATGTCGTCACCTATAGGCCCGGTGGCTCCTTCGATCATCAACAACGACGCGGTCCAGGGTGAGACTTTTCTCCCCAAACAGATCTTCGTATTCGGCGGCTTTGCACTGCGGGCCAATTCGCTAGGCCATCTGGAGCAGATCAAAAGCTACGCCCCTGGCCATCAGGTCAGACTTGGAAGTTTGAACTATACGGCCGATGTCCGCGGAGACTTGATCTTCGACGGATTCGAGCCACGAGCGTGCCGCCGACCGTCTCGATGGGTATGATATAGCTCTGCCAACAAAGTGCCTCGGAGGCCGCACCAAGATCCGGCCCGACCCTTAATCCAGAGCCGGATTCGCCGATCGAGGACGGTTGGTTGGACACCGCCTCGGGGGCTGAAATCTCTACGGCGATCGAGCCGAACACCCTCCCTATACTTTGCGAAGCTCGTGACTCCAAGGTGTCGGACTCTTCTCCGGACTCCGAACCCTCCGCATACCGCCAATCGAATCCGATTGGGCGCCGGTCATGGAGTTCACTGCCGCGGACATCTTTTAGCACTCGCCCTTTGGCGATATCCTGAACTCACTAAAGTCTCTCTCTTTATCCGGAGAGCCCTGGCCGGACTACAGACAGGAAGGTTGGGATGCGGACGACGAAGAAATTCAACGCCCACCGACCACCCACTTTGTAGCCACTGTCGATGATTTAACCGACATGCTCGACTTCGACCAAGACATCGACGGTATGGACGGCGATGCCGGAGACGACCAAGACCCAGCACCTACATGGTGGCAATCGAAGGCCACCTCGTCATACGACATATACATGGTGGACATCCCAAAATATGGGAACGGCGATGGAACAACGGAGGATGACCCTCCAAGAAGCAACGAAGCGCCGACGTCGCCGGGCGCCGCTCTAAATCCCGCCACAAAGAAAACGGTGATTCCGACACGGAGATAATAACACCGGACAAAGCGAAGACAACCCCCTCCAGCAGGACTCAGCGCAGGAGGAGGGAGAAGCAAGTTCGCACGACAGTGCGGCAGAAAGAGAGGTAGAGGACGATAATTATGCGACTCCCTCCGAAGATGAGGCAAGCCTCAACGACGACGAATTCGTCGTGCCTGAGGATCCCGCCGAATAGGAGCGTTTCAAACGCAGGCTTATGGCCACGGCAAGCAGCCTCAAGAAAAAGCAGCAACAGCTTAGAGCTGACCAAGACCTGGCGGGTCGACAGATGGATCAAGTCCTTGCAGCCGAAGAGTATGAACTCGAACGCCCCTCCAAAAGCTACCCCAAACGCAGGTCGTTGCCTCGATCAGAGGAGGAAGCACCCAAGTCACCAGCGCACGACATGGCAGACCGGCCACCCCGTGGCCGCGACAGAGAAGCCTCTCGGCCCTCCGCTCAAGCCACACCCCGACGCTCAAAAAGTACCAAGGCACGGGAAAACGCGCTGGACTTGCGAGATATATTGGAGGATAAGGAAAAACATACAAGATCGATTCCACGGATCGCGTGGGCACCCCACGACACGTGATGATAACCGCCACGCCAGATACAAAGAAACCCGCCGGGCGAACACGATGAGACAAAGCTCGTATGAGCTACGCCGTGATATAGCCCAATACAGTAGGCGTCGACACCCACTATGCTTCACAGATGAAGTAATGGATCATCAAATCCTCGAGGGTTTCAAACCCGTAAACATCGAATCATACGATGGCACAACAGATCCTGCGGTTTGGATCGAGGACTACCTCCTCCATATCCACATGGCCCGCGGTGATGACCTACACGCCATCAAATACCTCCCCCTCAAGCCTAAAGGACCAGCTCGGCATTGGCTGTTGGGAGGACCTGGAAGCCGCAATCCTTGATAACTTCCAGGGCACATATGTGCGACCACCAGACGCTGATGACCTTAGCCATATAATTCAGCAACCAGAAGAATCGACCAGACAATTCTGGACACGGTTCCTAACAAACAAAAATCAAATCGTTGACTGTCCGGATGCAGAGGCCCTTGCAGCCTTCAAACATAACATCCGCGACGAGTGGCTTGCCCGGCACCTAGGACAGGAAAAGCCGAAATCCATGGCAGCCCTCACAACACTCATGACCCGCTTTTGTGCGGGAGAGCACAGCTGGCTAGCTCGAAGCAACAACTTGAGCAAAAACACTGGTAGTTCGGATACCAAGGACAACAATGGCAGGTCGCGATGCAACAAGAACAAGCGCCGCATTAACGGCGACAATGATCAAGATACGGCAGTCAATGCCGGATTCAGAGGCTCTAAACCCGGTCAGCGGAAGAAGCCATTCAAAAGAAATACCCAGGGCTCGTCCAACTTGGACCGCATACTCGATTGCTTGTGCCAGATACATGGCACCCCCGAAAAACCAGCCAATCACACCAACAGGGATTGTTGGGTGTTCAAGCAAGCAGACAAGCTAAGTGCCGAACTCAATGACAAGGGGCTGCATAGCGATGACGAGGAAGAGCCCGGCCACGAACAATAGAGGATGAAGGGCTTTCCCGCACAAGTGCGGACGGTGAACATGATATACGCAACCCATATACCCAAAAGGGAGCGGAAGCGTGCACTAAGGGACGATATGCGATGGAGCAGTCGCCTCAAGTTCAACCCATGGTCTTCCCCGCCCGATCACCTTCGATCAAAGGGACCACCCACTAGCATCTGTCACGGCGGTTTTCGCCGCATTGGTCCTTGACCCAATTATTGACGGATTTCACCGACCAGAGTCCCGATGGACGGCGGTAGCAGCCTGAACCTGCTTTATCGGGATACAAAGGCGCAAAATGGGCATAGACCCCTCAAGGATTAAACCTACAAAGACGACCTTTAAAGGCGTCATACCGGGTGTAGAGGCCAATTGTACAGGCTCAGTTACACTCGAAGTGGTCTTCAGATTCCCGGATAACTTCTGAAGCGAAGAGTTAATCTTCGACATAGTCCCGTTTCACAGCGGCTATCACGCACTGCTTGGATGAACCGCATTTGCAAAGTTTAATGCGGTGCCGCACTACCCATACCTCAAGCTCAAGATGCCAGGCCCTCGAGGAGTAATCACGGTCAATGGAAACACCGAACTCTCTCTTCGAACGGAGGAGCACACGGCGGCCCTCGCGGCAGAGGTGTAAAGCAGCCTCTCACAGCAATTCCCGAGTCCGGCCATTAAAAGTCCGGACAGTGTCAAGCGCGCCCGGAGTAACCTACAACAACACCGCCTGGCATGATTCAAGCACGCGTAGCAATCCGGCCCCAACCCCAGCCCCCGCGAAATTAAGCGGTTAAAGATTACGCTGCATATAAGTACGCTTTGGAGATACCATGGGCATAAGGGGAGGGGCACGACCACGACACACCCAGAATGCGGCTCAACCGCACTAGGGGCTCCCAATGGTGTCATTCTTTTTCTTTCTTCTTTTTTCTTACTTTCAGCCTCCGCTTTTCCGTGAAGTCCCGTCAGGCACTAGAATCGCCGAACTCACGATGCAACAGCTGTGGAAGCGTAAAGCTACGCCGAGTGTTCGTGTGGTCTCTATTACGAGCATTATAATTGCTTTTACATACCATCCCGCAGCTTACCCTCGAGGGGGACATGTTAAATAGTCCCATCCCTTGCTTATCGCACTATTTGTATCGTTCTGCTTTCATTGCAGTACCTTTTTAATAACCAATACATAGCTTTTGCCTATTATTGCACTCCTTTCTTTATCTATATATATGTTCATTTCATGACATGTTGCACCCGTACACTTTGGTACAGCCAATACACCAGGGGCTTAAGTACCCCAAAAGTATGGTGTGATAAGTCTGAACACTTTCACAAGTGCGGCACCCGAACTTATAGCATTATATGCATCGGCTCGAATCATGTCTTAGGTCAATAGTTGGGTTTGCCCGGCTCCTATGTTTTGGTACCTTACGTTCCGTTATATCGGCTAAGGTAGCACTAGGAGAACCACTGCGATTGTGCCCCGGTTGAGCTGGGTTGAGCACCTCAGTGGAGAAAGCTAAAACTGACTGTCATGATAGGGCGAGAGCCGGTCGCTGTTCGAGAGGTTTTTTCGGGTCCCTAAAGACTTATGCCGCTTAGAGCGAGGAACCGGAATTGTCCGGCCAAGGCGTGGATAGCGCCCCGAACTCGGTCTTCCGAATACTAGGGGCTTCACGGAAATTTAAAATTATAGAATTCTGTGGCTAAGTGAGAGTGTTCAAGCATTATAAGTCTGGTTGCCTGGTTCGTTGCGTTGAGCGCCTCCCTTGATGCACCCAAGAATGGGAACAAGAGCGCTCAAGTTTATTCCGAACACCCCAGCACTCGTGGCATGGGGGCTGAAGCCAATGACTTGTCATCTCTCAAATTTGATAAACGGCCGCACATAAGGTAATATTTTAAATTAACAAGCGTTGCTTAGCGCATATGAACAAGTTTTCGGCACACAGGATAACAAATGCGAGTCTATTCAAAAATTACATCTTTAGAGCACTCATCCGCTATACGGCGGGCACCCTTCAGAGGCCCTCATAGTACATTTCGGGCGTGGCGATGCTCCTTGCCCTTCGGTGGTGGCCCGTCACAAGCTTCTCCGCATCCAGCTTGCCCGGTGCACTTTAGCACGGGCAAGGGCCCGACGGGCACCTTCAATGCATTTGAGCGCTTGATGACTTCAATCCATGGACAAAGGCCACCAGTACCGAGACTAGCCCAAAGTAGCTCCTGTGCATGGCTTCCAATGGCCACGGTCGAACTATGAGGCCCCTCATGGCCTGTTCGGCGACCTTAGAAGCTCGACCAGCTGCTGCAGCTGGTCGCTTAGGGGCACGGATGTCCGGCCTCAAAGATATCGAGACGAGAACACCTTCTCCGCCGAGCTCCCCTCCTTGGCGCGGTGGAGCAGCGGCAAAGATCGGTTTACACACCACGGGCAGATCTGCGAATGCTCCCGGAGAGCTCCGAATCCGGGTAAGTAATAGGTAATTCACTTTCACATGCTTGCTTTGCATAAAGAATGCCTTACCCGCCGCTATCTTCTTTAATGATTCAATTTCTTGGAGGGCTTTTTGGGCCTCGGCCTTAGCAGCTTTGGCACTCTCAAGAGCCGAGGCAAGCTCGGACTCTCGGGTCTTCGAGTTACGCTCCAAACCCTCGTGTTTTTTCACGAGAGCCTGGAGCTCTTGCCGCACCTCCGCCAGCTGCGCCTCCCCCTTCTCTCGCTCGGTGCGCTCCGCGGCCGCTTTGTTTTCGGCCACGGACACCGCTTCCTTCAGGGTCGCCACCTCGTTCGTGGCCCCTGCAGTACCCATGTTATTCCTGTTATTTTTTGCAACCAAAACCTTTCTATAAGGTATTATTTTTTTAATAAGGTCTTACTTACCTTCCTTGTCCTCGAGCTGCTTCTTGGCAAGGCCGAGCTCGTTCTCGGACCGCTCGAGGCTCTGCTTCAATGCATCGACCTCCAGTCAAGACGGGCAGAGGTCGCGCAAGAGCCTGCATTCCCATATTGACATACTTATGTTAGACTCCTGCATATATCTTTTTAGATCCTTAGTCCGGCTTTTCTTTTTGAACACCGAACTAAGCATCAGGGGCAACTGTCTATGCGGTAATATTTTTACATATTCTAAACTTACCTCAAAGCCTGTTAGAAGGCTGAGTGCAGGCTTGGTCAGCCCGCTCTTGGCGGATCGAACTTTCTGGATCACCACACTCATAATAGTGCGGTGCTCCTCCTTGATGGAGGCGCTGTTAAGCGCCTCCAGTAAGCTATCCGGTGCCTCCGGTTGGACGGAAGACACCGGCGTCTTACCCTTCCTACGAAGGGACCGCTTGCCGGACTCCAGAACCGCTGAAGGTTCGGTATGGAGTCCGTACGAGGGTCAGGCTTAGAGCCCCTGGGGGTCTCGCCCCCCACGCGCCTGGAGTCCGGGAGGTTGCCTTGCGGCGCCTCCTGCGCCACCTCCTCTTGACCAGGCCCCCCTTGGGGCACCACCTCGGCGTCGTCCGCAGCGTGAGGCGATGAGGCGGCCGGAAGTGAAGTACTCTCCATTTCCGACGAACTCAGGGACCCGCTCGACGAAGCGGCGAACTCGCCCTTGGGCGGGCTGCATGATTGTTCGGCATTAGAGAACACTATGCAATGAAAAAGCCATGGGTATCCGGACACTTACGATCTCGCCAGGGGCTTGGCCCTTGTTGGCCACTCCTCCTCGTCGTTGTCGACGTTGGTGGAGAAGTCCGGAGGAAGGGTCCTTCCTTCTTGGACCCTCCGGCCTCCCGGTTGGGGCGGCCTTCCTTTCCTCTCCTCTTCACCGGGGAGAGGCTTCTTTCCTCCTCCTCGTTCTCGGGAGAAGATTACGCTCAGAATCCGACAAAGATCAAAGCGCCGGGAGCTCCTTCGAGTTCCCGTTGCCTCCTTCTTGGCCTTCTTCTCCGGCACCACATGAGGTACCGGAGCCAGCAGCCCCGTTAATCGGGTGTCTGCTGTGTCTTCTGGCAAAGGGGCCGGACAGTTAACCTGTCCGGACGTCTTCAGCCAGTCATGTTAAAGGTTAGGGATTTTTAGATCCCACATAGAGTCAATCTATGAAAAAAGAGTCCCGTAAAGGGTAAAATAACTTACCTCGCTGGCTTGGCTGCGGAAATTGAATCCGCGATCTTGATGGCGGATGTGGGAGCCTCGGCGCCCTTGAACAGCACCTTCCGGGCATCTTCGCACGTAGTGTCGAAGAGCCTTTTCAGAGTTGGGTCTTGTGCCGGATCGAACTCCACAATTTGAAGGCCCGTTGTTGGCATGGGAGAATCCGGCGGATGAGCATCACCGGATTACGTTGACAAGCCCGAGATTCTTGTCCACCGTGTTCCGGACACATGTTTGGAGTCCGGATAGCTCGTCAATTCCCCACGCCAGGCCCGTCTCTTTCCATGACGAGAGCCGTGGGGAAGCCAGATCTGAATTCGGGGCCGCCGCCCATTTGGGGTCAGCGCTCGGTGATATAGAACCACCCCGATTGCCACCTTTATTGTCTCCACGAAGGAGCCCTCGAGCCATAGGACTTTGGCCATCTTGCCAACCATGGCGCCTCAAGACTCCGCTTGACGGCCGCCCACTACCTTCGGCCTCGACATTGAAGATCTTCAGCCATAAGTCAAGTGGGGCTGGATGCGAAGGAAGGCCTCGCACACGACGATGAACGCCGAGATGTTGAGGATGAAATTCGGGGCCAGATCGTGGAAGTCCAGGCCGTAGTAGAACATGAGCCCCCGGACAAATGGGTGAAGTGGAAAACCTAGTCCACGGAGGAAGTGGGGGAGAAACACCACCCTCTCATGGGGCCTGGGGGTTGGAATGAGCTGGCCCTCGTCGGGTAGCCGACACGCAATGTCGCCGTACAAGTATCCGGCCTCCCGCAGCTTTGTGATGTGCCCCTCCGTGACGGAGGAGGCCATCCACCTGCCTCCCGCTCCGGACATAGTTGGAGAAGGTTAAGGTGGGATGTGCGGACTTGGGCGCTGGAGCTCGAGTGCGGAAATGGATGAGCAAAGGAGGAAGAAGGCGAGGTGAAAAGGTGGATCCTTATCCCTTATATGGACGGACGGCTATGCGTCCCCCACCAGCCTGGTAAAACTCGCTTATCTCCCAAGCGCCATAATCAAGGGCGGATGGGTTACCCACATCCGTATTGATGAGAATCCCGGAATAAGGGGCACGATCTATGCTTTGATAAGACGTGCCAGGGAAACCGCCTCGCTAAACGCGCTGAGGTGGAACAATAAAAAAACGATTCATATAAAGGCCCGGCCGTGGTGTGATGTCACGCCGCGGAATACGTCAGCAGATCTGTGCAAAAGTTATTCTCTCTACGGTGGTATGTGGAACTTGTTTTGCAGAGCCGGACACTATCCTTGTGTTCAAAACCTACTATGAAGTATTCGGAGGAGGAACCCGCCTTGCAATGCCGAAGACAATATGCGTGCCGTACTCGTCGTCATTGAAGCCTGGTTCAGGGCCACCGAGGAGTCCTGGACTAGGGGGTGTCCGAATAGCCGAACTATCATCGTGGCCGGACTCCAAGACTATGAAGATACAAGATTGAAGACTTCGTCCCGTGTCCGGATGGGACTTTCCTTGGCATGGAAGGCAAGCTTGGCGATACGGATATGTAGATCTCCTACCATTTTAACCGACTGTGTAACCCTAACCTATCCGGTGTCTATATAAACCGGAGGGTTTTAGTCCGTAGGACGAACAACAATCATACCATAGGCTAGCTTCTAGGGTTTAGCCTCCTTTATCTCGTGGTAGATCTACTCTTGTACTACCCATATCATCAATATTAATCACGCAGGAGTAGGGTATTACCTCCATCGAGAGGGCCCGAACCTGGGTAAAAACATCGTGTCCCTTGTCTCCTGTTACCATCCGCCTAGACGCACAGTTCGGGACCCCCTACCCGAGATCCGCCGGTTTTGGCACCGACATCCGCTCTTCCATCCCCGCTAAGGCGCCTCACCCCACATCCAATCTTCCATCCCTGCTAAGGCGCCTCCCCCTAGTCCGAAACCCAAGCACTAACAATGGCAGAACCGAGTAGCGTCCGCCGAAAGAGTGGCTGGAATTCGCTTCCCACAGAGGTAATCAAGCTCATTGTTTCACGTGTGGACAATCTCAGTACCATGCCGCCGCTTGGCGTGCTCGTCGAGGCTGTACCGTTTACTCAAAGCCCTCAGGCCGGAGCTTTTTAAGCCAGCTCCTTGCTTGCTGATGCCGCCTGATCTTCAGAAACGGCATGTCACGCAGCATAACGATCGTAGGGTGGCGAGCATCAACCCTCTTGACTGCGATCCGATCCTCGTCACCCTCAACTACATTAACGGTATGTACTGGGTCAGCATGAACACGTCTTGGATGGTGCTCGTCGACGGTCGTGGCAGCTGGTTTCTCGTGGAGGTCTACACCCGGCGATTGATCCCCCTTCCTTCGATTAACACTACACTACTTTGGCACCGCGGCCCAGAATACTCGGAATCTTACAGTAGCCAACATGATACCAAGTTTGATTTGCTCAAGGTTGTAATCTGCCAAGTGCCCACAAGATCTGCGAATTATAAAGACTTCAGGCTAATTGCGTTCTTCAACCACAGTCTCGCCTATCTAACAGGTCACTGCGGTAAGTGGATAAATCTACACGTCCATCGCAGGATCATACATCCTCCATGGTTCTCTGATGCCATTGAACACAAGGTCTTCATTTACGCTGTCAACTCCTTCTATGGCTGGACGTATTGCTGGCCTACTCAAATCATCACTACAAACGGGTCATATAAAGAAAGATGTTACTTTCCTATGATATCATGATGGCTTGCTTATATTACTGTCAACATTTACTGAAAAATATTCATGTTGTTCTTAAGATTGAGTACATCAAGAGCCCTTTCTTATTTGACTCCAACTTTTTTTGAGGGTTATTTGACTCCAACTTGATATGATGTTGTAGGCCGCCTGGTGTCCCTACCCTTCCTAATCCCAGAACCTTTCAAAGAAAAACGGCATGGCAGTTGCATGTGGTTCCTGGCTCGATCAGACGACGGCGAACGATTGATGATTTCGCACGTACCGGACGTATTTTTTCATGGAATACAATCACAGTCACTGCAAGGTCTTTGAGCAGGATCCCAGTTTCTCTGGGCCTTCAGGAATTTTTGACTGGAGGTTGGTAAGTAGCCTTGGTACACGCTCTTTGTTTGTCGGACTGAATTATCCGATTAACCAGGAGATAACCCACGGCAAGGATCATGATGGCAGCGCGGTTTCGTTCATCAGGCAAAATTGTGTGTACACAATGCACCATACCCTGATATGTGTCACCACGCTCTACAGCCCAAAGTATGAGAGAGGGTCGCAAGTATTAGACTTCGACCTGCTGGCTGGAGTTTCCCCTGTCAGGCACCCATCTAGTTCAAGCCGTCAGCCAATCTCCACAACTTAATAAATAGTAACGTCTAACTGAGCCAGTTAGTTAGATGCGTACAGTTGGTGTAGTAGGATCTTTATTTAGTTTGATGCATACACTTGTTCTTTTTTGGTAGCCCTTTTGTAACGATGGCTGATGTTTGGTTTGGAAGAGAGAGCTGCATCTTCACTCTTCTGGCCTCGCTATCGCTTCGTTGCACCCCAGCCCTGGTTGTCAGCTTCTTTGCTTTCTAATGTACAATCAGTAGTATATTTCGTCTGTTGGTTGAATAAAATGTTGTTAGAACGACAAACACAATGTTTTGGAATTCGTTGCACGGTTCGATCCTTTAGTGCCCCGTACCATACTTAGCACATACTATTTTTCGTACGGAACACATTTTCCACTTGTTGATAACATGCAGCCCACTGATGAAGGCCCAATAGAGAAGCCCATAATTAATTGGAAGGGAGGCTCTCACATGTATCCGGCCCAGGTACATGCTCATGATCCCCTAAACATAAATAAGTAAATAAATAAATAAAGCTAAATGCTCATGCACCAGTTCTTTAAATTCACGATTTAACAGGAGGATATTATTTCTATGATAGTGTCGTTACAATCAGTCGATATTATTCTTCGGCAAAGATAGCGACCAGTCCTCTTTCTCCTAGCATTTTCTTCCTACAACTAGCGGACCCATGCAAATCGTAGTCAACGTCGTAAATAGATTCGGTCCATTTTTATTTTTCAATAAGAATGTCCAACCCAACCCAGCACATTGGCGACAACACTTTATCCTCCACCTTGGTGCGCTCGCCGCGGCGCCGCCGTCCAGCCCTGTCAACATAGTTTTTTTTCGAAACGGTCCCTGTCAACATAATGAATTGGGAGAGGACTGTAGTTGTGAGTATGACAGTACGGACCCAACAGGTCCACTCCCGAACACAAGTAAGCGCCTCTTTTACTACTCAGATGAACCCCTCATTTTTTTACTCTAATGCACCCTGCTGATATCTGGGACCCACAACATTTTCAATGTATAGTCAATTAATGACATAATTGCACAACTTTTTTTAGTAGTAATTCGGAGGAGCAGTCTATAAACTGGGTTGTGCGGTCTCTGTGGCCCGTCTAACAACATGACCAGCCCAGCAGTTTTTTCTTTGGGAAAATAGGTAGCCCGGTATTTCTTTTTGAAGAATACCCAAGCTAGGCCTATTCGTTTTCTCTGACTTACTGGGCTGCAAAAGGGGTTGAAAATTCCAAAAGATAATAGCAAATGGGATATTAGTTTCTTTTTTTCTTTTTGTTCTTCACTGATATCTTATACGTATTTCATTGGATTTAACATAACATAGTACTAATTTATTTTTAAATTTGTTTTAGTATGGCTACTAATTTTTGGATTAAGAATATTTTATTCCCCAACAAAAATTTGTGAATTTTCAAAAATTCCCACATATTTAGTTAATTTTTTTAACCCTGGTACTGACCAGAAAATGGGCAGCAATTCTAAAAATGGAAAATGGGCTGCAATAAATTCCATACGAATTAGAAAATGAGTAAAAATTATAAAAATAATAGCAAATGGATTGTACATGCCACAGATTTCGAGGCTGACTTGTTTACGCAAGGCTTTGTCAGTCAACACACGATTCTAGCAAAGAAGGATCGTTGGATGTCCATCCAACGGCCGACGTGCTTCTTCAATCTCCGATCTTCCTGCTCCACCGCCTAAACTAGCAATCATGGACTGCCTCGCTTCCCTCCTCTTGTGGCCCGTTGTGATGCCGCGCAGGCTTCCCCGGCCCACCCTACTCCCTCCGCTAGGCTGGCCGCACACAATCAACTGCCTCCTTATTATGCAAAGAAAAAATGATTCCTCCCACTGACATCTAGGGCGCACAGGTTGGGAGGCTGACCTGTGGGCCTACTAAGTTGACGCGTATGCAGGGGTTGTCAACTTAGTCAACAAACGATTCTAGCAGCAGTAACCGTTGGATTTGAATGGAACGGTCCTGCTGTTTCTTCAATAGCTGCTCTTCTTGCACCAAATTACCAAACTAGCGCCAAAGAAGACCGCTGCTCCTCGCCTCCAAAGGGCCGGGTTGCTACCGTTGAGGCCTCATCGCCCCCTACTACTCCCACCGCTAGCCAGGCCCTGCGGTGACAGCGGCCTCACACCGCAGCCGAACCAGTGAGCCCTCGTACTCCTCTCCACGTGGGATCCACCGCTGCCTTCTCGGCTCAAGGCCGTCCCCTTCCTAGGCCTCGCCGTCGTCCACCGCCTTTGGTGCTCTCGAAGACGCGTGGTCAATGTGGTCAACGACCGACTTCCATCGGAAGAGTACTATATGTGGAGAGGCTGACAGCTGGGTCCATGGCCGCAGCTGGGTCCACGGCCACAGCCCAGTTTTTTTGTGATTTGCCAAGTAAGTCACTTTGTCAAGGCTGTTGGGCTGCAAATCTTTCAGGACGAGGAGAGCTTCATTTGGCTGGATGAGACAATGTCCTATCAGTAATGAGAAATGGGTTGTACATTTTTAAAACACATCAAACCGGCAATTAGTTTCAAATTTCTTTTTTTCATTTCGAGATTTTAAATTGCATTGATTTTAATGCGTGGACAGTTTGTTGGATTTTATATTGATATATATTTATTTTTAAAATCAGTTTGAACGTGACTCGAAATTTCGGGATTAAAAAGAGTTCGGACCGCACCGAAATATGCAAAATTTCATATAATTTTTTAACCGTGGCCACAATATGGGATGTAATGCTAACAAAAAGAATATGGGCTCCAAAAAAACCCTTAAGAATTAGTAAATGGGCTGCAAATTATTAGAAATAATGGCAGATGAGTTGTATGTTGTTTTCCACATATTTGAGGTTTCCTAAAAAAAAGGTTGACGCACAAGCAGTGACTGTTGGATGTCCATCCAACGGCCGTCGTGCTTTTTCAATCTTTGCTCTTCCTGCTCCAGCCGCTCAAACAAGCGCCGGCGGGACTGCTTGCTCCCTCCTCCCCGCGTCCGGCTATGCTGCCGCGCAGGCCTCACTGCCCCACCGTACTCCCATCGCTGGCCTAGTTGTCCCTCTACTCACCCACACCTGCTGTTATTCTCCGGCGACGGCAGACGAACCAGTAAACCTCAGACAACAGATTCTCCGTGTGTGGGAAACAACTGATGAGTCTTTCCTGGCTCCGTGTCGTTCCCTTCCTAGGCCTCGCTGTCGTCCACCGCCTTGGGCTCTCGGCGCGGCCTGGTCAACGTGGTCAACGACCGACATGCATCTGAAGTGGACCGTGCGTGGAGAGGCTAACAACTGGGTCCACGGCCGCACGCCAGGAAATGCCTCCTTATTACGCGCAAAATAATGATTCCTCCACCTGACATTTGGGACCTACAGAAAGGGCCTCTCTATTTCGCGAAAAAAAACGTTACCGCCGCTGGCAGCTTGGACCCACCAGCTATATCTTCGCACGCAAGGAAGTGCCTCCTTATTACGCACAAAAAAATTGAATACTCCCCATGCAAGCTAGGACCCAGTATAGTGGTAGGCTCACTTGTGGGCCTACTAAGTTGACGGGGACGGAGGGCTTTGTCAACTTAGTCAATATGCACGATTCTAGCTCCAGTGACCGTACGATGTCCATCCAACGGCTGTAGTGCTTCTTCAACCTCTGCTCTTCTTGCTCCAGCCGCCCAAACCTGCGCTGGTCGTGCCTCGTGCTCCTGCCTCCCGTGGCCGGCTGCGATGCGGCGGAGGCCTCACCGCCCCCTACTACTCCCACCACTGGCCAGGCCATCCCTCTACTCACCCACACCCCCTGTTATTCCGCGGCGACGACAGCCTCACACCGCAACGAACCAGTGAGCCCTCATACTCCTCTACGCGTGGGCATCCACTGCAGTGTCTTCCCTGGCTTCGCGTCGTCCCCTTCCTAGGCCTCGCCGTCGTCCACCACCCTGGTGCTCTCAGTGTGGCGTGGTCAACATGGTCAAGGAACGACTTCCATCGGAAGAGTACTATACGTGGAGAGGCTGACAGCTGGGTCCACGGCCGCAGCAAGGAAGTGCCTCCTTATTACGCGCAAAATAATTATTCCTCCACCTAACTGCGGAGACCCACCGGACGGGCCACCGTATTTTGCGAAAAAAACATTTCCCGATCGCTTGGGACCCACCGGCTACATCTTCGCATGCAAGGAAGTGCGTCCGGCAAAAAATCGATTCGTCCCTCGATTGCTGGGACCCACCAGCTACATCTTCGCAGCAAGGAAGTGCTCGATACCGGGACCCACCTGGTCAAGCGTGCGTGGTGTTGTCATTCTGGTCGTGAACGCGTAATGCATATACCGGGTCGATGTAGAGGCGCGCACGTGTCGTAGTAGAGGCGCGCACGTAGCATGTACACATGCGTACAACGGCCAGGGTGCAAGAAAGTAAATACGACCACGTACATACATATGGGCGGGGTCTCGAACGCCTACTCGCGTGTATGTACGACCAGGGCTCGTGTACATGGCTGGGTCGGAATGGAGAAACATCATCATCGTCGTGTTCATGGGGAGTCAACCGGCTGGGTCGGAACAAAACGCGTCGTCGTGTTCATCGGGAGGGCTTGGACGGAACAACCGACGGAAACGAGGGCTGGCGTACCGCGGAACGGAGGAAACGGCCTTGTGTTTGACCGGCCACATCCGAAATGGGATCCTGTTCATTGGGAGGGGTCTGGCATACCGCAAAATGGAGGAAACAGGCCTCCTACGGTCGAAAAGGGGGTCCTGTTGATCGGGAGGGGTGTGGCGTACCGCAAAACGGAGGAAACGGACTTGTGTTGGAGCTACAGTTGAAACGGGGTACCTGTTCATCGGGAGGGGTGTGGCGTACCGCAAAACGGGACTCCACGGGATACTGTTCATCTCCACCGTCGACCCCTCCAGCCTCCACGGGCTACTGTTCATCCACCGTCGACCTCCTCCAGCCTCCACCTGCGATTGTTCATCCACGGGCTCTTGTTCACCCAGCCTCCACCGCGTGCTACTCCACCGACTACTGTTCAACCAGTCCTCTCCACGGGCTCCTGTTCAACCACCCCTCCACGGGCTACTGTTCATCTAGCCCTCCACCGTCTACTGTTCATCCTGCCCTCCACGGGGTGGTCCTGTTCATCCTGCCCTCCACGGGGTCCTGTTCATCCAGCCCCAACCGGCTCGATTGAGGGGGGTGTTGTTCATCTAGAGAATGCACTCTTCCCTTTTTTTACATTTTAAACTCATGTTCATAGTCTGTTTTATTCCCGTGCTCCTATAGTCCCATTGCCATCTCTTGGCTTAGAATTTGACACTTGATCATCAGAGAAGATTGTTCTTTTACCAAACATATGCAGATCAAATCACGTCAACACCACGGGGTCATGTTCATCCACCCCCACCGGGAACTGTTCATCCAAACCCCCCAGTAACACTCACTGTTCATCCAGAGGCAGCATCGATCGGCTTCAGTTAGCAGGAGTAGTGAAGGAATCGCTCGATCGGGTTCAGTTAACAGCCATCGATCAATCGCTCTGGTTCAGTAACGCATAGCCTGCAGTGCAATCGCTCGGGTTCAGTTAGAGCCCAACGCCTCGCTCGGGTTCAGTTAGAGCCCAACGCCTCGCACCCATGCGCGTGCGTGTACGAGAAACGCAGCACCGCCGCCCCGACCACCCACCGTAACCGGGAACACCCCGATATTTTCCTCGCCCTCGCTTCTACCACGGTTTTTTCCGTCATGGATGGTCCAAAGAATGTCATGCAGCTGCGTCTCCGACCCGCCTAGGACGAAAAGCCCATTTTTGTAATGATTTTTTTTCATAGAAGTAGGACCCCACCACATCTATGATGATACCGGGTTTTGTCACAATTATCATCATAGAAGTGTCATAAGTATGACAGAAAAAAAATTCATTCGGCCCAAAATGTCACGGATGTGTCTTTTTTTTAGTGTATGAGAACGAAGGGATTCTCCCACGGACATGTACCTGTGACAGCATTAGAGGTGCGAGGGAAGGGGAAGAGGTCATATGCATTCTCAGAAGATTTTGAAGATAAATCAGTTTGAAGGCGTTGACCTCATAGCGCGAAGAATTCACTTATATGGTGAGAGTTGGTTCCATATTTGTACGAATCCAAGAATAAGTACAAGTGAGGAATCTAACTAGTTGTGAAGCATAAGTGAATATACTAGGCATGATATGAGATTCAGAACAAGATAGATCCAGATATGGACGTCAAGAAACTACTTTTGGTGAAAGTAGATGGATCTAATGGTTCAAAAATGCAGTAAAAGTAAGATATAATTACCACACAAAGAACTGCTAGACGAAGATGAGAGGGAGGCCGAGCAGTTCAATCTCCCGTGCCCTAACTTGGCGACGGAAGACACCTACGGCAGCGGCGGAGAGGACAAAGTCCACGGCCGGCATGAGGACGGCGTCGAAGAGGTCGCGGCAGCTAAGTGCTTCTTCTTCGGCGTCGACGCGAGCTAGCAGAGGAGCTAGGGTTTGTTCGAGGTGGCGAGGTGGAAGAGGAGATTGTGACCACGGTGAGTTTATATTTATAAGGAAAGGGTCAACACAGCACAATTACGCAGGTGCCCCTGGCGGTTCACATCTGAGGAACACGTGGCAAGCATGCAACACATTGGAAGTTGTTCCATGTTCCCATGCACGCCTGGACTGTCGGGTGGTCGTTCCGGCTTCTCTGGGTTTCAGGCAATAAGGATAGAGTATTTAAAATAGATTCAACTTTCGTCTCTATATCTTCTGCTGACAAGGACGTAGAGAAGACATTTGATAGTTTCAATAGAATGCATATGATTTGGATAGATAGAATTTGAGGTAGAAGCATAGAAGAGGTTAGGGTTCGATCACATTCACTTAGATCAAAAGATTCAAACATGAAGACATAGCTATAAGTGAATGTTGTAGAGGACAGAACACAAGTATATGAATATATCTGAATTAAGACCAAATCAACATTGAGAAGATAAACACGAAGATAACTCAATGTTGAAGACAAACCAAATGTGAAGCCTTTGCAAATGTGATGCCAAATGAAACACTTCAAACAATTATCATGGCGCTCCGAAGTCAAATTCCGTGTTAATGTATTCACACTTAGAGTGTATGTCTTCATTGATTGAAGATATACGTTACTTCGTGTGTTGCACATCTGAGTCATCAACATGCATAAGTGTTAGGATGTGTGTCCAATTACAGGACATTTGAGGATTCTAAGATATTTAGCTCACACCGCAACTTGCAAAACCTTTTCTCATCCAAGGGCTTTGTGAGGATATCTGCCAATTGCTCTTCAATGTTGACATGAATGATATCAATATCTTCCTTCATGACATGATCTCTGAGAAAGTGATGACGAATTTCAATGTGCTTTGTCTTCGAGTGCTGAACTGGGTTGTTGTCAATCTTGATGGTGCTTTCTTTGTCGCAGTAGAGAGGCACTTGCTTCAGATGGATGCCATAGTCCTTGAGAGTCTGCTTCATCCATAGAAGTTGAGCGCAGCAAGATCCAGCAGCAATGTATTCAGATTTAGCGGTGGAGAGAGACACACAGTTCTCCTTCTTTGAAGGCCAATAGACAAGTGATCGTCCCAGAAAGTGACATGTGCCTGATGTAGACTTGCGATCAACCTTGTCACCAGCATAATCAGCATCTGAGAATCCAACTAGATCAAACTTTGAGCCCTTTGGATACCATAATCCTAGCGTTGGGGTGTAAGCCAAATATTGAAGAATTCTCTTCATAGCTAAGTGATGCGATTCCTTTGGTGCCGCTTGGAATCGGGCACACATGCAAACACTAAGCACTATATCTGGCCTAGATGCACATAAACAAAGTAAAGAACCAATCATGGAGCGGTATACCTTTTGATCGAACTCTTTACCATTGGCGTCGGGACTCAGATGACTTTTGGTTGGCATTGGCGTCGTGTATCCTTTGCAATCTTGCATACCAAACTTCTTCAGGCAATCTTTGAGATATTTCTCTTGAGATATGAAGATGTCGTTGCTATGCTGACGGATTTGAAGACCAAGGAAGAACTTCAGCTCACCCATCATGGACATCTAATATTGCTCTTGCATCATGTGTCCGAACTCATCACTGTATCTCTTGTCAGTGCAGCCGAAGATAATGTCATCCACATAGATTTGGCACACAAACAGTTCTCCATCATATGTCTTCGTGAAGAGTGTAGGATCTAGAGAACATGGTTTGAAGCCTTTGCTCTTCAGGAAGTCTTTGAGTGTGTCATACCAAGCACGAGGGGCTTGTTTGAGGCCATACAGTGCCTTGTTGAGCTTGTATACCATATCAGGATGTTTTGGATCTTCAAAGCCAGGTGGTTGTGTAACATACACTTCTTCTTCAATCTTGCCATTGAGAAAGGCACTCTTCACATCCATTTGATACAAAAGGATGTTGTGGCATAGGCTAGCTGTATGTGAATGGCTTCAAGCCTAGCCACTAGAGAAAATGTTTCATCAAAGTTAATCCCTTCAACTTGAGTGTATCCTTGAGCTACGAGACGAGCCTTGTTTCTGACAACTTGACCATGCTCATCTTGTTTGTTGTGATAGATCCATTTGGTGCCTATGATATTGTGCTTGCGAGGGTCAGGACGCTTGACCAATTCCCACACATTGTTCAGCTCGAACTGTTTAAGCTCTTCTTGCATAGATTGAATCCATTCAGGTTCCATGAAGGCTTCAACAACTTTCTTGGGTCCAGATATTGAGACAAATGCAAAGTGCTTACAGAAATTTGCTAGCTGTGTTGCTCTTGAACGAGTGAGTGGACCAGGTGCGTTGATGCTATCAATTATCTTCTCGATCTGTACTTCATTTGCAACACGAGGATGAACTGGATGAAGATTTTGCTGTTGCTGATCATTGTCCTCATCTTGAGCATCGGCTTCAGGCTGAGCATTGTCTTTAGGTTGATTAGGCGCAGAAAGGATAAGTTCCTCTTCAGCCTGTGCCTCAGAAGGTATGATTTCTCCAGTTCCCATAAGCTTGATGGATTCACTAGGTGGAACTTCATCTAGCACATTTGGCAGGTGCTCTCTTTGCGAGCCGTTAGTTTCATCGAACCGCACATCCACAGTTTCAACCACTTTATAGTGAAAGAGTTTGAAGACTCTGTAGGAGTGAGAATCCTTTTCGTGACCAAGCATAAAACCTTCATGTGCTTTCGGTGCAAATTTTGAAGTGTGATGTGGATCCTTGATCCAGCACCTAGCACCAAATACTCTGAAGTAGCTTACGTTTGGCTTCTTACCAGTCTGGAGCTCATAGGATGTCTTCTTCAGAAGCTTGTGAAGATAAACACAGTTGATGGCGTGGCATGCAGTATCGATGGCTTCGGGCCAGAACTTCCTTGGAGTCTTGTATTCATCAAGCATCGTCCGAGCCATCTCAATGAGTGTTTTGTTCTTGAGCTCCACGATGCCATTCTGCTGAGGTGTGTATGGAGTAGACAACTCATGAGTGATGCCTAATGTATCCAGGTAAAGGTCGAGGCCGGTGTTCTTGAACTCTATGTCGTTGTCACTTCTGATATGCTTGATCTTGATGCCATAGTTCGTCATGGCACGATTGGCGAAGCGTCTGAAGACATCCTGCACTTCATTCTTGTAGAGATTATATGCACCCATGTATATCTTGAATAATCATCAACAATGACGAAGCCATAGAGGCAAGTAGTGGTAGTAAGAGTAGAGTAGTGAGTAGGGCCAAATAAGTCCATGTGAAGCAGCTCGAAGGGTTGAGATGTCGTCATGATTGTCTTCAAGGGATGCTTGGCCCTAGTCATCTTTCCAGCTTCGCAGGCACCACACAGATGATCCTTCTTGAACTTGACGCCCTCGATGCCCACGACGTGTTTCTTCTTCGCGAGAGTGTACAAGTTCCTCATGCCAACATGCCCTAGCCTCCGATGCCAGAGCCAGCACTCTGAAGCTTTTGCTAGAAGACATACGGCCAATTGTGGTCCTGCTGAGAAATCTACCATATCTGAGATCATCTTTCCGATACCCTTCAAAGACTAGAGACTTGTCAGATTCCATTAGAACAAGGCAGCGATATTTTCCAAATATCACAATCATGTTCAAATCACAAAGCATTGAGACAGACATTAAGTTGAAACCAAGGGATTCAACAAGCATCACTTTATCCATGTGCTGATCCTTTGAGATTGCAACTCTACCTAGACCCAATACCTTGCTTTTACCAGTGTCAGGAAATGTGATATCACTCTTGTCAGACGGACGTAAGGTTGAGTCCATGATAAGACTTCGATCACCAGTCATGTGATTAGTGCATCCACTGTCCACAATCCATTTTGAAGCATGTGGTGTCATACTCTACAGTGCAGTTAGGGGGATAGGTTTCACCAAGGGTATTGTGAAGCATAAACATTTGACGGACAAGCGGATTATGAAAGCTCGGATCAAGGTTAGGACTGATAGGATGATTGGCAAGCGATTCAGGAACAAAATACATAGTAAGACAATTTGGGCATTTTATCTTGCGCCCCACAAGATGTTTTAGGTCCCCAGCATAAGCATCAGACGCCTTTGATTTCCGGCTGGAGACCTTTCCCTTGGCACCACGTGCCATGAAGCAGTAGGTGGGGGTAGAGTCGCCCTTGTCATTAGCATCAGCGTTGGTGACGGAGCCATTGTCTTCAGTGTTAAAGATGGACTTGGCAACATAGGCCGTAGCTAGAGCCAGACTTGCAACACCAGAGTCGGACTCCTCCTCAGACTCCACCTCTACCTCCTCAGAAGCAGACTCCTCCTCTGAATCCATCTCCTTGCCAACAAAAGCACGAGCCTTTCCAGATGAGCTCTTCTTGTGTGATGAAGACTTGGACGAAGACTTGGAAGAAGACTTTGAGGATTTCTTCTTCTTCTTGTCATCAGAATCATATTCATTGCTCTTCTTCTTGTTGTTGTTCTCATTGTCCCACTGAGGACACTCAGAGATGTAGTGACCAGGTTTCTTGCACTTGTGGCATGTTCTCTTCTTGTGGTCATGAGTAGAAGCTTCATCATTTCTCGAGCTGGATCTTGAAGACTTGCTGAAGCCTTTCTTCTTAGTGAATTTCTGGAACTTCTTCACAAGCATAGCAAGCTCCTTTCCAATGTCTTCAGGATCCCTAGAACTGCAGTCAGATTCTTCTTCAGATGAGGAAACAGCCTTCACCTTCAAAGCGCGAGTACGTCCAGAGCTAGGACCATAGATATCTCTTTTCACAGATAACTGGAACTCATGTGTCTTGAGCCTCTCAAGTATGTCAGACGGATCGAGAGTCTTCAAGTCAGGGCGTTCTTGAATCATCAGGGCTAGGGTGTCAAACGAGCTATCAAGTGATCTCAGGAGTGTCTTGACGATTTCATGCTTGGTGATCTCAATGGCGCCAAGTGCATGAAGCTCATTTGTGATATCAGTGAGGCGATCAAACATGAGCTGGACATTCTCATTGTTGTTTCTCTTGAAGCGGTTGAAGAGGTTGCGAAGAACACTGATCCTTGAGTCTCTCTGGGTTGAGACGCCTTCGTTGACCTTGGAGAGCCAGTCCCAGACTAGCTTTGAAGTTTCCAGAGCACTCACACGGCCATACTGTCCCTTGGTCAGATGACAGCAGATGATGTTCTTGGCAGTAGAATCTAGTTGTACGAACTTCTTGACATCAGCAGGGGTGACACCTTCACCAGTCTTGGGAACATCGTTCTTGACGACATACCAGAGGTCGACATCAATGGCTTCAAAGATGCATGCGCATCTTATTCTTCCAGTAGGGCTAATTAGTGCCATCGAAGAAAGGGCACGCAGCAGAGACCTTGATTATCCCTGCAGTCGACATAGCTAAAACTCCAGGTGGTTAAACCGAATCACACAGAACAAGGGAGCACCTTGCTCTGATACCAGTTGAAAGTGCTAGTTATCGACTAGAGGGGGGATGAATAGGCGATTTTTATGAAAGTCTTCAAAACATGGGGGCTTTGAAGACAGACAATGGAAATTAACCTATTGATATGCTGCGGAAGGTAGACTACACTAGACACGCCATAGTCAAGCAAGTAATGAAGTGAAAGCACGAAGACTATTAGTAGCTAGGTAGTATAGATCAGGATGGAAGATAGTATGAAGCCAAACAACAATAGTCGCCAGATAGTGAAGTCAATCAGATAAAGCAAGCAGGCAATGACTTCACGAAGACAAACTGTGAGTAAAGAGAGGGAGAAGATAGAACCAGTAGCTTGGAGAGGACAGGGATTTGTTGGACCAGTTCCAGTTGCTGTGACAAATGTACGTCTGGTTAGGGAGGCTGAGATTCAACTCAGAAGACCGCATCTTCACCTTATTCCCCTCGAGCTAAGGACACTTAGTCCTCGCCCAATCACTCTGGTAAGTCTTCAAGGTAGACTTCCAAACCTTCACAGACTTCATTCACCGGCAATCCACAATGACTCTTGGATGCTCAGAACGCGACGCCTAATGATACGTCTCCAACGTATCTATAATTTTTGATTGCTCCATGCTATATTATCTACTGTTTTGGACTATATTGGGTTTTATTTTCCACTTTTATATTACTTTTGGGACTAACCTATTAACTGGAGGCCCAGCCTGTAATTCTTGTTTTTGCCTATTTCAGGTGTTTCAAGAAATGAATATCAAACGGAGTCCAAACGGAATGAAACCTTCGGAACGTGATTTTCTCATCGATAAGACCGGAGACTTGGACCCACCGTCAAGAAAGCCACGAGGCGGTCATGAGGGTGGAGGGCGCCCGCCTCGTGGGCCCCTCAAGCTCCACCGACGCATTCCTTCCTCCTATATATACCTGCGTACCCCCAAACGATCGATACGGAGCCAAAACCTAATTCCACCAAGCAAATTTACGTATCCACGAGATCCATCTTGGGGCCTGTTAGGAGCTCACCGGAAGGGAATCCACCATGGAGGGCTTCTACATCATCACCATAGCCTCTCCGATGAAGTGTGAGTAGTTTACCACAGACCTTCGGGTCCATAGTTAGTAGCTAGATGGCTTCTTCTCTCTTTTTGGATCTCAATACAATGTTCTCCCCCTCTCTCGTGGAGATCTATTCGATGTAATCTTCTTTTTGCGGTGTGTTTGATGAGAACGATGAATTGTGGGTTTATGATCAAGATTATCTATGAACAATATTTGAATCTTCTCTGAATTCTTTTATGTATGATTGGTTATCTTTGCAAGTCTCTTCGAATTATCAGTTTGGTTTGGCCTACTAGATTGGTTTTTCTTGCAACGGGAGAAGTGCTTAGCTTTGGGTTCAATCTTGCGATGTCCTTTCCCAAAGTGATGAGGGGCAGCAAGGCACGATTGTATTGTTGCCATCGAGGATAACAAGATGGGGTTTATATCATATTGCATGAATTTATCCTCTACATCATGTCATCTTGCTTAAGGCGTTACTCTGTTTTCATTAACTTAATACTCTAGATGCATGCTGGATAGCGGTCGATGAATGGAGTAATAGTAGTAGATGCAGGCAGGAGTCGGTCTACTTGTCTCGGACGTGATGCCTATATACATGATCATGCCTAGATATTCTCATAACTATGCTCAATTCTGTCAATTGCTCAACAGTAATTTGTTCACCCACCGTAGAAATACTTATGCTCTTGAGAGAAGCCACTAGTGAAATCTATGGCCCCGGGGTCTATTCTCATCATATCAATCTCCAATCACTTTATATGTGCTTTGCTTTTTACTTTTTCCTTTTATTTTACCTTGCATCTTTATACCAAAAATACCAAAAATATTATCTATCATCTCTATCAGATCTCACTCTCGTAAGTGACCGTGAAGGGATTGACAACCCCTAATCGCGTTGGTTGCGTTGAGCTATCGTTTTGTGTAGGTAGGAGGGACTCGCGCGTGGCCTCCTACTGGATTGATACCTTGGTTCTCAAAAATTGAGGGAAATACTTACACTACTTTGCTGCATCATCCTCGCCTCTTCGGGGAAATCCAACGCAGTGCTCAAGAGGTAGCACCTAACCGGCTAGAGGATTCACAGTCCTCAAGTGTAATAAGTCTTCAGATCACGCGGACAGAAAGACTTCAGTGATTCCTAACACTCTTTGGCTCTGGGTGTTTTGGGCTTTGTCCTCGCAAGGATCTCTCTCTCAAATGCTTCGGAGGTGGGTTGCTCTCAAACGACAAAAGCCGTGCACTAACTCTGAGCAGCCACCAATTTATGGTGTAGGGGGTGGGCTATTTATAGCCAGGAGGCAACCCGACCTGATTTGTCCGAAATGACCCTGGGTCACTAAGGAACTGACACGTGTCCAACGGTCAGATTTCAAACACACGCGGCAGCTTGACTTGGGCTACAAGTAAAGCTGACTTATCCAGCTCTAGATAAGATTTGCTCTCATTTTCTTCGCTCGAAGACATAGGATTTGGTTGAGCATCACTTCAGTCACTCTGACTTTGTTCACTTGGACCCCACTTTACAGTGCGGTGGTTCCTCTGACTCAACAAAGAAGAAAAGGAAACTACGAAATAGCTATGTCTTCGCACTCCATAGTCTTCACGTGAATATCTTCTCAAGTCATAATCTTCCTTGTGAATATCTTCACATACCACCATTGTCTTCACACATTTTTAGGGGTCATCTCTGGTAGGTAAACCGAATCAATGAGGGACTACTACCTGTGTTATCCTGCAATTCTCACAAACACATTAGTCCCTCAACCAGGTTTGTCGTCAATACTCCAAAACCGACTAGGGGTGGCACTAGATGCACTTACACTAGCAAGTTCATCATAGTTTTCATCACTATTTTTGTCAGCAAGTAAATCATTATCACCTAGCAAATCATCTTCAGCACTATTGAAATGAAGATAATCGGGGTTTGATACCTTGGGCCCTTTAGCCATGAAGCATTTTCCAATTCCTTCATTTGGCGAATCAAATATTTCGTGGGAGTTGTATGACACTAGTGCAAGACCGGCAACACCTTCATCTTGAGTATAGTCGAAGTAGGAGTGATAGCTTCTCTCGAAGTAGTTGTCGGAGTCGGAACCGGAAACCCATTCACCAACGTGAGCTTGATATCTTTGTCTTGTGTAGCTCTTTGATTACTTGTCCTTCCTTTCTGAATCCTTGCTTCTTCGAAAGGGTCTTCGTTCATAACGATCATCTCTGCTCCTTCTCTCTCTTGGAGGTGATTCATCCCTTCTACTTCTCCTTTTTGGTGAGTCTTCTCTTTACTTGTAGGGAGTGGTACACTCATTTGAGTAGTGTCCGGGTCTTCCACAATTGTAGCAATTATGATCACGACTAGAAGATCTTTTGTCATTGTAGGACCTTGACTTGGAGCTTCTCTCTTTGCTTCTACTCTTGTAGAATTTGTTGAAGTTCTTCACCAATAAGATCAATTCTTCATTGGAGACTTGCTTTTCACTTGATGTTGTAGGAGCATCACTTGAAGCTTTGTAAGCACCACTTGACTTGTTGTGGAGCTCTTACTTATCCTTGAGTGACATCTCATGAGCAACAATTCTACCAATGAATTTCGTGGGCTTGAGATCTTTGTAATTGGGCATCATTTGGATCAATGTGCACACGATATCATATTTTCCATCCAAGGCTCTAAGGATCTTCTTGATGATGAATTTGTCGGTCATATCTTCACTTCCTAAGCCGACAATCTCATTTGTGATGAGAGCAAGCCTTGAGTACATTTCAGCGACTCCTTCACTATCCTTCATCTTGAACTTGTCAAGTTGACTTTGAAGCACATCCAACTTAGATTCCTTGCCGGACTCGGTAACTTTGTGCATATCAACCAAAGTATCCCAAATTTCCTTTGCATTCTCAAGGCGGCTGATTTTGTTGAATTCTTCGTGGCACAATCCATTGAAGAGAATATCACAAGCTTGAGCTTTGTATTGCAACATCTTCAATTCTTCCGCGGTCGCTTCACGATCCGGCTCTCTACCATCTTCAAAGAATTCACCTCGCAAGCCAACACGCACATCAGCCCAAACGGCGGGGTTATGACCAAGAATATGCATTTTCATCTTATGCTTCCAACTAGCAAAGTTTGTACCATCAAAGTAAGGACCTCTACGGTGATAGTTTCCCTCGCTAGACGCCATACTCTCCTTGGTTGTGAAACCAAGGCTATGATCACCAAAGCTATGGAAACCAAGGCTAATGGAGACCAAAGCTCTGATAACACTTGTAGGATCAAAAGTATGTCTAGAGGGGGTGTGATTAGACTACTTTACCAAATAAAAATGTATCATTTTCCCAATTTTAGTTGTGGGCAGATTTCAGCAATTATGACAAGTCAAGCAATCAACCTACACATTCAATTCTAAGAGTATAGTAGCGGAAAGTAAACATTGCATATGAAGGTAAAGGGAAGGGTTTGGAGAAGGCAAATGCAATGGATACACGGAGATTTTTGGCGTGGTTCAGATAGGTGGTGCTATCGTACGTCCACGTTGATGGAGACTTCAACCCACGAGGGGTAACGGTTGCGCGATTCCACGGAGGGCTCCACCCATGAAGGGTCCACGGAGAAGCAACCTTGTCTATCCCACCATGGCCATCGCCCATGAAGGACTTGCCTCACTCGGGTAGATCTTCACGAAGTAGGCGATCTCCTTGCCCTTACAAACTTCTTGGTTCAAACCAATCTAGGAGAGACCACTCTCCAAAAGGTAATAAACGGTGTGTTGATGATGAACTCCTTGCTCTTGTGCTTCAAATGATAGTCTCCCCAACACTCAACTCTCTCACACGGATTTAGCTATGGTGGAAGAAGGATTTGAGTGGAAAGCAACTTAGGGAAGGCTAGAAATCAAGGTTCAAAGGTTGGAATGGAATCTCTTGATCTCAACACATGAGTAGGTGGTTCTCTCTCGGAAAATGAATGGTAGAAGTGTAGGCACGTTCTGATGGCTCTCCTCACTTATGAAGATGGGTGGAGGGGTATATATAGCCTCCACATAAAATCCAACCATTACACACTTTTGACTCATCTTGGTGGCACCGATTAGGAAACATGGTGGCACTGATCTGTTTAAAAATATGAACGTTAGGAATCTCGGTGGTACCGACTGGAACAACTCGGTGGGACCGATGTGTTAGGGCTTAGGGAAAACTTCATCTCTGTGGCACCGATTGCATCATCTCGGTGGGACCGAAGTGAGCGCAACAGGCAACAAAGAATCTGTCAAGCCAACACGGTGGGACCGATCGCAACAACTCGGTGGGACCGAAGTGAATGCAACAAGTCATAGAGTGTTGGCAAGGCCATCTCGGTGGGATCGAGATCCGTTTTGGTGTGACCGAACCGTTAGGGTTTCTGGCAGTGGCTATGTCAATATGAACTCGATGGCTCTGGGAAGGATATATCAGTGGGGCCCAGTTTGGAATTATGGTTTGGACATATTTGGATGGAGAAAGTGGCTGAGGGTTTTGGAGCAATATCACTAAGCACTTGAGCAAGTAGACCATTAAGCAACACCTCATCCCTTTTTAATAGTATTGGCTTTCCTATGGACTCAACGTGATCTTGGATCACTGAGACAAAAATGTAGAGTCTTGAGCTTTTGCCAATCCTTGTCCTTAGCATTTCGAGGGGTCCACATCTCTATCTCATGCCATGCCGTACATTGAACATCCTGAAATATTTATCTTGAAAGGATATTAGTTCAATGAGATATATGTTGTTATGAATTACCAAAACCACCCGGGGATTAGTTGCACTTTCAGATGTTGTCCGAGCAGTCGACTGATACGGAGTGGACGGCTGACGAAGGAGAACGCCGAAGGTACTCGCACGGAAATGTACCGCCTCGCGAACGGGCAACTCCTCGTTGTCCAACGGGGCATCCTGGAGCCACGCTGAATCGTCGGCGATGAAGCTGGGGGCGCCGAGATGGATCTAGCGATCGAATGTCAGCCCGCCGCCGGAAACCATGGTGAAGATGAGAAAATTTGCAACTACACCGGAAGTCGCTTAGACGCCTGCCCCATGGTGGGCGCCAACTGTCGTGGGTATGAGTCTGACCGTAGTGTATGGGGGTATGAATTAGAGGGCAGAGCCTAGCTATGGCATAGTTGTTACACTCAGATTTACAAGTTCGGGCCCCTCGCGGTGGAGGTAGCAACCCTACGTCTCGGTGCTCTGGAGCTTGACTATTAGGAGCGTATCGTTACAAGAGATTGCGAACCCTTGTTATGGAGCTGGGGGTGGCTTATATAGAGTATGGTCGACCCCCTGATGGATGCCCCCATAACTAAGGGTTAAAGGTAGGTTTTAAGGGCTACAGTTACTGGTAACGTTCGTATTGATTGCCCTTGAAGGTAGTGGACGCACGTCCTGACCGTTGCGATCCTGGGGAGGCTCCTGGTCTTCTGTATCCGAGTGGACTCAAATACTCTGAGTGAGATGAGTCAGTCGAGTGGATTGTTTGGACTCCGAGTGGTTGACGCCATCCGAGTGATACTCAAGTTGCGGCAGTTACAAACGGTAACCTGGCCCTGGGGCCTAGCTTGCAATGCATGGTGTCCTTGGGTAGCGTATGTAGGTCAGGTCTGTGACCCTATCCCCAGTACATATCCTCGTCAGTGACCGCCCCCAAGGGTCACCATTTGTACGGGTTCTTTGACCTCCCTTCAGGGTCCCTTAGTGGAATCACGACATCTTGCATTGTGCGAGGGGACGAGGACATTACGGTGGCCCTGGTGGCATTTGGGGGAGCATTGTGCATCCGCACCGCTCCAAATGGAGATTAGCATCCGCAGGGGTGTGAACTTTGGGATACATTGTCGTCTCCACGTGCCTTGGTTATCCCTTACTTGAGCCCTTTACTTATGCACTTTTACTTTGTGATAGCCTTTGTGTTTCATATATCTTGCTTTCACTTAGTTGTCTATCTTGCTTAGCATAAGTTGTTGGTGCATAATGGTGAGCCTAGTTTTTTTAGGTTTTGTGCTTGACAAATTAAACGCTAGTTTTATTTCGCATTTGTTCAAGCCTAAACTGTAATTTATTTTAAAGTGCATATTCACCCCCTGTAGGCGACATCCACGATCTTTTAATAATGATTTGGAGAAACTTTTGATGGTTGTGTGCATGCTTGCATATGATTGTCCAG
Organism: Aegilops bicornis; assembly: GCA_021605145.1. Classification (NCBI taxonomy): domain Eukaryota; kingdom Viridiplantae; phylum Streptophyta; class Magnoliopsida; order Poales; family Poaceae; genus Aegilops; species Aegilops bicornis. The sequence continues at coordinate 447,824,695 of CM038671.1, read as the reverse complement.
CTGATTCTATTGATGATTAGATTGGAATGGCAGAGAGCACGACCATACGTTGTTTGGAACAAAATTTGCGAAGGTTGCCATTGAGATCTTCGAAGAAACATATGTTCGAGCACCAAATAAAGCTGAAACTGCATGCTTCTAGAGATGGGTGCATCACAAGGCTTTTGTGATGTGCTTGGAAGCATTGATTGCATGCATTCGAGGTGAAATAATTGCCCTACAACACGACATGGGCAATTGAATGGCCATCATAAATATGCAACTGTAGTTCTTGAAGTTGTGGCATCAAATGATCTATGGATTCGACATTCATATTTTGTTTGCGAGGATCTCACAATGACCTTAGTGTATTGCTAAGACCTCATTCATTTCAAGGCTAGGCCTTAGGGAGGCACCACCAATGAACTTTGAAGTCAATTTTCATCAATACAACATGGTATACTATCTTGTTGATGGCATATATCTTTCATAGTCTACATCTTTGAAGACAATATCAACACCTCAAGGTAACAAGAGAACTCACTTTGTGTGGCGCCAAATCATGTAGATAGCATGTCGAGCGGTCATTGGGGTTCTGCAAGCTCAATTTGCCATTTTTTTTGGCCCTGCAAGATTTAGGCACCAAAAACACTTGTGGTGCATCATGATAGTGTGTGTGATCATGCATAACATGGTAACAGAGGACGAGCAAGACCAGCCAGAAGACTTCCGACATGAGAATGATGGGTGGAAACTTTATATGGCGCATGTCAAGCCTCAAAGGGGTGAACACCGACTCGAGGGATTTCTTCAAGTGCATCACAGGTTGAAGACCGCATTCAGTTTAGCCAAAGCCTAAGACTAAGACTACGTAACAAGACTACGTAACATTCAGTTCAACGGAAAGAAAGCGATGTATTGGTAGTCCAGTGTCAACTTCGAGGCATGAACAACTTCGTTATGACCTTGTTGAGCATTTGTGGGAGCTCCATGGTCAACAAGCTTCTTCATGTTTAGTTTGATTCATTTGGACCATTTGATATGTTTAAATTAGGCTCTGAATTCAAGTTTCTATTTCATAAATTGCTGATTGTAAATGATGTTGAACTATGTGTGTTTGAATCAGCATTGAATTAGCATGATGGCAAAATGGAGATGCCTATGTCATAATATGCAAGTTTAGATTATTGGGGACGTGTGAAAGCAACCATCCTAATAACCTGAAAAATGTTAGGCCTCCTTTGGTTCAAAGGAAAAGTGAAGGAAATGCATAGGAAAAGGAAATTTTCCTATGATGGCACTATTCAAACCTTTAGTTCAAAGGAATATAGCAAAGGAAAAATGGAAGAACTTTCTTACGCACAAGTAACGAGACTGAGAATCTTAGTGGCATAACAATATGCTAATTATAACTTTTCACGTGGTTTGACTTTGATTTAACTATGTTTATTAGGATTGTTGTATTTTCTCTATTCTTGTTAACCAAATACTCAAGTCTGCAAAATTACTATGTTTTCTAATTCTTTGTTTTTCACGTTGTATTCCTATCAGATTTCTATGTTTTCTTCGTTTCTGCGTTTTTTGCATCTTGTTTACCAAAGGAGGCCTTGTTGGGAGCCCCTTATTGAGAAAGAAGGGGGTGTGGAAAGAGGAACGAGATTTATTGGAGATCTATTAAAGATGTTGTATGACTCCTAAGTTTGTCCTAGGTCATCCGACCTATCCATAGCTCTACAATACTTGTATTCACGGATGAAATTCATTCCTCTTCTACTACTTTAATATTATGTTTATGTCTTTTGGAGCAGACGATGACGAGCGTCGACGATAGTTATTTTTATGTGAATAAACAAGCATGCCATGTCGTTCTCACGAGTTGTTGATGCTTCTTTGCGCTTGCTCCTAGTCGACGCCGATTAGTCCAAAAAAATGACGCTGCTTTATATCCTTGTATCCGTTGTGTCCTTCTTTCTCATCTCAGAAGGAACACCCATGAATAGCCAGTATGATGGCAGTGCCATTTATTTTTGGAACGCGTGTCCATTGGCATTATCAAAAGAAGAAGAATGTTATTGTTTTCTGCGGCCAATGTATATCTCGGAAGAATATGCCTAGGATATCTCCGTTCTGGCCAAAGCCGAAAGATGACGCAGGCGAGCGACGAAAACCTACAACGACAAGAGCCACACGCAGAGAAGCCGTGTGGCATTTGCGTTCGTGTAAAGTTTGCCGCTATATGCTTAGCGAAAGATTGAGGCGGCCGGGAAAGCGAGGAAGGAGGAAATAGAACGAGAGGACCATTTTGCAGGGCAGGGCAAAAAAGTGTGTATCCGGGCACCAAATCTTGTCGTGTTGGAAAGTTTATCTTTGGATAGAATAGTTTGCTCATGTGTCAAGGTCTCAGTTTTGTGTAAAGAAGTGAGGTGACAGAGGTGACCTGGTTGATGTCTAGCTGTAAATATGCAGAATTCCATGTTAGGCACTGTACACGTCCGCTGCTCGCACACATGGTGTCTGTCTACTCCTCGTGGTCTGGACAAGGAAAATATAGTACAGTATGGTGGTAGTAGTGGCGAGCACAGGCACAAAAGGTTGGTGGAATTTTCCCATGAGCAGTACAAAATGCCTTTGCTAAGTGGCACTAGCAGTGAACGCAGGTTAGGGCCACTCCAATAGCACGACCAAATGGACGTTTGTTTGGTTCGGATTTCGTCTGTTTGGGACAGGAAAATCGGACACGATCGTCCGCTTGCAATCGTGCGGCCGTCAGTGCGCTCAACAGACCGATCGCACAAAAAATCCAAATAAACACCGGAAATAACATGAAAACATTAATATAAACATTAAAACGTCCGTAGCATACAAGTTCACCACATTAACATCAAAAAAACATTTAAAAAAATAGATAAGGCCCGTCGCCACCGTCTCCTCGTGGTCGTCGTCGTCGCCAGTAAGGTCGATGTATGGAGGTGGCTGCCAGAGGTGGGATGGCGGCCCCTGCGAGGCGGAGGCGTCTGCACGACCTCTTCGCGCGGCGGGGATGGTGACCACTGGCCGACGTCCACCTCGGGCATGCACGGCACGGTCTCCGTCCACGTCCGGGACTACCCGACCAAAGCCGGGTTCCATCCCGTCGGCGCATCCTCCATGGCCTCCTCCTTGACGAAGGCGTCCAGCTCCGGGAAGGCGACGTCGCCGGCCGCTGACAGGGCCATCATCTCCTCGAGGCCGTGTCATTGGCGCTCGTGGTGGGTGCAGATGGAGTCCTGCAACACCTGCCTCATAAGCTACTGCTCCTCCTCTGGCACCATTCGAGTGGGTGGTGGTGCTGGCGGGGACGGCGAGGGCGTCAGAGTCAGGCCGCAAACCAGCCTACACCCGCGCGGCGGGGAGCGCGTGCGCGGCGCTCAGAGCATGGCCGCGGTGGGCTCGAAGCACGGCCTTCAAAGAAAGATTGCGGCGTATGTCGCGCTCATCGCGGAGCCACGTATCCCACAGGAGGGAGTCGACGGCGTACCTCCAGTCGTCGATGAGGTCCGGCGGCAGGCGGGCGCAACGTCGGTTGATCTCCTCCCGACGGGCCCGACCGGCCATCGATCGAGGAATGGGCACTCGATCCGCGGAGAGGTGCCGATTATTGGGAGGTGCATCGCCGTTCACCTGCAGAACGGCATGCGCCTCGCCCTATAATGCTTGCATACCTACGCCTTGACGTACGGGCGCAAGCGAGATCCAGCCGCCGGTGGCGCGATGTGGAAGGCGGTTGTTGGAGGTGAAGTAGTAGAGCGGCGGCGACGAGGAGGACCCGGCCTCACAGTTGTGCTTACCCTTGCGGCCGGGGATCCAATGCCATCCCATGATGGCCGGCGGAGGAGGCGGAGGAGCGGCGGGCTAGGGTTTGAATGTCGGGGCTCGAGGAGGCACATGTCGTCGGGAGTGGAAATGTGGACTCCCACCGATCCACGGGTTTCACATTTAGAAGGACGGCGACCGCTCGGCCGGGGTGGCTGCCAGGTGGGGCCTCCCACCCGTCTTGTGATCAATGTGAGCAGTGGGATTTAGGTGGCCGGCGCCAAAGTGAGCGGCGAGCAGCGAGGCGAACGCGAGCGCGTCTGATTCGATGTCCGCGTGAACGCAAACCGGACACAAGTATGCGCCGGAAATGAAGTAGGCCGGACGCCAAACATGCGAAATATGCGGATGTGCTTGCGTGTTGGGTCGTGCCGTCTGTCCGTTAAGATCTAAACGTACATAGGCGGGTCATTTGAGGTCGCGCGTTGGAGTTGCCCTGTTGAGGACGGAGCAAACACACCAGGACGAAGGAAGGGGGCTGTGGTCAACATCATGCATAATCTTACCCATGACCACGATACTAGTACTATGGCTCGTGACGTTGAGTCCAGTTCCCATGATTACACCCCAAGCACAGTGCCCCGTTAAGAAATCCGAGAGGTGTAGGTGCTGCTCGTGCAATTAATTGAGGGAGAAGGAAAGCCGGCCCAGAGCAAGTCGCGGATCAACGGTGACAGCAAGCCGCGGCGATGGGCGTCGCCGTCAGCCCGATGGTGGGCGAGCACAAACATACGCGACGCGACGACGCAACTCGCCTCCTCCTCCCGTTGCTGGGTTGGTAGCGAGTAGGGGCCTGTGCATGATGACATGATGTGTCCCCTAGATCCTCCACTAGCAGGATGGAAAGGCGTGTGATATTTGGGGCCGTGCTCGGTCGCCCTCCATTCAGTTTCGGTTCCAGCCAGCCAGATTAGATGCGTGTGCGTGTGCGTGGCCTTTGGGCTCGCGCCAGGGTCGACAACTGGTTGTTGCCTGCCGGTTACAGTTCCGTAGCGCCAGCGGCCAGCAGGCCCGGATCTAGTGATCTTGACCTATGGAGGGAGGGGAAACCTCTGGAAGATCTATCTATCTCTTTGGTACAGTGCCATACTATGTCAAAAGATATTGATGGAAATGAAAATAGCATGGAGTATATTGTTTGATTTGATTGGAGAATAGGTAGTGCCTCCTCTCCAAGGTGGCAACTAGTCAATTGTTGTTGTGGAAATAACATTCATTGCTGACGTGATTGTCTTTTCCCCTGCTTTTATGCATGCATGTATGTATGTACGAGCCACCACTCTTTTGTTTAAAGATGCCCACTTGTTAATTGCTGATAAGAAAGAAAACACACTTAGATTAGTGATGCCATCTTTGAAGGCAAACACAACTTCCCTTTGTCTTGTTTTCAAGGACTTGAAAATTCATCATAGCAAAAGATGAGCAAGCACATCACAATCACTATAGAACCATGCCGTTTCGGTCCTGCTACCTTAGCAACGTCATGCACGCACTCGGATTCTTCTTTTTCTTCTTCAGATTACCTGATTCGTGGCCGGATTAATTATGCGCTAAATAAACAGAAGCAGACGTCCCCCGTGATGCAGCCACAGGAGTACAGCTATCAGCAACAGTCTACTGTTTGCAGGTAGTGTTATTCCCAGCCTTCTCAAAGGATGCAACTAGTATGTAGCGCAGGACGGGCTAGCTCGACTTGTCATATTCTCTTTCTCAAAAAAGAAAAGACTTGTTATATTCTACAAATATGACATGATAAGAAAGAGAAAAATCCGCAGCAGTATAAAGTGTCATGATAACAACAAGATTCCACAGATTCGATCATGGGTCCTCAAAATGGCAGCTCACTTCTTCCAGGTACAATGTCAAGAAAATGGAATGCGGTATACAACAAAAGAATAGTGTGTCTTTCAACTTTTGCGGCAGAAAGTGAATGTGAGAATCCACCGAGATTACAAGAGCTATACATTGTACAGGGAGCTAGCGAAATGATTCTGAATCATGGCTTCTCCTTGAGGGTGATCCTAGTTTTGACGCGTCCTGGATTGGGAATTGCAGAACATGAGAACCCATCGAGCAAAACATTTCAATATACTGTAGTTGTTTGTCCTTATAAGCAATGGCAATTAAAAGTGCATTTTACACTCCTTGTGTAATACAGTAGAAAATAGATACTATATATTAGGTTAGTCAAACAAGAATCAATGGACACAGTAGCTTGTCCCATGAAAACCTACTAAATGACTCAATCCAGCCATAACGATGATAAAACAAAGGGCATGCTCATAACACAGTGTGCAATATACTGCACTGTCGACAATAATACGTACCATCAGCTTCTTCAAATTCAACTTCTTTAATCACTTCGGCAGCAGCATGGTACTCAAACCTGCACAAAGAAAACGTTGAAGAACTGGACTAGTACACCAGTAAAAGCAGTACATGTTTGCAGACATGTAAGATTTTGAATCAAAGCTTTTGGCTAGGTGCACTTATTAAAATGAAGCCTTGGGCTAAAATGCGAGACAAAAATGTATTATGGTTAACAGGAAGCAATGTGTAAGCTTAATAAATTAACTTTTTACCTGTTAGAGGAAGCCACCTCAGGTTCATACTCAGATGTGCTCTTGATAGCCTTAACTATAACATCAACGATTTCTTTCTTTCTAGTGCTGGCCATTAAACAATCATACTCCGTCGGCACAATGATTGCAAAGAAGTTATCACTGAGCTTGCTTATACATAGCTTATCAACAGCTGCAAGTGCTATTCTTCTCTTCAATATATCAGCATCAGGGTCGACAAGGTAGAGAGCAAAGTCTGTGATCACAAGGATGCGCCTTTTCATCTTTCCTGACTGAGTGAACTTCAGCACCTTGTCCGCAAACAGAACTTTGTTATCCCCTGCAATATATCAAGGATCACTTTACATGCGTATGGACTGAGGTTATGCAGTTCCGAACTTACAATACCGAATGCTCACCGTGTTTTCCATGAACAGGACACTTGCCAGTGACAACCAACAATTGCCATCACTATGGCGCATATCTCTTACAGGGTTATACAGCTAGGAGCCTACGATCATGCGCTAGAGCAGTAGTTCTTAATATTCAAGAATGCATAGAGAAGATACCATTAGTTACTATGTTGCACCCCATAACTTGTGAATGCAGTAATGGTAGAATTGACTAATTTCACAAGTAGGACACTAAGAAAATGACATAAAATGCAGTAGAACTCTAGTCCCTTTTGTTATTTCATACAAAGATACACATCAAAATATTTGATCCAATCGCTCAGCTACCAGGGCTATGCTCGCCGTGTTCAGACAATCCAAGATGTGATTTGACCATTCAAGTTCGTGTAAATTCACACAAAGACTACCGAACGCACCAGATCCATTTCAGAAGACCACCACAAACCGAATCAGTCGATCTCCAATAAGACCACACTCAAAGTATACTACTCGGAAATAATCAATGGTGCAGAAAGAGAAGCACGGCACCTTGCTTGGACAGGATCTTGGCCAGGCACGGGTCGTTGTGCACGCCGATGTAGTCGCCCATGCAGTCGCGGTAGACGGCCGCGCGGCGCCGCACCTTGGCACCCATGAGCATCCCGGCCGCGGGCACCGCAGCCGCTTCGCCGATTGCCACCGCCGGCGGGGGAGGGGGCGGGTCGGCGCGCTCGGGCTCCACCTGGATCCGCCTGAGCGGCCGGAATCGATCCATCGGCGAGAGCGACTTGGGGAAATCACGCAACAGGTGAGAAGGGCTTTTTTTCTTAGAACACACGAAGAGGGCTCGGCTAGGGTGGAAACGGATCGGATGCGGATCGGATAGTGCTCTTACCACTTCTATTTTCATATTTTTAAAACGAATCCGAATTCGAATACGGATGTTATCGGATACGGATACGGCTCGGATATTATTCAAATACGGATACGTATCGGATATTTTCTTGATTCAGAACGGATACGAATAATATCAACATATTGATTAAGTAAATTAGTCGATAGCTATGTGACCTGAAATAATCAACTTGTGACATACAATAATTCAATAATAAATAGGTTTATGAATAAATACTATTGTAATGCATAATAATTTATAAGTTTAATCATATAAAGAGTAAAATTTGACTACTTATTTGGCTTTTATGTTGGATAATTAGAGTATTGGGTCTAGAATTTTAAAAATTACCTCCCATAATCTTATTCGCATACGGATATATCCACTTCCATATCCATATTTGTGTCAAATCTCCTACCATATTTTATTTTTTATTTGTTTAACAAATTCGGATACGGATAATTTCCATTTCCATTTTGGTTCGGATGCGGATGTTTCGAATACGAATAGACATTTTCTTGAATACGAATATCGGATATTTCGAATTATCCGCTACCACTTTCCACCCCTAGCTCTGGCGGTCTAGCCGCTAGTGAGTTTGAACTTGGGCTTTGTTGCTGCAATGGTTGGGCCGAAGTGATGGGCTTTGCCTGGGCTAAAGTTTAGCTAGGCTGGCCCCTAGAGAAGACTGCAATAGCTATGTCACGCTTATTATTTTGCGAGATGGATCTTTTTTTTAAACATTAGTACAGACACAAGCGATCAAATACAAGTGCATATACTCATCCCTATGAACACACACACGCATACCCTACCTTTATGAGCACCTCCGAAAGACTAAGCCGGCATATCATCTTGAAATTTATGAAGTCATTGTAGGCATCTCGTTGTCGACGGGAACGTCTCCTCCCACTGAATGCGCATCGCCGAAATCCTGAAATAAATCCAGGAAAAAATGCGAGCACCAGGATTTGAACCCTAGTGGGCTCGAGATACCACAGTCGCTCTAACCATCCAACCACAGGTTGGTTCACTTTGCGAGACGGATGTTGCGGGAGTCCCGCGCGTTGCTGCGGAAATCTATTACAAAATATTTTATGAGTTTTGAATGTGTGGAATATAAACATTTATATAGGTCAATAACATGTGAAAATTCAAAATACATACAACTTATTGATCATGTATAGTTGTAAACTATTTATCAAAATAAGTTAAAAAATAGAATGAAAATATGTATCCACACATGGTTACATGTGGTGGTTGGCCTTTGCCTATACATGATTGCATGTTGATGTGTGCCTTTTTCCATCCATAAATATATGGTGATGTGTCATGCTTGTATATTAAAATAAATAAGTCAGTGGGGATGACTCTTTTACGTATATAGGATCCCTATTTGCCGCACGCTGCCACAAATTATCGACCACTCGCACAACCTAAGCCTGTAAAATGGGCCGGCCCAAGTAAAGCTTTTGTACGTGCGGGCAGCCCGATTTTGGCAAGGTTCCTGACTCGTTTCGGAAATCTCCTCAAGGTTCCTTAACTTTTCTTTCCCTATTTTTATCAGTTTATAGTTTTTCTTAAATTTCAGAAAATGATCATATATTTAAATTTTATTTAAAAAATTCAAAGAAATGTTTGTGTTTTCAAAATTTTGACTAAAATTTCAAAAAATGTTCTTTTAGTTGAAATTCAGTCACAAATTATCGACCACTCACACATCAAATTTTTGTTTAAAATTTAAAGAAAAATGATCCCTTTTTAACAAAAAAAACTTTTCACAATTTAAAAAATGATTCGAGTTTCAAAATTTGTACACTAATAATAATATGTTCAGTTATTTAAGAAAGTGTTCGTGGTTTCCCTTTTTTTTGGAATTTTAGTAGAATTATATATTTTTTTAAATGTGTTCACATTAAAAACATGTCAGTGGTTTCAAAATATGTTCCGAATTTCAAAAATGTTCTTGTTTTTCAGAATTTGTTCAAAAATCCAAAACAATCAGGAATTTCAAAAGGTGTTCACCTTCTCAATAAATTTCCCATTTTAAAATTTGGTTCACAAATTCAAAATGTGTTTGGTATTTAAAAAAGGTTACTCATTTTAGAAATGTTTTCACAAATTTAAAAAATGTTCGCACTTTCCAAAATATGTTGGGAATCTGAAAAAATGTGCACATTTATTTTCAAAAATGGTTCTCAATTTGTTTAGAAAAAGTTTGCTACACAATAATCATGAAGTAGTTCCTCATGATTATTTGTTTAGAAAAATGTGCACATTAAAATAAATTTGTTTAAAAATGTGCTCATTCTTTTCACTATAGTATGGTGGTCCGGTTCTGCAGCTGCAGTTGTTTATTTCATGATTCGTGATGCTCTTCAATCGCAAACGTTAGTCAGGTCCAGTTGCTTTTCTGTAGGAAAGTTAGCTCTGGTTGCTAGGTGTTGTGTATACTAGAAAAATCCCCGTGCGTTGCTGTGGAAATTTATGAATAAAAATATAAACTAAATACTGAATTAGAATTTGAAATAATAATCATGAAGTAGTTCCTGATGAAATAATATATAGGAGTATGCACAACAAAGTAAAACTGTAGTCTCTAGTCATGAATTAATCACATATTGTCCATCTAGTATGCAAGTCAAATTGAGTATTAGTATAAAAAATAATCATAAAAAATCTTACCATCAAATTTAAAGAATGGAAAATAAGACTTTAGAAAGCATACCTTTAAATAATCACGCGTTCCTGCGGGATGTTTGCACCAATCAGTTCATGTGAGAGATGCATATTAAGAAAGAAAGACAAATATTGGTGCTGTGGTGGTACACTGTTTGCCGACCTGAATGAAACGACTAAACCAAAAGACAGTTTGGCAAAACTCCCCTCAAATCAAATGAAGTTGGTTGATATAATTGGAGTGAGTTGACGACATAATATTTTTCACGTATTCTTGAGACAAAACAATAAGACATTACGGGAAAGGTAAATACAATGGCTGAGATCAAGCAGGGTGTCCCGGACATGTAATGGCAAGTATGATGATAGCAGCATGCCAGCATCTACTTCAGGCAAACCATGTCATACGTCATCATGGTCTGAGTTATGTCAAGAGAGACAGCGGGGGGATCAAAAAAAGGAAACAAAAAAATCCAATGAATCTTTACATGTTGTGCAGTGAGAAATGCTCATCTGATCTCACCAGGTCGAAGTAATGACAGGTGTCAATTTGCTACTGTTCCAAGTTGAGGTGGAGTCCATAGGACAAGCTGGCATTATTTGATACGTATATAGGCACAACAGAAATATCAATTGATCGATGCACCTGATATATACGTACAACAGAAATATTCATTGTCTGTCGGCCGGAGAGGATTCAATCGGACTGCGGCGGCCCGACTGCAGGCTGCAGCCGATATATTTTTTTTCCTTTTTTTCTTTTTTCGAAAAAGAGGCTTATCCCCGGCCTCTGCATCTCTTGATGTACACAGTCATTTATTAAAAAAGTTGCCCGAAGGTTCCAACAAGAAGTCTCAAAAATAAACAGAGGTCTTAGTAAACAAAGAAATGCCACAAGCGGCCCAAAAAATAAAATCACAACCGGTGCCCAAAGACTAGGAGACTAAACGCCTATCTTATTAGTGGACCGTCATCCAAACCGGTTGTAAGTATCCCGTGCAACCATCTCCCGTCGGCTGCACCCAATATCCATATGCTCCATGAGGTCCGCACGGCTGAGTAATGACCACGTACGGATCCAAGTAGACGCCCAAGATGACCTGCAAAAAATTAGTGATGGTTTGTCTGTTAAAGGCAACGTCGTTGCGACAGGTCCACAAAGAACAAAGTAATGCACATGCTCCCACTCGGATATGCGCCGCAGACTTTGGCTCAACTCCAGCCAACCAGTTATCAAACAAGTGTGATATCGTGAGAGGTGGAGTTATATTGAAGCTAACGTGAATAGTTCGCCAAAGTAGTTTAGCAAGCGGACAATTGATAAATAAATGCTCTATTGTTTCATCCTTATCACAAAAGCAACATCTTTTACTTCCTTCCCGCCACGCTTAGCTAAATTATCTTTAGTGAGAATAACACCCTTATGCAGAAACCACATAAAACTTTTATCTTCAAGGGCACCTTAACTTTCCAAATATGCATCGTCCGTGGGATAGTCCCAGTATTAATCAAGTCTGTGTACATGGATTTAACCGAGAAGACTCCTGACCTGGAAAGCTTCCATTGCAGAGTGTCTGGTACATCGGAAAGGTTAACCTCCATTAACCTACGTACAAGATGTAACCATCTATCCCAACGCTCACCAATAACAGATCGCCTAAATTGTATATTAAGAGGAACGGAGCCTAGCACTGTAGCAATGGAGACCTCTTTCCGTTGTGCTATGTTGTAAAGGGACGGATACTGCAAGGCTAGTGGTGAGTCACCTAACCAAGTATCTTCCCAAAATCTAGTCTCACTTCCATTCCCTACAATAAACTTAGTCCTGCTGAAAAAGGCTACCTTTGTCTTCATAACCCCTTTCCAGAATGGTGAGTCAGACGGTTTGGCCGTAACCTGAGCTAGAGTTTTGGCATAGAGATATTTGTTACGCGGAAGCTGAGCCCAAACTCCATCAGTTTCTATCGATAAACGGTACCACCATTTGCTGAGTAAACACCTATTTTTCACCTCCAAGTTTTCAATTCCCAAGCCTCCCTGATCCTTAGGTCTGCAAATTACATCCCATTTTGCCAATCTATATTTATTTTTGTTCTCATCAATTTGCCAAAAGAATCTAGACCGATAAAAATCCAATCTTCTCCGTACCCCAACCGGAACTTCAAAGAAAGAGAGGAGGAACATGGGCATACTTGTGAGAACAGAATTAATAAGCACCAATCGTCCTCCATAAGACAGAAGTTTGCCCTTCCAGCAACTCAGTCTCTTTTCAAACCGATCCTCGATACATTTCCACTCTTTATTAGTGAGTTTGCAGTGATGAATCGGAATCCCTAAATACGTGAAGGGTAACGTGCCTAATTCACACCCGAACAACTGCTTGTAAGTTTCTTGTTCTTCTTTGGCGCGTCCAAAGCAAAACAACTCACTTTTATTAAAATTAATCTTCAACCCTGATAGCTGTTCAAAAAGGCAATATAGTTGGGGCGTGAGGAGCAGTGATGCGTCCGCCTGAGGACCATGGGTTTCTAGACGTTCAGATCCCACGACTTGTTGATCAGCCCATGTGAAGAGGACGTATGTGCCATTGGCACGCTGTGCGTGCTCATCCATGAGCCGCCACATGCGTAGCGCAAGCTAGGACGTTGCATTCTTCACGTGAGGGACCTAAGCCAAATTAAGCCATTAGGATTCGCTAACACGGCCACATGGGGCATCGGCGGCGGCTGAGGAAAGGCCAGAGGCGGCCATCCTTGTTGTCGTCAATCGAACATCGGCGGCGACCTGAGCATGTTGATTGCATGGCCTCGACGATGGTGCGCACAACTGCGGCTGCCGAGCACTCTACATTCCATCGCAGAACTCAATGAGGTAATGTATTGGTCGATGCATCCGTTTACTAATCCCGAATATCTTTAATGGAGAAGGTGAAGAGTCATGAGATAGTGGGGCATATGAAGAACCATCTGTTTCTTTCATGGAGAAGCATAATGCGGGAGATGGAAAGGATGTTGATTTCGGGAAGAGAGATAGGCGGTCCACGAGGATTGGTTGATTAACCGTCCATATAAATTAAACGATTTTGGCTCGTTGATCAGCCCATGTGAAGAGGATGTATATATGTGCCATCGACATGCTGTGCGCGCTCATCCGCAAGCCGCCGCGTGCGTAGTGCAAGCTAGCACGTTGCGTTCTTCACGTGAGTGACCTAAGACAACTTAAGCCATTAGGATACGCTAACATGGCCACATGGGGCATCGACGACGGCTATGGCAAGGCCAGAGGCGGCGCCGACCTTGTTGTCGTCAATCGAATGTCGGCCGCGGTCTGAGCATGTTGATTGCATGACCTCGACGATGGTGCGCACAACTGCGGCTGCCGGGCGCTCTACATTCCAGCGCAGAACTTAATGAGGTAATGTATTGGTCGATGCATCCATTTACTAATTCTGAATTTCTTTAATGGAGAAGCTGAAGGTCATGAGATAGTGGGGCATATGAAGAACCATCCGTTTCTTTCATGGAGAAGCATAATGCGGGAGATGGAAAGGATGTTGATTTCGGGAATAGAGATAGGCGGTCCACGAGGATTAGTTGATTAACCGTCCATATAAATTAAATGATTTTGGCTCGTTGATCAGCCCATGTGAAGAGGACATATGTGCCATCGGCACACTGTGCGCGCTCATCCGCAGGCCGCCGCATGCATTGTGCAAGCTAGGACGTTGTGTTCTTCACGTGAGCGACCTAAGCCAAATTAGGATACACTAACATGGCCACATGGGGCATCAACGACGGCTGAGGCAAGGCCAGAAGCGGTGCCGACCTTGTTGTCGTCAATCGAACGTCGGCAGCGGCCTGAGCATGTTGATTGCATGACCTCGACGATGGTGCGCACAACTGCGGCTGCCGAGCGCTCTGCATTCCATCGCAGAGCTCAATGAGGTAACGAATTGGTCGATGCATCCGTTTACTAATCCCGAATTTCTTTAATGGAGAAGTTGTAGAGTCATGAGATAGTGGGGCATATGAAGAACCATCGGTTTCTTTCATGGAGAAGCATAATGCGGGAGATGGAAAGGATGATGATTTCGGAAAGAGAGATAGGCGGTCCATGAGGATTGGTTGATTAACCGTCAATATAAATTAAACGATTTTGGCTCGTTGATCAGCCCATGTGAAGAGGACGTATGTGCCATCGGCACGCTATGCGCACTCATCCGCAGGCCGCCGCATGCGTAGCGCAGGCTAGGACGTTGCATTCTCCACGTGAGCGACCTAAGCCAAATTAAGCCATTAGGGTATGCTAACATGGCCACATGGGGCATCGACGGCGGCTGAGGCAACGCCAGAGGCGGCGCCGACCTTGTTGTCGTCAATTGAACGCCAACGGCGGCCTGAGCATGTTGATTGCATGACCTCGACGATGGTGCACACAACTGCGGTTGCCGAGCGCTCTGCATTCCACCGCAGAGCTCAATGAGGTAATGAATTGGTCGATGCATCCGTTTACTAATCCTGAATTTCTTTAATGAAGAAGTTGAAGAGTCATGAGATAGTGGGGCATATGAAGAACCTTCCGTTTCTTTCATGGAGAAGCATAATGCGGGAGATGGAAAGGATGTTGATTTCGGGAAGAGAGTTAGGCGGTCCACGAGGATTGGTTGATTAACTGTCCATATAAATTAAACGATTTTAAGAAAAAAATGCTGCCATGGTGTAGTGACGTGGATGCCTACATGTCAAGATAATTGCTGGCAATGGGTTGATGATGTGGATAGGCCGCATGTCAAGAGAAATAGGATAGTGTGGATGAACTATTTAGGTATTATAGATGTGTGTACATATTTGTGTATTGGGTCCACCTCCTAGTTCCTTGTATAGTTGAGGTCGTGGCCCACCTCTGTACATCATATATACGTGCCTTTGCACATGAGCAATACATTGTGCAATTCATACATCATACATGGTATCAGTTTTTAGGTTCTAACCCTAGCTTTCGCCGCCGCCGCCGTCGCCCATGCACCTCCACGCGCCTGTCGCCGCTGCTTCCCTCCCTGCCGCCGCACTCACACGCCCAGCCACCGCTTCCTCCCTTGCTCGCCTCGGCCGCCCGCACCCCCCTGCCGACGTGACCCGCAGCCGCCACACCTACGCGCCGCCGCCCACTCCTGTCACCATCGCCCCTCGCCGCCGTGAACCTCTCCCTCCCACAGCCGCCGCTGTACCCTGAGCCGATCACCGCTGCCACCCGACCCTCCCGCACCGAACCCTAGCCACACCGCCTCACGCTGCCATGTCGTCCGTCACGCCGTCCTCGTCCACCAACTCCAACCCATTCGCTGACGCCAACCCTTCCGACGTCAACGACATCCACAACCTCAACATCTACGAGCGGGTGCCGGTTCGTCTCTCCAGATGGACTCCTCCTACTACACGTGGAAGACGCACTTCTCCCTCGTGTTCTGGGAGTACCACCTCGTCGACCATGTGGACGGCTCCGTCGACTCCAGCCTCGTCCCCGAGTTCCATGACTGGTCCACCATCGACACCACGATCATCCGGTGGTTCTTCCTCACCATCTCGCCGGACCTCTTTCAGACGGGTCGTGCAAGACGGTGATGACGCATGCGCCGTGTGGACCAAGCTGAACGGGCTCTTCACCGACAACCAACCCAACTTCGTGTTTTTTGTAGCAAGAGTTTTTTGGGTGCCACCAGGACAACTCCTCCGTCGACGATTACTGTTGCCGCCTCAAGACTCTCGCTGGCGAGCTCCACGATATTGGCGCGAAGATCGATGATGACCTCCTCCTCAGCACGCTCACCGCCGGGCCCAATGAGGACTTCGGCAATGCCGCGACGAACTCACCCTCATCCCCAACCCGTCCTTTGCCAAGTTCGTTGCGTACCTCCGCTTGCAGGAGTGGCGGATGAACCAGGTGAAGGCACGGGCCATCCACACCGCCCTCACCACCGGCACCACCCACGGCGGGCCCCCGACGCCTCCCACTGCCCCGGCCGCGCCGCCATCCAGCGCCACCGAGCGCCGCTGCACCGCCGTACCGGCGTCAGCGGTCGGGGCTACTCCCACTCCGTCAGACGGGCCGCGGCGCCTCCGCCAACCGGCGTCGCGGGGGGCAGCGCGGTAACCATCTGACGGTCGGCAGCGGCAACCGGCACCGCCAACCCGTCGACAAGAACAGCAACAGCTCGAGTTCCTCCCCATGGGCCTCGGCTACAATCCATGGACCGGTGTCGTTCATGCCTACACCATGCCGGTTCCACGGGCTCCTGCACCGACGCTTCCCGTACCACGCTCGCCGGTGCACCAGGCGTACTACGCGGCTCTGCATCCCTATGGAGGGTACCCACCATCGCAGCTGAGCGGTGGCTACGGCCTACCTATGGCGCCTTCGTCCCCTCGTCGGCGCTGCCGCCGGCGCCTTGGGATCCGGCACTTCTCGCCGCGCTGTACACCGCCCTACGTCGAACAACTACACTTGAGGCGGTGATTGGTACATGGACACCGGGGCCACGGCTCACATGTTTGCTCATCCTGATAATCTTGCCTCCTTCACTCCCGTCACCACCGATCGCCGCATCATTGTCAGCGATGGTTCCACACTTCCTACACACGTCGGGCACACTTCTTTTCCTTCTAATTCTATGCCATTATCTTTGTCTAACATACTTGTGTCTCCTCATCTTATTAAGAATCTTATTTCCGTTCGTTGTTTTACTCGTGAAAATCCTGTCACTGTTGAATTTGACGAGCTTGGTGTTTGTGTTAAGGACGCTCGAACCAGGATGGTACTCCACTGATGTGACAGCCCCGACGAGCTCTATCCGGTGCATTCACCTTCATCCTCCACCACCACACCGGTTGCTCTCTCCACTGGCGTTGATCTCTGGCACGCTCGTTTGGGCCATCCCAACCCCGTCACACTTCATCATATTCTTAGGAGTTTCAGTTTCAGTTGTAATAAGATAGAGGATCACACTTGTCATGCCTGTTGTGTCGGCAAACATGTTCGCCTCCCGTTTAATAACTCCACCACCATTGCTTCTTTTCCATTTTAGTTGATTCATAGCAATGTGTGGACCTCTCCGGTTCCTAGTAATTCGGGCTTTTTGTACTATCTGGTTATCCTTGATGATTATTCTCATTATGTGTGGACTTTTCGCTGCGGCCGAAAGTGGGATGCACTCTCCACTTTGACGGCTTTTTACTCCTATGTCAGCATGCAGTTTGGGCGTCCCATTCTTGCTCTTCAGACTGACAATGGAAAAGAGTTCGACAATCTTGCTTTCCGCACTTTTCTATCGCACCACGGCACAACCTTTCATCTCACATGCCCGTACACTTCACAACAGAACAGTCGAGCCGAACGCGTCCTTCGCACTCTGAATGACTGTGTTCACACACTCCTGTTTTATGCTAACGTCCCGCCTCGCTTCTGGCCGGACGCACTCGCTACTGCATCACTTCTCCTTAACCTTTGACCCTGCCGCCCATGGTGGAACTACGCAACTCACCATCTTCTCTTTGGTACGCCCTCGTCTTATGATGGCTTGCATATTTTTGGGTGCCTTTGCTACCCTAGCACTACCGACACCGCTCCTCACAAACTTGCACCACGTTCTATCGCTTGCATCTTCCAAGGGATATCGGTGCTACGATCCCGTCTCCCACCGTGTGTTCACTTCTCGGCACGTTTACTTTGATGAGCATGTGTTTCTGTTTCAGCAAGTACCCTCGACTGTTCCTCCTGCCACCGATGACGCGGGATCCCCGACGCCTCTCCCATGGCGCTCACGCGCCACCCTTGGCCCACCCCTGGTTTTGAGGCACGCCCCTGCATGCGGCGCCTCCTCTTGCCGCGGGCTGGTGCCCTCTGCTGACCCTCGTGGCCCCTCGGCGCCAGCCCCCATGCCCCGCTGCCCCACCTGTGGCTCCAGCGGCTGCCCGCGGCCTCGGTGCCCACGGTCATGGCGTCCCCGGTGCCCTCTTCACCGGCCCCAGCTGCGGCCGAGTCTTCCGTGGCCGGCCGGTCATCCGAGCCCGTGCGAGCATTTTTCGCCCGCCTCGGATGACTACGTACACGCGGCCTCCACCTCTACACCGTCGCCGTTGCCATCCTCTGTTCGAGCCTCTCTTCGTGGCCCGCTCTAGATGGCCACGATGCAAGAGGAGTTTGACGCCCTGCTGCGCAACCGGACGTGGCAGCTTGTTCCCCGTCCTCGGCACGCCAACATGATCATCGGGAAGTGGGTCTTCAAACACAAGCTCCGTCCTGATGGTACCCTTGATCGCCATAAAGCGCGTTGGGTTGTTCGTGGCTTCCGACAGCGTGCTGGCATCGACTTCACCGACACCTTCGCTCTGGTTGTTAAGTCAGGCACGATTCGCACGGTTCTCCACCTTGCGGTCTCCCGTGCTTGGCCGGTGCACCAGATGGATGTCTCCAACGCCTTCCTCCATGGTCACCTCGAGGAGCAGGTCTTCTGCCAGCAGCCCTTGGGGTTCATTGATCCCGCATTTCCCGACCACATGTGCCTGCTTTCGCGGTCCTTGTACAGACACAAGCAGGCTCCAACCGCTCGGACGCAATGCTCTTCGTCTATCACCAGGGCTCCGACACGGCCTACTTGCTGCTCTATGTCGACGACATCATCCTGACGGCATGTACGGTTGGCCATCTCAGTCAGCTCGCAGCTCGTCCTCGCAGTACTTGGGTCCTTTGCACTACTTCCTCGGTGTTGAGGTGGTGCGCCGTCCGGATGGCTTCTTTCTTCATCAACAGAAGTACACTCATGAGTGTTGGGGAACGTAGTATTTCAAATTTTTCCTAAGATCATGCAAGATCTATCTAGGAGAAGCATAGCAACGAGCGGGGAGAGTGTGTCCATGATGACCCACAAGTATAGGGGATCTATCATAGTCCTTTCGATAAGTAAGAGTGTCGAACCCAACGAGGAGCAGAAGGAAATGATAAGCAGTTTTCAGCAAGGTATTCTCTGCAAGCACTGAAATTATAGGTAACAGATAGTTTTGTGATAAGGTAATTGGTAACGAGCAACAAATAACAAAAGTAAATAAAGTGTAGCAAGGTGGCCCAATCCTTTTTGTAGCAAAGGACAATCCTGGACAAACTCTTATATAGAGAAAAGCGCTCTCGAGGACACATGGGAATTATCGTCAAGCTAGTTTTCATCACGTTCATATGATTCGCGTTCAGTACTTTGATAATTTGATATGAGGGTGGACCGGTGCTTGGGTGCTGCCCTTACTTGGACAAGCATCCCACTTATGATTAACCCCTATTGCAAGCATCTGCAACTACAAAAGAAGTATTAAGGTAAACCTAACCATAGCATGAAACATGTGGATCCAAATCAGCCCCTTACGAAGCAACGCATAAACTAGGGTTTAAGCTACATCACTCTAGCAACCCATCATCTACTTATTACTTCCCAATGCCTTCCTCTAGGACCAAACAATGGTGAAGTGTCATGTAGTCGACGTTCACATAACACCACTAGAGGAGAGACAACATACATCTCATCAAAATATCGAACGAATACCAAATTCACATGACTACTAATAGCAAGACTTCTCCCATGTCCTCGGGAACAAACGTAACTACTCACAAAGCATATTCATGTTCATAATCAGAGGGGTATTAATATGCATAAAGGATCTGAACATATGATCTTCCACCAAATAAACCAACTAGCATCAAGTACAACGAGTAATCAACACTACTAGCAACCTACAGGTACCAATCCCAGACTTAGAGACAAGAATTGGATACAAGAGATGAACTAGGGTTTGAGAGGAGATGGTGCCGGTGAAGATGTCGATGGAGATTGCCCTCTCCTGATGAGAGGAGCGTTGGTGATGACGATGGCGATGATTTCCCCCTCCCGAGGGAAGTGTCCCAATGAGAACAGCTCTGCGGAGCCCTAGATTGGTTTCGCCTAGGTTCCGCCTCGTGGCGGCAGAGTCTCGTCCCAATTGCTTTCTTATGATTTTTTTTATAGTACTAAAGTCTTCATATAGCAGAAGATGGGCACCGAGGGTTGTGGGGGCCCACGAGGCGTGGGGGCGCGCCTACCTGGGCGCGCCTCACCCTCGTGGCCCGTGTGTGGGCCCCTCCGTATTTCTTCCGCTCAATATTTTTTATTATTTCCAAAAATGACTTTCGTGGAGTTTCAGGACTTTTGGAGTTGTGCAGAATAGGTCTCTAATATTTGCTCCTTTTCCAGCCCAGAATTCTAGCTGCCGGCGTTCTCCCTTCTTATGTAAACCTTGGAAAATAAGAGAGAATAGGCATAAGTATTGTGACACAATGTGTAATAACAGCCCATAATGCAATAAATATCGATATAAAAGCATGATGCAAAATGGACGTATCAGCTCCCCCAAGCTTAGACCTCGCTTGTACTCAAGCGGAAGCCGATAACGATAAATATGTCCACATGTTTAGAGGTAGAGGTGTCGATAAAATAAAATACGGACATGAGGGCATCATGATTATTCTCATAACAACAACATATATGGATAATGTCATATGATTTCTTATGATCAAGTAATAATCTATTCACAGTGCAAAGTATGAATCAGAAACTTTATTGAGAACTAACAAACTATAATCTCAGTCATTGAGGCAATTGCAATTTATCATAACATCAGAAAGAGTCTATGTCAGAGCTTTTTAGCAAGTCCACATAGTCAACTATCATTTAGTCTTTCACAATTGCTAACACTCACGCAATACTTGTGGTTACGAAGTTTTAATCGGACACAGAGAAAGATAGGGGCTTATAGTTTTGCCTCCCAACCTTTTACCTCAAGGGTAATGTCAACAATAATAGTGTAACATCCCAAATTTTCAATTTGGAATGTTATACATAGGTCATTCATGCATATCATATTTTATTGCATCTTCGTTCCGCAATCCTCGAAATCCTAAGCAACTCAAGGACCCTCGGAGAGAGTTGGGGATTTTCCGGTTTTCATATTTGATTTTTATCAAATAGCAAAAATGAGGATTTTTTATTTTAATTATTTTTCTCTCCGAAAAATATTTCATCATAAAATAAATGAGAGGAGATAATATGACTTCTTCAAAACAATTGAAATATTGGAGGAAAAATGTTAAAATCATTTGTTGGATTTTATTTCATTCTATTTGGATTTTATTTGCATTAGAAAAATTGCACGTTTTTCAAAATTGCATTTTTAGGGCCAAGAAAATGTTCATCTCGTTCTAAATATTTCATTTAGACGGTGAAAATTTGTTTTGGCATTTTTAGATTTTTATTTTATTTTATAGGAGTTTTTTCTGTCGGCGGAACTATTTAAAAAAAATTCACACAGCATACTTGACCGGGCGAAGCCCGGCCAGGCCAGCCGGCCCAAGCCGCCGCCGCCTCGCCTTCCTCCCAGCGCTGGCCTTGAGTCCGGGTCGGGACTCCGCCTCCCGCTGCCGCCGCTTTGCCCCCTCCCCAAGCCACCGAGCCCCTCCTTTAAATACCGAGCCCCCTCTCATCACCACCACCACCGCGAGCCCGAGCCGGCCCGAGCCCCGCCACCGCCGCCGAGCCCGCCGCCTCCCGAGACGCCGCTGACACCCGGAGCCGCCGCCTCCCGCCACCCGGCGAGCCCGAGCCCCGCTGAACCCCGGCAATGAGCAAGGTAGCCGCCTCTGTCCGGTTGCTCAAGAAAACTGCTTTTGGTTTAGAAACCCTAGGCTTTTCATTTTTTTATTTAGATTGGTTTATTTCTTCGGTTTATTTATTTAGAGAGCGTTCGCTCATTCGTTCATTTTAACGAACACGTTCTTTGTTTAGGTTCAGATAACGAACGTTCGTTCGTTAAGCTGTTCGTCGCTTTTCTTTTCTCGGATTTATTCCGCGATTTTTCTGATCGTGATTTCTGATCCGATGTTCGATTTAGTATAACTTTTCGCTCGTTTATCGGAATCAGGCGATTCAAGCGCCTGGAGTTTCGTCTCGAAACCCTCTTTCCGAATAATCAACTCAAACAAGTTTTTGCCTCTGTAAAATTTGACCCTAGTTCAGATTAGTAAACGGATCTTGTTTGTTTCGCCGTTTGAGTTTCGTTGCTCCGTTTGGTTTGATTCTTTTTGCGAACCGGAGTTCTTAAGTTGAACTTTCTGGCAGCCTCTTTTAGTTGAAGTTTTGCGTGTGCATATTTGCTTGTTGCTTATGTATGTTATTGTTTGCTTGCGATAGAATTCCCGGGGTGCGAAGCGTGTTACTACGAGTCTCTAGAATTCACGGATCGTCAGCAAGGCAAGTAACACATTGATCATACTCTTTTCATACCCAGTTTTTATGCATTAGTTTCAATACTCAAACATTGCATGATTAGGATGTCATTAACTTGTGGGTTGGGAAGTAGTAGTTGAGGTAGAACCTATTGCCCTGTTAATATCAAACCCTTGGGAGTTACTTCTACGTGTTGCTATTATTGCTATGCTATGCTCGTAGACGTGGTTGGGTTTGAGTGAATCCATGACAGATGTGAGATTGTTAATTAATGGTTTACTTTAAGGTGGCAACTTAAATACACATCTGGGTGGATTGAGGCACCTGGGGAACCCAGTGTTGTCTATTTTATTTTTTGGAAATCCCGGGGTACCCGTGTGATCTTCCTATGGACTGCCACCCAGGCTCAAAGGGAACTGAGATTATTCATGCTAGAAACTTCTGTGTGCAACCACAAGCTACTATGGGCTCTAGCATAGTTGAGTAAGTTACGTGAAGCTCTTGAAGAGGTAGATCAGCAGGTAGTGGGTTTTGTAGGTTTGGTATGGTCTACCCGGAGTAGAGAGTTAATGTTTCTGAAAGACCGTGTCTCGGTCATCCGTTTCTCAAACACCATGTAGTGCGAGAAATCAATGGAGGCGATCGAGTCTTGTGGGGAAAAGTGCGCAAACCTCTGCAGAGTGTACAATCTAATCATGGTTAGCCGTGTCCCCGGTTATGGACAATTTTGAGTATCTAGTACTTGAGTATTCACATGTATCTCATCACTCTTAATTAATATTGTTGGGTTGTTAACTACTTTAATTGGGATTGAGTTGGGGTTATACCTTCTCAATGATGTTTCAACCACCATGATAGTTAAAATAAAATTTATTCCTTTGTTGTAGGGAAAAATTGGCTTTTCGCAAAACTATGACCATAGAACTTTCCACCAGCCAAATATGCATGTATTGATAGCATTATTCTGTTCCTGCTCTACTGTGTTATATTGCCAGCATATTCCATGTGCTGACCCGTTCTCGGGCTGCAACGTATTATGTTGCAGACTTTTCTAACGAGGAATAAGGTTGGATAGGTCGTTGTCGTGCAGCTCAGCTATGCCGTTGGAGTTGATGGAGTCACTTTATCTTCCAAGCCTTCCGCTGTTATCGCATTAGATGGCCTTAAGCCATATTATTGTAATAAGTTCTCTTCTGAGACATTCAACGTAATAAGTGTGTGATTGCTACTGTTATAAATCCTTCGATCTTGTGTGTCAAAGACATTCTTGATCCAGGGATGACACTGAAACACAGAGACTTGACCATCTGAGGTCGGGTCGCTACAAGATGGTATCAGAGCACATGCTGAGTGTAGGTCACTCTTCTCTACTCATTTATGACTCCTCTCCATTTTTCCACTCTTTAGGATGACGGAGATGAAGAACAAGTTTGCACAACCGGATGAAGACACCCCTTTTGGACGCCACTTGAAGGAAGTCACTAGGTACTTGAACATTGGAATACCAAGCTTCACCGGACGCATAACGCCACCTTACCGTAAGAGGATTTGGATGATTCAAGTACAAGTTCCAGGAAGGACGTTTTCGCCAACTTCTAAGCCCATAGAGTTTTCTTTTGAAGCACCCACCTGGAGTCAAGCCAAGAGTATGGCAGCTCACATTACCATGGGACGTATTGGAGAAGTCTACAGTAGGGAGCTTAAAGACACCATCTATCAAATATGTGGGCACCGAGACGAGCAATGGGAGGTAATCAGCACCAAGAAGGACAGATCCATTACAGCTTTCATACAGGAGCTAAACCAGCACATTCGACGTCAGGAGAACCGGATGTGCGCAGACATGATGGAGTTGAAGAAGGCGAAGACCAGGATCATCGAGCTGGAGGAAGAACTCAAGTTCACACGCGATGGATATGAGGAGGAAATCAAGACACTACTGGAGAAGAATGATGACCTAGTTAAGAAGATCGGAGTATTCATGGGAGGCTCAGCACCGGAAGAAGAGGAGGAAGATCCCACTTGCCCGGACAACTACAACATCATCGATTTACACCGATTCTGATCCAAGTGATGATGACTACGAAGACGAAGCTGGAGCAGACATCATGGAGTCTTCCACCGATCAAAATTTCTAGATGACCGCCAAATATTAGTAGTATTTCCCCCATGTATCTAGTAGTAGTTGAGCACTTTTGCGATAGTCCTAGATCGTTTGTATGCCCTTGCTTGATTGATTGAGTGAAATGATTGTGTTTTCCTCATATGCATATGGGTAGTGTTTTTCTCAATATACCTTTTTTCTATTCTAATCTCTTCCATCTAAACCCATCAGATGCCTCCGAGACGTGACACCGGTTTTGTTTTCCCACCGGAGCTCACCCAGTTGATCCAACAGCGGAATGCCTTGATGCAATTGCTAGTTCGTAACCAGGCAACAACAACAACAACAATAACCCACCGCCAGTGGACAACTTAGCCCGTTTCCTAAGGTTACAACCGCCGGTGTTTTCCAGTAGCACCGAGCCAATAGTTGCTGATGATTGGCTACGCCGTATTGGAAGGGATTTAACCACCGCTGGATGCGCGCATGCTGAGAAGGTGCGCTTTGCCGCACATCAATTGGATGGACCAACAGCCGCATGATGGGAGAATTACACGGCTACTTTTCCTATAGCCAATGTCACGTGGGACCAGTTTCAGCAAGTTTTTCGCACAGCCCATGTCTCAACTGGAGCCATGCAGATGAAGAAGCGTGAATTTCGCAACCTACACAAGGGGAACCGTACTGTGGCTCAGTACGTGGATGATTTTAGCAAGTTATCACGCTACGCCCCTGATGATGTGGCCACCGACGCTGCAAAGTAGGAGAAGTTTATGGAAGGGCTGAATGATGAGATGAGTATGCAGTTGATGGTGGCAACTTTCAACAACTACCAGGAGTTGGTAGACAAGGCCCTTATGATAGAAGGAAAGCAGCAGCAGATTGAGAGCCGTAAGAGGAAGTATGGACATGGGAAGTATAATTCAGGAGCTCAACAGAAGCCCCGCTTAACCCCAAACTCGGGAGGACTTGTTCATAACCATGGAGGTCACAACCACACTTTGGGGAGGATCGCATAACCACAATGGTGCTAAGAATGGAAATGGGAATGGAGTTAACAACAATCAGAACCGCTCCAACCCATCTACACCCGCCAAAAGGGACCTAAGTCAAGTTACTTGCTTTAAGTGTGGGAAGACAGGACACTATGCCAATGATTGCCCTGAAGGAAGGAATGGAAACGGAAATGGGAGCGCTGGAAAGAAGCCCAATCCATTCAACAAAGGACAAGTGAACCACGTTAACATGGAGGAAGTTGAAGAAGCGGTGAAACGCGGTAATAGGTAATGCGTTTTGGTTAAGTCATTTACCGCTCTTGTTCTTTTCGATACTGGTGCATCTCATTCATACATATCAAGGGAATTTGTGGATAAGTTTAAGCTACCAACCCAAACCCTTAGGACCCCTCTTTTAGTGAGCTCGCCTGGAGCAGAGTACATGGCTAGCCGATGGTGCACCCAGATACCCCTAACCATTGGCACGCATGTTTTTCCGTCCGACCTAATTATCTTGGAGTCGCAAGGATTGGATGTGATATTAGGTATGGACTGGATGTCGAAGTATGGAGGAAGCATTGACTGTGCTAGCAAATCAATTTATCTTACCACCCCGGAGGGAAAAAGGATTAAGTATGTATCTAGGCATGTGCCTAGGGAGGAGCCAAGTGAATGCCCTCACGGGAGTTGTACAGGAGGAAGTACCAGTAGTAAAGGATTTTCTGGATGTTCTTCCAGAGGAGTTACCAGGCATGCCACCGGATCGAGACATCGAGTTCTTAATAGAGCTATTGCCAGGTACAGGGCCAATATCCAAAAGACCCTATCAGATGCCCTCGAATGATCTGGAGGAAATTAAGAAACAAATCAATGAGTTATTGGAGAAAGGATACATTCGAAGGAGTTCATCACCTTGGGGAGCACCAGTTCTTTTGGTGGAGAAGAAGGATACATCCCTGAGGATGGTTGTTGATTACCGAGCCTTGAATCAAGTAACGATAAAGAACAAGTATCCATTACCGATCATCAATGATCTGTTTGATTAGTTGCAAGGAGCTAAGGTGTTTTCGAAGATTGATCTACGGTCGGGATACCATCAGTTGAAGATTCGAGAGAAGGATATACCAAAGACAGCGTTCACCACGCGATATGGATTATACGAGTATACGGTCATGTCATTTGGACTGACTAACGCCCCTGCCTATTTCATGAGTATGATGAACAAGGTGTTCATGGAGTATTTGGACAAGTTTGTTGTGGTGTTTATCCATGATATTATGGTATACTCTAAGAATGAAGAGGAGCACAAGGAGCACTTGCATTTGGTTCTCGAGAAACTCAGGGAACACCAGTTATACGCCAAATTCAGCAAGTGCGAGTTTTGGTTGAAGGAAGTTGGATTTCTTGGGCATGTTACCCCATCAAGGTTCAGTCAGTCACTGAATGGTTGGCACCCACTTCAGTTGGCGAGATCCGCAGTTTCCTTGGACTCGAAGGATATTATCGGAGATTCATTGAGAATTTTTCCAAGATTGCTAAGCCAATGACTGAATTGCTGAAGAAGGATACTAAGTTTAAATGGACAGAGGATTGCGAGGCAAGTTTTCAGGAGTTGAAGAAACGTTTGACTATAGCCCTAGTGCTAACATTGCCAGATATACATAAGGAGTTCCAAGTTTATTGTGACGCTTCTCGCTTGGGACTTGGATGTGTGCTTATGCAGGACGGAAAGGTTGTTTCGTATGCCTCACGACAACTGAAGCCCCATGAGTTGAACTATGCCACGCATGATTTGGAGCTAGCAGCCGTAGTGCATGCATTGAAGACCTGGAGACATTACCTTATTGGAAACCGTTGTGATGTGTACACGGATCATAAGAGTTTGAAGTACATTTTCACACAGAAGGAGTTGAACCTTAGACAAAGGAGATGACTGGAGCTTATAAAGGATTACGATATGAAGCTGCACTATCATCCAGGAAAGGCCAATGTCGTAGTAGACGCTTTGAGCCGGAAGAGTTACGCTAATATCCTTGAAAGTAAGGGATTGCCAAAGGAGTTAGCTGAGGATATCATGGAACTTCGGTTGGAGATTGTTCCAAGAGGTTTCATTGCAACAATGGAGGTTCAGTCTACATTGTTGGATAAGATTCGAAGCTTCGGAAGGAAGACAAAGAGATTGCTGAGATAAAAGAGAAGATGAGCAAAGGAAAGGCCAAAGGTTTTCGTGAGGATGAGCACGATACCTTATGGTTTGAGGACCGAGTTCATGTGCCCAATAACACAGAGATCAGAAAGTTAATACTTTAGGAGGCCCATGACTCACCATACTCGATACACCCCGGAAACACCAAGATGTATTTGGATTTGAAAGAACGTTTCTGGTGGACTGGTATGAAGAAGGATATTGCCGAGTATGTAGCCGTATGTGATGTATGTCAGAGAGTGAAGGCAGATCATCGAAGCCAGTGAGGACTATTCTGACCTATGCCGATACCTGAATGGAAGTGGGATAAACTTAGCATGGACTTTATCACCGGATTGCCCAGAACCAAAGCAGGATATGACTCAATATGGGTAGTAGTGGATCGCTTGACCAAAGTGGCACACTTCATTCCAGTGAAAACAACTTATACAAGTGCAAAGTTGGCCAAGATATATATGTCCAGGATCGTATGTTTGCATGGAGTTCCGAGGACCATCGTATCAGATAGAGGAACACAGTTTACCTCAAAGTTTTGGCATCAGCTACACCAGACCTTGGCATAATTTCAATGTAATTCTTCTTAATTGTGGTATGAATATTCAGATCCAAAAGATTTAAGACAAAAGTTCATATTGACATAAAAATAATAAGACTTCAAGCATACTAACAAAGCAATCATGTCTTCTCAAAATAACATGGCCAAAGAAATTTATCCCTACAAAATCATATAGTCTGGCTATGCTCTATCTTCACCATAAAGTATTTAAATCATGCACAACCCCGATGACAAGCCAAGCAATTGTTTCATACTTTTGACATTCTCAAAACTTTTTCAATCTTCATGCAATACATGAGCGTGAGCCATGGATATAGCACTATATGTGGAATAGAATGGTGGTTGTGGAGAAGAAAAAAAGGGAGAAGATAGTCTCACATCAACTAGGCGTATCAACGGGCTATGGAGATGCCCATCAATAGATATCAATGTGAGTGAGTAGGGATTGCCATGCAACGGATGCACTAGAGCTATAAGTATGTGAAAGCTCAACAAAAGAAACTAAGTGGGTGTGCATCCAACTCGCTTGCTCATGAAGACCTAGGGCATTTTGAGGAAGCCCATCATTGGGTCCAGCGCCTCCGCCGAGCTTCTGGCGACTCCGGAGACGAGCGACGACAGCTACGAGCCCCGAGCTCGCGCCGCGCTTGGAGCCGGGCGGGCGCTTCAGGCTACCGGCGTCGATGATCTGGATGGGGTTGGCGCCGGTGCCTGGCGGCCCACTGTTGATGATGGCGTCTCCTGCGGAGGCTTGCATAGTCAGCGTTCCTTAGGATTAGCGCCTTTTATTTCCAGCAAAGAATCGAAGTTGCACCCCGCGGGGGTATGTAAGGCGCTGGCCATGTTTTTGTGAATATTATGTCCTTATGATGAATCGGTGCGAGATGCTTGTTCTGCCCCAGCTCAGCTCCCCCTTTCTTTCCTAACAAGGGCTTGGTGCTCTGCGCTGACAGGTCCCGGTCCCCAGGTAGGCTTCTGCCATTGCTGGTATGGCAGGTCGCGATTCCGTGGGTCAAGGCTAGGAGGAGAGCGGCCCGAGGTCCAGTAAGAGCCCCTAAGTCGGATGCTCGGGAGGTCCCCTTTAGCGCTCAAGCAGCCTTCGCTGGGCAAGAAAGGTAGGCAGCTTCGCCGTGGCAGAGCAGCAGTAGCTGAGGGTTTAGCGATGAGTCGGATCAGTTTTTGCGTGACTTATCTTGCGGGTTTGGAGTGGTGTTCGATGATGTGCCGTGTCTGCGCGACGGCAGCTGAGGTGTTGCTGGGTCGGGACCTCGTGAGCTTCTTCCCTCTCCCCCACGCTTTCCTTAATGCTCGAGCTCAGCCGCCGCTGGTATGACAGGTCGCGATGCCGTGGGTCAAGGCCAGGGGGTGAGGGCTGGAGAGCCAGTAAGAGCCCATGAGTCGCGATGCTCAGGTACTCCCCTTTTAACGTGCAAGCGCTTTGCATTAGGGCGGAGAGGCCCGCGACAGGTAGTAGGAAATAATTACGTGAATCAGGTTAAGCATGAAGGAGAAAATCCATCTAGATAGGTGCGGAGAAAGCATACGCTACTGGGTCTGGCCCGAGCAGCTTGGGGATAATGCAGCCCGAGGGGCGCCCCCAACAAGGTAAGTAAAGAACATAAGCAAAACGGATACATACCACAGGGACGGACCCACGCAGCCTGGGAATGATGCAGCCCGAGGGGCGCTCCCAGCTGAAAGCGGAACTTGGAAAGGTGTCACCTGATATGGTCGGAGATGGCGGGATGTTGAGGTAGCGGATGACGCGTGATGAGGAAGCCGGCCCTCACGAGCCCTCCGGACCTGGAGCCTCGGGAGGCTCTGGGGGCACGGGGGGTTCCTTGAGAGCCATCTCCATCTCCGCCAGACTGCAGGTCGCGCTTGACCTCCTGAGCCTCCAGGGCGCACCTCAGCAGGCGCTGATGGGCGGCAACCACGTTCGGCAGGCTGAAAGGCATGCGAACGTAGCTGTGAGGTGGCCCCTCGCAACGTCCCACGTGTGAGGGCCAGAGGTGCTCCTGAGACGCGGCTCGGTTGAGCCCTGGTATGTCGATGCAGATTGGCAGCCCAGCATCCTCGCCTCGATGTGGGGCCTTGGCGGGCAAGCGGCGACAGCCGCGCATGACTCTTGACTCCTGTAGCTCCTGGGTGCTCCTCGTGATGAACTCTTGAGGGTTTGGCCCTCCTTGCCTCATACCTTCCCGAGCACGCCTCCAAGTGGTGCCCGAGGATGGCATTGTATGGCAGACGAATGTGGGCGACGCCGAAGTCGATGAGCTCGGTGCGGTAGTTGTTGCGCTGTCCGAAGGTGACAGGAAGGCGAACTTGCCCTATCGGGACGGTGGAACCATCGGTGACTCCTGAGAAAGGCTTGGTTGGCTGAAGCTGATCGTATGGCACTTGGAGATCATTGAATGTCTCGACAGAAAGGACGTTGAGTCCTGCTCCACCGTCGATGAGGGTCCTGGTAACTTGCATGTTGCTGATGACTGGTGAGCAAAGCATGGGGAGGACTCCGCCGCTGTCACAAGACTTGAGCTGATCCGCCGAAATAACGTGATAGCGCATGATGACCACCGAGAGGGTGTGTGGCCTCCGGCTTGGGGAGGACTGCATTCACCTCATGAGCAAACCGCTTGAAGATGCGCTGAGAGGCTGGGCTGAGCGCCACCCAGATGCAAGCGATCGCGCCGCTCCTGGAAGCCCCCAGCCTCCTCGTCCTGATGATTGTCTTCGTACCTCCTTGGCGGCTGAGGCAGAGGTGGGAGCCCTGCGTTGCCTTGAGGGCGGTCCTCACGAGGCTGGTCCCTCCAACCTCCCTCGTGAGGCTGGTCCTGCCAGCGTTCCTTGCAAGGTCTGTCACGCCATCCCTGGCGAGGGCCACGGTCTTCCCAGCGTCCTGCGCCTCTTCCTCCTCCTCGACCGTAGCCCCGATCATTGCGCTCGGGGCCTCGGCCGATACGCCCTTCTCGCACGGCCCTGAGCTCCTGGCATTCGTTGGTGTTGTGGGTGTGGAGATCATGGTACACGCAGTACCGGCTGCCCTTGGACGACTCGGGCTGATCCCTGCCTCGCTTGGTGTCTGGTTCTGCCGCGAGCACGACAACCCCCACGCGCTTCACGTCCTTGGCCTTGGGCTTCTTCTCTTCTGGATCGGCAGCCGGAAGCTCGAGGAGGGAGAGGCGCCCTTCCTCAGCCCTGGCGCATTTGGTCGCCAAGTTGAAAAGCTCCAGGGATGTACACAGGTCTTCATGCATTGCTAGCTCCTCCTTCATCTTGACGTCACGCACGCCGTCAGAGAAGGCTGAGATGATGGCCTCCTCAGTCACCTTGGGGATTTTGAGGCGGGTGTTGTTGAAGCGCTGGATGTACTTCTGCAGGGTCTCTCCTGGCTGCTGCTTGATGCGGCGCATGTCACTCACGGCCGGAGGCCGGTCGCGAGTGCCTTGGAAGTTGGCGATGAAGCGGGTGTGCATCTCGTCCCAGGAGGAGATCATGCCGGGAGCCAGGTTTAGGAGCCAGGTTCAGGCTCCGTCCTTCAGCGACATGGGGAACCAATTCGCCATGACCTTTTCGTCCCTGTTGGCGGCTTCGATGCCCAGCTCGTAGAGCTGAAGGAACTCCGCAGGGTCGGCAGTGACGTCGTAGCAAGGAGGCAGGTCGGCTTGAACTTGCCGGGCCACGCGACACTGCGTAGCTCGGTGGTGAAGGCGCGTCAGCCTGCAGTGGCCACCGGGGCTCTCTACTGATGCGGAGCTTGCTCTTGTGGGTTCCCGCGCACTGCTGCCTGGAGAAGCGTGGGGTCTTGACGCGGTGGCGCTGGAGCACGGTCGCGGCGCTCCGGTGCTGGGAGCACGTGAGCACCTTCTTGGGGACGAGGGATCTCCTGGCAGCTCCTTTCTTGGTGCGCAGGCGCCGGACGCGGAGGGTCTCGGCCCGGGGCCACGCGCCTTGGAGCCAGGGCGCCTTCTTGGGGAGGAGGTGACGGGGGCACCTCCGACTCCCACGCCTCTGCGAGGTGAAGGGCGAGCGGTGAGAGGGAGACGGCGAGGGAGCCCCTGGCGCGACCCAGCTTCGGCGGCAGCAGTCGAGCCACTCCTCGTAGACGTCGTCGGCCAGGGCAGAGCGCAGGAGCTCGTTTGCCGCGATGAGCGCGGCTCGAGCCTCCATGGGAGCGTGGTCCGCGCGGGACGAAGAACCAGCTGGGGCGAGCGAAGGAGTAGCGGTGCGGCCCTCTCGCCTCATCGATGGATGCAGGGACGAAGCCTGCTGCTCGTTCCCCGTCGGTCCGGTGGTGGCGTTGGCGGCAGGCGACGGGGAACGACGGGGGTGGCCGCCGACGGGAGCCGTCTGGGCGACTCGAGCGGCGCGGGCAGCCCGGCGCTTGGCGCAAGCTCGGCGAGCGTCAGCCATGGACACGACGGGAGATCACACACGACCAGCGGAAGAAAGATTCTGGCGCACCCCTATCTGGCGCGCCAAATGTCGGATTTCGGGTTCCGGCAGACCCTTGATGTTCGAACACTGGGGTGCGTGTGGAGATCTTTCCCCTACCAGTTCACACGTGAATGGATTGCGAGGGATCTAAACTAGGAACGATGAACAACACACGAGACACGAGGTTTATACTGGTTCGGGCCACCGTTGTGGTGTAATACCCTACTCCAGTGTGTGGTGTGGTGGATTACCTCAGGGGCTGATGATGGACAGTACAAATGGAGAACAGCCTCACGAGGGGCTGTTCTTGGGCTGATGCGATGAACTGCTTGGGTGAGTTCGATCGCCTCTCTCTCTCTCTCTCTGCTAGGGCTCTATCAGCCTCTACTTGTCTCCAGTCTGTCCCCCCTCTTTGTGGTGGCTAGTCCTATTTATAGAGGGAGGCCCTGGGCCTCTTCCCAAATAATGACCGGGAAGGGCTCCAACAATTGGCCATTTTGAAGGGGAACATCTAGTACACTTATCCTGACTAAAGTTGGTCTTCGGTTGCCAAAGGCTCTGACGGTGACGTCGTCCTGGGCTCCACGATGACCTCCTTCCTGCCGCTCTGCTGGTCTTGGTCTTGTTGCACCGAAGCGGTAACCTTTGCCTGATGCTTGGCCTGTGCTTGCCTCCTTTGCACCAAAGGGGAAACGAGGACACTGCGCAGGCTAGCGCCCGCCTGGTCTCGATTGTCATGGCTTGCGTCACGAAGCACCCTCGTGAGGTACCCTGCCTTGATCTCTCTGCCTCCTCGTGAGCCTGCCTGACGAGGCTGCTCCTGAGGAAGGTTCCTGTCGTCCGCCCCGCGAGGCTTGGCCCCTCGCAAGGGTCTTGAGCTTGAGCTGATGAAGCTGGGCCGTACTGGGCCCCCACTTGAGCCACGCCGCAGGCCGCAGGCAGGCAAGTCTGGGGGCCCCCGTTCCCAGAACGCCGACAGATTCCGGCGAAAAGTGCGCGGTATTAGAGAGGCTAGCAATGGTGGAAGGAAGAAAAGTGCGTATAATCCATGGACTCAACATTAGTCATGAAGAAATCATGTACTTATTGCAAACATCTACAAGTTATCAAATCAAAGTATTACGCGCATGCTCCTAGGGGGATAGATTGGTAGGAAAAGACCATCGCTCGTTCCCGACCGCCACTCATAAGGAAGATAATTAATAAATAAATCATGCTCCGACTTCATCACATAACGGTTCACCATACGTGCATGCTACGGGAATCACAAACTTTAACACAAGTATTTCTCAAATTCCCAACTACTCAACTAGCATGACTCTAATATCACCATCTTCATATCTCAAAACAATTATCAAGCATCAAACTTTTCTTAGTATTCAACGCACTCAAAAGAAAGTTTTACAAATCTTGAATACCAAGCATATTAAGATTTTTTAAGCAAATTACCATGCTATTTAAGACTCTCAAAATAATCTAAGTGAAGCATGAGAGATCAATAGTTTCTATAAAACAAATCCACCACCATGCTCTAAAATATATAAGTGAAGCACTAGAGCAAAACTATATAGCTCAAAAGAAATAAGTGAAGCACATAGAGTATTATAACAAATTCCAAATCATGTATGGCTCTCTCAAAAGGTGTGTACAACAAGGATTATTGTGGTAAACTAAAAAGAAAGGACTCAAATCATACAAGACGCTCCAAGCAAAACATATATCATGTGGTGAATAAAAATATAGCTCCAAGTAAAGTTACCGATGGAAGTAGACGAAAGAGGGGATGCCTTCCGGGGCATCCCCAAGCTTTGACTTTTTGATGTCCTTAGATTATCTTGGGGGTGCCATGGGAATCCCCAAGCTTAGGCTCTTTCCACTCCTTGTTCCATAATCCATCAAAAGATTTCACCCAAAACTTGAAAACTTCACAACACAAAACTCAACAGAAATCTCGCGAGCTCCGTTAGCGAAAGAAAACAAAAGACCACTTCAAAGTACTGTAATGAACTAATTATTTATTTATATTGGTGTTAAACCTACTGTATTCCAACTTCTCTATGGTTTATAAACTATTTTACTAGCCATAGATTCATCAAAATAAGCAAACAACACACGAAAAACAGAATCTGTCAAAAACAGAACAGTCTGTAGTAATCTGTAACTAACGCAAACTTAGGGAACTCCAAAACATCTTCCAAAATAGGACGACCTAGGAAATTTGTTTATTTATCAGCAGAAATTGGAATCACTATTTTATCACGTTCTGGTGATTTTTAACAATTGTTTTCGTGAACAGAAAGTTTCTGGAAATTACAGCAAGATCAAATAACTATCATCCAAGAAGATCCTATAGGTTTAACTTGGCACAAACACTAATTAAAACATAAAATCATATATAACCAGAGTCTAGATCAAATATTTATTCCTAAACAGAAGAAAAAGCAAAAAAAAAAAATTGGGTTGCCTCCCAACAAGCGCTATCGTTTAACGCCCCTAGCTAGGCATAAAAGCAAGGATAGATCTAGGTATTGCCATCTTCGGTAGGCAATCCATAAGTGGCTCTCATGATAGATTCATATGGTAATTTTATTTTCTTCCTATGAAAGTGTTCCATGCCCTTCTTTAATAGAAATTGGAATCTAATATTCCCTTCCTTCATATCAATAATTGCACCAATCGTTCTAAGGAAAGGTCTACCAAGAATAATAGGACATGAGGGATTGCAATCTATATCAAGAACGATAAAATCTACGGGAACATAATTCCTATTTGCAACAATAAGAACATCATTAGTTCTTCCCATAGGTTTCTTAATAGTGGAATCTGAAGGTGCAAGTTTAGAGAGCAATCATCAAGATCACGGAAATCTAGCAAATCACACAAAGTTTTGGGAATAGTGGAAACACTAGCACCCAAATCACATAAAGCATAAAATTCACGATCCTTAATCTTAATTTTAATAGTTGGTTCCCACTCATCATAAAGTTTTCTAGGGATAGAAACTTCCAACTCAAGCTTTTCTTCATAAGATTGCATCAAGACATCAACGATATGTTTAGTAAACGCTTTATTTTGACTATAAGCATGAGGGGAATTTAGCACGGATTGCAACAAGGAAATACAATCAATTAAAGAGCAAATTTCATAATTAAATTCCTTGAAATCCAAAATAGTGGGTTTAGCAACATCTAGGGTTTTGCTTTCTTCAATCCCACTTTAATCAATTTTAGCATCAAGATCTAAAAACTCCGAATTCTTGGAACGCCTTCTAGTTAAAGGTGGATCATATTCAGTCCCATCATTATCAAGATTCATATTGCAAACCAACGATTTAATAGGGGACACATCAATAACTTTTAGATCTTCATTTACTTTCATAGAAATCCGGTTTAGCGGCCATCTTATTGACTAAGGTAGCCTGCTTATCCGAAATTTCAGCAGTCAACTTTTCAAGACGGGCAATTTGGGATCTTATACCATCAAATTCTTTAGACATATCATCGAGCTCTTTATTCATATAGCTCATAAATCTTTTTTGTTCCTTAAGCTCGTTTCTAAAGAAATTATTATGCTCAAATTGCAAAACCATAAAACTCCTGACGTTGCTTTCGATCTCTTCTAACCTTTTAAGGTGAAGATCACCAAATCTAGGTAGAGCCATTGAGACAAACAAGCAATCCAACACACGAGCAAACAAAAAGCAAGCGAGAAAAAGGCAAACGGAAAAGAGAGGGTGAATAAAACGGCAAGGGTGAAGTGGGGGAGTGGAAAACGAGAGGCAAATGGCAAATAATGTAATGCGAGAGATAATGGGTACTTGGTATGTTGACTTTTGCGCAGACTCCCCGGCAACGGCGCCAGAAATTCTTCTTGCTACCTATTGAGCACTGCGTTGGATTTCCTTGAAGAGGAAAGGATGATGTAGCAAAGTAGCGTAAGTATTTCCCTTAGTTTTTGAGAACCAAGGTATCAATCCAGTAGGAGGCTATGCGCGAGTCCCTCGTACCTGCACAAAGCAAATAACTCCTCGCAACCAACGCGATAAGGGGTTGTCAATCCCTTCACGGTCACTTACGAGAGTGAGATCTGATAGAGATGATAGATAATATTTTTGGTATTTTTGTGATAAAGATGCAAAGTAAAATAAAAGCAAAAGTAAAAAGCAAAGGCAATAATAAAGTGATGGAAGATTAATATGATGAAGATAGACCCGGGGGCCATAGATTTCACTAGTGGCTTCTCTCGAGAGCACAAGTATTTTACGGTGGGTGAACGAATTACTGTTGAGCAATTGACAGATTTGAGCATAGTTATGAGAGTATTTAGGTATGATCATGTATATAGGCATCACGTCCGAGACAAGTAGACCGACTCCTGCTTGCATCTACTACTATTACTCCACTCATCGACCGCTATCCAAAGATGCATCTAGAGTATTAAGTTCAAGAAAACAGAGTAATGCCTTAAGCAAGATGACATGATGTAGAGGGATAAATTCATGCAATATGATAAAAACCCCATCTTGTTATCCTCGATGGCAACAATACAATACATGCCTTGCTGCCCCTACTGTCATTGGGAAAGGACACTCCAAGATTGGACCCAAAGCTAAGCACTTCCCCCATTGCAAGAAAGATCAATCGAGTAGGCCAAACCAAACTGATAATTCGAAGAGACTTGCAAAGATAACTAATCATACATAAAAGAATTCAGAGAAGAATCAAATATTGTTCATAGATAATCTTGATCATAAACCCACAATTCATCGTTCTCAACAAACACACATAAAAGAAGATTACATCGAATAGATCTCCACGAGAGAGGGGAGAACATTGTATTGAGATCCAAAAAGAGAGAAGAAGCCATCTAGCTACTAACTATGGACCCGAAGGTCCGAGGTAAACTACTCACACTTCATCGGAGGGCTATGGTGATGATGTAGAAGCCCTCCGTGATGGATGGCCCCTCGTGAGCTCGAACAGGCCCCAAGATGGGATCTTGTGGGTACAGAAGGTTGCGGCGGTGGAATTAGGTTTTTGGCTCCGTATCTCATCGTTTGGGGGTACGTAGGTATATATAGGAGGAAGAAGTACGTCGGTGGAGCAAGGTGGGGCCCACGGAGGTGGAGGGCGCGCCCTAGGGGGGTGGGCACGCCCCCCTACCTCGTGCCCACCTCCTTTATTTCTTGACGTAGGGTCCAAGTCTCCTGGATCATATTCAGTGAGAAAATCACGTTCCCGAAGGTTCAATTCCATTTGGACTCCATTTGATATTCCGTTTCTTCGAAACTCTGAAATAGGCAAAAAACAACAATTCTGGGTTGGGCCTCCGGTTAATAGGTTAGTGCCAAAAATAATATAAAAGTGGAAATAAAGCCCAATATTGTCCAAAACAGTAGATAATATAGCATGGAGCAATCAAAAATTATAGATACGTTGGAGACGTATCATGCAGCAGGTGTGCCTCCATATGCATGCTCCTCAGGACGTTCACTGGGCCGCTATTAAGCGGATTCTCCGCTATGTTTGTGGCACCATGGATCTTGGTGTCACACTCTACGCCTCCGCCGACACCGCCCTCACCGCCTACTCCGATGTAGACTGGGCGGGCTGCCCTGACACTCATCGCTCCACCTCGGGCTATTGTGTCTTCCTTGGACCCTCACTCATCTCGTGGTCGTCCAAGCGGCAGCCTACGGTCTCTCGCTCCAGTGCTGAGGCTGAGTATCGTGCGGTGGCAACATCGTCGCCGAGTGTTCATGGCTTCGCCAGCTTCTTCAGGAGCTCTCTTGTCCTATGGACCGTGCTATGGTGGTCTACTCTGACAATGTTTCAGCGGTCCCTCTCCGCCAACCCAGTACATCATCGTCAGACCAATCATATTGAGCTGGATATCCATTTTGTTCGGGAACATGTGGCTCTTGGCCATATTCATGGTCTACACGTTCCTACTTCCCAACAATACATCGTGCATTCATACATCATACACTAGGAACCATTGCACATGAGCAATACATCATGCATTCATACATCATACACTAGGAACACGTAATCAGCAATAGGCTTGTTGTGAGTTCCAGTCCTCGCCAGTGCACAAACCATTATTTTGTGACTTTTCGTGTTGTATCCAATGGGTCCGTCCAGTCGGGTTGTTTCTTTGCAAATCGCTATCAAAATTGTCGCATAAAGTGACATATAGGAGTTTCCCTATTGAGGGACCAGCACATTGGATACTCAAGAAACATGTAAGTGCATCTAGTGCCCCTTAGTGATTTTGGTGTATTCAAGACTTATAGGTTAAGGGACTAATGAGTTTGTGAGTGTACACAGGTCTATAAGTCTATGGGGGGTTTGATATTTACGATGAAAGTCGACCCCTAAAAATGAATGTCTTCAGCTGAAGACTTTGGTTTTCTTGAAGACTTTGAAAGTGAAGAAATTGGTGTGACCGTGAAGACTTGATATTCATGCGAGGATTATGAAGCGTGAACACTTTTGTTTTCGTAGTTTCTTTTTCTCTTTCTTGAGTCATAGGAAACACCGTACTGTTAAAGGGGGTCGAGGCAAAACTAAGGAAAAGTTTCCAAGTGATGCTGATCTCAAAATCCTACACCTACCCGATCCTTTTGAGTGAAGCCATTGGAAATCTAAATCTGATTCAGTCAATTTCTTCAAAGGATGAGACGAAGATCTTCTATTCTACGAGGAATTTGTTACATTGAGGAGTTAGGAATTCGCCAAAGGCAGATTGCCTACAAGTGAGGAACATGATAGCCCTGAGGAATTTGATACTCAAATATCCAACCGTTGTTGTGCTCTGCTTGACTGTCCCAAAATATCTACCCACCTAACGGTCATATCATTGAAGGGCATTTATGTCTTATCATGTCGGGCTGCTCCCTAGGCTATAAATAGCTGCCCCCCTACAACCACTAGTTGGTAGGCTACTTCGAGAGAAACTGACACTTGTCATATTGAGCATCCCATCCTCCGAGAACTTTGAGCGAAAATCATCAAGTGAGGAAAACCCAAACCCAAATACCTACAAACAAAAAATGATTGAGCATCACTGAAGAGATTGTTCCTATGTGGAACCGATGCTTGTTACCTTTGAGTACTATGCATCCTCCAGACGATTAGGCGTCATGGTCTAGAGCATCCAAGAGGAAATTGTGGATCGCCGAGTGACCGAGTCTGTGAATGTTTGGAAGTCACCTTAAGACTTACCACGAGTGATTGGGCAAGGTCTGTGTGATCTTAGCTCAAGGAGAATACAGTGAGGAGTGTGTGTCCTCAGGTTTAAATACCTAGCCGCTCCAACCAGACGTACAACTGTCATAGTAGTTGTAACTGGTCTACCAAATCATCATCTTCACCAAGCTACTGGTTCTTGTTGGGGAACATAATGTGCAATTTCAAAAAAATTCCTATGCTCACGCAAGA
Organism: Aegilops bicornis; assembly: GCA_021605145.1. NCBI lineage: Eukaryota > Viridiplantae > Streptophyta > Magnoliopsida > Poales > Poaceae > Aegilops > Aegilops bicornis. The sequence goes on along the minus strand of CM038671.1, from coordinate 447,784,299 downwards.
TCTATCTAGGAGGTGCATAGCAACGAGAGGGGGAGAGTGTGTCCACATACCCTCGTAGACCGAAAGCGGAAGCGTTTGACAATGCGGTTGATGTAGTCGAACTTCTTCTCGTTCCGACCGATCAAGCACCGAACGTACGACACCTCCGAGTTTTGCACACATTCAGCTCGATGACGTTCCTCGAACTCTTGACCCAGCAAAGTGTCATGGGAGAGTTCCGTCAGCACGATGGCGTGGTGACGGTGATGGTGAAGTGATCCGCGCAGGGCTTCGCCTAAGCACTACGTGAATATGACCGGAGGCGTAAACTATGGAGGGGGGGCGCCGCACACGGCTAGGAATCAATGTTATGTGTTCTAGTGGTGCCCCCCACATATATATAGGTGGGAGAGGGAGAGGGGCTGCAAGGGGCACCCCAAGTATGAGTAATCCTAATTTGGCGCCTCCTCCAAGTCGGCCTCCCACCCTTCCATATCCATCGGAGGGGGAAGGAAAGAGAGGGGGGAGGGGAAGGAAAGGGGGAGGCCGAATCCTCCCTTTCCTTCTCCCTTCCCTTCCTTTCCTTCTCCTCCTATTGGGCCTATAGGGGGCGCACCAGCCCCTTTTGGGGCTGGTCTGTCCAACACTTGGCCCATTAGGCCCATACAGCTTGCCGAGGGTTGCCCGGAACCCCTTCCGGTGACCAGATATGTATCCGGCACCCCTAGAACATTTCCGGTGTCCGAATACTATCGTCCTATATATGAATCTTTACCTCTCGACCAATTCGAGACTCCTTATCATGTACGTGATCTCATCCGGGACTCCGTACAACATTCGATCACCAAATCACATAACTCATATAATACAAATAGTCATCGAACATTAAGCGTGCGGACCCTACGGGTTCGAGAACTATGTAGACATCACTGATACACCTCTCCGATCAATAACCAACAGCAGAACCTGGATGCTCCTATTGGTTCCAACATATTCTACGAAGATCTTTATCGGTCAAACCGTAATGACAACATACGTAATTCCCTTTTTCATTGGTATGTTACTTGCCCGAGATTCGATCTTCGGTATCTTCATACCTAGTTCAATCTCGTTACCGTCAAGTCTCTTTACTCGTTCCGTAATGCATCATCCCGCAACTAACTCATTAGTCACATTGCTTGCAAGGCTTATCATGATGTGCATTTCAAGGAAATATGCCCTAGAGGCAATAATGAAGTTGTTATTTATATTTCCTTATATCATAATAAATGTTTATTATTCATGCTAGAATTGTGTTAATCGGAAACTTAGTACATGTGTGAATACATAGACAAAACAGAGTTTCCCTAGTATGCCTCTACTTGACTAGCTCATAATCAAAGATTGTTAAGTTTCCTGACCATAGACATGTATTTTCATTTGATCAATGGGATCACTTCATTAGAGAATGATGTGATGGACAATACCCATCCGTTAGCTTAGCATAATGACCGTTTAGTTTTATTGCTATTGCTTTCTTCATGACTTATACATATTCCTCTGACTATGAGATTATGCAACTCCCGAATACCGGAGGAACACTTTGTGTGCTATCAAACGTCACAACGTAACTGGGTGATTATAAATATGCTCTACAGGTGTCTCCAAAGGTGTTTGTTGAGTTGGCATAGATTGAGATTAGGATTTGTCACTCCGTGTATCGGAGAAGTATCTCTGGGCCCTCTCGGTAATGCACATCACTATAAGCCTTGCAAGCAATGTGACTAATGAGTTAGTTACGGGATGATGCATTACGGAACGAGTAAAGAGGCTTGCCAGTAATGAGATTGAACTAGGTATGAAGATACCGACGATCGAATCTCGAGGCAAAAGTAACGCATCGATGACAAAGGGAATAGCATTATGTTGTTATGCGGTTTGACCGATAAAGATCTTCATAGAATATGATAGTACCATCCAGGTTCCGCTATTGGTTATTGACCGGAGATGTGTCTCGGTCATGTCTACATAGTTCTCGAACCCGTAGGGTCCGCACGCTTAATGTTTGATGACGATTTGTATTATGACTTATGTGTTTTTGATGACCTAAGATTGTTCGGAGTCCTGGATGAGATCACAGACATGACGAGGAGTCTCGAAATGGTCGAGAGGTAAAGGTTCATATATTGGAAGGTTGTATTCGGACATCGGAATGGTTCCGAGTGATTCGTGTATTTTTCCGGAGTATCGAGGGGTTAACGGAACCCCCCGGGGGAATATTGGGCCTACATGGGCCATAGGGGAGAGGGGAGGCAGCCCACAAGGGGTGGCCGCGCCCCCTCCCTACAGGATTCCGAATTGGACAAGGGAGGGGGGCGCCCCCTTTCCTTCTCATCTTCCTCTCCCTTCCCTCTTTCCCCCCTCCAGAAAAGGAAAGGGAGTCCAACTAGGATTGGGAGTCCTAGTTGGACTCCCCCTTTGGCACGCCCCCTAGGCCGGCCGCCTCCTCCCCTCTTCCTTTATATACGGGGGCGGGGGCACCCCAAAGGCACTCCAAGATTTGTCTTAGCCGTGTGCGGTGCCCCCCTCCACAGTTTACCACCTCGGTCATATTGTCGTAGTGCTTAGGCGAAGCCTGCACGGATCACATAATCAACACTGTCACCACGCCGTCGTGCTAACAGAACTCTCCCTCAACCCTCTACTGGATCAAGAGCTCGAGGGACATCATCGAGTTGGACATGTGCTGAACATGGAGGTGCCATACGTTCGGTACTTGGATGGGTTGGTCGTGAAGACGTTCGACTACATCAACCACGTTAACATAACGCTTCCGGTTTCGGTCTACGAGGGTACGTGGACATACTCTCTCCTCTCATTGCTATGCATCTCCTAGATAGATCTTGCGTGTTCATAGGAATTTTTTTCAATTACTACGTTCCCCAACAGCGGCATCCGATCCAGGTCTATGCGTAGATGTTATATGCACGATTAGAACACAATGAGTTGTGGGCGATAATAGTCATACTGCTTACCAACAATGTCATAATTGTTGGATGAAGCGGCCCGACCCGACATTACATGACCGCGTTCATGAGACTGGTTCTACCGATGTGCTTCGCACACAGGTGGCTGGCGGGTGTCTGTTTCTCCAACTTTAGTTGAATCGAGTTTGACTACGGCCGGTCCTTGTTGAAGTTTAAAACAACACACTTGACGAAAAATCATTGTGGTTTTGATGCATAGGTAAGAACGGTTCTTGCTAGAAGCCCGTAGCAACCACGTTAACCTTGCAACAACAAAGTAGAGGACGTCTAACTTGTTTTTGCAGGGCATGTTGTGATGTGATATGGTTAATACGTGATGAGATATAAATTGTTGTATGAGATGATCATGTTTTGTAGAAGTTATCGGCAACTGGGAGGAGCCTTATGAATGTCGCTTTATTGTATGAAATGCAATCACCATGTAATTGCTTTACTTTATCACTAAGCGGTAGCGATAGTCGTGGAAGCAATAGTTGGCCAGACGACAACGATGCTACGATGGAGATCAAGGTGTCAAGCCGGTGATGATGGAGATCATGACAGTGCTTTGGAGATGGAGATCAAAGGCACACGATGATGATGGCCATATCATGTCACATATTTTGATTGCACGTGATGTTTATCCTTTATGCATCTTATTTTGCTTAGTACGGCGGTAGCATTATAAGATGATCCTCACTAAATTTCAAGGCATAAGTGTTCTCCTTGAGTATGCACCGTTGCTACAGTTCATCATGCCAAGACACCACGTGATGATCGGGTGTGATAAGCTCTACGTTCACATATAACGGGTGCAAGCTAGTTTTGCACATGCAGAATACTCGGGTTAAATTTGACGAGCCTAGCATATGCAGATATGGCCTCAAACACTGAGACCGAAAGGTCGAACGTTAATCATATAGTAGATATGATCAACATAGTGATGTTCACCATTGAAAACTACTCCATCTCACGTGATGATCGTACATGGTTTAGTTGATTTGGATCATGTGATCATTTAGATGACTAGAGGGATGTCTATCTAAGTTGGAGTTCTTAAGTAATATGATTAATTGAACTTTAATTTATCATGAACTTAGTCATGATAGTATTTGCAAATTATGTTGTAGATCAATAGCTTGCGTTGTAGCTCCCTTATGTTTTTGATATGTTCCTAGAGAAAAACTAAGTTGAAAGATGATAGTAGCAATGATGCAGACTAGGTCCGTGATCTGAGGTTTATCCTCGTTGCTGCACAAAAGAATTATGTCCTTGATGCATGGTGACGGACCTATTGCAGGAGCAGATGCATACATTATGAATGTTTGGCAAGCTCGGTATGGTGACTACTTGATGGTTTTGTAACATCCCAAAATTCTAAATTTTTGGAATGTTATATTAAATAAATAACTATGCTTGTTGTCTGATTGATTGTTTGACTGATTGAGTGAAATTGATGTGGAATATGAAACTTTTGAAAGTTGAATGAGAGGGAATGAAATGACTTTCCCAAAACTTTCCCTTTGTCTTTTGGATCCCAATGAATTCAAGTTCATTCCAACACCAAACCCTAGAGTGAAGATGACATGACTTCTTCCATTTTGAAATGAATAGGGTTTTGGAAAAGATTTGAATTTCATTTGGGAATATTTCAAATTCAAAGCTTTATGCAACTCAATGATTTTCATGAGGGAAGATAAAATGACTTCTTTAATTATATGAAATATGAGTTGGAAGTTAAAAGTATCAAATTGAAAGTCATTTGAAAATGCCTTGAAACCCTCTTTCAAATTTGAGTTTTGGAATTTGAATTCAAACTTTGGCAAGTGGGAATCATATCAAAATCTATGCCTGATAAATACTTGAGCAAAAGTATGAGAGGAGTAAATATGACACTCCAAAAATATCAGAGGAAAACAATGCCAAAAGTTTTGAATTCAAATTTGAGTTTTAATTGAATTTGAAAAAAATGAATTTTTATAAAGTTTGGATTTTACCTTTGGAAAAATGTTCAAATGATAGGGAATATTCCCTTGATCATTTTGGTATATATATATGTCCTATATAAAATATTTATATTTTAAAAGATATCTCTATTTTTGTTTTATTCAAAAAAATAAAAATTTAAAAAGGAAACCCCCAGCGCCACCAGCCCCTGCCCAGCCAACCAAGACTGCCCACCAAAGGCCCAGAGGCCAGCCCAGCGAGGCCATCGAGCCGGCCTCACCTCCCCCGCGCCCGAAACCCTTTGGTGCCGGTCGCCCGACCGCCCCACCCCCTCCTCTCTCTCTGGTAGGTGGCCCCTGCACCGTCTTCAACCCACACGCTGGCGCCGTCGATCGCGGATCGCGAGATCCGGGATCCGATCCTCCCGATCACCTCCCCTTGCGACGAGGCCCCCGCCGATATCAGCCGGGCCCCCGCACCCCATTCCCCCCCTGACCCCCTCGCCGGAGCCCGTCCTCCTCTCTCTCGCCGTCGCCGGAGCCGAACCTCCCGCCGCCGCCATTTGCGTCGCCGTCGCCGCCCTAGCCCTCCCCCAACCCCACCGACCCCACCCAACACCTCCCACAGGCTCGTCGCACCCGCCGAAACCACTCCCCGACCTTCCCGACGACCGGAGAGGCCAGCGCACTCGGCGCCGCCGCCGCCGCCGCCGCCGAGCGCCGGTGAGTCACCGGAGATCCCCTCCCCCGTCCGATTCATCCTCGACGGCTAGGATTAGAACACCCCGAAGGGGTATTTCTTTTAATAAAAACCGGCCGGTTCGTCCGATTTAGTTTTTAAGTTAGGGTTTATTTTTTTAGCCGGCCCGACTAGTTTAACCCTAGGCCCATTTAGTTTATATTACGCTCAGTGCATAGTTTAGGCCCATTAGGCCCTTTTTCATTTATTTTTTGTTTTCTGTTTTAGCAGAATAGTTCCTGTTTTGAAAAATTAATATCTTTTATTCTGTTTAATATTTTTAGGTGATTCTTTTTTTGTTGGTTTGAAAATTTTCTATAGTTTCTGTAGAAAATATATTTAGCTATGTTAAAATTAATTAAAATTGCTTTATTTTAGTTTTAGTCAGAATAGTAAATCTGTTATAACTTGAGTTAGAAAAATTATTTTTGGATGATTCTTTTTGCCCCAACTTTATTTTGACATTGACAAACCATAGAAATTAATTTGGGTATTTTAGGATTAATAAAAATAGTTTTAAGCAGAATCTTGTTAATCCTAATTAATTAACTAGCTACTGTTTTCCTATTATTTTAATTAGTAAATAAATTTATTTTTAACTTGTGATTGATTATTCTAGGATAGTTTCTGTCACTTTATAGGATGAACTTTTATTTATAATAAATAAAAGTTTCATTTTATTTTTCTTAATAGAAATTGAATTATGCCTAATAGGAGTTTCATAATAGATTTTAAATTGATTCTTTTTGCTCCTAGTTGCTTAATGCATTCTTTTCTGTTAAGTTAACATAAATCCATGATTAGGTTATGTTAAGAAATTTTTTGTTATATAAAACTATTTTAGTGGTTGCTTGAAGTAGGAAAAACTTGAATTGGTTTTCTTTGAGTTTTCCCTTTGGGTTTTGATTTGTTTGTTTGGTGTGTTATGTTACTATGTTGCTATGTTAAGTGATCTCATGCTATATGCTTATTATATTTATTGTTTGCCTCGATAGAATTTCCGGAGTGCGGAGCTTGCTACTCTGAATCCCTAGTTTTCAAGATCGTCAACAAGGCAAGTTCACTTTGACCATGCTTTCATACCTATGTTTTATTGCATTTAGTGACATCTTTGCAACCACCCCTCAGTAGTGTTATTGAATCCTTGTAGTTGAGTAGTATGCATGAGGTAGGAACCCATTCCCTGTTACCAAGCACTGGGACGATATTTTATTTTTATGCTACGCTATAGTAGACGGGGTTTGGTATGAGTACTCGGGAGTGGTGTGAGTATGGAGGATTCTCGTCAATGGCGACAACTCCATGATGGAATCTGCAAGGACTGCATCTTCAAGACCTCAAGACTTCAAGACTCGAGACAGAATTCAATACACACTACTGGGTGAAGGGCGGTTGTGGGCACCTGGAGGAACCAGTGGTTGGCCGGGATGCATGGAGAAGCGCCATGACATCTTGCGTAAAGCTTCACCCAGACTCAAAGAGACGGAAGAATACTTCATGCCGGAAGCTTACCTGCAGCAACCGCAAGTCATTATGGGCTCTGGCTTGGTTGACCTTAGTGGTGACTCTGGCTGGGGCGGTACTAGCAGATGTAGAACTACGGTAGGATGGGATGAGTCACCGGGGCGGTGGTCGGAAGGAACTCTTCGGAAGACCATGTTTGGTCATCTTGTTCTCAAACACCACGAAGTGCGAGAACGTAAATAGAGGGATCGAATCTTGCGGGTAAAGTGTACAAACCTCTGCAGAGGGTTTTAAACCTAATCGATTAGCCGTGTCCCCGATTACGGACAAATTGAGCATCCGGACTTGGATCTATCTCGGAACTCTCAACACCGGATTGATAACTTAATTGTGGGCAACATATGATGAATTTTGGGCTATGAGACATCGGTTGGCGGAACCATGTCATGATAGAAAACTCCTTAGTACAGACTTCATTCTATTCCTTTGATGTAGGTAAAATAAAATCATCTTTTACGCATAAACAAAACTCGAATCTGAGCCATAAAGCCATATTGCATATAGTATAGTTTTATCATCTGTCTTCTCACATTGTGATCTTGCCGGTACATTCAATGTCTTGACCTACACGGCTGCAACGTATCATGTTGCAGATATTTCTAGACGAGTAAGAGTTACGATCTGGGGTTATGGTCTACACTCAACCCGCCGATGGCGTTGATGGGACTCCACACCCGTTTGATTGTTTCCGCTGAGTATTATGAGGTATATATCAGTTTTACGTTATTTATGCATGTGATTGCACTTTGATATATACATTGATGTACTGTGTGTGTGACATCTTGATCCGAGGATGGCACAGCAACACAGAGGCTTGACCGTCTGAGGTCGGGTCGCTACAGAAATGGTATCAGAGCACATGTTGGCTGTAGAACGTGAACCTAGAAAATGACTTAGTAATATGAAGACCCCAATAGGAATGACCTTTGTTTTGTACTACTCTCGTAACACCTGATTCCTATTCTTGAACCTTCCTTATTTCAAACTATAGATGGAGAGCTACATTACGAACAAAAGAGAACACTACGAGAAGGTTCTTGGAGGCCCTTCCTTGTGGAGCTAGTCATTTCTTTGAAGTTACCGATACACGAGATCAAGGCAACTAAGAGGGCGTCCAGACCGTGGGGAGTCAAGACCCAAGTTTTTGGTCGCAAAGAAGCCCCCAAGACTGCAGACATCAGCTTCGGAACTATAAATGGTGACCATGATATGGGCATCAACACTACCGTCCATGATGCTATTGCACGTTTATGCTATCGTCATCGTGCTGCACTAAACCCACACTTCTTTGGAAGGATGGGATGGCAGAAGTTTGATGGAGCAACTATTGCCTTGTGAGCGCAAAAGATGAAGTTCTCCCCACTTTTAGTGTACCATCGGGATCTGGAACAATCGTCAAGAATCTTGAGATGGACCTCCTGGAAGCCCTGTTTGACAATGAAGCACTACGAAAGCAGAGGTCAAGACTCGTAGAGGCGAAGGTAAACCAGGTGGAGGAGGAGAACCTCGAGATCTCGAGAATACGTCGAGAAGCGAAGAACAGCAGGACCATGTCTCATGCAAAGGACGTTGAAATCCAGAAGCTCCAGGAACAACTTCAGGACATACAGGGTCGTCACAAGAAACTCCGTGTCGACAGGGAAAATCTAGCAGAAGAACTGGAGGAGATTAAGTCCACATAGAAGAAACCCCAGTAAATTAGTAATATTCCACCATGAGAGAAATAAAGATGAACGCCATCTCGATTTAAGTATCTGACCATACCAAATTATGTGGGTGGCGATACTGTAGAATTGATTGAATAAATGAATGCTTGGTTGCTATTATTTTTGTGTGTTTATTAAATGGTTGGATAGATCACGATATTCAGAGGCTTGTATTTATTTCAACCATGAGAGGCGTAAGTTACGGAAGAATGGTAGAAGGCCTTCATATGGGAACAGCATCAGAATTGGAAACTCCGAGCATTGAAGACACGAAGAAATAGGGACTTAGAAAGCGAAACCATAGTAGAAACGACCCATTACAAGCGATAATTTTGTTGATGAGTGGGTATTTGCTTTCTCTTTCTATCTCAACGGACCCGAAATCTTGAACCCATGGACAATCGAACACCAAACTTTTACGGAGACACTTGCAATTTCCCCATGGAGATACATCCCTTGTTACGAGCACCCTCTTATCCTACACATGCAGATGACAACCCTTTATGAGTCTTTCCTTAAGGGCCTGAAACGATCATGACCACGACAAGTGATCATGATTACAGAAGATCTGAAGGACATGATGAAGCATATTCACCTTGAAGGAGATGCACGGTCTACAAAGGCTACCCTTTCATGCAAAAGGAGGTGTAACTTTGGTATGTGGAGGTACACCTCCACCATTTGAAAGGAGTTTGCCCAAAGATGATGGGGCAGTACTTTTTCATTTCACGTGTGCCACAAGCAACTTTCTTCGATGTTGTTCGTGAAGCAGCCATGGAAGCCATACGTGGATCGGAGAAATACTTGAAGCAAGACTCCGTTATACTCGGGGAATACCTAAGCGAAGTGCGTGCGAGAGATGATGGAGATGAAGCTCAAGGCCACCACGATGAAATGTAAGATTGAAGATTTCAAGGCTCATGTCGCACACACTTCGGTGGGACTGAAGAATCCTCGAGGAGGATAAATAAATAAAGTTGGAAGTAATGTCTGACCATACCAAACCATGTGGGTGGCAGCATTTGTAACAAAGTACTTTTGGAATTTGGATTTACGAAAATGGTTAAGGATGTAATGAAAGATTGATATGAAAATAATGAGATTTATGGATAAACTAGTGCATTTTCATTGATGTCGTTGTACTCGTAAAGCCACAGGATCAATGAAGAAAGAAATGTGTTATTCATGACGGTCCATAGAAGGAAGCTGGAAAAAATAAGTTGGAGTTTTGCTTTTGATATGATGGTATGAAGAAAGCAGTACTCTTGGATTTAAAGGAGGTGTAATATGGAACATGAGAGTTACTCCAAGGATGAGCTAAAGCTGCACTAGTGTTGAAGTGGGCCATAACCCACAGGCCCAGGATTTTGGAAAGGAACAGATGTAACCTTGATGAAGGAAGAAATTTGGAAGAATCAGTGATCCAATCAGCATAAGTTTCGTAGGAGGTTACGCATAAAAACACGAGAGTGGTGAAGTAACGATAGATGTTTTGTTTGGCTTGCAGAAACCATGGATTTATCTGAACTCAGCTCGTCAACAAGAGAAATTCTGCAATGCTTGTGAGTATGCCCAAGTGTTAGAATACGTGATTCGATATTTACATATGTGGTAATGATTCAAATGCGGGATGGATTGGCCCCATACCGAAGACTTCTATCATGGACTATCATATGTTGATGGAAAATCAGAGAGCCCTTGAAAACCTTAGAAGAGTGTCGACACGATAAGCCATAAAACCATAGAATGGTAGTACGATGGAACCCTTTACAGGCAACCGTTGCCAATCGTAGGTTATACGGTGAGGTTCAACCCAGACCCGTTCTCTGCAAGAGAAACCATTAATGGTAGACCACCATGAGTGTTTCGATAGTTGTCTAGAATGGACACGGACCTATCAGCTTGTAGATCCAGTCTCGGACGAACTTCAACTTTGAGGAACCGACCCACGATTTTGAGGAAAACTCTATGCTTCTGACAGAAGAGCTTTAATGAAGGAGCTGTTGCAAGATATGTGAAGAGACATACAATGTCGGCACTCCAGAGGAAGTATCTGAGTTTATTGGAACTGTAATCTTGTTTTGAGTGTGGTAGCACCCTGACCCTTCTGACCAAAACTTTTGCTAGAAGACCCCAACCCCTAACCTCTTTCTTGCTCGCCTTTTCGAATCTCGAGCACGAGATTCATTTTAAGTGTGGTAGGTTTGTAACATCCCAAAATTCTAAATTTTTGGAATGTTATATTAAATAAATAACTATGCTTGTTGTCTGATTGATTGTTTGGTGATTGAGTGAAATTGATGTGGAATATGAAACTTTTGAAAGTTGAATGAGAGGGAATGAAATGACTTTCCCAAAACTTTCCCTTTGTCTTTTGGATCCCCATGAATTCAAGTTCATTCCAACACCAAACCCTAGAGTGAAGATGACATGACTTCTTCCATTTTGAAATGAATAGGGTTTTGGAAAAGATTTGAATTTCATTTGGGAATATTTCAAATTCAAAGCTTTATGCAACTCAATGATTTTCATGAGGGAAGATAAAATGACTTCTTTAATTATATGAAATATGAGTTGGAAGTTAAAAGTATCAAATTGAAAGTCATTTGAAAATGCCTTGAAACCCTCTTTCAAATTTGAGTTTTGGAATTTGAATTCAAACTTTGGCAAGTGGGAATCATATCAAAATCTATGCCTGATAAATACTTGAGCAAAAGTATGAGAGGAGTAAATATGACACTCCAAAAATATCAGAGGAAAACAATGCCAAAAGTTTTGAATTCAAATTTGAGTTTTAATTGAATTTGAAAAAAATGAATTTTTATAAAGTTTGGATTTTACCTTTGGAAAAATGTTCAAATGATAGGGAATATTCCCCTGATCATTTTGGTATATATATATGTCCTATATAAAATATTTATATTTTAAAAGATATCTCTATTTTGTTTTATTCAAAAATAAAAATTTAAAAGGAAACCCCTCAGCGCCACCAGGCCCCTGGCCCAATGCCACCAAGACTGCCCACCAGGCGGCCCAGAGGCCAGCCCAGCGAGGCCAGCGAGCCGGCCTCACCTCCCCCTCGCCCGAAACCCTTTGGGGCCGGTGGCCGCACCACCCCCCTCCCTCTCTCTCTGGCAGGTGGCTCCGCCCGTCTTCAACCCCGCCACGCCACTTGGCGCCGCCTCGATCGCGGACCCATGAGATCCGGGATCCGATCCTCCCGATCACCTCCCTTGCCCCGACGAGGCCCCGACCTATATAAGCCGGGCCCTCGCACCCCATTCCCCCCCTTACCCCCTCGCAGGAGCCCCTCCTCCTCTCTCTCGCCGTCGCCGGAGCCGAACCTCTCGCCGCCGCCATTTGCGTCGCCGTCGCCGCCCTAGCCCTCCCCGAACCCCACCGACCCCACCGAACACCTCCCCGAGCTCGTCCGCACCTGAGCCACTCCCGACCTCCCGACGATCGGAGAGGCCAGGCCTTTTCGCAGCCGCAGCCGCCGCCGACGAGCGCCGGTGAGTCACCGGAGATCCCCTCCCCCGTCCGATTCATCCTCGGCTGCTAGGATTAGACCACCCTGAAGGGGTATTTCTTTTAATAAAAACCGGCCGGTTCGTCCGGTTTAGTTTTTAAGTTAGGGTTTATTTTTTAGCCGGCCCGACTAGTTTAACCCTAGGCCCGTTTAGTTTATATTACGCTCAGTGCGTAGTTTAGGCCCATTAGGCCCTTTTTCATTTATTTTTGTTTTCTGTTTTAGCAGAATAGTTCCTGTTTTGAAAAATTCATATCTTTTATTCTGTTTAATATTTTTAGGTGATTCTTTTTTTGTTGGTTTGCAAATTTTCTATAGTTTCTGTACAAAATATAGTTAGCTATGTTAAAATTAATTAAAATTGCTTTATTTTAGTTTTAGTCAGAATAGTAAATCTGTTATAACTTGAGTTAGAAAAATTATTTTTGGATGATTCTTTTTGCCCCAACTTTATTTTGACATTGCCAAACCATAGAAATTAATTTGGGTATTTTAGGATTAATAAAAAATAGTTTTAAGCAGAATCTTGTTAATCCTAATTAATTAACTAGCTACTGCTTTTCCTATTATTTTAATTTGTAAATAAATTTTTTTTTAACTTGTGATTGATTATTAGAGGATAGTTTCTGTCACTTTATAGGATGAACTTTTATTTATAATAAATAAAAGTTTTATTTTATTTTTCTTAATAGAAATTGAATTAGGCCTAATAGGAGTTTCATAATAGATTTTAAATTGATTCTTTTTGCTCCTAGTTGCTTAATGCATTCTTTTCTGTTAAGTTAACATAAATCCATGATTAGGTTATGTTAAGAAAATTTTTGTTATATAAAACTATTTTTAGTGGTTGCTTGAAGTAGGAAAAACTTGAATTGGTTTTCTTTGAGTTTTCCCTTTGGGTTTTGATTTGTTTGTTTGGTGTGTTATGTTACTATGTTGCTATGTTAAGTGATCTCATGCTATATGCTTATTATAGTTATTGTTTGCCTCGTTAGAATTTCCAGAGTGCGGAGCTTGCTACTACGAATCCCTAGTTTTCGAAGATCGTCAACAAGGAAAGTTCACTTTGACCATGCTTTCATACCTATGTTTTATTGCATTTAGTGACATCTTTGCAACCACCCCTCAGTAGTGTTATTGAATCCTTGTAGTTGAGTAGTATGCATGAGGTAGGAACCCATTCCCCTGTTACCAAGCCGGACGATATTTTATTTTTATGCTACGCTATAGTAGGCGGGGTTTGGTATGAGTACTGGGAGTGGTGTGAGTATGGAGGATTCTACGTCCAATGACGACAACTCCATGATGGAATCTGCAAGGACTGCATCTTCAAGACCTCAAGACTTCAAGACTCGAGACAAGAATTCAATACACACTCTTTGGGTGAAGGATTTGTTGATGGGCACCTGGAGGAACCCGGTGGTTGGCGGGATGCATGGAGAAGCGCCATTACATCTTGCGGAAAGCTTCACCCAGACTCAAAGAGACGGAAGAATACTTCATGCCCGGAAGCTTACGTGCAACCGCAAGTCATTATGGGCTCTGGCTTGGTTGATCTTAGTGGTGACTCTGGCTGGGACGGTACTAGCAGATGTAGAACTACGGTAGGATGGGATGAGTACCGGACAGTGGTCAGAGGAACTCTTCGGAAGACCATGTTTCGGTCATCTTGTTCTCAAACACCCTAAAGTGCGAGAACGTAAATAGAGGGATCGAATATTGCGGGTAAAGTGTACAAACTTCTGCAGAGGGTTTTAAACCTAATCGATTAGCCGTGTCCCCGGTTACGGACAAATTAAGCATCTGGACTTGGATCTATCTCGGAACTCTCAACACCGGATTGATAACTTAATTGTGGGCAACATATGATGAATTTTGGGCTATGAGACATCGGTTGGCGGAACCATGTCATGATAGAAAACTCCTTAGTACAGACTTCATTCTATTCCTTTGATGTAGGTAAAATAAAATCAGCTTTTACGCAAACAAAACTCGAATCTGAGCCATAAAGCCATATTGCATATAGTATAGTTTTATCATCTGTCTTCTCACATTGTGATCTTGCCGGTACATTCAATGTCTTGACCTACACGGCTGCAACGTATCATGTTGCAGATATTTCCTCGACGAGTAAGAGTTACGATCTGAGGTTACGGTCTACACTCAACCCGCCGATGGCGTTGATGGGACTGCACACCCGTTTGATTGTTTCCATTGAGTATTATGAGGTATATATCAGTTTTACGTTATTTATGCATGTGATTGCACTTTGATATATACATTGATGTACTGTGTGTGCCAAAGATCTTGATCCAGGATGGCACAGCAACACAGAGGCTTGACCGTCTGAGGTCGGGTCGCTACAAGTTTAGTGCACCATGCTTTACGGCTTAGAACCGGGACGTCAAAAATGTTTTGAACGCCACAAAGCATATGAGATGTTCCAAGAGTTGAAATTGGTATTTCAGACTCATGCCCGTGTCGAGAGGTATGAGACCTCTGACAAGTACTTTGCCTACAAGATGGAGGATAATACCTCAACCAGTGAGCATGTGCTCAGAATGTCTTAGTATTACAATCGCCTGAATCAAGTGGGAGTTATCTCCCAAATAAGATAGTGATTGACAGAGTTCTCTAGTCACTATCACCAAGTTACTGGAAGTTCGTGATGAACTATAATATGAAAGGGATGACGAAAACGATTCGCGAGCTATTCGCGATGCTAAAATCTGCGGAGGTAGAAATCAAGAAAGAGCATCAAGTGTTGATGGTTAACAAGACCACTATTTTCAAGAAAAGGGGCAAAGGAAAAGAAAGGGAACTTCAAGAAAGAATGGCAAGCAAGTTTCCATTCCTGTGAAGAAACCCAAAGCTAGACCTAAGCCAGAAACTGAGTGCTTCTACTACAAAGGGAATGGTCACCGGAAGCGAAACTACCCCAAATACTTGGCGGATAAGAAGGATGGCAAAGTGAACAAAGGTATATTTGATATACATGTTATTGATGTGTAATTTACTAGTGTTCATAGTAACCCCAGCGTATTTCATACCGGTTCAGTTGCTAAGATTAGTAACTCGAAACAGGAGTTGCAAATGAACAGAGACTAGTTAAGGGCGAGGTGACGATGTGTGTTGGAAGTGATTCCAAGGTTGATAAGATCACCATCGCACACTCCCTCTACCTTCGGGATTAGTATTGGACCTAAATAAATGTAATTTGGTGTTTGCGTTGAGCATGAATATGATTGGATCATGTTTATTGCGATATGGTTATTGATTTAAGTCAGAGAATAATTGTTGTTCTGTTCACATGAATAAAACCTTCTATGGTCTTACATCCAATGTAAATGGTTTACTGAATTTCGATCATAGTATTCATAATATTGAAGCCAAAAGATGCAAAGTTAATAATGATAGTGCAACTTATTTGTGGCACTGTCGTTTAGGTCACATTGGTGTAAAATGCATGAAGAAACTCCATGCTGATGGGCTTTTGTAATCACTTGATTATGAATCACTTGATACTTGCGAACCATGCCTCATGGGCAAGACGACTAAAACTCCGTTCTTCGGAACAATGGAGCGAGCCACTGACTTATTGGAAATATAATACATATTGATGTATAAGGTACGATGAGTGTTGAGTCTCGCGGCGGGTATCGTTATTTTCTGACCTTCACACATGATTTGAGAAGATATGGGTATATCTACTTAATGAAACATAAGTCTGAAACATTTGAAAAGTTCAAAGAATTTCAGAGTGAAGTGGAAAAACATTGTAACAAGAAAATAAAGTTTCTATGATCTGATCGCGGAGGCGAATATTTGAGTTACGAGTTTGGTCTTCATTTGAAACAAATGTGGAATAGTTTCACAACTCACGCCACCTGGAACACCACAGCATAATGGTGCGTCCGAACATCGTAACCGTACTTTATTAGATATGGTGCGATCTATGATGTCTCTTACCGATTTACCACTATCGTTTTGGGGTTATGCATTAGAGACAGCTGCATGCATGTTAAATAGGGCACCATCTAAATCCATTGAGACGACACCGTATGAAGTGTGGTTTGGCAAGAAACCTAAGTTGTCGTTTCTTAAAGTTTGGCGTTGCGATGCTTATGTGAAAAACTTCAGCCTGATAAGCTCGAACCCAGATCGGAGAAGTGCGTCTTCATAGGATACCCAAAAGAAACTGTTGGGTACACCTTCTATCATAGATCTGAAGGCAAGATCTTTGTTGCTAAGAATGGATCCTTTCTAGAGAAGGAGTTTCTCTCGAAAGAAGTGAGTGGGGGGAAAGTAGAACTTGATGAGGTAATTGTACCTTCTCCCGAATTGGAAAGTAGTACATCACAGAAATCAGTTCCAGTGATTCCTACACCAACCAGTGAGGAAGCTAATGATGATGATCATGAAACTTCAGATCAAGTTACTACTGAACATCGTAGGTCAACCAGAGTATGGTCCGCACCCGAGTGGTACGGTAACCCAATTCTGGAAGTCATGTTACTAGAACATGACAAACCTACAAACTATGAGGAAGCGATGATGAGCCCAGATTCCGATAAATGGCTTGAGGCCATGAAATCTGAGATAGGATCCATATATAAGAACAAAGTATGGACTTTGGTGGACTTGCCCGATGATCGGCAAGCTATTGAGAATAAATGGATCTTCAATAGGAAGACAGACGCTGATAGTAGTGTTACTATCTACAAAGCTCGACTTGTCAAAAAAGGTTTTTGACAAATTCAAGGTGTTGACTACGATGAGATTTTCTCACTCGTATCGATGCTTAAAGTGTGTCTGAATCATGTTAGCAATTGCCACATTTTATGAAATCTGGCAAATGGATGTCAAACTGCATTCCTTAATGGATTTCTTAAAGAAGAGTTGTATATGATGCAACAAAAGGTTTTGTCAATCCTAAAGGTGCTAACAAAGTGTGCAAGCTCCAGCGATCCATCTGTGGACTGGTGCAAGCATCTCGGAGTTGGAATATACGCTTTGATGAGTTGATCAAAGCATATAGTTTTATACAGACTTGCGGTGAAGTCTGTATTTACAAGAAAGTGAGTGGGAGCATTGCAGCCTTTCTGATCAGTATATGTGAATGACATATTGTTGATCGGAAATTATGTAGAATTTTCTAGAAAGCATAAAGGAGTGTTTTTTTTCAAAGAAAGACCTTGGTGAAGCTGCTTACATATTGAGCATCAAGATCTATAGATATAGATCAAGCCGCTTGATAATTTTTTTCAATGAGTACATACCTTGACAAGTTTTTGAAGTAGTTCAAAATGAAACAATCAAAAAGGAGTTCTTGCCTGAGTTGTGAGGTATGAAGTTGAGTAAGACTCAAAACCCAACCACGGAAAAATAGAAAGAGAATGAAAAGTCATTGCCTATGCCTCAGTCATAGGTTATACAAAGTATGCTATGCTGTGTACCAGACCTATTGTGTACCTCACCATGAGTTTGGCAAGAGGGTACAATAGTGATCCAGGAGTGGATCACTGGACATCGGTCAAAATTATCCTTAGTGAAATAAGGACATGTTTCTCGGTTATGGAGGTGACAGAAAGGTCGTCGTAAAGGGTTACGTTGATGCAAGCTTTGACACTGATCCGGATGACTCTCACGCTCAATCTCGATACATATTGAAAGTGGGAGCAATTAGCTAGAGTAGCTCCATGCAGAGCATTGTAGACATAGAAATTTGCAAAATACATACGGATCTGAATATGGCATACTTGTTGACTAAAATTCTCTCACAAGCAAAACATGATCACACCTTAGTACTCTTTTGGTGTTAATCACATGGTGATGTGAACTAGATTATTGACTCTAGTAAACCCTTTGGGTGTTGGTCACATGGCGATGTGAACTATGGGTGTTAATCACATGGTGATGTGAACTATTGATGTTGAATCACATGGCGATGTGAACTAGATTATTGACTCTAGTGCAAGTGGGAGACTGAAGGAAATATGCCCAAGAGGCAATAATAAAGTCGTTATTTATATTTCGTTATATCATGATAAATGTTTATTAATCATGCTAGAATTGTGTTAATCGGAAACATAGTACACGTGTGAATACATAGACAAAACAGAGTGTCCCTAGTATGCCTCTACTTGACTAGCTCGTTAATCAAATATGGTTAAGTTTCCTGACCATAGACATGTGTTGTCATTTGATCAATGGGATCACATCATTAGAGAATGATGTGATGGACAAGACCCATCCGTTAGCTTAGCATAATGATCGTTTAGTTTTATTGCCATTGCTTTCTTCATGACTTATACATATTCCTCTGACTATGAGATTATGCAACTCCTGAATACCCGAGGAACACTTTGTGTGCTATCAAACATCACAACATAAATGGGTGATTATAAAGATGCTCTACAGGTGTCTCCAAAGGTGTTTGTTGAGTTGTCATTGATCGAGATTAGGATTTGTCACTCCGTGTATCAGAGAGGTATCTCTGGGCCCTCTCGGTAATGCACATCACTATAAGCCTTGCAAGCAATGTGACTAATGAGTTAGTTACGGGATGATGCATTACGGAATGAGTAAAGAGACTTTCCAGTAACGAGATTGAACTAGGTTTGATGATACCGACGATCGAATATCGGGCAAGTAACATACCGATGACAAAGGGAATAACTTATGTTGTTATGCGATTCGACCAATAAGGATCTTCATAGAATATGTAGGAGCCAATATGAGCATCCAGGTTCCGCTATTGGTTATTGACTGGAGATGTGTCTCGTTCATGTCTACATAGTTCTCGAACACATAGGGTCCGCACGCTTAACGTTCGATGATGATTTGTATTATGAGTTATGTGTTTTTTATGACCGAAGATTGTTCGGAGTCCTGGATGAGATCACAGACATGACGAGGAGTCTCGAAATGTTCGAGAGGTAAAGATTCATATATTGGAAGCTCGTATTCAGACATCGGAATGGTTCCGAGTGATTCGGGCATTTTTCCGGAGTACCGAGGGGTTACCGG
The DNA here is from genome assembly GCA_021605145.1 of Aegilops bicornis. Lineage (NCBI taxonomy): Eukaryota > Viridiplantae > Streptophyta > Magnoliopsida > Poales > Poaceae > Aegilops > Aegilops bicornis. The sequence continues at coordinate 447,764,842 of CM038671.1, read as the reverse complement.
AACTCCCCGGGGGAATATTGGGCCTACATGGGCCATAGGGGAGAGGGGAGGCAGCCCACAAGGGGTGGCCGCGCCCCCTCCCTATAGGGTGTCCGAATTGGACTAGGGAGGGGGGCGCCCCCCCCCTTTCCTTCTCCTCTTCCTCTCCCTTCCCTCTTTCCCCCTTCAAAAAAGGAAAGGGAGTCCAACTAGGATTGGGAGTCCTAGTTGAACTCCCCCCTTTGGCGCGCCCCCTAGGCCGGTCGCCTCCTCCCCTCATTTATATACAGGTGCGGGGGCAACCCAAAGGCACTCCAAGATTTGTCTTAGCCGTGTGCGGTGCCCCCCTCAATAGTTGTTCACCTCGGTCATATTGTCGTAGTGCTTAGGCAAAGCCCTGCGCGGATCACATCATCAACACCGTCACCACGCCGTCGTGCAGACAGAAGTCTCCCTCAACCCTCTACTGGATCAAGAGCTCGAGGGACGTCATCGTGTTGAACGTGTGCTGAACACGGAGGTGCCGTACATTTGGTACTTGGATCGGTTGGATCGTGAAGACGTTCGACTACATCAACCGCTTTAACATAACGTTTCCGCTTTCGGTCTACGAGGGTACGTGGAAACACTCTCCCCTCTCGTTGCTATGCATCTCCTAGATAGATCTTGCGTGTTCATAGGATTTTTTTTGAATCACTACGTTCCCAACAACATTACCGAAAGGGCCCAGAGATACCTCTCTGATACTCGGAGTGACAAATCCTAATCTCGATCTATGCCAACCCAACAAACACCTTAGGAGATACCTGTAGAGCATCTTTATAATCACCTAGTTACGTTGTTGTGACGTTTGATGGCACACAAGGTATTCCTCCGGTATCCGGTAGTTGCATAATCTCATAGTCAAAGGAATATGTATAAGTCATGAAGAAAGCAATAGCAATAAAACTTAACAATCATTATGCTAAGCTAACAGATGGGTCTTGTCCATCACATCATTCTCCTAATCATGTGATCCCGTTCATCAAATGACAACACATGTCTATGGTTAGGAAACTTAACCATCTTTGATTAATGAGCTAGTCTAGTAGAGGCATACTAGGGACACTGTGTTTTGTCTATGTATCCACACATGTATCATGTTTCCGGTTAATAAAATTCTAGCATGAATAATAAACATTGATCATGATATAAGGAAATATAAATAATGACTTTATTATTGCCTCTAGGGCATATTTCCTTCAGTCTCCCACTTGCACTAGAGTCAATAATCTAGTTCACATCGTCATATGATTTAATACCAATAGTTCACATCTTTATGTGATTAGTTCACATCGCCATGTGACTAACACTCAAAGGGTTTACTAGAGTCAATAATCTAGTTCATCGCTATGTGATTAACACGCAAAGAGTACTAAGGTGTGATCATGTTTTTCTTGTGAGAGAAGTTTAGTCAACGGGTCTGTCACATTCAGAGCCGTATGCATTTTCAAATTTTCTATGTCTACAATGCTCTGCATGGAGCTACTCTAGCTACACTACAAAAAAAAGACACTTCCGTGATGATATGTGTTTGTCACAGTAAGTCACGTTTTCTGTCATGCATGTACATCCATGATGCTTTTATGACAGAATCAAGATAGTCATACCTGTGCTGTCGTAGAAGTGTTCCATGACATTACCAAAATTATCATCACAGAAGTGTTCACTTCCATGACGATAAATGCCGCGTCATGGAAGTGCTTTCGTCAAGGGTGACCGACACGTGGCATCCATCGTAATGGGTCGCCGTTAAGCTATCGGGGCCGGTTTTGGATCCGATAACCCGCTAACAGCCACGACCAATGACGATTTTCCACGTGTAAAATTCTCATTGGCCGACGGAACCACGTGTCAGCTCCGCGTTTGCACAGGTGTCACTCATCCAATGGGAGAGATGCGCCTATGATATGTCGACACGTGAACCGGCCCAACAGTGGCCCATTCAGGTTAAAAGGCCGGGCCTGTCAAAATAAGCGGGCCGGCCCATTACCGGCCTACTTGAGTCAGGCCCATTTACAAGCAATACCCATACAAGTTACACAGAATCGGCCCATCAAAGGCCCATTCTACATTTGACAATTTCCAGCCCACCGTTAGTTTTAGCCCGTTAATGGCCCGCTACGTCTTTGGGCCTAATTGCAGCCTGAGCTTCTTTCGTCCTGTTAGCGGCCCATCATCAGTTCCAGCCTGTTAACGGCCCAGAACGTCTTTTGGCCTTTTCTCGACCCATTCTGCAGTTGGGCCAATTCTAGCCCGTTGTGACTTTAGGCCTGTAATCGGCCCATTCGGTAAATGGGCCAACTCCTTGCCCATTTTGTCTCTCGGCCTATTAACGGCCTACACAATAGTTGGGCCTTTGACTTTAGGTCCATTAGGGGCCCACGTTCCACAGGGCATCATTTCAGCCCAACATGACTTTTGGCCTGTTAAAAGACTAGTTTGCAAATTGGGCCTCCTCTGCCCCATAACACTTTCGGCCTCTTACTGGCCCGTAAAGTAAAAGGGCCAAGACAAAATTGACATTTATTTCGGCCTGCTAGAGGCCCGGGCCATTACATTTATCTGACCCTATAGAGCTTTTGGCCTGTTAACGGCCTGCTAAGAGCCGTTGTCACGGTGGGCCACATCATTTGGGATCCACTTAATATTATTTTGACCAACCCAATTAAGGCCCGCTTTGACTACACATGTTTGTTCGTTTGTATGGCGTCCAGGAAAAGTTTGGGCGTGTGGGCCCCTGTTTCAACGATATAGCATATTCAAGAATTATCCTACTCTATACTATCGCCTCTAAAAAACATACACTATACAATAAAAAGAATAAGGCATAGAAATATAGAATAATCCTACACTATACAATGAAGAAATTACAGCCAAATATACCCACTGGGCATTATATTCACCAGTGATAATAAAGCATACACAAACAACAAATTACATACACTGGATAAATAAAGCTCATACATCATGGACACATGATACGTCTCCAATGTATCTATAATTTTTGATTGTTCCATACTATTATATTATCTGTTTTGGATGTTTAATGGGCTTTACTAAGCACTTTTATATTATTTTTGGGACTAACCTACTAACCGAAGGCCCAGTGCAAATTGCTGTTTTTTTTGCCTATTTCAGTGTTTCACAGAAAAGGAATATCAAACAGAGTCCAAATGGAATGAAACCTTCGGGAGAGTTATTTTTGGAACAAACGTGATCTAGAGGACTTGGAGTGGACGTCAAGAAAGAAGCGAGGAGGTCACGAGGCAGGGAGGCGCGCCCCCACCCTCGTGGGCCCCTCGCAGCTCCACCGACCTACTTCTTCCTCCTATATATATCCATATACCCCGAAAACATCCAGGAGCACCATGAAACCCTATTTCCACCGCCGCAACCTTCTGTACCCGTGAGATCCCATCTTGGGGACTTTTCTGGCGCTCCACCGGAGGGGGCATCGATCATGGAGGGCTTCTACATCAACAACATAGCCTCTCCGATGATGTGTGAGTAGTTTACCACAGACCTTCGGGTCCATAGTTATTAGCTAGATGGTTTCTTCTCTCTCTTTGGATCTCAATACAAAGTTCTCCTCGATCTTCTTGGAGGTCTATTCGAGTAATTCTTTTTGCGGTGTGTTTGTCGAGATCCAATGAATTGTGGGTTTATGATCAAGATTATCTATGAACAATATTTGAATCTTCTCTGAATTCTTTTATGTATGATTTGTTATCTTTGCAAGTCTCTTCGAATTATCAGTTTGGTTTGGCCTACTAGATTGATCTTTCTTGCAATAGGAGAAGTGCTTAGATTTGGGTTCAATCTTGCGGTGTCCTTTCCCGATGTGGCAGGGCAGCAAAGGCACGTATTGTATTGTTGCCATCGATGATAAAAAGATGGGGTTTATATCATATGGCTTGAGTTTATCCCTCTACGTCATGTCATCTTGCCTAATGCGTTACTCCGTCCTTATGAACTTAATACTCTAGATGCATGCTGGATAGCGGTCGATGTGTGCAGTAATAGTAGTAGATGCAGAATCGTTTCGGTCTACTTGTCACGGACGTGATGCCTATATACATGATCATGCCTAGATATTCTCATAATTATGCACTTTTCTATCAATTGCTCGACAGTAATTTGTTCACCCACCGTAATACTTATGCTATCTTGAGAGAAGCCACTAGTGAAACCTATGGCCCCGGGTCTATTTTCCATCATATAAGTTTCCAATCTATTTTTACTTTGCAATCTTTACTTTCAATCTATATCATAAAAATACCAAAAATATTTATCTTATTAGCTCTATCAGATCTCACTTTTGCAAGTGGCCGTGAAGGGATTGACAACCCCTTTATAGCGTTGGTTGCAAGGTTCTTATTTGTTTGTGTAGGTATGAGGCGACTTGCGTGTAGTCTCCTACTGGATTGATGCCTTGGTTCTAAAAAACTGAGGGAAATACTTACGCTAGTTTGGTGCATCACCGTTTCCTCTTCAAGGGAAAACTAACGCATGCTCAAGAGGTAGCAAGAAGGATTTCTGGCGTCGTTGCCGGGGAGATCTACGCCAAGTCAAGTAAAGTCGAGACATACCAAGTACCCATCACAACTCTTATCCCTCACATTACATTATTTGCCATTTGCCTCTCATTTTCCTCTCCCCCACTTCACCCTTGCCGTTTTATTCACCCACTTTTTTCGTTCGCCTCTTTTTGTTTGCTTCTTGTGTGCTTGTGTGTTGGATCGTTTGTCACCATGGCTCAAGATAATACTAAATTGTGTGACTTTTCCAATACCAACAACAATGATTTTCTTAGCACTCCAATTGCTCCTCTTACCGATGCTGAATCTTGTGAAATTAACGCTGCCTTGTTGAATCTTGTCATGAAAGATCAATTCTCTGGCCTTCCTAGTGAAGATGCCGCTACCCATCTAAACAACTTTGTTGATCTGTGTGATATGCAAAAGAAGAAAGATGTGGATAATGATGTTGTTAAATTGAAGCTATTTCCTTTTTCGCTTAGAGATCGTGCTAAAACTTGGTTTTCATCTTTGCCTAAAAATAGTATTGATTCTTGGAATAAGTGTGAAGATGCTTTTATCTCTAAGTATTTTCCTCCCGCTAAGATCATCTCTCTTAGAAACGATATTATGAATTTTAAGAAACTTGATCATGAGCATGTTGCACAATCTTGGGAGAGGATGAAATTGATGATACGTAATTGCCCTACACATGGTTTAAATCTATGGATGATAATACAAAAAAATTATGCCGGATTGAATTTTGCTTCTAGAAATCTTTTAGATTAAGCCCTTGAGGAGGCACTTTTATGGAAATCACTTTAGGAGAAGCTACTAAACTCCTAGATAATATAATGGTTAATTATTCTCAATGGCACACCGAAAGATCTACTAGTAAAAAGGTTCATGCGATAGAAGAGATTAATGTTTTGAGTGGAAAGATGGATGAACTTATGAAAGTTGTTTGCTAACAAGAGTGCTCCTATTGATCCTAATGATATGCCTCTGTCTACTTTGATTGAGAATAATAATGAATCTACGGATGTGAATTTTGTTGGTAGAACAATTTTGGCAACAACGCTTATAGAGAAAACATTAATCCTAGGCCGTATCCAAGTAATTCCTCTAATAATTATGGTAATTCCTACAACAACTCTTATGGAAATTTTAATAAGATGCCCTCTGATTTTGAGACTAGTGTTAAATAATTTATGATTTCCCAAAAGAATTTCAATGCTTTGCTTGAAGAAAAATTGCCTAAGATTGATGAATTGGCTAGGAACGTGGATAGAATTTCTCTTGATGTTGATTCTTTGAAACTTAGATCTATTCCACCTAAGCATGATATCAATGAGTCTCTCAAATCTATGAAAATTTCTATTGATGAGTGCAAGGAAAGAACCACTAGGATGCGTGCTAAGAAAGATTGCTTTGTAAAAGCGTGTTCTTCTAGTTTTCATGATAATAGGGATGAAGATCTAAAAGTGATTGATGTGTCCCCTATTAAATCTTTGTTTTGCAATATGAATCTTGATAATGATGGGACTGGAGATGAGTCAACTTTAGTTAAAAGGCGTCCCAATGATTCAGAGTTTTTAGATCTTGATGCAAAAATTGGTAAAAGTGGGATTGAAGAGGTCAAAACTTTACATAGCAATGAACCCACGATTTTGGATTTCAAGGAATTTAATTATGATAATTATTCTTTAATAGATTGTATTTCCTTTGTGCAATCCGTGTTAAATTCTCCTCATGCTTATAATCAAAATAAAGCTTTTACCAAACATATCATTGATGCTTTAATGCAATCTTATGAACAAAAACTTGAATTAGAAGTTTCTATCCCTAGAAAATTTTATGATGAGTGGGAACCTACTATTAAAATTAATATTAAAGATCATGAATGCTATGCTTTATGTGATTTGGGTGCTAGTGTTTCCACGATTCCAAAAACTTTGTGTGATGTATTAGGTTTCCGTGAATTTGATGATTGTTCCTTAAACTTGCACCTTGATTCCACCATTAAGAAACCTATGGGAAGAATTAATGATGTTCTTATTGTTGCAAATAGGAACTATGTGCCCGTAGATTTCATTGTTCTTGATATAGCTTGCAATCCTACATGTCCTATTATTCTTGGTAGACCTTTCCTTAGAACGATTGGTGCAATTATTGATACGAAAGAAGGAAATATTAGATTTCCAATTTATGTTAAGGAAAGGCATGGAACACTTTCCTAGGAAGAAAATTAAATTACCTTATGAATCTACTAAGAGAGCCACTTATGGATTGCATACCAAAGATGATAATACCTAAATCTATTCTTGCCTTTATGCCTAGCTAGGGGCGTTAAACGATAGCGCTTGTTGGGAGGCAACCCAATTTTATTTTTGTTTCTTGCTTTTTGGTTCTGTTTAGTAATAAATAATTCATCGAGCCTCTGTTTAGATGTGTTTTCATGTTTTAGTTAGTGTTTGTGCCAAGTAGAACCTTTGGGAAGACTTGGGTGAAGTCTTTATGATCTTGCTGTAAAAAACAGAAACTTTAGCACTCACGAGATTAGCTGCCATTGTTTAATGGAGAGTGCTTTTAGGTTGATTCTTTTTGCAGATGATTAATAGATAAATTACTCACGTCCAGAAATTTATTTCATAATTTTTGGAGTTCCATAAGTATACATTTGATCCAGATTACTACAGACTTCTCTGTTTTTGACAGATTCTATTTTTCGTGTGTTGTTTGCTTATTTTGATGAATCTACGGCTAGTATCGGAGGGTATGAACCATACATAAGTTGGAATACAGTAGGTTTAACACCAATATAAATAAAGAATGAGTTCATTACAGTACCTTATGGTGGTTGTTTGTTTTCTTATACTAACGAAGCTCATGAGATTTTCTGTTGAGTTTTGTGTTGTGAAGTTTTCAAGTTTTGGGTAAAGATTTGATGGATTATGGAATAAGGAGTGGCAAGAGCCTAAGCTTGGGAATGCCCAAGGCACACCAAGGTAAAATTCAAGGACAACCAAAAGCCTAAGCTTGGGTATGCCCCGGAAGGCATCCCCTGTTTCGTCTCCGTCTATCGGTAACTTTACTTGAGGCTATATTTTTATTCACCACATGACATGTGTTTTGCTTGGAGCGTCTTGTATGATTTGAGTCTTTGATTTTTAGTTTACCACAATCATCCTTGCTGTACACACCTTTTGGTAGAGACACACATGAATCGGAATTTATTAGAATACTCTATGTGCTTCACTTATATCTTTTGAGCTAGATAATTTTGCTCTAGTGCTTTACTTATATCTTTTAGAGCATGGTGGTGGTTTTATTTTATAGAAATTATTGATATCTCATGCTTCACTTATATTATTTTGAGAGTCTTTTAGAATAGCATGGCAGTTTGCTTTGGCTATAAAATTAGTCCTAACATGATGAACATCCAAGATGGGTATAATAAAAACTATCATATAAAGTGCATTGAATACTATGAGAAGTTTGATACTTGATAATTGCTTTGAGATATGGAGATGGTGATATTAGAGTCATGCTAGTTGAGTAGTTGTGAATTTGAGAAATACTTGTTCTAAAGTTTGTGATTCCTGTAGCATGCACGTATGGTGAACCGTTATGTGATGAAGTCGGAGCATGATTTATTTATTGATTGTCTTCCTTATGAGTGGCGATCGGGGATGAGCGATGGTCTTTTCCTACCAATCTATCCCCCTAGGAGCATGCGTGTAGTACTTCATTTTGATAACTAATATATTTTTGCAATAAGTATGTGAGTTCTTTATGACTAATGTTGAGTCCATGGATTATACGCACTCTCACCCTTCCACCATTGCTAGCCTCTCTAATACCGCGCACCTTTCGCCGGTATCATACACCCACCATATACCTTCCTCAAAACAGCCACCATACCTACCTATTATGGCATTTCCATAGCCATTCCGAGATATATTGCCATGCAACTTACAACCATTCCGTTTATTATGACACGCTTCATCATTGTCATATTGCTTTGCATGATCATGTAGTGGACATCGTATTTGTGGCAAAGCCACCGTCCATGATTCTTTGGTACATGTCACTCTTGATTCATTGCATATCCCGGTACACCGCTGGAGGCATTCACATAGAGTTATATTTTGTTCTAAGTATTGAGTTGTATTTTTTGAGTTGTAAGTAAATAAAAGTGTGATGATCATCATTATTAGAGCATTGTCCCAAGTGAGTAAAGGATGATGGAGACTATGATTCCCCCACAAGTCGGGATGAGACTCCGAACAAAAGTAAAAAAAGAGGCCATAGAAAAGAGAAAAAGGGCCAAATAGAAAAAATAAGAAAAAATGAGAGAAAAAGAGAGAAGGGACAATGTTACTATCCTTTTACCACACTTGTGCTTCAAAGTAGCACCATGATCTTCATAATAGAGAGTCTCCTATGTTGTTATTTTCATATACTAGTGGGAATTTTACATTATAGAACTTGGCTTGTATATTCCAATGATGGGCTTCCTCAAAATGCCCTAGGTCTTCGTGAGCAAGCGAGTTGGATGCACACCCACTCAGTTTCTTTTTGAGCTTTCATACACTTATAGCTCTAGTGCATCCGTTGCATGGCAATCCCTACTCACTCACATTGATATCTATTAATGGGCATCTCCATAGCCAGTTGATATGCCTAGTTGATGTGAGACCATCTTCTTCTTTTTGTCTTCTCCACAACCACCATTCTATTCCACATATAGTGCTATGTCCATGGCTCACGCTCATGTATTGCGTGAAGATTGAAAAAGTTCGAAAACATCAAAAGTATGAAACAATTGCTTGGCTTGTTATCGGGGTTGTGCATGATTAAATACTTTGTCTGATGAAGGTAGATCATAGCCAGACTATATGATTTTGTAGGGATAACTTTCTTTGGCCATGTTATTTTGAGAAGACATGATTGCTTTGTTAGTATGCTTGAAGTATTATTATTTTCATGTCAATATTAAACTTTTGTCTTGAATCTTCGGATCTGAACATTCATGCCACAATAAAGGAAATTACATTGAGAAATATGCTAGGTAGCATTCCACATCAAAAATTCTGTTTTTATCATTTACATACTCGAGGACGAGCAGGAATTAAGCTTGGGGATGCTTGATACGTCTCAACCGTATCTACAATTTTTGATTGTTCCATGCTAGTATATTATCTGTTTTGGATGTTTAGTGGGCTTTACTAAGCACTTTTATATTATTTTTGGGACTAACCTACTAACTGAAAGCCCAGTGCAAATTGCTGGCTTTTTGCCTATTTCAGTGTTTCGCAGAAAAGGAATATCAAACGGAGTCCAAATGAAATGAAACCTTCGGGAGAGTTATTTTTGGAACAAACGTGATCCAGAGGACTTGGAGTGGACGTCAAGAAAGAAGCGAGGAGGCCACAAGGCAGGGAGACGCGCCTGCCCCTTGGGCGCGCCCCCACCCTCGTGGGCCCCTCGCAGCTCCATCGACCTACTTCTTCCTCCTATATATATCCATATACCCTGAAAACATCCAGGAGCACCACGAAACCCTATTTCCACCGCCGCAACCTTACATGCCCGTGAGATCCCATCTTGGGGCCTTTTACAGCGCTCCACCGCAGGGGCATCGATCACGGAGGGCTTCTACATCAACACCATAGCCTCTCCGATGATGTGTGAGTAGTTTACCACAGACCTTCGGGTCCATAGTTATTAGCTAGATGGCTTCTTCTCTCTATTTGGATCTCAATACAAAGTTCTCCTCGATCTTCTTTTTGCGGTGTGTTTGCCGAGATCCGATGAATTGTGGTTTTATGATCAAGATTATCTATGAACAATATTTGAATCTTCTCTGAATTCTTTTATGTATGATTTGTTATCTTTGCAAGTCTCTTCGAATTATCAGTTTGTTGGGCCTACTAGATTGATCTTTCTTGCAATAGGAGAAGTGCTTAGCTTTGGGTTCAATCTTGCGGTGTCGTTTCGGTGTGATGAGAGGCAGCAAGGCACGTATTGTATTGTTGCCATCGAGGATAAAAAGATGGGGTTTATATCATATTGCTTGAGTTTATCCTTCTACATCATGTCATCTTGCCTAATGCGTTACTCCGTTCTTATGAACTTAATACTCTAGATGCATGCTGGATAGTGGTCGATGTGGGTAGTAATAGTACTAGATGCAGAATCGTTTCGGTCTACTTGTCGCGGACGTGATGCCTATATACATGATCATGCCTAGATATTCTCATAATTATGCACTTTTCTATCAATTGCTCGACAGTAATTTGTTCACCCACCGTAATACTTATGCTATCTTGAGAGAAGCCACTAGTGAAACCTATGGCCCCCGGGTCTATTTTCCATCATATAAGTTTTCAATCTATTTTTACTTTGCAATCTTTACTTTCAATCTATATCATTAAAATACCAAAAATATTTATCTTATTATCTCTATCAGATCTCACTTTTGCAAGTGGCCGTGAAGGGATTGACAACCCCTTTATCGCGTTGGTTGCAAGGTTTTTATTTGTTTGTGTAGGTACGAGCCGACTTGCGTGTAGTCTCCTACTGGATTGATACCTTGGTTCTGAAAAACTGAGGGAAATACTTACGCTACTTTGCTGCATCACCCTTTCCTCTTCAAGGGAAAACCAACGCATGCTCAAGAGGTAGCAACACGCATCAACCAAAACTTACCATTTGAACTATAATCTCTTCAGAAAATAGGATTGGCCGGATTCAGATAGCACAAATTTCAGTCTACAAAATCTCCAATTCCTTCATGGTTACCTCAGTGTCTTGTTTCATTTTTTGACTCCTGCATCTCATACATGCATGTCCAGTCTCAACTTGTTGATTGTACGTTGAGAATCATGTACACGTTGTCTTGCCACCTCTAGTTGATATGCTCGAGAACATCAGCACATTCCAATTCCAATCCATAATCATTCGATGCGGCCATGCCGCCTTTGCCATGAGATCTTTGTGTTGATGTCACTTCATCACGAAATGTTTACGTAAGTACACATGACTAGGGCAAAAATATAGTTACAACAGTGAAGCGAGCAAGACAGACTATTTGTACATGGCAAAACAGGAATAACAATAGTGTTACACGTCATGAAGCATAAGCAGGTGATATTTTAAAAATTGTAAAAATGGTAGTTTGTGCAGCCTGCATACAGAAATCTCTCTTAGCTCACGAGAGGAGCATGATGTTGGGGCCAAATCCAAAACACAGACAAGTTACAAATTTAGACAACACGTTGCGTATAAGTAAGCAAGCAGCTGGCCATTCTGTAGCTCAATTAAAGTCTTAGGGAGCATAATGAACAGCAGAGGGATTCATACAAACATACTACAGCAAGCAAAGCTATGCAATCATTAGCTTAGTATAAACTAGATTGTGAGCCTCATGCAGTAATAGTTGGTTAATAGACTTCAAAGCTTCAGGCACACTTCGCCAGAGTAATTAAATGGTAAGGCCTTTAATTATGTCAACTAATAGTTATACAAGTACCCAACATCAGGCATCATTGTTTGGGCATCTCATTAACTAAGGACAAATAAAGCAATTGAGAAGAGCAAATTAACTATGCCTGAAACAAATAAGGAATTGAACTGTTGAGTTGGGTAGAGTGACTTACTTTAACTGGTTGAACAGGCTCAGTGCTGGTCCTACTTCTCTTGCAAGGCTCCTTCCTAACATCTTGTACTTGGAAATCCTCAATCTTATCTTCATTGCACCCCCTCTGCAAGGTGACACAAACTAGTTACTCGTCTCCTTGGAAGGTAAATATGCATACTTTCCAGTATGTGAACAACACAAAAGGATGAGATTATAACAAAACAACGCCACATAATGAAACATGCCACATCTCTTGCACTTGCACACAATGAAATGAGCATTTACTATGTGTGCACAATGTAAAAACTAGGCATACCTTTGAACTTGATCTCCAGGTACTCTTGGAGGGCCTACTTTATGTTGGAAATATGCCCTAGAGGCAATAATAAAATGGTTATTATTATATTTCTTTGTTCATGATAATTGTCTATTATTCATGCTATAATTGTGTTATCCGGAAATCGTAATACATGTGTGAATACATAGACCACTACATGTCCCTAGTGAGCCTCTAGTTGACTAGCTCGTTGATCAATCGATAGTCATGGTTTCCTGACTATGGACATTGGATGTCATTGATAACGGGATCACATCATTAGGAGAATGATGTGATGGACAAGACCCAATCCTAAGCATAGCACAAGATCGTGTAGTTCGTTTGCTAGAGCTTTTCCAAATGTCAAGTATCATTTCCTTAGACCATGAGATTGTGCAACTCCGGATACCGTAGGAGTTCTTTGGGTGTGCCAAACGTCACAACATAAGCGGGTGGCTATAAAGGTGCACTACGGGTATCTCTGAAAGTGTCTGTTGGGTTGGCACGAATCGAGGTAGGATTTGTCACTCCGTATGATGGAGAGGTATCTCTGGGCCCACTCGGTAATGCATCATCATAATGAGCTCAATGTGACCAAGTGGTTGATCATGGGATCATGCATTATGGTACGAGTAAAGTGACTTGCCGGTAATGAGATTGAACGAGGTATTGGGATACCGACGATCGAGTCTCGGGCAAGTAACATACCGATTAACAAAGGGAATTGTATACGGGATTGATTGAATCGTCGACATCATGGTTCATCCGATGAGATTATCGAGGAGCATGTGGAAGCCAACATGGGTATCCAGATCCCGTTGTTGGTTATTGACCGGAGAGTCGTCTCGGTCATGTGTGCATGTCTCCCGAACCCGTAGGGTCTACACACTTAAGGTTCGGTGACGCTAGGTGTCTGTGTCAAAACCGGCGGATCTCGGGTAGGGGGTCCCGAATTGTGCGTCTAGGCGGATGGTAACAGGAGACAAGGGACACGATGTTTTTACCTAGGTTCAGGCCCTCTCGATGGAGGTAAAACCCTACTCCTGCTTGATTAATATTGATGATATGGGTAGTACAAGAGTAGATCTACCACGAGATCAGAGAGGCTAAACCCTAGAAGCTAGCCTATGGTATGATTGTTGTTCGTCCTCTGGGACTAAAACCCTCCGGTTTATATAGACACCGAGAGAGGTTAGGGTTACATAGAGTCGATTACAATGGGAGGAGATCTACATATCCGTATTGCCAAGCTTGCCTTCCACGCCAAGGAAAGTCCCATCCGGACACGGGATGAAGTCTTCAATCTTGTATCTTCATAGTCCAGGAGTCCGGCCAAAGGTCATAGTCCGGCCATCCGGACACCCTCTAATCCAGGACTCCCTCAGTAGCCCCTGAACCAGGCTTCAATGACGATGAGTCCCGCGTGCAGATTGTCTTCGGCATTGCAAGGCGGGTTCCTCCTCCGAATACTTCATAGAAGATTTTGAACACAAGGATAGTGTCCGGCTCTGCAAAATAATTTCCACATACCACCGTAGAGAATAATATTTACACAAATCCAATCTGGCGACGTATTCCGCGTGTCATCACCTACGGCCAAGCCTTTATTTGAATCGTTTTACTATCCCACCTCGGCGACTTAGCGAGGCGGTTTCCTTAACGCGTCTTGTAGAAGCAGAGATCGTGTCCCCTTATTCCGGGATTCTCATCAATACGGACGTGGGTAACCCAACCGTGCCATTAATTTACGGCGCTTGGGAGATAAGCGAGTTTTACCAGGCTGGTGGGGGCACACAGTTTCGTCCGCCCATATAAGGGGATAAGGATCCACCCTTTCCATCTACGCCTTCTTCCTCCTTCGCTTATCCATTTTCGCGCACTCAAGCTCCAGCGCCCAAGCCCGCACATCCCACCTCAACCTTCTCCAGCCATGTCCGGAGCGGGAGGCAAGTGGATGGTGTCCTCCGTCACGGCGGGACACATCAAAAAGCTGAGGAAGGCCAGATACTTGTCTAATGACATCGCGCACCAGCTTCCCGACAAGGGGCTGCTCATCCCCACCCCCAGGCCCCATGAAAGGGTGGTGTTTCTCACCCACTTCCTCCGCGGACTAGGTTTCCCACTTCACCTATTTGTCCGGGGACTCATGTTCTACTACGGCCTGGATTTCCACGATCTGGCCCCGAACTTCATCCTCAATATCTCGACGTTTATCATCGTGTGCGAGGCCTTCCTCTGCATCCAGCCCCACGTCGGTTTATGGTTGAAGACCTTTAGTGTCAAGCCGAAGGTAGTGGGCGGCCAACAAGCGGAGTGCGGAGGCGCCATGGTGGGCAAGATGCAAAACGTTACAAGGCTCGAGGGATTCTTCGTGGAGACCATAAAGGGGTGGCAATCGGGGTGGTTATACATCACCAAGCCGCGTGACCCTGAATGGGCAGCGGCCCCCAAATTCCGATCTGGCTTCCCTACACGGCTCACCTCCTGGAAAGAGACGGGCTTGTCGTGGGGTAAATCGGAGGAGCTGTCCGGACTCTAAACCTGCGTCCAAAACCTGGTGAGCAAGAAGATCAAACTCGTAAATGTAGTCCAGGTCATGCTCATCCGCCGGATCCTCCCATGCCAACAACGAGCTTTCAGCTTGTGGGAGTTTGATCCGGCACAGCACCGAACCCTGAGCAGGCTCTTCGACACTACGTACGAAGATGCCTGGAAGGTGCTGTTCAAGGGCGCCGAGGCTCCCGCATCCGCTACCGAGGATCGCGGATTCAGCGCGCATCATCAAGCCAACGCGGTAAGCTATTTCGCCCTTTACGGGACACTTGTTTCCATAGTTTGACTCTATGCGGGATCTAAACTCCCTTACCTTTGACAGGATTGGCAGAGGACGTCCGGGCAGATTGACTGTCCGGCTCCCTTGCCAGAAGACCCAGCGGATTCCCGCTTGACGGGGCTGCTGGTTTCGGCACCTTACGTGGTGCCGGGGAAGAAGGCCAAGAAGAAGGCCACGGGAACTCAAAGGAGTTCCCGACGCCAGGTGGTGTCGGACTCGTCGTCCGATGACTCTAAGGCAGACTCCTCCCGTGAAGAAGAGGAGGAGGAAAGAGAGGCCTCTCCCCCAGCGGGGGGAGATAAGAAAAGGAAGGCCGCCCCAACTGGGGGGGCGGAGGGTCCAAGAAGGGAAGGACCCTCCCTCCGGACTACTCCACCAATGCCGACGACAGCGAAGAAGAGTGGCCACCCAGGCCAAGCCTGGCGAAATCGTAAGTTTCGGATACCAGAATAACTCATGGCGTTCCTTTGTTGCACTGATGCCTTCCGACGTCGAGATATAATCATGCAGTCCGCCCAAAGGCGGGCTCGACGTTTCGTCGGCGGTTCCCTGGGTTCGTCGGATGTGAACAGCACTTCACTTCCGACCGCCTCCTCTCCTCGCGCCCTTGGATGACGCCGAGGTGGCGTCCCAAAAGGGCGAGCCAGAGGAGGTGGTCCTGGAGGCGCCGCAAGGCGACCTCCCGGACTCCAGGCGAAAAGGGGATAAAACCCCAAAGGGCTCTAAGTCCGGCCCTAGGCATCCGGCAGGCGGCCCCCTACTAAGAAGGGCAAGCCTACGACGCTGGTGACCTTCGTCCAACCGGAGGCACCGGATAATCTGCTGGAGGTGCTTAACGGCGCCTCCATCGACGAGGAGCACCACACTATTATGAGTGCGGTGATCCAGAAGGTTCGGCCCGCCAAGAGCGGGCTGACCGAAGCTCGTGCCGACCTTCTAACAGGCTTTGAGGTATGTATTTAAGATATGTAAAAATATTACGCATAGGCGGTAGCCTGATGCTCGGTTTGGTGTTCGGAAAGAAAAGCCAAACCGAGGATCAAAAGATATCTGTGAGAGTCTAACATAAGTATGTCAATATGGGAATGCAGGCTGTCTTTGACCTCTGCCCGCCTTGACTGCGGAGGTTAATGCATTGAAGCAGAGCCTCAAGCGGTCCGAGGACGAGCTCGGCCTTGCCAAGAAGCAGCTCGAGGACAAGGAAGGTAAGTAATACCTTATGTAAGTATATAAAAAAAGATGTGGTTGCAAAAAATGACAGGATCAACGTGGGTATGCAGGGGCCGCAACTGAGGTGGCAACCCTGAAGGAAGTGCTGTCCAAGGCCGAAAATAATGCGGCCGTGGAGCGCACCGAGCGAGAGAAGCAGGAGGCGCGGGTGGCGGCGGTGCAGCAAGAGCTCCAGGCTCTCGTGGAAAAACACGAGAGTTTGGAGCGTGACTCAAAGACTCGAGAGTCCGAGCTCGCCTCGGCGCTTGAGAGCGCCAAATCTGCCAAAGCCGAAGCCCAAAAAGCCCTCCAGGGAATTGAGGCGATGAAGAAGATAGCGGCGGGTAAGGCATTCGCAGATCTTCCCCGGAGTTTGTCCGACGCCGCCGCATTCTACTGAGCCGAAGAGGGAATCTCGACGGAGAAGGTGTTCTGGTCTCAGTATGCTGAGGTCGGACACCCGGTGCCCTTGAGCGACCAGCTGAAGCAGCTGGTCGAGCTCCATAAGGTGGCCGAACAGGCCATGAAGGGTCTCGCATCCGGTGGCTGTGGCACAGGGAAGCCATGCACAGGAGCTACTTCGGGCTGGTAAGGCGGCTGGTGGATGCCTGTCCAAGGCTTGAAGTCATCTAGCGCTCCGTATGCATCGAAGGTGCCCGTAGGGCCCTTGCCCGTGCTAAAGTTCATTGGGGCAAGATGGACGCTGAGAAGCTTGTGACAGACGGACCACCGCCGGGCAAGGAGCATCGCAAGCCCGAGATGTATTATGAGGGCGTCCTGAAGGGTGCCCGCCGTATAGCGGATGAGTGCTCCAAAGATGTAATTTTTGAGTAAACTCGCATTTGTAATCCTGTACACTGAAAACTTGTTCATATGCACTAAGCAACGCTTTTGAATTTAAAATATTACCTTCTGTGTGACCGTTTATTAAAATTGAGAGATGGCGAGTCGTAAACACGCCCCATGTCATGAAGTCTTTGGGGTGTTGAGGGTAAACTTTGAGCGCTCTTTTTCCCATTATTGGGTCCTTCGAGGGAGGCACTCAACACAACGAACAAGGCAATCAGACTATAATGCTTGAACACTCTCACTTAGCCATATAATTCTATAATTTTAAATTTCGGTGAAGCCCCTAGTATTCAGAAGACCGAGTTCGGGGCGCTATCCACGCCTAGGCAGACGAAGCCGACTCCTCGCTCTAAGCGGCATAAGTCTTTAGGGACTCGAAAACCTCTCGAATAGCGACCAGCTCTCGCCCTATCATGACGGTCAGTTTTAGCTTTCTCCACTGCGGTGCTCAACCCGGCTCAACCGGGCACAATCATGATGGTTCTCCTGATGCTACCTTAGCCGATATAACGAGCGTAAGGTACCAAAACATGGGAGTCGGGCAAACCCAACTATTGACCCAAGACATGATTCGAGCCGATGCATATAATGCTATAAGTTCGGGTGCCGCACTCATGAGAGTGTTCGGACTTCTCACACCATATGCAGGTACGTAAGCCCCTGGTGTATTGGCCGTACCAAAGTGTACGGTTGCATAATGTCATAACTGAACATATTTTTATATAGAAAAGGTAATGCAATAATAGACAAAAGCTATGCATTGTTTATTCAAAAAGTCTGCGGTAAAAGCAGAACAATACAAATAGTGCGATGAGCAAGAGATGGGACTATTTAACATGTCCCCCCTCCAGGGGCGAGCTGCGGGATGATATGTGAAACAAGTATACTGCTCGTTATAGAGACCACCTGGACACTCAACGTAGCTTTCTGCCTCCCTGGTGTCGGTGTACTAGAGTAGGGGTACCCTAGTATCCCGTGCTTGCACTGCAGACGATTCTTGACACCAGCGGCAGGGTTTGCCTCATCACCGCCAAGATCCTCCGTGGCTCCTTTGGAGCCATTCAAGAACAAAGTATTTGATTAAGAAGACAAGGCCCGGCAAGAGGAGCTTGCCGGAAGGCCACCTCGGGCATGCAGAAGACAAGGCCCGGCAAGAGGAGCTTGCCGGAAGGCTCAGCGCGACAAGCCTCCGGACGCGATAAGGATTCGCCGCGGCAAGCAACCTCTCTCCATCTCCGCTCCGGCTCATCCAAAGAACGTGTCGCCATGGGACCATTCCATGCAGCGTGTCGAGAGGCTGTGCAGCCAGCGGAGAGCAGCGATAAGCGGCTGACAAGCTTGCCATCGTGGCGAAGCGGTGGCGCACTGACGGTCTCTGTTACCTTGTTTGGGCGACAATCGACGGGCATTTATTGCTTTTGTCCCTTGCCGTTAGAGTTAGGTATTTTGCACTTTGTATAATCGCTCAAGTAGGTGTACCAACTCCTGTTTTACATTTGTACCCTCGCCTATGTTGCCACTGTCGGAGACCCCTTGAGCATATAAAAGGAGGCCCATGCGCAACGTAAAGGGGTTCGAGTTTCAGTTCATTCGACTCACTAGAGACCAGATACGCTCACACTAGGTTTTGTAGCTCAGACGCCGGCTCCCTAGCAAGAACACAATACATCAAACAAGCAGCAGAGGAGTTTTATCTCTCCGGAGAGCTCCGAAGCTGGGTAAACTGCTCGTGTGCCTCGCCTCGATCCGCTCTTCGTGCGATCTCCGCCCCCTCCGAACCACAAAGGGGCCTGGTCCGCCGGCCCCATAGGTGTTCGTGGGTACGATCAGCCTCCCCGACATCTTTGGCGCGCCAGGCCTAGTGACTCGTTTCACCCGATAAGGGCCTTCCCACTTTGGTGTCAACTTGTTTGAATTCTTGGTGGACTGAACGCGCCGAAGAACAAGGTCGCCTTCCTCGAGACTTCTGGCACTAACTTTGCGGCTATGGTAGCGACGCAAAGCTTCTTTGTAGCGAGCAGCTCGCACAATGACTGAAAGGCGATCCTCCTCGAGGGCAGCAGCGTCATCTTGTCGCAGCTGCTCTTGCTCAAGCTCATCATAAGCGAGCACTCGAGGCAATCCGTATAAGAGTTCCGTGGGGAGAACTTCCTCTGCTCCATAGACTAGAGCAAAAGGTGTCTGGCCGGTGGCTCGATTTGGCGTCGTCCTGTTCGACCAAAGAACCATCGGCAGCTCCTCGATCCAGTTTCTTCCGCACTTGTGCAGCCTGCCGAAAGTTA
The DNA here is from genome assembly GCA_021605145.1 of Aegilops bicornis. Taxonomy (NCBI): domain Eukaryota; kingdom Viridiplantae; phylum Streptophyta; class Magnoliopsida; order Poales; family Poaceae; genus Aegilops; species Aegilops bicornis. Next base: position 447,745,170 of record CM038671.1, on the reverse strand, counting down.
CGGTCTTGAGCCCGCTGCAAGCACTTCAAAGATTTGCCCTCTCGCTTGACCGTTGCTTCTCGGGTGAGCCATGGAAGCAAAGCAGACCTTGGCGCCAAGATCTTGGACGTCTTGCATGAAGGTGCGACTTCAGTAAATTGTGTGCCGTTGTCGGTGATAATCCTGTTAGGGATTCGAAGCGGCAAACAATCGACTGAAGAACTTGATCGCCGTTGTCTGTCACCTTCCTCATCGCTTCCACTTCCGGCCACTTTGTGAACTTGTCGATGGCGGCGTACAAGTACTCAAAGCCCCGACAACTTCGGGGAAGGGGCCGAGATGTCGAGCCCAGCACCGAAAATGGCCATGATAAAGGGGTCGCCCGGAGAGCTTGAGCTGGCTGGTGTATCTGTTTGGAATGGGCCGCACGCTTCACACTTGGTTACTTGTGCGATTGCATCACGGAGGGCTGTCGGCGGAAGAAACCTTGCCGGAAAGCTTTGCCGGCAAGTGCTCTTGCGCCAATGTGGTGACCACATATGCCTCCGTGTATCTCTGCCAACAGCTTACATCCATCTTCCACAGGAATACACTTCAATTTCACACCGTTGAGTCTTCTTACATGCAGTATCTTTGTCGACAAACTGGTACATACTTGACTGTCGGGCTACTCTTTCCGCTTCTTCTTGCTCTTGGGACGTTCTCTGTCTGGAGGAAATGGACAATCTGCTGCGCCCATGCCGGAGCTTGCGGCTCGACAACAAGGACCAAAGGCACATCACCGCCGCGGAACATCAGCTTGTACGGCAAGCACTGTGGCTCTGTCCGAGCTTGACGCCCCCGACAAGCTTGCCGGAGCAAAACTTGTCGGAAGCGTCGCTTCAACGAAACAAACCCTAAGGCTTGTCGGAGCGCATCGCCTCAAAGACTGTTGGTGTTGATCTTGGGGACCTTCGCAACGACGGCTTCGTGAAGCTCTGCCGGAAAGTGGTCACCAGAGATCAACTTCCTCTTCTTGCTTTGTCCAGTTGATGGTGTTACGGTTGGTTGAGTCAGCTTGAGCACGAAAATCCCTGGTTCCACATGCAACTTAAGTGCAGCGCACTTTGACAGGCCGTCAGCAATATCATTCTGAGCTCTTGGAACATGTTCCATTTGCAGGCCGTCAAAGTGCTCTTCTAGCTTCCTACCAGCAAGCTTTGCGTCGCTACCATAGCCGCAAAGTTAGTGCCAGAAGTCTTGAGGAAGGCGACCTTGTTCTTCGGCGCGTTCAGTCCGCCAAGAATTCAAACAAGTTGGCCTTGAAGTGGGAAGGCCCTTATCGGGTGAAACGAGTCACTAGGCTCGGCTGTCCGCTTTGAGACCGAAGATGGCATCCCGGTGAGCAACTCTTGGAACATTGAGCATCTTCGTAAGTTTTACCCATAGAGTAGCGGTTGCGGAACCTGCTCCGGCAACCACCTTTTGTACAAGTCTTGCCGCTGTTGCATGTAATCCTTTGTACAAAGCCGAGCGCAGACCCCGTGCATCAGTAAAGCTCATGTGTTGCGCACAACTTGTCAAATTCATGCTTTCATCATTTTATTGCATGTTTTGACTAACACTTTGTGCAGCAACCACACCCGATAAGCAAAATCGAGCCGCTGGGCTCCATAACTTTATTTCCTCTTCTTTCTCTTTCCTCAAAGAAAGGAAGGCTCCCTCGCACAAGTTAACCAGGGGGAAGGAGAAGATAATACTATGGACCAGGCACCGCCGAGGAAGTTTCGCCTCATCGGGAAGCAAGAGACAGAAAAGCTAAGTTGCCAAAGTTTGAGCAATCAATTTTTAAATTTTTAAGTTATCTTCCTCGAACGATAGTACTTTGTATGGAAAACCTGTGCGCAGAGGAACCAACTCGCAGGCTAGTCGCGCCCTTACTTTGTTTCGAGTCCGCTCAACAACTTAAGTGAGCTGCGGCTAGTCGCGACAAGGTTGCTTGTCGGAGGCGGCACTGCCAAGAAGGCCGACGTTCAAGACTCAGCAATGCAAATGTGCCCGCACCGACAAGTCCCCCAAATGCGTAAGGCAGAAACGTACAAAGGAAGGAATAAAGTAGAGGAAATAACGTTGCATTGATCGCCTAAGATAGAGTATATTACAAAATAACTTGTCGCTGATCTAACAAAGTGTTCTAAACATGATCAACAGCGACAAGGGAAGATAAAATTGGCGGCCTAGTCTACGCGGTCGCCATCAATCCGCTTGATCTTGTTCACCTTGTCCACAATGGGTGCGACAAGGGCTTTGAGCTCCTCCACATTGGCATCTGGCGGCAAGGATCCGAGGACGCCCGTTAAGGTTGAGGCCCGGATTGCGGAAGGCCACCTTTATCAACACCTTCTCGAGGGCTCCTGCACAGATCTCGGGCGCGATTCCTCGGCCAGTGCTTTGGGACCTCTTCTGAGTCGGCTGGAGACCCGCCACCACGCCTTTGAAGAATAAACTGAGTTTGGCGCTGGGTTGGAGATGCTTGTCGGAGGAGTATGCAAGGTCCGCCATCCCCAGCTCCATCAGCTCGTTGTGGATGTCGGGCGGCGGTGTCCACAAGACCTTCAGTCCAGTGCTCCACGCTCTCCCTCAAGGTGCTCTGGATGGAGGCAGCATTCGCCAGCAGCTCCTCCTTGGCCTTGATCGCCTCCAGCAAGCCCACCTCCCGCTCTCTGGCGTCGTCCAACGTATGCGTCAGAGTGGTCAGCTTCAGCTCAAGATCCGCCTTGGAATCCTTGGTGGCGGCGAGTTCCTTGCCCCTATCAGCGAGACGACTCTGCAGCTCGCCAAGAGTGTAGGCGTCCTTCTCGCGCTCGTGCTTGAGCGCGGCAAGCTCTTCACGCTCTTCTTGAGGCTGGCCTCGGCTGTGCCACCTTCGCCTTCAACTCTTCCTTGGCGGCCTCGGCTGCGGCAACATCCTTCGCTTCCTTAAGCGCCCGCCAAGTGACTCCTCGCTGCAAGGTCTTCTTCGTGGCTGTCTAGGTTGACCTTCCGCCGCGCCAACTCGCTTTCCTGCGCAGAGAGCTTCTCGGCAGCCACGGCTGCTCCTCTTCGGTGCGGCCTTCTCAAGGATGAAGGCCAGGCGCTCTTACGCAAGTTGCCCCAGCGCTTACGCCACGTCACGGAGAGCTTCTTGGTTGGCGCCCGAGCTCTTCTTGGCGCTTCTCCATGTCCGCTCCTGCCTCGCGACAAGTGCTTCCGGGACTCCAACTTGGCTTGCCGGGCAGTAGAGCGACAAAGAGCTTCTTCAGCTTGCTCCTCCTCGAACTTCGCCCGCTGCTGCTTGGCGTCCACCAGCGTCGGCCAGAGGCAAGTAGCTCGCCGTCGAAGGTCTCTCCCTCGACCGGCGCCACAGGAGCTTCGGTTCCTGTGGGAGTTTGATGAAGACACCCTCGCCCGGCCTTGGTGTAGGCGCCGGTCAGGGCTCCTCGAACTGGCGGCTGCAACAGCCGGGGAAGTCGGCTGTCGGTGTAGCACTTGGCGCTCCTGCGGCCTCAGGGGCCGTCGGGCGATCGCCCGACCCCTCGCCCGGCTTCTGCGTCGGCAGCCTCGGTGGCCTTCTCGCCAACAGACTTCGTCGGCGACGGCCTCTTCTTCCACAAAGAACGACCTCTTCTTCCACGACGGCCTCGTCGGTGTTGCCGCAGACGCTTCCTCCTCGCCGGCAGCCTCGACCTCCATCGGCTCAAGGCCGACGAAGAAAGAGCAGTCAAGCAAATGTTCAAAAAGAGAAACAAAAGAAAGCAAGCCCAAGGGAAATTTTCGTAAGGAAATTACACCGCAACGGGATCCGCAGCCATGGCCTCGACCACCGGAGGGTCATCGGGCGCTGTCCCTTGCCGGGTAGCATCCCTTGCCGGAGTGGCCTCCCTTGCCTGAGGGCGCCCCTTGCCGGAGATTCCTCCCTTGGCGGCGTAGTGGCAGCAGACAGGATCTCGGGGGCGGCTTCCGGGCCCTCCTGACGAGGCTGCTCTGCTCCTACACAAGCAAACAATCAGGTATCAACGAAGAAAGGGCACCCCTGCACACCTAATAGTAAGGAGAAAACTGCACACTTACCTGCAGGGGCTGTCTGGGGCTGCTCTGAGGAAGGGTTGCCGGGTCCGGCAAGGGGGTCTCGGACGCGTCCCCTGTTGCCACGGGAGAATCGTCCTCAACGACGACCGTCGGGATCTTGGCCCTCTTCGACGCTCTCTAGGCCAGCGTCCTGAAAGGAAAGAGTCCAGAACGAAGCAAATTAGATTCAAGATGGAGCAATAAAATTGAAGAAATACAAGCACAATCTCAAGAGCTTACTCTTCGCCTTCCTCCTCGGAGCTGAGCGCGGAGAAGTCAAACTCTGGCTCGCCTCCGGTGCGACGAGGCGGGGGAGTGGGCTCTCTTGGCCGCTGGCGGAGGCGTCGGCGGTGGCTCGAGAAGATCCCGCCTCAGCTTGTCGCAGCGCAGTGAGGCGCTCCGCTGCAACCTCGCTTGGGTAGAGCGCATCATGGCGCCTTCTTCTTGTGGGCGATCTGCCGCCCGACTTCGTCTCGGCCTTGCGGAGACGCCTCTTCGGCGGAACCGGGCTCCGCTGGCGGCAAGTCGCTTGGGTGGTGTAGAAGAAGCGCCCTCGCTGGTCCGCTCGACCCGGCCTCGGGCTCGACAAGCTCGTCCTCACCGGAGATCTCCTTCGCTCAGCAAGGCTTGCCGCTTCGCAGCGTCCGCCTCCTCCACGGTATACCCGAAGGCTCAGCGGCGGCAGCCGCCGCCTCCTCCACCCTGGTGGCAATACGCGCCATCTCCTCGCCGGTAGTGTCGCGGGTGAGCCTCTTCGCCGTCGGAGCGGATCGGCACTTCTTCCAAGTCGTCGAAGAACTGCCGCACGACCTCGTCGGGGGCTCCTGCCAGTTGAACGATCCCATGGGAATCGCTGACAACGGCATCATGGCGCTGGATGCGGTCGAGCGCCGAGTTGTTGCACAATGGGACGACCCCGGCAACCTAAACCACTCGTGGTGGTCGGGTCGTTCTTGAACAGCTCGAGCAGCATCGCATCCAACTCCAAGACGGTGAAATTCCAGTTCAGGCCCGGCGCAACCTCATAATGTTCGCCGCATTTTGGAACTCCCAAGCAGGCCTCCTCCTCTCCTCGCAAGGGAGCCATGCGGCGCGGCGAAGGAAGTTCTGCGCCAACCGCGCCTACGGTTAATCCGGCAAGCCTGAGGCGCAAAATCCGGGTCACAGCTATCTTCAACTTCGCATCCTCCGCCGCCAAGTTACTCCAATCTCTGCCGCGCACTATTGGGGTTTGGCGCACGGCAGTGAAGGGCTGCGGATTCTCCTCTACGACCCAACACCAATTGGCTCTCCACTCCTCCCACTTGTTGCGGAACTCTCCTTCCAGGTAGGCTTCTTTCTTGCCGATCCTGGAGACCCAAGCTATCCCTCCGACAAGTGGCTCTCCTCTCTCGACGCGGGGCACGAAGAAGTGGCGGAAGAGTGCCACATTTGGGTGGACTCCGACAAAGTTTTCGCAAAGGTGCGCGAAAACTGCCATGGTCAAGACGGCGTTGGGGGTGAAATCAAGGAGGCGGAGGCCAAATGTGTTCATGATGTCGCAGAAGAACTCGGAAAGGGGCGGGCAAAGCCCGCAATAGAAGAAAAGGGCGAAAAAGGGGTACCCAGTTGGGGCCAAATCAGAAGCGAGGCGGGAGTACCTTCGTGCGCTGGATGCGCACGCGTCTCCGTCGACCAAAAGAGATAGAAGACATCCCGCAGCTCCCTTGCGCCGAGCTGGGGGAAGATGGCCCGCTCCTTGCGCATAACGCCTTGAGCAGCCGCGCCTCGGCTGACTTGACGCCCTTCTCCTTGTCGGCTTTGAGCCATGGCGAGGGCGGCGGAGGAGGCCGACGGCGGTGAGCGCGCTTTGTGGCGGAAGGGGCGGGCGCTGCTCTTCGTGACCGGAGAAGAAGGGGGGAGTGGTGGTGGTTTTCTTGACAAGACAGCAACGACGGAGTGGACGGCCTGCCCCTGTTTCCTCCGCTTATAAAGAGGGGGAGGGGGCGGACGTTCCGCTTTTCCTAATAAAGAAACCCCCCACGACCACGCCCACGATCTCTCGCACGACGCCACGTCCGGTGCGTGCCGTTAGTGGGGGTCGTGGTGGGTCCAGGCGAAGTTGCGACGCGTGGTCGAGGCCGCGTGCAGACTGCACATTTTGGGCATGGCCCGACAGCGCTTCGGCACCGTGTCTGACCCAGCCCGGGGCTATGTCGGTGTACTAAAGTAGGGGTACCCTAGTATCCCGTACTCGTGCACGGACAGTTGCAGCACCCCGCGGCAGGGTTTGCCTCGTCACCACCAAGATCCTCCGTGGCTCCTTTGGAGCCATTCAAGAACAAAGTATTTGATTAAGAAGACAATGCCCAAGAAGAGGAGCTTGCCGGGAAGGCCACCTGTGCATGCGAAGACAAGGCCCCGGCAAGAGGAGCTTGTCGGGAAGGCTCGGAGCGCGACAAGCCTCCGGACGCGACAAGGATTCGGCCGCGGCAAGCAACCTCTCTCCATCTCCGCTCCAGCTCATCCAAAGAACGTGTCGCCATGGGACCATTCCATGCAGCGCTGTCGAGAGGCTGTGCAGCCAGCGGAGAGCAGCGATAAGCGGGCGCCGACAAGCTTGCCATCGTGGCGGCGGTGGCGCACTGACGGTCTCTGTTGCCTTTGTTTGGGCGACATCGACGGGCATTTATTGCTTTTGTCCCTTGCCGTCGAGTTAGGTATTTTGCAATCGCATAATTGTTCAAGTAGGTGTACCAACTCCTGTTTTACATTTGTACCCTCGCCTATGTTGCCACTGTCGGAGACCCCTTGAGCATATAAAAGGAGGCCCATGCATAACGTAAAGGGGTTCGAAGTTTCGGTTCATTCGACTCACTAGAGACCAGATACGCTCACACTAGGTTTTGTAGCTTGCATCGCTCCCTAGCAAGAACACAATACATCAAACAAGCAGCAGAGGAGTTTTATCTCTCGGAGAGCTCCGAAGCTGGGTAAACTGCTCGTGTGCCTCGCCTCGATCCGCTCTTCGTGCGATCTCCGCCCCCCTCCAAACCACAAAGGGGCCTGGTCCGCCGGCCCCATAGGTGTTCGTGGGTACGATCAGCCTCCCCGACACCTGGCTGTTGCATCGTGTGTTCGGCGATTATGCTGCCGGACATGCCTTCCGGAAAGTGGAGTCCTGAAAGTAAGAAAAAAAGAATGACAAAATCGGGAGCCCTTGTGCGGTTGAGCCGCATTTTGGGCGTGCCATGGTCGGCCCCTCCCCCTATGCCCATGGTATTTCCAGAGCGTAGTTATGTACGCGTAGTACTGGGTTTGCAATTTCACGAGGGCTGGGGTTGGGGCCGCATTGCTATGCGTGCTCGGAACGTGCCAAGCGGTCTTGTTGTAGGTTACTCCGGGCGCGCTTGACGGTGTCCGGATGTTTAATGGCCGGACTGGAGAATTGCCTTGACAGGCTGCTCTGTACTTCCGCCGCGAGGGCCGCCGTATGCTCCTCCATCCGGAGAGAGCGTTCGGTGTTTCCATTGACCGTAATGACTCCTCGAGGGCCTGGCATCTTGAGCTTGAGGTATGCATAGTGCCGCACCGCATTGAACTTTGCAAATGCGGTTCGTTCGAGCAGTGCGTGATAGCCACTACGGAACGGGACTATGTCGAAGATTAACTCCTCGCTTCGGAAATTATCCGGGGATCCGAAGACCACCTCAAGTGTAATCGAGCCTCGCATGCGATTGGCTCTACACAGTATGACGCCTTTAAAGGTCGTCTTTGTGGGTTTAATCCTTGAGGGATCTATATGCCCATTTTTCACTGTATCCTGATAAAGCAGTTCAGTCTTGCCGCCGTCCATAAGGACTCTAGTGAGGTGAAATCCACAATGGCTGGGTCTAAAACCATCGCGGCGAATCCGCCATGGCGGATGCTAGTGGGTGGTCCTTCGATCAAAAGTGATCGGGCAGGAGGACCATGGGTTGAACTTTGGGGCGACTGGCTCCAACGCATATACGTCCCTGAGTGCACGCTTCCGCTCCCTTTTGGGTATGTGGGTTGCGTATATCATGTTCACCGTCGGCACTTGTGGGGGGAAGCCCTTCTGTCCCCTATTGTTCGGCGGCCGGGGCTCCTTCTCGTCATTGCTATGCAGCCCCTTGTCATTGTTTTCGGCGTTTAACTTGCTCGCTGCTTGAACACCCAACAATCCCTGTTGGTGTGGTTGGCTGGTTTTTCGTGGGTGACGTGTATCTGGCACGAGCGATCGAGTATTCTGTCCAAATTGGACGGGCCCGGAGTATTTCTTTTGAATGGCTTTTTCCGCTGACCGGGTTTAGAGCCTCTGAATCTGGCATTAACTGTCGTATCCTCCACATTGCCGCCGTTAGTGCGGCGCTTTTTCTTGTTGTGACGCGACCTGCCAATGTTGTCCTTGGTATCCAAATTACCAGGGCTCTTGGTCATGTTATTACTATGAGCTAGCCAGCTGTCTTCTCCCGCGCAAAAGCGGTTCATGAGTGTTGTGAGGGCTGCCATGGATTTCGGCTTTTCCTGTCCTAGGTGCCGGGCAAGCCACTCATCACGGATGTTATGCTTGAAGGCTGCAAGGGCCTCTGCGTCTGGACAATCAACTATTTGATTTTTCTTGGTTAGGAACCATGTCCAGAATTGTCTGGCCGATTCCTCTGGCTGCTGAATTATGTGGCTTAGGTCATCGGCGTCTGGTGGTCGCATTATAGGTGCCACGGAAGTTGTCGAGGAATGCGGCTTCCAGGTCCTCCCAACAACCAATTGATTCTGCTGGCAGGCTGTTAAGCCAATGCTGAGCTGGTCCTTTAAGCTTGAGTGGGAGGTATTTGATGGCGTGTAGATCATCGCCGCAGGCCATGTGGATATGAAGGAGATAATCCTCGATCCATATCGCCGGATCCGTTGTGCCATCGTATGATTCAATGTTTACGGGTTTGAAACCCTCGGGGATTTCATGATCTATTACTTCATCTGTGAAGCACAGTGGGTGTGCGGCGCCTCTGTATTGGTCTATGTCACGACGTAGCTCAAATGAGCTTTGTCTACTGTGTTCGGCCCGGCCGGATTTATCATGTCCGGCATGACGGTTATCGTCACGTGTCGTGGGGCGCCCACGCGATCCATAGATCGATCTTGTTTGCCTTGCCCTGTCCTCCAATATATCTCGCAGGTCTGGCGCATTTCCCCGTGCCTTGGTATTCTTTGAGCGACGCCGGGGTGTGGCTTGAGTGGAGGGCCGAGAGGCCTCTCTGTCGCGGCCACGAGGTGCCCGATCGGCCGCATCATGCGCCAGTGATGTAGGTCTTTGTTCTTCCTCCTCTAATTGGGGTAGCAGCCTGCGTTTTGGGTAGCTCTTGGAGGGGTGTTCGAGTTCGTACTCTTCGGCCGCAAGGACATCAGTCCATCTGTCGGCTAGCAGGTCTTGGTCAGCTCTAAGCTGTTGCTGTTTTTTCTTGAAGCTGCTCGCCGTGCCCATAAGCCTGCGTTTGAAACACTCTTGTTCGACGGGATCCTCAGGCACGAAAAATTAATTGCCGTCAAGCCGAGGCTTGCCTCGTCTTCGGAGGGAGGCATGTAATTATCATCCTCTACCTCTCTGCCGCTCTCTCATGAGGGCTGGCTTCTCCATCCTCTGTCTTTGAATCCTGCTTTGGAGGGGGTTGTCTTCAACCTTTGTCCGAGGTGTTATTGTCTCCGGTGCCGGAATCGCCATTTTTGTTGTGGCGGGATTTAGAGCTGCACCGCTGACGCCGGCGCTTAGGTTGTTTCTTGGAGGGGTCATCCTCCGTTGTTCCACCGCTGTTCCCTTCTTTTGGGGTGTCCACCATGTATATGTCATCATTTAGGTGGCCTTCCGGTGCCCTCGTAGGCGCTGGTTCTTGGTCGCCTCTGCATCGTCGTCCATACCGTCGATGTCTTCGGAGTCAAAGTCGAGCATGTCGGTTAAATCATCGACAGTGGCTACAAAGTGGGGGGTGGGTGGGCTTTGAATTTCTTCGTCTTCCGCATCCCAACCTTGCCGACCATAGTCCGGCCAGGGCTCTCCTGATAAAGAGAGAGACTTTAATGAATTCAGAATGTCGCCGAAGGGCGAGTATTGAAAGATGTCCGTGGCGGTGAACTCCATGATCGACGCCCAATCGGATTCGATTGGCAGGGGCGCGGAAGGTTCGGAGTCTAGAGAGGAGTCCGGCACTTTGGAGTCACGGGCTTCGCAAAGGACAGGTATGGTGTTCGGCTCGATCGCCGTAGAGATTGCAGCCCCCGAGGCGGTGTCCAGCCACTCGTCCTTGATTGGCGCAGTCGGCACCGAGCTGAGGGTCGGAGAGGACACTGGTGCGGCCTCCAGGGCACTGTTCGGCGGCAGAGCTAGACCATGCCCATCGTGACAGTTCGGCGCGCTTGGCTGTGGCTCGAACCCGTCGAAGATCAAGTATCCGCGGACGTCAGCCGTGTAGTACAAACTTCCAAAGCTGACCTGACGGCCAGGGGCGTAGCTTTCGATCTGCTCCAGATGGCCAAGCGAATTGGCCCGCGATTAAAAAGCCGCCCGAATCACGAAGATCTGTCCGGGCAGAAAAGTCTCACTTTGGACCGCATTATTGTTGATGATCGGAGGAGCCATCGGGCCTAAAGGTGACGACACAGAGGAACTCTCAATGAAAGCACCAATGTCGGTGTCAGAACCGGCGGATCTCGGGTAGGGGGTCCCGAACTATGCGTCTAGGCGGATGGTAACAGGAGACAAGGGACACGATGTTTTTACCTGTGTTCGGGCCCTCTCGATGGAGGTAAAACCCTACTCCTGCTTGATTAATATTGATGATATGGGTAGTACAAGATTAGATCTACCAGGACATCAGAGAGGCTAAACCCTAGAAGCTAGCCTATGGTACGATTGTTGTTCGTCCTACGGACTAAAACCCTCCGGTTTATATAGACACCAGAGAGAGTTAGGGTTACATAGAGTCGGTTACAATGGGAGCAGATCTACATATCTGTATTGCCAAGCTTGCCTTCCACGCCAAGGAAAGTCCCATCCGTACACGGGACGAAGGCTTCAATCTTGTATCTTCATAGTCCAGGAGTCTGGCCAAAGGTCGTAGTCCGGCCATCCGGACACCCCCTAATCGAGGACTCCCTCACTAGGGTTGTAGAGATATTAGTATGCGGTAACCCGAAAGTTGTTCGGAGTCTCGGATGAGATCCCGGACGTCACGAGGAGTTCCGTAATGGTCCGTAGGTGAAGATTTATATATAGGAAGTCAAGTTTCGGCCATCGGGAAAGTTTTGGGGGTAATCGGTATTGTACCGGGACCACCGGAAGGGTCCTGGGGGTCCACCGGGTGGGGCCACGTATCCCGGAGGGCCCCATGGGCTGAAGTTGGGAAGGGAACCAGCCCCTGGTGGGCTGGTGCGCCCCCTTGGGCCTCCCCTGCGCCTAGGGTTGGAAACCCTAGGGGTGGGGGGCGCCCCACTTGGCTTGGGGGGCAAGCCACCCCCCTTGGCCGCCGCCCTCCCTTGGAGATTGGATCTCCTAGGGCTGGCGCCCCATAGGCGGCCTATATATAGTGGGGGGAGGAAGGGCAGCCGGACCCTAGCCCCTGGCGCCTCCCTCTCCCTCCCGTGACACCTCTCCCTCTCGTAGTGCTTGGCGAAGCCCTGCCGAGATCGCCGCTGTTTCCACCACCATGCCGTCGTGCTGCTGGATCTCCATCAACCTCTACTTCCCGCTTGATGGATCAAGACGGAGGAGACGTCTTCCCAACCGTACGTGTGTTGAACGCAGAGGTGCCGTCCGTTCGGCGCTCGGTCATCGGTGATTTGGATCACAACGAGTACGACTCCATCAACCCCGTTCTCTTGAACGCTTCCGCTCGCGATCTACAAGGGTATGTAGATGCACACCTTTTCCCCTCGTTGCTAGATAACTCCATAGATTGATCTTGGTGATGCATCGAAAATTTTAAAATTCTGCTACGATCCCCAACAGTGGCATCATGAGCCAGGTTTATGCGTAGTTACTATGCACGAGTAGAACACAAAGCAGTTGTGGGCGTCGATATTTTCAATTTACTTGCCGCTACTAGTCTTATCTTGCTTCGGCGGCATCGTGGGATGAAGCGGCCCGGACCGACCTTACACGTACGCTTACGTGAGACAGGTTCCACCGACTGACATGCACTAGTTGCATAAGGTAGCTAGCGGGTGTCTGTCTCTCCCACTTTAGTTGGAGCGGATTCGATGAAAAGGGTCCTTATGAAGGGTAAATAGAAATTGGCATATCACGTTGTGGTTTTACGTAGGTAAGAAACATTCTTGCTAGAAACCTATAGAAGCCACGTAAAAACTTGCAACAACAATTAGAGGACGTCTAACTTGTTTTTGCAAAGATATGCCTTGTGATGTGATATGGCCAAAAGATGTGATGAATGGTATATGTGATGTATGAGATTGATCATGTTCTTGTAATAGGAATCACGACCTGCATGTCGATGAGTATGACAACGGCAGAGCCATAGGAGTTGTCTTTATTTTTGTATGACCTGCGTGTCATTGAATAACGTCATGTAAATTACTTTACTTTATTGCTAAACACGTTATCCATAGAAGTAGAAGTAATCGTTGGCGTGACAACTTCATGAAGACACGATGATGGAGATCATGATGATGGAGATCATGGTGTCATGCCGGTAACGACGATGATCATGGCGCCCCGAAGATGGAGATCAAAAGGAGCAAAATGATATTGGCCATATCATGTCACAATTTGATTGCATGTGATGTTTATCATGTTTTACGTCTTATTTGCTTAGAACGACGGTAGCTTAAATAAGATGATCCCTCGCAATAATTTCAAGAAAGTGTTCCCCCTAACTATGCACCGTTGCGAAGGTTTGTTGTTTCGAAGCACCACGTGATGATCGGGTGTGATAGATTCTAACGTTCGAATACAATGGGTGTAAGCCAGATTTACACACGCAATACACTTAGGTTGACTTGACGAGCCTAGCATGTACAGACATTGCCTCGGAACACGGAAGACCGAAAGGTCGAGCATGAGTCGTATAGAAGATACGATCAACATGAAGATGTTCACCGACGTTGACTAGTCCATCTCACGTGATGATCGGACACGGCCTAGTTGACTCGGATCATGTTTCACTTAGATGATTAGAGGGATGTCTATCTGAGTGGGAGTTCATTGAATAATTTTATTAGATGAACTTAATTATCATGAACTTAGTCTAAAATCTTTACAATATGACTTGTAGATCAAATGGCCCACGCTAATGTTTCCCTCAACTTCAACGCGTTCCTAGAGAAAACCAAGCTGAAAGATGATGGCAGCAACTATACGGACTGGGTTCGGAACCCGAGGATCATCCTCATAGCTGCCAAGAAAGATTATGTCCTAGAAGCACCGCTAGGTGAAGCACCCATCCCAGAGAACCAAGACGTTATGAATGCTTGGCAGTCTCGTGCTGATGATTACTCCCTCTTTCAGTGCGGCATGCTTTACAGCTTAGAACCGGGGTTCCAAAAGCGTTTTGAGCAACACGGAGCATATGAGATGTTCGTAGAGCTGAAAATGGTTTTCCAAGCTCATGCCCAGGTCGAGAGATATGAAGTCTCTGACAAGTTCTTCGGGTTGTAAGATAGAGGAAAATAGTTACATCGGTGAGCACATACTCAAAATGTCCAGGTTGCACAACCGCTGACTCGGTGGGAGTTAATCTCTCGGATGACGTGGTCATTGACAGGATCCTTGATCCACTTCCACCGAGCTACAAGAGCTTTGTGATGAACTTCAATATGCGAGGGGATGGAAAAGACCATTCACGAGGTATATTCAATGCTGAAATCAGCGGAGGTGGAGATCAAAAGGAACATCAAGTGTTGATGGTGAATAAAACCACTAAGTTTAAGAAAGGCAAGGGTAAGAAGAACTTCAAGAAGGACGGCAAGGGAGTTGCCGCGCCCGGTAAGCCAGTTGCCGGGAAGAAGCCAAAGAATGGACCCAAGCCTGAGACTGAGTGCTTTTATTGCAAGGGAAGTGGTCACTGGAAGCGGAACTGCCCCAAATACTTAGCGGACAAGAAGGCCGGCAACACCAAAGGTATATGTGATATACATGTAATTGATGTGTACCTTAGCGGTACTCGTAGTAGCTCTGGGTATTTGATACGGTGCCGTTGCTCATATTTGTAACTCAAAACAGGAGCTGCGGAATAAGCGGAGGCGGCGAAGGACGAGGTGACGATGCGCGTCGGGAATGGTTCCAAGGTCGATGTGATCGCCGTCGGCACGCTACCTCTACATTTACCTACGGGATTAGTTTTAAACCTCAATAATTTTTATTTAGTGCCAGCTTTGAGCATGAACATTGTATCAGGATCTCGTTTAATTCGAGATGGCTACTCATTTAAATCCGAGAATAATGGTTGTTCTATTTATATGAGAGATATGTTTTATGGTCAGCCCCGCTGGTGAATGGTTTATTCTTAATGAATCTCGAGCGTAATGTTACACATATTCATAGTGTAAATACCAAAAGATGTAAGGTTGATAATGATAGTCCCACATACTTGTGGCACTGCCGCCTTGGTCACATAGGTGTCAAACGCATGAAGAAGCTCCATGCAGATGGACTTTTGGAGTCTCTTGATTACGAATCATTTGACATGTGCGAACCATGCCTCATGGGTAAAATGACCAAGACTCCATTCTCCGGAACAATGGAGCGAGCAACCAACTTATTGGAAATCATACATACTGATGTGTGCGGTCCAATGAGTGTTGAGGCTCGCGGTGGCTATCGTTATGTTCTCACTCTCACTGATGACTTGAGTAGATATGGGTATGTCTACTTAATGAAACACAAGTCTGAGACCTTTGAAAGGTTCAAGGAATTTTAGAGTGAGGTTGAGAATCAACGTGACAGGAAAATAAAGTTCTTACGATCAGATAATGGAGGGGAATATTTGAGTCACGAATTTGGCACACACTTAATAATGTGGAATCGTTTCACAACTCACGCCTACCGGAACACCTCAAATAAAATGGTGTGTCCGAACGTCGTAATCGCACTCTATTAGATATGGTGCGATCTATGATGTCTCTTACCGATCTACCGCTCTCATTTTGGGGCTATGCTTTAGAGACTGCCGCATTCACTTTAAATAGGGCTCCGTCGAAATCCGTTGAGACGACATCGTATGAATTATGGTTTGGGAAGAAACCTAAGCTGTCGTTTCTAAAAGTTTGGGGATGCGATGCTTATGTCAAGAAACTTCAACCTGAAAAGCTCGAACCCAAGTCGGAAAAATGCGTCTTCATAGGATACCCTAAGGAAACCATTGGCTATACCTTCTACCTCAGATCCGAAGGCAAGATCTTTGTTGCTAAGAACGGATCCTTTCTGGAGAAAGAGTTTCTCTCGAAAGAAGTAAGTGGGAGGAAAGTAGAGCTTGATGAAGTACTACCTCTTCAAACGGAAAGTAGTGCAGCTCAAGAAGATGTTCCTGTGGTGCCTGCACCGACTAGAGAGGAGGTTAATGATGATGATCAAGGTACTTCGGATCAAGCACCTACTGAACTTCGTAGGTCCACAAGGACACGTTCCGCACTGTGAGTGGTACGGCAACCTGTCTTGGAAATCATGTTGTTAGACAACGGTGAACCTTCGAACTATGAAGAAGCGATGGCGGGCCCAGATTCCGACAAATGGCTAGAAGCCATGAAATCCGAGATAGGATCCATGTATGAAAAAGAAGTATGGACTTTGACTGACTTGCCCGATGATCGGCGAGCCATAGAAAATAAATGGATCTTTAAGAAGAAGATGACAGCGGATGGTAATGTGACCATCTATAAGGCTCGACTTGTCGCTAAGGGTTATCGACAAGTTCAAGGGGTTGACTACGATGAGACTTTCTCTCCCGTAGCGAAGCTGAAGTCCGTCTAAATCATGTTAGCAATTGCCGCATACTATGATTATGAGATATGGCAAATGGACGTCAAAACGGCATTCCTTAACGGCTTTCTTAAGGAAGAATTGTATATGATGCAGCCGAAAGGTTTTGTCGATCCTGAGAATGCTAACAAGGTGTGCAAGCTCCAACGCTCAATCTATGGGCTGGTGCAAACATCTCGGAGTTGGAACATTCGATTTGATGAGATGATCAAAGCGCTTGGGTTTACACAGACTTATGGAGAAGCCTGTGTTTACAAGAAAGTGAGTGGAAGCTCCGTAGCATTTCTCATATTATATGTGGATGACAGACTATTGATGGGAAATGATATAGAATTCTTGGAAAGCATAAAGGCCTACTTGAACAAGTGTTTTTCAATGAAGGACCTTGGAGAAGCTGCTTATATATTAGGCATCAAGATCTATAGAGATAGATCGAGACGCCTCATTGGTCTTTCACAAAGCACGCATTACCTTGACAAGATATTGAAGAAGTTCAATATGGATCAGTCCAAGAAGGGGTTCTTGCAGACATTGCAAGGTGTGCGATTGAGCACGGCTCAATGCCCGACCACGGCAGAAGATAGAGAAAAGATGAGCGTCGTCCCCTATGCCTCGGCCATAGGGTCTATTATGTATGCCATGTTGTGTTCAGACCTGATGTAAACCTTGCCGTAAGTCTGGTAGGAAGGTACCAAAGTAATCCTGGCATGGAACACTGGACAGCGGTCAAGAATATCCTGAAGTACCTGAAAAGGACTAAGGACATGTTTCTCGTGTATGGAGGTGACGAAGAGCTCGTCGTAAAGGGTTACATCGAAGCTAGCTTCGACACAGATCTGGATGACTCTAAGTCACAAACCGGATACGTGTTTATTTTGAATGGTGGGGCGATGGCTGGTGCAGTTGCAAGCAAAGCGTCGTGGCGGGATCTACATGTGAAGCGGAGTACATGGCAGCCTCGGAGGCAGCACATGAAACAATCTGAGTGAAGGAGTTCACCACCGACCTAGGAGTCATACCCAATGCGTCGGGGCCGGTCACTCTCTTCTGTGACAACACTGGAGCTATTGCCCTTGCCAAGGAGCCCAGGTTTCACAAGAAGACCAGGCACATCAAGTTGCCGCTTCAACTCCATTCGTGAAAATGTTCAAGATGGAGACATAGATATTTGTAAAGTACATACGAACCTGAATGTAGCAGATCCGTTGACTAAACCTCTCCCTAGAGCAAAACATGATCAACACCACAACTCTATGGGTGTTCGATTCATCACAATGTAACTAGATTAGTGACTCTAGTGCAAGTGGGAGACTGTTGGAAATATGCCCTAGAGACAATAATAAAATGGTTATTATTATATTTCTTTGTTCATGATAATTGTCTATTATTCATGCTATAATTGTGTTATCCGGAAATCGTAATACATGTGTGAATACATGGACCACAACATGTCCCTAGTGATCCTCTAGTTGACTAGCTCGTTGATCAACCGATAGTCATGGTTTCCTGACTATGGACATTGGATGTCATTGATAACGGGATCACATCATTAGGAGAATGATGTGATGGACAAGACCCAATCTAAGCATAGCACAAGATCGTGTAGTTCGTTTGCTAGAGCTTTTCCAAATGTCAAGTATCATTTCCTTAGACCATGAGATTGTGCAACTCCCGAATACCGTAGGAGTGCTTTGGGTGTGCCAAACGTCACAACGTAACTGGGTGGCTATAAAGGTGCACTACGGGTATCTCCGAAAGTGTGCATTGGGTTGGCACGAATCAAGACTGGGATTTGTCACTCCGTATGACGGAGAGGTATCTCTGGGCCCACTCGGTAATGCATCATCATAATGAGCTCAATGTGACCAAGTGGTTGATCATGGGATCATGCATTATGGTACGAGTAAAGTGACTTGCCGGTAACGAGATTGAACGAGGTATTGGGATACCGATGATCGAGTCTCGGGAAAGTAACGTACCGATTGACAAAGGGAATTGTATACGGGATTGATTGAATCCTCGACATCGTGGTTCATCCGATGAGATCATCGAGGAGCATTTGGAAGCCAACATGGGTATCTAGATCCTGCTATTGGTTATTGACCGGAGAGTCGTCTCGGTCATGTCTGCGTGTCTCCCGAACCCGTAGGGTCTACACACTTAAGGTTCGGTGATGCTAGGGTTGTAGAGATATTAGTATGCGGTAACCCGAATGTTGTTCGAAGTCCCGGATGAGATCCCAGACGTCACGAGGAGTTCCGAAATGGTTCGGAGGTGAAGATTTATATATAGGAAGTCAAGTTTTGGCCATCGGGATAGTTTCAGGGGTAATCGGTATTGTATCGGGACCACTGGAAGGGTCCCGGGGGTCCACCGGGTGGGGCCACCTATCCCGGAGGGTCCCATGGGCTGAAGTGGGGAAGGGAACCAGCCCCTGGTGGGCTGGTGCACCCCCCTTGGGCCTCCCCTGCACCTAGGGTTGGAAACCCTAGGGGTGGGGGGCGCCCCACTTGGCTTGGGGGGCAAGCCACCCCCTTGGCCGCCGCCCCCCTTGCAGATTGGATCTCCTAGGGCCGGCGCCCCCCCAGGGGGCCTATATATAGTGGGGGAGAGGGAGGGCAGCCGCACCCCATGTCCCTGGCGCCTCCCTCTCCCTCCGTAACACCTCTGCCTCTCGTTGTGCTTAGGGAAGCCCTGCCGAGATCGCCGCTATTTCCACCACCACGCCGTCGTGCTGCTGGATCTCCATCAACCTTTCCTTCCCCCTTGCTGGATCAAGAAGGAGGAGACGTCTTCCCAACCGTACGTGTGTTGAACACGGAGGTGTCATCCGTTCGGCGCTCGGTCATCGGTGATTTGGATCACAACGAGTACGACTCCATCAACCCCGTTCTCTTGAACGCTTCCGCTCGCAATCTACAAGGGTATGTAGATGCACTCCTTTTCCCCTCGTTGCTAGATAACTCCATAGATTGATCTTGGTGATGCGTAGAAAATTTTAAAATTCTGCTACGATCCCCAACACTTTAGTGTACAGCCAAACTTTTATGTCACCTATGAGTTAGACAAGCCCCCCACTACAGCAGACCTTAGTGTTTAAATCATTGACAAGCTCGGTTAGAGTGTTAGGTAAAGAACAGCAAGTAATCAAAGCAAATAGTTCTGGTACGACTGGCTGATGCAAACAAGCAATTGAACAGATGTATCAAGAAAAGAAGCAAAGAAGGAGGCTAAAAGACCATCACTTGACTGACCAGATTTAAGGGGCATTTAAGCATCATGTGCAACGTGTGAACTAACATAAACATTGCATATTCCAGATTCTACAATGGAATGCACATTTATTAGGTTATGCCATGTATGATGATGCCTAAATGTACGCATAACAAAGTGAGTGATTCATCATTGCACGCACAATTGAATTGCGTGTTAAGGGCCGATTCGATTCCGCCTTTTCAGGCATATTGTCAAAATAAGCCATAAAAGATGTAAAGTAGTCATTTTTGAGTTATGGGCTTGGGCTTAACTAATTTCGCTTTGGAGGGGGGTGTTTCGGGTAGAACCTCACTAAAATTGAAGGGAAGGGGAATAGTGAAATGACTCTGTTGTCTGCCTATATTACACTCAAAATGCAATTGCTGACGCCCATGTCACACCTGACCCTCAAGTAAAAACAAACGCGCAAGCATTCATTGCCCTGCCCGCTTGCATCTCCTCTCCCCTTTCCCTCTACCTCGATCCCCCGCAGCAAGACTAGGGTTCCTCCAACAGCCGCCCTTTGGTCCCATCTGCCCGGTCCTCGACGATGCTATGTCCAGCTAGGCTACATGGCCGGCGGGTAGGGGCAAATCTCCTGGCTGCTCCTCCTCCGGGCGCCGCCCTCATTCTCATGGTCTCCGGCCCGCTCCACTGTGGTTCGTCCAACGCACTACTCCGGCGGGCGCCGCACAACTACGGCTGATGCCACACTGCGGCAGAAGGCACCTTATTCCCCCTCCCCTCCTCCCAGGTCGTGGCCTTGAGGTGCTGTTGAAGGATGAGCTCATCCAACAAGGTGAGGATCTCCTCTGATTTTTTGCCAAATTTTCATTCTGATCCACTATACGATGAATTGCCATGAGCTGCTTCTGCTACTGCTATATGATGCATTGCTATGAGCTGCTCCTGCTGCTGCTAAATGATGAATTGCTATGAGCTGCTGCTGCTATATGATGAGTTGCTATAAGCTGCTCCTGCTGCTGCTGCTATATGATGAATTGCTATGAGCTGCTTCGGCTGCTGCTATATGATGAATTGCTATGAGCTGCTCCTGCTGCTGCTATATGATGAATTGCTATGAGTTGCTGCTGGTATATGATGAATTGCACGCTACTGCTGCTGTATGATGAGTTGCTATGAGCTCTTTCTTTGCTATATGATGCTTTCGTGTGGCTGCTATATGATAATAACCAGCCACTTGGACCATCGAATTTCAATAAATAATTGTTCTTCATTTAAATGTGGGTCATGCGTTGTTCATTTAAATTAGGCAATGGGATCTCTATGGAAGACATTGACCAAAGTAGATTGTGCCAAGTAGATGGTATCTTTGTATTTGCATTTTGAACAAATAGTGATGGTCTGTTTTCCTATCATATTAATTACTTAGATGGGTTCAATTTGTGATGTTTGCAAGTCAAATTAATTGTCATATGGGCAGAAAAATGACAAAATATAATGCAATCTAGACTTTTCACTGATCATACCAAAGATAAGCTGAAAAGGAAGGCAATGAAAATAATTGGTTGGCTTATTACCTGGAGCTTATATTCACATGTGCTTATTTTCTTAGGATAACTTGTAATAACTGTCCCTAAGAAACTTGGCCAATAGAACTGACATACAAGTAACATGTCAAGATGATTGCAATGGAGGAGTGACCTACCATAGCACATTGTATAGGCTCACCGCTGCCTCTCCTTTTTTGCGATGTTCCATGAAAAATTGCCACATACATCTTGTACTTTTTCATTGTGTAACCCTATCTGCAAGTTGACATGGCTAATTTCAGACATCTCTACATGATAATACATTGCATATCCCTTTTGCATATTTAAACCACCAATTAATGATTGTGTGCGTAGCATAAACTAGCCATGACTCTATGTGCTGGACTAGCAGGCACTCTAAGGGAGCCTAATGTAGTGCACTGGAATTCCTACATGCCACCTACGATTTTGTGTAATGTACTACCTCTGTTCCCAAATATATGTCTTTGTAGAGATTCCAGCATGGACCACATACAGATGTATATAGATGCATTTTCGAGTCTAGACTCACTCATTTTGCTCCGTATGTAGCCTATAGTGGAATCTCTAATAAGACTTATATTTAGGAACAGAGGTACGAGGTAGTATCATGTATGACATCTACATATCTAATTTAGCAGCCAGTAGTAGAAATCATTGTGTGCACAAAGGGATTACTGGTCGAAAATCCTAGCAAAGCACGCTGGCAGGAACACAACAATACAAGAGAGAGAGACACACTTACAAGATCATAGCAATGCCTCAGTCCAGGATCTTGGTTGGCCAAGTCATAGATCCGAAGAAACATCATCCTTGTAGTTTTTGCCAGTTGCATAATAGGTAACAACGACATGTTAGTATATTTGAAGTACATCAGGTAGGTGATGTTGTACAGGTTTAAAGGTGAAGTACCTAGGCCGTGGCGGGTGCTTGGCATCTTGCCAGACGGTGGGAATCAGGTTAGAAACGTCAAGGGTGATGACACTGCGCTCGCTATCGGGGTCTGGTAAGGAGATCTAGAACCGTCGAGTAGGGTGTTTGTAGAGCCGCTCCGGTAGGGTGGACTATGGTGTGGGCGAAGCGGATCTGTGGCCGTGGACGAGGGCGTTGGTGAAGTTGTTTCAGTGGTTGGGTTAAGGATGGTGTCGACGATGCGGATCTGCGGCCGTGGACGGGGCGTGAGAAGCTGATCTTGTAGGTTGGATGAGGGTGCGACGAAGTGGATCTGTGGCCGTGGACTTGTGAGTTGAGAATGGTATAGGCGAAGCTACTCCGGTAGGGTTGACGATGGTGTCGGCGAAGCGGCTCTGGTAGGGTTGAGGAAGGTGTCGGCAAAGAGGATCAGAGGCCGTCGATGGGGGCGTCGGTGGAGCGGCTCCGGGGGGGGGGGTGGACAAAGCGTCTCCGGTGGGGAGTATGAATGAGCCGCTGCAGATGCGCTGCGGTTGAGAGAGTACCGGCGAAGCAGATCCGGCGCCGTGGACAAGGCCGGCACTGAATGGGCTATGGTACAGTGGTGGATGAGCAGTCTACTTGCTTCTAGTGGAGGTGGGAGGGGTAGATGCGGCCGCAGAAGCAGATCCGGCGAGGTGGACGCCACCGGCGATGGAATGGGCTCTGCACACCAGTGGATGAGCAGTCTAGGGTTTCGAGAGGGGAGGGGTAGAAAGGCCGATGAAGTACGGACGACGTGATGTAAGATGCTCTGGTGCTGTGGAATTAGTCGTTTTTGCGGGAGGGGGAGAGGAAATGGGGGTGTCGTGTGGTGGGGGAACCGGAAGTTACCAAAGGAGCCCCAACCTATTATGTAGATGAGGGCGGTATTGTTACTGTTGTTCTCCATGCACCAAGGACAAAAGGGGAAGTTCGCATGCTAAAGACTAGGTGGCGGAAATTTTAGAAGGAGGCGGGAGATTTTTCCGCCCGCGGGATCGTCCGTATCCAGTTTCAACTAATTTGGACCGTGCTAGCAGGAAGGTCATGCGAGACTGTGTACACGGGGCACGCGTCAGCACTTAATAACTGTTGTGAAGTCCACCCCAGAAAAAAGACAATAACTCAGGATGATGCGCCGATAACTTGGATGTTCACACGGGCGTGGCCAATCGTACGGGTGTAGTGGCGCGTTCACAGAAAAAGGATCAAACGCTTTGCCTATGTATTTCTCGTGTAAATAGATAATTTAGTGCCATTGGTTATTTACTTTAAACATAATGCATTGACGTGTTAGTGTAGAGGCGCCCAAAAAGAAATGGATATTGTAGCCCGCTACTTAAAAGTGTCACCTCATATGATTGCATAGCCTCCATTTCATAAATTCCGTACCTGTTGAATTCATATATGAATATTACATATATTACTTCATAATAGAACCTTAAATCATCCAACACTAATGAATTTGAATGCAAGAGTAACAATGGTGCATGTACATGATAGCTATATTGGTTGTTTGAAGAAACATCACTGTAACTTTGGCATGCACAATTGAAAAGGTTTATTTAGATAGAAAAAATTGTGATATGTGAGTGTCCAATCTTTATAGCGTTAAATCGATATTGTACTTTTGGCCACGATACGAAGTTGATATTGATTTATGTTCAAGCGATGCACATCCACGATCGCAAGATAGTGAAACGTGAATGAATTGTGCAATCTCTCTCACACGCATACATATCTCATTTCCCCGTGGGCATCGGAATCACACACATGCACTTCATGTATTTCTCTCCCTCCGTCAAGGTTATAATTTGTCTTTCTACCCCGTCCTACGAGTCTCTCACACGGAAACACACATGCTCTCTCTGTCGAACACGCCCACCCCTTTAATTCCGCCCACCCACAACCACTAATCTCTCTCTCTGTCGAACACGCCCACCCCTTTAATTCCGCACACCTACAACCACTAATGTCTCAGAGGATAATTATGTCTCTCACACTCGAGTTCCGGAACCATATGAATGCATACAATGGGATTCCAGCAGAGCACCTTTTGTTTTGAGATTTCACTCTCTCTCTCTCACACACACACACACACGTGCGCGCGCATAGACATTGTTTATCGCTTCATTTTTTCTGGCACTTGCATGCATACCATTTGTTTATCTCCGTGATGCTTTAAGTATGCCTCGCACACATCCTATCTACCTATCCCTTAATATAGATATGTGTCACACAAACTCCTTCTCCCTACTAGCAAGATGTGCATGCGTTGCACGGAACACCAAGATGCATTTGTATGAGTAGTTTATCTTGTGGGAGAAAATGATGAACGAGGGAATGCCTTATTTGCAAATGTGGAGAGGGGTGTGGGTATCTTTTTGAAAAATTGCCATAGTTTCCTTCCTATCCGTCAGATATATATCGGATGGCCTATATTGCAGGATGGCAGGAACACCATCATCACCAACTCTGTTTTTTATAAGAGTAGAGATATGTAAGTGTCACTTCCCCCCACCCACCCCCCATACACACTTCCCGGCACCGAAGGAGTAGGGTGAGACCTCGATCTTGATACTAATCTATCGACTGGCTACTCTCTCAAACACACACACACACACACACACTACTCGACACCAAAGGAGTAGGGTGGCACCTCGATCTTGATAGTAATCTATCTACTCTTTCAAACACACACGGATACCCACACACTCGCTAGTTGTGCCTCGGTGCCTACCACGCACACTCTCTATACGTCTTTCTCTCCCCCCAACCCCAACAATGACAACAGAAGGGTGACAACTCGATCTGATCTTAATCTATCAATTGGTTTCTCTCTCAAACATTGTGTCTCCATGCCTCGCTCAAACACACTCGATACATCTTTTTCTCCGTAGCCCCCTCGATATGTAGACTTCTCGCGCGCGCACAGCTATAGTGACGATGACGCTGAACCCAATGTGCCTTGTTTTTACCGGCCTCATGTGATGGTTTTTACCCTGTTTTCTGTTAATTAACAAGACAACCTTTTCTTTTTTACTACTAGTGAATCTGAAATCATTCGGGGCAGACATAAAATATATCACTTCAACCCAATTATCGCAGTAACTATTTTGAAAGAAACTAGCTAGATGCCCGTGCGTTGCACGGAACATCAAGATGCATTTATATGAGTAGTTTATGCCCATGCGTTGCACGGAACATCTAGATGCATTTATATGAGTAGTTTATCTTGTGAGAGAAAAGGATGAACGAGGGAAGGCCTTATTTGCAAATGTGGAGAGGGATGTGGGTATCTTTTTGCAAAATTGCCATAGTTTCCTTCCTATCCGTCAGATATAAATCAGACGGCCTATATTGCAGGACGGTAGGCACACCATCATCACCAACTCTGTTTTTTATCTCTACTAGAAAGATGCCCATGCGTTGCACGGAACATATCAACATGCATTTGTATGAGTAGTTTATCTTGTGGGAGAAAAGGATGAACGAGGGAATGCCTTACTTCCAAATGTGGAGAGGGGTGTGGGTATCTTTTTACAAAATTGCCATAGTTTCCTTCCTATCCGTCAGATATAAATCGGATGGCCTATATTGCAGGATGGCAGGAACACCGTCAGATATAATATTATCTAGAAGTTTAGTAGCATCTCCTAGAGTGATTTCCATAAAAGTGCCTCCCGCGGCCGAATCTAAAAGATTTCTAGAAGCAAAATTCAATCCGGCATAAAAGTTTTGTATAATCATCCACAAGTTCAAACCATGAGTAGGACAATTACGTATCATTAATTTCATTCTCTCCCAAGCTTGTGCAACATGTTCATGATCAAGTTGCTTAAAATTCATAATATCGTTCCTAAGAGAGATAATCTTAGCGGGAGGAAAATACTTAGAGATAAAAGCATCCTTGCACTTGTTCCAAGAATCAATACAATTTTTAGGCAAAGATGAAAACCACGCTTTAGCACGATCTCTAAGCGAAAAAGGAAATAGCTTCAATTTAACGACATCATTATCGACATCTTTTTTCTTTTGCATATCACATAAATCAATGAAGCTATTCAGATGAGTAGCGGCATCTTCACTAGGAAGGCCGGCGAATTGATTTTTCATAACAAGATTCAACAAAGCAGTATTGATTTCACAAGATTCAGTATTGGCAAGAGGAGCAATCGGAGTGCTAAGGAAATAATTATTATTGGTATTGGTGAAGTCACACAATTTGGTAGTATCTTGAGCCATCGCGGCAAACAAGCAATCCAACACACGAGCAAACAAAAGGCAAGCGAGAAAAGGGCAACCGGGAAAAAGAGGAGGAGATTGGGAAGGAGAGGGTGAATAAAACGGCAAGGGTGAAGTGGGGGAGAGGAAAACGAGAGGCAAATGGCAAATAATGTAATGCGGGAGATAGGGACTATGATGGGTACTCGGTATGGTGCTTGACTTGCTCTTGCGTGAGCCTCCCCGGCAACGGCGCTAGAAATTCTTCTTGCCACCTCTTGAGCACTGCGTTGGATTTCCCCGAAGAGGAGAGGATGATGCAGCAAAGTAGCGTAAGTATTTCCCTCAGTTTTTGAGAACCAAGGTATCAATCCAAGAGGGAGGCCATGCACAAGTCCCTCGTACCTGCACAAAACAATAGCTCCTCGCAACCAACGCGATTAGGGGTTGTCAATCCCTTCACGGTCACTTACGAGAGTGAGATCTGATAGAGATGATAGATAATTTTTTTTGGTATTTTTGGTATAGAGATGCAAAGTGAAAAGTAAAAAGCAAAGTAAAAACAAAGCAAGTATTAAAGTGATGGAGATTGATATGATGAGAATAGACCCGGGGGCCATAGGTTTCACTAGTGGCTTCTCTCAAGAGCATAAGTATTCTACGGTGGGTGAACAAATTACTGTTGAGAAATTGATGAATTGAGCATAGTTATGAGTATATCTAGGTATGATCATGTATATAGGCATCACGTCCGAGACAAGTAGAACGTAAACGATTCTCGCATCTAGTACTATTACTCCACTCATCGACCTCTATCCAAAGATGCATCTAGAGTATTAAGTTAAAACAGAGTAACGCCTGTAAGCAAGATGACATGATGTAGAGGAATAAATTCATGCAATATGATAAATACCCCATCTTGTTATCCTCGATGGCAACAATACAATACGTGCCTTGCAACCCTTTACATCTGGGTAAGGACACCGCAAGATTGAACCCAAAGCTAAATACTTCTCCCATTGCAAGAACTACCAATCTAGTTGGCCAAACCAAACGGATAATTCGAAGAGACTTGCAAAGATAACCAATCATACATAAAAGAATTCAGAGAAGATTCAAATATTATTCATAGATAATTTGGATCATCAACCGACAATTCAAAGAACAAACCGCAAAAAGAAGATTAGATCGAATAGATCTCCACGAGAGAGGGGGGAACATTGTATTGAGATCCAAAAAGATAGAAGAAGCCATCTAGCTACTAGCTATGGACCAAAAGGTCTGAAGTAAACTACTAACACTTCATCGGAGGGGCTATGGCGATGATGTAGAAGCCCTCCGTGGTGGATGCCCCCTCCGGCGGAGCTCGAGAACAGGCCCCAAGATGGGATCTCGTGGATACAGGATGTTGCGGCGGTGGATTTAGGTTTTTGGCTCCTGTTCTGATCGTTTGGGGGTACGTAGGTATATATTGGAGGAAGGAGTACGTCGGTGGAGCAACAGGGGGCCCACAAGGTAGGGAGGCGCGCCCTAGGGGGGGCGCCCCCCACCCTCGTGACCGCCTCTTTTGTTCCTTGGAGTAGGGTCCAAGTCTCATGGATCACGTTCGGTGAGAAAATCACGTTCCCGAAGGTTTCATTCCGTTTGCACTCCGTTTGATATTCCGCTTTCTTGAAACACTGAAATAGGCAAAAAACAGCAATTCCGGGCGGGGCCTCCGGTTAATAGGTTAGTCCCAAAAATAATATGAAAGTGGAAAATAAAGCCCAATATAGTCCAAAACAGTAGATAAAGTAGCATGGAGCAATCAAAAATTATAGATACGTTGGAGACGTATCAGGCATCCCCAAGCTTAATTCCTGCTCGTCCTCGAGTAGGTAAATGATAAAAACAGAATTTTTGATGCAGAGTGATACTTTGGCATAATTTCAATGTAAATCTTCTTAATTTTGGTATGAATATTCAGATCCGAAAGATTCAAGACAAAAGTTCATATTGACATAAAAATAATAATACTTCAAGCATACTAACAAAGCAATTATGTCTTCTCAAAATAATATGGCCAAAGAAAGTTATCCCTACAAAATCATATAGTCTGGCTATGCTTCATCTTCCCCACACAAAATAATCATGCACAACCCCGATGACAAGCCAAGCAATTGTTTCATACTTTAACATTTTCAAAACTTTTTCAATCTTCACGCAATACATGAGCGTGAGCCATGTATATATCACTATATGTGGAATAGAATGGTGGTTGTGGAGAAGACAAAAGGGAGAACATAGTCTCACATCAACTAGGCGTATCAACGGGCTATGGAGATGCCCATCAATAGATATCAATGTGAGTGAGTAGGGATTGCCATGAAACGGATGCACTAGAGCTATAAGTATATGAAAGCTCAACAAAGGAAACTAAGTGGGTGTGCATCCAACTCGCTTGCTCACGAAGACCTAGGGCATTTGAGGAAGCCCATCATTGGAATATACAAGCCAAGTTCTATAATGAAAATTCCCACTAGTATATGAAAGTGACAACATAGGAGATTCTCTATCATGAAGATCATGGTGCTACTTAGAAGCACAAGTGTGGTAAAAAGGATAGTAACATTGTCCCTTCTCTCTTTTTCTCTCGTTTTTTTATTTGGGCCTTTTCTCTTTTTTTATGGCCTCTTTTCTTTTCATTTTTCTCTTTTTTTATTTTTCGTCTGGAGTCTCATCCCGACTTGTGGGGGAATCATAGTCTCCATCATCCTTTCCTCACTTGGGACAATGCTCTAAAGAATGATGATCATCACACTTTTATTTTTCTGACAACTCAACAATTACAACTCGAGTCTTAGAACAAAGTATGACTCTATATGAATGCCTCCGGAGGTGTACCGGGATATGGAATGAAACAAGAGTGACATGTATGAAAGAATTAAGAACGGTGGCTTTGCCACAAATAAGATGTCAACTACATGATCATGCTAGCAATATGACAATAATGGAGCGTGTCATAATAAACGGAACGGTGGAAATTTGCATGGCAATATATCTCGGAATGGCTATGGAAATGCCATGATAGGTAGGTATGGTGGCTGTTTTGAGGAAGATATATGGTGGGTGTATGATACCGGCGAAAAGTGCGCGGTATTAGAGAGGCTAGCAATGGTGGAAGAATGGGAAAAAGTGCATATAATCCATGGACTCAACATTAGTCATAAAGAACTCATATACTTATTGCAAAAATCTAGAAGTTATCAAGGACAAGTATTACGCGCATGCTCCTAGGGGGATAGATTGGTAGGAAAAGACCATCGCTCGTCCCCGACCGCCACTCATAAGGAAGACAATCAATAAATAAATCATGCTCCGAGTTCATCACATAACGGTTCACCATACGTGCATGCTACGGGAATCACAAACTTCAACACAAGTATTCTTTAAATTCACAATTACTCAACTAGCATGACTCTAATATCACCATCTTCATATCTCAAAACAATTATCAAGCATCAAACTTTTCTTAGTATTCAACGCACTCAAAAGAAAGTTTCACATATCTTGAATACCAAGTATATTAATATTAAGCAAATTAACATGCTATTAACGACTCTAAAAATAATCTAAGTGAAGCATGAGAGATCAATAGTTTCTTTAAAACAAATCCACCACCATGCTCTAAAAGATCTAAGCGAAGTACTAGAGCAAAAATTATCACGTTCAAAAGATATAAGTGAAGCACTATGAGCAAAACTATCAAGCTCAAAAGATATAAGTGAAGCACATAAAGTATTCTATCAAATTCCAATTCATGTATGGCTCTCTAAAAAGGTGTGTACAGCAAGTATGATTGTGGTAAACTAACAAGCAAAGACGCAAATGATACAAGACGCTCCAAGCAAAATACATATCATGTGGTGAATAAAAATATAGCTCCAAGTAAATTACCGATGGAAGTAGACGAAAGAGGGGATGCCTTCTGGGCATCCCCAAGCTTTGAATTTTGGTGTCCTTGGGTTATCTTGGGGGTTCCATGGGCATCCCCAAGCTTAGTCTCTTGCCACTCCTTGTTCCATAATCCATCAAAAGAATTTACCCAAAACTTGAAAACTTCACAACACAAAACTCAATAGAAATCTCGCGAGCTCCGTTAGAGAAAGAAAACAAAAGACTACTTTAAGGTACTGTAATGAACTCATTCTTTATTTTTATTGGTGTTAAAACTACTGTATTCCAACTTCTCTATGGATTATAAACTATTTTACTAGCCATAGATTCATCAAAATAAGCAAACAACACACGAAAAACACAATCTGTCAAAAGCAGAACAGTCTGTAGTAATCTGTAACTAACGCAAACTTCTGGAACTCCAAAAAATCTACCAAAATTAGAAGACCTATACATTTTTTTTATTGATCAGAAGAAATTAGAATCAGTATTTTATCGCATTCTGGTGATTTTTAATAATTCGGGCACTGAGCACAAAGTTTCTGGAAATTACAGCAAGATCAAATAACTATCATCCAAGAAGATCCAATAGGTCTAGCTTGGCACAAACACTAATTAAATCATAAAACCACATATAAACAGAGGCTATATGGATTATTTATTCCTAAACAGAAATAAAAACAAAAAACAAAAAATAAAATTGGGTTGCCTCCCAACAAGCGCTATCGTTTAACGCCCCTAGCTAGGCATAAAAGCAAGGATAGATCTAGGTATTGCCATCTTTGGTAGGCAATCCATAAGTGGATCTCATGATGGATTCATATGGTAATTTTATTTTCTTCCTAGGAAAGTGTTCCATGCCTTTCTTTAATGGAAATTGGAATCTAATATTCCCTTCCTTCATATCAATAATTGCACCAATCATTCTAAGGAAAGGTCTACCAAGAATAATAGGACATGAAGGATTGCAATCTATATCAAGAACGATAAAATCTACGGGCACATAATTCCTATTTGCAACAATAATAACATCATTAATTCTTCCCATAGGCTTTTTAATAGTGGAATCCGCAAGATGCAAGTTTAGAGAGCAATCATCAAAGTCACGGAAATCTAGCAAATCACACAAAGTTTTGGGGATAGTAGAGATGCTAGCACCCAAATCACACAAGGCATGAAACTCATAATTTTTAATTTTAATTTTAGTAGTAGTTTCCTACTCATCATAGAGCTTTCTAGGGATAGAGACCTTCAACTCAAGTTTTTCTTCATAAGATTGCATCAAGGCATCAACAATGTGTTCGGTAAAGGCCTTATTTTCACTATAAGCATGAGGAGAATTTAGCACGGATTGCAAAAAGGAAATACAATCAATTAAAGAGCAATTTTCATAATTAAATTCCTTAAGATCCAATATAGTGGGTTTAGCAACATCTAGGTTTTTATTTCTTTCAATCCCACATCTATCAATTTCATCATCATGATCTAAAAACTCCGAATTCTTAGAACGCCTTCTAGGTAAGGGAAGATCATATTCAGTTTCATCAAGATTCATATTGCAAAACAAAGATTTAATGGGGGACACATCAATAACTTTTAGATCTTCATCTTGATTTTCATAGGAATTGGAAGAACACGCTTTAATAAAGGCATCTTTGGAAGCACGCATCCTAGCGGTTCTTTCTTTGCACTCATCAATGGAAATTCTCATAGCTTTGAGAGACTCATTGATATCATGCTTAGGAGGAATAGATCTAAGCTTTAAAGAATCAATCTCAAGAAAAATTCTATCAATGTTCCTAGCCAAATCATCAACTTTAAGCAATTTCTCCTCAAGCAAAGCATTAAAATTCTTTTGTGAATTCATAAACTCTTTAACACTACTCTCAAATTCAGAGGGCATCCTATTAAAATTTCCATAAGAGTTGTTGTAGGAATTTCCATAATATTAGAATGATTACTAGGATAAGGCCTAGGATTAAAATTCCCTTTATACGCGTTGTTACCAAAATTATTCCTACCAACAAAATTCACATCCATAGATTCATTATTTTTCTCAATCAAAGTAGAAAAAGGAATATCATTATGATCAGAAGAAACACTCTTAGTAGCAAATAATTTCATAAGTTCATCCATCTTTCCATTCAAAACATTAATTTCTTCTATCGCATGCACCTTTTTATTAGTGGATCTTTCGGTATGCCATTGAGAATAATTAACCATAATATTATCTAGAAGTTTAGTAGCATCTCCTAGAGTGATTTCCATAAAAGTGCTCTCCTCAAGGGCCTAATCTAAAAGATTTCTAGAAGCAAAATTCAATCCGGCATAAAAGTTTTGTATAATCATCCACAAGTTCAAACCATGAGTAGGACTATTACGTATCATTAATTTCATTCTCTCCCAAGCTTGTGCAACATGTTCATGATCAAGTTGCTTAAAATTCATAATATCGTTCCTAAGAGAGATAATCTTAGCGGGAGGAAAATACTTAGAGATAAAAGCATGCTTGCACTTGTTCCAAGAATCAATACAATTTTTAGGCAAAGATGAAAACCACGCTTTAGCACGATCTCTAAGAGAAAAAGGAAATAGCTTCAATTTAACGACATCATTATCGACATCTTTTTTCTTTTGCATATCACATAAATCAACGACGCTCTTCAGATGAGTAGCGGCATCTTCACTAGGAAGGCCGGCGACTTGATTTTTCATAACAAGATTCAACAAAGCAGTATTGATTTCACAAGATTCAGTATTAGCAAGAGGAGCAATCGGAATGCTAAGGAAATCATTATTATTGGTATTGGTGAAGTCACACAATTTGGTAGTATCTTGAGCCATCGCGACAAACAAGCAATCCAACACACGAGCAAACAAAAGGCAAGCGAGAAAAGGGCAACCGGGAAAAAGAGGAGGAGATTGGGAAGGAGAGGGCGAATAAAACGGCAAGGGTGAAGTGGGGGAGAGGAAAACGAGAGGCAAATGGCAAATAATGTAATGCGGGAGATAGAGATTGTGATGGGTACTTGGTATGGTGCTTGACTTGCTCTTGCGTGAGCCTCCCCGGCAACGGTGCCAGAAATTCTTCTTGCTACCTCTTGAGCACTGCGTTGGATTTCCCCGAAGAGGAGAGGATGATGCAGCAAAGTAGTGTAAGTATTTCCCTTAGTTTTTGAGAACCAAGGTACCAATCCAGTAGGAGGCCACGCACAAGTCCCTCGTACCTGCACAAAAAAATAGCTACTCGCAACCAACGCGATTAGGGGTTGTCAATCCCTTCACGGTCACTTACGAGAGTGAGATCTGATAGAGATGATAGATAATTTTTTTTTGGTATTTTTGGTATAGAGATGCAAAGTGAAAAGTAAAAGCCAAAGTAAAAACAAAGCAAGTATTAAAGTGATGGAGATTGATTTGATGAGAATAGACCGGGGGCCATAGGTTTCACTAGTGGCTTCTCTCAAGAGCATAAGTATTCTACGGTGGGTGAACAAATTACTGTTGAGCAATTGACAGAATTGAGCATAGTTATGAGTATATCTAGGTATTATCATGTATATAGGCATCACGTCCGAGACAAGTAGACCGAAAGGATTCTGCATCTACTACTATTACTCCACTCATCAACCGCTATCCAACATGCATCTAGAGTATTAAGTTAAAAACAGAGTAACGCCTTAAGCAAGATGACATGATGTAGAGGAATAAATTCATGCAATATGATAAATACCCCATCTTGTTATCCTCGATGGCAACAATACAATACGTGCCTTGTAACCCTTTACATCCGGGTAAGGACACCGCAACATTGAACCCAAAGCTAAACACTTCTCCCATTGCAAGAACTACCAATCTAGTTGGCCAAACCAAACGGATAATTCGAAGAGACTTGCAAAGATAACCAATCATACATAAAAGAATTCAGAGGAGATTCAAATATTATTCATAGATAATCTGGATCGTAAACCCACAATTCATGGGTCTCAACAAACACACCGCAAAAAGAAGATTACATCGAATAGATCTCCACGAGAGAGGGGGAGAACATTGTATTGAGATCCAAAAAGAGAGAAGAAGCCATCTAGCTACTAGCTATGGACCCGGAGGTCTGAAGTAAACTACTCACACTTCATAGGAGGGGCTATGGTGATGATGTAGAAGCCCTCCGTGGTGGATGCCCCCTCCGGCGGAGCTTCAGAACAGGCCCCAAGATGGGATCTCGTGGATACAGGAATTTGCGGCGGTGGAATTAGGTTTTTGGCTCCTGTTCTGATTGTTTGGGGTACGAGGTATATATTGGAGTAAGGAGTTCGGTGGAGCAACAGGGGCCCACGAGGTAGGCGGCGCCCTAGGCGGCGCCCCCCACCCTCGTGACCGCCTCTTTGTTCCTTGGAGTAGGGTCGAAGTCTCGGATCACGCTCGGTGAGAAAATCACGTTCCGGAGGTTTCATTCCGCTTGGACTCCGTTTGATGTTCCGTTTCTTCAAAACACTTGAAATAGGCAAAAAACGCAGTAAAATTTGGGCCTCCGGTTAATAGGTTAGTCCCAAAAATAATATAAAAGTGGAAAATAAAGCCCAATATAGTCCAAAACAGTAGATAAAGTAGCATGGAGCAATAAAAAATTATAGATACGTTGGAGACGTATCAGTCTGCCATCCGTCATTTCTGACCATCAGATCTGCATCTAATGGCTATGATGTAAGTCGTGGCATTTTTGCAACAAGACCCCACTTCTCTGCTCCATTTTGCAGAAACCCCTTAGTATCTTGAAACCAACCACATCCCTCCCCCAGCTCATCAAAACAGCCACAAGGAATATATTTTGAGTGAAACCTTATACGAGTATAATTTTAGTGATATATACACCAAACGAGTGTTTTTCTTTCAAGTTTGTGAACATGTATTATTATACTCCTTCCATCCGGAAATACTTGTCATCAAAATGGATAGAAGGGGGTGTATCTAGACGTATTTTAGTTCTAGGTGCATATCTTTTTATCCATTTTGATGACAAGTATTTCCGGACGGAGGGTGTACTTTGGAACCGTTGCAACGCACGGGCACATTGCTAGTAAGAGTAGAGAAAAGTATGAACGAGGGAAGGCCTTATTTGCAAACGTGAAGAGGGGCGTGGGTATCTTTTTTGCAAAATTGCCATAGTTTCCTTCCTATCCGTTAGATATAAATCCGACGGCCTATATTGCAGGATGGCACACACACCATCATCACCAACTCTGTTTTCTACTCCCTCCGTTCCTAAATATTTGTCTTTTTAGAGATTCCAACAAGTGACTACATACGGAGCAAAATGAGTGAATCTACACTCTAAAATATGTCTACATACACATCCGTATGTGGTAGTCCATTTGAAATCTAAAAAAACAAATATTTAGGAACGGATGGAGTATAAGAGTAGACATGGAGATATATCTCCAGCATGGTCTACAACAAAAATGTGCTGGACTGGTTAGCGCCGGATGCTCGAAACGCGATGACCTGAGTTTGAATTCTGTCTTTAACTTTAGATTTTTAAGTTATGTATTACTTATGTAATATATACTTCCTTGATCTTGTCTTGTGATGGAACCCACAGTACTTATAATACAAGACTAAGGTTTGATTTGTTTCTTTTTAACTTTCTATACGAAGCTGTAGCCACCCTGCAAGTCACATGTATCTTGTACATGCAATTAACTTTTATAGAGGAGAATCGTACGCATAATTAACTCAAATGGATTGGATGTGACTCTATTATTTCCAGCATAAGAGCATCTCCAATGGCAGCCGGCAAATTTCCTCTCGCTTCCTTCCGCGGAGGACGACATCAAACGCCAGCGGCATACATTTTCACAACTCTAACCAACCAGATGAAATTCATGCAAATACGGACTGTTTTCATATAAGAATGCAGGATTTCATATAAAAAAGTCGGATCTTCATATAAACATGATGGATTTCATTACATTTACATGAACCAAGCAGTGCTAATCCGGCTCTCTTGGTATAATTAATACTCCCTCCATCCAGAAATACTTGTCCTAGAAATGGATGTATCTAGACTTATTTTAGTTATAGATACATCCAATTTATCCATTCTTAGAACAAATATTTCCTGCCAGCCGGAGAGGGAGTACCTAATCTAAATGGCCGCCCGCGGATCCCTTTGTCTTCTTCATGTCCGGCAGACATTTGCGGGGTCAACGAAGGTCCTCGGAAGAGACGAAGCTGCAAATAAACCACCTAAATGCGCAGTCGTCGCCTCGGCGGTGGCCTTCATGGGACCCAAGTGGTGGCGCCTCTCGTGTTCTACTTCTCCTCGATGATGGCGGCGGAAACGGAGAAGCTGGCCAACGACTCGTCGCTCTCCATGCACCCGGCTTCTGTCTTTTGCTCGCATGACGTTATCAAGAGCACGGGAGGCGCGCCACGCACACGGAGCCGTGGCCACCGCAGACTTGGTGGCGCTGCACGACGTGGCAGCCATGACTCCGCATCGGGCGCGTTTCGCCGTCGTGCCGGCGTGGAGCAACTTGCCACTCCTCATCGAGCTGAACTGGAGCGGCGAGTTGCTGAACCACGCGCCGGATTGGGGCGGCAACTGGCTTCGTCGGGCCAAGCGAGGTTGATGAAGCATGGAGCGGCCTCGCCCGTATCCGGAGGGCTCGGCGGGCCACCCAACTAGGTAGTATGCCGGAGAACGGCTCCTCGGAAGCCATCGGAAGAGTGGAGAAAATGGTGAAGGAGGAGATGGGGGAGTGGCGGAGGGGTGCGATTCTTGCCCGCTGTCTGTCTAGCCTCGTTTAAATAGAGGGCGGACGGTAGGAGCTTGGCCAGCGTCTGGCCTCGTTTAAACTGAGGGCGGACGGGAGGAGCTTGGCCGGTGTTGCATTTAATTCCGGCCAGCTCATGAACGGACGTGTGGCCAGAGTAGGTTTCTCGGTTTGCATGCTGGTATAATGGAGGGGTTTGATGGACGTGAGGCGTGTTCAATGGCGTCTGTGGCAGCGTAATACTATTCGACGGACAATGGGCGTAGTTCCCGATACGACTTTAATGCGCATTTAGGGAGGGCAACGGTTCCTGAAATTTTGAACGGCTAATGATGCATCTGAAGGAAATATGCCCTAGAGGCAATAATAAAGTTATTATTTATTTCCTTATATCATGATAAATGTTTATTATTCATGCTAGAATTGTATTAACCGGAAACATAATACATGTGTGAATACATAGACAAACAGCGTGTCACTAGTATGCCTCTACTTGACTAGCTCGTTAATCAAAGATGGTTATGTTTCCTAACCATAGACATGAGTTGTCATTTGATTAACGGGATCACATCATTAGGAGAATGATGTGACTGACTTGACCCATTCCGTTAGCTTAGCACTTGATCATTTAATATGTTGCTATTGCTTTCTTCATGACTTATGCATGTTCCTATGACTATGAGATTATGCAACTCCCGTTTACCGGAGGAACACTTTGTGTGCTACCAAACGTCACAACATAACTGGGTGATTATAAAGGTGCTCTACAGGTGTCTCTGAAGGTACTTGTTGGGTTGGCGTATTTCGAGATTAGGATTTGTCACTCCGATTGTCAGAGAGGTATCTCTGGGCCCACTCGGTAATGCACATCATCATTATAAGCCTTGCAAGCATTGCAACTAATGAGTTAGTTGCGGGATGATGTATTACGGAATGAGTAAAGAGACTCGCCGGTAACGAGATTGAACTAGGTATTGAGATACCGACGATCGAATCTCGGGCAGGTAACATACCAATGACAAAGGGAACAACGTATGTTGTTATGCGGTTTGACCGATAAAGATCTTCGTAGAATATGTGGGAGCCAATATGAGCATCCAAGTTCTGCTATTGGTTATTGACCGGAGACGTGTCTCAGTCATGTCTACATAGTTCTCGAACCCGTAGGGTCCGCACGCTTAAAGTTCAATGACAATTATATTATGAGTTTATGTGTTCTGATGTACCGAAGGTAGTTCGGAGTCCTGGATGTGATCATGGACATAACGAGGAGTCTCGAAATGGTCGAGACATGAAGATTGATAGATTGTACGACTATATTCGGACACCGGAATGGTTCCGGGGGTTATCGGATATATCTTAGTACCGGGGTTCTGGAACCCCGGAGGTTATTGGGCCTCATGGGCCCAAGTGGTGGAAGAGGAGAGGCGGCCAAGGGGCAGCCGCGCCTCCCCCAAGTCCGACTGGACAAGGAGGGGTGGCGCCCCCCTTTCCTTTCCCCTCTCTCCTTCCTCCTCTCCTACTCCAACATGGAAGGGGGGAGTCCTACTCTGGTGGGAGTAGGACTCCTCATGGGCGCGCCAAGGGTGGCCGCCTCCCTCCTCCACTCCTTTATATACGGGAGGAGGCACCCCCTTGAGACACAACAATTGATCCCTTGGATCTCTTAGCCATGTGCGGTGCCCCCCTCCACCATAATCCACCTCGGTCATATCGTAGCGGTGCTTAGGCGAAGCCCTGCGTCGGTAGAACATCATCATCATTACCACGCCGTCGTGCTGACGGAACTCTCCCTCAAAGCTTGGCTGGATCGGAGTTCGAGGGACGCCATCGAGTTGAACGTGTGCTGAACTCGGAGATGCCGTGCGTTCGGTACTTGATCGGCCGGATCGTGAAGACGTACGACTACATCAACCGCGTTGTGCTAACGCTTCCGCTTTCGGTCTACAAGGGTACGTGGACACACTCTCCCCTCTCGTTGCTATGCATCACCACGATCTTGCGTGTGCGTAGGATTTTTTTTGAAATTACTACGTTCCCCAACAGTGGCATCCGAGCCAGGTTTTATGCGTAGATGTTATATGCACGAGTAGAACACAAGTGAGTTGTGGGCGATACAAGTCATACCGCTTACCGCATGTCATACTTTGGTTCGGCGGTATTGTTGGATGAAGCGGCCCGGACCGACATTACGCGTACGCTTACGCGAGACTGGTTCTACCGACGTGCTTTGCACATAGGTGGCTAGCGGGTGTCAGTTTCTCCAACTTTAGTTGAACCGAGTATGGCTACGCCCGGTCCTTGAGAAGGTTAAAACAGCACTAACTTGACGAACCATCGTTCTGGTATTGATGCGTAGGTAAGAACGGTTCTTGCTCAGCCCGTAGCAGCCACGTAAAACTTGCAACAACAAAGTAGAGGACGTCTAACTTGTTTTTGCAGGGCATGTTGTGATGTGATATGGTCAAGGCATGATGCTCTATTTTGTTGTATGAGATGATCATGTTTTGTAACCGAGTTATCGGCAACTGGCAGGAGCCATATGGTTGTCGCTTTATTTTATGCAATGCAATCTCCCTATAATTGCTTTACTTTATCACTAAGCGGTAGCAATAGTCGTAGAAGC
Source organism: Aegilops bicornis (assembly GCA_021605145.1). Lineage (NCBI taxonomy): Eukaryota > Viridiplantae > Streptophyta > Magnoliopsida > Poales > Poaceae > Aegilops > Aegilops bicornis. The sequence goes on along the minus strand of CM038671.1, from coordinate 447,705,840 downwards.
AATAGTTGCCGAGACGACAACGATGCTACGATGGAGATCAAGGTGTCGCGCCGGTGACGGTGGTGATCATGATGGTGCTTCGGAGATGGAGATCACAAGCACAAGATGATGATGGCCATATCATATCACTTATATTGATTGGATGTGATGTTTATCTTTTATGCATCTTATCTTGCTTTGATTGACGGTAGCATTATAAGATGATCTCTCACTAAATTTCAAGATAAAAGTGTTCTCCACGAGTATGCACCGTTGCCAAAGTTCGTCGTGCCTGCACACCACGTGATGATCGGGTGTGATAAGCTCTACGTCCATCTACAACGGGTGCAAGCCATTTTTGCACACGCAGAATACTCAGGTTAAACTTGACGAGCCTAGCATATGCAGATATGGCCTAGGAACACTGAGACCGAAAGGTCGAGCGTGAATCATATAGTAGATATGATCAACATACTGATGTTCACCATTGAAAACTACTCCATTTCATGTGATGATCGGTTATGGTTTAGTTGATTTGGATCACGTGATCACTTAGATGATTAGAGGGATGTCTATCTAAGTGGGAGTTCTTAAGTAATATGATTAATTGAACTTAAATTTATCATGAACTTAGTACCTGATAGTATTTTGCATGTCTATGTTGTTGTAGATAGATGGCTAGTGTTGTTGTTCCCTCGAATTTTAATGCGTTCCTTGAGAAGGCAAAGTTTAAAGATGATGGTAGCAATTACACGGACTGGGTCCGTAACTTGAGGATTATCCTCATTGCCGCACAGAAGAATTACGTCCTGGAAGCACCGCTAAGTGCCAAACCTGTTGCAGGAGCAACACCAGATGTTATGAATGTCTGGCAGAGCAAAGCTGATGACTACTCGATAGTTTAGTGTGCCATGCTTTACGGCTTAGAACCGGGACTTCAACGACGTTTTGAACGTCATGGAGCATATGAGATGTTCCAGGAGTTGAAGTTAATATTTCAAGAAATGCCCAGATAGAGAGATATGAAGTCTCCAATAAGTTCTACAGCTGCAAGATGGAGGAGAATAGTTCACAAGGAGCATATACTCGTAATGTCCGGGTATAACAATCACTTGATTCAACCGGGAGATAATCTTCCGGATGATAAGCGTCATTGATGAATTCTTCAATCATCGCCACCAAGCTACAAGAGCTTCGTGATGAACTATAACATGCAAGGGATGGATAATACGATTCCCGAGCTCTTCGCAATGCTAAAGGCTGCGGAGGTAGAAATCAAGAAAGAGCATCAAGTGTTGATGGTCAATAAGACCACCAGTTTCAAGAAAAAGGGCAAAGGGAAGAAGAAGGGGAACTTCAAGAAGAACAACAAACAAGTTGCTGCTCAGGAGAAGAAACCCAAGTCTGGACCTAAGCACGAGATCGTAGTGCTTCTACTACAAGCGGTAGTCACTGGAAGCGTAATCGCCCCAAGTATTTGGTGGATACGAAGGATGGCAAGGTGAACAAAGGTATATGTGATATACATGTTATTGATGTGTACCTTAGCAGAGCTCACAGTAGCACCTGCGTATTTGATACTGGTTCTGTTGCTAATATTTGCAACTCGAAACAGGGACTACGGATTAAGCTGTATAATCGCTAAGGACGAGGTGACGATGCGCGTGGGAAAGCGGTTCCAAAGTCGATGTGATCGCCCGTCGACGCTACCTCTACATCTACCTTCGGATTAGCATTAGACCTAAATAATTGTTATTTGGTGCCAGCGTTGAGCATGAACATTATATCTGGATCTTGTTTGATGCGAGACGATTATTCATTTAAATCATAGAATAATGGTTGTTCTATTTATATGAGTAATATCTTTTATGGTCATGCACCCTTGAAGAGTGGTCTATTTTGATGAATCTCGATAGTAGTGATACACATATTCATAATGTTGAAGCCAAAAGATGCAGAGTTGATAATGATAGTGCAACTTATTTGTGGCAATCTTGTTTGGGTCATATTGGTGTAAAGCGCATGAAGAAACTCCATACTGATGGACTTTTGGAATCACTTGATTATGAATCACTTGGTACTTGCGAACCATGCCTCATGGGCAAGATGACTAAAACACCGTTCTCCGGAACTATGGAGCGAGAAACTGATTTATTGGAGATCATACATACTAATGTATGTGGTCCAATGAATGTTGAGGCTCGCGGCGGGTATCGTTATTTTCTCACCTTCACACATGATTTAAGCAGATATGGGTATATCTATTTAATGAAACATAAGTCTGAAACATTTGAAAAGTTCAAAGAATTTCATAGTGAAGTTCAAAATCATCATAACAAGAAAATAAAGTTTCTACGATCTGATCGTGGAGGAGAATATTTGAGTTACGAGTTTGGTCTACATTTGAAACAATGCGGAATAGTTTCGCAACTCACGCCACCCGGAACACCACAACGTAATGGTATGTCCGGACATCGTAATCGTACTTTACTAGATATGGTGCGATCTATGATGTCTCTTACTGATTTACCGCTATCATTTTGGGGTTATGCTTTAGAGACGGCTGCATTCACATTAAATAGAGCACCATCAAAATCCGTTGAGATGATGCCTTATGAACTGTGGTTTGGCAAGAAACCAAAGTTGTCGTTTCTTAAAGTTTGGGGCTGCGATGCTTATGTGAAAAAGCTTCAACCTGATAAGCTCGAACCCAAGTCGGAGAAATGTGTCTTCATAGGATACCCAAAGGAAACTGTTGGGTACACCTTCTATCACAGATCCGAAGGCAATACAGTCGTTGCCAAGAATGGATCCTTTCTAGAGAAGGAGTTTCTCTCGAAAGAAGTGAGTGGGAGGAAAGTAGAACTTGATGAGGTAACTGTACCTGCTCCCTTATTGGAAAGTAGTTCATCACAGAAACCGGTTCCTATGACGTCTATTCCAATTAATGAGGAAGTTAATGATGATGATCATGAAACTTCAGATCAAGTTGTTACTAAACCTCATAGGTCAACCATAGTAAGATCTGCACCAGAGTGGTATGGTAATCCTGTTTTGGAGGTTCTGTTACTAGACCATGACGAACCTATGAACTATGAAGAAGCGATGGTGAGCCCAGATTCCGAAAAATGGCTTGAGGCCATGAAATCTTAGATGGGATCCATGTATAAGAACAAAGTGTGGACTTTGGATGGCTTTCCCGATGATCGGCAAGCCATCAAGAATAAATGGATCTTCAAGAAGAAGACTGACGCTGACGGTAATGTTACTGTCTATAAAGCTCGACTTGTTGCAAAAGGTTTTCGACAAGTTCAAGGGGTTGACTACGATGAGACTTTCTCACCCGTAGCGATGCTTAAGTCTGTCTGAATCATGTTAGCAATTGCCGCATTTTATGATTATGAAATTTGGCAAATGGATGTCAAAACCGCATTCCCGAATGGATTTACGGAAGAAGAGTTGTATATGATGCAACCGGAAGGTTTTGTCGATCCAAAGGGAGCTAACAAAGTGTGCAAGCTCCAATGATCCATTTATGGACTGGTGCAAGCCTCTCGGAGTTGGAATAAACGTTTTGATAGTGTGATCAAAGCATATGGTTTTATCTGCACTTTTGGAGAAGCCTGTATTTACAAGAAAGTGATTGGGAGCTCAGAGCATTTACGATATTATATGTTGATGACATATTATTGATCGGAAATGATATAGAATTTCTGGATAGCATAAAGGGATATTTGAATAAGAGTTTTTCAATGAAGGACCTCGGTGAAGCTGCTTATATATTGGGCATCAAGATCTATAGAGATAGATCAAGATGCTTAATAGGACTTTCACAAAGCACATACCTTGACAAAGTTTTGAAGAAGTTCAAAATGTATCAAGCAAAGAAATTGTTCTTGCATGTGTTACAAGGTGTGAAGTTGAGTAAGACTCAATGCCCGACCACTGCAGAAGATAGAGAGAAAATGGAAGATGTTCCCTATGCTTCAGCAATAGGCTCTATCATGTATGCAATGCTGTGTACCAGACCTGATGTGTGCCTTGCTATTAGTTTAGCAGTGAGGTACCAAAGTAATCCAGGAGTGGATCACTGGACAACGGTCAAGAACATCCTGAAATACTTGAGAAGGACTAAGGATATGTTTCTCATTTATGGAGGTGACAAAGATCTCATCGTAAATGGTTACGTCGATGCAAGCTTTGACACTGATCCAGACGATTCTAAATCACAAACCAGATACGTGTTTATATTGAACGGTGGAGCTGTCTGTTGGTGCAGTTCTAAACAAAGCGTCGTAGCGGGATCTACACGTGAAGCGGAGTACATAGCTGCTTGGAAGCAAAGAAATGAAGGAGTCTGGATGAAGGAGTTCATATCCGATCTAGGTGTCATACCTAGTGCATCGGGTCCAATGAAAATCTTTTGTGACAATACTGGTGCAATTGCTTAGGCAAAGGAATCCAGAGTTCACAAAAGAACCAACCACATCAAGAGACGCTTCAACTCCATCCGGGATCAAGTCCAGGTGGGAGACATAGAGATTTACAAGATACATGCGGATCTGAATATTGCAGACCCGTTGACTAAGCCTCTTCCATGAGCAAAACATGATCAGCACCAAGACTCCATGGGTGTTAGAATCATTACTGTGTAATCTAGATTATTGACTCTAGTGCAAGTGGGAGATCGAAGGAAATATGCCCTAGAGGCAATAATAAAGTTACTATTTATTTCCTTATATCATGATAAATGTTTATTATTCATGCTAGAATTGTATTAACCGGAAACATAATACATGTGTGAATACATAGACAAACAGTGTCACTAGTATGCCTCTACTTGACTAGCTCGTTAATCAAAGATGGTTATGTTTCCTAACCATAGACATGAGTTGTCATTTGATTAACGGGATCACATCATTAGGAGAATGATGTGATTGACTTGACCCATTCCGTTAGCTTAGCACTTGATCATTTAGTATGTTGCTATTGCTTTCTTCATGACTTATGCATGTTCCTATGACTATGAGATTATGCAACTCCCGTTTACTGGAGGAACACTTTGTGTGCTACCAGACGTCACAACGAATCGGGTGATTATAAAGGTGCCCTATAGGTGTCTCCGAAGGTACTTGTTGGGTTGGCGTATTTCGAGATTAGGATTTGTCACTCCGATTGTCGGAGAGGTATCTCTGGGCCCACTCGGTAATGCACATCATTATAAGCCTTGCAAGCATTGCAACTAATGAGTTAGTTGCGGATGATGTATTACTGATGCGAGTAAAGAGACTTGCCGGTAACGAGATTGAACTAGGTATTGAGATACTGACGATCGAATCTCGGGCAAGTAACATACCGATGACAAAGGGAACAACGTGTGTTGTTATGCGGTTTGACCGATAAAGATCTTCTTAGAATATGTGGGAGCCAATATGAGCATCTAGGTTCTGCTATTGGTTATTGACCGGAGACGTGTCTCGGTCATGTCTACATAGTTCTCAAACCCGTAGGGTCCGCACGCTTAAAGTTCGATGACGGTTATATTATGAGTCTATGTGTTTTGATGTATCGAAGGTAGTTCGGAGTCCCGGATGTGATCATGGACATAACGAGGAGTCTCGAAATGGTCGAGACATGAAGATTGATATATTGGATGACTATATTCGGACACCGGAATGGTTCCGGGGGTTATCGGATATATACCAGAGTACCGGGGGGTTACCGGAACCCCCCCGGAGGTTATTGGGCCTCATGGGCCCAAGTGGTGGAAGAGGAGATGCGCCCAAGGGGCAGCCGCGCGCCCCTCCCCCCAAGTCTGAATTGGACAAGGAGGGGGGGGGGGCGGCCCCCTTTCCTTCCCCCCTCTCTCTCCTTCCTCTCCTCTCCTACTCCAACATGGAAGGGGGGAGTCCTACTCCCGGTGGGAGTAGGACTCCTCATGGGGCGCGCCAAGGGTGGCCGGCCCCCTCCCCCTCCTCCACTCCTTTATATACAGGGAGGGAGGCACCCCCTTGAGACACAACAATTGATCCCTTGGATCTCTTAGCCGTGTGTGGTGCCCCCTCCACCATAATCCACCTCGGTCATATCGTAGCGGTGCTTAGGCGAAGCCCTGCGTCGGTAGAACATCATCATCATCACCACGCCGTCGTGCTGACGAAACTCTCCCTCAGAGCTCGGCTGAATCAGAGTTCGAGGGACGTCATTGAGTTGAACGTGTGCTGAACTCGGAGGTGACGTGCGTTTGGTACTTGATCGGTCGGATCGTGAAGACGTGCGACTACATCAACCGCGTTGTGCTAACGCTTCTGCTTTCGGTCTACGAGGGTACGTGGACACACTCTCCCCTCACGTTGCTATGCATCACCATGATCTTGCGTGTGCGTAGGATTTTTTTTGAAATTACTACGTTCCCCAACAGCATCCTCCTTCAATTAGCATCGTGCATGCATGAGGGAAGTAATGGGAGGAGGACCGGGAAAAGAGGTTGTACGATGTGAATGCAATGCAGTTTTCACTCATATAAAGGCGCCCCTCGTCGGTGTCAAAACCAGCGGATCTCGGGTAGGGGCTCCCGAACTGTGCGTCTAGGGTCGATGGTAACAAAAGTCGGGGGACATGATGTAACCCAGGTTCGGGCCCTCTTGATGGAGGTAATACCCTACTTCCTGCTTGATTGATCTTGATGAATATGAGGATTACAAGAGTTGATCTACCACGAGATCGTAATGGCTAAACCCTAGATGTCTAGCCTGTATGATTGTGATTGCCTCTACGGACTAAACCCTCCGGTTTATATAGACACTGGAGGGGCCTAGGGTTGTACAGAGTCGGTTTACAAAGGAAGGAATCTACATATCTGAACGCCAAGCTTGCCATCCACGCCAAGGAGAGTCCCATCCGGACACGGGAAGAAGTCTTCTATCTTGTATCTTCATATCCCATTAGTCCGGCCCATGTTACATAGTCCGGACGCCCGAGGACCCCTTAATCCAGACTCCTCAAGAGTCTCCCTGAACCAGGCTTCTATGACAATGTGTCCGGTGCGCAGATTGTCTTCGGCAGTGCAAGGCGGTTTCCTCCTTCGAATACTCCAAAACAGCCTTCAAACATACAAAATGTGTCCGGCTCTACAAAAAAAGTACCACACACACACGCAGAGAGTATAATATTTCACGAGTCCAATCTACTGACAACTTTTGTAGCGTGACATCACGTCGCTGCCCGGTCATTGTTTCGAACCGTTTTTAGCCTCCCGCTCCACGTTTCAAGATGCGGTTTTATTGGCACGTCTTGTAGAAGCAGAGATTGTGTCCCCTTATTGCGGGATTCTCATCAATACGGGCGTGGGTAATCCAACCGCGCCGTCTGCACGACCCTTGGGGAATAGGCGAGTTTTAAGGCGAGTGGGGAGGCGCTTGATATTCGCTGCCTTTATAAGGAGATAAGGACTCACCCTTTCACCCACACCTTCTTTCTCTCTGCCCACCCATTCTCGAGCTCCAGCACCCAAGCTCTCATCCTCTCCACCTCAGAAAAGCACTCTGACCATGTCCGGATCTGGAGCGCAGGGCAAGTGAATTGTTTCCTCCGTCAAGGAGAAGGAAATCACCAATCTCCGAGAGGCTGGGTACTTAGCCCAGGAAATCGCCCACCGGCTTCCGGCAAAGGGGCAGATCATCCCCACCCCATAGCCCCATGAGAGGGTGGTATTCATCCCCCACTTCGTCCGCGGATTGGGATTCCCTCTCCAACCATTCGTTCGTGGACTCATGTTCTACTACGGGCTGGATTTCCACGATTTGGCCCCCAACTCCTTCCTCAACATCTCGGCATTCATTGTCGTGTGTGAGGCCTTCCTCTGCATCCCACCCCACTTCGGATTGTGGTTAAAGATCTTCAACGTGAAGCTGAAGGTGGTGGGTGGTCAACAGACAGAGTGCGGAGGCGCCATGGTGAGCACGCTTCCCAATGTCTCATGGCCCAAAGGTACCTTCGTGGAGACCGTCAAAGGGTGGCAACAGCAGTGGTTCTACGTCACAGAGCCTCGCGACGCCACCTGGGCCGCGGTTCCCGAATTCCAGTCCGGAGCCCTGATGCGGCTCACCTCCTGGCTAGAGAAGGGCCTGTGATACGTCTCCAACGTATCTATAATTTTTGATTGTTCCATGCTATTATATTATTTGTTTTGGATGTTTATGGGCTTTATTAAACACTTTTATATTATTTTTGGGACTAACCTATTAACCCAGAGCCCAGTGCCAGTTCCTGTTTTTCCCCTTGTTTCAGTGTTTCGCAGAAAAAGGAATATCAAACGGAGTCCAAACGGAATGAAACCTTCGGGAAAGTTATTTTTGGAAAGAAAGCAATCCGGGAGACTTGGAGTGCACGTCAGAGGATCAACGACGAAGGCACGAGGCAGGGGGCGCGCCCACCCCCCTGGGCGCGCCCTCCACCCTCATGGGCCTCTCGTGGCTCCCCTGACGTATTTCTTCCTCCTATATATACCAATATACCATAAAACCTTCGGAAAAAAGAATAGATCGGGAGTTCCGCCGCCGCAAGCCTCTGTAGCCACCAAAAACTTATCGGGACCCAGTTCCGGCACCCTGCCGGAGGGGGGTAACCCTCACTGGTGGCCATCTTCATCATCCCGGCGCTCTCCATGACGAGGAGGGTGTAGTTCACCCTCGGGGCTGAGGGTATGTATCCGTAGCTATGTGTTTGATCTCTCTCTCTCTCTCTCTCTCGTGTTTTTGAGGTGATACGATCTTAATGTATCGCGAGCTTTGCTATTATAGTTGGATGTTATGATGTTTCTCCCCCTCTACTCTCTTGTAATGGATTGAGTTTTCCCTTTGAAGTTATCTTATCGGATTGAGTCTTTAAGGATTTGAGAACACTTGGTGTATGTCTTGCGTGGGATAACCGTGGTGCCAATGGGTTATTCTATTGATTCACTTGATGTATGTTTTGGTGATCAACTTGCGGGTTCCGCCCATGAACCTATGCATAGGGGTTGGCACACGTTTTCGTCTTGACTCTCCGGTAGAAACTTTGGGGCACTCTTTGAGGTTCTATGTGTTGGTTGAATAGATGAATCTGAGATTGTGTGGTGCATATCGTATAATCATACCCACGGATACTTGAGGTGACATTGGAGTATCTAGGTGACATTAGGGTTTTGGTTGATGTGTGTCTTAAGGTGTTATTTTACTACGAACTCTAGGGCTGTTTGTGACACTTATAGGAATAGCCCAATGGATTGATCGGAAAGAATAACTTTCAGGTGGTTTCGTACCCTACCATAATCTCTTCGTTTGTTCTCCGCTATTAGTGACTTTGGAGTGACCCTTTGTTGCATGTTGAAGGATATTTATATGGTCCAATTATGTTATTATTGTTGAGAGAACTTGCACTAGTGAAAGTATGAACCCTAGGCCTTGTTTCCTAGCATTGCAATACCGTTTACGCTCACTTTTATCATTAGTTACCTTGCTGTTTTTATATTTTCAGATTACAAAAACCTATATCTACCATCCATATTGCACTTGTATCACCATCTCTTCGCCGAACTAGTGCACCTATACAATCTACCATTGTATTGGGTGTGTTGGGGACACAAGAGACTCTTTGTTATTTGGTTGCAGGTTGTTTGAGAGAAACCATCTTCATCCCACGCCTCCCACGGATTGATAAACCTTAGGTCATCCACTTGAGGGAAATTTGCTACTGTCCTACAAACCTCTGCACTTGGAGGCCCAACAACGTCTACAAGAAGAAGGTTGTGTAGTAGACATCAGCCTGGACTGGTCTTCATCGGACGAGCTGACAGCGCTTTAGACGTGCATCAAGAGCATGGTAGAAAAGAACATCAAGCTTGTCAATGTGATCCAGGTGATGCTTTTTCGCCGGATCCTTCCATGCCAAAGCCGGACTTGCCAGTTGTGGGAGTTCGATCCGGCCGAGCACCTGACCTTGCAACAGTTCTTCGGCACTACACATGAAGACATATGGAAGGTGATTTTCAAGGCCAATGAGACGTGGCCAAAGACGACTGAGGATCGTGGGTACAACCTGACCCATCCTGCCAGTCCGGTAAGTTTTTCGTATTTCAAGGTGTATCCTTTACTTGTATACTCAAGGAAGATGTCTAAGCTTCCCTATTTGTTTTTTCAGGGCTGGACAAAGAAGGTGGAGCGGATTCAGTGTCCGGCTCCGCTACCCGAAAACCCAGCAATCCCACTTCTGACGAAGATGCTGGTTCGAGCGCCCTACCAAGCGCTGGAGAAGAAGGCCAAGAAAAAGGCCAAGGAGACCAGGAGTGGCCTCCGCCGTAAGGGCATTTCGGTCGTGACATCCGAAGACGCCGAGACCCACTCCTCCCCCACCGAGGATGATGAGGAGGAGGAGGAAAGCAACCCTCCCCCAGAGGGGGGAAGGAAAAAAAGGGCGGCCTCCACGCATTTGGAGGAAGAGGCGTCCAAGAAGGGAAGGTCTCCCTCGCGGATAACTTCGTGTGGGACATCGATAGCAGCTTCGAGTGGCGCCCCAGGGATAAGCCCCTGGCCGAATCATAAGTACTCAAAGACGCACACGTATATCCAGCTCCTTTACTTCATGGTTTTAACATGTTGAATCATGCGCTGCAGTCCGGCTCGTTCCGACCTCCAGCGATCCTATCTTTGGGGAATTCGCTGGATCCGAAGGTGATGGACAGCGGGTCCCTTCCGGCGGCCTTCTCTCCCCAGGCCATGGACGACGCCGAGGTGCTATCCCGAAGGACCTCCCCAGGCCAAGGAGAAATGTAGGAGGCCGTCAGAGTGGCGCCATAGGGTGATACCTCGGTCGCCGGACACATGGGGGAGCAAATCCCCCTGGAGACTGGAGATGGGGGCCATATTCAATTTGGCCCCAGCCGAGTACAATTCCGGAGACCTATACGGCTCCGGAATCAGGCAAGCATCCTCCTTCGAAAGAAGGAGGTGCATCGATTCCACCGGTGACCTCTGTCCATCCAAAGGCACTGGATACTCTACTGGAAGCGCTGCAAAGCGCTTCCATTGTTGAGGAACACCGTATCCTTATGGGTATGGTGGTTGAGAGGGTTCAGTCCGTTAAGAGCGGACTGACCGAAGCCTGCACCAGCCTTCTAATAGGCTTTGAGGTATGCGACGTAATTATGCAAAAAGAATGTCATATTATAGACAGTAGCCCCTGAGACTCAGTCCGGTATTCGGAAAGAAAAGCCAGACAGAGGATCAAATAATTTTCGTAGGAGACTAGCCATACATGTATATGTGAATAAGCAGGCGCCGTTGCTGGCTGCGACCTCCCATTCTGCCGAAGTCTCCGGACTGAAGCAGAGTCTGGAGCGGACCGAGGAAGAGCTCGCCGTGTGAAAAAACAGCTGGAGGACAATCAAGGTATGCAATGACCTTGTGTAGATTCAGAAAGGATGAATGATTTGTGTTGACCATAGTGCCATGATATTTCGTAGGAGCGGCGATCGAGCTGGAGACCCTCAAGAAGGCGCTGGCCGAAGCCCAGGAGAGAGCGGCAAAGGAACAAGCCGCTCACAAAAAACATGAGGCCAGGGTCGGTGAGGTTCAGCAGGAGCTCCAGGACGCCGTGAAGAAATGCAAGTCCATGGAGCGCAATATTGCAGATCAAGAGTCCGAACTTACCAAGGCCCGCCAAAGTGCACAAGATGCCCGGGTTGAAGCCTGTATGCCTCCAAGAAATTCAGGAGGCCGAAAAATCATCGCGCGGTAAGGCCTTTATTATGCATAGCAAGTATGTGAAGAAAAGGTACCTCTTCTTGACCCATTTGGAGTTCTCTGTATGCTTATGGATCTGCCGTGCAGTGTTGCTGACGCTACGGATTTCTTCCGAGCCGAAGAAGGGAGCTCAATGGAGAAGCTGGTCTGGTCGCAATACCTTACGCCAGAGCATCCAGTGCCCTTTAGCGATCAGCTAAAACAGCTGACCGAACTGCATAGGACGGCCAAATTGGCCATGAAGGATTTGATAATCCGTTTATGGCTCGCCAAGCCATACCCAAAGAACTACTTCGGGCTCGTGAAGCGGCTGGTCAATGCCTGCCCTCGGCTTGATGCCATCAAGCGGTCGGTCTGCATCGAAGGTGCGCGGATGGCCTTCGCCCGCGTCAAGGTGCAGTGGGTGAAGATGGATGCCGTCAAGCTCGCGGCCGAGGGACCGCCCGCGGGCAAGGAGCACCGCATGCCCGAGCGGTATTTTGATGATGGAAGGGATCCCGCATTGTAGAGGGCCAGTGTTCAAAAGACCTTTGAATGAAGTCATTCATGTTATCCCTTCCTGTATTATGAAACAAAGCCGTTATGTAATATAATATTTGTTGTTTTAAAATTTTACCTCCTTGTTAAATTTGAGAGTTGGCCAGTCGTCGGCTTCAACCCCCACGTAGGTAGTACGGGGGTGTTCGGGATGGAATCTAAACACTCTTGATCCAAGAGTTTGGTTCTTGAAGGAGGTGTTTAGCTTAACGAACTGTGCAATCGGACTATGTGGCTTTATCACCCTCACTTAGCCATAGGAGTTTGACAATAGAAATGTAGGCGCAGCCCCTAGTTAGTATTTAATCTGGACTAGGGTGTTGTAGACACCTGATCGGGTAGAGGTCGATTCATCGCATAATGCGGAAAAAAATGCAAAAGATTTTTAACCTCCGAACAGCTGACCAACTCTCGTCACATCATGACAACCAGTTTTCGGCTTTCTCTACTGAGGTGTTTACTCGGATAAACCAGAAACACAATCACAGTAGTTCTCCCTTTACTACCTTAGCCGATAGGACGGAACGTAAGGTAGCAAGCACAGGAGCCGGGCAACCCAACTATTGACCAAAGACATGATTTGGAGCCGATGCATATAATGCTAATTTCGGGGTGTCGAACTATACTATAAAAAGTGTTCGGACTTTGTTGCCGTAGTATGGAGCACAATGAAGCCCCTGGCGAATTAAAGCGTACCAAAGTGTACAGGTGTAATCGATAAGAATAGTGAAATAAAATGAAGTAGTAAGCCAGTGCCACATAAGTTGGGTCATAAATTGTTTATGTTATAATTTGATTAATACGTCAAAGCGTATTTGTACAAATAGTGCGATAAGCAACAGGGCTTTTTAACATGCCAAGACCAAGGGGGGCTGCGTGCGGGTCCTGAAAACAGGTAGAATGATCATAAAGAAGAACATCTAGAGATTCCCCCACACGTCTGTGCTGATTGCCGCCTTGGTATATCCATCCTTCGAAAGGACCGATGATCGTGCCGCCGGAGGGGCCTCAGAGAAGAAGCCCAAAAGGGAAAAAAGAAAAGGGAAGGCATGTGTGCCCAGGTTAGGTTAAGCCGTATTATGGGCCACCATCTAGTTATGCCTTCGTCTCTGCCCATGGTATTTTGAGTGCGTAGTTATGTACGCATGGTACGTACGCCGCCCATTTGGTTGGGACTGAGACGGAGGCCGAATTGCTAGTTCAACTCCTGACGAGCTGGACTGTCATGTCATGGAGTAGTCCGGACTCGCTTTGATGGTCCGGAGCTTGGCCGCTGAATTAAAGTTCTGCTTGATAAGGCCGCTCTGTACTTCCACTGCCAGGGCCGCGGTGTGCTCCTCGGTACGGAGGGAGTGCTCCGTGTTTCCATTGACTGTTATGACACCGCATGGTCCAGGCATCTTGAGTTTGAGATAAGCATAGTGTGGCACCACATTGAATCAAGCAAATGCAGTTCGTCCGAGCAGTGCATGATAGCCACTGCGAAAGGGGACGATGTTGAAGATCAAGTCTTCGCTTCGGAAGTTGTCGGGGGATCCGAAGACAACTTCCAATGTGATTGAACCCGTGGAGCGGGCCTCTACACCTGGTATTACTCCTTTAAAGGTAGTTTTTGTGAGCTTGATCCTTGATGGATCGATGCCCATTTTGCGGACTGTATCCTGATAGAGAAGGTTGAGGCTGCTACCACCGTCCATGAGGACTCACGTGAGGTGGAATCCATCAATGATTGGGTCAAGGACCAGTGCGGCTGAACAGCCATGACAGATACTGGTCGAATGGTCCCTGTGATCAAAGGTGATCAGGCAGGAAGACTGATACGTCTCCAACGTATCTATAATTTATGAAGTATTCATGCTATTATATTATCCATCTTGGATGTTTAATGGGCTTTACTATGCACTTTTATATTATTTTTGGGACTGACCTATTAACCCTGAGCCCAGTGCCTGTTCCTGTTTTTCCCTTGTTTCAGTGTTTCAAAGAAAAGGAATATCAAACGGAGTCCAAACGGAATGAAACCTTCGGGAGCGTGATTTTTGGAACGAACGTGATCCAGGAGACTTGGAGTTGAAGTCAGGGAAGCTTCAAGGTGGCCACGAGGCTGGGAGGGGCGCCTGCCCCCCTAGGCGCACCCTCCACCATCGTGGGCCCCTCGTGGCTCCCCTGGATGACTTCTTTCGCCTATATATATCCATATACCCTAAAAACATCGGGGAACATATAGATTGTAACCACCCCAAAATTGGGTTATCAATTTTTGTGTTGTTATTCCTTCCTGGCACTCATTCTCAAAATTTTCTCATGAGTTTGCTGGATGACTCTGAGAAATTTTGTCATTTCCAACCTTTCAAAACCTTGCTCATGTCTTTTTCAGTGGGCAAGACCTCATTTGCCTCAGCTCAAACCCTCTCAAACCCTAATTCCAAATTGTTGGAATTTAAAGACGGCCTTTGTGATTACAAAGGAGCTATCATTTTCCTTGAGCTGTTGATCATCCCATCTGTTCCCTGAGACCCTCCTATCCTTGTAAACCTTGGATATGCAAAAATATTGCCAAGTCCCATGCAATATTTTTTAATTAGGATTTATTCCGTTTCTTGCCTTTCTGAGGGATAAAATCCAAAGGCATATCTAGGCATCTCCAAAATTCATGAGAATTGGTGGAGTTGACATTCATGTCTAATCCAAGCTCTGGAAAAGATATTGGCCATAATTAAATATGGAAAAATGCCTTTTCCTATTTAATACCAATATTGCATTTCTGCCACTTCCTAAAGGAACTACTATTTTTATAGCAGGGAAAATTATCCCATAAATTGTGGAGCTTGTCCTTGCTATATAATTACTAGTTCCATTCTTATCTCATGTTCCTCAGTTCAAAAATTTGGCACATGATCCAATGCAAGTTTCTGCCTTCTCTGAAATTTTGCAAAGGAAGTGCCTTATTCCTAATTCCTATTGAGCTGCAAATTGGCAGGGTGATTAACCTTGATAAATCACCGATGAATACCAAAGATGAGCTCAATCCATTCAACCTAGCTCCCTGTGCAATTTTTCAAAGTTTTTGACCAGACTGAAACTTTGTGAAGGAAGTACCTTCATAGATATTCCAAATGGGATGAAACTTTCACATCCTTAAACGTATTACAAATAATTAGCCTCCACCTAAATTAAGTTCAATTCATTGAACTATGTGAGCACAGGAGCAATTCTTGGTTTCTGTCCAAATTTTCAGTTTGTGAAGCAAGTCTATTTTATCTCGCTCCATTATGGCTGAAAATATTCCTAAGCCTTCTCCTCTCCATATAACATTTCTCCAACAAATTTTGGCTCATTTCATGTAGCCAATATTTTCCTGGATTTTTCCAAAGTTTCTTGTCAGATCTGATGCTTGTGAAACAAGTACCAATTTGGCAAGTCCATTTGGTATGATCTTTTTGCAGCATCTACATATGACCAAATAAGGAAGCTTTGCCAAGTTTTTGCCTAATCCAACACTCCTATTGAGTGCTTCTTCATCATTTTATTTCTGGGTCAGATTTGGCATTTGAACTACAGCTATACTAAATACTTTCCCAAATCCCTTCCAACTTCCCAGGACCATAGTCCTTTCTATCCTAAACCTCCTAGACATCAAGTTTGACACTTAACCTCTCTGTGTTGATCACCAGGATGTTGCCAAGTTTGCGACAGCAAAATTGTCCAGCCTATTTCCCTCTGCTCACTACACCTTTGCTCGTTACATCACTTCAGACTTCATGTACATTGGAAGGACTACGCTGTAGACATCATTTGGCACCAAGTAGATGACCAGAGCATGCGTTGTCGGTGGTGACCACGGGCAGTGCCAGCCAAATGGGTGGTCTAGCCACTATTGGCCACAGTAGCGCATCTCCGGCTGGCTCTGGCTCGTCCAAGCTTGTCAACCAGCTTAGCCTCATCGTCGCCGTGTGCCTTGGCCCGTTTCCCCCTTAGTTTGCTTCCTCGTTGAGCCATCGCCATCGCCGAGCATAGTGCACGCCCGTGCACCGTCGTCTTCCTCGTTCTTGTCCCCTTCTCCCTCTCGTCCGCGAGCGCCCCTCATCTCCGTGAGCCCCTGCGCGTCTTCCGCATCCCCCTCGTCGGATCCCCGTCACTTCCCATGGCCTTTGGCCGCGCATGCACATCGCCGGCGTGCGGACACGTTGTCGTGCCACGTGTCACCTCCTCCCCTCCCCTAGAGCTCATCCCCGCGGCTATTTAAGCCCGTCCCGAGCCTCCTCGCAGTCCACAACGCCCCTGAACCACTAGCTCGAGCTCGAGGAGCTCTCTGACGCCCATCCCCTCCATGGCCGACGCCTCGGGCTGTGCCCGATTCCGGCGATGCCGTGCCCCTCTCCCCGTTCCCTCACCACCTATGCATTCCCCGAGGTCCAGCGCACCTCCCCGTGGCCTTGCCCACCCAGTTCCACCACAGGAGCCCCCTGTTCGCCGGAGTCCGAAGACCACCTCCACCGCGAGCCCTGCTGCTCCTTCTCCCGTGCTCCTCGCCGGCAATGGACACCACCACGGGATGCGCCTCTCGCTCCTGAGCTCATGGATAGGTCGGCCGTCGTCTGAGGCGGCCGGAGCCGCCGGCAATCGCTGTCGAGGCAGGCGTCTCCCTCGGCCAGGCGCGAGCCCGCGTTGGAGGAAGAAGAAGCCAGGCCAGGCGGGCCCCACCCTGCAGGACCCACCTATCGGCGAGAGGAGGGCGTGGCCTCGCTGGCCACGTCGGATAAGTGGACTCGCCCGCCCACCGAAGCCGTTTCCCTACTCTGGCAACGTATTCCTTGTTAATACGGTTTCCAAATTAGAAAACGTATTCCCTGGGCACTTCGGCCCAAAACGCGTTTCCCCTGTGTGGAAAACATATTCAACCGAAAGGCACGTTCAGTTTTTCCTCCGAGGGCCTGTTTGCTGAAAAAGTTTCACCGATAGGTCCCTGAGCTTCAACCCTCCGTATCTTTTTACCCGTAGCTTCAAATCAGGTGATTCCAAAGCCCACGTCTTCGTTTTCTCGAGATCATTCTGATGGGATCATTTTCACCATGTTTGCAAATTCTGAAAATGACCATTTTGCCCTTGCCCGTAAACAGCCCCTTTTGAGAGAGAACTATTTTCAGCAAATCTTTCCGCGATCGTTCCGCACTTTTTCCGGAGTAATCCTCGACCCCCAGGCAAGCCAACCTCTTATCATGAGCCCCGAACTTGCACGTTGACTTTGCCGGTACCTCGTGTGTGTGCTTAGTTGCAGTAGTTTTTGTCTGTTTCGTCTGCCGTTATTTCAGTTGTGATATATGCTAGTACTGCTTGCTTACCTCTCTTGATAGCTTTTGCCATGCTAGTTATATTGTTGTTGATAATATCATGCCTCTGTCTAGTTTAGTTCATGCCAGTAGTCTTGATGTTATGATGATTTCGTTGCACCGTCAATAAGCTAGTATCTAGTATTGTTATGTTTCATATGCTATAACTGTTCACTGGAGTAGCTTGATATTTGTTAATGCATTTTTTTGCTGCATGTTCATTGTTGCATTCTTGTTTAATATGCTCATAATGTTGATGATGGTGTAGAAATTAATAATATGAATTAATAACAAACCTCCTCCGCCATCACTGGGATATCATAGTGCCACCAAATCGAGCTTTCTCCAGTGCAACCACATTTACCTTGTGGGAAGGTCCTAGCTGGGTCTATTGTCATGCCTCTCGCCGGTGCCTCCCGCGAGGGAAGGTTATGGGCGCGCTTACCCTGATCAGGTAGGCGGACATAAGCCTTGTGTGCCTGTGTTAAGTTTTGAGCTCATGTCCCTGCTTGGGACTGCTTTGCCACGACGGTGGCCGTTGGTACCTTTGGTAGGCACGGGCCACCCAGACTGAACCCTTAAGGGGTGTTGGTTGAGTGGCCGGAGGGCGCCATGGCGATGAGATCGGTTTTGTCGAACGCTTTGGTCCGCACGTATGGGAGTGCGAGACCAAGGTTCCGTAGTGTGGGTAAAGTGTGCTACCTCTGTAGAGTGTATTCAATCTATCGATAGCCGCGTCCTCGGTCATGGGCACAGGTTTGTAGTAGGTCACACTATCAGGTCTCGGTTGAAATGGAGGATAAATCAGCTAATAAATTATGTGATAACTAAGATGTGATAACTAATGTGATGGCTTGGACTATGAAATAATCATGAGAATTCACGATGATGTGTTGATATGACCCTAAGACGAGGTCTCGGTAAGTCATGATTGTGCTTCGAGGAGGCATGGCAGAGTAAGTGATTGTGGCATTAGGTTATTACAACATGTCTTCGCGGGAGGTAACTGGTAGTTTATTTTCAGCATAGTTTCATGATGCCATGCCATGTTTTGATATGTTATGCTTTGATGTTGTTATGTTAGAAGTAAGTTTTATATGCCATGATAGTAGATGCTATGATGTCGTTCATTCCTAGTTGGATTTATGATTCTAGTTAATCTCATGCCATGCTTAGAAGTTGTGTTGGAGTAGATTGTTGCATATGCTTGGTTCTTGCTTTGTCACCTGTTTGTTTGGATGCTATGTATTTGGTTGTCTTGCAAGTACATTCAATGTACTGGCCTGGCTTGTCATGCCAGTTTTGCAGGTCGTTTGCTTGTTCCATCGTGCTAGGCCGTAATCTTGCCAGTCCTATGTGTTATGGAGCCCCGCCTTAGTGAGACGCTGCCAAACCAAGACTTCCGCCGCCATTTATATGGACTTCCGCTGCTATGTAAATAGCCTTAGGGCTATGCCAGAAAATTGTATTCATCAATGATGTAATCTTATATACATGTATTTGATGAATATTATTGTACCTGGAATGTCAGATCATGGACTGTCGTAAGGCCACACGTAATCCTCTACCGACGTATGAAGGCCCCCTGCTCCATGTGGATCGGGGTGCCACAGGAGATGGTACCAGAGCAGCCAGGCTGGCATAGGTTATCCTAGCATTAGATCACCGCTACCATCAAACCCGTAATGGCCCTAAGGGATTTGACCCATCCTTGGCATCTGGCATGGCCACTGTTAACCAACAGGTGGCGCAATGGACCGACATCGCCCTTACCTCACCGTCTCCCCGCCTAGTTATCCGTGGATTGAATAGCAACCCTATCCTTTTTGGTCAGCCGCACCGCGTACCCTTCGCCATTAAGGGAAAGGGGCCACGCCATGCGGGCATGTCCTGCATAGCCGCCTATAAAATCCCCCTTTCTGCTAGCCGTATCGCTCACCCCTTAGTCAGCCATGTCCCTGCAGAAAAGCTTAGCTAGTAGCTCCTCACCATGACTAGCGACTTCAAAGCTCCCAAGTTTTACACCCACACTGTCCGCCAACCACGCCGTCTTTCCACCCCTTCTACCGAGATGCTCACCTAAGCCTTTGGGTCGTAAGGCTAGCCCGACACCGGTGTTCTAGTCGACACCCGTCCCTCACCTTCATCGCTATGATGCAAGAGTGCACATCGGCCCAGGTCCTGCAGTAGATGGCCAACCTTTGGTTTTTCAGGGTAGAGCCATGCCTACCGCTGATTTAGCCATTCAGGCCGCTGCTGTGGAGGCCACCCTATACCTCCGAACCAAGTTTCCGCAGGTGGCAGAGAGGCGGGAGTTCTGCTTTTTCCCCATTGTGGCAGAAGCAGGAATTCAGCCTTCTCCCGCTATCCAAGGAGATGACCCCGCAATCGCTCGCCTGGTGCAGTATATCACACTGCCTAGGGGATGATGATTTCCAAGATGCTTGCCGAATTTAGAACCCTGGACTACGATGCGGTACGAGTCGTCAAGGAAGCTTACCGTGAGGCTCGTAAATTCGCATCTCAAGCCATCCACCCCATGCCATCCGAACCAGTGCTACCCTCTCAGCCTGTGTTGTGGCCTAGACCCAACATCATCACCCTCGATAAGGCTCTTTTACGGATCCACCAACAAAGATTTGCTTGGATCAATTTCAGCCACACCTCCAAAGAATGAACCCCAACCCATAGTAGTGTCGGACGATGAAGATGGAGATTGGCTCGGCCGCCCTCCCGGAGAGCCCCAAAGAAGGTTAGTCCTCCGCATGACCTCACCACGCATTGAGATGATTCTGCGAGTAGGTCACCAATCGGTTCATACCCGATATGAGGATAGAACTATGTATCCTGGAGTGAGTTGTTTCATTTAGCGAGGAGAGCGTTCGTGCTTTGTTTTATGCTTGTACTGTTTGTAACCCGTAATGTCTTTGTGTATGCTTACTTGCTTTTGAATTTTCATGCTTGTTTTTGTTTGTCTCTCCGTCAAACAGAGATGTTTGACAGGGTTGGCAATGTGTGCTAACAAGATTTTAATCAGCAGATCACATACACTAAATAACATTGGCTCAGCCCGAGTCTTTAATAAAATGCACGCTAGTGTAGGTATATGTATGCCAGGAGTACATATACCCACTAGCATTAAAACACCTTAGTATTATTTGTCTGATGTGTTTTTCATTGCATGTTTATTGCACCTGTGTGTTGTTAGTTTAGACTGCATTGCATACTGCACACGTACCCGGTTCATCCACGAGTACATTTAGGGCAAGACTGGGAAACGCAAAGTCACATCCCTATCTCTATCTGTGCACACCCCTTGTGCCAGATTTTCCAAACCCAGCGCCTCGAAGAGGCATTTTCATTTGGCCATTTCTCATCCCTAATTCTTTTTCGTTGTAACATCCCAAATTTTCAATTTGGAATGTTATACATTAAGTCATCATGCATTACATATTTTCTCGCATTTTGCCGATCCTAGAAATTTCACGCAACTCAAGGACCCTCGGAGAGAGTTGGAGATTTCGTTATTTTCATATTTGAGTTTTCTCAAAATTTGAAAATAGGATCATTTGATTTGATTTATTTTATCTTCAATTATTTCTGCTATCAAAATATGAGTGAGGGAATAAATGACTTTCCCAAAATAAAGAAATAACGAAGATTTATAAAAAAATCAAATAAGATTTTATTTTGGAGTTTTTCAATTTTTATTTGCCTTAGGGAAAATGCGTGTTTTAAAAATTGCATTTTAGGCCCCGAGTAAAGTTCATTCTGTTCGACTCGTTTTTATGAGTCGGGGAAAATTTACTTTGTAATTTTTGGAGTTCGTTTAGATTTTATTTTATTCGCTTTTTTGCTGTGATTTTATTTACAAAAAAAATTGCTTGGCCTTGACCGGGCCAAGGGCTCACCGAGCTGCCCAGCCGCCTCCCTCACAAGACCACAGCCTCGCTGGCTGCCGGCCGAGTCCGAGGAGGACTCCTCCTCCTCCTCCCTTTGCTTGCCCTCCCCCAAGCTACTCCCTCCTTTATATACCCTCACCCCCTCTCCTCCCAACCCAGCCGCCGCCTCCCCATAGCCGCCGCCCCATAGCCGCCGCCGCCGGTGCCACCGCCGCCGCCGTGACGCCGTCGCCCCGCCGCCTAGCTGCCGCTCCGCCGGAGCCCCACCTCGTCGAGGTAGCCGCACCGCGCCACCCTCCCCTCGGTTCAGTTTTTTTTATAAAAACCATTCCGGTTTTCTTTTCCGTTGTTCGGTTTTTAAAAAAAGACCCTAGATCGGTATTTTTTTCGGTTTTGTTGTTTAGCTAACGTTCGCCGGACCGTTCGTCTTAACGAACGTGATCACCGGTTATTCCCGGTTAACGAACGTCCGTTCGTTTAACCGTTCGTCGTTTTTCTTTAACTGATTTATTCCGCTATTTTTCCGATCTCGATTTCAGATCCGATCTTCGTTCTAGTTCATCTTCTCGCTCGTTTATCGGAATCAGGTGATTCAAGCGCTTGGAGTTTCGTTTCGAAACCGCCGTTCCGACTAATCAACTTAAACAAAGTTTTGCTATTGTAAAATTTGACTTAGTTTCAACTTGCTAGAACCGAGTTGTTTTCTTTAGTCGTTTGAATTTCGATGCTTTAATTGATTAGATTCTTTTTGCAAACTGTGGTTCTTAAGTTGAACTTTCTGGTTAGATATTTTATTCGAGATTTACCTGTGCATTAGATGAGTACTTATTGTATGCTTGTTGTTTGTCTGCGATTAGTTCACCCGGAGTGCGCCGCTTGTTACTTCGAGTCTCTAGGTTTCGCGGATCATCAACAAGGCAAGTAACACTTGATCATACTTTTTCTACTACCCAGTTTTATGCATTAGATCTATTCCTCAAACACTTGCATGACTAGGATCTAATTAAATTGTGGGATGGGAAGTAGATGAGGTAGTACCTATTACCTGTTTTACTTATGAAACCTTGGGAGTTACTTCTACGTTTGCTTATTATGCCATGCTATGCTAGTAGACGTGGATTGGGTGAGTGATATGCATGACAGATGTGAGATTGTTAATTTAATGGTTTATCTAAGGTGGCAACTTAAACACACATCCGGGTGGATTGAGGCACCTGGTTTCTATCAGGACTTTCCCTGCTTTTCTTCTGACCGCCACCTGTGCTCAAAGGGATCATAAGATCATTCATACTAGTAACTTCCGTGTGCAGCCACAAGCCATTATGGGCTCGGCATAGCCGAGTAAGTTGTGCGAACTCTTACGGGTAGACTAGCAGATGTAGGGGTTGTAGGTTGGTACGGTCTACCCACAAGTAAGGTGCTAGCGCACGAAAGACTATGTCTCGGCCATCCGTCTCTCAAACACCATGTAGTGCGAGAAACCAAACGGAGGCGATCGAGTCTTGTGGGGAAAAGTCTAAACCTCTGCAGAGTGTATAAACTAATCATGATTAGCCGTGTCCCCGGTTATGGACATCTTGAGTATCTAGTACTTGAATATCATGTGAATCTCAACATGTTACTCTAATTAATATTGTTGGGTTTTTAATGAGTACTTTTAATTGGGATTGAGGATGTCAACCATTCTCAATGTTCAACAACCACCATGATAGTTGAACAAATTTATTCCTTTGCAATAGGGAAAAGCGGCTTTATGCAAAAATCAGAATCAGAGAGCTTTTCCACCAGCCATATATGCATGTAGTATAGGCTTATTCCTTCATTACTCTCTATGTGTTACATTGCCAAAGATATTCCATGTCTTGAATTGACCCGTTTCGGCTGCAACTTTCATGTTGCAGACTTTTCGAACGACAGTAAGGTGTTTTAGGTCGTGGTTCTATACTCACCGATGTCACCGGAGTTGATGGACTCACTTATCTTCCAAGTCTTCCGCTGTTATCGTTATTAGATGGCCTTAAGCCATATTTAATGTAATAAGTCCTCTTTTGGACAACGATGTAATAAGTGTGTGATTGCTACTCTGTTATAAATCCTTCAAATCTTGTGTGGTGTCGACATTCTTGATCCGTGGATGACGCCTCGAGCACAGAGACTTGATCCATTCGGTCGGGTCGCTACAGAGATGGTATCGAGCACACGCAATCGTAGGGACACGACCACTAAGTTAAAAGCCATAGATCACTACTCTCTTCACATTTTCTAACTCCTCATCTTTTCTACTCTTTAGGATGAAGGATGCGAAGATCAAGTACGCCCAACCGGATGAAGGCACACCTTTTGGATTTCACTTGAAGGAAGTCACCAAGTACCGAACATTGGACTACCAAGCTTCACCGAACTTTCAACGCCACTTGCTCAAGAAGAGCTGGAAGATTCAAGCTCACGTTCCGGAAGGACATTCGCCCCAATCACCAAGCCCATAGATAGTGTTTTCGGCACCAACCCGAGTGCAGGAAAGAGCATGGCAGCTCATATCACCATGGGACGCATTGGAGAAGTTTACCAAGAAGACCTCAAGGACACCATCTATCGATTTGTGGACGCCGAGATGAACAATGGGAGATAGTCAAGACCAAGAAGGATAGATCCATTGCAGCTTTCATCCAGAGTTAAACCAGCACATTCGACGCCAGGAGAACCAGATGTGCAATGATATGATCAAATTGAAGGATGCGAAGGGAAGGATCATCGAACTTGAAGAAGAACTAAAGTCTACACGTAAGGACTACATGGACGAGATCGTAGCTGTAGCAAGGCACAATAGCGATCTTAAGTATGAGATTGAAGAACTCAAGAAGAAATTGGCGCTCAAGAATGAAGACAAGTACGTCGGCTGTCCGAGCAACTACATCATCATCGACGACACCGATTCGGATCCAAGTGAACCCGACTTTGAAGACGAAGTCGAGCAGACATCATGGAGTCTTCCACGGTTCAAATTAATAGATGACCCCCACATATTAGTAGTATTTCCTCCATGTAACATTTTAGTTCACGCACTTTTGCGATAGTTAGACCGTTGTAAGCCCTTTGTTTGAAGTGAATGAAGTGATTTTGTGTGCATTTGCTCATATACATTTGGGTAGTGTTTCTCCTTAGACCCCACTCTATTCTTAATTTCGCCTTTTCTAAACCCATCAGATGCCTCCGAGACGCGACCCCGGGTTTGTTTTTCCGCCGGAGATTACCCAGTTGATTCAGCAGCAGAACACTTTGATACAAACACTAGTACAGAACCAAGGCAACAATAACAACCCACCGCCATCACCCCTGGTTGACCATCTGGCTCGTTTCTTAAGGCTGAACCCGCCAGTGTTTTCCAGTAGCACCGAGCCGATAGTAGCAGATGATTGGCTCTGTAAGGTAGGGAGGGAGTTGACCACTGCAGGATGTACAGATGGAGAGAAGGTGAAGTTTGCTGCACACCAACTTGAAGGACCCGCAAAGAAGCATGGTGGGAGAATTTTACAGCCCACTTACCCTCAGTAGACACTATCACATGGGATCGGCCAAAGAAGCTTTCAAGACCGCCCATGTCTCAGCCGGAGCTATGGCCATGAAGAAGCGTGAGTTTCGCAACTTACGCCAAGGAGGAAGGACTGTTGGCCAGTATGTGGATGATTTTAGTAAGTTAGCACGTTATGCCCTAGATGACGTTGCTACAGATGCAGCTAAGCAGGAGAAGTTTCTGGAAGGACTGAATGATGAGTTAAGCATGCAGTTGATGGTAGCAAGTTTCAATAACTACCAGGAGTTAGTAGACCGTGCCCTCATGATTGAAGGAAAGCAACAACAAATTGAGAATCAGAAGAGGAAGTATGGGCAGGGGAAGTATAACTCGGAGCCCAAAGCAGAAGCTCTGCTATACCCCTAAACAGGGAGTTCGGGCCAAGATACCCATGGAGGAGGTAATTCGCACAACCATAATGGCCACAAAAATGGAAATGGGAATGGAGGAAGCAACGGCCGAACCGACCACACCATCAACCCCAACCAAGAAAGACACGAGCCATGTCACCGTTACAAGTGTTCCAAGACCGGACATTATGCAAATGATCATTCCAAGGCCAAGGTGGAAATGGAAGTTCTGGAAAGAAGCCAAACCCTTTCAACAGGGGACAGGTGAACCACATTGATGTGGATGAGGTTGCAGATCAGCCCGATGCAGTAATCGGTAAGTTTTTGGTTAAGTCATTTACTGCATTAGTTCTTTTCGATATCGGTGCATCGCATTCATACATATCAAGGGGATTTGTAGAGAAGTATAGTCTACCTACTCAGATTCTTAAAACCCCTATGCTAGTAAGCTCACCAGGAGCGGAATATATGGCCAGACAAGGATGTTTTCAAGTACCATTAAGTATAGGAAGGCATGTGTTCCCATGGATTTGATCATTTTGGAATCCCAAGGATTGGAGGTGATTCTCGGTATGGATTGGCTGTCGATGTATGGGGAAACATCGATTGCGCAAGTAAGACGATTTTGCTCACCACACCGTAAGGAAGAAGGATTAAGTATGTATCGCGACATGGACCAAATAGGAATCAAGTAAATTCCTTATCGAGTTGTGCAGGAAGAGGTGCGATGAGTGAAGGATTTCCACGATGTATATCCCGAGGAATTGCCAGAATGCCACCGGATAGAGACATTGAGTTTTTGATTGAACTTTTGCCGTGCATGTGCCCAATATCGAGCGACCATACGGGATGCCCGCATGTGATTTGGCGGAAATCAAGAAGCAGATTAAGGAGCTATTGGATAAAGGTTATATACGCCCAAGTTCTTCGCCTTTGGGGATCACCCGTACTTTTTAGTAGAGAAGAAGGACGGATCATTAAGGATGGTTGTAGACTATCATGGTTTAAATGAAGTAACAATCAAGAACAAGTACCCACTACCAATGATAAATGATCTGTTTGATCGTTTGCAAGGAGCTAAAGTGTTTTCCAAGATCGATTTGCGATCGTGGTACCATCGATTGAAGATTCGAGAGCAGGACATACCTAAGACAACATTTACCACGAGATATGGACTGTATGAATATACCGTTATGTCATTTGGACCGACTAACGCTACCGCCTATTTCATGAACCCGATGAACAAAGTTTTTATTGAGTTTTTGGATAAGTTCGTAGTGGTGTTCATAGATGATATTTTGTATTTATCGAAGAATGAAGAGGAACATAAGGAACATTTGTGATTGGTTTTGGAGAAACTAAGGGAACATCGCTTATATGCCAAGTTCAGCAAATGTGAGTTTTGGCTAAAGGAAGTTGGATTTCTTGGACATGTTATATCCGGAGAAGGGATAGCAGTTGACCCTACAGTTGAGACCGTAACCAAATGGGAAGCACCAACGACAGCTTGGAGAGATCCGGAGTTTCCTTGGACTCGTAGGGATACTACCAAGATTCATTGAGAATTTCTCAAGGATTGCAAAGCCTATGACGGAGTTGTCAAAAAAGGATACCAAGTTCACATGGACCGAGGATTGCGAAGCAAGTTTTCAGGAGTTGAAGAAAAGATTGGTTACCTCACGGTGTTAATTTTGCCAGATCGGACCAAGGATTATGAGGGTGTATTGCACGCTTCACGCCGAGGACTTGGAGCAGTGCTTATGCAGGAAGGAGAGTTGTTTCGTATGCTTCACGACAGCTTAAGCCTCATGAGTTGAATTATGCCACACATGATTTGGAGTTAGTAGCTGTTGTGCATGCATTGAAGACATGGAGACATTTTCTCATTGGAAATCATTGTGAGGTGTACACGGATCACAAGAGTTTGAAGTACATCTTCACGCAGAAGGAATTAAACCTCGATGCAGAGGAGATGGTTGGAGCTTATTAAGGATTATGATATGAGATTGCATTATCACCCGGGAAGGCTAACGAGTAGTAGCATTTATTGAGCCGTAAGAGCCACGTCAATACACTAATGGTGGGAGGAATACCCAAGGAGTTAGCCGAGGACCTTCGAGAGCTATGTTTGGAAATAGTTCCGAGAGGCTATATAGCAGCATTGGAGATTCAGTCTACGTTGATGGACAAAATCAGAAAAGCTCAAAAGGCAGATAATGAAGTTGCCTCTATAAAGGATAAAATGAGCGAAGGAAAAGCTAAGGGATTTCGTGAGGATGAGCACGATACCCTATGGTTTGAGGACCGTGTGTATGTGCCAAATGACCCGGAGATCGAAGTTGATTCGCAAGAAGCACATGATTCACCATATTCGATTCACCCTAGAAATACCAAGATGTATTTGGATTTGAAGAATACTTTACGGTGGACCGGAATGAAGAAAGATATTGCGAGTATGTAGCAGTTTGTGATGTATGTCAAAGGGTGAAGGCGTAACATCGAAGCCAGCAGGATTGTTGCAACCATTGCCGATACCGAATGGAAGTGGGATAAACTAGGCATGGATTTCATCACAGGTTTGCCAAAGACTCGCTCGGCTATGACTCGATTTGGGTTATAGTCGACCGCTTGACGAAGGTAGCTCATTTCATTCCAAATAAGACTACCTATAGCAGTGCTAAGTTGGCAAAGATATACATGACCGTAATTGTGTGTTTACACGGAGTTCCGAGGAGTATCAGACGATAGAGGAACCCAATTTACCTCAAAGTTTTGGAATCAGTTGCACGAAACATTGGGAACCATGCCGAATTCAAGACAACTTTCCACCCACAGACCGATGGACGATCGAGAGAGTCAATCAGATTTTGGAGGATATCTTTGAGAGCTTGTGCACTAGATTATGGATCTAGTTGGGATGATAACTTGCCGTATGCGTAGTTTTCTTATAACAACAGTTACCAAACCAGTTTGAAGATGGCACCTTTCGAGGCTTTGTACGGAAGGAGGTGCAGGACACCGTTATCATGGGACTAAGCCGAGACCGCCGGGCTTGTTTGGACCAGATTTCATTAAGGAGTCTCAATGAAGGTTGTTGATTCGTGATAGGCTCAAGGTAGCCCACCCGCATGTAAAAGCTATGTGGATTTAAAACGCAAGGCGATAGAATATGAAGTTGGAGACAGAGTATATCTTAGAGTATCCCCACTTCGAGGAGTTAAGCGTTTTGGAGTTAAAGGAAAATTAGCACCACGTTTCGTTGGACCGTATAGGATTTTGCAACGCATGGGAGAAGTTGCTTATAAGCTGGAATTGCCGAGGGACTGTCGGGAGTTCATGATGTATTCCATGTTTCTCGATTGAAGATATGTCACGCCGAGATGGCGGAAGTACCGCTAAGAGATACAAAGTGCCACTTGAAGCAATTCGGTTGAAGGATGATTTGACATATGAGGAGAAACCGGTCAAGATTCTCGATTATGCCGCAGAGTTACTCGCAGCAAGGTTATCAAGTTTTGCAAAGTTCAGTGGAGCCACCACACCGAGGACGAAGCCACCCGGGAAAGAGAAGAAGATTTGCTCAAGGACCACCTCACCTATTTTCTAGTTAACCCGAATCTCGAGGGCGTAGATTCATCTTAAGGGGTAGAGTTTGTAACATCCCAAATTTTCAATTTGGAATGTTATACATTAAGTCATCATGCATTACATATTTTCTTGCATTTTGCCGATCCTAGAAATTTCACGCAACTCAAGGACCCTCGGAGAGAGTTGGAGATTTCGTTATTTTCATATTTGAGTTTTCTCAAATTTTGAAAATAGGATCATTTGATTTTATTTATTTTATCTTCAATTATTTCTGCTATCAAAATATGAGAGAGGGAATAAAATGACTTTCACAAAATAAAGAAATAACGAAGATTTATAAAAAAATCAAATAAGATTTTATTTCGGAGTTTTTCAATTTTTATTTGCCTTAGGGAAAAATGCGTGTTTTAAAAATTGCATTTTAGGCCCCGAGTAAAAGTTCATTTTGTTCGACTCGTTTTTATGAGTCGGGGAAAATTTACTTTGTAATTTTTGGAGTTCGTTTAGATTTTATTTTATTCGTTTTTCAGCGCGTGATTTTATTTAAAAATTTATGGCACCGATTGGGCCAAGGGCCCGTCCTCCTCGCGGCCCTCAGCCTACACTGCCATTGCCGGGCCGAGTCCCGAGGAGGACTCCTCCTCCTCCTCCTTTGCTTGCCCTCCCCAAGCTACTCCTCCTTTATATACCCTCACCCCTCTCCTCCCAACCCGCAGCCGCCTCCCCATAGCCAGCCGCCCATAGCCGCCGCCGCCACCATAGCCGCCGCCGGTGCCACCGCCGCCGCCGTGACGCCGTCGCCCCACCGCCTAGCTGCCGCCCCGCCGGAGCCCCACCTCATTGAGGTAGCCGCGCCGCGCCACCCTCCCCTCGGTTCGGTTTTTTTTATAAAAACCGTTCCGCTTTTTCCGTTGTTCGGTTTAAAAAACCCTAGATCGGTATTTTTTCGGTTTTGTTGTTTAGCTAACGTCACGGACCGTTCGTCTTAACGAACGTGATCACCGGTTATTCGATTAATCTAACGCCCATTCGCTTAACCGCTCGTCGCTTTTTCTTTAACTGATTTATTCCGCTATTTTTCCGATCTCGATTTCAGATCCGATCTTCGTTCTAGTTTATCTTCTCGCCGTTTATCGGAATCGGGTGATTCAAGCGCTGGAGTTTCGTTTCAAACCGCCGTTCCGACTAATCAACTTAAACAAAGTTTTGCTATTGTAAAATTTGACTTAGTTTCAACTTGCTAGAACCGAGTTGTTTTCTTTCGTCGTTTGACTTTCGTTGCTTTATTTGATTCGATTGTTTTTGCAACCAGGGTTCTTAAGTTGAACTTTCTGGTTAGATCTTTTATTCGAGATTTACTGTGCATTAGATGAGTACTTATTGTATGCTTGTTGTTTGTCTGCGATTAGATCACCCGGAGTGCGCCGCTTGTTACTTCGAGTCTCTAGGTTTCGCGGATCATCAGCAAGGCAAGTAACACTTGATCATACTTTTTCTACTACCCAGTTTTATGCATTAGATCTATTCCTCAAACACTTGCATGACTAGGATCTAATTAAATTGTGGGATGGGAAGTAGATGAGGTAGTACCTATTACCTGCTTTTACTTATGAAACCTTGGGAGTTACTTCTACGTTTGCTTATTATGCCATGCTATGCTAGTAGACGTGGATTGAGTGAGTGATATCCATGACGGATGTGAGATTGTTAATTTAATGGTTTATCTAAGGTGGCAACTTAAACACACATCTGGTGGATTGAGGCACCTGATTTCTATCAGGACTTGCCTGTTTTTCTTCGGACCGCCACCTGTGCTCAAAGGGATCATAAAATCATTCATACTAGTAACTTCCGTGCAGCCACAAGCCATTATGGGCTCGCATAGCTGAGTAAGTTGTGCGAACTCTTACGGGTAGACTAGCAGATGTAGGGGTTGTAGGTTGGTACGGTCTACCCACAAGTAAGGTGCTAGCGCTTCGAAAGACTATGTCTCGGCCATCCGCCTCTCAAACACCATGTAGTGCGAGAAACCAAACGGAGGCGATCGAGTCTTGTGGGGAAAAGTGCTAAACCTCTGCAGAGTGTATAAACTAATCATGATTAGCCGTGGTCCTGGTTATGGACATCTTGAGTATCTAGTACTTGAATATCATGTGAATCTCAACATGTTACTCTAATTAATATTGTTGGGTTTTTAATGAGTACTTTTAATTGGGATTGAGGATGCTGTCAACCATTCTCAATGTTCAACAACCACCATGATAGTTAAACAAATTTATTCCTTTGCGGTAGGGAAAAAGCGGCTTTATGCAAAAATCAGAATCAGAGAGCTTTTTCCACCAGCCATATATGCATGTAGTATAGGCTTATTCCTTCATTACTCTCTATGTGTTACATTGCCAAAGATATTCCATGTCTTGACCTGCTTCGGGCTGCAACTTTCATGTTGCAGACTTTTCGCATTTACAGTAAGGTGTTTTAGGTCGTGGTTCTATACTCACTGATGCCGCTGGAGTTGATGGACTCACTTATCTTCCAAGTCTTCCGCTGTTATCGTTATTAGATGGCCTTAAGCCATATTTAATGTAATAAGTCCTCTTTGGGACAACGATGTAATAAGTGTGTGATTGCTACTCTGTTATAAATCCTTCAAATCTTGTGTGGTGTCGACATCGATCCAGGGATGACGCCTGAGCACAGAGACTTGATCCATTCGGGTCGGGTCGCTACATTCGTTAGCTCCACTTTCGTTTCCGGAGAAATGCTGCCAGTTTTATTTCACTCGATCTAGTACAACCCCTCGTTACAGATTTCAACTCCGATTCTACCCCAACACCTACATTTCATGGAGCAATCCACGAAATTTATCCATACCCCGGCATGATTCCTGAGCTGGCACAGCCACCTCACCCGCATCCGAACCCCACCCTTGCCTCTGCCTTGCGTGGCGCAGGCAGATCACCACCACCACTCTCCCACAGCACGCGATTACTCCGCCGGCACGAAGCGTCGGAGAATCAAGCGTGGCGGAGGACCACCCCGTGCACCATCTTCTTCCACACCTCGAGCCACCACAGTTGGCCGCTCGTTGCCCCGAGCTCGCTCGTACCTGATGATCGTCAGTAGGATGATCGACGAGCCAATCAGCGTGCCCAGCAGCGGAGCTAGGAACCACCGCAGCCCCACCAGGAACATAGCCTCGCCGAAGGAGCTCGGCTCGATCTCATCCAAACCGAATAGGTAGTAGAGCGGCATTGTGTTTGTGCGTTGGAGGAGAGCCGCGCTGCCGTTTTTATAGCCCAACTCCGTGTAATGGCGAGCGAGGTCCAGTGAAAACCGGCCGTCCGCCGATCACCGACGTCAAGGAGGCGAATCCGAGAGCAGTGCCGACAAGGTGCTAGTCCACGACGTGATTGCTTGCTGCACCGGCGTCGTGCACGCCGCGCACTACGGCACTAGGGTCCTCATCGCCCTAGGAGCTAGATGCGCGCTGCGCCAAGCCGCACGCAGAGCAGCAACATCGGAGAAGCAGCCAGCCGGAGGTAGAAGAAGGAGGCTGCCAGTGGGCCCTGGACCCATGTGTCAGCAGGTGAAACCACTGTTCATCGGGGTGCATCCAGCATTTTTCGGGAGTCTGATCTCGAGTGCCCCTAGTCGTGGATATAACCGTGTTTGCCCATATCTCTCCCTAGGTGTACCAATTATCGGTGCCCCAACTCGTTCGAATCCGATCAAAGGGTTAAAATTAACCCAGAGGTTTTTCCCCGAAGTAGTTATCTTTGCAATTGTGTTGTAACCCTAGGAATCTCGAGGACGAGATTCTTTTAAAGGGGGAAGGTTTGTAACAGCCCCAAAATTGGGTTATCAATTTTTGTGTTGTTATTCCTTCCTGGCACTCATTCTCAAAATTTTCTCCTGAGTTTGCTGGATGAATCTGAGAAATTTTGTCATTTCCAACCTTTCAAAACCTTGCTCATGTCTTTTTCAGTGGACAAGACCTCATTTGCCTTAGCTCAAACCCTCTCAAACCCTAATTCCAAATTGTTGGAATTTAAAGATTGCCTTTGTGATTACAAAAGGAGTTATCATTTTCCTTGAGCTGTTGATCATCCCATCTGTTCCCTGAGACCCTCCTATCCTTGTATACCTTGGATATGAAAAAATATTGCCAAGTCCCATGCAGTATTTTTGAATTAGGATTTATTCCTTTTCTTACCTTTCTGAGGGATAAAATCCAAAGGCATATCTAGCCATCTCCAAAATTCATGAGAATTGGCGGAGTTGACATTTATGTCTAATCCAAGCTCTGGCAAAAATATTGGCCATAATTAAATATGGAAAATGCCTTTTCCTATTTAATACCAATATTGCATTTCTGCCACTTCCTAAAGGAACTACTATTTTTATAGCAGGGAAAATTCTCCCATAAATTGTGGATCTTGTCCTTGCTATATAATCACTAGTTCCATTCTTATCTCATGTTCCTCAGTTCAAAAATTTGGCACACGATCCAATGCAAGTTTCTGCCTTCTCTGAAATTTTGCAAAGGAAGTGCCTTATTCCTAATTCCTATTGAGCTGCAAATTGGCAGGGTGATTAACCTTGATAAATCACCCATGAATACCAAAGATGAGCTCAATCCATTCAACCTAGCTCCCTGTGCAATTTTTCAAAGTTTCTGACCAGATTGTAACTTTGTGAAGGAAGTACCTTCATAGATATTCCAAATGGGATGAAACTTTTCCATCCTTCAAAGTATTATAAATCATTAGCCTCCACCTAAATTCAGTTCAATTCATTGAACTATGTGAGCACAGGAGCAATTCTTGGTTTCTGTCCAAATTTTCAGTTTGTGAAGCAAGTCTATTTTATCTCGCTCCATTATGGCTGAAAATATTCCTAAGCCTTCTCCTCTCCATATAACCTTTCTCCAACAAATTTTGGCTCATTTCATGTAGCCAATATTTTCCTGGATTTTTCCAAAGTTTCTTGTCAGATCTGATGCTTGTGAAACAAGTACCAATTTGGCAAGTCCATTTGGTATGATCTTTTTGAAGCATCTACATATGACCAAATAAGGAAGCTTTTCCAAGTTTTAGCCTAATACAACACTCCTATTGAGTGCTTCTTCATCATTTGCTTTCTAGGTCAGATTTGGCATTTGAACTGCAGCTATGCTAAATCCTTTCCCAAATCCCTTCCAACTTCCCAGGACCGTAGTCCTTGCTATCCTAAACTTCCTAGACATCAAGTTTGCCACTTAACCTCTCTGTGTTGATCACCACGATGTTGCCAAGTTTGCAACAACAAACTTGTCCAGCCTGTTTCCCTCTGCTCACTACACCTTTGCTTGTTCCATCACTTCAATCTTAATGAGCGTTGGAAGGAATACGCTTTAGACATCATTTGGCACCAAGTAGACGACGAGAGCATGCTTTCTCGGTGGTGACCACGCGCAGTGCTAGCCAAATGGGTGGTCTAGCCACTGTTGGCCACAGTAGCGCATCTCCGGCTGGCTCTGGCTCGTCCAAGCTTGTCAACCAGCTCAGCCTCATCGCCGCCGTTCGCCTTGGCTTGTTTCCCCCTTTGTTTGATTCCTCGTTGAGCCATCACCGTCGCCGAGCACAGTGCACGCCCGTGCACCGCCGTCTTCCTCGTTCTTGTCCCCTTCTCCCTCTCGTCCGAGAGCGCCCCTCGTCTCCGTGAGCCCCTGCGCGTCTTCCGCATCCCCCTCATCGCATCCCCGTCGCTTCCCGTGGCCTTTGGCCACGCATGCATGTCGCCGGTGCGCGGACACGTAGCCGTGCCGCGTGTCACCTCCTCCCCTCCCCTAGAGCTCATCCCCGCGGCT
The DNA here is from genome assembly GCA_021605145.1 of Aegilops bicornis. Classification (NCBI taxonomy): domain Eukaryota; kingdom Viridiplantae; phylum Streptophyta; class Magnoliopsida; order Poales; family Poaceae; genus Aegilops; species Aegilops bicornis. The sequence continues at coordinate 447,670,952 of CM038671.1, read as the reverse complement.
ATTTAAGCCCGTCCCGAGCCTCCTCGCAGTCCACAACGCCCCCGAACCACTAGCTCGAGCTCGAGGAGCTCTCTGACGCCCATCCCCACCATGGCCGCCGCCTCGGGCTCTACCCGATTTCGGCAATGCCGTGCCCCTCTCCCCGTTCCCTCACCACCTATGCGTTCCCCGAGGTCCCGCGCACCTCCCCGTAGCCTTGCCCACCCAGTTCCCCCATCGGAGCCCCCTGTTCACCGGAGTCCGAAGACCACCTCCACTGCGAGCCCTGCTGCTCCTTCTCCCGTGCTCCTCGCCGGCAACGGACACCACCACAGGATGCGCCTCTCGCTCCTGAGCTCTTGGATAGGTCGGCCGTTGTCTGAGGCGGCCGGAGCCGCCGGCAATCACCGTCGAGGCAGGCGTCTTCCTTGGCCAGGCGCGAGCCCGCGCTGGAGGAAGAAGAAGCCAGGCCAGACGGGTCCCACCCTGCAGGACCCTCCTGTCGGCGAGAGGAGGGCGTGGCCCGCTGGCCACGTCGGATAAGTGGACGCACCCGCCCACCGAAGTCGTTTCCGTACTCTGGCAACGTATTCCCCATGAATACGCTTTCCAAGTAAGAAAACTGTTTACCTTGGCACTTCGGCCTATAGTGCGTTTCCCTGTGCGGAAAATGTATTCAGCCCAAAGGCACGTTCAGTTTTTCCTCCAGGGGCCTGTTTGCTGAAATTTTTTCACTGATAGGTCCCTGAGCTTCAACCCTCTGTATCTTTTTACCCGTAGCTCCAAATCAGGTGATTCCAATGCCCACGTCTTTGTTTCGTCGATCCCGTTCTGATGGGATCATTTTCACCATGTTTGCACATTCTGAAAATGACCATTTTGCTCTTTCCCGTAAACAGCCCCCTCCGAGAGAGAACTTTTTTCAGCAAATCTTGTCGCGATCGTTCCGCACTTTTTCCGGAGTAATCCTCGACCCCCAGGCAAGCCAACCTCTTATTATGAGCCCCGAACTTGCACGTTGACTTTGCTGGTACCTCGTGTGTGTGCTTAGTTGCAGTAGTTTTTGTCTGTTTCGTCTGCCGTTATTTTAGTTGTGATATATGCTAGTACTGCTTGCTTACCTCTCTTGATAGCTTTTTGCCATGCTAGTTACATTGTTGTTGATAATATCATGCCTATGTCTAGTTTTAGTTCATGCCAGTAGTCTTGATGTTATGATGATTTCGTTGCACCGTCAATAAGCTAGTATCTAGCATTGTTATGTTTCATATGGTATAACTGTTCACTGGAGTAGCTTGATATTTGTTAATGCATTTGTTTGCTGCATGTTCATTGTTGCATTCTTGTTTAATATGCTCATAATGTTGATGATGGTGGAGAAGTTAATAATATGACTAAATAACAAACCTCCTCCGCCATCACTGGGATATCATAGTGCCACCAAGTCGAGCTTTCTCCAGTGCAACCACATTTACCTTGTGGGAAGGTCCTAGCTGGGTCTATTGTCATGCCTCTCGCCGGTCCCTCCCACGAGGGAAGGTTATGGGTGCGCTTACCCTGATCAGGTAGGCGGACATAAGCCTTGTGTGCCCGGGTTTGGTTTTGAGCTCATGTCTCTGTTTGGGACCGTTTTGCCACGACAGTGGCCGTTGGTACCTTTGGTAGGTACAGGGCCACCCAGGACTGAACCCTTAAGGGGTGTTGGTTGGAGTGGCCGGGAGGGCGTCATGGTAGTAGATCGGTTTTGTCGGAACGCTTTGGTCCGCACGTATGGGAGTGCGAGACCAGGGTTCCGTAGTGTGGGTAAAGTGCGCTACCTTTGCAGAGTGTATTCAATCTATCGATAGCCGCGTCCTCGGTCATGGGCACAGGTTTGTAGTAGGTCACACTATCGGGTCTCGGTCGAAATGGAGGATAAATCAGCTAATAAATTATGTGATAACCAAGATGTGATAACTAATGTGATGGCTTGGACTATGAAATAATCATGAGAAGTCACGATGATGTGTTGATATGACCCTGAGACGAGGTCTCGGTAAGTCATGATTGTGCTTCGAGGAGCCGTGGCAAAGTAAGTGATTGTGGCATAAGGTTATTACAACATGTCTTCGCGGCAGGTAACTGGTAGTTTATTTTCAGCATAGTTTCATGATGCCATGCCATGTTTTGATATGCTATGCTTTGCTGTTGTTATGTTAGAAGTAAGTTTGATATGCCATGATAGTAGATGGTATGATGTCGTTCATGCCTAGTTGGATTTATGATTCTAGTTAATCTCATGCCATGCTTAGAAGTTGTGTTGGAGTAGATTGTTGCATATGCTTGGTCCTTGCTTTGTCATCTGTTTGTTTGGATGCTATGTATTTGGTTGTCTTGCAAGTACTCAATGTACTGACCTAGCGTGTCATGCCAGTTTTGTAGGTCGTTTGCTTGTTCCGTTGTGCTAGGCCGTAATCTTGCCAGTCCACTACTAGGGAAAACCTTATACACAGAACTTTAGCAGCAGCGAGGGTCAAAAAAACACGCTGGTGCTAACTAGCAGTAGCGCGCCTGGCCAAACCGCGCTGCAGATAAAGTTCTAGCAGTAGCGCGTGCTGCCCTAAACACGTTACTACTAAAATTCCCACGGCTTAGCCGATAGGCTTCACATAGTAGTAGCGACCTATAACGAACCGTGCTACCGCTACATTCTTTCTAGCAGCGCGTTTTATATTAAACTCGCTGCTGCTAAAGGATATAAAATTAAATGTAAAGCAAATAGAAAGGTAATTGAGAATGAAAGAAATAGAATAATGTGAAAGGAAAAAATAAAATGTGAAGAAAACTAAATGAAAAAGGGAAAAAGAGAAAGGAGTAGCGATGGCGTGTATCCCGTAAAGTCAGAAGCTAACTTAGCGATGGCGCTCTTCAGAACGCGCATCGCTACCTCTGACTTAACTACGGGTTCGTCCTTCCCACGACCACTTCCCCAAATCCAACTGTCCACACTCGCGCCGCTTGTTGTCGCCGGGTCGGCCTTCTCAGACACCCTCTACGCCGCCCCAACCCCAGATTCAACGCCGCCCCGCCTCGACCTCAACGCCGCCTCGACCTCAACGCCACCTTGACGCCGCCCGACCCCGACCTCGACGCCGCCATCCGCCAAGGCTTGAGCCCCCGACCCCGACCTCGGCGCGCCTGCCCCTCCCTCGTCAGACACCCGAGGTGAGCACGCCTGCTCCTCCCTCTCCCTACCTCTACCTAGGTTTTTTTATATTTTAGTTGCATCAAATTAGTTAGGGTTCATGTAAGAGTGGAAACAAATCGGATGCGGATGCGCAAAATGAATTAGGGTTCATGTAAGGGTGAAACGAATCAAATTTCTAAGATGAATCATAAACGAGTAAAATTTGACCACTTATTTCACTTTATAGTTGGATAATTGGAATATCCGCTACCACTTTCCACCCCTATAGGTTCATCAAATTAGATGGTAATTAGGGCAGTAGTTCCTAGGTACTAATTAGTTAGTAAGAACTAGGTACTAATTAGGTATTAGAATATTTTTATCTATAGTAAGTTTATTTTTAGTAAGAACTAGTTGAATTAATAGAACTAGTTAGTAAGAACTTGTTGTTATTTTTTAGTTAAAGCAATTTTTCCCGCATCGACGTAGATGATGCCTATCCCGCATCCTCGCTGCCGAGTCGGCGGAGGGCGACACCTGCTTGACCAGGATGGGCCATGTCAGGACCTGGGCTCCGCCGGGGTGGTACTGGGAGGCGCTACCTACCGGGGGGCGCAGGTTGGTGAGAAGCCAGCCTGTCGTTGACCCGAACCTTCTTTGGTGGCGATCGCGTGGGCTAGTGACGGTCTAGAGGCTCGAGGACTCCGCGGAGGTGGTGCGTCACCGTGTTAGTGAGGAGGACGCGCACGTCCGTCACTACTTGTTTGCGTTGGAGCACAGGTTCTCCAATACCTGGCAGGTTCTCCAGGCATCTCACTGGAGCTATGATCCCGTGATGGTTCCTTCTCTGTGGGTGTCCACCGCCCGCGCCGATACCCGTCGTGTGCTAGGGTTTTAGTTGTATTAGTGATGTTATATGTATGACACTATTCATGATGTATTAGTGATAATATTTGACGATATGCGACGCATGAGATGATTTACTTTTGCTTATTGAATGCATGCTAATTTGAGTCCTATAAGATATTTTGAAATGTATATCTTGTGTTGCTCAATATCCAAGTGGACGGTCATGTTTGCAGGTTACACCTCCGAGTGGCCTACGTTTTGCCGGAGTGTTGATTCATTTCCGTTCCGGCAAATTTCAGGCGCTCGATATGTCCTATTTTAGCAAAGGTCATGCCGGATTTTTCCGTGAATCTTGGCGTGACTTGTGCCGATTCTATGTAGGAAATATCGGCGCCCAGATTTGTGTGTCGAGTATCCTGGTAGTTGTCTTGATTGATTTTCAATTAATGTTTTAAGTATGAACATAGGAAATGTCCGATTTACGAAAAGGATTTCGGTATTTGCAAATCTTGTGAAGACGAAGCGCGGCTTTGTCGGCGGAATCTTCCTAGATGATGATAGGCGCTTCAGCATCAAGCTGGACGAGAACTTCGAAGTGGATACAGTAAATCATAACGACAAGTCTTTTTCCGTAATTAAGCATGACATCTGCTTCATTTGCTTCAACTTATATTTTTTTTACTATTCTACTAGCATATCCCCTGCCATGCAAGAGTTTTTGTATTGGATAAGATAGGTTTCAGTCATACTACGGAGGTAAAGAAAGTTTATTTGAAGACCGAGCATGGTTATATTTTCCATGCAAAATTATACAATTCAGACGACTACACCTATTTTGGATGCAAAACATGGCGAGCACTATGCAAGACTTATGCATTTGAGCCTGATATGGTTATCACCTTTCATATTAAATGCGGAAGATGATATTGAAGGTAATACCGACATCTGGTCGATGTCTGACGCCTCCAGTTATACCATTATGTAAGTTTCTCAACCATATTTATGTCTTTGATATTGTTTATTCAAAATAGTTGACAACTAATTTGTATTGTCGACTTATTTGATTGCAAGCAAACATGTCCGGTAACTTGGTAGACATGACCTACTCTTGTCCGAGGTTGAACTAAACTGCGAGGAGCTAAGTCATTATGTTTCATGGCTTGAGGATCTTGATACATCAAGACAAATTTTCTTCTGGATTTAGAAATGTTAGTACCGAAAACGATGCGACCAATAGTGTTCGTAATGAACTACGGTCACATCTATTTAGGAAGGATGGTAATATTTTTACTATTTGTCCTCGGTGCATCTTTTTCCATACATTATTTTTGAAGCTAAACTTCATTGCTAAGTATGTTACCATACGATGTTCTTCAACAGGACTCTGATGAATGTTGTGCCTTATGGGATCGAGACTAAAGGTACCATGAGTATTATCACCACGGCCAAGATATCCTCTGATTACTTTAGTGCATTCAAGATTAGCGACGGATGCTTAATAGTGCAAGACTGGACCAAATATGTGATGGGGGAGCGCAGGAAGTACTAGGGAGCAAACAGAGGCGCTACCCACGATTAGGGAGAGGTTCATCTGCATGCTCCAACTTGATCAAGGAGGAGAGCTACACATGTTTTATGTTGTTTTACCTAAGAGAGAGCAGCATGAGTGATTAGCTAGTTAGAAATGAGTTTTAGGATGATGATGTGCTACACTATTACTATGATGATAAAATAGCTAGTGTTGGTGGTAATGACTATGATGATGATTATTAGCTAGTGTTAGTGGTGATTAAATAAATACTGTTGGTGGTAATGACCATGATGATGATTAAATATCTTGTGCTAGCGGATTAGATTCAAGTGGAGGCAACATGTGGTGCACATCGAAAGTACTACTAGTCCAAACTAGATCAAGTTTGGATTAGTAGTATACTTTTGACATGCACCACATATTGCCTCCACTTGAACCTAATCCACCTTTATTTGACAACATTATGGACATAATGATGTAAACCTCATAACTGGTATTGTATCAATATTTATGCGATGGCGAATAAATAAACTAAAAATAAAAAAATAAAAAGAATACTAGTAGCGATGGAGAGAAAATACGCTGCCAAGAGTTACATTAGCGATGTATTTGAGTGAGCAAACGCTGCAGCTATTCGTCCTAGCGATGGCGGCGTGCGGGCACGCGTATCGCTAAGCAAGAGTATGGCGCCTTATTAGTAGCGCGCCTACCCGCGCTACTAGTGAGCACAAAACCAGCGCTACTGCTAGGGTTTTCCCTAGTAGTGGTCATGTGCATTATGGAGCCCCGCCTTAGTGAGACGCTGCCAAACCAAGACTTCCGCCGCCATTTATATGGACTTCCGCTGCCATGTAAATAGCCTTAGGGCTATGCCAGAAAATTGTATTCATCAATGATGTAATCTTATACACATGTATTTGATGAATATTATTGTACCTGGAATGCTGTATCATAGACCTGTCGTGCGTCAGGCGTAATCCTGGGCTGACGTACGAAGGCCCCCTGCTCCATGCGGATCGGGGTGCCACATATATCGGGAGTTCCGCCGCCGCAAGCCTCTCAGAGCCACCAAAACCAATCGGGACCCTGTTCCGCACTCACGCCGGAGGGGATCCCTCACCGGTGGCCATCTTCATCATCCCGACACTCTCCATGACGAGGAGGGAGTAGTTCACCCTCGAGGCTGAGGGTATGTACCAGTAGCTATGTGTTTGATCTCTCTCTCTCTGTCTCTCGTGTTCTTGAGGTGATACGATCTTGATGTATTGCGAGCTTTGTTATTATAGTTGGATCTTATGATGTTTCTCCCCCTCTACTCTCTAGTAATGGATTGAGTTTTCACTTTGAAGTTATCTTATCGGATTGAGTTTTTAAGGATTTGAGAACACTTGATGTATGTCTTGCATGTGCTTATGTGTGGTGACAATGAGATAGCACGTGATCCACTTGATGTATGTTTTGGTGATCAACTTGCGAGTTCCGTGACCTTGTGAACTTATGCATAGGGGTTGGCACACGTTTTCATCTTGACTCTCCGGTAGAAACTTTGGGGCACTCTTTGAAGTACTTTGTGTTGGTTGAATAGATTAATCTGAGATTGTGTGATGCATATCGTATAATCATACCCACAGATACTTGAGGTGACATCGGAGTATCTAGGTGATATTAGGGTTTTGGTTGATTTGTGTCTTAAGGTGTTATTCTAGTATGAACTCTATGATAGATCGAACGAAAAGAATAGCTTCATGTTATTTTACTACAGACTCTTGAATAGATCGATCAGAAAGGATAACTTTGAGGTGGTTTCGTACCCTATAATAATCTCTTCATTTGTTCTCCGCTATTAGTGACTTTGGAGTGACTCTTTGTTGCATGTTGAGGGATAGTTATATGATCCAGTTATGTTATTATTGTTGAGAAAACTTGCACTAGTGAAAGTATGAACCCTAGGCCTTGTTCCCTAGCATTGCAATACCGTTTGTGCTCACTTTTATCAATAGTTACCTTGCTTTTTTTATATTTTTAGATTACAAAAACCTATATCTACTATCCATATTGCACTTGTATCACCATCTCTTCACCGAGCTAGTGCACCTATACAATTTACCATTGTATTGGGTGTGTTGGGGACTCAAGAGACTCTTTGTTATTTGGTTGCAGGGTTGTTTGAGAGAGACCATCTTCATCCTACACCTCCCATGGATTGATAAACCTTAGGTCATCCACTTGAGGGAAATTTGCTACTGTCCTACAAACCTCTGCACTTGGAGGCCCAACAACGTCTACAAGAAGAAGGTTGCATAGTAGACATCAAGCTCTTTTTTGGCGCCGTTGCCGGGGAGGTGAGTGCTTGAAGGTATATCTTTAGATCTTGCAATCGAATCTTTTAGTTTCTTGTTTTATCACTAGTTTAGTTTGTAAAGAAAATTACAAAAAAAATGGAATTGAGTTTGCCTCATACGCTTCATCTTTTTAATATCTTTCGTGAAAATGATGGGAAGGAAAATTGTGCTCAGGTACTAGAAGAAGAATTACATAGAATGCTTGGCATAAAATATGTGAATGATGAGCATGATTGCAATGTTGTTAGTATGAATTCTTTGAATAACCATGATGCTAATGATATGCAAAGCCACAAGCTTGGGGATGCTATGTTTGATGAAGATGATATGTTTAGTCCCCCAAGGTTTGATGAGCAAATTTATTATGATGAAAGCATGCCTCCTATTTATGATGATTATTGTGATGACACGTATGCTATAAAGAATAAAGATAACCATGAAACTTGTCATCATGATTTTAATTTTCAATTGGATTATGCCTCACATGATAGTTATTTTGTTGAGTTTGCTCCCACTACTATTCATGAGGAGAAATTTGCTTATGTGGAGAGTAGTAAAATTTCTATGCAAGTAGATCATGAAAAGAATGCTTTATGTGATAGTTATATTGTTGAATTCATTCATGATGCTACTGAAAATTATTATGAGGGAGGAATATATGCTTGTAGGAGTTGCAATAATATCAAGTTTCCTCTCTATGTGCTTAAAGTTTTAAAGTTATGCTTGTTTTGCCTTCCTATGCTAGAGTATTATTGTTCCCATAAATTGTTTGCTCACAAAATCCCTATGCATAGGTAGTGGGTTAGACTTAAATGTGCTAGTCATATTCTTCATGATGCTCTCTTTATATTTCAATTCTTATCTTTTAGGTGAGCATCATTGAAATCATCATGCCTAGCTAGGGGCGTTAAACGTTAGCGCTTGTTGGGAGGCAACCCAATTTTATTTTAGTTCCTTGCTTTTTGTTCCTGTTTAGTAATAATTTTTTGATCTAGCCTCTGGTTAGATGTGGTTTTATGTTTTAGTTAGTGTTTGTGCCAAGTAGGACCTATAGGATCTTCTTGGATGATAGTTATTTGATCTTGCTGAAAATTCCAGAAACTTTCTGTTCACGAAAACAATTGTTTAAAATCGCCAGAACATAATAAAATACTGATTCCAATTGTAAGATATCAATAATCAAATTATCTAAGTCTTCCTATTTTGGTAGAATTGTTTGACTTCCAGAAGTTTGCGTTAGCAAATTACTACAGACTGTTCTGTTTTTGACGGATTCTGTTTTGTGTGTGTTGTTTGCTTATTTTGATGAATCTATGGCTAGTAAAATAGTTTATAACCCATAGAGAAGTTGGAATACAGTAGATTTCACACCAATACAAATAAAGAATGAGTTCATTACAGTACCTTGAAGTGGTGTTTTGTTTTCTTTCGCTAACGGAGCTCACGAGATCTTCTGTTAAGTTTTGTGTTGTGAACTTTTCAAGTTTTGGGTAAAGATTCGATGGACTATGGAATAAGAAGTGGCAAGAGCCTAAGCTTGGGGATGCCCAAGGCACCCCAAGTTAATATTCAAGGACAACCAAGAGCCTAAGCTTGGGGATGCCCCAGATGGCATCCCCTCTTTAAATCTTCGTTCATCAAGAACTTTACTTGGAGCTATATGTTTATTCACCACATGATATGTGTTTTGCTTGGAGCGTCATTTTATTTTCTTTAGCTTTGATTGCTGTTTTAATAAAATACCAATATCTTAAATTCTTAAATGAGAGAGAGTCTTCACATAGCTACATAATTATTTAACTACTCATTGATCTTCACTTATATCTTTCGGAGTAGTTTGTCATTTACTCATGTGCTTCACTTATATCCTATGAGTAAATGGTTGAATGATTTGAATGTCATAAATCTAAAATTATATATGTTTCATATGCCTTTCCCATGGGGAGTAATGCCTTCACATATAAAAAGTAGAGGTGGTAAATTTATTAAAGGTTAGCAAACTTTGTATTGGTCACTTGAACAATTCGTGAAAGAATATTGAAGGAAGAGAGGTTTCACATATAAATATACTATCTTGGACATCTTCTATGATTGTGAGCCCCATTAATTATTTTCAAACCTGAGAAAATTAGTTGAAGTTGGACAAGGAAGACAACATAATGAGTTATGCTTGGGTATATTTGTATAGAAGTTATATTGTTATGGATCCTCTAACATGTGGTGCTTGCTATTTAGAATCCTTTGCTAGCCAAAATATATGTACTAAGCGCGAATACTACTTGTGCATCCAAAATCCTTGAACCAAGTTCCTTCCATGAGTGTCCACCATACCTACCTATATGCGGTATTTACCTGCCGTTCCAAGTAAATTTGCATGTGCCAAACTCTAAACCTTCAAATAATAATCTGTTTTGTATGCCCGAATCGCTCATGTAGGGACTAGGGGCTGTCAGTATCTTCCATGCTAGGTGGGTTATTCTCACGATGAGTGTACTCCGCTCATCATTCACGAGAAAATGACTGGTAACTGGGATGCCCAGTCCTATGATCAAAATATCAAAAACAAATTCACAAATAATTTAAACAAACTCCCCCAGGAATGTTGATAGTTGGACGGCACCCGTTGTTTCGGACAAGCCGTGGAGTGTGAATGTTGGTGGAGGGGGAGTAAAAACTTTACCTTTCTGCGTGGGAACCGCCTATGATGTATCTAGTATGGAAGATATTGGGAACTCTTGGTCGTTATGTTGACAATGAAAGCATATCTCTCAAAATTATTTTCATCTCTGTTTTAGCTTCGAGCTCTGGCACCTCTGCAAATCCCTGCTTCCCTCTGCGAAGGGCCTATCTTTTACTTTTATGCAAGAGTCACTAGTATTTCTTCTCATTCCAACCTACTCTTTAGTTGGCAAGCATCATGTGATGGAAAGATCTAAGCATATATGGCCATTCAAATATATTTGAGCATGAATTATTACTGTTGACATTACCCTTGAGGTAAAAGGTTGGGAGGCAAAACATTAAGCCCATATCTTTCTCTGTGTTTGATGAATACTATTTGTTCTAAAAATATGCTTTGAGTGGTAGCAATCATGGAAGACTAAATGATAGTTGAGTATGTGAATTTTGCTGAATCAAAGCTCGACATAGACTCTTCACGAAAATAAGATGAATTGTAATTGTTTGATGACTAATAACACGGTTTGTTAGTTTTCAAGAAAGTTTATGATCTATACTTTAACATGTGAATAGTTTGTTACTTGATCATGAAAAGTTCTATGAGTTGAGGTACTGTTATGACATATAATTATGCTATAAAAGGTGATTGAAATTATCATTGATCAAACTTATGCACCTGCTAGCATTCACACTTCATAAATTATTTCTTTTACCATTTACCTACTCGAGGACGAGCAGGAATTAAGCTTGGGGATGCTGATACGTCTCCAACGTATCTATAATTTATGAAGTATTCATGCTATTATATTATCCATCTTGGGTGTTTAATGGGCTTTACTATGCACTTTTATATTATTTCTGGGACTAACCTATTAACCCAGAGCCAAGTGCCAGTTTTGTTTTTCCCTTGTTTCAGTGTTTCATAGAAAAGGAATATCAAACGGAGTCCAAACGGAATGAAACCTTCGGGAGCGTGATTTTTGGAACGAACGTGATCCAGGAGACTTGGAGTTGAAGTCAGGGAAGCTTCGAGGTGGCCACGAGACAAGGAGGCGCGCCTGCCCCCCGGGCGCGCCCCCACCCTCGTGGGCCCCTCGTGGCTCCCCTGACCGACTTCTTTCGCCTATATATATGTCCATATACCCTAAAAACATCGGGGAACATATAGATCGGGAGTTCTGCCGCCGCAAGCCTCTATAGCCACCAAAAACCAATCGGGACCCTGTTCCGGCACCCTGCCGGAGGGCGGATCCCTCACCAGTGGCCATCTTCATCATCCCGGCGCTCTCCATGACGAGGAGGGAGTAGTTCACCCTCAGGGCTGAAGGTATGTACCAGGAACTATGTGTTTGATCTCTCTCTCTCTCTCTCTCTCTCTCTCTCTCTCTCTCGTGTTCTTGAGGTGATACGATCTTGATGTATCGCGAGCTTTGCTATTATGGCTGGATCTTATGATGGTTCTCCCCCTCTACTCTCTTGTAATGGATTGAGTTTTCCCTTTGAAGTTATCTTATCGGATTGAGTCTTTAAGGATTTGAGAACACTTGATGTATGTCTTGCATGTGCTTATCTGTGGTGACAATGGGATATCACGTGATCCACTTGATGTATGTTTTGGTGATCAACTTGTGAGTTCCTTGACCTCGTGAACTTATGCATAGGGGTTGGCACACGTTTTCGTCTTGACTCTCTGGTAGAAACTTTGGGGCACTCTTTGAAGTACTTTGTGTTGGTTGAATAGATGAATCTGAGATTGTGTGATGCATATCGTATAATCATACCCACGGATACTTGAGGTGACATTGGAGTATCTAGGTGACATTAGGGTTTTGATTGATTTGTGTCTTAAGGTGTTATTCTAGTACGAACTCTATGATAGATCGAGGAAAGAATAGCTTTATGTTATTTTACTACGGACTCTTGAATAGATCGATCAGAAAGGATAACTTTAAGGTGGTTTCGTACCCTACAATAATATCTTTGTTTGTTCTCCGCTATTAGTGACTTAGGAGTGACTGTTTTTGCATGTTGAGGGATAGTTATATGATCCAGTTATGTTATTATTGTTGAGAGAACTTGCACTAGTGAAAGTATGAACCCTAGGCCTTGTTTCCTAGCATTGCAATACCGTTTGTGCTCACTTTTCTCAATAGTTACCTTGTTGTTTTTATATTTTCAGATTACAAAAACCTATATCTACTATCCATATTGCACTTGTATCACCATATCTTCGCCGAACTAGTGCACCTATACAATTTAACATTGTATTGGGTGTGTTGGGGACACAAGAGACTCTTTGTTATTTGGTTGCAGGGTTGTTTGAGAGAGACCATCTTCATCCTACACATCTCACAGATTGATAAACCTTAGGTCATCCACTTGAGGGAAATTTGCTACTGTCCTACAAACCTCTGCACTTGGAGGCCCAACAACGTCTACAAGAAGAAGGTTGCATAGTAGACATCAAAGACCATGGGTTGAATTTTGGGGCGACTGGCTCTATCGCATAGATGTCCCTGAGGCGCACGTTTGCGCTCCCTCTTGGGGATATGGGTAATGTATATCATGTTCACCGTTTTAACCTGGGGGAGGGGGGACTTCTTCTGTCCCCCTGTGTTCGGTGGACGGGGCTCCTCGTCATCGTCCTCACTCTACGACCCCTTCTCCTTGTTCTCGGCATTTAACTTGCCACCCTGTTTAAAGATCCAACATCTTCTGTTGGTATGATTGGCTGGTTTATCGAGGGTGTCGTGGATCTGACATGGACGATCGAGTATGCGGCCCAAGCTGGATGAGCCCGGATTATTCCTTTTAAATCGCTTCTTCCGCTGGCCGGATTTGGAGCCACTGAATCCGGCGTTGACCGCCGTTTCATCGGTATTGTCATCGTTGTTTCGACGCTTCTGCTTGTTGCGTCGGAGCTTGCCGTTGCTATTTCTGGCTTCAGAGGTGACAGTTTCGCTTGAATTATTATTGCTACGGGCTAGCCAGCTATCTTCGCCCGCGCAAAAGCGGGTCATGAGTGCCGTGAGGGCTGCCATGGACTTCGGCTTTTCCTGGCTGAGGTGTCGGGCGAGCCATTCGTTGCGGATGCTATGCTTAAAGGCCGCTAGGGCTTCGGCATCTGAACAGTCGACGATCTGGTTCTTTTTAGTTAGGAACCTAGTCCAGAATTTCTTGGCTGACTCTCCGGGCTGTTGAACTATGTGACTTAAGTCATCAACATCCGGAGGTCAGACGTATGTACCTTGGAAGTTGTCGCGGAAGGCGTCTTCCAAGTCCTCCCAGCTGCCAATGGAGTTTTCAGACAGGCTGTTCAACCAGTGCCGAGTTGGTCCCTTGAGTTTTAGCGGGAGGTATTTGATGGCATGAAGATCATCGCCGCGGGCCATATTATGGAGAAGAAAATCCTCAATCCATACCGCGGGATCTGTTGTTCCATCATACGATTCGATATTCACGGGTTTAAACCCTTCTGGAAATTTGTGCTCCATTACTTCATCAGTGAAGCAGAGGGGGTGTGCGGCGCCTCTATATCGGGCCAAGTCGCGACGTAGCTCGGATGGAGTCCGTCTGCGGTTTTCGGCCCGGGCGTGATTATGCTTGTCATGTCTGGCTAGATAGCCGTCATCGCGCGTCGGGGCACGCCCCCGTGATCCGTAGATCGATTTGGTCTGACCTACTCTACTGTCCAGGTCTTGTCGCAGGTCATATGTATATCCCTGAGCTGTTAAATCTCTACCTTTATGGCGAGGTAGTATGGGCTGGTGTTCGGCTTGAGTTCCTGTTTTGTCCCGGACATGAGGTGGTCGGTCAGCAACATTACATGCTGATGGTGCGGGCTCGAGGGCCTCGTCGCCAAATTGGTGTAGCAGTTTACGCTTTGGGTAAATTTTGGTTGGGCGCTCGAGGCCGTATTCCTTGGCTGCCAGGACATTAGTCCACCTATTGTTGAGCAGATTTTGATCAGCTTGAAGCTGCCGCTGCTTCTTTTTTAGGCTCCTTGCAGTGGCAATTAACTAGCGCTTAAAGCGCTCCTGCTCGAGAGGTTCCTCAGGTATGATAAAGTCTTCATCACCGAGGCTCACCTCGTCCTCGGAGAGTGGGAGATAATTACTGTCCTCCGAGTCTTTGTTTACGGCCTGTTCGTCAGGGCTAACTTGCCCATCTTCCCGATCATCCTGTTCGAAAGTTGGCTCGACGGCGTCTTCTTTGTCTTCGGCGTCGTCCGGAGTGTTGTTGTCTCTTGTGCCGGTATTGCTGTCTTTTCCACGGCGTGATTTAGAGCGGTGCCACTGACGTCGGTGCTTAGGCTGTGTCTCAGGAGGTTTATCCTCGACTGGATCTTCTTTATCATCGCCGTTACCCTCTTTGGGTGTGTCCACCATGTACATGTCATACGAAGAGGTGGCCGTCCAACGTCTGGTAAACGGCGGGTTCTTGGCCTGCTCCCCTCTAGCATCGTCGTCCATACCGTCGATGTTTTCGGAGCCGTAGTCGAGCATGTCAGTTATGTCCTTGACAGTGGCTATGAAGTGGGTGGTGGGTGGGACGTAAAATTCCCCGCTCTCAGCCCCTAGTCCGGTTGGGCATAGTTCGGACATTGCTCCTCTGTAATGATGAGGGATCGCATCAAGTCCAGAGCCTCGCTTAAAGGCGAGGTTTGGCCAGGGAGAAGAAAATTCGTGGAGTATGGCGGGAAGGAAATTCCTTGGCCGAGCTCACACGATGTTGACTCCGAGGGTTCGGAGCCAGTGTCTGGAGAAGAGTCCGGCTTCATGACGGTTGCCAGCGACACTACTTCCTCTGGCTCTCCCGTACTAGGCTTAGTGGCCGCAGATAGTCCGGCGGCCTCAGTAATCCCGTATTCGGACCTGGCGATGCACTCCAGATCTAAGGCGAGAGCGGAGGTTGGTGTCGTGAACCCTTGGAAGATCAAGTGTCCTTGGATATCAGTGACATAGTCCAGATTTCCAAAACTAATCTGGTGACCTGGGGCATAGTTGTCGATCTGCTCTAGATGGCCAAGCGAGTTGGCCCGCAGTGTGAAGCCGCCGAACGCAAAAATCTGGCCGGGGAGGAAAACCTCCCCCAGGGCAGCATTCTTGTAGATGACTGATGGAGCCATCGAACCTTCTGATGACGATGCAGCGAAACTCTCAATGAAAGCACCAATGTCGGTGTCAAAACCGGCGGATCTCGGGTAGGGGGTCCCGAACTGTGCGTCTAGGGTCGATGGTAACAGGAGACTGGGGACACGATGTTTACCCAGGTTTGGGCCCTCTTGATGGAGGTAATACCCTACTTCCTGCTTGATTGATCTTGATGAATATGAGGATTACAAGAGTTGATCTACCACGAGATCGTAATGGCTAAACCCTAGATGTCTAGCATGTATGATTGTGATTGCCTCTACGGACTAAACCCTCTGGTTTATATAGACACTGGAGGGGCCTAGGGTTGTATAGAGTCGTTTTACAAAGGAAGGAATCTACATATCCAAACACCAAGCTTTCCATCCACGCCAAGGAGAGTCCCATCCAGACACCGGAAGAAGTCTTCTGTCTTGTATCTTCATAGCCCATTAGTCCGGCCCATGTTACATAGTCCAGACACCCGAGGACCCCTTAATCCAGGACTCCCTCAACCCTCCATTCCAATGCATCTGCCACATCGTACACACCTAAGCATTTGCCTAAGCACCTACACTAAGCGCAAAAGACCCATGGCGGCGATGCACGCGAGCGGCAACCGGCTGTGCCAGATGGTCCATGACGCCGGCCTGCGGCATGGCACCGAGGATCATTTCCAGATGGTGTTCGTGACCGGCTGGTGGATGACCACCGTTGACGCCAACTACGACTCTCAGTTGGACCAGATGATCGTTGCCACCACCAACAAGTTCACCGTACTCAAGAAGCTCGGGGATGACATCGCCGTACTCCTCCAGCCCGTGTGCCCAGGCTCCTCATTGCCTGCCACCGTAATCGGCCTCCATGGCCGGAACCTCTTTCAAACACTGGTGGCCCTGCGACTGCCCGCCGATGCCATGAAGAATGTCCACCTGGAGGCCGCGCTCGCTGCGAGGCGCCTCGCCCTGCAAGAATTCTTTGACCTACACATCCACATGTACGAGCAAATCATGTACATAGGTATCTACAAGGCCATTGAGGGCGCTATGATGTTGGCCTTCCTCAACCGGCTGGAAGCCTTAGATGCCTTTGCTGAGAAGCACCTTGACCTCGCCACAAAAACCGCCGCTCCTTAGCCGCTGGTCGGTGGCCCGGCGAACTAAGTTGAGGAAGAGGTCGTACATTGATGGATGCATCTTTCTTCTTGCCTCATGTAACCACCACTGTGATCGCATTATCGTGGCCTTAATTCTTATTTTTCTATTACATTTTCGTTCCAGTCAATATTGACATGTGCGACCCCTTTGCTTAATTATATGCATCACTGTAACTAGTACCCCATCCATCAATTTATAAGTTGTGCTTACCTTTTCCATCAACTTCTTGCAACGCACGGGCATCTTGCTAGAAACAGTAGAACATGTCGGACCGCATGTGACCAAACCGACGATGCACCAGCCTAGCTACTACGTACCCTGCTTATCTGGCGGAAATAGCCCCGCCCTAGCGTTTCCAATCATTATTTCTATCTATCAATCATGCCAAGGAGCATAACCAAATGTTACAATTTATACATTTTTCTCTACTCCTACTACTCCTATAAAAGACTCAGTTGGTGATGGTGGTGTGTCTGCCATCTGTCGTTTCTGACCATTAGATCTGCATCTAACGGTTGTGAGGTAAGTTGTGGCATTTCCGCAACAATAGCCCACTTCTCTGCTCCAATTTGCAGAAAACCCCTTATTATCTTGAAAGCAACCATATCCCTCGCTCACCTCATCAAAACAGCCTGAGAAATATATTTTGAGTGAAAAGTAATATATTAGGGGTATATCAAAACAAGAGTGATTTCTTTCAAGTTTGTGAACAAGTACTACTATTCTTTTTTTTGAGGGTTAACAAGTACTACTATTCTACTACTTTGGATCCGTCACAACGCACGGGCACATTGCCAGTAAAAGGAAAAGGCATGCCGCATTCGCATCGCACCCCCACACACCCGGGAATCAGGAGTACCCCATGGCCCGTCCCAAGACGCCACATAGCTAGGGAAGGCGTGTTGCCTAGCATTTTCACTTTCATGTGGGACCGCCGTTGAGCAAACCGACTATTGGCAAACCGCACCTCGCCTGCCGCGGGTTGGAAAATAGAAACGAGGGGAAGATCTAGCTGTAGCATGGAAGCCAAGAATTTTGATGTCTGATGGGGCTCATTGATAGAGTGCTATTTATTCATAACTAGCAAGATGCCCATGCGATGCACGGAAAATCAAGACGCATCTGTATGAGTAGTTTATGTTGTGGGAGAAAAGGATGAACAAGAGAAGGCCTTATATTTGCAAATGTGGGAGGGTGTGGGTATCTTTTTGCAAAATTGCCATAGTTTCCTTCCTATCCGTTAGATATAAATCAGACGGCCTATATTGTAGGATGGCAGGCACACCATCATCACCAACTCTGTTTTTCATAAGAGTAGAGACACGTAGATATGATGCACATAGAGGAATTTTGTTACTGCACGTTGTTACGTACTACTAGTACCTACTCCCTCCTTTTGGTTCACTACTAGTACTCCCTCCGTCCTGGCTTATTGGTCCCCTTTGTACTCAATTCATGAGCTCGTTTTCCTCAAGAAATTGTCTTTACCAATGTATTAATATCAGGAATGCATGCGTGAACAACGAATGATTAAACCTTGCATGCA
Source organism: Aegilops bicornis (assembly GCA_021605145.1). Classification (NCBI taxonomy): domain Eukaryota; kingdom Viridiplantae; phylum Streptophyta; class Magnoliopsida; order Poales; family Poaceae; genus Aegilops; species Aegilops bicornis. The sequence goes on along the minus strand of CM038671.1, from coordinate 447,652,571 downwards.
ACGTTTTGACAAAGCATTGACTTACAAACATGTGAATGTGAGGGACTACAACCTCGTGCATGCATGCAATAGTCACACATACACATGGACGCAAAACGCGCGCGACGCCCTAATGCATGCATGTCCGAGCACACACGGTCATGCTCAAGTGCTCAACCTACACGTGCAAGTACTACTATTCTTTTTTTTGAGGGTTAACAAGTACTACTATTCTACTACTTTGGATCCGTCACAACGCACGGGCACATTGCCAGTAAAAGGAAAAGGCATGCCGCGTTCGCATCGCACCCCCACACACCCGGGAATCAGGAGTACCCCATGGCCCGTCCGGCACGCCACATAGCTAGGGAAGGCGTGTTGCCTAGCATTTTCACTTTCATGTGGGACCGCCGTTGAGAAAACCGACTATTGGCAAACCGCACCCCGCCCGCCGGCGGGTTGGAAAACAGAAATGAGGGGAAGATCTAGCTGTAGCACGGAAGCCAAGAAATTTGGTGTCTGATGGGGCTCGTTGATAGAGTGCTATTTATTCATAACTAGCAAGATGCCCATGCGTTGCACGGAAAATCAAGATGCATTTGTATGAGTAGTTTATGTTGTGGGAGAAAAGGATGAACAAGAGAAGGCCTTATATTTGCAAATGTGGGGAGGGGTGTGGGTATCTTTTTGCAAAATTGCCATAGTTTCCTTCCTATCCGTTAGATATAAATCAGACGGCCTATATTGTAGGATGGCAGGCACACCATCATCACCAACTCTGTTTTTCATAAGAGTAGAGACACGTAGATATGATGCACATAGAGGAATTTTGTTACTGCACGTTGTTACGTACTACTAGTACCTACTCCCTCCTTTTGGTTCACTACTAGTACTCCCTCCGTCTCCGGCTTATTGGTCCCTTTGTACTCAATTCATGAGCTCGTTTTCCTCAAGAAATTGTCTTTACCAATGTATTAATATCAGGAATGCATGCGTGAACAACGAATGATTAAACCTTGCATGCAACGTTTTGACAAAGCATTGACTTACAAACATGTGAATGTGAGGGACTACAACCTCGTGCATGCATGCAATAGTCACACATACACATGGACGCAAAACGCGCGCGACGCCCTAATGCATGCATGTCCGAGCACACACGGTCATGCTCAAGTGCTCAACCTACACGTGCATGCACACACATACTCAGCCAGGCTGTGCTAGTGACCGTATAAACACCGGAAAATGTATATGTTGACCGCAATGAGCGTATTATGAAGTCCACTGACCGTATTTTTACAAATATACATATATAGAGAGTAGAGATTTGGTTACCAAATCTCATGCGTGCAATGCATGTGTACCATACTACGTAGTTGGTTACCAAATCTCATCCGGGTTTGGCACGAGCTCGTATTGCGGGAGCACCACAAGGCCTGCCGCAGGAGTTATATTTTCCTCTCGGGGCCCAACGGAACGAGCTTCAGTGGCTTAGTGCACCGGCCTATGAGTCAATGACATGCGGACCTTAAATGCGGTCGGCCCACATGTCATTCTCATGGTGGTGGCGTGGTTCACGACTCACTCGTTCGAGATGAACAGGCCGGTGGTGGCGTGGCTGTGGGGAGGGTGCCACAGCTGGGCGTCGAGGCATTACGAGGCGTAGATGGTGTCGGATGTGGGGTTCCGGCAAACCCTTAAGGTTCGAACACTGGGGTGCGCGCGAAGTCTTTCCCTCCTACCGATCTATGCCCTAGCTCGCTAAGATCTCGCGGACGAACTCGACGAACTCGCAACACAGAGAGACACGGGGTTTATACTGGTTCGGGCCACCGTTGTGGTGTAATACCCTACTCCAGTGTGGTGGTGGTGGATTGCCTCTTGGGCTGATGAAGAACAGTACAAGGGAAGAACAGCCTCCTGAGGTTGAGGTGTTCTTGTGCTTGGTGAGCTGGTGGATCCGAACCCCTGGTGAGCTGGTGGATCTGAACCCTTGGTGAGCTGGTGGATCCGAACCCCTCTCTACTGTGGTGGTTGGCTCTACTTATATAGGCCCTGGTCCTCTTCCCAAATATCGAGTGGGAAGGGAGCCAACAACGGCGGACAAATTTGAAGGGGGACAACTAGTACAAGCTATCCTGACAAAAGTGGTCTTTGCCTGCGGAAAGCTCTGGTGGTGACGCCGTCTTGGGCTCCACGATGACCTCCGCCTTGCCATCCTCCTGGTCTTGGTCTCGTTGCACCAATATAGCAACCTTTGCCTGATGCCTCAGTACTCCTCGCCTGCGCTGGCCTCCTTAGCACCAAAGAGGAAACAAGGACGCTGAGCGCGCTGGCGCCTGCCTTGCGCCCGCCTGGTGTCAATCGTCATGGCTCACGTCACGAGGGCCTCGTGAGGTTTTGCCCCGCCTTGATATCTCCGCTCCTCGTGAGCCTGCCTGGCTAGGCCACTCCCGAGGAGGTCTTGCTTCGTTCGCCTCGCGAGGCTTGGACCCTCGCGAGGGTCTTGGGTGCCTTGTTGATGAAGATGGGCCGCACGGCCTGCTGGCTTAGCCACGCCGTGGGCCGCAGGCAGGCAAGTCTAGGGACCCCCGTTCCCAGAACGCCGACAGTAGCCCCCGGGCCCAAGGTGCGCTCGGGCTTGGCTTCGCGGCGAAGCCAAGGGTCAAGTTCGGAGCACCGCGGGCCCCAAAAGCCTGCGGCCTCGGTTGACGCGTGGCGGTTGATTGGACGTGGGCGTCTCCGCTTCCCCACGCTGCCTCGGCAACTGCACGACTTGACAAGTCCCTGCGACATGCAAGGAAAACCATCATTACCTGCGATCATGGGAGACGCCAGTTGGCCTTCTACTGCTATAAATGGGGAGGGGGGCGGAGCCCCCGTCGCCCATCTCTTCCTCACTTTCTTGCTTCTTCCTCCTTGCTCCACTGCTAACAACGATGGCTCCGATGGCAGCTACGTGCCCCCAAGCTCTCGCTGCACTCGGAGCAGGGTTGTGGCATCTGGCCATCGCCACCACTGATCTGGATGGGGTTGGCGCTGGCCTCCCGTGGCCCACTGTTGATGATGGCGCCCGCCACAGAAGGGTGTAGATAGGATTCCCCTTAGTATTAGCTTTGTTTCCTGCGAAGAATCATGAATCACCCCGTGGGTGCATGTAAGGATCTGCAATGTCTTTTGTACTTATCTTCCTTGTTATGAAAACTTGGTGAGCGCATGTCCCTTTAAGGCTCGGTCCCCCCATTCTTTCCTGGTGATAGCTTGTTGCTCTCTGTTGATGTGTCCGGTCCCTAGGCAGGCTACTGACCGTCATTGGTATGCCGTGTCGCGTCACGATGGTCAAGGCTAGGAGGTGTGCGGCTCGAGGTCCAGTAAGAGCCCTTGAGGCGCGATGCTCAGGAGGTCCCCCTTAGCGCTCAAGCAGCCATGGTAAGGCGAGAAAGGGAGTTAACGTGGCCGCAATGGGGTTGTGGCAAGGCATGAGGGACCATTAAGCCCAAACATTTAGCCGATCCGAGGGCGGGACTTATCTTGTTGACTTCATGGCGACTCCTAACATTGCGCTAGGGCTGCACGCCTACTCGTGCGGCATAGCTAGGCCGGCCCATACGAGTTTCCCTCCCCTCATGCTCTCCTTAGTGCTCTACGTCCTCAGGTCCCGGCCCTCAAGGAAGCTCAGCCGCCGCTGGTATGCCAGGTCGCGATGCCGTGGTCAAGGCCAGGGGGTGAGGGCTGGAGAGCCAGTAAGAGCTCCTGAGTCGCGATGCTCAGGAGCCCCCCTTTTAACGCGCAAGCGAATTGCACGAGAGAAAAGGAGACTCGCGGTGCCGCCTGCTATCCTTCCCGCGCGATCCCTGTGAACCGGCACAATAAGAAACACGGTTTGCCGTTACAGCTGTCAGCCTGCCGCTGGTTGCTCTGGATGAGGTGAGGGCACTGAGGGCCTGGTGAGGTGACATGCACGGGGCGTGCCGCGAGCCAGAGCTTGACCGCTCAGGTTTGTTGACGTGACAGGGACGGACCCATGCAATAGCGCCGTGCCTATGTGAAGGCCCCGGGGGAGGCGATGATCGAGCAGGTGATAGCAGTTGGCAGGTTAAGCATGGAGAGCAGATCAACTTGGATAAATGCAGGAAGATACATGCCACCGGGTTCGGCCTGAGCGGCTTGGGGATGATGCGGCCCGTGGGGCGCCCCCAGCAAGGTAAGCTAAAGACATAAACAAAGGGATACATGCCACAGGGACGGACCCATGCGGCCTGGGAATAATGCGGCCCGAGGGGCGCTCCCAGCTAGACGAGCTTGGAAGATGTCACCTGGTTCTCAGAGACGGGCAGAGTTGGTTCAGCTGAACGCGTGTGTCGAAGAAATGACTCCTCATGAGCCACCGGGCCCCTGAGCCTCGGGAGGCTCTGGGGGCTCGGGAGGTTCCCTGAAGACCGTCTCCATCTCCTCCAGGACGGCATGGTACCTGGCCTCCTGAGCCGCCAGGACACGCCGCAGGTTGCGCTGATAGGATGACGCCACGCTCGGCAAGCCGAAGAGCATGCGAACGTAGCTGTGTGGCGGGCCCTCGCAGCGGCCCACACGTGAAGGCCAGAAGCGCTCCTGAGATGCGGCCCTGTTGAGCCCTGGGACGTCGATGCAGACACGCAGCCCGGCATCCTCGCCAGGATGGGGAGCTGCACCTCGTGAACGGCGGTCGCCGCGCACGGCTCTTGTGTCTTGCAGTTCCTGGGTGGTCTTGGTGATGAACTCCTGAGTGGTGGGCACTCCTTGCCTTGTGCTCTCCTGAGGAACATGTGCCACGAAGCACGCTTCCAAGTGGTGCCCAAGCGCCTCCCTCATGAGGTTGGCAAGGTCTGAGGCCCTCTAGAAGAGAGCCCCCGAGCCCTGCCTGAGGAGGGCGCCGGGCGCGCCTTCCTATGTGATGGAGGGAGGCGCCCCTGGGACGGACGCTGATCCTGATGAGGCTCCTTCCCCGACGCCATCCTCCTTGAGGTCTTGCGCGGCGCGGCTACTTCTTCTTGGGGATGGCCTCCGGAGGGCCTTCACTTCTGCTGTCGGGGTCATCGATTGCTGTAGCTTGGAAGGCGCGCTCGAGGGAGCACACTGCATCCCTCTCTTCACATGGGACCGTGATGATTCCTCCGCTTCCTGGCATCTTGAGGACGCTGTAGCCGTGATGGGTGACTGCCATGAACTTGGCCAGGGCTGGATACCTGAGGATGGCATTGTACGGCAGGCGCATGTGCGCGACGTCGAAGTCGATGAGCTCGGTGCGGTAGTTCTTACGCTCCCCGAAGGTTACAGGCAGGCGGACCAGCCCTATCGGTGTGGTGGAACCGTCGGTCACTCCTGAGAAGGGCTTGGTGGGCTGGAGCTGTTCATATGGCACTTGGAGATTGTCGAACGTGTCGACGGACAGGGCGTTGAGCCCTGCGCCACCGTCGATGAGGGTCTTGGTAACCTGCACATTGCTGATGACTGGGGAACACAACATCGGGAGGGCACCGGCGGTGGCCGTGCACTTGAGCTGATCTGCCGAGTTGAAAGTGATGGCGCATTGGGACCACTTGAGCGGGCGCGTGGCCTCGAGCTTGGGGAGCACCGCGTTCACCTCGCGAGCGGACTGTATGAAGATGCACTGAGAGGCTGGGGCCTGGGCATCGCCCAAGATGCAGGCGATTGCGCGCGGGTCCTGGAAGCCCCCAGCCCCCTCGTCATGATGGTGGTCGTCGTTCCTTCTTGGTGGCGGTAGCGGGGGAAGACCGGCGTTGCCTTGGGGGCGATCCTCACGAGGCTGATCCCTCCAGGCACCCTCGCGAGGTTGGTCCTACCAGCGGTCCTCGCGAGGCCTGTCGCACCATTCCTGGTGCGGGCCACGGTCGTCCCAGCGTCCGCCTCCACGTCCTCCTCTGCGTCAGAGCCTCTGCCGCTGCGCTGTGGCGTTGATCAAGCGTCCCTTCTCAGATGGCTCGAGCTCTAATACGCTGGTGTTGTGGGTGTTCAGGTTGTGGAAGGCGCAGAACGTCGGCTATTCTTGGAAGACCCGAGCTGATCTCTGCCCCGCTTGGTGTCGGGCTCCGCTGCGAGCACAACTGCCTCCTTACGCTTCACGTCCTTGACCTTGGCTTTCTTCTCCTCTCCTCCCGCGGTTGGCATCTCAAGGAGAGAGAGAGGCGCCCCTCCTCAGCTCTTGCGCACTTGGTCGCCAGGTTGAACAGCTCCTGAGAGGTGCAGAGCTCCTCGTGGATGGCGAGCTCTTCCTTCATCTTGACGTCATGGACACCGTCTGAGAACGCAGAGATGATGGCCTCATCCGTGACCTTGGGGATCTTGAGGCGGGTGTTGTTGAAGCGCTGGATGTACTTCTGGAGGATCTCTCCCAGTTGTTGCTTGATGCGACGCAGGTCACCCGCGGCCGGCGGGCGGCCGCGAGTGCCCTGGAAGTTGGCGACAAAGCGGTCGCGCATCTCGTCCTAGGAGGAGATCGAGCCGTGCTGCAGGTTCAGGAGCCAGGAGCGAGCTCCATCCTTGAGAGGCATGGGAAACCTGTTCACCATGACTTTTTCATCGCCGTTGGCTGCTTCGATGCTCAGCTCGTAAAGCTGCAGGAACTCCGCGGGGTCGGCGGTTCCGTCGTAGCGAGGAGGCAGATCCGGCTTGAACTTGCCTGGCCAGGCGACGCTATGCAGCTCGGGGGTGAAGGCGCGCCAGCCAGCCGTGGTTGCTGGGGCCCGCTTCGGAGGTGGAGCTTGGTCTTGATGAGGTCTGCGCTGCGCCGCTGCAGGCGGTGCGCGGTCTTGACGAGGCGGCAGGGGAAGCGCAAGTGCGGCTTCTCGCGGCCGAGGGACTTCTTGGCAGCTTCTCTCTTTGCATGCGGGCACCGTGCACGGTGGATCACGCCGCGGAGCCGCGCGCCTTGGTGCCAAGGCGCCGTCTTGGGGCAGAGGTGGTGGAGGCACGCCATGAGCCTCGTCGCCCATGGCTGGTTGAGGGGGAGGTAGAGAGAGGGACGGCGCCGGAGAGCCCCCTGCAGTGCGGACGAGCTCAGCAACGCGGTCGAGCCACTCCTCATAGAGGTCGTCGACGGGGCGGTAGCGCAGGAGTTCGTTTGCGGCGAGGAGCGCGGCCCGCGCCTCCATGGGAGCGCAGCGTGCGTGAGATGAGGAACCGGCCGGGGTCAGCGATGGAGTGGCGGTGCGACCATCCTGCTGCACCGAAGGATGCAGCAAGGACACCTGCTGCTCGTTCCCCGCTGGGCCGGTGGCAGCGTTGGCAGCGGAGACGGAGAACGACGAGATGGCCCGCCGATGGGAGCCGTATGAGCGACACGGGCGGTGAGGGCAGCCCGACGCTCAGCCCGAGCACGGCGAGCGTCCGCCATGGAGATGACGGAGCGACGAACTGATGGAAGGGAAGCTACGGCGCGCCCCTACCTGGCGCGCCAAATGTCGGATGTGGGGTTCCGGCAAACCCTTAAGGTTCAAACACTGGGGTGCGCGTGAAGTCTTTCCCTCCTACCGATCTGCGCCCTAGCTCGCTAAGATCTCGCAGACGAACTCGACAAACTCGCAACACAGAGAGACACGGGGTTTATACTGGTTCGGGCCACCGTTGTGGTGTAATACCCTACTCCAGTGTGGTGGTGGTGGATTGCCTCTTGGGCTGATGAAGAACACTACAAGGGAAGAACAACCTCCTGAGGTTGAGATGTTCTTGTGCTTGGTGAGCTGGTGGATCCGAACCCCTGGTGAGCTGGTGGATCCGAACCCTTGGTGAGATGGTGGATCCGAACCCCTATCTACTGTGGTGATTGTCTCTACTTATATAGGCCCTGGTCCTCTTCCCAAATATCGAGCGGGAAGGGAGCCAACAACGGCGAGCAAATTTGAAGGGGGACAACTAGTACAAGCTATCCTGACAAAAGTGGTCTTCGCCTGCAGAAAGCTCTGGTGGTGACGCCGTCTTGGGCTCCATGATGACCTCCGCCTTGCTGTCCTCCTGGTCTTGGTCTCGTTGCACCAATATAGCAACCTTTGCCTGATGCCTCGGTACTCCTCGCCTGCGCTGGCCTCCTTAGCACCAAAGAGGAAACAAGGACGCTGCGCGCGCTGGCGCCTGCCTGGTGTCGATCATCATGGCTCACGTCACGAGGGCCTCGTGAGGTTTTGCCCCGCCTTGATATCTCCGCTCCTCGTGAGCCATCCTAGCTAGGCCACTCCCGAGGAGGTCTTGCGTCGTCCTCCTCGAGAGGCTTGGACCCTCGCGAGGGTCTTGGGTGCCTTGTTGATGAAGATGGGCCGTACGGCCTGCTGGCTTAGCCACGCCGTGGGCCGCAGGCAGGCAGGTCTGGGGACCCCTGTTCCCAGAACACCGACAAATGGCCACACCGGTGGGTATTACATGTAGTATATAAGTACTCTAGCTGAGGATTGATGCCCGAGACGAAATGTGTTACATCCGCTGGATGAAAATTTGATGGTGCGATGAAATGCGAATTGAACCTGAGCGAAGCAGGCAAACCACGTCCAATCGGGTGTGGCTGTGGTAGAAAGTTGATGGTCGCCGTAGTTCAGCTGGCCCGCATGTCATGCACACAAAGGCAGAGGAGCGGTGGGGCTGAGAGGGATGAGGCGCACGTCAGGGGACATCGTGCCGTGGGTTGGAGCGGCGCCGGGGGAATCGCGTGTGGGTGTGGCAGTGGTAGAAACAAGAAACGTGATGGTCGCCGTGGTTCAACTTCCATGGACAAGCTGTCATGTCTGCTGACATATGCATTGCATACCGCTCACTGCAAGGAGCAGTAGTAGAGAAACTTGTTCCAAAAATACCATTTTTCTGATAAAATTCTCGAGATATCATTAGTTTTTACACATGGGATTACTCCTGCAAGGGTCAATCACAATAGGTGTTTTGTAAAAAAATGCATCTTGATGTTCCCTGCAATGCACGGGCATCTTGCTAGTTACAGAAGAAGCCCACACGGGCATCTTGCCGCAGGGTGTGCCACCGACCCAAACTCAATTTTTTTCAGACGCTTAGGTGCACCGGATGCCCTGCCACGCTACAAGATGCAAAAAAATAGCTCCATTTTTTAAAACCTGTTATCTTCAAACCATAAAAATAGCCCGAGGAATATATTTTGAGTGAAGCATGATTTACTTTTACTAATATATGTATATCAAAACTAGAGTGTTTATATTTCAAGCCCGTGAACAAATATTATTCTACTACTTTGTATCCATTGCAATGCACGGGCCAGCACATTGGTAGTAGTAGTCTCTATCTCTACTCTACTCTTACTAGTAAGGTACACGTGCATTGCACGCATGAGATTTGGCAACCAAATTATGAATAAACACCACACTATAGCATGTGATTCATATATGCATGATGTAGATGTTCGTTTAATTTTTATAGTTCATCTCATTCAAAATAAATTAGCTTTTATAAAAAAGTTAATCTATTTTAAGGTTCATAGAATTGTGCGTTGTAAAGCATAAAGTAAAAAACAAATAATGGCAATTCATCTAGGAAAAAAATTGGGCAATTATGATACGGAAGATTGTAGAACAAAGGAGAAGTGCTTGTGTTTTGAGATTTGTGCATTATGCTTTAGTTCAACCATGGAGTATTCTACATGTGGCAGAATCTGGTTAAACATAGATGATATCCAACGGTCGGTAGTGCTCGGATCTGCCATCTCTGCAGCGTCCGATTGGCTTCATCCAACGACCATCTTTCAAAATTATACGCACACTATATAGGGGTATAGATAAAAAAATAGAGTTGTTGATGATGGTGTGCCTGCCATCCTGCAGTATAGGCCGTCCGATTTATATCTGACGGATAGGAAGGAAACTATGGCAATTTTGCAAAAAAATACCCACACCCCTCTTATACTAGAAAGGTGACCGTGCGTTGCACGGAACATCAAGATGCATTTGTATGAGTAGTTTATCTTGTGGGAGAAAAGGATGAACGAGGGAAGGCCTTATTCTGTATGGATATGTTGAGCGCCCTGCGGCTGGCTGCATGCTCGAGGGGCATGCACACGGCCATCGTCGAAGCGAGGCCTAAGCTTTTCAAGACACCCTGCTTGCTGCTATCTGGTCTTGCGAGATTTGCTCACCATGATACGGAGGCGTACATGATGCCCCTCGACTTCAATCCGACATCCATTAGACAAAACTTCTTTGCAGGTATGTAGTGGGTCGCCGTACATCATTTCCCTCGACTTCGATTCGATCACCATCGCCCAAAACTTCTTGCAGGTATGTACTGGGTCGGCATGAACTCCCACTGGATGGCTGCCGTCAGAGAAGACGGGAAAAAGTTGGTGCTCGTGAACTTACAGACCTCCCATGAGATTATCCTTCCTCCGTTGCATGATATAGAGTTTTACCGTCATGGTCCAAGTCATCTAGATTACGTCGTCAGTTGGGCGCACCTTGTTATGCAGAAGATTGTAATCTGCCAAGTGCCCACACAACATGCAGATTATGCAGACTTCAAGCTAATTTTGTTCGACAAGGGACTCGCCTATCTTTCCGACGGTGCCTTCCTTAGCTGGAGACAGCTCAGCTTGCAGTGGATCGTCGTCAAGGCTGATACACACTTATGTGATGCTATTGAACACAATGGCATCATCTACGCGATCGACAAAGCAGATGGCACCACATATTGCTAGGACGTTGCGAGTAAGTTGTTCCCATCTGATGTTAATGATGACACCATGACACTGTTTGAAATTTTTGTGATGATTGACATATCCCTGTTTGAGCAGAATTTGAGTAGAACTATGGCAATGTATTAGATACGCCGTAAATCAGCTATATTTGGAATGAGTTAATTCATGCGATTGTGACCATGTCATTACAACCAATTTGTACCCCTGAATAATCAAAAGGTTAGGAAGATATTGATATTCTCCTAATTTTATAGTAATCTATATACTACTAAATATGAGTGTGTATAACTGGCCATGTTAGTTTTCTCATTTTCATGATGTAGAAACATGCATCACAATGTTGGTTTCATCTAACCATACATTCGGGAAGTAAATGTGCATATGGAGAACTCTATATTTTGAATTAGTGAAATCCTATAATGCTTACTGATAACCCACAAGTATAGGGGATCGCAACATTTTTCGAGGGTAGAGTATTTAACCCAAATTTATTGATTCGACACAAGGGGAGCCAAAGAATATTCTCAAGTATTACCAGTTGAGTTGTCAATTCAACCACACCTAGATAAATTAGTATCTGCAGCAAAGTGTTTAGTAGCAATGTAATATGGAAGTAACGGTAACGGTAACAAAGGTAACGGTAGCAAAAGTAATATTGTTGTTGTTTTGTAGAGATTGTAACAGTAACAACGGAAAAGTAAATAAGCGAAGATCAATATATGAAAAGCTCGTAGGAAAATTATGCCAGATGCGGTTCATCATGTAACAATCATAACATAGGGTGACACAGAACTAGCTCCAATTCATCAATGTAATGTAGGTATGTATTCCGAATATAGTCATACGTGCTTATGGAAAAGAACTTGCATCACATATTTTGTCCTTCCCTCCCGTGACAGCGGGGTCCTAATGGAAACTAAGAGATATTAAGGCCTCCTTTTAATAGAGTACCGGAACAAAGCATTAGCACATAGTGAATACATGAACTCCTCAAACTATGGTCATCACCGGGAGTGGTCGAAATTATTGTCACGTCGGGGTTGCTGGATCATAACACATAGTAGGTGACTATAGACTTGCAAGATAGGATCAAGAACTCACATATATTCATGAAAACATAATAGGTTCAGATCTGAAATCATGGCACTCAGGCCCTAGTGACGAGCATTAAGCATAGCAAAGTCATAGCAACATCAATCTCAGAACATAGTGGATACTAGGGATCAAACCCTAACAAAACTAACTCGGTTACATGATAGATCTCATCCAACCCATCACCGTCCAGCAAGCTTCACGATGGAATTACTCACGCACGGCGGTGAGCATCATGAAATTGGTGATGGAGGATGGTTGATGATGACGACGGCGACGAACCCCCCTCTCCGGAGCCCCGAACGGACTCCAGATCAGCCCTCCCGAGAGGTTTTAGGGCTTGGCGGTGGCTCCGTATCGTAAAACGCGATGAATCCTTCTCTTTGATTTTTTTCTCCCCAAAGTGAATATATGGAGTTGGAGTTAAGGTCGGTGGAGCGTCAGGGTCCCACGAGGCAGGGGGCGCGCCCAGGGGGGCCAGGCGCGCCCCCACCCTCATGGACAGGGTGTGGCCCCCCTGGCGTGGATTTTTCTTCCAGTATTTTTGTTATTTTCCGAAAAGATGTTCCGTGGAGTTTCAGGTCATTCCGAGAACTTTTGTTTCTGCACATAAGTAACACCATGGAAAGTCTGCTGAAAACAACGTCAGTTCGGGTTAGTTCCATTCAAATCATGCAAGTTAGAGTCCAAAACAAGGGCAAAAGTGTTTGGCAAAGTAGATACGACGGAGACGTATCAACTCCCCCAAGCTTAAACCTTTGCTTGTCCTCATGCAATTCCGTTGACAAACTAAAAGTGATAAAGAAAAACTTTTACGAACTCTTTTTGCTCTTGTTCTTGTAAATATGTAAATCCCGCATTCAAGTTTTCAGCAAAGATTATGACTAACCACATTCACAATAACTCTTAGGTCTCATGTTTACTCATATCAATGGCATAATCAACTAGCGAGCAATAATAATAAATCTCGGATGACAACACTTTCTCAAAACAATCATGATATGATATAACATGATGGTATCTTGCTAGCCCTTTCTGAGACCGCAAAACATAAATGCAGAGCACCTTTAAAGATCAAGGACTGACTAGATTGTAATTCATGGTAAAAGAGATCCAGTCATAGTCATACCCAATATAAATTAATACTAATGGATGCAAATGACAGCTGCGCTCTCCAGCTAGTGCTCTTTAATAAGAGGGTGATGACTCAACATAAAAGTAAATAGATAGGCCCTTCGCAGTGGGAAGCAGGGATTTATAGAGGTGCCAGAGCTCGGTTTTAAAGCAGAGATAAATAATATTTTGAGCGGCATACTTTCACTGTCAACATAACAACCAAGAGATGGCAATATCTTCCATGCTACACACATTATAGGCGGTTCCCAAACAGAATGGTAAAGTTTATACTCCCCCTCCACCAACAAGCATCAATCCATGGCTTGCTCGAAACAACGAGTGCCTCCAACTAGCAACAGTCCTAGGGGGAGTTTGGTTCGCAATTATTTGGATTTAGTTTGCATAAAGCATGGGACTGGGCATCCCGGTGACCAGCCATTTCCTCGTGAGTGAGGAGCAGAGTCCACTCCTCTTGAGAATAACCCTCCTAGCATGGAAGATACAGACAACCCTAGTTGATACATGAGCTATTCGAGCATACAAAACAGAATTTCATTTGAAGGTTTGGAGTTTGGCACATACAAATTTACTTGGAACGGCAGGTAAATACCGCATATAGGAAGATATGGTGGACTCATATGGAATAACTTTGGGGTTTAAGGGATTGGATGCACAAGCAGTATTCCTGCTTAGTACAAGTGAAGGCTAGCAAAAGGCTGAAGCGACCAACTAGAGAGCGACAACAGTCATGAACATGCATTAAAATTAATAAACATTGAGTACAAGCATGAGTAGGATATAATCCACCATGAACATAAATATCGTGAAGGCTATGTTGATTTGTTTCAACTACATGTGTGAACATGTGCCAAGTCAAGTCACATAAATCATACAAAGGAGGATACTACCCCATTATACCACATCACAACCATTTTAATAACATGTTGGCACACAAGGTAAACCATTATAACTCATAGCTAATCAAGCATGGAACGAGCAACTATGATCTCTAATTGTCATTGCAAACATGTTTATTCACAATAAGATGAATCAGGAACGATGAACTAATCATATTTACAAAAACAAGAGAGGTCGAGTTCATACCACCTTTTCTCATCTCAGTCAGTCCATCATATATCGTCATAATTTCCTTTCACTTGCACGACCGAACGAAGTGAATAATAATAAGAGTGCACGTGCATTGGACTAAGATGGAATCTGCGAGCATTCAATAAACAGGAGAAGACAAGGCAATATGGGCTCTTGGTTAAATCAACAATAATGCCTATAAGAGCCACTTCAACAATTTAATTATGGTCTTCTCCTATCGACCCCCAAAGAAAAGAAAAGAAATAAAACTATTTACACGGGAAAGCTCCCAACAAGCAAAAGAAGAACGAGAAATCTTTTTGGGTTTTCTTTTTAATTATTACTACTACATCAAGAAAAGTAAACTAGCTAAAAACTACAACTATTTTTTTTGTTTTTCTTAAGGTTTATCAAACACACAATAAGAAAGCAGAAAAAGAAAATAAACTAGCATGGATAATACAATGAAAGAGTATGAGCACCGACATCTAGCAATGAGTGTGTGAACATGAATGTAATGTCGGTGGGAAATACGTACTCCCCCAAGCTTAGGCTTTTGGCCTAAGTTGGTTTATTGCCACTGATGGCCTGGCGGATATCCATAGTTGTAGCTGGGGTCGTACTAAGATGAACAAGACTTTGATTGCCACTTGTTGCAGCGTGGCGGCAATCTGCCTCCGCCCTCATCTCGTACTCATCTGCCTCCTCTCTGGTAATAACATATCTTCCTTTTGCCTGATAATCAAAGAAGGCAGGAGCGAGGAGTAATGTCTGGACAACACGATGTCTGTCAAAGATTAAGCGATACTAGAGAGTTGATTCATTCCTCTCAACAAACTGGTGGTGAACCATAGCATTAAAGTCTAGGTAAGCAGGAGGCAATTCAATGTCATCATCATGTATGGTTACACTAAGAAAATCAGCTCAGCGGGTTGCATAAATTCCACCGAAGAAATCTCCATTAAATCTACTATTATGCAACCTACGTGCAACAATGGCTCCCAAATTATAAGATTTTTCTCCTAACACAGCAATCCTAAGAATACTGAGGTCGGGGACACACATATGACAGGCTTCATCTTTACCATTTATGCACCTACCTATGAAGAGAGCAAAATAATGTATAACAGGAAAATGAATGCGCCCTATGGTAGCTTGTGCTATATCTCTAGATTCCCCCACAGTTATACTAGCAAGAAAATTTCTAGATTCAGATTTGCGAGGTTCACTAGCACTACCCCATTGTGGAAGTTTGCAAGCAGTGGTAAAATCCTCTAAGGCCATCGTATAAGATTTTTCATAAAGATCAAAAAGGACAGTTGGAGAATTACGTGAAGATGAAAATTCAAACCTCCTCACAAAGGAACTAGTGAGATAGTGGTACTGGCGGCATTTTTCTGCCTCAAAGCTCACAAGATCAGCGTTATGCAAATATGCGTTAAATTCTTCCTTGATTCCCGCTCGATCCATAAAGTTTTCTGAAGGCCATTCACAAGGCCGCACTGGAGCGTCCCTTGGTGGCTCATCGTCACCATCACGCATTGCAAGCCTGGATCCTTGCTTCCTTGAAGAAGCACCTTGGTACATTTTCCTAAGCATATTTCTTCCTCTGAAAAATTTCTGAAATTTTTAGTAACTTCAAATAAAAGTGAACCAAGCTCAACAAAATTGATAGCAACTACTCCTACAAGTGCCTAGAGCCTATATCATGCATTAGAACTACTTGGAACCATATAAATTTGACATGCAAGCTCAAGAACATGGTCACCTAGGCAGCACAAATTTGCAATGAATAAAGCACTAGAACAAAAATTAATTGGACCAATGGAGGAGTCACATACCAAGGAACAATCCCCCCAAGCAGTTTTGTGAGAGGTGCTTTGAGCAAGGAGATCAAAAATCACAGCAAAATGAGCTAGAACTCGTGCTTGAGTTGGATGTTGATTTTTTTGGGAGGAAGAAGAAGTGTGTGGGTGCAGGAATAAGTGGAAGGGAGCCACCATGGGCCCATGAGGCAGGGGGCGCCCCCGGGGGGTAGGGCGCACCCTCCACCCTTGTGGCCAGGTGCTTTCCCCTCCTGCTGTGTTCTCAGTGCCAGATATTCTCAAATATTCCAGAAAAAATCATATTCCATTTTCAGGGCATTTGGAGAACTTTTATTTTCGGGGTATTTTTATATTGCATGATAAATCGGAAAAGCACAGAAAAATACTATTTTTACTTTATTTCTACTAAATAACAGAAATTAGAGAGAGGGTACAGATGGTTGTGCCTTCTAGTTTCATCCATCTCATGCTCATCAAAAGGAATCAATTAACAAGGTTGATCAGGTATTGTTAATAAACTCATTCGAATAACATGGAACCAGGAGAAATTTGAATAACACTATGTTACCTCAATGGGGATATGCACATCCCCAATAATAAGAATATCATATTTCTTCTTGACAGTAGGAAGAGGAAATTCAAAACCTCCAAAAATAATCGATGGAATTTTTCCAATAGAATTGATACTGTGAACTTGAGGTTGTTTCCTCGGAAAGTGTACCGTATGCTCATTACCATTAACATGAAAAGTGACATTGCCTTTGTTGCAATCAATAACAGCCCCTGTAGTATTCAAAAAAGGTCTTCCAAGAATAATAGACATGCTATCGTCCTCGGGAATATCAAGAATAACAAAGTCCGTTAAAATAGTAAAGTTTGCAACCACAACAGGCACATCCTCACAAATACCGATAGGTATAGCAGTTGATTTATCAGCCATTTGCAAAGATATTTCAGTAGGTGTCAACTTATTCAGATCAAGTCTACGATATAAAGAGAGAGGCATAACACTAACACCGGCTCCAAGATCACATAAAGCCGTTTTAACATAGTTTCTTTTAATGGAGCATGGTATAGTAGGTACTCCTGGATCTCCTAGTTTCTTTGGTATTCCACCCTTAAAAGTATAATTAGCAAGCATGGTGGAAATTTCAGCTTCCGGTGTCTTTCTTTTATTTGTGACAATATCTTTCATATACTTAGCATAAGGATTCATTTTGAGCATATCAGTTAATCGCATACGCAAAAAGATAGGTCTAATCATTTCAGCAAAGCGCTCAAAATCCTCATCATCCTTTTTCTTGGATGGTTTGGGAGGAAAAGGCATGGGTTTACAACCAAGGTTCTCTTTCTTTACCGTGTTTCCTAGCAACAAAGTCTCTCTTATCATAACGTTGATTCTTTGATTGTGGGTTATCAAGATCAACAGCAGGTTCAATTTCTACATCATTATCATTACTAGGTTGAGCATCATCATGAACATGATCATTAGCATTTTCATTAGGTTCATGTTCATTACCAGTTGTGTTTCAACATCGAAATAGAGATATCATTTGGATTCTCGGTGGTTCACAATAGGTTCACTAGAAGCATGCAAAGTCCTATCATTTTTCTTTTTCTTCTTTTTAGAAAGGACTAGGTGCATCAATATTATTTCTCTGAGAATCTTGCTCAATTCTCTTAGGGTGGCCTTAAGGATACAAAGGTTCCTGAGTCATTCTACCAGTTCTAGTAGCCACTCTAACAACATAATCATTATTCTTAATATTCAATTCATTGAGCAAATCATTTTGAGCTTTAAGTACTTGTTCTACTTGAGTGGTAACCATAGAAGCATGTTTACAAATGAGTTTAAGTTCACCTTTAACTCTAGACATGTAATCACCCAAGTGTTCAATCATATAAGCATTTTGAGGGAGTCCCGGACTAGGGGGTGTCCGGATAGCCGGACTATCATCACGGCCGGACTCCAAGACTATGAAGATACAAGATTGAAGACTTCGTCCCGTGTCCGGATGGGACTTTCCTTGGCGTGGAAGGCAAGCTTGGCGTCTGGATATGTAGATCTCCTACCATTGTAACCGACTCTGTAACCCTAACCTATCCGGTGTCTATATAAACCGGAGGGTTTTAGTCCGTGGGGACGAACAACAATCATACCATAGGCTAGCTTCTAGGGTTTAGCCTCCTTGATCTCGTGGTAGATCTACTCTTGTACTACCCATATCATCAATATTAATCAAGCGGGAGTAGGGTATTACCTCCATCGAGAGGGCCCGAACACAGGTAAAAACATCGTGTCCCTTGTCTCCTTTTACCATCCGCCTAGACGCACTGTTCGGGACCCCCTACCCGAGATCTGCCGGTTTTGACACCGACATTGGTGCTTTCATTGAGAGTTCCTCTGTGTCGTCACCGATAGGACCGATGGCTCCTTCGATCATCAACAACGACGCGGTCCAGGGTGAGTCTTTTCTCCCCGGACAGATCTTCATGTTCGGCGGCTTTGCGCTGCGGGCCAATTCGCTTGGCCATCTGGAGCAGATCGAAAGCTACGCCCCGCCATCGAGTCAGATTTGGAAGTTTGAACTATACGGCCGATATCCGCGGAGACTTGATCTTCGACGGATTCGAGCCGTAATAGCTGCCACTTGTCTCGATGGGCATGATCTATCTCTGCCGAACAAAGGTGCCTTGGAGGCCGCACCAAGATCCGCTCCGACCCTTAATCCGGCGGATTCCCGATCGAGGGCGAGTGGTTGGACACCGCCTCGGGGCTACAATCTCTACGGGCGATCGAGCGAACTCCATCCTGTCGCTTTGCGAAGACCTCGACTCTAGGGTGCGGACTCCTCTCCGGACTCAACCCTCGCGCCCACGCAATCGAATCCGATTGGGCGCGGTCATGGAGTTCATCGCGGACATCTTTTCAAAGACGCGCCTTTGGCGACATCCTGAATTCACTAAAGTCTCTCTCTTTATCGAGAGAGCCACGGCGGACTACGGCCGGGAAGGTTGAGATACTGGACGGCGAAGAAATAAGGCGCCCACCCACCACCCACTTTGTAGCCCTTGTTGAAAGCTTACACGACGTGCTCGATTTCGACTCAAGACATCGACGGTATGGACGGCGATGTAGGAGACAACAATGAGCCAGCACCTATAGGATGCTGGACAACCACCTCATCTCATGATGTATACATGGTGGATACACCTAAAGGAAATGAAGGCGAGGAACAACGGGGCGCCACGAAGGATAAATCCCTCGAAAAGCAGTCAAAGCGGCAACGTAAACGCCCGAACAAAGTCCCGCCTCAACAAAGACCCAGCCATAGAGCAGGGCGAACTGGTGGACAACGAACAAGCTATCGAGCAATCGTCCGAGCAAGACAACTTGGATAAACAATCTGTCCCGGCGAAGACAACGGTCCGACGATCGGACGGACAAACTATTGGAGCAAAATGACCTTGAGAAAAGGCACCGCCATCGCTGCGCGTAGCCTGAAAAAGCAAGCGGAAGCTCAAAACAGCGGAAGATGCACTCAGGATCAGATGGAGCAAAGTATTCAGCACCGCAGAACAAGTATGGCGACGATCATTGAACAAAGAGCTACCAAAAAGAAAGCTACGCCCGAATTCGGCGGAGGCCTTAGAGCACCCGCAATTAAAAGCAAGAAGGCCACCGGTCGGTTGGGCGACCTCACGGCAAAAGAAGGCGGCGAATGGTGCTGCACACAGGCCAATATGCGATCCGCACAAGGATTCACATCAAAAGGATGGCCCAGTTAGGTCCATCTATGGGCCAAGAAAGCATGCTCGTCAAAGCAATGCAATACGCCAAAATTCCGAAGATCACGGCACACCCAAATATAGGGGCGCCGCACACCCCCTATGTTTCACCGATGAGGTGCTGGATCATGAATTTCCAGTGATTCAAACCCATAAACATAGAGGCATCTGACGGAACAACAGACCACAGATGCGGATTGAGGATTATATCCTCCACATACACATGGCTAGAGGAGATGATCTCCACGCCATAAAATACTTACCCTTAAACTCAAAGGGCCAGCTCGGCATTGGCTTAAGAGCCTCCCCGAAAATACCATTGGAAGCTGGGAAGAGCTCGAGGATGCATTTCGGGCAAATTTTCAGGGGACTTATGTCCGCCCTCCGGATGCAGACGATCTAAGTGACATAACTCAACAACCCGGAGAGTCAGCTCGAAAATTCTAGAACAGGTTCCTTACTAAAAAGAACCAAATAGTCGACTGTCCGGACCTTGAAGCCTTAGCAGCTTTCAAACACAACGTCCGAGACGAATGGCTCGCCAGACACCTCGGCCAAGAAAAGCCAAGAACAATGGCCGCATTAACAAGCCTCATGACCCGCTTTTGCTGGCGGGAGAGGATAGCTGGCTAGCAAGATGCGACACCAATGACCCAAGTACATCCGAAATCAGGGATGGAAATGGGAAACCACGGCGCAACAAGGACCATCGCCGGATTAAAAGGAACAGTCCAAAGAGCACGGCAGTCAACGCCGGATTCAAAAGCTCATGGCAAAACAACAAAAAACTGCCCCTTAAGGACAACAACGATGAGCTATCCAACCTCAACAAAATCTTGGACAAGATATGTCAAATCCACAGTACTCCTGGGAGGCCTGCTAACCATACCCACCGAAATTGTTGGGTCTTCAAACAGTCCGGCGGTGAGCGCCCGAACACAAGGGCTCGACACACCAAGTGAAGATGACGACGAGCGCCACAAGCAGAGCCCCGGAAAACAAAAGACTTTCCCACAAGAGGTTAAAACAGTAAACTCACTTCACGTGATCAAAGGGAAAAACAGAGCGGCGCCCACTAAAAGGCGCGCCGCACACTGGTTGTCAAAACCAATCACCTTCGACCATCAGGACTATTCCGAAAATATCCGGAACGCAGGATGGACTGCCATGATCTTGGATCCTATAATCGGCCAGTTCCAATTTACACAAGTCCTCATGGATGGCAGCAGTGACATAAACCTGATATATCAGGACACAATCCGCGGGATGGGGATAAACCCAACCAAAATTCGTCGTAGCAACACCTCCTTTAAAGGAGAAATGTCAGGCCCATATGCCCATTGTACGGGCTCCATACTGCTAGAAGTTGTGTTCGGTTCATCCGACAACTTCCGTCGCAATAGGTTACTCTTCCATATCGCCCGTTTAAAAGTAGCCATCAAGCACTATTGGGGCCTTGAAGCTTTCGCCCGCTTTAACGCAATACCGCATTATGCATCTCTAACACTTAAAATGCCCGGTCCACGCGGCATCATCTCGTTAAAAGGAAGTATTAAGTGTTACTCGAGCAAGGAAGAACGGGAGACTGCCTTGACAGCCCCACAACTATCCGGCTCTGCTAGGCAAAGAACCTGAATTGGTCATTCAAACCCCGGACACGGCTAGATGAGTCCGGCACCTACTAGCGGCATACCCCCATACGAGGGGCCGCATGCATGTATAACAAGAGACAATAAAGCTCAATTTTATTCACTTATTCGAACCGTACTCTGTTTATTTAATGTTAAGTACATCTTTCGCACGATCCTTTTTCTTTTAAACTAAGTTCCTCTCTTTTACAGATGAACAACGTGCTACACCCGTCCAGGATACGGCTGCGGAGACACGGTAGCGCAGACGTGCGGTAGGGACCCGTTGCAAGGATTCTTTTAGATTAAGGCCTGCGTAAACCTTTTTTCACTTGCCTCTTGTTGATATACACCCCGGTTCCTTAATATAACCAAGGAGGAGGCTGGTGCTTTGGCATTGGCCGCACCAGAATTTTCGGCGTGCACGGACACCGGGGCTTAGGGCATTATTCTGCCCATTTTCATAAAGACCGAATACCTCAGGGAGTATTCGGCGTCTCGAGTTAGGACTTATATGCATCAACTCCGAATCATGTCTTTGGTCAAATGTTGGGTTGCACGGCTCCTGTGTTTTGCTGCCTTACGTTCCATTTTCACGGCTAACGCGGCACCAGGAGAACTACTGCGATTGTGCCCGGTTCGCCGGCGAGCACCTCGATGAAAGCTGAAAACTGACTGTCATGATATAGCGAGAGACTGGTCAACCACTCGATGAGTCACCGGAATGTTTATGATTCCTCCGCATTAACGAAGGACCGGTTTTCGGTCAGGCACATACGCACCCCGAATTCGGGAGAGTGCGGTGCCCCTAGGGGCTATATAGTAGCCCCACCCTCGAACTCCTATGGCTAAGTGAAAGTGATAAAGCATTATAGTCCGGTTGCCCGGTTTGCTACGCTATCACCTCCTTAACAGGACCAAGGCGTTGGATTAAGTGTGAGAAAGCGCTTTCTTTGCAAACACCCCGCACTATGTGCGTGGGGCTGAAAGCCAAGGACTGCCATCTTTCAGGTTATATATACATATACATAAGCGGCCGCCTGAGGAGTAGTTCGCTACTTGAACGCACAAGTATAAAAAGCTCTTATATTATATTAAAACATTGTTTTCACAAATCATACATGTCATTTAAACATAATATCCTTGAGCACTGCGTCTCTATTAAACGAGCGCCCGGCAGGAACTTCTTCAAAGTAGTGCTCGGCGGTACTCGGCTTCTGTCCGAATCTTTGGATGCAACGTCGGTGGCCTTCATCTACGCGGTATGTCTTAACCGGGCGAGCCATCGCGCCCCTCAATACATGCCGATCGCTTCATTGCGTCGTCACGCGGTACCACACCAAGTAATCGCTGCACTAAACCAAAATAGCTCTTTCTGGGGTCCGCCCGGCCACAAGTGAGTCAAGACATGCTTCATGGCAAATCCGGACGGTCGATTCAGCTCGGCCCTTCGGCCAACCGATCGGTCGTGGCGGAAGGGCCTTCCGGACTATGGAATTGCGACCAATATAGCTCTTCCCTTGGTGCCTTACGGCCCGGAAGTGCTCAACCGCGTTCAAAGACACTTTTCGCCGCCAAGTCCAGATAAGCATCCTCCGAACTCCACAACTTATCTAACTGAGCATACTTTGGATCCGTATATTTCCTCCGCATGTGTAAACGGTTTTCCAGCTGCAATTGCCCCACGACTCAGCTCCTCCTTGGCAGCTCTCAAAGCCGGTGGGCATTCTTGGATTCGGCGGCGGCCTTTTTAGGCCCTCTTGTTCCACTTGACGTTATTTTTCAAGAACCTCGCAGCGATCGATAGTATTCCTCAACTTTTTGGCCATATCGGCCATCTCCTCTTCTTGACAATGAGCAGCCCGTTCAGCTTCTAGCTCTTGGCCGCCTTTAAAGCGGCCGCATTATAATTCTGGCTTGCTCTTTTGCTCGGGCGAGTTACGCCATAGCTCTTCCACGGCAGCGACACCATACGCATTAAGCATACGAATAGTAAGACATGGGTGTCAAGCTCCCTTACCAGGTGTCCGCATAGAAGTCGCATACCTTGTGACTCGTCAAACCGTTTATTGACCAGCGCGATGTCCGCATCCGCCTCGTCAAGTTGCCGCTTTAAATCGGCATATTCATCAGTCCGGTCGGCCTCGGGCGCCCGCCACCTGTTCAGGAGCGGCGATATGTTAAAACTGAGAATTTGATCCTCGGCACGTCGTCAATTTTGACAACATACCGAGTCTCAGGGGCTACTATCTATACATGGCGCATTTTATATGCATAATTGTTAGAAGGTACATTATTTTTTGCGTACCTCAAACCCCGTCAGTAAGCTTCTGACGGTTTCGTGCAATCCGCTCTCCGCGGATGCTATTCTTTCAATCACTGTACCCATTAGAGCACGGTGATCTTCTGAGATAGCCGCTCGCCCGAGCAGATCCTTCAGCTCCTCCGACCGCACACCACTTGGCGCGGACCTTCCGGCCCGCCGGACTTGGGGAACCCTCGCGGCGACACCTCCGGGTCAGTCCGCTTCACATGAGGGTGCGACAGGTGGGCGTTCGCTCTCCATCATCTCCGGAAGAAGATCCCCCGAAGACGAGCTCTGCTGAGAAGGGCTGAGGTCCGAACTACTAGGTACAATTTCAGTTATCTTCATGAATAAATACAGGGATGTTCCTTATTTACAAGACCCCTTCTTTTTACTTACGGCTCGCTGGAGGGCTGATCCCCTTGGGAAATAATGCGGCTGGGTTACTTCCCAGCGCCGGACTCTCTGCCAAAGATTCATTTCCCCTCTTTGAGGCCTTGACCTCCGGATCTTCCGAAGCGGTCCTCTTCTCTCCTCGGAAGGTGGGACTCTTAATCCCTCCTTCCTTGATGGCCTCCTTCGTAGAGGCAGTTGCTTCCCCGCTCCCCCCTTCGCCTTCTT
The DNA here is from genome assembly GCA_021605145.1 of Aegilops bicornis. Classification (NCBI taxonomy): domain Eukaryota; kingdom Viridiplantae; phylum Streptophyta; class Magnoliopsida; order Poales; family Poaceae; genus Aegilops; species Aegilops bicornis. Next base: position 447,628,430 of record CM038671.1, on the reverse strand, counting down.
CAAAAGGCGCGACCTTCAACATCTTGGTCAGCATGGGATCCGGCGTGGTCTCTGGGAGGGAGCCGGACACCTTATTAACTTTGCCTTGGCTATCCACTCCTGTTCAAGAAACGGCTCCTTTAAAGGGCATATATATAAAATAAATGAATGAACAACTTGTCCGGTTACAGGACTACTTACTTGAGTATCTGGGCGATTGCAGCTTAGTCCTCAGTCAAGTCCGGACACTTCTCTTGTGATCCGAAGAACAGTTTATACATCTCCACGGGTGTCGTGCCCATAAAATTTTGGAGAGCTCGTGGTCCCTCCGGATTGAACTCCCACAGGCGGAGGGGGCGACGCTTGCAGGGCTGAAGGTGCCGGATCACCATAACCTGCGCCACTGCAACCAGATTGATCCCTCTTTCTTGGAGGTCTCGAATACGGCCCTGCAGCAAGGGAACGTCCTTGGACGGCCCCCAGTCGAGCCCCTTGTTGACCCATGATGCCAGTCGCTGTGGTGGACCTGAGCGGAAGGCAGGGAGCGCCGCCCATTTGGTGCCCCTGGGAGCGGTGATATAAAACCACTCCCGTTGCCACAAACCAAGCTCCTCTTGAAAAGAGCCCTCGGGCCACGGAGCATCAAAGCACATTTGCTTATAACCGCCCCTCCAAGCACTCTGCTTGTTGCCCCTCGAGCATCTTTGGCTCCACCTTGAAGGTCTTGAGCCACAATCCAAAGTGGGGGTAATATGGAGGAAGGCCTCACATACGACAATGAATGACGAGATATGGAGGATGGACTACTGATTCAAGTCATGGAAATCAAGCCCATAATAAAACATGAGCCCCCGCACAAAGGGATCTGTCGGGAAGCCTAAACCCCGAAGGAAGTGGGACACGAACACCACGTTCTTGCCAGGCTCAGGAGTGGGAATGACCTGCCCTGGAGCAGGCAGCCTATGCGAGATCTCGCCGGTTAGATACCTGGCGTCGCGCAACTTTAGCACATCTTCTTCTGTGACGGAGGAAGACATCCATCGGCCGTGCTGGTCGGATCCGGACATCGTCGAAAGTCCGAAGCGCCTGAATCTGAAGCTTTGGGTGTTGGAACTCGAAGCCTTGAGCGAACTTCGATGGAGGGTGTAAAAGAAGAGGGCCTTGGTCTCACTATAAAGAGGTTGAATACCAAGAGCCCACCCCGTGGTCGATTAGGACTCGCCTTTGATAGAGAAGGCAGGCCAACGGGCATGGTTGGGTTACCCACGTCCGTATTGATGAGAATCCCGGAATAAGGGGGCACAATCTATGCTTTGATAAGATGTGCCAAGGAAACCGCCTCGCTAAACACGCTGAGGTGGAACAATAAAAAATCGATTCATATAAAGGCTTGGCCGTGGTGTGATGTCACGCCGCGGAATACGTCAGCAGATCTGTGCAAAAATTATTCTCTCTACGGTGTTATGTGGAACTTGTTTTGCAGAGCCGGACACTATCCTTGTGTTCAAAACCTTCTATGAAGTATTCGGAGGAGGAACCCGCCTTGCAATGCCGAAGACAATATGCGTGCCGGACTCGTCGTCATTGAAGCCTGGTTCGAGGACTCTTGAGGAGTCCGGACTAGGGTGTCCGGATAGCGGACTATCGCCACGGCCGGACTCCAAGACTATGAATATACAAGATTGAAGACTTCGTCCCGTGTCCGGATGGGACTTTCCTTGGCGTGGAAGGCGAGCTTGGCGATATGGATATGTAGATCTCCTACCATTGTAACCGACTCTGTGTAACCCTAACCTATCCGGTGTCTATATAAACTGGAGGGTTTTAGTCCGTATGGGAGAACAACAATCATACCATAGGCTAGCTTCTAGGGTTTAGCCTCCTTGATCTCGTGGTAGATCTACTCTTGTACTACCCATATCATCAATATTAATCACGCAGGAGTAGGGTATTACCTCCATCGAGAGGGCCCGAACCTGGGTAAAAACATCGTGTCCCTTGTCACCTGTTACCATCCGCCAAGACGCACAGTTCGGGACCCCCTACCCGAGATCCGCCGGTTTTGACACCGACACATTTTGTTTTAATTGTCTACCAAAATACGCATTGAAATCTTCCTGCTTAACCATAAATTTATCAAACTCATCCAAGCATTGGCTAGCAATTTTAGTAGGAGGGATTTCAGCTTTATCATATCTATAGAGAGAATTTACCTTTACTACCTGTGTCGGGTTATCAAGACCATGAGTTTCTTCAATAGGTAATGGATTAAGATCATATGTTTCTTCAACAGTGATGAAATTAAGACCATGTATTTCTTCAATAGGAGGTAAATTCTTGACATCTTCAGCTTTAATACCTTTTTCTTTCATAGATTTCTTTGCCTCTTGCATATCTTCAGGACTGAGAAATAGAACACCTCTCTTCTTCGGAGTTGGTTTAGGAATAGGCTCAGGAATTGGCTCAGGAAGTGTCCAATTATTTTCATTTGTCAACATATTATTCAATAGAATTTCAGCTTCATCCGGTGTTCTTTCCCTGAAAACAGAACCAGCACAACTATCCAGGCAATCTCTGGAAGCATCGGTTAGTCCATTATAAAAGATATCAAGTATTTCATTTTTCTTAAGAGGGTGATCAGCCAAAGTATTAAGTAATTGGAGAAGCCTCCCCAAGCTTGTGGGAGACTCTCTTCTTCAATTTGCACAAAATTATATATTTCCCTTAAAGCAGCTTGTTTCTTATGAGCAGGGAAATATTTAGCAGAGAAGTAATAAATCATATCCTGGGGACTACGCACACAACCAGGATCAAGAGAATTAAACCATATCTTAGCATCACCCTTTAATGAGAATGGAAATATTTTAAGGATATATAGATAGCAAGATTTCTCATCATTAGTGAACAGGGTGGCTATATCATTTAATTTAGTAAGATGTGCCACAATAGTTTCAAATTCATAGCCATGAAAAGGATCAGATTCAACCAAAGTAATTACATCAGGATCAACAGAGAATTCATAATCCTTATCAAGAATACGAGATAGGTGAAGTAGCAAAAGCAGGGTCAGGTTTCATTCTAGCATGAAGAGATTGCTGCTTCCATTTAGCTAATAACCTCTTGAGCTCGTATCTATCTTTGCAAGCTAAAATAGCTAAAGCAGCTTCTTTTCCCAAAACATAACCCTCAGGAATAACAGGCGATTCATATTTATTAGGGGGAGAGTCTTCATCATCACTTTCATCAATGTTATCAGTTTCAATAATTTCATTCTCTCTAACCCTAGCAAGTTGTTCATCAAGAAATTCACCAAGTGGCACCGTAGTATCAAGCATAGAAGTAGTTTCATCATAAGTATCATGCATATCAGAAGTGGCATCATCAATAACATGCGACATATCAGAACAAATAGCAGAAGCAGGTTTAGGTGTCGCAAGCTTACTCAAAACAGAAGGTGAATCAAGTGCGAGCTAGATGGCGGTTCCTTACCTCCCCTCGTAGTTGAGGGATAAATTTTGTTTTCTCATCTTTCAAGTTCTTCATAGTGACCAGCAGATATAAATCCCAAGTCACTCAAAGAATAGAGCTATGCTCCCCGACAACGGCGCTTGGAAAATAGTCTTGATAACCCACAAATATAGGGGATCGTAGCAGTTTTCGGTAGAGTATTCAACCCAAATTTATTGATTCGACACAAGGGGAGCCAAAGAATATTCTCAAGTATTAGCAGTTGAGTTGTCAATTCAACCACACCTGGATAACTTAGTATCTGCAGCAAAGTGTTTAGTAGCAAAGTAATATGGAAGTAACGGTAACAAAGGTAACGGTAGCAAAAGTAATATTTTTGGTGTTTTGTAGTGATTGTAACAGTAATAACGGAAAAGTAAATAAGCGAAGATCAATATACGAAAAGCTCGTAGGCATTAGATCGGTGATGAAAAATTATGCCGGATGCGGTTCATCATGTAACAATCATAACATAGGGTGACACAAAACTAGCTCCAATTCATCAATGTAATGTAGGCATGTATTCCGAATATAGTCATACGTGCTTATGGAAAAGAACTTGCATGACATCTTTTGTCCTTCCCTCCCGTGGCAGCGGGGTCCTAATGGAAACTAAGGGATATTGAGGCCTCCTTTTAATAGAGTACCGGAACAAAGCATTAGCACATAGTGAATACATGAACTCCTCAAACTATGGTCATCACCAGGAGTGGACCCGATTATTGTCACTTCGGGTTGCGGATCATAACACATAGTAGGTGACTATAGACTTGCAAGATAGGATCAAGAACTCACATATATTCATGAAAACATAATAGGTTCAGATCTGAAATCATGGCACTCGGGCCCTAGTGACAAGCATTAAGCATAGCAAAGTCATAGCAACATCAATCTCAGAACATAGTGGATACTAGGGATCAAACCCTAACAAAACTAACTAGATTACATGATAGATCTCATCCAAACCATCACCGTCCAGCAAGCCTACGATGGAATTACTCACGCACGGCGGTGAGCATCATGAAATTGGTGATGGAGGATGGTTGATGATGATGACGACGACAAACCCCCCTCTCCGGAGCCCCGAACGGACTCCAGATCAGCCCTCCCGAGAGGTTTTAGGGCTTGGCGGCGGCTCCATATCGTAAAACGTGATGAATCCTTCTCTCTAATTTTTCTCCACGAAAGTGAATATATGGAGTTGGAGTTGAGGTCGATTGGGCGTCGGGGCCCACGAGGTAGGGGGCGCGCCCGGGCAGGCGCCCCCACCCTCGTGGACAGGTGTGGGCCCCCTGACGTGGATTTTTCTTCCAGTATTTTTGATATTTTCTGAAAAGATGTTCCGTGGAGTTTCAGGTCATTCCAAGAACTTTTGTTTCTGCACATAAATAACACCATGGAAAGTCTGCTGAAAACAGCGTCAGTCCGGGTTAGTTCCATTCAAACCATGCAAGTTAGAGTCCAAAACAAGGGCAAAAGTGTTTGGAAAAGTAGATACGACGGAGACGTATCACTTACCATGTGTACACACCTATGTTCGCCCTTCAGCAATCAATGGCTAGAATAATATGCTCACAAAATTTTTGCCCACATAACATGACTATATAACAATGCATGGTCTGTTAGTTTCCTTGAAGAATTTTGCTTGTGAGGACAGAACATGATTACATAACATGCATGACATGGTAGTTTCCTGTGAAGAATCGATTGTGAGATAACATGAGTATAACCATGCATGGAACTTCTATATTTACGAACCCAGTATACATTTCCCTGTATTTTCCTCCCATTTCCAACAGGGACATATCAGTGCTATTTCTTGCATTATCCTACTCATACTCTGAACAATGCTGATCTTACATTAACAATGCATGTCCTTTTTGATATGATGTAGTGTCCCTACAGTTACTGCCCTTTGTAATCACACCACCTTTGCCAAAAACAGGGAAGCACAACTGGTTCCTCGCTCGATCAGACGATGGCAAAAGACTGATGATCATTCGGACACATGAGCCGGAAAAGTTATATTGCAAAAATCCCACCGTATGCAAGCACCGTGAAATACGTGAGTATGCGGACAATGGCTGTTACGTCTATGAGCAGGATACCAGCTTGTTGGGGCATTCAGGATTTTTGAGTTGGAGGCGGGTAAACAGCCTTGGTTCGCACTCTCTGTTTCTCGGACTCAATTATCCGATTAACCAGGAGATCACTGTTGGCAAGGACCTTGATGGCAGAGAGGCTCTGTTTGCTATGGAAAATTGTGTCTACACGACGAGCCCTAGGAGTTTGGGAGCAAACTCCCCTGATTGTCAATGATACAACCGGCAACCAAAAGAAGGTGAGAATGACAAAGGCATCTGGATTAACTTTGATCCTTGAATGTGTCGAGTCCGATAGGCAGTGATGTGGTTCAAGCCTTTAGGTTGATAGGTAATTGGGCTATTGCGTTGAAAGGGTGGAGTATTGGTGTCTCCGGATCACTGGTGGCTGAACCGGGCCTACAAATTATGATGGTGTTGGATCATCCCTCTTCAAATGACTTGTTGTCTTTGCTGCTTGTTCTGGATGGGTAGTTCTCTCTTTTGTTATGCATATTCCTTGTCATTTGGTCATACTCGTCTATGTCCTTTGTTACTATGTAATAGTTGCCTCTATTTAGAATGTCATTATAAATGCGGATCACGAGAGTCCGAAAGGCCGCAGATGGGTACGTTTTGGTGGTGTAGCAAGACTTCTTATGAACTATCATGTCTTGTTGTTTATGTCGGTAGTAGTCACTAGTCAGTGTTTGAATGTTGTATATATCGTTGTTTCGAACTGTTTATTGTCTCGAACTACTGGTGGGCTAAATGAGGGCATCACCATTCTCCAGTGTTCAGAGTATTTCTCCTTTTTTAAGTTATAGTTTGAACTCAGTGTCTTTTCGATGATGTACACTTGTTTGGGCCAGTGAGGCATTGTTGAATATGGGTCGAGTAGTAACGCAATGCCAAATAGGTCAATTATGACTCTCAGGCTCTCAAAAGATCCTAAAAAAGGATGTGCTCTAAAAAAGAATAGGTACTCTTAGGCCGACATGTGGGCGCCACCAGTGTTTTCGTGCGTTTGCGTGCCGAGAGCATATTGGCGCATGTTCGAAATTCATGCTACCTTTTCATCCCCAATCTCTCGCCCCTCCCCCACCTATGGAATCTCGATTCCTACTCCAGTTCCCCCAAATCCCCCTCATGTACTCCCTGTACTCAAGCGCACTATTATGTCGCCGGTCAACGCGGATCTTTGAGCCGGATATCCTGAGATCCATCCTGCCTTCGGGTGCTGCGTGCTGTCGCTCAACAGTGGTATGGCGGCACTTGACGACCAGTTTACCGGCAAAGTGCTGATGGTAACCATCAACAGCGACCGGCCTCCCATCTCGCTGGATGACCTTGTCAAAGCTCTTGGCCTTGCACACAGCATCCAAATAAGTGACTTGCTCGTCCAAGACTGTTCGCCACCGGCTGATTTCTTCATCAGGTTCCAGAAAACTTTCGACTGCAGTCGTGTGTTCGAATCTTCCCGGCGTTTGTTCTGCGATGGCGCGCTAGTGAGCTTTGATCGGTGGCACCCAGGATGGGGCTCGATGCCCTCTGAGCTTGAGTTTTTAACAAAGCTTACCTTCCACGGCATGCCTCGACGTGCTTCAAACAACGAGTCCATGAATGAGCTTATCAATGACCTTGGCGGTGAGCTCATAAGTATGTTTGTTCCTCCAGACAGCTGGGCTCTAACGGTTATGGCATGGATGAAGAAGCCGTCCACCATACCGAAGGTGATTGGTGTTGAGATATCGGTGCAGGAACCGGGGTTGTACTATTAAATCGCCACCAAGGCGCCGCGGACCACGTTAGGGATGTACCTGTATCGAGTGTTCGTGCATGTCGAAGAAGTGGTCAATCCATCAATCGAAGTCCTGCCGCCGCTGGTGCCCGGGTGCGTCGACGACGTCTATTACATGAGTCAACGTCAGGCTTTCCCCGTGTTGCTCGGAATGATGGATGGCACAGGGCTTACTCCATCGCGTGGCGGAGGCCACTGCTTCTTTGGGAGAAGAGGCAGGGCTAGCTGCCTGGATGTGCTCTAATTGGAGGTAACAACTGAATCTTGTCAGATACTGGTTAAATCCGAGCTATGGGTGTGAAGCACTGATGTGCCAGTACATTTGATTGTGACCTGTTCTATTTTTATACCTAAACTTTTTTTAGAAAGGGTTGTACGTCAACTTAATGTTCTAGCAGAACTTATATATTGTGTTGTATGTCTGTTTTCTTTGCACACCATTCAAGATATTTCCCCATCATTGATAAAGACGATGAACCGTTATGTACGAGTTCGTTGGTTTCAACACAGCCCTACCCGTAGCGATCCACTGCTTCTACCCTGATTGTGCCGCCTGCGTGAAATTTTTGTATGTAAGTTCAGTGTGCTATGATGTTCTATATGATTGTGTCAACTATATAAGTTTTTATTGAGCATCAGCAATGCATATGGCTGAAAGATGTATTTACGAGCATTGACCGATGGTCTCTCTCTATCTCTCTCACACACACAAATACAAACACACACACACACACACACACACACACACACACACACACACACGCACACATGCACAAGTGGGACCCGTTGAATTATTTCTTCGCTCGTGATAGCTTTTAATTAGGTTCGACTGTACTCTAACTTTTTTCTTAAGTTATTAATTGAGCTCAGTGACTTCAAAAAGTTGTACAAAAGCCTTGTTTGGGCCTTTCTGACGTCGCTGAATATGGGCTGAGTAGCCATGTAAGGTTGTACTGTACTACACAGGCCTTTTTTTTCAACATGAGCAATGCAACTGGTCTGACAGTTGTACACAATCCGGGTCAACTTGTTATTATCCGCCCCGCTGGGCTGCAAATCTTTCCTAGGAAGGATGATGCATTAGGCTTAACAAGAAAATGGGCTTTAAAAAATAATAAATGGATGTAATTATAAAGCTGGGCAGTAACTATAAAAAAAATGCACCAAACACGTAATTAGTTTATAAAATATTACTTTTGGATTTTGAAAATTTTAATTTCATTAATTGTTGCGCGCGCAATGTTTCGTTGGATTTTTACGTAATACAAATTTATATTGAAATTGTATTTAATCTGACTAGAAATTTCGGGACAAAAGTATTTCGGATCCCATCAAAATGTGGGAAATTTTATTTAATTCTGTTTTGAACGGTTGGTTGAAATTATTAATCGTTGCCCTAGCTAGAAAATGGGCTGTACTTTTAACAAACTGTAAATGGGCTGTAGTAAATTCCATTAGAATTCAAAAATGGGATGTACATTCTTACAAATCACAAATGGGCTATAAGTTCTCTGCCACACACTTGTGGGCCTACAAAAAAAACTAAGTTGACGCGTATGCAAGGCTTTGTCAACGTATAGTCAACACACGGTTCTAGCAGCAGTGTCCATTGGATGTCCATCCAACAGATGTCATGCTTCTTCTTCAATCTCGGATATTCTAGCTTCAGCCGCCCAAAAAATGATTCCTCCCCCTGACATCTAGGCCGCACCGTTTCGGAGGCTGACCTGTGGACCTACTAAGTTGACGCGTACCAAGGGCTTTGTCAACTTAGTCAATATAAATGATTCTAGCTGCAGTGACCGTATGATGTCCACCCAACGATCGTCGTGCTTCTTGAAGCTCTGGTCTTCTTGCTCCAGCCGCCCAAAGCAGCGCCGGTCGTGCCGCCTGCTCCTGCCTCCCGTGGCTGGCTGTGCTGCCGCGGAGGCCTCACAGCCCCTACTACTCCCACCGCTGGCCAGGCCCTGCGAGGACGGCAACCTCACATCGCAGCCGAACCAGTGAACCCTCGTACTCCTCTCCGCGTGGGCATCCACTATCGCGTCTTCCCTGGCTCCGCGTCGTTCCCTTCCTAGGCCTCGCCGTCCACCTCCTTGGTGCTCTCGTTGCGGCGTGGTCAATGTGATTAGCGAACGACTTCCATCGGAAGAGTACTGTACGTGGAGAGGCTGGCATCTGGGTCCACGGCCGCAGCAAGGAAGTGCCTCCTTATTACACGGAAAATAATGATTCCTCCACCTGACAGCAGGGACCCACCGGACGGGCCACCGTATTTCACGAAAAAAACGTGTCCCCCCTGACTGGTGGGACCCACCAGCTACATCTTTGCAAGCAAGGAAGTGCCTGCCAGTCGGGACCCACCTGGTCGAAGCGTACATAGCGTTGTCATTCTGGTCGCGAACGTGTATGTACATACTGGTCGATGTAGAGGCACGCATGTGTCGTAGTAGAGGCGCGCACGTAGCATGTACACGTACGTACAGCGGCCAGGGTGCAAGAAAGAAAATATGACCACATGCGTACATATGGGCGGGGTCTCGAACGCCTACTCGCGCATACGTACGACCAGGGCTCGTGTACATGGCTGGGTCGAAACGTGTTCATGGGGAGGCAATGGAATGCGTCGTGTTCATCGCGAGGCAACGGAACGCGTGCTGTTCATTGGGAGCCAACCGGCTTGGACGGAACAGGCGATGGAAACGAGGCCTGGCGTATCGCAGAATGGAGGAAAAGGCCTTGTGTTCGACCGGCCATGGTCGAAACGGGATCCTGTTCATCAGGAGGGGTCTGGTGTACCACAAAATGGAGGAAACGGACCTCCTACAGTCGAAACGTGGCCTGTTGATCGGGAGGGGTGTGGCGTACCGCAAAACGGAGAAAACAGACTTGTGTTGGAGCGCTACGGTCGAAACGGGGGTCCTATTCATTAGGAGGGGTGTAGCGTACCGCAAAACGGGACTCCATGGGATACTGTTCATCTCCACAATGGACTGCCTCCACGGGCTCTTGTTCATCCACCGTCGACCTCCTCCGGCCTCCACTGCATTTGTTCATCCACGGGCTCCTGTTCATCCAGCATCCATCGCGCGCTCCTCCACCGGCGCCTGTTCAACCAGCCCTCTCCACGGGGTCCTGTTCAACCACCCCTCCACGGGCTACTGTTCATCCAGCCCTCCATCGGCTACTGTTCAACCAGCCCTCCATGGGGTCTTGTTCATCCACCCCTCCACGGGGTCCTGTTCATCCACCAGCTCGATCGATCGGGGTCCTGTTCATCCATCGGCAACGGCCTCTACTACCACGGGGTCCTATTCATCCAACCCCCACCGGGAACTGTTCATCCACCCCCCCCCCCCAACAACGCTCACTGTTCATCAAGGGAAGGAGGCAACAGCGTTCGATCGACTTCAGTTAGTAGCAGTAGTGAAGGAATCACTCGGATTCAGTTAACAGCAAGGGATCGATCGCTCGGGTTCAGTAACGTAGCTAGTGCAATCGCTCAGGTTCAGTTAGAGCCCAATGCCTCACACATACGCGCGTACGTACGAGAGAAACGCGCATCGCTCGGCCCCCGACCACCCACCGTAACCGGGAACTCCCCGATATTTTCCTCGCCCTCGCTTCTACCATGGTTTTTTCCGTCATGGACGGCCCAAAGAATGTAATGCAGCTGCGTCTTCGGCCCGCCTAGGACGAAACGCCCATTTTTTGTCATGATTTTTGTCATAGAAGTAGGACCCCATCACATCTATGATGATACCGGGTTTTCTCACAATTATCGTCATAGAAGTGTCATAAGTATGACAAAAAAAAATCGTTCGGCCCAAAATGTCACGGATGTGTCTTTTTTTTGTAGTGCTAATTGCTCCCACTTTCAATATGTATCCAGATTGAGACTGAGAGTTATCTGGATCGGTGTAAAAGCTTGCATTGATGTAACTCTTTACGACGAACTCTTTATTACCTCAAGAACCGAGAAATATTTCCTTAGTCCTCTTAGATAACTAAGGATAACTTTGACCACTATCCAGTGATCCACTCCTGGATCACTATTGTAGCCCCTTGCCAAACTCATGGCAAGGTACACAATAGGTCTAGTACACAGCATAGCATACTTTATAGAACCTATGGCTGAGGCATTGGGAATGACTTTCATTCTCTCTCTATCTTCTGCCATGGTCGGGTTTTTGAGTCTTACTCAACTTCATACCTTACAACTCAGGCAAGAACTGCTTCTTTGACTGATCCATTTTGAACTCCTTCAAATTCTTATCAAGGTATGTACTCATCAAAAGTCTTATCAAGCGTCTTGATCTATCTTTATAGATCTTGATGCCCAATATGTAAGTAGCTTCACTGAGGTCTTTCTTTCAAAAAACTCCTTTCAAACACTCCTTTATGCTTTCCAGAAAATTCTACATCATTTCCGATCAACAATATGTCATTCACATATACTTATCAGAAAGGCTGTAGAGCTTCCACTCACTTTCTTGTAAATACAGGCTTCACCGCAAGTCTGTATATGCTTTGATCAACTCATCCAAGAGTATATTCCAACTCCGAGATGCTTGCACCAGTCCATAGATGGATTGCTGGAGCTTTGCACACTTTGTTAGCACCTTTAGGATTGAGAAAACCTTCTGCTTGCATCATATACAACTCTTCTTTCATAAATCCATTAAGGAATGCAGTTTTGACATCCATTTGCCAGATTTCATAAAATGCAACAATTGCTAACATGATTCGGATAGACTTTAAGCATTGATACAAGTGACAAAATCTCATCATAGTCAACACCTTGAACTTGTCAAAAACCTTTTGCGACAATTTGAGCTTTGTAGATAGTAACACTACTATCAGCATCCGTCTTCCTCTTGAAGATCCATTTACTCTCAATGGCTCGCCGATCATCTGGTAATTCAATCAAAGTATGGATCCATACTTTGTTCTCATATATGGATCCTATCTCAGATTTCGTGGCCTCAAGCCATTTATCGGAATTTGGGTTCATCATTGCTTCCTCATAGTTCGTAGGTTCGTCATGGTCTAGTAACATGATTTCCAAAACAGGATTACCGTACCACTCTGGTGCGGAATGTGCTCTGGTTGACCTACGAGGTTCGTTAGTAACTTGATCCAAAGTTTCATGATCATTATCATTAGCTTCCTCACTAGTTGGTGCAGGCATCACGAGAATGGTTTTCGGTGATGAGCTACTTTCCAATTCGAGAGAAGGTACAATTACCTCATCAAGTTCTACTTTCCTCCCACTCACTTCTTTCTAGAGAAACTCCTTCTCTAGAAAGGATCCATTCTTAGCAACAAAGATCTTGCCTTTGGATCTGTGATAGAAGGTGTACCCAATAGTTTCTTTTGGGTATCCTATGAAGACGCACTTCTCCGATTTGGGTTCGAGCTTATCAGGCTGAAACTTTTTCACATAAGCATCGCAACCCCAAACTTTAAGAAACGACAGCTTAGGTTTCTTGCTAAACCACAGTTCATACTGTGTCGTCTCAACGGATTTAGACGGTGCCCTATTTAACGTGAATGTAGCTATCTCTAATGCATAACCCCAAAACGATAGTGGTAAATCGGTAAGAGACATCATAGATCGCACCATATCTAATAAAGTACGGTTACGACGTTCAAACACACCATTATGCTGCGGTGTTCCAGGTGTCATGAGTTTGTGAAACTATTCCACATTGTTTTAATTGAAGGCCAAACTCGTAACTCAAATATTCGCCCCCGTGATTAGATCGTAGAAACTTTATTTTCTTGTTACGATTATTCTCCACATCACTCTAAAATTCTTTGAACTTTTCAAATGTGTCAGACTTGTGTTTCATCAAGTAGATATACCCATATCTGCTCAAATCATCTGTGAAGGTCAGAAAATAACGATACCCGCCGCGAGCCACAACACTCATCGGACTGCATACATCGGTATGTACTATCTGCAATAAGTTAGTGGCTCGCTCCATTGTTCTGGAGAATGGAGTTTTAGTCATCTTGCCTATGAGGCATGGTTCACAAGTATCAAATGATTCATAATCAAGTGATTACAGAAATCCATCCGTATGGAGTTTCTTCATGCGCTTTACACCAATATGACCTAAACGGCAGTGCCACAAATATGTTGCACTATCATTATCAACTTTGCATCTTTTGGCATCAATATTAAGAATATGTGTATCACTACGATCGAGATTCAATAAACCATTTACATTGGGTGTATGACCATAGAAGGTTTTATTAATGTAAACAGAACAACAATCATTCTCTAACTTAAATGAATAACCGTATCGCAGCAAACACGATCCAATCATATTCATGCTCAATGCAAACACCAAATAACATTTATTTTGGTCCAACACTAATCTCGAAGGTAGATGGAGTGTGCGATGGTGATCTTATCAACCTTGGAATCAGTTCCAACACACATCATCACCTCGCCCTTAACTAGTCTCTGTTCATTTTTCAATTCCTGTTTCGAGTTACTAATCTTAGCAACTGAACTGGTATCAAATACCCTGGGGTTACTATGATGTGACACCCGGATAGTCAAGCTACAGTGAACCTCCGCTAATGATGCCACGTCACCTCGATCACTGTTGATAAACTCGTGTCAGTTCGAAACCCAGTTCAAATTTCAGATTTTAAAGTAAAACCAAACAACAAAAGTTTTCAAACAATAAAAGAAAAATGTTCGGATTGTGGCAAATATTCCATACTAAATATTGGTGAACAGACCACACTTCTGTAAAGTATATAAGTGCACTATATTAAGTAAAACAGTAGCAAAAATGATTATTTAAATACCTTTAATAATTAATAAAATATCAAACTAAATTATTTGGGGACTAGACTTTTTGTGGCAGTGGACTAAATTGAAATACTAAATTAGAGGCCAAGTATATATTTTACAAAAACTAAAACAATGGGAAACAAAGATAAAACAGAATAAAAGAAAAGAAAAGAAAACAACATCAAATAAATAAGACAAACAGAAAAAGGCCTAAACTAGTACTGCCCAAGTGGGCTCTAGTGTGCACATGGCCCAGCCCACACCCCCCCAATCGTCTCCTTCCTTCAACAGGAGGCAGGGGGATTGTGGCAGGCATCCGGCCGCCATGACCGCGCCCTGGCCACGCGCCGATCATCCCCGTTGTCCCCTGCAAGGTTAAAACGACGCCCGCGGCCTCATTCATAACCCTAGACCATTTCCCCTCCTTTTCCTCGCGCCGCCATCATCTTGCCAGGCTCGTCCGAACCGTCGTCGTCATGGCCACCTCCGTTCCTGTGCTCTCCATCGTCCCGGCGCCCTGAATGCTTGCCCGCGAGCTCCGTCATCGTCCGCCTCGTCGTCTTCACCCACTGGATCCAGCAGGGAGCCACCGCAACGTCTGCATCAACCTCGTCTTAATCTTCGGCCAACACAGCTCCTCCGCGTTGATCCGCCCGACTCCGGTCATCCCCGACCTCATCGAGCCTCCCCTGCAACGCTGTGAGCAGCACCACGTTCCCCCTCCGTCCTCCCCCTCGATTTGTTGTTGTTGCTGCTAGCTCCGCCGTTACCGAGCCCGCCGCCTAAGCGCCACTCCCGCCCGGCGGCGCTTTCGCCCGTGGGCGCTCGCGCCCTGGTTTCGCATGCTCTCTGTCGCGCAGCTGCTTTCACCTTTCGCTGGCGCCCCTCCTCCGGACGGCCGCGCCGCTCTTGCCCCCTTTGCCGATTTGGCCTGCCTCCGGCGCTTTCTTTGCAACCTCCATGACCACCGGTGCTTCCCCAGCGCCACTCGCCGTGGGAGCCCCGCCTCCGCCGCCGTGCCTCCCCAAGGCCCGGCCTGCTGCTCACAGCGCGCGGCGCCGGGCGCCATGGCAGCGTCGCGTGCGATGCCCGGCGAGGCCGCTTGGCCTTCTGTAATGGAGGCGGCCCCTTGTGGATTAAGGGGTTCCCTTTTAGTGCTAACCCCTCCAGTAGTCAATGACAGTGGGCTCAAGGCCATTAGGATTAAATTAAGAAAAAGTGATTTAGTTTAAAATTATACACCGAGTCACTTACAAGTGGGGCCAGCGACACTGTTCATAGTCTGACCAGTCAAACGTTGACTGCTGACTCACAGTCAACAGGCCCACATGTCAGCCTCTATGGCTAGACAGCCACTGGGTACATGCAGTTTTACTGTTCTTTTTCGATTTAATAATAAATTAGAAAATCCTTTAAACTTTGAAAATTAATAGAAAAATAACTGTAACTCGGATGAAAATATTTTCTCTATGAAACTTGCTCAGAATGACGAGACGGATCCGAATACGCGGTCCGTTTGTCAAACAGACGTCCCTAGCATAGCGAACATGCAACATTTCACCTCCGGTTCATTTGCCCAAAAACACAAAACACCGGGAATACTTTCCCGGATGTTTCCCCCTTCGCCGGTATTACCTACCCCTACGTTAGGTCACCTCTACCAGCGCGCATTGTCATGTCTTCCATCGTCATGCTTATGTTTGCATTATATTTATTGTTTCTTCCGCCTCTTCTCTTGTTAGACACCAAGACCGACGCCGCTGCTACCCAGTACGACTACGGTGTTGACGACCCCTCCTTCTCGCCAGAGCAACCATGCAAGCCCCCCCCCCCTTGATCACCAGATATCACATATTCTTCTCTATACTGCTTTTATTAGAGTAGTGTAGCATGTTACTGCTTTCGGTTAATCCTATTCTGCTGCATAGCATGTCATTGTTGCTACAGTTGTTACCCTTACGTGCTATCCTACTGCTTAGTATAAGATGCTAGTGTTCCATCAGTGGCCCTACTCTCTTGTCCGTCTGCCATGCTATACTAGTAGGCCGTGATCACTAGGGAGGTGGTCATGGGTATATACTATATACTTTATATTCTTGACACATGTGGTGACTAAAGTCGGGTCAGCTCGTTGAGTACCATAAGTGATTACGATGAGGGGCTGAAAGGACAGGTGGCTCCATCCCAGTAGAGGTGGGCCTGGGTTCCTGACGGACCCCGACTGTTACTTTGTGGCGGAGCGACAGGGCATATTGAGACCACCTAGGAGAGAGGTGGGCCTGGCCCTAGTCGGCGTTCTTGGTATAACACGCTTAACGAGTTCTTGGTATTTGATCTGAGTCTGGCATTTGGTCTATACACACTAACCAACTACGTGGGAAAGTTATGGGCACTCGGTGTCGTGGTATCACCAAGCCTTCGTGACGTCGGCCAATCGAGCGGCGCTACCGGATTGGATCGAACGCCTTCTAGGCTAGGTGCGCTTCCGGCCGCCCATAACGATGCATGTGTGGCCTGACCCTATGGCGCTTAGGTTTAGACCGGCGTACTGACCTCTCTGTTGGCCTAGGTGGGGCAGCGACGTGTTGATCTTCCACGGCCGGGCATGACCCAGAAAAGTGTGTCCGGCCAAATGGGATCGAGCGTGTTGGGTTATGTGGTGCACCCTCAGGAAGTTTATCTATTCGAATAGCCGTGATCTTCGGTAACATGACGACTTGGAGTTGTACCTTGACCTTATGACAACTAGAACCGTATACTTAATAAAACACACCCTTCCAAGTGCCAGATATAACCCGGTAATCGCTCTCACACAGGGCGACGAGGGGAAGATCGCCGGGTAGGATTATGCTATGCGATGCTACTTGGAGGACTTCAGTCTACTCTCTTCTACATGCTGCAAGACGGAGGCTGCCAGAAGCGTAGTCTTCAACAGGATTAGTTATCCCCCTCTTATTCTGGCATTCTGCAGTTCAGTCCACCGATATGGCCCTTTACACATATACCCATGCATATGTAGTGTAGCTCCTTGCTTGCGAGTACTTTGGATGAGTACTCATGGTTGATTTTCTCCCTCTTTTTACCCCTTTCCCTTCTACCTGGTTGTCGCAACCAGATGCCGGAGCCCAGGAGCCAGACGTCATCGTCGATGACGACTCCTACTACACCGGAGGTGCCTACTACTACGTGCAGGCCGCTGACGATGACCAGGAGTAGTTAGGAGGATCCCAGGCAGGAGGCCTGCGCCTCTTTCGATCTGTATCCATGTTTGTGCTAGCCTTCTTAAGGCAAACTTGTTTAACTTATGTCTGTATTCAGATATTGTTGCTTCCGCTGACTCGTCTATGATCGAGCACTTGTATTCAAGCCCTCGAGGCCCCTGGCTTGTATTATGATGCTTGTATGACTTATTTATGTTTTAGAGTTGTGTTGTGATATCTTCCCGTGAGTCCCTGATCTTGATCGTACATGTTTGCGTGCATGATTAGTGTATGATTGAATCGGGGCGTCACAAGTTGGTATCAGAGCTGACTGCCTGTAGGAATCCCCCTTTCAAACTCCTTGGCCGAAGTCGAGACTAGTCATTGAAAAACTTTTACTTGGCTTACGGGCCCACGTCGCCATTGGGTGGTATTAGGATCTTTTACTCCTTGTCTATACTCTGCGACTCTGATCTCTCTTCTATTCGGGTTAAATGATTTTCTAAAAATCTAACTTTAGGTTCTCGAAAACACTTTCTCCCGGAGAGCCCCTTCAGTCCAGATGATCGCCGGCTGCACCAGAAGATTTCGAAGTTACTATGCGATACCCTTTTGAGACTTTGTGCCCGTTGCTTTTGCAATTCCCTACCACGGAAATATCCCTATGGATAAATGCATATACTTGCTGTTCTTACTTTTATTCCCAGTTGATCTTGTTATTACAAGATACCCCGAGAATACTTTGTGCTACTGCCTTGTAGTTCCTTGCCGCAAAAATACCCCTACGGATAATTTCTCGCACTTATCGAGCATCTGCTCATTCCCAGTTGTTCATGTGTTTCGCAAAAGTCATCGAAATGCTATTTGATCCTTCAAAAATCCTCAGTAGCTTATTGCTCTGCAATACTTGTCTGCTGGCATTATGGGTGCTTTCCATATGTCTGGCAATATTCGTTAGTATCCCTAGACACCGTCATTTTGATCCTATTGATTCAACATGAGTGCGAATGCACGCAATCATCATTTGATCCTTTAAATTAGCTTTCACCTTTCGGGCGTCATTTGAACATGAGCTTGTTCTCGACCAATCTATTTGCCGTCAATTGTATCCTTAGGTCTACTGAACTTATCCACCCTTGATCAGAGCGTCTGCTTCTGATCCTTCGATTTGGAAATCATATTCCTTTGATACCTAAGCATCGAATCATTCAGATGTTCTATAATCTGATGCCTTTGCATTCTTTCTTCAACTAGTTGTGCCGATGCTCACATCAGCTCCGCTATGGACCATCAGATCCTTTGTTGGATTATTATTTGACAATGTCCCTCATATTTAATTGCCTTGTGAATTCTTCCCTGATACAAAATGCCATTAGTAAATCCTATTCTCTGATTTGGTCAACCATGCTCTGCTTTCGAGCTGGTGATATTTACTCTTGAAACTTGTGGTATATGTTTCCACGATACACTGATGGGTTGAACCTATGCCTTTCTTAATCTGTGGGAACTCGAAAGTTTTCACGGGTCATACTCCTCTGGTAATTCACCAGGAAGGTTTTGACACTCAAATCATTTTTATCTAGAGCAGTGAATGAAAGGTTATGCATTGAAGAAGTGGGAGTCGACCTTGAACTTTGTGTTCATGCCCATGGACACGATGTATATCTTATCATTAAAGCTTCTCTTAAATTAATTATTCCCTTGGTATAAGTTCTTATATTTGGGATCCGGCCTTTTGCAATCGTGGTTCCGACCATGTTCTCCTTTAAATACCTTTTCTCGTGCAAGTTTAAGCACTTGTCTTCTGCAGAGCAATACCCTAGCCCAACCTCTATTTTGATCTATCTTCGAGCATTCCCCCCTGGTATCTCGAGGATATCAACCGATTGCACTACATATTATCATTTCTGATGAAGTAGTGCCTTTCCCCGTCACAGTCACTCCACGGGTTCTGGGTTGTCGTCAACCAAGAACACCGGTTAGTGAATTGAATCACCCCTGTGATTCAGTACTCCTAGTACATTGTGGTTGAGAAGTTTAATACTCCATCACATCATTCCTAGCCTGTTCGGCTATATCATTATCATGCAAACTTTTAACTGTGCTACCTAGTCTTTCTTCCCGGAGCACAATTTTCGACGATGAGCTAAGCTTACGTCAATTTTCCTTGTCATATCATTTCACCTTGAACAGCAAGCTTGATTTCAAGTTTGTGTCGTACCTGTGTTTCCATTAACCTCCTGCTTCATCATCCCTTTGACTTGATGTCATCGCTGATCGTTACATCCTCATGAAATCTCTCGACAAAAATTGTCGTGGTCATCATCAACATTTTGAATCCTTCCAGGATACCAATCGAATTCATGATGATAAGCACCACCCTTGTTCCTTGGTAATTTGAGTTACCATCGACAACATCCTTGCCTTCTCTCCAACACAAACTTGTTCGTGTTTGTATTATTCCTTGCCATCCAGCTTATGCTATGTTCTACCTTGGAGTATTACCATCTGGTATGTCGAGAATGTCATGGGAATGCCCCACCTCTTAAGGATTCTTGTTATAGTATTACTTCTCGCCATCTCCGCTCATTTCTTGGACCCCGTGTTGATTCGAATCGGAATACCGACAATTGAACTTTGAGGTGTGAATTCAAAACTTCTAGCAACCCTAATGCTTTGAAGTGAATGATCGATAGTTTCATTCTAATTCTTTTGTTCATTAAGTCACCATTCTAACTTTGTTCGTGCGGCCCAGCCATATTTCAGGTGCACCTGTCAACCAATGTTTAATTTTGGATGTTTTCCTCGAACATACATCATTATATCATTTGATCTGACAATTGTTATCTCCTTGTTAACATAATTGTGGAAATCCATCTTTTTTTAATCTCGATAAATTGTCGCTGAGACCATCAGCCACCTCCTCATCCTATCATTGGTTTGATGATGAACTCTTGTTTTGGAACTTGCTTCCATAGTTCATTTCCCGAGAATCTTACAATGTCATCCCGTCAAATTGTGTTGCACCCTTGCTTCTCAGACATCCTGAGTCTGAGGTATCCTGACACCAATCATATCTGAAACTCGGTCAGATATGATGGTTGGAACATATTTCCAAGAGTTATAACATTGGTCTTTATGTGAACCGGTAAGGTGATCTCGTGCCTAGCACACCTGGCCCGAGGCCCTATTGTTATAGATTCATTTTCAGCAAGGTTATCCATTCTTCCATGAGGAAATTGTAAGACTTATTCTACAAGTTGTTCCTGATGGATCCTTTGTGCTTCCAAAGTCTGATCTTCACCTGATGACCATGTCAATGCTATCTTGAAGCATGTCTATGGTACCCTGATTTTCAACAAGAACATTTGAAGCACAATGCTAAATTTTCTTTATCATTTATCCAAATACTGTTGTTTGGGTAATGTCATGAAATTCCTCCCCCCTTACCTAATTGGTTACATACTTGGAGCCCTACCCTTAATATCTTGCTCTGCCTTTCTTTGGGAAATATATACTCTAATACTTGAGTATAAACACCTTTTCCTTTCCATTGGTCTGATTAATGTAATAATCACATTTCCCTTCCCATTGTTTGGTTAACCTTTCTTGTGACCTATATGATATAAGTAGTAATATTTCCCTGCTTATGTAAACACCTCGGTGTACCATCTTGTCTGATTTAACCCTATTACTATTGTTGATGACATTCCGGTAGCCACCGATGGACGAGAACTTTGCCTATTGGTCTGCCTCGTTCAACGAGCAGGAAATGGTTCTCTTCGTCCCTCGCCCTTGGTACCGATGTTGTTGCCGACATAACTGAGAGGCTATCTCTGACATGCCTTGCTATCATGACCATGCAAGATATCGCCACTCCTCCTATTTCTAACCCACATGGTGGGCCCAGAACCCACAGTTCCACAGGCTCGAAACCTGACTCTCCGGTACTCCCCATGTTTCCAAGGTTATTCCTCGCGCGTGGCCTCGTACGTAATTCACGAGCCACCTTTCTAGAGATCATCAATTCTGATATCAGACACAATACTTATTCCCGTTGCTCTGAACCCATTTCACGCCCTGTCTCAGGCATCGAACGATTGCCTGCCCGCTCGAACTTCCCATGATACCTCCTTGCCTTGCTCTTGACATTTTCTTAGGCTTCAATTTGAGAGTTACTTTCCGCCACCTTCCCCGATGTTATCGACCAGATAGTCAACCTTGCAGAGGACCGTTCTCCCGGAATACCCATTGTTTATTCTTTCGTAGTACGATGGAGATCCTGTAGAAAGGAGGCTGACTTCATCGTGATGACTTGAAGCAGAGAAATGGAAGACAACAATGTAATGGATCGACCTCTTCGACAAGTGCAACCAAGACCGAGAAGATTCGTTAGAATTTCGTAACCAAACCTTTCCGCCTTAGACCCCCTCTTAAATCTCGGGATGCGATTTCTTGTAGTGGAGGAGAATTGTGACACCCGGATAGTAAAGCTATAGTGAACCTCCGCTAATGATGCCACATCACCTCGATCACTGTTGATAAACTCGCGTCAGTTCGAAACCCAGTTCAAATTTCAGATTTTAAAGTAAAACCAAACAACAAAAGTTTTCAAACAATAAAAGAAAAATGTTCGGGTTGTGGCAAATATTCCATACTAAATATTGGTGAAGAGACCACACTTCTGTAAAGTATATAAGTGCACTATATTAAGTAAAACAGTAGCAAAAATGATTATTTAAATACCTTTAATAATTAATAAAATAACAAACTAAATTATTTGGGGACTAGACTTTTTGTGGCAGTGGACTAAATTGAAATACTAAATTAGAGGCCAAGTATATATTTTACAAAAACTAAAACAATAGGAAACAAAGATAAAACAGAATAAAAGAAAAGAAAACAAAACAACATCAAATAAATAAGACAAACAGAAAAAGGCCTAAACTAGTACTGCCCAAGTGGGCTCTAGTGTGCACATGGCCCAGCCCACACACCCCCAATCGTCTCCTTCCTTCTACAGGAGGCAGGGGGATCGTGGCAGGCATCCGGCCGCCATGACAAAGCCCTGGCCATGCGCCGATCATCCCCGTTGTCCCCTGCAAGGTTAAAACGACGCCCGCGGCCTCATTCATAACCCTAGACCATTTCCCCTCCTTTTCCTCGCGTCGCCATCATCTTGCCAGGCTCGTCCGAACCGTCGTCATCATGGCCACCTCCGTTCCCGCGCTCTCCATCGTCCCGGCACCCTGAAAGCTTGCCCGCGAGCTTCGTCATCGTCCGCCTCGTCGTCTTCACCCACTGGATCCAGCAGGGAGCCACCGCAACGTCTGCATCAACCTCGTCTTCATCTTCGGCCAACACCACTCCTCCGCATCGATTCGCCCGACTCCGGTCGTCCCCGGCCTCATCGAGCCTCCCCTGCAACGCTGTGAGCAGCACCACGTTCCCCCTCCGTCCTCCCCCTCGATTTGTTGTTGTTGCTGCTAGCTCCGCCGTTACCGAGCCCGCCGCCTAGCGCCACTCCCCGCCGGCCGGCGCGCTCGTCGTGGGCCGCTCGCGCCCTAGTTTCGCATGCTCTCTGTCGCGCCCACTGCTTCATGCTCGCCGGTGCCCCTCCTCCGGCCGGCCACGCCCTCCCCCGCTCTTGCCTGCCGCTGCCGATTTGGCCTGCCTCCGGCCTGCTTTGCAACGCCCTGCCATCGGTGCTTCCCCAGCGCCATTCGGCGGGAGCCCGCCTCGCCCGCCTTCGCGCCTCCCCAAGTCCCCGACCTGCTGCTCCTCGGCCGCAGCCGAAGTGCTTGGTCGCGCAAGAGCATGCGTGCGTGCTGGCGAGGCCGCTTGGCCTTCTGTAATGGAGGCAGACCCTTGTGGATTAAGGGGCTAATCCCCTTTTAGTGCTAACCCCCCCATAGTCAATGACAGTGGGCTCAAGGCCATTAGGATTAAATTAAGAAAAAGGGATTTAGTTTAAAATTATACACCGAGTCACTTACAGGTGGGGCCAGCGACACTGTACATAGGCTGACCAGTCAAACGTTGACTGCTGACTCACAGTCAACAGGCCCACATGTCAGCCTCTGTGGCTAGACAGCCACTGGGTACACGCAGTTTTACTGTTCTTTTTCGATTTAATAATAAATTAGAAAATCCTTTAAACTTTGAAAATTAATAGAAAAATAACTGTAACTCGGATGAAAATGTTTTCTATATGAAAGTTGCTCAGAATGACGAGACGGATCCGAATATGCGGTCCGTTTGTCAGCCACACGTCCCTAGCATAGCGAACATGCAACATTTCACCTCCGGTTCATTTGCCCAAAAACACTAAACACCGGGAATACTTTCCCGGATGTTTTTCCCCTTCGCCGGTATTACCTACCCCTACGTTAGGTCACCTCTACCACCGCGCATTATCATGTCTTCCATCGTCATGCTTATGTTTGCATTATATTTATTGTTTCTTCCCCCTCTTCTTTCGTTAGACACCGAGACCGACGCCGCTGCTACCCAGTACGACTACGGTGTTGACGACCCCTCCTTCTTGCCAGAGCAACCAGGCAAGCCCCCCCTTGATCACCAGATATCGCCTATTCTTCTCTATACTGCTTGCATTAGAGTAGTGTAGCATGTTACTGCTTTCGGTTAATCCTATTCTGCTGCATAGCCTGTCATTGTTGCTACAGTTGTTACCCTTACCTGCTATCCTACTGCTTAGTATAAGATGCTAGTGTTCCATCAGTGGCCCTACTCTCTTGTCCGTCTGCCATGCTATACTACTGGGCCGTGATCACTAAGGAGGTGGTCATGGGTATATACTATATACTTTATATACATGGCACATGTGGTGACTAAAGTCGGGTCAGCTCGTTGAGTACCCGCAAGTGATTCTGATGAGGGGGCTGAAAGGACAGGTGGCTCCATCCCAGTAGAGGTGGGCCTGGGTTCCTGACGGACCCCGACTGTTACTTTAATGGCGGAGGAGCAGTGGCAGGTTGAGACCACCTAGGAGAGAGGTGGGCCTGGCCCTGGTCGGCGTTCGCAGTTACTTTGAAATAACACGCTTAACGAGTTCTTGGTATTTGATCTGAGTCTGGCCATTTGGTCTATACGCACTAACAAACTACGTGGGAAAGTTATGGGCACTCGGCATCGTGGTATCAGCCGAAGCCTACGTGACGTCAGCGACTGAACGGCGCGCGCCGGATTGGACTGGAACGCCTTCTAGGCTAGGTCTGCTTCCGTCCGCCCACGCAACGTGCAGGTGTGCTAAGGGCGATGGGCCCAGACCCCTGTGCGCTTAGGTTTAGACCGGCGTACTGACCTATTTGTTGGCCTAGTTGGGGCTACGATGTGTTGATATTCCGCGGCCGGCCATGACCCAGAAAAGTGTGTCCGGCCAAATGGGATCGAGCGTGTTGGGTTATGTGGTGCACCCCTGCAGGGAAGTTTATCTATTCGAATAGCCATGATCTTGATGCAGGGGCGACTTGGAGTTGTACCTTGACCTCATGACAACTAGAACCGGATACTTAATAAAACACACCCTTCCAAGTGCCAGATATAACCCGGTGATCGCTCTCACACAGGGCGACGAGGGGAGGATCGCCGAGTAGGATTATGCTATGCGATGCTACTTGGAGGACTTCAGTCTACTCTCTTCTACATGCTGCAAGACGGAGGCTGCCAGAAGCATAGTCTTCGACAGGATTAGTTATCCCCCTCTTATTCTGGCACTCTGCAGTTCAGTCCACCGATATGGCCCTTTACACATATACCCATGCATATGTAGTGTATCTCCTTGCTTGCGAGTACTTTGGATGAGTACTCACGGTTGATTTTCTCCCTCTTTTTCCCCCTTTCCCTTCTACCTAGTTGTCGCAACCAGATGCCGGAGCCCAGGAGCCAGACGTCACCGTCAACGACGACTCCTACTACACCGGAGGTGCCTACTACTACGTGCAGGCTGCTGACGACGACCATGAGTAGTTAGGAGGATCCCAGGCAGGAGGCCTGCGCCTCTTTCGATCTGTATCCCTGTTTGTGCTAGCCTTCTTAAGGCAAAGTTGTTTAACTTATGTCTGTATTCAGATATTGTTGCTTCCGCTGACTCGTCGATGATCGAGCACTTGTATTCAAGCCCTCGAGGCCCCTGGCTTGTATTATGATGCTTGTATGACTTATTTATGTTTTAGAGTTGTGTTGTGATATCTTCCCGTGAGTCCCTGATCTTGATCGTACACGTTTGCGTGCATGATTAGTGTACGATTGAATCGGGGGCGTCACATATGAACACTAGTAAAGTACACATCAATAACATGTATATCAAATATACCTTTGTTCACTTTGCCATCCTTCTTATCCGCCAAGTATTTGGGGTAGTTCGACTTCCAGTGACCATTCCCTTTGAAGTAGAAGCACTCAGTTTCAAGCTTAGGTCTAGCTTTGGGTTTCTTCACGGGAGTGACAACTTGCTTGTCGTCCTTTCTTTTCCTTTGCCCCTTTTTTTGAAACTAGTGGTCTTGTTAACCATCAACACTTGATGCTCTTTCTTGATTTCTACCTTCGCCGATTTTAGCATCGCGAAGAGTTCGAGAATCATTTTCGTCATCCCTTGCATATTATAGTTCATCACGAAGTTCCAGTGACTTGGTGATAGTGACTAGAGAATTATGTCAATCACTATCTTATTTGGAAGATTAACTCCCACTTGATTCAAGCGACTATAGTACTCAGACATTCTGAGCACATGCTCATTGGTTGAGCTATTCTCGTCCATCTTGTAGGCAAAGTACTTGTCAGAGGTCTCATACCTCTCGACTCGGGCATGAGTCTGAAATACCAATTTCAGCTCTAGGAACATCTTATATGCTCCGTGGCATTCAAAACATTTTTGAACGGTTCTAAGCCGTAAAGCATGGCGCACTAAACTATCAAGTAGTCATCATACCGAGCTTGCCTAACGTTCATTTCTTCTGCATCTACTCCTGCAATAGGTCCGTCACCTAGCGATGCATCAAGGACTAATTCTTCTGTGCAGCAACGAGGATAAACCTCAGATCACGGACCCAGTCCGCATCATTACTACTATCATCTTTCAACTTAGTTTTTTCTCTAGGAACATATCAAAAACATAACGGAGCTACAATGCAAGCTATTGATCTACAACATAATTTGAAAATACTATCAGGACTAAGTTCATGATAAATTAAAGTTCAATTAATCATATTACCTAAGAACTCCCATTAGATAGACATCCCTTGAGTCATCTAAATGATCATGTGATCCATATCAACTAAACCATGTCCGATCATCACGTGAGATGGAGTAGTTTTCAATGGTGAACATCTCTATGTTGATCATATCTACTATACGATTCACGTTCGACCTTTCGGTCTCCAGTGTTCCGACGCCATGTCTATACATGCTAGGCTCGTCAAGTTTAACCCGAGTATTCCGCATGTGCAAAACTGTCTTGCACCCATTGTATGTGAACGTAGAGCTTATCACACCCGATCATCACGTGGTGTCTCGACAGGACGAACTGTCGCAACGGTGCATACTCAGGGAGAACACTTATACCTTGAAATTTTAGTGAGGGATCATCTTTTAATGCTACCGCTACTAAGCAAAATAAGATGCATAAACATCACATGCAATCAAAATATGTGACATGATATGGCCATCATCATCTTGTGCCTTTGATCTCCATCTCCAAAGCACCGTAATCATTTCAATCATAACCGACTTGACACCTTGATCTCCATCGTAGCGTCATTGTCGTCTCGCCAACTATTGCTTCTACAACTATCGCTAACGCATAGTGATAAAGTAAAGCAATTACATGGCGTTTGCATGTCATACAATAAAGAGACAACCATAAGGCTCCTGCCAGTTGCCGATAACTGCTACAAAACATGATCATCTCATACAACAACGTATACCACATCATGTCTTGACCATATCACATCACAACATGCCCCGCAAATACAAGTTAGACGTTCTCTACTTTATTGTTGCAAGTTTTACATGGCTTCTATGGGCTTCTAGTAAGAACCGTTCTTACCTACGCATCAAAACCACAACGGTGTTTCGTCAAGTTTGTTGTTTTAACCTTCAACAAGGACCAGCCGTAGTCAAATTCGATTCAACTAAAGTTGGAGAAACAGACACCCACCTGCCACCTTTATGCAAAACTAGTTGCATGTCTGTTAGTGGAACCGGTCACACGAACGTGGTCATGTAAGGTTGGTCCGGGCAGCTTCATCCAACAATACCACAAAATCAAAATAAGACATTGGTGGTAAGCAGTATGACTATCACCGCCCACAACTCTTTGTGTTCTACTCGTGCATATCATCTACGCATAGACCTGGCTCGGATGCCACTGTTGGGGAACGTAATATGCAATTTCAAAAAAATCCCTACGCTCACGTAAGATCTATCTAGGAGATGCATAGCAACGAGAGGGGGAGAGTGTGTCCACGTACCCTCGTAGACCGAAAGCAGAAGTGTTTGACCACGCAGTTGATGTAGTCGAACTTCTTCTCGTTCCGACCGATCAAGCACCGAACGTACGGCACCTCTGAGTTCTGCATATGTTCAGCTCGATAACGTCCCTCGTACTCTTAATCCAGCAAAGTTTTAAGGGAGAGTTCCATCAGCACGACGGCGTGGTGATGGTGAAGTGATCCACGCAGGGCTTCGTCTAAGCACTACGTGAATATGACCGGAGGCGTAAACTGTGGAGGGGGGCGCCGCACACGGCTAGGAATCAATGTTGTGTGTTCTAGCGGTGCCCCCCCCCCACATATATATATAGGTGGGAGAGGGAGAGGGGCTGCAAGGGGCGCCCCAAGTACGAGTAATCCTACTTGGGCGCCTCCTCCAAGTCGGCCTCCCACCCTCATATCCATCAGAGGGGGAAGGAAAGAGAGGGGGAGAGAAGGAAAGGGGGAGGCTGAATCCTCCCTTTCCTTCTCCCTTCCCTTCCTTTCCCTCTCCTCCCATTCGGCCTATAGGGAGTGCACCAGCCCCTTTTGGGGCTAGCCTGTCAAAATCTTGGCCCATTAGGCCCATATAGTTTGCCGGGGGTTGCTCGGAACCCCTTCCGGTGACCCGATACGTATCCGGCACCCCAGAACACTTCCGGTGTCCGAATACTATTGTCCTATATATGAATCTTTACCTCTCGACCATTTCGATACTCCTCGTCATATCTGCGATCTCATCCGGGACTCTGAACAACATTCGGTCACCAAATCACATAACTCATATAATACAAATCGCCATCGAACGTTAAGCGTGCGGACCCTACGGGTTTGAGAACTATGTAGACATGACCGAGACACCTCTCCGGTCAATAACCAACAGCGGAACCTGGATGCTCATATTGGTTCCTACATATTCTATGAAGATCTTTATCGGTCAAACCGTAATGACAACATACGTAATTCCCTTTGTCATTGGTATGTTACTTGCCCAATATTCGATTGTCGGTATCTTCATACCTAGTTCAATCTCGTTACATGCAAGTCTCTTTACTCGTTCCGTAATGCATCATCTCGCAACTAACTCATTAATCACATTGCTTGCAAGGCTTATCATGATGTGCATTACCGAGAGGGCCCAGAGATACCTCTCTGATACTCGGAGTGACAAATCCTAATCTTGATATGCCAACCCAACAAACACCTTCGGAGATACCTGTAGAGAATCTTTATAATCACCTAGTTACGTTGTGACGTTTGATAGCACACAAGGTATTCCTCCGGTATTTGGGAGTTGCATAATCTCATAGTCAAAGGAATATGCATAAGTCATGAAGAAAGCAATAGCAATAAAACTTAACAATTATTATGCTAAGCTAACGGATGGGTCTTGTCCATCACATCATTCTCCTAATGATGTGATCCCATTCATCAAATGAAACACATGTCTATGGCTAGGAAACTTAACCATATTTGATTAACGAGCTAGTCTAGTAGAGGCATACTAGGGACACTGGGTTTTGTCTATGTATCCACACATGTATCAAGTTTCCGGTTAATACAATTCTAGCATGAATAATAAACATATATCATGATATAATGAAATATAAATAACAACTTTATTATTGCCTCTAGGGCATATTTCCTTCAGTTATATTTCCTCAACCCTTTCATTTCCTCATTCATGTGTTGATGAACTTGATTGTTACTGTTTGAAGACTTTGACTGAAGACTTCCTCAATTTCCTCATTCTTAATTCTTCGGTCACTTTGTCTTCAGCCTGCTTATCATGTTTACACGTTACTTGTACTCTGTGTATGTTTCATTTCATCATCATGACTGTGCTACTGTTCTGTTATGCATGCATCTAAGTACCTATTCCGCTGCTAAGTAGTTCCTTGCTTAGGAATTTCCTCACCTTGAAATTCCTTAGTGATGAATTTGTAAAAATCGCCTATTCACCCCCTCTAGTCGATATAACGCACTTTCAATTGGTATCAGAGCAAGGTACTCCCTTGTTCTGTGTAATTTTGGTTTAACCACCTGGAGTTTTAGTTATGTCAGCCGCGGGAATGAAGAAAGTGACATGCCCCATCTTTGACGGTCATGATTATCCCAAGTGGAAGGCCATGATGAGGAAACGCCTCATGGTGATGAACAACGAGCTGTGGACCGTCACTGAGATTGGTGTTACCAATCTTTGCAAGTTGGCGGAGTCTGATGATATTCGCAAGTACACTCGACTTGACATCATGGCGAAGGACATCATCTGCTCCTGCTTATCCCAAAATCAGTTCAAGAACATTATGCATCTCTGCAATGCGAAGCTTATCTGGGACAGACTGTCTGACGTCTATGAAGGTCATCGAACTCGTCATGATCCCTGGTTTGAGGATTTCAAGGAATCACTCAAAACGATGACTTTCGATCCTGAACCATCATCCTCTGCACCATGCCTCATGGCAAAAGGTGCCAAGGTACCCGAATGTTTCTCATCTGAGTCTAGTGATGAAGAATCTAGTGATTAATTTGGACCCAGCTATACCAAGCTTGCTTCTATTGCCACTAAATAACATAAAGCTTTGGAAAAGGTTCAAAACATGCTAGATGAAAGCGATGATATGTTGGGTGAAGAAATGGATCGAACTCAAACTCTGACTGATAATCTTCAGAGACTTCAGTCCAAGTTTGATAACCTTCAGAGTCATCATAACACTCTCTTAGCCGATCATGAGAAGCTTTCTTACGAATTTCTTCAAAGAAAGCAAGATCTTGAGAAGCTAAGGGTGAGTTATGAAGATCTTCAGAAGGAACATGATTCATTGCTTGCTCAACAGATCAGTTCCGCTCAGGGTGAATTCATTCCACCTCTGTTAGAAAAGGCAGTGCCTAGGAGGCGCTTAGGCATGCTTAGGCGCTAGGCGATGGCCAAACACCTCGCCTAGGGCATAAGCGGAAGTCTAGGCAGGGGCAAGCAAGAAATTGTCTACTCGAGCGAGAAATCTTGCAATATTACACTACTATGCCAAACATGCCATATTCAAATGGCGGTAGCTGGTAGTTAAATTATTAATGTGACCTAAATTAATATTGACACACATATAATATCACAAATACACCCTGATAGTAAAAACTATATTACCGCCTAGGATGCGCCTAGGATGCTTAAGCACCACCTAGGCACTAGGTGAAGGCCAACCGCCTCGCTTATGCCTACCGCTTTTTCCAACCTTGCATTCCACCATGTTTGAAATGCATTGAACGTGAATCTGCTAACTCTTCACCTGAAAGTTCAAATGCTTCTGTTGTTGCAAATTCTTCAACTATCTCTGTGGTCGCCGCCGCCTTCCTCGTCCCGTGCCGCCACCGGACTCGAAGGAGTCCGAGCCGCCGCCGCCGCCCCGACCCCCTCCCCAAGTCGGAGCCGCCGCCGCCTCCCCCATTAAAAACCCACCCCGGGGCCCCCCTGGAGCCCCATGTTGCCGCCATCGAACCCCGCTGCATGCAGCGCCCGCCTCCTCCCGCCGCCCGCCACGCCTCGCCGCCGTAGCGCCGCCGCCGCCTGAGCCCCGCCGCCTGAGCCCCGCCTCGTCGGAGAGGTAACGCGCCGATCCGAGCCGCCGGTTTAAAAAAAAACTGTTCGGTTTTTTTAGAAGCCCTAGATCATTTTTTAGAACGGTTCGTCGGTTTTTTTCCGGCTCTTCTATTCAACGGACGTTCGTCCGTATGTTCGTTTTGACGAACTATTTTTGCCCGTTAGCTACAGCTAACGAACGCTCATTCGTTATCTATTCGTCAGTTTTCTTTTTATCGGATTTATCTGCGATTATTTTCGATCGCGATCTCTGATCCGATTTTTGTTTATGTTTTTCTTTTCTCTCGTTAGTCGGAATCAGACGATTCAAGCGCATGGATCTTCATCTCGAGACCCTCTTTCTGTTTAATCAACTTAAACAAGATTTTGGTACTGTAAAATTTGATCTTAGTTTAGATTAGTAAATGGATCTTGTTTCTTTCGCCGTTTGAGTTTCGTTGCTCCGTTTGATTTGCTTCTTATTGCAAACCGGAGTTCTTAAGTTGAACTTTCTGGTCAACCTCTCTTATTTGAGTTTTGCTTGTGCATCTTTGCTTGTTTCTTATGTATGTTATTGTTTGTTTACGATAGAATTCCCGGAGTGCGAAGCGTGTTACTACGAGTCCCTAGGATTCGCGGATCGTCAGCAAGGCAAGTAACACATTGATCATACTCTTTTCATACCCAGTTTTGATGCATTAGTTTCACACCCCAAACATTGCATGATTAGGATGTCATTAACATGTGGGTTGGGAAGTAGTTATTGAGGTAGAACCTATTGCCCTGTTACTATCAAACCCAAGGAGTTACTTCTACACGTTTCTTATATTGCTATGCTATGCTCGTAGACGTGATTTGGGTTTGAGTGAAATCCATGACAGATGTGAGATTTTTAATTAATGGTTCAACTTAAGGTGGAAACTTAAACAAACAACTGGGTGGATGGAGGCACCTGGGGAACCCAGTGTTGTCTGTATTTTTGGAAATCCCGGGGTACCCGTGTGATCTTCCTATGGACCGCCACCTGTGCTCAAAGGGGAACCGAGATGATTCATGCTAGAAACTTCCGTGTGCAGCCACAAGCTATTATGGCTCTAACATAGTTGAGTAAGTTACATGAATCTCTTGAAGAGGTAGATCAGCAGGTAGTGGGTTTTGTAGGTTTGGTATGGTCTACCCGGAGTAGAGAGTTAATGATTCTGAAAGACTGTGTCTCGGTCATCCGTTTCTCAAACACCATGCAGTGCGAGAAATCCAACGGAGGCGATCGAGTCTTGTGGGGAAAAGTGTGCAAACCTCTGCAGAGTGTACAATCTAATCATGGTTAGCCGTGTCCCCGGTTATGGACAATCTTGAGTATCTAGTACTTGGGTTATCACATGTATCTCATCATTCTTAATTTATATTGTTGGGTTGTTAATTACTTTAATTGGGATTGAGTTGGGGGTACCTTCTCAATGTTTCAACCACCATGATAGTTAAAATTAAATCTATTCCTTTGTTGTAGGGAAAAATTGGCTTTTCGCAAAAACTATAACCATAGAGCTTTCCACCAGCCAAATATGCATGTAGTGATAGCATTATTCTGTTTATGCTCTACTGTGTTATATTGCCAGCATATTCCATGTGCTGACCCGTTTTCGGGCTGCAACGTATTATGTTGCAGACTTTTCAGACGAGGAGTAAGGTTCGTTAGGTCGTTGCCGTGCAGCTCAGCTATGCCGTTGGAGTTGATGGACTCACTTTATCTTCCAAGCCTTCCGCTGTTATCGCATTACATGACCTTAAGCCATATTTATTGTAATAAGTTCTCTTTTGAGACATTCGATGTAATAAGTGTGTGATTGCTACTCTGTTATAAATCCTTCGAGTACTGTGTGTGTCAGCATTACCGGTCCAGGGATGAGACTGAAGCACAGAGACTTGACCGTTTGAGGTCGGGTCGCTGCAAGATGATATCAGAGCACACGCTGAGTATAGGACACGACCACTAAGATAAACTATAGGTCACTCTTCTCTACTCATTTCTGATTCCTCTCCATTTTCTACTCTTTAGGATGGCGGAGTTGAAGAACAAGTTTGCACAACCGGATGAAGACACACCTTTTGTACGCCACTTGAAGGAAGTCACTAGGTACTTGAATATTGGAATACCAAGCTTCACCGGGACATACAACGCCATCTTACCAGAAGAGGAGCGTTGGATGATTCAAGTACAAGTTTCAGGAAGGACGTACTCGCCAACTTCTAAACCCATAGAATTTTCTTTCGAAGCACCCACCTGGAGTCTAGGCAAGAGCATGGCAAGCCCACATTACCATGGGACACATTGGAGAAGTCTACAACAGGGAACTTAACGACACTATCTACCAGATATGTGGGCACCGAGACGAGCAATGGGAAGTGATCAGCACCAAGAAGGATAGATCTATTGCAGCTTTCATCCAGGAGTTAAACCAGCACATTCGGTGTCAGGAGAACCAGATGTGCGCGGACATGATGGACTTGAAGAAGGCGAAGACTAGGATCGTTGAGCTGGAGGAAGAACTCAAGTTTACACGCGATGGATATGAGGAGGAAATTAAGACACTACTGGAGAAGAATGATGACCTAGTTAAGAAGATCGGAGTATTCATGGGAGATCCAGCACCGGGAGTAGAAGATGACGATTCCACTTGCCCGGACAACTACATCATCATCGACGACACCGATTCCGATCCTAGTGATGATCACTATGAAGACGGTCGGAGCAGACATCATGGAGTCTTCCACCGATCAAAATTTCTAGATGACCACCATATATTATTAGTATTCCCCATGTATTTAGTAGTAGTTGAGCACTTTTGCGATAGTTCTAGACCGCTTGTATGCCCTTGCTTGATTGATTGAGTGAAATGATTGTGTTTGTCCCATGTGCATATGGGTAGTGCTTTCTCATTAGACCCCTTTTCTATTCTGATCTCTTCCATCTAAACCCCTCAAATGCCTCCGAGACGTGACACCGGATTTGCTTTCCCACCGGAGCTCACTCAGTTGATCCAGCAGCAGAATGCCTTGATGCAATTGCTAGTTCAGAACCAGGGCAACAACAACAACAACCCGCCGCCAGTGGACAACCTAGCCCGTTTTCTAAGGTTACATCCGCCGGTGTTTTCCGGTAGCACCAAGCCCATAGTTGCTGATGACTGGCTACGCCGTATTGGAAGGGAGTTGACCACCGCAGGTTGCACAGATGCTGAGAAGGTGCGCTTTGCCGCACATCAATTGGATGGACCAGCAGCCTCATGGTGGGAGAATTACATGGCCACTTTCCCCATAGCCAATGTCACTTGGGACCAGGTTCAGCAAGCTTTCCGTACAACCCATGTCTCCACTGGAGCTATGCAGATGAAGAAGCGGGAGTTCCGCAACCTACGCCAGGGAAACCGTATTGTGGCTCAGTACGTGGATGGCTTTAGCAAGTTATCTCGCTATGCCCCTGACGATGTAGCCACGGATGTCACAAGGTGAGAAGTTTATGGAAGGGCTGAATGATGAGATGAGCATGCAGTTGATGGTAGCAACCTTCAACAACTACCATGAGTTGGTAGATAAGGCTCTTATGATTGAAGGGAAGCAGCAGCAGATTGAGAGCCGTAAGAGGAAGTACGGACAAGGGGAGTATAACTCAGGAGCACAACAGAAGCCCCGCCTAACCCCGAACTTGGGAGGACTTGTTCATAACCATGGAGGTCACAACCACACCAGAGGAGGATCGCATAACCACAATGGTTCAAAGAATGGGATTGGGAACGGAAGTAACAACAATCAAAACCGCTCCAACCCAGCCACACCCGCCAAAAGAGACCTAAGTCAAGTTACTTGCTTTAAGTGCGGAAACACAGAGCACTATGCCAATGATTGCCCTGAAGGAAGGAATGGAAACGGAAATGGGAGCGCTGGGAAGAAGCCCAATCCATTCAACAAAGGACAAGTGAACCACGTTAACGTGGAGGAGGTTGAAGAGCAGTCGGATGCGGTAATAGGTAAGTTTTTGGTTCAGTCATTTACCGCTATTATTCTTTTCGATACTGGTGCATCGCATTCATACATATCAAGGGGATTTGTGGATAAGTTTAAGTTACCAACCCAGACCCTTAGAACCCCTCTCCTAGTGAGTTCACTCGAGCAGTACATGGTTAGCCGATGGTGCGACCAGATACCCCTAACCATTGGCACACATGTTTTTTCCGTCTGACCTAATTATCTTGGAGTCACAAGGATTGGATGTGATATTAGGTATGGACTGGATGTCAAAGTATGGAGAAAGTATTGATTGTGCTAGTAAGTCGATTTATCTCACCACCCCGGAGGGAAAAAGGATTAAGTATGTATCTAGGCATGTGCCTAGGAAGAGCCAAGTGAATGCCCTCACGGGAGTTGTTCAGGAGGAAGTGCCTGTAGTGAAGGATTACCCGAATGTTTTTCCAGAGGTGTTACCAGGCATGCCATCGGATAGAGACATTGAGTTTCTGATAGAGCTATTGCCAGGTACAGGGCCAATATCCAAGAGACCCTATCGGATGCCCGCAAATGATCTGCAGGAGATTAAGAAACAGATCAAGGAGTTATTGGAGAAAGGTTACATTCGAGGGAGTTCGTCACCTTGGGGAGCCCCAGTACTTTTGGTTGAGAAGAAGGATAAATCCCTAAGGATGGTTGTTGATTATCGAGCTTTGAATGAAGTAACGATTAAGAATAAGTACCCGCTGCCGATGATCAATGATCTGTTCGATCAGTTGCAAGGAGCTAAAGTGTTTTCGAAGATTGATCTACGATCAGGATACCATCAGTTGAAAATTCGAGAGAAGGATATACCAAAGACAGCGTTCACCACGCGGTATGGATTATACGAGTATACGGTCATGCCGTTTGAATTGACTAACGCCCCTGCCTATTTCATGAGCATGATGAACAAAGTGTTCATGGAGTATTTGGACAAGTTTTTTGTGGTGTTTATTGATGATATTATGGTATACTCGAAGAATGAAGAGGAGAACAATGAGCATTTGCGTTTAGTTCTCGAGAAACTCAGGGAACACCAGTTGTATGCCAAGTTCAGCAAATGCGAGTTTTGGTTGAAGGAAGTCGGATTCCTTGGACATGTTATATCAGGAGAAGGTATAGCATTAGACCCCAAAGAAGGTTCAACAATCACTAAATGGTTGGCACCCACTTCAGTTAGCGAGATCCGCAGTTTCCTTGGACTCGCAGGATACTACCGGAGATTCATTGAGAATTTTTCCAAGATTGCGAAGCCAATGACTGAACTATTGAAGAAGGATACTAAGTTTAAATGGACAGAAGATTGCAAGGCAAGTTTCCAGGAGTTGAAGAAACGTTTGACTACAGCCCCAGTGCTAACACTGCCAGATATACATAAGGAGTTCCAAGTGTATTGTGACGCCTCTTGCTTAGGACTTGGATGTGTGCTTATGCAGGACAGAAGAGTTGTTATGCCTCACGACAACTAAAACCTCATGAGTTGAATTATGCCACGCACGATTTCGAGCTAGCAGCCGTAGTGCATGCGTTGAAAACTTGGAGACATTACCTCATTGGAAACCGTTGTGATGTGTACACGGATCATAAGAGTTTGAAGTACATCTTCACCCAGAAGGAGATGAACCTTAGACAGAGGAGATGGTTGGAGATTATAAAGGATTGCGACATGAAGCTACACTATCATCCAGGAAAGGCGAATGTCGTAGCAGACACTTTGAGCCGGAAGAGTTATGCTAATATCCTAGAGAGCATGGGATTACCAAGGGAGTTAGCAGAGGATATCATGGAACTTCGATTAGAGATAGTTCCTAGAGGTTTTGTTGCAACGATGGAGGTTCAGTCGACATTGTTGGGTAAGATTCAGGAAGCCTAGAAGGATGACAAAGAGATTGCCGAGATAAAGGAGAAGATGAGCAAAGGAAAGGCCAAAGGTTTTCGCGAGGATGAGCACGATACCTTATGGTTTGAGGACCGTGTTTATGTGCCCAATAACACTGAGATCAGGAAGTTGATACTTCAAGAGGCTCATGACTCACCATACTCGATACACCCCGGAAACACCTAGATGTATTTGGATTTGAAGGAACGTTTCTGGTGGACTGGTATGAAGAAGGATATTGCCGAGTATGTAGCTGTATGTGATGTATGTCAGAGAGTGAAGGCAGAGCATCAGAAGCCAGCAGGATTGCTACACCCTATGCCGATACCTGAATGGAAGTGGGATAAACTTGGCGTGGATTTTATCACCGGATTACCCAGGACCAAATCAGGATATGATTCCATATGGATAGTAGTTGATCGCTTGACCAAAGTGGCTCACTTTATCCCAGTGAAAACTACTTATACAAGTGCGAAGTTGGCCAAGATATATATGTCCAGGATAGTATGTCTGCATGGAATTCCGAGGACCATCGTATCAGATAGAGGAACACAGATTACTTCAAAGTTTTGGCATCAGTTACACCAGACTTTGGGTACGAGATTGGAGTTCAGTACAGCGTTTCACCCGCAGACAGATGGACAGACCGAGCGAGTCAACCAGATTTTGGAGGACATGTTGAGAGCCCGTATGCGCTTAGATTATGGATCTAGTTGGGATGACAATTTGCCTTACGCAGAGTTCTCATACAACAATAGCTACCAAGCCGCTTTGAAGATGGCACTGCTCAAGCCCGTATGGACGCAGTGCGTAACGCCGTTGATGTGGGATGAAGTAGGAGACCGACAGTTGTTTGGACCAGACTTGATCAAGGAGTCCGAGGAGAAGGTTAAACCGATTCATGATAGATCAAGATTGCTCACCCAGTGTAAGAGTTATGCAGTTGAAACGCAAGGAGGTAACCTATGAAATTGGAGACAGAGCATATCTCATGAAAGTATCACCCTTGCGAGGAGTGAAAAGTTTTGGAGTTAAGGGAAAGTTAGCCCCGAGATTTGTAGGACCGTGTCGTGTTTTGGAACGGATGGGAGAAGTTGCCTACAAGTTGGAATTACCTGAGGGATTGTCAGGAGTTCACGATGTATTTCACGTTTCACAGCTGAAGAAGTGTCATGCTGAGATGGCCGATATACCGTTAAGAGATACA
This sequence comes from Aegilops bicornis, assembly GCA_021605145.1. Lineage (NCBI taxonomy): Eukaryota > Viridiplantae > Streptophyta > Magnoliopsida > Poales > Poaceae > Aegilops > Aegilops bicornis. The sequence continues at coordinate 447,589,854 of CM038671.1, read as the reverse complement.
AGACTTTGGAGGCGATTCAGTTGGATGTTGATTTGACTTATGAGGAGAAGCCAGTTAAGATTCTTGAGTTTGCCAGCCGAGTCACCCGCAACAACGTTATTAATTTTTGCAAAGTTCAGTGGAGCCACCATACCGAGGATGAAGCCACCTGGGAACGAGAGGATCATCTCCGCAAAGACAACCCACACCTATTTTCTAGCCAACCCGAATCTCGAGGGCGAGATTCATCTTAAGGGGGGTAGGTTTGTAACATCCCAAATTTTCAATTTCGAATGTTATACATAGGTCATTCATGCATATTTGATGAAACACAAGGACCCTCGGAGAGAGTTGGGGATTTCCCGGTTTTCATATTTGATTTTATCAAATGATGAAACGAGGATTTTGATTTTAATTATTTTTTCTGTTCGAAAAACATTTCATGTTAAAATATATAAGAGGAGATAATATGACTTCTCCAAAATAATTGAAATATTGGAGGAAAAATATTAAAATCATTTATTTGATTTTATTCGGATTTTATTTACATCAGAAAAATTGCATGTTTTCAAAATTGCATTTTAGCGCCAAGAAAATGTTCATCTCATCCTAAATATTTCAATTAGACGGTGAAAATTTATTTTGGCATTTTTATATTTTTATTTTACTTTCTAGAAATTTTTTCTGTTCGGCGAAATTATTTAAAAAAACTTTCCGCGCGTGACTGGGTCGAAACCCAGCTGAGCCAGGCCGGCCCGCCCCACGTCGCCGCCTTCCTCGTCTCGTGCCGCCGCCGGACTCGGAGGAGTCCGAGCCGCCGCCGCTGCCCCGATCCCCTCACCAAGTCGGAGCCGCCGCCGCCTCCCCCCCTTTAAAAACCCACCCCGGGGCCCCCCTGGAGCCCCAAGTCGCCGCCGCCAAACCCCGCCGCCCGTAGCGCCCCGCCTCCCGAGCCGCGCCACCGCCGCCGCGCCTCGCCGCCAAGGCCGCCCGCCGCCGCCGCCGCGCCGCAGCCCCGCGCCACCGTCGCCCCGCCTCGCCGGAGAGGTAACGCGCCGATCCGAGCCCCCGGTTTTTTTTAAAACCATTGGTTTTTTTAGAAGCCCTAGATTGTTTTTTAGAACGGTTCATCGGTTTTTTTCCGGTTCTTCTATTCAACGGACGTTCGCCCGTACGTTCGTTTTAGTGAACGATTTTCGCCCGTTAGTTACAGCTAACGAACGCTCTTTCGTTAGTCTGTTCGTCAGTTTTCTTTTTATCGGATTTATCTACGATTATTTTCGATCGTGATCTCTGATTCGATTTTCGTTTCTGTTTTTCTTTTCGCTCGTTAGTCGGAATCAGGCGATTCAAGCGCCTGGATCTTCGCCTCGAGACCCTCTTTCTGTTTAATCAACTTAAACAAGATTTTGGTACTGTAAAATTTGATCTTAGTTCAGATTAGTAAATGGATCTTGTTTCTTTCGCCGTTTGAGTTTCGTTGCTTCGTTTGATTTGCTTCTTTTTGCAAACCGGAGTTCTTAAGTTGAACTTTCTGGTCAACCTCTCTTATTTGAGTTTTGCTTGTGCATATTTGCTTGTTTCTTATGTATGTTATTGTTTGTTTGCGATAGAGTTCCCAGAGTGCGAAGCGTGTTACTACGAGTCCCTAGGATTCGCGGATCGTCAGCAAGGCAAGTAACACATTGATCATACTCTTTTCATACCCAGTTTATATGCATTAGTTTCACACCCAAACATTGCATGATTAGGATGTCATTAACATGTGGGTTGGGAAGTAGTTATTGAGGTAGAACCTATTGCCCTGTTACTATCAAACCCTGGGAGTTACTTCTACGTGTTGCTTATATTGCTTTGCTATGCTCGTAGACGTGGTTTGGGTTTGAGTGAAATCCATGACAGATGTGAGATAGTTAATTAATGGTTCAACTTAAGGTGGCAACTTAAACAAACAACTGGGTGGATTGAGGCACCTGGGGAACCCAGTGTTGTCTGTATTTTTGGAAATCCTGGGGTACCCGTGTGATCTTCCTATGGACCTCCACCCAGGCTCAAAGGGAACTGAGATGATTCATGCTAGAAACTTCCGTGTGCCCGGGTATGGTCTACCCGGAGTAGAGAGTTACGTGAAGCTCTTGAAGAGGTAGATCAGCAGGTAGTGGGTTTTGTAGGTTTGGTATCGTCTAACCGGAGTAGAGAGTTAATGTTTTTGAAAGACTGTGTCTCGGTCATCCGTTTCTCAAACACCATGCAGTGCGAGAAATCCAATGGAGGCGATCGAGTCTTGTGGGGAAAAGTGTGCAAACCTCCACAGAGTGTACAATCTAATCATGGTTAGTCATGTCCCTCGTTATGGACAATCTTGAGTATCTAGTACTTGGGTTATCACATGTATCTCATCATTCTTAATTAATATTGTTGGGTTCTTAATTACTTTACTTGGGATTGAGTTGGGGGTACCTTCTCAATGTTTCAACCACCATGGTAGTTAAAATTAAATCTATTCCTTTGTTGTAGGGAAAAATTGGCTTTTTGCGAAAACTATAACCATAGAGCTTTCCACCAGCCAAATATGCATGTAGTGATAGCATTATTCTGTTTATGCTCTCATCAGGTTATATTGCCAGCATATTCCATGTGCTGACCCGTTTTCAGGCTGCAACGTATTATGTTGCAGACTTTTCAGACGAGGAGTAAGGTTCGTTAGGTTGTTGTTGTGCAGCTCAGCTATGCCGTTGGAGTTGATGGACTCACTTTATCTTCCAAGCCTTCCGTTGTTATCGCATTAGATGGCCTTAAGCCATATTTATTGTAATAAGTTCTCTTTTGAGACATTCGATGTAATAAGTGTGTGATTGCTACTCTGTTATAAATCCTTCGAGTACTGTGTGTGTCAGCATTACCGATCCAGGGATGACACTGAAGCACAGAGACTTGACCGTTTGAGGTCGGGTCGCTACATGTGATCAAAGCATATGGTTTTATACAGACTTTTGGAGAAGCCGGTATTTACAAGAAAGTGAGTGGGAGCATATTGTTGATCATAAATAATGTATATGTGAATGACATATTGTTGATCAGAAATAATGTAGAATTTTCTGGAAAGCATAAAGGAGTGTTTGAAAGGAGTTTTTCAAAGAAAGACCTCGGTTATGGAGGTGACAAAGAATTCGTCATAAAAAGTTACGTCGATGCAAACTTTGACACCGATCTGGATGACTCTAAGTCTCGATTAGATACATATTGGAAGTGGGAGCGATTAGCTAGGGTAGCTCCATGCATAGCATTGTAGACATAGAAAATTTGCAAAATGCATACGGCTCTGAATGTGGCAGACCCGTTGACTAAACTTCTCTCACAAGCAAAACATGATCACTCTTTGGGTGTTAATCACATAGCGATGTGAACTAGATTATTGACTCTAGTAAACCCTTTGGGTATTAGTCACATGGATATGTGAACTAATCACATGGTGATGTGAACTATTGATGTTAAATCACATGGAGATGTGAACTAGATTATTGACTCTAGTGCAAGTGGGAGACTGAAGGAAATATGCCCTAGAGGCAATAATAAAGTTGTTATTTATATTTCCTTATATCATGATAAATGTTTATTATTCATGCTAGAATTGTATTAATCAGAAACTTAGTACACCCCTAATGCTTCACCGAGGAAATAATGGAGCACGAATTCCCACAAGGGTTTAAACCTATGAATATCGAATCATATGATGGAACAACCGACCCCGCAGTATGGATTGAGGATTTTCTTCTCCATATCCACATGGCACGTGGCGATGATATCCATGACATCAAGTACCTTCCACTAAAATTAAAGGGACCAGCCCGGCACTGGCTAAACAGCCTCCCAGAGAACTCCATTGGCAACTGGGAAGATTTGGAAGACGCCTTTCGAGACAACTTCCAAGGTACATACGTCCGGCCTCTGGACGCCAATGACCTAAGTCACATCATCCAGTAGTCCGGAGAGTCAGCCAGGAAACTCTGGACTAGGTTCCTAATAAAAAAGAACCAAATTGTCGACTGTCCGGACGCCAAAGCCCTTGCGGCCTTTAAACATAGCATCCGAGATGAGTGGCTTGCCCGTCACCTCGGCCAAGAAAAACCTAAGTCCATGGCAGCTCTTACTGCATTGATGACCCGCTTTTGTGCAGGAGAAGATAGCTGGCTTGCTCGTAGAAGCAATAGCACCAGCGATTCTGGCACCTCCGAAACCAGGGATGGGAATGGCAAGCCACGACGCAATAAAAACAAGCATCAAAACAATAATGCAGGAACCCAAGACACGGCAGTCAATGCCGGATTCAGCGGCCCCAAATCCGGTCAACGGAAGAAGCCATTCAAGGCAAACAAAGATGGTCCATCCAGTTTAGACAAGATACTGGATCAACCCTGTCTGATTCGTGGCAGCCCTGACAAACCCGCCAACCATACCAATAGAAGTTGTTGGGTTTTCAAACAAGCCGGCAAGCTCAATGCCGAACATAAAGGGAAGGGGCCACCCAAAGGACTGAAGACGCAATGTAATCACTAACCGAACACAGGGGGACAGAAGTAATTTCCCCCCGAAGTAAAAATAGTAAACATGATATATGTGACGCATATCCCTACAAGGGAGCGCATGTCACGCCCAAGATGCGACCCTATCCTAAAGGAACTCGAAGGTCCCACCAAGGATAGAAGCGCATCTTGAAGACGCTTTTGCAAGGTGGATATCATTACATCAACATTACATAATAGATGGGGATACTTACATAAGGCATACGATGCCACATGAATTCAACAACATCATACAAGATCAACATCCGACTACGGATGAAACATAAACAAGCTCAAACGACATCCACCTGCTAGCCCAGTGCTGCCGACCTGGAACCTATCCCCTGATCGAAGAAGCAGAAGAAGAAATCAACGCAAGCAAGCATCACTCTCGCGTCATGATCATCGCAAACCTGTACCTGCAACTGGTGGTGTAGTAATCTGTGAGCTACGAGGACTCATCAATCCCATTACCATGGGTATCAAGACTAGCAAAGCTTAATGGGAAAGGAAGGGGTAAGGTGGTGAGGTTGCAGCAGCGACTAAGCATGATATGGTGGCTAACATACGCAAATGAGAGCGAGAAGAGAAACAAAGGAACGGTCGTCAACTAGTAATGATCAAGAAGTGATCCCGAACTCCTACTTACGCCGACATAACCCGTAAACCGTGTTCTCCTCTCGATCAACCCCGAAAAGAGACACTCATGGTTACGCACACGGTTGGTGTATTTTAGAAGAGTTTACTTCAAGTTTACTACAACCGGATATTAAAAATACCCATCTCGCCACATAACCGCGGCACGGCTTTCGAAAGTTCAAACCTCGCAGGGGTGTCCCAACTTAGCCCATGATAAGCTCTCGCGATCAACGAAGGATATTCCTTCTCCCGGAAGACCCGATCAGTCTCGAATCCTGCCACGAGACATTTCGACAGTAATAAAACAAGACCAAAGAAAGCCGCCCGATGCGCCGACAGTCCCGATAGGAGCTGCACATATCTCGTTCTCAGGGCAACACCGATAAGCTAAGCGTACAGGTACCGACGTAACCCAAGTTGCCAAGGGATGGTCCCGCACAGTGCTCTAGTTTGGACCAACACTTAGACAAGCATTGGCCCCGGGGGCTGAATAAAGATGACCCTTGGGTTAATTACTCCCAAGGGAAAGTAGGTGGTGGTGAGGCAAATGGTAAAACCAAGGTTGGGCCTTGCTGGAGGAGTCTTATTCAAAGCGAACTGTCAAGGGGGTCCCATAAATCACCCAACCGCGTTAGGGACGCAAAATTGGGAAGATAATACCGATATGACGGAAACTAGGGCGGCAAGAGTGGAACAAAACACTGTGCATAAGGCCGAGCCTTCCACCCTTTACCAAGTATATAGATGCATTAATAATATAAGAGATATTGTGATATCTCAACATAAACATAATCCAACATGGAGCAATCTTCATCTTCACCTGCAACTAGCAACGCTATAAGAGGGGCTGAGCAAAAGCGATAACATAGCCAAACAACGGTTTGCTAGGAAGGGTGACAAAGGTTAAAGGTTCATGGCAATTTGGGAGGCTTGAAGAGCAATTGATAGGTAACGCAGCAAAGCGATAGAACGAAGCAACTAGCATAGCAATGATAGTAGTGAGATCCAGGGTAGCGGTCATCTTGCCTGAAATCCCGCTAGGAAGAAGAACGAGTCCATGAAGAAGATGAAGCCACGAAGACGAACCAAGCGTGAGATTTAACGAATCCTCACGATCGCAACGAAACATGAACTATCGAGAAGAAGCACACAACATGGTAAACACACCACACATGAACAAGGCATGATGCACAACAAGCATGATGCAAGACAAAGCTACCTGAAGCTACCCATGGCAAGAGATGATGCAAACAAGAGCAACACATCAAAGCAAGTTTAAATGAGGCCTAAACAACATAGAACAATTCCGGTAAGTCCTCATATGCAAATTTCGAAATTGGTCCAGATCTGAATAAACCTTATGTTAAAGTTGTTAGACAGCAAGTTAATATGCACCACGATGATCTACACGAAATTCTAGTCAAGTTACATATAAAGTTCATTAGATTCGGAGCTACGGCTTAGAAGATATGATCAAAACAAGTTAAGCATGGCATTGATGCAAAATGCATACAAACATCAAGCAAACACATTCAAGACATGGATCCAACAAGGTAATACGAAACTACATGCAAAATCAAGCAAGTTTCATATATAGCATACTCCAAACGGAGCAACGGTTCAACACATGCACACTATACAAGTTTAAAGGACAAACTGTCCAAAACAGCAACTAGGCATATTGCAAGGATCAAAACACTATGCTACGGCATCTCAACGTAAGAACAAAAGACATGGGCATGATGTACAGGTAAAGCATAACAAAACATGAACAGTGGGCTATCTCCATAAATCACTAGAACATGCTCAAAAAGACATGGCAAGATTACAAATACTAACAGTTTCAGACTTATCAGGAAATAACATCAGGTTGCAATGTTTAGAGCTATCAAGCAACATGCTACAAGAAATTATTATGGCAAGCAAAGGCATGGAATGAATCTACTAATTGCATAGAACAAAAGTCCCTTACGGACCATGAGCCAAAAAGGATCAGAAAATATGATGGCACCCATGAAAACATAGCAAGTTATATTACAGATTCATACATGGCAGGAACAACAATAAGTAGGCATGTTGGTGAGCTTGAATCACTCACCACAGAGCAATACATGGCATGGAAAGGCAACCAACAGTAATAAGACATGTGTATGAAGCTAAGCATGGCAAGATAAAGTTCATAGGGTGCATGGATCACTAGCAACAATCATGGCAACATTGAACTTAATGTTAACAGGCTGACAGCAACATTATTTAGCAACTTTGGAGCAAGATAACAACAATTTACAGCAGGCTATAAATGCAACCATGGGCACGGATGGATAGTTCATGACATGTATAACAAAACATCCTTAATGAACATCTCCAGATTATGCATAAATTCATTTGTAGCAGCAGGTTAACATAGCATCATGATATAGCAGATTCAGACATGCAAAACAGTAACAGCAAGTACCCTACTTAACAAGCTTGATGCACTCACTACACAACTCACAAAAATACACGGATAGCACCCCTGTAAAGATGGCGTGGTATAGTTCAAAACACATGTAGACATCAACCTCATAGGATGCACACATCAATCATGAAAAAAATGACAAAAGAGCAAGTTATTACAGTTTCAGCATGTTAACATCATATAGCACTCTTGCAACGAAGATTCAGGCATCAAGATGAGCTCAAATGAACATGATGGAATGGAATCAAATGTAGTACTCGTCGAGTCGAACAATTTGACATATTACATGCGCTAAACGGAGCTACGGATGCGGAGATACAATGCGATGAACATGGCATGATAATAATAACAATCTGGGACTTGGTGAAAACGGGGGCAACCTCGGGTTCGCACGGAAATCGATGCAGGGCCGGAGTCCGCCGGAGAAGTTCGCCGGAGATGGCGAGGAAGGGCCCTGGGCAACCTCCTCCGGCCGGATCTCGCTGGATCCGGCGCGGGGAACGGCGGAGGAGGGCGGAGACGCGAGGTCGGGTGCGGGGTGGAGGCTGACAGGCGCGGGCGGCAAGCGGGCGGCTCGGGCGGCGCGACGAGCGGGAGGTCATGGGCGGCGCTGGCGAAGTCGGGACGGAGGCGGAGGGAGCGGAGGCGAGGGGCGCTGGGCCGTGGCGAGGCGGCGGCGTGAGGCCGAGGCGGCGGGTCCCGGTGGCGCGAAGGCGGCGAGGGCGGCGCTGGTGAGGCGGCGGCAGGCGCCGCGCTGGAGTTGGCGGCAAGGCGCTGCTGGCCACAAGGGCCCGACCTCGGCGGGCATGGCGGCGCTTGAGGAGAGAGAGGCCGGCTGCCACGCGTGGCGCTGCATTGGAGGAGAGCGGTGGGGTGATGTGGCGGCACCTGATTGGATGAGGCGACGTGGTCGGCGGACGCGTCTGCTGGGGACGGATATGTCCGGCGCGCGTGAGGAAAAGCTAGGGTTAGGGAAATGGATCACAAATTTTGGGGAGGCACATATATATAGATTCGGGAGCTAGGAGAGTCCAAATGAGGAGCGGTTTTCGGCCACGCGATCGTGATCGAACGACCGAGAACATGGAGTGGAGTTAGATGGGTTTTGGGCCACTTTGGAAGGGGTGTTGGGATGCAAAGAGAAGGAGGCTTTTACGGTTACCCGGTTAACCGTTGGAGTACCAAACGAACTCCAAATGGCACGAAACTTGACAGGCGGTCTTCCGGTGCTATACCAAGGCCGCTTGGCAAGACTCGGTCCATTCCGAGAACGTTTAACATCCACTCACGAAAATAGAGAAGAGGGGGACGCCGGAGGACATAGGACCGCCAGATTGCAAAACGGACAACGGGGAAAATGCTCGGATGCATGAGACGAACACGTATGCAATGCAATGCATATGATGACATGATAAAATGCAGATGATGACATGGCAAAATGCAACACGCAAGCAAATGACATGGCAACGACGGCGAATAATCAAGCGGACACTGGGCGATCGGATCCGGGGCGTTACAACACTCCTCCACTAACAAGAGATCTCGTCCCGAGATCTTAGGACCGAGACGGAAGGGAAAAAGGGATGAGGTGAAGCAAGAACTCAAGAGAAGACACAAAGAATCGAGAGCACTCGAGAAGAAGAGAGTAACGACGAGAATGCCGAGAATCGAAAGCTCACGGAATCAGATAGACTATGAAACCACTCCGGTTAGAACGAGATAAGAAAACGAATAAGACTGGAAGGATTTAGGCAGCACTCCAGCTAAACCATGGAGGAATAGAACACGATCTTAAGAAGATGGAATTGAACTTGATGAACTCTTGAAGAATGAATTAAATCATGAAGAACCACCGTGAAGAACTCCGGTAACAAAAAGGATGGTGAGATAGAATGAAGAAAGAAAGAATAAGATGAGCCTTGCGGTGACTTAGATGGAGGTTCCGACGAGATGGCCGAGGAAATAATTGAACTCCGGAAAAGAAAAGATGAAAGGACTTGGAACTAGAATTTATTCCTCAAGAACAAACTCCGAAGAAAAAGATTAATCACTTTGATGAAATAAGAATAAGATTTATTGTATGCTTATCCTTCATCAAATTAAATTGATGACAAGCAATGGATTTTGCATACTACTTATTCTTCTTGAAAAAGAATTGAGAAGTGACATATCGCAAACTTGAGAAGGTCTTCACGAAACACCGGTAGGATTGAAAAGAACGAATGGATTAATATGATAAACAAAGAAAAGAATCTTGAACGAACCACCGTGATAATTCAAAAATGACTAATGAAAGAGAATGAATCACCGGGAAGAATTAGAAGAACCAATAAGCTAGAGGGGATTTAGATGCAAAAGAACAAAGAGATCATGAGCTATTTAAGGAACACTTGAACGAAGCACCGGAAGAATATTGAGATGAACGTAGGGGCACGGATATAGAATAATTGGGGAATGAATCTGAAAACTTGGAACGAAGCAATATTCTGAAAAGATGGCCTCCGGATGATCGAGACGGCAAAAACAACTCCTGAAATACTCCGGATGGATGAAAAGAATTGCACGACTGGAAACAATTAGATAGGATAACATCGAGCTAGCACCATGAATCTCCGGGAGAACGGACAAGATTTAAGAGAAACTCTACTTCGGTCTTCAAGGACGACGATAAACACCACCAAAATTGTTGAGATACTCCGGTAGAATGAAAAGCGAAGAGGTTGAGCCAATAATGAAAAGAATTTGAAAGAGATCTTGGGAAGGCGTCTGACTGATGAAATTCATTCTTACATCAAACTTCAAAAAGAACTTTAGAATAACTCCGGAATAATTAGAAGAGTCAGGTAAGATCCTGGGAAAAGACCTGTGGGTTAGGGCCCACTAAAAGAAAACACCGTTGGAAAGGGATGTTGAACAGATAGATGATGCACCGGAACACTTGAAAAATTTGAATGAGGTGACAACCTCGAATTAATTCGAACACAAACGAATCTCTTGAGATGTCTTCATCACTCCGGAAGGATAAACTGGCGAGAGGCGAACGAGCAAAGGGAAATATTTGAGCTGAGGGAAAGAATACGATCGCCAACGAAAAACTTGAATTGAATCCACCGGAGAAGAAAAATAGATGGAGAATGACGAACGAGACGAGAATTCACCGGAAAGAAAAAGGGTGGGAGGGCGGAAAAACACAGTGCAATCGGAAGGGGAAATCGATTTAATATCTTGAAGAGAAAACACCGGTTGGAATCGTTGAGGAAAGAAAGCAAAGACTTCGCACGAGTAGGATGGATACTCGATTACAGACTCCGGTTCCAAGAAGAAAAGGGGTGGTGGGTGGGAAAAACAAGGACAACTTCGGACGGAGAAACAACATCGATCGAAAAGAGCCGAGGATTGATCTCCCAAAGACAAAGAGGTTCGAGTCGACTTGACGAGAGATGCACCGCATTTAAAAGAGGATGGACAACTCACAAAACTAACCACGTGATCCTAAAGAAAAATTTGAACGGGAAGAGGAGTAATTCAAAACACCTACGCCAGATTCCTTACCAGAGCGATTTAAGAGGCTGAGGAGTAAAAGAAATCCTACTCTCCGATATAACTAGACTCCGAAAAAAGTTTTCTTCTAGACTCAACAACGGCCAAACTACACGATCAATTAAGGGGCTCCTAAGGTCGGTCGAGGCTCTGATACCAACTTGTCACGCCCAAGATGCGACCCTATCCTAAAGGAACTCGAAGGTCCCACCAAGGATAGAAGCGCATCTTGAAGACGCTTTTGCAAGGTGGATATCATTACATCAACATTACATAATAGATGGGGATACTTACATAAGGCATACGATGCCACATGAATACAACAACATCATACAAGATCAACATCCGACTACGGATGAAACATAAACAGAAGCTCAAACGACATCCACCCTGCTAGCCCAGGCTGCCGACCTGGAACCTATCCCCTGATCGAAGAAGCAGAAGAAGAAATCAACGCAAGCAAGCATCGCTCTCGCGTCATGATCATCGCAAACCTGTACTCGCAATCGGTGGTGTAGTAATCTGTGAGCCACGAGGACTCGGCAATCCCATTACCATGGGTATCAAGACTAGCAAAGCTTAATGGGAAAGGAAGGGGTAAGGTGGTGAGGTTGCAAAGAAATGACTAAGCATGATATGGTGGCTAACATACGCAAATGAGAGCGAGAAGAGAAACAAAGGAACGGTCGTCAACTAGTAATGATCAAGAAGTGATCATGAACTCCTACTTACGCCGACATAACCCGTAAAACCGTGTTCTCCTCTCGATCAACCCGAAAAGAGACACTCACGGTTACGCTGCGGTTGGTGTATTTTAGAAGAGTTTACTTCAAGTTTACTACAACCGGATATTAAAAAATACCCATCCGCCACATAACCGCGGGCACGGCTTTCGAAAGTTCAAACCTCGCAGGGTGTCCCAACTTAGCCCATGATAAGCTCTCGCGATCAACGAAGGATATTCCTTCTCCCGGAAGACCCGATCAGTCTCGGAATCCTGCTACAAGACATTTCGACAGTAATAAAACAAGACCAGCAAAGCCGCCCGATGCGCCGACAATCCCGATAGGAGCTGCACATATCTCGTTCTCAGGGCAACACCGATAAGCTAAGCGTACAGGTACCGACGTAATCCAAGTTGCCAAGGGATGGTCCCGCACGGTGCTCTAGTTTGGACCAACACTTAGACAAGCATTGGCCCGGGGGGCTGAATAAAGATGACCCTTGGGTTAATTACTCCCAAGGGAAAGTAGGTGGTGGTGAGGCAAATGGTAAAACCAAGGTTGGGCCTTCTTTGGAGGAGTCTTATTCAAAGCGAACTGTCAAGGGGGTCCCATAAATCACCCAACCGCGTTAGGGACGCAAAATCCGGGAAAATAATACCGATATGACGGAAACTAGGGCGGCAAGAGTGGAACAAAACACCGGGCATAAGGCCGAGCCTTCCACCCTTTACCAAGTATATAGATGCATTAATAATATAAGAGATATTGTGATATCCCAACATAAACATAATCCAACATGGAGCAATCTTCATCTTCACCTACAACTAGCAACGCTATAAGAGGGCTGAGCAAAAGCGATAACATAGCCAAACAACGGTTTGCTAGGAAGGGTGACAAAGGTTAAAGGTTCATGGCAATTTGGGAGGCTTGAAGAGCAATTGATAGGTAACGCATCAAAGCGATAGAACGAAGCAACTAGCATAGCAATGATAATAGTGAGATCCAGGGTAGCGGTCATCTTGCCTGAAATCCCGCTAGGAAGAAGAACGAGTCCATGAAGAAGATGAAGCCACGAAGACGAACCAAGCGTAGACGAACGAATCCTCACGATCGCAACGAAACATGAACTATCGAGAAGAAGCACACAACATGGTAAACACACCACACATGAACAAGGCATGATGCACAACAAGCATGATGCAAGACAAAGCTACCTGAAGCTACCCATGGCAAGAGATGATGCAAACAAGAGCAACACATCAAAGCAAGTTTAAATGAGGCCGGAAACAACATAGAACAATTCCGGTAAGTCCTCATATGCAAATTTCGAAATTGGTCCAGATCTGAATAAACCTTATGTTAAAGTTGTTAGACAGCAAGTTAATATGCACCACGATGATCTACACGAAATTCTAGTCAAGTTACATATAAAGTTCATTACATTCGGAGCTACGGCTTAGAAGATATGATCAAAACAAGTTAAGCATGGCATTGATGCAAAATGCATACAAACATCAAGCAAACACATTCAAGACATGGATCCAACAAGGTAATATGAAACTACATGCAAAATCAAGCAAGTTTCATATATAGCATACTCCAAACGGAGCAACGGTTCAACACATGCACACTATACAAGTTTAAAGGACAAGCTGTCCAAAACAGCAACTAGGCATATCGCAAGCATCAAAACACTATTCTACAGCATCTCAACGTAAAAACAAAAGGCATGGGCATGATGTACAGGTAAATCATAACAAAACATGAACAGTGGGCTATCTCCATAAATCACTAGAACATGCTCAAAAAGACATGGCAAGATTGCAAATACTAACAGTTTCAGACTTATCAGGAAATAACATCAGGTTGCAATGTTTAGAGCTATCAAACAACATGCTACAGGAACTTATCATGGCAAACAAAGGCATGACATGAATCTACTAATTGCATAGAACAAAAGTCCCTTACAGACTATGAGCCAAAAAGGATCGGAAAATATGATGGCACCCATGAAAACATAGCAAGTTATATTACAGATTCATACATGGCAGGAACAACAGTAAGTAGGCATGTTGGTGAGCTTGAATCACTCACCACAGAGCAATACATGGCATGGAAAGGCAACCAACAGTAAAAAGACATGTGTATGAAGCTAAGAAAGGCAAGAGAAATTTCATAGGGTGCATGGATCACTAGCAACAATCATGGCAACATTGAACTTAATGTTAACAGGCTGACAGCAACATTATTTAGCAAATATGGAGCAAGATAACAACAAGTTACAGTAGGCTATAAATGCAACCATGGGCTTGGATGGATATAGCATGACATGTATAACAAAACATCCTTAATGAACATCTCCAGATTATGCATGAATTGACTTGTAGCAGCAAGTTAACATAGCATCATGATATAGCAGATTCAGACATGCAAAACAGTAACAACAAGTACCCTACTTAACAAGCTTGATGCACTCACTACACAACTCACAAAAATACATGGATGGCACGCCTGTAAATATGGCATGTAATATTTTAAAACACATGTAGACATCAACCTCATAGGATGCACACATCAATCATGGCAAAAATGACAAAACAGCAAGTTATTAAAGCTTCAGCAGGTTAACATCATATAGCACTCTTGCAACAAAGATTCAGGCATCAAGATAAGCTCAAATGAACATGATGCAATGGAATGAAATTAATTACTCGTCGAGGCGAACAATTTGACATATTACACGCGCGAAACGGAGCTACGTATGCAGAGATACAATGCAATGAACATGGCATGATAATAACAACAATCTGGGACGGTGAAAACGGGGGCAACCTCGGGTTCACACGGAAATCGATGCAGGGCCGGAGTTCGCCGGAGAAGTTGGCCGGAGATGGCGAGGAAGGGCCCTGGGCAACCTCCTCCGGCCGGATCTCGCCGGATCCGGCGCGGTGAACGGCGAAGGAGGGCGGAGACGGAGGTCGCGGGTGCGGGCGCCGGGAGGCGCGCTGGGCGGGCGGCGCCGGGCGGGGCTCCGGAGGCGCGATGAGCGGAGGTCATGGGCGGCGCCGGGCGAAGTCGGGACGGAGGCGGAGGGAGCGGAGGCGGAGGCGCGCGGGCCGGGAGGAGGCGGCGAAGCGAGGGCCGAGGCGGCGGGTCCCGGTGGCGGCGCGAAGGCGGCGGCGAGGGCGGCGCTGGCCGGGCGAGGCGGCGGCGACGCTACCGGGCGTGAGAGCCGGGCGGCGCAAGGCGCCGCAGGGCTGGCCCTACCCGGCTCGCCGGCCGCGGGCGGGCGCGAGGAGAGAGAGAGGCCGGCCGCCACGCATACCGCGGCATTGGAGGAGAGCGGCGGCGGGTGATGTGGCGGCACCTGATTGGATGAGGCGACGTGGTCGGCGGACGCGTCTGCCGGGGACGGATATGTCCGCGCGGGCGTGGAGGAAAAAGCTAGGGTTAGGGAAATGGATTGTGAAATTTCGGGAGGCACATATATATAGATTCGGGAGCTAGGAGAGTCCAAATGAGGAGCGGTTTTCGGCCACGCGATCGTGATCGAACGACCGAGAGCATGGAGTGGAGTTAGATGGGTTTTGGGCCACTTTGGAAGGGGTGTCGGGCTGCAAAGAGAAGGAGGCTTTTACGGTTACCCGGTTAACCGTTGGAGTACCAAACGAACTCCAAATGGCACGAAACTTGACAGGCAGTCTTCCGGTGCTATACCAAGGCCGCTTGGCAAGACTCGGTCCATTCCGAGAACGTTTAACACCCACTCACGAAAATAGAGAAGAGGGGGACGCCGGAGGACATAGGAGCGCCGGATTGCAAAACGGACAACGGGGAAAAAGCTCGGATGCATGAGACGAACACGTATGCAATGCAATGCATATGATGACATGGCAAAATGCAACACGCAAGCAAATGACATGGCAACAACGGCGAATAACTGGCGGACACCTGGCGCATCGGATCCAGGGGGTTACAGCGCAGTCGTGCACTATGAGACGACTACGTCATAAAGCCGGGCGCCCCAAAATTTAACCCATGGGCGGCTTGCTCGATCACTTTTGATTGCAAGGACCACCCAACCAGTATCCGTCACGGAGGTTCGGCAGCTCTGGTCCTCGACCTAATTATCAATGTACTCCATCTCATGCGAGTCCTGATGGATGGAAGTAGTGATCTTAATTTACTCTACCAAGACACTGTCAGCAAGATGGGCATTGATCCCTCAAGGATCGAGCCCACCACAACAACCTTCAAGGGAGTAATACCCGGCGTCGACGCTCACTGCACGGGTTCTATCACATTGGAAGTCGTCTTCGGTTCGCCGGACAACTTTCAAAGTGAAGACTTGATCTTCAATATTGTCCCGTTCCGCAGTGGCTACCATGCACTGCTGGGACGGACCGCTTTTGCTTGTTTTAATGTGGTCCCACACTACGCCTATCTAAAGCTTAAGATTCCCAGTCCACGCGGCGTCATCAGATTAACGGAAACACGGAACGCCCCCTCCGTACCGTGGAACATACCATGGCCATCGCAGCCGGGATACAAAGCGGCCCCGTCAAGCCGCATATTCAATCGACTATTAAGCCGCCGGCCTCCATTACGCAGGACTGGTCAATCTTAGAGCTGGATTAGCAGTTCCGCCTCCGTCGTTCGCCACATATACCCACAAAGTTCGTATCACGCATGCATAATTATGCACTTAAAATCACTTGGTCATCGGCGGAGGCACAATACGGACAGACCCACAATACGGTTCGCCCTCCGACAACCTTCTTCTCTTTTCTCTAACTATTTCTTATATTTTGCCACAGGTGATTCAAACTTGTTCATCCTACGGACCTACAAGGACTCTTTCGGAGCCTGGTTTCATCCAAATAACCAAAGATTCCTACTTTTAAGGAATCCTTTTCGCTGAGGCAAAGGCAACGCAGACGTGCGACAGGAGGTCCAAAAGATTTTTTGTAGACCAAACACTCTATTCAAAACCTGTATAGAGCACTTTTTTCTTAGCGTTCGACCCCTGGCATGTAAAATGGCCCGTGTAGTGGTGCTATAATCTGTAAGATTGCGTTCGACGTATCAATTAGATTCCAGTGAACATAATCTGTCTTTAGTACTTGCTTTTCCTCATAGAACTGTACTTTGTTTCTTCGGGTGTTTCACGCACACACCTCGGCACTAAATTGCCAGGGGCTCGATACTGCAACATATTGGTTGCCAAAAAGTCCGAACAGCTCTACAACATACTTCGGCGTCACGAGTTTGGCATTATATGCATCAGCTCCAAATCATGTCTTTGGTCAATAGTTGGGTTGCCCGGTTCCTGTGCTTACTACCTTACGTTCCGTATTATCGGCTAGGGTAGTAAAGGGAGAACTACTGCGATTGTGTTTCCGGTTCACCTGGTTAAACACCTCAGTAGGGAAAGCCAAAAACTGACTATCATGATGCGGCGAGAGCTGGTCAACCACTCGGTGACTTATTAGAATCTTTCGTGATTTCTTCCGTATAACACGAAGGACCGTTTTCCGGTCACCTATGTAACGCAAACGTATTCGGATAACCGCGTACATACCAGGGGCTACATCGTAGTCCCACCGTCAAACTCCTATGGCTAAGTGAAAGTGTTAAAGCCCTATAGTCCGATTGCCTAGTTCACCGCACGGACACCTCCTTTACGGACCAAGACGTTGGGTAAAGTGTGATCAGGTGCTATTCCGAACACCCCCGTATTATATGCGACGGGGCTGAAGCCGACGACTAGAAAACTTTCAGATTATATAAACAGCCGCACAGGAGGAAATAACTTTCAGACAAAGGCATGAATATAACACAGCCTTAATGTATCACAATATTGTTCTCGTAATTCCGGTACATTTATTCAAACATAATGTCCTTCGAGCACTGACCCTCTATCAAGCGGGTGCCCTCTAGGACGTCCTCTAAATAATGCTCCAGCGTGCGATGGTCCTTGCCTCCGGGCAGGACCTTAGCTACAACTTCGGTGGCCTTCATCTTTGCCCAGTACGTCTTGACGCGGGCGAAGGCCATCCAGGCACCTTCTATGCACGCCGACCGCTTGACGGCATCGGTACGCGGCACTGCATCGACAAGTCGCTGCACCAAACCGAAATAACTGTTCGGAATGGGTTCAGTCGGCCATAGCCGGGCCACGACATCCTTCATGGCAGCTCCGGGCATCTTGTGGAGCTCGGCCCACTCAGCCATTTGTTCATTCAGCAACGTCGGACGCCGTGGCACGTTGAATTATGACCAGAAAAGCTTCTTCGAAGCACGTCCTTCCTGTGCTTGGAAGAACTACGTCATTTTGGAGACACTATTCGGCAGTTCCAAGAACGCGTCTGGAGAACTCCACAGTTGATTAAGCAGAGCATACTTTGGGTTGCCGAATTTAGTCTGTAAAAGAAAGGGCTTACCAGCCGCTATGTCCCCAGCTTGCCGGATCTCCTCCCGAGCCGCTCTAGACTCAGACCGTGCTTCTCTCGCCTCTTGTAAGGCCTTGTTGAGTTCGTCTGCCTTGGCTTTGTTATCCTCCTCGAGTGATTTGCATTTGCGAGTGGCAGCCTTTAGCTCTCACTCCATGGCAGATATTCTCTCCTCGCACAGGCGCCGAGTGGCCTGTTCAGCCTTTAAATCAGTAGCCGCCTTCCTGGCAGCCACATCGCTTACTCTGGCCTGCTCCTTGGCCCGGGCAAGCTCGGCCTGAAGGGTCTCAACCGCGGTAGCACCGTCTACAAGTTTTGCATGTCACAACGTATAATTTTCAGCTTCACACTTATACTGTTATACATGCATAAGCGGGCTATCCCATAAACATACCTTGTGCCTCGTCGAGCCGCTTGTTAATAAGAGTCATGTCCTCATCAGCTAACTCAAGTTTCTGCTTTAAATCTGCAATTTCCACAGCTTGGGCAGTCGCCGTTGACATAACAGCCTGTTTTCAAGTTAATTATGTTAGTTCCTGAGAATATCTTTTTGATCCTCTGATCGCCTCCCTGTGGAAACCGACCAGAGTCTCACGGGCTACTGTCTATACACAGGCACATTATGGCATGTAAAGAGTGGTTAAAAATATCAGCATACCTCGAAGCCTCTCAGCAGGCCCGTAAAGGCTTCATTCAATCCGCTTCTTGCATACATAATCCTCTCAACTACCGTACCCATTAAGGTACGATGTTCCTCTGAGATGGACGCACTTTGCAATGTGTCCATCGATGTATCCGCACCTCCAATTTCGAGGCTATTGCGGGAGTAGGGACTCCCTTCGAAGGGGTATGCTTATTTGACCCTAGAATCGTCTTTGGCTGTAAACCAGATAGTTCGGGGCCCTCATTGTTGGTCCCCGTGGGGGCTGCCTCCCCGGGACCCTTAATGGTCGAAGTGTTGCCTTCGAGCGTTGTCTTCATTGTCCCTCGTGCCGCTGGATGGACAGGGGAGATCCTCCGAGACGACACCTCGGAGTCATCGGCCCTTAGAGGCGAGGGAGCATGTGGAGTCGTCTCACTTTCCATCATCTCCAGAGGCAAATCCCCCGACGAGGAGGACTGTTGAGGTAGATAGCAGGTCGGGCTGCAGACATATAGTTTAAATGTTACCCTGGAAAACCGAGAAGAACGGGACATATCTAAGAGCATCCTTGTTCGCTTACGATTCGGCAAAAGGCTTGTCCCTAGAAAAGAGCTCGGCGTAAACTCGGCTACCGAACCTGAACCATCTGACAGGGATATCTTCCCTCCCTTGGGCGCCTCCACCTCCAAGTCTTTGAAGGCAGTCCTTTTCTTCCCGTGAGGAGGAGGGATATCACCTTCTTTTTCCCCTTTGTCTTCATCTTCAGAAGAGGGAGCTTCGGTCTCCCCGGACGTAGCGTCTAGTACGCCTTTAGAGCAGAAGCCACCTTCAGCCCTTTTATTCTTCTTCTTGTCTTCCTTCGCCGGAATTTGATACGGCGCCGGGGCCAGCATCGCATTAACACATGATTAGTTGAGTCTTCGGGAAGTGGAGCCGAACACCTAATTCGTTCGGCTTTCTTTATCCATCCCTGGTCGAAGATAGGTTTTTTAGTACATCGCTATGGGATATTCAGCCGAGTTGCACTCAGAAGTTGGGTGCTTACCGGGGTATCGGGATGGTTGCAGTCGAGGCCAATGTCCTCGGATGTGTCTGACCATTGCTTTCGAGTCTTGAAGAATAATTTCCACATCCCTCTGTGTGTTGTGCCGAAGAATTGCTGAAGAGTCCGCGGTCCTTCCGGATTGAACTCCCACATACAGAGAGGCCGTCGCTGGCACGGGAGGACCTGGCGGACTAGCATTACCTGGACCACGTTAATGAGGCCGGTATCCTTATCGAGGATGCTCTGGATACGACTTTGCAGCGTCTGCACTTTGTCAGTAGATCCCCAGTCTAGCCCTTTATTCATCCATGATGCGATCCGCAATGGAGGGCCAGATCGAAAGACGGGTTTGGCTGCCCACTTTGGTACCGTGGGGTTTGGTGATATAGAACCACTCCCGCTGCCATAGGTTGGAGGCTTCCGTGAAAGCGCCTTTTGGTCGGATAGCATTAGCGAGCTTGCTCGCCATAGCAACGCTGCACTCCGCTTGCTCCCCATTGACTATCTTCGTCTTCAGATTGAAGGTCTTGAGCCATAGGCCGAAGTGAGGGGGGATGCGGAGAAAATCCTCACACATAACGATAAACACCGAGATGTGAAGGAAGGAGTCTGGAGCTAGATCGTGAAAATATAGCCCATATTAGAACATAAGGCCATGAACGAAGGGGTGGAGAGCGAACCCTAGCCCACGGCGTAAGTGAGAGATGAACACAATCCACTCGCCGGATTTTGGTGTGGGGATAACTTGCCCCTTGGCAGGGAGCCTGTGGGGGATTTCCGTGGTTAGGTACCTCGCCTCCCGGAGCTTCACGATATCTTCCTCGGTGACCGAAGAGGCTGTCCACCTGCCTTGGGAGTTGGATCCAGACATAACTAGAAGGCTTAGTGGCAATGAAAGAAATTGAGACTTGGCCGTTGGAGCTTGAGGCTGGAAAGGCTGAGGAAGAGGAAGGCATGGGGGAGAAAAACATGTCTGGACCCATTTATAAAGGCGATGAATATCGAACGTCTCCTCACGAGCCTTAAAACACGCCTATTCCCAAGGGATCGTGTAAACGACACAGTTGGATTACCCACGCCCATATTTATAAGGATCCCGCGATAAGGGGGCACGATCTCTGCTTTGACAAGATGTGCCAATAAAGACCGCGCCTCGTGACGTGGAGCGAGAGGCTGGAGGATGGCTCAAAATAATAACCGGGCAAGAGACGTAATGTCTCGCCACAAAAGTTTTCGGTGGATGGGACTTGTTAAATATTATACCCTGTTGTGGTTGTGTATGGAGACTGTTTCGCAGAGCCAGACATGTTTTCTGTGTTCGAGGACTACTTTGAAGTATTCGGAGGAGGAACCCGCCTTGCAATGCTGAAGACAATCTGCGTGCCAGACACATCGTCATTGAAGCCTGGTTCAGGGGCTACTGAGGGAGTCCTGGATTAAGGGGTCCTCGGGCATCCGGGCTATGTGACGTGGGCCGGACTAATGGGCCATGAAGATACAAGATAGAAGACTTCTTCCCGTGTCCGGATGGGACTCTCCTTTGCATGGACGCCAAGCTTGGCATTCGGATATGAAGATTCCTTCCTCTGTAAACCGACTCTGTACAACCCTAGGTCCCTCCAATGTCTATATAAACCGGAGGGTTTAGTCCGTAGAGGCAATCACAATCATACAGGCTAGACATCTAGGGTTTAGCCATTATGATCTCGAGGTAGATCAACTCTTGTAACCCCATATACATCCAAGATAATCAAGCAGGAAGTAGGGTATTACCTCCATCGAGAGGGCCCGAACCTGGGTAAATATCGTGTCCATGTCTCCTGTTACCTTCGATCCTCAGACGCATAGTTCGGGACCCCCTACCAAGGATCTGCCGGTTTTGACACCGACAGGTACGTGGACACACTCTCCCCGCCCGTTGCTATGCATCACCTAGATGGATCTTGCGTGTGCGTAGGAATTTTTTTAAATTACTGCGTTCCCCAACATCTTCATATTCTTCTAATGAGTCATTTGACTCCAACTATAAACTGTTCAAAAATCAGAATGGTGAAGTATTTGCTAGATATGTTGGCACTAACTGCAGGAATGGCCCCCCTATGAAGAAAATCTGGGTTCCCAAAAGGTGCCTTCAAAGTCTTTAGGTGAATGTCATCATGACACCACCTATGAAGAATAGGAACCCCGGATCAAATTCTTCATATGGACCAAAGTCTTCATATGGATCCAAGTCCTCATATGGACCAAATTCCTCACGTGGATCAAATTCCTCATATGAACATCATCGTGCTAACACTTCCGTTTCGAAGGGAAAGCCTAAGGGCTATGAATATGTGCATTATTCTTAAAATCATTATGTTCATAAATCCTCAAAGAATTTCTCTGCTTATTCATATGCTTACTCTAACCCCTCTTCGGTGAAACGAAGTGGACTGGCTTCTATGCCACCTTTTTCTTATGTATCTCGCAGAATGATGAACTCTTTGCCACCCCTCCAGATGTGGGTGGTGAAGAAAAAGAACTAATCTCTTATGCAGGGTCAGGTCTCCAGACGAGCTTGAACGTCTGATGAATTTGCTGGAGACCTGATTATGCTTGAAAGGACGCAAGCTAATCATGAAGAAATGAATTTTCATTCCTCATGTCCTCATACTGATATATCTGTTGTACTGCTTGATGAAATACAAATCTGTTGAATTTGATGCCATATTCTTCACTGATGAAGTATATGAGTTCGTAAGATGCACTAATTCATCTGCAGGATGATCAACCCAAAGCTACTGAGTGGGTCCTCGACAGTGGATGTACAAAGCACATGACCGGTGATAGGAACTTATTGATGGACACTGCTTTATCTCCATCACATCTGAAGCATATGACCTACGCTGACAAAGGAAAAAAAGCAAGGTATTGGGTCTAGGTAGGGTTGCAATCTCAAAGGATCGACACATGGACATAGTCATGCTTGTCGAGTCCTTAGGATACAACCTCATGTTTGTCTCAATGCTTTGTGATCTTGATATGGTTATTGTCTTTGGCAAGTATCATTGTGTTGTGATCATGGAAGCTGACCATTCCAAAGTCTTCGAAGGCTTTAGAAGAGGAGACTTGCATATTGTTGATTTCTCTACAGGACCACAACCTGCCACATGTCTACTTGCAAAAGCTTCAGAAGGCTGGTTATGGCATCGACGACTAGGTCATGCTGGCATGAGGAACTTGCACACACTCGTGAAGAAGAAGCACGTCATTGGCATCGAGGTTGTCAAATTCCTCAAGGACCATCTGTATGGAGCTTGTGAAGCTGGAAAGATGACCAAGTCCAAGCATCCCTCGAAGACTATCATGACTACACTACAAAAAAAATACACTTCCGTGATGATACGTGTTTGTCACAGTAGGTCGCGTTTTTGTCATGCATGTACATCCATGACGATTGTATGACAGAATCAAGATAGTCATACTGTCTTGTTGTAGAAGTGTTCCATGACATTACCAAAATTATCATCACGGAAGTGTCCACTTCCATGACGATAAATCCCGCGTCACAGAAGTGCTTTCGTCAAGGGTGACCGACACGTGGCATCCACCGTAACGGAACGCCGTCAAGCTATCAGGTCGGGTTTTGGATCCGATAACCCGTTAACAGCCCCAACCAATGGGGATTTTCCACGTGTAAAATCATCATTGGCTGGAGGAAACACGTGTCGGCTCATCGTTGGGACAGATGTCATCCACTCATTGGACAGAAGGTGCCTATGATACGTCGACACGTGGCATGGCCCAACAGAGACCCATTCCTGTGAAAAGGCTGACCCGTTTGACTTGGTCAAAAGGTGGCGGGCCGGCCCATGTAAAGCCTATTAACGGCATGTTCGCATATAGCCCATTTACAACCCGCTAACCCAAGGCCCGTTACGCCCTATCCGAATTAGGCCCAGTAGCGTCATCTGGGCCACCCAATATGATTCCAGCCCGTTTTCACTTCTGGCCCATGTATGGCCCATGACGTCTTTCGGCCCATATGAGGCCCTATGTAACTCTTGGCCTATTAACGGCTCGTGGTGAGCGGCCCGTAATGAACAGTGTATCACTTTACACCCATTAACGACCCGTGGTGAAACTGGCCCGTAATGAACAGTGTATCACTTTATACCCATTAACGGTCCGTTATTCCGTTGGGCCGTTTCCAGCCCATGTTATCTTTTGGCCTTCTTAGAGCCCATTTATTCTTGGGCTCATTTCCAGCATTCGTTTACTTACGGCCCGTTACTGTCATTTTACGCCAGGGCCAAATTCAGCCCGTGGTTACAGTCGGCCCGTTTGTGGTCCGTTAATACGTTGGGCCGTTTTCATAGCGTCATCAAATACGGCCTATTAACGATGGCCCATTATGGTCGGACCATGAACGGACGATTCCAACTCTAGCCTGTTTACGGCCATAATGCGGCCTGTTATTGGCCCATGTTTGGCCAATCGATCATGCTGCCCGTATAAGGCCCATTGATGATACGGCTCGTAGAAGGCCCATTGTTTCTACGACCCGTAGAAGGCCCATTGTTTCTACGGCCCATAGAAGGCCCATTGTTTCTACGGCCCGTAGAAGGCCCACTGTTTCTACGGCCCATAGAAGGCACACTGTTTCTATGGCCCATAGGAGGCCCAGTGTCACTACAGTAAATATTAGCCCATGGTTATTGTGGCCTAGTTTTAAAAAATAGGTTATTGCAGCCACTAGAAAACCGCGGAAAAAGAACTGCAATGACTACAAGCAAACAAATAAACAAGACAACAAGGAAATAAATAAGCAAGCAACTTACGCTAGGCTATCACGGCTATCACACATATTACATCCACCGGGCATCAAAGTTCGCCACCAGTGCAAATAAATGCGCCGACAAAAGAATATAGAAAACCGAGAGCACTTCAGAAGGCACTAGGCCTGGCCAGGTCGGGCCCCCCAAACAGCTGAAGAAGCTGAGTAGACCTCAGTTGTCTCAACAATAGATGCATCAACACTAGATTTAAGGCATGATGGTGCGCACGGCAGTCCTCTGACATCTTCATTGCATCTTTGACTTCAAGTCGGAGTTGAGCTGAAGCAAGCCTTTCCGCTTTAAGTTGAGATGAAGAAGTCCAACTGATTGAGGCAGCGATCGCACAGAGGTTGTCTCACACCTTTGGTGAGTAGCTTCAACTCAATGTCTTCATCAAGACAGGACCTTGGGGTCATCTCGCTGTCCTCAAGATGGTTTGGCTCACTATCTTCCCTAAAGTTACACTGGCGTAAGAGATACGAGTGCGAAAGAGAAACAAGGAGACATGTAACAGGTTTCACAATTATATAAGCAAATAAATGGATCTGTTCTGCATAAGGAACATGTTTTTACAACTACAATTTGAAACTGGTAGTTGTTGCAAACATCCAATCAGATGTAAATAGCAAAGCAAACAGCATTGGAGGAAATGATGCCTATCCAAATCTATACTAGAACAAAGTTTGAAGGCTTGAGAAGGATGAACTTACATTACATGTTAACACGGGCTGGACAAAGCCCTTCTCCATGTTGATGGAAGGATAATTCAATAAATTCCCCAAAGAAAATTCTTTATAAGCGTTGCCATTATTCTACATTTTACAAAGAGTAAATATAGATCAAATAATATTGGAAGAAACAGAGGATAATGAAGCTCAGTGCATCGATGATACATAATCAAATAGCAATAAGTACATCGTTACAAGGCAAAAGGGAGAGAGGTACTGACAAGAGAAATGCAGAGCCCATTATTGTTTTGAGATCGTATGATCCTTTGAGCAAGGAGATTCATCTGAAATTAGTTTTCATACAAGAAAGAAGGTAAGGCACAAGCAGAAATTTAGGAGTTCAAATTTTGAATTGATATCATAGACAAGACTGATCACTGGGCTCCCAACAGTTCTAATAGGGGTTTGGCCACTTTGGAGTAGGGGTAAAGTGTGAATGCAGTTGGGCCTGTGTTTTACGTGGCTCTTGATCTATCTGATTTAACAGTATCACTACCTTCTCCAAATACCTAGTTTTTACTCCTTGAGGATCTGCACTCACCCTCTTCCTTTTGGACATCTATTACGAAAGAACAACATTTGATTTGGAAAAACATAGTGTGACGATGCATGGAATAGGTACGTAAATGGATAGGTATGGCATATACTCATATATGATGCTTAAACTAAGCAGATGGTGTAACAAATTAGAAGTAATGCAAGAGGTCAGATGCAAAATATGTGCACCAATACAACTTTGCAAAGTTAGAGCAAGCACCTTGATGGGTGAATAAGATAGGCCATCCTCCACCCTGCCAAGTTTGTTAGCCATTGGATCATTCCGCAATATTCCTCTCGTATGCCCATTCTCATATTCATTTTGATAATGTTCAATATCGACATGCATGAAAACATAAAAACAAGTGAGAATTTCTTTGTAATGCAGAAGTGATTCTAATCCAATCGCCTCCTGTAAACCCCTTTGTGCTATCTCTGCAATTCTTTTAAAAGATGCCATGCATGCTATAATTTGTTGTGTTCATTAATATAATGTGGCCTACTACTCAAAATATGAGAGCTCCAGAAGTGATGACACTTCACAGATGATAGCTTCGACATATAGTAAAGA
This sequence comes from Aegilops bicornis, assembly GCA_021605145.1. Lineage (NCBI taxonomy): Eukaryota > Viridiplantae > Streptophyta > Magnoliopsida > Poales > Poaceae > Aegilops > Aegilops bicornis. The sequence continues at coordinate 447,563,158 of CM038671.1, read as the reverse complement.
AGAACAAGTCAACCTGACCTGATAGATTCAAAATATACTAAGGGAGAACCACTCGACCTGACCAGTCGACCGCAAGAGAAGAGTATCATCTTAAAGAAGAGCAGAAGAGCAAGCAAATTGAAGATATTACAAGTTTTTCAATACAATGTCGGTTGGCCACCCATGATGAACCAGAGCGCACAGAGAAATACTATTCTTTCCGGTCTCTCCATATGTGGCTCACATGCATTTCGAAACTAAAGTAGGAACATTTAGCTAACCAATTAAACATCTCTCAATTTTACTAATATCAGCAATAATATCATATATGAATTTGTACAACTAAGCTTGTTTAGCTCGATGGGTGGAGCAGTGCTATTACGACACGAACCACATAGGCTGATTGTGGTCATCATAAAATGGGGAAAACATAAGCATGATGACTACAGTGTTGACCGTGGCAGTGGGATGGCAGATCTGAAGCTGCAAACCGCAAAGGGTAGTTAGCAACCGATGTTTGCTTTGAAATAACAACTAAGATTTGGTATGGACAAGAAAGTACGGTCAACAAGTGACAAAGAAATGCAATTATGTTGTCTCTCTATATGTCGCGACATGCATTTGGAAACTCAAGTGGGACCTTTAGCTAACCAATTAAATGTGTCGGTTAACTAATATCGATCTTATCACAATCATATTTGAACAACTAAGCTTTGAATTCGAGTGTTGTGTTGTTTAGCTTGAAGGGTGGAGTAATGCTAGTACGTCAGAAAGCACATACGCAGATCATAGTAGAGTAGATAAAAGGGGAAAACCCTAAGCATCAAGAGAAAAATTAGGAAAGTGGAACTAGCTGGACCAGTGGGTGGCGCACATGCTTTTCGAAACGAATATAGGAACATTAGGTGACCAATTAAACGTTCTTTGTTTTAGTGATATGAGCATCATATCAGATTCGTATTTCAACACGTAAGCTTTGGGTTGAGGTCTTGAGGAGAAGTGCTAGCACGACACGAAGCACCTACATGATGGTAGTGAATATAAAGGGGGAAAACCATAAGCTTTACGAGTATAGTGCCCGTGCCATGGCGGATCTGAAGGTGCAAACCGGACAAAGCTACTTTGCAACCAATGTTTGCTTTCAACTAGCCACTACGATTTGGTACGGACAAGAAAAGTACAGTAAACAAATTACGATCTATTTTCCGGGTGAGATCAATAACTTAAGCACATATGGAAGAGTACCACCTCTCTTGCGACGCCGTGTAGGCCTATCTTGTCGTTGAGGGTGCTGCGGGTGCGATGGCTGTCGGCGACGGGGAAGAAGACTTTAGATGGCAGACGGCCGGGTCGGGGGATATATCCTGTTGCCGTGGACGAGGCGGTCGTAGGAGCAGCAACGGCAAGGTGGAAGACGGCGCCGATGAAGCGAGAGGAGGCGATGAAAGGATCCTGGTCCGGCGCCGTGGATGAGATACGTCCATCTCTTGCGATGGGACGGGGTAGGGGTAGTGGCCCGGCAAGGTGGAGGATGGGGTGGCGGACGGAGTAGGCTGGCGCGATGCGGAGGTTGTCGTGCCACCGACGGTGTATGAATGGGGAAATGGAGGAGGGGGATCTCAAACTTTGGGACGCTTCTACGAAATGGGGAAAAGTTACGAACTTATCCCCGTTTAAAATTTCGGACATCGCGTCGGTTGGGGATAGGACGGTAATCTGGCATCTCCCAAATATTTGCCAAGAACTATTTGAGGCGAGGAGAGGGTGTTTTGCCGCCGACGGTTGGCGCCCACGGTGTATGAGCAGGGGTTGTGGTAGGGCGGTTGTGTCACGTCTGATGGAAGTTACACAACTGCCCCTATTTAAAATATTAGCCTACATCGATTTTGGGCGAGGAGAGTTTGTTTTGCCACCCACCGTGTATGAATGGGGAAATGGAGGAAGAGACACATGTCTTCTGGACGAGCTTGAATCAAATGTGTTTTGCCGCGCACGTTTGGCACCCACCGTGTCTGAATGGACTCAGAGGTCGTCGTGTCACGTCTGATTGATGTTACTAGTCTACCCCTATCGACAGCAATGTAAATCCGGTCGATAAGGATGTCAAGTGTCAGGGGTAGACAGTAATTTCCATCTCGCAAACACTTGCTTCGGGCAGCCCACAAATTATAGTGGGTGTTTAGCCGCTTTGTTCGAAACTTGGGAGAATTAGCATTCACGTTTGCCCTGGGACCTGACAAACTAAATTCAAATCCAATTTGTATTCGATTATGAATATCCACAGATAATTATACGTTTTATTATTTATTTCTTCAAAACCACAACAAAGATTTATTCCACCTTTATATATGATTATGATTTAGAAATGCCGTGATCTTCGAATTCAGTAGGTTGGATACACTCTGAGTCAAACAGTTATTTCATCCAATACAATATGCTCACACAAAAAATAGTTCACCTTATGTCAATCATACAAGTACTGAGGATTACCTCGCCTAAAAAATCCGGACCATTACAACACATGGACAACATAGGGGGTCTTGCAACATAATCCATTCAGAGACATGACACAACATGCAAGTACGATAATCTAATGACAATTTCAACTGGTATCTAAAGAAGAACCGGGATTACCTTGGGCTTCAAATAGCAGAAACAGCAGGACCTCCTCCGTCTTCAAATGAAACATCCTTACTTCCTCCAATTCTTGGGTTGCTTGCATAATGCGTGCCGCTAATTCCATAATTTCCAGCCTCAAGATAAAGATTACCTCATTCAAGGCAGCCACACCATCTCTTTCTGCCTCTAGTAGAGCCTCAAGCATTATAATATCTGTGCTCAGACTGCTCTCCGGCAGTGTTGCCTCTGAACTGCTACCATCTGGTAACATGGATGGCGCACTGCTTCCACAAATAGATTTTGGGGTTGTACATTGTGTCCTAGTGTGAACGGCATCCTGAAAGGTTTTCGCTGCACATCAGTAAGAGATAGTTATCGTATGATCCAGGCAGTAAGCTTACATGGTAAAACCATTTGACGAATTATTTCCGAGCATGGCAAACTATATTTAAATGGTTCGAAGCAGCATCAGCTGAAAAGAAATTAAAATGGTAAGATGAAACTAGGGATGTAAGTGGCAAATAAACAACATCCGCCAGTCCCATCTAGTTAGTTTTTGCTACCTCCCTAGTTCTTTTTCCTCAAAAAACAAAAACTCTTTTGAACTATCATACCACTAGTGGACTTTAATCGGGATTAAACGGGACCCAGTTGACATCCCTAGTTGAAAGGGAGTGTACAACCGCTATATTTAAGTTGCCAAGGCATCTAAGCAGTTGAAATAATCTGAGAAAGCACTTAACAGTGTGGCCTCATATAAACTACGAAGACAGTCTTGTGATGAAGTTGAGAGGAAAAGTTAAGGACTCAAATGAAATAGGCATGCATTTCTTTACGATAGTACAGCAGGCACTGCTGACATATTGGCCAACTCAGGTATAGCGTAACAACAAATAAGCATTCAAATCAAGCAATACAGCAAAGCAGACAACTGAACCATTTGTAATTCGGTAGGATTACACGTTTAGGGCACAAGCCAAGAAAGTAGCCCACTCGCATTACATTTCACATGTACTAAAACACACTGGCTTACCATATGTTGATGTGAAGCCTAGCTGCTGTTGCAATGTTCTTTGAAGATATCATCAGCATCCTGTGGTTGCAAATCTAGTTGTTGTAGTTTATTCTGCACCATCTATTTAGGTAAAATTAATTTTAGTCGCATGCACTGGTCTGAATTGATCATCAATGGTTCATCTAAACTAATGTAAGAAGGGTGTGTGCATACACGACAATATATCTGCTTCCCTCTATTTTTATGCTTGTTCGAGGTGCCAGCCCCAAAAGAACAAATATTTTGCTTGATGGGGTTGGCAGCTCCATAATTAATAGAAGCATCAAATTAGTCATGCAACTTGGGAAGATCAAGAACACATGAACAAGTAATGAACAGAGGCTCGGAGCAGTGATGTAATAGCTAGCATCAGAAAATGTAGGGTAAAGCGAACAAAAAGCAGCGGAACCACATGCTAGTTTGCTGATGTGTAATTAAGCATAGAGAACATTAAGCAGTCTGATGGAACCAACAGGTGGCATCAGAACAAAACTAAAGCATATTAACTATATGTGCACTGGTATGTAATTTAGCACATGTAACATGTTCACTGCCAAAAGTATGGCCCTACAGGTGCAAGCAGAATAATGCGTCTCATGAAAAACTGAATGATGCCCTGAAGAAATTCGAAGGTGCGGTGCTTATGCTAGGAAAGTGAACATAGGCGCCGGCCGTTGGATAATAGTACCTGATTCTCGGCGGCGTATGGGTATCGTTGTCATACTTGATAGCTAAGGATCGTCGATGGTGCTCGTGTTGTGGTTGAGTTTGGGCCGGCTGTCGCCGTCGCTGAAGCGGCTCCGGTGCTTTCTGATTGCGGCGCTGTCGACATACAAGAAAGCTCATCTGTGGTAAGTAAACAGTTGCACGATAAAGAGAAAACTGAAGGAGTACAAATCGAAATAACTTTGATGAGGCTGCGGCGTCGGTAAAGCTGGGCGGTGGAGTTGAATATGGCGTCCGTGGAGCGGGTCCGGTCTGATGGGCGAAGGCTTCAAGCGCGTTATGCAGTGCTTTCGGTGAGGTGGATGCATTGCGGCGAGCGAGAGCTTGTATGAAGGGCCAGCGAAGGGGCGGACGAGGGAGTCAGTGAAGGGCCTACGCTGTGGTGGACGAGGGCGCCGGTTAAGCAGATCCGGTGCGGTGGACCATGATGGCGGTCAAGGAGATCTGGAGCGGTGGACAAGCCAGTCGCTGAAGCGGCTCCGGTGAAGTGGTGAGTTGGCAGTTGGGGGTTCCAAGGTGCGGAAGGTAGATCCGGCGAGGTGTGAGGTCCACCGCTGCGGCGGAGGACTAGATTCGGCGGCTTGTCGTGGTTTGGGGGTCGGGGAGGGGAAGGGGAGGGGCTCTAGGGAAGAATGTTGGGGGCAAAGTGGGGAAAACAATGGAGTTACCAAAGCAGCCCTTTTCCGTTCATGTGGCAGGGGTAAAACAGGAATATCGCAGGGCTAAACTTTCGGGCGTGTGATATTTCGATGTGAGCGGGAAGTTTGAAAGCTTTTGGCGCCTAAAATTATAAGTATTCTGCTCTTGTACTGCCGACTATGATATCATGGCCGACAATTTGTTTGTTTTGCACGCAAAAAAATGCAAGTTTTGAAAATCAATGTCTCCAACTCGAAACTTAGATTGTCCATTCAATTCAAATATGGATCATTGAGCTACAACAAGCAAATACCATCATACGGTCCTATTCAAATGAAATTCCAAATGTGTTTATCCTAAATATGATGACAAAAGCAAAAATGTGTATGTGCATGAATAAAGTGGATGATTATAAAGTTTGAACATGCCCGTATGTGTATATCTCTAGGTTTCATATATGAATTTGAAATCACGAAATCCTGGCTTAAAAAATGTACTTCCGTTTAAATGAATTACAAAAGCTAATGATGGAGTCGAATTCCAAAATTCCAATCTTAGGTTTGTAATTCTGGTACATCAAGGTATATCACGCATGTTCAAAAGTATCGTTATCTCATAGTACAAACTGTGAAACAAATTGATCAACCATGAGTGCAGTATCTCAATTACGCTAAAGTCCCTCAAATATAGACACCTCACTCTTTATCCAAGTCACCCCCCACCACCACCACCACACACACACACATAGAGAAGTCGTTCTCTCCCCAAACACCAAGACATGAGCACATTAACACCCTCTCTCTTGTAAAGTCCGGACCCCAACATAGGTCTCTATCACTTTGTCTCTCGGGCATGCACACATCTCTTCCCTCACTCTCTAGGTCTCCCGCTATCTCTCTTACCCAAGCACACACACTATGTAGAGTGTATATTTCCCATACACACAAAACGTCGCCCCAAACGTCTATCTCCCTAGTTATGTGGTTCTCGCGCACTCACCTCACACACCACCCCCACTGCAAACAAGCACACTTTGTCTCCTTGTGCACCACTCTCCTCTTTCTATCTCTCCCACATGCGGACCCGCCCCCGCTCCTTCCCTGTATACATATATGTCGTGACTCTTTGCATAGCTCCCTAATGTATAATCGTTCTCGATTTCGCACATTGTTCTCTACACCATCTATTCTAGATCTCTCATGAAGTCCCTATCACACACACGATGACTCGCTTCCCTTCCGTCACCATTCATAGGCCAATTTCGGACAACATCAACATTGTCTCCCTATCTATACGCCATTTATGGACACGAACGACCCCTCCCGCCCCCTCTCTTCCTCTCTGTCTCTCTCTCTCTCTCTCTCTCTCTCTCTCTCTCTCTCTCTCTCTCTCTCTCTCTCTCCGTTGCTAGCTCTCTCTTTCTCTCGCTCTCACACCCCTCTCCCACACACACACTCGATGTATCTTCCAAATAGTCTGCACCCCCCGCCTGCACCCGTGCTATCTCGCTACTACACATGTCGCACCATTCCCCCTTCCCTTATACTAGGTTTACATCATCAATGGTCTCTCTACTCCACATACACTCTCTCCCTCTGACACACAAACGCATGCACAAACACACAGAGACATGCACAAACACCCATTTATCTGTGTCGGCGTTCTGGGAACGGGGGTCCCCAGACTTTCCTGCCTGCGGCCTGCAGCGTGGCTCAAGTGGGGGCCCAGCGCGGCCCAGCTTCATCAGCTCAAGCTCAAGACCCTCGCGAGGGGCCAAGCCTCGTGGGGGCGAGCAGCGGGAACCTTCCTCAGGAGCAGCCTCGTCAGGCAGGCTCACGAGGAGGCGGAGAGATCAAGGCAGGGTACCTCACAAGGGTGCCCCGTGATGCAAGCCATGACGATTGAGACCAGGTGGGCGCCAGCCTGCGCATTGTCCTTGTTTCCCCTTTGGTGCAAAGGAGGCAAGCACAGGCCAAGGCATCAGGCAAAGGTTACCGCTTCGGTGCAACAAGACCAAGACCAGCAGAGCGGCAAGACGGAGGTCATCGTGGAGCCAGACGGCGTCCACCGCTGTGAGCCTTTGGCAGCCAAGACCAACTTTAGTCAGGATAAGTGTACTAGATGTTCCCCTTTAAAATGGCCAATTGTTGGCGCCCTTCCCGCTCATTATTCGGGAAGAGGCCCAGGGCCTCCCTCTATAAATAGGACTAGCCACCACAGAGAGAGGGGACGGATCAGAACAAGTCAAACCCACCTAGAGAGAGAGAGAGAGAGAGAGAGAGAGAGAGAAGCGACCGGACTCACCCAAGCACTCCATCGCACCAGCTCAAGAACAGCCCCTCGCGAGGCTGTTCTTCCTTTGTACTGTTCTTCATCAGCCCCGGAGGCAATCCAACACACCACACACTGGAGTAGGGTATTACACCACAACGGTGGCCCGAACCAGTATAAATCTTGTGTCTCTTGTGATGTTCATCGTTCCTAGTTTAGATCCCTTACAAAAAATTAACGCGTGAGCTGGTAGGGGAAAGATCTCCGTGCGCACCCGAGTGTTCGAACCTCAAGGTTCTACCGGAACCCGAAATCCGATATTTGGCGAGCCAGGTAGGGGTGCGCCGGAATCTTTCTTCTGCTGGTCGCGTGTGATCTTCCGTCGTGTCCATGGCTGACGCTCGCCGAGCCCGCGCCAAGCGCGGGCTGCTCGCGCCGCTCGAGTCGCCCAGACGGCTCCCGTCGGCGGACACCCCCGTCGTTCCCCGTCGCCTGCCGCCAACGCCGCCACCGGCCCGGCGGGGAACGAGCAGCAGGCCTCGTCCCTGCATCCATCGGTGAGGCGAGAAGGCCGCACCGCTACTCCTTCGCTCGCCCCTGTTGGTTCTTCGTCCCGCACGCACCGCGCTCCCATGGAGGCTCGAGCTGCGCTCATCGCGGCAAACGAGCTCCTACGCTACCGCCCTGTCGACGATGTCTACGAGGAGTGGCTCGACCGCGTCGCCGAGCTCGTCCGCGCCGCAGGGGGCTCCCCCGTGCCATCCCTCTTGTTGCCTCGCCCTTCACCCCGCGCGGGAGGCAGGGAGCCGGAGGTGCCCCCGCCACCTCCTCCCCAAGAAGGCGCCCTGGCTCCAAGGCGCGTGGCCCCAGGCCGAGACCCTCCGCGTGCGATGCCCACGCAACAAGAAAGGAGCTGCCAGGAGATCCCTCGTCCCCAAGAAGGTGCTCGCGTACTCCCAGCCCCGGAGCGTCGCGATCGTGCTCCAGCGCCACCGCGTCAAGACCCAGCTGCTCGAGCAGCGGTGCTGAGAATCCACGAGCAAGCTCCAGTGATCGCCAGAGAGCCCCGGTGGCCACTGCAGGCTACCGCGCCTTCACCGCCGAGCTACGTAGTGTCGCATGGCCCGACAAGTTCAAGCCAGACCTGCCTCCTCACTACGACGGCACTGCCGACCCCGCGGAGTTCCTTCAGCTCTACGAGTTGGGCATTGAAGCCGCCAACGGGGACGAAAAGGTCATGGTGAATTGGTTCCCCATGGCGCTCAAGGACGGAGCCCGAACCTGGCTCCCGGCACGATCTCCTCCTGGGACGAGATGCACACCCTCTTCATCGCCAACTTCCAAGGCACTCGCGACCGGCCTCCGGCCGTGAGCGACATGCGCCGCATCAAGCAGCAGCCAGGAGAGACCCTGCAGAAGTACATCCATCGCTTCAACAATGCCCGCTTCAAGATCCCCAGGGTGACTGAGGAAGCCATCATCTCAGCCTTCTTCGACGGCGTGCATGACGTCAAGATGAAGGAGGAGCTAGCAATGCATGAAGACTTGTGCACATCCCTGGAGCTGTTCAACTTGGCGACCAAATCGTCGATTCGAGGAAGGCGCCTCTCCCTCCTCGAGCTTCCGCCGCCGATCCAAAAGAGAAGAAGCCCAAGGTCAAGGGCGTGAAGCGCAAGGGGCTGCCGTGCTGTGGCAGAACCAGACGCCAAGCGAGGCAGGGATCAGCCCGAGTCATCCAAAGGCAGCCGGTACTGCGTATACCACGACCTCCACACCCACAACACCAACGAATGCCAGGAGCTCAGGGCCGTGCGAGAAGGGCATACCGGCCGACGCCCCGAGCGCAATGATCGGGGCTACGATCGAGGAGGAGGAAGAGGTGCAGGACACTGGGAAGACCGTGGCCCTCGCCAAGGATGGCGTGACAGGCCTAGCAAGGACCGCTGGCAGGACCAGCCTCGTAAGGGAGGTTGGAGGGACCAGTCTCGTGAGGACCGCCCTCAAGGCAACGCAGGGCTCCCACCTCTGCCGCAGCCGCCAAGGAGGTACGAAGACCATCATCAGGACGAGGGGGCTGGGGGCTTCCAGGAGCCGCGCGTGATCGCTTGCATCCTGGGTGGCGCTCAGGCCCCAGCCTCTCAGCGCATCTTCAAGCAGTTTGCTCGCGAGGTGAATGCAGTCCTCCCCAAGCCTGAGGCACACACCGTCTCAGGTGGTCGTCGTGCGCTATCACGTTCAGCTCAGCGGATCAGCTCAAGTGCGCGGCAACGGCCGGAGTCCTCCCCATGCTTTGCTCACCAGTCATCAGCAACGTGCAAGTCACCAGGACCCTCATCGACGGCGGAGCAGGACTCAACGTCCTATCTGTCAAGACATTCAACGATCTCCAAGTGCCATACGATCAGCTTCAGCCGACCAAGCCTTTCTCAGGAGTCACCGATGGCTCCACCGTCCTGATAGGGCAAGTTGGCCTTCCTGTCACCTTCGGACAGGGCAACAACTACCGCACCGAGCTCATCGACTTCGACGTCGCCCACATTTGCCTGCCATACAATGCCATCCTCGGGTACCCAGCTTTGGCCAAGTTCATGGCGGTGACTCACCATGGCTACAATGTCCTCAAGATGCCAGAAAGCGGAGGAGTCATCATAGTGCCTGTGGAGGAAAGGGATGCAGTGTGCTCTCTTGAGCGTGCCTTCCAAGCCGCAGCAATCGAAGACCCAGATCACAGGAGCGGGAGACTTCCCAAGGCGATCCCTAAGAAGAAGAAGGCTTCGCCTGGTCCAAGCCCTCGTGGGGAAGGCACCTCCGGAGGCGTGGCAATAGGACCCGCGCCCGTTCAAGGGGCGCCACCCTCTATTGCATAGGAAGGCGCGCCCGACGCCCTCCTCAGGCGGGGCTCGAGGACTCTTTCATGGCGAGCCACCGACCTAGCCGGGGTCACGAGGGAGGTGCTCGGGCACCACTTGGAGGCGTGCTTCAAGGCACGTTTCCCTCAGGAAGGTATGAGGCAAGGAGGGACAAACCCTCAGGAGTTCATCACGAGGAACACCCAGGAGCTACAGGAGTCAAGAGTCATGCACGGCTGTCACCGCTTGCCCGCCGTGGCCCCACATCTAGGCGAGGATGCTGGGCTACGAGTCTGCATCGACATACCAGGGCTCAACCGGGCTGCGTCTCAGGAGCGCCTCTGGCCCTAACGCGTGGGACGTTGCGAGGGTCCACCTCACAGCTACGTTTGCATGCCTTTCGGCCTGCCGAACACGGTCGCCGCCCATCAGCGCCTGCTGAGGTGCGCTCTGGAGGCTCAAGAGGTCAAGCGGCCATGATCTGGCAGAGATGGAGATGGCTCTCGAGGAACCCCCCCCCGTGCCGGAGCCTCCCGAGGCTCCAGGTCCGGTGGGCTCGTGAGGGCCAGCTTCCTCATCAAGCGTCATCTGCTACCTCAACATCCCACCATCTCCGACCATATCAGGTGACACCTTTCCAAGTTTCGTTTTCAGCTGGGAGCGCCCCTCGGGCTGCATCATTCCCAGGCCGCATGGGTCCGTCCCTGCGGCATGTATCCATTTTGCTTATGTTCTTTACTTACCTTGTTGGGGGCGCCCCTCGGGCTGCATTATCCCCAAGCTGCTCGGGCCAGACCCAGTGGCATGTGCTTTCTCCGCACCTATCTAGATGGATTTGCTTATTCATACATAACATGCTTGACCTAATCGCCTGCTCGATTGACACCTAACTTCGGAGCCGCTCGCTCAGGCACGGCACTTGCGCACGGGTCCGTCCCTGCAACACCGATAAATCTGAGTGGCTGAGCTCTGGCCGCGGCAGCCCCGCAAGGCGCCACCTCGCCAAGCCCTCAGTGCCCCCGATCACTCCCTCGGAGCGACCAATGGTTGGCTGGCAACCGTAACGACGAATCTTGTTTCCCCTCGTGATTCGTACACATGACCTGCTCCAGGAGTAACGCTGGCGGCATCACGAGTCTTCTCTCCTCCTCTCCGGCGCGGTCCGCTTGCACGTTAAAAGGGGGGTACCTGAGCATCACGACTCATGGGCTCTTGCTGGCTCTCCAGCCCTCACCCCCTGGCCTTGACCCACGGCATCGCGACCTGTCATACCAGCGACGGCTGAGCTCGCTCGAGGGCCGGGACCTGAGGACGTAGAGCATTAAGGAAAGTGCGGGGGAGAGGGAAGAAACTCGCGAGGACCCAACCCGGCAACACCTCGATTGTTGCCGCCAGCAGCACGGCACCTCATCGAACGCCACTCCAAACCCGCAAGATAAGTCACGCAAAAACTGATACAACTCAGCACTAAACCCTCGCCTACTGCTGCTCTGTCACGGCAAAGCTGCCTACCTTTCTTGCCCTGCGGAGGCTGCTTGAGCGCAAAAGGGGACCTCCTGAGCATCGCGACTCAGGGGCTCTTACTGTACCTCGGGCCGCTCACCTCCTGGCCTTAACCACGGCATCGCGACCTGGCATACCAGCGACGGCTGAAGCCTACCTGGGGACCGGGACCTGTCTGCGTAGAGCACCAAGCCCTCGTGAGGAAAGAAAGGGAGAGCTGAGCTGGGACAGAACAAGCATCTCGCACCGATTCATCATAAGGATATAATATTCACAAAAACATGGCCAGCGCCTTACATACCCCCGCCGGGTGCTACTTAGATTCTTCGCAGGAAATAAAAGGTGCTAATCCTAAGGAATGCCGACTACGCGTGCCTCCGCAGGAGACGCCATCATCAACAGTGGGCCGCCAGGCGCCGGCGTCAACCCCATCCAGATCACCGGCGCCGGTATCCTGAAGCGCCCGCCCGGCTCTGAGTGAGGCGCGAGCTCGTGGGCTCATAGTTGTCGTCGCTCGTCTCCGGAGTTGCCAGAAGCTCGACGGAGGCGCTGGACCTTCCGGCCCCTTCGCTGCTGCCCGAGGAGCTGCCGAGGGGGCGACCGACGGGCCTAGTCCTTGCCAAGGCAATGCCCTGACCACCCTTCTCGGGGCAGCATTCCAGCCGGCGTCCTTCCGCGTCGAAGACCTTGAAGAACATGAAGGAGGCACCATCATATTCTAGGTGGATCACGAGGGCGCCCCTTGTCCGGCATACCCGGGCGATCTCGCCCCAGCCTCGGGTCATGTAGACCTTGCTTGGAGCGACAACCGCAACCTCCGCTCCGGTCGCAGGGGTGCTGCAGCCAGCGTCTTTGCAGCGAGCTCAAGAGAACCCCTCGGCGGGATCTCGAAGGCGAAGGAGGGTGGAAGGAGAATCCAAGATTGAGGAGGCATGGCGGCGTGGAGCATGAGCTCTCGGGAGGAGCCCTCGTCATGGACTCCAGGAGGAACGACGCGCACTGCCGTGACCCGCCGGCGCCGACGGCGGCGTCGTCCGTGGCGCTCGGCGTCTACTCCTCCAGGGCCCTCGATGCGGGTGTACAAGGGCAGCGGGAAACCTGGCGGCGGCCGCTCGTGCCAGGGCCTCGACGCCTCCTGTCGGGCGCCCTCATCTCGGCGGCAGAGGACTGGCCGTTTCCTCGGCGGAAGCGGGTCGGGACCCTCTCGGGGGGCCTTTCCCTTCTCTTCTGCAGAAAACCGGCGGATCGGAGCCATTGTCGCAATGAGGAGCAAGGGCAAGGATAGAGAGGAAGGAGTAGCAAGAAGGGATGGACTGGAAGGGCCTGCGCCGTTCCGTACTTATAGCTGGAGGAGGTCAACCGTCGGCCTCCACGATCACAGGTAATCATGACCCATTTCTGCGTGCAGGGACTCGTCAAGTCAGACGGTTGCCGAGGCATCATGGGGAAGCGAAGACGCCCACGACCAATCAATCGCCACGCGGAGCCCAAGGCCGCAGGCTGTTGGGGCCCGCGGCGCTTCGCACTTGCCCCTTCGCTTCTCTGCTAAGCCAAGTCCGGGCACGCCTTGGGCCCGGGGGCTACTGTCGGCGTTCTGGGAATAGGGGTCCCCAGACTTGCCTACTTGCGGCCTGCGGCGTGGCTCAAGTGGTGGCCCAGCGTGGCCCAGCTTCATTAGCTCAAGATCAAGACCCTCACGAGGGGCCAAGCCTCGCTGGGCGGACGACAGGAACCTTCCTCAGGAGCAGCCTCGTTAGGCAGGCTCACGAGGAGGCGGAGAGATCAAGGTAGGGTACCTCATGAGGGTGCCCCGTGATGCAAGCCATGACGATTGAGACCAGGCGGGCGCCAGGTGGGCGGCAGCCTGCGCAGTGTCCTCGTTTCCCCTTTGGTGCAAAGGAGGCAAGCACAGGCCAAGGCATCAGGCAATGGTTACCGCTTCGATGCAACAAGACCAAGACCAGCAGAGCGGCAGGACGGAGGTCATTGTGGAGCCCAGGACGGCGTCACCATCAGAGCCTTTGGCAGCCGAAGACCAACTTTAGTCAGGATAAGTGTACTAGATGTTCCCCTTCAAAATGGCCAATTATTGGCGCCCTTCCCGCTCATTATTTGGGAAGAGGCCCAGGGCCTCCCTCTATAAATAGGACTAGCCACCACAGAGAGAGGGGACGGATCAGAACAAGTCGAACCCACTAGAGAGAGAGAGAGAGAGAGAGAGAGAGAAGCGTCTGGACTCACCCAAGCAGTCCATCGCACCAGCTCAAGAACAGCCCCTCGCGAGGTTGTTCTTCCTTTGTACTGTTCTTCATCAGCCCTGGAGGCAATCCACCACACCACACACTGGAGTAGGGTATTACACCACAACGGTGGCCCGAACCAGTATAAATCTTGTGTCTCTTGTGTTGTCCATCGTTCCTAGTTTAGATCCCTTGCAAACCATTAACGCGTGAGCTGGTAGGGGAAAGATCTCCGTGCGCACCCCAGTGTTCGAACCTCAAGGGTCTGCCGGAAACCGAAATCTGACAATCTGGATCCTCATCTCTCCTCATGTCCGCATGTGTATCTCACACACTCACTCTCTAATTATGTATAGGTGTCTCCACGTTACACAACACAAAGCCCCATGTACATGTCTCTCTCTATCCTCCACACACATAGACACAAAGAATCTGTTGTCATTGCCTCAGTCTCTAACATATCACACACGCACTCTCTCGCAAACACGCTCAACAAGGGTTTCCCCATGAATAACTTACCGTCTATTCATCAACAGTCGTGGCAGTATGGTGAACATGAGACGTGAAAAAGAATAAATCTACACGTGCTTAGACCACCTAGTATGACTACTAGGACTAGAGCAAGCCAAAAAGCGCGCCGCCGTCACCCCCTCCTTGTCGGTGACGGGAAAATCTTTGTTTTACACAGTCGAGAATTCATTGTGCTAAGGCCCCACATGCCGAGGCGTTGAATAGAATGTAGATGCTAGTTTACGGAAGCAAGTATCGATAATATGTTTGTATCTCCATACTTATATTTCTTCTCTTATAAAAATCGAGTTGGTGATGATGGTACGTGTGCCATCTTGCAATATAGACCGTCCGATCTATATCTGACGGATGGAAATTAAACTAAAAGATACGCGCACCCCTCTCCACATTTGCAGACAAGGCCTTCCCTCGTTCATCCTTATCTCCAACAAACCTCATTGTTGAGCAATTAAGAAAGGAAGTCTCTGGAACAAACTGGCCTGGTGGCCGCTGCCAGCGTCGTCAATCCCCATGCCTCCGCTCAGTCCGACTACCAACCACCACCACACCCCACTCCTCTTCACCTTATCTCATATTTCTCGAGATATCATTAGTTTTTACACATGGGATTACTCCCGCAAGGGTCAATCACAACAAGTGTTTTATAAAAAATTACATCTTGGTGTTCCGTGCAATGCACGGATCTAGCTAGTACTCCTACACAAGACTAAGTTGGTGATCTTTGGTGTATACGCCATCCGTCGTTTCGACCATCGATCTACATCTAACGATTGTGAGGTAAGTTGTTGCCTTTTCTCACCAACATCCCACTTGTCTACCAATTTGCAGAAAAACCCATAATTAGTATCTTAAAACCAACCACATCCCTCCCTGACCTCACCAAAACAGCCCAAGGAATATATTCTAATTGAAACATAATATATCTTTAGTGACATGTGTATATCAAAATTAGAGTGTTTTGTACCAAGTTTGTGAATAAGTATTATTCTAATTATGATTCGTTGCAACGGACATGAACATTGGTAGTATTTCCAACCATGCATTTTTTCCTAGTATTCCATAGTTTCGAGTTTTCCATCAAGATATTAGTCACTCATGGTTGATATTTACTTTCAATCATGTCCACATATGCACTATGTAACTAGCCTTGCTTATTGGCTTCCAAAGCTTAACTTTCACTCCTACTTACAATATGTAGAGTATTTAACAAAAAACTACCACTTTCAACCAGCCCTAGGAAGAATCTATTGTACAAAAATAGCAAAAACATACCCAAAATTTCTTAATCCACGCCAAAAACTACCTAGTACTCCTACCTATTAGGTTCGTTTAAACCCATCTATGACAGGGTTGGCCCACACGTCCGTGCTGACGAGGCAGCTTAAACCAACACATTTTGTTTGACCGTTGACATGAGGGACCCACATCTGACCTTCTATCCTGTTATTCCCCCTCAAATCATTATTTTTCCTGAACATTACTTCAAACAGTACTGATGCGTGTTCGTCGGTGGCGCCAGTGATGAGTGAGTTGGCTGCCGCTCCGCCGGACGGACCGGACGCCGCGCTGGCCTCCGCACGGGTTGGCAGGCTGGCTCGAGCGTGACTCACGAGCGAGCAAGCCGCCGCATTGGCCTTCGCTCGAGCCAGATGGCTGGCCTTAGCGTGGCGCGCGCAAGCAAGCCGCCGCGCTGCCGTGCCAATCTAGCTAGTCTCGCTGTATCAAATAACTCAAATGTCCTGCCCCCGCAGTAACCATCACTGATAAACAGGCTGCTAGTTTGTGCGTGAGAGGAGCGGCTGAGTAGGCGAGCTACGTGAGAGGAGCGGCTGAATAGAGCATGGAGAGTACCCACTAGGCCACTATGTAGGTGTACTTCCCCTGCATTGATAGTACATCGATGGTTCTAGAGAACAGTAGTACCCTCCACTTCCAACTGTAGCTCCTTGGACCTGAGATTCAAGAGTTCAAAACTGGTGCACTATACTAGACTAGACTAGAAGTACAGTACATCGCACTACTAGTTGAGAAAAGTAGTACTAATACTGCTACAGTACGAGTACGTACTCCTCCGTCACATAATGTAAGACGTTTTTTGACACTAGTTGGCGTGTACAAAAAATGGCAAAAACATACCCAAAATTTCTTAATCCACGCCAAAAACTACTACCTAGTGCCAAAAATTTCTTACTAGTGCTATTATTTACAGTATAATGCAATCACATAACGTTCCATAATGCTAGTACTAGTAGTAAATAATAGCCTCACCCCTTCGCTGAGGAACGATCTACAGTTGGAAGGGACGAGGCCCTGCGGTTACTACGCTCTTATCTCCTCCTCGCCAGTTCCCCTCCCCCTGAAGAGAAGGCAGTTCGTCGCTGCTCCCATGGATTCGCCAGGCGGTTCTCCTCCTCGTCGGGGCTGGGAGACCTTGGACGACGATCCTCTGGGATAAATCACACGCCGCTCCGACGTCCTCACCGCCACAAGACTCGATGCTTCCTGCACCAACTTCTTCAAGACACTGCTTAAACAGGCTTGGGAAAAGGCCATGCTTGTTGGTCTTCCATGCGTCCTCGAGGAGAAGGTTCTTCTATGGGACAATCCTTCGAACAGTCCACCACTCCCTGGCCATGGTTGCGCGTTGACTCCGCTAGAGTTGCCGGCGTTGAGAGGTAGTCGGATTTTGTCCTATGAGCAGGTCAGGAATGGAGTTTGATCATGTAGTACTTAGTTATTCCATTTCCATCCCATAATTTCTTCGCTGCCCACCGTCTTATATATAGGTCTGGGTCGGTGCCAACGAAGATTGGCTTGCATACCTCCGGCGGATACCACCATCATTTTGCACAACATCCACAAGAAGGCGGCCATTCCGGTAGACCCTTCTCCACCATTGGGATCGGCCTTCCGGACTGGCTGGGCTTGAATACGTATGATGATGCCTACATGAGATTGAAGAAGATAGCAATTGCGGACCCGCCGACAAAGCGACGCGGCTACGATGATTACTATCGCATCGTGGTGTTCGACATAAGGATTGCCATCAATGCAAGAGGAAGTAATGGCAGAGGCTGGCGCATGTTGGCGGCGGCAGATTTGTACCCCTACACGTTCGAAGACGCCGTGCGCCATCTAGGCCGCATCTTTGCGGTGACAAGCCAGGGGACTTGTTTCATTTGGTTGTCATCCTACGGTACGGGGGATTACAAACGGAATGCACAAACCATCATTTGCATCCCTAACGGTACTCCATTATTTTGCAGGGACCAGTCATCCCCCGATCAAAATAAGATCGTCGATCCTGGATGTGCATTTGCATCCGCGATTCGGTCTAACCTGGAACCTTGTAGCTGACTTTGGCATATTGGGATCAACTATCTTAGCAGTCGTTACCCATGGTACCACTGATGTGCAACATGGTCACACAATCTACCACAATCGGACCATCACCATCTACCTGTATTCCATTTTTAACCCTCTCGCCTTCTCTTTCATTGTTGTACTAGTAGTATACTTTGTAGTACTAGCAGGAGTACTTTTTACCTTGGAGGACCCGTATAGCTAGCTAGGCCCTTGAAGACTTGAACCCACTAGCTGCCACCATTTTTGTATTTCCATGTCTTACTATCTCATCCATGTAGCCAAGAGTGGCTATATATAATAAGCCGGTTATTTTACTTCCTCTATACCGAGTAGTACTATTTGCTACACAAGACATCGACCGCCATATTTGAGCACAACATTATTATGCATGGACCTTGACTATGTATCGTCACCATGTGTCCAGATCTGGGATGTCGCGTGTACCCGGATGAACGGCGCCGAGTTCGACCCGTGATGCTACATGGGTGCCGAGGAACACTCTTGGAGAGTACTACGCTTTCATCGGGACAGCTACCCCATTGTGAAGCGGATGCCACCTTCTGTGCACGACACGGAAGTCCTGCTGTTCATGAAGCATGGTTGTGTCTTCAGTGCGCACCGCCGGATGAACGACATGTTGGGACACGCTATCCCTGATTTATGCCGCTTTAGCTTGGACGAGTCTCCATCGTGTGGAACCGGACTAGAAAGCTGCGATAATGATTCCCGTTGCCCACCGCTATGGATCGTGCCATCCATGAAGAACACCTGGGACTGGAACCTGGAGGAGGACATGTAGCCCATCTATAACTAAGTGGAGTATGGTAATTGTGAACGGTAGTGCTGTGAATATATGTAGACTAGTCGTGCACAAATTTATCACATGAATTGGAGATGAACTTGTGTGGCATACTGGCATTTGTCCTTTAGAATTTATTACTAGTAAATGTGTTATGTGTACGTGCGACTTGTGTGGTTGTTACACGGGCTCCAACATGCTCTTTGAGAAAAAAAAGGTGGCACAACTTTGGATATACGTGACGTGGCGGCATCATACAGTAGCATCGTTCGCTATAGTTGTAGTACACTCCTACTAGGACGACAACTCCAATAAAACCTTGCGCTTGGCTCTTTGCCTCTTCGGGAGGTTCAACAGTTCGTACTCGTGTGAACCTTGCACTTGGCTCTTCGCCTCTTCGGAAGGTCCAACAATGATGATACTACAGTACAATATGCTTCTGGCAATCTGACACCGATTGAACTGATGCACGTCCACCGCGAGGGCGAGGGTGAGGGAGAGGGAGAGGGCGTTGTAGTCAAAACCCTCTCCTCGTCCTGCGAACCACCGCACGCGCAGGCGAGGGAGAGGCGTAGTAAGCAAGCTTCTCCTCACTCGGCGAGTTGATGGGACACATCAAAGCAGTACTAGTACTAGTAGTAGTACTGCATCCTTTCCGATTAATATGGCTTAATTTGAAACGAGAAAAATACACTGGCGGTCAACGTATGTAACAATACGCTCTTTACTGTCACTATATATAGTTTTGCGGTGATTATACGATCACTAGCTCATCGTAGAGCACCGTATTGCACCCTACTGACCGCCACATAGTCGACGTGGCACTTTGTTGACTGGTTAAATTGTCACCTGGTTTCTGGGTCCCACCTGTCAGCTCGCAGAGCAAAGAAATCAGTTAAACAAAACTTTACGCAGGCGCAACACGAGTCCAACCCTTGCGTGCGAACCGCCCTGGCTGTGTATGTGAGTGCATACACGTGTCCTCCCTCGGTCTTCCAACAAAGAGTGTACATCGGCTATAAAACAAAGAGTGTAGTACATGATGTATATCTACACTTCCAATGCATTTAGCCTTTAATCTAAATCGATATTGATTGACTAATGCACCAACTTGTGCTGTAGGTATAGGCTACATGTCTATCCTTAATTACAGCATGCAACGGCCATCATTTAATCTTCTTATCTCAATGGTCACATGCACACATAAGTCTGCTACTTTTGGGCGTTAATTATGCCCTGGTCAATGTGTAAATCTCTAAATGTACAGTCTTTCACGGACGTAGGGAGTAGGTTGAGCACTTGAGCGTGAGCGTGTGTGTTGCGTCGTGTGCTGTGTGCCGCATGGGTGCGTGAGTGTTGTGTGCGTCCATGTGTACGTGTGGGTGTTGCATGTTGCATGCATGCATGGGGCTTACTCCCTCCCATTGACATGTTCATGTTTCAAGCTTCCTTTGTTCCCTCCATATGGTGATACTCCCTCTGTTCCCAAATAGTACAGAGTAAAAGCCTCCCTCTGTTCCCAAATACGGAGTATTTGTCTTTCTATAGATTTCAACAAGTGACTAGGTACCGAGCAAAATGAGTGAAGTGAGCGTAGACGCATAGGGATACTGTAGAAAGGAAGTCCTCGCGATCCATTATTCCCCATCTCGGTCAGAGAGAACTATTCAACTAGTCTTCGCAGTGAAGTGACAATATACGCCGCAGCAGATGGGACACGTAATTAATAAGCTGAACCAGCGTGTTGGTGTTACTAAATCAGCCTTACCCAAAGATCGCCATCATGTTTGCCAAGAGAGCACGCTTCCATAAATACGCCTCGCACCTTTGTCCTCCATTAAGCGGCATATGGGCCCTGTTGTGGTAGACCCACATGTCATCGGTGTAACTATTTACACTCAAGGACGGTATATCCTGGTAGTAGTACTAGTAGAATTGAGATTGAATGCACTTTCTTCCCCGTCTTCCACTCTTCTTCCTCCTCTCTTCTTCTTCCTCCTCTCTTCTTCTTCCTCCTCTCTTCTTCTTCCTCCTCTCTTCTTCTTCCTCCTCTCTTCCCCATCGTCGGCCGCACACCATTTACCCCCGCTCACTGCTCGCCGGCTCGCGCCATCTTCCTTGGTAGCTCGCGCGTACCATATCCCCCCGCTCCTTTCGGCCACACGAGGAGAAGCTTCCTCGCCGCCCGCCGAATCCACTTCCCGGCTGGCTCATGAGCACCGAAAACCCCAATGGCAGAACCGGTGACACGTAGAGCCGCTGATTGGAATTCCCTCCCGATGTTCTCTTGGAGCAGATCTGTAGTCGTATGGACCTACTCAGCACCGTCCGTCGGCCGCATGCTCGGTGCCTTTGTACCGTCTACTGCTGCGCAATCGGCCGGCTCTTTTCAAGACACCTGCTTGCCGATGCTCGATCCTCGCAGGTGGCCCAGACACCGACTTTGACGATCCTACGGAGGTTTCCATGGTGCCCTCGACATGCTACCATCGCTCGTCCACATCCTTCATACGCGGCCACCATCGGGCGGGCATGAAGGCCAATCGATCATCCTCATCCACCACACCGGTAGTCCATGGTGTCTCGTGGATATCTACACCCAGCGAGATCACCCTTCCATCGTTGGATACCGCCGCCATCGAGCCTCGCGGCCCGGACACTCCTGCCTACTACGCACGACGAGACGTGTCAAGCTTTTGGCTCGACCTCCGCTTTTGCGTAAAGTTGTAATCATGCGAAGTGCCCACACCATCGAAGACTACATGGATTACAAGCTCATTGCGTTGTTCAACATGTGATTAGTCTATTCGAATCCGGTCGCCATACATGGTTATGGCTCATCATCAATCTGTTGAGGCAACATTTACATGCGGTGCTATAGTGCACGATGGCATCGCTTACGTCGACGCATTTACGATTGGCTGCCTATACTGGTGGAATCTATCATCGTGTAATTGTTCTATCTCATCTCATATTTACCTTATGAATACGAATTTAGAATGCAAAGCATGTCTATAACCACATCATTGCTATATGTTCCTCTCATTTCCTAGTTTTTTATGACCACACATGTTATTGTTAGAGTTGATATGAGAACAATTGGCATCTAATGATTGTTAGAATACATATTATGAGCATAACATCATGATTGCTATATGTTACTCTCGTTTACAAGATTTTTATAACAACGCATGTTATTGCTTAGAGTTGATATGAGAACAGTAGTAGTAAGTGCTATGGTAGAATATGAGTAGGCGTTGTCATAGCTGTTTTCCTCTCATTGTTACATGACGTTTGAACCATGACATATTGCTAGAATATGAAAGCAATTGGCCTATTTTTTTAACTTGGGGTATGATTATGACCACGGCATTGCAATTCTCTGTCTATGATATGTGTCACTTTTATAATAATCTTAATTCCACACATACTCTGAACATGATTGTTTATTTTTGTCCTTTTGGTCTCCATTTGAATTGTTGCAGCAGACGCAAATGCGTTGGCCTTCATGATTCTAGGACCTGGAATCATACCGGCCGATGGGTGGTGGTTTATCGCTCGTTCAGCTGACGGCGGTCATTTGATGCTCATTCGCACATACCAAATTGACCAAACCATTACATCAAACCACATGCAGTACAATGTGTGGGGTGTTCGTGACATTGATGGCTATGGTTGCTTCGTGTTCGAGAAAGATCCCAGCTCCGTTGGGCCAGGCATATTCAACTGGAGGCGGGTTTACAGCCTCGGCAACCACTCCTTGTTCCTTTGGGCTCAATTATCCAATCATCCAACCAATCATCGATCATATCACCGGTGATGATTACTGTGATATGCAACTTCCATTCGCGAGGGGGGCTGTGCTTACACATCATACCATGGGTTTCATGAATCACCATATCCAGAGATTCGTCGACACAACTTGTTGCCAGATAATCTTCAGTGTGTGAAAGGCATCAAGCTTCCATGTGATGGATGGCTTTTGCAAACCCGACATGCGGCGATGTGGTTCATGCCAACAACAAATATGCACAACTTGATTCGTGTTGATATCTAGACTAAGCCATGTATTCTACTGCTGTAGCACGACCCTCTTTTGTTGGATATTATGTACTATTGTTAGTTTGAAGCACTCCTCTGGTTTGAAGGATAGATACCTTCCTGGGATCAAGTGCATCCTAACTCACCTGCGAGGATGTACTGATAATGATGATGGAGATGTTGTGTAGAAGCCATATATATATATATACATATATATATATCAGTTAGGCTTCAAGTGCGTACTTGTTAGTTAAACCTATGTATAAATTGTGATACTAAATACGACTAGTAAGTAGTACAAGAGCTTGATACTAGTATACATCGGTCAAATTATTCATCATGTCCACACATTGAATTGACGCGACAACACGCTGCGCGTGAGTTGACACAAGAATCCCGGTGGCGTGTTCGGGTATTCTGGACTTCAGATTTGGAGTACCACTTATCTGTCGAAATCCTTCATCATTCACTTACAACAGTCGATTGATCATACATTGAGTACCATATAACTGGAATTACCGATGCAAGTCGAAGAAGGATTGGCCGGTGCTGCCGGCTCGCGTCAAGTTCGATCCCACGGATCAGGAGATGATCGAGCACCTTGAGGCCAAAGTGAGTCTTGACAAGCGAGATTTCAGTCTCTCATCGATTTGTTCATACCAACCATCGACATGAAAGCACGGCATATGCTACACCCAACCCGAGAAACTTCCGTAAGACACCGATCGGCCGTCTACTTGCACAAACATATTCCTTTGTTTATAGCTCTATTTTTCTTTTTAGACGCAGACTGGTGAAGCAATTACAATTTGACAGTTAATAAAAAGTGAAACAAGTGATCGCAACATGCCAAAGATGTTATGAAAATGCCAACTAGGTACACTAAAACATGTATTCCACAATCTGCGGGTATCACATCGAGTGGCCTAAGGAAGCATTTCTTCCAAAGACAATTCCGTATGCGTTCAAAAGGCACGTGGATGCGCCGCAAGATACAATGAGTGCGGCATGCACGCAGCGATGTAGCACAACACTGGTAATACCTTGCCGGTGATGGTCAACGGCCGGCAGACGGGCAGCAAAAAGGTTCTGGTGCTGCACACCAACAAGAACTTCGACCAGCAAAGGACCAACTGGGTGATGCACCAGTACCACCTCGGGGACCTGGAGCAAGAGAAGGAGCGGGAGCTGGTCCTCTGCAAGATTTTCTACCGCATTTAACACTAGGGCCAGGAGTAAAAAGATTATAAGTTAGTTTGGTACTGGTAGTTGTACTACCTTGTCGTCCGCAAGTTGGTATTGTTGTTAACGATCTTTTGGTATGAACTTGCATTTGCTTCCAACCATCATGCCGAGGGTCGACGTGGATATAAAGCTGAATCATTTGTTTCGAAACGAATTTTCAGGCACCTGATTTTTATTTGATGGGTAGCATAAGCACCCGCCATTTGAATTCCCAGTTCTCCAATTTTTTCGAAACAAGTGCATGCACTTATTATCACGATAAAAAACAATATCCGTGATGCATCCCAGTTATCAGTGTGTACTTGCAGAATTCTCTCGTTTATTGAGCACAAGTGCGGACGGTGAACATGATATACACAACCCACATCCCCAAGAGGGAGCGGAAGCGTGCGCTAAGGGACGTATATGCGTTGGAGCCAGTCGCCCCAAAGTTCAACCCATGGTCCTCCTGTCCGATCACCTTCGATCGCAGGGACCACCCCACTAGTATCCGTCATGGCGGATTTGCCGCACTGGTCCTAGACCCAATCATCGACGGATTTCACCTCACTCGAGTCCTTATGGACGGCGGCAGCAGCCTGAACCTGCTTTATCAGGACACACTGTGCAAAATGGGTATAGACCCCTCAAGGATCAAACCCACAAAAACAACCTTCAAAGGCGTCATACCAGGTGTAGAGGCCCATTGCACAGGCTCAATCACACTAGAAGTGGTCTTCGGATCCCCGGATAACTTCCGAAGCGAGGAGTTAATCTTCGATATAATCCCGTTCCGCAGTGGCTATCACACACTGCTCGAGCGAACCGCATTTGCAAGATTCAATGTGGTACCACATTATGCATACCTCAAGCTCAAGATGCCAGGACCTCGGGGGGTCATCACAGTCAATGGAAACACAGAGCGCTCTCTCCGCACGGAGGAGCACACTGTGGCCCTCGCAGTAGAAGTGCAAAGCAGCCTCTCAAGGCAATCCACCAGTTCGGCGGTCAAACACACAGACACCACCAAGCGCGCCCGGAGTAATCTGCAACAAGACTGCCTGGCACGTTCCGAGCTCGCATAGCAATTCGGCCCCCACCCCAGTCCCAGCCAAACGGAAAAATCCGTGCCACGCGTACATAATTACGCATTGAAAATACCATGGGCATAGGTGGGGAGGGGGCACGACTACGGCACGCCCCAAAACGCGGCTCAACCGCACTAGGGGCTTCTCGTTTTATTATCCTTTTTTTTCTTTCTCTCTCTTTCAGGACTTTACTCTCTGGAAAACCTGTCCGGCAGTACGATTGCCGGACACACGATACAACAACCAAGGAGGCAGAAAGCTACGTCGTACCATGGAACTCCTAGGTGGTCTCTGATAACGGGTGAAACACCTGCTTTAAATACCATTCCGCAGCTTGCCCTTGGATGGGACATGTCAAATAGTCCTATTTTTTGCTTATCGCACTACTGTATCATTATGCTTCGACGCACTTTTTGAATAAACTATGCATAGCACTAGTCTATTATCGCATTCTCTATTCTTTTCTATATATATGTTCATTTATGACATTCACCGTACACTCTGGTACCGCCAATACGCCAGGGGCTTAAGCGTACCCCATAATACGGCGTGAGAAGTACGAACACTTCCGATAGTGCGGCACCCCGAACTTATAGCATTATATGCATCAGCTCCGAATCATGTCTTGGGTCAATAGTTGGGTTTGCCCGGCTACCATGTTTTGGTTCCTTACGTTCCGCTATATCGGCTAAGGTAGCACTGGGAGAACTACTGTGATTGTGCCCCGGTTCATCTGGGCAAGCACCTCAGTAGAGAAAGCTAAACCGATTTGTCATGATAAGGCGAGAGCTGGTCGCTGTTCGCGAGGTCTCGAGTCCCTAAAGTCTTTTGCCGCTTAGAGCGAGGAGTCGGCTTTGTCCAGCTTAGGCGTGTATAGCGCCCCAGATTCGGCCTTCCGAATACTAGGGGCTTCGCCAAAATTTAAAATTGTAGAGTTCTATGGCTAAGTGAGAGTGATAAAGCATTATAGTCTGATTGCCTTGTTCATCGCGCTGAGCACCTCCCTCGAAGGACCCAACAATGGGAAAAAGAGTGCTCAGATTTATCCCGAACACCCCAGCACTAGTGGCATGGGGGCAGAAGCCGACGACTGGCCAACTCTCAGATTTGATAAATAGCCGCACAGAAGGTAATATTTTAAATTCAAACAAGCATTGCATAGCGCATATGAACAAGTTTTCATATAGGATCACATGAGCAAGTTCACTCAAAAATTACATCTTTGGAACACTCATCCGCCACAAGGCGGGCACCCTTCAGGACACGCTCATAATACATTTCAGGGTGGCGATGCTCCTTGCCCTGCGGCGGCCCCTCCTTCACCATCTTCTCGGCGTCCATCTTGGCCCAGTGTACTTTAACACGGGCAAGCGCCCTACGGGCGCCCTCGATGCAGACGGACCGCTTGATGACTTCCAACCAGGCGAGGCATCCACCACCGCCTTTACTGCACCAAAGTAGCTCCCAGGCATGGCATCTCCAGGCCATAGCCAGACTATAAGACCCTTCATGCCCTGTTCGGCCGCCTTGTGGAGCTCGACCAACTGCATCAGCTGGTCGCTCAAGGGCACCGGGTGTTCGGCCTCAGTATACTGAGACCAGAACACCTTCTCTGTTGAGCTCCCCTCCTCGGCCCGGTAGTGCTTCACGGCATCCGAAACGCTGCGCGGCAAATCTGCGAACGCTCCTAGAGAGCTCCGGACTCGGGTAAGTAACAAGTAATTTACTTTCACATGCTTGCTTTGCATAATGAATGCCTTACCCGCCGCTATCTTCTTCATCGCCTCAATTTCCTGGAGGGCCTTCTGGGCTTCAGCCTTGGCATGCTTGGTGTTCTTGAGGGCCGTGGCAAGCTCGGACTGTCGCGTCTTCGAGTCAAGCTCCAAAGTCTCGTGCTTCTGCATGAGAGCCTGGAGCTCTTGCTGCACCTCCCCCACCCGAGCCTCTTGTTTTTCCCGCTCGATGCGCTCCTTGGCCGCTTTGTTTTCGGCCTCGGACAGCGCTTGCTTCAGGGTTGCCACTTCGGTCGTGGCCCCTGGCACATTCATGATGATCCTCTCATTTTGCAACCACATATCTTTTTTATATACATAGACAAGGTATTACTTACCTTTGTTCTCCTCGAGCTGCCTTTTGGCAAGGACGAGCTCTTTCTTGGACCGCTCGAGGTCCTGCTTGATCGGTGACCTCCACAACAAGGCGGCAGAGGTCGGCCAAGCCTACATAATATCTGATGCATAAACTTGTATTAGACTCCTGCAGTTATTATTTGATCCTCTATTCGGCTTTTCTTTGTGAACACCAAACAGAGCATCAGGGGCTACTGTCTATGCGGTAATATTTTCATATATTTTAAATACTTACCTCGAAGCCTGTTAGAAGCTGGCACAGGCTTCAGTCAGCCAGCTCTTGGCAGACTGAACCTTCTTGATCACCGCACTCATAATAGTGCGGTGCTCTTCGTCGATGGAAGCGCCGCGAAGCGCTCCCAGCAGACTGTCCGGTGCCTCTGGATGGACAGAGGTCACCGACATGGGCGGCTTGCTCCTCTTGGCAGGGGGCCGCCTGCCGGAGTCCGGAACCACTGGAGGTTCCGGAGCGGTGTTCGGCTGTGGGCCGGACGTGGAGCCCTTGGGAGCCTTGCTCCCTTTGTGCCTGAAGTACGGAAGGTCGCCTTGAGGCGCCTCCAGGACTACCTCCCCTCGGCTCGGTGCCCCTTGAGACAATACCTCGGCATTGTCCGTGGGGCGAGGAGAGGAGGCGGTCGGAAGTGAATCGCTATTCATATCCGACGAATCCAAAGAACCTCCCGACGAGGATACGTCGATACGGGCTCGGGACGGACTGCATAATCATATTCGGCGTTAGGAGAAGCAGTGCAATAAAAGTATGCTATGAGTTACTCTGGTATCCGAATACTTACGACTTTGCCAGGGGCTTGGCCCTGGGTAACCACTCGTCTTCGCTGTCGGCAGCGGTGGTGGAATAGTCCGGAAGGAGAGTCTTTCCCTTCTTGGACCCTTCGGCCTCCCCGGTTGGGGCGGCCTTCCTTTTCTTTTCTCCCCGGCTGGAGGGGGAGAACCTTCTTCTAACTCCTCCTCGTCTTCATGGGAGGAGTGCGCTTCGGAGTGTTCGGGCGACGAGTCCGATATAACCCGGCGCCAGAGACCCTTCCTGGTCCCCGCGGTCTTCTTCTTGGCCTTCTTCTCCGGCACCACGTAAGGTGCCGGAACCAGCATCTCCGCTAAGCGAGTGTCTGCTGGGTCTTCAGGCAGAGGGGCCGGGCAGTCGATTTGTTCGGCCGTCTCTAGCCATTCCTGTCAAAGGTACGGGAGTTTAGATCCCACATATGATTATACTGGGGAAAATGAATACCCTATAAGTAATAAAAGAGCTTACCACGCCGGCTTGGCGCTGTGCGCTGAGTTCGCGATCCTCGGTGAGGGGAGGGGGAACCTCGACACTCTTGAACAGCACCTTCCAGACATCCTTGTGCATCGTGTCGAAGAGCTCTCTCAGAGTCTGGTGCTGGGCCGGGTCGAATTCCCACAAATTGAAGACCCTTTGTTGACACGGGAGGATCCGGCGAATGAGCATGACCTGGACTATGTTGACAAGCTTGAGCTTCCTGTTTATCATATTTTGGATGCAGGTCTGGAGTCCGGTCAGCTCTACCGGATTACCCCAGGGCAGGCCCTTCTCTTTCCAGGAGGTGAGCCGCGTGGGGATTCCAGATCAGAATTCGGGGGCCGCCGCCCGTTTGGTGTCGCGCGGCTCGGTGATGTAGAACCACCCCGATTGCCACCCCTTTATGGTCTCCACATAGGAGCCCTCGAGCCATGTGACATTGGGCATTTTGCCCACCATGGCGCCTCCGCACTCCGCCTGCTGGCCGCCCACCACCTTCGGTTTGACGTTGAAGGTCTTCAGCCATAGGCCGAAGTGGGGCTTGATGCGGAGGAAGGCCTCACACACGACGATAAACGTCGTGTGTTGAGGATGAAGTTCGGGGCCAGATCGTGAAAATCCAAGCCGTAGTAGAACATGAGCCCGCGGACGAATGGGTGGAGGGGAAATCCCAGTCCGCGGGGGAAGTGGGTAAGGAATACTACCCTCTCATGGGGCCTGGGGGTAGGGATGATCTGCCCCTCATCTGGGAGCCGGTGTGCGATACCCTCGGACAGGTATCCGGCTCCCCTCAGCTCTTTAACATCTCCCTCCATGACGGAGGAGACCATCCACTTGCCTCCTGCTCCGGACTTGTTTGGAGAGGTTTGCGGAGAAGGATGTGGACTTGGGCGCTGGAGCTCGAGTGCGCGAGAATGGATGAGCAAGGAGGAATAAGGCGTGGGTAGAAAAAGGTGAACCCTTATCCCTTTATAAGGGCGGGCAAAACTATGCGCCCCCACCAGCCTAGTAAAACTCGCTTATCCCCCAAGCGTCGTAATTGATGGCGCGGTTGGGTTACCCACGTCCGTATTAATGGGAATCCCGTGATAAGGGGACACGATCTCTGCTTCGACAAGACGTGCCAACAGAACCGCCTCGCGGAACACGCTGAGATTGGTTATGAATAGTGACCTGGCTGTGGTGTGATGTCGCACTGCGAAATACGTCAGCACATTAGATTTGTGGAAATATTATTCTCTCTACGGTGGTATGTGGAACTTGTTTTGCAGAGCCGGACACGATCCTCATGTTCAAAAATCTTCTATGAATTATTCGGAGGAGGAACCCGCCTTGCAATGCCGAAGACAATCTGCGCGCCGGACGCGTCGTCATTGAAGCCTTGTTCAGGGGCTACTAAGGGAGTCCCGGATTAGGGGTATCCGGACAGCCGGACTATATCCTTTGGCCAAACTGTTAGACTATGAAGATACAAGATTGAAGATTTCGTCCCGTGTCAGGATGGGACTCTCCTTGGCGTGGAAGGCAAGCTTGGCAATACGGATATGTAGATCTCCTTCCTTGTAACCGACTCTGTGTAACCCTAGCCCCCTCCGGTGTCTATATAAACCGGAGGGTTTAGTCCGTAGGACCAAGAACAATCATACCATAGGCTAGCTTCTAGGGTTTAGCCTCTACGATCTCGTGGTAGATCAACTCTTGTCATACTCATATCATCAAGATCAATCAAGCAGGAGTAGGGTTTTACCTCCATCGAGAGGGCCCGGACCTGGGTAAAAACATCGTGTCCCCTGTCTCCTGTTACAATCCGCCTAGACGCACAGTTCAGGACCGCCTACCCGAGATCCGCCGGTTTTGACACCGACAGTATCCCAAGGGCTCGGCTTTTGATCTCATTGGATATTCTAACTCTGACTATGCTGGTGATCGTGTGGATCGCAAGTCAACATCAGGCACATGCCATTTCCTCAGATGATCCTTAGTATGTTGGTCCTCGAAGAAGCAAAACTGCGTATCACTCTCTACTGCTGAAGTTGAGTACATTGTTGTTGGCTCGTGCTGTGCTTGATACGTCTCCAACGTATCTATAATTTGTGAAGTATTCATGCTGTTATTTTATCATTCTTGGATGTTTTACAATCATTTTATAGCAGCTTTATATCATTTTTTGGGAGAAACCTATTGACCCAGTGCCCAGTGCATGTTGCTGTTTTTTGCTTGTTTTTTACATCACAGGAAATCAATATCAAACGGAGTCCAAACACCACGAAACTTTTTGGAGTTTTTTTTGGACCAGAAGGAACCCAATGGGCCAGAGCTGCACCTGGGGGTTCCCCAAGGGGGGCACAACCCACCAGGGCGCGTCAGGGCCCCTGGCGCGCTCAGGTGGGTTGTGCCCACCTCGGTGGCCTCCCGCACCCCCTCTTTGCACTATAAATTCCCAAATATTCTGAAACCCTTCGGGGTTAACCTAGATAAGAAGTTCCGCAACCGCAGGGCACAGTAGCCACTGAAAACCAATCTAGACCCGTTCCGGCACCCTGCCGGAGGGGGGGGGGAATCATCTCCGGTGGCCATCTTCATCATCCCGACGGCCACCATGATGATGAGGGAGTAGTCCACCCTCGGGGCTGAGGGTTTGTACCAGTAGCTATGTGTTTAATATCTCTCTCTCTCTCTCTCTCTCTCTCTCTCTCTCTCTCGTGATCTATATCATGGGCTTTGCTAATATAGATGGATCATATGATGTTTCACCCCTCTATACTCTTGTTGTGATGAATTGAATCTTTACCCTTTGAAGTTTTGTCATGTCGGATTGAATGTTTAGATTTGAGAACACATGATGTATGTCTTATTGGTATGAATACTTGAGGTGACAATGGGGTATCATATTGGTTCACTTGATATACGTTATGGCACTCAACTTGCGGATTCCCGTGGTGATATTGGGGTAATCTATGCATAGGGGTTGATGCACGTTTTTATATTATCTTTTCTCCGATAGAAACTTTGGGGTCTCTTTGTAGTTCTTTGTGTGGATTGAATATTATGAATCTGAATATGCTTTGGTGTTATTTTAGTACAAACTCTAGGATAGATCAAACGGAAAAAATAGCTTTGTGTTATTTTAGTATGAACTCTTGAATAGATCGAAAGCGTAAAGAATAGGTCCGAGGTGGTCTCGCATCTACAAAAAAATTATATCTTTTGTTCTCTGCTAATACGAACTCGGGAGTGATTCTTTATTGCACTTTGAGGGACAATCATATGATCCAACTATGTTAGCATTGTTGAGAGATTGCACTACTGAAAGTACGGACCCTAGGCCTCATTTTCAAGCATTGCAATACCGTTTTTGTGCCCGTTTACTATTTTCTACCTTGCTGTTTTTATTTATTCAGATTATAAAAATATATTTCTACCATCCATATTACACTTTTATCACCATCTCTTCGCCGAACTAGTGCACCTATACAATTTTCCATTGTATTGGGTGTGTTGGAGACACAAGAGATTTCTTGTATTTGGTTGCAGGGTCATTTGAGAGAGACTATCTTCATCCTATGCCTCCCACAGATTGACAAACGTTAGGTCATCCACTTGAGGGAAAATTGCTATTGTCCTACAAAACTCTGCGCTTGGAGGCCCAACATGTGTCTACAAGAATAAAGTTGCATAGTAGACATCAAGCTCTTTTCTGGCACCGTTACCGGGGAGGTGAGTGCTTGAAGGTATATCTTTAGATCTTGCAATTGAATCTTTTAGTTTCTTGTTTTATCTCTAGTTTGGATTATAAAATAAAACTACATAAAAATGGAATTTAGGTTGTATTATTGATCATCTTTATAATATCTTTCTTGAAAATGATGGTTTGGAAAATTGTGCTCAATTGTTATAAGAAGAAGTCAATAAAATGCTTGGCACAAAATATTTGAATGATGAGCATGATTGCAAATTTGTTAGTGTGAATTCTTTGAATATCCAAAATGCTAATGATGATTGCACAAGTCATGACAAAAATGTTTCTTATAAGCATGTCACTTTTTGCGGAGTGAATTGGGAGTGCAATTGCACACCAAAAAGGGAAGATAGATTTTGTAAGAAGCATAAATATTTAGAAATGAAAAATTTGCAAGAGAGGCTAGATGATTGTGCTGAAAGATTTAATTTTTTCGCCATCCTTGTGAAATTTGCAATGAACATGGTCATTTAAATCTCCAATGAAAATTCTTTCATGATCAAATCGTGTCTAAAAATTGCGATAACTTGATTACCATTGAGCATCATAAAGAGCTTAGTATTCTTTTGGGTTATGAAGAAATGAAACGTATAACTAAGGGTATTCCAAAATTTAATCTCAAGAGATTTCTTGATTTTGATCTAGAAGAAATTTATATGTTTTGTGTGGTAAATTGCATTGAGAATCCTTATATTACCAACTACCTAAAGACAAGAAAACAAATGGAATATGAAGAGAGTACTAATGAACGGGAAAATGTTTCCCAATACCCTCCTAGTCTTTATTATGATGAATCAGGTAACAAGGAGGAGCTTCCTATCCAATCAATCTCTTCAACAAGAAGCTTTAAAAATTAATTAAACCCACACATGATGTGGTGAAGAAGAAGAAAAGAAGAAAGAAGAAAGGTAAAAAGGTATCTCTCCCAAATAATGTTGCTCCTATCACCATTGTGCCTCATGAAAGTGAATCAAACATGTTGATGGATGATGATGATATTGATTATGATTTTGTGATACCTACTACTTTTTGTAATGATTATGATTGGGAAGACAACGATATCCCTTATGATCTTGAAGATCTTTTTAGCACTTGCTTGGAAGAATATGATAATAATGTTTGCTATACTATTGATGCCATTCATGCTATTGATAAGAATGATTGTGATGATATGCAAAACCACAAGCTTAGGTATGCTATGTTTAATGAGTATGACATGTTTGAAGATTTATTTGCTGGAAATAATGTTTGTCCCAAGCTTGGGGATGCTATAATTAATGAAGATGATCTTTTTAGTCCCCCTACTTTGAATGCTCAAACTTTCTATGATGGTTGCATGCCTCCTATCTATGATGAGAACAAAGTTGCTACTTATGATGATTATTGTGATGATACTTACGTTATAAAAAGTAGTGATAAATACTGTCATAATTTTGGATATCCTTTTACTGAACATTACTCCTTTAATGTGGGAACAATTTATAGTATTCGAGTTTCCTATGATACTCCCACTATTGTGAATGAGAATAAAATTGCTTATGTGGAGAGTAATAAATTTTCTATGCTTGTGGATCATGAAAAGAATGCTTTATGTAATGGTTATATTGATGAATCTATTCATGATGCTACTGAAAATTATTATGAGAGAGGAACTTATGACTCATGATGCTCCCTTTATGTTTCAATTCTTATCTTTTAAGCAAGCATCATTGAAATCATCATGCCTAGCTAAAAGGCATTAAAGAAAAGCGCTTGTTGGGAGACAACGCAACACTTTTACCTACTGTTTTTGCATATTCACATGATTATGCTACTGTATTTATCATGTTTTATTGCTTTTGTTTCAATAAAGTGACAAGTAAAGCCTTTGGGATCATGTTGGGTGTTAGTTGATTTGATCTTGCTGAAAAATAGAAACGTTTGCGCTCACGAAAATGAGTCTCATTTTTAACAGAAGAGTGATTTTGAGTTAATTCTTTTTGCAGAAGTTTAATATACAAATTTCTCACGTGTTCCTACTTTTTTAATAATTTTTGGAGTAGCATAAGTATGGTTTTAGTACAGATTACTATAGACTGTTCTGTTTTTGACAGATTCTGTTTTCAATGCATAGTTTGCTTGCTTTCTAGTTTCTATGGCTTATATTGCTCAACATAAATTGTTGAAATGATATGATACAGTAGGCATTGTGTGGGAACAATTATGAATCTTTTCTTTGACAGTACCAAAGTGAAATGGTTTGCTCTTTATCATACTAACCTATCTCATGAAGTTCCGTTAAGTTTTGTGTGATTGAAGTTTTCAAGTTTTGGGTGAGATATCGATATGAGGAGAATAAGGAGTGACAAGACCCTAAGCTTGCGGATGCCCAAGGCACCCCAAGTTAATATTCAAGGAATATCCAAGCACCTAAGCTTGGGGATGCCCCGGAAGGCATCCCCTCTTTCGTCTCCAACATCATCGGTAACCTCACTTGGAGCTATGTTTTCATTCGTCACATGATATGTGTTTTGCTTGGAGCGTCGATTTATTTTGTTAGGATTTGCTTGTTGTTATTTATAATAATGTTTTGCATCTTTATTTCAATAAAAGTGGCATTGATAACTTTTTCCATGCTTATTTTGCAAGTATACATGTTGCTGTTTGAAAACAGAAAGTTTATCGATGTTGCAAAAATTCCCGATGAAAGTCAGAATGTGATAATATGTTGAAACTTTTTGAACAATAAGCTCTGATAAATTTTCTACAGTGTGTAATAATTTCATAATGTTTGGAGTTGAATAAGTATTGATACTCTTGCATTCTTTACAGACTGTAATGTTTTGGCAGATTGCTGTTATGTTTGCATTGTTTGCATATGTTTGCTTGTTTAATGATTCTATTTGAGGATAAGAGTATTAAATATGCAGAGGCATTTAGTATGCAATGTTGAATAATAATTTTAGTGATTTTATACAGTAGATAATGATAAGGTTTTTGCATTGGTTTATACTAACTTATCTCACAAGTTCTTGTTGAGTTTTGTGTGGATGAAGTTTTTAAGATTTAGGGAAACCGTGATATAAGAGGAATTAAGGAGACACAAAAGCTCAAGCTTGGGGATGCCCAAGGCATCCCAAGATAATATTTCAAGAAGTCTCAAGCATCTAAGCTTGGGGATGCCCCTGTAGGCATCCCACCTTTCTTCTTCAACAATTATCGGTTAGTATCTGTTGAGCCTAAGTTTTTGCTTCTTCACATGATGTGTGCTATTTTTAGAATTTAATTTTATTTTGTTTTTGCTTGTTGTTTTAATAAAATACTTAGATCTGAAAGTTTTTAAATAAATTAGAGTCCTCAAATAATTGCTAGGGAGGCTAAGTAAGCGGCATTCGCATCCCGTCAACGAAGCTCTTTTCTATGTCATTTACTCTTGTGCTTCACTTATATCCTATGAGTAAATTGTTGAATAAATTGAATGTCATGAATTTGAAATCATTTCATGCCTAGTGGTAGCTTCACATTGGGTTTAGAAAGTGAAATCTTTTGAGGCTTGAAAATCACGATATTGGTCATACAAGCAATCCACGAATAATTAGTATAAGAAAGAGAACTTTCACATGCAAATACACTATCATGGAAATCTTTTGTGATTGTGAGCCCCCATAAAAATATTATATGCCAAAATTGTTGACTTTGGACAAGGAAGACAACGTAATGATTTATGTTTGCTCATACTCACACAGAAGTCATATTTTCATAGATCCTTCAACATGTGGTGCTTGCCCCCCATCTTTGCTAGCCAAAAATTCCGCACCAAGTAGAGATACTACTTGTGCATCAAAAAACCTTAAACCCAAATCTTATTTTCAAGAGTCCACCATACCTACCTAAGGATTAAGCAAGATCCTTCAAGTAAGTTGTCATCGGTGCAATAAGGCAATAAAAAGTGCTTCTAAAAGTGTTAGATCATTTAGTGTAAGAGAAAATTGAGCGTTGTACAAACTTATGATGGCAAAGCAATAAAAGCGACGGTCTGCATAATAAAGGTTGCTATCATAAGGGGCAATATAGCGTGACATTCTTTTGCACTAAGGGGTTGAGCATACAAACAAATAAGTGCATGGCAACCTCTGCTTCCCTCTGCGGAGGGCATATCTTTTACTTTTCAGCATTTACTTTTATGCAAAGAGTCAAAGTTTTTCTCTCTATTCCTTTTTATTTTTCTCCTTTGGCAAGCATCATGTGGTGAGAAAAGATCTAGGAACATATGTCCAGTTGAATATGGTTAGCATGAGTTACTATTGTTGACATCACCCTTGAGGTGAATACGTTGGGAGGCAAAACAATAAGCCCCTATCTTTCTGTGTCCGGTTGAAACGTTTTGCTCATGTGTATGCGGTGAGTGTTAGCAATCATGGAAGACTATATGATGGTTGAGTATGTGGAGCTCTTTCTTAAACTCTGTTGAATAAGTTGAATTGCAATTGCTTGGTGACTGAGAACATAGGTTGTTGGGTTTCAAGAGAATTCATTGTTTGAACCTTAACATGGGAATTGGTTGCTACTTTAACATGAGAGAACTTTATGAGAAAATAATTGGTGTTATGATGCTAGGAGAAGTGATTGTAATTATCATTGACCAAACTTATACACTTTGCTAGCATTCACACTTCATAAATTATTTCTTTTATCATTTACCTACTCGAGGACGAGTAGGAATTAAGCTTGGGGATGCTGATACGTCTCCAACGTATCTATAATTTATGAAGTATTCATGCTATTATTTTATCATTGTTGGATGTTCTACAATCATTTTACAGCAGATTTATATCATTTTTTGGGACTAACCTATTGACCCAGTGCCCAATTCCAGTTGTTGTTTTTTGCTTGTTTTTCACATCGCAGGAAATCAATATCAAACGGAGTCCAAACACGACGAAACTTTTTGGAGATTTTTTTTGAACCAGAAGGAACCCAATGGGCCAGAGCTACACCCGGCGGGGTGCCCCAGGTGGGTTGTGCCCACCTCGGTGGCCTCCCGCACCCCCTCTTTGCACTATAAATTCCCAAATATTCCGAAACCCTTCGGGGTTAACCTAGATCAGAAGTTCCGCCGCCGCAGGGCTCCGTAGCCACCGAAAACCAATCTAGACCCATTCCAGCACCCTGCTGGAGGGGGAGAATCATCTCCGGTGGCCATCTTCATCATCCCGGCGGCCACCACGATGAGGACGGAATAGTCCACCCTCGGGCCTGAGGGTTTGTACCAGTAGCTATGTGTTTAATCTCTCTCTCTCTCTCTCTCTCTCGTGATCAATATCATGGGCTTTGTTAATATAGATGGATCCTATGATGTTTATCCCCTCTATACTCTTGTTGTGATGAATTGAATCATTACCCTTTGAAGTTTTGTCATGTCAGATTGAATGTTCAGATTTGAGAACACATGATGTATGTCTTGCAGTATGAATACTTGAGGTGACAATGGGGTATCATATTGATTCACTTGATATACGTTATGGTGCTCAACTTGCGGATTTCCGCAGTGATATTGGGGTAATCTATGCATAGTGGTTGATTCACGTTTTTATTATCTTTTCTTCTATATAAACTTTGGGGTCTCTTTGTAGTTCTTTGTGTGGATTGAGTAGTATGAATATGAATATGCTTTGTTGTTATATTTGTACAAACTCTAGGATAGATCGAACAGAAAAAATAGCTTTATGTTATTTTAGTACGAACTCTTGAATAGATCAAGCGAAAATGAAAGTGCGTTATATCGACTAGAGGGGGGTGAATAGGCGATTTTTATGAATTCTTCACTGAGGAATTTGCTAGTGAGGAAATTCCTTAGCGAAGAACTACTTGCAGCGGAATAAGTACTCAGAAGTAAACATGACAGAAGACAAGCATAGTCATCATGATGAAATGAAGACAACCACAGAGTACAGAAAGCGTAATCACAGGATAACACAAGGTGAAGACAAACAAACTGAAGAATTGAACTGAGGAAATTGAGAAAGTCTTCAGTCAAAGGCTTCAAACACATATATGACAAGCATACAACACAATACTGAGGAAATGAAAGAGTTGAGGAAATAGAACCAGTTGGCTTGGTGAAGATAATGATTTGGTAGACCAGTTCCAACTGTTGTCTCAGTTGTACATCTGGTTGGAGCGGCTAGGTATTTAAACCTAAGGACACACAGTCCCGGACACACAGTCCTCACCGTATTCTCCTTGAACTAAGGTCACACAGACCTCGTCCAATCACTCGTGGTAGTCTTCAGGTGACTTCCGAACCTTCACAAACTCGGTCACTCGGCGATCCACAATTTTTCTTGGATGCTCTAGACCATGACGCCTAACTGTCTGGAAGAAGCACAGTCTTCAAAGGTAACAAGCGTCGGATCCACACAGGATCAATCTCTTCAGCGATGCTCAATCACTTCGGGTTTGTAGGTGTTTGGGTTTGGGTTTTTCCTCACTCGATGATTTTTGCTCAAAGTCCTCGGAGGATGGGATGCTCTCAATTGACAAGTGTTAGTTTCTCTCAGAGCAGCCAACTAGCTAGTGGTTGTAGGGGGCGGCTATTTATAGCCTAGGGAGCAGCCTGACGTGATAAGACATAAATGCCCTTCAATGATATGACCGTTAGGTGGATAAGATATTTTGGGACAGTGCCAGCGTACAAAGAACGGTCGGAAATTTGAGGTACAAATTCCTCGGGGCTATCATGTTCCTCATCGTAGGCAATCCAGATCAAGTAATTTCTAACTCCTCGGTCGAACAAATTCCTCAAATGACCGTAAGAACTTAGTCTCTCACATCAAGAAATTGACTGAATCGTATGAGATTTCCAATGGCTTCAAATAAGGGATTGGTAGGTGTACGATTTTGAGTTGAGCATCACATGGAAATTTTTCCTTAGTATTTCCTCGACCCCCTTTAATAGTACGGTGTTTCCTATGACTCAAGAAAGAGAAAATGAAACTACGAAAACAAAAGTCTTCACGCTTCATGTTCCTTGAATAAATTCCAAGTCTTCAAGGTTACACTAATTTCTTCACTTTCAAAGTCTTCAGAAAGTCTTCAGAATACCAAAGTCTTCAGTCGAGGAACTTCATTTTTAGGGGTCGACTTTCTCTGTAAATATCAAACTCCTCATAGACTTATAGACACATGTACACTCATAAACGCATTAGACCCTTAACCTATAAGTCTTCAATACACCAAAATCACTAAGGGGCACTAGATGCACTTACAATCTCCCCCTTTTTGGTGATTGATGACAATATAAGTTAAGTTTTCAACGGGGATAAACATATGGAGTGTAAATACTGATATTGAGGAATTTGATTGC
The DNA here is from genome assembly GCA_021605145.1 of Aegilops bicornis. Lineage (NCBI taxonomy): Eukaryota > Viridiplantae > Streptophyta > Magnoliopsida > Poales > Poaceae > Aegilops > Aegilops bicornis. The sequence continues at coordinate 447,523,737 of CM038671.1, read as the reverse complement.
AAGATATAGAAGAACTCCCCCTGAAGGTGTGCATAGTGAGGAATTTGCTTTTGAAGCAATGCACACTTGAAGAGTTGAATCATGGAGATATCCCCCTATATCTTGTAATTAATACACGCATTTTACATATATTATGAAGAATTTGAAATGCATGATGAAATATGGTGACTGATGTAATTCAGCATGCGTGCAATAATGTTTAACGAGGAATAAGCATGCAGAATAACATAGCAGAAGTATCAGACCACCATCGGGTTTAAGTTTACAACTCGATCCAATAAAGTTTCAGAAGAACGAGAGTTGTAACTTAGTAGAAAAACGCCAATATAATAAACCCGCTTGAAGACTAACTCAAATTTCTCCCCCTTTGTCATCGAATGACCAAAAGGATCGAAAATGAGGACTAACGCCCCTGAAGATAATCAAGTTGATGAAGGAGCGCCAGCGTTGTCGGGGTCGATTTTTGAAGTAGGGCATGCCGCAGTGTCGTCCAAGTCTTCATTTTCATCAGTGTCGCGCGATGAAGAATAGGAGCTGACCACCAAGGAAGGAACTTTGACCTTCTTGTATTTCTTCGGTGGAGGTGCAGACCAGTCAAAATCTTCCTTGAGACCCATTTTCTTCAGATCTTCTTCGTTGTAGACATGAGATAAAATAGCCCAGGTACGGTTCAAGGTTTCATGGAGGTAGTATTGGTTTTTCTTCACTGCATTGTGGGTTGAGGTCATGTTGTGAAGAATTGAACCAAATTGACGCTTGACCCATTTGTGATTGCGATCAACCTTCTGATGAAGACTAAGGAGAAGCTCACGATCAGTCATCACCCTGGGTGCTGTGGCTTGAGGATTTTGCTTGGCAGTGTTGGCGGCAGAGTCATGAGTGGCAGAGTCATCATTGGTGGAGTAGGATGCAGCCTTGCGAAATTGACCATCCAATGGACGAATGCCTTCATCTATAACAGCAACGGCCTTGCCTTCGTCATCAGCTGAGGAGAATGTCCGTTTGAGGACTTCAATTGGAGGCAAGTAGCTGCAGTGGTTGAGTGTCGACTTTGTAGTTGAGTGAAGACCTTGTTCTGATGAATCTCATAATCCAAGGTGCATAAGGCTTCAGCTCAAACGGTGACATAACAACATTGGCCAGAGTCCTCATGAAGAAATCATGGAAGTTGACAGGAATGCCATGAATTATATTGAAAAGCAGATTCTTCATGATGCCAACGACTTCTTCTTCATTTGAGTCATGGCCTTTGATAGGACTCAATGTCTTCGACAGAATGCGATAGACAGTCCGAGGCACATACAGTAATTCCTTGACGAGGAATTTGGTTCGTGGGGCCTGCCACGGCTTCAAAGGCTTCATCAAGACTTGCATGTAGTGATTTGTAAGCTCAGGTTCATCAGAGACGCAATGAGCACCTTCAAGGGGAGGATCGAGGATAGGGCACGAAGCAATTCGATGTCGGTGCCCTCAGAGTGAGTATTTTCTGACATCCAGTCCAGCACCCATGAGTTCACATCTTCAGAATCTCCCGTGATGTGCAGCGTCGCATAGAATTGAAGAATGAGTTCTTCATTCCAATCACATATGTCAGTGCAAAAATTTAACAGTTCAGCATCGTGAAGAACACTGAGGACTGGCTCGAAGCACGGCAGAGACTCCATGTCCACGTGAGGAATGTGTGCATGATCGAAGACTTTGTCTTTGTTGAACAGCACTGAGGAATAGAAATTGGCTTGACTAGCAGTCCAGAAACGCCTCTTCTTGATGCGAGCAGAGTCATATGGGTTGTAGTCAGTGAAGAATACATGCTCGCCAAAGAAATCTTCAGCCTTGAACTTTTGCTTGCGTGAGAATGGATCCTTTGTTTTGGGCAGAGGAGTGTCAGTGAGTTGCATCACAACTTCAAGAATCGCAATCTCAGAAGCTTCAGCCTAAGGAACTTCTTGTTGCGATGGAGTTGCAACATTAGTGAACTTCTCAGTCAGTTTAACAAACCTGGCTTTGGTTCCTTGCCAATCAGCATAATAAGCATCGAAATCATCGCTGAGGGCTTTGATTTCAGACTGGATCTTTGTAAACTGATCAGTCGTCAAAGAGATAATGTTTTTCCTCAGGAACTTCTCTTTCCTGTACTGAGCCTTCTTGATTTGCCTGGCCTTCTCAAATTTCCATTTCTCTTCTTGGATGAAATGAGTCAGCATGTGATTTTGACCAGGAGTCAATTTGAAATCAGGCATAGGAGTGTTTGGGTCCTTGTGCCAAATATCAATGTAATCGAGGATCAACTTAGGATCCAAAAGCAGTGGCACATTTGTGCCTTTGGCTCTAGCGGCCCTGACTTGCCTGTCTCTGATGATTTCTGCAAGTTCTTCATCATCAGCTTCTTCTTCTTCAGACGACACTTGGAAAGCGACTTGCTTCTTTTGAGGACTAGGGCGAGGACCTCGTCCAGCAGTTGCCTTAGTTTTCAGCAGAGTAGGACCCGTTGAAGAATTTGGTGCAGCTGAGGAACTAGCTGAGACACCTGAGGCAATAGAGATGCCTGCAGTCCTTTGGCACGTGGCGGATGCTGCAGTCTTTGAGGAATTTGGTTTGAGCAATGAGGACTTTGGAGGAGGTGCTGAGGATTTTGGAGGAGCAGGAGCAGCATGAGGAATTGGTCTTGAGGACTTTGAAGATTCTGTCCGTGAGGGCATAGCTAAGGAACTTGGCCGTGAGGGCACTGTTGGTGAAGCATTTGGCTTGCGCGCAGGCTTCTTTGGCATAGATTGCTTCGGCTTGATAGAGGCCTCAGTGGCAGCAGCAGCAGCAGAGTCTTCATTGAATTTCCTCACTGCTTCTTTGGCTTGTCTAGCCAACTTGGCTTGGCGCTTGGCCCATTCTTCAGGAAAGTCCTCACCGCGTTTGATGCTGGTGGGATCTGCTACTTGGCCAGGTGCTAGTGGAGCTCTTGGGCATGGAGGGTTAAGTGCGAATTTCTTCATATACTTTGGAGTTACATACCTGTACTCCCTCCATTCTCTTGCCCATCTCCGTTCAATCCTCTGTATGCGCACTTTGCGCTAATTTTTGTTCTCCTTACCAAACTTGGCCTCATCAGGTGTGCAATAGTTTATACAAATGTCATCAGGGATTTCAAAGGCAGTCATGACCTCAGGCTTCTTTCCTCCTTTCTGCGGCTTCTTACCGTCTGCCATATTCTTCAGATGAGGAATTTGAACAATCGAATTCTCTGAAGAAGTATGCAACTTTTCTTTAAGCAACGCTGCAAATGAGTTAAGTTGATGAGAACCTAGTGATTCAACAGCGGACATGAGTACCTGTGAACAGAGTATAGTTGCGAGGAATTTGGAGAGGTCATATGCGTTCTCAGAAGGTTTTCCAAAAAAAACAAGTTTGAGGAATTTGACCAGATGAGCCTTGAAGAATTTCACTAAGCGTTCTTTGTCTTAGGTTCCAGAGTTGTATAGATCGAAAATCCACACAACTGAGGAATCTTGAAGAAAAATGATGCTTAGAGAAACGAATCAAGAACATATGACTTGTGAGGTGTTTTAGTGTGTGAGGATTTGAAGAAATACACCTTTGAAGATTTTGTAGAAAACATTCGAATCAAAGAGGGTAGTAAAAGTAACTTTTAATTACTCTGGATGAAGAACACGACGAACAGTGAGATGGAGAAGTGAAGTTCGTCTGTGTAGATCTTCCACGCCCTAACTCGGCGGAGGAAGACGGCTATGGCGGCGGAGTGAAGATTTCGCGGTGGCGCGAGTCTGACGGCGATGAGGTCGAGGCGATTAAGCTCTTCCTCACCGGGCGATTTATGGAGTAGCGGCGGCGCTAGGGTTTGAGAAGCTCGAGCGGGAGAGGGAGATCGAGCGGAGTAAAGGAAGTGAGGAAGGGGTGAGGGGGTATTTATAGTCGCAGTGAAAAACTGTTCGCCCGAAGATTTTGGACGAATGTGCCCTTGACCCTTCTCCTTCGCATGACATGTGTCACCCACGTACTGAGAAGTGGAGATCGTGTTAGATCGTGGGTGAATAGAAAAGTATATCGTGGGATGCGGAACGGTTTAAGCGGCAAATCCGAAGATTTGGATAATATTAGTTTTAAAGTTCTATTCGCAAATTCTTCAGCTGACAAGGACACAGTGAAGATTTTGAACGAGTTTCAAATAGAACGCACATGAAGAATTTGTGAATAGATTGGGTTGAGTATAGCATAGAGGGGGAAGGGTCCGATCACATTCACTTAGCAGAAAAAGCAACTTGAAGAAATAGCCATAAGTGAATGCTGTAGAGGACATAAACGCATATATATATATATATATATATATATATATATATAGCCAATGAATAAAAACGACGGAAATAGAGAAGATTTTGCAAAGTTGAAGAATTTGAATAACTCAGGAAATTCAATGAACTGAGGAAAAACTCAAATTGAAGATCTTCAACTTTTGGTGGTGGCGTGACCCACCGTATTAGAATGATGATTTCAGACACCGCGTACAATTGTCGTAGGGTTCTGAGAATCAAATTCTTCATTAATTTCTTCACACTTAGAGTGTTATTCTTCATTGATTGAAGAAAACGCTTTCTTCATGTGTTGCACATCTAAGTCATCAATTTTGCATAAGTGTTAGGATGAGTGTCCTTTTTCAAAGAACATTCGAAGATTTTAAGATATTTAGCTCACACCGCAACTTGCTAAATCTCTTCTCATCCAAGGGCTTTGTGAAGATATCGGCTAGCTGGTCTTCAGTATTCACATGCTCAATAGAAATGTCGCCCTTCAACACATGATCGCGAAGAAAATGATGACAAATCTGAATGTGCTTTGTCTTCGAGTGCTGAACTGGGTTGTGAGCAATCTTGATGGCACTCTCATTGTCACAAAGGAGAGGCACATTCTTCACGTTGACGCCATAGTCCTTGAGAGTTTGCTTCATCCATAGCAGTTGAGCACAAGAAGAACCAAAGACAATGTACTCGGCTTGATGATGAAGCGGTGATCTGTGATTCTGTTTCTTCGAGGACCAACATACCAAAGATCGTCCGAGGAAATGACATGTACCAGATGTTGACTTGCGGTCCACACAATCACCAGCATAGTCAGAGTCAGAGTATCCAATGAGATCAAAAGCAGAGCCCTTGGGGTACCATAATCCTAGTGTTGGTGTGTGAGCTAGATATCGAAGAATATGCTTCTGACCTTATGGTGTGATTCCTTGGTGTAGCTTGAAATCGGGCACACATGCAAACACTAAGCATTATATCTGGCCTAGATGCACATAAGTACAATAAAGAACCAATCATGGAGCGGTATACCTTATGATCAAGTCAATACCATTTTCATCGGTGCATAGATGGCCATTTGTGGGAATAGGAATTTTGACGCCTTTGCAATCTTGCATGCGAATTTCCTCAAGACATCCTTGAGGTATTTCTCCCGAGATATGAATATGCCATTCTTGTTGTTGACGAATTTGAAGACCTAAGAATAATTTCAACTCGCCCATCATAGACATTTGATATTCTTCACTCATCATATAGGCAAATTCATCACTATAACGTTGGTCAGTACAGCCAAATATAATATCATCAACATATATTTGGCACACAAACAATTCACCATCATAAGATTTAGTAAAGAGAGTAGGGTCAAGTGAATCGGGTGTGAAGCCATTCTTCATGAGGAATTCCTTCAAAGTATCATACCACGCCCAAGGGGCCTGCTTGAGGCCATAGAGGGCCTTATTGAGTCTGAAGACTTTGTCAGGATTCTTTGGATCTTCAAAACAAGGGGGTTGAGAAACATATACTTCTTCCTCAAGCTTACCATTGAGTAATGCACTATTCACATCAATATTATATAGAGTGATATCATGGTGGTTAGCATAAGCAAGTAATATGCGAATAGCCTCAAGTCTAGCAACAGTGCAAAAGTTTCATCGAAATCAATTCCTTCAACCTCGTGTGTAGCCTTGAGCTACTAGCCGTGCCTTATTCCTCACCACAAGGCCATTTTCATCTTGCTTGTTGCGGTAGATCCACTTTGTGCCAATGATATTGTGCTTGCGAGGATCTGGACGTTTGACTAGTTCCCAGACGTTGTTGAGCTCGAATTGATGCAATTCTTCTTGCATGGCATGAATCCACTCAGGCTCCAGAAATGCTTCATCTACCTTGGTGGGCTCCGTGATAGAGACAAAAGCATAGTGCCCACAAAATTTAGATAAATGTGAAGCTTTTGAGCGTGTGAGAGGACCTGGTGCTTCAATGTCATCGATGATCTTCTCCACTTGCACTTATTTTGCAACACGAGGATGAGCTGGTTGTCGTTGAGGAATTTGCTCAGCATTTTCTTCAGCACCATTTTCTTCAGCATTTTCCTCAGGTACATCAGCTTGATGTTCTTCACGTTCTGGACTGAATTCTTCAGCAGATTCTTCAGTAGGAATGACATCCTCGGTAGCCTTGAACTTGATAGAATCCTAAGGTGTTGGTTCATCTATCACAGAAGGTAGGTGCTCTCTTTGCGAGCCATTAGTTTCATCGAACCGCACATCTACAATTTCAACAACCTTGTGAAGAACGGTGTTGAAGACTTTGTAGGTGTGTGAGTCCTTTCCGTAACCAAGCATAAAACCTTCATGTGCTTTCGGTGAAAATTTAGAGTTGTGATGAGGATCTCTAATCTAGCATTTAGCACCGAAGACTTTGAAATAACTCACCTTGGGTTTCTTGTCAGTGAGGAGTACATAGACAGTCTTCTTGAAGAATTTGTGAAGATATACTCTGTTGATGATGTGGCACGCAGTATCAATTGCATCAATCCGTAAACGACGGTATGCTTTTGTATTCATCAAGCATAGTGCAAGCCATCTCAAAGAACAGTCATGTTCTTGCGCTCCACGACGCCATTCTGTTGAGGAGTATAAGGAGCAGATAACTCATGAGTAATACCAAGTTCATCAAGATAGTCATCGAGACCAGAATTCTTGAACTCAGTGCCATTGTCACTTCTAATGTGCTTGATCTTCACACCAAAGTTGGTTGAAGCCCTCGAGGAAAATCGTTTGAAGACTTCCTGCACTTCATGTTTGTAAGTAACAAGGTGTACCCATGTGTAACGAGAGTAATCATCAACAATAACAAAGCCATATTGATATGCTTCATTTGAAACAGCAGAATAATGATTAGGACCGAAGAGATCCATGTGAAGCAATTCAAATGGACGAGTAGTGGTCATGATAGTCTTCATTGGATGCTTAGCCTTGGTCATCTTTCCAGCTTCACAGGCTCCGCATAGGTGATCCTTGAGGAATTTGACATTCTCAATGCCAATGACATGCTTCTTCTTCACAAGCATGTGCAAATTCCTCATGCCTGCATGGCCAAGTCGTCGATGCCATAGCTAGCCTTATGAAGCTTTTGCAAGTAGGCACACGGCTGGTTGAGGTCCTGTAGAGAAATCAACAATATACAAGTCTCCTCTCCTAAAGCCTTCAAAGACTTTGGAATTGTTAGCTTCCGTAACCACAACACAACAATACTTGCCAAAGACAACAACCATATCAAGATCACAAAGCATTGAAACAGACATAAGGTTGTATCCTAAGGACTCAACAAGCATGACTTTGTCCATGTGTCGATCCTTTGTGATTGCAACCTTACCTAGACCCAATACGACTTTTGCCTTTGTCGTGAAGATGATATGCTTCAGATGCGATGGTGATAAGGGAGCATCCATCAATAGATTCTTGTCACCAGTCATGTGATTTGTACATCCACTATCGAGGACCCACTCAGTGGCTTTGGGTTGATCATCCTGCAGATGAATTACTGCAGCTTATGAACTCATATACTTCATCAGTGAAGAATATGATATCAAATTCATCAGATGAATTTCATCAAGCAGTAAGACAAATAAAGCAGTATGAGGACGTGAGAAATGAAGGTTCATTTCTTCATGATTAGCCTGCGTCCTTTCAGGCATTTTTGTCAGGTCCCTAGCAAATTCTTCAAACGTTAAGGCACGCCTGGAGACCTGACCCTGCATAAGAGATTAGTTCTTTTTCTTCACCACCCACATCTGAAGGGGTGGCGAGTTCATCACTCTACGAGCTCCATATGAGAAAGGTGGCATAGAAGCCAATCCATTTCGTTTCACATAAGAGGAGTTAGGGTAAGCATATGAATAAGCAGAGAAATTCTTTGAGGACTTATGAACATAATGATTAGAAAAATAATGCTCATACTCATAGCCCTTGGCTCTTCCCTGCAAAACAGAGTTGTTAGCACGATGATGTTCATATGAGGACTTTGATCCTTTTGAGGAATTTGATCCACGTGAGGAATTTGGTCCGTATGAGGACTTGGATCCATATGAAGAATTTGGTCCATATGAAGAATTTGATCTGGGATTCCTATTCTTCACAGGTGGTGTCATGAGGACATTCACCTGAAGCCTTTCAAGGCACCTTTTGGGAACCCAGATTTTCTTCATAGGGGAAACGTTCCTGCAGTTAGTGCCAACATATCTAGCAAATACTTCACCATTCTGATTTTTGAACAGTTTATGGTTGGAGTCAAATGACTCATCAGATGAATGAGAAGATTCACATGTATAACCAGATAAATTAGATGGATCAACTGGAGGTTCCTTTGCAGCAACCCACGAGGTTTTGGGGTACTGCTCAGGCTTCCAATATGTACCATCTGCATTGAGTTTCCTCTCAAAGGCAATACCCTCTTTCCTAGGGTTCTTGTTGAGGATCTGCTTTTTAAGCACATCATAAAGAGTCTGATGCCCTTTGAGGCTTTTGTACATGCCTGTCATGTACAATTCCTTCGACCACATCGTCGGTGATACTAGCAATGTCCTCGGATGAGGAATTAGTGATAGCGAGGCAGGTGAAGAATTTGTAACATTAGAAGCATTTGAACATTCAGGTGAAGAATTAGCAGATTCACGTTCAATGCATTTCAAACATGGAGGAACAAATTCTTCCTGAGCAGCGCTGGTTTGTTGAGCAAGTAATGAATCACGCACCTTTTGAAGATCTTCATAACTCACTCTTAGCTTTTCAAGATCTCGCTTTCTTTGAAGAAATTCACAAGAAAGCTTCTCATGATCAGATAAGAGGGTGTTATGATGATCTTGAAGGGAGTCATACTTAGTATGAAGTCTCTGAAGACTTTCAGCCAAAGCTTTTGACCGATCCATTTCTTCACCCAACATATCATCGCTCTTACTAAGCATGTTGTGAACCTTTTCCAAAGCTCTTTGTTGTTTAGCGGCAAGGGAAGCAAGTTTGACATAACTGGGTCCAAATTCATCACTAGATTCATCATCACTGGATCAGACAGATAGAATTCAGTTACCTTTTCACCATCTGCCATAAGACATGGTGAGGAGGATGATGATTCTGGTTCAAATATCATTGACTTGAGAGATTCCTTGAAATCCTCAAACCAAGGATCATGACAGGTTCGATGACCTTCATAGACATCAGAGAGATGGTCCCAGATAAGCTTCGCGTGATTGAGATGCATGATGTTCCTGAACTGATTTTGAGACAGACAAGAGAAGATGACGTCCTTCGCCGTGAGGTTGAGAAGGGTGTACTTGCGAATGTCATCAGCTTCCGCCATCTTGCACAGATCGGTCAGACCAATCTCAGTGACGGTCCACAGCTCGCTGTTCATCGCCATGAGGCGCTTCTTCATCATGGCCTTCCACTTGGGATACTCGTGACCGTCAAAGATAGGGCATGTCACTTTCTTCATACCTGCGGTCGACATAACTAAAACTCCAGGCGGTTAAACCAAAATCACACAGAACAAGGGAGTACCTTGCTATGATACCAATTGAAAGTGCGTTATATCGACTAGAGGGGGGTGAATAGGCGATTTTTAAGAATTCTTCACTGAGGAATTTGCTAGTGAGTAAATTCCTTAGCGAAGAACTACTTGCAGCGGAATAAGTACTCAGAAGTAAACATGACAAAAGACAAGCATAGTCATCATGATGAAATGAAGACAAACACAGAGTACAAAAAGCGTAATCACAGGATAACACAAGGTGAAGACAAACAGACTGAAGAATTGAATTGAGGAAATTGAGAAAGTCTTCAGTCAAAGTCTTCAAACACAGATATGACAAGCATACAACACAATACTGAGGAAATGAAAGAGTTGAGGAAATAGAACCAGTTGGCTTGGTGAAGACAATGATTTGGTAGACCAGTTCCAACTGCTGTCTCAGTTGTACATCTGGTTGGAGCGGCTAGGTATTTAAACCTGAGAACACACAGTCCTCACCGTATTCTCCTTGAATTAAGTTCACACAGACCTTGTACAATCACTCGTGGTAAGTCTTCAGGTGACTTGCGAACCTTCACAAACTCGGTCACTCGGCGATCCACAATTCCTCTTGGATGCTCTAGACCATGACGCCTAACCGTCTGGAAGAAGCACAGTCTTCAAAGGTAACAAGCATCGGATCCACGCAGGATCAATCTCTTCAGTGATGCTCAATCACTTTGGGTTTGTAGGTGTTTGGGTTTGGGTTTTTCCTCACTCGATGATTTTTGCTCAAAGTTGTCGGAGGATGGGATGCTCTCAATTGACAAGTGTCAGTTTCTCTCAGAGCAGCCAACCAGCTAGTGGTTGTAGGGGGCGGCTATTTATAGCCTAGGGAGCAGACCGACATGATAAGACATAAATGCCCTTCAATGATATGACTATTAGGTGGATAAGATATTTTGGGACAGCTGGCGCGTAGCACAGCAATGGTCGGAAAATTTGAGGTACAAATTCCTCAGGGCTATCATGTTCCTCACTGTGTAGGCAATCCGCACTGGCAAATTCCTAACTCCTCAGTCAGAACAAATTCCTCAGTGACCGGAAGAACTTCGTCTCTGTCACTGAAGAAATTGACTGAACTGTATGAGATTTCCAATGGCTTCACTCGAAGGGATTGGTAGGTGTAGGATTTTGAGTTGAGCATCACATGGAAATTTTTCCTTAATATTTCCTCGACCCCCTTTAACAGTACGGTGTTTCCTATGACTCAAGAAAGAGAAAATGAAACTACGAAAACAAAAGTCTTCACGCTTCATGTTCCTCGAACGAATTCCAAGTCTTCAAGGTTACACCAATTTCTTCACTTTCAAAGTCTTCAGAAAGTCTTCAGAATACCAAAGTCTCCAGTCGAAGAACTTCATTTTTAGAATTCGACTTTCTCTGTAAATATCAAACTCCTCATAGACTTATAGACCTGTGTACACTCATAAATGCATTAGACCCTTAACCTATAATTCTTCAATACACCAAAATCACTAAGGGGCACTAGATGCACTTACAGAAAAGAATAGCTTTGAGGTGGTCTCGTACCCTACAAACAATTTATATCTTTTGTTCTCCGGTAATAGGAACTCGAGAGTGATTCTTTATTGCACTTTGAGGGACAATCATATGATCCAACTATGTTAGCATTGTTGAGAGATTGCACTAGTGAAAGTACATACCCTAGGCCTCATTTTCAAGCATTGCAATACCGTTTTTGTGCCCGTTTACTATTTTATACCTTTCTGTTTTTATTTATTCAGATTATAAAAATATAGTTCTACCATCCATATTACACTTTTATACCATCTCTTCGCCGAACTAGTGCACCTATACAATTTGCCATTGTATTGAGTGTGTTGGGGACACAAGAGATTTCTTGTATTTGGTTGCAGGGTCGTTTGAGAGAGACTATCTTCATCCTACGCCTCCCACGGATTGATAAACCTTAGGTCATCCACTTGAGGGAAAATTGCTACTGTCCTGTAAAACTCGTCGCTTGGAGGCCCAACACGTGTCTACAAGAATAAAGTTGAGTAGTAGACATCAGTGCTCAATTGCTACGGGTGAAGCAAACCCTCAAGGACTACGGCATCAGTGTGAAGAATGTACCACTCTACTGTGACAATGAGAGTGCCATCAAGATTGCTCATAACCCAGTTCAGCACTCGAAGACTAAGCACATCCAGATTCGTCATCATTTTCTTTGAGATCATGTGTTGAAGGGCGACATCTCTATTGAGCATGTGAAGACTGAAGAACAGCTAGCCAATATGTTCACAAAGCCCTTGGATGAGAAGAGATTTAGCAAGTTGCGTTGTGAGCTAAATATCTTAGAATCTTCGAATGTTCTTTGAAAAGGACACACATCCTAACACTTATGCAAAATTGATGACTTAGATGTGCAACACACGTAGTAATGTTTTTCTTCAATCAATGAAGACTAACCCTCTAAGTGTCAAGAAATTAACAAAGAATTTGATTATCAGAGCCCTACGACAATTGTACGCGGCGTCTGAAATCATCATTCTTATACGGTGGGTCACGCCACCAACAAAAGTTGAAAATCTCCAATTTGAGTTTTTCTTCAGTTTCGAAATTCCTCAGTTGTTCAAATTCTTCAACTTTGCAAGTCTTCACTCTTTCTGACTGTGTTCTTCATTGACTATATATATATTTGAATTTTCAGTCCTCTATAGCATTCACTTATTGTTAATTCTTCAAGTTGAGTTTTTTCCTAAGTGAATGTGATCGGACCCGTCCCCCTCTATGCTAAACTCAACCCGGTCTGTTCACAAATTCTTTATGTGTGTTCTATTTGAAACCCGTTCAAAATCTTCACTGTGTCCTTGTCAGCTGAGGAATTTGCGAACGAAACATTAAAATATTCTTATCTGAATTTCAGCTTTTGCCGCTCAAACCGTTCCACATCCCACGATGAGATTAAAATACTCACCCATGATCTAACACGATCTCCACTGCACAGTACGTGGGTGACACATGTCGCTAGGATGAGAAGGGTCAGAGGCACGTTCGTCCATTTTCCTCGGACAAGCGGTTTTTCACCTCGGCTATAAATACCCCTCGCTCTCCTCTGACCGCATTTACTCTGCTCGATCTCACTCCCCCTCGCTCAAGCTCTCTGACCTAGTGTCGCCGCTACTCTACATCATTGCCGGTGAGGAAGAGCTTCACTGCCTCAACCTCATCGCCGTCGTACTCACGCCAGCCGCGGAAATCTTCACTCCGCCGCCACCGTAGCTGTCTTCCACCGTCAAGTTAGGGCGTGGAAGATATGAACGGATGAGGTTCTCAACTTATACTCTCAATTCGTCATGTTCTTCGTCAAGGGTAAATAAAATCTATTTTTACTACCCTTGTTGATTCTGATGATTTCCACAAAATCTTCAAAAGGTGTTTATTCTTCAACTTCCATACTCTTAAACACCACACCTACATCTGTTCTTGATTTGTTTCCCTAAGAAACATTTTTCCCTAAGATTCCTCAATTGTGTGGATTTTCAATCTATACAACTCTGGAACCTAAGTCAAGCACGCTTATTAAAATTCCTCAAGACACCCCTGGTCAAATTCCTCAAATTTGGTTCTTTTGAAAAACTTCTGAGAACACATATAACCTCTCCAAATTCTTCGCACCTATATTCTGTTCATAGGTAACATGTCCGCTGCTGAATCTCTAGGTTCTCATCAACTTAACTCATTTGCAGCGTTCCTTGAAGAAAAATTGTATACCTCGTCAGAAAACTCGATTGTTCAAAATCCTCAAGTGAAGAAAATTGCTGATGGTAAAAGACCTCAGAAGGGAGGAAAGAGACCAGAAGTGAATACTGCTTTCGAGATCCCCGATGATATCTACGGAGGGTACTGTACTCCTGATGAAGCAATTCATGGCAAGGAGACGAAGAATGAGCGCAAAGTGTGCATTTTGAGGATAGAGAGGAGATGGGCCAAAGAATGGAGAGAGTATAGATATGTGACTCCAAAGTACATGAAGAAATTTGCCGTACACCCTCCATGCCCAAGACCTCCATTGGCACCAGGCCAAGAAGCTGATCCCACTAGCATCAAGTGTGTGAGGATTTTCCAAAAGAATGGGCCAAGCGGCAAGCTAAGTTGGCCAAAATGGCCAAAAAAGCAGTGAAGAAATTCAATGAAGACTCTACTTCTGCCGCTGCTGAGGCCTGTGCTAGCAAGCCTAAGAAGGCCATGCCAAAGAAACATGTTGTCAAGCCAGGTACCTCAGCTGCTATGCCCTCATGGCCAAGCTCTTCTATGCCCTCACGGCCTATTCCTCAAGCTACTTCTTCAAAAGCAGCTCTAGTCCCCACTGCAAAATCCTCAGCAACTGCTGCAAAGTCCTCGGCACCTGCACATCTTGCCTCTTGCCAAAGAACCACTGGAATATCTATTGCTTTAGGAGCTTCTGCAAGTTCTTCAGCTCCTCCTCAGTCCTCAACCGGTCCAACTTTGCTGAAGAAAAAGGCCACTGCTGGACGAGGCATAAGACCAAGTCCTCACAAAAATCATGTTGCATTTCAAGTACCGTCTAGTGAAGACGAAGCTGATGATGAAGAACTAGCTGAAATCATCAGAGATAGATAGCAAAGGGCCGCTAGAGCCAAAGGCAGTAATGTGCCACTCATGTTGGATCCAAAGTTGATCCTCGACTTCATCGCCCTATGGCACAAGGATCCCAATACTCCTTTGCTTGAGCTAAACCTCAGTCCTGGCTAAAGTCATGTGTTGACGGCCTTCATTGATGAAGAAAAATGGAAATTTGAACAAGGGAGGAAAGTCAAGAAAGCTCAGTACAAGAAAGAGCGCTTTCTGAAGAATAAAGTTCTGAAGTTATCTCCTGATGAACTTGTAGCTCTACAAACAGAAATCAAGGGACTCAGTGATGAATTTAACGGATATTATGTTGATTGGCTAGGTGCCAAAGTCAGATCTGTCAAGCTGACCAAGACATTTACTCCAAATGTTGCAGTTTCATCGCAACATGAAATTCCTCAGGCTGAGACATCTGCTCAGCCTACTGAAGAACATGCAAGCACAGCTGATGACAATCAGGCTGTTGAAGAAAATGAGAGCACCAGGGCTGCTGAAGAAATTCCAGCCTCTGAAGAAACTACCAGGGCAACCACCAATGTTGCGCATGAAGAACAAGCCAGGCCAGTTGAAGCATCTTCTACTATGCTTGAGGAATCTGAACATGCCAGGGCAACTGCATCAATTGCGCCTGAAGAAATTGAACCAATTTCGTCTGCTCCTCCTGCCAAGTTATCACATATGACTAGTATCAACCTTCCTTCTGCATCAGAAGCGAAGAAGACCAAAGTTGCAGAGAGGGCAGCAGTGAAGAAAAGGAAAGCATCTGCGACTGCAGAGTCTTCAGCTCCTAAGAAAGTGAAGACTCTGACAAGTTCATACTCCAACCCCATAGGTGTTGTTTCGATATCAAGCATGCCATCAAAGGAGATTGTTCCCTTTGGTGAGGAATATGTCATCCCAGATGACAGTGATAAGGAAAATCCTTCTGCTGCTTCATCAGAGCAGTTGGATGAAGAAATTGAAGTGGATAATATCCCTTCTACTCCGATGGTTTCATCGCCCATGCCTTAGTTCATAGCTGAAGAGGCGGGTCTTGAATAAATTGATGAAGAAGATGAAGATGTGGATATTGGGTCAACAACTCCTATTCTGAATGATGACTATTGGGAAAGTCATCATCCCAATTCACCTCTAACAACCCCTCTGCATCAACTTCCTCAGTCCCCAGTCCAAACTAAATAAATTCATACGGGCTCTGAAGGACGTCAAGCTTCACTTCTTTCTATTCCAGAAGAAGTTCCAGCCGCTAGTGCTGAAGAAATGGAGGTAATAACCCACAAGTATAGGGGATCGCAACATATTTCGAGGTTAGAGTATTCAACCCAAATTTATTGATTCGACACAAGGGGAGCCAAAGAATATTCTCAAGTATTAGCAGCTAAGTTGTCAATTCAACCACACCTGGAAGACTTAATATCTGCAGCAAAGTATTTAGTAGCAAAGTAATATGGAAGTAACGGTAACAGTGGCAAAAGTAACAGTAGCAGTTTTGTAGTAATTGTAATAGTGGCAAAGGTAAAGTAACTAAGCAAAGATCAATATGTTAAAAGCTCGTAGGCATTGGATTAGTGATGGATAATTATGTCGGATGCAATTATTCATGCAATAGTTATAACATAGGGTGACATAGAACTAGCTCCAGTTCATCAATGTAATGTAGGCATGTATTCCGAATATAGTCATGCGTGCTTATGGAAAAGAACTTGCACGACATCTTTTGTCCTACCCTCCCGTGGCAGCGGGGTCCTATTGGAAACTAAGGGATATTAAAGCCTACATTTAATAGAGTACCAGACCAAAGCATTAACAATTAGTGAATACATGAACTCCGCAAACTACGGTCATCACCGGGAGTGGTCCCGACTATTGTCAACTTCGGGGTTACCGGATGTAAGTGCATCTAGTGCCCCTTAGTGATTTTGGTGTATTGAAGACTTATAGGTTAAGTAACTGATGCGTTTGTAAGTGTACACAGGTCTATAAGTCTATGAGGAGTTTGATATTCTGAGAGAAAGTCGACCCTAAAATGAATTTCTTAAAGCGAAGAATTTGATATTACGAAGACTTTACGAAGACTTTGAAAGTGAAGAAATTGGTGTGATTACGAAGACTTGGTATTCGCTTGAGGAATATGAAGCGTGAAGACTTTTGTTTTCGTAGTTTCATTTTCTCTTTCTTGAGTCATAGGAAACACCGTCTTCGTTAAAGGGGTCGAGGAAATACTAAGGAAAATTTCCATTTGATGCTCAACTCAAAATCCTACACCTACCAAACCCTTCGAGTGAAGCTTTTGGAAATCTCATACTGATTCAGTCAATTCTTGATGTAGACGAAGCTCTTCCGATCACCGAGGAATTTGTTCGATCGAGGAGTTAGGAATTCGCCAGGCGAATTGCCTACACAAAGTGAGGAACATGATAGCCTCAAGAATTTGATATTCCAAATTCCGACCGTTCTTGTCTTCTTGTAATTGTCCCCAAAATATCTCCACCTAACGGTCATATCATTGAAGGGCATTTATGTCTTATCATGTCGGGCTGCTCCCTAGGCTATAAATAGCCGCCCTACAACCACTAGTTGGTTGGCTGCTCGAGAGAACTTGACACTTGTCATTTGAGAGCAACCCATCCTCCGAGGACTTTGAGCGAAAATCATCAAGTGAGGAAAAACCCAAAAGTGAGGAAAAACCCAAAAGTGAGGAAAAACCCAAAGTGAGGAAAACCCAAAAACCAAACCCCAACAAACCCAAAGTGATTGAGCATCATCAAGAAATTGATCAGCGTGGATCCGACGCTTTTACCTTTGAAGACTGTGCTTCTTCCAGACGGTTAGGCGTCACGGTCTAGAGCATCCAAGAGGAATTGTGGATCGCCGAGTGACCAAGTATGTGAAGGTTTGGAAGTCGCTCAAGACTTACCACGAGTGATTGGACGAGGTCATGTGACCTTAGTTCAAGGAGAATACGGTGAGGACTTGGTGTCTGAGCTGCGTGCTTTCGATGTTGGGTGTCCGGACTGTGTGTCCTCGAGTTTAAATACTCGGCCGCTCCAACGGGCATTACAAGCCCAGGGCAGTTGGAACTGGTCTACCAAATCATTGTCTTCACCAACCTAACTGGTTCTATTTCCTCAACCCTTTTATTTCCTCATAACTGTGTTGAGTGTTTGTCATATCTGTGTTTGAAGACTTTGACTGAAGACTTTCTCAATTTCCTCAGTTCAATTTCTTCAGTCTGTTTGTCTTCATCTTGTGCTATCCTGTGATTACGCTTTTTGTACTCTGTGATTGTCTTCATTTCATCATGATGACTATGCCTGTAATCTGCTATGCTTACTTACGAGTACTTATTCCGCTGCATGTATTTCTTCGCTAAGGAATTTCCTCACCGCAAATTCCTCGATGAAGAATTTGTAAAATTCTCTAAAAATCGCCTATTCACCCCCCTCTAGTCGATATAACGCACTTTCAATTGGTATCGAGCAAGGTACTCCCTTGTTACGTGTGATTTTAGTTTAACCACCGGAGTTTTAGTTATGTCGACCGCAGGTATGATCAAGGTCTCAAAGGGTGTCCTACCTTCGATGGGACGGACTACCCCTCTTTGGAAGAACAAAATGCGAATGCATCTTGAAGCAATTGACAACGATCTACGGTATGTTGTGACAAAAGGTGTTTCCTCGGTCACACTTTCTCCGAATGATCTTGATGTGAAGAGATTCAAGCAACTCGATTCTCAAGCGAAGAATATCATATGTGGCCATCTCGAGCAAAGGTCAATATGGAAGAGTGAGTGCTTTGGAATCTGCCAAACTCATCTCGGGACGGGCTGTCCAAAGTAAATGAAGGAGTTTCAACTCAGCGTGACTCTCGAGTTGATGTTCTTGGAATCTCTTCAACCGCTTCAAAAGACTCGACAATGAAAATGTTCAACAAACCTTCGATCGCCTCACCGACATCTCAAATGAGCTTCAAGCCTTTGGGTGCCACCGACATCACCGACCATGAGGTGGTGAAGAAATTGCTAAGATCGCTTGATTCCTCATTTGACACTGCACTTGATGATACAAGAACGAAGCTGACTACAAGTCTCTTGATCCTGCTGATATCCTCGAAGGCTAAATACTCACGAGTTCGACTTGCGAAAAGAGATCTCTATGGTTACGGCTATGGAAAAACACGTGCCTCAAGGCCAAGGCTGAATCTGAATCGAGAGTGAAGACTCTGGTAGTAGCCTTGGAGACCCTGAAGAATTTGGCGAGAGCTAGCACTTTGCCGTGAAGAAATTCCAGAAATTCTCAAGACGTGGTCGCTTTGGAAAATCCTCAAGAAGCGGTGATTCCTCATCTAGTGACTATAAGCGAAGACTTTGCCACAAATGCAAGAAACCTGGTCACTATATCCAAGATTGTCCTCGATTGGGAAAAGGAATTAAGAAAGAAGAAACACAAGGATTACTGATTCGATGGCGTGAAGAAGAAGAAGAAATCATCAAAATCTTCATCATCAAAATCCTCAAAACCTTCTTCTCACAAGAAGAGCAGCTCCAAAAGGGCTCGGGCATTCATTGGCAAGGAAATGGACTCTGAAGCTGAATCTGAGGAAAATGAGGAAGAGGAGGAGTCTAAAGAATCCGAATCTGGTGTGGCTAGTCTGGCTCTTGCTACTGCTTATGTTAGCAAGTCCATCTTCAACACTGAAGAAACTGACTCCACCGACAAACCTGATGAGGAAAACGATGACTTCGCTCCCACCTATTGCTTCATGGCAAAAGGTGCCAAGGTACTCAATTTCACCTCCTCACGAATCCGGTGAAAATGAATCGATGAGGATCTCAAGCCCAGCTATTCTAAACTTGCTAAGATTGCTATAAAACAACAAAGGGCTTTTGAAAAGGTTCAAAACATGCTAGATAAGAGTGATGATATGTTAGGTGAAGAAATGGATCGCACTCAAGCCCCGATCGAAAATCTTCGGAGACTTCGGTCTAAGCTTGATAACCTTCAAGGTCATCATAACACTCTCTTATCGATCATGAGAAACTTTCTTATGAATTTCTTCAAAGAAAGCAAGATCTTGAGAAGCTAAGAGCGAGTTATGAAGATCTTGAAGGAGCGCGATTCATTACTTGCTCAACAAATCAGCGCTTCTCAAGAAGAATTTGTTCCTCCATGCTTAAAGTGCATTGAACGTGAATCTGCTAATTCTTCACCTGAATGTTCAAATGCTTCAACTGTTACAAATTCTTCACCTGCCTCTACAATCACTAATTCCTCATCTCGAGGACATTGCTAGTATCACCGACGATGCAGGATTGAAGGAATTGTACATGATGAGCATGTACAAAAGCCTCAAAGGGCATCAGACTCTTTGTGATGTGCTTAAAAGCAGATCCTCAATGAAACCCTAGGAAAGAGGGTATCGCATTTGAGAGGAAATTAAATGCCGATGGAACATACTTTGGAAGCCCGAGCAAGACCTCAAAACCTCATGGGTTGCTGCAAAGGGATCTCGATTGATCCATCTACCTTATCCGGCTTTACATGTGAATTTCCTCATTCGATGATGATGAGTCATTTGACTCAAACTATAAACTGTTCAAAAATCAGAATGGTGAAGTATTTGCTAGATATGTTGGCACTAATCGCAGAACGGTCCCCTATGAAGAAAATCTGGGTTCCCAAGCAATGTCTTGAAAGTCTTCAGGTGAATGTCCTCATGACACCACCTGTGAAGAAAAGGAACCCCAGATCAAATTCTTCATATGGACCAAATTCTTCATATGGATCCAAGTCCTCATACGGACCAAATTCCTCACGTGGATCAAATTCCTCAAAAGGATCAAAGCCCTCATATGATTATCATCGTGCTAATAACTCTGCTTTCGCAGGTAGAGCTAAGGGCTATGAATATGTGCATTATTCTTCAAACCAATATGTTCATAAGTCCTCGAAGAATTTCTCTCGCTTATTCATATACTTACCCTAACCCATCTTATGTGAAACGAAATGGTTTGGCCTCTATGCCACCATTCTCATATGGTGCTCGCAGAATGATGAACTCTTTGCCACCCCTTCAGATGTGGGTGGTGAAGAAAAGAACTAATCTCTTCTGAGGTCAGGTCTCGGGACGCGTGCCTCAACGTCTGAAGAATTTCTTTGGGGGCACGACAAAATTGCTCGAAAGGACGCAGGCTAATCATGATGAAATGAACTTTCATTTCACACGTCCTCATACCGCTTATCTGAATTACGATCGATGAAATTCATCGATGAAATTGATATCATATTCTTCACCGATGAAGTATATGAGATCGTAAGTTGTACTAATTCATCTGCAGGATGATCAACCCAAAGCCACTGAGTGGGTTCTCGATAGTGGATGTACAAATCACATGACTGGTGACAAGAATCTATTGATGGATGCTCCCTTAACACCGTCACATCTGAAGCATATCATCTTTGGCCGACAAAGGCAAAAGTCGGTATTGGGACTCGGTAAGGTTGCTATCTCTAAGGACATGCACATGGACAAAGTCATGCTTGTTGAGTCTTTAGGATATAACCTCATGTCACCTCAATGCTTTGTGATCTTGATATGGTTGTTATCTTTGGCAAGTATCGTTGTGTTGTGATTATGGAAGTCGACAAATCCAAAGTCTTGAAGGCTTTAGGAGAGGAGACTTGTATATTGTTGATTTTTCCACGGGACCACAACCAGCCGTGTGTCTACTTGCAAAAGCTTCGTAAGCTGGCTATGGCATCGACGACTTGGTCACGCAGCATGAGGAATTTGCACACACTTGCGAAGAAGAAGCATGTCATTGGCATTGAGAATGTCAAATTCCTCAAGGATCACTTGTGCGGAGCTGTGAAGCTGGAAAAATGACCAAGGCCAAGCATCCAAATGAAGACTATCATGACCACTACTCGTCCCTTGAATTGCTTCACATGGACCTCTTTGGTCCCAATCATTACTCAATTTGTCACTAATGATGCATCCCTTTATGGCTTTGTTATTGTTGATGATTACTCTCGTTACACTTGGGTACACATTGTTGCTTACAAAAATCAAGTGCAGGAAATCTTCAAACGATTTTCCTCGAGGGCTTCAACCAACTTTGGTGTGAAGATCAAGCACATCAGGAGTGACAATGGAACTGAGTTCAAGAATTCCGGTCTTGATGATTATCTTGATGAACTTGGTATTACTCATGAGTTATCTGCTCCCTACACTCCTCGGCAAAATGGCGTCGTGGAGCGCAAGAATGTAACTCTTGTTGAGATGGCTCGCACTATGCTTGATGAATACAAAACGCCTAGTCGTTTCGGATTGAAGCAATTGACACCGCGTGCCACATCATCAACAGAGTATATCTTCACAAATTCTTCAAAAGACTGCCTATGAACTCCTTACGGACATAAGAAACCCAATGTAAGTTATTTCAAAGTCTTGATTGCTAAATGCTGGATTAGAGATCCTCACCACACCTCTAAATTTGCACCGAAAGCACATGAAGGTTTTATGCTTGGTTACGGAAAGGACTCGCACACCTACAAAGTCTTCAACATCGCCCTTCACAAGGTTGTTGAAACTGTAGATGTGCTTGGTTCGATGAAACTAATGGCTCGCAAAGAGAGCACCTACCTTCATGTTAGATTTAACCAAAGACCGAGGATTCAATCAGGTTCAAGGCAACCGAGGATATTATTCCCATCAAGAAACCGCTGAAGAATTCATTCCTCAGACGCGAAGAACGCCGAGCTGATGCACCAAGAAAATGCAGAAGAAAATGGTGCTGAGGAAAATGATCAAATTCCTCGAAGACAACCAGCTCATCCTCGCGTTGCAAAAGAAGTGCAAGTTGACAAGATCATCGATGACATTGAAGCGCCAGGTCCTCTCACACGCTCAAAAGCTTCACATTTATCTAACTTTTGTGGGCACTATGCTTTTGTCTCTATCACAGAGCCCACTAAGGTAGATGAAGCATTTCGAGCCGGAGTGGATTCAGGCCATGCAAGAGGAATTACATCGATTCGAGCTCAACAACGTCTGGAACTGGTCAAACGTCCGGATCCTCGCAAGCATAATATCATTGGCACAAAGTGGATCTATCGCAACAAGCAAGATGAAAATGGTCTTGTGGTGAGGAATAAGGCACGTCTAGTAGCTCAAGGCTACACGCAGGTTGAAGGAATTGATTTCGATGAAACTTTTGCATCTGTTGCTAGACTTGAGTCTATTCGCATATTACTCGCCTATGCTAACCATCACAATATCACTTTATATCAAATGGATGTGAAAAGTGCATTCCTCAATGGTAAGCTTGAGGAAGAAGTATATGTTGCTCAACCACTGTGTTTTGAAGATCCAAAGAATCCTCGACAAAGTCTTGAGACTAAATAAGGCTCTCTATGGCCTCAAGCAAGCCCCTCAAGCGTGGTATGATACATTGAAGGAATTCTTCGTGAAGAATGGCTTCACACCGGTTCACTCGACCCTACTCTCTTTACTAAATCATATGATGGTGAACTGTTTGTGTGCCAAATATATGTTGATGATATTATCTTTGGCTGTACTAACCAACGTTATAGTGATGAATTTGCCTATATGATGAGTGAAGAATATCAAATGTCTATGATGGGAGAGTTGAAATTCTTCTTAGGTCTTCAAATTCGTCAACAACACAATGGCATATTCATATCTCAGGAGAAATACCTCAAAGATGTCCTCAAGAAATTCGGCATGCAAGATTGCAAAGGTGTCAAAATTCCTATGCCCACAAATGGCCATCTATGCAATCGATGAAAATGGTATTGACTTCGATCACAAGGTATACCGCTCCATGATTGGTTCTTTATTGTATTTATGTGCATCTAGGCCAGATATAATGCTTAGTGTCTGCATGTGTGCCCGATTTCAAGCTACACCGAAGGAATCACACCATAAGGCTGTGAAGCATATTCTTCGATATCTAGCTCACACACCAACACTAGGATTATGGTACCCCAAGGGCTCTACTTTTGATCTCATTGGATATTACGACTCGACTATCTTTGGTGATCGTGTGGACCGCAAGTCAACATCTGGTACTTGTCATTTCCTCGGACGATCTTTGGTCCGTTGGTCCTCGAAGAAACAGAACTGCGTATCACCGTCCATGCGGAAGCTGAATACATTGCTTTGGCTCGTGTTGTGCTCAATTGTTATGGATGAAGCAAACCCTCAAGGACTATGGCATCAACGTGAAGAATGTGCCTCTCTCGTGACAATGAGAGTGCCATCAAGATTGCTCACAACCCAGTTCGGCATTCAAGACAAAGCACATTCAAATTCGTCATCATTTTCTTCGTGATCATGTGTTGAAGGGCGATATCTCCATCGAGCACGTGAAGATCAAGAACAGCTAGCTGATATCTTCACTAAGCCCTTGGATGAGAAGAGATTTAGCAAGTTGCGGTGAGCTAAATATCTTAGAATCTTGAATGTTCTTTGAAAAGGACACACATCCTAACACTTATGCAAAATTTGATGACTTAGATGTGCAACACATGAAGAAACGTTTTCTTCAATCAATGAAGAATAACACTCTAAGTGTGAAGAAATTAATGAAGAAATTGATTCTCGTAACCCTACGACAATTGTACGCCGTGTCTGAAATCATCATTCTTATACGGTGGGTCACGCCACCACCAAAGTTGAAAATCTTCAATTTGAGTTTTTCCTCAATTTTTGAAATTCCTCAGTTTTTCAAATTCTTCAACTTTGCAAATTCTTCACTGTTTCCGTCGTCTTTCTTCATTGGCTATATAAATATTTGGATTTATGTCCTCTACAGCATTCACTTATGGCTATTTCTTCAAATCGCGTTTTCTGCTAAGTGAATGTGATCGGACCCTTCCCTCTATGCTATACTCAACCCAATCCATTCACAAATTCTTCATGTGCGTTCTACTTTGAAACTTCGTTCAAATTCTTCACTTTGTGTCCTTGACAATTGAAGAAATTGCGAACGGAACTTTAAAACGAATCTTATCCAAATTTCAATTTTACCGCTCAAACCGTTCCGCATCCCTCGATCGCACACGATCTCCACTACACAAGACGTGTGACACATGTCGTGAGAAGGGAAGCGGTCAGGCACGCTCGTCCTAAATCTTGGACGATCCGCTTTTCACCGTGGCTATAAATACCCCTCTCTCCCTTCCTCACTCTTTTACTGGCTCGACTCCTCTCCCGCCGAGCTCCTCGAAACCCTAAGCGCGCCCGCTATTCCATCGTCGCCGGTGAGGAAAAGCTTCACCGCCTTGACCTCTTCGCCGACGTACTCGCTACCGACCGTGGAATTTCTTCACTCCGCCGTCGCCGTAGCTGATTTCCTCTGCCAAGTTAGGGTGGAGAAGATCTGAACGGACGAACTTCTAAACTGTTCATCTCAGTTCGTCGTGTTCTTCACTTCGGGTAAATTAAAAGTTACTTTTATTTACTCGCTTTGATTCTCAAATTTTCTTCAAAATCTTCAAAGGTGTTTATTTCAAATTCTTCACACATATGAACATCTCAAATCTCTTGACTCATTTCTCTAAGCAATGATTTTCTTCAAGATTCCTCAATTGTGTGGATCTTCGATCTATACAACTCTGGAACCTAAGATAAAGAACGCTTATTGAAATTCTTCAAGGCTCATCTGGTCAAAATCCTCAAACTTGTTCTTTTTGAAAAACCTTCTGAGAACGCATATGACCTCTCCAAATTCCTCGCACCTATACTCTGTTCACGGTACAAATGTCCGCTTTGAATCCCTAGGTTCTAATCTACTTACCTCATTTGCAGAGTTCCTCGAAGAAACACTGCACTCTTCTTCAGAGAACTCAATATTTCAATTTCCTCAACTGAAGAAAATGTCAGATGGTAAGAAGCCGCAGAAGGGAGGAAAGAAACCAGAGGTTATGACAGCGTTTGAAATCCATGAGGATATATATGCTGACTACTGCACTCCAGATGAAGAAAGTAAAAATAAACTAAAGGTGCGTATTAAGAAGATTGAACGGAGATGGGCACGGGAATGGAGGAATATAGATATGTAACTCCTAAGTACATGAAGAAATTCGCTTTAAATCCTCCATGCCCAAGAGCTCCTTTGGCACTGGCCAAATAGCTGATCCCACTAGCGCCAAACGCGGTGAGGACTTTCCTAAGGAATGGGCTAAACGCCAAGCAAAATTGGCAAAGCAAGCAAAGGAAGCGGTGAAGAAATTCAATGAGGATTACGCCATTGCATCGCCACAGAGGTCTCGGTCAAACCGAAGAAATCAATGCAAAAGAAGCTCGCTTATAAGCCAAGTGCTTCATCATCTGCGCCCTCACGGCCAAGTTCCTCAAAGAGCACCTTCCAAGCAAATTCCTCAAACTGCTGCTTTGCTCCATCAAAGTCCTCAATCGCTCCGTCAAAACCTTCGGGCCTCGTGCACCTAGCTACATGTCAACGGACTGCTGGATTTTCAATTGCCTCGAGCATCTCTCGCAAGTTCTCGCCAGCTCCCATTCCTTCAATCGCCCGACTCACCTGAAGACCAAAGCAACAGTGGCCGAGGTCCTCGGCCTAGCCCGACGAAGAAAATGGTTGCATTCCATGTGCCATCCGAGGATGAGGCATCGATGAAGAACTCGCAGAAATCATCGAGACCGACAAGCAAGGGCCGCTAGAGCCAAAGGTACATCTGTGCTAATCGCTATTGGACCCGAAGATAGTCCTCGACTTTATTGATCTACGCACGATGATCCCAATACCCCTCCGCTCGATCTTCACTTGACACCTGGTCAAAGTCATATGTTGACTCACTTCATAGCTGAAGAAAAATGGAAGTATGAAAAGGCGAGGGAAATCAAAAGGCTCAATACAGGAAGGAGAAGTTCTGAAGAAAAACATTGTCAAGATGACACACGAGGAGCTTCTCCAAGTCAGTGAAATTCAAAACCTCAAAGAAAAACTTGATTCGTTCAATGCTGATTGGCAAGGAGCCAAGGATGATTCGTTAACTGACGAAGAATCTCACAAGTATTGCTACACACTGCAACGTGAAAATCCTCGGTGAAGCATCAGTTCAGCCCATCTTGAAGAAAATGTTGATTCCAGTGGCTGATGAAGAAATTCCAGCCATTGAAGAAACTGCCAGACACCCACTAGTGGTGCGCTGAAGAAATTGCTCAAGACAGGGGCGCATCGCTTGCTCTCAAGAAACTGCACCAAATTCCTCGGCTCCTCCTGCGCCAACTCCAACTCCAATTCTTCCATCTGCTCGATGTGAAGAAAACCAAGGCTGCTTGAACGAGCTGCTGTGAAGAAAAGGAAAGCATCACCAAGGCGTCAGATTCTTAATTGCGAAGAAAATGAAGCCAATGACCAGCTCTGTTGAGAACCCGATTGATGCTATTCCAATTTCCTCCATACCTTCAAAGGAAGTGGTTCCTTTTGGAGAAGAATATGAAGTGCCAACCGGATCCGATGAAGAACATCAATCTCCGCCTGCTTCGAGAAAATTGATGAGGAAATTGAAGTGGATGCCATCCCTTCAACCCCAGCTTGTTCCCTCATCGGACTATGAAATTCCTCGATCGGTGCCGAGGAAATTGAAGATGAAGATGTGGATATTGGATGCACCACACCAGTGTTCAATGATGATTTTGGGAAAATCAGCATCCCAATACTCCTCTCTTCACTCCGCTCCAACAAGTTCCTCACTCCCGCACAAACTGTCCAATTGGACTCGGAGAAAAGCAACCAACTGGTTACGTGCATGAAGAAATTCCAGCCACTAGTGCAGATGAAACTGCTGCTTCGCTATTCCTCGACCGCACAAGTTGAGGAGCAAGAAATTCCTCGGTCAAGAAACTGAACTTGTGATTCCCGAGGTGGTGATGCAAATCACAGACACCCCTCCGCCCAAGCGTAAGAATCCGTTCTCAACCAAGCAAAAGTTCAAGGCTGAAGATTTCTTTGCCGAGCACGTGTTCTTCATCGAATATAATCCTTATGATTCGCTCGAATTAGGAAGAGGCGCTCGGACTGCCGGTCAAGCCAACTTCTATTCCTCGGTGCTTTTCAACAAGGATAAAATCTTCGATCATGCTCATATTCCTCATGTGGATATGGAGACACCTTTGCCGAGCTTTGAGCCAGTCCTCCGTGTTCTTCACGACAGGACTTCTAAGCTTCAGACCGATATTTGTGGATCGAACGAAGAGCTAATTCTTCAGTTCTATGCAACCTCGCATATCACCGGAGATCTGAAGATATCAATTCATGGGTCTTAGATTGGATGACCGAAAACACTCACTACAAGGCTCCTGCAATTGAATTGCTTCGCACTTCCTCTCGGTCCTCCGATTGATGGAGCTCGTCGCATCTATGAAGAAAAGGAACTTTCAAATCACTATATGCAAGTCTTGATGAAGCCATTGAAGCCAAGGCAGGCACTAAGAACCAAATTCCTCGTCAAGGAATTATTATATGTGCCTTGGACCGTCTATCGAATCTTGACGAAGACTATGAGTCCTATCAAAGGCCACGACTTAACGATGAAGAAGTCGTTGGCATCATGAAGAATATGCTTTTCAACATCATCCATGGCGTTCTGCCAATTTCCATGATTTCTTCATGAGGACTCGCTAACATTGCCATGTCACCATTTGAGCTGAAGCCTTATGCGCCTTTGGATTATGAGATTCATCGGGACAAGGTCTTCACTTTGAATTACAAAGTCGATACTTTGAACCACCGCAGCTACCGCCCCGATTGAAGTCCTCAAACGGCCAATTGCCTCGGTGATGAAAAGGGCAAGGCTATCGCTGTGATAGATGAAGGTATTCGTCCATTGGATGGACAGTTCATAAAGCGACATCGTACTCCACAAATGATGACTCGCCACACATGACTCAAAGAAAGAAATACCTCAAGAAAGCAAAATCCTCAAGGAATCAGACCTGTGGTGATGGTGATCGTGAATTACTCCTCGCCTTCATCGGAAGGTTGATCGCAATCATAAGTGGGTCAAACGTCGGTTTGGCACTCTTCTTTACAACATGACCTCAACTCACAATGCGGTGAAGAAAAACCACTACTATCTTCATGAAACCTTCAAGCGCCCCGGCTGTTCTCATCACATGTCTACAATGAAGAAGAACTGAAATCAATGGGACTCAAGGAAGAATTTGACTGGTCTGCACCTCCTCCGAAGAAATTCAAGAAGGTCAAAGTTCCTTCCTTGGTGGCCAGCTCCTATTCTTCATCTCGCGACATCGATGAAAATGAAGATTTGGAAGACACCGCTGCTGGTCCTACTTCAACAAACAACCCGACAATCTTTGGCGCTCCGTCTTCAACTTGAATTTCCTCAAGAGCGTTAGTCCTCAATTTCGATCCTTTTGGTCATTCGATGACAAAGGGGGAGAAATTTGAGTTAGTCTTCAAGCGGGTCTCTTTTTGTCTATATACTATATTAAGTTACAACTCTCGTTCTTCTGAAACCTTTTTTATTGGATCGAGTTGTAATCTTAAACCCGATGGTGCTTTGATACTTTTGATGCATTACGATTTTACACTATGCTTCATAGCAAATCTACTTGTGCTCTGATTACAGTGGTATTGATATGCTTTGATCCTTGTTATGCTCTGATCCTCATGAGCTCAACGAAGAGTTTCAAATTCCTCATACGCATTGGGCTCTGATACTCTTTATGCATTATTTTGCATGCTCTGCATATCATCAAGCACCATATTTCATCATGCATTTCAAATTCCTCATATTTATGTCAAATGCATGTATGAATTACAAGATATAGGGGGAGATCTCCATGATTCAAATCTTCAAATGTGCATTGCCTCAAAAGCAAATTCCTCACTATGCACATCTTCAGGGGGAGTTCTTCTATATCTTGCAATCAAAATCCTCATTATCAGTATTTACACTTCATATATTTATCCCCGTTGAAAACTTACCCTGTATTGTCATCAATCACCAAAAAGGGGGAGATTGTAAGTGCATCTAGTGCCCTTAGTGATTTTGGTGTATTGAAGACTTATAGGTTAAGTAACTGATGCGTTGTAAGTGTACACAGGTCTATAAGTCTATGAGGAGTTTGATATTTACAGAGAAAGTCGACCCTCAAAAAATGAATTTCTTAAACTGAAGAATTTGATATTCAAGACTTTCTCAAGACTTTGAAAGTGAAGAAATTGGTGTGATTACGAAGACTTGGTATTCGCTGAGGAATATGAAGCGTGAAGACTTTTGTTTTCGTAGTTTCATTTTCTCTTTCTTGAGTCATAGGAAACACCGTCTTTGTTAAAGGGGTCGAGGAAATACTAAGGAAAATTTCCATTTGATGCTCAACTCAAAATCCTACACCTACCAAACCCTTCGAGTGAAGCTTTTGGAAATCTCATACTGATTCAGTCAATTCTTCAAAGGATGAGACGAAGCTCTTTCCGATCACTGAGAATTTGTTCGATCGAGGAGTTAGGAATTCGCAAGGTCTGAATTGCCTACCTGATGAGGAACATGATAGCCCTGAAGAATTTGATATTCCAAATTCCGACCGTTGCTGTGCTGCGCGCCAGCTGTCCCCAAAATATCTCCACCTAACGGTCATATCATTGAAGGGCATTTATGTCTTATCATGTCGGGCTGCTCCCTAGGCTATAAATAGCCGCCCCCTACAACCACTAGTTGGTTGGCTGCCCGAGAGAACTTGACACTTGTCATTTGAGAGCAACCCATCCTCTGAGGACTTTGAGCGAAAATCATCAAGTGAGGAAAAACCCAAAAGTGAGGAAAAACCCAAAAGTGAGGAAAAACCCAAAGTGAGGAAAAACCCAAAAACCAAACCCCAACAAACCCAAAGTGATTGAGCATCACTGAAGAAATTGATCCCGCGTGGATCCGACGCTTTTTACCTTTGAAGACTGTGCTTCTTCCAGACGGTTAGGCGTCACGGTCTAGAGCATCCAAGAGGAATTGTGGATCGCCGAGTGACCAAGTATGTGAAGGTTTGGAAGTCGCTCAAGACTTACCACGAGTGATTGGACGAGGTCTGTGACCTTAGTTCAAGGAGAATACGGTGAGGACTTGGTGTCTGAGCTGCGTGCTTTCGGATCGGGTGTCCGGACTGTGTGTCCTCGAGTTTAAATACTCACCGCTCCAACAGACGTATAACCGAGACCAGTTAGCTTGGAACTGGTCTACCAAATCATTGTCTTCACCAACCTAACTGGTTCTATTTCCTCAACCCTTTTATTTCCTCATAACTGTGTTGAGTGTTTGTCATATCTGTGTTTGAAGACTTTGACTGAAGACTTTCTCAATTTCCTCAGTTCAATTTCTTCAGTCTGTTTGTCTTCATCTTGTGCTATCCTCGTGATTACGCTTTTTGTACTCTGTGATTGTCTTCATTTCATCATGATGACTATGCCTGTAATCTGCTATGCTTACTCGAGTACTTATTCCGCTGCATGTATTTCTTCGCTAAGGAATTTCCTCACCGGCAAATTCCTCAGTGAAGAATTTGTAAAATTCTCTAAAAATCGCCTATTCACCCCCCCTCTAGTCGATATAACGCACTTTCACCGGATCATAACACATAGTAGGTGACTATTGACTTGCAAGATAGGATCAAGAACTCACATATATTCATGAAAACATAATAAGTTCAGATCTGAAATCATGGCACTCGGGCCCTAGTGACAAGCATTAAGCATAGCAAAGTCATAGCAACATCAATCTCAGAACATAATGGATATTAGGGATCAAACCCTAACAAAACTAACTCGATTACATGGTAAATATCATCCAACCCATCACCGTCCAGCAAGCCTATGATGGAATTACTCACGCATGGCGGTGAGCATCATGAAATTGGTGGTGGAGGATGGTTGATGATGACGATGACGTCGGATTCCCCTCTCCGGAGCCCCGAACGGACTCAGATCAGCCCTCCAGAGAGAGATTAGGGCTTGGCGGCGGCTCCATATCGTAAAACGTGATGAATCCTTCTCTCTGATTTTTTTCTCCCCGAACGTGAATATATAGAGTTGGAGTTGAGGTCAGTGGAGCCTCATGGGGCCCACGAGGCAGATAGGGTGTGGGCCCCCTGGTGTTGATTCTTTCGCCAGTATTTTTTATTTATTCCAAAAATATTCTCCGTGAAGTTTTAGGTCATTCCGAGAACTTTTATTTCTGCACAAAAATAACACCATGGCAATTCTGCTGAAAACAACGTCAGTCCGGGTTAGTTCCATTCAAATCATGCAAGTTAGAGTCCAAAACAAGGGCAAAAGTGTTTGGAAAAGTAGATACGATGGAGACGTATCAAGAGGCCAAGGCTGCTGCTGATGAAGCTGCTACTGAAATTCCTGAGCCCGTGGCTCCAGAGGTTGTGCGTCCAGAGGTTGTGAAGACTTCAGCTACAAATCTTCAGCCCAAGCCACATAATCCTCACACCAAGCAGCAGAAGTTCAAAGCTGATGACTTCTTTGTTGAGCATCATTTCTTCTCTGACTACAATCCATATGACTCTGCTCGACTTCGTCGCAAGCACTTATGGACTGCCAGTCAAATGAACTTCTATTCCTCACTGATGTTTGATAAGGACAAGATTTTTGACCATGAGCAAATTCCTCATGTGGATATGGAGTCTCTTTCGTGCTTCATCCCAGTCCTCAGTGTTCTTCATGATGCTGGGCTGCTCAACCTCTGCACTGACATCTGCGATTGGAATGAAGAACTCATTCTTCAATTCTTCGTCACACTGCACATCACTGGAAATGTTGAAGATGTGAATTCATGGGTGCTTGACTAGATGACCGAAAACACTCATTACAAAGCTCCGGCCTCTGAATTACTTCACGCTGTCCCAGTCAGTCCTTCCACTGAAGGTGCAAGGCTCATCTATGTTGAACCTGAACTCGCAAATCATCTGATGCAAGTGCTGATGAAGCCATTGAAGCCTGGCCAAGCTCCAAGGACCACATTCCTCGTCAAGGAATTGCTTTATGTGCCAAGGACTGTCTATCGCATATTGACCAAAACACTCAGTCCGATCAAGGGCCACAACTCTGATGAAGAAGAGGTTGTTGGCATAATGAAGAATCTGTTGTTCAATATCATCCATGGTATTCCTGTCAACTATCATGATTTCTTCATGAGGACTTTGGCCAATGCTGCTTTGTCACCTTTCGAGTTGAAGCCTTACGCTCCCTGGATTATGAGATTCATCAGATCAAGGTCTTCAATTCATTACAAGGCTGACTTTCAAAATCATCTCAGCTATTTGCCCCCGATTGAAGTCCTCAAAAGGACCATTTCCTCAGCTGATGAGAAGGGCAAGGCTGTTGTTATAGATGAAGGCACCCGTCCATATTGGATGGACAGTTTCGCAAAGCTACTTCTTATTCCAGGGTGGTGAGTCTGCCACTCATGATACTTCCACAAATGCTTCAAGCAATATCCTCAAGCCATTGCCTTGCGTGTGATGACTCACCATGAGCTTCTCCTCAGCCTACATCAGAAAGTTGATAGAAATCACAAGTGGGTCAAGCGTCAGTTTGGTGCTATTCTTCAGAACATGACAGTCACTCAAAATACTATGAAGAAGAACCACTACTACTTGCATGAAATCTTTGACCACACTTGTGCTATTCTGTCTAATCTCTACAGTGCTGAAGAACTCAAGGAGATGGATTAACAGGACTTTGACTGGTCACAACCACCTTCGAAGAAATTCAAGAAGGTCAAAGTTCCTCAACTGGTTGCAAGTTCATATTCTTCATCGCGCGAGACAGATGAAGCCGAAGATTTGAATGACACCGTGGCAGGCCCTACTCCAGCGGATGATCAACAACGCCGGCGCTCCTCCATCGAGATCATGATGGTATTCTTCAGGGGCGTTCGTCCTCATTTTTCGTCCCTTTTGGTCATTCGATGACAAAGGGGGAGAAATTTGAGTTAGTCTTCAAGCGGGTCTCTATATATGGGAGTTTTTTTGTTAAGTTACAACTCTCGCTCTTTTGAAGTGTTTGTTGATTGAGTTGTAAACTTAAGTCCTATGATGGTCTGATACTTTTGCTCTGCTTTCTGCATGCTATTTCCTCAAGTACGTTAATGCACGCATGCTGAATTTCATCAGACACGATATTTCATCATGCATTTCAAATTCTTCATATCATATGTTAAATGCGTGTATGAATTACAAGATATAGGGGATCACAACAGTTTTCGAGGGTAGAGTATTCAACCCAAATTTATAGATTCGACACAAGGAGCCAAAGAATATTTGTAGGTATTAGCAGCTGAGTTTTCAATTTAACCACACGTGGAGATTAATTATTTGCAGCAAAGCGATCAGTAGCAAAGTAGTATGATAGTTTTGATAATAGTGATAGCAGCAATGGTAACGGTAATAGTGATAGCAGTAGTTTTGTAGCAAGTGCAACAGTAATAGCAACAGTAGTAACTTAGCAAGAACAATATAAGATAAATTCGGCATTGGATCGGTAATTTGTTGGATGATATTCATCATGTGACAGTCACAACCTAGGGCGTTACAACACTAGCTCCAGTTCATAAATATAATGTAGGCATGTATTCCATAAATAGTCATATGTGCTTATGGAAAGAACTTGCATGACATCTTTTGTCCTACCCTCCCGTGGCAGCGGGGTCCATATTGGAAACTAAGGGATATTAAGGCCTCCTTTTAATAGAGAACCGGAACAAAGCATTAACACACGGTGAATACATGAACTCCTCAAACTACGGTCATCACCGGGAGTGGTCCTGACTGTTGTCACTCCGGGACTGTCGGATCATAACACGTAGTAGGTAACTATAACTTGCAAGATGGGATCTAGAACATGGATATAATGATGATAACATAAACGGTTCAGATCTGAATTCATGGCACCCGGGCCCGAAGTGACAAGCATTAAGCATGGCTAAGTCATAGCAACATCAATCTCAGTACATAGTGGATACTAGGGATCAAGCCCTAACAAAACTAACTCGATTACATGATGAATCTCATCCAACTCCTCAC
This sequence comes from Aegilops bicornis, assembly GCA_021605145.1. Taxonomy (NCBI): domain Eukaryota; kingdom Viridiplantae; phylum Streptophyta; class Magnoliopsida; order Poales; family Poaceae; genus Aegilops; species Aegilops bicornis. The sequence goes on along the minus strand of CM038671.1, from coordinate 447,489,157 downwards.
CGACCAGCGAGCCTACGAAGGAATTACTCACTTCCGGTGGGGAGCATCATGGAATTGGCGATGGAGAAGGGTTGGTGATGATGAAGAACGAAGATCCCCCTCTTTGGAGCCCCAAACGGACTCTAGATCTGGCCTCCCGATGAAAAACAGGAGGTGACGACAACTCCGTCTCGTGGATCGCAATAATTCTTTCTCCCCGATTTTTTTTGGAAAAATATGATTTTATAGCGTCGGTTTTAGGGTCCGCGGGGCCACCAAGTGGGGACAACCCACCTGGGTGCGCCTGGGAGGGCAGGCGCGCCCTGGTGGGTTGTGCCCACCCAGGTGCCCCCCTCCGGTGGCTCTTGGCTCCAGAAATTCTCTTTTATTGTATAAAAAATCCTCGCAAAGTTCTGTTCCATTCCGAGAACTTTTACTTCTGCACAAAAACAACACCATGGTAATTCTGCTGATAACAGCGTTAGTCTGGGGTTAGTTTCATTCAAATCATGCAAATTAGAGTCCAAAACAAGAGGAAAAGCGTTAGGAAAAGTAGATACGTTGGGGACGTATCAGGGGAGATCTCCATGATTCTACTCTACAATGTGCATTTGTTATTCAAAGCAAATTCCTCAGATATGCACATCTCCAGGGGGGGGGTTCTTCTATATCTTTCAATCAAATTCCTCAATATCAGTATTTACACTTCATATGTTTATCCCCATTGAAAACTTAACCTATATTGTTATCAATCACCAAAAAGGGGGAGATTGTAAGAACATCTAGTGCCCCTTAGTGATTTTGGTGTATTGAAGACTTATGGGTTAAGGGACTAATGAGTTTGTGAGGGTACACAGGTCTATAAGTCTATGAGGAGTTTGATATTTACGATGAAAGTCGATCCCTAAAAATGAATGCTTTCAGCTGAAGACTTTGGTTTTCTTGAAGACTTTTAAAGTGAAGAAATTGGTGTGACCGTGAAGACTTGATATTCATGCGAGGATTATGAAGCGTGAAGACTGTAAGTGCATCTAGTGCCCCTTAGTGATTTTGGTGTATTGAAGACTTATAGGTTAAGGAACTAATGCGTTTGTGAGTGTACACAGGTCTATAAGTCTATGAGGAGTTTGATATTTACAGAGAAAGTCGACCCTAAAATGAAGTTCCTCATTGAAGACTTTGATATTCTAAAGACTTTACGAAGACTTTGAAAGTGAAGAAGTTGGTGTGACCTTGAAGACTTGGTATTCATTTGAGGAACATGAAGCGTGAAGACTTTTGTTTTCGTAGTTTCGTTTTCTCTCTCTTGAGTCATAGGAAACACCGTACTGTTAAAGGGGGTCGAGGAAATACTAAGGAAAAATTTCCATGTGATGCTCAACTCAAAATCCTACACCTACCAATCCCTTCGAGTGAAGCCTTTGGAAATCTCATACAGCTCAGTCAATTTCTTTAGTGACAGAGACGAAGTTCTTCAGTGTTGAGGAATTTGTTACGGACGAGGAGTTAGGAATTCGCCGGTGGGATTGCCTACGATGAGGAACATGATAGCCCCGAGGAATTTGAGATTCAAATTTCCGACGGCTATTTGTCTTCTTGGCGCTTGATTAATCCCAAAATATCTTATCTACCTAACGGTCATATCATTGAAGGGCATTTATGTCTTATCATGTCGGGCTGCTCCCTAGGCTATAAATAGCCGTCCCCTACAACCACTAGCTGGTTGGCTGCTCTGAGAGAAACTTGACACTTGTCATTTGAGAGCAACCCATCCTCCGAGGACTTTGAGCGAAAATCATCAAGTGAGGAAAAATCCAAAAACCAAACCCCTACAAACCCAAAGTGATTGAGCATCACTGAAGAGATTGATCTGCGTGGATCCGACGCTTGTTACCTTTGAAGATCATGCTTCTTCCAGACGGTTAGGCGTCATGGTCTAGAGCATCCAAGAGGAATTGTGGATCACCGAGTGACCAAGTCTGTGAAGGTTCGGAAGTCGCCTGTAGACTTACCAAGAGTGATTGGACGAGGTCTGTGTGAACTTAGTTCAAGGAGAATACGGTGAGGACTTGGTGTCTGAGCTGCGTGCTCGGCGATCGGGTGTCCGGGACTGTGTGTCCTCGAGTTTAAATACTCGGCCGCTCCAACTGACGCATAACCCGAGACAGTTAGTTGAACCGGTCTACCAAATCATTGTCTTCACCAACCTAACTGGTTCTATTTCCTCAACCCTTTCATTTCCTCATTACTGTGTTGAGTATTTGTTCATATCTGTGTTTGAAGACTTTGACTAAAGACTTTCTCAATTTCCTCAGTTCAATTTCTTCAGTTTGTTTGTCTTCATCTTGTGCTATCCTGTGATTACACTTTCTGTACTCTGTGTTTGTCTTCATTTCATCATGATGACCATGCGTGTGATACATTATGCTTACTTCTGAGTACTTATTCCGCTGCAAGTAGTTCTTCGCTATGGAATTTCCTCACCGGCAAATTCCTCAGTGAAGAATTCATAAAAATCGCCTATTCACCCCCCTCTAGTCGATATAACGCACTTTCAAAGACTTTTGTTTTTGTAGTTTATTTTTCTCTTTCTTGATTCATAGGAAACTGTAGGACCTTGAAGTATGTCTAGAGGGGGGGTGATTAGACTACATGACTGATTAAAAACCTAACATTTTCCCAATTTTAGACTTTGGCACATTTTAGCTATCTTTGAACAAGTCAAGCAATCTTCACACAATTCAAGCAAGCATGCAAAGAGTATATAGGCAGCGGAAATTAAAGCATGCAACTTGCAAGAATGTAAAGGGAAGGGTTTGGAGGATTCAAACGCAATTGGAGACACGGATGTTTTTGTCGTGGTTCCGATAGGTGGTGCTATCGTACATCCACGTTGATGGAGACTTCAACCCACGAAGGGTAACGGTTGCACGAGTCCACGGAGGGCTCCACCCACGAAGGGTCCACGAAGAAGCAACCTTGTCTATCCCACCATGGTCGTCGCCCACGATGGACTTGCCTCACTAGCGGTAGATCTTCACGAAGTAGGCGATCTCCTTGCCCTTACAAACTCCTTGGTTCAACTCCACAATCTTGTCGGAGGCTCCCAAGTGACACCTAGCCAATCTAGGAGACACCACTCTCCAAGAAGTAACAAATGGTGTGTTGATGATGAACTCCTTGCTCTTGTGCTTCAAATGATAGTCTCCCCAAAACTCAACTCTCTCTCACAGGATTTGGATTTGGTGGAAAGAAGATTTGAGTGGAAAGCAACTTGGGGAAGGCTAGAGATCAAGATTCATATGGTTGGAATGGAATATCTTGGCCTCAACACATGAGTAGGTGATTCTCTCTCAGAACAGGTAAGTTGGAAGTGATGGTTTGTTCTGATGGCTCTCTCCATGAATGAAGAGGAGGTGGAGGGGTATATATAGCCTCCACACAAAATCTAACCGTTACACACAATTTACCAAACTCGGTGGGACCGAATCAACAAACTCGGTCGGACCGATCCAGTAAACCTAGTGACCGTTAGGGTTTTCGGTGGGACTGACATGCAACTCGGTAGGACCGATATGGTTAGGGTTAGGTGTCAGGACCCCGATCCCAAGTCACATCGACCTAGCCGGTAACACCTCATATCACTTTGTGGCCTCACGCACGATATTCCCACGGGTGTCGCCTTACCATGGCCCGGGACCGTCTGCGCCTTTTGGCTCACGTATATGATAGTGTCACTAGCATCCACATGACAGAGAACCCGGGCCGACATGGCTAGTCGTGAACCCAAAGCGGCACCAACCCATGGGGACAGGCATACATGAATCACATCGAGCATGTCGGTCATCAACGTATGAATCCGGGCTGTAGCATGGGCTAACAGGACTCCGGTAACCCGGGCTGTAGCAGACTAGGCAGGACTCCGGATGTCACCGCGTGACATTTCCCAAAAGGGACAGACACAGGAACAAAGTGAAACACATGTCGGCCAGTCAAGTGTCCCGAGCAGTAGTGCTGGGCTAGCAAGACTCCGGTGAACTGGGCTGTAGCGGACTACTATCGCTCAGGAGGCACTAGACTACATTTCCCCATATGAGAGGCTGCCAAGGATAAACAACTAGATTGTCGGATCCCACTCATACCAAGCATTTCAACCATACACACAATATGCCCGATATGAGTACATACAACATGGCATCACAACAAAACTCTACAACTCAAGTACTTTATTTAAGAGGCTCCGAGGAGCCATACATAACATGTTCATACAGATAGGGGTCACATGACCCGACACTCAAGTCATACAAACATACAAGCACATGCGGAAGCAAACTAGTCTGAGTATAGACACTAAAAAGAAAGAAGGCTTGACGAAGCCCTTCTATCTACATCGGCCCTTCACAAGCCTTGGATCACCACCTGGGTGGCTAGTCACTCGTCGATGTCAAGGTCTACATAGAACCCATCAGAGGGGGCAGTGTTGTCATCTGAAAACATTGATTAAGCAAACATGAGTACGGAGGTACTCAGCAAGTCTTACAACAGAATCATACTATACATGAACATTCTCAAGAAAGTATTGGAGTTATTTGCAGCAAGCCAGCTTTGACTCTTGGCTAAGCTATCCTACGGGACACCACTTGAAAAGCATTTGTCGCACACGAGTCCACTAATCACCAACACAATACTCCACCGTGGATCCTCTCTCGTAACCCACGAGAGGGCCATCCATGATACTCACACTTATCTTGAGGCTTTTAGTAGTATCCATTTACTTGTCTATGAACTGTATAGGTGACCAAGTAGTCCTTTATCATGGACAGCTATTGAATAGTTTTATACCCTGCAGGGTGTACTTCTTCACACGCTCTCACCACTTATCGCCGCTACACGACATGTACTCGGCAACCTTCAAGCCGAAGCCCGGCGAGGGTGTCGGCCACGACCGACTAAACACACGAGTCCCTAGTCCAGGTTTATTGCCTATTCGGGTTCCATCCACAGGGAGTCCGGCCGAGGTTTCCACTAACGGCCCCGAACGATGTGTGCAGGGTTCCCGAGACACCAAACGGGCGAATCGGTACACCGGGCCACGTGCCTACCGCAACACAGCCCACCCCTAAGGTCAGCGCTACGTGCGGCCCCCAGCATGCTACAAACACCAGAAACTACTTTGCAACTCCCGGACAGAGGACAAGAGTGGTTAATAAGCCGAGAGGGTCAATTAAGGATCCCAATGTGTGGTAGTAGCTGAGTCTTAAATCACACACACAGATCTCAGTTCTTAAGGACGGCTTCAATGAAACAACCCACCATGTACTCCTATATGGCCTCTCATCGATACCTTTACCAAATCGTGTTCAACACTTCACTCTCGTTTCCAACACAACCTTTCACTCTAGTTGATCATCCCGATGAGCCAGACCTGACACAACTCTAAGCATAGCAAGCACAGCATGGTAGGAACACAAATATGGCTCAATCAACTCCTACACATACTAGTGGGTTTCATCTAGTTCTTTGTGGCAATGACAGGTCATGCAAAGGAAGTGGGTTCAACTACCGCAACACACAGCAGTTTGAATCGCGTTGTCTTAATGCAGTAAACAAGAGTAGAAGCGACATCATGGTTTTGTATCGGAATGATCAATGGGTTGCTTGCCTGATGTAGTGTAGTAGGTGCGCCCTTGACGGATATTCGGGGTTATCCTCGGAGACAGAACCTACCACGAAAGACACACCGAACATAATCAACACATGGCGATATGCAACAATATGATGCATGCTATGACATGGCAATATGAATGTGTCTTGGCCTAATGCAAGCTAGAACAGAAAGGAATGAACTCATTTGAATCAAAGATTCAAATGTTAGCTCATTTAACATAGTCATAATAGTGCATTATCTTATTCTGCTTAAACAGCAAGGTTAACTTGTTCTGTCATGCATGAAACTATTACTAATGGGTAGATTGAATTTTTCTGATCAAAATTCATATATAAATCTTTGCATTTGGAGTTACAGATTAATTTCTATGATTTTTTTGAAGTTTGCAACAATTTCTGGAATTTCCTATATAATAATAATCCAGAAATTAGTTACTGCATCAGCAGTGCGTCAGGGTGACGTCAGTGGTCAAAGGGGACGTCCAGGTCAACCTGATCAGTGGGTCCCGCATGTCAGCAGTTAATTAACTAACTAATTTTAGTTAAAACTAAACTGGGTTAATTAGCAGAGGGGGCCCCACTTGTCATAGACTCAGGGGAGTCAACCTGGGCCCACCCTAGTCAAAGTCAAGGGTCAAACACGACGGCATTTAGCCGCCGGCGAAGCCAGACGCGGCGGCGAGACTGCGTTTGTGCATTCCGGCGACCAAATGAGCGGCGGAGGCCATCTACGTGTAGCCGGGGACAAGCCGCGGCGTTTGGTGGCGGTGGTTGAGCTCGGGGTGGCCTGAAACATCGCCGGCGATGAGCTTGGCGGTCGCCGGAGTCGGGTGAAGATAAGCCCGAGGCTACGGGGCACGGTGAGGCACGTGGTGAGGTGCGTTGGGCTCCTGGGAGTGCGGTGAGTGCGATGGTGTGCTCGGAGTCGAGCCAACGTAGCTGTGGCCACGACGGCAACGTGCGGTGGCGGCGGTGGGTGCGGCCGAGCTCGGTGCGGTCGGTGCGGGGCTCGAGAGCGAGAACGAGAGGGATGGGGAGGTAGCTGGGCTCACGGCGAGTACGTCAGAACTGTCGGCGAGGTCGGGGACGAGCTGATGCGGTGGCGACGACGGATGGGATCTCCAGCGGTGGTCGACAAAGACGGGGTCGGTGGAGGTGTTGCAGAGCGTGCGAGCGCTCGGGGCTCGGCCTGCTCGATGTAGTCGATGATGGCGGAGCGAACGGACACGGTGGCGCGGCGCAAGAACGACGGAGGGCGCGGGTTTCACGGTGGCGCGGGCGCGACGGCGTCGGCCATGGTGCGGGCGAGCGAGGGAGAGGAGCTGGGGAGGAGAGAGCGTGTCTGCGAGCTCGGGGGAGGAGTGGACGACCGACCCAGGGCGGCAGAACAGTGAGAGGAGGAGGCAGGGCGGCGAGCAGCTGCGTGCTTGGCTGGTGATGCCGCCGTCGAGCACTGGCTGCTGCTGGCCAAGCCAAGCAGCTCATTTGAGCGGTGGCTGGGCTGGGCAGCAGTGGGCTTGCAGGATGGGCGTGTGTAAGCCTATGCTTTCTGGTTTTCCCTTTTTCTATTATTCTGTAAGTTTGTAGACTTATTAAAAATAGTTAGGCACGTGTAAAAATCCTGGAAATAATCAGAGGCTCTGTTTAGAAAAACTCCAACAGCCCACACTTATTTTCAGAATTATTTGAGCATTCAAAATAAATACTATCATTTAAATGCCCAAATGCAATTTACATATGATTTAATTCAATGACCTTACATTGACCTAGAAAATTGTGCACCAATTTTGCGGAGGTTCTAACCCAAGACAAAGAGGATGAACTTTTTAGAAGGGCAATTCAGGTTCATTGAAATATTTTTAGTAAACCTTAGTTGAATTCAAAGGGGTTCTGGGGGTTCTGTCTTCCCCAATTCAGGTTTCTGATGAAAGGTAGACATGATGCAACACTCTAATGCATGGACTAGCTAGGATGTGACAATTCACCCCCACTTAAAAGAATCTCGTCCCGAGATTTCGGATCCGTCGGAAAGAAAGTGGGGTACTCAAGTCGAAGACGATCCTCCCTTTCCCAAGTAGCTTCTTGCTCGAAATGGTTTGACCATTGAACCTTGAGAAACTTGATATTCTTGCGTCGAGTGGTACGCTCGGCTTGATCAAGGATACGAATGGGATATTCTCGATATGTGAGATTATCTTGGAGATCAAGCGTTTCGTGGTCCACTCCACGGATAGGATCCGAGAAGCAACGCTCGAGTTGAGAAACGTGGAAGACATCATGAACTCTGGAAAGATGCGGAGGTAGTTCCAATTGGTAGGCAACTTCTCCTCGTTTGGCAAGAATGCGAAAGGGTCCAATGTAACGAGGAGCCAATTTGCCTTTGATACCGAATCGATGGGTTCCCTTCAAAGGAGTAACCTGAAGGTAAGCCTTCTCGCCAACTTCATAAGACATAGGCTTATGCTTGCGGCCATATTGGCTCTTTTGACGAGATTGGGCTGTTTTCAATTTCTCACGAATAACGCGAACCTGCTCTTCTACTTCTTGGATCATATCCGGGCCAAAGAGTTGTCTTTCCCCGGTTTCTGACCAGTTAAGAGGCTTTTGACATTTTCGTCCATAGAGAACTTCGAAAGGAGCTTTGCCCAAGCTAGCTTGATAACTATTATTATAAGCGAACTCGGCGAATGGAAGGCATTTCTCCCAATTCATACCGAAAGAGATGGCAGAAGCTCGAAGCATATCCTCCAGAATTTGATTGACTCGTTCTACCTGACCACTTGATTGAGGATGGAAGGCGGTGCTAAAGGAGAGATGAGTTCCCATAGCATTTTGGAAACTTTCCCAAAATCGAGAGGTGAAGAGACTTCCGCAGTCTGAGTTAATCTCCAATGGAACACCATGAAGAGACACTATTCGGAGATGTACAAATCAGCTAGTGGCTAGCGGCTATACTCTCACGAACGGGTAGGAAGTGGGCTACTTTGGAAAGACGATCGACAACAACGAAGATGGCATTATTCCCTCTCTTGGTCCTGGGAAACCCGGTAATGAAATCCATACCGATTTTGTCCCATTTCCATTCAGGAATTTCCGAAGGTTGAAGGGTGCCAGCAGGCCGTTGATGCTCTGCTTTAACTCGACGACAGACGTCGCAATTAGCAATGTATTGAGTGATTTCTCTCTTCATCCTAGTCCACCAAAACCTCTGGCGTAGGTCTTGATACATTTAGTACTACCGGGATGAATGGTGAGAGGGGATTCATGGGCTTCCTTAAGGATCAATTGCCGTAGTTGTTGTTTCTTGGGAACCACCAAGCGGTTCTCAAAGAAGACAACACCTCGCTCATCTATGAACAAACACTTAGCAGCTCCGCTAGCAATGTTCTCCTTGATCCGAGGTATTCCTCTATCATACCGCTGGGCGGTTATGATTTGATCCGTAAGGTTGGGTTTCGCCACCAGGGTGGAAAGGAATCCTCGAGGAACAATGTGAAGGTTAAGCTTACGAAATTCCTCGTGGAGAAGTGGTTGACTTTGTTGTAACATCAGGTTGTTACAATAGGATTTACAACTTAGTGCATCAGCCATGACGTTGGCTTTGCCAGGGGTGTAAGATATTCCTAAATCGTAATCCGTAATCAGCTCGACCCAACGTCTTTGCCTGAGATTCAAATCCGGTTGGGTGAAGATGTATTTCAGACTTTGGTGATCGGTGTAAATTTGTAGCGATTACCAAGAAGGTAATGTCGCCATGTTTTGAGTGCATGGACCACTGCTGCAAGCTCTAGATCATGTGTGGGATAGTTATCCTCATGTGGACGCAACTGTCGAGAAGTGTAGGCAATCACATGACGATCTTGCATGAGTATGCAACCTAGTACTTGTCGCGAGGCGTCATAATAGATAATAAAGTCTTTAGAAAAATCTGGTGGAACAAGTACGGGAGCAGATGTCAGGCGTCTTTTCAGTTCTTGAAAGCTGAACTCGCACTGTGGGGTCCACTCGAACTTTTTATCTTTCTTGAGAAGTTCAGTTAGAGGCTTAGCAACCTTGGAGAAATTCTCGACGAAGCGGCGGCAATAGCTCGCTAAACTGAGGAAACTCCGAACTTGCTTGACCGATTCTGTGGAGTCCAGTCCGGGGCGGCTTGAACTTCGCCGGGATTGACTTGCAATGCCCTTACCAGAGATTACATGGCCTAGATAGGTTACCCGGCAACCAAAACTCACACTTAGAGAATTTGGCATAAAGGCGATGCTCTCGAAGTTTCATCAATACTAGCCTTAGATGTTCGGCATGTTCTTCCTCATTCTTGGAGTAGATGAGTATATCATCGAGGTAAACCACGACGAATTTATCCAAATACTCCATGAAGATCAAGTTCATTAACCGAGAGAAGGTGGCTGGAGCATTGGTTAACCCGAAGGACATGACGGTGTACTCGTATTGGCCATAACGAGTAACAAAGGCCTTTTTAGGAATGTCCTCCGTTCTTGATTTTGATTTGATGGTAGCCCAACCTCAAATCCATCTTGGAAAAAGGCGAGGATCCGGTGAGCTGATCATCTGGTCGTTGATCCTGAGGAGCGGATACTTGTTCTTGATGGTGACCAAATTGACAGTCGGTAATCTACAACCATCCAATCCGTTCCATCCTTCTTCTTGACGAAGAGGACGGGCAAGCCCATGGAGAAGAACTAGGACGGATGAAACCCTTTTGCAAGGACTCATCGAGTTGTTTCTTAAGCTCGGCTAGTTCTAGGGGTGCCATCTTATAAGGTCTTCTAGAGATTGGGACGGTTCACGGAACAAGGTCTATCACAAACTCGACATCTACATCGGGTGGAACACCTGGCAGTTCCTCTGGAAAGACATCCGGGAAGTCATGGACTACCGGAATATCTTCAAGGTCTGGAAGGGGGTTGGCATTTAAGGAGTAGAGCTGACGCTTGGACACTCGGGTCAAAACATTAACTGTCTTGCCCGAAGGGTGGGTGAGTTGAACAGTTCTAGTAGAGCAATCAATCTTGGCATAATGGGCTGACATCCAGTCCATACCCAAGATGATATTAATGTCTGAGGACTTGAGAACTATCAATGATGCAAGGAAGACTAATCTGTCGACAAGGATTTCATTCCCATGACTTATTCTAGAGGTTTGCCATCTAGAACCAGGAGTCTGAATTTCCATGGAGGTGTGCATGTCACAAAATGTGGCGTTGTGCAATCGAGCATAGCTCTCAGAAATAAAAGAATGAGATGCTCCAATATCAAAGAGAACAGTTGCCGGATGGCAATTAACAAGGAGCGTACCGAGAACGACGTTGGGATCCTCATGGGTCTCCTCAGCTGAGACGTAGTTGACATGGCCACGAGCAGTGGTGGCTGGTTTGGCATGGAGCACCTTTCCTGCTGGCTTACCACGGCCAACATACTTTCCGATCTGACTGGGGTTATTCTGGGGACACTCACGGATGTAGTGACCCGTCTCCCCACACTTGAAACAAGTTATCACATTGGGACGTGGAGCAGCATTAGCAGCGGGGCCACCATAGGCCTTAGGCGGTGCATCTTCTTGGTTGGGGCGAGGCGCCTCAAAGGATGGCCTCGGAGTGAATCTGGGTGGCAGAGCGGTGCTTGGAATCCACACCGGTGCTTCCGAGATCGAGCCGGATGAAGAACCAAAGTCACGGAGTGCTTGCGTGAAGCTTCAAAGTCGACCGTCTGTCTCAAAGACCGATGGCCTTGTTGACTAACTTCGGAAGGAGGTGCACTCGTGCAAGCGAAGATCACGGGCGAAGCTTCAGGCTAAGTCCCTTGCGGAACCTTGCCCGCTTCTTGGCGTCGGTGGATACTTCTTGAGAGCATAACGTGCTAAATTTCCAAACTCACGATTGTATGCATCCACAGGCGGTCTACCACAGGTGATATTGCAGAACTCTTCACTCTTACGATCCATGAGACCTTCCGGGATGTGATGCTCATGGAAAGCCGCACTGAACTCAACCAAGTAGTGATTTGGCCGACCGGGCGCATAGCCTCAAAATTTTCCCACCAAAGGCTAGCAGGGCCTTCGAGGTGATAGGCAGCGAAGGTAACCTTATCAGCTTCGGCTACGTTGGCAGAACGTAGCTTGTGGGTGATGCTGCAAAGCCAGTCATCCACATCGAGAGGCTCGACGGAGTGTTTAAACTTCGGTGGATACAACTTGACAAAGTCATTGATTGACACCAGGTCATTCCTTGGCTGGCGTGCAGTATTCTGCTCAATCCGCTCCAGAAAGCGATTGGTCTCACGCTTGTTTCGTTCTGCCTCCATCATAACTTCGGCCAGAGAAGGCGGTTGAGGCAGATTTACATTCCTAGATGCGCTGGCTTCACCCTGCTCTGGAGCAGCAGGGTTGTTGCGGGTGTTGACCATCCTAGGAAACAAGGCAACGGTTTAGACAGGGATAGCAAAATTTCGGCAAGGAAGTGCGGAATGTAATGGATAACACGGAATGCAGAGATGTTCATCCGTATGACACGGTAATATAGAAACTGCCATATATATACCAACGGTCATACACACCATTCATAGTTTAGCACAAGCCCGGCTAGAGTACAACTATGGTGGAAGACGTTACATCTCATCGGAAGCATTCCAAGCTCCTATACATTATTTTTCTACACTTCCGGAATTGATACACCTAAGTCATATTCCACAAGTCACGCAGGACGGTGGAAATACAACTATTACAATACTAGTGGTACTACTACTAACTCAGACAGCCCTGTAGTAGTCCTCATAGAAGTCACCTCCATAGCCTAGAAGCTCAACGTGATTATCCAGGAAGCAGGCCGGTCTGAGGAGCTTGTGGACCATAGGGGCTAGGATGAGGTCTTGGACCAACAAGCGGTGGCTGCGGGGACCATGGGGTGGGGTGATGCCTCCCACATCACGCCAACCCACCATGTCTGGCAGAGCAGATCTCACAGATACAGATCCCTCAGATCCATACATCCAGCTTACCTGGCCCGGTGCAAACCGAGTCAAAGTGGCCCAATGATCGGCACGGGTGTTGAAGAGCTCCAGTCTCAAGGCCCGATTTTCTCGGTCCTTATCCTCGAGCATCTCAGCAGCGGTGCGGGTTAGTGAGTCCTCCTGAGTGGAATCAGCATATATAGCCTATAGATACCCTTGCGCCCCCGAGAGTGAAGCTGTCATATAACGAAAGTCAGTGTTCCGAAGCAGGCCAGTCCTGACTCGCATGATGGTCATCATAGAGTATGCAGCATCCTGCACAGCCATCTCAATGGTGACCCCGAGTCCATAGGAACAGTGAAGGGGCTCAGTCGATCCAGGATAAGAAGGAAATATCCTGACAGTGCAGAGGTATTGGCTTTGATTAAAGTCTCGGAATTGCTCTTCGACGGTGTATTTGGGATACCAGCGGTAACCCGTCTCAATCATTACCCGGACTAACATAGCCGTATGACCGGGCACATCGATGCACCTGGTCAGGCGAACCACTTGGTTTTGAGCACGAGTGGCCATCTGAAAGCACAGCCACAATGCAAAGACATTAGAATTTCTAGGGAAAATCAGACAGCATATCAGCTGTAAATGCTCAGGAACAGATTTGAGACATTCATAATCAGATTGCAAGACCACTCAACAACATCATATCAAGGTTCTGGTTCAATTGATAACATACTAAAAGTAGTAGAAACTGAGCGAAATTTGGTAACCAACAATCCTGTAAGTTACAACGGATTAGTAACACGTGAACCTGATAGAGAGAAGAGAGCCTAGTCCTTAACCTGCGTAGAATGACAAGAGAATGACACAGATCAGAGGGCATAAGGTAAAGGAGTAAAAAGAGCCTTACGTCCCTCCCACAATCAATTCCCCTACATATAACTAAAGCATTTCTAGACTCGACATCGACCAGTTTGGCTTAGCGAACCTACAGGCAGTCCGGCTCTGATGCCAACACTGTCAGGACCCCGATCCCAAGTCACATCGACCTAGCCGGTAACACCTCATATCACTTTGCGGCCTCACGCACGGTATTCCCACGGGTGTCGCCTTACCATGGCTCGGGACCGTTTGTGCCTTTTGGCTCACGTATATGATAGTGTCGCTAGCATCCACATGACAGAGAACTCGGGCCGACATGGCTAGTCGTGAACCCAAAGCCGCACTAACCCATGGGGACAGGCATACATGAATCACATCGAGCATGACGGTCATCAACGTATGAATCCGGGCTGTAGCACTGGGCTAACAGGACTTCGGTAACCGAGAAAGCAGGCTAGGCAGGACTCAGATGTCACCAGCGTGACATTTACCCGAAGGGCAGAACCACGAGAACGAAGTGAAACACATGCCGCCAGTCAAGTGTCCCGGCGGTAGTCTTTGGGCTAGCAGGACTCCGGTGAACTGGGTCATGGCGGACTACTATCGCTCAGGAGGCACTAGACTACATTTCCCCATATGAGAGGCTGCCAAGGATAAACAACTAGATTGTCGGATCCCACTCATACCAAGCATTTCAACCATACACACAATATGCCCGATATGAGTACATACAACATGGCATCACAACAAAACTCTACAACTCAAGTACTTTATTTAAGAGGCTCCGAGGAGCCATACATAACATGTTCATACAGATAGGGGTCACATGACCCGACACTCAAGTCATACAAACATACAAGCACATGCGGAAGCAAACTAGTCTCGAGTCTGAGACACTAAAAAGAAAGAAGGCTTGTGAAGCCCTTCTATCTACACGGCCCTTCACAAGCCTTGGATCACCACACGGGTGGCTAGTCACTCGTCGGCGTCAAGGTCTACATAGAACCCATCGGAGGCGGTGTTGTCGTGCGAAAACATTGATTAAGCAAACATGAGTACGGAGGTACTCAGCAAGTCTTCTAGCATGTAATCCTACTATACATGCACATTCTCAAGAAGGTAGTGGAGTTATTTGCAGCAAGCCAGCTTTGACTCTTGGCTAAGCTATCCTACGGGACACCACTTGAAAAGCATTTGTCGCACACGAGTCCACTAATCACCAACAAAATACTCCACCGTGGATCCTCTCTCGTAACCCACGAGAGGGCCATCCGCGGTACTCACACTTATCTTGAGGCTTTTAGTAGTATCCATTTACTTGTCTATGAACTATATAGGTGACCAAGTAGTCCTTTACCGCGGACGCGGCTATTCGAATAGTTTTATACCCTGCAGGGGTGTACTCCTTCACACACGCTCTCACCACTTATCGCTGCTACACGACGTGTACTCGGCAACCTTCAAGCGGAAGCCCAACGAGGGTGTCGGCCATGACCTGACTAAACACACGAGTCCCTAGTCAGGGTTTATCGCCTATTCGGGTTCCATCCGCAGGGAGTCCGGCCGAGGTTTCCACTAACGGCCCCGAACGATGTGTGCAGGGTTCCCGAGACACCAAATGGGCAAATCGGTACACCGGGCCACGTGCCTACCGCAACACAGCCCACCCCTAAGGTCAGCGCTGTGTGCGGCCCCCAGCATGCTACAAAAACCAGAAACTACTTTGCAACTCCCGGACAGAGGACAAGAGTGGTTAATAAGCCGAGAGGGTCAATTAAGGATCCCAATGTGTGGTAGTAGCTGAGTCTTAAATCACACACACATATCTCAGTTCTTAAGGACGGCTTCAATGAAACAACCCACCATGTACTCCTACATGGCCTCTCATCGATACCTTTACCAAATCGTGTTCAACACTTCACTCTCGTTTCCAACACAACCTTTCACTCTAGTTCATCATCCCGATGAGCCAGACCTGACACAACTCTAAGCATAGCAAGCACAGCATGGTAGGAACACAAATACGGCTCAATCAACCCCTACACATACTAGTGGGTTTCATCTAGTTACTGTGGCAATGACAGGTCATGCAAAGGAAGTGGGTTCAACTACCGCAACACACAGCAGTTTGAATCGCGTTGTCTTAATGCAGTAAACAAGAGCAGAAGCGACATCATGGGTTTGTATCGGAATGATCAATGGGTTGCTTGCCTGATGTAGTGGTAGTAGGGTACTGCCCTTCAGACGGATATTCGGGGTTATCCTCGGAGACAGAACCTACAACGAAAGACACACCGAACATAATCAAGACATGTCGATATGCAGTAATATGATGCATGCTATGACATGGCAATATGAAGGTGTCTTGGCCTAATGCAAGCTAGAACAGAAAGGAATGAACTCATTTGAATCAAAGATTCAAATGTTAGCTCATTTAACATAGTCATAATAGTGCATTATCTTATTCTGCTTAAACAGCAAGGTTAACTTGTTCTGTCATGCATGAAACTATTACCAATGGATAGATTGAATTTTTCTGATCAAAATTCATATATAAATCTTTGCATTTGGAGTTCTGATTAATTTCTATGATTTTTTGAAGTTTGCAACAATTTACGGAATTTCCTATATAAAAATAAATCCAGAAATTGAATTCTTTACATCGACAATGCGTCAGGGTGACGTCAGTGGTCAAAGGGGACGTCCAGGTCAACCTGGCCAGTGGGTCCCACATGTCAGCAGTTAATTAACTAACTAATTTTAGTTAAAACTAAACTGGGTTAATTAGCAGAGGGGGCCCCACTTGTCATAGACTCGTGAGTCAACACAGGCCCACCCTAGTCAAAGTCAAGGGTCAAACACGTCGGCGTTTAGCCGCCGGCGAAGCTAGACGCGGCAGCGAGAGTGCGTTTGTGCATTCCGGCGACCAAATGAGCGGCGGAGGCCATCTACATGTAGCTGGGGACAAGCCGCGGCGTTTGGTGGCGGTGGTTGAGCTCGGGGTGGCCGGAAACGTCGCCGGAGACGAGCTTGGCGGTCGCCGGAGTCGGGTGAAGATGAGCCCGAGGCTACGAGGCACGACGAGGCACGTGGTGAGGTGCGTTTGGCTCCTGGGAGTGCGGTGAGTGCGATGGTGTGCTCGGAGTCGAGCCAACGTGGCTATGGCCACGACGGCGGCGACGTCTTGATGGCGGCGGTGCGACCGAGCTCGGTGCGGTCGGTGCGGGGCTCGAGAGTGAGAACGAGAGGGATGGGGAGGTAGCTGGGCTCACGGCGAGTACGTCGGAACGGTCGGCGAGGTCGGGGACGAGCTGATGCGGTGGCGACGACGGAGGGGATCTCCGGCGGTGGTCGATGAAGATGGGGTCGGTGGGGGTGTTGCAGAGCGTGCGAGCGCTCGGGGCTCGGCCTGCTCGATGTAGTCGATGATGGTGGAGCGAACGGACACGGTGGCGCGGCGAAAGGACGACGGAGGGCGCGGGTTTCACGATGACACGGGCATGACGTCGTCGGCCATGGTGCGGGCGAGCGAGGGAGAGGAGCTGGGGAGGAGAGAGCGTGTCTGCAAGCTCGGGGGAGGAGTGGACGACCGACCCAGGGCGGCAGAACGGTGTGAGGAGGAGGCAGGGCGGCGAGCAGCTGCATGGCGCGCACTGGTGCCGCCGTCGAGCACCTGGCTGCCTGCCTGGCCAAGCCAAGCAGCTCGCTGGAGCGGTGGCTGGGCTGGGCCGGCAGGTGGGCTTGCCAGATGGGCGCCAGGTAAGCCTATGATTTCCGGTTTTTCCTTTTTCTATTATTCTGTAAGTTTGTAGACTTATTAAAAATAGTTAGGCACTTCTAAAAATCCTAGAAATAATCAGAGGCTCTGTTTAGAAAAACTCCAACAGCCCACACTTATTTTCAGAATTATTTGAGCATTCAAAATAAATACTATCATTTAAATGCCCAAATGCAATTTACATATGATTTAATTCAATGACCTTCTGTTGACCTAGAAAATTGTGCACCAATTTTGCCAGAGGTTCTAACCCAAGACAAAGAGGATGAACTTTTTAGAAGGGAAATTCAGGTTCATTGAAATATTTTTAGTAAACCTTAGTTGAATTCAAAGGGGTTCTGGGGGTTCTGTCTTCCCCAATTCAGGTTTCTGATGAAAGGTAGACATGATGCAACACTCTAATGCATGGACTAGCTAGGATGTGACATTAGGGCATAACGTAATCTCGGTGATACCGATTACACAAACTCGGTGAGACTGACTTTGGTAATTAGCTAACCAGAGAGTTGGTCAGGTAAACTCAGTGGGACCGATTTGCTCTTTCGGTGAGACCGAAAAGTTACGAAAGGGAAACAGAGAGTTTACATTGCAATCTCGGTGGGACCGATCGCTCACTTCGGTTAGACCGAAACGTTACGAAGGGAAACAGAGAGATTACAATCCCATCTCGGTGAGACCGAGATCCCTATCGGTGATACCGATTTGCCTAGGGTTTGTGGCAGTGGCTATGACATTTGAACTTGGTGGCGCCGGATAGAAAGAATCGGTGGGGCCGAGTTTGACTTTAGGTTTAGGTCATATGTGGATGTGAGAAAGTAGTGGAGGGTTTTGGAGCATATCACTAAGCACATGAAGCAAGAGGCTCATTAAGCAACACCTCATCCCTCCTTGATAGTATTGGCTTTTCCTATAGACTCAATGTGATCTTGGATCACTAAAATGTAAAATGTAGAGTCTTGAGCTTTTGAGCTTGAGCCAATCCTTTGTCCTTAATATTTTGAGGGATCCACTTTCATCATCCATGCCATGCCATTCATTGAGCTTTCCTGAAATATTTGTCTTGGAATAGCATTAGCTCAATGAGCTATATGTTGTTATGAATTACCAAAACCACCTAGGGATAGTTGCACTTTCAATCTCCCCCTTTTTGGTAATTGATGACAACATATGGATCAAAGCTTCGACAAATGATAATAAGATTGAAAAACATCGTCGCTTTGAGAAGTATGTGATAAGCAAGAGCTCCCCCTAAATTTGTGCATATTTTAAGGTTTGCTTTGGACTGCAAATGCACAAGGAATTAGGCTCATGGGTTACTCTTCCATGTCACATACATCTTGGTGGAGCGCTCAAAATAATAAAGATTGAATACATGCACTCATCACCAAGCAAAGTGAATGATCATATAAGGGTAAGTAAGATAATATCATAAAAAGCATAAGTGTAGCTTATGATCAAACACATGATCATCAATGTCTCACAGGTAATAGCATAGTATCTCAAGCAATCAAAGGCAAACAAAGTTCAACCAAGAAGACAAGAGAGAACAAAAGCAAACTCTCTCTCTCTCTCGAAGCCCTATGATCTATACATTTTTCTCCCCCTTTGGCAACAAGTTACCAAAAAGTTCCTAGAAAATGCATAGGACTATATCGTCTCTCAGGCTTGATCTTCTGCTGGTGGCGTAGAGATGGCTCCTTGGACGAAGACTTCAGTTGATGTGGAAGGAGCTGAAGGAGTTGGTGCTGGAGCTGGTTGCGATGGAGCTATAGCTAGAGCAGATGAAGTGACTTTGGTGTCTGGTACTGGCTCTGCAGCTGATCTCTGAGCTCGAGGCACTCTGGCAAATGCATCAGTTGTTGTCCTGCCCTTCCTCTCCTGCATGTCATCCTCAGAGCTGCTCCACAACCCGATCAATCTCGAGTTACTTTGACATCAAGATCATAGAATTTTTGTTCCATGATTCTTTCCAGGATCTCCTGGTTTTGAGTTAGAGTGGCCAACCCCTTCTCAATCCGCAGAGTTGATGCTATCAAGTAACCAAGCTGGTCCTGCTTGTTCTTCAAAAAGTACTCAGATGCCTCTGCTAGAGTTGGCATCTTGGCAGCCTTCTCTTTCCTTGCCTTCTCCTTCTTCTCTTGAGCTTGTCTTGATGATGGTTCATTCTCAGTCATGACAACTTGATTGTCCTCAAAGTCAGGATAGAGAACAGAGTGTTCCTTATCCAACAGATACTTCCCTGTGCCCATCTTTGAGTTAATCAACTCCTGAATTTGTGGGGCATATCCACAGCTTTTCTTTTGATCTGCTGCTGTCCTCTTGATAGTTTCAACTATGAGGCTCATGACCTTGAATTTCTGGGGCACATCAAATATGTGAAGCAAATTAATTGCATGCCCTCTGATCATGTTGTGGTCACCTGATTTGGGCAACAGAGTGTGCCTTAGGATCCAGTTGATCGTTGGCAGCCCTGACAGAAGAAAATGAACTAATCCAAACTTGAAAGTCTCAAGTGCATCATATGGGATCTCCTTGTACATCTGTGACATTGAGTTGTGATCCATCTTCTTCTTGGCATAAACGTCCAAGTCATCTTCACTTTCCTTTGGGGCATTGATTAGACTTGCCCATTCCTCTATGGTTGATTGGTATCTCGTTCCTTCAAACATCCAAACTATCCTGCCATCTGGATAGAAATGTGCTGTGGAGTAGAATTGCATAATGAGCTCATCATTCTAGTTTGTGAGCTTCTGCCCAACAAAATCTGCAACTCCACACACACTGAAGCTATCATACACTCCAGGATAGTGTTCTTCATTTTCCTGAATGTAGGTCCAGTCGACCTACCTCATATCACACACTATGGGCTTTTTATCCAACAAGATGGTCTCATAGTAGTCCTGCTGCTCCTTGGTGTGGAACCTGTAATCTACAGCAGTCCTTCTCCTGGTGGCATATGGATCGACTCTCTCCATAGCCTCAACCCTAAGTCTCTCCTGATCTTCATGTTTTCACCACAGGATGAGCATCATTGTGGTCTGGAATCTTGGGTTTGAGCTTCCTTAGGACTTGCCCTTCATCATCTTCCTCAGCAGCAACATCAGGCATTGGGGCCTTGTTCTTTTCAGTAGCTGGTATACTCCTGGTATTACTCTTAGGTGCACTCTTGGGCTTGGAGGCAGCTTTGGGTGCTTCTTTGGGCTTTGAAGTTGTAGCCCCTGACTTTATAGCATCACCCATCAGCTTTTGTGCCTTGGGTGCTGGTGCAGCAACCTCTTCTTCTTACTCTTCTTCCATCATGGAATGCTTTCCTATCACTCTGGCCATGGTCTTCTTGACCCTTTCCTTCCTTTTTTTCCTTCAAAGAAGAGTGCTCTTTGGGTTGGGATTCCAAAGAAGCTTGAGTGGAGACTCTGGCTTTGGACATTGGTTGTCTACCTGCAGGCCTTTTGATATTCATCCCTGGCTTAACTGCAGATGAGTTGTACTCCTTCTTGAGCACTTTCTTCTTTGAAATAGCCTCATCCTCAACTGCCACATAATCCTCATCCTCAGACTCTGAGGTTTTCTTCTTCCTTGTCCTTGTGGCAGCCTTGGGCAAATTGCTGGGAGTGCTCCTGCTCCCCTCATCTGAGCTGCTAGAGGGACTAGTGCCCTCACTCATGTGAATCTGCTCTTCTGACTTGTTCTGGCTGTCACTTTGGTCTGACATGCTGCACACACTGCTGACCCTGTGAATAGTTATAGATGAGGTAGAGTGGATGAGCATCACAAAATGCAGAGATTTTTGCAAAAGAATATTCAAAAACTTGGTTTTAGTTTTCCATAGAAAGCATCTCGGATCTACCGATTTTCAAACTCGGTGATACCGAAGCAGTTTTGGAACCTAAACTAGTGAACTCGGTCAGACCGAGTCACAGTTCGGTGGCACCGAGACTGCTAGGGTTTCACAAAGTTTTAAAATCGGTCACACCGATTTGTAATTCTCGGTCAGACCGAGAGTTACTAGTGCAATGGCGTTAGCCAAATCGGTGGGACCGAGTTTTTCAACTCGGTGGGTCCGAGATGGTTTCATGAAACCTAACCCTAAATTTTCGAATCACATCTATTCTAAGGAATGTTTTGATTGGATAGAGGTGTTTCAATCGTTGCAAGAAGCATTATGAACACAATGTGCTGAGAATCGGACGAGGATAACACTGTGATCGAGTTCATACCCTAGTTCGGCGGTGAACTCGCTATGGCGGCAACGGCGGAGATGAAATCCGTTGACAGCAGTGGAGACCAGCTACAGGAGGTGGCTGGCGACGAAGTCGACGATCCGGAGACCTAGTAGGCAGAGCGAGATATGCACGGGCGAAGAGTTTCGGAGAAAGTTTTCCAAAATTTGCCCGTGAGAATATATAGCCCGACAACGTCGGTGTGACCGAGTGGAACAACTTCGGTGGCACCGAGATGCATAACTGTTAACGATTACTGACAACTCGGTGTGACCGAAAAGTTCAAATCGGTTGCACCGAGATGAAAACCTAGATCGACTTAGTGATCTCGGTATGACCGAAATGGAGGAATCGGTCAGACCAAAAATCACAAAGAAGTTTTGGAAGTTTAAGTCTATGATGAATCTAGGACTCCGAGTGCTCCTCACACAGAGTGGTTCGAATCTGACTTGATCAAATTTGTGATGTAGCATGAATAGAGTTTGAGACGAGAAAAGCATAGATAGCTAGAGAAGGTTCTTAGGCATTCTTGTCCATCCACTTGGCCAAAGAAGAAGAAACCAATCAATCAAATCAACAAGTGGATGTCCTCGAATGAGTAAAATATGCAACCAACATGCTCACACAATAAAATGACAAATAAAATATGTGACAAAGCATGCACATCCAATTCTAGCATCTATCAAACAATTGGCGATGACTAGGTCATCTATATATGAGTATATTGACTTAGGAGTCAAATGAGAACATTTGATCATAGGTCATACTCATCATTTAAGCTCAAGTGGGGTTACCACTTTTACATAAAGCATTTATGTGTTCACATCATTAGAGTTGCTTTGACTCAATTCTTAGAGTTAAGCTCCCCTAGATGTGAGATCCCCCTTAGAGGGATGAACTAACCTTGGGTTTTGTCGATGATGACTTCATGTAGGTGTTGAACATGTGGATGCTCAATGTTGATGTAGATCTTTTGGAGCAATCCTTTGGAGTGAGTTTCACTTTCAATACCTACATGGGTTAGTCCCACAAGGAACAAACAAGAATATCCATAGACATAGAGTGATGCACACACAAAATGATGTCCATGAAAACATTAGGTTACCTTGTCCCTTGCCTTACCAACATGAGGGTTTGTGACTCCTTGAACTAGTGCAAGATATGAAAGATGATTGCACTTGTCCTTGCCATAATGATATGAGTGAAGAATGTTGGCGGAGACACCCTCAAGAACTCTCTAGTTCTTCTTCTTCGGGATCCTCATCATCTTGATGGGAATCCTTGGTGTAGTAGTTGTACTTGATGAAGTAGAACTTGACGTAGTCTTGGGAACCCACTTGACCAAGGCCTTAGGTGCTTCTTCAAATGCATCAATCTCCTCTTGAAGCTTGTCCTTGCCTTTGTTCGTGTGGTCTTGTGGTGGAAGATCATCTTGTGCTTGTGTTCCCTTGAAGGAAGTAGGATCATACTTCTCTTGTTGAGGAACAAACTTCGTCTTGGGGTATTGATCTTCTTCCCACTCAACTCCATTGGCATTGAACTTTCGTTCAAAACCAACACCTTGATTCTTCCGGTGCCTTCCTTGCTTGCGTACAATTTCCTCGAATTGCTTACTCACGGCAAGGCTCTTTTATACACCTTTCTCTATAATTCCCTTCAATAAGCTGTTTTCTTGCTCAAGTGTAACTTGGCTAAGAGAATCATTAGTGGAATCAAGAGAGCTACTAGAAGCAACAATATTGGATTTAGCATTGTTATTGTTACTACTAGAGGAATAATCTTTCTTCTTCTTCTTACTACACTTGACTTGAGGCATGTAAGTAGATAAGAGTAAACGCTTGGCAATGTAAGAAGAACTTTTCTTACGGAGATCATCATTGATTGCTTTTAGGAACTCATGCTCTTGCTCAAGATTGAGCTTTTCAAAGCGTAACTTCTCATGAGCCCTTAAAAGTTCTTGATGATCTTCGAATATAGTTTCATGAGCTAACTTAAGAGTGTTTAGTTCTTTAGTTATAAGCTCAATCTTCTCCTTATCATTGTCATTCGTTTCATCTTGATTAGCATGATTAATTGACGTTTCATCATAGTATTCATCACTAGAGTTGTCAACAAGTAAATCATCATCACCTAGCAAGTCATCTTCATCACTATTAAAATCCACGTACTCTGAGTGTGTTACCTTAGGACCTTTGGCCATGAAGCATCTTCCAATTCCTTCAGTTGGTGAATCAAATATGTCGTAGGAGTTGGTTGATACAAGTGCTAGGCCGGCAACACCTTCATCTTGAGTGTATTCGGAGTCGGAGTGATAGCTTCTCTCGAAGTGATTGTCGGAGTCGGAGCCGGATACCCATTCACCAACGTGAGCTTGATGTCTTTGTTTTGTGTAGCTCTTTGATGACTTGTCCTTCCTTTCCGAATCCTTGCTTTTCCGTGAGGGTCTTCGTTCATAACGATCATCTCTACTCCTTTTCTCTCTTGGTGGTGATTCTTCTCTTCTACTTCTTCTCTTGGGAGAATCTTCTCTTCTTTTGTAGGGTGCCGTACACTCATTGGAATAGTGTCGGGTCTCCCACAATTGTAGCAATTGCGCTCTCGACTAGAAGATCTTTTGTCATTGTAGGACCTTGACTTAGAGCTTCTTTCTTTGCTTCTACTCTTGTAGAATTTGTTGAAGTTCTTCACCATTAAGCTCAATTCTTCATTGAAGGTTTGTTTCTCACTTGATGATGTGGGGGCTTCACATGAGGCTATGTAAGCACCACTTGACTTGTTGTGAAGTTCCTCCTTATCCTTGAGTGACATCTCATGAGCAACAATTCTTCCAATGACTTCCGTTGGCTTGAGATCTTCGTAATTTGGCATCATTTGGATCAATGTGCACACGATATCATATTTTCCATCCAATGCTCTTAGGATCTTCTTGATGATGAATCATCGGTCATCTCTTCACTTCCTAAGCGGCAATCTCATTTGTGATAAGAGCAAGCCTAGAGTACATTTCAGCGACACCTTCACCATCGTTCATTTTGAACTTGTCAAGCTGACTTTGGAGCACATCCAACTTGGATTCCTTAATGAGTCGGTACCTTCATGCATATCAATCAAAGTATCCCAAATTTCCTTTGCATTCTCAAGACGGCTGATTTTGTTGAACTCTTGGGGCACAAGCCATTAAAGAGGATATCACAAGCTTGAGCCTTGTATTGCCAGCATCTTCAACTCTTAAGCGCTTAGCTTCACGGTTCGGTTCTCTCCCATCAAAGAATTCACCTTGCAAGCCAATACACACAATAGCCCAAATGGCGGGGTTATGTCCGAGAATATGCATTTTCATCTTATGCTTCCAACTAGCAAAATTAGTGCCATCAAAGTAAGGACCTCTACGGTGATAATTTCCCTCGCTAGACGCCATACTCTCCTAGGTTGTGAAACCAAGGCTATGACCACCAAAAGCTCTGATACCACTTGTAGGACCTTGAAGTATGTCTAGAGGGGGGGGTGATTAGACTACTTGACTGATTAAAAACCTAACCTTTTCCCAATTTCAGACTTTGGCAGATTTTAGCTATCTTTGAACAAGTCAAGCAATCTTCACACAGTTCAAGCAAGCATGCAAAGAGTATATAGGCAGCGGAAATTAAAGCATGCAACTTGCAAGAATGTAAAGGGAAGGGTTTGGAGGATTCAAACGCAATTGGAGACACGGATGTTTTTGTCGTGGTTCCGATAGGTGGTGCTATCATACATCCACGTTGATGGAGACTTCAACCCACGAAGGGTAGCAGTTCTTGTGAGTCCACGGAGGGCTCCACCCATGAAGGGTCCACGAAGAAGCAACCTTGTCTATCCCACCATGGCCGTCGCCCACGAAGGACTTGCCTCACTAGCGGTAGATCTTCACGAAGTAGGCGATCTCCTTGCCCTTACAAACTCCTTGGTTCAACTCCACAATCTTGTCGGAGGCTCCCAAGTGACACCTAGCCAATCTAGGAGACACCACTCTCCAAGAAGTAACAAATGGTGTATTGACGATGAAGTCCTTGCTCTTGTGCTTCAAATGATAGTCTCCCCAACACTCAACTCTCTCTCACAGGATTTGGATTTGGTGGAAAGAAGATTTGAGTGGAAAGCAACTTGGGGAAGGCTAGAGATCAAGATTCATATGGTTTGAATGGAATATCTTGGCCTCAACACATGAGTAGGTGATTCTCTCTCAGAACTGGTAAGTTGGAAGTGTAGGTTTGTTCTGATGGCTCTCTCTACGAATGAAGAGGAGGTGGAGGGGTATATATAGCCTCCACACAAAATCTAACCGTTACACACAATTTACCAAACTCGGTGGGACCGAATCAACAAACTCGGTCGGACCGATCCAGTAAACCTAGTGATCGTTAGGGTTTTCGGTGGGACTGACATGCAACTCGGTAGGACCGATATGGTTAGGGTTAGGGCATAATGTAATCTCGGTGAGACCGATTACACAAACTCAGTGAGACCGACTTTGGTAATTAGCTAACCAGAGAGTTGGTCAGGTAAACTCGGTGTGACCGATTCGCTCTTTCGGTGAGATCGAAAAGTTACGAAAGGGAAACAGAGAGTTTACATTGCAATCTCGGTGGGACCGATCGCTCACTTCGGTTATGCCGAAACGTTACGAAGGGAAACCGAGAGATTACAATTCCATCTCGGTGAGACCGAGATCCCTATCGGTGATACCGATTTGCCTAGGGTTTGTGGAAGTGGCTATGACATTTGAACTCGGTGGCGCCGGATAGAAAGAATCGGTGGGGCCGAGTTTGACTTTAGGTTTAGGTCATATGTGGATGTGAGAAAGTAGTGGAGGGTTTTGGAGCATATCACTAAGCACATGAAGCAAGAGGCTGATTAAGCAACACCTCATCCCTCCTTGATAGTATTGGCTTTTCCTATAGACTCAATGTGATCTTGAATCACTAAAATGTAAAATGTAGAGTCTTGAGCTTTTGAGCTTGAGCCAATCCTTTGTCCTTAATATTTTGAGGGATCCACTTTCATCATCCATGCCATGCCATTCATTGAGCTTTCCTGAAATATTTGTCTTGGAATAGCATTAGCTCAATGAGCTATATGTTGTTATGAATTACCAAAACCACCTAGGGATAGTTGCACTTTCAGAAACACCGTACTGTTAAAGGGGGTCGAGGTAAAACTAGGGAAAAGTTTCCAAGTGATGCTCATCTCAAAATCCTACACCTACCCGATCCTTTCGAGTGAAGCCATTGGAAATCTCATACAGTTCGGTCAATTTCTTCAGTGACAGAGACGAAGATCTTCTGTTCTCTGAGGAATTTGTTCTGACTGAGGAGTTAGGAATTCGCCAGTGCAGATTGCCTACAAGTGAGGAACATGATAGCCCTGAGGAATTTGATACTCAAATATCCGACCGTTGTTATGCTACACACCAACTGTCCCAAAATATCTACCCACCTAACGGTCATATCATTGAAGAGAATTTATGTATTATCATGTCGGGCTGCTCCCTAGGCTATAAATAGCCGCCCCAGTACAACCACTAGAAGAACGCCCGTGCGTTGCAACGGGGCCACATTAACTTTAAGAGTTCAATATTACGACATTGGCGACCTTTTTACCATCAAATCCTCACACACACACACACACACTCTCTCTCTCTCTCTCTCCTCCTCCCTCTTCCTCACTCTCTCTCCCTCTCTCTCTCTAACACACACACACATATATAGCCTATTCTCCCCGCCAATAAGACTTACTCAATTGGCAATAATGTGTGGACTTGTGGTGAGGTTGACTGAACTAATGGATAGTGTGATATATTCCCCAATCATTTAACAATGAAATTTCAGAAATGGGAAGATTTTGTAACACCACAAGTCGTTAGCTACAGTGACCTCCCCCTAATGATGCCATGTCATCAGGCTTGCTAAGACAATCTGCCACTTGATAAAAATCAAAGCCCAATTCAAATTTAAAATAAAGTCAAATAAATTATTTCATCAAACAGTAAAACTAAAATGTTCACCATATTCTATAAATTCCACTGATCTTTGACATGTTGAGCCCAACATTATTTGACCAAAAATTAAATCTTGTTAAATTAATAAGAGGTCCAACAGTAGTTAAAATAACCAATTAAATATAAACCTAATTTTATGTATTTCCTTTTGGCCCCAAACTTTTTGTGCCACCTAAAAATATTGTGCTCGAATTGTGTGCATAGTTTCACAATTAACAAAATCCATTTAGTTGATATAAGAATAAATAGAAAACGGTGTTAAAAGGAGAAACGGATTAGAATACATTAAAAACCAAAAGGGCGATGAAAAAGGGATTCCCCTACCCCGGGCCTTGCCACTGAACCGGCCCAGTGGTCCAGTCCCCGCACGGTCGTCTTCTCCTGTTCCCCGAGCCTGTCGCTACAGAGTCGGGCTCCCGCCCGACCATCTCGCCGGCATCGAAGGGGAATGGATAAGGGTGACGCCCTGCCTTCCCTGCCCCCATGGCCTCACTCCTCCTCGACGCCCCTCCCAGATCCACTTCTCCTCCTCGCTCGTTCGATCCTGGTGATCTGGACGAAGTCAGATGCCACGGCCACCATGACCGACCCCGTCCACACGGCCACTGCCCTCCCTGCTGGCTAGGAGCTTGTCGAGGAGCTCCGAATGCCTTTGCTACTTCGTCTGCGCCAACAAGATCAAGTCCAGCACCCCCAGATCGACGTCGTTTCCGTCTTCCTCAACCTTCGGACACCGCGACATTGTCGTTCGATCCGCGCCGCCCCGAGCTCCCCTGTCTTCCCCTAGGGTGCCATTGACACCGCCATGATCTCCTCTTGCCTTTCCCCAGTTTCCCCTCTCGTTTGCTCTCGTTAGGTATTTCGCCGTGGCCGAGAGCCGCCGTCCGCCATGGCCATTGCAGGGTATGCCACCGAGCTCCTCGGATTGACCCGTGGCACATGCCCGCTCCTATCTGGCGCCCATGCCCGAGCCTTGACTCTTCTTCGCGCCTGGCCACTCCCTCGCTGGCTCTCCATGCCCACGCACGTGCCACGCTGCGTCCATCGCGCCCGCCGTTTCCATCATGCTCGCCACAGCCACCGCACCACTGTGCCTCGCATGACGCACACCCTGGCCGCGCGTCACACACTCGCTAGCTGCGCTCGCCCTGTCTGGTGCCGCCTATCCCTTCGCTCGCTCCACTGTCGTGCCCCTGCTTCGTGCCGCCTCCTGTCGCGGCCATCTTCTGCCGACCGCCCCCTCAGCCACGCCGACCGCATCTCTGCCCTCCACCATCGGCCGCTCGCCTCGCCTGCTGTGTGCTTCTTCCTGCTGCTATGCGCTGCTCTACCACTGGTACGCTGTTGCGCCATGCCCTCGACACCGCCGTTGACAAATGTGGCGGAGGGATTGTCAATGGAGTACGAGGAGGAGGTGGCGGAGAAGGTGTGGAGAGGCAAGAGGTCTAGGGTGCCGTCAGCTGGTGTGGTGGAGGTGATTATGCGAGAAGGTGTCGGAGCGGAAGGAGAGGTCACAGTTGGAAAGAATCGCAAAAAAATCATAACCCGGAGATCTCATTCCAAAAAAATGCTAATATCAATGGAGGGGTGATTTCCTTCGATGGGTGGAAAACATAGTAAATATTGGATGTTATCAAGGAAAGGTAAAAATTTAGGAAAGTTAGGATTTTGAACTGATTTCTATGCAAATGGGGTTTTATTGTTTGGTAACATGATATCAGTACCTGCCCGTTTGTGGCGTATACGATTAGGAAAGTTTGCAAATGTTAAGAAACTATTTATTGGGAGGAAAGTTTGTGACGTGTCTGTTATTTGTTTCCTAAAATAAATTTCACTAATGAGACAAATCGTTTGATTTAGATAAGTTAGGAAAGTTAGATTCAAATCTATTATTTGTTTCTTAAAAACTTGTTATTTGTTTCCTAAGACAAACTGAACCAATAAAAGGAATCGATTGATATGAATGATTTAAGGAAGTTAGATCCGTGATTTGTTATACGTTAGGAAAGTCCTGGTTGTAATAAAGAGTGGAGAGAAAAATAAACCGATGGACCAGGATGGGAGGGGGTAGTGGGAGGAGAGACGAAAAAAAACCCAGCGAAAATAAACCGTGAAGACTATTCACCAACTGCTCCATTAGGAGTAGAGACTAGTTGGTTGGCTGCTGTGAGAGAAACTGACACTTGTCATTGAGAGCATCCCATCCTCCGAGGACTTTGAGCAAAAATCATCAAGTAAGGAAAATCTAAACCCAAACACCTACAAACCCAAAGTGATTGAGCATCACTGAAGAGATTGTTCATGTGTGGAACCGACCCTTGTTACCTTTGAAGACTGTGCATCCTCCAGATGGTTAGGCGTCATGGTCTAGAGCATCCAAGAGGAAATTGTGGATCGCCAAGTGACCGAGTATGTGAAGGTTTTGAAGTCACTTGAAGACTTACCACGAGTGATTGGGCAAGCTCAAGGAGAATACGGTGAGGACTTTGTGTCCTCAGGTTTAAATACCTATCTGCTCTAACCAGACGTACAACTGTCACAGCAGTTGGAACTGGCTATCAAATCATCGTCTTCACCAAGCTACTGGTTCTATTTCCTCAACCCTTTTATTTCCTCATTCATGTGTTGATGAACTTGATTGTAACTTGTTTGAAGACTTTGACTGAAGACTTTCTCAATTTCCTCATTCCTAATTCTTCAATCACTTTGTCTTCAGCCTGCTTATCCTATTTACACGCTAATTGTACTCTGTGTTCATGATGACTGTTCTGTTATGCATGCATCTGAGTACCTATTCCGCTGTTAAGTAGTTCGTTGCTTAGGAATTTCCTCAACTAGAAATTCCTCAGTGACGAATTTGTAAAAATCGCCTATTCACCCCCTCTAGTCGATATAACGCACTTTCAAAACACACTCCTCTTTCCCAGCGCCGGAACTAGTATGTCGGCCCAGTAACAAGTGCGCATGTAGCGCTCCCTAGTTTGTGTCGTTATACTGTTTGGGCGGTTTTACTGAACAAATTTTATTTACTTCGCTCAATTTTCTACTAGAATACTTTCAAACACTCCAAAAAAATTGTGAATTTCATAAATGCTCGTAAACACAAAAAATATTCATGAATTTAAAAAAATATTCGTGAGTTTAAAAAACATTCATGACTTTCAAAATATGTTCGTGAGTTCAAAAAATGTTCATCAATTTTAAAATTGTTGGTGAACTAAAAAATATTCAAGACTTTCAAAAAAGGTACGTGAGTTTGAAAAATGTTCACGAATTTCAAAGAAAATCATGACTTGAAAAAAGTTCACAATTTTCAAAAATGTTTGTGAGTTCGAAAAATGATTTCAATTCGAAAAATGTTCATGAAAAATTCATAAATATTTGTGAGGTCAAACAAATGTTAAAATTTTATAAAAAGGCAGAGTAGCAAATTTCTAAAATTGTTCCTGAGTTTGAAAATTTTCATGAATTTCAAAAATGTTTGTGATTTTGAGAAATGGTCATGAACTGGAAAAAGGTTCAGAAATTTCAGAGATATTCTGAAATTTGAATTATTCACGAATTTAAAAATTGGTCTTGATTTTCAGAAAAGTTGCGATTTTTTTTCAGGTTTTTCAGAAAAGTTCATCAATTTGAAAAATGTTCACGATTTGAAGAAGTTCATGAATTTGTGAAAAAGAAAGTAGAAAACATAATTGAAAATGGAAACACAGAGAAAAGGTGAATTGAAATGGAGAAAAAATAAAGGCAAAAATGACTAACGGGCCGGCACATTAACGCGGGCGGGGGTGCATGTTTGGTAGCTATCCCCTGACGAGCGCAGGGAATAGGATCCGTCAGACGGCGCCCTCTCGTTTACGAGACCTCCTAGTCCCCTACTTTATTTTTGAGGGGTTCCTACCCCCCTGTCTTATTTTTTGAGTCGATACTGTTCCCTGTCTACGCGGGGAAAAGTAAGGAAACGTGCATCCCCTTAGGGCGCTTTGGCCTGCCCATATGCAAGGAGAGGCGCCCTTGTTTTTCCTTATTAATTTTATTCTTTCGCTCAATTTTTTTTGCAATGATAAAGGGAGTTTTATTCCTTAGGTAACAGGATTACAATCAACTGGCAAGAGCCCCTCAATACAGGAAGGACCTCTTTGAAGCCAAACAGCAGTACCTGCGACTCAAGACGGCTGTAATTAGCGAACAATATGCTATCCTATTACGAGACCTAGTAAGCTTTTGGGGCATAAACTCCCGACCTTTCAACAGAAACTTGATTTCCATTGCCAAGTGCCCATATGCCGACCGTGTAAGAGAATTATTAGATAAGATGGACAGGGCCTCCGAGGAATCAGACTGCACGTATACTGGGAGCTCTGTATGCTGACAGGCTAGGGCCATACCTTGCATAAGAGTGTGTATCTCTGCCTCCAGTGCATCATTACAATTAAAAATAACTCGATAGGCCGCAAAAACCATAGCCCCAACTTCATTGCGTAAGATCATACCTGTCGCTGCTGAACCGTCTAGTGGTGAAAACGATCCATCTACAGACAGGGCCAAGGATCCAGTCGGAGGCCGTGGCCAAGGGTCAGGAACTGCACCTCCTGTATAGTGCGCTTCCGGCTGGATAAAGTGCATAGGCATCTTCCCTTTTATAATCTCTTCAGTACAGAAATTCCTAGCATATGATAACGATCTCAAATAGCTGTCCAGGAAGTCAACATTAGTTTGCACCGATGGTACAATTTTTCCATGCACCATATCTGTTCTCAACTGCCAAATACGCCAGATTAAAATGATCATCATGTCACGCACCTGTACAAAGCAGTTTGCCAAAACATGTAGTATCCACTCTGGGCCATTGTCTATAAACTGCTCATTGGAAGGAAGTGGCAAGATGGCCCTCATTGCATCCCATAAAATCCTGGCATGACCACATATGTTACTAACGCATGAAAAGTTCCTTCTTCTTCCACACCACAGAGCATGCATGTATCACGTGTACTTAGGTGGCGGTAGGACTTGCATTGGTTAGTCGCCAGTCGCCGCCGTTGCCTTCCACGGACACGCGCATCTTCAAGGGCACCTTCGCCGCCAAATACAGTTCCATAGCGACCGTTCCTGCTTTGGGCTGGGCTGGGCCTTACGCAATGACTCTGTGATCGTCATGCTCGGTCGTCGCTAACTTGTAGGCACTTTTTACGATGGCGACCAGTTTTCTCCGGTGCCGAGCAATGAAGTCTTGCGGTTCGGGGTGAAATCTGAATTTTTAGGATATGTTGTACGTCCATCAGCCAGTAGTACTCTTGTAGTCGCTGCAAGTGCCATGAACCATTGTCATTTAGAAAATCTGACACCCTATTCAATCTGCAATTTTTCTTCGGTGTCACTGGCCTAAAATTATTACCCCGTGGTATCCAGGGGTCCCTCCATGCACGAATTGATTTTCCATCTCCCACTCTCCATATAACTCCTTTTTTCACAAGTTCCAAACCAAAGATGATACCCTTCCAAACAGCTGAGGAATTTGCAGGAAACACAGTGTCCAGGATGTCACCATTTGGGTAGTACTTGGCTTTGAGCAAACGGGCACATAAACTTGTAGGAACATCAATCAATCTCCATGCCTGTTTGGCCAACAATGCTTGGTTAAAAGCTCGCATTTCCCTAAACCCCATACCTCCTTTTGATTTAGGCAAAATCATCTTGTCCCATTTTAACCACGCCATTTTCCTCTTCCCCTTTTCAACACCCCACCAATATTGTCTCATCAAGCGGGTCAGCTCATCACACACCGAGGCTGGTAACCGAAATACGCTCATAACATAAGTAGGTATAGCCTGTGCAACAGACTTGATCAAAATCTCCTTGTTACCAGAAGACATATACTGTTCACTCCAGTCTACCAATCTTTTCCTCAAACTTGACTGCAAAGTCTCAAACCTACCCTTATGCATTCTTTCTTCTGGAACAGGTAACCCGAGATACTTAGGCTCAAATTCTTCTTTTGAAATATCTAGAATACTACAAATTTCCTCTGAGACAAGCTGAGGGCAATTGTCGGAAAATAGGATGGAACACTTTGATGGGTTTATAAGTTGACCCGTCGCCTCTGCATAAATGCTCAACAAACCTTTGACAATGCTCGTCAGCTGCTCAGAAGCATGAAAGAATAAAAGTGAATCGTCAGCAAAGAGCAAGTGAGATATTACTGGTGCCCTTCTGCAAATCTGAACACCCTGTAAACCATTCTCCAAAAATATCATTTCCAAAAATGATCACATTCTCGAACAATGCTCTCACATTTTAGAAAAATCCATGATTTCTTAAAGTGCTTTGAAATTTAAACAAATGTTCACGAATACAAAATGTATCATTTATTTTTAAAAACTAATCCTGAATTTTGAAATATGTTCGTAAAATTGAAATAATTTCTTGAATATAAAAAATGTTCTCATATTTTATAAAGCGTCAACAGAATTATTTAAATGGTCTAAATTTCAATAAATGCTTCAAATTTTAAAATGTTCAAAACAATTCATGAATTTGTAAAATTTTCACGGATTTAAAAAAATCAGGAATTTAAAAATACACTTGAATGCAAAAAGATGTTTATCATTTATTTTTTCCACTATTTCTAAGAATTTCATAAATTCTGAAAATTATTCCAAAAATAAAAAGAAAATGTTTTTGATTCATAAAATGTTCACGAACTTCAAAATTTTGTCCCAAATTTCTGAAAAGTTCATGAGTTTTAAAAGGTGATCATTGGAAAAAATAAGAAAGTAAAACAATAAAATGAAAAATGAAAAAAAAATTATAAAGTAAGAAATCCAGTTGAAAGAAACATACCAAAAATAGTACCTTCCATGGTTGGGAGAAAACCCACAATGAGACGGTCTTAGAGTGGACAGGGCAGGGCGCGTGGGAGGGTACATGGAGGCGTGAAATAGGAAGCGCCCTCGCTTATGCCGCCAATTCGTCGCGTCGGTTAACTCGTTGACAATAGAACGCACTAACATCTCATGTACATCTAGTACCTATATGGCTCGACCATGTAGTACATGTTTTCAGCAAATTTTTAGGTCAGTTTTCCTTTGGTTATTTCCAGGACGGGTTTTGTTTGTCTTTTTCGCTTTCCCTTTTTATTTTTATTTTTCTTCTTTTCGCTTTCATTTTGTTCTTTTCCCCCCTTTTTCCTTTTTCCTTTCTCTTTCTTCTTTTAATTTCATCTCGTTTTAAATTTCATCATTTTTTATTTTCATTATTCTTTGGAAAAAAACATGAACTTTTTAAAATTTCATGACCATCAAATTCATGAACATTTTCAAATCCATGAACTTTCATGAATGTTTTTCAAAAGGTTTATCACAAACAAATACAAAACTTAAAAGGTAGAATCATGGATTAGAATGCTTTTTCAAGAAAGGAATTAGATTAGCGGTCAATTTGATGCATAGATTGGATTATAATCTTAGCAAACCAACTTGCATTTCTTAATTTTGAATAACTAATGCTCCCTCCGTCTCATAATATAGGAGCATTTTTTACACTAGTGTAGTGTCAAAAGCGTTCTTATATTATGGGACAGAGGGAGTATGTCTTTATTTTTATTTAATTTTGCGAGGGATAGCAAACTAATGTCTTGATAAAGAAACATAACAAAGTTATTATAGTAGTCCTTGAATAAAAGTATAGTGGCAGAGTCACAAACGGCCACCACAGGCTGACGATGTGGGCGTGCACTGATGTGATAGTGAAGCAGGGACTGCTCGGTCGATACGCTCATTTTCCTAACTTTGTACCAATAAGCACCAATTCACTAAATTTAAAAGGTTGTCTCCATATTATAAAGTGTTGATTGTTTTACTTTGGCCTTGATATTTATATAGGTGATTCTAGTTGTTATTTGGCTTATTATATATTTTTATATGAAAGAACTTTCGCCTTACAATCCGTTTCGTAATACCAAAAATTTGGTTTGTGCTCCGCCACCGTGCTCAAGCGCAATAGGGTTGATCTTCGGTCTCGCCGCGCAACAAACTTTTGATCTCATGTGCGCCCCAGTCAAAGATGACCCGTCACCGCGCGTCACCGCGCCCCCACATGGTCATGCCAGGAGGTGACTGCATTGTGCACATCGGCCGAGTACATATCTCTGATTATCTTCCTATATATATCATCATTAAAGACAATGTGTATAAGATTATTAGAATTCTTTAAAGGGCCCGTATTTTGATCTCGCCCGGCTCTTGAAATCTTAGGAATGGGCCCGTTTGCATAGAAGAGAGAACGCTTTTTTTGTTGTTTGAACTGATAGGAGAGAGAACGTAGACATGGTGCGTGCGGTTGGATACTAGCTGCTGGCCGACCACAGTTGTACCTAACCTAACATTGGTCGTGAGTGCTGAACTTGACAATGTAAAGATTGTAAAGTTGCGTGAAGCGTATGCATCTGCAGGGACGCGTTGCGTGTTATATATAGGCAAAGGATTACAGGGTTAGTTGTTAGGTAGTTGATGGATTGATCTTCAAGTTATATCCTATACAAGATCTATGAGACCGATCACAACAACCTAACAACCTGGTACAATACGCAACGCCATCCTTATCTACACATGTATACGGTTTATACAAGATACCGTATACACATTACATCAATACACTTTAACACGCCCCCTCAATCACAACTTTATCAAGTTGAGATTGTTCTTGAAATCTTCTAGTTTCTGCCATGACAAAGCTTTGGTGAAGCCATACGCAACTTTGATCATTAGTAGAGATAAATCGAATATCTAGTAGTCTTTTAGCTACTCTTTCTCTAATAAAATGATAGTCAACTTCAATATGCTTTGTTCGTGCATGAAATACTTGGGTTTCTTTGAAAGATAAGTGGCACCAATGTTGTCACACCATAGCCGTGCAACTGTGGGATGCTTTATGCCAAGTTCATTAAGCAACGCTGAATCCATATCGATTCAATTTGTTGCATTTGCTAAGGCCTTATATTCAGCTTGATTACTAGACCTTGACATAGTTGCACCTTAGTGCACTCCAAGAAATAAGGTTTGGTCCAAAGAAAACAGCAAAACCTCATGTTGATCTTCTATCATCAGGACAGACACCTTGATCTGCATCTCGAGAAAGCACTCACCATAGTTGAGGTTGACTTGGTGAATTTTAATCCTGTACTCATAGTACCTCCGAGATATCTGAGAATTCTTTTAACTGCAGTCCAATCTTTGAAGAGTAGGAGCATCTGAAACTGGCATACCTTATTAATGTGGAAACATATGTCGAGGTCTTGTAAGTGTTAAGTATTGCAAAGCACCTACCACACTTCTGTAATTTGTAGCTCCTTGACTCCCAAGGCATCACCTTCTTCCTTGGATAATTTTTCTGTAGTTGAAAGAGGCATGTTGGAAACTTTACAATTCATCATACCTGACCTTTTTAGTATATCTGACACGTATTTCTCCTGACTCGGGACTATACCATTTGTTACTCTCTTTACTTCTATTCCCAAGAAATAATGCAAGTCACCAAGATCCTTTAGTGCAAAATCTTTCTTAAGATCCTCTAGTAATGCATTGGTTGCTTCATGTGATGAGCTAGCTACTATGATGTCATCAACATATACCAACATGAAAATGGTTACCTTGCCTTTCTTGTAGAAGAAAAGTGGCGTGTCGACCTTTGAAGGTTTAAAGCCAAGTCTTTGCAGTTTTCACTTAACCTAGAGTACCATGCTCCGGGTGCTTGCTTTAGACCATATAATGCCTTGTCAAGTTTACAAACATAATGATTCTTTCCTTTTACCTCATACCTAGGTGGTTGTTTCATGTAGACTTCCTCCTCTAGAACGCCATGAAGAAACGCATTACGCACATCCAATTGGCGAAGACTCCAAGCTGTTTGATACTGCAATAGAGAGAACAAGTCGGCGATGGCTGCTTTAACAATAGGACTAAATGTGTCCTCATAGTCAATACCATATCGTTGTTTAAAACCCTTTGCTACTAGTCCGGCCTTGTATCATCAATTTCTCCACTAGCTTTCCTTTTAATTCGATAGACCCACTTGCAATCGATAATTTTTCTGCCTCTATGTGGAGGAACAAGGTGCCACGTTCTATTTTTAACAAGAGCATTATATTCCTCATCCATAGCATTTTTCCAATTTTTATTTTCAAAAGCCTCACCTAAACTGTTTGGCTCACCCGTGACAGCTAGACCACCAAAACGATTGTTGACATACCTCACCGTACCATCTGTACGGACCTTAGGTTTTAGAATTACATGTTGCGATCTTGTTATTTGTGTTGTACAGTGTAGTAGCGAAGCGGTGCCACGGAAGATCTCACCGAATCTGCCATCACGTCGGACCAGTGCACTGATCCAAGGGGATCTTTGGTGGGATTCACTGCAGCGCAAGACACGGCCCGAGCAGCCGGTTGGCTGGACCAGCGAGGAGACCGCGGACCGTCCGCACGTGGAGATGGCCCACCACCGGGCCCGCTGCTTGTCGTGGAGCCACCGGCGGAGACCGCGAGGGCAGCGTGGCAGCGCCGATGGCCCTTTGGCCCCGAGACAAATGCGCCTCCACTTCCTGGCGCGGCAGGCGAGGGAGGATCGCCCCCGGGATCACTGCCAGACAGATCTGGCGCAGCCCCTGGATCATCCTCGTGTTCGGCGCTTGTCTCTTCCTGCTGCATGAAATCATGGTGCAAAACAAAATCTCCTCCAAAATTTATAGCAGGATTTTCATGAAAATTACTCGAAGGATCAGTAGCTGTATGTTCGTCCCCTTGATCATTAGATGTAGACGGAGACTGTCCAGAGAGAAGGAGGACTTCGGAACGAATGAGTGCACCGGCGTTTGGATTAAGAGCAGCAAACGGAAAGACTGTTTCATCTAACACGACGTCACGGGAAATATAAACACGACCAGCAGCGATATCTAGACACTTGAACCCTTTGTGTAAGTTGCTGTAGCCTAGGAACACACACTGCTTAGATTGAAACTCAAGTTTGCGGGCATTGAAAGGGCGAAGGTTTGGCCAGCATGCACACCCAAATATCTGAAGGGCATGATAGTTTGGTTTCTCATGGAACAATTTTTCAAGTGGAGTTTCGAGATTGATCACCTTGCTAGGGGTGCGGTTTATCAAGTATGTGGCGGCAATGATGCTTCATCCCAAAATTTTAAGGGCATAGAAGCATGGGCTAGGAGAGAAAGACCAACTTCAACGATGTGACGGTGTTTTCTCTCAGCGGAGCCATTTTGCTGATGAGCATGAGGGCAAGAGACATGGTGTGTGATGCCTATTTGGCGAAAAAATGAGTTTAACTGTCCGTACTCACCACCCCAATCTGTTTGCATGGTGATGCTTTTGCGATCAAAAAGTCTCTCAACAAATGCTTGAAATTCATGAAATTTTTTTAACACTTCAGATCTATGCTTGAGAAGATATATCCAAGTAAACTTGCTGTAATCATCTATGAAACTCACATAATAATTCTTTTTATTGATCGAATCACCAAGTGTGCCCCCATACATCGAGAGAAAACGAGCTCTAAAGGAGCATTCGAGGTGCTACTAGAATTTGGATAAGGGAGTTGGTGACTTTTGCCTTTTTGGCATGCATCACACTCCTTCTTTATTCAACTCATGACTAAAAAAGGGAATTTTGTTTTGCCTAAGAACATGTTGAACAATTTGTGAAGACGGATGACCTAGTCGATTGTGCCACCTTGACGGAGACACCTTGGTGGCGCCAAAAGCTTGCTTGCCCGGGCTTAAGAAAGCCGATGATAGGGGGTAGAGACCGGATCTACACCTGCCTTGGAGAAGGGTGTTCCTCGTTGCCTTGTCCTTGATAAAGAAGAAACGAGGATGAGTTTCAAGAAATACTTGATTATCTTGTGACAAACGATGGGCAGAGACAAGGTTTTTAGTGGCTTTAGGAGAATAAAGGACATCCTTAAGATGAAGATTGCGAGTAGGGGTATGAACATATGCTTGACCAATATGAGTTATTTTCATACCTGATCCATTGGGCATGTTCACTTGGTCGTGGTCGTTGTACCTCTCCCTCATGGTGAGCTTGTCCATTTCATGGTGATGTGGTCGGTGGCACCTGTGTCAACTTACCAGTTCGTGTCAACGCCGTAGGAGGAGTTGGACACCGCGCTTGCACTTTTCTCCTTGGTGAAGGCGATGTCGAAGCGACGATAGCACTTGAGGGCAGTATGATTCGGCTTCTTGCAGATCTGACAGAAGACCTCCAGGAGCTCATCACGGCCGCCGCCTCCATTGCGACGACCATCGTGGCCGTTTCCACGACCGCCGGCATTGCCTCCATTGCCGCGGCCACCATCGTGGCCACGGCCTCCGCCGTTCCTGCCGCGGCCGCCGCCACGAGGAAAGCCACCATGTCCGCCGCGAGAAGCAGCGTTGGCGGAGGAGTGCGACGATGAGTTCCCCTCGAACATGGCGAGGCGGCTCTCGAAGCTGATCAGCTGGGAGTAGAGCTCGTTCGGCTTGATGGGGATTGTCCTAGCGCAGACCAAGGAGACAAACGACATGTAGTCGAAGTCAAGCCCGGCGAGGATGTACGACACCATGTCGTCGTCGGTGAGTGGCTTGCCGATGGCAGCCATCTCATCGCCAAGGGCCTTCATGCGGCCAAGGTACTCGGCGATGGTGGAGTTCCCCTTCTTGGTGGTGGAGAGGGCGATCCTCGTGTTGGCGATGGCCGCTGCGTGCGGGAGATGAAGATCTCGGTGATTGCGATCCATCTGGCGGCGCCGTGGTGCGATTCGCGATACGAACCATCACAGGAGGTGAGATGGAATTAAAAAGGAAGCTCGAGAACACGAGAATCTACAGCCTGTCGATCTCGTCGCCGGGTTGGGCGTGTTGTGGGCTTGCCGTCCTTGTCGAGAGGGTTGGCGCCGGTAGTTCTCTCTCTGGATCAAGGTAGGCAACGGTGGCGCCACAGAGATAGTGGCTAGAACTGCGCACGCCAGACGTTGAAGTTGGAGCGATGAAGCTTTTCAGCAATGGGGATGAGGATGGATGGTGCGGCAGCGGTGGAGCTCGAGGACGACATGGCGGCGCGAGGGAGATGTGATGTAGAGGAGAATGGCTCTGAATACCATGTAAAGTTACGTGAAGCGTATGCATCTGCAGGAACGCGTTGCGTGTTATATATAGGCAAATGATTACAGGGTTAGTTGTTAGGTAGTTGATGGATTGATCTCCAAGTTATATCCTATACAAGATCTATGAGATTGATCACAACAACCTAACAACCTGGTACAATACGCAACGCCATCTTTATCTATACATGTATACGGTTTATACAAGATACCGTATACACATTACATCAATACACTTTAACAAAGATTGCCGGCAGCTACTTATGTTTTGTACATGCACCGATGCGTGACGATCAAAAGGCGATGGATCAGTATCTGCAGCCAGGAGTTAAGCAACGCACCCAACAGAAAGCAGATGAGAGCAATGACCCCACCAGATCGGTTTTCAGGCGATATCCGTTCGGGTGCCGGCGGGAAAGGCACCGCAGGTGGCGCTGTTGGGACGGTAACCGACTGGACTAGGACGCGCCAACCAACCATCGCAACCGCAACGGCAATGGGCGCCACCACTTCCCACCTCGTCGTCCCGGACCGACGTGCGGCGTCGACCACACCAGCCACGCGGCGCGCCTAGGACTACCCCGAGCTGGGGTGGGGTGGTTCGACCTCGACGTTCCCGCCCGCGTGAGAAAAAAAGGGTGGAAGGCGAAGTTGGCACTTGGCGAAGCAACGCCAAAATGGCAGCTAAAAAGAATGAATGCCTCCTTCCACTCTCAGCCTATCATCAGGTGTCGCAACAGTAAGGGACGGTTGCCGCCCGTACGCGATGATATATATTTCTAGCTAGCTACTCTACTCGTGTGAGATCATGGTGGACGGATCGTGCTTGTGCGGAGACTTTGCCTTTTTCATTATTTTGCCGCCTGCCGTCACCCATCAACTTGACCATCTGTAGCTGCTGCGAAATGGTCATTGCCGTGCCGTCTCTCTATCTCTCTCGTGTGTGTATATGCGTGCCAAATCCCCTCTTGCCAAACGGCACGCACAAGCAAGCGATTCGACCAGGATAGTAGCACAACGTCTCCCGATCGGCCTTGCGGTTACACTAGAGTAGAGACTTGGTAGTATGGTCGACCGGGAAACGAAGCATGCGTCCGTGCCCCATAACTCCACCACTGCAGTTAGGGAAATATGAGAAGACTCTGAATCAACACTTCGCCTCTTCTTCTCCCTCACCTCGTCTCGTCGTCTTCCTCCTTCTGCTTGAGTTGCTTTGGAGACTCCTCCCGTTTTCTGTCTCTCTAGCGGGATCTCTACGTCAGTCAACTGTTGCACCTCTTGCAAATTCTGACCGCTTCTTCAAGCAAAACATCATACCCCGGCCGTCTGTCTGTTTGTCCCCTGCCAAAGCAATCCCTCCATCTTCATCTTTCATCTTTCGGCGGCGCTCCAAGAACCCCGTGAGTCCCCCCACCTCTCTCTCTCTCTCTCTCTCTCTCTCTGCTTATGAGTTCACGGCAGCGTTCCATATGTGTTACGATTAGGTGTTTAATCACGCGTTCCTTTCTATTAGTTGTTCCATCTGTGCATGTGAAGCCGGTTCCGTTCCCTGATCGCTTCTTCTTTTACTAATTTGGTAGTAATTTGATGGCGGGTAGAATATAGAAAGAAACAGAGAGGGGGGAAACAAGCTAGCCTGTGCAATCTTCAAAAATTCCCCAAGGCCAGTTATCTGCATTCAATACTGTACATTTTAGCACTCGACGATTCAAATCACGGTGAAATCTCAGTTGATACATGTCAATATTTTCAAGATAATCAATCGTCTTACTATTTATTCTTGCAAAGGCAGAGGCTGAGGCCGTACCATCTCAACAACACAAGACCACTCCTGCTCAAGAACCACGCCAAGACTCGATCCATCCTTGTCTCGATCGTCCATCGGGATGGAGCAGCTCCGGCAGCTTG
This sequence comes from Aegilops bicornis, assembly GCA_021605145.1. Taxonomy (NCBI): domain Eukaryota; kingdom Viridiplantae; phylum Streptophyta; class Magnoliopsida; order Poales; family Poaceae; genus Aegilops; species Aegilops bicornis. The sequence goes on along the minus strand of CM038671.1, from coordinate 447,446,575 downwards.
GCGAGGTGGTGGGCAGCATCAACGCGCTCATGGCGTTCGAGGCCGACCTCCGCATCAACCCTCGCCAGTGCCGCCTCCTCGCCGAAACCTGCGCACACGCGCTGGACGCCGTCACCGGCAATGTCCGCGCCCACCTTCGCTTCGACGAGCGCGGCACCAAGTGGCGCGCCCTGGAGCCCCCGCTCCGCGAGCTCCACCGCGCGCTCCGCGACGCCGAGGGCTACGTCCGCCAGTGCCTCGACCCGCGCGGCAGCTGGTGGGCCCGCGCCGCCGCCATGGCGCACGGCACGGAGTGCGTCGAGCACCACCTCCACAACATCCTGTGGTGCGTCTCCGTCGCCGTCGATGCCATCGAGGCCGCCGGGGAGATCGCCGGCTCCGAGCCGGACGACCACGCGCGGGCGCGGCTTCTGCTCGCCAACAAGTACGACAGGGACATGCTCGAGCCAAAGCTGTTCCAGCTCGCGCTGGGCAAGCGCTACTTGGTGTCCCGAGAACTGGTCGTTCGGATGGACGCGGCGTGGAAGGAGGACAGGTGGGCGCTGTCGCAACTGCTCGACGAAATGACTGGCCCGGCGGCACCGAAGCGCCTGTCCAAGAACGAGCACCGCCTCGCCGAGGTACTCGCCGCGCCGAGGGGGAGGCTGCACCCGGCGTCCATTCTGCTTGGAGGCGACTACAGCGTCCGCAGGAGGCTAGGCGGCCGCCTCAAGGAGGTGCAATGGATGGGGGAGAGCTTCGCGATGAAGCATTTCATCGGGGACGGCGAGGCCGTCGGCGCGGAGATCGATCTCCTGGCGTCGGTGGCGCACCCGAACGTCGCGCACGCCACCTACTGCTTCCACGACGAGGAGAGGAAGGAGTACTTTGTGGTCATGGACCAGCTCATGGCCAAGGACCTGGGGAGCTACGTCAAGGAGGTGAGCTGCCCGCGGCGGCGGACACCGTTCCCTGTCATCGTCGCCATCGACATCATGCTGCAGATCGCGCGCGGGATGGAGTACCTGCACGCCAAGGGAATATACCACGGCGAGTTGAGCCCGACCAATGTGCTCGTGAGGCCGCGGCAAGCCGACGGCGGCTACGTGCAGGTCAAGGTCACCGGGTTCGGGCAGTCCGGCATCGCAACAGGGGCCAATGTCAACGGCGATGATAACGCCTGCATCTGGTACGCACCCGAGGTGCTCAAGCCGGAGGTCGCGGATGCAGGGTCCAGGCGCACCGAGAAGGCCGACGTGTACAGCTTCGCCATGATCTGCTTCGAGCTCCTGACCGGCAAGGTGCCGTTCGAGGACAACCACCTGCAGGGCGACAAGACAAGCAAGAACATCCGCGCCGGCGAGCGGCCGCTGTTCCCGTTCCAGACGCCCAAGTACCTGACCGCCCTGACCAAGCGGTGCTGGCACGCCGACCCGGAGCAGCGGCCGGGGTTCTCCTCCGTCTGCCGCGTCCTCCGGTACGTGAAGCGATTCCTGGTCATGAACCCGGAGCAGCAGCAGCAGGCCGCGCAGGGCGACGAGCCCGTTGTGCCACCCGTGGACTACCTCGACGTGGAGATGCAGCTGCTGAGGAGGCTCCCGGCGTGGCAGCGAGGTGAGGGCGCCCGCGTGTCGGACGTGCCGTTCCAGATGTTCGCGTACAGGGTGTTGGAGAGGGAGAAGATCGCAGGCGTGGTGCAGGCCAGGGAGAAGGCCTCCGACTCGGGCAGCGAAGGGAACTCGCTGTACGGCGATGAGAACGGCGTCGGGGCAATGTCGCCGGACCACCCTTCCTCGGCGTCGAACGGCACCATGCGGCCGCTGCCGGACAGCAGCGATGGAAAGAAGCCGCCGTCGGCCAAGAAAGCGGACGGCAAGGCGCCCAGGCAACCAGGTAGGTGCTCTACCATTTTTGGATTACAGTGGAGTTAGAAAAGGCCGTGCGTGTTGATTCGTACCATTTCTGAACGATTGTGCACTACCTGTGTGTCTGTCATTGCAGTTGCAGGGCATCCGCAGAAGGTGAAGCCGGCCAACCCAGCGAGGACTCCGCAGGCACCAAGACGGACGCTCGGAGTGAAGACCGACGTCGTCTCGTAGTCCCTGCCGCGCGACATTGGAGGCGAAGGCGAGCTCGTCGTGCTTCAGGGGAGTTCGAATGCCGGTGCCGGAGAGTGTGCCTTTGATCAACTAGTTCTTTCTTGTGTGGCATCACCGAGACAAGTCTTGGTTTTGTTTTAAGTTATTACAGTATATCGCATAGTTATTCGTTTGATTGGTAGAAAAGAGGTACTGGATCACATCTCTGCAGTCCGAATGAGAAGCTATTTCCATGCAAAAAAAAGAGTCAATTACATCAACGGTGTTTAAACTTGGCGAGAAGATTTACTTTAGTGTCTAAACTTACGGCATACATTGAACTGGTGTTACAATTTGGCTCGAACATGCAAATATGATGGAAAACTCATTTGAATACACATGCAATGCTGACCAGACGTGACAACCTGGCATGGGGCCCATTATCAGTGACCGACAGTGTAGACCAGGCGTGTGGCGTGTTTTTCTTTTTGCAGAAACAACTTCATTTTTTATTTTTTTCACATGAAAAAGCTCCTAACAGATGCGGGACCCACCTGTCAAAAAACATAGCAAGTTTAATACTATCAAAATGACAAATTGCACCATGGAGGATTCGAACTTCCTAATTCCAATTGTAAAGCTCACTCGACTAGCTACCCTACCACGACAGAGTTTGTTGACCTAGGAGGATCGGAAAGCATATAAATTACGAATTTTAATATTTCCCAAAACAAGCTGCCGTGGCGGTTCGAACCTGCGACACGGGCAAACAATAGGGCGCGTCCGCCACTACATCCACAACCATTTATTTTCTACTGGGATTCTATTTTTTTTGTCAGTAAGAAATTGCGCTCATAGGGTAAAACATATTCCCTCTATTCCAAAATTCTTGTCTTAGATTTGTCTAAATACAGATATAGTCAGATAAGAATTTTGGGATGGAGGGAGTACTATATTTTTATTTTTAGAAATTTGTAAAAAATACATTAAACAAATTACACAAAAAGATGCTCATGTAATTCCAAATATCTACCTATTAATTTAACATAAATCTATACAATAAAACTATGAATTATACAAAAGTTTGTATAATTTTTAAAAGTGTTTTAATATTAACTACAACCTTCAAAGTAATTTAATAATATGTGTATATATATATATCTAAAGTTACATTTATGTTCATTTTTTACAGGGGTTTTAATAAAATATGTAGTATATAAAAGTGTTCAGGCTGGAATTTTTTAATTTTTATAAGTTCGTGTGTTTTAAAAAATAAATTAAATAAATACAAATATATGTATGAAAAAAACATAAGAGCCTACCGTGCCATGTGAAGATTCTTAAGTGAATACAAATTTAAAATCATAAGTATATTACTTAGATTTACGATTTTTTAAAGAATTTTCAAAAAATGAAAAGAAAAACAAAACACATGTTCAAAATGGCCTGCGCTAACTGCAGTCCGTTTTAGCCCCATGAGCGAGGTCAGTTATAGACATAAAACATAACATTCCAATAAACCACAAAGTTGTTTTTGTTCGGGGTGGTAGCCCTTTCATCTCACGTGTTCGACCCGCATGGTCGCATCTTTTGTGTTCGAATTAAAATTCTTAATTCATGTTGTTGAAAAACTGATATAAGGAGTGAGCATCGTTGCAACACATTAAATGTTTTCGTGGTTGGTTCGTGTCGGCGTTCTGGGAACGGGGGTCCCCAGAGTTGCCTGCCTGTGGCTCATGGCGTGGCTCTGCGAGCGGGCCCGTACGGTCCATCTTCACCAACAAGTATTCGGGACCCTCACGAGGCGGACGACACAAGACCTCCTCGGAAGCGCCTTCACCAGACTGGCTCGCGATGGGCGAAGAGATCAAGGCAAGGCAAACCTCGCAAGGTTCCAATGACGTGAGCCATGACGATCGAGACCAGGCGGGCGCCATCGTGTGCAGTGTCCTTGCTTCCTCTTTGGTGCTAAGGAGTCAAGTGCAGGCGAGGAGTACCGAGGCGTCAAGCAAAGGTTTCCATATCGGTACAACGAGACCAAGACCAGCAGGACGGCAAGACGGAGGTCATCATGAAGCCCAAGACGACGTCACCACCAGAGCCTTTGGCAGACGAAGACTACTTTTGTCAGGATAGCTTGTACTAGCTGTCCTCTTTCAAATTTGTCGTTGTTGACTCCCTTCCCGCTCAATATTTGGAGAGAGGACTAGGGCCTCTATAAATAGGATTAGCCACCACGGTAGGAGGCAACTGAACTCAACTCGAACTGAGCCTCAGCCATCTTATCTTGGACTAGATCCAACTCATCCTCACACCCACCAAGCACAAGAACACCTCGCCTCACGAGACTGTTCTTCCCCTTGTACTGTTCATCCTCAGCCCGAGAGGCAATCCACCACACCACACTGGAGTAGGGTATTGCACCACAACGATGGCCCGAACCAGCATAAATCTTGTGTCCCTTGTGTTGCGAGTTCGTCGAGCTAGCCTTTGAGATCGTAGCGAGATTGAGGGCGTGATTTGGTAGGGGGAGATCTTCGTGCGCACCCCAGTCTTCGAACCTTGAGGGTTTTGCCGGAACCCGAGATCCGACATTTGGCGCGCCAAGTAGGGGGTGCGCTGGAGTTTTCCTTCCGCTGATTCACGCTCCACCATCCTCGCGCCCATTCTCCATGGTTGGTGCCGCTCTTCTGACCGGATCTACGGACGCCCACGACAACGCCTGGGGGCTCCGAGCCCTTGCTCCCGCCTTGCGACAGGTGCAGTGGCCACCCAAGTTCAAGCCGGAGATGCCGTCGCGCTACGACGGCGCGGCGGACCCGTCGGCTTTCCTGCTGGCGTATGAGGAGGCCGTCCTTAAGGCCGTGGGCGACGACAAGGTCGTGACCAACTGGCTTACCATGGCCCTCACTAGCGCACCACACGCTTGGCTGCTCAATCTCCCCGGATCCACAGTGGCATCTTGGGAGGAGTTGCGCGCTCTCTTCGCTGCGTGCTATGCGGCGCCGACGGACCACGCGGTTGCAGCCCTCCTCGGCAGCTCGCAAGCACCACCCTCGGATCGTCACGTCAAGCCGTTCCTTCGCCAGATCATGCCACTTCCAAACGCCCGGGGGCTCCGCCGGGACGGGCCGCGCCCGAGGCCGACCTCACCTTCGACTCAGGGGATCATCCCATCTCCACCATTGGCTCGGGTGTGCTCCCAATGCTTTACACGCCCACCATCTGCAACGTGTCCGTCACCAAGACGCTCATCAACGGCGGCGCCGGCCTCAACGTGCTCTCCGTCGAGGCCTTCAGACTTCTCCACGTACCGCTCGAGCGGCTCCGCCCTAGCAAGCCTTTCTTAGGGGTTGGTGGAGGTTCCACCCACTCCCTGGGGCGGATCCGCCTCCCCATGACCTTCGGCACGCGCGACAACTACCGCACCGAGCTAGTCGACTTCGACATCGCCCACATCAGCCTCCCGTACAAACGCCATCCTCGGGTACCCGCCCTGGCTCAGTTCATGGCGGCGACCCATCCGGCCTACAACCTCATGAAGATGCCCGGGAGCAAGGGTGTCCTCACAGTAGTTGGGGACACCAAGGAAGCCTTGATGACGCTCAAGCTTGCCCTCAAGACCGCCGCGACGGCACGGCCCATCGACGCAGACACCTCCAAGGCCAAGGGAGCCACACCAACCAAGAAGAAGCAGTTGTTCACTCAAGACAAGGCAGAAACCAAGCAAGTGCCAGTCGAGGAGGACGGGTCCTCGGGGGCAACCTTTACCATAGACGCCAACCTCGAGCCTGATCGGGAGGAGGCGCCGGTGAAGTTCTTGCGTGCAAACAAGGAAGTGTTCGCGTGGGAGCCCGATCAGCTGGTAGGTGTCCCAAGAGGGGTGATAGAGCACCACCTGAAGGTGTGCCCCAACATACGCCCCGTAAAGCAGAGGGCAAGGCGGCAGTCCACGGGGAAGCAAGATTTCATCGTCCAAGAGACCCGCAAGTTGGAGGCTGCGGGTGTCATTTGTCAGGTTCGGTATCCCGAGTGGCTGGCGAACCCTGTCGTCGTGCCCAAGAAAGGCGGGAAGGAGCGAATGTGCGTTGACTTCACTAACCTCAACAAGGCCTGCCCCCAAGATCCATTCCAGCTCCCACGCATCGACCAGATCATCGACTCCACCGCCGAATGCGACTTGCTGTGCTTCCTGGATGCATTTTCAGGATATCACTAGATCAAGATGGCGGTAGAAGATGTGGAGAAGACAGCCTTCCTGACCCTGTGCGGGGTGTACTGCTACACTTGCATGCCGTTCGGGCTGCGCAACGCTGGCGCGACCTTCCAACGGCTCATGCACATCGCCTTGGGTCGGCAGCTCGGGAGAAACTCTGAAGCCTACGCCGACGACATTGTGGTGAAGTCTCAGGAGGCGAGGACCTTGATCCAAGACCTGGAGGAGACCTTTGAAAGCCTGCGCCAGGTAGACTTGCGACTCAACCCGGAGAAGTGCGTGTTTGGCGTCGCTTCCGGCAAGCTGCTGGGCTTCCTCGTGTCCCACAGGGGGATCGAAGCTAACCCAGAGAAGGTCAAGGCCAATGAATACATGAGTCCACCGCAAACCCTCAAGGAAATGCAGAAGCTTGCTGGAGGGGTGACTGCGTTGGGACGCTTCATTTCCAAGTTGGGAGAGCGCGTTCTACCCTTCTTCAAGCTGATAAAGAAGAAGGGCCCATTCGAGTGGACCCCGGAGGCCGACCAAGCGTTTCAAGACCTCAAGAGATACCTGACCAGCCCTCCAGTGATGGTGGCGCCGCGACCTCTCGAGCCCCTAGTGCTTTACCTTGCCGCCACTCCCTACTCCTTGTAGCAGCTCTAGTGGCGGTTGGGAAGAACACCAAGCCAAGGGCACATCACCTCGAGCCACGCCCAGGACGGCGAGGGACCAGAAGGCGCCGCCAAGGCATAGAATCAAGGCAGCAGAGGATCAAGCTCAGCAGGGTGACGCCCCCAAGCCTGCAGGGACCCCGACAAGCGATCAGGCGTTGGGGGTCCCACCGCCTCAGGAGGCGCCCCAACTTTCAGAAGGCGCAAGACTCATCATCACACCTGCCCTCGTCGAGCACCCGATATACTTCGTCAGCACCGTGTTGAGGGATGCAAGAGTACGGTACCCCATGCCTCAGAAGCTCTTACTCGCGCTCTTGGTGGCCTTGCGTAAGCTGCGACACTACTTTCAAGGTCACCCCATCAAGGTCGTCTCGGCCTACTCATTGGAGAGGATGCTCAGGAGCCCCAACTCTACCGGGAGGGTCGCCTAGTGGAACATCGAGCTGCAGGCATTCCAGTTGGAGTTTAGCACCACCAGGGTCATCAAGGGAGCCGCGCTCACCGATTTCGTGGCAGAATTGACGGACGCCCCGGCGCTTGAAATAGGCGAGGATTGGTCCCTCTCGCCGGGAAGTGAGGCGCCCGACGGCTGGGTCATGTACTTCGATGGTGCCTTCGCGCGCCAGGGCGCGGGGGCTGGAGCAGTGCTCATCTCGCCCACTCAGGACAAGCTCTACTACGCTGTGCAGCTCTGCTTCCAGCAGGGCGAGAAGGTCTCCAACAACATTGCAGAGTACGAAGGTCTCATAGCCGGCCTGAAGGCTGCGGCGGCCCTGGGGGTGAAGCGTCTCACCATCAGGGGCGACTCGCAGCTCCTCGTCAACTTCTCCAACAAGGTATACGAGCCGAAGGACAAACACATGGAGGCATACCTCGCGGAAGTACGCAAGATGGAGAAGCGGTTCCTGGGCCTAGAGTTGCAGCACGTGCCCTGGGGAACCAACAAGGAAGCCAACGACATCGCTAGAAGGGCATCCAAGCTACAGCCCCAAGAGCCAGGCATCTTCGAGGAGCGGCTCTTCAAGCCATCAGCGACACCACAACTTTCAAGGACAGCGCAGCCGCGGGAGGAGCTCCCGCAGCCACCTGTCGCGGGAGCCCCAGCCCATGGCCCGACTTCGGGAGCGCGTCTACTCTTGGCGCTCGAGCCCCAGGAGGGATGCTGGACCAAGGAATTCAAGGCATACCTGACGCAAGGGACACTGCCGGAGAAGGAGGAGGACGTGGAGCGTGTAGCCCGGCAAGCCACGGCATATTGCATCCAGGAAGGTGAGTTATACAGGAAGCGACCAAATGACGTTTCACTGCGTTGCATCTCTAGGGAGCAGGGGAAAGAGCTGCTAGCCGAGATATATGGCGGGGACTGCGGGCACCACTCGTCATCACAAACCCTCGTCGACAAGGCATTCTGCAGCAGATTCTACTGGCCTATGGCGCTCAATGACGCGACTGAGCTAGTGAAGTCCTGCGAGGCCTGCCAATTCCATGCCAAGCAAATCCATCAGCCAGCTCAGGGCCTACAAACCATTCCACTCTCGTGGCCATTTGCAGTCTGGGGACTGGATATCCTGGGCCCGTTCCCTCGGGCGCCTGGGGGCTACCGATACCTCTACATTGCCATCGACAAGTTCACCTAGTGGGCGGAGGTGGAAGCCGTCCGCACCATCCCGACTGGCTCTGCGGTCAAGTTCATCAAGGGTCTCGTGAGCCGTTTTGGGGTCCCCAACCGCATCATCATTGATAATGGCTCGCAGTTCACCAGTAATCTCTTCAAAACGTACTGTTCTAACCTTGGAACGCAGATCTGCTACGCTTCGGTGGCGCACCCCCGTGGCGCACCCTTGGAGCAATGGACAAGCCGAACGCGCCAACGCGGAGGTCCTGAGAGGCCTCAAGACCAGGACCTTCAAGAAGAAGCTCGAAGCCTGCGGCAGGGGCTGGCACGACGAAGCTCGATCAGGCCGTGGTCCATCCGCACCACCGCCACCAAGCCAACAGGCGAGACCCCATTCTTCCTCGTCTACGGAGCAGAAGCGGTTCTCCCTCACGAGGTCACACATCGCTCCGCACGGGTCCTGGCGTTTGATGAGACGCAGCAGGACGCCACGCGGGGGATGGACCTCGTGCTGGGGGAGGAACGCCGCCGTGAAGCTGCACTGCGGGCGGCAAGATACCAGCAGGCGCTGCGGCGGTACCACTGTCGCAGCGTCCGCTCCAGGACACTCAAGGTGGGTGACCTCATCCTGAGGCGGGTGCTCTCCAGGGAAGGGCTGCATAATCTCTCACCCATGTGGGCGGGCCCGTTCAAGGTCGTCCATGTCTTCAGGCCTGGCGCCGCGCGCCTGGAGACACAGGACGGGGTACCCATCCAGAACGCCTGGAACATCCAGCACCTCCGGAAGGTCTACCCATGAAGAAAGGCCCAGAGCCTGTGAAGAAGGCCCAGTGCCTGTGAAGGTCTCCGCTCGTGACACTCTAACGTAATAATGAGTGGGGTTGTACACGCCCCGGAGTCTCAGGAGTGCCGCCCTCAGGCCTCGGGGGCTCCCTCCCACGTCCTAGTGGCAGCACTTAGCTCCGCGCTGGTGAGAAGACATGAAGACTAGACTAGGTGCCGGACGCGGCTTTTCATTTGCTTTCCGTAGTTGGCTCGCCCTCCTTTAGTTGGAGTTTGCTTCTGGTGTTCTCCGCTGATTTGGTTCCGTCGCCTTCTGCCTCTGTTTCCGTCTTCAGTTTAGCCTGTACTCTCTCTCGCATTCCTCACGAGGGGGCTGGACAGGTGCCCTCGTGAGCGTTTTTCCTTTCCCTCATGGGTGTCTTTCCTTTTTCAGCCTTTCGTCCGCTTTTCGCGAGGCACCCTCGTTCGAGCCCACAAGCTGGCGCACCTCTCCTAATCCATGCCCCTCGGGTACTGCGTTACTGGGTCAAGGCAATGGCGCTTTGTGGCTGTGGCTCGGGTGAACGATAAGCCTCTTAACGAATTTTTTGCAGTTCCTAAGCGCCTACCGGGCCAAGGAGGCCTCGACAGGCGCCAGGAAACAAGCGCCTCGTCAGGAGGAGATTACTCCGAGCAAGTCAAGCTAAGTTATTTCTACATAAAACGACGATGTTGCGACACAGCACAGGAACGATAAACATAGCATAATACTTGAGAAATCACAGTTTGTTGCACGCCCCTCTGGGGCCCATACTGGTTTCTTTCTTAATACAGGAAGGAAAGGAAGAACGAAATAAAAGCGGCGCGCGCCCCTACAGCGGTCCGCGAGGGCGGGCTCCTGGCTCCGTCCCGAGCTCAGCCAGACCTCTCCTCGCGCTTCACGGAGGCGCGGCGACGAGACGACCCGCTGCCACCCTCGAAGCGGGCGCGGCGGCTGGTCGTAACCACCGCTGCTGGAGCTGTCCTCGGGGGAAGAGCCGCCGTAGCTGGATGAGACGTGGTCGGCACCAAGGGCAGGTTCGCCCTCATCCTCGTCACGACCATCGCCAAGGCCGAGCACCTCCTCGCCGTCGTTGACCTCGGGGCAGCACCCGGCGCGGCGACCATCTTCCCCAAACACCCTCACGTAGAGGGTCGCGTCACCGTCATACTTGAAATGGAGGGTGCACCGCCTGCCCAGGCCACGCGCACGGGCAAACGTCTGCCAGCCACGGGCCAGGGCTATGTTGCTCGCAACGGAGACCTCAACCGCGACCCAGGAAGCCCTGCTGCAGCAGTCGTCCGCTTGCAGCCAGAGCCCACCTGGACCTGGGGCCGGCAGCTCGTTGGCGAAGAAGCGTGGGAGCTGAAACCAGTTGCCGACCGGATTCTCCGACCAGACAACGAACTCCGGCAGCACCTCCGCCGAGTGGAAGCGCGGTCGGGGAGGCCGCGCGACCACGACACGTCTCCCTTCATCAACAGGGCTGCCACGACCGGAGCGACCCCTGCCACGCGAAGCGGCGCCGCCGCGGCTGCGGGGAGCCGCGGCGGGGGTCGTGATATGCTTGCGAGGACGGCTGCGTCCACACTTGTGCGCCGGAGAGCCGGGCCCCTCGCGGGGGGCCTTCCCCTTCTCCGCAGCGGAGAACCTCTTCGACGGCGCCATTGGTGTCGCTACTGGCAATGGAGCAAAGGGGGAGAAGCGAGCGGACTGGGAAGAGATGGGCGATGGGGGCTCTGCCCCCCTCCCCATTTATAGCAGAAGAAGGCCAACCAACGCCCCCACGATCACAGGTAATGATGGTTTTCCTTGCATGCAGCAGGGACTCGTCAAGTCGGGCAGTTGCCGAGGCAGCGTGGGGAAGCGGAGACGCCCATGTCCAATCAACCGCCACGCGTCGACCAAGACCATAGGATATTGGGGCCCGCGGCGCTCCACACTTGCCCTTTGGCTTCGCCTCGAAGCCAAGCCCGAGTGCGCCTTGTGCCCGGGGGCTACTGTCGGTGTTCTGGGAACGGGGGTCCCCAGACCTGCCTGCCTGCGGCCCACGGCGTGGCTCTGCGAGCGGGCCCATACGGCCCATCTTCACCAACAAGCATTCGAGACCCTCGCGAGGGGCCAAGCCACGCGAGGCAGACGACACAAGACCTCCTTGGGAGCGCCTTCACTAGGCTGGCTCGCGAGGGGCGGAGAGATCAAGGCAAGGCAAACCTCGCGAGGTTCCAATGATGTGAGCCATGACGATCGAGACCAGGCGGGCGCCAGCGTGTGTAGTGTCCTTGCTTCCTCTTTGGTGCTAAGGAGGCAAGTGCACATGAGGAGTACCGAGGCATCAAGCAAAGGTTTCCATATCGGTGCAACGAGACCAAGACTAGCAGGACGGCAAGACGGAGGTCACCATGGAGCCCAGGACGACGTCACCACCAGAGCCTTCGGCAGACCAAGACTACTTTTGTCAGGATAGCTTGTACTAGTTCTCCCCTTTCAAATTGGTCGTTGTTGGCTCCCTTCCCGCTCAATATTTGGGGAGAGAACCAGGGCCTCTATAAATAAGATTAGCCACCACAGTAGGAGGCAATTGAACTCAACTCGAACCGAGCCTCAGCCATCTTATGTTGGACTAGATCCAACCCATTCTCACACCCACCAAGCACAAGAACACCTCGCCTCACGAGGCTGTTCTTCCCCTTGTACTATTCATCCTCAGCACGAGAGGCAATCCACCACACCACACTAGAGTAGGGTATTACACCACAACAGTGGCCCGAACCAGTATAAATCTTGTGTCCCTTGTGTTGCGAGTTCGTCGAGCTAGCCTTTGGGATCGTAGCGAGATTGAGGGCGTGATTTGGTAGGGGGAGATCTTCGTGCGCACCCCAGTGTTCGAACCTTGAGGGTTTTGCCGGAACCCGAGATCCGACAGTTGGCTAGCAGCGCCCATAGGTTACCCGGAGTTCCATGTGTTAATCCTCTTGTGTGGAGTTTTATAATTTAATTAAATTGTGCTCTTTTGCTGATAGGTGGGTCCTGCGCTATGCCCACGTGAAGGGCTTTTTCGTGAGAAAAAAAAAGGATTTTGCAAAAAAAAAGCCAAACGCCTAGTCTCCACCGCCCCAGACCGCGCTGTCACACCTCGTCGGCATCACATGTGTATACAATCACGTTTTGTAGTGTATTTGCACGTCCGATCCAAGTTGTGGCACCAGTTCAATGTATGCCGCAAGTTGTGATACTAAAGTGACTTTCCTCGCCAAGTTTAAGCACTAGTGGTGTAATTGACTTAAAAAAAGATGAAGCTATTTTCAAGAGAGTGTTTTTGCGGGAAATGACGTGGTATTACTCAGCTACAAGGGGAGTGCTGCGCGTCGGTCGACGGCCGCCGCCGCGCGGGCCGTTAGATCTGGCATAAATCTAGTGCCTAGTCGTTCTTCACTTTTGCAACATATAGTGTGTTACGGAATTTTTGTGAAATAGAGGTCATGTTGCAGAAGATATTTGTAACAAAGTGTTGTAGAGTTATGTTGCAGTTTTTTTGCAATAGAGGTTATGCTGCAAAAAAAATCGTCTACACCATTGAGTTGCCACCACAACATTCCACACGTTTCGGAATCATCAACGGTGTTGCAAAATCTTGAGACTTGCGGTGTGTAGGACTAGTCTGAAACGTGATTGGCTCTTAACGGGGCATACGCGGAGCATAGAATCGGTCTGATGATCCTAATCGTTTCCCTAGTTACAATCAACCTTAGCCTTAGAGCATCTTCAGCCAAACATACCAAATCTGGCACTATACTATACACATTTAGACGTGTCTGGTTATGTTCGCGGACAGTGACCGGTTAACCCTCAAATCACGGCATCCATAGTCGTGTACCTCATATCTCGTACCCTAAATCCATCTATGCATGCAACGTTAAAGATAATACATAAATGATAAACAAAATAAACAGACATAGAAATCCACATAATCCAGACCAAAAGAGCATTACAGTTAAGCCGACGGACATAGTTCTAATGAACTAAAATTACTATAAACGGAAATAAATACATAGAGGGCCGAGACTTTTCATTACCTCCTCACCGGTCCTTTGCCTTATGATCACCGGAGCGATTATAGCCCTCCATGTAGGCGTCGGCGGTAGGAGCGGAGTAGTCGTAGCTGACGGACATAGTTCTAATAAACTAAAATTACTATAACGGGAAATAAAGACAGAGAGGGCCGAGCTTTTTCATCACCTCCTCACCGGTCCTTTGCCCTTCCGATCACCGGAGTGACTATAGCCCTCCATGTAGGCGTCGGTGATAGGAGCGGGGTCGTCGTAGCCGCTGGTGATGTTGGAGGAGTTGAATGAGGAGTCGTTGTAACCGGCCATCCTTCGTATCACACGACCCTGCGACCTCATGAGCTTCGTCGCTCTCGCATCAGTTGTAGCCTTCTCCGCCACCTCGCGCGTCGATTGCTCGATACCGAGCCGGAGCGCCTTTGCATTCTTCCGACGGAGCCGGCGGGCGTTCATCTCTGTTGTTGTTAGTGAGTGGCGGTAGACATACACAAGGAGTTTTCCTCCTCATCAAGCAACCCCGGCAATCCGCATTGGCGGCACAAGGACTATGCAGCCGCCTCCGCCACCACCATCCTCTCCCTTGCCCACTGCCTCTAGCAGCGGGCAACACACGCTTCTGATTCGGGTGTTCGCGTCTGCCACACTGCGGGGCGGGCACAAGCACCCACTTATGCCCTTGAGGAGCAGTGGCCGGAGGGCTAGGAGGGCGGTGAGCCAGCAACACGGAGCGGGCCGAGTGCTTGGAGTTGTGCGCAATGCAGGACAGGCTCGCGCGAGGACAACGGACGACATGGGACATGGCACAACACGAGTCGCCGCCCGTGTCTACCCATGAGCGCTACAACGTGGATCAGAGATCCAACTGCTCCTCATTGCCCTCTACCTCGCCGGCGAAGGCGTACCGGCCATCCTTGTGGCTGGATTTGTTGCCTCTGCAGCTACCAGTGCTTGACATTGGGGCGGACAGGGGGAGGGGAGTGGAGGGGAAGCAACAGAGAGTGGAGCGGATAGTGAAGTAAAGCTAGGGTTTGCTTCGGGTGAGGATTTTAGTAGGGACAGAGCGAGGTCGGTGCGGGCCATGGTGCACCAGGCTGGCGCAAAGGCGTCTAGGCCTCCCCATATCGGCCATAGATTTAGGTTGGATATGAGGGATGCCAGACAACCCAAACATATAGGACCAATTTGAGGCACCCAACTGGGTCAGTTTTTTGACCAGTCAATAACTAGGCCATCCACTCAGATGCAAGGAAGGGGGGGAAAAGTTGTAGATGCTCTTACAAAGTTCGATGATACCATCCAAACCAAAACCAAGCCAAACGGTAATGCATCCACTAGTTATACCATAGTGTGCTAATGAGTGATTAACAAAATTATGGTTCCATCAAACATGAATAATACAAGTTATTTTGAGAGATTGATTAATTCTTCTTCACTTTGCCAAGTCGGAGTAGTGTCATTGATTTCACTGAATGATGTGCATGTCTGAACTTTTGAGAGTGAAACATGTTTGTTTATGGCATATCACATTCTACTAGTTTTTTCCCTTTCAAGTAGTGAATGCAAACATTATAAAGGCATCTTCAGTATGGATCCCCAAAATGTCCACATACTTCTGGATTGAGTTGTTTGGACGTAGTTTGCCATCCAGCATGAACCCCTATTTGTCCGTGGACATGTCTGTTTGTCTGAATTCTTGTAAATCAGACACAAACTGGGGGAGCTTTACAGAGTTCAGACCATCACCACGTGGGACCCTGACACCCCTGGACCACTCAAACCCTCCTCTCAGGCCACTTTTCTTCCAGTCCACCCCCACCCATGCTCTGCATATGTATCCTCCTCGTCCGACGCAGTAGTTGTACCTCTCCAGCCATCGCCTTGGCATTGCCACACGTCTGAAGCCCCCACCCACGCGTCTTTCCACCTTGGATTACCTGTCGTCCAGCCAGGATCCATATGTATCCAGTGTTGGGAAACGTAGCATGCAATTTCAAAAAAATTCCTACGCTCACGCAAGATCTATCTGGGAGATGCATAGCAACGAGAGGGGGAGAGTGTGTCTACGTACCCTCATAGACCAAAAGTGGAAGCATTTGACAACGCGGTTGATGTAGTCGAACTTCTTCTAGTTCCGACCGATCACGCACCGAACGTACGACACCTCTGAGTTCTGCACACGTTCAGCGCGATGACGTCCCTCGCTTTCTTGATCCAGCAAGGTGTCGAGGAAATAGATGAGTTCCTTCAGCACGACGGTGTGGTGACGGTGATGGTGAAGTGATTCTCGCAGGGCTTCGCCTAAGCACCGCAAAACTATGACTGGGGGTGTAAACTGTGGAGGGGGGCGTTGCACACGGCTAACAATTGTTGGTGTGTGTTCTAGGTGCCCCCTCCCCATGTATATATAGGTGGGAGGGGGAGGGGAGCAGCCATGGGGCGCCCCAAGTAGGAGGAATCCTACTTGGAGTCCCTCCCAAGCCGCGCACGCCCCCTGCCATATATAACCGAGGGGGGGGGGGGGGGAGAGGGGGGGGGGAGGGTAGGAAGTAGGAATCCTAATCCACACTTTCTTGCCCTCCCCTCTTTCCTTCTCCTCCTCACAGTGCTGGCCTCTGTAGGGGTGCACCAGGCCTGGTGTGTTCCCTCACTTGGCCCATAAGGCCCATATCTTTGTCGGGGGTACCCGAAACTCCTTTCCGGTGACCGGATAAGTACCCGGTACCCTTCGGAACACTTTCGATGTCCGAATACCATCGTCCTATATATCAATCTTTACCTCTCAACCATTTTGAGACTCCTAGTCATGTCCGTGATCTCATCCGGGACTCTGAACAACATTAGGTCACCAAATCACATAACTCATATAATACTATATCATCAACGAATGTTAAGCGTGCGGACCCTACGGGTTCGAGAACTATGTAGACATGCCCGAGACACCTCTCCGGTCAATAACCAATAGCGGAGCCTGGATGCTCATATTGGCTCCTACATATTCTACATAGATCTTTATCGGTCGAACCGTTATGACAACGTACGTAATTCCCTTTGTCCATCGGTATGTTACTTGCCCGAGATTCGATCATCGGTATCTTCATACCTAGTTCTCTTGTCACTGGCAAGTCTCTTTACTCGTTCCGTAATACATCAGCTCATGACTAACTCCTTAGTCATTTGCTTGCAAGCTTATGATGTGTATTACCGAGAGGGCCCAGAGATACCTCTCCGATACTCGGAGGGACAAATCCTAATCTTGATCTATGCCAAGTCAACAAACACCTTCGGAGATACCTATAGAGCATCTTTATGATCACCCAGTTATGTTGTGACGTTTGATAGCACACAAGGCATTCCTCCGGTATCCGGGAGTTGCATAATCTCATAGTCGAAGGAATATGTATTTGACATGAAGAAAGCAACAACAATAAAACTGAACGATCATTATGCTAAGCTAACGGATGGGTCTTGTCCATCACATCATTCTCCTAATGATGTGATCCCATTATCAAATGACAACTCATGTCCATGGTTAGCAAACCTTAACCATCTTTGATCAATGAGCTAGTCTAGTAGAGGCTCACTAGGGACACGGTGTTTATTTAGGTTTCCAGTCAATAAAGTTCTAGCATGAATAATAAACCTTTATCATGAATTAGCAAATATATAATAACAACTTTATTATTGCCTCTAGGGCATATTTCCTTCAGTCTCCCACTTGCACTAGAGTCAATAATCTAGTTCACATCGCCATGCGATTAACACCAATAGTTCACATCACCATGTGACAAACACCCAAAGGGTTTACTAGCATCAATAATCTAGTCCACATCGCCATGTGATTAACATCCAAAGAGTACTAAGGTGTGATCGTGT
This sequence comes from Aegilops bicornis, assembly GCA_021605145.1. Taxonomy (NCBI): domain Eukaryota; kingdom Viridiplantae; phylum Streptophyta; class Magnoliopsida; order Poales; family Poaceae; genus Aegilops; species Aegilops bicornis. Next base: position 447,429,289 of record CM038671.1, on the reverse strand, counting down.
TTTTCTTGTGAGAGAGTTTTAGTCAACGAGGCTGCCACATTCAGAGCCGTATGTATTTTGCAAATTTCTATGTCTACAATGCTCTGCATGGAGCTACTCTAGCTAATTTCTCCTACTTTCAGTATGTATCTAGATTGAGACCTAAAGTCATCCGGATCGGTTTCAAAGCTTGCATCGACGCCTTTACGACGAACTCTTTACCACCTCCATAACCGAGAAACTTTTCCTTAGTCCTATTAGGTACCTAAGGATAATTTTGACCGTTGTTCAGTGATCCACTCCTGGATCACTATTGTATCCCCTTGCCAAACTCATGGCAAGGCACACAATAGGTCTGGTACACAACATGGCATACATGATAGAACCTATGGCCGAGGCATAGGGAATGACTTTCATTTTCTCTCTATCTTCTCTAGTGGTCGGGCATTGAGTCTAACTCAACCTCCCACCTTGTAACACAAGAAAAACCCCTTTCTTTGACTGATCCATTTTGAAATTCTTCAAAACATTATCAAGGTATGTGCTTTGTGAAAGTCCTATTAAGCATCTTGATTTATCTCTATAGATCTTGATGCCCAATATATAAGTAGCTTCATCGAGGTGTTTCATTGAAAAACTCTTATTCAAGTATCCTTTTATGTTATCCGGAAATTCTATATCATTTCCATTCAATAATATGTCATCTACATATGATATTAGAAATGCTACAGAGCTCCCACTCACTTTCTTGTAAATACAGGCTTCACCGAAAGTCTATATAAAACCATATTCTTTGATCACCTCATCAAAGCGTATATTCCAACTCCGAGATGCTTGCACCAGTCAATAGATGGATTGCTGGAGCTTGCACACTTTGTTAGCACCTTTAGAATCAACAAACCTTCTGGTTACATCATATACAACTCTTCTTTAAGAAATCCATTAAGGAATGCAGTTTTGACGTACATTTGCCAGATTTCATAATCATAAAATGCGTCAATTGCTAACATGATTCGGACGGACTTAAGTATCACTACGGGTGAGAAAGTCTCATCGTAGTCAACTCCTTGAACTTGTCAAAAAACTTTTGTGGCAAGTCGAGATTTGTAGACAGTAACATTACCATCAGCATCAGTCTTCTTCTTGAACATCCATTTATTTTCTATGGCTTGCCGATCATCGGGCAAGTCCACACTTTGTTCTTATACATGGATCCTATCTCAGATTTCATGGCTTCAAGTCATCTGCCGGAATCTGGGCTCATCATAGCTTCTTCATAGTTCATAGGTTCGCCATGGTCTAGTAACATGACTTCCAGGATAGGATTACTGTACCACTCTGGTGCAGAACGTGCTCTGTTCGACCTACGAGGTCCAGTAGTAACTTGAAACTTGATCTGAAGTTTCATGATCATCATCATTAGCTTCCTCTCTAGTTTGTGTAGGCATCACAGGAACAGGTTTCTCTCATGTGCTACTTTCCAATTCGAGAGAAGGTACGATTACCTCATAAAGTTATACTTTCCTCCCACTCACTTCTTTCGAGAGAAACTCCTTCTCTAGAAAGGTTCCATTCTTGGCAACAAAGATCTTGCCTTCGGATCTGTGGTAGAAGGTGTACCCAATTGTTTACTTAGGGTATCCTACGAAGACGCACTTCTCCAATTTGTGTTCGAGCTTATCAGGCTGAAGCCTTTTGACATAAGTGTCGCAAACCCCAAACTTTAAGAAACAACAACTTAGGTTTCTTACCAAACCACAGTTCATACGGTGTCGTCTCAACGGATTTAGACGGTGCCCTATTTAATGTGAATGGAGCTATCTCCAATGCATAATGTAACGCCCCGGATGCAACTTTCCATAATTGTAACTCCAACTCTTGCCATTTTCGGCTATGTGATATATTTTTCCTTCGTGGTTGGGTTTTGTGTTTTGTTTTGCATTTTGTTCTTGGCGTGCATCTCATCTCATCGCATCATCCGCATTGCATCCGCATGTTTTCATAAAACTCGTTACCGTTCGTAGTTGCCGATTCTCTCTTTGTCTCTGTTGACCATTTGTCAGACCCTTGTCTTCGTCAACCACCGAACCCCTCTTGCGTCGTCAAAACCTGCCCGAACCCGACCCGCTCAGTCATCTCCTTTGGATTCAGTTCATCCCCAAACATCTATAAAACATCTCCAGTTTTTTATTTGGGCCACCTAACCTATTTTTTTCTCGACCGCTCGATTTCGATCGGACGGACCGGATTAGTCCCTAATCTAATCCGCAGGCTATATATAAACTAGTCCAACCCTAATCTTTAGGAGGCTTGTCCCATCGGGCCTGCCCCCGCCGGCCACCATCCACCCACTCGCCTCCCACCTTGGGATCCTCCCAGATCCATCCCGGGCCAACCACCGTCTCCCCTCGATCCATCCATCCAACCACACCGCAGCCAGCCGCCTTGCGGCGCCCTCTCCCTCGAGCTCCAACGGGAACCGCATCACCAGGACCCCGTGGCCTCAAGCCCCTCACGCCCGGAGCTTTCCTACCCGTGCGCCTCCGCACGTTCTTCCCGAAGACCAGCAGCGCTCGCCGACCTCCATGCTCGTTTTGGTTTGGGAGAGGAGCTCCCGACCGTGCCTCCCGCTGGCGAGAGCCCACCGGATCCAGCCGCCGACCGTCTCCGGCAAACCCAGCAGGACCAGCCCCGTCGCCCCTCTCCTTCCTTCCTCCATTTCTTCCCTCTCGCTCTCTCTGATGGTGTCGCGACGCCGCCGTTTTGCAGGAACCTGCCGCCCATGGAGCTCCTGGAGGTTCCCGTCGCCTCCGCCTCGTTCTGTGGAGGGAAGCCGGTCCGCCTCCCTCCGCCTGTCCCTCTCCTTCGCCTATCTTGTTCCTCCCTCTCTGAATATCGCTTGAATTTCTCCCCGCCATGGCCTTGCAGCTCTTGCCGCCTGGATCCGTGCCTCCCTCAAGGCCTCAAGGTCCTCCGGCCGAGTCCCAAGTCCACGCACTTGGCCCGTGGATCCCGCGCCAAGTCCTGCCTCATGGGACTTCGCTGCTTTTCCCGTCCGGGCCAATCGCTTCCGCTTCGATGAGAAGACGCGCCGCCCACTTTCAAGGTGCCTCCCCTTGTCCAGATCGAGCGAGAGGAGCTCGCTCGGTCAAGCTGCTGCGTTGACCTCCGGCGCCAAGGCCCAGCCAGCCCTCTCGCTTCCTTCTCCACCGATGGGCCTCGGCCTATGGTGAGCAGCCCACTCCCTAGCAGATTAGGCCCGACGCATGTTTTTCCCCCCTGTTGCGTTTTAGCTTTTATTCCAGTGAATTATTGTTTTACAGAAAAACCCCTAAGCATCATGCATATAATAACTCATTAACGGTGCATCGGATTAAAATGTTTCAAACATGTAAAATGCTTAGAATTTTTTGTAGATTAATAATATCCAACTTTATCCATGTTTAAAAATGTTTAAAATTCTGTTTGATTAAATTTGCTTAAATGCCATGTAAAAATGATTTATTCCATAACTAATTAACCGTAGCTCGGTTTTAAATAAACTTTATATGTAAATGGGGTAGAAAAATGCCTACATTAACATGTTACACTTTATTTTGCTGTTTAATAACATTAAAATATGGTTTATGGCAGAACAGTACCAATTTTGAAATATGCATGTGGGGATTTTCCGGAATTGTTGTTTGTTGTTCCGACCTCATTTAAACTTGCCTAGATAGGTAGTTTAATTATGCTTCACCTCTTGCCATGTTTAACAACATTTAACATTGTTTGGTAGCTTAAACGAGATTAAACTAAATATGTCTATATGGTGTTTTGTCAATATGCAACTCGTTGCATATCGAGCTCCACTTAACTTGTAGCATTGTTTGTTGCACTTTGCCATGCCATGCCTCATTAAACCGGACATGCATCATACTTGATTGTGCATCATGCCATGCTTATGCTTGTGCATTTATCTTGTTGTTTGTTTTCTTTACGGTGTTGCTTCTCAGTCCCGGTAATGTTGCGGTTGTGAGGATTCGTTCGACTACTTCCGTTCATCTTCTTCATGGACTCGTTCTTCTTCCTAGCGGGATTTCAGGCAAGATGACCGTCACCTTGGATCTCATTACTATCATTGTTATGCTAGTTGCTTCATTCTATCGCTATGCTGCGTTACCTACCACTTGCTGCTCAAGCCTCCCAAATTGCCATGAACCTCTAACCTTTGTCACCCTCCTAGCAAACCGTTGTTTGGCTATGTTACCGCTTTTGCTCAGCCCCTCTTATAAGCGTTGCTAGCTGCGGTGAAGATGAAGATTGCTCCATGTTGGATTATGTTCATGTTGGGATATCACAATATCTCTTATATATATTATTAATGCATCTATATACTTGGTAAAGGGTGGAAGGCTCGGCCTTATGCAGTGTGTTTTGTTCCACTCTTGCCGCCCTAGTTTCCGTCATATCGGTATTATGTTCCCGGATTTTGCGTCCCTAACGCGGTTGGGTGATTTATGGGACCCCCTTGACAGTTTGCTTTGAATAAGACTCTTCCAACAAGGCCCAACATTGGTTTTATCATTTGCCTCACCTATTACCTTTTTCCCTTGGGATTCGTGCATTCCAAGGGTCATCTTTATTTTAGCCCCCCCGGGCCAATGCTTGTCTAAGTGTTGGTCCAAACTAGAGCCACTTGCAGCGCCACCTCAGGGAAACTTGAGGGCTGGTTCTAGTTGTACGTACTGCTCATCCGGTCGTGGCCTGAGACAAGATACGCGCGGCTACTATCAGGATGTCGGCACGCCGGGAGGTCTTGCTGGTCTTGTTTTATTCTTTGTCGAAATGTCTTGTAGCCGGGATTCCGAGACTCATCGGGTCTTCCCGGGAGAAGGAATATCCTTCGTTGATCGCGAGAGCTTATCATGGGCTAAGTTGGGACACCCTGCAGGGTTTGAACTTTCAAAGCCGTGCCCATGTTATGTGGCGGATGGGAATTTGTTAATGTCGGTTGTAGTAAACTTGAAGTAAACTCTTCTAAAATACACCAACCGTATGCGTAACCATGAGTGTCTCTTTTCGGGTTGATCGAGAGGAGAACACGGTTTCGGGTTATGTCGACGTAAGTAGGAGTTCGGGATCACTTCTTGATCATTACTAGTTGACGACCGTTCCTTTGTTTCTCTTCTCGCTCTCATTTATGTATGTTAGCCACCATATATGCTTAGTCAGCTGCAACCTCACCACTTTACCCCTTCCTTTCCCATTAAGCTTTGCTAGTCTTGATACCCATGGTAATGGGATTGCTTTGAGTCCTCGTGGCTCACAGATTACTACACCACCAGTTGCCAGGTGTACAGGTTTATGGCGATCATGACGCGAGAGCGATGCTGCTTGTTTTGGAGTTCTTCTTACGCTTCTTCGATCGGGGATAGGTTCCAGTTGGCAGCGCTGGCTAGCAGGTGGTGGATATTGTTTGAGTTTCTGTTTATGTTTCATCCGTAGTCGGATGTTGATCTCTTGTATGATGTGATGTTGTATTAGTGTGACATTGTATGCCTTATGTATGTATCCCCATCTATTATGTAATGTTGATGTAATGATATCCACCTTGCAAAAGCGTCTTCAAGATGCGCTTCTATCCTTGGTGGGACCTTTGAGTTCCTTTAGGATAGGGTCGCATCTTGGGCGTGATAAGTTGGTATCAGAGCCTCGACCAACCATAGGAGCCCCCTTGTTTGTTGGCCGTTGTTGAGTCTAGAAGAAAACCGTTTTGAGTTTTAGGATTATATATATCGGAGAGTAGGATTCTTTTTACTCCTCGGTCCCTTCGTCGCTCTGGTGAGGCCTCCTGACGTAGATGTTTTGTCTTTTCTCTCCTCAAATTTCACGAAATTTTTTTTAGGATCACGCGGGTATTTTGGGATCGTTCCGATAGTCTTGTGACGAGAACATTGTTCTTGGTGCCTCCTGACATTTAGGGGTTGTGGCAGTGTCCGGGTAGTTGAGCTCCGAGGTGTTGTCGTCACAATTTTATCGTTGCAGTTCTGGAATACCTGAGTTTTGCCGACATCAAAAATCTCTTTTATGCAGTTGTTGGTGAGATAACCTCGATGACACCCAGTACTGGGGAGTTCGGGAGTATTGCCATAGCTCGTATAATGGATGCTTTTCGAAGGTTGAGGTACATGATTTCCGGAGTTTTCTTGGTTATGTGTTGACGGATGGATACAGCTGGATCTAGGTATTGTTAGTTTGGGTGATATATTTTGTGTCCCCTGTATCCCCAACACCAGATTGCATAACCAGAAAGTTTCGGGAGTTTATAGGTGGGAATTCAAGTAGCTCCTAGAATATCTTTCCGACAGATGCATGATATGAGATTGGGTAAATCTCTATCATATGTATTTGTTCCGGCTTATTCTGCAAGCCAAATCCTTTGTTTTGTTTTATTTGTGGTATTCGAGTTGCTTCGAAGTCAAATGTTGAATCCATACCTTCCCTAAACGGTGTTCTCATATTGCTATATGAATACTAATCATTTTGATCATCGAGGTCGTCATGTTAATTCTTTTCCAACCGGCGTGCTTCTCTTCAAGTGGATCCGATCATTTTCAACATATGCGAGATCAATTCTAAGTTTTCTCAACAGTGTTTGTTTCATCCATCCCAAGTTGTCTTTGTTTTCCCGCCCTCCCACCCCTTTTGCTTCAAGGACTCGGATTTCTTAATCATGTATCCTTTTATTTGTGGGAAGTCTCTTCATTCTTTTCTTTCAATGTTCTTATCCGGTGATTTCCCATGAAGATGCGCAACAGTTTCAAGTTCATCATCCTTCATTGTTGTTTCTTCTCCGTGGATCCAATTCAAGCTTCGATATTCATCATATTCCTTTCCTTGTTGCAAATGCTTTCTCTTGCCGATGCACCTCTTAATCATTCACTTCTCGCTATTCATTTGTTCTTGAGTGTTGAAGATATCTCGGAAGGCTCGTCTTTTCATTCCAGATCCGTTCAAGTTATTTTGAGCTTGTTATCTCATTCAAGCCATTTAATTCAACCGGTGCAACCTCTCGTTAAAATTGTTCAACAGTGTTTTCTTTTGAGTGGGCCCTAACCCACAGGTCTTTTCCTAGGATCTTACCTGACTCTTCTAATTTTCCCGGAGCTTCTAAAATTCTTTTCAAAGTTTGACGTAGGAATGAGTTATCATCACCAAATGTCTTTCTCCAAGATCTTCCAAATTCTTTTCATCGTTGGTTCAACCTTTCTAATTTTCATCCGGAGTATCTCAACAATTCATGGTGATGTTTTTATCGTCATTCTCAACATTTGAAGACCGAAGAAGAGTTTCTCTTAAATCTTGCTCCATTCTCTTCAAGATTCATGGTTCTAGCTTGATGCCATTCTCTCATAATTGTTTTCGATTGTGGGAATTCTTTTCACCCATCCGGAGCATTTCATGAGTTGTTTCCATTTCTTTCCTCTGAAGGCCATCATGTCATAATTCTTCATTCTCAGCGTGTAGCTATCATTCTCCAAATCTTACCGGTGAATCATTCAAATATCCTCTAATCAGTTCATGATCTCTTCATTCTCTTGTATCTAAATTCTCTCAAGCATCTTCATTCGCTTTTCCAATTCTTCCGGTGAATTGTGCCTTTGCTATGTTCATTTTCAATTCTTATGGTGGTTCGTTCAAGATTTCACTTCCTTCGTTATCATATTAATTCATTCGTTGTTTCCAAATTTCACCGGTGGTTCCATCAATACCTTCTCAAGTTTGCGCTATATCTCTCTTAATCCTTTCTATGGGAATAAGTAGTATGCCAAATCCATTGCTTGTCATCAATTTAATTTCACGAAGGATAAGCATACAATAAATCTTATTCTTATTTCCTCGAGTTGATTAATTCTTTTCTTAGGAGATTGTTCATGATGAAGTAATTCTAGTTTAGTGTTTTCATCTTTTCTTTTCCGGAGTTCCAAGTCCTCTCGGTTATATAATCGCGAAGCTCCATCTAAATCATTGCAAGGTTTCACCTTGTGTCTTCAACTTCTCTTTCTTTTTATCATCCTTTTATTACCGGAGTTCTTCATGGAGGCTCTACATGATGGTTTGTCAAGGATTCTTTTCATTCTTCAATTGTTCTTCAACATTTTCTCTCGAAGTTATGATCCGTCAAGCCATATTTCAAAATAAACATGGTCTTCAACACATGTTTTGCTTTGAGGAGCTCAATTATTCTTCATCTTGCATTCCAAAGTGTAATTCTTTCTACCTTATCTTTGGAGGTGGTGGTATGTCACTCTTGACAATTTCCTTCATGTTTCATGATTCATATTGTTGTCAAGAATGAGGTTTTTAAATCCATCATTTTCTCTTCGTTCAAGAGATCTTTTCTACCAATCAATCTTTTTGTTGGAGTTATATTGGGTTATATTTCACCTACAGCATTCCCTAAGGAATGTAGCTATTTATGGTGCTTATCAATGATCCAATTTTCTCCTATCCTCTCGGCGAAAGAAGTTTTCATCTTTGATCTCAAACAAGCAATTGTTTTTCGTTAGTGGCATAATTTCACCTCAAGTGTTGAGATGTTTCCATAAGCCCACTACAAGCTTATTATTTTCATTGTTGGTTTTCCAACAACTCCGTTATAACCTTCTTGGAAGGGTGCTTTCCAAGCTCATTTGTGGCAGAAGTTGGCATTCTCTACTCCATTCTGTTATTCCAATGATCTATCTTCTATTCTTTCTTCCGGAGGCATGGTGATGTTGCTCTCTTCACTCATCATCTCGAATTGTGAGGACCGTGTTCTTTTCATGCTTATCCATTTAACCGGAGTGTTGTGTCATCTCTTCAAGTTCTTTTCATCTTATCAAGTTTTCCTTCTTCTTTCAGTCGAAGTGCTGCCCAAATTATATCATTCTTATTCCTTCCTATCTTGTTTTAACCGGAGTGGTTTCAATATCTATCTTATCACTAAAGCTCTTGGTTCTCGTCGTATCCCTTGTTCCTCTTTTCTAACGGAGTGTTTTCAACTTTGCTCATCTTCGTTGTTTTCTTTCTTTCATTTTGCTCAACATCTCAAGGTTCATGGTTTCACTCGTTCGTGAAAGAAGCAACTTAGTTTTACCTCTTATCTTCCTCTTCCGTTTTCTCTCCGGTGCCATCCTAGATCTCGGGACGAGATCCTCTCGTAGTGGTGGAGTGTTGTAACGCCCCGGATGCAACATTCCATAATTGTAACTCCAACTCTTGCCATTTTCGGCTATGTGATATATTTTTCCTTCGTGGTTGGGTTTTTGTGTTTTGTTTTGCATTTTGTTCTTGGCGTGCATCTCATCTCATCGCATCATCCGCATTGCATCTGCATGTTTTCATAAAACCACATCGCTCAGAGTTGCCGATTCTCTCTTTGTCTCTGTTGACCATTTGTCGACCCTTGTCTTCGTCAACCATCGACCCCCTATTGCGTGAGTCCGAAACCTGCCCCGAACCTGACACGCTCAGTCATCTCCGTTGGATTCAGTTCATCCCCAAACATCTATGAAAGATCTCCGGTTTTTTTATTTGGGCCACCTAACCTATTTTTTTCTCGACCGCTCGATTTCGATCGGACGGACCGGATTAGTCCCTAATCTAATCCGCAGGCTATATATAAACTAGTCCAACCCTAATCTTTAGGAGGCTTGTCCCATCGGGCCTCGTCCCCCGCCGCCACCATCCACCCACTCGCCTCCCACCTTGGGATCCTCCCAGATCCATCCCGGCCAACCACCGTCTCCCTTGATCCATCCATCCAACCACATCAAGAGCTAGCCGCCTTGCGGCGCCCTCTCCCTCGAGCTCCAACGGGAACCACATCACCAGGACCTCAAGGGCCTCAAGCCCCTCGCGCCGGAGCTCTCCTACCGTGCGCCTCCGCACGTTCTTCCCAAGACCAGCAGCGCCGACCTCCATGCTCGTTTTGGTTTGGGAGAGGAGCTCCCGACCGTGCCTCAGTGGCGAGAGCCCACTGGATCCAGCCACGACTGCCTCGGCAAACCCAACAGACCAGCCCGTCGCCGCCTCTCCTTCCTTCCTCCATTTCTTCCCTCTCGCTCTCTCGATGGTGTCATGACGCTGCTGCTTTGCAGAACCTGCCGCCCATGGAGCTCCTGGAGGTTCCGTCGCCTCCGCCTCGTTCGAGGAGGGAAGCCCAAGACGCCTCCCTCCGCCTGGCCCCTCTCCTTCGCCTATCTTGTTCCTCCGTCTCGACTCTCGCTTGAATTTCTCCCCGCCATGGCCTTGCAGCTCTTGCCGCCTGGATCCGTGCCTCCCTGCGCCTCAAGGTCCTCCGGCCGGAGTCCCAAGTCCACTTGTGCCGTGGATCCGCGCCAAGTCCTGCCTCGTCGGACCCATTCTTGCCTTCCGTCAGCGCTGCCGCTGCTCTCGCTTCTGACGAGAAGACGCTACTACCCGCTTTCAAGGTGCCTCCTCATTGTCCAGATCGAGCGAGAGGAGCTCGCTCGGTCAAGCTGCTGCGTTGACCTCCAAAGCACCAAGGCCCAGCATGACCCTCCGCTTCCTCTCCACCGATGGGCCTCGGCCTATGGTGAGCAGCCCAACTCCCTAGCAGATTAGGCCCGACGCATGTTTTTTTCCCCTGTGTTTTAGCTTTTATTCCGGTGAATTATTGTTTTCTGAAAAACCCTAAGCATCATGCATATAATAACTCATTAATTGCATCGGATTAAAATGTTTCAAACATGTAAAATGCTTAGAATTTTGTGTAGATTAATAATATCCAACTTTCATCCATGTTTAATAATGTTTAAAATTATGTTTGATTAAATTTGCTTAAATGCCATGTAAAAATGATTTATTCCATAACTAATTAACCGTAGCTCGGTTTTAAATAAACTTTATATCTAAATGGGGTAGAAAAATGCCTAGATTAACATGTTACACTTTATTTTGCTGTTTAATAACATTAAAATATGGTTTATGGCAGAACAGTACCAATTTTGAAATATGCATGTGGGGATTTCCCGGAATTGTTGTTTGTTGTTCCGGCCTCATTTAAACTTGCCTAGATAGGTAGTTTAATTATGCTTCACCTCTTGCCATGTTTAACAACATTTAACATTGTTTGGTAGCTTAAACGAGATTAAACTAAATATGTCTATATGGTGTTTTGTCAATATGCAACTCGTTGCATATCGAGCTCCACTTAACTTGTAGCATTGTTTGTTGCACTTTGCCATGCCATGCCTCATTAAACCGGACATGCATCATACTTGATTGTGTATCATGCCATGTTTATGCTTGTGCATTTATCTTGTTGTTTGTTTTCTTTCCGGTGTTGCTTCTCAGTCCCGGTAATGTTGCGATTATGAGGATTCATTCGACTACTTCCGTTCATCTTCTTCATGGACTCGTTCTTCTTCCTAGCGGGATTTCAGGCAAGATGACCGTCACCTTGGATCTCATTACTATCATTGCTATGCTAGTTGCTTCATTCTATCGCTATGCTGTGTTACCTACCACTTGCTGCTCAAGCCTCCCAAATTGCCATGAACCTCTAACCTTTGTCACCCTCCTAGCAAACCGTTGTTTGGCTATGTTACCGCTTTTGCTCAGCCCCTCTTATAGCGTTGCTAGCTGCGGTGAAGATGAAGATTGCTCCATGTTGGATTATGTTCATGTTGGGATATCACAATATCTCTTATATATATTATTAATGCATCTATATACTTGGTAAAGGGTGGAAGGCTCGGCCTTATGCCTGGTGTTTTGTTCCACTCTTGCCGCCCTAGTTTCCGTCATATCGGTATTATGTTCCCGGATTTTGCGTCCCTAACGCGGTTGGGTGATTTATGGGACCCCCTTGACAGTTCTCTTTGAATAAGACTCTTCCAGCAAGGCCCAACATTGGTTTTATCATTTGCCTCACCTATTACCTTTTTCCCTTGGGAGTCACGCATCCCAAGGGTCATCTTTATTTTAGCCTCCCCCCGGGCCAATGCTTGTCTAAGTGTTGGTCCAAACTAGAGCCACTTGCAGCGCCACCTCAGGGAAACTTGAGGGCTGGTTCTAGTTGTACGTACTGCTCATCCGGTCGTGGCCTGAGACGAGATACGCTGCTGCTACTATCGTGGATGTCGGCACGCCGGAGGTCTTGCTGGTCTTGTTTTATTCTTTGTCGAAATGTCTTGTAGCCGGGATTCCGAGACTCATCGGGTCTTCCCGGGAGAAGGAATATCCTTCGTTGATCGCGAGAGCTTATCATGGGCTAAGTTGGGACACCCTGCAGGGTTTGAACTTTCGAAAGCCGTGCCATGTTATGTGGCAGATGGGAATTTGTTAATGTTCGGTTGTAGTAAACTTGAAGTAAAATATTCTAAAATACACCAACCGTGTGCGTAAACGTGAGTGTCTCTTTTCGGGGTCGATCGAGAGGAGAACACGGTTTCTTGGGTTATGTCGGCGTAAGTAGGAGTTCAGGATCACTTCTTGATCATTACTAGTTGACGACCATTCCTTTGTTTCTCTTCTAGCTCTCATTTGCGTATGTTAGCCACCATATATGCTTAGCCGCTGCTGCAACCTCACCACTTTACCCCTTCCTTTCCCATTAAGCTTTGCTAGTCTTGATACCCATGGTAATGGGATTGTTGAGTCCTCGTGGCTCACAGATTACTACACCACCAGTTGCAGGTACAGGTTTGCGATGATCATGACGCGAGAGCGATGTTGCTTGTTTTGGAGTTCTTCTTCTGCTTCTTCGATCAGGGGATAGGTTCCAGGTCGGCAGCCTGGGCTAGCAGGGTGGATATTGTTTGAGTTTCTGTTTATGTTTCATCCGTAGTCGGATGTTGATCTCTTGTATGATGTGATGTTGTATTAGTGTGACATTGTATGCCTTATGTATGTATCCCCATCTATTATGTAATGTTGATGTAATGATATCCACCTTGCAAAAGCGTCTTCAAGATGCGCTTCTATCCTTGGTGGGACCTTCGAGTTCCTTTAGGATAGGGTCGCATCTTCGGTGTGACACATAACCCCCAAATGATAGTGGTAAATCGGTAAGAGAAATCATAGAACGCACCATGTCTAATAAAGTACAGTTACGACGTTCGGACACACCATTACATTGTGGTGTTCCAGGTGGCATGAGTGTGAAACTATTCCACATTGTTTCAAATGAAGGCCAAACTCGTAACTCAAATTTTCGCTTCCGCGATCAGATCGTAGAAACTTTGTTTTCTTGTTATGATGATTCTCCACTTCACTCCGAAATTCTTTGAACTTTTCAAACGTTTCAGACTTGTGTTTTATTAAGTAGATATACCCATATCTGCTCAAATCATCTGTGAATGGGGAGAAATAATGATACCCACCACGTGCTTCAATACTTATCGGACCGCATACATTATCGGTGTCAAAACCGGCGGATCTCGGGTAGGGGGCCCCGAACTGTGTGTCTGAGGATCGAAGGTAACAGGAGACAGGGACACGATGTTTACCTAGGTTCGGGCCCTCTTGATGGAGGTAATACCCTACTTCCTGCTTGATTATCTTGGATGAATATGGGGTTTACAAGAGTTGATCTACCTCAAGATCGTAATGGCTAAACCCTAGATGTCTAGCTTGTATGATTATGATTCTTCCTCTACGGGCTAAACCCTCCAGTTTATATAGACACCAGAGGTACCTAGGGTTATATAGAGTCGGTTTGCAGAGAAAGGAATCTTCACATCCGAACGCCAAGCTTTCCATCCACGCAAAGGAGAGTCCCATCCGGACACGGGAAGAAGTCTTCTGTCTTGTATCTTCATGGCCCATTAGTCCGGCCCATGTCACATAGCCCGGACGCCCGAGGACCCCTTAATCCAGGACTCCCTCAGTAGCCCCTGAACCAGGCTTCAATGACGATGTGTCCAGCGCGCAGATTGTCTCCGGCATTGCAAGGCGGGTTCCTCCTCTGAACACTTCAAAGTAGTCATCGAACACAGAAAACGTGTCCGGCTCTGCGAAACAGACACCACATACAACCATAACAGGGTGCAATTTTTAACAAGTCCCATCTACTGACAACTTTGGTGGCAAGACGTTACGTCCTTTGCCTAGTTATTATTTCGAACCATCTTTTAGCCTCCCGCTCCATGTTACGAGACGCGGTTTTTATTCGCACATCTTGTCAAAGCAGAGATCGTGCCCCCTTATCACGGGATTCTTATTAATATGGGTGTGGGTAATCCAACCGTGTCGTCTGCACGATCCCTTGGGAATAGGCGAGCTTTAAGGCCCGTGAGGAGGCGTTCGATATTCCTTGCCTTTATAAAGGGGTACAGACCCGTCTTTCTCCCCACGCCTATCTCTTCCTCAGCCTTTCCAGCCTTAAGCTCTCGCGCCCAGGTCTCGATTTCTTTAATTGCTACCAAGACTTCTAGTTATGTCCGGATCCAGCTCCCAAGACGGGTGGATGGCCTCCTCGGTCACCGAGGAAGATATCGTGAGGCTCCGGGAGGCAAGGTACCTGACTGCGGAAATCCCCCACAGGCTCCCTACCAAGGGGCAGGTTATCCCCACACCAAAATCCGGCGAGAGGGTTGTATTCATCTCTCACTTCCTCTGTTGGCTAGGGTTTGCTCTCCACCCCTTCGTTCGTGCCTTACGTTCTATTATGGGCTAGATTCTCACGAGCTAGCTCCGGACTCCTTTCTTCACATCTCGGAATTTATCATCATGTGTGAGGCTTTTCTCCGCATCCCCCCACACTTCGGCCTATGGCTCAAGACCTTCAATGTGAAGCCGAAGATAGTCGACGGGGAGCAGGCGGAGTACGGCAGTGCTATGGTGAGCAAGCTCGCCCATACTATTTGGCCAAAAGGCACCTTCACGGAAACCTCCAACTTATGGCAGCGGGAGTGGTTCTATATCACCGAACCCCGCGATACCAAATGGAAAGCCCCGCCTGCGTTCCGATCAGGTCCTCCATTACGACTCGCATCGTGGATTAATAAGGGGCTTGACTGGGGATAAACTGATGAAGTGCAGACGCTGCAAAGTCGTATCCAGAGCATCCTCGAAAAGGACACCAGCCTCATTAACGTGATCCAAGTGATGCTAGTCCGCCGGATCCTCCCGTGCCAGCGACGGCCTCTCCGCATGTGGGAGTTCAATCCGGAAGGACCGCGAATCCTTCAGCAATTCTTCGGCACAACGCACAGAGGGATGTGGAAACTATTATTCAAGACTCGAAAGTAGTGGCCAGACATATACGAGGACATCGGCCTCGACTGCAACCATCCGGATACCTCGGTAAGCACCCAACTTGTGAACGCAACTTGGTTGATCATCCCATAGCGATGTATTGAGAAACCTATCTTCGACCAGGGTTGGATAAAGAAGGCAGAACGAATTAGGTGTTCGACTCCACTTCCCGAAGACTCAGCTGATCCTGTTTTAACGAGGATGCTGGCCCCGGCACCGTATCAAATGCCGGTGAAGGAGGACAAGAAGAAGAGCAAAAGGGCTGAAGGTGGCCACCGCTCTAAGGGTATACTGGACGCTACGTCCGGGAGACTGAAGCTCCTTCTTCTAAAGATGAAGACAAAGGGGAAGAAGAAGGGGATATCCCCTCCCCCCATGGGAAGAAAAGGACTGCCTCCGAAGACTTGGAGGTGGAGGCACCCAAGATAGGGAAGATATCCCTTTCAGATGGTTCGGGTTCAGAAGCCGATGTTGACGTAGAGCTCCTTGAGGGAGTCCTGGACTAAGGGGTGCTCGGGCATCCGGCCTATTATCCATGGGCCGGACTGATGGGCCGAGAAGAAATAAAGGCCGAAGACTGTACCCGTGTCTGGATTGGACTCTACTTGGTGTGGAAGGCAAGCTAGGAGACCGACTATGAATATTCCTTCTTATGTAACCGACTCTATGTAAACCCTAGATCCCCCGGTGTCTATACAAACCAGAGGGGTTAGTCCGGAAAGATACATACACATTACCATAGTCATATAGGCTAGACTTCTAGGGTTTAGCCATTACGATCTCGTTGTAGATCAACTCTTGTAATACTCATATTCATCAAGATCAATCAAGCAGGAAGTAGGGTATTACCTCCATAGAGAGGGCCCGAACCTGGGTAAACATCGTGTCCCCCGTCTCCTGTTACCATCGATCCTAGACGCACAGTTCGGGACCACCTACCCGAGATCCGCCGGTTTTGACACCGACATTATTGCTTTCATTGAGAGTTCCACTGTGCCATCGACAAGAGATTTGATGGCCCCTTCAATCGTCGATAGTGATGTTGTCCAAGGACAAACCTTCCTCCCCGGACAGATTTTTGTGTTCGGCGGCTTCATACCGCGGGCCAACTCGCTTGGCCGTCTGGAGCAGATCGATAGCTACGCCCCTGGCCACCAGGTCAGATTCGGAAGCTTGAACTACGCCACGAACGTCCGTGGAGACTTGATCTCCAACGGATTTGAGACCGCATCGATCGCCCCCCCCCCCCGCCCCGATGAACGTGACTTAAATCTGTCATCAGATCACATCCAGGAGATGGTTCCTGTTGCTGCAACGGCCTTAGAACCAAAGCAGATCATGCCATCCGTGGCCACAGAGTACGCGGCGTTGGAGCCGCACACGAACTCGACACCCTGCAATATTTGTGTCAACGGAACTTCGGCCTTAGAACCAAAGCAGATCATGCCATCCGTGGCCACAGAGTTCTGGACCATGTACATTTGCAGACACCGAGCTAGATCGGTTATGGATTTTCGAATTCAGCGCCGCGGACGTTTTTAGCACTCACCTTTGGGCGATGTGATAAACTCTTTAAAGAATTTGTCCTTGGAGAAGGACTCACAGCCGAACTATGTTCAGTTCGAATTAGAGGCTGATTGTCACATCCTAGTTAGTCCATGCATTAGAATGTTGCATCATGTTTACCCTTCATCAGAAATTTTAAATGGGGAAGACAGAACCCCCAGAACCCCTCTGAATCCAACTAGGGTTTACTAAAAATATTTTCAATGAACCTGAAATGCCCTTTTAAAATGTTCATCACCTTTGCCTTGGTCCTAAACCACTGTCAGAAGTGATGCACAAATTTCTAGGTCACTCTAAGGTCACTGGATTAAATCTTTAGCTATTTAAATTTGGGCATTTAAATTATATAAAATACTTCAAATGCTCAACTAATCCCAAACTAAAATGTTCCATGCTGGAAATATTCCAACTAAGGACCATGTACAGTTTGGTGATTTTTGGAGGCCTAGGTATTTTTAGAAATGCAACAAACCTATAGAATTATTTAAAAACAGAAATAAAAGGGAAAACCACTTACCTGGCCGCAGCCCAGCTGGCAGCCTAGCTGGCCGGCCCAGCACTGTGCTGGCCCATGCCACCACCGCTTGCTTGCCGCCACGCAGCACAGAGGTGACGCCGGCGAAGCGTGAGCTCGCCACGGCGCCACCGCTTGCCGCCACGCCACCGAGCACTGGGTGAGCTCCACGCCGCCCGACCCGTGGACACCTCATTCGCCTCGCCTCGCCTCCTCGCTTCTCCCGACCATGGTCGACGACT
Organism: Aegilops bicornis; assembly: GCA_021605145.1. Lineage (NCBI taxonomy): Eukaryota > Viridiplantae > Streptophyta > Magnoliopsida > Poales > Poaceae > Aegilops > Aegilops bicornis. Next base: position 447,411,739 of record CM038671.1, on the reverse strand, counting down.
CGCCACACCACCGACGTAGTCGCGTCCACCGTCATCCCCGTACCCAGCCACCGTGTCTAACCACTCCGCCGTCGTCGACTCCGTCGAGCAGCGCGAGCCCCGAGCGTCCGCCAGCCCTGCTTCGTCTTCCTCAATCTCGTCTTCACCGAGCACCGCCGGAGATCCCCATTGCCGTCGCCACCGCATCACCTCGTCCCCGACCTCGCCGACTGCTTCGCCGCACTCGCTGTGAGCCCAGCTACCTTCCCATCCCTCTCGTTCTCGCTCGAGCCCCGCAGACCGACTGCAGACCGAAGCTCGTCAAGACGCCGCCACATCAAGACGTCGCCGTCGTGGCCACAGCCATGTTGGCTCGACTCCGAGCACACCATCGCACTCACCGAACTCCCAGGAGCCCAACGCACCTCACCCCGTGCCTTGCCGTGCCCAGTAGCCACGGGTTCGTCCTCACCCGACTCCGGCGACTGCCAAGCTCGTCGCCGGCGATGTTTCCGGCCACCCTGAGCTCAACCACCACCACCAAACGCCGCGGCTCGCTCCCGGCTACACTTAGATGCCCTCGGCCGACCATTTGGTCGCCGGAATGCGCAAACGCACTCTCGCCACCGCGTCTGGCTTCGCCGGCGGCTAAACGTCGGCGGGTTTGACCCCGCTGACATAGTTGACTAGGTGGGGCCCCTCTGCTAATTAACTAGTTTAGGTTTAATTAAAAATTAGTTAGCCTAATTATCTACTGACATGCGGGACCCACTGGTCAGGTTGACCTGGACGCCCCTGTTGACCTCTGACGTCACCCTGACGCACTGCTGACGCAATAATTAATTTCTGGTTTTATTTGTTTACAGGAAATTCCAGAAATTGTTGCAAACTTCAAAAAATCATAGAAATTAATCTGTAACTCCAAATGCAAAGTTTATATATGAATTTTGATCAGAAAAATTCAATCTATCCATTGGTAATGGTTTCATGCATGACAGAACAAGTTAACCTTGCTGTTTAAGCAGAATAAGTTAATGCACCATTATGGCTATGTTAAATGAGCTAACATTAGAATCTTTGATTCAAATTAGTTCATCCCTTTCTGTTCTAGCTTGCATTAGGCCAACACACATTCTTATTGCCATGTCATAGCATGCATCATATTGTTGCATATTGTCATGTGTTGTTTATGTTCGGTGTGTCTTTTGTGATAGGTTACGCCTCGAGGATAACCTGAATATCCATCTCAAGGGTAGTATCCTACTACCACTACATCGTGCAAGCAACCCATTGATCATTCCGATACAAACCCATGTTCTCGCTTACGCTCTTGTTTCTTTGCATTAAGACAACGCGATTCAAACTGTTGTGTACTGCGGTAGTTGAACCCACTTCCTTTGCATGACCTGTCATTGCCACAGTAACTAGATGAAACCCACTAGCATGTGTAGGAGTTGATTGAGCCATGTTTGTGAATCCTACCATGTTATGCTTGCTATGCTTAGAGTTGTGCCAGGTCTGGCTCATCGGGATGATGAACTAGAGTGAAAGGTTGTGTCGGGTTCGAGAGTGAAAGTGTTGAATATGTCTTGGTAAAGGAATCAATGAGAGGCCATGTAGGAGTACATGGTGGTTGTTTCATTGAGGCCGTCCCTAAGAACTGAGATCTGTATGTGTGATTTAAGATCAGCTACTACCACACGTTGGGCCCTGAAATATGACCTCGCTGACTTCACCGACCCCTCTCGTCCTCTGTCCGGGAGTTGCAAGTAGTTTCGGTGTTTGTAGTATCTTTGGGGCATGACGCAGCGCTGACCTTAAGGGTGGGCTGTTGCGGTAGACACGTGGCACGGTGTACCGATTCGCCCGTTTGGTGTCTCGGGAACCCTGCACACATCGTTCGGGGCCGTTAGTGGAAACCTCGGCCGGACTCCCTGCGAATGGAACCCGAATAGGCGATAAACCTGGACTAGAGACTTGTGAGGTTGGTTAGGTCATGGTCTACACCCACGTCGGCTTTCGCTTGAAGTCTGCCGAGCACATGTCGTGTGCAGACGCTAAGTGGTGGAAACATGAGTGACGAAGTACACCCCTGCAGTGTATAAAACTATTTGAATAGCCGCGTCCGCGGTAAAGGACTACTTGGTCGCCTATGCAATTCATAGACAAGTAAATGGATACTACTAAAATCCTCAAGATAAGTGTGAGTACCGCGGATGGACCTCTCGTCGGTTGACGAGAGAGGATCCACGGTGGAGTATTGTGATGGTGATTAGTGGACTGCAAATGCGACAAATGCTTTTCAAGTAGTGTCACGAGGGATAGCTTAGCCAAGAGTCAAAGCTGGCTTGCTGCAATAACTCCACTACCTTCTTGAGAATGTGCATGTATAATAGTATTCTGTTGTAAGACTTGCTGAGTACCTCCGTACTCATGTTTGCTTAATTAATGTTTTCAGACAACAACACCGCCCCCTCCGATGGGTTTTATGTAGACCTTGACGTCGACGAGTGAACTAGCCACCTAGGTGGTGATCCATGGCTTGTGAAGGGCCACTGTAGATAGAAGGGCTTCATCAAGCTTTCTTTCTTTTTAGTGTCTGTACTCAGACTAGTTTGCTTCCGCATGTGCTTGTATGGTTGTATGACTTGAGTGTTGGGTCATGTGACCCCTATCTGTATGGATATGTTATGTATGGCTCCTCGGAGCCTCTTAAATAAAGTACTTTGAGTTGTATAGTTTTGTTGTGATGCCATGTTGTATGTACTCATATCGGGCATATTGTGTGTATGATTGAAATGCTTGGTATGAGTGGGATCCGACAATCTAGTTGTTTATCCTTGGCAGCCTCTCATATGGAGAAATGTAGTCTAGTGCTTCCTGAGCGATAGTAGTCCGCTACAGCCCGGTTCACCGGAGTCCTGCTAGCCCAGTACTACTGCTTTGGACACTTGACTGGTCGGCATGTGTTTCACTTCGTTCATATGTCTGTCCCTTCGGGGAAATGTCACGCGGTGATATCCGGAGTCCTGCCTAGCCTGCTACAACCCGGGATACCGGAGTCCTGTTAGCCCAGTGCTACAGCCCGGATTCATACGTTGATGACCGACATGCTCGATGTGATTCATGTATGCCTGTCCCCATGGGTTAGCACCGCTTTGGGTTCACGACTAGCCATGTCGGCCCGGGTTCTCTGTCATGTGGATGCTAGCGACACTATCATATACGTGAGCCAAAAGGCGCAAACGGTCCCGGGCCATGGTAAGGCGACACCCATGGGAATACTGCGTGCGTGAGGCCGCAAAGTGATATGAGGTGTTACCGGCTAGGTCAATGTGACTTGGAATCGGGTCCTGACAGCGTTGGCATCGTGAGCCGGACTGCTCAGAGGTTCGCTAAGCCAAACTGGTCGATGTCGAGTCTAGAAATGCTTTAGTTATATGTAGGGGAATTGATTGTGGGAGGGACGTAAGGCTCTTTTTACTCCTTTACCTTATGCCCTCTTATCTGAGTCATCCTCTTCTCATTCTACGTGGGTATAGGACTAGGCTCTCTTCTCTCTATCAGGTTCACGTGTTACTAATCCGTAGTAACTTATAGGATTGTTGGTTACAACCTCAGTTTAGTTTCTACTACTTTTAGTATATTATCAGTTGAACCAGAACCTTGATATGATGTTGTTGAGTGGTTTTGCAATCTGATTTTGAATGTCTCAAATATGTTCTTGAGCATTTACAGATGTTATGCTGTCCGATTTTCCCTAGAAATACTAATGTCTTTGCATTGTGGCTGTGCTTTCAGATGGCCACTCGTGCTCGAAACCAAGTGGTTCGTCTGACCAGGTGCATCAATGTGCCCGGTCATACGACTATGTTAGTCCAGGTTATGATTGAGACGGGTTACCGTTGGTATCCCGAATACACCGTTGAAGAGCAATTCCGAGACTTTAATCAAAGCCAATACCTCTGTGCTGTCAGGATATTTCCTTCTTATCCTGGATCGACTGAGCCTCTCCACCACTCCTATGGACTCGGGGTCACTATTGAGATGGCTGTGCAGGATGCTGCATACTCTATGATGACCATCATGCGAGTCAGGACTGGCCTGCTTCGAAACACCGACTTCCGTTATATGCCAGCTTCGCTCCCAGGGGCGCAAGGGTGTCTTCAGGCCATCTATGCTGATTCGATCCAGAGGACTCACTAACCCGCACCACCGCCGAGAAGCTCGAGGATAAGGACCGAGAGAATCGGGCCTTGAGAATGGAGCTTTTCAACACCCGTGCCGATCATTGGGCCACTTTGACTCGGTTTGCACCGGCCAGGTAAGCTGGATGTATGGATATGAGGGATCTATATCCCGTGAGATCTGCTCTGCCGGACATGATGGATTGGCGTGATGTGGGAGGCATCACCCCACCCCGTGGTCCCTCGCAGGCCACCGCTTATTGGTCCAAGACCTCATCCTAGCCCCTATGGTCCACAAGCTCCTCGTGAGCGCCTGCTTTCGGATAATCACGTTGAGCTTCCAGGCTATGGAGGTGACTTCTATGAGGACTACTACGGAGGTGTCTGAGTTAGTAGTAGTATCTCTAGTATTGTAATAGTTGTATTTCCACCGTCCTGCGTGACATGTGGAATATGACTTAGTGTGTATCAATTCCGGAAGTGTAGAAAAATAATGTATAGGAGTTTGGAATGCTTCCGATGAGATGTAACGCCTTTCACCGTAGTTGTACTCTAGCCGGGCTTGTACTAAACTATGAATGGTGTGTATGACCGATGGTATATATATGGCAGTTTCTATATTACCATGTCATACGGATGAACATCTCTGCATTCCGTGTTATCCATTACATTCCGCACTTCCTTGCCAAATTTTGCCATCCTTGTTTAAACCGTTGTTTTGTTTCTTAGGATGGTCAACACCCGCAACAACCCTGCTGCTCCGGAGCAGGGAGAAGCCAGCGCAGCTAGGAATGTAAATCTGCCTCAACCGCCTTCTTTGGCTGAAGTTATGATGGAGGCGGAACGCAATAAGCCCAATCGCTTGCTGGAGCAGATTGAGCAGAATACCGCACGCCAGCCAAGGAATGACCTGGTGTCACTCAATGACTTTGTCAAGCTGTATCCACCGAAGTTCAAACATTCCGTTGAGCCTCTCGATGTGGATGACTGGCTTCGTAGCATTACCCACAAGCTACGTTCTGCCAACGTGGCTGAAGCTGGTAAGGTTATCTTTGCTGCCTACCACCTCGAAGGCCCTGCTTGCCTTTGGTGGGACAATTTCGAGGCTATGCGCCCGGTTGGCCAAATCACTACCTGGGCTGAGTTCAGTGCGACTTTCCGTGAGCATCACATTCCGGAAGGTCTCATGGATCGTAAGAGGGAAGAGTTCTGCAATTTCACCCAGGGTAGACTGCATGTAGATGCATACAGTCGCGAGTTTGGAAATCTAGCATGTTATGCTCCTAAAGAGGTATCTACCGACGCCAAGAAGCAGGCAAGGTTCCGCAAGGGACTTAGCCCCGAGCTTCGCCGTGATCTTCAACTGCACAAGTGCACCTCCTTCCAGAAGTTAGTCAACAAGGCTATCAGTGCTGAAACTGGACAATCTGACTTTCAAGCTTCACGCAAGCACTCCCGTGACTTTGGATCTTCATCCGGCTCTGGATCTCAGAAGCGTCGAGTCTGGATTCCAAGCACCGCTCTGCCACCCAGATTCACTCCGAGGCCATCCTATGAGGCGCCTCGCCCCAACCAAAGAAGATGCACCGCCCAAGGCCTATGGTGGCCCTGGCCGCTAATGCTGCTCCACGTCCCAATGTGATAACCTGTTTCAAGTGTGGAGAGACGGGTCACTACATCCGTGAGTGTCCCCAGAACAACCCCAGTCAGATCGGAAAGTCTGTTGGCCGTGGTAAGCAAGCAGGAAAGGTCCTCTAGGCCAAACCAGCTGCCACTGCTCGTGGCCACGTCAACTACGTTTCAGCTGAGGAGACCCATGAGGATCCCAACGTCGTTCTCGGTACGCTCCTTGTTAATTGCCATCCCAAGAATCGTTTTTTTCTTTGATACCGAGCATCTCATTCATTTATTTCTGAGAGCTATGCTCGATTGCACAACACCACATTTTGTGACATGCACACCTCCATGGTAATTCAAACTCCTGGATCTAAGTGGCAAACCTCTAGAATCAGCCATGGAAATGAAATTCTTGTCGACAGATTAGTCTTCCTTGCATCACTAATAGCTCTCAAGTCCTCGGACATAAACATCATCTTGGGTATGGTCTGGATGTCAGCTCATTACGCTAAGATTGATTGCTCTACTAGAGCTGTTCAACTCACCCATCCTTCGGGCAAGACAGTCAATGTCTTGACCCGAGTGTCTCGAAAGGCCGGCTCTACTCCTTAAATGCCAACCCCTTCCGGACCTCGAAGATATTCCGGTAGTCCGTGATTTTCCGGATGTCTTTCAGAAGAACTGCCGGTGTTCCACCCGACAGCGGGGATGTTGAGTTCGTGATAAACCTTGTTCCAGGAACCGTCCCAATCTCTAGAAGACATTATAAGATGGCACCCCTAGAACTAGCCGAGCTTAAGAAACAACTCGATGAGTCCTTGCAAAAGGGTTTCATCCGTCCTAGTTCATCTCCATGGGCTTGCCCGTCCTCTTTGTCAAGAAGAAGGATGGAACGGATCGGATGGTTGTAGGTTACCGATTCGCCAATTTGGTCACTATCAAGAACAAGTATCCGCTCCCGGGATCAATGACACGTATGATCAGCTCGCCGGATCCTCGATCTTTTCAAGATGGACTTGAGGTTGGGCTACCATCAAATCAAATCAAGAACGGGACATTCCTAAAGCGGCCTTTGTTACTCGTTATGGCCAATACGAGTACCTTTGTCATGTCCTTCGGGTTAACCAATGCTCCAGCCACCTTCTCTCGGTTAATGAACTCGATCTTCATGGAGTATTTGGATAAATTCATCGTGGTATACCTCGATGATATACTCATCTACTCCAAGAATGAGGAGGAACATGCCGAACATCTAAGGCTAGTATTGATGAAACTTCGAGAGCATCGCCTTTATGCCAAATTCTCTAAGTGTGAGTTACGGTTGCGGAAGTGACCTATCTAGGCCATGTAATCTCTGGTAAGGGCATTGCTGTCAATCCCGAGCGAGTTGAAGCCGTCCTTGACTGGACTCCACCTGAATCGGTCAAGCAAGTTCGGAGTTTCCTCGATTTAGCGAGCTATTGCCGCCGCTTCATCGAGAATTTCTCCAAGGTTGCTAAGCCTCTAACCAAACTCCTCAAGAAAGATAAAAAGTTCGAGTGGATCCCACAAAGGCGAAGTTCAGCTTTTCAGGAACCGAAAAGACGCTCGACATCTCGCACCTGCATTTCTTGTACCACCAGATTTTTCTAAGGACTTTATTATCTATTGCGGCGCCTCGCGACAAGGACTAGGTTGCATACTCATGCAAGATCGTCATGTGATTGCCTACGCTTCCCGACAGTTGCGTCCACATGAGGATAACTATCCCACACACGATCTAGAGCTTGCAGCAGTGGTCCATGCACTCAAAACCTGGCGACATTACCTTCTTGGTAATCGTTGCGAAATCTACACCGATCACCAAAGTCTGAAATACATCTTCACCCAACCAGATTTGAATCTCAGGCAAAGACGTTGGGTCGAGTTGATTACGGATTACGACTTAGGAATATCTTACACCCCAGGAAAAGCCAATGTCATGGCTGATGCACTAAGTCGTAAATCTTACTGTAACAACCTGATGTTGCAACAAAGTCAACCACTTCTCCACGAGGAATTACGTAAGCTTAACCTTCACATTGTTCTTCGAGGATTCCTTTCCACCCTGGTGGCGAAACCTAACCTTACGGATCAAATTATAGCTGCCCAGAAGCGCGATAAGGGCATATCTCGGATTAAGGAGAACATCGCTAGTGGAGTTGCTAAATGTTTTTCCATGGACGAACGAGGTGTAATTTTCTTCGAGAACCGTTTGGTGGTTCCCAAGAAACAACATCTACGGCAATTGATCCTTAAGGAATCTCATGAATCTCCTCTCACCATTCATCCAGGTAGTACTAAAATGTATCAAGACCTACGCCAGAGGTTTTGGTGGACTAGAATGAAGAGAGAAATCGCTCAATACATTGCTAATTGCGACGTCTGTCGTCGAGTTAAAGCAGAGCATCAACGGCCTGCTGGCACCCTTCAACCTTTGGCTATTCCTGAATGGAAATGGGATAAAATCGGTATGGATTTCATTACCGGGTTTCCCAGGACCAAAAGAGGGAATAATGCTATCTTCGTTGTTGCCGATCGCCTTTCCAAAGTAGCCCACTTCCTACCCGTTCGTGAGAGTATAACCGCTAGCCAGCTAGCTGATTTATACATCTCCTGAATAGTGTCTCTTCATGGTGTTCCATTAGAGATTAACTCAGACCGTGGAAGTCTTTTCACCTCTCGATTTTGGGGAAGTTTCCAAAATGCTATGGGAACTCGTCTCTCCTTTAGCACCGCCTTCCATCCTCAATCTAGTGGTCAAGTAGAACGAGTCAATCAAATTCTGGAGGATATGCTTCGAGCTTCTGTCATCTCTTTCGGCATGAATTGGGAGAAATGCCTTCCATTCGCTGAGTTCGCTTATAACAATAGTTATCAAGCTAGTTTGGGCAAAGCTCCTTTCGAAGTTCTCTATGGATGGAAATGTCGAACGTCTCTTAGCTGGTCAGAAACCAGGGAAAGACAACTCTTTGGCCCGGATATGATCCAGGAAGCAGAAGAGCAGGTTCGCGTTATTCGTGAGTAATTGAAAACAGCCCAATCTCGTCAAAGAGCCAATATGACCGCAAGCATAAGCCTATGTCTTATGAAGTTGGCGAGAAGGCTTACCTTCGGGTTACTCCTTTGAAGGGAACCCATCGATTCGGTATCAAAGGCAAGTTGGCTCCTCGTTACATTGGACCCTTTCACATTCTTGCCAAACGAGGAGAAGTTGCCTACCAATTGGAACTACCTCTGCATCTTTCCAGAGTCCATGATGTCTTCCACGTTTCTCAACTCAGGCGTTGCTTCTCGGATCCTATCCGTGGAGTGGACCACGAAACGCTTGATCTCCAAGATAACCTCACCTATCGAGAATATCCTGCTCAGATCATTGATCAAGCCGAGCGTACCACTCGACGCCAGAATATCAAGTTTCTCAAGGTTCCATGGTCAAACCACTCCGAGCAAGAAGCTACCTGGGAAAGGGAGGATCGTCTTCGACTTGAGTACCCCACCTTCTTCCGACGGATCCTAAATCTCGGGACGAGATTCTTTTGAGTGGGGGTGAGTTGTCACATCCTAGTTAGTCCATGCATTAGAATGTTGCATCATGTTTACCCTTCATCAGAAATTTTAAATGGGGAAGACAGAACCCCCAAAACCCCTCTGAATCCAACTAGGGTTTACTAAAAATATTTTCAATGAACCTGAAATGCCCTTTTAAAATGTTCATCACCTTTGCCTTGGTCCTAAACCACCTTTGTAAGTGATGCACAAATTTCTAGGTCAACTGGATTAAATCTTTAGCTATTTGAATTTGGGCATTTAAATTATATAAAATATTTCAAATGCTCAAATAATCCCAAACTAAAATGTTCCATGCTGGAAATATTCCAACTAAGGACCATGTACAGTTTGGTGATTTTTGGAGGCCTAGGTATTTTTAGAAATGCAACAAACCTACAGAATTATTTAAAAACAGAAATAAAAGGGAAAACCACTTATCGCCGCAGCCACTGGCAGCCTAGCTGTCGCCCAAAGATCTTTGGCCCATGCTACCACCGCTTGCTCGTCGTCGACATCGCAGCACAGAGGTGACGCCGGCGAAGCGTGAGCTCGCCACGGCGTCCTGCTTGCCGCCCGCCACCGAAAGCACTGGTGAGCTCCACGTCACGCCGCCCGACCCGTGGACACCTCATTCGCCCCTGCCTCTCTCCCTCGCTTCTCCCGCGACCATGGCCGACAAGACTGCCAACAAGACCGCCGACGAGTCGCTGGCCCACCGTCATCCCCTGCATCTCCAACCACCGTGTCTAACTACTCATTGGGCCTGCCGACCACGAAAGCAAAGGCGAGCCCCGAGCGCCATGGAGCCCTCGCTTCATCTTCCTCGAGCTCGTCTTCACCGAGCACCGCCGGAGATCCCCATTGCCATCGCCACCGCATCACCTCGTCCCCGACCACCGACCGCTTACAGACTCGCCGTGAGCCCAGCTACCTTCCCATCCCTCTCGTTCTCGCTCTCGAGCCCCGCACCGACTGCACCGAGCTCGGCCGCACCCGCCGCCGCCACCACACGTCGCCGTCGTGGCCACAGCCACGTTGGCTCGACTCCGAGCACACCATCGCACTCACCGCACTCCCAGGAGCCCAACGCACCTCACCCCGTGCCTTGCCGTGCCCCGTAGCCACGGGTTCGTCCTCACCCGACTCCGGCGACCGCCAAGCTCGTCGCCGGCGACGTTTCCGGCCACCCCGAGCTCAACCACCACCACCAAACGCCGCGGCTCGCTCCCGGCTGCACTTAGATGCCCTCGGCCGGCCATTTGGTCGCTGGAATGCGCAAACACACTCTCGCCGCCGCGTCTGGCTTCGCCGGCGGCTAAACGTCGGCGGGTTTGACCCCGCTGACATAGTTGACTAGGTGGGGCTCCTCTGCTAATTAACTAGTTTAGGTTTAATTAAAAATTAGTTTGCCTAATTAGCTACTGACATGCGGGACCCACTGGTCAGGTTGACCTGGACGCCCCCGTTGACCTCTGACGTCACCCTGACGCACTGTTGACACAATAATTAATTTCTGGTTTTATTAGTTTACAGGAAATTCTAGAAATTGTTGCAAACTTCAAAAAATCATAGAAATTAATCTGTAACTCCAAATGCAAAGTTTTATATATAAATTTTGATCAGAAAAATTCAATCTATCCATTGGTAATGGTTTCATGCATGGGAGAACAAGTTAACCTTGCTGTTTAAGCAGAATAAGTTAATGCACCATTATGGCTATGTTAAATGAGCTAACATTAGAATCTTTGATTCAAATTAGTTCATCCCTTTCTGTTCTATCTTGCATTAGGCCAACACACATTCATATTGCCATGTCATAGCATGCATCATATTGTTGCATATTGTCATGTGTTGTTTATGTTCGGTGTGTCTTTTGTGATAGGTTTCTGCCTCCGAGGATAACCCCGAATATCCGTCTGAAGGGCATTATCCTACTACCACTACATCATGCAAGCAACCCATTGATCATTCCGATACAAACCCATGTTCTCGCTTCTGCTCTTGTTTACTGCATTAAGACAACGCGATTCAAACTGTTGTGTGCTGCGGTAGTTGAACCCATTTCCTTTGCATGACCTGTCATTGCCACAGTAACTAGATGAAACCCACTAGCATGTGTAGGAGTTGATTGAGCCATGTTTGTGAATCCTACCATGTTATGCTTGCTATGCTTAGAGTTGTGTTAGGTCTGGCTCATCGGGATGATGAACTAGAGTGAAAGGTTGTGTCGGGTTCGAGAGTGAAAGTGTTGAATATGTCTTGGTAAAGGAATCGATGAGAGGCCATGTAGGAGTACATGGTGGGTTGTTTCATTGAGGACGTCCCTAATAACTGAGAACTGTATGTTTGATTTAAGATCAGCTACTACCACACGTTGGGCCCTGAAATATGACCTCAGCGTGACTTCATCAACCCTCTCGCCCTCTGTCCGTGAGTTGCAAGTAGTTTCGTGTTTGTAGTATCTTTGGGGCCGCACGCATGTGTGACCTTAGGGGTGGGCTGTGTTGCGGTAGGCACGTGGCACGGTGTACCGATTCGCCTTTTTGGTGTCTCGGGAACCCTGCACACATCGTTCGAGGCTGTTAGTGGAAACCTCGGCCAGACTCCCTGCGGATGGAACCCGAATAGGCGATAAACCTGGACTTGAGACTTGTGAGGTTGGTTAGGTCGTGGTCTACACCCACGTCGGCTTTCGCTTGAAGTCTGCCGAGCACATGTCGTGGTGCGACGCTAAGTGGTGGAAACATGTGTGATTTAAGTACACCCTGCAGGGTATAAAACTATTGAATAGTCAGCGTCATGTAAAGGACTACTTGGTTGCATATGCAGTTCATAGACAAGTAAATGGATACTACTAAAATCCTCAAGATAAGTGTGAGTACCGCGTATGGCCCTCTCGTGGGTTGACGAGAGAGGATCCATGATGGAGTATTGTGATGGTGATTAGTGGACTCATGTGCGACAAATGCTTTTCAAGTAGTGTCACGTAGGATAACTTAGCCAAGAGTCAAAGCTAGCTTGCTGCAATAACTCCACTACCTGTTGAGAATGTGCATGTATAATAGGATTCTGTTGTAAGACTTGCTGAGTACCTCCGTACTCATGTTTGCTTAATTAATGTTTTCAGACGACAACACCACCCCCTCCGATGGGTTTTATGTAGACCTTGACGTCGACGAGTGAACTAGCCACCCAGGTGGTGATCCAAGGCTTGTGAAGGGCCACTGTAGATAGAAGGGCTTCATCAAGCTTTCTTTCTTTTTAGTGTCTGTACTCAGACTAGTTTGCTTCCGCATGTGCTTGTATGGTTGTATGACTTGAGTGTTGGGTCATGTGACCCCTATCTCGTATGGATATGTTATGTATGGCTCCTCGGAGCCTCTTAAATAAAGTACTTTGAGTTGTAGAGTTTTGTTGTGATGCCATGTTGTATGTACTCATATCGGGCATATTGTGTGTATGATTGAAATGCTTGGTATGAGTGGGATCCGAAAATCTAGTTGTTTATCCTTGGCAGCCTCTCATATGGGGAAATGTAGTCTAGTGCTTCACGAGTGATAGTAGTCCGCTACTGACTGGTTCACCGAGTCCTGCCGCCAAAGACTACTGCTTTGGACACTTGACTGGCGGCATGTGTTTCACTTCGTTCCTATGTCCGTCCCTTCGGGAAATGTCACGGTGATATCCGAGTCCCGCCTAGCTCACTTTCTGACCGGGATACCGGAGTCCTGTTAGCCCAGTGCTACAGCCCGAATTCATACGTTGATGACCGACATGCTCGATGTGATTCATGTATGCCTGTCCCCATGGGTTAGCGCCGCTTTGGGTTCACGACTAGCCATGTTGGCCCGGGTTCTCTGTCATGTGGATGCTAGCGACACTATCATATACGTGAGCCAAAAGGCGCAAACGGTCCCGGGCCATGGTAAGGCGACACCCGTGGGAATACCGTGCGTGAGGCCGCAAAGTGATATGAGGTGTTACCGGCTAGGTCAATGTGACTTGGAATCGGGGTCCTGATACTGATGATGGGGAATTTTGCTTCCCACCCGCCACCCACTTCATAGCTACCGTCAAAGACTTAACCGACGAGCTCGACTATGGCTCCGAAGACATCAACGGTATGGACGACGATGCCGACAAGGAGCAAGGCCAAGACCCACCATTCACTGGACGTTGGACGACCACCTCTTCGTACGACGTGTACTTGGTTGATACACCTAAAGGATCTGGCGACGACAAAGAAGAGCCAGATGCGAATAAACCCTCTGAGACGCAACCCAGGCGTCGGCGCCCTAAACGCCGCTCCAAGTCACGTCACTCAAAAGACGGCAACACTGGCACCGGAGAAAATGGTACTTCGGGCGATGCCGAAAACAATGAAGACCCTGTGGGAGCCGCATCCGAACAGGAGGAACAAGACAATAGGCAAAATAACCCTGATAAACAGGCCGTGCGCAACGACCCGGATGACGATAGTTATCGTCCAGTCTCCGAGGATGAGGAAAGCCTTGGCCGCAAGGATTTCATCATGCCCGAGGCACCCCTCGAGCAGGAGCGCTTCAAGCGCCAGCTAGTAGCTACTGCAAGAAGCCTAAAGAAAAAGCAGCAGCAGCTCCAAGAAGATCAAGACCTACTCATCGATAGATGGACCGACGTCCTGGCAGCCAAAGAAAACGGCCTCAAGCGCCCAGCCAAGAGTTACCCAAAGCGTAGACTGCTACCTCAGTTTGATGAGGAGGCACCAGATCCCATACCTCCCTCGCGCAATGTGGACCGACCACCACATGGTCGGGATAGTGCAGCGGATCGACCACCCCGCGGTCGGGATAAAGCGGCAACTCAGGCCGAACAATTGCCCGCCCCACCGCCTCGCAAAAACAGGGACATAACAGCTCGGGACCATACATACGACCTTCGGCAGGAATTGGACAGTAGAGCAGGACACACCAGATCAATCTACGGATCACGTGGACGCTTCCCTACTCGGGATGACGGCTACCTATTCGGACGTAACAAACCTAGTCACACCCGGGCCGATAGCCGCAGACGGACTTCATCGGAGGTGCACCGTGACGCGGCCCGCTATAGAGGCTCCGCACACCCTCTTTGCTTCATAGATGAGGTGCTGGATCACGAATTCCCCGAGGGGTTCAAGCCCGTCAATATTGAATCATACGATGGAACAACCGATCCCGCAGTATGGATTGAGGACTTTATTCTCCACATCCACATGTCCCGTGGAGACGACCTCCACACCATCAAATACCTCCCACTAAAGCTCAAAGGGCCAGCTCGACACTGGCTAAATATCCTGCCTGAAAATTCCATTGGCAGCTGGGAGGACTTGGAAGAAGCCTTCCTTGACAACTTCCAAGGTACATATGTCCGGCCACCCGATGCCGATGACTTAAGCCACGTAGTTCAACAACCTGGAGAATCAGCCAGAAAATTCTGGACTAGGTTCCTAACCAAAAAGAACCAGATCGTTGAGTGTCCGAATGCCGAGGCTCTAGCAGCCTTCAAACACAGCATCCGTGACGAATGGCTAGCGCGCCACATCAACCAAGAAAAGCCGAAGTCTATGGCAGCCCTTACGGCACTCATGATTCTCTTTTGCACGGGTGAGGACGGCTGGCTGGCTCGTAGCAAAAACACGGCCAGCGAGGCAGGCCCCTCTAAGGCCAAGAACAGCACCAGCAAGCTCCGGTGCAATAAACACAAATGCCAAAGCAATGACGATAACACCAATGACACCACAGTTAACGCCGGATTCAGCGGCTCCAAGTCCAGCCAGCGGAAGAAGCCCTACAAAAGAAACAATGAGGGACCTACCAGCCTGGACCGCATACTTGACCGTCCGTGCCAGATACACGGCACCCCAGACAAACAAGCCAATCATACCAATAGGGATTGTTGGGTTTTCAAACAGGCTGGCAAGTTAAATGCCGAAAACAAAGAAAAGGAATCACAAAGTGACGACGAGGACGAAGAGCCCCGGCAGCCGAACACTGGGGGGCAGAAGAAATTTCCCCCTCAAGTCAACATGGTGAACATGATATACGCTACACACATCCCCAAAAGGGAGCATAAGCGAGCACTCAGGGACGTCTACGCGGTAGAGCCAGTCGCCCCAAAATTCAATCTGTGGTCATCGTTCCCGACCACCTTCGATCGTCGGGATCACCCCACTAGTATCCGGCATGGCGGTTCAGCCGCATTGGTCCTCGACCCAATCATCGATGGATTTCACCTAACATGAGTCCTAATGGACGGTGGTAGCAGCCTCAACCTGCTTTATCAGGATACAGTGCGGAAGATGGGCATTAATCCCTCACGAATCAAACCCACAAGGACTACCTTTAAAGGAGTCATACCGGGCGTTGAGGCCCGCTGTACGGGCTCGATCACGCTAGAGGTGGTCTGGGCTCTCTGGACAACTTCCGAAGCAAAGATTTAATCTTCGATATCGTCCCCTTCCGCAGCGGCTACCACACACTGCTCGGACGAACCGCGTTCGCTAGATTCAACACGGTGCCGCACTATGCTTATCTCAAGCTTAAGATGCCCGGTCCACACGGTGTCATAACAGTCAATGGAAACACAGAACGCTCCCTCCGGACAGAGGAGCACACCGCCGCCCTAGCAGCAAAGGTACAAAG
This sequence comes from Aegilops bicornis, assembly GCA_021605145.1. Lineage (NCBI taxonomy): Eukaryota > Viridiplantae > Streptophyta > Magnoliopsida > Poales > Poaceae > Aegilops > Aegilops bicornis. The sequence goes on along the minus strand of CM038671.1, from coordinate 447,395,724 downwards.
CGGCATTCCCAAGCAGCATCATAGTCTGGCTGCCGAGCCCCTGGACATCATTAAGAGAGTCCGGACTACACCGCAACAGGACTACGCGGCTCTTCAAGAGCTCGATTAGCAATTCCAGCCTCCGTCCCAATCCCGATGAGGTAGTGGCATTCATACCACGCGTACATAATTACGCGCTCAAAATCACATGGGCATCGATGGAGGCGCAAGCTAGCCCAGGATCTACAGTTCAGCTAGACCGATTCCGGACACAAATATAACTTTACTATCTTCTTTTTCCTTGTTTCAGGGCTCTCTTATGCGGGCCTCCTTCGACGGCTTGATTAATGGCCCTGTCAAAGGATGAACACACCGAATTGACACGGAGCACAAGCGTACATTGGAAGCCCTAGAGGTTAATTCAACGAGTACTCTATCCGCTTTCAGGACCCACACGCAGCTCACCTTTTGGCTGTGGCATGTCAAATAGCCGGTTGCTTATTGCATTATTTTGTACCAATGTGCTTTGACTCATTAACCCAACTATAAGGGAAACAATTCATGACTCATGTTCGAGGGCCCCAGATCATATCTCTATTCTATCTCTGTTTTCCTTTAATTACTAACAACTGTACACTCTGATACGTTTTATATTCGCCAGGGGCTCCCCATCGCCCCATAATACGGCAAAAAGTCCGAACACTCCTTAAAGATAAGTTCGGCACCCCGAATTTAGCATTATATGCATTGGCTGCGAAGATGAGCGCCTCGAGAAAGCCGAAAACTGACTGTCATGATACGGCGAGAGCTGGTCAGCTGTTCGAGGGTTACAAATTGTTGGAGATTTTTTCCGCGTTACGTGAAGGATCGGTCATTCCCGATCAGATGCTGACAGCACTCTGGTTTGCACCAGGGGCTGCGCCCATGCTTTATTATAAAACTCCTATGGCTAAGTGGGAGTGTTCAAGCCGCATAGTCTGATTGCCTTGTTCGTTGCACTAAACAACTCCTTCAAGGACCATATAATTGGATCAAGATTGTTTAGATTCCATCCCAAACACCTTCGTACTACCTACGTGAGGGCAAAAGCTGACGACTGACCAACCCTCAGATTACATACAACACGGCCGCACAGGGGGAAACAATTAAAGCATAACAAAATTATATTGCAAACAGGCTTTGTTTTCACAATACAAGGCAGGGGCAACACGAATACATTTATTCAAATACAATGTCCTGCGAACATTGTGCTGCTGCAAGTCGAGACCCTTCTATGACATCCGCAAAATAACGCTCGGGTGTGCGGTGCTCCTTACCCTCCGGTGGCCCTCTGGCCACTTCAACGACATTCATCTTCGCCCACCACATCTTGCAACGGACGAAGGCCATGCGGGCACCCTCGATGCAGACCGATCGCTTGATGATGTCCAGATGCGGACAGGCTTCCACCAGCCGCTTCACGAGGCCGAAGTAGCTGCTGGGAATAGCCTCGGCTGGCCACAGTCAGATTATCAAATCCTTCATGGCCAGTTCGGCCACCCTATGCAGCTCCACCAACTGTTTCAGCTGGTCGGTAAAGGGCACCGGATGCTCTGGCGAAGCGTACTGCGACCAGAACAGCTTCTCCGTGGAGCTCCCTTCTCCGGCTCGGAAGAACTCCGCAGCATTGTACATGCTGCATGGCAGATCCGCAAATGCCCCTGGGAAACTCTGAATCCGGGTTAGTAAAAGGTACTTCTTCTCTGCATACTTGCTTTGCATGTTAAATGCCTTACCTGCTGCGATTTTCTTGGCCTCCTAGATCTCCTAGAGAGCGCCCCGGGCCTCATTCCGTGCGGCCTCCTCACCCTGGCAAACCTTGGTAAGTTCTATCTCTCGGACCGACGCGTCGCGCTCCAAGGCTTCACACTTCTTCACCGCGTCCTGGAGCTCCTGCTGGACCTCCTTGACCCGGGCATTGAGCTTTTTTCGGGCGGCTTGCTGCTGGACAGCCTTCTCCTCGGCCTCGCCCAGGGCCTTCCTTAGGGCCTCGACCTCGGTCGTGGCTCCTGCACATATTACGACACTGCGGTCAATATTTAATGCTTGTTCTTTCCGAACACACAGCAAGTCGTCCCTCACCTTGCTTCTCCTGGAGCCGAACCTTAACCTCGCCGAGCTCGTTCTCGGTCCGCTCCAACTTCTGCCTCAGTTCAGAGACTTCGGCAACATGCGAGCTTGCGGCCAACAGTGACACCTGCTTATTCATACATATTATGTTAGCCTCCTATAACGAAAATTTGATCCTCTGTCCGGTTCGTCTTGCCGAACACTGGACAGTGTCCCAGGGGCTATTGTCTACACGGGGTTTTCTCTTTCTTACCTCGAAACCTGTCAACATGCTGATGCAGGCTTCATTCAGTCCACTCTTGGCAGACTGAACCTTCTCGATCACCGCACCCATAAGGACATGGTGCTCGTCCACGACGGAGGCGCCTCGTAGCGCCTCCATCAGGTAATCCGGTGCCCCTGGATGGACAGGAGCCACCGGTGGAAGCGGCGCACCCCCCTCCTTCAAAGGGGACGGCTCGCCCGACTCCGAACTGGATGTGGCCCTGTTCGCCAGTCTCCATGGGGATCGGCTCCCCCATGTGTCCGACAGTGGAGGTCTCGGCTTGTGGCACCTCCCGGACATCGTCCTGGGCTCCTCCCAGGTTCGGAGCAGTCCTCCGGGACAACACTTCAGTGTCGTCCCTGGCCCTGGGGGAATAGGCAGGCGGTGGCGACATGCTCGCCATCTCCGACAGAGCCAACGAACCTCCAAATGAGGATCGCTGGATAAGGTCGCGGGCCGGACTGCAAATAATACAGTTAACTATGTCAAGATAATGAAAATGAAGGGCCGGATGTGCGCACGAGCGAGCCATGTCACTTATGATGCGGCCTGGGGTTTAGTGCGGGGGCGTCGTTCCGGACTGCTGTCAACGTCCCACGCGGTGTTGACCGCTGGGACGCCCTTCCCCTTCTTGGGCGTTTCCGCCTCCAGACGCGCCGAAGCCGCCCTCTTCTTCTTCTTCTCCTTAGGGGGAGGGTTGCTCTCCTCCTCCTCCTCCTCCTCTTCCTCGTCATTGTCCTCAGGGACAGAGGGATGGGCTTCGTCGTCTTCGGACGTCACGTCCGAAGTGCTCTGGGCGCCCGCTTGATAGAGGGTCAGTGCTCGAAGGACATTATGTTTGAATAAATGTACCGGAATTGTGAGAACAATATTACGATACATTAAGGCTGTGTTATATTTATGCCTTTGTCTGAAAGTTATTTCCTCCTGTGCGGCCATTTTTATAATCTGAAAGTTTGCCATTCGTCGGCTTCAGCCCCCTCGCATATAATACGGGTGTGTTCGGAATAGCACCTGAGCACACTTGACCAAATGTCTTGGTCCATAAAGGAGGTGTCAGTGCGGTGAACTAGGCAATCAGACTATAGGGCTTTAACACTTTCACTTAGCCATAGGAGTTTGACGGTGGGACTACGATGTAGCCCTTGGTATGTACGCGGTTATCCGAATACGATTGCGTTACATAGGTGACCGAAAAACGGTCCTTCGTGTTATACGGAAGAAATCGCAAAAGATTCTAATAAGTCACCGAGTGGTTGACCAGCTCTCGCCGCATCATGACAGTCAGTTTTCGGCTTTCTCTACTGAGGTGTTTAACCAGGTGAATCGGAAACACAATCGCAGTAGTTCTCCCTTTACTACCCTAGCAGATAAGACGAAACGTAAGGTAGTAAGCACAGGAGCCGGGCAACCCAACTATTGACCAAAGACATGATTCAGAGCTGATGCATATAATGCTAAAGTTGTGACATCGAAGTATGCTGTAGAGCTGTTCGGACTTTTTGACAACCAATATGTTGCCGTATCGAGCCCCTGGCAATTAGTGCCGAGGTGTGTGCGTGAAACACCCAAAGAAGCAAAATACAGTTCTATGAAGAAAAGCAAGTACTGAAGACGGATTATGTTCACTGGAATCTGATTGATACGCCGAACGCAATCTTACAGATTATAACACCACTACCTGTGCCATTTTACATGCCGTGGTCAAGGTCGAGGAAAAAGGCTCTATACAGGTTTTAAATAGAGTGTTTGGTCTACAAAAAAACTTTTGGACCTCCTGTCGCACGTCTGCGCTGCCTTTGCCTCAGCGAAAGGGATTCCTTAAAAGGAGGAATCTTTGGTTATTTGGACGAAACCGGGCTATGAAAGAGTCCTTGTAGGTCCGTAGGATGAACAGGTTTTGATTCACCTGTGGCAAAAGATAAGAAATAGTTAGGAAAAAAAGAGAAGATGGCTGTAGGAGGGCGAACCGTATTGTAGGCCTGTCCGTATTGTGCCTCTGCCGATGACCAAGGTATTTTAAGTGCATAATTATGCATTCACGATACGAACTTTGCGAGTATATGTGGCGAACGACGGAGACGGAACCTAATTCGTCCCTGAAATTGACCGGTCCTGTGTAATGGAGGCCGGCAGCTTAATGGCCTATGAGATATGCGGTTTGACGGGGCCGCTTTGTACTTCGGCTACGACGGCCGCGGTATGCTCCTCGGTACAGAGAGAGCGCTCCGTGTTTCCGTTGATCGAGATGACGCCGCGTGGACCGGGCATCTTAAGTTTTAGATAGGCGTAGTGTGGGACCTCATTGAAATGAGCAAAAGCGGTCAGCCCGAGCAGTGCATGGTAGCTACTGCGGAATGGGACAATACTGAAGATCAAGTCTTCGCTTCGAAAGTTATCCGGTGGACCGAAGACGACTTCCAATGTGATTGAGCCCGTGTAGTGAGTTTCGATGCCGGGTATTACTCCCTTGAAGGTAGTTGTAGTGGGCTTGATCCTTGAGGGATCGATGCCCATCTTGCGGACAGTGTCTTGATAGAGTAAATTAAGGCTACTGCCACCGTCCATGAGGACTCGCATGAGATGGAATCCATCGATAATTTGATCGAGGATCAGAGCTGCCGAACCTCCGTGGCGGATACTGGTTGGGTGGTCCTTGCGATCAAAAGCAATCGAGCAGGCCACCCATGGGTTAAATTTTGGGGCGACCGGCTTTATGACATGGACGTCTCGTAGTGCGTGCTTGCGCTCCCTTGCAGGAATATGCGTTACATATATCATGTTTATTGTTTTTACTTCGGGGGGAAATTGCTTCTGTCCTCCTGTGTTCGGTTGGCGATTCTCTTCGTCTTCGCTGTCACTGGGCGGCCCCTTCCCTTTGTGTCCGGCATTGAGCTTGCCGGCTTGTTTGAAAACCCATCAATTTCTGTTGATATGGTTGGCGGGTTCGTCAGGGCTGCCATGAATCTGACAGGGCCGATCCAGTATCTTGTTTAAACTGGATGAACCATCTCTGTTTGCCTTGAATGGCTTCTTCCATTGACTGGATTTGGGGCCGCTGAATCTGGCATTACCGTCGTGTCTTGGGTTCCTGCATTATTTTTTCGATGCTTGTTTTTATTGCGTCATGGCTTGCCATTGCCGTCCCTGGCTTCGGAGGTGCCAGGATTGTTGGTGCTATTGCTTCTACAAGCAAGCCAGCTATCTTCTCCCACGCAAAAGCGGGTCATCAGTGCAGTAAGAGCTGACATGGACTTAGGTTTTTCTTGGCCGAGGTGACGGGCAAGCAACTCATCTCGGACACTATGTTTAAAGGCCATGAGGGCTTTGGCGTCAGGACAGTCGACAATTTGGTTCTTTTTAATTAGGAACCTAGTCCAGAGTTTCCTGGCTGACTCTCTGGGCTGCTGGATGATATGACTTAGGTCATCGGCGTCCGGAGGCCGGACATATGTACCTTGGAAGTTGTCGCGAAAGGCGTTTTCCAAGTCTTCCCAGTTGCCAATGGAGTTCTCTGGGAGGCTGTTTAGCCAGTGTCAGGCTGGCCCCTTTAATTTTAGTGGGAGGTATTTGATGGCATGGAGGTCATCACCGCGGGCCATGTGGATATGGAGAAGAAAATCCTCAATCCATACTGCGGGGTCGGTTGTTCCATCATATGATTCGATATTCATAGGTTTAAACCCTTCTGGGAATTCGTGCTCCATTACTTCCTCGGTGAAGCATAGAGGGTGTGCGGCGCCTCTATAGCGGGCAACGTCGCGATGGAGTTCGGCGGACGTCCCTATTCGGTTATCGCCCCGAGTTAGGTTGTGTTGATCACGCCGGGCCTGATAGCCGTCCTCTCGTGTGGGGCATGTCCCCTTGACCCGTAGATTGATCTGGCTAAGCCCGCCCTAGTGTCCAGGTCCTGCCGTAGGTCGTAGGTGTAATCCCGGGCCGCTGTCCCCCTGCCTTTACAGTGGGGTAATGTGGGTTGGTGTTCGGCTTGGGTAGCCGTTCTATCTAGGCCATGCGGTGGTCGGTCTGGTTTATCGGCTGCGTTACGCGCTGATGTTAGGGGCTCCCGCGCCTCAACGTCGAATTGGGGTAAAAACTTGCACTTCGATAGCTTTTGGTTGGTCGCGAGGTCAGATTCCTCGCTGCCGTGATGTAGTCCATCTGTCGTTGAGCGTATCCTGTTCGGCTTGAAGCTGTTGCTGCTTCCTTTTCAGGCTCCTCGCGATTGCGATGAGCTATTGCATAAAGTCTTCTTGACCGAGGGGTTCCTTTGGCAAGATGAAGTCTTCATCGACGAGGCTTATTTCATCTTCAGAGGGTGGCATATAGTTGCTGTCCTCCGAGTCCTCGCTCCCGACTCATCAGGGTTACCTTGCCCCTCCTCCCTATCATCATGTTCAGATGTTGGTTCGATGGGGCCGTTTGGGTCTTCGGCATTCTCCGGAGTGTTATCGTCTCCATTGCCGGTATTGCTTTGTTTGTCACGGCGTGATTTTGGACGGCACCGTTGATGCCGTCGTTTTGGTGGTTTATCCGTGTTATTGTCCTTTATTGGATTCTTACAGCCTTCATCGCCATCCTCTTTTGGCATATCCACCATGTATACGTTGTATGTGGAGGTGGCCGCCCAGCGTCCGGTATGCGGCGGGTTTTGGCTTTGTTCGTCTCTGGCATCATTGTCCATACCGTCGATGTCTTCGGAGCCGTAATCGAGCATGTCGGTTAAGTCCTCGATAGTGGCTATGAAGTGGGTGGTGGGTGGGGCGTAGAATTCCTCACTCTCAGCCCCTAGTCCAGGTTGGGCATAGTTCGGACGTTGCCCCTCTGTAATGACGAGGGGTCGCATTAAGTCCAAAGCCTCGCTTAAAGGCGAGGTTTGGCCACGGAGAAGAAAGTCCGTGGAGTACGGTGGGAAGGAAACTCTTTGGCCGAGCTCACACGATGCTGATTCTGAGGGTTCGGAGCCAGTGTTCGGAGAAGGGTCCAGCTTCATGTTGATTGCTAGTGACGCTACTTCCTCCGGCTCTCCCGTACTAGGCTCAATAGCCACAGAGAGTCCGGTGGGCTTGAAAATCCCGTCTTCGGACCTGGTGATGCGCTCCGGCTCTAAGACCAGAGCAGAGGTTGGGGTCACGAACCCTTGGGAGATCAAATCTCCTTGGATATCGGTGACATAATCCATATTTCCAAAGCTAATCTGGTGACCTGGGGCGTAGCTGTCGATCTGCTCTAGATGGCCATGCGAGTTGGCCCGCAGTGCGAAGCCGCCGAACACAAAGATCTGGCCGGGGAGAAAGACCTCCCTCAGGGCAGCATTGTTGTAGATGACTGATGGAGCCATTGAACCTTCTGGCAACGACACAACAGAACTCTCAATGAAAGCACCAATGTCGGTGTCAAAACCGGCGGATCTCGGGTAGGGGGTCCCGAACTGTGCGTCTGAGGATCAAAGGTAACATGAGACAGGGACACGATGTTTACCCAGGTTCGGGACCTCTTGATGGAGGTAATACCCTACTTCCTGCTTGATTATCTTGGATGAATATGGGCTTTACAAGAGTTGATCTACCTCGAGATCGTAATGGCTAAACCCTAGATGTCTAGCCTGTATGATTATGATTCTTCCTCTACGGGCTAAACCCTTCAGTTTATATAGACACTGGAGGGACCTAGGGTTATACAGAGTCGGTTTGCAGAGAAAGGAATCTTCACATCCGAACGCCAAGCTTGCCATCCACGCAAAGGAGAGTCCCATCCGGACACGGGAAGAAGTCTTCTGTCTTGTATCTTCATGGCCCATTAGTCCGGCCCACGTCACATAGCCCGTACGCCCGAGGACCCCTTAATCCAGGACTCACTCATACATCGGTATGTATGATTTCCGATAAGTCATTAGCTCGCTCCATTGTTCCGGAGAACGGAGTTTTTACTCATCTTGCCCATGAGGCATGGTTCGCAAGCATCAAATGATTCATAATCAAGTGATTCCAAAAGCCCATCATGAGTTTCTTCATACATTTTACACCAATATGACCTAAATGACAGTGCCACAAGTATGTTGCACTATCATTATCAACTTTGCATCTTTTGGCATCAATATTATGAATATGTGTATCACTACGATCGAAATTCAATAAACCATTTACATTGGGTATATGACCATAGAAGGTTTTATTCATGTAAACAAAACAACAATTATTCTCTGACTTAAATGAATAACTGCATCGCAATAAACACGATCTAATCTTGTTCATGCTCAACGCAAACACCAAATAACATTTATTTAGGTCCAACACTAATCCCATAGGTAGAGGGAGTGTGCGATGGTGATCTTATCAACCTTGGAATCACTTCCAACACACGTCGTCACCTCGTCCTTAACTAGTTTCTGTTCATTTTGCAACTCCTGTTTCAAGTTACTAATCTTAGTAACTGAACCGGTATCAAATACCCAGGGGCTACTATGAACACTAGTAAACTGTTGGGTTCTACGGTAGGGTGCGTCGACTGCAAATTAAAAATTCCTACGCGCAGAACATCCAGGAACATGCTACGGGAGATGGATCACAGTGCGTTACCACTAGACGCGCAGTGCCGTGCAAAGGAAGAAGAGTTGGGGCAGCGCGTCTGCGTGGATCGCCTCCTCCTTGTTCGATCTCCTCGAGCGGCCGGTCGTCCGATCCCACGCACGAAGTTCGCCGGAGCGGCGCAAGTGCACCGCCTCTAACGGTATCCGCTGCGCGGGAGGAACGTCGGCGGCGGACTGCTAGGTCCGATCACACAGCTTGGCGGCGAGTGGAGGTGGCTATTCGCAACACATGCAAACCCTAGTCGCAGACCGAAGCGATCAATCGCCTGAGTGTGCCGCACCTCCACTTTATATAGGCGTCCGTCGCTGGCTCAACACTTGGGCCTCGCCACGGACCCTAAAGTCAAAGTCTATTCGGTCACGTTCCTAGTCCAGTTCGGATCACATCCGACCGGTGTCCCACGAACTGACCTCATAGGTTCCTTCCCTTAAGCGCGCGACCCCTTAGGTTCAAGTCGGCTTGGTCACGATTCGGATCACCTCCGACCAGACGGTTGGTAGCGGCCTCTAGCAAGGCGTGCCGACCACCAAGCGCATTTATGAAGCTGGTTAGGCGAACTCGCATAACGTGTCACACTTCTGCTCCTTTGCCAAGACGATATATGTTGTCGGGCTCAAGGCGAGACTTGTCATCCTTGTGCTAACCCGACCTCTTTCTCGCTCCAAAGGATACCGACCACAATCCGGATTATCTCATAATCCTTGTTGCATGGCCATGCTATTCCCGGTCGATCACACGAGGGGCCCAGAGTATATCTCTCCGATCGAGGGGCAAATCCCATCTTGCTCGACCGTGTTTCGCAAAGATGGGACCGGACAAACCCGAAACCTACCTTTGTAACTACCCGATCACGGAGTAGCATTTGGTCGGCCCAAAGCAAGTCTGTCACCATCCAGAGTACATGTGTCAGCTCAGGTCTTAGGACATAGAACGTATGTTGTACTAGAGACTCACAGATGACATATCGCTGTGTCTCATAGTTGGGTTTGTCCGACTCAGACCTTATCTCGACTCGGATCCGACTATGTCGAATCCGACCAAACCTTTCCAAGTCCATATTATCCGGTTAGCATCCAATGCTCCATGGCTAGTGAGACCAATCCATCGACCGTGTCATATGCCAGTCTAGTCGGCCAAGGCCCACACACAGCCCTTTTGACTAGGGACCTTTTAGGACAGTCATCATACAATGCATAGTCCCACAAACAAGTCACATACTTGGCGATACACATCATTGATAATGTCCAAGGACTATCTTTATTCATAAACACATAGGAAATATCATCATACATGATTGCCTCTAGGGCATATCTCCAACGATCTCCCACTTGCACTAGAGTCAATCAAATAGACATCGAATGCCCATAGCTCTAACGTGCCCCTCATGCTTGGGTTGTGGAAGCGGCTTAGTCAACGGATCCGCAACATTTGCATCCGTGTGAATCTTGCATAACTCTACATCACCATTCTTACGATCTTTCAGACGTGATATTTCCGGTCTATGTGTCCGACCTTGTGGTGATTCCTCGGCTCCTTGGCTTGTGCGATGGCACCAGAATTATCACAATAAAGGTCCAACGGTTTCACCGAGGCTGGGAAAATACCAAGATCATCCAAAATGCCGGATCCAAACACCTTCCTTTGCAGCCTTCACAAGCCGCAATGTATTCGGCTTCCGTGGTAGAATCGCCACCGTATCCTGCTTGGAACTCATCCAAAGGCACTGCTCCTCCGCTCAGGACGCATACGAATCCGCATCGTGGATCGACAATCATCTCCGCCGGTTTGGAAACTAGCATTGACGTAACCCCTCACGACGAGCTCTTCCTCACCTCCATAAACTAGGAACATCTCTTTAGTCCTTTTCGGTACTTCAAAATAGTCTTTACCGCTGCCCGATGACTCTCACCGGGTTGGCCTGGTATCTATTTGTTAGGCTTATTGCAAAAGCAACATCAGGCCTTGTACATATCATGGGATACATGATGGATCCGATTGTCGAGGCATACGGAATCCTACTCATCTGCTTCGCTCATCGGATGTCGAAGGACTCGAGTCTCGCTTAGCCTTATACCATGTGAGAGCGGCAAGAACCCTTCTTCGCCTCACTCATGTTGAACCGCTTCAACACTTTATCTATGTACGTGTTCGCTTAAGCCGAGCAGCCTCCTCGATCTATCACTATAGATCTTAATGCCTAAAATATAGACCGCCTCACCAAGGTCCTTCATCGAAAACTTGCCATTCAATGATTCCTTGACCGAAGTTTAGCATCGAAACATTATTTCCGATCAGTAGTATGTCATCCACATACAAGATCAAAAACACTATCGAGCTCCCACTTAACTTCTTGTATAAACAAGAGTCCTCCTCGCTTTTGATGAAACCGAGATCGGTGATTTACTTCATCAAAACGAATGTTCCAACTCCGAGATGCTTGCTTCAACCCATAAATGGATCTCTTGAGCTTGCATACCTTACTAGTGCTAGTCGGATCGACAAAACCCTCAGGCTGTATCATATACACATCCTCGGTTAAATTTCCGTGAAGGAAAGCCGTCTTAACATCCATCTGCCATATCTCGTAATCGAAATATGCAGCTATAGCTAGTATGATCCTCACCGATTTCAGCATCGCTACCGCCAGTAAGTCTCGTCGTAGTCAATTCCTTGAACTTGTCCATAACCTTTAGCGACAAGCCGAGCTTTGTAGATCTGAACATTTCCATCCACATCTGTTTTCTTCTTAAAGACCCATTTGCAACCAATGGCGGTTACGCCAGGTGGCAGATCAACCAAATCCCAGACTTGATTCTCATCCATGGATTTTAACTCGGATCTCATGGCCTCCAGCCATGCCTCGGAATCTGGGCTCACCATCGCTTACGCATACGTGGCGGCCTGCCGCTTTCTAGCAACAATACATCACGCACTCTGCGCAATCTCTCCGACCTTCGTGGTTCCGGGTGCCGCTTCCACTACAGGTTCCTGACCGACTCGATGATCTCATCACCACCGAGCGGTCCCCGAGTGGTCCTCGAATTTCTTCGAGTCGAACCGTCCTCCCACCGGGCCTCCCGACTGAGAAACTCTTTCTCAAGGAAAACCCGTTCCGAGCAACAAACACTTTGTTCTCTTCCCGGTTGTAGAAGCTATATCCCAAGGTTTCCCTCGGATATCCCACGAATATGCATTTATCCGACTTGGGTGTAAGCTTGTCTGACATAAGTCGCTTGACAAATGCTTCACAACCCCAAATCTTTAGAAAAGACAAACCGGGACTCTTCCTACCCACATCTCATGCGGTGTCTTGTCTACGGATTTTGATGGTACCCTATTAAGTGTGAAAGCTGCGCTTTCTAGAGCGTATCCCCAAAATGACAAGGGTAAATCCGATTTGCTCATCATAGACCGGACCATGTCCAACAAGGTCCTATTCCTCCGCTCGACACGCCCGTTTCTGTGGGCGTGCAGGAGGTGTGAGCTGAGGTACTATACCTCGACTTTTCAGATGATCATCGAACTCCTGGCTCATGTACTCACCTCCACGATCGGATCGCAGAAGCTTTATAGTCTTGCCGAGCTGATTCTCAACCTCCTTGAAACTCTTTGAATTTTTCAAAAGTCTCCTACTTGTGCCTCATCAAATAGATATATCCATATCTACTCAAGTCGCCGGTAAAAGTCAATGGCATCGATAGCCACCTCTGGCAGCTGTGCTCATTGGACCACACACATCATCGCGTGTATAAGCTCCAACAGCTCGGATGCCCTCTCGCAACTCTTTGCGAAAGGAGACTTAGTCATCTTGCCGAGCAAGCATGATTCACATGTCTCGAACGGTCCAAAGTCGGACGGGTTAGGAGCCCATCATCATGGAGCTTCTTCATGCGTTCAGACTAATGTGTCCAAGCCGCAATGCCGTAAGTATGTCGGATTTATCTCATTAGGCTTATGCCTCTTGACATTTACGTTATAGACCGGTTCTGTTCTAGATTCAATATAAATAGCCCATCAACAATGGGTGCATAGCCGTGGAACATACCATTCAAAAATATCAAACAACCATTGTCCTTTAAATTGAATTCATAACCACGACTCATCAAACATGAGGCAGAAATAATGTTCCGACTAAGTGCAGGAATGTAATAACAATTATTCAATTCCATAATGAATCCGGAAGGGAGTCGAGCTGCATCGCGTCGACCTCCAACGCAGCAACTCTTGCTTTGTTGCCGACCACGATGTCAATCTCCCTTGTGCCACATGCCTAGTTCTTACCAGCCCCTGCATCGAGTTGCAAACATGAACAACCGATCCGGTATCAAATACCCAAGAGCTACTAGGTATGTCGGCAAGGTAAATGTCTATAACATATGCAACAAGTGTACCTTTGCTGAAGAAGCATTTCCGCCTTCTTGCCATGCTCGCAAGCCACTTGCTACAGTTCCTCTTCCAAAGGACCGGTCTCCTTGCGGTGATAGCAAAGGTCTCGAGTCCGTCCAGACTTGGCGCATGGCGCAGAGGTTACCATATCCGTGCCCTTTGCCTTAGCCTTTTTCTTGGACCAACTCTTCTTGAACTTAGCAGATTTCTGCACCATCAACACTTGATGCGTGCCTTTCTTAATATCCTGCTCTACCACCTTGAGCATTCCATGCAATTCAGTGAGCTTCTTATCCATGCCATGCATATGATAATTCGAGATGAACGTCCCATAGCTGGGTGGAAGAGAACCCGCATCAAAGATCGATGTCAGCTCATCCAAGAGCGGAAGCCCAAACGATCCAAAGCTTGCACATATCCGATCATCTTGATCACATGTGGCTCGATGGATCACCTTCCTTCAGCCGCAATCCATCAAGGATCGCCAGACGTTGAACCTTTCGGTCCTAGCACGGTTCCGAAACATGCTCTTGAGACTCTCGATCATATCGTAAGCCTCAACGTTTCGAAATCTTGTTGCAAATCGGGCTCCATACAAGCCAAAGATCGACGGTGATCTTCGTTGATTCATCAACGAGTTTACGTAGGCATTTTTAGCTGTGGCACTAGCATTATCAGCAGGTTCCTCTGGAAGTGGATCCTCTAGAACATGTTCCTTTTTATCGTGCTTGAGAACAATTCTCAGATTTCTATACCAGGTGGTAAAATTTGTTCCATTCAGTTTATCCTTTTCCGGAATTGATTTCAATGCAAAGTTGGGTTGAGCAGGTGGTGCCATTGATCTACAACAGAAAACATGCAATCACTAAGCAATGTGTTTATGTAGAGTAATTCTAGCCTAAATGTAAATACTCCCAATCAAGTCAAGATCCCTCCGCAAACTCTCGTTGATTCAGGATCCGACTAGCGCATGCGACTAGTGAGCTTTAGCATCATCGCTAGCCAACATACCTATTCGGTAAGCAACTCCTTGCTAATCGCATCTCTATACGACTCCTGTCGATCGGGAAGCTATCTCATACCCCGGCCCCCAACCTTCTTTGCCACAAGGCCCAAAACCATTTTGATAGCCTTGTCAAGTTAACCTGATGTAGTGCATGTACGTGTCCGACACGAACCCTTCAGTTCAAGGACACCCAAAGAAGACCCCAATTTTATGAGCCCACTACTAGACGTATTTGACGTGCGAAGGTGCAACATCGGGATGGCAATTCACTTGATATTCATGAGGATCTTTCTACCATTCTAACATGCATAGAAACAAAGAAGCATAACAATCACAAATAACACATATTGTGAAATAGTATGGCTCCTTCATGGACGTTCTTCTAGGTCGGCTCCGACCCGATGACCATCTACTTAACTCCATCTTGTTTGTCACGCCGACGCCAAGCCGCCAACCTGATCTCTATTATCCAACTATTACAACTAGTAATGAATTTTACATAGAGTCACAAGTCGACACGCAGGTCGTTATACAATATAATGACATCACTTTATTCTGCCGTCGACAAACATGACATGCGTGCCACGATAAATTACACACATGCATCACATACACATGAGCCATACTATTCACATCAAACCTGCAAAACAAAGTTATGCATAGAATCGCATTCTACCGGTTTGTGTGTCGGGTACGAATACACGGCGCCACGACACGGCGGTCCTCGCGGTGCGGGCAGCGCTCGACGCTTTTCGAAATCACAGATCACATCCGAACTCCGATCACGCCAATTCTCTCGATCCGACCGATCTTATCGATCATCGCGAATCCGATTCGGATTTACGTTTCACCGTTAACCCGATGGCGGATGACCGACCGGTAGGGGTAGATCGTGTCACAACCTCATCAATCCCGATTTACGTAAAACATAGCCTCAACGATCCCCATGTGCAGTTGATCATATCAACCGTGCACATAGCCGATCTCTTCAAGGACAACAGATCTCATGCCGCCTCCACATATCTAATATGCATACGATCTGAATCCAAATCCTATAATGAGGCTCGATACCACCGTTGGGTTCTACGGTAGGGTGCGTCGACTACAAATTAAAAATTCCTACGCCGCGTAACATCCAGAACATGCTACGGAGATGGATCATAGTTTGTTACCACTAGACGCCGCGATGCCGCGGCAGCGGATGAAGAGTTGGGGCAGCGCGTCTGCGTGGATCGTCTCCTCCTCGTTCGATCTCCCTCGAGCGGCGGTCGTCCGATCCCACATACGAGTTCGCCGGAGCGGCGCAAGTGCACCGCCTCTAACGGTATCCGCGCGTGCGGGAGGAACGTCATGCGGTGGACTGCTAGGTCCGATCACACAGTCGGCGGCGAGTGGAGGTGGCTATTCGCAACACATGCAAACCCTAGTCGCAACGCCGAAGCGATCAACTGCCTGAGTGTGCTGCACCTCCACTTTATATAGGCGTCCGTCGCGGGCTCAACACTTGGGTCTCGCACGGACCCTAAAGCCCAAAGTCTATTCGGTCACGTTCCTAGTCGATTCGGATCACATCCGACCAAAGGTCTCTGAATCGACCTCATAGGTTCCTCCCCTTAAGCGCGCGACCCCTTAGGTTCAAGTCGGCTTGGTCACGATTCGGATCACCTCCGACCAGACGGTTGGTATCGGCCTCTAGCAAGGCGTGCCGACCACCAAGCGACGATGAAGCTGGTTAGGCGAACCTGCATAACGTGTCACACTTGCTCCTTTGCCAAGACGATATATGTTGTCGGGCTCAAGGCGAGACTGTCATCCTTGTGCTAACCCGACCTCTTTCTCGTTCCAAAGGATACCGACCACAATCCGGATTATCTCATAATCCTTGTTGCATGGCCATGCTATTCCTGGTCGATCACACGAGGGGCCCAGAGTATATCTCTCCCGATCGGAGGGGCAAATCCCATCTTGCTCGACCGTGTCTCGCAAAGATGGGACTGGACAAACCCGAAACCTACCTTTGTAACTACCTACCACGGAGTAGCGTTTGGTTGGCCCAAAGCAAGTCTGTCACCATCCAGAGTACATGTGTCACCAGGTCTTAGGACATAGAACGTATGTTGTACTAGAGACTCACAGATGACATATCACTTGTGTCTCATAGTTGGGTCCGTCCGACTCAGACCTTATCTCGACTCGGATCCGACTATGTCGAATCCGACCAGACCTTTCCAAGTCCATATTATCCGGTTAGCATCCAATGCTCCATGGCTAGTGAGACCAAGCCATCGACCGTGTCATATGCCGGTCTAGTCACTTGGCGTCCACACAGCCCTTTTGACTAGGGACCTTTTAGGACAGTCATCATACAATGCATAGTCCCACAAACAAGTCACATACTTGCTGATACACATCATTGATAATGTCCAAGGACTATCTTTATTCATAAACACATAGGAAATATCATCATACATGATTGCCTCTAGGGCATATCTCCAACATAAACTACACATCAATAACATGTATATCAAATATACCTTTGTTCACTTTGCCATCCTTCTTATCCACCAAGTATTTGGGGCAGTTCCGCTTCCAGTGACCAGTCCCTTTGTAGTAGAAGCACTCAGTTTCAGGCTTTGGTCCAGCTTTGGGCTTCTTCCTGGGAGTGACAACTTGCTTGCCATTTTTCTTGAAGTTCCCTTTCTTTCCCTTGCCCTTTTTCTTGAAACTAGTGGTCTTGTAAACCATCAACACTTGATGCTCTTTCTTGATTTCCACCTTCGCCGATTTCAGCATCGCGAAGAGCTCGAGAATCATTTTTTTATCCGTTGCATATTATAGTTCATCACGAAGTTCTAGTAGCTTGGTGATAGTGACTAGAGAACTCTGTCAAGCACTATCCTATCTGGAAGATTAACTTCCACTTGATTCAAGCAATTGTAGTACACAGACATTCTGAGTACATGTTCACTAGCTGAGCTATTCTCCTCCATCTTGTAGGCAAAGTAGAGGTCTCACACCTCTCGACACGGGCATGAGTCTGAAATATCAATTTCAGCTCTTGGAACATCTCATATGCTCCATGGTGTTCAAAACATTTTTGAAGTCCCGATTCTAAGCCGTAAAGCATGGTGCACTAAACTATTAAGTAGTCATCATACCGAGCTTGCCAGACGTTCATAACGTTTGCATCTGCTCCTGCAATAGGTCTGTCACCTAGCGGTGCATCAAGGATATAATTCTTCTGTGCAGCAATGAGGATAATCCTTAGATCACGGACCCAGTCCGTAACATTGCTACTATCATCTTTTAACTTATTTTTCTCTAGGAACCTATCAAGAATAAGGGAGCTATATTGCGAGCTATTGATCTAGAACATAGATCTGCAAATACTATCAGGACTAAGTTCATGATCAATTAAGTTCAAATTAATCAAATTACTAATGAACCCCCACTTAAATAGACATCCCTCAACTCATCTAAGTGATACGTGATCCAAATCAACTAACCCATGTCCGATCATCACGTGACATGGGGTAGTCATCAATGGTGAACATCTCTATGTTGATCGTATCTACTATATGATTCATGTTCGACCTTTCGGTCTCCAGTGTTCCGAGGCCATGTCTGTACATGCCAGGCTCGTCAAGTTTAACCCAAGTATTCCGCGTGTGCAAAACTGTCTTACGTTGTATGTGAACGTAGAGCCTATCACACCGGATCATCACGTGGTCTCTCAACACGATGAACTGTAGCAACGGTGCATTGATACGTCCATTTTACATCATGTTTTCTTACTTCTATTTATATTTTTTATCCATAATAATGCTTTTTGGAGTAATTCTAATGCCTTTCTCTCATAATTTGCAAGGAACACACCAAGAGGGAGAATTCCGGCAGCTGGAAATCTGGACCTGGAAAAGCTATGTCAGGCCACCTATTCTGCACAACTCCAAATAAGCTGAAACTTCACGGAGATTTTTTATGGATTATTTTAGAAATACTAGAGTCAATAACCACCGAAGGGCCACCAGGTGGGCACAACCCACCTGGGCGTGCCGGGCCCCCCAGGCGCGCCCTGGTGTGTTGTGGCCTCCTCGGCCCACTCTGGTGCCCATCTTCTGGTATATAAGTCATTTTGACCTAGAAAAAAATAAGGAGGAGACTTTCGGGACGGAGCACCACCGTCTCGAGGCGGAACTTGGGCAGGAGTACTTTTGCCCTCCAACGGAGCAATTCACCAACACCATCGTCATCAACATCACCAACAACTCTCCCTTCTTGGGGAGGGCAATCTCCATCAACATCTTCAACAGCACCATCTCATCTCAAACCCTAGTTCATCTCTTGTATTCATTCTTGTTACCGGAACTATAGATTGGTGCTTGTGGGTGACTAGTAGTGTTGATTACATCTTGTAGTTGATTACTATATGGTTTATTTGGTGGAAGATTATATGTTCAGATCCATTATGCTATTTAATACTCCTCTGATCATGAAAATGTTTATCATTTGTGAGTAGTTACTTTTGTTCTTGAGGTCACGGGACAAATCATGTTGTAAGTAATCATGTGAACTTGATATGTGTTCGATATTGATAGTATGTATGTTGTGATTCCCTTAGTGGTGTCATGTGAACATCGATTACATGACACTTCACCATATTTGGGCCTAAGGGTATGCACTATGGAGTAGCAAATAGATGGTTGGTTGTGAGAGTGACAGAAGCTTAAACCCCAGTTTATGCACTATTTCGTAAGGGACCGATTGGATCCAAAAGTTTAATGCTATGGTTAGAATTTATTCTTAATACTTTTCTCATAGTTGCGGATGCTTGCGGGAGGGTTAATCATAAGTAGGAGGTTTGTTCAAGTAAGAACATCACCTAAGCACCAGTCCACCCACATATCAAATTATCAAAGTAGCAAACACAAATCGAACCAACATGATGAAAGCGACTAGATGAAATTCCCGTGTACCCTCAAGAACGCTTTGCTTGTCATAAGAGACCATTTTGGCCTGTCCTTTGCATCAAAAGGATTGGGCTACCTTGCTGCCCTTTTGTTACTACTATCGTTACTTGCTCGTTACAAATTATCTTGCTATGAAACTACTCTGCTACTTACAATTTTAGCACTTACAGACATTACCTTACTAAAAACTACTTGTCATTTCCTTCTGCTCCTCGTTGGGTTCGACACTCTTACTTATTGAAAAGAGCTACAATTGATCCCCTATACTTGTGGGTCATCAAGGCTATTTTCTGGCGCTGTTGCGGGGGAGTGAAGCGCCTTTGGTAAGGAAACATTTATATAGTGTGCTGTAATTTATTGTCACTTGTTACTATGGAAAACAATCCTTTGAGGGGTTTGTTCGGGGTATCTTCACCTCGTTCGGAACCACAATTAGCTACCCCTCAACCCACTGCACCTACTGAAAATATTGAATAGGAAATTCCTTCGTGTATGATAGAACAACTGCTAGCTAATCCTTATGCAGGAGATGGAACTGAACATCCTGATATGCACTTGATATATGTGGAACAGATTAGTCGATTGTTTAAGCTTGCAGGTTTACCCAGGGATCAAATGAAAAAGGTTTTCCCTTTATCTTTGAAGGGAAAAGCATTGGCATGGTATAGGCTATGCGATGATATTGGATCATGGAATTGGAATCGTTTGAAATTGGAGTTCCACCATAAAATTTATCCTATGCATCTAGTTCACCGTGATCGGAATTATATATATAATTTTTGGCCTCGTGAAGGAGAAAGTATCGCTCTAGCTTGGGGGAGGCTTAAGTCAATGTTATATTCATGCCCCAACCATGAGCTCTCAAGATAAATTATTATCCAGAATTTTTATGCTCGGCTTTCTCGTAATGATCAAATCATGCTGGATACTTCTTGTGTTGGTTCTTTTATGAAGAAGACTATTGAATTCCGGTGGGATCTTTTGGAAAGAATTAAACGCAACTCTAAAGATTGGGAACTCGACGAAGGTAAAGGGTCAGGTATCAAAATTAAATATGATTGTGTTAAATCTTTTATAAATACCAATGCTTTTCAAAAGTTTTGCACTAAATATGGACTTGACTATGAGATAGTAGCCTCCTTTTGTGAATCATTTGCTACTCATGTTGATCTACCTAAAAAGAAGTGGTTTAAATATCACCCACCTATTAAATAAGAAATTAAAGAACAGGTACCAATTAAAGAAGAAACTATAATTTATAATGTTGATCCAGCTGTTCCTTCTGCTTATATTGAGAAACCACCTTTCCTTGTGAGGATAAAGGAACATGATAAAGTTTCAACTGTGGTTAACAAAAGCTATATTAGAACACCTAAACCTGATGAACAAATTAAAGTAGAACCTAGCATTGATATGGTCAAAGATCTCTTAGAAGTAGATATAGATGGGCATGTTATTTACTTCTGTGAAGAAGCTGCTAGAATTGCCAAACCTGATAAAAAAGATAAACATAGACATGTTGTTGGCATGCGTGTCATCTCAGGTAAAATAGGAGATCACTATTATCATGGTTTATGTGACATGGGTGCTAGTGTGAGTGCTATTCCTTACACTTTATATCAACAAATTATGAAAGACATAGCACCTGCAGAGTTAGAAGACATAGATGTTACTATTAAACTTGCTAATAGAGACACCATATCACCTTTTGGGATTGTTAGAGATGTTGAAGTCTGGTGTGGGAAAATAAAATACCCTACTAATTTTCTTGTTCTTGGTTCCCCACAAGATGACTTTTGTCCCATTATCTTTGGTAGACCTTTCTTGAATACAGTTAATGCTAAGATAGACTGTAAGAAACAAACTGTTGGTGTTAGCTTTGGTGATGAGTCTCATGAGTTAAATTTTTTCAAGTTTAGTAGAAATCATCATGAAAAAGAATTGCCTAGTAAGGATGAATTAATTGGTCTTTCTTCTATTGCTGGTCCACCTACGGATCCTTTAGAACAATATTTGCTAGACCATGAAAATGATTTACATACGCATGAAAGAAATGAAATAGATAAAGTTTTCTTTGAACAACGTCCTCTACTTAAACACAATTTGCCTATTGAAACTCTTGGAGGTCCTCCTCCACCTAAAGGTGATCCTGCGTTTGAATTAAAAACAACTTCCAGACACTTTGAAATATGCTTATCTCGATGAAAAGAAGATATATCCTGTTATTATTAGTGCTAACCTTTCAGAACAAGAAGAAGAAAGATTATTGGAAGTTCTAAGGAAGCACTGGGTTGCTATTGGATATACTCTTGACGATTTAAAGGGCATTAGTCCCACTCTATGTCAGCACAAAATTAATATGGAACCTGATGCTAAACCCGTTGTTGATCACCAACGTCGGTTAAATCCGAAGATGAAAGAAGTGGTAAGAATGGAAATATTAAAACTTCAGGAAGCAGGTATAATATATCTGATAGCTGATAGTATATGGGTAAGTCCTACTCATTGTGTTCCTAAGAAAGGAGGTATAACGGTTGTTCCTAATAATAAGAATGAGCTTATTCTACAAAGAATTGTTACAAGCTATATAATGGTAATTGATTATAGAAAATTAAATAAAGCAACTAGAAAAGATCATTACCCTTTGCCTTTTATTGATCAAATGCTTGAAAGATTATCTAAGCACACACACTTTTGCTTCCTTGATGGATACTCTGGCTTTTCACAAATACCTGTTTCAACCTGATCAAGAAAATACCACATTTACTTGTCCTTTTGGAACCTATGCTTATAGACGTATGCCTTTTGGTTTATGTAATGCACCTGCTACCTTTCAAAGATTTATGACTGCTATATTCTCTGAATTTTATGAAAAGATTGTTGAGGTTTTCATGGATGAATTTTCCGTTTATGGGAAGTCTTTTGATGATTGTTTAACAAATATTGAGCGAGTTTTGCAGAGATGTGAACAAACAAATCTTGTCTTGAATTGGGAGAAGTGTCACTTTATGGTTAATGAAGGCATTGTCTTGGGTCATAAAATTTCTGAAAGAGGTATTGAAGTGGACCAAGCCAAGGTTGATGCAATTGAGAAGATGCCATGTCCTAAGGACATCAAAGGTATTTGTAGTTTCCTAGGTCATGCTGGTTTCTATAGGAGATTAATCAAAGACTTCTCTAAAATTTCTAGGCCTCTCACTAGTCTCTTGCAAAAGGATATTCCTTTTATTTTTGATGATGATTGTTTAGAAGCCTTTGAAACACTTAAGAAGGCCTTAATTTCTGCACCTATTGTTCAACCACCTGATTGGAACTTGCCTTTTGAAATCATGTGTGATGCTAGTGATTATGTTGTTGGTGTTGTTCTAGGACAAAGAGTTGATAAGAAATTCAATGTTATTCATTATGCTAGTAAAACTCTAGACAGTGCTCAAACAAATTATGCTACTACTGAAAAAGAATTCTTAGCAGCGGTGTTTGCTTGTGATAAATTTAGACCTTATATTGTTGATTCCAAAGTAACTGTTCACACAAACCATGCTGCTATTAAATACCTTATGGAAAAGAAAGATGCTAAACCTAGACTTATTCGTTGGGTTCTCTTGTTACAAGAATTTGATTTACATATCATTGATAGAAAAGGAGCTGAGAACCCAGTAGCTGATAACTTTTCTAGGCTTGAAAATGAACTTGATGACCCACTACCTATTGATGATAGTTTTCCTGATGAGCAGTTTGCGACAATAAATGTTGCCAATAGTACTCCTTGGTATGCTGACTATGCGAATTACATTGTTGCTAAATATTTACCACCTAGCTTTACATACCAACAAAAGAAAGAATTCTTCTATGATTTAGGACATTACTTTTGGGATGGCCCACATATTTATAAAGAAGGAGTAGATGGTATTATTAGACGTTGTGTACCTGAGCATGAACAGGGACAAATCCTACGGAAATGTCACTCCGAGGCTTATGGAGGGCATCATGTTGGAGATAGAACTGCTCACAAGGTATTGTAATCTGGATTTTATTGGCCTACTCTCTTCAAGGATTCCCCTAAGTTTGTCTCATCTTGCGATGAATGTCAAAGAATAGGTAATATCGGTAAGCGTCAAGAAATGCCGATGAATTATTCACTTGTTTTGAACCATTCGATGTTTGGGGATTTGATTACATGGGACCTTTTCCTTCCTCTAATGGGTATACACATATTTTGGTTGCCATTGATTATGTTACTAAATGGGTAGAAGCTATTCCAACCAGTAGTGCTGATCACAACACCTCTATTAAAATGCCTAAGGAAGTTATTTTCCCAAGGTTTGGAGTCCCTAGATATTTAATGATTGATGGTGGTTCACACTTTATTCATGGTGTTTTCCGTAAAATGCTTGCCAAGTATGATCTTAACCATATAATTGCATCACCCTATCATCCTCAGTCTAGTGGTCAAGTTGAACTTAGCAATAGAGAAATAAAATTAATTTTGCAAAAGACTGTCAATAGGTCCAGGAAGAATTGGTCTAAGAAATTAGATGATGCACTTTGGGCTTATAGAACAACATATAAAAATCCTATGGGTATGTCTCCTTATAAAATGGTTTACGGAAAAGCTTGTCATTTTCCTCTTGAGTTAGAATATAAAGCATATTTGGTAGTCAAAGAGCTCAATTATGATTTCAAACTTGCTGGTGAAAAGAGGTTATTTGATATTAGCTCTCTAGATGAATGGAGAACCCAAGCTTATGAAAATGCAAAGTTATTCAAAGGAAAAGTCAAAAGATGGCATGACAAAAGAATCCAAAAGCGTGAGTTTGAAGTCGGAGAATATGTTCTTTTGTACAACTCTCGTTTTAGATTTTTTGCAGGAAAGCTCCTCTCAAAATGGGAAGGCCCGTATGTCATCGAGGAGGTTTACCGGTCCGGAGCCATCAAAATAAATAATTCCGAAGGTACTAACCCGGAGGTTGTCAATGGGCAACGAATAAAGCATTATATCTCAGGTACGCCTATTAATGTTCAAAGTAATATTATCCAAACTTTGACACCAGAAGAACACATAAAAGAGTCCTTCCGGAACACTCCAGAATCATGAAAATAAGGAGGTACGTGATACGGTAAGTAAACGGACTCCGAAAAATCCGCAAAAATATTTTTTATCAGTTTTGGAATATTTTAGAATTTTGGAAATAAAGAAACTCCCAGAAGCGCCCCGGTGGGCACAAGACACTGTAGCACTCAGTGTGGGTTGTGCCCACCTGGGACACCTTCCGTACTCTGTTTTTCTTCCGTATGCTTGTCCTCCAAGATAAAAAAAAAATCTATATATACTTCCCGAACCTGTTAACCACCATATCGGGAAGAAATCATCCGTTCTCTTTTCCTGCTGTTTTCTGATAGATTCAACTAGACCAACGTCATGTCTTCCCCACCATTCAACAATGGAGAAGGAGACATAAGGTTGGTTCAGGAAGATCTAAGGAGGGGTGAAGCTGAAGAGGTTGCTATGGAGGAAGAAGAGGAAAGTCCCTTTTGGATTCACCCTCCGGCCTTCGAGAGGGGTACACTAGCTAGCATCTCCACTCACCCTAATCCTCATCAAGCCATGGGATCTTCGAACAATCAAGCGAGCCTGGAAGTGCAAGAAGAGCTCCCACCAAGGAGGCCCTTACATAGGTTACATCGTAACGATTTTCATAATTTGATTCACAATTATGGGTTCGAGAACACTCCTCGTAGGCACATACCGTCCAATTGAGACATATCTCAGCCAAGAGAAAACAATGCAGGAACCAAACCGTGGGGCCCTGAGAATAAACACATAATGGCTGAGCTGAAGAAAAACAGTGAATTAATTCATCAAGCCCTTTGGTAGATTCAAGGGTTGAAGGATCTACTCATGGTTATATTGGAGAATACTACTTCATCACCATCATCTTCTTCACCACCAAAGGAGAACCGAGTATCGGGTATGGGCGCTCCCCTTGGCTTCCGCCAAGCTTGGGGTAGGTGCCCGGTATCGTATCATCCCACTATCTTTTTTGCTTTTTTATTTATCTTAGTTCAATATTTTGCTTTAGATGCAATAAAGTTTAGTTCGATCCTTTCTTCTTTGAGAGTTTCCTTAGTGATCTATCATTGTAATCGTGTGCAAGTTATATAATAAAGTTAGTTTGAGTTCTTGCTTTCTTTACTTTCATGTTCCAAATAAAGAAAAGAAATAAGAAAGAAAGAAAAAGAAAAGGGAGGTACAAGAAAGAAAGGAAATAAATTAATAAGATTATATACTAATCCTATGGTAGGTGATAGCACCACATAAGCAAAAGTATAAGTAGAAAATTTTATTAGAGATTGACAAGCATAGCATTAGTCAATGATGCCACTCATGAAAGAATTAATAAGGGAAGAGAAGATTCACATATAAATATACTATCCTAGAAATCTTTTGTGATTGTTAACCCTCATCAAAATATTATATGCCAAAATTGTTGACGTTGGACAAGGAAGACAACTTAATGGTTTATGGTTGTTTACATTCACATAGAAGTCATATTGTCATAGATCCTTTAACATGTGATGCTTGCCCCTATCTTCGCTAGCCAAAAATTCCGCACTAAGTAGAGATAGTACTTGTGCATCCAAAAACCCTTAAACCCAAATCTTATTTTCAAGTGTCTACCATACCTACCTAGGGATTGAGCAAGATACCTCAAGTAAGTTGTCATCGGTGCAAAAAGGCAATAAAAATTGCTTCTAAAAGTGTGACATCATTTAGTGTAAGAGAAAATTGAGCGTTGTACAAACTTGGATGACAAAGAATAAAAGCAACAGACTACATAATAAAGGTTGTCATCTTAAGGGGCAATACAACGTGACGTTCTCTTGCACTAAGGGATTGAGCATGCAAACAAATAAGCGCATGGAAACCTCTGCTTCCCTTTGCGAAGGGCCTATATTTTACTTTTATGTATTTACTTGTATGCAAAGAGTCAAAGTTTTCCTTCTATTCCTTTTTATTTTCTCCTTTGGCAAGAATCATGTGGTGAGGAAAGATCTAGGCACATATGTCCAGTTGAATATAGATAGCATGAGTTATTATTGTTGACATCACCCTTGAGGTGAGTATGTTGGGAGGCGAAATTATAAGCCCGTATCTTTCAATGTGTCCGGTTGAAACATTTTGCTCATGGGTACAAGGTGAGTGTTAGCAATCATAGAATACTATATGATGGTTGAGTATGTGGACTTGCCTAAAGGCTCCGACACGTGACTCTTCCTGAAAAGATGATCAATTGTAGTTGCAAAGTTGACTAAGAACATAGTTTGTTGGTTTCTAATATAGTTTTTGCTTTATACTTCGATTGTGTGATGAACTATTACTTATTCATGAGAAGTATATGATAGAAGTTCTATATTTAAATTTGTTGCTGTTATAATAATCAACATGATGCTTCTATGTTCGTATTTTTTTTATCGACACCTCTCTCTCAAAGCATGTGGACATGTTTTTCGATTTCGGTTTTCGCTTGAGGACAAGCGAGGTCTAAGCTTGGGGGAGTTGATATGTCCATTTTGCATCATGTTTTCTTACTGTTATTTATAATGTTTTTATCCATAATAATGCTTTTTTGGAGTAATTCTAATGCGTTCTCTCTCATAATTTGCAAGGAACACACCAAGAGGGAGAATTTCGGCAGCTGGAAATCTGGACCTGGAAAAGCTACGTCAGGCCACCTATTCTGCACAACTCCAAATAAGCTGAAACTTCACGGAGATTTTTTATGGATTATTTAAGAAATACTGGAGCCAATAACCACCAGAGGGGGGCCACCAGGTGGGCACTACCCACCTGGGCGCGCCAGGCCCCCCAGGCGCACCCTGGTGGGTTGTGGCCTCCTCGGCCCACCTCCCGTGCCCATCTTATGGTATATAAGTAATTTTGACCTAGAAAAAATAAGGAGGAGACTTTCGGGACGGAGCGCCGTCGTCTCGAGGCGGAACTTGGGCAGGAGCACTTTTGCCCTCCGGCGGAGCAATTCCGTCGGGGGAACTTCCCTCCCGGAAGGAAAAATCATCGTCATCATCACCACCAACAACTCTCCCATCTTGGGGAGGGCAATCTCCATCAATATCTTTAACATCACTATCTCATCTCAAAGCCTAGTTCATCTCTTGTATTCAAGCTTGTTACCGGAACTATAGATTGGTGCTTGTGGGTGACTAGTAGTGTTGATTACATCTTGTAGTTGATTACTATATGGTTTATTTGGTGGAAGATTATATGTTCAGATCCATTATGCTATTTAATAATCCTCTAATCATGAACATGTTTATCATTTGTGAGTAGTTACTTTTGTTCTTGAGGCCATGGGAGAAATCATATTGCAAGTAATCATGTGAACTTGATATTTGTTTGATATTTTGATAGTATGTATGTTGTGATTCCATTAGTGGTGTCATGTGAACGTCGACTACATGACACTTCACCATATTTGGGCCTAAGGGAATGCATTGTGGAGTAGCAATTAGATGGTGGGTTGCGAGTGACAGAAGCTTAAACCCCAGTTTATGCGCTATTTCGTAAGGGACCGATTGGATCCAAAAGTTTAATGCTATGGTTAGAATTTATTCTTAATACTTTTCTCGTAGTTGCGGATGCTTGCGGGAGGGTTAATCATAAGTAGGAGGTTTGTTCAAGTAAGAACAACACCTAAGCACCGGTCCACCCACATATCAAATTATCGAAGTAGCGAACACAAATCAAACCAACATGATGAAAGTGATTAGATGAAATTCCCGTGTACCCTCAAGAACGCTTTGCTTGTCATAAGAGACTGTTTTGGCCTATCCTTTGCCTCAAAAGGATTGAGCTAACTTGCTGCACTTTTGTTCCCACTACCGTTACTTGCTCGTTACAAATTATCTTGCTATCAAAATACTCCGTTACTTACGATTTCAGCACTTGCAGACATTACATTACTTAAAACTACTTGTCATCCCCTTCTGCTCCTCGTTGGGTTCGACACTCTTACTTATCGAAAAGAGCTATAATTGATCCGTATACTTGTGGGTCATCATGCATACTCAGGGAGAACACTTTTACCTTGAAATTTAGTTAAGGGATCATCTTATAATGGTACAGCCGTACTAAACAAAATAAGATGCATAAAAGATAAACATCACATGCAATCAAAATATGTGACATGATATGGCCATCATCATCTTGTGCTTTTGATCTTCATCTCCAAAGCATCGTCATGATCTCCATCGTCACCCAATCGACACCTTGATCTCCATCGTTGCGTCGTGGTCGTCTCACCAACTATTGCTTCTACAACTATCACTAACGCATAGTGATAAAGTAAAGCAATTACATGGCGTGTGCATTTCATACAATAAAGGTACAGCCATAAGGCTCCTGCCGGTTGCCGATAACTTTTACAAAACATGATCATCTCATACAATAACGTATATCACATCATGTGTTGACCATATCACATCACAACATGCCCTGCAAAAACAAGTTAGACGTCCTCTACTTTGTTGTTGTAAGTTTTACGTGGCTGCTACGGGCTTCTAGCAAGAACCGTTCTTACCTATGCATCAAACCTCAACGGTGTTTCGTCAAGTTTGTTGTTTTAACCTTCTTTAAGGACCGGTCGTAGTCAAATTCGATTCAACTAAAGTTGGAGAAACAGACACCCGCCAGCCACCTTTATTCAAAACTAGTTGCATGTCTGTCGGTGGAACCAGTCTCATGTGCGTGGACATGTAAAGTTGGTCCGGGCCGTTTCATCCCACAATACCACCGAATCAAAATAAGACGTTGGTGGTAAGCAATATGAATATCACCGCCCACACTCTTTGTGTTCTACTCGTGCATATCATCTACGCATAGACCTCGCTCTGATTCCATTGTTGGGAAACACAGCATGCAATTTCAAAAAAGTTCCTACGCTCATGCAAGATCTATCTAGGAGATGCATAGAAACAGAGGGGGAGAGTGTGTCTATGCACCCTCGTAGACTGAAAGCGGAAGCGTTTGACAACGCGGTGATGTAGTCGAACTTCTTCTACTTCCGATCGATCAAGCATCGAACGTACGACACCTCTGATTTCTGGACACGTTCATCGCGATGACGTCCCTCGCCTTCTTGATCTAGCAAGGTGTTGAGGAAGTAGATGAGTTCCGTCATCACAACAGTGTGGTGACGGTGATGGCGAAGTGATTCTCGCAGGGCTATGCCTAAGCACCGCAAAACTATGACCGGGGGTGTAAACCGTGGAGGGGGGCTGCACACGGCTAAAAATTGTTGGTGTGTGTTCTAGGTGCCCCCTCCCCATGTATATATATGTGGGAGGGGGAGGGGAGCAGCCATGGGGTGCCCCAAGTAGGAGGAATCCTACTTGGAGTCCTCCCAAGCCGCGCACGCCCCCTGCCATATATAACCGAAGGGGAAGGAGAGAGGGGGGGGGGAGAGCGAAGGAAGTAGGAATCCTAATCCACACTTTCCTTGCCCTCCCCTCTTTCCTTATCCTCCTCATAGGTCTGGCCTCTGTAGAGGCGCACCAGGGCTGGTGTGTTCCCTCACTTGGCCCATAAGGCCCATATCTTTGCCAGGGGTGCCCGAAACTCCTTTCCGGTAACCCGATAAGTACCCAGTACCCTCCGGAACACTTCTGGTGTCCGAATACCATCGTCCTATATATCATTCTTTACCTCTTGACCATTTCTAGACTCATCGTCATGTCCGTGATCTCATCCGGGAATCCGAACAACATTCGGTCACCAAATCACATAACTCATATAATACTATATCGTCAACGAACGTTAAGCGTGCAGACCCTACGGGTTCGAGAACTATGTAGACATGACCGAGACACCTCTCTAGTCAATAACCAATAGCGGAATCTGGATGCTCATATTGGTTCCTACATATTCTACGAAGATATTTATCGATCGAACCGTTATGACAACATACGTAATTCCCTTTGTCCATCGGTATGTTACTTGCCTGAGATTCAATCGTCGGTATCTTCATAACTAGTTCAATCTTGTTACTGGCAAGTCTCTTTACTCGTTCCGTAATACATCACCTCGTGACTAACTCCTTAGTCATTTGCTTGCAATTTTATGATGTGTATTACCGAGAGGGCCCAGAGATACCTCTCCGATACTCGGAGTGATAAATCCTAATCTCGATCTATGCCAAGTCAACAAACACCTTCCGAGATATCTGTAGAGCATCTTTATGATCACCCAATTACGTTGTGAT
The DNA here is from genome assembly GCA_021605145.1 of Aegilops bicornis. Taxonomy (NCBI): domain Eukaryota; kingdom Viridiplantae; phylum Streptophyta; class Magnoliopsida; order Poales; family Poaceae; genus Aegilops; species Aegilops bicornis. The sequence continues at coordinate 447,365,143 of CM038671.1, read as the reverse complement.
GTCTGATAGCACACAAGGCATTCCTCCGGTATTCGGGAGTTGCATAATCTCATAGTCGAAGGAATATGTATTTGACATGAAGAAAGCAATAGCAATAAAACCGAATGATCATTATGCTAAGCTAACAGATGGGTCTTTTCCATCACATCATTCTTCTAATGATATGATCCCGTTATCAAATGACAACTCATGTCCATGGTTAGGATACATTAACCATCTTTGATCAATGAGCTAGTCTAGTAGAGGCTCACTAGGGACACAGTGTTTGTTTATGTATTCACACATGTATTTAGGTTTCCGATCAATACAATTCTAGCATGAATAATAAACCTTTATCATGAATAAGGAAATATAAAATAACAACTTTATTATTGCCTCTAGGGAATATTTCCTTCATCCAGGCACCCCCCCGGCATCGTCCATGGCAGACACCACGCCGAGTATGTGTTCGGTTAAATGCCATTGAGCTTTTCTGTTGAACTTGTTGTTTTGTAGAGTTGCCAGATCATAAACTCGGGACATCTAGGATCAAGGATACATTGTAATTTTTGTGTTCGGCCAGAGGAAAAAATGCTATAGGTTCCTTTGAGTAAGCTAAAAAGGTGCCCCAGTGATTTATGCAGGTTCATGCCACTTGGGGAATGGTAATACCCTACTCCTATTCTTGTTTGGCTGATATGAGTGTATTGAGGGAGATTAGAAGTCCTCAGGAGATTCCAGTCCTGTTATGCTGACCTTGGGGATTGGAGTAATGAGCTATCTACGGTGCTTGTTTTTACCCTTTCCGAGCACCAACCCTTCTTCCTTTGTCTCTCTCTACTCTTATGGTTTTTTGTGTTCTGGCTTTTCTCTATGTTGTGTCTCGTGTTCCCCTTGTACCTAGAAATGGCCATATCCCTCCCCTTATACAGAATTGCGGTTACCCCAATGACCCATTCACACATGTGAACATATACAAGAAATGTGCGCGCCAGGCCGGCGTGACCTTCTTTGAGTTGGGTCTCTCTATTGTGCTTGTGATAACCTCACATTGTAGTAGTAGTCGGGTACTTGAGTGCATCTACCAGTGTCTCTTTAAGTCCCACCCATCAGTGTGCCATCGCTTTCATCTGTGTGATGGTCAGTACTTTATCATTCCGAGGCACGTGCACCACTTGTAAACCGTAATGATGATGACCTAAAATACACAGGATAGTGATAGGCTACGCACCGTAGCCTACGTATGCATTAAATGCATGGCCGGGGATGTGGTTGTGCCCGCGAGTGTTAGGTTTGCTTACATGTGTGGTACGTATACCTACGTGCACTAGTGCTCGTGACACCAAGCACTCACCCTTGATGTCATGGTGAAATTTTTATACTTGATTGGCTGGTACAGGTTTTACCAATGGTAAGTCTTGACGAACATCTATATGCCGCCATGTATATCTTGATAATGAGTTACCGCCTTCTGTATGTTGTAGTATTTTTCACGGTGAATATTTCTTCTAATATATTGACATGGTCCATTATCGACGTGTTTGGGGTACCCTAGTTTTTAGTACATCGACAGCAGCCCCCGGCCATGTCAGAGTGGTAGGGCTCATCGAGCGAGGTCATTTTACTAGGGCAGGGCTGCCCAAAAGGCCATCCGTTTGTCAGTGTGGTAGATTGTAGAACGCCCATGTGAGTTTGGGCACCTGTTAATGAAATTGGAGACATCGTCATCCTCGAGGCATTGTTCCAAATGCCGCATGAATGATGCATGAAAACATATACCTGTTTCAGCGGGTATTTTCTTGATTGTCGGCGCCGCTTACGCCCCATGTTCTGGGCTATAAAGCCCCATAGTGCATGGAGTAGGGATGTACATTCCTTCTACACAGTCTGTCGCCTCCGCCAGTATCACTACAAGAAAACACACTTCTGTGATGATACGTGTTTTTCACAGTAGGTCACGTTTTCTGTCATGTATGTACATCCATGATGATTTTACGACAGAATCAAGATAGTCATACCTGTGCTGTCGTAGAAGTGTTCCATGACAATACCAAAATTATCATCACCGAAGTGTTCACTTCCATGATGATAAATGACGCGTCATGGAAGTGCTTTCGTCAAGGGTAACCGAGACGTGCCATCCACCATAATGGGTCGTTGTTAAGCTATCGGGTCTGGTTTTGGATCCGATAACCCGTTAACAAACCGGACCAATGGGGATTTTCCACGTGTAAAATTCTCATTGGCCGAAGGAAACACTGTCGGATTCGTGGTTCTTGCAAACTCTTGAGGTTCGAACTCTAGGGTGCGCATGAAGAACACTCTCTTCCTAGCTCGCTCGCTCAACGATCTAACGGCCTAGCTCGACGAACCCAAGGAACAAGAGACGCGAGGGTTTATACAGGTTTGGGCCACCGTTGTGGTGTAATACCCTACTCTAGTGTGGTCTGGTGGATTGCCTTGTAGGCTGAGGGTGAACAAGTACAAGGTATGAACAGCCTCCTGAGGAGAGGTGTTCTTGAGCTTGGTGGGCTGGTGGGTGTGAGGGTGGTCTGAATGATCCGTCCCTTGCTACGGTGATGGCAAGGTCCTATTTATAGAGGCCCGGGTCCTCTTCCCAAATGTAGGTGGGAAGGGATCCCACAACGGCCAATTTTGAAGGGAGACAACTAGTACAAGCTATCCTGACAAAAGGTGGTCTTCGCCTGCCAAAGGCTCTGGTGGTGATGCAGCTATGGGCTCTGTTGTGACCTCCGTCCTGTCGTCCTGCTGGTCTTGGTCTCGTTGCACCGATATGGAAACCTTTGCCTAATGCCTCGGGACTCCTCGCCTGCGCTTGCCTCTTTAGCACCAAAGAGGAAACTGGTACACTGCACCCGCTGGCGCCCGGCTGGCCTTGGTCGTCATGGCTCACATCACATGAACCTCATGAGGTACCCCCTGCATAGAGATCTCCGCCCCTCGGGAGCCAGCCTGGTGAGGCCGCCCCAGGGAGGTCTTGGCGTCGTCCGCCTCGCGAGGGTCTTGAGTGGTTGCCGCTGAAGCTGGGCCGTACCTGGCCGTTAGTGGAGCCACGCTTAAGCCCGCAGGCAGGCAAGTCTGGGCACCCCCGGTCCCAGAACGCTGATAGTAGCCCCCGGGCCCAAGGCGCGGTTGAACTTGGCTTTGAGGCGAAGCCAAGGGGCAAGTGCAGAGCGCCGTGGGCCCCAACCGCCTGTGGCCTTGATTGATGCGTGGCGATTGATGGGACATGGGCGTCTTTGCTTCCCCACGCTGCCTCGGCAACCGTTCGACTTGACGAGACCTGGCCGCATGCAGAAGAAAACCATCATTACCTGCGATTGTGGAGGCCGGCGGTTGGCCTCCTTCTGGCTATAAATGAGGAGAGGGGCAGAGCCTCAGTCGCTCATCTCTTTCTCCACTCCGCCTTCTGCTTCCTCTTCCTCCTTGCTCCGCGGTCCTGCTGCGACACCCATGGCGCCGATAAGGAGATTCTCCACCGTTGAGAAAGGAAAGACCCCCCTTGAAGAGCAGGGGTCACTTCCGCTGAAGAAGAGGCTGGCCCGCTCTTGCGACATCATCGTGAGGCAGGAGGTGACGAGGCCTTGGCACGAGCGGCCTCCCCCTGGCTACCCACTGCCCTTGTACGCCCAGGCACAAGGCTCCGGAGGAGGAGGCGGCGGCCCACGCCGCCCTCGCCACGGCCGCGGTGGCCAGGCCGTGGTGGCACGCGCCGCCGGCCCATGAACTCACGCCGAGGGCTCCTCGCGCGAGCTCGTAGTGTGGGCGGCGATGCCACCGCGCACGTGGATCCGATTCCCGCAGTTCTTCGCTGAAGAGATGCCGCCGAGGGGGCCGCTCGAGCTGTGGCTGCAGCATGCCGAGTGTAGCACCCCGACAACGAGAGCTAAGGTCAAGTCCGTCTCGCCTGGCAAGATCTTCATGACCCGCGGTTGGGGCGAGGTCGCCCGCGCCTGCCGCGCGGAGGGGGCCCTCGCCATCCATTTCGAGTACGACGGCGCCTCCATGCTGTTCTTCAAGGTCTTCAACCAGGAAGGCCGTCGCTTGGAGTGTTGCCTTGGAGGGGTCGCCAGAATGGCACACGGGCCAGCGCTGGGCCCGCCCTTGGCCCCGCCGACAGCTCCCCCAGCAGCAGCGACGGTGCCTGGGAGTCCAGCGATTCTCTTGAGCCTGACGAGACTCTGGAGACAAGAGATGACAGCTACGTGCCCTCGAGCTCTCGTCGTGCCCGGAGCACAGCAGCAGCGTCCGCTCGTCGTCGTCATTGATCTAGATGGGGTCGGCGTCAACCCCTCATGGCCCACTATTGATGATGGGGTCGGCGGCAATATCTATAGATATGACTCCTAGAAACCTCCTTCTTTTGTTCCCTGCAAGGAATCGAGATGAACCCCGTGGGGGTGTGTAAAGAATCTGTAGTGCTTTTGCATCAATGTTATTCCTATTATGAAATTCGCGATGGCACGTCTTGCTTTGGCATTGTCCCCCCTTTTCGTCCTTTGCGGTAGCTTAGTGCTCTACGCCGACAGGACCCAGTCCTTAGGCAGGCGTCAGCCATCGCTGGTATGCCAGGTCGCGATGCCGTGGTCAAGGCCAGGAGGTGAGCGGCTCAAGGTCCGGTAAGAGCTCCTGAGGCGCGATGCTCAAGAGGTCCCCCTTGGCGTGCAAGCAGCTCCCTAAAGGCAGAAAAGGAAGGCGGCATTGCCGGAGCAAGGCTGCGGGAGCCGAAAATCCTAAGTCAAGGTGCTGGGCTACTTGGATATGTGACTTATCTTATCAGCATGAGGTGATTTCCTTGTGCAGCGCCTGATTCGTTCGTCAGAGGTGGAGGTACGGCTGGGTTAGGCCCGCGCCAGCTTCCCTCCCTTTTTCACACTCTTCTAAGTGCTCTGCGTCCTCGGGTCCCGACCCTCGAGCGAGCTCAGCCGCCGCTGGTATGCCAGGTCATGGTGTCGTGGTAGGGGTGAGGGCTGGAGAGTCAGTAAGAGCTCCTAAGACGCGATGCTCAGGAGCCCCCCCTTTAACACGCAAGTGAATTGCGTGAGGAAAGGAAGGAGCTTGTCATGCTGCCCGTAGTTAGGCTCCGGAGATTCTTGCAGGTTAGCGTGAGGGGAGAATACAGCTTGCAATTGCGTTCGCTGGCTTGTCGCTGGTCTTTCCGCAAGAAGATGAAGGCACTGAGGGCCTGGTGAGGTGACGTGCATGGGGCGTGTCGTGAGCCAGAGCTCGACCACTCAGGTCTGTCAGCGTTGCAGGGACGAACTAGAGCACAAGCGCCGTGCCAGCATGTGTAGCCCCCGTTGTGGGATGAGCAGGAGGCCGGTCAGCAACACGGGTGGCCGTTGAGGGAGTCCTGGATTAGGGGGTATCCGGACAGCCGGACTATATACATCATCCGGACTATTGAAGCGTGAAGATACAAGACTCAAGACTTCATCCCGTGTCCGGATGGAACTCTCCTTGGCGTGGAAGGCAAGCTTTGCGATCTGGATATTGTATTTCCTTCCTTGTAACCGACTCCATGTAAACCCTAGCCCTCTCTGGTGTCTATTTAAACTGGAGAGGTTGGCCCTTAGAAGGTCGATCACAATTACAATCATACCATCATAGGCTAGCTTCTAGGGTTTAGCCTCTACGATCTCGTGGTAGATCTACTCTTGTACTACCCATATATTCAATATTAATCAAGCAGGAAGTAGGGTTTTACCTCCATCGAGAGGGCCCGAACCTGGGTAAACATTTTGTCCCTTGCTTTCTGTTACCATCAGCCTAAGACACACAGATCGGGACCCCGTACCCGAGATCCGCCGATTTTGACACCGACATTGGTGCTTTCATTGAGAGTTCCTCTGTGTCGTTGCTGCAAGGCTCGATGGGTCGTCTCGTTGTCAGGGACAACATTACCGCTGGGGGAGCTCTGGCTATAGGCCAAACTCTCCGACTAGGCGGCTTCGTCATGGCCGCCCCATCGGCTGTCGCGCCGACGATGGCCTCTCGGGTCATCACGCATAAACTTTGCATCAATTCGGAACTTCGCGAGCAGATGGATCCGATAGAGCTCTCTTCTCTTAATGAGCTCTTGGATCGCATCACCGCTTTGGGAGTCGCAACGGACTATGACCGGATCGGGCTTAAACCCGACCAAAGGGACATTAAATCCCTGCCGGCCACCCGTGAGATAGCGGTAGTGGAGGAACCACACCGGGAGTATCCCTCTATTTTGAGGACGAATTATGTCCGGATCGCCGAGGTCCCGGAGCCGGACACCCGCCCAGGGGAGGATATGACCCGGGTCCGAGACTTAGAATCGGGCACGGGGCCGGAAAAATTGGGCAGCGTCCCGGATCCCGAGCTTTCGAACTCGGAAGCTCCCATGCCCCGGGGTGCTAGATCGGATCAGAATCCGGATTCAGCTATAACCACCCACACAGACTTAAATCGTCTCCCATATCAGGCAAGAGCCCCAGGAGACAGTGCATCATTACTGGGCCAGATTCCTCCTTGCACTAAACAAGGTCGAGGACTGCCATGAGGAGGACGTAGTCTCACTCTTCTGCAAAAGCTGCACGGACAAAGGAATCCTTAATGATATAAGTCGCCGTGACATAGTACACTTTGCGGACTTAGTAACCATAGTACAGAAGTACTGTGCGATGGAAAGCGCCTGGAAAACCCAAGCTAAATTTTGGGACAGTCCGGCTCTCACCAAAACCTTTGTCCGAACTAAACGGGCGAACTCTTGTAAGTCGGCCGATCCGATCCCCAAGAAACCAAAGCCCACCCTGTATGGGAACCGTATTGGAAAAATGGCTCAATGGGCCATGTAAACTCCACAAAGACTGGACACAACACCAACTCATAGCCTTAGGGCATGTTGGATACTCCGGCAGGTTGCAAAAAGTGGCGAGGATCTTCTTACAGAACAACATCCCGCCAACGAGCACAATACGGTACTAACAGTCTTTGAGACTTTTGCCTCAAACAGTAGGCGCAAGCGAGCTCATCGAAGCTCCACGGAAATTTGCCATATGGCCAAAATAAACCCCTGGAACGACACTGCTATAACTTTCAATGCCGGATTTAACCTCGATTCCAGATTGTCCGCACCGGCCGCTCTGGTTCTTAGCCCAATCGTGGATTTGATTTCGCTCACTAAAGTGCTCATGGATGGCGGAAGCGGATTAAACTTGATCTATGAAGAGACACTCAGCAAGATGGAAATTGACAAAGGCCGCATTGAACAAAGCGGCACAACCTTCAAGGGAATTATCCCTAGTCGGGAAGCGCGGTGTGCAGGAAAAATCACACTCGACGTGGTATTCGGCACCCCGGAGAATTATAGGTCCGAAGAAATCACATTCCAAGTGGCCCCTTTTAGCAGCGGATACCACGCCCTTCTAGGGCGGGACACATTTACAAGCTTTCAAGCTATACCCCATTACGGGTACATGAAGCTTAAAATGCCCGGACCCAATGGAATCATCACTCTAGCCAGTGATCCGGACGTCGCACTTTGCACCGAAAACAAAACCGCAGCACTAGCCTTGGAGGCATTATCCGAGGCCCTAGCAGCCGAAGAATTAACAACACTACGGGCCACCGTGGACAGGGACGACATGATACTCGACAAGCGACCCAAGTCCATCTCATTTAAACCCGCAGACGAAATAGTCAAATTCCAAGTCCATCCAACGGACCCCGCGAAGACAGCTTCCATCGGGACACAGTTGAGCCCCGCGATGGATGCCGCACTGCGAGACTTCTTACGCGAGAATTGGGACATCTTCGCCTGGCACCCATTGGACATGTCGGGCATCCCATGCAGATTGGCTGAACACAGCCACAATATACTAAAAGGATACAAACCAGTCAAGCAGACTCTAAGACGGTTTTCAGAGCCCAAACGGCAGGCCATGGGGGAAGAGCTAGCCAAACTACTCGAGGCCGGATTCATCAGAGATATCAAGCATCTGGATTGGCTGGCAAACCCGTAATGGTACCAAAGAAGGACAAATCCTGGCGCCTATGTGTCGACTTTAAAGACCTCAACAAGGCTTGCCCCAAGGATCCCTTTTCCCTCCCTCGCATCGATCAAATCATCGATGCCACAGTAGGACACGACTCGATGTGTTTCCTCGATGCATACTCTGGATACCATCAAATAAAGATGGCAGAGTCTGACCAAGCTGTAACAGCTTTCATAACGCCATATGGCCCTTTCTGCTTCAACACTATGCCTTTAGGGCTTAAGAACGCCGGCGCAACCTACCAACGCATGATTCAAACATGCCTGGAAAAGCAAATCGGCAAAACAGTGGAGGCATATGTGGATGACGTGGTCATAAAAACAAGACACGTCGAAACCCTAATAGATGACTTGAGGCTTACATTCGACAATCTCCGGACATACGACATCAAGCTGAACCCGGAAAAATGCGTTTTTGGCGTCCCCTCGGGGAAACTACTCGGCTTCATCGTTTCCAATAGAGGAATTGAAGCGAATCCGGCAAAAATCCGAGCTCTGTCACAGTTGGCTATACCAACAGACCTCAAGCACATCCAGAAACTAGCCGGATGCGTGGCTGCTCTAAGCCGCTTTATCTCCAGGTTAGGAGAAAAGGCATTACCTCTTTACCGCCTTCTTTGGTGCACCGAACACTTAGTGCGGACGGATGCAGCCGCGGTCGGACTGGATGAAATAAAGACCTTATTGTCCAGTAATCCAGTACTAACAACGCCAAATATTGATGAACCTATGCTACTGTACATGGCTGCAACGCATCAAGTTGTAAGCGCAGTGCTCGTCGTTGAACGAGAGGCTGACGGATACAAATTCCCGCTCCAGAAGCCGGTTTACTACGTATCCACGGTCCTAACCCCATGCAAATCCCGATACCCACACTATCAAAAAATAGCATACGCGGTGTTCATGGCACCCCGGAAGCTACGACACTACTTTCAAGAGTGTTCGATTACGGTGGCTTCCGAAGTACCACTCAATGACATAATAAATAACCGCGACGCTACGGGCCGGATTCCCAAATGGGCCATTGAGCTCCTTCCGTTCGACATAACATACAAACCACGACAGGCCATCAAGTCGCAAGTATTGGCTGACTTCGTCGCCGAATGGACAGAAGCCGAACTCTCTAAAGAGTACGGCGCATACTCAAACTGGATCATGCACTTCGACGGCTCTAAAATGTTGGCCGGATTGGGAGCAGGTGTAGTCCTAACATCTCCCACCGGAGACACGGTCCAGTACGTCCTCCAAATATTATACACAGACTCCAACAATGCAGCCGAATATGAGGCTCTGTTGCACGGTCTTCGGATGGCAGTCTCTATGGGCATTCAATGCCTAGAAGTGCGCGGGGATTCAAACCTTGCAATATCACAAATAAACGGAGATTTTGATGCCAAGGACCCGGAAATGGCGGCCTACCGTAATGCCGTCCTCAAGATGTCAGCTCGGTTCGAGGGGCTCGAATTCCACCATGTGGCTCGATAAAACAATCAAGCGGCGGACGTCCTCGCTCGCATCGGCGCTAAACACGACCCTGTCCCACCTAACATATTCTTGGAACGGTTGTTCAAGCCATCCGTAGTATGGGAAGGGGAGTCCGGCAATACTAGCACGGATCCGAATACATCCCCAGATTCCGAACTATCAGACATAATCGGAGGTTCTACCACCGAAATAACGTCCTCGGTCCATGAAATCATGGTTGTAATCGCCACAGGATCGAGCCTTTCTTGGCCTACCTAAATAGGCAGGAGCTCCCCGAAGACCAAAATGAAGCACGCTGCATCGTCCGGCGCTCTAAAGCTTACAAAGTCTACGAAGGGGAACTCTACAAGAAAAGTGCTATCGGAGTGCTCCAAAGATGCATCTCCGAAGAGGAAGGGCAGCAGCTCTTGGCTGAAATCCATGCCGGACTAGGCGGGCACCACACCGCGGCTCGAGCATTAGTCAGCAAGGCCTTCCGTACATGTTTCTACTGGCCGACGGCCCGAGCAGACGCACAGGACCTTGTCCAACATTGCGTTGGTTGCCAGCTCTTTGCCAATCGAGTCATATGCCCCCTACCGCTTCTCCAAACAATCCCCATAACTTGGCCCTTCGCAGTGCAGGGGATGGATATGGTCGGACCTCTTAAAGGGGGAAGCCATAAGAAAAAATACTTATTGGTCATGGTGGACAAATTCACCAAATGGATAGAAGACAAACCAGTCAAAACGGTTGAATTCGGACCAGTAATAGACTTCATATCCGGGGTCGTACACCGATACGGTGTCCCCTACAGCATCATCACTGATAATGGCTCAAATTTCACAGCCGACGAAGTGAAAACTTGGTGCGCAAAAATGGGCATTAAGCTTGATTACGCTTCCGTCTACCATCCCCAAACAAACGGCCAGGTAGAGCGGGAAAATGGTATCATCATGAGCGGCATCAAACCCAGACTAGTGCGATCCTTGACAGTCGGATACGCCTTTGGGTCGAGGAGCTCGACTCAGACTGGGGGCTGCGGACCACGCTGAATCGCACCACCGGATATACACCATTTTTATGGTGTACGGCGCGGAAGCAGTATTACCCTGCGACATAACACATGATTCGCCACGCGTATGCATGTACGAAGAGAAGGAAGACGAGTTAGATCGCAGGATAACTTGGATGCCCTGGAGGAGGAGCGCGACGTCGCAAAAGCCAGCTCCGCATTCTATCAGCAGCAGCTCAACGATACCAAAGCAGAGAAGTGCGGGCCAAAACTTACAATATTGGCGAGCTCGTTCTACGCCTACCGGAGAAGAAGAAGGACAAGCTCAAACCCAAGTGGGAGGGTCCCTTCGTCATTGACAAAGTTCTCACCGGAGGAGCGTATCGCCACGTAATGCATCCGATAACAGACTTGAGCCGAACCCATGGAACGCGGCGGACTCGGAGATTCTACGCCTAACGCCGAACTCAGTGTTCGTCTCCTAACCCCTCCTTTTTAATTATGCTCCATCCCTTTTCCTTTCTCGACCTTTTTTCCTCTTCACAAAAAGTATTCAATATAGTGCGGACTCCCGGACACTCCGGCCGCACTAGGTGTGTAAGCAATACCTGGGGGCTTCCTATACGGAAGCTAAAAATAATTACTCACATGGCTTTCTGCCCATCACATATGCATTCTTTTTCCATATGTGCCTTTTCTTCACCATTATATGCATCGATATGACTTAAGATGTGGCCACGCTGGGTTGCTCGGCTCTTGTGTTTATGCCCCACGTTCCCGTTAATTTGGCTAGGGCATAAGGGGAGCACCTCTGCGATTATTCTTGCCCGGTTCAGCCGGATGTGTACCTCAGACTGGGTGAAGCCGAAAGCTAGCTTCCTTAAGAGAATATTCGGTCGGTGAACAAAAGATGTGTTCGTTTATTACAACGCAAATCCCCAGAAGTTTTGTATCCTCCGCAATCGTTCGCAGTCTGGACATGTGCATTGTCGCATGCGTACCCAGGGAAAGGAACCCCTAACGGAACTATTCTCCCTGGAAGATGTTTCTTACTATCCATGTAATATAACATAAATAGTTGGGTACTTGTCTGTTCAAGCACTTATGACCCCTACGCCTGGTTTCCGCGCATACCCCGGTTTTGTTTAACCGAGTGGGTATTCGGACACACCCCGGACTATAGGATCCGGGGGCTGAAGCGAAAAGGTCCGCCATGACAAATGATTTTAATCCGGCTAGGGACTAATTATGTCCATTGAATTACATAGTAACTTGGACGACTATATTCCTCCTCTATACCATCCAACAGGCTATCTAGCTTACAATCCTGTTGAGAATATTTTGCGGCTTACGCTACCTGGTCATATACCAGACTCACGGGAATTTCTTGCCCATCGGCCCCTTGATCCAACTTGACCATATGGTTCGGATCCATCTTGGTGTAGCGCGTCTTCACCATAGCCCAGGCTTCTCTCGCACCTTGCCGGCAGGCTGATATCTTCCACAATCGGAAGCGCCGCCGTGCTCCTTGAAGCATATCCGCAAGCTCTCCCATGCCATTCGGCAGGAAGCTTGATGGCCACAAGGCACGAAACAGCATACTGCATCACTGCCGAGCTCGCTCGTGCGGTTGTGAGAGGTCTTGTAGTAACTTCGCCTCTGGATGAGGGCATCTCCTCCTCGTGGCGACCTGTTAACATTCCTACAAGCAAAATCCTTTCAATATACTTACTGCGCCGAACTATACTACAGATTCGTCTAGGCACTTACCATAAATACCGCGTCGAAGCCTATACATTTCTCCTTTAGGGAGTCCGCCAGCTGAGCGCGGACGTCTTTTAACTCCAAGTCCAGCTAAACTTTGGCATCTTGAAGATTGTTCTTCTCCTGCCTAACCTGCGTAAGAATGCGCTCGCCAGCCTTCAGCTGCCTTTTAAGATGTGATTCGTCATCTCTTACGCCCTCCGGATTTACCCCGGGATTGTCTGCAGAATTTCTGTTAGACTTGTCATATCAGCCACTTACTAACTGGTGCATATTCGCACAATTGAGACAAATGTTACCAGATAAGGGTTTTTGGGATTCCTCTAACCCATAGCGGTGGCCTTTAGCTCGGCCTTGCACTCCTCCAGCTCCGAGACAGTTGCTCATTCTTATCTACAAGGACCTGTACATATATTGATCCTTAAAACAGTTGTTCCAACCATTTCAAGTCTCAGGGGCTACTGCTATACATGATTATCAAAATTTCTTACCCGTATATCTTTGGTATACTGGTCCGTCGACCGGGCAAGCCCGCCTTGAGCAGCTTGGATGTATGCGTCTCCCGAATTGAAGGCATTAAATGCCTCTTCGGAAAAGATGTTGTTCCGAAGCACGGCCCGTCGGCGCCGGTGATTCATGGCGCTCTCTACTTCGGAGTTCGTGGCCGAGAGCATATCCGCGTCCTTTGTCATAGATCTATGCGGCATCGGCCCCGCGTCTGCCTCCACTCTCGAGGCCGGTTCTGGAATCCGGCTGGTGGAGGTGTGATTGGCAGGGTCCTCGGATATAGTCTGGCGATTCCTCTTCCTGCCAGGACGCAAAGGGCGTCGTTATACTTCAAATACCATAATCGCAGGACAGGTTTTTTCCTTACCTCTGTAGCGGCGTGTCGACCCTTACCGCCTTCCGCTTAAACCTGCCCGATCCGGACGCCCTTGGACGATGAGTCCCTAGGGGCTCGGCCCCGTGCTCCGGCCGTCGTCTCTGCAAAAAACACGACACTTCAAGGGTAAGGCATGACATCTGAAGGGAGTCTTGTTCGGAGGATAGGGTTTTTCGGTTTGGCTTACACGCGATGTAGGTAGCAGTCCGGGGTAGTCGGCAATAATGGCCACTGAGGAACCATCATAGCCCGCTTGATAAAATATCCCGTTGACAAGATCCACGGTAATATCCGGATCCTCTTCGAGTCCTGGATATAGGGCCCTTCCGGGGTCCTCTGGCTGCGGGGAGGGGCTGGAGATTCCTTCTACGGCCCTCCTCAGTTCCTGCTCGGAAATGTCAAAGCAGATGATCTTAGCGAAGAACGCCGCGATGAGTCAAGTAGGGAAAGGAATAAAGACTTACCCAGTTTGGGGGGTTGCACATGGAGAATCCATCCCGCGGTTTAATGCGAAGAAATTCTTCCTCTTCTCCTTTGTATAATTCGGATAATATCCTTGCGGAAGCGATGGCGGAGTCCGGACCCTTACGGCCACAGCGGGTGGCATCATCTTCCCCGTTGAAGTGCCACATGGGCTTCCCCCGGTATTGAAGCGGTTGCACCCCCCGTATTATGCATATTGCCATGACCTCGACTATCGTTAGTCCGGATTTGGCCAACAACTTTATCCTGCTCATCAGGAAGTGTACTTCCCTGGTATCCTCCTCTCGGGGGCTCTGGGGGCGCCAGCTTAGACGTGCCCTCGATGGGTTGTCACTGAACTTGGGGAGACCTATCCGGACTGGATCCGGAAGGGGAACATCATCAATATAAAACCATTCCGAAGGCCAGTTCTCTAGTGCCTTCTTGGGAGTGCCGGATAGGTATCCGGTTTCGGCAATGCGCCATACTTTGGCTCAGCCCACTTGACATGGGGATTCTCCCTGGTTGCGGTGGACAAGGCAGAACAGCTTCTTCCATAACCCGAAGTGAGGCTCGCAGCCTAAAAATAGCTCGCAAAGGGCAACGTACCCTGCTATATGTAGTATAGAGGTAGGGGTAAAGTTGTGTAACTGGAGGCCGTAGAACTCCAGGAGCCCGCGAAGGAACAGGTGGATGGGAAACCCGACGCCCCTTAGCAGATGCGGGATGAGGCATATTCGCTCCTATGGAGATGGATTGGGAGATCTCTCCGCTTGCTCCCCGCCATTATAGGTGGCTATTCCGGCTCGAACGGGGACCATGAATGCTGGTGGGAGAAACCCTTGGGTTTGTAACTCAATCAAACGGCTATGGGGAACTGAACACTCTTCCCAGTCCCCCGGCTTGGAGTGAGGAGAGCGAGCAGAGGAGCTGCGATGACCGGCCATGTTGGAATGGTTTTTCCGGAGCGCTCTTTTGGATGCTTGCTCGAGGGGGAAGAGTGAGGTTTGGATCTGAGAATCCCCGTCTCTTCGAATAGGCGGTCAGCCCAAAGGATTGTGGGTGGCAAATGCAAAAAATACCTCGGCTCCTCGCATTCGCTCGACATGTGGAGATGGTCATTATTGAAACCGAAGCCAAGGAATACAACATTGATGGAGTTCGGACACTATTAAATCGTAATGGTACTTTGGAGTATTCGAGATGGAACCATACCGCAATACCGAAGACAAGACTGCGCGCCGGACTCATCGTCATTGAAGCCTGGTTCAGGGGCTACTGGGAGGGTCCTGGATTAGGGGGTATCCGGACAGCCGGACTATATACATCGTCCGGACTATTGAAGCGTGAAGATACAAGAATCAAGACTTCGTCCCGTTCCGGATGGAACTCTCCTTGGCGTGGAAGGAAAGCTTGGCGATCCGGATATTGTATTTCCTTCCTTGTAACCGACTCCATGTAAGCCCTAGCCCTCTCTGGTGTCTATATAAACCGGAGAGGTTGGTCCTTAGAAGGTCGATCACAATTACAATCATACCATCATAGGCTAGCTTCTAGGGTTTAGCCTCTACGATCTCGTGGTAGATCTACTCTTGTAGTACCCATATCTTCAATATTAATCAAGCAGGAAGTAGGGTTTTACCTCTATCGAGAGGGCCCAAACCTGGGTAAACATTGTGTCCCTTGCTTCCTGTTACCATCAGCCTAAGACGCACAGATCGGGACCCCCTACCCGAGATCCGCCGGTTTTGACACGACAGCCGTGAAGGGCAACAGGCAAGCATGTGGTGATCATGAGGTAAATCATGCAAGGAGGCAAGCTAATTCAGATAGATGCAAGAACGATACAAGCCACAAGTAAGCTAAAAATGCAAGAGGATACATGTCGCAGGGACAGGCCCGTGCGACTTGGGGATAATGCTGCCCGTGGGGTGATACGTCTCCAATGTATCTATAATTTTTGATTGCTCCATGCTATATTATCTACTGTTTTGGATATTATTGGGCTTTATTATCCACTATTATATTATTTTTGGGACTAACCTATTAACCGGAGGCCCAGCCCAGAATTGTTGTTTTTTTTGCCTATTTCAGAGTTTCGCAAAAAAAGGAATATCAAACGGAGTCCAAACGGAATGAAACCTTCGGGAATGTGATTTTTAGGAAGATTATGATCCAGGAGACTTGGACCCTATGTCAAGACACAAAGGAGGAGGCCACGAGGTAGGGGGTGCGCCTACCCCCAAGGGCGCGCCCTCCACCCTCGTGGCCCCCCTGTTGCTCCACCGACGTACTCCTTCCTCCTATATATACCTACGTACCCCCAAACGATCAGATACGAAGCCAAAAACCTAATTCCACGCCGCAACCTTCTGCACCCACGAGATCCCATCTTGGGGCCTGTTCCGGAGCTCCACCAGAGGGGGCATCCATCACGAAGGGCTTCTACATCAACACCATAGCCTCTCCGATGAAGTGTGAGTAGTTTACTTCAGACCTTCGGGTCCATAGTTAGTAGCTAGATGGCTTCTTCTATCTTTTGGATCTCAATACAATGTTCTCCCTCTCTCGTGGAGATCTATTCGATGTAATCTTCTTTTTGCGGTGTGTTTGTTGAGACCGATGAATTGTGGGTTTATGATCAAGATTATCTATGAACAATATCTGAATCTTCTCTGAATTCTTTTATGTATGATTGGTTATCTTTACAAGTCTCTTCAAATTATCAGTTTGGTTTGGCCTATTAGATTGATCTTTCTTGCAATGGGAGAAGTACTTAGATTTGGGTTCAATCTTGCGGTGTCCTTTCCCAGTGACAGTAGGGGCAGCAAGGCACGTATTGTATTGTTGCCATCGAGGATAACAAGATGGGGTTTTTATCATATTGCATGAATCTATCCCTCTACATCATGTCATCTTGCTTAAGGCGTTACTCTGTTTTCATGAACTTAATACTGTAGATGCATCTTTGGATAGCGGTCGATGAGTGGAGTAATAGTAGTAGTTGCGGCAGAGTCGGTCTACTTGTCTCGCACGTGATGCTTATATAGATGATCATACCTAGATATTCTCATAACTATGCTCAATTCTGTCAATTGCTCAACAGTAATTCGTTCACCCACTGTAAAATACTTATGCTCATGAGAGAAGCCACTAGTGAAACCTATGGCCCCCGGGTCTATCTTCATCATTTTAATCTTCCAACACTTAGTTATTTCCTTTGATTTTTACTTTGCTTTTATTTTACTTTGCATCTTTATCACAAAAATACCAAAAATATTATCCTATCATATCTATCAGATCTCACTCTCGTAAGTGATTGTGAAGGGATTGACAACCCCTTATCGCGTTGGTTGCGAGGAGTTATTTGTTTTGTGTAGGTACGAGGGACTCGCGTAGCCTCCCTCTGGATTGATACCTTGGTTCTAAAAAGCGAGGGAAATACTTACGCCATCTTGTCTGCATCACCCTTTCCTCTTCAAGGAAATCCAACGCAGTGCTCAAGAGGTAGCAGAGAAGATTTCTGGCGCCGTTGTCGGGGAGTCTACACAAAAGCCAACATACCAAGTACCCATCACAAATCCCTTATCTCCCGCATTACATTATTTGCCATTTGCCTCTCGTTTTCCTCCCCCCCAACTTCACCCTTGCCGTTTTATTTGCCCTCTTTTTTCCGTTTGCCTCTTTTTCGCTTGCCTTTTGTTTGCTCGTGTGTTGGATTGCTTGTTTGTCACGATGGCTCAAGATAATACCAAATTATGTGACTTTACCAATACCAACAATAATGATTTCCTTAGCACTCCGGTTGCTCCTCTTACCAATCTTGAATCTTGTGAAATCAATGTCGCTTTGTTGAATCTTGTCATGAAAGATCGATTCGCTTTGCCTTCCTAGTGAAGATGCCGCTACTCATCTAAATAGCTTTGTTGATTTGTGTGATATGCAAAAGAAGAAAGATGTTGATAATGATATTGTTAAATTTAAGCTATTTCCTTTTTCGCTTAGAGATCATGCTAAAGCTTGGTTTTCGTCTTTGCCTAAAAATAGTATTGATTCTTGGAACAAGTGCAAAGATGCTTTTATCTCTAAGTATTTTCCTCCCGCTAAGATCATCTCTCTTAGAAATGATATTATGAATTTTAAGCAACTTAATCATGAACATGTTTGTAGCGACCCGACCTCAGATGGTCAAGTCTACGTATACATGTCATCCTGGATTGGTAATCTTTGACACACACAGTACTCGAAGGATTTATAACAGAGTAGCAATCACACACTTATTACATCGAATGTCTCAAAAGAGAACTTATTACAAAAATATGGCTTAAGGCCATCTAATGCAATAACAGCGGAAGACTTGGAAGATAAAGTGAGTCCATCAACTCCAACGGCATAACTGAGCTGCACGGCAACGACCAATAATCCTTACTCCTCGTCTGAAAAGTCTGCAACATAAAATGTTGCAGCCCGAGAACGGGTCAGCACATGGAATATGCTGGCAATGTAACAAAGAGAGTAATGAAAGAATAATCTATACTACATGCACATATGGCTGGTGGAAAGCTCTATGGTTACAGTTTTGCAAAAAGCCAATTTTTCCCTATGTCAAAGGAACAAATTTTATATTAACTATCATGGTGGTTGAAACATCATTGAGAAGGTATAACCCCAACTCAATCCCAATTAAAGTGATTAACAACCCAGCAGTATTAATTTAGAGTGATGAGATACATGTGAATACTCAAGTACTAGATACTCAGACCGGGGACACGGCTAACCATGATTAGATTGTACACTCTGCAGAGGTTTGCGCACTTTTCCCCACAAGACTCGATCGCCTCCGTTGATTTCTCGCACTACATGGTGTTTGAGAAACGGATGATCGAGACACAGTCTTTCAGAAACATTAACTCTCTACTCCGGATAGATCATACCAAACCTATAAAACCCACTACCTGCTGATCTACCTCTTCAATAGCTTCACGTAACTTACTCAACTATGCTAGAGCCCATAATAGCTTGTGGCTGCACACGGAAGTTTCTAGCATGAATAATATCAGTTCCCTTTGAGCACAGGTGGCGGTCCATAGGAAGATCACACGGGTACCCCGGGATTTCCAAAAAATAAAACAGACAACACTGGGTTCCCCAGATGCCTCAATCCACCCAGATGTGTATTTAAGTTGCCACCTTAAACTAAACCATCAATTAATAATCTCACACCTGTCGTGAATATCTCTCAAACCCAAACCACGTCTACGAGCATAGCATGGCAATATAAGCAACACGTAGAAGTAACTCCCATGGGTTTGATAGCAACAGGGCAATAGGTTCCTACCTCATCATCTACTTCCCAACCCACAAATTAATGACATCCTAATCATGCAATGTTGGAGGGTTGAGCTAATGCATAAAACTGGGTATGAAAAGGTATGATCAAGTGTTATTTGCCTTGCTGACGATCCGTGAATCCTAGAGACTCGTAGTAACACGCTTCGCACTCCGGGAATTCTATCGCAAGCAAACAATACATACATAAGTAACAAACAAAGATGCACAAACAAAACTTCAACTGAAAGAGGTTGACCGGAGAGTTCAACTTAAGGACTCCGGTTTGCAAAAAGAATCAAACCAAACGGAACAACGAAACTCGAACGGCGAGAAAAACATGGTCCGTTTACTAATCTGCACTAGAGTCAAATTTTACCAAGATAAAAACTGGTTTAAGTTGACTATTCGGAAAGAGGGTTTCGAGATGAAACTCCAGGCGCTTCAATCGTCTGATTCCGATAAACGAGCGAAAAGTTATACTAATTTGAACATTGGTTCGGAAATCGAATTCGGAATAACCGCGGAATAAATCCGATAAAAGAAAACGCATTTAACGGCTAAGCAGACGAACGTTCGCTAGCAGAAACTAAGCAGCGAACATGTTACGTAAAAATGAACGAACGGTTGAACGTTCTCAAAATAAATAAACCGGGAAAATAAACCGATCTAATAATAATAAAAAGACGGCTAGGGTTTTCCAAAAAAACCGAAGGGTTATTTTTTTTAAAAAAACGGCGATGGGGCTACCTCCGGCGATCGTCCGTGAGGTGGGCGGCTCGGTGGGTCCCGAGGGGCGGCTAGGGCGGGCTCGGCGAGGGGGGGAGGCGACGACGCTGGAGGCGGAGGCGGCGGCGGCCAAGGGTGGCGGTCTGGCGGCTCGGGCTCGGCTCCTCGGGTCCCAAGGCGGTGGTGGTGGTGGTGATGGCTAAGGGAGAGGCGGTATATAAAGAGGGAAGGGAGGTGGCTTGGAGGAGGCAGGCGGCGGGGAGGAGTCCGGCTCGGGACTCGAGTCCGGCTTGGCGGCGGCACACAGCCTTGAGTGGCGGCCTTGACTTGGGCCACCTGCTCGGCTGGCCGTTAGCC
This sequence comes from Aegilops bicornis, assembly GCA_021605145.1. Taxonomy (NCBI): domain Eukaryota; kingdom Viridiplantae; phylum Streptophyta; class Magnoliopsida; order Poales; family Poaceae; genus Aegilops; species Aegilops bicornis. Next base: position 447,345,115 of record CM038671.1, on the reverse strand, counting down.
CGATCGAGTATGATTCCTTTTTTAACATTCCATGAAAATGTAAAAATCCTAGAAAAAAAATGACAAAACAAGTTTTCTTTGCCTAAATAAAATATTTAGAACAAGATGAACTTTTCTTGGCCCCTAAAATGCAATTTTAAATATATGCAAATTTTTCCTAGGCAATTAAAATTCCAAATAAGTAAAATAAAATCCCAAAAATGATTTTAACATTTTTCCTCCGTATTTCAATTATTTTAGGAGAAGTCATATTATCTCCTCTCGTTTATTTTTAAACATGAAATATTTTCCGGAGACAAAAATTATAAAATCCAAAATCCTCGTCTTTCATTATTTGATAAAATTCAAATATGAAAAATCGGAAAATCCCCAACTCTCCGAGGGTCCTTGAGTTGCTTAGGATTTCGAGGATAGCAAATGAAAATGCTATAAAATATGATATGCATGGATGACCTGTGTATAACATGCCAAATTGAAAATTTGGGATGTTACAATGTTGCACTCTTGGGAGAGGATGAAGTTAATGATACGTAATTGCCCTACTCATGGTTTGAATTTGTGGATGATTATACAAAAAATTTATGCCGGATTAAATTTTGCTTCTAGAAATCTTTTAGATTCAGCCATGGGAGGCACTTTTATGGAAATCACTTTAGGAGAAGCTACCAAACTCGTAGATAATATTATGGTTAATTATTCTCAATGGCACACTGAAAGATCTACTAATAAAAAAGTGCACACGATAGAAGAAATTAATGTTTTGAGTGGAAAGATGGATGAACTTATGAAATTATTTGCTACTAAGAGTGTTTCTTCTGATTCTAATGATATGCCTTTGTCTACTTTGATTGAGAATAATAATGAATCTATGGATGTGAATTTTGTTGGTAGGAATAATTTTGGTAACAACGCGTATAGAGGAAACTTTAATCCTAGGCCTTATCCTATTAATTCCTCTAATAATTATGGAAATTCCTACAACAACTCTTATAGAAATTTCAATAAGATGCCCTCTGAATTTGAGACTAGTGTTAAAGAGTTTATGAATTCGCAAAAGAATTTCAATGCTTTGCTTGAAGAGAAATTGCTTAAAGTTGATGAATTGGCTAGGAACGTTGATAGAATTTCTCTTGATGTTGATTATTTAAAGCTTAGACCTATTCCTCCTAAGCATGATATCAATGAGTCTCTCAAAGCCATGAGAATTTCCATTGATTAGTGCAAAGAAATAACCGCTAGGATGCGTGCTAGGAAAGATGCCTTTATAAGAGCGTGTTCTTCCAATTTCTATGAAAATAAAGATGAAGATCTAAAAGTTATTGATGTGTCCCCTATTAAATCTTTGTTTTTCAATATGAATTTGATAATTATGGGACTGAATATGATCCACCTTTACCTAGAAGGCGTTCCAAAAATTTGGAGTCTTTAGATCTTGATGCTAAAATTGATGAAAGTGGGATTGAAGAAATCAAAACCCTAGATGTTGCTAAACCTATTATTTTGGATTTCAAGGAATTTAATTATGAAAATTGCTGTTTGATTGATGGTATTTCCTTGTTGAATTCGTGCTAAATTCTCCTCATGCTTATAGTCAAAATAAAGCCTTTACCAAACATATCGTTGATGCCTTGATGCAATCTTATGAAGAAAAGCTTGAGTTGGAAGTTTCTATCCCTAGAAAACTTTATGATGAGTGGGAACCTAATATTAAAATTAATATTAAAGATCATGAGTTCTATGCTTTATGTGATTTGGCTGCTAGTGTTTCCACTATTCCCAAAACTTTGTGCGATTTGCTAGATTTTCGTGATTTTGATGATTGCTCTCTAAACTTGCACCTTGCGGATTCCACTATTAAGAAACCTATGGGAAGAATTAATGATGTTCTTATTTTTGCAAATAGGAATTATGTGCCCGTAGATTTTATCGTTCTTGATATAGATTGCAATCCTTCATGTCCTATTATTATTGGTAGACCTTTCCTTAGAACGATTGATGCAATTATTGATATGAAGGAAGGGAATATTATATTCCAATTTCCATTAAAGAAAGGCATGGAACACTTCCCTAGGAAGAAAACAAAATTACCATATGAATCTGTCATGAGAGCCACTTATGGCGTGCCATACCACTATTATGGCAATACCTAGATCTATCCTTGCTTTTATGCCTAGCTAGGGGCGTTAAACGATAGCGCTTGTTGGGAGGCAACCCATTTTTTTTTGCTTTTTCTTCTGTTTAGGAATAAATATTTGATCTAGCCTCTGGTTATATGTGTTTTTATGTTTCAATTAGTGTTTGTGCCAAGCTAAACCTATGAGATCTTCTTGGATGATAGTTATTTGATCTTGCTGTAATTTCCAGAAACTTTCTGTTCACGAAAACAACTGTTAGAAATCACCAGAACGTGGTAAAATACTGATTCCAATTGCTGCTGATCAATAAACAAATTGCCTAGGTCGTCCTATTTTTTATGAATATTTGGAGTTCCATAAGTTTGCGTTAGTTACAGATTACTACAGACTGTTCTGTTTTTGACAGATTCTGTTTTTCGTGTGTTGTTTGCTTATTTTGATGAATCTATGGCTACTAAAATAGTTTATAAACCATATAGAAGTTGGAATACAGTAGGTTTAACACCAATATAAATAAATAATGAGTTCATTACAGTACCTTGAAGTGGTCTTTTGTTTTCTTTTGCTAACGGAGCTCACGAGATTTCTGTTGAGTTTTGTGTTGTGAAGTTTTCAAGTTTTGGGTGAATTTTTTTGATGGATTATGGAACAAGGAGTGGCAAGAGCCTAAGCTTGGGGATGACCCTGGCACCCCCAAGATAATCTAAGGACACCAAAAAGTCAAAGCTTGGGGATGCCGGAAGGCATCCCTCTTAAATCTACTTCCATCGATATCTTTACTTGGAGCTATATTTTTATTCACCACATGATATGTGTTTTGCTTGGAGCGTCTTGTATGATTTGAGTCTTTGTCTTTTAGTTTACCACAATCATCCTTGCTGTACACATCTTTTGAGAGAGCCATACATGATTTGGAATTTGTTAGAATACTCTATGTGCTTCGCTTATATCTTTTGAGTTATGTAGTTTGGCTCTAGTGCTTCACTTATATCTTTTAGAGCACAGTGGTGGATTTGTTTTATAGAAACTATTGATCTCTCATGCTTCACTTAGATTATTTTGAGAGTCTTAAATAGCATGGTAATTTGCTTAAGCAATTCTAATATGCTTGGTATTCAAGAATAGTAAAAACTTTCTTATGAGTGTGTTAAATACTATGAGAAGTTTGATGCTTGATAATTGTTTTGAGATATGAAGATGGTGATATTAGAGTCATGCTAGTTGAGTAGTTGTGAATTTGAGAAATACTTGTGTTAAAGTTTGTGATTCTCATAAAATGCACGTATGGTGAACCGTTATGTGATGAAGTCGGAGCATGATTTATTTATTGATTGTCTTCCTTAATAGTGGCGGTCGGAGATGAGCGATGGTCTTTTCCTACCAATATATCCCCCTAGGAGCATGCGCGTAATACTTTGATTTGATAACTTGTAGATTTTTGCAATAATTATATTAGTTCTTTATGACTAATGTTGAGTCCATGGATTATACACACTTTTTTTCCTTCCACCATTGCTAGCCTCTCTAATACCGCTTTTACTTTTTCGGGTATCATACACCCACCATATACCTTCCTCGAAACAGCCACCATACCTACCTACCATGGCATTTCCATAGCCATTCCAAGATATATTGCCATGCAACTTTCCACCATTCCGTTTATTATGACATGCTCCATCGTTGTCATATTGCTTAGCATGATCATGTAGTTGACATCGTATTTGTGGCAAAGCCACCATTCATAATTCTTTCATACATGTCACTCTTGATTCATTGCATATCCCGGTACACCGCAGGAGGCATTCACATAGAGTCATATTTTGTTCTAAGTATCGAGTTGTAATTGTTGAGTTGTAAGAAAATAAAAGTGTGATGATCTTCATATTTAGAGCACTGTCCCAAGTGAGGAAAAGGATGATGGAGAATATGATTCCCCCACAAGTTGGGATGAGACTCCGGACGAAAAATAAAAAAATAAGAAGAGAAAAGAGGCCATAAAAAATAAAAGGCCCAAATAAAAAATGAGAGAAAAAGAGAGAAGGGACAATGTTACTATCCTTTTACCACGCTTGTGCTTCAAAGTAGCACCATGATCTTCATGATAGAGAGTCTCTCATTTCGTCATTTTCATATACTAGTGGGAATTTCTCATTATAGAACTTGGCTTGTATATTCCAATGATGGGCTTCCTCAAAATGCCCTAGGTCTTCGTGAGCAAGCGAGTTGGGCCACCCACTTAGTTTCTTTTGTTGAGATTTCATATACTTATAGCTCTAGTGCATCCGTTGCATGGCAATCCCTACTCACTCACATTGATATCTATTAATGGGCATCTCCATAGCCCGTTGATACGCCTAGTTGATGTGAGACTATCTTACTTTTTTTGTCTTCTCCACAACCACCATTCCATTCCACATATAGTGCTATATCCATGGCTCACGCTCATGTATTGTGTGAAGATTGAAAAAGTTTGAGAATGTCAAAAGTATGAAACAATTGCTTGGCTTGTCATCGGGGTTGTGCATGATTTAAATACTTTGTGTGGTGAAGATAGAGCATAGCAGGACTATATGATTTTGTAGGGATAACTTTCTTTGGACATGTTATTTTGAGAAGACATGATTGCTTTGTTAGTATGCTTGAAGTATTATTATTTTTATGTCAATATTAAACTTTTGTCTTGAATCTTTGGGATCTGAATATTCATACCACAATTAAGAAGAATTACATTCAAATTATGCCAAGTAGCACTCCGCATAAAAATTCTGTTTTATCATTTACCTACTCGAGGATGAGCAGGAATTAAGCTTGGGGATGCCCGATACGTCTCCAACGTATCTATAATTTTGATTGCTCCATGCTATATTATCTACTGTTTTGGACATTATTGGGCTTTATTATCCACTTTTATATTATTTTTGGGACTAACCTATTAACCGAAGGCCCAGCCCAGAATTGCTGTTTTTCACCTATTTCAGAGTTTTGCAAAAAAGGAATATCAAACGGAGTCCAAACGGAATGAAACCTTCGGGAACGTGATTTTTAGGAAGATTATGATCCAGGAGAGTTGAACCCTATGTCAAGACACAAAGGAGGAAGCCACGAGGTAGGGGGCGCGCCTACCCCCCAGGGCGCGCCCTCCACCCTCGTGGGCCCTTTGTTGCTCCACCGACGTACTCCTTCCTCCTATATATACCTCATTGCCCCCAAGCGATCGGAATCTGAGCCAAAAACCTAATTCCACTGCATGACCTTACGTACCCACGAGATCCCATCTTGGGGCCTTTTTCCGAGCTCACGAGGGGGGGCATCCATCACGGAGGGCTTCTACATCAACACCATAGCCTCTCCGATGAAGCGTGAGTAGTTTACTTCAGACCTTCAGGTCCATAGTTAGTAGCTAGATGGCTTCTTCTCTCTTTTTGGATCTCAGTACAATGTTCTCCCCCTCTCTCGTGGAGATCTATTTGATGTAATCTTATTTTCGCGGTGTGTTTGTTGAGAGCGATGAATTGTGGGTTTATGATCAAGATTATCTATGAACAATATTTGAATCTTCTCTGAATTCTTTTATATATGATTGGTTATCTTCGCAAGTCTCTTCGAATTATCAGTTTGGTTTGGCCTACTAGATTGATCTTTCTTGCAATGGGAGAAGTGCTTAGCTTTGGGTTCAATCTTGCGGTGTCCTTTCCCGATGTGATGGGGGCAACAAGGCACGTATTGTATTGTTGCCATCGAGGATAACAAGATGGGGTTTTATCATATTGCATGAATCTATCCCTCTACATCATGTCATCTTGCTTAAGGCGTTACTCTATTTTCATGAACTTAATACTCTAGATGCATCTTTGGATAGCGGTCGATGAGTGGAGTAATAGTAGTAGATGCAGGTGGAGTCGGTCTACTTGTCTCGGACGTGATGCCTATATACATGATTATACCTAGATATTCTCATAACTATGCTCAATTCTGTCAATTGCTCAACAGTAATTCGTTCACCCACCGTAAAATACTTATGCTCATGAGAGAAGCCACTAGTGAAACCTATGGCCCACGGGTCTATCTTCATCATTTTAATCTTCCAACACTTAGTTATTTCCTTTGCTTTTTACTTTGCTTTTATTTTACTTTGCATCTTTATCACAAAAATACCAAAAATATTATCCTATCATATCTATCAGATCTCACTCTTGTAAGTGACTATGAAGGGATTGACAACCCCTGATCGCGTTGGTAGCGAGGAGTTATTTGTTTTGTGTAGGTGCGAGGGACTCGCGTGTAGCCTCCTACTGGATTGATACCTTGGTTCTCGAAAACTGAGGGACATACTTACGCTACTGTGCTGCATCACCCTTTCCTCTTCAAGGAAATCCAACACAGTGCTCAAGAGGTAGCATGGGGCGCCCCCAACTGAATGAACCGGAAAGAGTCACTTGGCATCGTTGCTGGAGGGATGTTGAAGTAGCTGAAGATGCGCGCTGGAGAAGTTGCTCCTCACGAGCCGCCAGGGCCATGAGCCTCAGGAGACCCAGGGGGCCCGGGTGGCTCTTGAAGAACTGTCGCTGCCTCTGCCAGGGCAGCATGATGCCTAGCCTCCTGAGCCGCCAGAATGCTCCCCAAGTGGCGCTGGAAGGTGACAGCCATGTTCGGCAAGCCGGATGGCATGCGAACATAGTTGTGAGGGGGACCGTCACACCGACCAACGCTGGATGGCTGGAAACGCCCCTGAGATGCGGCCATGTTGAGCCCTGGAATGTCAACGCAGACGTGCAGCTCATCGTCCTCGCCAGGACTTGGAGCTGCGCCAGGTGGTGGGCGGCGATCACCTCACATGGCTCTTGCCTCTTGAAGCTCCTTGGTCGCCCCGGTGATGAACTCTTGAGCACTAGGCGCTCCTCGCCTTGTGCCCTCTCGTGGGAAGCGTGCGGCAAAGCACGCCTCCATGTGGTGCCCGAGCGCCTCCCTCATGATGTTGGCTAGGTCTGAGGCCCTCCAGAAGAGATCCCCCGAGCCCAGCCTGAGGAGGGCACTGGTCGTGCCTTCCTATGCGAGGGAGGGAGGCGCCCCATCTGCGGGCGCAGGTCCTGAGGTGGTGCCGCTGGAGACGCCGCTCTCCTGAAGCCCTTGGTGGAGCAGCTGTTTCTTCTTGGGGATCGCCTCAGGAGGGTACATGGTGCCTGCGTTGTCCGGGTCTTCGGCCGCCGCGGCCCCGTAGGCGCGCTCGAGAGAGCACACCGCGTCCTTTTCCTCACAGGCGACTGAGATCACACCGCCGCTCCCTGGCATCTTGAGGACGTTGTAGCCGTGATGGGTCACTGCCATGAACTTGGCTAGGGCTGGGTACTCAAGGATGGCTTTGTATGGCAGGCGGATGTGAGCGACGCCAAAGTCGATGAGCTCGGTGCGGTAGTTGTCGTGCCTGCCGAAGGTGACAGGAAGGCGGGTGGTGGAGCCATCGGTCACTCCTGAGAAGGGCTTGGTATGCTGTAGCTGATCGGATGGCACTTGGAGGCGGTCGGATGTCTCGACGGACAGGACATTGAGCCATGCGCCACCGTCGATGAGGGTCTTGGTGACTTGGACATTGCTGATGATGGGTGAGCAGAGCATCGGGAGGGTGCCGGCAGTCGCAGCGCACTTGAGTTGGTCGGAGGAGCTGAAGGTGATGGTGCACTTGGACCACCTGAGCGGGCGCGTGGCCTCGAGCCTGGGACGGGCCACGTTCACCTCGCGAGCAAATTGCTTGAAGATACGCTGAGAGGCTGGGGCCTGAGCGCCACCCAAGATGCAAGCGATGGCGCGAGGCTCCTGGAAGTCCCCAGCCCCCTCGTCCTGATGATGGTCGGCGTTCCTTCTTGGTGGTGGCGGAAGCGGAGGGAGGCTAGTGTTGCCCTGGGAGCGGTCCTCATGAGACTTGTCTCTCCAGGCGCCCTTGCGAGGCTGGTCCTGCCAGCGGTCCTCATGAGGTCGGTCGCGCCACTCCTGACGAGGGCCGCAATCATCCCACCGTCCTCCACTACAGCCTCCCCCACGGCCGTAGCCTCGGTCGTTGCGCTCGGGGAGTCGACCGAAATGCCCGTCGTGGATGGCCCTGAGCTCCTGGCAGTCGTGTTGTGGCTGTGAACGTTGTGGAAGGCGCAGAACAGGCGGTTGGCCTTGGACGACTCGGGGTGGTCACAACCGCGCTTCATCTCTGGCCGCCGCAAGCACGGCAGACCCCTTGCGCTTCACGTCTTTGACCTTGGCCTTCTTATCTTCCTGGTAGGTGGCTGGGAGCTCATGGAGGGAGAGGCGTCCCTCCTCAGCCCTTGCACACTTGGTCGCCATGTTGAACATCTCCAGAGTTGTGCACATGTCCTCTTTTATGGCGAGCTCCTCCTTCATCTTGACGTTGCGGACGCCATCGGCGAATGCTGAGATGATGGCCTCGTCCGTCACCTTGGGGATCTTGAGGAAAACGTTGTTGAAACGTTGGATGTACTTCTGCAGGGTCTCCCCTGCCTGCTACTTGATGCGCCGCAGGTCACCAGTTGGCAACGAAGCGGGCGGTCGCGAGTGCCTTGGAAGTTGGCAACGAAGCACTTGCGCATCCCGCCCCAGGAGGAGATCGACCCCACGGGCAGGTTCAGGAGCCACGAGCGCGCGTCGTCCTTGAGGGCCATGGGAAACCAGTTCGCCATGGCCTTCTCGTCGCCGTTGGCCGCCTCGATGCTCAGCTTGTAGAGCTGCAAGAACTCAGCAGGGTCGGGGGTGCCGTCATAGCGCAGAGGTAAGTCGGGCTTGAACTTGCCGGGCCTGACGACACTGCGCAGCTCGGGGGTAAAGGCGTGGCAGCCCGCCGTGGTCACTGGAGCCCGTCGTGGCGGCAGAGCCCGGTCTTGGTACCCTCGCGACGCCGCCGCAGGCAGCGCGCGATCCCGACGTGGTGGTGCAGGCAGCACAGGAGCGTCTTCTTGCGGCTGCGGTCTCTCGTGATATCTCCCTTCTTCATGCGCGGGCGCCCTGCACGGCGGGTCGCGCCGCGGGGCCGCGCGTCTTGGGGCAAGGGCGGTGTCTTGATGCGGAGGTGATGGAGGCGCTCCGTGGGCTACGTCGCCCGCAGCTGGAGGTGGGCGAGGCAGCGAAAGATACGGTGCGGGGGAGCCCCCAGTTGCGCTGACAAGCTCGGCGATGCGGTCCAGCCAGTCTTCGTAGAGGTCGTTGACCGGACGGTAACGCAGGAGCTCACGTACCATGAGCAGCGCTGCCTGCGCGTCCGTGGGTGTGCGACGAGCGTGGGACGACGAGCCGGCCGGAGTCAGCAATGAGGTGGTGGTGCGTCTGTCCCGCCGCACAGAGGGGTGCAGCGACGAGGCTTGCTGCTCATTTCCAACCGAGCCGGTAGTGGCGTTGGCAGCGGGTGATGGAGAGCGGCGGCGAGGTCCACCGACGGGCGCCGTCTGAGCGATGCGAGCGGCAAGGGCGTCTCGGCGCTCAGCGCGGGCTCGGCGAGCGTCAGCCATGGATGCGGCGGAGTAGTGGTGCGTCGGTCGACGGAAGAAAGGCTTCAGCGCACCCCTACCTGGCGCGCCAAATGTCGGATTCGTGGTTCCGGCAAACCCTTGAGGTTCGAACTCTTGGGTGCGCACAAAGAACACTCTCTTCCTAGCTCGCTCGCTCAATGATCTCGCGGCCTAGCTTGACGAACCCAAGGAACAGGAGACGCGAGGGTTTATACAGGTTCGGGCCACCGTTGTGGTGTAATACCCTACTCCAGTGTGGTGTGGTGGATTGCCTTGTAGGCTGAGGATGAACAAATACAAGGTATGAACAGCCTCCCGAGGAGAGGTGTTCTTGAGCTTGGTGGGTTGGTGGGTGTGAGGGTGGTCTAAATGATCTGTCCCTTGCTACGGTGATGGCAAGGTCCTATTTATAGAGGCCCGGGTTCTCCTCCCAAATGTAGGCGGGAAGGGATCCCACAACGGCCAATTTTGAAGGAAGACAACTAGTACAAGCTATCCTGACAAAAGGTGCTCTTCGCCTGCCAAAGGCTCTGGTGGTGATGCGGCTGTGGGCTCCGCGGTGACCACCGTCTTGCCGTCCTACTGGTCTTGGTCTCATTGCACCGATATGGAAACCTTTGCTTGATGCCTCCGGACTCCTTGCTTGCGCTTGCCTCTTTAGCACCAAAGAGGAAACTGGTACAGTGCGCCTGCTGGCGCCCGCTTGCCTTGGTCGTCATGGCTTACGTCACATGAACCTCACGAGGTACCCCTTGCATAGAGATATCTGCCCCTCGGGAGCCAGCCTGGTGAGGCCGCCCCCAGGGAGGTCTTGGCGTCGTCCGCCTCACGAGGCTTGGACCCTCGCGAGGGTCTTGAGTGGTTGCCGTTGAAGCTGGGCCGTACCAGGCCATTGGTGGAGCCACACTCAAGCCCGCAGGCAGGCAAGTATGGGTACCCCGGTCCCAGAAAACCGACAAACACGTGTCAGCTCGTCATTGGGTGAGATAGGCGCCTATGATATGTTGACACGTGCTACAGCCCACCAGTGGCCCATTTAGCTTACAAAGGCCATCCCGTTTGAATAGGTCAAAAATTAGCGGGCCGACCCATGAAAAGCTTGTTAACGGTCTGTTTGCATATAGCCCATTTTAGGGCCCGGTAACTCACGACCCATTAGGGCCTTCCTGAAATTGGCCCAACAGCTTCATGTGGGCCATCGACTATAACATCATTTCGTTTCACTTTTGGCCCATGTATGGCCCACGACGTCTTCCGACCCATATGAGGCCTTTCATATCTTTAGGCCCTTTAGTGGCCCACGGTGACTCTAGCCCATAATGAACAGTAAATTTCTTTGTACCCATTAACGGCCCATGATTCACATGGGCCATTTCCAATCCGTGTTAGCTTTCGGCCTACTGACGACCCATACATTCTTGGGCTCCTTTCCAAGCCTTGATTACTTCCGGCCCGTTACTGGCCTGTTCCCCTAATGGGCCAAATTCGGCTCGTGGCTAGAATCGGCCTGTTTGTGGCCTGTTAACCCGTTGCGCCGTTTCTAGCCCGTCCTATATTCTGGCCCATTAATGACCCGTTATGCCTGTGACAGAATTAAGCCTTTGCTGTCTTCTAGCCTGTTAACAGCCCATTACCATGCTGTCTCGATACCAAATACGCCTGTTTATGGCCCATGTGGACCCATATATCCGACGGCCCAAGGCCCATCGATTCTATGGCCCGTTGGAGGCCCATTTATCCAACGGCCTATAGGAGGCCCATGGATCCTACGGCATATAGCAGGGTCAAGGTTACCATGGTCCTTTTATGGCCCATGGTTGTTGTGGCCACTAGCATACCAGGGAAAAAGAACACTAGGAAATAAATAAGCCTGAAACTAACGCTAGGCTATTAAGGCGATTGCACAGATTACATCCACTAGGCATCAAAGTTTGCCACCAGTGCAAATATAGGGAACAGCCTACACTATACAAAAATGGCTTGCTGTTTTCTTCAGCCGGTGGCTGCACGTTAAGAACAAATTTTGTATCGCATCGAAACAAATTACAACCATAAAACAAAAGAAAGGTTGGCATAAAAGTTAACTGTCTTGCAGATAAATGCACCACCAGAAGTTCAGAAGCTCAGTTCATTTGACCTGACTGTTATGTTTTCATGTTGTATTGTCTGATGGAGCGCCATAACCTTCACCTTCATTTCTCCTAGGCTCCTAAACAACATAGCAAATGTCTGATAGTCTTGTTTCAAAACCATGCATATCTTGACGACATCGAACAATGGTTGTCCTTGTTTCACAAAGGGCCTCTGTTAGGGAATGGACTTGTGTTTGGAGCGCAGATATAACATTGTTTTGAGCTTGCATATCTTGATCATGAGGCATTTTGGACGAGATTGCCTTAACAACCAACCCAGTATTATGCAGGAACGTGCTTTTGGCACTGTTAGTGGACAGGTACTGGCCCACTGCAGCAAGAGGTGACATTGTGATTATAGTTGCCTCGTCACCTTCAAAAGGTGGAGGTTCCACCATTTTTTCCATAGCTTGCTGAAAAGTTGAGTTTTTACATTAGTAGTACCAGAATAGAAGATATTAAGGAGGCAGCAAAACCAAACAAATAGCTTTGGTCTATATACAAAACTTATTCTGGTGAACCCGTGTAAAATATTAGTTGTATTTTACTGCAAAGTACATAATAAAACTAGGTTCCAAACATATGACCATATACCATGGCTAATGTATTGTCTATTTCTTCACATTGTATTGACAACTAAGGATAAAGAGACAAAGTTTATAATACGGTAAGCATAGTATGACATCATTCATATCACAAAACAACTGAGAATAGACAAATAGGCAATTGTAAAATTGTGTGGGCAAGTCCAGCACGGAAATACATTATAGATCGAGATCAAAGGAACATCACTCCTCTTGTTTAAATCTTGTAAGGTGCAATGATACGCTAAGCCAATTGTGTATAAAATTGAAAAGAGTAATAGACATTGGCTGCAAACCATGCAGTTCAATGCACGAGTCAGAGTAAGTAGTAGTTAAAAGGCATGAGGATTAAGGACTTACACCAGCGACTTTGACTGGTGTAGTCATGTCCTTCGTCTTGCTGGTATGACGGTCCTTGAAGATTTCCACAACATTTGGTTCAGGTACTTTTTGGTCCTTGCGGGCTTTCCTCTACATTTGGAACAAGTCAATATAGATCTGATAATATGGCACAACAAAACGAGTGAAACAACAGCTAATTACAAGAGCCTCGCAGTGTGCAATATAGCTACGAGATCTTGTCGTCTGTTGGAATTTCACTTTCGTACGGTTGGCCTTGTTCTTTGAACAGTTCACCTACAAGAAGATAGATTTGTGAGGCACATGCGTAAATAGGAGTTCAACATGTGATCTGATCACATACATATAACGTACCTGATACTTTGGATCAGACCAGTGTTTAACGAGGCCTCTCCAGTATTCATCTGATATATTTTCCACTTGAGATGTTTGGGCAAGTTCACTGTTAGCCTTGCCTTCAAAGTGAGTTTTCCTTAAGTTATACTGATACTGTCACAGAGCAGACTTGAAACCATGGGTGCAAGCTTGTCTGGTTGCATCATCTTGGCTATCCAACTTGAACCTCATACATTGAAAAATATGGGAGTCTCATTATCAGCGACCTAGAAAGTATGGGACAGAGCAAGACGATATTACTAGTTTCCATACATAACCATTACAGATAAATGGTCGAGGAAGGTGTTGAACTGGGTTTCGTCTTTGTCATTCCCGTACTAAATCCATGTTGGGAGGATACGTGCTTGACACCTAACGGCAACCGCTGCCTCTGATACTAACTTGGCTGACTCTGTAGCATCACGTGGCCTTTGTAAACCTGCCTCAAAACGGATCTCCATTCTTCCTCCTCTAGGTTTAGTTAACCTATCAAGCATTATCCCTGATGTTTGTTTCCTCTTACGCTTATGTGCTAGTCCAATAACGAACATAGGAAGTGTTAGTGTACATCAAACTGTGATACTACATATAAAGAAGCATGCAACTGTAACTTGACTCCAGCAACTACTTTCTTGTTGTTGAAGCTCACAAGGTTCATCTGATCTTGCCAACTCGTCTTGTGTCAAGAGTGCTTCAAAAGTAGTGTCAGGTGGCAAGGGAGCTTGGGAACGTGCTACTAGCTGAGTTGACAAACGAGTAAGTCGTGTAGCTGGTGGTACTGTGGTAGGTGTTGGAGCAACTAGGGCTGCCTTTGACCATTTGGTGGCAGCTATTGGTTTCTGTTTGGCTTGTTTTGCAGCTCGTGTAGCATGGGATACCTCGTTTGTACAATTTTCTGCTGGACTTTGACCTTCTATTGCACCATCAGTACCAGCAGAATCTACATAATTGTTCCGCTTCCGTTTCCATGTGTCCTTAGTACTAACACCTTCCCCTGTCATTCTATGTTCCTTCCTCTTTCTCTGTGCCATGTTAAGTCAAGCTGACAAGAAAAATGAAGAAAAATTTAGTTCTTCAGAACAAATTGATGCATGATACAAATGAACTGAATTTTGATGTTAGACAACCACATGATAGGCGGATATATGTACGAAAAACAGGACGGCATGAGATAATCAGAACTATGATGTGTAAACTAAGTAGAAGGCATTTCACTAAATTAGAAGCAATGCAATGGATGGTAGACACCATATGAAAGATGCTACAAATATCGCTCTGCCAAGTTAACAGTGTGTCGTCATAACTGGCGTTTAAACAAATGTGAAGCAGTACAAGAAATAAATCATATGCAAGATGCAAACAACATCACACTACCAAGTTAAAGGTAAACATTATTGCCATTGCATATTCACAGCTTATGATGTGTAAACTAAGCAGAAGACATTTCAACAAATTAGAAGCAATGAAAGATAGACACCATATGTAAGACGCAACGAATATATCAGACTCCCAAGTTAAACGTGTCTTGTGAAAAGTGATTGTTGCAGGTTACACAACAACAGTACTTTGATGTAAAAACATGGTGTGATAGACAGATATTGTAAGTTCTAGAAACAGGAACACGTGTCTTATTCACAAGTATAATGTGTAAAGTAAGCAGATGGAATTCAAAAAAATTAGAAGCAATACAAGCTAGACATCATACATAACATGCAACCACATATACTTGATTGCCAAGTTAGAGGGAGCACCTGTGATGGTGCATTAGGGGAGACGTGCTCATCATCAACACAGCTAACGTTGAGTGTCTATGCATGTGTTGTCTTGCAAATCTTCTTGGGGGGGGGGGGTGGCGGAGTAGAATCTGTAGAGGCCCTCCGTTTGGAAGGAGCCCCTTTATCCACTGCCTTGCTAATTTCCTTCCGCTTTATTGATTTTGAATTGTCAAGTAAAACTGACAAGAAAAAGCAATAAAATTCACTCCTCAGAACTCATTTGTGCATGATACTGACAAACACTACTTTGATGTAAGGCAAACACATGATACCAGTATGGAATATGTACGAAAAACAGGACGGCATGGCATATTCAGAACTGTTTGTGTAAACTAAGCAGAAGCCATTTCAACAAATAAGAAGCAATCCAAGCTACACACCGTATGCAACATGCAATACAATATCACACTGCCAAGCTAGAGAAAGCACCTGGGATGTCGGTTTCGCCGAAAGACCGCCATCAGTCCCTGCCATATTTTTTCCTCCTATTTCTTAATTGCATTGCCTTGTCAATTCAAACCCACAAGAAAAATAAATAAAAATTCGCTTTTCAGAACTCATTGATGCACGATACTGACGAGCATTACTTTACTGTAAGGCGACCGCATGATAGGACGATTGAATGTGTAAGAAAAAAGGACAACATTGCATATTCACAACTATGATGTGTAGACTAAGCAGAAGGCATTTCAAAAAAGTTCGAAGCAAAGAAAGCTATACACCATATGAAAGATGCAACGAATATCACTCTACCAAGTTAAAATTGTCTCGTCATAAGTGCCATTTGAAAAAAAATAGAAGTAGTACAAGCTAGAAAAGAATGCGAGATGTAACCTATATCACACTTCCAAGTCAAATGTGTCTTATGATAAGTGATTGTTGCAGGTTATACAACAGTAGTACTTTGATGTAAGAACATGGTGTGATAGACAGATATTGTATGTTCTAGAAACAGGAACACGTGTCTTATTCACAAGTATAATGTGTAAAGTAAGCAGATGGAATTCAACAAAATTAGAAGCAATACAAGCTAGACATCATACATAACATGCAACCACATATAACAGTGCCAAGTTAGAGTGAGCACCTGTGATGGTGCACTAGGGGAGACATGCTCATCATCAACACAGCTACGTTGAGTGTCTATGCATGTGTTGTCTTGCAAATAGTCTTGGAGGGATGGAGGAGTAGAATCTGTAGAGGCCCTCCGTTTGGAAGGAGCACCTTTATCCACAGCCTTGCTAATTTCCTTCTGATTTATTGATTTTGAATTGTCAAGTAAAACCGATAAGAAAAAGCAATAAAATCCACTCTTCAGAACTCATTCGTGCATGATACTAACAATCACTAATTTGATGTAACGCAAACACATGATACCAGGATGGAATATGTACGAAAAATAGGACGACATGGCATATTCACAACTATTTGTGTAAACTAAGCAGAAGCCATTTCAAACAAATAAGAAGCAATGCAAGCTAGACACCACATGAAAGATGCAACCAATATGACTCTACCAAGTTAAAAGTGTCCCATCTTAAACGGCGCTTTAATAAATTAGAAGCAGCACATGCTATAAATCATATGAAAGATGCAACTAATATCACACTGCATATACTAAAGGTGTCTCGTCATATTGATTGATGCGGGATACAAAAAACAATAGTTTTATGTAAGGACATGCTTAATAGATGATGTACTATGTACTAAAGACAGGAAGGCATGTCACATTAACAGATATAATGTATAAACTAAGCAGAATAGCACATGCAATTTAACCAGATTGGAAGAATTAAAATCTAGACACCATATGCAACATGAAACCACATATCACGCTGCCAAGTTAGAGCAAGCACCTGTGATGCTGGTGTAGGGGAAATGCGGTCATCAACTACAGAGCTACGTTCACTATATTCATCTAGCCTTGATGTTTCTTGAGAATCATGTGGGGAGGCTGACGCTGCATTCTTTAAAAGAGCGTATTTTCTCACAGTAACCCACTGGGGTGACTGTCTCATCATAAGTGATTGATGAGGGATACACAAGAACATTAGTTTGATGCAAGAACATGGTTAATAGACAGATGTACCAGTATGTACCAAAAACAGGAAGGCATGTCATATTCAAAGGTATAATGTGTAAGATAAGCAGATGCCATTTAACCAAATTGGAAGCAATACAAGCTAGACATATAGCTGGAGTGGTGAGCATGATCATCGAGGACCTGAGAGCCTGGTGGGAGGCGGGTTGCTTCGCCACCATCATGGCTTTTTAGTTGGCTTCCAGGTGATGCATGTCTGTGCTGGGCTTGTCACTGGCTCGGCCAAAGGCCCACGACTAGCTATTTGTCTTATGGTGCTCCCGGGATGGTGGTTCATGTAAAAAATATCTTTCCTTATCTTAATAAAGACCGACTTCAGCCTTTCGAATACAAGATAGACACCATATGCAACATGCAACCACATATGACACCGCGAAGTTAAAGCAAGCACCTGGGATGGTGGTTCATGGCGAGCGACGTCATCAACTCCAGAGCTACGTTTACCGTCTCCATCTGCTGAGACTGCACCCTTTATAAGGCTAAAATGTGTCTTGCCTAAGCCCAAAGAAATCTGGAGCTGCTTATCTCTTTTATTTTGTGCTTCTATCAACCGGTTGGTAGAGTCTGAAATACCGATGCATAAAAAACAATAGTCGGAGTATGGGTGAAGTGTGTGCAGAACTAGTGCACTGTAAAAGTAACAGATAGCGGGTGGCTGAAAAATAAATGACAGGAGATATGATTGCTCTACAACATTGCATGGAAAACAAAATTAGATTCTACTCCGTATGATTTTGTAATATATGAGCACAGGGATGGCTGGGAAATGCAGGTACTCCTCTATCACACCACCACATGTGATCCTATACAAATAACAGTCGACTGAAAATAAATAGGTCAGCCGATTTTTTTATGAACCGTCCGATCTATAAGGAACGGGCAGATGGCCTTCTTTTACCTCCCGCCAGTCACTGTTGACGATCTTTCTCGAACCGCCAGCGACCACCGGTCCAGACCCCCTGCCTTCGCCGCCCGGCCCTCCCCTCGACCTCACACCACCGCCGTGCTTGGTAGCGCCCCCGGCCATCCCTTTAATCCTGGCCAACCTCCACATTGGGCGCCAGTAGCTCCTAGGCCCCACACATCCCTAAGATAAACACCAAGGCGCTGCTTCCCCGGCGTAATAGGCGGACTAGCGCCTGTTACGCTGGGGAATGCTTCCTTTAATTGGGAATCAACTGACCAGGAATTGAAATCCAGGGGGCGACGGACCTCTAGCTAAGGTGAAATAGTATATGAGGAGAAACCTTGTGCATTGCGAGTTACTAGGAACATCTAGTATCAGGAAGAAGCAAATAGTGTCTTCTTTGGGATGAATACCATGCAAGCAGACACATAAGATTTGCACGAACAAGGAAGAGGAGTACCATTTCCGGTTGCCAGTGCTATGTGCTCCTGATGTCGTGGCGATTTTCTTGTTTTTACCGGGGGAATCGATGTTTTGGAGGTGGGTGGAGCCTTGGACGAACCCATGGCCAAATTGTTGACTGTGTTGTGGTGGCCGTCTGTCGGCGGAGGGGAAGTAGATCCGAGGTGGCGAAGGGCGGCGTAGCGGGAACATCTCCGGTGCGGTGGACGGTGGCGAAGTTGGAGCGACAGCGATGAGGTGCAGGATGGTGTGGTTGAACTGGCTCGGGTACGACGCACGTCGGCGTCCTGGAGGCAGCTCGACCTCGGCTTCAACTACTAGCCATGGAGGGCGTTGCCGTTGTGGTTGCGGTGGAGGACGACATCAGGGTATCGGCTCCGGCGCGATGGAGGAGGGCGGCGGTTGATGGGTGGGATGGGGTGGCGGATGGAGGATGCCGGGGTTTCACGGCTGGTGGAGAGGTAGTTTTGGCGCCTACGGAGTACGAATGGGGAATCGGATGGGGGGCGGGGGAGCTAAGGGAGAAACATGTTTCGGTTTGGGACGCGCTTGCTTTTGGTTTTTTTGAACAAATGGGCGCGCTTGTTTGAAATTTGGGGAAAGTACAAACTTTGCCCCCCTCTTAAATTTTGGACCTACTGCGGGTCGGGGGTAGGATGGTAATCCCAGGTGTCCCAAATAGTGGGCGGGAGCGATTTGACAAGCATGTGTGCTTAGGCGGCCATTGTGTATGAGTGTTTTTTGGAGGCGGTTGTGTGGCGTCTAGATGAAGCTAGAAACCTACCCCGGTTTAGACCTTTGGACGTCGGGCCGGTAGGTTTCACGGGTCGGAGTTAGAAAAGTAATTTCCTTCTACCAAACATTGGCCTCACGCGGTTTCGGGCGAGTAGAGGCTCTTTTGGCGCTTCGTTCAAAATTTTGAAACAGAAGCATTCACGTTTAGAGTACTCTTGAACTTTGAGGATTGACCTAAATAGACAATGTTAAATTTGACCTTGTATGTTTGAAAACCTCATTAAATTATGAGCTTCATTTTGAAATTTTGACACTTGAAAATCCTATAACTACGATTATTTTGGAATGGAGGAGGTAAATTTGAATCTATTTTGTACACGACTATATATGCTATTATGTACAAAAGCAGAGCAAAGATTGGTGCCCCCATAATTTAGGTATGATTTAAAAATGCCATGATATCGAATTCAAATAATTGAATGGACTTCATGTTCAATTCAAAAATTTTAAACCACCTTAAGTTGAATTCAAATGTATGCTAGTTCATAGCTAGCTATTTATAATGCTCATTGTGTAACTTTTGTATGTATAATGTGCTTTACACACACAACATGAACTATACTCACGTTTATATTCGATTTCTAAAGCGATGCATTGTCTGGAGTTCAAAATACTAACTATGTGGATCAATTATGTCGAATAATAACATAGACATGCTCAAATTCGATAGAATATAGATGTCTGATGGACCAATGACCGTTCCTTACACGAAATGCAAATATCATGATCCCATCCTAATATTTGGATACAATTTATATTTTTAATCAATGTGTACATCAGTCTTTTACGTGTAGTATCACTCTCCATCGGTGGTCTCTCACACATGCTCACACACTCTCTCCCGAGGTGTCTTCCTCGCACACATGCTCTCGATATAACCCTCCCTCCCTATCATAACCATTTACGACTGGTTTCACTAACCTTTATCACAAGCACTCTTCCTCTAACAAGCATGCACAAGTACAATCCCCATCGACCCTTTCTATATACATAAACCTGCCTACGTGTCTCCCGCATGCACATTATCTTTAGGCCTGTTTCTCACACATTATCTCCACCTCTCTTCCTAATTGACGAGTATGATTCTAGCAGAGCATTCTGTAGGATGCCCCTTAAAGTTAGGTTGGATGAATAATAATATCAGAGATAAGGGGTTACCTTAGTCCGAGGACCTAGGGTTGCAAATCCTAGCCGGCTTTGTCAGTGGACACAGAGTCCTTCACGACCCTGCTATCTTTGTCTTGTACGACTAGTCCTCCATGGGTCTCCCTAGATGCGTCATGGGCCGACCAATGTGGCGCAGGACGGAACCGAACCAAGGGCCTCACCTCGGCCCACAGGACCTCACGCGGTGACACACCCTCTGCCCCCAGGTCTCGTTATATTCTCACACCCACACATACCAACACAGACACCACACGAAAAATTTCTCCTTGTGCCTCTATCCCCTCCCCCCTTGCATATACACACTCAAGGGCATCTCTCGCCGTGACATCATATTCATCTCTCTCTCTCTCTATAGACCTCTCTCATTTCTCGTGCTATCTCTCCCACGCCCCCCCCCCAGCCGGCCCCTCTATCCATGCCTCTCTCGAATACGTAATACACACACATACCTCTCTAGGCCCTGCCAAATACATCAACTACACATTCACACATGTTACATCACGTACCCCATTGATCTAAAAAGCCCTCTCTTCATGTTTATTTCGCATACAACATTCCTTTTGAATAAAACCACACAAAGTGCGGCCAAAAAATTATTTTAGAATTTCTACATATATACAACATTACAAAGTTATATGGAGGAGTATGAAAGTTAATTTGCATTGCATGGTGCCCACAATGATATTTATTCTGCACTGTGAATTTTTATATTTTTATACTATATATAAAGTTAGTCATAATAAAGAGAAACAAAGAGCATATCTCTCTCCATCGCATACACCCCCTCTACGCCCCTTTCACGTACGCACACAAACTATCTTCAGGTCCTCTAAAAGTACACCCCCAGCACATTCACACATGTTTCATCTTTCTCTCGCGCTATATACAGTAATGATCATTGATTTTGAAGCGAAAGTATGATACGTACATTGGACTTCAGAATCCACTCATTACGGTCAACATTTATGTTTTGTGGTTATTATACAGTCACGGGCTCACCGTACAGCTCTGTATTTGCTCAAGACACGACTAGTTGACTAGTTAAACACTCCATGTGGCACCTCTAGTGTCTCATCACATTATCTCACTACCATTGGGCCAACCCGTCGGCGTGTATCTACTCTACTCTTATAAAAAATAGAGTTGGTGATGATGGTGTGCCTGCCATCCTGCAATATAGGCCGTCCGATTTATATCTGACGGATAGGACGGAAACTATGGCAATTTTGCAAAAAGGTACCCACACCCCTCTCCACATTTGCAAATAAGGCCTTCCCTCATTCATCCTTTTCACAAGATAAACTACTCATACAAATTCATCTTGATGTTACATGCAACGCATGGGCATCTTGCTAGTAAGAATGAAAACAAACGATAAAAAATATTGGACGGTAGTTCGAAGTCATGACCGCGGGCACATGGGACAAGGTGGCCTTGTATTGGTATGCTGAGCCGTCTGTTTTAACACACAGGAGCTAGTGTGGTGATTCTACACACACGCACGCATGCACACGAACTGCATGCACGCAACACTCACACAAACACACGCAGCCACGCACGCACGCAACACTCACACGTACACACACAACCATGCACGCACGCAACATTCACACGCACACATGCATGCACACACTACACGACCAATACACACTCACGCTCAAGTGCTCCACCACATCAGGCCCTGACAGACACATACACAACCACGTGGTTCCCGCGCACGGGTTGGAGTCTTGTCGCGCCTGCATAAATTTGTGTTTATCTGACCTTTTTCCTATGCGAACTGATAGGTGGGACCCACAAGGAACATGGTCAATTTAACTAGTCAACATAGTGCCACGCAGACTATTTGGCCGGTCAACAGAGTGCAATCCGATGCGGAACGGTGAGCAAGTGACCGTATAATCACCGCAAAACGTATATAGTGACCGTAATGAGCGTATCCTGAAGTCCGGTGACCGTATTATGCTTTTCGCTTGAAATACACTGACCGCCCGTGTATTTATCTCTTCTCTCGCTCTCTCTGTGGAGCCGAGTAGGCCAACGTGCCAGTGCCTAAATTGGCGCACGCCACCCCATTATTGTTGTACTGGTTTCGTAAGAGCGAACAAGCATTCACGTCTACTATACAAAACTGTAGATATAAGTTACAAATGCTATGAAGACGGATACAAATATTTGAATCCACTTTATGCCCAATTTGTCTCTATAGGCCCTCCAAAATTACATCTCTACACGTTCTCGCATGTTACACTAACAACTATGCAAGACAACACTACTACTACACTCTAACACAATAAATCATATATGTTTTTAGTTTTACTTGATCTCGTATTGTTACTTAATTATTCAGTTTGCATACATTGAAATTGGCTTTGAAATGTATGGCTAGTATCATCTACCGCGCGGGAAAAATCCCGCCCTTTCCTGTTTATCGGGTTTGTATCGATGGATCGTGCGAAACAGCAAAACTATAGTAGTACTACAGTACAAGTAATAGTTCACTGGTCCACTGTGTCAGCTACTCCTCCATCGTAAGAGTGGAGCGCTCGCTTTCATAAATGTTCTAGTCCCTTTCGCCAACATGTGGGACATCAAGCAACCGGGTCCACGTGCCATACCGAAATAACAGTGCAGAGCAGCAGGGGTGAAGCACCTCAGTCATGGCGCCGGTGTAGTAATGAGAAATGATGCCTCAAATCACAAAGTTGCACCTTCCCCGCAGTTAAGTTGGAGGGACGAAGTAATAATGCTAAAAAAAGAAGTTGGAGGGATGAAGCAACCGTCATTTCCCTCGTTGCTAAATCCGCTTTTCCCTCGTCTTCTTCAAGTTAACCACGTGTTGCTTCTACCGTTGTTCTGCCTCATGTGGGATGCAGATTGGCTTGGTAAAGCACTGACACATGGGAACGCATGTTAGCAAACCGCCAGCCCAATGTCCTCTAAAAATAAGAAACCTCCCCCGCCATCCGCGCGGCAAAATCACCTCCTTTTTACTAATCTTGATACTATAATTTTTTAGATCAATATAATTGAGATTTGTATAGATAGCACACAGGAGCAAAACCAAGTGGTACGGTTAAGGGCATCCACAGACCACAATGTGTAGCCAAATGTGAAAATAGCTTTTGGCATCGATGGGAACCATTGTGGACGATGTTGCCAAAGCCAAAAAGATGGAACCAAAGCTCCCTAATTGATTGATTGAAGGAATAGAAAAATGCAAGCTCTCTCCTTTTTCTCCCGTGCTTGGACACATGTATAGTATAGAGCACAGAGTGTACTCCCCTGTCCCTTCTATCACAAACCACAAAGTAGTGAGGCGTCAAATCACAAAGCACATACGAAGCAACCATCATTTCACTCTTCGCTGACTCCGCTTCTCCATCTTCTTCTTCGAGAAACACCTTACCGCAGTAAGCTAGACAGAGGATGCTATTGTGTAGTACTAGTACATTTACGCGTCCTTTGGTTCAACAGACTTCCTGGATGCAAATAAGGCCGTTGTCTCGGCTTGCAGGTGGCACTTGTGAATGACTTACCATGGTCTCCCTCAATGGTGTTCTCCGTCGAACACACTTCACCAAACCACAACGTTCGAGATATCGTCGACAAAAGGCCACTAACACTAATCGAGGCAAAATTGATGGGGTTTGCCTCGTACTAGCAACCAAGGACATTAATATACCCTTGCATGCATGCGGAAGGGAGAAGGTTGGTTTGCATGGCGCTGCATTAATCAAGCGATGAGGAGTGAGATGGTTAGCTCTTTGGGCATTGGAGAAAAAAATACGCATTAATTGACACGTCAAACGAGGATTTGTATTGATCAATCCCGCGAAGGAAAACCCCGTCTTTCTTTTTTAACACAATTAGTACTCCTACGTACATACTTGTATCCTATGGGTATAGGCCTTGCATTGCCATACTTCGCCACACATTTTTGCCAAGCTTACCTAAATTTTTCAAAATTAAAAGGAGGTACACTTGCGCACGGCTATCGCGGTCGCTCCGCACCCTCACACAGTCGCTCCTGCATGCCGCAAACCCAACCAAGGGAACGCACCCTCACTGACACGTGCTACCGCATGTGATCAAACCAAACTCAGCCATCCTACCGCTGCCACATAATTTTTGTTCATACAATATGTTTATCTAACCGCATGTTGGGGAAGATCCGTATGGCCCGTGCGGTGGTCTGTTGGGGAAGAAGAAGATGTGAGGAAGAAGGGTTAGGAGATGTAGGATATTCATCCAACCGCCTGAAATGGTCGACTGACCCAAATGATGAAACTCAGGCGACTTGCAAAAATATGTGTTTTTACACAGCAAAAGACCCCTAAAAACAACAACATAAAGAAAAACTATCACTGCTCATGGAACGAGACGGCCTCATCATCTTTGGCTGCCGGCACGAACCAGACTTAGCTGCCGATGTGTGTCTCTGCACCGTGGTTGTCCTCGGCCTCCAGCTACTCATTCATGCGGAGCGTGCGGGTGCTCTGCACGGACGAGAGCACCGCCCGGTTCTAGTCCAGGACGTCCGGTTCCGCCTGCAGGAGGGCCTCGATGGTAGCGACATCCGCGCGCTCCGCGTCAAGTTGAGCCTCCGACGCCCGGTTCAAGTCCAGGACGTCCGGTTCCGCGTGCAGGAGGGACTCGATGGCAGCGGCATCCGCGCGCTCCATGTCAAGTTGAGCCTCCGCTGCCCGGTTCACATCCATGACATCCGGTTTCGCCTGCAGGAGGGCCTCGATGGCAGCGGCATGCGCGCGCTCTGCATCGAGTTGAGCCTCCGCCTCCTGGTCCTCCTTTAGTATCGCCAGGTTGAACCGCTGGTCCACCTGCACCATGGGGGACCCGGACGCCGGCACGAAGTCGTCGTCCATCATCTTATACGCATCGGGGCCTTCTGCGCCATGACCTCCGCCATGAACATTGGATCGGCTTCCTCCTCCTCGGAGCTTGGATCCAGAGAACTTGGGGATTGGCCCGCCGCAAAGGGAGCTTGGGAATGGAGGTCTGTGGCGCCGACCGCCGCTGTGATTTCTGCGCGGCGCTCTGGCGTCATCATCTTGTAGTACGTGATCTTGCGGCGCACCATGGCTTTCCGGTGAACTAGGGGACGCTTGATGCGGGCTAGGGGATCGAAAGGTGGGGGAATGGGCTGGAGAGGAGGTGTGGTTTTGGGGCAGTGGCTAGCGTAGGCCGAGCAGCAAAGTTTCTGGTGTGAATAGTGGTTCTGGTGACGACCGGTCAATCGGTTTTGACTGTACATCACTCTTGTCGAGTTCGCGTTGCACCCCGGCACGCTGGACCCTCCACGTCGCACGCCTAATGGAACACGCTTCGTCTTGTGTTTTTGCTCGCTTGTGGGACCGCAGTTGAGAGCAAATCGATGTCCCTCCCCCTCCCCCGCCCGCGTCATTTATACTACTACTCCCTCCGTTTTATGCAGAGTAAATAAAAACAGAGGGAGTATACTCAGTAACTGACATGCGGGGCCTAGCAAACATGGGGCCCGCCAGTCAGTGACCGAAAGGCAGGGTAAGGTAGGGATACCTACGTCAGAGGATCCACTTCCACTGCTACTCCCTCCTTCCATCTATACAGGGCCTAATGCATTTTTCGAGGCTAACTTTGACCAAATGTTAGAGTAATAATACTCCCTCCTTTCTGGTTTATAGGGCTTATCACAAAATCTTAGTTTTTCCATTTTATAAGGCTCAATTTGGTTGTTCTCCATCACAAGTTCAGATTCCAAGGTGCATTAAATAATTGCATGCAAGCATATTAAGAGAAAATTGACCAATGCATGTACTTTATGCATGCATGCATTGCAATAATACATTGGTAAACAAATTTTTTGAGGAAAACAAGAGCATTAATTGGGTGCTTTTGCAAATTACAAAAAGTATTCCACCACTCACCATCTATCTTGGTTAGTGAGATTTTTGAATTGAGCCCTATAAACCCGAAAGGAGGGAGTATATGACATGCAACTTACACAAAGCATACAGTCAAATTCATATGTGAAAGGAGCTTCCAATGATATAATTTTCACATTATACATCTCATGTACTATTAATCTTGTCAATAGTCAAAGACCATTTTGAAAAACGCATTAGGCCCTATATAAATGGAAGGAGGGAGTACTAGTACTATGAGAACTACATACTCTACTGCAGATGTTGTCAATACTCCACTAGTACTATTGGACAGGGAGCTTAAAAACTTACTATTGGACTGGTTATACATGGCGAAATCCTAGTAGGAAGAGCATGCGCGAGAACAAGCACAATCACGTGTTTGAAAACAAATTGGAAACCATCTTTCTTTGAATACAAATCTAGGAGTACGTACAAATCTAACAATATTGATTGGGCGTTGTTGAATGTTGATACTTTTTTCCTGTAAGTTTGATCAAAGTAGAGATACTTTGACTACACATAAAACTTACATGTAAACTAGAAAGGATCAGAGGGAGTATATTGTATGTTCAAAAGCGAAATGAAAATTGAATACCCTTTATATATGATTTGTTGATGATGTGATCACATGTTCAAAATTTTGAATCCGTCGTAGGTATCACACATGCACCCACTCATTCTCTCTCGGTTTCATCTCGGGGGTCTGGAAACCGATTGAAAGAGGACTAGGGTGGGTACAGTATGATCGTTTCGCTTATGAACATACAATATACTCCCTCCGATCCCCACAGACCCCCCGCCCCCAGTGGGTCATTTCTATCATAGAAATAGACCAAACATTTATCTCCTTACACGACACGCAATTGATCTCTCAACATCAATCGATCTCGTCAAGATGTGTCGGGGCATGAACCGAATGGGATGTCAAAACTAAGACGGGAAGCGACACATAGTGGAGGCAAAGTGAAAAATTTAAACAAACTGTTTGTCTGTATGCATGTCGGACAAATTACAACATTGGATATACAAGCATGGTCTAGGCCCACATGCGAAAGATACTCGACAGAATGTTCAAATGAGGCATGCGGGAGGATGGACTCGGCCGGAGGGCGGGCACGATCGATGGAGAAGAGGGTTGGAGAGGAATGAGAAATAAGCAACGCCACATGATTATACTTGAACGACTCAAATAAACAATAAGTTGTCTCGTTTTCCCTTCCATCTTGGTCACGGAGTAAGATACTCCCTCCATTTTTATTTACTCTGCATATTAGGTTTGACTGAAGTCAAACTTCATAAAATTTGACCAAATATATAGAAAAAATATGAACATTTACAATAGCAAATCTATATGATGTGAAAGTATATTCAATAATGAATTGGTATTTAGTTGTTATTGCATATGTTATTATTTCTGTCTATAAACTTTGTCAAAGTTTACAAAGTTTGACTTTGAGCAAAGCTAAAATGTGGAGTAAATAAAAACAGAGAAATCTGTGAGGACTAGTATAGTTACTACTGCCGGAACATGGTAAGGTGGACCCCTAAATGCGGGCATGGACCAGGCACACCTCAATTATTCCTTCAAACAGTCGGACACCTACATTAGCACACAATCCGGCTACTTAATCAAGTGTTACGTTTCACTAGTTAGAAAGAAAAAGGGTGGTACCGTACCCAAAACCACCACACTTGGGGCTAGGGTAACAACTTGGTATTGTACCACATTTGAACCAGGGCACAAAAACCACCTGTTCTGCGCCTAATGCGCAACGCGGAGCACTGGGGCTCGAATTTGGCTAGGAAAACAGGGAAACCGACATGTGCGGCACACCTGTCGGGACGACGTGGCGCATAATAGTCCAATGAAGGAGCTGGCCCACGACCTCCTCGCCACCGGCAACCGTTCAAGTGGGTCATGGGGGCCAGCAACGTGGTGCAGCTCCTGCACCGCCTCTGGACACATCGACCGCAGTGAGCGACACGCTCATCGTCGCTGGACACGGTCGGCTTCAATGTGTCGAGGGTGGCATTAGCGTTGTGGCACGACCAGCAGATCAACACCCGGCTCGTCGAGGATGCACGGGGAGCCGAAGTGTGTGCACGCCGCTACGCGTCCGCAGAGTGTTGTAGCGCGGCCAACTGCATCCCTAGGACCTGAGACCATGTCGGGTCGTCTTGCTTTTTCAATGACATGTGGGGATCGCATGTGAGCAAAGGGCATCTCCAACGTTGCCACGACCGCAGCTGACTACCCTGGCACACCAAAAACCCTTGTCCCTCGTGCCGTTGTGCAGTGCGTTCCCAGCCGGCGCCAGCTGCCCGCATTCATGCCATCCGTCCGTATGCCGTCATTAAGAGGCTTGATGCCCGAGGAACCAACTCCGGCGACTTAATGACGCACCCGGATGCTTGGCCTCACCAGAATGCGCTACTTAAAGCGGCAACGCCCAGCTAAACTCCACATCATAGCGCATCGTCCTGCTACCTGGCACCACATCTGCCATGATCGCGAGCGCGAACGCTCTACGGGAGAGCTTGTCTTCGGGGATGAAGCTCGAGGTCCCCGCTCGCGATGCAATAGCGGCGTAGCCGGACGCGGACGTGACCGCACAAGAGGTGGCCACGCTGGCGGCCGACAACAGGAGCACCGTCAGCCACACGTCCTACTTGTCGCCGTCCAACGTTCGGTGGCGCATGTGGCAGGTGAAGCGACAGACCGTCCACATCCATCATCATCGACCTCACATCCATCGGCACCGCCGAGGTCGGGGACTCCTCCGAGGATGAGTAGGACATGGGAGGCGGCAGGGCATGGTGTGCCAACTGGCTGGTCCGTCTCTCGTGTTCTACTCTTCCTCATCAGAGACCGCACCTTCACTTCACTGGTCTTGAACCCCACCCCCGTACATGGAGATCGCAGATGGAGGATGTCGGTCGCCGCTGTAGAATAAGTTCAGGTTCAGGTTTCTTTTATTTTTCTGTCCTGTAAAAGTTCAAAATGTAATGAAAATCTGCCGTGTTTGCATTAATCTCGTCCGGTGCATATGAACTTTCACAATATTAGTAAGATATATTGTAGGAGTATGTAAATACTACCTCCGTCCCCAAATTCTTGTCTTAGATTCGTCTAGAGATGGATGTATCTAATACTAAAACGTGACTTGATACATTCGTATTTAGACAAATCTAAGACAACAATTTTGGAATGGAGGGAGTACATGGAATGATGATTCGTTTTTGTGTGTATAAACTTAGAAGGTTTGACCCGAGACAAAGCTAACATGCGAAGTTAATAAACACATAGGGTCACATACACAATTTATCTTAGGCACTTCAATAGTACGTCTACTACACATTCACGCATTTCACATCTTTCTACATCTACGGGAACCTACAAAAGGGTTAACGTAAATTGCCTCTCCCCTCCCTTATTTTCATGGTGGTGGGCCCCTCCCTCCCCCCAATCTACAATCAACAGCTCACATGTTTCACATTACGTTAATTACGTAAGTCGGATTACGTAGGTGTAGCATTACTCGTCCTAAAAAAACCAACTAGGCCAACCTCCCAGCGTATCACGTGGGAAAAGACCCGACCACGTTGTTTTAGTTGGGATTACCGGATTAGTAGTACTAGTATCGATGGATTGCGCGAAGCACCAAGTTTTTTTAGGGGGCGAAGCACCAAGTTTAAAAGGAAAAAGGCGGTACACTCACAAAGACGCTCGCCGTGGTCGCATTGCACCCACACGTGGGCGGTCACGCACATGGCTCACGCATAAGCGAACGCGCTCGCTTGCCTCTTCACTGACACGTGGGACCGCACTTGGAGAAACCGACCATGCGCCAAACTCCCCCCGCCCACCATGCGAAAATCCCCCCAAATCCCAAATTCAACCGCCCTTCGGCCAACTAGCGATAATATTCCCCAAACCCCTCCCACCCAACCCCCCACTCCATTCGCTCCACCAAAGCTGCCCTCCTCGCCGCATTGATACGTAGGCGCCGCGGTTCGTCAAGGGGACGCACGGCGATCCTCTCGCTCCCTAATACGCTCTCCTAGACTGACGTCCTCTAGCCGCGCCGCCACCGCTGGCAACGTTCTTGTGGAGACGCACGGCGGTCAGGGCCACCTCCACTGGCGACGTTCTTATGGAGACGCACGGCGGTCAGCTTCTCCCACGGTACGCGCATTATAGACTGAGGCCCCGTGCATGTTGGTGTAGCACTGAATGTTAGCTGATAGACTCTGTTGATCTCACTGTTTGCCGAAGTAGTTTACAGTCGATATGCTCTGCTTAAGAAGCTTCCTTGCCCTATTCTGCACTCAATCTGCTTAGCTGAGATGAAACGCCAAGACCGATTAGTTGCTAAAATATCCTGCCATATATTTATTGTGACGTAGATCGCCATGGTCTAGTGGCCAATCTGTTAGGTGAAATAGCTCTACACAGTTTTATACTCGATCTTTGTTGCTGAGATGGCCTTTGATGGCTGTGTGCTCGGCCTCATTGACTGCTGAAATAGCCTGCCATAATTTAGCACTCAAATATGTTTGCCGAGTTAGCTTTACATTTATTTCGTTACTTAGATCTGCTTGTCCAAATATCGTTCCATAGCTTTAGACATCACCTAGCTATTTTTTCGGACTTCGTAAAAAAGCATATATATTTCTCCTGTAATATCTTGTCACAACCCTAGTCAGTACATGCATTAGAGTGTTTGCATCATGTTTAAATTCCTCAGAAACTTGGAAATGGGGATGACAGAAACCCCCAGCACCACTGAATCCAACTAGAGTTACTAAAATACTTTTTCAATGAACCTGAAATGCCCTTCTAAAATGTTCATCATCTTTGCCTTGGTCTAGAACCTATGTCAAAAATGGTTCACATTTTTCTAGGACAACATTGGGTCACTGAATTAAATCATATTCTATTTGCATTTGGGCATTTAAATGCTATATAATATTTTAAATGTCCAAATAATCATGAACGAAAACGTTTACTGTTGGAAATATTCCACACAGTGGGCTGGAGAAGTTTCATGATTTTCGAGTTAGTTTTAGTATTTTAATTAAAGCACTAAAATTACAGAAGAATTAGAAAACAGAAATAAAAAGAAAAGGACAGAAGACCTACCTAACTTACCTGCAGCCCATCTGGCGCCCAATTTGGGCCAAGATCTTGTCTTGACCTTGGCCCACAGTGCCGATCATCACCAACCTCTCGCCAGCAGGCAGTGCTTGCACTGTCGCCCATGCCGCCACAGCCACCTCACACTTGCCATCGAGGCGCCCCCGACGCGTCTGGAGACGCCCCGCAGGCCCCTCTGTCTCTCCCCTCGCTCTCTGCTCTCTCCCTCGGCCTCTAGCCCCTCTCCCGAGCAGACCCGAACCCGCTCGTTGCCACCGACGCCATTCACCGTAGCCACCGTGCCCCTCTGGGCCTCTCATCTTGCTCCAGAGCTCCTCCTCGCCGCCTGCTACGTCCTCAACGAGCCAAGCGACCCGGGAAGCTCTGCATCGACGCCATCTCCATCTTCTTCATCGTCGGCCACTGAAGCTCGCCGGCGTGGTTTCGCGAGCTCCAGACCCTCCCCGGCCTCGTCGTTGACTTTGCTGGATTCGCTGTGAGCCCCTGCTCTTTTCCCCTCTCTCCCCGCGCTCGTCTGCGTCCTGTAACCACCGTGGCCATCGGAGCCGATTGCTCCTCGCTGCCGGCCATGTCGCCACCACGGCTACGGTCGTGCAAGCACGCGTCCGAGCTTACCACTGAGCTCACTACACCCCCACGAGTCCAACGCGCCTACCCGCGGCTCCTGCAATGCCCTGCATCGTCGATTCGTTCGACACCCAAACACCGGTCGCCGCATTTGCCATCACCGCCGTCATTTTGGGCCATCTCCGGCGAAGCTGAGAGCACCACTGGATGCACGCAAGCGCCAGCAACCCGTAGCCGCAAACCGCTCGTTGATCCGTGCCCTATAAAGCGAACCTGAAGCCCTCCGCCGTGCTGTGTGCTCGCCGGCGACCAACCCCGGCGGCAGCCGACGTGGCACCGTCATTAGTACTAATGACGGGGCCAACTAACCTCCTCTGTCACTGATAAGTGGGCCCCACGCCCTTAATTAACCACAGGTTTATTCCCCTGCTTATATTAAGATAATGCCCGTGGCCCACTGGCCAGTTTGACCTTGCCACCTCAGCGTTAACCTGGCTCCACTGGTCAGCCTCTGCTGCTGACCCTGTTACACCGACATGCGGGACCCAATGGTCAGATTTGACCTGGGTCAGCGTAGTTGACCTAGTGACGTCATGCTGATGCAGTAATCACTTTTGTAGAATTGAAATAAATCTTAAATGATTTATTTATTTCATAAAATATCCAAAACTTCTAAACTTCATAGAAATTCAACCGTAACTCCAAATCAAATAATTTATATATGAAAAATGATCAGAAAAATACAAAGAATCTGAATATGGCATTTTCATGCATGTTTGAACAAGTTAACCTCACTGAATAGGACAATTCATGATTATGGAATAAATGGTAATTAGTTTTGGAGTTGGAATTTGCTATAGGTTTGAATTCCACTTCAATGAATATGACTAACTGTTGCACTAGGTGAATTCAGTACCTTAATATGACATATCATTCATATGAATGTGCATTGCATTGATTGCGGTTCCTTTTGTGTTTGCCGGTGATTGTTCCCTCTCGGTAGACGTTCGTCCCAACGATGAGTTTGATGACACCGATGAAGAGTTATATCATCTTCAGAAGTGCCAGGCAAGCAAAAACCCCTTGTTCATTCCGATACAATCCCACTCTCTCGCTTCTTATCTCTTTTACTACATTAGGACAACAACGCTTCAACTGTTACATGCTGCGGTAGTTGAACCCCTTTCCTCTGCATGACCTGTCATTGCCACAGTAAATAGATGAACCCCACTAGCATGAGTAGGAGTTGTTTGAGCCCTGATGTGCCTACTCATTCATGCTTGTTTGTCATGCCTGCTATTGCTTAGAGTTGTGTCAGGTCTGATTCATCAGGGATGAATTGGAGAGTTGTGAACATGTCCTATTGTTGAGAGCTAAGTGTGTGAACACGATTTGGTAAAGGTAGCGGTGAGAGGCCATGTAGGAGTACATGGTGGGTTGTCTCATTGAAACCGTCCTCAGGAACTGAGTTCTGTGTTTTTGATCCATGAACAGCTACTACCACACATTGGGCTCCGGGCACTCCAAGCTCCCTTGACTTATTAATCAACCTGATCTCTGTCCAGAAGTTGCAACTAGTTTCCGGTGTTTGTAGGTAGTGTTAGTAGTCTACCAAGTGGCACCCGGTACAGGTGGGCTTGGGACAGACTAGGCACCATGGCCGTTATAACAAGCGTCGCCCGTTTGGTGGGCTTGGAACCCTGTACACATCGTTTGGGGTCGTGAGCGACACCCCGGCCGGATCTCCTTGCGGATGGAACCCGAATAGGCGATAAACCTGGACTAGAGACTTGTGTGGTTAGTCAGGTCGTGGTCGACTCCTCACCGAAGCTTCCTCTTGAAGGTTGCCGAGATACACGACGTATACATGGTGGTAAGTGGCGAGAGCGTGTGTGAAGAAGTACACCCCTGCAGGGTTATAAATGATCTATTCGAATAGTCGTGTCCATGGTAAAGGACTTCTAGGTTGCCTGTACAGTTCATAGATAACTTGAAATGGATACTCTAAAAATCGCAAGATAAGCCTGAGTGCTATGGATGGCCTTCTCGTAGGGAGACGGGATCAGATCCATAGTGGTGTATTGATATGGTGAATATGTGGACTCGTGTGCACCACCTCAAAAGAGTTACTTGCAAATGTAGTATAGGATAGCCACCGAGTCAAAGCTGGCTTGCCGCAGCTTAAACTCCACCACCCCTTTGTTGATCTTGATGCATATGTAGCTAGTTACGATGTAAGTCTTGCTGGGTACATTTGTACTCACGTTTTCTTAATTTATGTTTTTGCAGAGAGACTTCAGTCTCGCTAGTAGTTCCGCGTGGACTTCGACGTTTAGCTTGTTACCTCAGCTACGATCTTGTTCCCTCAACAGGGTCTTGTAGATAGTCAGGCTTCTCAGCCTTTTCCATTTGTAGTTGTCTGTACTCAGACAAGTTAAGCTTCCGCATGTGCTTGATGCTTGTATGCTCTGTATGTTGGGTCATGAGACCCATGTTTTTAATACTTGACTCCTCGGAGCCTAATGAATAAATACTCTGAGTCGTAGAGTCTTGTCGTGATGCCATGTTGTATTTGCACATATCGAGCATATTGTGTGTATGATTTTGAAATGCTTGGTATGTGTGGGATCCGACAACCTAGTTGTCTATCTTTGGTAGCCTCTCTTATGGGGAAATGTAGTCTAGTGCTCCCACTGAGCCATGGTAGTCTGCTATAGCCCGGTTTACCGGAGTCCTGCTAGCCTAGTTACTACTGCTCTGGAACACTTAGACTGGCCGGCATGTGATCCACTTCGTTCCTGTGTCAGTCCCTTCGGGGAACTGTCACGCGGTGACTTCCGGAGTCCTGCTAGCCTGCTACAGCCCGGGTTCCCGGAGTCCTGTTAGCCAGTTGCTACAGACACAGATTCACACGATGACCGACACGTTCGATGCTGGTTCATGTATGCCTGTCCCCATAAGTTAGTGCCACTTTGGGTTCACGACTAGTCATGTCGGCCCGGGTTCTCTGTCATATGGATGCTAGCGACACCACCATATATGTGAGCCAAAAGGCGCAAACGGTCCCGGGCCAGGTAAGGTGGCACCCGTGGGAATACCGTGCGTGAGGCCGCAAAGTGATATGATGTGTTACATGCTAGATCGGTGTGACTTAGAATCGGGGTCCTGACATATCTATTAGAAGAACTAATTTGTATGTCTAACTGATGGGCAGGACTTGGATAACTTCTGCTCGAAGATTCTCCGCTGCATATGTCGAGGGGGTTGAAAACTTCATGAACTTTATCAGAGCTGAGTACAGTGGTCCGAAATCAGATGTGCTCTGCCTGTGTAGCAGTTGTATGAATTCAGTTACAAGACCCTAGTCAACTGTGCAAAATCATCTACACTTGTATGGGATGTCGTTCACATATACTAGGTGGGTTCATCATCTTTGAAGCTTTGAACATCAATGTTCTTGACTATGCGGAAGCGACAAATCACCATCTTGATCTCGCAGGATGCTCAGGTGGAAGAGGAGGAGGTGGTGGTGGTGGCGGAGCCAGTGAGTTTGACCAACATTGAAACAATGCTATGAAATGCTCATGCATTTCATGAACTTTCACCTGCAGAAGAAAAACGGTGGGCCCGCATGTTGGAACAATGCAACGTGGCTGTCACCCCTGGAAATAAACTGTCAGTATTCTCAGCTATGGTCACCTTTCTTCAAGTGAAGACATCTGAGCAGATGACCCACAAATCATTCGATGTGATGTTGATTGCTTTCCGCAAATCTTTCCCAGATGCGTCTGAGCTGCCACACACCTACAGTAAAATGAAGAATTTCCTTCGTGCAGTTGGAACTGGATATGGTACGATCTATGTTTGTAAGAATAATTGTGTTCTGTTTCGGAAGGATTATGCCAACTTAAGTGAATGCCCAAAATGCAAATCATCAAGATGGAAAGATGGCGGTGCTGTGAAGAGGATTCCTCATAATGTTCTGAGACATTTTCCAATTATACCAAGATTGCAGAGGTTGTTTCATGATGCAGAAACAAGAGAGGATGTACTATGGCATTCTAGGAACCAGGAGTGCAGAGATCAGAATGTAATGAGCCATCCATCTCATGGTAGTGGCTGGAAAAGCTTCAATCAGAAACACAAAAAATTTGCTGCTACTCGCGAAACATTAGACTTGGCTTAGCTTCAGATGGATTTAACCCATTTGGCCACCAGAGTGCCACATATATCATGTGGCAAGTGCTTGTTATCCCTTACAACATGCCTCCAAATGTCTGCACCAAAGAATCAAACTACATGATGGCCTTGCTCATCCCAGGTCCAAAAAGTCTTGGAAAGGATTTTGATTTATTCATGGAGCCTCTTGTGGAGGAACTTCAATAGCTATGGAGGGGTTTTCTCACTCGAGACCTATACAGCAGCCCACGAGCTGATTTCTTTCTACGTGTTGTTATAATTTGGTGCATCCATGATTATCCGGCTTTGGGCACTATGTCAGGGCAAACAACACATGGTTACAATGCATGTGTCCGTTGTGACAGGAATCCGCTGTCATATGCAATGCTTAGCAAGATCCGGTACATTGGACACCGCTGTTTCCTTGCCAAGGAAAAGCCACGTCCTAAAAAATACCGAAGATATGTGTTCAATGCAAAGCATGAAAACTGTGATGCGCCAAAGAGGCTCACCGCCGATGAGTTGCAAGTGGAATTAGAGAAGGTCAGGCATATTAAACCAGGAAACCATCCTGATAATGGTAGCGGGAAAAGGAAGCGTGGCAAGGCAGAAGAGAGATTATTGTTTACCCGCAGGTCCACTTTGTGGGACTTGGAGTATTGGAAAGATTTGGATCTGCGACATAATCTTGATGTGATGCACATCGAGAAAAATATATGTGACAAGATTATCGGCACACTTCTTAATATTGAAGGCAAGATGAAAGATACCTTAAAATCTAGGATTGATTTGACACACACAGGTATCGAGAAAGGATTTGCAGGTGCAAGATGAAGGTAAAGCACGGGATATGGCACTAGGCGTATGCGTCTTGGACAAGGTAAAATGAAAAGAATTCTGCGAGGTCCTCACACGTGTGAGATTCCCACATGGATTTGCTTCCAACCCTGAAAGGAGAGTCAGTGAAGATGGAAACAAGGTACAAGGGTTGAAAACTCATGACTGCCATGTCCTACTTCAAAGGGTTTTACCTGTTATCCTTAGAGGTTTGGGCCGCCCTGACTTATACAGAGCAGTTCTAGAGTTGGGACAATTCTTCAATGAACTCTGTAGTAGAAATATAAGGATAGATGCTTTGGAGCATCTTAGAGACAAGATACCAACTATCTTTTTCGACCTTGAAAAGATATATCCTCCAGCCTTCTTTGATGTGATGGTGGATTTGGCTGTTCATCTAGCTGATGAGGCACTACTTAGAGGTCTAGTATGGTATGGCTGGATGTACCCTATTGAAAGGCGGCTAGGCACTTTCAAGGGCTATGTTAGGAATAGAGCTAGACCCAAGGGTTCCATTGCGGAGGCCTACGTTGTTATAGAAGCGTTGACATTTTGCTCAAAATACGTTGAAACAGCTGACCAGCTTAGCAAAGAGGTGGGTGAAGACAATCCCGGGCTCAATGTTTTCGATTGTTCTGTTTGATTTATAGGGAAGAGTCGACAAGATGAGAAACCTAAAGATTTGGACAAAATGGTTTGGTATGTGTTGAATAACTGTCCTGAGATACTACCTTATATCAAGTAAGTGCTAAGTATTGTAGTTTTTACATCGTAATCTACTAAAGTTGTAGCACATTCTTACATATTTAGATGTTTGACGCGATCACTATATTGTGCAGCATCTACAAAAAGGAGTTACTGCCGCAAAATCCAAGAAACATTGACAAACTGGTTATGGCAGGATTTGCGAAATGGTTCAAGAGCCATGTAAGCTTTTGAATTACACCATTAGTTTTTTAATATATTGAGTACATAAGATGATCAGCTTGTCTATTTTCTAACCATAGGTTAAGAAGATGCAGGAGGATGGGCAGGTAGTTGATGATGCCCTTTATGCACTAGCAATGGGTCCTGATACTCGAGTAAGACATTATGAATCTTGCGTTGTTGGAGATGTGCGCTAAAACACCCTTGCACGCGACGAAGGCAGGAAGACACAAAACAGTACCATCATGAGCACGGACAAGTGACAACTGAAATGTATGCTAACATAACAGACTTTGTTCAGTTGCAGTATATCTCCAGTTTCGAGGTTCATCGGTGTGTGGTTCTTTGTGCTGTCGTTGGTATAACCTGTTCCAGGATCGCAAAACCCAGAGCTGATGATTATTTCAAATCCATCAATGTCAAGGCGGCGTATCAGACCAACGAGCGTTTTATTCTGGCAAATCAAGCAACACATATTTTTTTCTTGGAGGACACATTTGCACGTAGCGATGACTGGAGAGTATTGCAAAGGTTTGAGCAGAGGAATTCGTTTAATGAAGTTGCACAACAAGATGGTGCTTACACTGCTCCTGATGTACAAGATTTCATGGATGTTCCTAATATCTTTGAGAACCATCACGTCAATGACGCTGGCGCAAATATTGCCTGCCGGGCCGTGGACATACTAGAGTTGATCAATAAGAAGCCAACGTTCGATGACATTGAGGATGAAGAATAAGATGACACTGTGGGGAATTATGATTCAGACTGATACACACGGCGAAGATGTTGACGCTGCTGCTGCGGGTGATGATTAGATTGCTTTTGTCGTATTTTCCTGTCAGAAGAAGTTTTTTATCTACTATCTGAAATTGTGCTTGCTATGACAACTAAAACCTGATGAACTTGTTGTTTAGTATTTTGCTGTCAGAACATCACTTATTATGTATGTTGATTTGTGTTTGGTGATTGTATGACGACTAAAACATGATGGCATTTTTGTTTAGTTGTACTCATATTTGGCTGTGAAACTTGAATTTCATGACAAAGTTTGATGTCGGACTGCAATTTGCTCGACGTCTTCGAATGGGAACAAAGCTAACCCAACAGGGCCTCTGCTGATTTATTTATTTATTAGCAAAAAGGCCTCTGCTATTTATTTATTTATGAGAAAAAGGGGATACCCCCTGATTTCCGTCTATAGAAATCATTAGATGTTCACAACTGTGACGCCCGAATAATTAAGCTACAGTAAACCTATGCTAAAGATGCCACGTCAGTTGTGTTAGTGTTGCTAATCTCACGTTAGTTCAAAACGATTCAAATACAAATTTGAATTTTTTGAAAAACAATCAAAGTTCTCAAACATTAAAACAAAAATATTCGGTTAGTGCCAAATATTACTTAGGTAATTATTGTGAAGCAAGCACTTGATTTAGAAAATTCTAAGATGCTCTAGAATAAAGAAAACAATAAAACAAAATAAATAAAAGAAAAGGAATAAAAACAGAAAACAAAACAAGTACAAAAAAGGAAAAGAGAGAACCCCTCCCACTGGGCTTCGGCCCAACAGGCCACCAGGCCGCCTAGCAGGCCCAACCGACACTCCACTCCTCCACTACACCCCCCCCATGACACCCAAACCCTAACCTACCGCACCCACTTCCCCCGAATCGCCCGCTCCTCTCCCTCCCAATCTGGATCGAGATTGGGGGCAAGGACCCGACGACCCCGTCGCCCTGGACATCGACGCCGCCGCCTGGACCTCGCCGGAGGCCACCTCGCCGACCCTTCCCCGCTGAACTGCCTCCCCTGCGTGCGTCGTCCCCGTCCCCCACCTCGAGCACCATTGCCCCGTGCCCTACAGCCCCGCGGTGAGGCCCCGGCCTCCTCTCTCCCTCGCCCCACATGCTCACCGTGCACCGTCGCCCCCTGCCGCTCTTGACCGCGCCACCGCATGGCCTGCTGGCTGCAGTCTTTGCCGCCAACACCACTGCAGCCCCACACTCGCCCGCTCGTGCGTGGCCGCGCCCGCTCCCGCTCATGGAGCGCTCAGGCGCCCGCCTCCGCCTCCGCTCCGCTTTCGGACCGCGGACCTCCTCGCTCGCGGCCGCCCGCTCGTCGGCCCGTTGCTTTTGTTGTTGCCGCGCAGCTCACCATTGGCGACCGCGTCCGCCATCACCGCCGACCGCTTGCCGCCGATGCAAAGATCGCACACCGCGCCATTGCCGCCGCCGTTGCTTGCTGCACCGTTGCCCATTGCCGGTGCCCTCGCACTTCGCCGCGCTTGGCCCCTGCGCGCCGGTGGCCTCGCACGCGCCATCGCCGCCTACCTCGCCGCCCACCCACCTGTGCATCGCCACGGTATTGGCCGCGCCCGGCGCGTGCGGGCTCGCCTCGACGGGCGCCGTGGCCGCACTCCACGCCTGCGTGCCCACACCCCACGTCCCATTCGCCACGCGCACCGCCTCGCATCGCCGCCACAGGCGAATGACACGTGGGGCCCAACCCCCAGAACGTTTATAAAAAAAGAATTTTAGAAATAATAATAATAAATAAAAATATTAATTAATTAATTAACTAAGTCAATTAACTTAATTAATTATGTTTAATTAACTTAACCTAATTAATTTGTTCATCAAACTAATTAACTAGGTTAATTAGTTGTTAGTCAATGACATGTGGGTCCCCTATCTAGTTTGACCAGTCAAACTGTTGACTGGGTTGACCCACTCCATGTCAGGTGGGTCCTGTTTGACCCTCTTGACGATCAGCGATTGATCGGTCAAATCTCGTGGACCCCCATTGACCCCACCTGTCAGCCCACACATACATTATGTTGGGTACAACTCTGGGTACCCGTAGCATTTTATTCTTTTAATTTCGAATTAAAATTAAAACCTGAAAAATTAGAAAATGAATTAAAACTTTAAAAATTGATATAAAATAATCCGTATCTCGGATGGAAATACATTGTACATGAAAGTTGCTCAGAACGACGAGACGGATCCGGGTACGCAACCCGTTCATCCGCCACACATCCCTAGCATAGCAAACATGCAACTTTCCACCTCCGGTTCATCTGTCTGAAAATGCGAAACACCGGGAATACTTTCCCGGATGTTTCCCCCATTCGCCGGTATCACCTACTACCGCGTTAGGGCACACCTAGCACCGCTCATTGTCATGTCATGCATCGTCATGCATATGTTTGCATTATATTTATTGTTTCTCCCCCCTCTTCTCTCGCTAGACACCGAGAACGCAGCTGCTTTGCTACCCAAGACGACTATGGTGTTGGCGACCCCTCCTTCTCGGTGAGCTTGTGCAAGCCCCCCCCTTGATCACCAGATATCGCCTATTCCTTCCCTCTACTGCTTGCATTAGAGTAGTGTAGCATGTTACTGCTTTTGGTTAATCCGATTCTGCTGCATAGCTTGTCATTGTTGCTACAGTTGTTACCCTTACCTGCAAACCTAAATGCTTAGTATAGGATGCTAGTATTCCATCAGTGGCCCTACATTCTTGTCCGTCTGCCATGCTATACTACCGGGCCGTGATCACTCGGGAGGTGATCATGGGTATATACTTATATACATATTATATGATACATGTGGTGACTAAAGTCGGGTCGGCTCGTAGAGTACCCGCAAGTGATTCTGATGTGGGGGGATGAAAGGACAGGTGGCTCCATCCCAGTAGAGGTAGGCCTGGGTTCCCAACAGCCCCCGACTGTTACTTTGTGGCGGAGCGACAGGGCAGGTTGAGACCACCTAGGTGAGAGGTGGGTCTGGCCCTGGTCGGCGTCCGCGGTTACTTTAAAATAACACACTTAACGAGATCTTGGTATTTGTTCTGAGTCTGCCACTGGCGTATACGCACTAACCAACTACGTGGGAACAGTTATGGGCACTCGACGTCGTGGTATCAGCCGAAGCCTTCTTGACGTCGACAAGCTGGCGGGCGCGCCACCGGATTGGACCGTAAGCCTGCGCTTGTATTAAGGGGGCTAGGTCTGCTTCCGGTCGCATTCGCAACATGTAGGTGTGCTGTGCAATGGGCGATGGGCCCAGACCCCTGCGTGCATAGGATTTAGACCGGTGTGCTGACCTCTCTGTTGTGCCTAGGTAGGGCTGCGACGTGTTGATCTTCCGAGGCCGGCCATGACCCAGGAAAGTGTGTACATCCGCAGAGGATCGGCGTGTTGGGTAATGTGGTGCACCCTACGGGGAAGTTTATCTATTCGAATAGTCGCGATCCTCGGTAACAGGACGACCCGGAGTTGTACCTTGATCTTATGACAACTAGAACCGGATACTTAATAAAACACACCCTTCCAAGTGCCAAATATAAACCGATGATCTCTCTCACACAGGGCGACGAGGGGAGGATCGCCGGGTAGGATTGTGCTATACGATGATACTTGGTGAACTTACCATCTACTCTCTTCTACATGCTGCAAGATGGAGGCTGCCAGAAGCGTAGTCTTCGACAGGACTAGCTATCCCCCT
Organism: Aegilops bicornis; assembly: GCA_021605145.1. Lineage (NCBI taxonomy): Eukaryota > Viridiplantae > Streptophyta > Magnoliopsida > Poales > Poaceae > Aegilops > Aegilops bicornis. The sequence continues at coordinate 447,302,711 of CM038671.1, read as the reverse complement.
CTTATTCTGGCATTCTGCAGTTCAGTCCATGATATTGCCCCTTTACACAGATACCCATGCATATGTAGTGTAGATCCTTGCTTGCGAGTACTTTGGATGAGTACTCACGGTTTCTTTGCTCTCCCTTTTTCTCCCTTTCTATACCTGGTTGTCACAACCAGATGCTGGAGCCCAGGAGCCAGACGCCACCGCCGACGATGACCCCTACTACACTGGAGGTGCCTACTACTACGTGCAGGCCGCTGACGACGATCAGGGGTAGTTTAGGAGGATCCCAGGCAGGAGGCATGCGCCTCTTTTGATTTGTATCCCAGTTTGTGCTAGCCATCTTATGGCAACTTGTTTAACTTATGTCTGTACTCAGATATTGTTGCTTCTATTGACTCGTCTATGATCGAGCACTTGTATTCGAGCCCTCGAGGCCCCTGGCTTGTATTATGATGCTTGTATGACTTATTTATGTTTTTAGAGTTGTGTTGTGATATCTTCTCGTGAGTCCCTGATCTTGATCGTACATGTATGCGTGCATGATTAGTGTACGATTGAATTGGGGGTGTCACAAGTTGGTATCAGAGCCGACTGCTTGTGGAATCCCCCTTCCACGCTCCTTGGCTGAAGTTGAGTCTAGACATTGCAAAACTTTTTACTAACATGGTTGTGTGTCTTACGGGCCCACGTCGCCATTGGGTGGTATTAGGATCTTTTATTTCTTGTCTATACTCTGGGACTCTAATCTCTCTTCTATTCGGGTTTAAATGAATTTACTAACTATGACTCTAGGTTCTCGTAACTACTTCCTCCCGGAGAGCCCCTTATCACAAATGATCACCTACTGCACTGTAAGATTTTGAAGTTATTCTCTGATATTCTTTCGAGACTTGTGCTCGTTGCTTTTGCAATTCCCTACCACTAAAATATCCCTATGGATAAATACATACGCTTGTCATTCATACAATCATTCCCCGTTGATCTTGTTATTACAAGATACCCCAAAATTCACTCTGTTGTTCTGAGAATACTTTGTGCCTACTGCCTTGCAGTTCTTTGCCACATGAATATCCCTACGGATAACTTCTCGCACTTACCGAGTATCTACTCATCCCCAGTTGATTCATGTATGTCACCAATCTTCGAAATACCATTCCATCTTCTGAAAATCCTCAACATCTTATTGCTCTTGGAATTCTTGCTTGCTTACATTATGGTTAATCCCATAAGTCTAGTAATCCTATTGGCATCCTTTGTCACTATCATCTTGAGTCTGTCGATTCAATATGTTGCGGATGCTCACAATCCTTAGGGTTTATCCTTCCAGGCCAGATGTCATGTGGAACTTATCATGAAAGCTTCTTGCAAGAATATTTAATCATTTGAATAATTCTTCCGGTGTCGTAAATTGGATCCATTGCAGTTATGGTTTCGACCATGCTAGCCTTATTCAATACATCTGAAAGGAAACCATTCCATTGCCTCGTCTATTATGACAAGATTAAAGTATCTGCTATTGCAAGTCAACACTCCAGTTCAGTTTCTATTCCGATTTGCCTTCGAGTATTACCCTCTGGTATCTCAAGAATACCACGTAACTACATAACTTCTTATGAGTTCTTCATCAACTAATTTTATTGCTGATTCCATTTTTCCAACGGATTCTGAGTTGTTAGAACCCCTCAAGGACACCGACAACTGAATCGAGTTCGCACTGTGATTCAACAACTATTAGTAATCTTGATTGCTTACGAGTTTGTACTCGATCGTGTCATTCCCAGCTGATTGACTACATCATTGTCGTCAGGCTGACTGCTTGACCATTCTACCTATGTCCTTCATCCCGCGACACAATCCCGACAGTGCTCTAAGCTTACATCGAACTTTCACCATCATATTGTTTGTCTTGAGAGACAACTCTGAATCCCGAGATGATATATTATCTATGTTTATAATAGCCTCTTGCTTCACCATTACCTTAGCTTGATGTCGTCACCGATCGATTACATATTCATGGAGCCTCTCGACAAAATTTGTCGTGATCATCGTCAACATTTTGATTCCTTCCAGGATATCAAACAAATTCATGATGGTAAGTGCCATCCTCGTCCCTTGGTAATTCGAGTTACCATCGACAACATCTTTACATTCTTTTCATCACAAAATTGTTCATGTTATGGATGCAACTTGCTATCCAGTTTGTATTATGTTCTACCTTGAAGTATTACTCTCCTTTATGTCAAGGATGTTGCAATGATTGCTCCACCTCTTAATAATTCATGGTATAGTGATACTTCTCACATGCACCATTCTTTCTTGGTCCCTGTATTGACTAACCGGGAATATCAACAAGTGAACGATGCTGCTTGGATTCTGTATTTCTAGTAACCTTATTGCTTTGAAGTTAATGGTCTACAGTTCAGTCTTAGACTATTGGTTATTGAAACACCATTCTACCCTCGATCATGCTACCTAAGCCCATATTTCGGGTGCACCTTTCAACCAATGATTAATTATGTATGTTTTCCTCGAGCATACCTCATTATATCATTCGATCTAACAAAGGTTATCTCCTTGTTCATATAACCGTGGAAATCCATCTTTTGGAAATCTTGAGGAATTGTCTCTGAGTCCATCAGCCACCCCCTCACCCCTTTCCTTGGTTTAATGATGAATTCTTGTTTCAGAACTCGCTCCCATAGTTCATTTCTCGAGAATCTTACAATGTCGTCTCATTAATTTGTTTTGCACCTTTTCTTCTCAGGCATCCTGAGTCTGAGATATCCTGACACCAACCAGATCTGAAACTCGGTCAGATATGATGGCTTGAACATATTTCGGAGAGTTATAATGTTGGTATTTATATGACCCGGTAAGGTGATATCATGCCTAGCGCACCTGGCCGGAGGACCTATTTATAATATTGGTTTTAGCAAGGTTAGCGATTCTTCCATGAGGAAATCGTAAGACTTATTCTATAAGTTGTCCCTGATGGATCCTTTGTGCATCCAAATTTTGACACTTACTTGATGACCATGTCAATGCTATTTTGAAGCATGTCTGTGGTACTCTGATCATCGATAAGAACATTTGAAGCACCATGCTAAATGTTCTTTATCAATTATTCGAACATCGTTGTTTGGGTAATGTCATGAACTTCCTCTCCCCTTACCTAAATGGTTTTCAACTTTCTATCCTGGCATGGATATCATGCCCTGTTTGTCCTTGAGAAGGTATACCCCTGAAATATGTGTTTAAACACATTGGCATTTCCTTTGTTCTATTTAATCTGATGATCACCTTTTCCTTTCCATTGGTTTGTTTAACCTTTCTGGTGATCTATATGAGTTAAGCAGTAATATTCTTCTTATTATGTAAACACCTAGATGTACAATCGTGTCGGTAAGAACCTGTTACTATTGTTGATGACATTCCGGTAACCATCGATGGACGAGAACTTTGCCTATTGGCCTGCCTCGTTCAACGAGCAGGAGAATGGTTCTCTTGGTCCCTCGCCCTTGGTATCGATGTTGTTTCCGACATAACTTACCGCCTACCCTATGACATGCCTTGCGTACATGATCGTGTAAGAAGTCACCGCCCTTCCTAGTTTTAACCCACATGGTGGGCCCATAACCCACAGTTCCATAGGATCAAAACCTGACTCTCCTATACACCCCCTGTTCCCAAGGTTGTTCCTCGCGCGTGGCCTCGTATATAATTCACGAGCCGCACCTTCCGAGAGATCATCAATTCTGGTATCAGACACAATACTTATTCTCGTTGCTTTGAACCCCTTTCACGCCTTGTAACAGGCATCGAACGATTGCCTGCCTGCTCGAAACTTCCCATGAAACCTCCTTACTTTGCTCTCAATACTTTCTTAAGTTTCAATTCGAGAGTTACTTTCCGACACCTTCCCCGATGTTATCGACCAGATAGTCAACCTTGTAGAGGTTCGTTCCCCCGGAATACCCACCCTTTATTCTTTCGTAAGTACGATGGAATTCCTAAAGAAAGGATGCCGACTTCATCATGATGACCTGAAGCAGAGAAATGAAAACCTCAAGTAATGGATCGATCTCTTTGAGAACACCAACCAAGACCGAGAAGATTCGTTAGAATTTCGTAACCAGATATTCCCCCTTACTCCACCTCTTAAAATCTTGGGATGAGATTTTTGTAGTGGAGGAGAATTGTGACGCCCGGATAATTAAGCTACAGTAAACCTATGCTAAAGCTGCCACATCAGTTATGTTACTGTCGTTAATCTCACGTTAGTTCAAAACGATTCGAATACAAATTTGAATTTTTTGAAAAACAATCAAAAGCTCTCAAACATTAAAACAAAAATGTTCAATTAGTTCCAAATATTACATAGGTAATTATTGTGAAGCAAACACTTGTTTTAGAAAATGCTAAGATGCTCTAGAATAAGGAAAACAGTAAAAGAAAATAAATAAAAGAAAACGAATAAAAACAGAAAACAAAACAAGTACAAAAAAAGGAAAAGAGAGAACCCATCCCACTGGGCTTCAGCCCAGCAGGCCACCAGGCCGCCTAGCCGGCCCAACCGACACCCCACTCCTCCACTACACTCCCCCACGACACCCAAACCCTAACCTACCGCACCCACTTCCCCCACATCTCCCGCTCCTCTCCCTCCCGATCTGGATCGAGATCGGGGGCAAGGACCCAACGACCCCGCCGCCTCTGGACATCGATGCCGCCGCCTGGACCTCGCCGGAGGCCACCTCGCCAACCCTTCCCCGCCGGACTGCCTCCCCTGCGTGCGTCGTCCCCGTCCCCCACCTCGAGCACCTTTGCCCCGTGCCCTACAGCCCCGCGGTGAGGCCCTGGCCTCCTCTCTCCCTCGCCCCACATGCTCACCGTGCGCCATCGCCCCGCTGCCGCTCTAGACCGCGCCATGGAAGCTGCAAGAATCGCGCGCTGCCACAACCATCGCAGCCAAGATTTCGCCCGCTCGGGCGTGGCCGCGCCCGCTCCAGCTCACAGAGCGCTCCAGCGCCCCTGCCTCCGCCCTCCCGCTTCCACTCGCGCCCGCAGATCCCTCCCCCTTCGCTCGCTGCGGTAGCCGCTCGTCGGCCCGTTGCTCGATCGCCGCCAATGCACTGCTCACCACCTGGCGCAGATCCCGCTACTTCTGCCGAATTGTTTGTCGATGCAAAGATCGCCCTCCGTTGTTGCAGCACCGTTGCCCATTTCCGGCGCCCCGCTGCACCTTTCGCCGTGCCGCTTGGCCCCTGCCACGCCGGGTGGCCTCGCCCGCGCCACCGCCGCATACCTCGCCAGCCCATCCACCCTTCAGAATAACGGCGGTCATTTGTCTTGGCGCGCCGAGGCCGGTGGCTCGCCCGGCGGGCCCTCGAGGTTGCACTCCACGCGTGCCCACACCCCCATCGCTGTTAAGACTCGCGCACCTGTGGCCCGCTAACCCGCATCGGCCCCCTGGGCGAATGACACGTGGGGCCTAGCCCCCAGAACGTTTAAAAAAAAGAATTTTAAAAATAAAAATATTAAATAATTAACTAAGTTAATTAACTTAATTAATTATGTCTAATTAACCTAATTAACTTAACCTAATTAATATGTTCATTAAACTAATTAAGTAGGTTAAATTGTCGGTCAATGACATGTGGGTCCCCTGTCTAGTTTGACCAGTCAAACTGTTGACTGGGTTGACCCAGTCCATGACATGTGGGTCCTGTTTGACCCTATTGACGGTCAGCTGATTGGTAGTCAAATCTTGACTAGTCCCCCTTGACCCCACCTTGACCCACACATACATTACATTGGGTACAACTGTAGGTACCGTAGCATTTTATTCTTTTAATTTCGAATTAAAATTATAACCAGAAAAAATAGAAAATGAATTACAACTTTAAAAATTGATATAAAATAATCTGTAACTCGGATGGAAATACTTTGTACATGAAAGTTGCTCAGAACGACAAGACGAATCCGGATACGCACCCCGTTCATCGGCCATACATCCCTAGCATAGCAAACACGAAACTTTCCCCCTCCGGATCATCTGTCTGAAAACGCGAAACGCCGAGAATACTTTCCCGGATGTTTCCCCCATTCGCCAGTATCACCTACTACCGCGCTAGGGCACACCTAGCACCGCTCATTGTCATGTCATGCATCGTCATGCATATGTTTGCATTATATTTATTGTTTCTCCCCCCTCTTCTCTCGCTAGACACCGAGAACGACGCTGCTGCTACCCAGTACGACTATGGTGTTGACGACCCCTCCTTCTCGGCTGAGCTTCCAGGCAAGCCCCCCCCCCCTTGATCACCAGATATCGCCTATTCCTTCTCTCTACTGCTTGCATTAGAGTAGTGTAGCATGTTACTGCTTTTGGTTAATCCGATTCTGCTGCATAGCTTGTCATTGTTGCTACAGTTGTTACCCTTACCTGCAAACCTAAATGCTTAGTATAGGATGCTAGTATTCCATCAGTGGCCCTACATTCTTGTCCGTCTGCCATGCTATACTACCGGGCCGTGATCACTCGGGAGGTGATCACGGGTATATACTTATATACAAATTATATGATACATATGGTGACTAAAGTCGGGTCGGCTCGTAGGGTACCCGCAAGTGATTCCGATGTGGGGGGCTGAAAGGACAGGTGGCTCCATCCCAGTAGAGGTGGGCCTGGGTTCCCAACAGCCCCCGACTATTACTTTGTGGCGGAGCGACAGGGCAGGTTGAGACCACCTAGGTGAGAGGTGGGCACAGCCTGGTCGGCGTCATGATTACTTTAAAATAACACGCTTAACGAGATCTTGGTATTTGATCCGAGTCGGCCATCGCCTATCTGTGATAACCAACTACGCGGGAGCGATTATGGGCACTCGGCGTTGTGGTATCGGTGAAGCCTTCTTGACGCCAAGAACAGCGGTATGGCGCCGGATTGGATGGTAAGCCTGAGATTGTATGAAGGGGGCAAGGTCTGCTTCGAGTCGCGTTCGCAACATGTAGGTGTGCAATGGGTGATGGGCCCAGACCCCCGCGTGCATAGTATTTAGACCGGCGTGCTGACCTCTCTATTGTGCCTAGGTAGGGTTGCGACGTCTTGATCTTCCGAGGCCGGGCATGACCCAGGAAAGTGTGTCTGGCCAGAGGGATCGAGCGTGTTGGGTAATGTGGTGCACCTCTGCAGGGAAGTTTATCTATTCGAATAGCTGTGATCCTCGGTAACAGGGCGACCGGAGTTGTACCTTGATCTTATGACAACTAGAACCAGATACTTAATAAAACACACCCTTCCAAGTGCCATATGTAACCCGGTGATCGCTCTCACACAGGGCGACGAGGGGAGGATCGACGGGTAGGATTATGCTATACGATGATACTTGGTGAACTTACCATCTACTCTCTTCTACATGCCGCAAGATGGAGGCTGCGGAAGCGTAGTCTTCGACGGGACTAGCTATCCCCTCTTATTACGGCATTCTGCAGTTCGGTCCATCGATATTGCCCTTTACAAAGATACCCATGCATACGTAGTGTACATCCTTGCTTGCGAGTACTTTGGATGAGTACTCACGGTTGCTTTGCTCCCCCTTTTTCTCCCTTTCTATACCTGGTTGTCGCAACCAGATGTTGGAGCCCAGGAGCCAGACGCTACCGTCGACGACGACTCCTACTACACTGGAGGTGCCTACTACTATGTGCAGGCCACTGACAATGATCAAGAGTAGTTTAGGAGGATCCCAGGCAGGAGGCCTACGCCTCTTTTGATCTGTATCCTAGTTTGTGCTAGCCATCTTATGGCAACTTGTTTAACTTATGTCTATACTCAGATATTGTTGCTTCTGCTGACTCGTCTATGATCGAGCACTTGTATTCGAGCCCTCGAGGCCCCTGGCTTGTATTATGATGCTTGTATGACTTATTTATGTTTTTAGAGTTGTGTTGTTATATCTTCTCGTGAGTCCCTGATCTTGATCGTACACGTATGCGTGCATGATTAGTGTATGGTTGAATCAGGGGCGTCACAAGTTGGTATCAGAGCCGACTGCTTGTAGGAATCCCCCTTCCACACTCCTTGGCCGAAGTCGAGTCTAGACATTGCAAAAGTTTTTACTAACATGGATGTGTGTCTTACGGGCCCACGTCGCCATTGGGTTGTATTAGGATCTTTTATTTCTCGTCTATACTCTGGGACTCTAATCTCTCTTCTATTCGGGTTTAAATGAATTTACTAACTATGACTCTAGGTTCTCGTAACTACTTCCTCCCGGAGAGCCCCTTATCACAAATGATCACCGGCTGCACCAGAAGATTTTGAAGTTATTCTCTGATATTCTTTCGAGACTTGTGCTCGTTGCTTTTGCAATTCCCTACCACTAAAATATCCCTATGGATAAATACATACGCTTGTCATTCATACAATCATTCCCCGTTGATCTTGTTATTACAACATACCCCAAAATTCACTCCGTTGTTCTGAGAATACTTTGTGCCTACTGCCTTGCAGTTCTTTGCCACATGAATATCCCTACGGATAACTTCTTGCACTTACCGAGTATCTACTCATCCCCAGTTGATTCATGTATGTCACCAATCTTCGAAATACCATTCCATCTTCTGAAAATCCTCAACATCTTATTGCTCTTGGAATTCTTGCTTGCTTACATTATGGTTAATCCCATAAGTCTAGTAATCCTATTGGCATCCTTTGTCACTATCATCTTGAGTCTGTCGATTCAATATGTTGCGGATGCTCACAATCCTTAGGGTTTATCCTTCCAGGCCAGATGTCATTTGGATATGAGATGGTTCTTGACCAATCAATGCATTGATCGGTTGTGCTTCTAAGTCTATTGAACTTATTCATTTTCGATCAGAACATTTGCTTTTGATCCCTTGGTTGGAAACCGTAATTCCTTCGCTTTTTGAGCTTTGAATCAATCAGTTGTTTCCATAATCTGGTCTCCTTGTATTCTTTCTTCCTCTGTTGAGTACCGATGCTCACATCAGATCCCTGGAGGACCACCGGATCCTTTATTGGATTTTATCCGACAACGTCCTTCATAATCAATCACTTTGGAAGTTATTTCTCTGATATACAATGTCATTGGTAAATCATATCCTCTGATTGGCCAACCATGCTCTTCTTTTGAGCTGGTGATAATTACTCTCGAAGCTTGTAGTATATGTTTCTAAGATGCCCCGATGGGTTGAACCTATGCCTTACTTAATATGTGTGAACCCGAAAGTTTTCCAAGGTTCATACTCCTCTGGTAATTCACCGGGTAGATCTTCTCACACAAATTATTTTTAGTAGAGTAGTGAATGAAAGGTTATGCATTGAAGAAGTGGGAGTCGACCTTGAACTTTGTGTTCATGCCCACGGACACGATGTGGAACTTATCATGAAAGCTTCTTGCAAGAATATTTAATCATTCGAATAATTCTTTCGGTGTTGTAAATTGGATCCCTTGTAGTTATGGTTTCGACCATGCTAGCCTTATTCAATACATCTGAAAGGAAACCATTCCATTGCCTCGTCTATTATGACAAGATTAAAGTATCTGCTATTGCAAGTCAACACTACAGTTCAGTTTCTATTCTGATCTGCCTTCGAGTATTACCCTCTGGTATCTCAAGAATACCATGTAACTACATAACTTCTTATGAGTTCTTCATCAACTAATGTTCTTGCTGATTCCATTTTTCCAACGGATTCTGAGTTGCTAGAACCCCTCAATGACACCGACAACTGAATCGAGTCTGCACTGTGATTCAACAACTATTAGTAATCTTCATTGCTTACGAGTTTGTACTCGATCGTGTGATTCCCAGCTGATTGACTACATCATCATCATCATCAGGTTGACTGCTTGACCATTCTACCTATGTCCTTCATCCCCGGGACACAATCCCGACAGTGCTCTAAGCTTACATCAAACTTTCACCATCATATTATTTGTCTTGAGAGACAATCCCGAGATGACATATTATCTATGTTTATAATAGCCTTTTGCTTCACCATTCCCTTGGCTTGATGTCGTCACCGATCGATTACATCTTCGTGGAGCCTCTCGACAAAATTTGTCGTCATCATCGTCAACATTTTGATTACTTCCAGGATATCAAACAAATTCATGATGGTAAGTGCCATCCTCTTCCCTTGGTAATTTGAGTTACCATCGACAACATCTTTACATTCCTTTCATCACAAACTTGTTCATGTTATGGATGCAACTTGCATTCTAGTTTGTATTATGTTCTACCTTAAAGTATTACTCTCCTTTATGTCAAGGATGTTGCAAGGATTGCTCCACCTCTTAATAATTCTTGGTATAGTGATACTTCTCACATGCACCATTCTTTCTTGGTCCCTGTATTGACTAACCGGGAATATCAACAAGTGAACGATGCTGCTTGGATTCTGTATTTCTAGTAACCTTATTGCTTTGAAGTTAATGGTCTCTGATTCAGTCTTAGACTATTGGTTATTGAAACACCATTCTACCCTCGATCATGCTACCTAAGCCCATATTTTGGGTGCACCTTTCAACCAATGATTAATTATGTATGTTTTCCTCGAGCATACCTCATTATATCATTCGATCTAACAAAGGTTATCTCCTTGTTCATATAATCATGGAAATCCATCTTTTGGAAATCTCGAGGAATTGTCTCTGACTCCATCAGCCACCCCCTCACCCCTTTCCTTGGTTTAATGATGAACTCTTGTTTCAGAACTCCCTCCCATAGTTCATTTCCCGAGAATCTTACAATGTCGTCTCGTTAATTTGTTTTTCACCTTTTCTTCTCAGGCATCCTGAGTCTGAGATATCCTGACACCAATCAGATCTGAAACTCGGTCAGATATGATGGCTTGAACATATTTCCAAGAGTTATAACGTTGGTCTTTATATGACCCGGTAAGGTGATATCATGCCTAGCGCACCTGGACGGAGGACCTATTGTTATAATATTGTTTTTAGCAAGGTTAGCGATTCTTCCATGAGGAAATCGTAAGACTTATTCTATAAGTTGTCGCTGATGGATCCTTTGTGCATCCAAATTTTGACCCTTACTTGATGACCATGTCAATGCTATTTCAAGGCATGTCTGTGGTACTCTGATCATTGATAAGAACATTTGAAGCACCATGCTAAATTTTCTTCATCAATTATTCAAACATTGTTGTTTGGGTAATGTCATGAACTTCCTCTCCCCTTACCTAAATGGTTTTCTACTTTCTATCCTGGCATGGATATCATGCCCTGTTTGTCCTTGAGAAGGTATACCCCTGAAATATGTGTTTAAACACATTGGCCTTTCCTTTGTTCTATTTAATTTGATGATCACCTTTTCCTTTCCATTGTTTTGTTTAACATTTCTGGTGATCTATATGAGTTAAGCAGTAATATTCTTCTGTTTATGTAAACACCTAGGTGTACAATCATGTCGGTAAGAACCTGTTACTATTGTTGATGACATTCCGGTAACCATCGCTGGACGAGAACTTTGCCTATTGGTCCGCCTCGTTCAACGAGCAGGAGAATGGTTCTCTTCGTCCCTCGCCCTTGGTATCGATGTTGTTACCGACATAACTGACCGGCTATCCTCTGACATGCCTTGCGTACATGATCGTGCAAGACGTCACCGCCCTTCCTACTTTTAACCCACATGGTGGGCCCATAACCCATAGTTCCACGGGATCGAAACCTGACTCTCCTATACACCCCCTGTTCTCAAGGTTGTTCCTCGCGCGTGGCCTCGTATATAATTCATGAACCACCTTCCGAGAGATCATCAATTCTGGTATCAGACACAATACTTATTCTCGTTGCTTTGAACCCCTTTCACGCCTTGTAAAAGGCATCGAACGATTGCCTGCCTGCTCGAAACTTCCCATGAAACCTCCTTACTTTGCTCTCGATACTTTCTTAAGTTTCAATTCGAGAGTTACTTTCTGCCACCTTCCCCGATGTTATCGACCAGATAGTCAACCTTGCAGAGGTTCGTTCCCCCGGAATACCCACCCTTTATTCTTTCGTAAGTATGATGGAATTACCGAAGAAAGGATGCCGACTTCATCATGATGACCTAAACAGAGAAATGAAGACCTCAAGTAATGGATCGACCTCTTCGAGAAGACCAACCAAGACCGAGAAGATTCGTTAGAATTTCGTAACCAGATATTCCCCCTTACTCCACCTCTTAAAATCTCGGGACGAGATTTCTTGTAGTGGAGGAGAATTGTGATGCCCGGGTAAGTAAGCTACAGTAAACCTATGCTAAAGTTGCCACGTCAGTTATGTTACTGTCACTAATCTCACGTTGGTTCAAAACGATTCGAATACAAATTTGAATTTTTGAAAAACAATCAAAGTTCTCAAACATTAAAACAAAAATGTTCGGTTAGTGCCAAATATTACATAGGTAATTATTGTGAAGCAAACACTTGTTTTAGAAAATGCTAAGATGCTCTAGAATAAAGAAAACAGTAAAAGAAAATAAATAAAAGAAAAGGAATAAAAACATAAAACAAAACAAGTACAAAAAAGGGAAAAGAGAGAATCCCTCCCACTGGGCTTCGGCCCAGCAGGCCACCAGGCCGCCTAGCCGGCCCAACCGACACCCCACTCCTCCACTACACCCCCCATGACACCCAAACCCTAACCTACCGCACCCACTTCCCCCATATCGCCCGGTCCTCTTCCCCCTGATCTAGATCGAGATCGGGGCCAAGGACCCGCGGACCCCTCCCCCTTCGCTCGCTGCAGCCGCCTCACTCATCGGCCCCGTTGCTCTGATGTTGTTGCCACCGCACCTTGCTCATCATTGGCGCCGCATCCATTGCCGCTTGCCGAATCATATCGATGCAAAGACTACCCGGCGCCGCTACCGCCGCTGCTGTTACTGCACCTTTGCCCATTGCCGGCGCCCCACTACACCTTACGCCACGCCGCTTGGCCTCGCCATACCGTGGCGCCCGCGCCACCGCCGCCTACCTCGCCGTCCGTCCACCTGCCAGAATCATTGGCGGCCATTGTGTTGGCAGCGAGGCGATGCCGGCTTCGCCTCGGCGGGTGCTCGAGGCCGCACCCGCGCCTGCATGCCCACAACCCCCCACGCTGTTAAGCTCGCCCGCTAACCCGCATTGGCCCCTAGGCGAATGACACGTGGGGCCCAGCCCCCAGAACGTTTATAAAAAAAGAATTTTAAAAATAAAAATAAAAATATTAATTAATTAGCTAAGTTAATTAACTTAATTAATTATGTTTAATTAACCTAATTAACTTAACCTAATTAATATGTTCATTAAACTAATTAACTAGGTTAATTAGTTATCGGTCAATGACATGTGGGTCCCGTGTCCAGTTTGACCAGTCAAACTGTTGACTCGGTTGACCCAGTCCATGATAGGTGGGTCCTGTTTGACCTTGTTGACCAGTCAACAGTTGACTGGTGAAATGCTGACTCGACCCCCCTTGACCCCACCTGCTAGCCCACACATACATTTTGTTGGGTACGACTCTGGGTACCCGTAGCATTTTATTCTTTTAATTTCGAATTAAAATTAAAACCAGAAAAATTAGAAAATGAATTAAAACTTTAAAAATTGATATAAAATAATCCGTAACTCGGATGGAAATACTTTGTACATGAAAGTTGCTCAGAACGACGAGACGAATCCGGATATGCGACCCGTTCATCCGCCACACATCCCTAGCATAGCAAACACGCAACTTTCCCCCTCTAGTTCATCTGTCTGAAAACGCGGAACACCGGGAATACTTTCCCGGATGTTTCCCCCATTCGCCGGTATCTCCTACTACCACGTTAGGGCACACCTAGCACCGCTCATTGTCATGTCATGCATCGTCATGCATATGTTTGCATTATATTTATTGTTTCTTCCCCCTCTTCTCTCGCTAGACACCAAGACCGACGCCATTGCTACCCAAGACGACTACGGTGTTGTGACGACCCTCCTTCTCGGGTGAACTTCCGTGCAAGCCCCCCTTGATCACCAGATATCGCTTATTCCTTCTCTCTACTGCTTGCATTATAGTAGTGTAGCATGTTACTGCTTTCGGTTAATCCTATTCTGCTGCATAGCCTGTCATTGTTGCTACAGTTGTTATCCTTACCTGTAAACCTAAATGCTTAGTATAGAATGCTAGTATTCCATCAGTTGCCCTACATTCTTGTCCGTCTACCATGTTATACTACCGGGCCGTGATCACTCGGGAGGTGATCACGGGTATTTGTATACATATTATACTAAAGTCGGGTCGGCTCGTAGAGTACCCGTAAGTGATTCCGATGTGGGGGGCTGAAAGGACAGGTGGCTCCATCCCCGTAGAGGTGGGCCTGGGTTCCCAACAGCCCTCGACTGTTACTTTGTGGTGGAGTGACAGGGCAGGTTGAGACCACCTAGGTGAGAGGTGGGCCTGGCCCTGGTCAGTGTCCGTGGTTACTTTAAAATAACACGCTTAACGAGATCTTGGTATTTGATCTAAGTCTGGCCACTGGCCTATACGCACTAACCAACTACACGGGAACATTTATGGGCACTCGACGTCGTGGTATCAGCCGAAGCCTTCTTGACGTCAGCAACTAAGCAGCGCGCGCAGAATTGAACCGTAAGCCTGCGCTGTATTAAGGGGGCTAGGTCTGCTTCTGGTCGCGTTCGCAATGTGTAGGTGTGCAATGGGCGCTGGGCCCAGACGCGTGCATAGGATTTAGACCGGCGTGCTGACCTCTCTATTGTGCCTAGGTAGGGTTGCGACGTCTTGATCTTCCGAGGCCGGGCATGACCCAGGAAAGTGTGTCTGGCCAGAGGGATCGAGCGTGTTGGGTAATGTGGTGCACCTCTGCAGGGAAGTTTATCTATTCGAATAGCTGTGATCCTCGGTAACAGGACGACCCGGAGTTGTACCTTGATCTTATGACAACTAGAACCAGATACTTAATAAAACACACCCTTCCAAGTGCCATATGTAACCCGGTGATCGCTCTCACACAGGGCGACGAGGGGAGGATCGACGGGTAGGATTATGCTACACGATGATACTTGGTGAACTTACCATCTACTCTCTTCTACATGCCGCAAGATGGAGGCTGCCAGAAGCGTAGTCTTCGACAGGACTAGCTATCCCCCTCTTATTCTGGCATTCTGCAGTTCAGTCCACTGATATTGCCCCTTTACAAAGATACCCATGCATACGTAGTGTACATCCTTTCTTGCGAGTACTTTGGATGAGTACTCACGGTTGCTTTGCTCCCCCTTTTTCTCCCTTTCTATACCTGGTTGTCGCAACCAGATGTTGGAGCCTGTGAGCTGACGCCATCATGGCATTTCGACGACTCCTACTACACTGGAGGTGCCTACTACTATGTGCAGGCCACTGACAATGATCAAGAGTAGTTTAGGAGGATCCCAGGCAGGAGGCCTACGCCTCTTTCGATCTGTATCCTAGTTTGTGCTAGCCATCTTATGGCAACTTGTTTAACTTATGTCTGTACTCAGATATTGTTGCTTCCGCTGACTCGTCTATGACCGAGCACTTGTATTCGAGCCCTCGAGGCCCCTAGCTTGTATTATGATGCTTGTATGACTTATTTATGTTTTTAGAGTTGTGTTGTGATATCTTCCTGTGAGTCCCTGATCTTGATCGTACATGTTTGCGTGCATGATTAGTGTACGGTTGAATCGGGGGTGTCACAACAACACTATGCCCAGCCTGCTAAACAAGTTTCATTCATTACTAGTTTCAGCAAAGTGCTCATGTCATAGCCACTGAATACATCATGAGTGCTACATACACTGCAAATAAAGAGACAATTATCATACATAGCACATCGATTTTGCCCATTATCTTCACAAGCTCTTTCATCTCATCATTGTTGTCAAGGCCGTTCAGCAGCTGTTGCTTGGCCATGATCAGAGGAACTACATCTTTAACCTTCTACTCTGCATCTTCCTCTTCTCTCGTTCCTTCAGTTACTTGTCCAACACCCCAACCTGCTGGTATTGGGATTCCTTGGCTAACCAAATAATCAACGTAGTTGCATTCCTGCACATCAGCAACTTCCTAGATACAAATCATACTAATCTTTCCTTTTCTGCATGAATCAAATTGGAAGATCATCAACTAAACTATTAAAAAATCAGCAACTGAAAGCAGGAGAACAACACTTAAACATATTATTACCCCATGATTCAGGCATTTGTAGAAGACTCTGCCAGGGTTGAGTATTGTGGTTGAGACGCGACGGATGACTCTGTAGCAGTGGCACCACACCAACGGCAGCGGGTTGCGATGAGCAACCGGCTGTGATGCGTGTGCCGGCGGGGGTGTGATGAGACCCACATGCGATGGTACGGGTGGCGACTTGGCGCATATTCGTTGTTACTGCCGAAGAGCAGGTGGACGAGCAACCAGCGGACATGGTTGCTGCGGCCAGAGCTTCTGACGCTAGGCAGAGTAAGTAGAGAATAGGAGAAGCGAACGTTGGACATGTCAATTTCATTCCTTGCAGAGTAGCATAGCACCATATATAGTCATAGTCTAGGTTTGGATTCGAACCAGCCATGTGAGCACGTCTCTTTTTTCTAAAACTCAGCAACATCTCTTTACTGGTACACTAGCTTGTTCTGTACGCCTTCTCAAGTCTTTCATTTTCTTTATTTTTTTTAGAGGAAGGAAGGAGGACAAAATTGAGAGTTCCTGGGACTCGAACCCAAGACCTCTCGGTTGAAAACCAAGGGTGCTAGTCACTTATGTGGAGAATTTTCCCTGGGAGGAGGATGGCAGACAAACGCATTTTCCTCGCAGTTTTAGTTGCGACGCAAGATCGAACGGTCGTAGTTTTGGGAATGTTATCAGGCGAATGAGCCCAGTTTTTGTTCTCTTCCTATATATAAAAAAGTATGCTACTTGGTATCAGCTTAGTCAACAAACGGTTGTGCCATCCTTGATTGTTGGATTGACATTCAACATTTGTCGTGTTTCTTTAGTCTCTTCTTCCTCTAGCCGCCAAAGCCTAACCAGCACCGGTGGGACCGCCTGCTCCCGCCTTCCACGGCTGGCTGTGATGCCGCACACGCATCATAGCCACATCGCACCCTAAAACTCTGCGCATCTTCCCCGGCTCCTGTTCGTTCCCGTCCGAGGCCTCATCGTCGTCCTCCGCCTTGGTTCGCTTGCTGCGGCGCCGCCCTCCGGTGTTGTCAACATGGTCAACAACCGAGAGGAATAAGGAGATGACTGTACATGGTGAGGATGACAGTAGGGACCCAGCAGAGCGCGCAGTTTATTTTTCGGGGTGGAGAAGGGTATCAACTGGGTTGTGCGGGAGCTATGTTCCGTCTAGCCCAGGCTTTTATTTAATATGTTTACCACATGACTAGCGCAGTTTGTGTTTTTCCTTTCTGAAAATGGCTAGCCCAGCTATTTTGTTTTTTGCAGAATAACCAACGTAGGCCCAGTTTGCTTTTCTACGCCCTGCTGGGCCGGAAACCTTTCAAGACGAGGAGGGATGCATTCGGGCTTGCCCAGAAAATGGGCTATAAGTAATAATCAATGGGTTCTAAGTAATAATAAATGGGCTATAAAATGAAAAATACAACAAACATGCAGTTATTTCCAAAATACTCTTTTCTTTTGATTTTGATATTTTAAATTTCATTGTTTTGTGCGGGTAAAATTCCATTAGATTTAAATTAAGGTATGTTTAGTTTTTAAATTAATTTGAATCTGGCTAGAAATTTCGGGTTGTATGCTGTTTGGGACATATTTGGAGGCTGACTTGTGGGTCTACTAGGTTGACGTGTACGAAAGGCTTTGTCAACTTAGTCCACAAATGATTCTAGGAGCAGTGACCGTTGGATGTTAATCCAACGGTTGTGCTGCTTCTTCAATATCCGATCTTCTTGCTCCAGCTGCCCTAACCAGCGTCGGTTGGACTGCCTGCTCCCGCCTCCCATGGACGGCTGTGCTGCCGCACAGGTCGCACCGCCCCACCCTACTCCATCGCTGGCCAGACCATTCCTCTACTCACCCACACCTCCTATTATTTTCCGGCGATGGCAGCCGAACCAGTAAACCCTCGTACTCCCCACTGCGTGGGCAACCACTGTCGAGTCTTCCTCGGCTCCGTGTCATTCCCTTCCTAGGCCTCGCCATCATCCACCGCCCTGGTGCTCTCGGCGTGGCGTGGTCAATGAACGACATCCATCGAAAGTGGACTGTACGTGGAGAGGCTGACAGCTGGGTCCATGGCCGCACACAAGGAAATGCCTCCTTATTACGCGCAAAATAATGATTCCTCCACCTGACAGCTGGGACCCACCGGTAGGGCCTCTGTATTTCATGAAAAAAAGTTCCCCCCGCTGACAGCTCGAACCCACCAGCTATATCTTCACACGCAAGGAAGTGACTCCTTATTATGCACAAAAAAATGAATACCCCCCTGCTAGCTGTGACCTCCACCATAGTGGGAGGCTGACTTGTGGGCCTTCTAAGTTGACGCGGACGGAGGGCTTTGTCAACTTAGTCAATATGAATGATTCTAGCTCCAGTGACCGTACGATGTCCATCCAACGACCGTAGTGCTTCTTCAACCTCTAGTCTTCTTGCTTCAGCCGCCCAAACCAGCGTCGGTCGTGCCG
Source organism: Aegilops bicornis (assembly GCA_021605145.1). Taxonomy (NCBI): domain Eukaryota; kingdom Viridiplantae; phylum Streptophyta; class Magnoliopsida; order Poales; family Poaceae; genus Aegilops; species Aegilops bicornis. Next base: position 447,284,044 of record CM038671.1, on the reverse strand, counting down.
CCTGCTCCTACCTCCCGTGGTCGGCTGTGCTGCCGCGCAGGCCTCACCGCCCCACCCTACTCCAACCTCTGACAGGCCATCCCTCTACTCACCCACAACCCCTGTTATTCTGCATCGACGACAGCCTCACACCGCGGCCGAACCAGTCAAACCTCGTACTCCTCTCCGCGTGGGCATCCACTGCCGCGTCTTCTCCGGCTCCGCATCATCCCGTTCCTAGGCCTCGCCGTCGTCCACCGCCTTGGTGCTCTCGGTCATGGGTATGATTTGAAGGGTTACTCTCATTAGAAGGTGGCCATGGGTAGCAAATCCGCTCTTCCTCCTTTTGTTCTTCGCTCTCCTCCTCATCTTTTTTCATCTAATGAGCTCACAATTTTAGCAATTTCTTCTTCCATAGTTTCCTGCAAAATATTATTCTCTTCTTGGACAGTGGAGACTTTTTCAATAAATACAACAATATCGGAATTGTATTTATAATTCTCATAGCAATATTTAAGTATAGCAATATTTTCAGGTCTATAAACAACATCATCATAAACTTCATACTTTCCAAACAAATATTCAATTTCATAAGCACCCTTAAAAGCAACAAATTCTTCTATTTGCTCCATTCCAGCCACATCATAGTAATCATATCTACCATTAGCATAAGAAGCCAAGGTTTCATTATCATTAAATTCACATGAAAAGGAAAGGTCTTTAGCCTTCATCCTAGAGCAACAAGTATAATCATATCTCAAGCATAAATCCCAAACATAACATTGCAAATATTAATTTGATCCCATAAGAGTTTCCCTTTTTGCGTCAAGCAATAATCCCTAAAGTATTCACGTTGATCCAACATGTCTCCCACTATCAAGTTGAACGGGGTTCTCAGGATTATCAAAGTGGTGTTTAATATTTTTCACATAGCGAGCATCGAGGGTTTTAGGAGGTTTCACATATCCATGAGTAGCAAGTACAACTATTTTTTTTGGTATTCCGTGTTCCATATACATAACTAAAGATAGAGAATAGCTTGGAATAGAAAATAAAAAGTACTTGGTGATAAAGCAAACAAGCACACACGAGAATATTCACCCCACGCTATTGCTCCCCGACAACGGCACCAGAAAAAGGTCTTGATAACCAACAAGTATAGGGGATCAATTGTAGCTTTTTTTGATAAATAAGAGTGTCGAACCCAGCGGGGAGCTAAAGGTAGGATTTATATTCCCTTCAAGTTCTGTCGCCCACCGATACAACTCTACGCACACTTAACGTTTGCTTTACCTAGAACAAGTATGAAACTATTTTGTAGGTATGATGCTAGAACTACATTGCAAGAATAAAACTAGGAGTATACTTTGCAAGATAATAATAGTTAGTTGTTTTGTAGAAAGATTTTTATAACACAAGAGAAATATTTTGTCCCTAGGCAATCGATAACTAGACCGGTAATCATCATTCAAATTTTATATAAGGGAGAGGCATGAGCTAACACACTTTCCGTACTTGGATCATATGCACTTATGATTGGAACTCTAGCAAGCATCTGCAACTACCAAAGATCATTAAGCTAAAACCTAACCATAGCATTAAGTATCAAGTCATCTTTATCCCATACGCAAAAACTCCCTTACTCGAGTATGATTTTTAGTCACTCACGCCACCCACCATAAGTGAATCATTAACGTATTACAACACCCTACACCGGGAACCCCTCACACTTGCGCGACACGGAGGGCACCATAGGATAGCACCAAAATAAAACATACAACTCAAACCAATCACGATCATCAATCAACCCATAGGACAAAACACATCTACTCAAACATCATAGGATGGCCATACATCATTGGAAAATAATGTATAGCATTAAGAACCATATTTAAGTAGAGATTACAGTGGGGAGAAGAGCTATTACACCGCTCCATAGAGGGGGAGAGAGTTGGTGTTGACGGCGGCAAAGCTGTTGGTGTAGATCGTCGTCACAATGATTGCCCCGGCGGTGCTCTGGCGCCACCGGGAGAGAGTGGGAGAGAGACCCCCTCCTTATTATTCTTACTTAGCATCCCCCCTATATGGGAGGAGAGTTCCCCCTCTGGTCCATGGCCGCCGTGGTGGCGGAGGGGTAGGAGCCCCTCCTAGATTGAATCTCTCTCTCTCTCTGTTCTCTTCTGTTTTGCGTTCACGTTTTCTGGCCCTTCACCATTTCTTAAATTCCCGAAGACCCGTAACTCCGATTGGGCAGAAATTTCAAGGGGATTTTTATCCATCAATTATATTTCTTGCGGCGAAAGAAGGGCAACAACCGCCTTACGAGGTGTCCACTACCCATGAGGGCGCGCCCGTGCCACCCTGGTGCCTAGTCAGCCCCTCGAGCACCATATTGCATTGATTCTTCTTCCATAACTTCACATATATTCCAAAATAAATCTTCGTAAATTTTTATCGTGTTTGGACTTCGTTTGATATGGATATTCTGCGAAACAAAAAACATGCAACAAACAAAAACTGGCACTGGGCACTGGATCAATATGCTAGTCCAATCAATCATATAAATTGTTGCCAAAAGTATGTGAAAGTTGTATAATATTGATATGGAACAATAAAAAATTATAGATACGACGGAGATGTATCAGCGCCTGCTTGACATGGTTGATGCAAATGATGGCAGAATCAAACAAAACAGAGCCTTAGCCCCCTACATGACGCGCCATATGTCAGAGCATAAACTCGGGACATCGAGGAGCAAGGATACCTTGTATTTGCGTCTTCAACTAGGGGCTAAAAATCTCTAGGTTCCTTTGAGTAAGCTAAAAGGTGGCACAATGATATATACATGTACATGCCGCTTAGGGAAGTGTAATACCCTACTCTTGTTCTTGATTGGCTAATATGAGTGCATGAGGGAGATTACAAATACTCGAGAGAGAGCTATCTATGGTGCTCAGGGTGGGTTTTTATCATGCCCAAACACCAACCCTTATTCCTTTCCCTCTTTGCTCTTCTTCTCATGTCCTATTTTTTGTGTTCCCGCTTTTCTCTATGTCTTGTGTCTCGTGTTCCCCTTGTACCTAAATATGGCCATAGCCCTCCCCTTATATAGAACTGGGGGCACCACAACTGCCCGATTGCATGTGTGGACATATACAAGAAATGCGCGCACCAGCCTGGCATGATCTTCTTGACTTGGGTCTCTATAACCTGAAATTGCACCAGTCAGGTACTTGAGTGCATCTGGCTGCTATCTTGTCTCTTTGGGTCCCACCCATTAGGGCTAGTCCTGCTCGAGCTTGTGATGCCGTTGTCGCTTACTCAAAAATGAGTCTGTGTGCCGCCGCTTTCATCCACATGTGTAAACCATAATGATGATGGCATAAAATATGTAGGCATGTGGTAGGTACGCATTGCATCATGCATCTGCAGTAAATTCATGATCGGAGATGTGGTCATGCTCACGGTTGTTGGGTTTTCTTGCATGACTGGCACATATGCCTACGTGCACTGGTGCTCGAGACACCGAACACTTGCCCCTGATGTCACTTGTGACATTTTTTTAGCCTTGTTCGACTCGTACATGTTTTACCAATGGTAAGTATTTACATAGATCCACATGTCGCTGTGTGGTAATGAGTTAACTCTTTCAAGATGTTGTAGTATTTTTCTCGGTGAGTAATCTTCTGATATATTTGACGTGGCCTTTGGGCGGGCTTATTATCGGCGTGTTTGGCGCACCCCATTTTTTAGTACGCCAGCAAGAGTAAGCATGATGGCTAGGTACTCGATGGTGAAGGATGAGTTGTTGTTTGATGCATGCAAGGTCGTATATGTGGATTTTTTAGGCATGGGGCAACATGGCCCGACCTTTGGCAAAAACATGCTTGCTTCATTTCATGAGCAAAAACACTTCGCGCCCTATGATGTCTACTACACAACTTATTCTTGTAGACTCGTGTTGGGCCTCCAAGCGCAGAGTTTTGTAGGACAGTAGTGGATGACCTAAGATTTATCAATCTGTGGGAGGCGTATGATGAAGATAGTATCTCTCAAACAACCATGCAATCAAATACAAGAAATCTCTTGTGTCCCCAACACACCCAATATAAATGGCAAATTGTATAGGTGCACTAGTTCGGTGAAGAGATGGTGATACAAGTGTAGTATGGATAGTAGATATAGGTTTTTGTAATCTGAAAATACAAAACAGCAAGGTAGCAAGTAACAAAAGTGAGCAAAAACGGTATTGCAATGCTTAGAAACAAGGCCTAGGGTTCATACTTTCACTAGTGCAATCTCTCAGTAGTGCTAACATAAGTGAATCATATAACAATCCGTCAACATGCAACAAAGAATCACTCCAAAGTTCTATCTAGCAGAGAACATAAGATGAAATTGTTGTAGGGTACGAAACCACATCAAAGTTATCTTTTCCGATCAATCTATTGAGCCATCCCTATAAGTGTCACAAACAGCCATAGAGTTCGTAATAAAATACTCCCTCCGTTCCTTTATATAAGGTGTATTAGTTTTTTCCAGAAAATTCATTATGTAAGGTGTATTTCTCTTTTCCTCACGATTTTCCATGCATGCCCTTCCCTCATCCATTACATGTATTAGATAAAAAGTACTAAGTATTCCCAATAGGAAGGTAGTAAAAAAGAATATCTTATCCTGATTGCATGCACTCACATTTCTCTCTTTCTCTCCCATCCCACCGATTGATTTTATTCTGATGCAACGAGATTTATTTGCCTTTTATTGGGCCGCTAATTATTTAGTTGTCGCTAATTAACCTGCTAACTACCTAATTAGTTAAGGGGTTGACGTTCAGGGGATGATCATCGGTCACGTTCAGGGGCTGATGTTCAGGGAAGATCCCCTGAACGTCATTGCGATCATCGGTCACGTTTTAGACTTAAGAAAAGATCAGGGGCTGACGTTCAGGGGATGGGCTTGGATGGCCAGCTTCCTTATCCATTTTTGCAAACTAGCATAGACCAGTCTGTGAACAAATAGTGTGTATGTTTTAAGGGTCAACGTTGGAGATGCCCTAAGCCCCGAACATCGCAATTAGCTGGAGGGCGTTAAAAAAACTGGTGAACAGAGCTTGCAAATCAACAAAGGCAACGTTATATCCATTCGTGAAGAGACCCTACATATACTATATTGTGTACAATGTTCTTTCATCTCCAAAAGGGTAGCATATATAGTAACTGAATTAAATGCAAGTGCTCTACTGTAGGCTCCTTTGATTCATATGATATGAATAACGTAGGAATATGAAGTTGTAGGAATTGAGGTGGCATGTATGTCAGTCCAGAAAGAAAATGAGAGGTCATCTGATTCATAGGATATGCATTTTTATTATTAGATTCAAGCTTTGTTTTTTTATTTAAAATGTCAAGGATATAAACAATCCTATATTGGAATGGAAATCCATTCCTATAAACTAAAGAGCTCCAAAGAAAAAAATCTATAGAAATCTCATCCTATAGAATTCCTAAAAATAGAATGGGTCCTTTTTCCTTATAGGGTGTAATAGCCCAACCAACAAATCGCCACAAGACAATATAAACAAGAGTATTGGCATATTGCACATGAACAAGAAACGATATGCCAACGAAAAGGTTTTCGGCTAACAAAAAAAAGGGCTACACATACAAGTTAAAGAAAAGGCACTTGTGAGATGCAACTCAACAAGCAGTAAGCAACACAGATGTTATACATCGCTTATTACGACGACTCTATACTGCCAGCGTTTTCTAGCGCCAGTGAAGCACACAACGACCCGGTAAGCACATGTAGGGTATTTTTCTTTCCGATTTCACCTAACGTGCACGCTTCCTTTTAGTTTTATCTTGTTTTCTGTGGGGAGATAGTTTGGGTGCTCCATTTAAGTTTGGTTTAACTTTTATTTTTCCATTTTCATTTTTACTAATTAAGTTTCTATTTTTTTATTTCATTTTCCTCTTCCATGTTTCTTTCTTTTTTGTTTTATTACTTTCCATTTAGAAAAATCATAGAGCCCAGTTTTAGTGTAGTTGTTTTTTGTACTTTTCTTTTGTCTACTTATTTTCTATGTTACATTCTCGTTTACTTTTGAATTTTCAATTATCTGTGAGTTTCTGTAAAAAACATATTAAAATTGTGTGACACAGACACTTTCTAAAATTGTGTGAACAAATTTTCATATTCCATTTTTGGAAGATGTAATGATCAAATTTTTAAATGTGTGAACGTTCTTTATAAAGAATAAGAATATTTTTTGAAAAAGTAAGTGATCACAATTTTACACTTTATGAACAATTTAAAAAATGATATAATTATATTTTGAAATGTTTAACTTATTTAAAAGTCACGATCAATTTGTTAAATGTTACATATTATATCGAAATTGCACAAACATTTTTTTTACATAGCATGAGCATTTTTAGAAAATGTCAGGAACTCATGACCATATTTTCTAACGTGTGATATTTTTTTGGAAGAATAAATATATTTTTAAAACTAAGCAACCATATTTCTGCACTTTATTAGCATTTTTTTAAAATTTATCAATGTTAGAAATGTGTGAATATTTAAAATGTCACGGGCATTTTTATATGGTACAAACATTTTTCAAAACTGTGCAAACAAATTTTCACATATCAGGAATATTTTTCAAAAATTTCATAAACATATTTTGAAATGTGTGAACGTATTTGAAATATTATGAGGAATATTTTGAATTGTAAAGAAATTTTTGGAAATCTGCTCTGGCAAACTTTTATGTTTGATGAATATTATTTTAGATGGATTGAACATTTCATGAATATTTCTTAAATACATGGAGAACATACTGAAAATACATGATGACCATTTTTATAATACGCACGTAATTTTTTTATAAATAAATGCTGATTTCTTTTAATGCACGAGATCAATTTCAAATATATGATGAACATTTTTCTGTAAACGTGTCAAACTTTTTTTGCAATGTACATTGAAGATTTTTTCTATATTATAGGATGATTATTTCTAATGCTCGACAAACATTGTTTAACAAAATATATATATATATATATATATATATATATATATATATATAATTCATCAGAACATTTTTTATTGAAAATGAGCATTTTTTAAACACAACTTGTATTTTTATATTTTCTAAAATAAATATTTCTATATATATATATATATGCTTTTATAATATTTATTTAATAATAAAGGAGAGAAACGAAAAAAGTGTAAAAAAAGAGAAAATAAGCAAATTGTACATTGCTTGTAATGGGTGGCCAAGAATCTGACGTCATAGTGGGCCTGGCTCATTTAGAAGGGTTTCATAGGCGATGCTATGCTCGAGGTCGCTATAAGCGCCGCATATAAGCACTCAGCAAGGAGAGACCCAAGAGAAAAAGAGAGCACCTAGCGCTCCTTTGGGAGTCTCGCTACGATCAGTGCCATTTGACGCGCTCTCAGCCGCCCGCCACGTGTCACGCTCTGGATGTTCTCTCTGTTTTTATTTTATTTTTCCGCACACGTTTTCGGCTTTTAAACGGCTTTTTTACATTTCGGTTTTCTACCGGTCTTTCTTAGCTTTATGGTCAAAAAAATTCGAAAATTTTATTTTTTACGTGAAAAAATGTGTTTTATTTTTTTCTATGAGAGTCGCGGTTTTGCTTCGGCGAAAGACGCGGTTTTGCTTTGGCGAAAGATACGGTTGTGCTTTCGCGAAAGTCACGGCCGTGCATTTCAGAAACGAAAAAAACGCGTTTTCTGTTTCTTTTTTCCTTCCGCGAGAGGCATGGTTTTGCTTCTGCGCGAGGCGCGGTTGTGCTTTCACGAGAGTCACGGCCGTGCCTTTTCAGAAACGAAAAAAATATATTTTTTGGTTTTTTTCTTCTGTGAGAGGCATGGTTGTGCTTTCGCGAGAGGCACGGCTGTGCCTTTCGGAAAAAGAAAAAAATGTGTTTTCTATCTTTTCCTTTCCCAAGAGGCACGATTTTGCTTCCGCGAGAGCCATGGTTGTGCTTTCGAGAGAGTTACAGCCGTGCCTCTCGAAAACAAAAAAAACGTGTTTATTTTCTTTCACGATAGGCACGGTTTTACTTTCGCGAGAGGCATGGTTGTGCTTTCGCGAGAGTCACGGCCGTGCCTCTCGGAAACGAAAAAAAACATGTTTTCTGTTTTTATTCCTTCCACGAGAGGCACGGTTTTGCTTCCGCGAGAGGCATGGTTGTGCTTTCGCGACACGATGGTTCAAGATTTGGACGCACGATTTAAAAGATAAAACGTTTTGAATAAATAGATCTACATAAAAAGGAAATCTTCCAGGTTGTGATAATTGACGCACATACAGCGCGCCATTTGTCGCAATCTGAGATGATCAGAGTGATTTTTATAACGAGTACTTATTAACTAGTGATTTTGAGAGAAAATGTTTCATGCAAATTGGTAGGGTCGTCCAGGCCTCATATTTGCCTCTGGTTGTCGGATGCGACTAAGCCTTGCTTAGCGAGCGACCGTGCAAGCGCTCGTCTGAAGCACCTGCCCAATGGCCCAGCCCAACGCGTGGGAACTTAAGCCCTTGTTTTCTGTACTGTACTGAAATTATAAAAAAATAATTAATCCTGCATTAAAAAAATTAGTATGTATAAAAAATGTTTCTGATGTATACAGAAAAAATACAACGTGTGTGAAAAGAACTAGATACCAAAACTTGTGTTTAAGAAATGTTAAACCTGCATAACAAAATGTTCCTAATGTATACATAATGTGTATAAGGTGTATGAAAAAAGTAATCATCAAAAAGTTTTTTTTGAAATAAGTTAATCATATATTGTAAAATGTTGAACACGTATATAAAAACGTTTATATGTACATTAATAATGTAAATGTATATTAAAAAGCTAGTCACCAAAACATGTATTTTAGAAAAATGTTAATCATCTAGTCGTAGAATGTTAAACGTGTATTAAAAAATGTTCCTTATGTATATGAAAAATATACAATGTGTATTAAAAGGATAGACATCAAAACATGCATTTATAAAAATGTTAATCACGTATTTTTAAAATATAAATTTCATCAAAATATTCCTGATGTATACAAAAAATGTACAATGTGTATGAGAAATGTAGACATCAAAAGGTGTTTTTAAAATGTAAGCATATACTGGAAAAATGTTAAACATGCAGAAAATAGTTTATGTGTATATAAAGAATGTGCAATCTGTATGAAAAAGATAGACATCAAAATATGTATTTAAAAAATCATCTATCAGAAAAATGTTAATTTTTTATTATTGTTTAAATTTATATATAAAAATATACAATGTGTATGAAAAAGATAGACATCAAAACATATATTTTCAAAATTGTTAATCATGTATTTAAAAATGTTAATCATTTTCCTAATGTATTAAAGAAATGTAGGCTTATTTTGAAAGCCCCTCGAATAAAACCAAAAATATATAACACCAAAAAATAGAATAAAAAACTATTGAATAAGACAGAAACAAAAAGCCTTAGCAAACTGGATTTTGGTTTTGAAAAAAACGAAGTATAACAAAGAAAAACCAAAATAAACAATGAAAAGATAGAAAATTGACGTGTACCAAAGAAATAAAAGAAAAATCAATAAAGAAATATAGAAAATTTAAGGAAAAGAAACCGAAGTATGATTTGCATATATCAAGGTTTGAGATTGCTAACCAGGTCTACCAAGTCGAGTAAATGTATGGGGCCACTAATTGGGCTAGCCTAGTCGGTGTGTGACACAACGCTCCTCCTATCACTACTCCTTTTTTATGGTTTTCGTTTCCGAGTTCATCTATTTCAGCTTTTTAGTCAGTTTCTATGATTTATTTTGATTGTTCTGGATCTCATTAAATAATTTTATTTTTCACACGTGAACATTTTTTTAAAATGGGTTAGCATTTTTCAAAAAAGGTGCATCAAGTACTTCCAGAAGATATTCACTTTGTAAAAAACATTTTTTTAAAATGGTTCATCAATTATTTCCAAAATGGTTCATCCTACGCCTCCCACGGATTGATAAACCTTAGGTCATTCACTTGAGGGAAATTTGCTACTGTCCTACAAACCTGTGCACTTGCAGGCCCAACAACGTCTACAAGAAGAAGGTTGTGTAGTAGACATCAGTTGCGTATGGGAATAAAGAGGACTTGATGCCTTAATACTATGGTTGGGTTTTACCTTAATGATCTTTAGTAGTTGCGGATGCTTGCTAGAGTTCCAATCATAAGTGCATATGATCCAAGTAGAGAAAGTATATTAGCTTATGCCTCTCCCTCATATGAAACTGCAATAGTGATTACCGGTCTTGTTAACAATCGCCTAGGAATATTCCGCACACCGATCCACCATTATTCCACACTCGCTATTTATAATATTTAGTAATATATGAAGGAAATATGCCCTAGAGGCAATAATAAAGTTATTATTTATTACCTTATATCATGATAAATGTTTATTATTCATGCTAGAATTGTATTAAGCGGAAACATAATACATGTGTGAATACATAGACAAACAGAGTGTCACTAGTATGCCTCTACTTGACTAGCTCTTTGATCAAAGATGGTTATGTTTCCTAGCCGTAGACATGAATTGTCATTTGATTAACGGAGTCACATCATTAGGAGAATGATGTGATTGACTTGACCCATTCCGTTAGCTTAGCACACGATCGTTTAGTATGTTGCTATTGCTTTCTTCATGACTTATACATGTTCCTATGACTATGAGATTATGCAAATCCCGTTTACCGGAGGAACACTTCGTGTGCTACCAAACGTCACAACGAATCGGGTGATTATAAAGGTGCTCTACAGGTGTCTCCGAAGGTATTTGTTGGGTTGACGTATTTCGAGATTAGGATTTGTCACTCCGATTGTCGGAGAGGTATCTCTGGGCCCTCTCGGTAATGCACATCACTTAAGCCTTGCAAGCATTGCAACTAATGAGTTAGTTGCGGGATGATGTATTACGGAACGAGTAAAGAGACTTGCCGATAACGAGATTGGACTAGGTATTGACATACCAACGATCGAATCTCGGGCAAGTAACATACCGATGACAAAGGGAACAACGTATGTTGTTATGCGGTCTGACCGATAAAGATCATCGTAGAATATGTGGGAGCCAATATGAGCATCCAGGTTCCGCTATTGGTTATTGGCCGGAGACGTGTCTCGGTCATGTCTACATAGTTCTCGAACCCGTAGGGTCCGCACGCTTAAGGTTTTGATGACAATTTTATTATGAGTTTATGAGTTTTGATGTACCGAAGGAGTTCGGAATCCCGGATGAGATCTGGGACATGACGAGGAGTATCGAAATGGTCGAGACGTAAAGATCGATATATTGGACGACTATATTCGGACTTCGGAAAGATTCCGAGTGATTCGAGTATTTTTCGGAGTACTGGAGAGTTACGGGAATTCACCGGGGAGTATATGGGCCTTATTGGGCCATACGGGAATAGAGGAGAGAGGCCAAAAGGAAGGAGGCATGCGCCCCCCCCTCTGGTCCGAATTGGACAAGGGGTGCAACCCCCTTTCCTTCTCCCTCTCCTCCTCTTTCCTCCTCTCCTACTCCAACAAGGAAAGGAGGAGTCCTACTCCGGGTGGGAGTAGGACTCCCCCCTTGGCGCGCCCTCCTCTTGGCCGGCCGCCTCTCCCCCTTGCTCCTTTATATACGGGGGCAGGGGGCACCTCTAGACACAACAACATTGATCAGTTGATCTTTTAGCCGTGTGCGGTGCCCCCCTCCACCATAGTCCACCTCGATAATACTGTAGCGGTGCTTAGGCGAAGCCATGCGTCGGTAGAACATCAACATCGTCACCATGCCGTCGTGTTGACGAAACTCTCCCTCAACACTCGGCTGGATCGGAGTTCGAGGGACGTCATCGGGCTGAACGTGTCGAACTCGGAGGTGCCAGACGTTCGGGTACTTGATCGGTCGGATCGTGAAGACGACGACTACATCAACCGCGTTGTGCTAACACTTCCGCTTCACGGTCTCACGAGTGCGTAGACAACACTCTCCTCTCGTTGCTATGCATCACCATGATCTTGCGTGTGCGTAGGATTTTTTTGAAATTACTACGTTCCCCAGCGGTGGCATCCGAGCCAGGTTTTATGCAATCGATGTTGTATGCACGAGTAGAACACAAGTGAGTTGTGGGCGATATAAGTCATCTCGCTTACCGCATGTCATACTTTGGTTCGGCGGTATTGTTGGAAGAAGCGTCCCGGGCCGACATTACGCGTACGCTTACGCGAGACTGGTTCTACCGACGTGCTTTGCACACAGGTGGCTGGCGGGTGACAGTTTCTCCAACTTTAGTTGAACCAAGTGTGGCTACGCCCGGTCCTTGCGAAGGTTAAAACAGCACCAACTTGACAAACTATCGTTGTGGTTTTGATGCGTAGGTAAGAATGGTTCTTGCTAAGCCCGTAGCAGCCACGTAAAACTTGCAACAACAAAGTAGAGGACGTCTAACTTGTTTTTGCAGGGCATGTTGTGATGTGATATGGTCAAGACGTGATGCTATATTTTATTGTATGAGATGATCATGTTTTGTAACCGAGTTATCAAGAATGGCAAGAGCCATATGGTTGTCGCTTTATTGTATGCAATGCAATCGCACTGTAATTGCTTTACTTTATCACTAAGCGGTAGCGATAGTCGTAGAAGCAATAGTTGGCGAGACGACAACGATGCTACGATGGAGATCAAGGTGTCGCGCCGGTGACGATGGTGATCATGACGGTGCTTCGGAGATGGAGATCACAAGCACAACATGATGATGGCCATATCATATCACTTATATTGATTGCATGTGATGTTTATCTTTTATGCATCTTATCTTGCTTTGATTGACGGTAGCATTTTAAGATGATCTCTCACTAAATTTCAAGATAAAAGTATTCTCCACGAGTATGCACCGTTGCCAAAGTTCGTCGTGCCCGGACACCACGTGATGATCGGGTGTGATAAGCTCTACGTCCATCTACAACGGGTGCAAGCCAGTTTTGCACACGCAGAATACTCGAGTTAAACTTGACGAGCCTAGCATATGCGAGATATGGCCTCGGAACACCGAGACCGAAAGGTCGAAAGCGTGAATCATATAGTAGATATGATCAACATAGTGATGTTCACCATTGAAAACTACTCCATTTCACGTGATGATCGGTTATGGTTTAGTTGATTTGGATCACGTGATCACTTAGATGACTAGAGAGATGTCTATCTAAGTGGGAGTTCTTAAGTAATATGATTAATTGAACTTAAATTTATCATGAACTTAGTCCTGGTTGTATTTTGCTAATTTTGTTTTTTATCAATTGCTCGCTTTGTTGTTTTAATATGTTTATTTTGATATGTTCCTAGAGAAACTGTGTTGAAAGATGTTAGTAGCAATTATGCGGATTGGATCCGTGATCTGAGGATTGTCCTCATTGCTGCACAGAAGAATTATGTCCTTGATGCACCGCTAGGTGACGGACCTATTGCAGGAGAAGATGCAGACGTTATGAACGTTTGGCTAGCTCAATATGATGACTACTTGATAGTTAAGTGCACCATGCTTAATGGCTTAGAATCGGGACTTCAAAGACGTTTTGAACGTCATGGGCCATATGAGATGTTCCGGAGTTGAAGTTAATATTTCAAGAAAATACCCGAGTTGAGAGATATGAAGTCTCCAACAAGTTCTATAGCTAAAAGATGGAGGAGAATCGCTCAACTATTGAGCATGTGCTCAGATTATGCAGGTACTACAATCGCTTGAATCAAGTGGGAGTTAATCTTCCAGATAAGATAGTGATTGACAGAGTTCTCTAGTCACCATCACCAAGTTACTAGAACTTCGTGATGAACTATAGTAAGCAAGGGATGACAAATACGATTCCCGAGCTCTTCGTGATGTTGAAATCGACGAAGGTAGAAATCAAGAAAAAGCATCAAGTGTTGATGATTGACAAGACCACTAGTTTCAAGAAAAGGGCAAAGGGAAAGAAAGGGAACTTCAAGTAGAATGGCAAGCAAGTTGTCACTCCCGCGAAGAAGCCCAAAGCTAGACCAAAGCCTGAAACTGAGTGCTTCTACTGCAAAAGAAATGGTCACTAGAAGTGGAAATGCCCTGAATTATATTTGGTAGATAAGAAGGATGGCAAAGTGAACAAGGGTATATTTCATATACAGGTTATTGATGTGTACCTTACTAGTGTTTATAGTAACCCCTGGGTATTTGATACTTGCTCGGTTGCTAAGATTAGTAACTCAAAACAGGAGTTAAAAAATAAACAGAGACTAGTTGAGGGTGAAGTGACGATGTGTGATGGAAGTGGTTCCAAGATTGATATGATCATCATCGCACACTCCTTGTATTTTCGAGATTAGTGTTAAACCTAAATAAATGTTATTTAGCGTTTGCATTGAGCATAAATATGATTTGATCATGTTTATTGCAATACAGTTATTCATTTAAAGTCAGAGAATAATTGTTGTTCTGTTTACATGAATAAAATGTTCAATGGTCATACACCCAATGAAAATAGTTTGTTGGATCTCGATCGTAATGATACACATATTCATAATATTGATGCCAAAAGATGCAAAGTTAATAATGATAGTGCAACTTATTTGTGGCACTGTCGTTTGGGTCATATCGGTGTAAAGCGCATGAAGAAACTCCATAAAGATGGATTTTCGGAAAATTTTGGTTATGAATCATTTGATGCTTGCGAACCGTGCCTTTTGGGCAAGATGACTAAAACTCCGTTCTCCAGAACAATGGAACAAGTTACTAACTTGTTCGAAATAATACATACCGGTGTATGCGGTCCAATGAGTGTTGATGCTCGTGGCGAGTATCGTTATTTTCTGACCTTCACAGATGATTTGAGCAGATATGGGTATATCTACTTAATGAAACACAAGTCTGAAACATTTGAAAAGTTCAAAGAATTTTAGAGTGAAGTGGAGAATCATCGTAACAAGAAAATAAAGTTTCTACGATCTGATCGTGGAGGCAAATATTTGAGTTACGAGTTTGGCCTTCATATAAAACAATGTGGAATAGTTTCACAGCTCACGCCACCTGGAACACCACAGCGTTATGGTGTGTCTGAACGTCGTAACCACACTTTATTGGATATGGTGCGATCTATGATGTCTCTTATCGGTTTACCACTATCGTTTTGGGGTTATGCATTAGAGACAGTTGCATTCACGTTAAATAGGGCACCATCTAAATCCGTTGAGACGACACTGTATGAACTATGGTTTAGCAATAAACCTAAGCTGTCGTTTCTTAAAGTTTGGGGCCGTGATGCTTATGTGAAAAAGTTTTAACCTGATAAGCTCGAACCCAATTCAGAGACGTGTGTCTTCATAGAATATCCAAAGGAAACTATTGGGTACACCTTCTATCACATATCCGAAGGCAAGATATTCGTTGCTAAGAATGGATCCTTTCTAGAGAAGGATTTTCTCTCGAAAGAAGTGAGTGGGAGGAAAATAGAACTTGATGAGGTAACTGTACCTGCTCCCTTATTGGAAAGTAGTTCATCACAGAAACCGGTTTCTGTGACACCTGCACCAATTAGTGAGGAAGTTAATGATGATGATCATGAAATTTCAAATTAAGTTGTTACTGAACCTCGTAGATCAACCAGAGTAAGATCTGCACCAGAGTGGTACGGTAATCCTGTTCTGGAAGTCATGCTACTAGATCATGATGAACCTACGAACTATGAAGAAGCGATGGTGAGCCCAGATTCCGCAAAATGGCTTGAAGCCATGAAATCTGAGATGGGGTCCATGTATGAGAACAAAGTGTGGACTTTGGTTGACTTGCCCGATGATCGGCAAGCCATTGAGAATAAATGGATCTTCAAGAAGAAGACTGACGCTGACGGTAGTATTACTGTCTACAAAGCTAGAATTGTCGCAAAAGGTTTTCGACAAGTTCAAGGTGTTGAATACGATGAGAGTTACTCACTCGTATCTATGCTTAAGTCTGTCTGAATCATGTTAGCAACTGCCGCATTTTATGAAATCTGGCAAATGGATAAACAAAACTATATTCCTTAATGGATTTATTAAAGAAGAGTTGTGTATGATGGAACCAGAAAGTTTTTTTTTCAATCCTAAAGGTTCTAACAAAATATGCAAGCTCCATCGATCCATCTATGGACTGGTGCAAGCATCTCGGAGTTAGAATATACACTTTGATAAGTTGATCAAAGCATATAGTTTTATACAGACTTGCGGTGAAGCCTGTATTTACAAGAAAGTGAGTGGGAGCACTACAGCATTTCTGATAAGTATATGTGAATGACATATTGTTGATCGGAAATAATGTAGAATTATTCTGCAAAGCATAAAGGAGTGTTTGAAAGGAGTTTTTTCAAAGAAAGTCCTCGGTGAAGCTGCTTACATATTGAGCATCAAGATCTATAGAGATAGATCAAGACGCTTGATAAGTTTTTTCAATGAGTACATACCTTGATAAGATTTTGAAGTAATTCAAAATGGAGCGATCAAAGAAAGAGTTTCTTGCACGTGTTACAAGGTGTGAAATTGAGTAAGACTCAAAGCACGACCACGACAGAAGATAGAAAGAGAATGAAAGTCGTTCCCTATGCCTCAGCCATAGGTTCTATAAAGTATGCCATGATGTGTACCAGATCTATTGCATACCCTACCACTAAGTTTGGCAAGGGAGTGCAGTAGTGATATAGGAGTAGATCAATGGACAGCGGTCAAAATTATCCTTAGTGGAATAAGGATATGTTTCTCGATTATGGAAGTGACAAAGGTTAAATCGTAAAAGGGTTACGTCGATGCAAGTTTTGACACTAATCTAGATGACTCTAAGACTCGGTCTAGATACATACTGAAAGTGGGAGCAATTAGCTAGAGTAGCTCCGTGCAGAGCATTGTAGACATAGAAATTTGCAAAATACTTATGGATCTAAATGTGACAGACCCGTTGACTAAAATTATCTCACAAGCAAAAGATGATCGCACCTTAGTACTCTTTGGGTGTTAATCACATAGCAATGTGAACTAGATTACTGACTCTAGTAAACCCTTTGGGTGTTGATCACATGTCGATGTGAACTATGGGTGTTAACCACATAAATATGTGAACTATTGATGTTAAATCACATGGCGATGTGAACTAGATTATTGACTCTAGTGGAAGTGGGAGATCAAGGAAATATGCCCTAGAGGCAATAATAAAGTTATTATTTATTTCCTTATATCATGATAAATGTTTATTATTCATGCTAGAATTGTATTAACCGGAAACATAATACATGTGTGAATACATAGACAAACAGAGTGTCACTAGTATGCCTCTACTTGACTAGCTCTTTGATCAAAGATGGTTATGTTTCCTAGCCGTAGACATGAGTTGTCATTTGATTAACGGGGTCACATCATTAGGAGAATGATGTGATTGACTTGACCCATTCCGTTAGCTTAGCACACGATCGTTTAGTATGTTGCTATTGCTTTCTTCATGACTTATACATGTTCCTATGACTATGAGATTATGAAAATCCCGTTTACAGGAGGAAAACTATGTGTCCTAACAAACGTCACAACTTAACTGGAGGATTCTAAAGGTGCTCTATAGGTGTCTCCGAAGGTATTTGTTGGGTTGGCGTATTTGAGATTAGGATTTGTCACTCCGATTGTCGAGAGGTATCTACGGACCCTCTCGGTAATGCACATCACTTAAGCCTTGCAAGCATTGCAACTAATGAGTTAGTTGCGGGATGATGTATTACGGAATGAGTAAAGAGACTTGCCGGTAACGAGATTGAACTAGGTATTGAGATACCGACGATCAAATATCGGGCAAGTAACATACCGATGACAAAAGGAACAACGTATGTTGTTATGCGGTCTGACCGATAAAGATCTTCGTAGAATATGTGGGAGCCAATATGAGCATCCAGGTTCCGCTATTGGTTATTGGCCGGAGACGTGTCTCGGTCATCTCTACATAGTTCTCGAACCCGTAGGGTCCGCACGCTTAAGGTTTCGATGACAGTTTTATTACGAGTTTATGAGTTTTGATCTACCGAAGGAGTTCGGATTCCCGGATGACATCGGGGACATGACGAGGAGTCTCGAAATGGTCGAGACGTAAAGATCGATATATTGGACGACTATATTCGGACTTCGGAAAGGTTCCGATTGGTTCGGGTATTTTTTGGAGTACCGGAGAGTTACGGGAATTCGTGGGGGAGTATATGGGCCTTATTGGGCCATACGGGAATAGAGGAGAGAGGCCAAAAGGAAGGAGGCCTACGCCCCCCCTCTGGTCCGAATTGGACAAGGGGTGCAGCCCCCTTTTCCTTCTCCCTCTCCTCCTCTTTCCTTCTCTCCTACTCTAACAAGGGAAGGAGGAGTCCTACTCCCGGTGGGAGTGGGACTCCCCCCTTGGCGCGCCCTCCTCTTGGCCGGCCGCCTCCCCCCTTGCTCCTTTATATACGGGGGCAGGGGGGCACCTCTAGACACAACAACATTGATCAGTTGATCTTTTAGCCGTGTGCGGTGCCCCCCTCCACCATAGTCCACCTCGATAATACTGTAGCGGTGCTTAGGCGAAGCCCTGCGTCGGTAGAACATCAACATCGTCACCATGCCGTCGTGCTGACGAAACTCTCCCTCAACACTCGGCTGGATCGGAGTCCGAGGGACGTCATCAGGCTGAACGTGTGCTGAACTCGGAGGTGCCGTAAGTTCGGTACTTGATCGGTCGGATCGTGAAGACGTACGACTACATCAACCGCGTTGTGCTAACGCTTCCGCTTACGGTCTACGAAGGTACGTAGACAACACTCTCCCCTCTCGTTGTTATGCATCACCATGATCTTGCGTGTGCGTAGGAAATTTTTTGAAATTACTACGTTCCCCAACAATATATTCTAACTTTATGATAACAGCACCTACTTTTATAATTTATCTCTCCGATATCATACAAAGTTATCCTCTTCATACCCACAACGTAGTTTTATTTCTCGTTTCTAGTTGGAAGCAAACGTTCGATTGTGCGTGAGAGTCGTATCAGTGGCAGATAGGGCTTGAGAGAATATTGATCTTACCTTTAGCTCTTTGTGGGTTCGACACTCCATACTTATCACTTCCACCTTTGGAAATTGCTACGATGATTCCCTGCATTTGGGGGATTATCAAGCTCTTTTCTGGCGCCGTTGCCGGGGAGCAATAGCGTGGGGTTGATATTCTCGTGTGTGCTTGTTTGCTTTCTTCACTAAGTAGATTTTATTTTTACTTTTTGTTTCTGTTTAGTTGTGGGTGAAACATACAAAAAAATTAAAAGAATGAAAATACAAAAAAAAATATTACTTGCCTCTCATGCCTAAAAAGTTTTTCAAAAAGAGAAGTGATTGGAAAGTTATGCATTGAAGAAGTGAGGGTCGACCTTGAGCACTTGTGTTCACGCTCACGAAAACAATGTAGAATTTTTCATGGAAGTTTCTCTGTAAATAATTATCCCCTTATATATATCCATTGTATTATAAAAATAATGTGCCAAGCTTTGGTTTTGGGTTGATTAGATTGCTTGTTTACTATGTGCAGAACAAAAACAGAAACTTTGGTTGTAGTGCATGAATTTACATTTTTTACTGGAAGGTCAAATGGGTCTGAAACTTTTTGCACATTACTTCTGTACAAATTTTTCAAATGTTCAAATTTATTTCATAATTTTAGGAGTTACAGAAGTTTACCAAACTTCCAGATTACTACAGGCTGTTCTGCTATTAACAGATTCTGTTTTCTTATTTTGATGAATCTATGGCTAGTATCGGGGGTTATGAACCATAGAGAAAGTGGAATACAGTAGGTTTAACAACAATACAAATAAATAATGAGTTTATTACATTAACTAAAGGTAGTGATTTGCTCTATTACACTAACGGATCTCACAAGTTTTTGTTAAAATTTTGTGGGGATAAAGTGTCCGAAGGTCGAGAAGCTATCAATATGAGAAGAATAAAGAGAGGCAAGAGTTCAAGATTGGGGATGCCCAAGGCACCCCAAGTAAATATTTCAAAGGATACTCAAGCATCTAAGCTTGGGGATGCCCCGGTTGGCATCCCATCTTTCTTCTTCAACAAATATCGGTATACCTCGGTTTTTGTTTTGTTCACATGATTTGTGTCCTTTGTGTTTTTCTTTTTCTTTAAGAACCGTGATAGCATGAGATATCCCTTCATTGATTTATATAATACTTCATGTGCTTCACTTATATCTTTTAAGTATGATCTTATAGAATTGCTCTTTGTGCTTCACTTAAATCTTTTGAGTATGGTTTTATAGAATGCTTCGTGTGCTTCACTTATATATTTTGAGCTTGGATATTGGTTAGTCTATATTAATTGTAGAAAGCTCCATGAACTTCACTTATATCTTTTGGAGTATGAATAATACTATTATTTAAAGTAGGTTTGGAAGAGTGTCAACTTTAGGAATTAGTGATCCCACTATTTTGGAGGGTGTTGAATCTTAGTGTGATATTTATGAAAGTGGATTTGGAAGAGTGTCACTTTAGCTAGTAATGATTCCACTATTTCGGAAGAGGTTCCAATTGAGTATGAGAACAAAGTTTCTATCCATGATGCTACTGAAAATTATTATGAGGGAGGAATACATGCTTGTAGGAGTTGCAATAATATCAAGTTTCCTCTCTAATTGCTTAAAGTTTTGAAGTTATACTTGTTTTGCCTTCCTATGCTAGTTGATTGTTCTTATAAATTATGTGCTCACAAAATCCCTAGGCATAGGAAGTGGGTTATATTTAAATGTGATAGTCATATTCTTCAAGATGCTCTCCTTGTGCTTCAATTCCTATCTTTTATGTGAGCATCATTGAAATCATCATGCCAAGCTAAAAGGCATTAAATAAAAGCGCTTGTTGGGAGACAACCCAATATTTACCCTTACTGTTTTTGTATGATTACATGATTAAGCTACTGTAGTAATCATGTTTTATAGCTTTTGTTTCAATAAAGTGCCAAGAAAAAAGCAGAAACTTTGCGCTCACGAGATTAGCTATAATTTTTTTACAGAAGAGTGATTTTGAGTTGATTCTTTTTGCAGAAGATTAATAGGCAAATTCCTCACGTCCAAAAATTTATTTAATAATTTTTGGAGTAGCAGAAGTATGGTTGCTGTTCAGATCATTACAGACTGTTCTGTTTCTGACAGATTCTGTTTTCATTGCATAGTTTGCTTGTTTTCTAGTTTCTATGGCTTATATTTCTCAATATAAATTGTAGAAATGATATGGTACAGTAGGAATTGTGTGAGAACAATTATGAACCTTGTCTTTGACAGTACCAAAGTGAATGGTTTACTCTTTATCATACTAACCTATCTCACGAAGTTTCGTTAAGTTTTGTGTGATTGAAGTTTTCAAGCTTTGGGTGAGATATCGATATGAGGAGAATAAGGAGTGGAAAGACCCTAAGCTTGGGGATGCCCAAGGCACCCCAAGGTAATATTCAAGGAAGACTCAAGCGCCTAAGCTTGGGGATGCCCCGGAAGGCATCCCCTCTTTCGTCTTCAAAACTATCGCTATACCTTACTCAGAGCTATATTTTTATTCGTCACATGATATGTGTTTTGCTTGGAGCGTATTTTCAATTTTACTTGCTGTTTGAACAAAATCATTGGATCTGAAATATTGAATGAAAAGTAATCCTCCCATGGCTAGTTAATTATTTGACCACTCAGTGTTCTTCACTCATATCTTTTGGAGTAGTTTGTCATTTACTCATGTGCTTCACATATATCCTATGAGTAAATGGTCGAATAAACTGAATGTCATAAATATGAATTTATATATGTTTCATATGATTATAACATGGGGAGTAATGACTTCACACATAATAAGTATAGGTAGTAAACTTATTGAAAGTTAGCAAACGTAGTATTGGTCACTTGAACAATTCATGAAAGAATATTGAAGGAAGAGGGATTTCACATATAAATATACTATCTTGGACATCTTCTGTAATTGTGAGCACTCATTAAAATATGACATGCTAAAAGGTTGATGTTGGACAAGGAAGACAACGTAATGGGTTATGTTTTCTTATATATGAAATAAAGTATATTGTCATAGATCACCCAACACGTTGAGCTTGCCTTTCCCCCTCATGCTAGCCAAATTCTTTGCACTAAGTAGAGATACTACTTGTGCTTCCAAATACCCTTAAACCCGGTTTTGCCATGAGAGTCCACCATACCTACCTATGGATTGAGTAAGATCTTTCAAGTAAGTTGTCATCGGTGCAAGCAATAAAAATTGCTCTCTAAATATGTATGATTGATTAGTGTGGAGGAAATAAGCTTTATACGATCTTGTGATGTGGAAGAAAAAAAGCGACGGACTGCATAATAAAGGTCCATATCACAAGTGGCAATATAAAGTGACGTTCTTTAGCATTAAGATTTTGTGCATCCAACCCTGAAAGCACATGGCAACCTCTGCTTCCCTCTGCGAAGGGACTATCTTTTACTTTTATATCTTACCCTTATGCAAGAGTCATGGTGATTTTCACCTTTCCTTTTTACATTTTATCCTTTGGCAAGCACATTGTGTTGGAAAGATTCTGATATATATATATATATCCAATTGGATGTAAGGCATCATGAGCTATTATTGTTGACATTACCCTTGAGTAAAAGGTTGGGAGGCGAAACTATAAGCCCCTATCTTTCTCTGTGTCCGATTAAAACTTTGAACCCATAAATATCACGTGAGTGTTAGCAATTGTGAAATATTAAATGATAGGTGAGTATGTGGAGTTTGCTGAATCAAAGCTCTGACATAGACCCTTCGTGAAAAAAAGATGAATTGCAATTGTTTGATGACTGAGAATATTGTTTGTTAGTTTTCAGGAAAGTTTACGATCTATACTTTAACATGTGAATAGCTTGTTACTTGATCATGAAAAGTCTTATGAGTTGAGCTACTGTTATGACATATAAAGATGCTAGAAAAAGTGATTAGAATTATCATTGATCAAACTTATGCACTTTTTAGCATTCACACTTCATAAATTATTTCTTTTATCATTTACCTACTCGAGGACGAGCAGGAATTAAGCTTGGGGATGCTGATACGTCTCCAACGTATCTATAATTTATGAAGTATTTATGCTGTTATATTATCTATCTTGGATGTTTAATGGGATTTTATATGTTGTTTTATATGATTTTTGGGACTAACCTATTAACCCAGAGCCCAATGCCAGTTTCTGTTTTTCCTTGTTTTTCAGTATCGTAGAAAAGGAAAACCAAACGGAGTCCAATTGACCTGAAATTTCACGGAGCCTATTTTTGGACCAGAAGAAGCCCACGGAGCACCGGAGGTTGACCAAGGGAGTCCCGAGGCACCCACGAGGGTGGGGGGGCGCCCAGGGGTGTAGGGCGTGCCCCCTGCCTCATGGACGCCTCGGTGACCCCCTGACGTGAAATCAACGCCAAACTCTTCTATATATACCCAAACTTCCAGAAAAAAACCTATATCGGAAGTTCCGCCGCGGCAAGCCTCTGTAGCCACGAGAAATCAATCTAGGCCCTCTCCGGCACCCTGCCGGAGGGGGCCATCATCACCGGTGGCCATGGAGGAGTATCCCGGAGAGGCCATCATCGCCAAGGAGGCCAAGGACCAGAGGGAGAACCTTTCCCAATCTAGGGGGAGGCCATGGAGGAGGAAGCACAAGGGGGGAACCTCTCCTCCTCTCTTCTGGTGGCGCCGAAGTGCCATCGGGAGGGGGATCATCGCCACGGTGATCGTCTTCATCAACATCACCATCAACATCACCATCCTCATCACTTTTACGCGGTCCACTCTCCCGCACCCCGCTGTAATCCCTACTTGAACATGGTGCTTTATGCCACATATTATGATCCAATGATGTGTTGCCATCCTATGATGTTTTTGAGTAGATATCTTTTGTCTTTGGGTTGATTGATGATCTAGATTGGTATGAGTTGTATGTTTTACTTTGATGCTGTCCTATGGTGCCCTCCGTGTCGCGCAAGCGTGAGGGATCTCCGCTGTAGGGTGTTGCAATACGTTCATGATTTTCTTATAGTGGGTTGGTGAGTGACTGAAACACAAACCCGAGTAAGGGGGTTGTTGCGTATGGGAATAAAGAGGACTTGATGCATTAATGCTATGGTTGGGTTTTACCTTAATGATCTTTAGTAGTTGCGGATGCTTGCTAGAGTTCCAATCATAAGTGCATATGATCCAAGTAGAGAAAGTATGTTAGCTTATGCCTCTCCCTCATATGAAACTGCAATAGTGATTACCGGTCTTGTTAACAATTGCCTAGGACAATTCCGCACACCGATCCACCATTATTCCACACCCGCTATTTATAATATTTAGTAATATATTCTAACTTTATGATAACAACACCTACTTTTATAATTTAGCTCTCCGATATCATAAAAAGTTATCCTCTTCATACCCACAACGTAGTTTTATTTCTCGTTTCTAGTTGGAAGCAAATGTTCGGTGTACGTAGAGTTGTATCAGTAGCAGATAGGGCTTGAGAGAATATTGATCTTACCTTTAGCTCCTTGTGGGTTCGACACTCCATACTTATCACTTCCACCTTTGGAAATTGCTACGATGATTCCCTGCACTTGGGGATTATCAATTATCGGTTGTAGTCTCTTTGGGAATGTAACTGGAATAACAATGCGAATTAATAGTAATATGTCTCTCGCATACATAAAACGATATATGTCTCCTGATCAGATAGAAGCAAGTGCGATAGTAACACATACATGAAGCATGTCTCATACATAAATACTGACTCACAGATGCGAATAGTCTAAAACTAACATAGATAATGAATCATACATAAATAACCATATCACTGCGGGGGACGACGACGAATCTGGGTCTTCCTCGGGCAAGGACCGAAAGGCAATAAGCACTGAGGTGGTGGACGATGCTCACGATAACCACGACCATAGATAACCTCGTTTGTCACTGTCTGTGTCTCCTGCGACTGTGGTGGTGGTGGAGTGTAAAACACTTTGTGCGAGAAGTCATAAGTGTTTGCAGCTTGGTCATAGTCATTGCCATAGCCCTCTAATCCACATCCAGCACCACTAAGTATCGGTGACTGCACTGAATGCATGAACTGTTGCGACTGGTTGCCTACCGCAATATAGTAAAACATGTAAAATTAATTTGCGAACCTACAATGTTGAAAAGAATGTACAAAGTAGTGTTACCTAGTTCCATGTGATGAGATCAGGAAGAGGTCCCTGGTTGAGAAGGAGAAGGCTGATTCCAGGAAGAGCTCCCTGGTTGTGAAGGAGATGGCTGATGCACGGAGAGGCGTGGTTGCTGCACGAAGTGTCGTGGTTCTGAACGCGTTGCAGAGTGTCATGGTTACGAGCAGCTGACGAAGGGGCGTGGGGACGATGTGCCGGACGAGGAACGGCAACATCCATACATTGTCTACACGTAAGTGATTGATGTCTACTACACAACCTTCTCCTTGTAGACGCTGTTGGGCCTCCAAGTGCGGAGGTTTGTAGGACAGTAGCAAATTTCCCTTAAGTGGATGACCTAAGGTTTATCAATCCGTGGGAGGCGTAGGATGAAGATTGTCTCTCTCAAGCAACCCAGCAACCAAATAACAAAGAGTCTCTTGTGTCCCCAACACACCCAATACAATGGTAAATTGTATAGGTGCACAAGTTCGGCGCAGAGATGGTGATACAAGTGCAATATGGATGGTAGATATAGGTTTTTGTAATCTGAAAATATAAAAACAACAAGGTAACTAATGATAAAAGTGAGCGTAAACGGTATTACAATGCTAGGAAACAAAGCCTAGGGTTCATACTTTCACTAGTGCAAGTTCTCTCAACAATAATAACATAATTGGATCATATAACAATCCCTCAACATGCAACAAAGAGTCACTCCAAAGTCACTAATAGCGGAGAACAAACGAAGAGATTATGGTAGGGTATGAAACCACCTCAAAGTTATTCGTTCGGATCGATCTATTCAAGAGTTCATACTAGAATAACACCTTAAGACACAAATCAACCAAAACCCTAATGTCACCTAGATACTCCAATGTCACCTCAAGTATCCGTGGGTATGATTATACGATATGCATCACACAATCTCAGATTCATCTATTCAAACCAACACAAAGTACTTCAAAGAGTGCCCCAAAGTATCTACCGGAGAGTCAAGATTTAAAACGTGTGCCAACCCCTATGCATAGGTTCATGGGAGGAACCCGCAAGTTGATCACCAAAACATACATCAAGTGAATCACGTGATATCCCATTGTCACCACATATACGCACGACAAGACATACATCAAGTGTTCTCAAATCATTAAAGACTCAATCCGATAAGATTACTTCAAAGGGAAAACTCAATCCATTACAAGAGAGTAGAGGGGGAGAAGCAACATAATATCCAACTATAATAGCAAAGTTCGCGATACATCAAGATCGTATCACCTCAAGAACACAAGAGAGAGAGAGAGAGAGATCAAACACATAGCTACTGGTACATACCCTCAGCCCCGAGGGTGAACTACTCCCTCCTCGTCATGGAGAGCACAGGGATGATGAAGATGGCCACGGTGAGGTTCCCCCTCCCGTGAAGTCTTGAACAGGCCCCGATAGGGTTTGGTGGCTCTGAGAGGCTTGCGGCGGAACTCCCGATCTATTCTGTTCTCCGAAGGTTTTAGGGTATATCTATATATATAGGAGGAAGAAATACGTCAGGGAAGCCACGAGGGGCCCACGAGGGTGGAGGGCGCGCCCCCCTACCTCGTGCCTCCCTCGTTGCTTTCCTGACATGCAGTCCAAGTCTCCCGTATTGCTTTCTTTCCAAAAATAACTTTTCCGAAGGTTTCATTCCGTTTGATATTCCTTTTCTTCGAAACACTGAAACAAGGGAAAAAACAGGAACTGGCACTCAGCTCTGGGTCAATAGGTTAGTCCCTAAAATAATATATAAGTGTTTAATAAAGCCCATAAACATCCAAGATGGATAATATAATAGCATGGAACAATAAAAAATTATAGATACGTTGGAGACGTATCAGCATCCCCAAGCTTAATTCATGCTTGTCCTCGAGTAGGTAAATGATAAAAACAAATTTTTTTATGTGGAATGCTACCTAACATATTTCTCAATGTAATCTTCTTTATTGTGGCATGAATATTCAGATCCATAAGATTCAAAACAAAAGTTTAATATTGACATAAAAATAATAATACTTCAAGCATACTAATTAAGCAATCATGTCTTCTCAAAATAACATGGCCAAAGAAAGCTATCCCTACAAAATCATATAGTCTGGCTATGCTCTATCTTCATCACACAAAATATTTAAATCATGCACAACCCCGATGACAAGCCAAGCAATTGTTTCATACTTTTGATGTTCTCAAACTTTTTCAATCTTCACGCAATACATGAGCATGAGCCATGGACATAGCACTATAGGTGGAACAAAATGGTGGTTGTGGAGAAGACAAAAAGGAGAAGATAGTCTCACATCAACTAGGCGTATCAACAGGCTATGGAGATGCCCATCAATAGATATCAATGTGAGTGAGTAGGGATTGCCATGCAACGGATGCACTAGAGCTATAAGTGTATGAAAGCTCAACAAAAGAAACTAAGTGGGTGTGCATCCAACTTGCTTGCTCATGAAGACCTAAGGCAATTTGAGGAAGCCCATCATTGGAATATACAAGCCAAGTTTTATAATGAAAGATTCCCACTAGTATATGCAATTGACAACATAGGAGACTCTCTATCATGAAGATCATGGTGCTACTTTGAAGCACAAGTGTGGTAAAAGGATAATAGCATTGTACCTTCTCTCTTTTTCTCTTACTTTTTTATTTTTATTTTTTTATTTGGGCCTTTTCTCTTTTTTTATGGCCTCTTTTTTTTAGTCCGGAGTCTCATCCCGACTTGTGGGGGAATCATAGTCTCCATCATCCTTTTCTCACTGGGACAATGCTCTAATAATGATTATCATCACACTTTTATTTACTTACAACTCAAGAATTACAACTCAATATTTTGAACAAGATATGACTCTATATGAATGCCTCCGGCGGTGTACCGGGATGTGCAATGACTCATGAGTGACATGTATGAAAGAATTATGAACAGTGGCTTTGCCACAAATACGATGTCAACTACATGATCATGTAAAGCAATATGACAATGATGAAGCGTGTCATAATAAACGGAACAGTGGTAAGTTGCATGGCAATATATCTCGGAATGGCTATGGAAATGCCATGATAGGTAGGTATGGTGGCTGTTTTGAGGAAGGTATATGGTGGGCATATGATACCGGCGAAAGGTGCGCGATATTAGAGAGGCTAGCAATGGTGGAAGGGTGAGAGTGCGTATAATCCATGGACTCAACATTAGTCATAAAGAACTCATATACTTATTGCAAAAATCTATTAGTTATCGAAACAAAGTACTACAGGCATACTCCTAGGGGGATAGATTGGTAGGAAAAGACCAGCGCTCGTCCCCGACCGCCACTCATAAGGAAGACAATCAATAAATAAATCATGCTCCAACTTCATCACATAACGGTTCACCATACGTGCATGCTACGGGAATCACAAACTTTAACACAAGTATCTCTCAAATTCACAATTACTCCACTAGCACGACTCTAATATCACCATCTTCATATCTCAAAACAATCATAAGGAATCAAACTTCTCATCTTATTCAATGCACTTTATATTAAAGTTTTTATTATATCCCTCTTAGATGCCCATCATATTAGGACTAAATTCATAACCCAAGCAAATTACCATGCTGTTCTAAAAGACTCTCAAAATAATATAAGTCAAACACGAGAGTTCATCTATTTCTTCAAAATAAAACAACCGTCGTGCTCTAAAAGATATAAGTGAAGCACTAGAGCAAACGACAAACTACTCCGAAGGATATAAGTGAAGAACAATGAGTAGTCGAATAATTATGCAACTATGTGAAGACTCTCTAACATTTAAGAATTTCAGATCTTGAGATATTTTATTCAAACAGCAAGCAAAACAAAATAAAATAACATGACGCTCCAAGCAAAACACATATCATGTGGTGAATAAAAATATAGCTCCAAGTAAATTTACCGATGAACGAAGACGAAAGAGGGGATGCCTTCCGGGGCATCCCCAAGCTTAGACTTTTGGTTATCCTTGAATATTACCTTGGGGTGCCTTGGGCATCCCCAAGCTTAGGCTCTTTCCACTCCTTATTCCATAGTCCATCGAATCTCTACCCAAAACTTGAAAACTTCACAACACAAAACTTGACAGAAAATTCGTAAGCTCCGTTAGCGAAAGAAAACAAAACACTACTTCAAGGTACTGTATTGAACTCATTATTTATTTATAATGGTGTTAAACTTATTGTATTCCAACTTATGTTTGGTTTATAAACTCTTTTACTAGCCATAGACTCATCAAAATAAGCAAACAACACACGAAAAACAGAATCTGTAAAAAACGGAACAGTGTGTAGTAATCTGTAACTAAAGCAAACTTGTGGAACTCCAAATTTCTAACAAAATAGGACGACCTAGACAATTTGTTTAATGATCTTCTGCAGTTGGAATCAATATTATATCACATTCTGGTAATTTTTAACAATTTTTTCGTGAATAGAAAGTTTTTGGAATTTTCAGCAAGATCAAATAACTATCATCCAAGAAGATCCTATAGGTTTAACTTGGCACAAACACTAATTAACACATAAAACCACATCTAACTAGAGGCTAGATATATTATTTATTGCTAAACAGAACCAAAAAGCAAGAAACTAAAAGAAAATTGGGTTGCCTACCAACAAGCGCTAACGTTTAACGCTCCTAGCTAGTCATGATGATTTCAATGATGCTCACATAAAAGATAAGATTTGAAACATAAAGAGAGCATCATGAAGAATATGACTATCACATTTAAGTCTAACCCACTTACTATGCATAGGGATTTTGTGAGCAAACAACTTACGGGAACAGTAATCAACTAGCATAGGAAGGCAAAACAAGCATAACTTCAAAATTTTAAGCACATAGAGAGGAAACTTGATATCATTGCAACTCCTACAAGCATATATTCCTCCCTCATAATAATTTTCAGTAGCATCATGAATGAATTCAACAATATAACCAGCACCTAAAGCATTCTTTTCATGATCTACAAGCATAGAAATTTTACTACTCTCCACATAAGCAAAATTCTTCTCATTCGGAATAGTGGGAGTATCGTAAGAGACTCGAATACTATAAATTGTTTCCACATTAAATGAATAATGTTCAGAAAAAGGGTAATCATAATCATGACAAGTTGTATAAATATAATCATCACTACTCTTTATAGCATAAGTTTCATCACAATAATCATCATAAGTAGCAACTTTGTTCTCATCATAATCAATTGAAACCTCTTCCGAAATAGTGGATACATCACTAAATAAAGTCATGACCTCTCCAAATCCACTTTCATAATTATCACAAAAAGATTCAACATCCTCCAAAATTGTGGTATCACTACTTCCTAAAGTTGACACTCTTCCAAACCCACTTTCATCAATATAATCATCATAAGTAGGAGGCATGCTATCATTATTATAAATTTGCATATCAAAACTTGGGAGACTGAAAATATCATCTTCATTATACGTAGCATCCCCAAGCTTGGGAAAAACATTAATTGCAGCAAATATATTCTCAAAAACATAATCTTCATCAAACATAGCATCCCCAAGCTTGGGCCTTTTCATATCATAAGCATAATCACTCTCATCATTAATAGCATGGATAGCACCAATAGTATAGCAATCATCATCATCACAATGAGTAGTAGGAGCAGCATTATTTGGGAAGGATACCTTTTTACCTTTGCGTCTCCATTTTTTCTTTTTCTTCTTCACATCATGTGCGGGTTTATCCCTCTTTTTTGAGCTCCTTATTGATGAGATTGGTTGAATAGGAAGCTCCTCCTCGTTACCTGATTCATCATAAAAAATAATAGGAGGATATTGGGAAGTCTCTTCCATTTCATTAGTGTTCTCTTCATCTTCTATTTGCTTTCTTTTCTTTATGTTATTGGCAATATAAGGATTTTCAATTCAATTCACCGCACAATACATATAAATTTCCTCTAGATCAAAATGAAGAACTCTATCAAGGGCAAATTCTGGAATAATCTTAGTTATATGTTTCATTTCTTCATAACCCAAGAGCAAACTAAGTTCATTATGATGTGCAAGGGAAATCAAGTCATCACAATTTTTGGACACGATACGATCATGAAACAATTTGCATTGTGTAGCGACCAAACCTCAAACAGTCTGATCCCAGTGCATCAGTGTCATCCCTGGATCAGTAATGCTGACACGCACAGTACTCGAAGGATTTATAACAGAGTAGCAATCACACACTTATTACATCGAATGTCTCAAAAGAGAACTTATTATAATAAATATGGCTTAAGGCAATCTAATTACGATAACAGCGGAAGGCTTGGAAGGTAAGCGAGTCCATCAACTCCAACGGCATCACTGAGTATAGAACCACGACCTAAGGCACCTTACTCGTCGTTTGAAAAGTCAACAACATGAACACTGCAGCCCAAAAACGGGCCAGCACAAGGAATATGCTGGCAATGTAACACATAGAGAGCAATATGAAAAAGTAATGATATACTACATGCATATATGGCTGGTGGAAAGCTCTATGGTTAAAGTTTTGCGTAAAGCCAGTTTTTCTCTACTGCAAAGGAATAAATTTTATTTAGCTATCATGGTGGTTGTTAAACATTGAGAATGGTTGACAGAATTCTCAATCCCAATTAAACATCATCAATTAAAAACCCAATAATATTCACTAAAGTAACATGATGAGATTCACATGATAATCCAAGTACTAGATACTCAAGATGTCCATAACCGGGGACACGGCTAACCATGATTAGTTTGTTACAGTCTGCAGAGGTTTGTGCACTTTTCCCCACAAGACTCGATCTCCTCCGTTTGATTTCTCGCACTACATGATCTTTGAGAAACAGATGACCGAGACATAGTCTTTCAGAAGCGCTAGCACCTTACGAACGGGTAGACCGTACCAACCTACATCCCCTACATCTGCTAGTCTACCACTATAAGAGTTCGCACGACTTAGTCAACTATTCTAGAGCCCATAGTAGCTTGTGGCTGCACACGGAAGTTTCTAGCATGAATAATCTCATGATCCCTTTGAGCCTGGGTGGCGGTCCAAAAAGAAACAGGCAATCCTGGAATACCCAAGTACCTCAATCCACCCAGATGTGTGTTTAAGTTGCCACCTTAAATAAAACATTAATTAAAATCTCACATCTGTCATGGATACACTCACCCAATCCACGTCTACTAGCATAGCATGGCAATATAAGCAAACGTAGAAGTAACTCCCAAGGGTTTGATAATAAAACAGGTAATAGGTACTACCTCAACTAATTTCCCAAAACCCATAGTTTAATTAGATCCTAATCATGCAATGTTTGAGGATTGATCTAATGCAAAAAAACTGGGTATGAAAGGGATATGATAAAAGTGTTACTTGCCTTGCTGATGATCCGCGGAACCTAGAGATTCAAAGTAGCAAGCGGCGCACTCCGGGTACTTTATCGCAACGAACAAGCACACAACAAGTACTCATCTAATGCACAGGTAAAACTTAAATAAAAGATCTAACCAGAAAGTTCAACTTAAGAACTCAGGTTTGCAAAAAAAAATCAAATCAAACGAAGCAACGAAAGTCAAACGGCGAAAGAAACAGGCTTCGTTTTACTAATCTGGACCTAAGTCAAATTTTACAGTAGCAAAAACCTCTTTGACTTGATTATTCGGAAAGAGGGTTTCGAGACGAAACTCTAGGCGCTTGAATCGCCTGATTCCGATAAACGAGCGAAAAGTTATACTAGATCAAAAATCGGATCAGAAATCACGATCAGAAAATTCGCGAAATAAATCCGAGAAAAGAAAAACGACGAACAGCTTAACGAACGAATGTTCGTTATCTGGATCTAAATGAAGAACACGTTCGTTAAAACGAATGAACGAGCCAACGCTCGCAATCTAACCTAAACCCGAAAAAACGATCTATAAAAAAATGGATCTAAAAAATAAACCGCGGTTCTAAAAACCCGGCAGTTAGCAACCGTGGCGGATCCGGTGGCTACCTCCGTGGCGAGCTCGGCGGCGGTGGTCGGCGGCATGACAGGCTGGCGGTGAGGCGGCGGTGAGGCGGCGGTGGGCTTGAAGGGGGCGGCTTATAAAGCCCCTGGCAAAGGTCCCGCTTCGAGTGCGGCCTAAGGTCGATTCGATTTTTTTAAATAATTACACACAGAAAAACTAACGAAAGAAATACTAAACGGACTCCAAAAATCCCGAAATAAAATTTCCCCGGCTTCTAAAATCAAGCCGGACAAGATGAACATTTATTTGGGACCTAAATGCAATTTTGAAAAACACGCATTTTTCCTAAATTCAAATAAAATAGCGAAAAACTCCAAATAAAAATCTTATTTGATTTTTATTAAATCTTCAATATTTCTTTATTTTGGGAAAGTCATTTTATTCCCTCTCTCAATTTTGACAATAGAAATAATTGAAGATAAAATAAATAAAATCAAATGATCCTATTTTCAGAATTTGAGAAAACTCAAATATGAAAATAACGAAATCTCCAACTCTCTCCGTGGGTCCTTGAATTGCGTGAAATTTCTAGGATCGAGCCAAAATGCAATAAAATATGATATGCAAGTGATGATCTATGTATAACGTTCCAAATTGAAAATTTGGGAGGTTACAAACCTACCCCCCTTAAGATGAATCTCGCCCTCGAGATTCGGGTTAACTAGAAAATAGGTGAGGTGGTCCTTGACAGATCTTCCTCTCGCTCCCAGGTGGCTTCATCCTCGGTGTGGTGGCTCCACTGAACTTTGCAAAACTTGATAACCTTGCTGCGGGTGACTCGACTGGCATACTCGAGAATTTTGACTGGTTTCTCTTCATAGGTAAAGTCATTACCCAAATGAATTGTGTAGGACCTTAAAGTATGTCTAGAGGGGGGGTGATTAGACTACTTGACCAATAAAAACTTAACCTTTTCCCAATTTTAGAGTTTGGCAGATTTTAGCTATTTTAGGACAAGTCAAGCAATCATCACACAATTCAAGCAAGCATGCAAAGAGTGTATAGGCAGCGGAAATTAAAGCATGCAACTTACAAGAAAGTAAAGGGAAGGGTTTGGAGGATTCAAACGCAATTGGAGACACGGATGTTTTTGGCGTGGTTCCGATAGGTGGTGCTATCGTACATCCACGTTGATGGAGACTTCAACCCACGAAGGGTAACGACTGCGTGAGTCCAGGAGGGCTCCACCCACGAAGGGTCCACGAAGAAGCAACCTTGTCTATCCCACCATGGCCGTCGCCCACGAAGGACTTGCCTCACTAGCGGTAGATCTTCACGAAGTAGGCGATCTCCTTGCCCTTACAAACTCCTTGGTTCAACTCCACAATCTTGCTCGGAGGCTCCCAAGTGACACCTAGCCAATCTAGGAGACACCACTCTCCAAGAAGTAACAAATGGTGCGTTGATGATGAACTCCTTGCTCTTGTGCTTCAAATGATAGTCTCCCCAACACTCAACTCTCTCTCATAGGATTTGGATCTGGTGGAAAGAGGGTTTGAGTGGAAAGCAACTTGGGGAAGGCTAGAGATCAAGATTCATATGGTAGGAATGGAATATCTTGGCCTCAACACATGAGTAGGTGGTTCTCTCTCGGAAATGGTAAGTTGGAAGTGTAGGTTTGTTCTGATGGCTCTCTCCACGAATGAAGAGGAGGTGGAGGGGTATATATAGCCTCCACACAAAATCTAACCGTTACACACAATTTACCAAACTCGGTGGGACCGAATCCTTAAACTCGGTCGAACCGATTTAGTAAACCTAGTGACCGTTAGTGATTTTCGGTGGGACTGACATGCATCTCGGTGAGGCTGATTCGGTTAGGGTTAGGGCATAACGTAATCTCGGTGAGACCGATTACACAACTCGGTGAGACCGATTTGGTAATAAGCTTTCGGAGAGTTGGTCGAGTAAACTCGGTGGGACCGATTTGCTCTTTTCGGTGAGACCGAAATGTTACAAAAAGGAAACAGAGAGTTTACATTGCAATCTCGGTGGGACCGATCGCTCACTTGGTTAGACCGAAACATTACGAAGGGAAACAGAGATTGCAACCCCATCTCGGTGAAACCGAGATCCCTATCGGTAAGACCGATTTGCTTAGGGTTTGTGGCAGTGGCTATGACTTTTGGAATCGGGGGCGCCGGATAGAAAGAATCGGTGTGACCGATTTTGGCTTTAGGTTTAGGTCATTTGTGGATGTGGGAAAGTAGTTGAGGGTTTTGGAGCATATCACTAAGCACATGAAGCAAGAGGCTCATTAAGCAACACCTCATCCCTTCTTGATAGTATTGGCTTTTCCTATAGACTCAATGTGATCTTGGATCACTAAAATGTAAAATGAAGAGTCTTGAGCTTTTGAGCTTGAGCCAATCCTTTGTCCTTAGTATTTTGAGGATCCACTTTCATCATCCATGCCATGCCATTCATTGAGCTTTCCTGAAACAATAGTCTTGGAATAGCATTAGCTCAATGAGCTATATGTTGTTATGAATTACCAAAACCACCTAGGGATAGTTGCACTTTCAATCTCCCCTTTTGGTAATTGATGACAACATATAGATCAAAGCTTCGACAAATGATAATAAAATTTAAATAACATCGTCGCTTTGAGAAGGATGTGCTAAGCAAGAGCTCCCCCTAAAATTGTGCATAGCTTTAGATTTGCTTTGGACTGCAAATGCACAATGAATTAGGCTCATGGGTTACTCTTCCATGTCACATACATCTTGGTGGAGCGCTCAAAATAATAAACAATGAATACATGCACTCATCACCAAGCATAGTGAGTGATCACATAAGATAGATAGGATAATATCAAGCATGCATAAGTGTAGCTTATGATCAAACACATGATCATCAATGTCTCACAAGCATAGTATCTCAACCAAAAGCAAACAAAGATTGAAAAACCACCAAATAAAGCAAGAGAGAACAAAAGCAACTCTCTCTCTCTCTCGAAGCCTATGATCTATACATTTTTCTCCCCCTTTGGCAATAAGTTACCAAAAAGTTCATAGAAAATGCATAGTGCTAGATCGACTCTCAGGCTTGATCTTCTAGTGGTGGTGTAGAGATGGCTCCTTGGATGAAGGCTTCAGTTGAAGTGGATGGAGCTGGAGGAGTTGATGCTGGAGCTGGTTGCCTTTGGGCCCTGTAGGCGGTGGCTGGTCTTTGAAGTTGTTGCTCTAGTGTGCATCTCTGCACTGCAAGCGACCTCTGGAGCTCTGGGCACTCTGGCAAACACATTGGTGGTAGTCTTGCCCTTCCTCTCCTGCATGTCATCCTGCGGCTTGCTCCACAACCGATGAATCTCGATTACCTTGACATCTAGATCATAGAATTTTTGTTCCATGATTCTTTCGAGGTTCTCCTGGTTTTGAGTTAGGTGGCCAACCCTTCTCAATCCTCAGAGATGATGCTATCAAGTAACCAAGCTGCTCCTGTTTGGTTTTCAAGAAATATTCAGATGCCTCCTCTTGAGTTGGCATCTTGGCAGCCTTCTCCCTCTTTTCCTTCTCCTTCTTCTCCTGAGCTTGAACTGATTGTGGATCATCTTCATTCATGACAACCTCATTGTCCTCAAAGTCTGGATAAAGCGGAAAGTGTTCCTTATCCAACTGATATTTTCCTATGCCCATCTTTGAGTTTATCAATTCTTGAATCCGAGGTGCATATCCACAGCTCCTCTTCTGATCTGCTGCAGTCCTCTTGATTGTTTCAATGATCAGGCTCATGACTTTGAACTACTGTGGCACATCAAACACATGCAACATGTTGATGGCATGCCCTCTGATCATGTTATGGTCACCAGACTTGGGCAACAAAGTGTGCCTCGAATCCAATTTATGGTTGGCAACCCCGACAAAGAAAAAGTGAACTGATCCAAACTTGTGAGTCTCTAATGCCTTGTCTGGAATTTCCTTGTACATGTGAGCCATTGAATTGTGACCCAACTTCTTCTTTGCATAAATGTCTAGGTCATCCTCATTCTCCTTGGGGGCATTGATCAGACTTGCCCATTCTTCAATAGTGGACTTTGGTACCTTGTACCTTGAGACATCAAACTATTCTTCCATCTGGGTAAAAGTGTCTTTGTGGAGTAGAAGCGCATGATAAGCTCATCATTCCAGTTGGTGAACTTCTGTCCAACAAAATCTGCAACTCCACAAGCAACAAAGTTGTCTTGCACTCCAGGATAGTGCTGTTCATTTTCCTTGATGAATTTCTAGTCAGCCCACCTCATGTCACAGACTATGGGCTTCTTGTCCAACATAATTGTTTCATAGAAGTCCTGCTGTTCCTTTGTGTGGAACCTGTAGTCAACAACAGTTCTTCTTCTTGAAGCATATGGATCTTCCATTCTCCACAGTCTCAGCCCTGAATCCTTCCTGATTCTCATGTCCTCAGCCACAGGATGGGCATCATTGTGGTGCAGTATCTTGGGCTTGAGCTTTCTTAGAACCTGTCCTTCTTCTTACGAATCTTGACAACATTGGGCCTTTGGGGCCTTGTTCTTCTCAGCAGCTGGAATACTCCTAGTATTCCTCTTTGGAACTTGCTTGGCCGTGGAGGCAGCTTTGGGTGTTTCCTTGGGCTTGAATGTTGCAGCCCCTGATCTGATTGCATCTCCCATAAGCTTAGCTGGCTTTGGAGCTGGTGCAGCAAGCTCTTCCTCTTCCATCATGGAAGGTTGACCAACAATTTTGGCCATGGTCCTCTTGACCCTTTCCTTCCTCTTCTTTCCTTCAGCAGCTGGCTCTTTGGGATCGGGCCTTTTAGGCAGTTGAGTTGATGCTCTGGCCTTGGACATTGGTTGTCTTCCTGCAGGCCTTTTGGTCTTCATGCACAGCTTTGTATTCTTTCTTTGAGCCATATTCCTTCTTGAGCACCTCTTTCTTGGAAGTAGCCTCATCTTCCTCGACTTTGTAATCTTCATCCTCTGAATCTGAAGTTCTTTTCCTCCTTTGCCTAGTTGCAGCCTTAGGCACATTGCTAGGAGTACTTCTGCTCCCTTCATCTGGAGTTGAGGGCCGAGTGCCCTCACTCAGGTCCATCTGCTCTTGACACATTACGGCTATCACTTTGATCGGACATACTGCAAAAAGTCGAGCTGACCTGTGAAGAGTTATAGATGAGATAGAAAAGATGAGCATCACAAAATGCAGAGGTTTTTGCAAAGAATGACTCAAAAGTTCAGTCTTAGTTTTCCACGAGAAAGCATTTTGGATCCACCGACTTTCAAACTCGGTGATACAAGGCGATTTTGGAACCTAAACCGATGATCTCGATTGGACCGAAGTTTGATTCGGTGGTGCAAGACTGCTAGGGTTTCACAGAATCCTCAAATCGGTTTCACCGATTAGTAAGTCTCGGTCAGACCGAGAGTCACTAGTGCAATGTCATAAGCCAAATCGGTGAGACCGAGTTTTTCAACTCGGTGGGTCCGAGATGGTTTCATGAAACCTAACCCTAAAATTTGAATCACATCTAATCTATGAACTACTTTGGCTGGATAGAAGAGTTTCAATCGTGGCAAGAATCAATATGAAAACAATGTGCCGAGAATCGACGTGGATAGCACAAAGATTAAGTCCATACCCTAACTTGGCGGTGGACTTGCTACGGGGACGAATTCCGTTGGACGGCGGCGGAGACCGCGACGGGAGGTCTTGGCGACGAGGAGACGATCCGGAGACCACGATGGCAGAGCGAGCTGTTGTGCGCAGCGAAGGGTTTCGGAGAAATTTCCAAAATTTTGCCCGTGGCTATATATAGCTTGACCACTTCGGTGTGACCGAGTGGAACAACTTCGGTGGCACCGAGATGCATAACTGTGTTCGATTCTGACAAATCGGTGAGACCGAAAAGTTCAAATCGGTTGCACCGAGATTGAAAACTCAGATCAACTTGATGATCTCGGTAGGACCGAAATGGAAGGATCGGTCGGACCGAGAATCACTAAGGGTTTTGGAAGTTTAAGTCTATGACGAATCGGGGACTCAAGTGCTCCTCACACAGAGTGGTTCGAATCTGACTTGATCAAATTTTGTGATGTAGCATGAATAGAGTTTGAGACGAGAAAAGCATAGATAGCTAAGGAAGGTTCTTAGGCTTTCTTGTCCATCCACTTGGCACAAAGAAAAGAATCCAAACAAACAAAACAACAAGTGGATGTCCTTGAATGAGTAAAATATGCACCAACATGCTCACACAATAAGATGGCAATTGAAATATGTGGAAAAGCAAGCACAACCAATTTTAGCATCTATCAAGCAATTGGCGATGACTAGGTCATCTATATATGAGTATATTGACTTAGGAGTCAAATGAGAACATTTGATCATAGGTCATACTCATCGTTTAAGCTCAGGTGGGGTTACCACTTTTACATAATGCATTAATGTGTTCACACCATTAGAGTTGCTTTGACTCAATTCTTAGAGTTAAGCTCCCCCTAGATGTGAGATTCCCCCTTAGAGGGATGAACTAACCTTGGGTTTTGTCGATGATGACTTCATGTAGGTGTTGAAGATGTAGATGCTCAATGTTGATGTAGATCATTTGGAGCAATCCTTTGGAGTGAGTTGCACTTTCAACTTGCCTACATGGGTTAGTCCCACAAGGAACAAACAAGAATATCCATAGACATAGAGTGATGCACACACAAGATGATGTCCATGAAAACATTAGGTTACCTTGTCCCTTGCCTTACCAACATGAGGGTTTGTGACTCCTTGAACTAGTGCAAGATGTGAAAGTTGATTGCACTTGTTCTTGCCAAAATGATATGAGTGAAGAATGTTGGCGGAGTCACCCTCAAGAACTCTCTAGTTCTTCTTCTTGGGATCCACATCATCTTGATGGGATTCCTTGGTGTTGTTGTTGTAATTGATGAAGTAGATCTTGTCGTAGTCTTGGGGACCCACTTGAACGAGGCTTTAGGTGCTTCTTCAAATGCATCAATCTCTTCTTGAAGCTTGTCCTTGCCTTTGTTCTTGTGGTCTTGTGGTGGAAGATCATCTTGAGCTTGTGTCCCCTTGAAGGAAGTAGGATCATACTTCTCTTGTTGAGGAACAAACTTTGTCTTGGGGTATTGATCTTCTTCCCACTCAACTCCATTGGCGTTGAACTTTCGTTCAAAACCAACACCTGATTCTTCCGGTTCCTTCCTTGCTTGCGTACAATTTCCTCGAATTGCTTACTCCAGGCAAGGCTCTTGTAAACACCTTTCTCTATAATTCCCTTCAATAAACTATTTTCTTGCTCAAGTGTAACTTGGCTAAGAGAATCATTAGTGGACTCAAGAGAACTACTAGAAGCAACAACATTGGATTTGACATTATTATTGTTACTACTAGAGGAAGTATCTTTCTTGTACTTGCTACTAGACTTGACTTGAGGCATGTAAGTAGATAAGATTAAATGCTTGGCAATGTAAGAAGAACTTTTCTTGCGGAGATCATCATTGATTGCCTTTAAGAACTCATGCTCTTGCTCAAGATTGAGCTTTTCAAAGCGTAACTTCTCATGAGCCCTTAAAAGTTCTCGATGATCTTGAAGATAGTTTCATGAGCCAACTTAAGAGTGTTTAGTTCTTTAGTTAGAAGCTCAATTTTCTCCTTATCATTGTCATTCGTTTGATTAGCATGATTAATTGACGTTTCATCATAGTATTCATCACTAGAGTTGTCAACAAGTAAATCATCATCCACAAGCAAGTCATCTTCATCACTATTAAAATCAACATACTGG
Source organism: Aegilops bicornis (assembly GCA_021605145.1). Taxonomy (NCBI): domain Eukaryota; kingdom Viridiplantae; phylum Streptophyta; class Magnoliopsida; order Poales; family Poaceae; genus Aegilops; species Aegilops bicornis. The sequence continues at coordinate 447,242,947 of CM038671.1, read as the reverse complement.
ATGTGTTACCTTTGGACCTTTGGCCATGAAGCATCTTCCAACACCTTCATTTGGTGAGTTAAATATGTCGTAGGAGTTGGTTGACACAAGTGCTAGACCGGCAACACCTTCATCTTGAGTATATTCGAAGTCGGAGTGATAGCTTCTCTCGGAGTGATTGTCGGAGTCGGAGCCGGAAACCCATTCACCAACATGAGCTTGATGTCTTCGTTTTGTGTAGCTCCTTGATGACTTGTCCTTTCTTTCCGAATCATTACTTCTCCATGAGGATCTTCGTTCGTAACGATCATCTCTACTCCTCCTCTCTCTTGGTGGTGATTCTTCTCTTTTGCTCCTTCTTCTTGGAGAATCTTCTCTTCTTTTGTAGGGTGTCGTACACTCATTGGAGTAGTGTCCGGGTCTCCCACAATTGTAGCAATTGCGCTCTCGACTAGAAGATCTCTTGTCATTGTAAGACCTTGACTTGGAGCTTCTTTCTTTGCTTCTACTTTTGTAGAATTTGTTGAAGTTCTTCACCATTAAGCTCAATTCTTCATTGAAGGTTGGTTTCTCACTTGATGATGTGGGGGCTTCACTTGAGGCTTTGTAAGCACCACTTGACTTGTTGTGAAGTTCATCCTTATCCTTGAGTGACATCTCATGAGCAACAATCCTTCCAATGAATTCCGTTGGCTTGAGATCTTTGTAGTTTGGCATCATTTGGATCAATGTGCACACAGTATCATACTTTCCATCCAATGCTCTTAGGATTTTCTTGATGATGAATTTGTCGGTCATCTCTTCACTCCCTAAGCCGGCAATCTCATTTGTGATAAGAGCAAGCCTAGAATACATTTCAGTGACACCTTCACCATCCTTCATTTTGAACTTGTCAAGCTGACTTTGGAGCACATCCAACTTGGATTCCTTGACGGATTCGGTACCTTCATGCATATCAATCAAAGTATCCCAAATTTCCTTTGCATTCTCAAGACGACTGATTTTGTTGAATTCTTCGGGGCACAATCCGTTGAAGATGATGTCACATGCTTGAGCGTTGTATTGCAGCATCTTCATTTCTTCCGCATTAGCTTCATGGCTCGGTTCTCTCCCATCGAAGAATTCACCTTGCAAGCCAATACAGTAATTGCCCAAACGGCGGGGTTATGTCCAAGAATATGCATTTTCGTCTTATGCTTCCAACTAGCAAAATTAGTACCATCAAAGTAAGGACCTCTACGGTGATAATTTCCCTCGCTAGACGCCATACTCTCCTAGGTTGTGAAACCAAGTCTATGACCACCAAAAGCTATGGAAATCAAAGCAAATGGAGACCAACGCTGCGATACCACTTGTAGGACCTTGAAGTATGTCTAGAGGGGGGTGATTAGACTACTTGACCAATAAAAACTTAACCTTTTCCCAATTTTAGAGTTTGGCGATTTTAGCTATTTTAGGACAAGTCAAGCAATCATCACACAATTCAAGCAAGCATGCAAAGAGTGTATAGGCAGCGGAAATTAAAGCATGCAACTTGCAAGAAAGTAAAGGGAAGGGTTTGGAGGATTCAAACGCAATTGGAGACACGGATGTTTTTGGCGTGGTTCCGATAGGTGGTGCTATCGTACATCCACGTTGATGGATACTTCAACCCACGAAGGGTAGCAATTGCTTTGAGTCCACGGAGGGCTCCACCCACGAAGGGTCCACGAAGAAGCAACCTTGTCTATCCCACCATGGTGTAAGCCCACGAAGGACTTGCCTCACTAGCGGTAGATCTTCACAGTAGGCGATCTCCTTGCCCTTACAAACTCCTTGGTTCAACTCCACAATCTTGTCGGAGGCTCCCAAGTGACACCTAGCCAATCTAGGAGACACCACTCTCCAAGAAGTAACAAATGGTGCGTTGATGATGAACTCCTTGCTCTTGTGCTTCAAATGATAGTCTCCCCAACACTCAACTCTCTCTCATAGGATTTGGATCTGGTGGAAAGAGGGTTTGAGTGGAAAGCAACTTGGGGAAGGCTAGAGATCAAGATTCATATGGTAGGAATGGAATATCTTGGCCTCAACACATGAGTAGGTGGTTCTCTCTCGAAAATGGTAAATTGGAAGTGTAGGTTCGATTCGATGGCTCTCTCCATGAATGAAGAGGAGGTGGAGGGGTATATATAGCCTCCACACAAAATCTAACCGTTACACACAATTTACCAAACTCGGTGGGACCGAATCGTTAAACTTCGGTCGGACCGATTTAGTAAACCTAGTGACCAAGTTAGTGATTTTGATTGGGGTGACATGCATCTCGGTGAGGCCGATTCGGTTAGGGTTAGGGCATAACGTAATCTCGGTGAGACCGATTACACAAACTCGGTGAGACCGATTTGGTAATAAGCTTTCACGAGAGTTGGTCGAGTAAACTTCGGTGGGACCGATTTGCTCTTTTCGGTGAGACCGAAATGTTACAAAAAGGAAGCAGAGAGTTTACATTGCAATCTCGATGGGACCGATCGCTCACTTGGTTAGACTGAAGCGTTACGAAGGGAAACAGAGATTGCAACCCTATCTCGGTGAGACCGAGATCCCTATCGGTAAGACCGATTTTCTTAGGGTTTGTGGCGGTGGCTATGACTTTTGGAATCGGTGGCGCCCGGATAGAAAGAATCGGTGTGACCGATTTTGGCTTTAGGTTTAGGTCATTTGTGGGCGTGGGAAAGTAGTTGAGGGTTTTGGAGCATATCACTAAGCACATGAAGCAAGAGGCTCATTAAGCAACACCTCATCCCTTCTTGATAGTATTGGCTTTTCCTATAGACTCAATGTGATCTTGGATCACTAAAATGTAAAATGAAGAGTCTTGAGCTTTTGAGCTTGAGCCAATCCTTTGTCCTTAGTATTTTGAGGATCCACTTTCATCATCCATGCCATGCCATTCATTGAGCTTTCCTGAAACAATAGTCTTGGAATAGCATTAGCTCAATGAGCTATATGTTGTTATGAATTACCAAAACCACCTAGGGATAGTTGCACTTTCAAATCGCTTCCAGTGGCACAGTATCCCTCAGCGGTATATCAGCCATCTCTGCGTGGCACTTCTTCAACTGGGAGACGTGGAACACATCGTGAACTCCTGACAATTCTTCGGGCAATTCCAATTTGTAAGCAACTTCTCCCATGCGCTCCAAAACTTTGTATGGTCCCACAAAACGTGGCGCTAACTTTCCTTTAACTCCAAAGCGCTTAACTCCTCGAAGTGGGGATACTCGAAGATAGACTCTATCTCCGACTTTGAAAACTGTCTCCTTGCGTTTTGAATCCGCATAGCTCTTCTGCCTAGGCTGGGCTACCTTGAGCCTATCGTGAATCAACCTCACCTTATGTTCAGACTCCTTAATCAAATCTGGTCCAAACAACTGGCGGTCTCCAACTTCATCCCATAACAACGGGGTTCTACACCTCCTTCCGTACAAGGCTTCGAAAGGGGCCATCTTCAAACTGGATTGATAGCTGTTGTTATAAGAATACTCCGCATATGGCAAGTTGTCATCCCAACTTGATCCATAATCCAATGCACATGCTCTCAGCATATCCTCCAAAATCCGATTGACTCTCTCGGTCTGTCCATCTGTCTGCGGATGAAAAGCTATACTAAACTCTAGTCTGGTTCCCAAAGTTTCGTGCAACTGATTCCAAAACTTTGAGGTGAGCCGGGTTCCTCTATCTGACACGATACTCCTCGGAACTCCATGCAGACATACGATCCTGGTCATGTATATCTTAGCCAACTTGGCACTGCTGTAGGTAGTCTTTACTGGGATGAAATGAGCTACCTTCGTCAAGCGATCTACTACAACCCAAATCGAGTCATAGCCTGAACGAGTCCTGGGCAATCCCGTGATAAAATCCATGCCTAACTTTTCCCACTTACATTCGGGTATCGGCAATGGCTGTAACAATCCAGCTGGCTTCTGATGCTCTGCCTTCACTCTCTGACATACATCACAAACTGCCACATACTCCGCAATATCTTTCTTCATTCCGGTCCACCAGAAAGTATCCTTCAAATCCAAATACATCTTGGTATTTCCTGGGTGAATCGAATACGGCGAATCATGAGCCTCTTGCAAAATCAACTTCCTGATCTCCGGATCACTAGGCACATAAACGCGGTCCTAAAACCATAGGGTATCGTGCTCATCCTCACGAAATCCCTTAGATTTTCCCTTACTCATTTTCTCCTTTATAGAGGCAATCTCCTTATCAGTCTTCTGAGCTTCTCTGATCTTATCCATCAAAGTAGACTGTATCTCCAATGCTGCTACATAGCCTCTCGGAACTATCTCCAAACATAGCTCTCGTAATTCCTCGGCTAACTCCGTTGGTAAACCTCCGGTCATTAGTGTGTTGACATGGCTCTTGCTGCTCAACACATCTGCTACTACGTTAGACTTTCCGGGGTGATAATGCAATCTCATATCATAATCCTTGATGAGCTCCAACCATATCCTTTGCCTGAGATTCAACTCCTTCTGCATGTAGATGTATTTCAAACTCTTGTGATCCGTGTACACTCACAGTGGTTTCCAATGAGAAAATGTCTCCAAGTATTCAATGTGTGTACTACGGCTGCTAACTCCAAATCATGTGTAGCATAATTCAACTCATGAGGCTTAAGCTATCGTGAAGCATACGAAACAACTCTTCCCTCCTGCATAAGCACTGCTCCAAGTCCTCGACGTGAAGCGTCACAATACACCTCATAATCCTTGCGCTGATCAGGCAGAATCAACACTGGTGATGTAACCAAACGTTTCTTCAACTCTTGGAAACTAGCCTCACATTCTTCAGTCCAATTGAACTTGGTATCCTTCTTTAATAACTCCGTCATAGGCTTTGCAATCTTCGAGAAATTCTCAATGAATCTCCGGTAGTATCCTGCCAGTCCAAGGAAACTCCAGATCTCTCCAACTGTCGTTGGTGCTTCCCAGTTGGTCACAGTGACAACTTTGGTGGGATCCACTGCTATTCCTTATCTGGATATAACATGTCCGAGAAATCCAACTTCCTTCAACCAGAAGTCACATTTGCTGAACTCGGCATATAACTGATGTTCTCTGAGCTTCTCAAGTACTAAACGCAAATGCTCCTTATGCTCTTCTTCATTCTTCGAGTAGAACAAAATATCATCAATGAACACTACGACGAACTTATCCAAAAACTCCATAAACACCTTGTTCATCATGTTCATGAAATAGGCAGGTGCATTAGTCAGACCAAATGACATAACGGTATACTCATACAACCTGTACCTGGTGGTAAAAGCCGTCTTGGGTATATACTGCTCCCGAATCTTCAATTGATGGTATCCTGATCGCAAATCGATCTTGGAAAATACCTTAGCTCCTGGCAATTGGTCAAACAAGTCGTTGATCATCGGCAACGGGTACTTATTTTTAATGGTCACTTCATTCAATCCTCTATAATCAACAACCATTCTCAATGATCCGTCCTTCTTCTCCACTAGAAGTACTGGCGATCCCCAAGGCGAGGAACTTGGGCGAATAAAACCTTTATCCAGTAACTCCTTAATCTGCTTCTTAATTTCTTCCAAATCTTGTGCGGGCATCCGGTACGGTCTCTTAGATATCGGCCATGTGCCTGGCAACAACTCAATCAAAAAACGCAATGTCTCTATCCGGTGGCATGCCTGGCAACTCTTCTGGGAACACGTCTGGGTAATCCTTCACCACGGGTACTTCCTCCTGCACAACTCCTGATAAGGAATTTACTTGTGTCCTCCTCGGCTCATGCCGTGACACATACTTGATCCTTCTTCCTTCTGGGGTGGTAAGCAAAATCGACTTACTGGCGCAATCAATGTTCCCTCCATACTTCGATAACCAATCCATGCCTAATATCACATCCAATCCTTGCAATTCCAAAACTATTAGATCCGAGGGAAACACATAGTTACCAATCCTTAATGGTAATCGATCACACCACAAACTGGCATATATTCTTCTCCAGGCGAAGTTACTAACATGGGTGACCTAAGGGCTTGGGTTGGCAATTTATACTTATCCACAAATCCCCTTGATACGTATGAATGCGATGCACCAGTATCAAAATGAACAACTGCAGTAAATGTCTTAACCAAAAACTTACCTATTCACGCATCCGGCTGAAGCTTCAACCTCCTCCACGGTAACGTGGTTCACATCCCCTATTGAAAGGGTTCGGCTTCTTCCCCGAGCTTCCATTGCCATTTCCATTACGGGCTTGGGACATTCATTTGCATAATGTCCGGTCTTGACACTTAAAGCATGTGACTTGGCTTAGGTCTCTCTTGGCGGGGTTGACCAGGTTGGTGCGGTTTTGTCCATTGCTTCCTCCATTCCCGTTTCCATTCTTGGAACCATTATGATTGTGCGAGCTACCCTCCATGGGTATGCTGAAATTGTCCTCGGTTTTGGGGTAAGCGTAACCTGCGTGCTCGAAATTGTACTTCCCCTGACCATACTTCCTCTTGCGGTTGTCAATCTGTTGCTGCTTCCCTTCAATCATAAGGGCACGATCTACCAACTCCTGGTAGTTATTGAAAGTTGCTACCATCAACTACATGCTCAGCTCATCATTAAGTCCTTCCAGAAACTTCTCCTGCTTAGCTGTATCTGTAGCAATGTCATCTGGGGCATAACATGCTAACTTACTAAAATCCTCCACATCTTTGGCTTGCTGGTCGTCCTCCTTGGCGTAAGTTGTGAAACTCACGCTTTTTCATGGCCATAGCTCCTGCTGAAACGTGTGCAGTACGGAAAGCTTGCTGAAACTGATCCCGTGTGAAAGCGTCAATAGGGTGTGTGGCTGTGTAATTCTCCCACCATGATGCTGCGGGTCCATCAAGCTGATGTGTGGCAAAACGAACTCTTTCCGCATCTGTGCATCCTGCAGTGGTCAGCTCCCTTCCAACCTTGCGGAGCCAATCATCTGCAACAATCGGCTCGGTGCTACTGGAAAACACCGGCGGATTTAGCCTCAAGAAACGGGTCAAATGGTCAACAAATGGTGGTGGTGGTGGGTGGTTGTTGTTGTTGTTGTTGTTGTTGTTGTTGTTGTTGTTGTTGTTGTTGTTGTTGTTGTTGTTGTTGTTGTTGTTGTTGTTGTTGTTGTTGTTGTTGTTGTTGTTGTTGTTGTTGTTGTTGTTGTTGTTGTTGTTGTTGTTGTTGTTGTTGTGGGGTCTCCCATGAAAACTCCAAGCTTCCTGGTTAAGTCGTCATTCTTCTCTACTAGCACTTCAATTTCTTCCATGTAATCTTCACGTGTAGACGTGAGTTCTTCCTCCAGCTCCTTGATCTTAGTCAAGGCCTTCTCTGAATCCTCCATGCTGCGCTTTGTCTGGTTCTCCTGGCGTAGGATGTGCTGGTTTAACTCCTGGATATATGCTGCGATTGATCTATCCCTCCTGGTGCTGATCATTTCCCACTGCTCATCTCTGCGCCCACAAATCTGGTAAATAGTATCCTTGAGATCACTGTGGTAAACTTCTCCAATGCGTCCCATGGTGATGTGGGCTGCCATGCTCTTTCCTAGACTCTAGGTTGGTGCATCAAAGGAAAACTCTATGGGCTCCATGACTGGCGCGAACGTCCTTCCTGGAACTTGAACTTGAATCATCCAACGCTCCTCTTCGGGTAAAGTGGCGTTGTAGGTCCCGATGAAGCTCGGTACTCCGATGTTCAGGTATCTAGTTACTTCCTTCAAGTGGCATCCAAAGGGTGTATCTTCATCCGGTTGTGTGAACTTATTACTTGCATCCGCAATCCTAAAAGAGTAGAAAACATGAGGAGTCAGAAATGAGAAGAAAGAGTAGTGATCTAGGGCTTTAGCTTAGTGGTCGTGTCTCACGGTCGGTGTGCTCACGATACCATCTTGTAGCGACGGACCTCAAGCGATCGATCTCGTGCATCCGTGTCATCCTGGATCGAATGTCTTGACATACGATTACTCGAAGGATTTATAATAGAGTAGCAATCACACACTTATTACATCGAATGTCTCAAAAGAGAACTTATTACAATAAATATGGCTTAAGGCCATCTAATTACGATAACAAATGGAAGGCTTGGAAGATAAGCGAGTCCATCAACTCCAACGGCATCACCGAGTATAGAACCACGACCTAAGGCACCTTACTCGTCATCTGAAAAGTACGCAACATGAGCGTTGCAGCCCGAAACGGGTCAGCACATGGAATATCCGGCAATGTAACACATAGAGAGCAATATGAAAGCGTAATGCTATACTACATGCATATATGGCTGGTGGAAAGCTCTATGGTTACAGCTTTTGCGTAAAGCCGCTTTTTCCCTCGCAAAGGAATAAATTTTATTTAACTATCATGGTGGTTGTTAAACATTGAGAATGGTTGACAGCATTCTCAATCCCAATTAAACATCATCAATTAAAAACCCAATAATATTCATTAAAGTAACATGATGAGATTCACATGATAATCGAAGTACTAGATACTCAAGATGTCCATAAACGGGGAGACGGCTAACCATGGTTAGTTTGTTACACTCTGTAAAGGTTTGTGCACTTTTCCCCACAAGACTCGATCTCCTCCGTTTGATTTCTCGCACTACATGATGTTTGAGAAACGGATGACCGAGACATAGTCTTTCAGAAGCGCTAGCACCTTACGAACGGGTAGACCATACCAACCTACATCCCTTACATACGCTAGTCTACCCTGTAAGAGTTCGCACGACTTAGTCAACTATGCTAGAGCCCATAGTAGCTTGTGGCTGCACACGGAAGTTTCTAGCATGAATAATCTCATGATCCCTTTGAGCTGGGTGGCGGTCCAAAAGAAACAGTAATCCTGGAATACCCAGGTACCTCAATCCACCCAGATGTGTGTTTAAGTTGCCACCTTAAATAAACCATTAATTAAAATCTCACATCTGTCATGGATACACTCACCCAATCCACGTCTACTAGCATAGCATGGCAATATAAGCAAACGTAGAAGTAACTCCTAAGGGTTTGATAATAAAACAGGTAATAGGTACTACCTCAACTACTTTCCCAAAACCCAACAGTTTAATTAGATCCTAATCATGCAATGTTTAAGGATTGATCTAATGCATAAAAACTGGGTATGAAAGGGATATGATCAAAGTGTTACTTGCCTTAGCGATGATCCATGAACCTAGAGATTCAAAGTAGCAAGCGGCGCATTCCGGGTACTCTATCGCAACAAACAAGCACACAATAAGTACTCATCTAATGCACAGGTAAAACTCAAATAAAAGATCTAACCAGAAAGTTCAACTTAAGAACTCCGGTTTGCAAAAAAAATCAAATCAAACGAAGCAACGAAAGTCAAACGGCGAAAGAAACAGGCTTCGTTTTACTAATCTGGACCTAAGTCAAATTTTACAGTAGCAAAAACTTGTTTGAGTTGATTATTCGGAAAGAGGGTTTCGAGACGAAACTCTAGGCGCTTGAATCGCGTGATTCTGATAAACGAGCGAAAAGTTATACTAGATCGAAAATCGGATCAGAAATCGCGATCAGAAAAATCCCGTAATAAATCCGAAAAAAGAAAAGCGACGAGCGACTTAACGAGCGAATGTTCGTTATCCGGATCTAAGCGAAGAACGTGTTACGTTAAAAGCGAGCGAATGAGCGGCGCCGCAATCCAACCTAAACAGGAAAAAACCGATCTATAAAAAGCGGATCTAAAAAATAAACCGTGGTTCTAAAAACCGACGGCTAAAGCGAAAACCGTGGCGGATCCGGTGGCTACCTCCGGTGCGAGCTCCATGAGGCGGCGGTGGTCAGCGGCGACGGCGGGTAGGTGGCGCAAGGCGGCGGCTTGAGGCGGTGGTGGAAGCCGAGGCGGGCCCCATTATAAACCCACGAGGCGGTGTCTCGCTTCAGTGCGGCCCAAGGTCGGTTCCAGTATTTTTTAAATAATTACGCGTAGAAAAACTAACGAAAGAAATACTAAACGGACTCCAAAAATCCAGGAATAAATTTTCCCCGGCTTCTAAAATCAAGTCTGACAAGATGAACATTTATTTGGGACCTAAATGCAATTTTGACAAACGCGCATTTTTCCTAAATTCAAATAAAATAGCGAAAACTCCAAATAAAAATCTTATTTGATTTTTTATTAAATCTTCAATATTTCTTTATTTTGGGAAAGTCATTTTATTCCATCTCTCATATTTTGACAATAGAAATAATTGAAGATAAAATAAATAAAATCAAATGATCCTATTTTCAGAATTTGAGAAAACTCAAATATGAAAATAACGAAATCTCCAACTGTCTCCGTGGGTCCTTGAGTTGCATGAAATTTCTAGGATCGAGCCAAAATGCAATAAAATATGATATGCAAGTGATGATCTATGTATAACATTCCAAATTGAAAATTTGGGAGGTTACACATTGGTTACTGAAATGATGATGTTCATTGCAAAGTTCACAAGTACGGCTAAGAAAATTTAAATTTTTAGCACAAACATCAAGCCTTTCTTGCAACAATTTAGTTTCTAAATGCTTATGACTCTTGCAACATCTATCTTCCCTATTTGGTGTGTACTTGCAAACCCAATACACTCCACGAAAATCGACATGCTTATAAGAGATATTTTCATCATGACTAGTGCAATCATCATTAGTACTATGGATATTCAAGGAGTTCATACTATGACATTGCAATCATGCTCGACATTCAAAGATTTAGTGCCAAACATTTTAATGCATTCTTCTTCTAACACTTTGGCACAATTTTCCTTTCCATCATACTCACGAAAGATATTAAAAAGATGAAGCGTATGAGACAAACTCAATTCCATTTTTTTGTAGTTTTATTTTATAAACTAAACTAGTGATTGTCGGGGCAGGCTGATCTGGCCCACGAACACCTATGGGACCGGCGGACCGAGCCCCTTTTGGTTCGGCGGGGAGCGGAGGTCGCACGAAGAGCAGATCGAGGCGGCCTTTGAGAGGTTTACTGACCGGAGCTCTCGGAGAGATAACACTCCTCTTGTTGCATGTCTAGGTGTATTGTGTTCTTGCTCGAGCGCTGAGTGCTCTGAAAGACACACAAGCTGCTAACTTGAGACTGGCGTGGGGGATCCGTCCCTCTCACGTTGCGCATGGGCCTCCTTTTATATCTTTGAAGGGTCTCGGCGGTGGCAACGTAGACAAGGGTACAAATGGAAAAGTAGTGGTTGGTACAGCTACATGCGATGTCTGATGTATCATACCTAACCACGGCGGCGGGGACAAAGGCATTAAATGCCCGTCTCGTCGCCCTAACGGTGCAAACGAGGGGCTGTCAGGCGCCACCGCTTGCACGATGGCAATCTTGTCGGCCGCTTGCCACCTCGCCACCGGCTGCCTGACCTCTCGCCAGCAGCGCTGGAAAGGTCCAGGCGACACGTTAGTGGATGTCTTTGGCAGGTCTGAGTGGTGGTGCCTCGACAAAGCGCCTTGCGCGGTTGTTGTCTTGTTGCGCCCGGAAGCTTGTCGCTATCGGGCCTTCGGCAAGCTCCTCTTGCCGGGGCCTTGTCTCCTAGGTGCCTTGGGTGGCCTTCGGCAAGCTCCTCTTCTTGGGGCCTTGTCTCCTTGGCTTGAATACTTTGTTCTTGAATGGCTCCAAAGGAACCACGGAGGACCTTGGCGGTCACCCGGTAAGCCTTGCAGCGGAGGCTGCTGTTGCCCGTGCACAAGTTCGGGATACTAGGGTACCCCTACTCTAGTACACCGGCAGAGCCCCGGGCCTGGGCTACCTGCAGGTGCCAAGAGCTGTTGGGCGAGCCCAAAACAGGCACGCGCACCTTGGCACAGGTCACGCCGTTACTCACCCGGACCCACCACGCCCTCCACAGGCAGCAGCGTCACGAGTGCGGCATCGTGTGAGAGATCGTGGGCGAGATCGTGGGGGTTTCTTTATTCGGAAAAACTGAATGTCCACCCCTCCCTCTTTATAAGCAGGGGAAACAGGGGCAGGTCGCCTACCTTGCCGATTCTTTGTCCAATCTCGAGAAAACCACCGCTGCTCCCCCTTCTTCCCAAAATTTGAAGAAGGCGGCTCACTTCATCGCCACCAAAGATCACCAACGCCGATCTCCTCCACCGCCTCGCCATGGCTCAAGCCGACAAGGGAAGGGCGTGAAGTCGGCCGAGGCGCAGCGGCTTCGGCGCGGAAGGAGCCATCTCCCCACCGCCACGAGGGAGCCGAGGAGAACTACTACCTCTTACGGTCGACGGAGACGCAGCGCATCCACGCACGAAGGTACTCCCATTGCTTTGCTTGAACTAGCTACGAGCGGATATCCCTTCTTGGCGCTCTTCTTCTACTGTGGGCTCTGCCCGCCTTTCTCTGAATTCTTACGTGACATCATGAACACCTCACGGATTCCGCCTCCTTGATTTCACCCCCAATGTCGTTCGACCATGGCAGTTTCGCACATCTCTGCGAAAACTTTGTCGGAATCCATCCAAATGTAGCCCTTTTACGCCACTTCTTTATACCCCGAGTTGAGAGGGGGAACCTCTTCTTGGGAGGAATCGCTTGGATCTCGAGGGTCGGCAAGAAGGAAGCCTATCTGGAGGGAGAGCTCCGTAGCAAATGGGAGGAATGGAGGCGGATTGATCTTTGGATTGTCGAGGAGAACCCGCAGCCATTTACCGCCCGGCGTAAACCCGATGGTCTTGTGGCAACGATTGGAGCAATCTGGCCCCGAAAGACGCTTAGTGAAGATTGCGATCACCGAATCCTTCGCCTTAGACTTGCCGAGCTCACAAGAGGGCACCGTTAGCGCATGAGACTTTCTTCGCATTGCATTGCCCCTTGCGGGGAGAGGAGGAGGCCTGCACAGGAGTTTGAACGCGGCGGATATCATGAGGCTGCGCCCAGGCCTCAACTTCAACTTCACCGTCTTGGAGCTTGGCGCGATGCTCTTGGAGCTGTTCAAGCCCGATCACGATCATCCAGAGATGTTTAGGTTGCCGAGGCGTCGTTCGGCTGTGCAACAATTCCAGCTTGACCGCATCCGTGCAATGATGCCGTTATGCGACTTCGCATGGAATTGTCCCAACTTGGCAAGAAACTGCAGATGGCGTCGTCTGGCGGTTCTTTGACAATCTGGTAGAAATGCCGGTCCGCCCGATGAACAGAGGGGCCTCACCCGTGACACCACCGATGATGAGATGCAGCAGACGCCACTAAACTGGAAGAGGTGGCAGCGGCTTCTTGCATGGGCGAAGTTCGGCTTCACCGTGGAGGAGGCGAGCGGCAGAGGCGGCAAGCCTTGTCGGCGAAAGGAGTTTGCCGGCGAGGAAGAGCTTGCCGAGCTCGAAGCCGAGTCGGCGAGCCCGCCGGCGCATCCTCTCCACCTTCAAGCAGCTTGCGCGGCGGAGCCCCAGCTCCACCAAGAAGGCGTCTTCGCAAGGCGGAGACGTGGCGAAGCGGCAGACGGGCCAACAGACCGCGGCGCGGCGTGGCGCTCCGCGGCAAGCAGCATTGCAGCGGAGCACCTCACGCCCATTGCGGCAAGCGGAGCGGGGCCCTCGCAGACCACGGTTCCGCTCCCGCCAAGCGTCCAAGGGAACCCTCCTCCGCCTCGTCGTCATCGAGGCGGGCCAGACTTGATCTCTCCGCTCTCGGCTCCGACGAGGAAGAAGAAGAGTAAGATTCCTTGTTGTACTTGTAATTCTTCGATTTGTTGCTTTGTCTTGTATCTGATTTGCTTTACTCTGAACCCATTCCTTTTTGACGCTGGCCCGGAAGAATGTCGAAGAGAGCCAAGACCCGGTGATTGTCGTCGAGGCGAACCCCTGCGACAGCAGGAGGCGCGTCGAGACCACCTTGCCGGATCGGTAACTCTTCTTCAAAGGAGCCCCAGCGCAGCCCCAGCGTAAGTATATGGTCTACTTCTTGCTGTTCGGCGTGCATGGGTGCTCTTTCTTTCTTGATATCTGTTGTTGATTTGTGTAGGAAGCGAGCAGCCTCATACGCTTCGACTACGCCGCCAAGGGAGGATTCCCCGGCAAGGGAGCGTTCTCCGGCAAGGGAGATTTCTCCGGCAAGGGGCAGCTCTCCGGCAAGGGACGGCTCTCTGGCAAGGGACAACACCAGCGATCCCCTGGCGGCGGAGACCATGACTGCGGATCCTAGCGCAGGTAATCCTCTTGCCTGAAAACTTTCCTTGCGTTCTTCTTCTTCTGGTTTTCTTTTTGAATATTTGCTTGACTTTTCTTCATCCATCCGCCACAGAGCCAATGGAGACCGAGGTCGCCGGCGAGGAGGCAGCCTGCAACAATCTTGATGAGGACACCGCCACGAAGAAGAAGTTGGCGCCGACGAGCCTGGCCGTGAAGAGGCCACTCAAAGCTGCCGCCGCAGAAGCCGGGCGAGGGTCCGGCGATCGACCGACGACTTCGAGGCCGCAGGAGCGCCAGCGCCACGCCGACCGCCGATCCTCCGCCGCGCCGCAGTTGTCAGTTCGAAGAGCCCCAGCCCGGCGCCTTATTTGAAGGCGGCGATGGCGTCTTCATCAAGCTCCCATGGGCGTCGAGCTCCAGGCGCCGGCGAAGGAGAAACCTTCGATGAAGAGCTGCTCGCCTCCGCCGGATCGACGCTAGTCGACGCGCCAGCAGCAAGCAGCGTGGCGAGCTGAGGAGGAGGCTGCTGCGGAAGCTGTTGTCGCTCTACCGCGCCCGACAAGCCAAGCTGGACTCGGGAAGCGCTTTGTCGCGAAGGCGGGAGCAGACATCGAGAAGCGGAGGAGCTCCGGGGCCTCAACCAGAAGCTCTCCGCGCCTTGGCAGAGGAGCGGGCGCCACGTGCCGAGGAGCGCCAGGCCGTCCTCCCCGAGAAGGCTGAAGCTGAGGAGGAACAGCGGCTTGCCACCGAGAAGCTATCTGCGCAGGAAGGCGAGTTGGCGCAGAGGAAGGTTAATGTTGACAGCCACAAGGAGGATCTTGCCATGCGTGAGCAAACATTTGGCGGGGCTCTCAAGGAAGCAAAGGATGCTGCCGCAGCTGCCGAGGCCGCCAAGGAGGAGCTGGAGACGAAGGTGGCGCAGTTGGAGGCGATCTCAAGGAGAGCGGCGAGGAGCTTGCTGCACTCAAGCACGAAGGCGAGAAGGACGCCTACACTCTTGGCGAGCTGCAGGGCCGTCGCCGAGAGGAGCAAGGAGCTCAGCGCCGCCAAGGACTCAATGCAGATCTTGAGTTGAAGTGACTACTTTGACTCGACTTTGGATGGCGCCCGAGGCAGGAGGTGGCCTTGAAGGAGAAGATCAAGGCCGACGAGGCGCTCTTGGCGAAGTCTTCTTGCCGCGAGAATACCACGAGGGAGAATGTGGAGCCTTTGGACCGAGGGTCTCGTGAATGTTCTGCGACCATCGACGAGGAGGCTGGCGCATTGGGGATGGCGGATCTTGGATATTCCTCCCGACGAGCACCTCCAACCCAGCGCCAAGCTTAGCTTGTTCTTCAAGGGCGTGGTGACAGCCCTCCGGTGACTCGGGAAGAAGTCCCAAAGCGGCCGAGAGTCGCGCCAAATCTGCGGAGCTCTTCAAAAGGTCTTGATGAAGGTGGCCTTCCGCAATCTAGGCCTCAACCTCACCAACGTCCTCAAGTCCTTGCCGCGGATCTTTGATGTGGAGGCGCTCAAGACCCTTGTCGCACCCATCGTGGACAGGGTGAGCGGGATCAAGAGGGTTGAGGGCGATCGCGTAGATTAGGCCGCCCGCTTTCTCTTTTTCTTGCCGCTGCTGGTCGTGTCATAAGAACAATCCATTAGAGCCGCGGCAAGCTATCTTCTAATATAACTCTATTTTGGGTATCAATTGCTATGTTATTTCCTTTACTTGATTCCTTCCTTTGTATGTTTTTGCCCTACGCTTTTAGGGAACTTGTCGGTGAGCACACAGGCATGCGCTGAGTCTTGAGACGTCGTGACCTCTTGGCGGTACCGCTTCCGACAAGTAACCTTGTCGCAACTAGTCGCAGCTCACTTAAGTTGTTGAGCGGACTCGAAACAAAGTAAGGCGCAACTAGCTACGAGTCGGTTCCTCCGCCGCACAGGTTTTCCATATAAAATGCACGTCGTTCGAGGAAGATAACTTAAAATTTTAAAACTGATTGCTCAAACTTTAGCAACTTAGCTTTTATCGTTTGCTTCTGGTAAGGCTAGACTTCCTTGAGCGACGCTTGGTCCACACCATTATCTTCTCCTTTCCCGCCGGCAAACTTGTGTGCGAGGGAACCTTCCTTCCTTTGAGAAAGAGAAAGAAGAGAAAATAAAGATATGGAGCCTTATGGCTCGTTATTGCTTACCGGGGTAGGTGCTGCACAAAGTGTCAGATAACGCATGCAAAATAGAAGTAAAAAGCATGAAATTGATAAGATGTGCGAAGCACGCTAGCTTTACTTATGCACGGGGTCTGCGCCCGGCTTTGTACAAAGGATTACATGCAACAGCGGCAAGACTTGTACAAAAGGTGGTTGTCGGAACAGGTTCCGGCAACCGCGCCCTACGGGTAAAACTTACGAAGATGCTCAATGTTCCAGAGTTGCTCACGGAATGCCATCTTCGGTCTCAAAGCGGACAGCGCCAGGCCTAGTGACTCGTTTCACCCGGTAAGGGCCTTCCGCCGGTGTCAACTTGTTGGAATTCTTGGCGGACTGAGCAGCGGCCAAGAACAAGGTCGCCTTCCTCGAGACTTACGGCATTAACTGCGGCTATGGTAGCGGCGCCAAAGCTTCTTTGGTATCGAGCAGCTCATGCTGACTGAAGACGATCCTCCTCAAGGAGCAGCGGCGTCGTCTTGTCGCAGCTGCTCTTGCTCAAGCTCATCATAAGCGAGCACTCGAGGCGATCCGTATCTGAAGTTCCGTGGGGAGAAGCGCCTCTGCTCCATAGACTAGAGCGAAAGGTGTATGCGGCGATGGCTCGATTTGGCATCGTCTGATCGACCAAAGAACCACCGGCAGCTCCTCAATCCAGTTTCTTCCGCTTTGTATGCGGCTGTCGAAAGTTACGGTCTTGAGCCCGCGCAGCACTTCATTGCCCTCTCGCTTGACCGTTGGTTCTCGGATGAGCAATAGAAGCGAAGCGGAACCTTGGCGCCAAGATCTTGGACGTCTTGCATGAAGAGTGCGGCTCGTGAATTGCGTGCCGTTGTCGGTGATGATCCTGTTAGGGATTCGAAGCGGCAAACAATTGACTTGAAGAACTTATTCTTGTTGTCTTGTCACCTTCCTCATCGCTTCCACTTCCGGCCACTTTGTGAACTTGTCGATTGCAGCGTACAAGTACTCAAAGCCCCGACAACTTCGGGGAAAGGGGCCGAGGATGTCGAGCCCCGGCACCGAAAATGGCCAGGATAAAGGGATCGTCTGGAGAGCTTGAGCTGGCTGGTGTATCTGCTTGGAATGGGCCTGCACGCTTCACAATTGGTTACTTGTGCGATTGCATCACGGAGGGCTGTTGGCCAAAAGAAACCTTCTTGGAGCAACGCTTTGCCGGCAAGTGCTCTGGCGCCAATGTGGTGACCACATATGCCTCCATGTATCTCTGCCAACAGCTTTTGTCCTTCTTCCCGGTGAATACACTTCAATTTCACACTGTTGAGTCTTCTCCTGTACAGTGTGTTGTCGACAAACTAGTACATACTTGACTGCCGGGCTACTCTTTCCGCTTCTTATTGCTCTTCGGGAAGTTCTCCTGTCTGAAGGAATTGGACAATCTGTTGTGCCCATGTTGGAGCTTGCGGCTCGACAACAAGGACTAAAGGCACATCTGCTGCTGCGGGAACATCCGCCTCTCTGGCGAGAACTGCGGTTCTGCGGAGCTTGACATTCCCGGCAAGCTTGCCGGAGCAAAACTGTCGGGAGCGTGCGCTTCAACGAAACAAATCCTAGGGCTTGTCGGGAGGCTGCTCCTCGGCCTGTTGGTGTTGATCTTGGGGACCTTCTTGGCGGGCGGCTTCGGGAAGCTCTGCTTGGGAAAATAGTCACCAGAGATCAACTTCCTCTTCTTGCTCTGTCCAGTTGATGGTGTTACTGAGACGGTTGAGTCAGCTTGAGCACAAAAATCCCTGGTTCCACGAGGTAACTTAAGTGCGGCGCACTTGACGAGCCATCGGCAATGTCGTTACGAGCTCTTGGAATATATTCCATCGTAGGCCGTCAAAGTGTTCTTCTAGCTTTCTCACTTCATCAACATAAGCTTCCATCAACGGACTCGATAATTCTTGTTCACTTGGCGGATGACAAGTTGTGAGTCACCACGACAATGAGCTTCTTGACCCCAAGGTCTCTGCGATCTGAGACCGGCAAGCAAACCTTCATACTCTGCGGTATTGTTTGTTGCTTGCTCCTTGGGAAAGTGCATCCGGACTACGTACTTGAGGTGCTCTCCGGTGGGTGCAACAAGTAGCACGCCCGACCGGGCGCCTTTGCAGCGAGAAGGCACCATCAAAGTACATCAGCCACTCTTTGCTTGCTTCCTTCACGGGGATTCTCGTTTCTGGAATTTCTTCATCTTGTGTTGGCATCCATTCTGCTATGAACTCGGCCAATGCCATGCTTTGGATAGTTGAAGTGCTCTCAAACTTGAGGCCAAAGCTTGATAGTTCCAGTGCCCACTCGACAATCCTGCCTGTTGCCTCTGGATTTTGCAGTATCCTCTTGACGGAAAGCAGTGACGACTGTGATCTCATGTGCTGGAAGTAATGGCGCAGCTTTCTTGAGGCCGTGAGGAGGCCGAAAAGCAATTTCTGCACACAGTACACGGACCTAGCCCCTGCAGAAGGGAACCGACAAAAGTAAACTGGGCGCTGCACCATTCTTTTTCGCATCTTCTCATGCGTCTGCAGATCCGTCCTTATCGGGACCAGAGCTTGCCGGTGAAGCCCCACAGCAGCCATTTGGATGCATACGCCACGGTTGCTAGCTCATCATCCGCCTCCCTTTCCGCTACTAACGCAGCACTAACCACTTGATTGCTTGCTGCTATATATAGCAGCAACTTCTCTTGTGGCTTAGGTGCGACAAGTGTTGGAGTGGAGGACATGTATCTCTTCAAGTCCTGCAGCGCAGCCTCCGCTTCCGGAGTCCATTGCATCGGACCTGCCTTTTACAAAATTTTGAAAAATGGCGGTAGCCTTCAGCAGAACCTAGAGATAAACCTCTTTGAGAGCAGCTACGCAACCGGCAAGTCTTCGTACATCCTTGACGCGCTTTGGTGCTTCAATCTGCTCAATGGCCTTGATCTTGTCAGGATTGGCTTCAATTTCCCGCTGAGACACGAAGAACCCGAGAAGCTTGCCTGAAGGGACTCCAAACACGCACTTCTCGGGGTTGAGCTTGAGGTTGATCTTGAGCAGATTTGCAAAAGTTTCGTCTAAATCTTGAATCAGAGTCGCCTTGTCCTTGCTTTTGACCACTATATCATCCATGTAGGCTTCCACATTTCTGTGCATTTGCGGCTCAAAAGCGTAATGGACTACTCTTGCAAATGTTGAACCAGCATTCTTTAATCCGAAGGGCATCCGTACGAAACAGTAGGTGCCACATGGAGTGATGAATGCGGTCTTCTCCTCATCCTCTTAGATCTGATGATATCCTGAGTATGCATCCTGAAATGAAAGAAAGTCACATCCGCCGTGGAGTCAACAATGCGGTCGATGCGCGGCAAGGGAAATGGGTCTTTGGGACAAGCTTTATTGACATCGGTAAAGTCGATACAAAGCCTCCATTTCCCGGTAGCCTTGCGGACAACTACAGGAGTGGCCCACCACGTAGGATGGAGCACTCCTCTGACCAGGCCTGCTGCTTCCAGTTGCTTGATTTCTTCTGCGATGAACTCTTGACGCTCCACTTTGCTTCTTCGACTTTACGCTTGACGGGCGCGCGATGAGGACAAGCGGCAAGATGGTGCTCAATTACTTTCACGGGAACACCGGGGATGTCGACGGTTGCCACGCAAACACGTCGGCGTTCACCCGCAGGAAAGCAACGAGCGCCTTCCTATTTAGGGTCGAGAGTGGCAGCGATGGTGAAGGTACCACGGTGCCGTCCTCCTTGGCGGACACCTTGTTGGTCTCTGGTGGAGCTGCCATCGTCTTCTTACACTTGCGGTGGAGCTCGGTGGTGCGTCCTCGACGGTGGCGCAGCACTCAGAAGAGGTGCGCGCTTGCCGGAGTGGGCATCGAGCTCTTGCCGGACTTGGTCTTCTTCTTCCCCACAGGAGCTTCAGTGTAAGTGGCTTGCAATCTGTTGCATTGCTGCTTCCCAGTAGATCTTGTCGGCGCAGATGAGAGCATCCTTCTTGTCGCCAGGACTGAAATGACACTTATCGGGCTGGCATCTTGACATGTTGTATGCATAGTGAGAGGCCGCCATGAATTTGGCGAGTCTTGGACGGCCAAGTATCCCATTGTAAGGCAATGGAAAGTCAAGAACGTCAAAGGTGACCCTCTCAGTTACGAAGTTCAACTCACGCCAAATGTCACCGACAGCGTGATCTTTCCCTTGGCTTGCTCCTTCCGGATTGATTCCTTGGAAAGTGCGGTCTCTTCGAGCTCGCCATCGAGGATCTGGAGTTTACGGAGCACCGCGGAGGAGATCGAGTTCAAGCCGGCCCGCCGTCAACTAGCATCTTAGTGACCTTGAGGTTGCGGATAGTTGGTGAAACCAACATCGGCAAGCACCCGACCGCCGATTACGATCGGGGTGGTCCTCAATATCAAAGATGATAGGCGTCTTTGGACCATTTCGAGAGGCTTGCGTGACTCGATGGATGGTTACGCCGCATTGACCTCCGCATCCTTTGCTTGAAATTTGGCGGTGGGAGGTATGCGAGAAGCTGTCGCCCGTCCAACGCATGGACCTCTGTGGCTTCGGAACTCCTGCTCATTGGTCTCATCATCATCCATGTCTTCATCGTCGCCGTCGTCTTCATCCTTGTCGCGGCCGCGGGGAGGTCTGTCTCCTTGCATTGCTTGGCCTTGCCGTGGCGTCCTCCTCGGCCGGGGCGTTTCTTGCTAGCTCCTCCGGCACCTTCACAGGGCCTTCTCCTTGTCGCGTCGTTCGTATTCAGCCTTCTGCTGCTCGACAAGCTGCTCGACCTTCTTGCAGCTCACGGAGGTCATGGCCCTTGGTGCCGTGGATCTTGCAAGATCTTGCTTGTTGGAGCAAATCACGCTTGTCGGCGACCGCCACAACTGGCGGTTGGTGCGGCGGCAACCTCCTTGCCGGAGCTGCCAGCCTTGGCTTTCTTGGCGCCACCTCCGTTGCCGGACTGCTCAACAACTAGTACATCTCTGCCTTTCTTCTTCCTGTTGTTCCGCCGCCGGCTTTTCTTTGCCGGGGCGGTCTCCTCACTATCAGATCCTCCTGCTTCAGTATTCTCTCCGGGGAGTCTCCTCCCTTCCTCAGCACGTGCACACTTGTCGGCCAGGGCATATAGCTCACTGACGTCCTTGACTTTGCACATCGCCATCTCCTCCCGATCCCGCGGTTTCGCGACATTCTCGATGGAACGCGCTGATCACCATGGCGGTGGTGGACATCCGGGATGTTGTCCGTACACGGCTGAATCTTTGAATATACTTGCGCGGGGCTCTCCTTCCTTCCGGGCGGCGAGATGAAGGTCGCTTTCTTGGCCATGGGGCTTGTGGCCGCCTGTAAAGGCGCCGACAAACTGATGGCATAGATCTGCCCAAGAGGATATGGAATTGTCCGGCAAGTGCATGAGCCAAGATCTGACATTGGGTTTGAGCACCGGTGAAGTAGTTGGCGAGGATCTTGTCGTCCTCGCCCCGGCAGCCGCACCGCGATGGTGTAGATCTTTGAGGAACTCCGACGGATGCGTCTTGCCGTCGTACTTCTCTCGGTACGTCGGCTTGAAGTTTTTCTTCGGGCCTTTGGACTTGCCGTAGCTCACGAGTGAACGCAGGGGCAACCTACAGCGTCTGACAAGTCGCTGGTTCCTCCGGCGCATGCATGTCAACAGAGGGCCCAGTGGCGCTTGTCGGATTGACGCCGCGCTTCTCTTCGGCTCGATCACGAGTTCGAGGGTCTTCTTGCTGTTGTTCGTGAAGAACTTGGCGCCGATCGCGACGAGCTCGTGGATCCGGCGACGCGGTGGAGTCATTGTCGAGGTGGATCCGGCGAGTCGGCGATCTTGGCCTTCGGGCGGAGAGTGCATGGTGGTTTCACCCCCACGGTCCTGCCGCCACCGGCTCGTGCTTGGGGGTCTTGCCGCGGCAGCGATGCACACGGCTGTCGCGGAGCGTCGCCGTTGGAAAAGCCGATGAGACTCTGAATGGTGGCCCTCCATTCATCAACCTTGTCGGCTGTCGGAGGGTAATCCAAGAGCAGCTGAGCTCTTGCTAAGGCTTCTGCTGGGGTGGTGGGTGGTAGTGGCGAACGGCGCGAGGAGCGGGATATGCTCGGACTTCTAACTATGTTAGAAGGAGCAGTATCCCGTCCAGACGACCGTGCCTCGCTCGCGCCAGCATGTTGGCGCGCATGCCGGTCTTGAGCATCTCGAGATCCTCCAGCTCGATCTTGGTCCAACGAGCGTATGGCATTGTGAATGCCATGACGCTGTTGGTCTCGCGCCTCCTGAGACGGGCACGGTGCGTGTACGGACGCCGAGGTCTGCGCGGCCTTGTCCTTGGACTTGGCAGCACCGTGAGCTCCCCCGTCGCCGTCCATTCTTCTGTCGGCGTCTACCCCACCACCTGTTTGCTCCGGTGGCGGTGGGTTCGACGCGGACGGAGCTTCTGCCACTGAAGCCTTCTTCTTCGGTGGCATGTCGATGAAGATGATGAAGATCTAGCTCGCGTGGACGCCGGATCAGGTTCACACAACCTCGACGCCCCCTACTTGGCGCGCCAAAGATGTCGGGGCAGGCTGATCTGGCCCACGAACACCTATGGGACCGGTGGACCGAGCCCCTTCGGTTCGGGGGAGGCGGAGGTCGCCTGAAGAGCAGATCGAGGCGGCGCACACGAGAGGTTTACCCGGCTTGGAGCTCTCCGGAGAGATAACACTCCTCTTGCTGCATGTCTAGGTGTATTGTGTTCTTGCTCAGAGCGCTGAGTGCTTCTGATACACACAAGCTGCTAACGAGACCGAGCGTGGGGATCCGGCCCTCTCACGTTGCGCATGGGCCTCCTTTTATATCTTTGAAGGGTCTCCGACGGGTGGCAACGTGAACAAGGGTACAAATGGAAAAGTAGTGGTTGGTACAGCTACATGCGATTGTCTGATGTATCATACCTAACCACGGCGGCGGGGACAAAGGCATTAAATGCCCGTCTCGTTGCCCTAACGGTGCAAGCGAGGGACCGTCGGGCGCCACCGCTTGCCACGATGGCAATCTTGTCGGCGCCGCTTGCCACCTCGCTTGGCTGCACTGACCTCTCGCCACGCTGGCGCTGGAAAGGTCGAGGCGACACGTTAGTGGATGTCTTTGGAGCGCAGTACAGTGGTGGTCTGCCGCGGCAAGCGCCTTACCCTTGATTGTTGTCTTGTCGCGCCCGGAAGCTTGTCGCTCACGGGCCTTCCCGTAAGCTCCTCTTGCGGGCCTTGTCTCCTAGGTGCCTTGGGTGGCCTTCCCGGCAAGCTCCTCTTGCCGGGGCCTTGTCTCCTTGGCTTGAATACTTTGTTCTTGAATGGCTCCAAAGGAACCACGGAGGACCTTGGCGGTCACCCGGTTAGCCTTGCCGCGGAGGGCTGCAACTGCCCGTGCACAAGTTCGGGATACTAGGGTACCCCTACTCTAGTACACCAAGAGTGATAAAACAAGAAACTAAAAGATCCGATTGCAAGATCTAAAGATATACCTTCAAGCACTAACCTCCCCGGCAACGGCGCCAGAAACTGCTTGATGTCTACTACACAACCTTCTCCTTGTACACGTTGTTGGGCCTCCAAGTGCAGAGGTTTGTAGGACAGTAGCAAATTTCCCTCAAGTGGATGACCTAAGGTTTATAAATCCGTGGGAGGCGTAGGATGAAGATGGTCTCTCTCAAGAAACCCTGCAACCAAATAACAAAGAGGTTCTTGTGTCCCCAACACACCCAATACAATGGTAAATTGTATAGGTGCACTAGTTTGGCGAAGAGATGGTGATACAAGTGCAATATGGATGGTAGATATAGGTTTTTGTAATCTGAAAATATAAAAACAGCAAGGTAACTAATGATAAAAGTGAGTGTAAACGGTATTACAATGCTAGGAAACAAGGCCTAGGGTTCATACTTTCACTAGTGCAAGTTCTCTCAACAATAATAACATAATTGGATTATATAACAATCCCTCAACATGCAACAAAGAGTCACTCCAAAAGTCACTAATAGCGGAGAACAAACAAAGATATTTTGGTAGGGTACGAAACCACCTCAAAGTTATTCGTTTGGATCGATCTATTCAAGAGTTCGTACTCGAATAACACCTTAAGACACAAATCAACCAAAACCCTAATGTCACCTAGATACTCCAATGTCACGTCAAGTATCCGTGGGTATGATTACACGATATGCATCACAGAATCTCAGATTCATCTATTCAAACCAACGCAAAGTACTTTAAAGAGTGCCCCAAAGTTTCTACCGAAGAGTCAAGACGAAAACGTGTGCCAACCCCTATGCATAGGTTCATGGGCAGAACCCGCAAGTTGATCACCAAAACATACATCAAGTCAATCACGTGATATCCCATTGTCACCACAGATACGGACGACAAGACATACATCAAGTGTTCTCAAATCATTAAGACTCAATCCGATAAGATTACTTCAAAGGGAAAACTCAATCCATTACAAGAGAGTAGAGGGGGAGAAGCAACATAATATCCAACTATAATAGCAAAGTTCGCGATACATCAAGATCGTATCACCTCAAGAACACGAGAGAGAGAGATCAAACACATAGCTACTGGTACATACCCTCAGCCCCGAGGGTGAACTACTCCCTCCTCGTCATGGAGAGCACAGGGATGATGAAGATGGCCACCGGTGAGGTTCCCCCCTCCGGCAGGGTGCCGGAACAGGGCCCCGATTGGGTTTTGGTGGCTACAGAGGCTTGCGGCGGCGGAACTCCCGATCTATTCTGTTCTCCGAAGGTTTTAGGGTATATCTATATATATATAGGAGGAAGAAATACGTCAGGGAAGCCACGAGGGGCCCACGAGGGTGGAGGGCGCGCCCCCCTGCCTCGTGCCTCCCTCGTTGCTTTCCTGACATGCAGTCCAAGTCTCCCGTATTGCTTTCTTTCCAAAAATAACGTTTCCGAAGGTTTCATTCCGTTTGATATTCCTTTTCTTCGAAACACTGAAACAAGGGAAAAAAGCGAGGCGGCACTCAGCTCTGGGTCAATAGGTTAGTCCCAAAAATAATATATGAGTGTTTAATAAAGCCCATAAACATCCAAGATGGATAATATAATAGCATGGAACAATAAAAAATTATAGATACGTTGGAGACGTATCAGTGATGCGTAAATCCCTATTAACTTCTCATCCATACGCCTCAACCATGAGAGGTGCTCTGGCTGTGGGATAGTATCCCCCCTCTCAACCTGCCGCATTAAAGCGGAAACCTCCTCTCGCGCCTGGACTGTCAAGTCACTCTGCACATGAAGAGTTAACCCATTGTATATGATAAGGCTATGATAAAACTGCACATATGAGAAGCATGACTCGTACCGCGTGGTGTCTCATTCCCACAACAGAGATAGTTGAGTACATATCCCTGATGAGAGGGGCTTCAATCTGATCAGGAGCAACTGATGGAACCAAGTAGATCCTTGTTGTATGCCGGTAAGTTTGTAAATACAACCAAAACTTGTCCCAATCAAAGGGCTGAACCTCATTCTAGATATTTGTCGGCGCCATAGTCCATTCTTGAACGTAAGGGCTAATGCTCTGAAGCCAAACAGCCATGGACTTGTTTCCTCCTACGTGACTGTACCTGAGATTGTCATGCGCGTTGCATGGTTAGATATATTATGAATGTAGTGCTGACAACTTTAATATTATTACTTACTTGTGAACGTGGTCTGGTATCCGTGCAATATCTGGAATTGCAGGCTCTTGACATATACCAAACTGTCTCATCACCCTATGAAGAGCCATCTCCTCAACCGTCACGTCGAACACCAACTTGGCCTTGGTCATCCAGTAGTGCCGATCTCTAGTGCATAAGGTAGATATCCCAACTAGATACCTGTATGTTATAGTCTGATACGAGTAGGGCTCCCAGATAACTTGATCCTTGTGCAAACTATCAAACTGCATCGTGAAGGACGGGTAGCAGCCCTTCACCTGGGTATGTGCAGACTATCTCTATACATGACAACAAATATACATTAGTAATACTATTGCATGGCAAAAATAATCGAAAGAATTACATAATTAAAAAGTACCTCTCTCTGTGCCCAAACAGATCCCATAGTAGGCAAGTCACTGATAGCAGGCACATAAGCCCCTTTTATGTCCTCCAACCCAAACGGTGTGTCAATGGAGACATAGGGTCGTCCAATAGGGAATCTCTCGTATGACCAGAGCTGCAACAATAGTGGACATCCAACTAGACCTGATTTTCTAGACTTCAACAAGCAACCTTTGCACAAGCCTGACGTCGACCCCTGCTTGTTCGCCAAAGTTCTGGATCAGGGATGTATACTCTCTCATCGTCATTAACCTTGTTGAAATTGCTGACGACTATAAACCCTATCATCTCACCAGTCCATGTGTTGAGTACAGCCTCTTTTGAGTAGTATGGGGACACAAATGAGATGGCGTCCAACTCAATCTGGCCACAGGCAGCGAATACATGTGAGCAAGGCAGGTGCAACAACTTTGGTTTGTTGCATGTACACTCACATGTTGGATAAAATTATGTTCCAATTTTTACCTCATGCATCTTCACCTCATTCGCAGAACCAAAACCATCGGTAGGTTGCTGAACCTCATACCTCCTTTCCTGATTACCTACTAGTCTCACAGTGTGCTTCTTTGTTTTCTCTATCTTCTTTGCCATGTACTCCATGACACGGCTACAGTAAGGTGTGTTCTGATTATCTATAATATGCTTCTTTGCTAACTCGTGCCAGTCTCTGAAATATCTCAAAGTGCCATGGAATACAACCTCCACAATAGCTGTGAGTGGAAATGCTCTATTCCCTCTGAGTACAAAGTTATGCACCTCTGCAAGGTTGGTTGTCATCTGGCCATACCTAGCTCCATGGGTGTCATGCAGCAATGACCAATTTACGGGAGGCTTTTTCTCTATCCACTCTGAAAAATCCTTTATTGCCCTTCCCTTCTTTCTCGTAGTATTAGGAGGGTCAATTGCTGGCTAGTCACAAAGACCAGCTGGCTCCTCTAGCTCCGCCATGAGTGTTGCTAATTGTTGCTGATCTTTTTCCATCTTCTTCCTGGCACGGACCTGCTTCTTAGTAAACTCATCAATTTTTTACCAAATAAATTGGTATTTACGCTCCTGGTTCTGCTTGCATAATTTTTTAAACAAGTTCATCAACCGCTTGTTCTTGAACTTTGAGAAAAAGTTATCCCCAAGATGGCGCATGCACCACCGGCTCTGCAAATCCTTCCAAGGTGTTGGTTCATCTACTGTTGGATTCCTTAGTGTCTTCACAACCTTCAATATACCAGCATGCCTATCATGAATGACACACACATTTGGTCGGTCCTTCACGATGGGAATTTTCACTTGCCGGAAGAACCATACCCAACTCGGAAAGTTCTCACCCTCCACAAATGCCATGGCAAGTGGGATGATTTGATTGTTCCCATCCACACCAATGGCAGTCAGGATTTGCCCTTTGTACTGACTAGTCAGGAATGTACCATCCACAAACATCACAGGAGGACAATGCCGGAAAGCTTCGATGCACATAGCGAAAGAGAATAATACCCGTTTCAACACCTTGAAACCTGGCATACTCAGCAATCTTGTGTGTTGTATGTTAACATAAATGCCGGGATTCCTCTCCTTCAGTACGTCTAGGAGACGGACAACATTATCATATGAGTCGAAGAACTTCCCAAACCTTTCCTCCATAGCCTTCTGTTTAGCCCTCCAAGCCTTCCAATAAGGAATGTTATAATTCCATCTGACCTTCACTGCTGTCTGGATGTGTTTTGCTTCCATATATTTCTTCTCCACTATCTCAGTATACATGAGTTGCGCAATGAGAGTTGAAGTCAGGTTTGGATGATTCACCAGAAGGTTTTTCCTCACACAATTATGTGGGATGACATCAGTGACAACCCAGTGGATGTCATACTTCGGCACGTGCCCGTGGACCTTCCCAGGACAACTTTTTTCAACACACTTCACGGTGTAGTTTGTTGTACTTGATACGTGTGTTTGGAAAACCCTCTGCGTAGACATAGCCCACTTTATCACCGCATACTTCAATTTTTTCTTCGCACCAAACATAGCCCCTATCTAGACTTGGTTCATATTATACTGCCACGGAGTCTCATGACCATGGTTGACCTTAAGGCCGGTCGATATGTCCTGATCCCATGCAGAAGGAATGGGTACCTCCACTTCATCCTCGGAATTTTCAGAATCCAGATCCTCCATAAATCCATCCTCGTCCTCTTCCTCCATCACCCTCTGCATTTCCTCTCCTTCCTCATCCCCATCAGCAAAACTAGAATCAGCTAATATTATTGACTAGCTACTATGCCCAGTATCCTAACCACAAATGTTGTGTGGCACGTAGTCTGAGTCTTTCTCAAGTTGGCTAGCATCCACATCCGGAGGCTGTGACCCGGATAAATCTATCTCATTAGCCACTTGACTCCCCTGGCCGGGTTCATATCCCACGTGCAATTGTACGGTATTCTCCTCCTTCGGCACAGGCTGCACTAGGGCATATGGGTGGATTCTTCGGTCTCGGCAACGACTTAACAGGGTCAACCAATGCTGGCTCCTATCTATCGGCATCAACTCCCACTTGACATTTTTACAGGATTTGGTCCACAATGCATGAATACTGACAGAACATACTTCAGGATCCAGCCCAAAACTTACTTCAACTGTCTAATGTCCAGTCTATCCCGGTCTGAAAGTATCATGATGCCATTTTTAAACTCACTAAGATCAACCCCCAACTCATTATATCGAACATTACCAGGGCCATAGTAAACAGTCAAATTTACTGATTCAGACATTTTCACCTATCAGACATTGCCATCTTCTCATTAATAAGAACGAATAAAATTATTACCCATTGCACTAACTATCAGCTCAAATGCCACGGCAGACAATTTAACACTACAATTTCGCATATATGACTTACCTAAAATAACTAAACTGTACAACTCAAAGAAAATTTGCGAGGACATTGTTATACCTTCGACACGTGTGTCTCCGCCTTCTTGCTTCTTGCTCCTCTCTTCAACTAAGCAACACCGTCCAGCTCGCGGAGTACTTGCACAACCGGACAACGACAACGCTACCGCCACCCCTGATACGTCCATTTTGCATCATGCTTTTATATCGATATTTATTGCATTATGGGCTGTTATTACACATTATGTCACAATACTTATGCCTATTCTCTCTTATTTTACAAGGTTTACATGAGGAGGGAGAATGCCGACAACTGGAATTCGAAATTTGGAAAAGGAGCAAATATTAGAGACCTATTACGCACAACTCCAAAAGTCACGAAACTCCATGGAAGTTATTTTGGAAATAATAAAAATATTGAGCAGAACAAATACCGGAGGGGCCACACCACGGCCACGAGGGTGGGGCGCGCCCTACCCTGGCGCGCCCACGCCTCGTGGGCCCTGGTGGCCCTCCGGTGCCCATCTTCTGCTATATGAAGTCTTTCGTCCGAAGAAAAATCACAAGCAAGCTTTCGGGACGAGACTCTGCCGCCACGAGGCGGAACCTTGGCAGAACCAATCTAGGGCTCTGGCAGAGCTGTCCTGTTGGGGACACTTCCCTCCGGGAGGGGGAAATCATCGCCATCGTCATCACCAACGCTCCTCTCATCAGGAGGGGGCCAATCTCCATCAACATCTTCACCAGCACCATCTCCTCTCAAACCCTAGTTCATCTCTTGTATCCAATTCTTGTCTCTAAGTCTGGGATTGGTACTTGTAGGTTGCTAGTAGTGTTGATTACTCCTTGTAGTTGATGGTAGTTGGTTTATTTGGTGGAAGATCATATGTTCAGATCCTTTATGCATATTAATACTCCTCTGATTATGAACATGAATATGCTTTGTGAGTAGTTACGTTTGTTCACGAGGACATGGGAGAAGTCTTGCTATTAGTAGTCATGTGAATTTGGTATTCGTTCGATATTTTGATGAGATGTATGTTGTCTCTCCTCTAGTGGTGTTATGTGAACATCGACTACATGACACTTCACCATTATTTGGGCCTATAGGAAGGCATTGGGGAGTAATAAGTAGATGATGGGTTGCTAGAGTGACAGAAGCTTAAACCCTAGTTTATGCGTTGCTTCGTAAGGGGCTGATTTGGATCCATATGTTTCATGCTATGGTTAGGTTTACCTTAATACCTATTTTGTAGTTGCGGATGCTTGAAATAGGGGTTAATCATAAGTGGGATGTTTGTCCAAGTAAGGACAGCACCCAAGCACCGGTCCACCCACATATCAAATTATCAAAGTACCGAACGCGAATCATATGAACGTGATGAAAACTAGCTTGACGATAATTCCCATGTGTCCTGGGGAGCGCTTTTGTCTATATAAGAGTTTTTCCAGGCTTGTCCTTTGCTACAAAAAGGATTGGGCCACCTTGTTGCACTTTATTTACTTTTGATACTTGTTTCTCGTTACAAATTATCTTATCACAAAACTATCTGTTACCTATAATTTCAGTGCTTGCAGAGAATACCTTGCTGAAAATCGCTTATCATTTCCTTAAGATCCTCGTTGGGTTAGACACTCTTACTTATCGAAAGGACTACGATAGATCCCCTATACTTGTGGGTCATCAAGACTCTTTTCTGGCGCCATTGCCGGGGAGTGAAGCGCCTTTGGTAGGTGGAATTTGGTAAGGAAAAAAAATTATAGTGTGCTTAAATTTACGGTCACTTGTTACTATGGAAAGTAATCCTCTGAGGGGCTTGTTCGGGGTATCTTCACCTCGACCAGTAGAGCAAGGAGTTGCTCCTCAACCTACTAAACCTACTGAAAAAGAAAATGTCTACTTTGAAATTCCTTCGGGTATGGTAGAAAAACTGCTAGCTAATCCTTTTGCAGGAGATGGAACATTACATCCTGATGAGCACCTAACCTATGTGGATGAGGTTTGTGGATTATCTAAGCTTGTAGGTATGCCCGACGATGTTATCAAGACGAAGGTCTTCCCTTTATCTTTTAAGGGAGATGCATTGACATGGTATAGGCTATGTGATGATATGGGATCATGGAACTACAAATGATTGAAATTGGAATTTCATCAGAAGTTTTATCCTATGCATCTTGTTCATCGTGATCGTAATTATATATATAATTTTTGGCCTCACGAAGGAGAAAGCATTGCTCAAGCTTGGGGGAGGCTTAAATCGATGTTATATTCATGCCCCAATCATGAGCTCTCAAGAGAAATGATTATTTAAAAAATTTATGCTCGGCTTTCATGCCCCAATCAGGATACTTCTTGTGCTGGCTCTTTTATGACGAAGACTATTGAATTCAAATGGGATTTATTGGAAAGAATTAAATGCAACTCTGAAAATTGGGACCTCGGCGAAGGTAAGGAGTCAGGTATGACACCTAAGTTTGATTGAGTTAAATCTTTTATGGATACCGATGTTTTCCGTAAATTTAGCACTAAATATGGACTTGACTCTGAGATAGTAGCTTCTTTTCTCGTGAATCTTTTGCTACTCATGTTGATCTCCCTAAGGAGAAGTGGTTTAAATATCATCCTCCCATAGAAGTAAAAGTAGCTGCACCTATTAAAGTTGAAGAAAAGACTATCACTTATAATGATCCTATTGTTCCTACTGCTTATGTTAGAAACCACCTTTCCCAATTAGAATAAAGGATCATGCTAAAGCTTCAACTGTGGTTCGTAAAAGCAATATTAGAACCTATACACCTCCTGAGCAAGTTAAAGTTGAACCTAATATTGCTATTTTTAAAGATCTCTTGGCTGATAATATAGATGGGCATGTTATTTATTTCTGTGATGAAACTGCTAGAATTGCTAAACCTTGTGCTAAAGATAAACATAGACCTGTGGTAGGCATGCTCGTTATTTCATTAAAATAGGAGATCATTGTTATCATGGCTTATGTGACATGGGTGCTAGTGCTAGTGCAATACCTATTGGCTTATACAAAGAATTATGCATGATATTGCACCTACTGAGTTAGAAGAAATTGATGTCACAATTAAACTTGCTAATAGAGATACTATTTCACCAATGGGAATTGTTAGAGATGTTGAAGTCTTGTGTGGGAAAACTAAATATCCTGCTGATTTTCTTGTTCTTGGTTCCCCACAAGATAGCTTTTGTCCCATTATATTTGGTAGACCCTTCTTCAATACTGTTAATGCTAAGATAGACTGCGAAAAGGATGTTGTTACTATTGGTTTGGGTGATATGTCTCATGAGTTTAATTTCTCTAAATTTCGTAGACAACACCGTGAAGAGGAACTGCCTAGTAAGGATGAAATTATTGGTCTGACTTCTATTGTCGTACCTCCTAGTGATCCTTTAGAACAATATTTGCTAGACCATGAAAATGATATGTTTATGAATGAAATAAAGGAAATAAATGAAGTGTTCTTTAAACAAGGACCTATTCTGAAACACAACTTGCGTGTCGAAATCTTAGGGGATCCTCCTCCACCCAAGGGTGATCCTGTGTTTGAGCTTAAAGCATTGCCTGATACTCTTATATATGCTTATCTTGATGAAAAGAAGATATATCCTGTTATTATTAGTGCTAACCTTTTAGAAAAGGAGGAAAAAAATTATTGAAAACTCTGAAGAAGCACCGTGCTGCTATTGGATATACTCTTGATGATCTTAAGGGCATTAGTCCCACTCTATGCCAACACAAAATAAATTTGGAGAAAGATGCTAAACCAGTCATTGATCATCAACGACGGTTAAATCCTAAAATGAAAGAAGTGGTAAGAAAGGAAATACTAAAGCTCCTTGAGGCAGGTATAACTTATCGCGTTGCTGATAGTCAGTGGGTAAGTCTTGTCCATTGTGTCCCTAAGAAAGGGGGTATTACTGTCGTTCCTAATGATAAAGATGAATTGATTCCGCAAAGAATTATTACAGGTTATAGGACGGTAATTGATTTCCACAAATTAAATAAGGCTACTAAAAAAGATCATTACCCCTTACCTTTTATTGATCAAATGCTAGAAAGATTATCCAAACATACACAATTTTGCTTTCTAGATGGTTATTCTGGTTTCTCTCAAATACACCGTGTCACCGATGATCAAGCTAAGACCACTTTTACTTGCCCTTTCGGTACTTTTGCTTATAGACGTATGCCTTTTGGTTTATGTAATGCACCTGCTATGTTTCAAAGATGCATGATGGCTATATTCTCTGACTTTTGTGAAAAGATTTGTGAGGTTTTCATGGACGATTTCTCTGTTTATAGATCCTCTTTTGATGATTTCTTGAGCAATCTTGATCGAGTTTTGCAGAGATGTGAAGAAACTAACCTTGTCTTGAATTGGGAGAAGTGCCACTTTATGGTTAATGAAGGTATTGTCTTGGGGCATAAAATTTCTGAAAGAGGTACTGAAGTTGATAAAGCTAAAGTTGATGCTATTGAAAAGATGTCGTATCCCAAGGACATCAAAGGTATAAGGGTTTTATAGGAGGTTCATTAAGGACTTCTCAAAAATTTCTCGGCCTCTGACTAATTTATTAAAAAAAGATATACCATTTGTCTTTGATGATGATTGTGTAGAAGCATTTGAAATACTTAAGAAAGCATTGATCTCTGCACCTATTGTTCAAATTACTAATTGGAATTTACCTTTTGAAATTATGTGTGATGCTAGTGATTATGTCAGTAGGTGCTATTCTAGGGCAAAGAGTTGATAAGAAATTAAATGTTATTCAATATGCTAGTAAAACTCTAGACAATGCCCAGAGAAATTATGCTACTATCAAGAAGAATTCTTAGCAATCGATTTGCTTGTGATAAGTTCAGACCTTATATTGTTGATTCTAAAGTAACTATTCACACCGATCATGCTGCTATCAAATATCTTTTGGAAAAGAAAGATGCTAAACCTAGACTTATCGATGGGTTCTCTTGCTACAAGAATTTGATTTGCATATTATTGATAGAAAGGGAGCTGAGAACCCCGTTGCAGATAACTTGTCTAGGTTAGAAAATGTTCTTGATGACCCACTACCTATTGATGATAGCTTTCCTGATGAACAATTAAATGTCATAAATGCTTCTCATACTGCTCCATGGTATGCTGATTATGCTAATTACATTGTTGCTAAATTCATACCACCTAGTTTCACATACCAACAAAACAAAAAGGTTTTCTATGATTTGAGACATTACTTCTGGGATGACCCACATCTTTATAAAGAAGGAGTAGATGGTGTTATTAGACGTTGTGTACCTGAGCATGAACATGAACAGATCCAACACAAGTGTCACTCCGAGGCTTATGAAGGGCACCACGCTGGAGATAGAACTGCGCATAAGGTATTGCAATCCGGTTTTTATTGGCCTACTCTCTTCAAGGATGCTCGTAAGTTTGTCCTATCTTGTGATGAATGTCAAAGAATTGGTAACATTAGTATACGTCAAGAAATGCCTATGAATTATTCACTTGTTATTGAACCATTTGATGTTTGGGGCTTTGATTATATGGGACCGTTTCCTGCCTCTAATGAATATACACATATCTTAGTTGTTGTTGATTACATTACTAAGTGGGTAGAAGCTATTCCAACTAGTAGTGCTGATCATAACACCTCTATTAAGATGCTTAAAGAGGTTATTTTTCCGAGGTTTGGAGTCCCTAGATATTTAATGGTGATGGTGGTTCACATTTTATTCATGGTGCCTTTCGTAAAATGCTTGCTAAGTATGATGTTAATCATAGAATTGCATCTCCATATCACCCTCAGTCTAGTGGTCTAGTAGAATTGAGCAACAGAGAGCTCAAGTTAATTTTGCAAAAGACTATTAATAGATCTAGAAAGAATTGGTCCAAGAAACTTGATGATGCGTTATGGGCCTATAGAACTGCATATAAAAATCCTATGGGTATGTCTCCGTATAAAATGGTTTATGGAAAAGCATGTCACCTCTCGAACTAGAACATAAGGCATATTGGGCCATTAAAGAGCTCAACTATGATTTCAAACTTGCTGGTGAGAAGAGGTTATTTGACATTAGCTCACTTGATGAATGGAGAACCCAAGCCTATGAGAATGCCAAGTTGTTTAAAGAAAAAGTTAAAAGATGGCATGACAAAAGAATACAAAAGCGTGAGTTTAATGTAGGTGATTATGTATTGCTATACAACTCTCGTTTAAGATTTTTTGCAGGAAAACTTCTTTCTAAATGGGAAGGTCCTTACGTTATCGAGGAGGTCTATCGTTCCGGTGCCATAAAAATCAACAACTTCGAAGGCACAAATCCGAAGGTGGTGAACGGTCAAAGAATCAAACATTATATCTTCTGTAATCCTATAAATGTTGAAACCAATGTTATTGAAACCGTAACCCCGGAGGAATACATAAGAGACACTTTCCAGAACGTTTCAGACTCCGAAAAGGAATAGGTATGTGGTACAGTAAGTAAACCGACTCCAAAACAGTTCTAAAGGCAATTTTTCTCCATTTTGGAATATTTAGAAAAATAGAAAAATAAGAAGCAGTCCCGGAAGGACATGAGGCCTCCACGAGGGTGGAGGGCGCGCCCTACCCCCCTGGGCGCGCCCCCTGCCTCGTGGGCACCTCGTGCGTTCTCCGGACTCCGTTTTCTTGCACGATATGCATTTTGGTCGGTAAAAATTCATTATATAAACTCCCGAAGGTTTTGACCCCTGTACCACGCAAATATCCTCTGTTTTTGTTTCGAGCTGTTTCTATAGCAGATTTGGAGTAAGATGTCATCTCAGGATTCCGATGGAGAGAGCTATGTCTCACACCTCATTGCTGACCGAAAGACCTATGGGGATCTATCTCCTTGTGGTCGAACTACGGATGAGGAAGAGGATGCTCATTTGGTGAGGATCAATGATTCAAGTTCGGAGGAGGAGGATGTACCTCTACCTCAACCTGGGGATATGCACGTGAAGTTCAAGAAATCCAGTCTCCCTAAGAGGGCTGAACTATCTAACAATCAATCTACTCCTTCTCGTTTTCGGCAGAAAAGCAAAGGAGATTTATGTGACAAGATCTTGAAGATGGAACCGGAGGTCGATGATTTAAAGGAGGAAATTGCTCTTCTGAATTATAGTATGAAGAAGCTAAAGACACAACTGTCATCATCAACAACCCCATCATCACCACCTCCGAAGAAGGAGACATAATCATATGGGTATGGGCACTCCCCTTGGCAACTGCCAAGCTTGGGGGAGGTGCCCGGTATCGTATCACCATCGCACTCCTATCTTTACCATTTTTCTTAGTTCGATCCTTTTAGTAGTATCTTGATCTAGTAGAATAAAGTTTATGGAATGATCTAGTTTTGAATTTTGCTTTATGATCCCTCTATGTAATCGAGTCCGTGAGCTATATAATAAATATTAGTGTTGAGTCAAGGGCTTGATTATTTTGCCATGATCTTGAGGGAATAAAAGAAAAGAGAAAAGAGTAAAAAGAAACAAAGAGATCATATTGATCTTATGGAGAGTAATGACTTCACATAGAAAGAGTATGATGATTAAAAGTTGTTGAGAGTTGACAAACATAGCTTTGGTCATCGTTGCAATTAATAGGAAGTAATAAAGAAAGAGAGGTTTTACATATAAATATACTATCTTGGACATCTTTTATGATTGTGAGCACTCATTAAAATATGACATGCTAAAGAGTTGATGTTGAACAAGGAAGACAACGTAATGGGTTATGTTTTCTTATATCTGAGATAAAGTATATTGTCACGGATCATCCAACATGTTGAGCTTGACTTTCTCCTTCATGCTAGCCAAATTCTTTGCACCAAGTAGAGATACTACTTGTGCTTCCAAATACCCTTAAACCCAGTTTTGCCATGAGAGTCCACCATATCTACCTATGGATTGAGTAAGATCCTTCAAGTAAGTTGTCATCGGTGCAAGCAATAAAAATTGCTTTCTAAATATGTATGATTGATTAGTGTGGAGGAAATAAGCTTTATACGATCTTGTGATGTGGAAGAAATAAAAGCGAAGGACTGCATAATAAAGGTTCATATCACAAGTGGCAATATAAAGTGACATTCTTTTGCATTAAGATTTTGTGCATACAACCCTGAAAGCGCATGGCAACCTCTACTTCCCTCTGCGAAGGGCCTATCTTTTACTTTTATCTTCTACCTTATGCAAGAGTCATGGTGATCTTCACCTTTCCTTTTTACATTTTATCCTTTGGCAATCACAGTATGTTTGAAAGATACTGATATATATATATATATATATATATATATATATATATATATATATATCTAATTGGATGTAAGTTAGCATGAACTATTATTGTTGACATTACCCTTGAGGTAAAAGGTTGGGAGGTGAAACTATAAGCCCCTATCTTTCTCTGTGTCCGATTAAAACTCAACCACAAGTATTGCGTGAGTGTTAGCAATTGTGAAAGACTAAATGATAGTTGAGTATGTGGACTTGCTAAAAATCTCTGACATAGACTCTTTCCGATGTTATGATAAATTGCAATTGCTTCAATGACTGAGATTATAATTTATTAGTTCTCAATAAAGTTTATGATTCATACTTGACATTGTGAATAGATTATTACTTGAGCATAAGAAATCATATGAGAATATCCATATATGTTGCTGTTATGAGAATAATCATGATGCCCTCATGTCCGTATTTTATTTTATCGACACCTCTACCTCTAAACATGTGGACATATTTATCGTTATCGGCTTCCGCTTGAGGACAAGCGAGGTCTAAGCTTTGGGGAGTTGATACGTCCATTTTGCATCATGCTTTTATATCGATATTCATTGCATTATGGGTTGTTATTATATGTTATGTCACAATACTTATGCCTATTCTCTCTTATTTTACAAGGTTTACATGAGGAGGGAGAATGCCGGCAGCTGGAATTCTGGGCTGGAAAATGAGCAAATGTTAGAGACCTATTCTGCACAACTCCAAAAGTCCTGAAACTCCACGGAAGTTACTTTTGGAAATAATAAAAAATATTGAGCGGAAGAAATACCAGATGGGGGCCACACCCTGGCCACGAGGGTGGGGGCGCGCCCTACCCCCTGGGTGCGCCCCTGCCTCGTGGGCCCCCTGGTGGCCCTCCTGTGCCCATCTTCTGCTATATGAAGTCTTTCGTCCGAAGAAAAATCACAAGCAAGCTTTCGGGACGAGACTCCACCGCCACGAGGCGGAACCTTGGCGGAACCAATCTAGGGCTCTGGGGAGCTGTTTTGTTGGGACACTTCTCCGGAGGGGGAAATCATCGCCATCGTCATCACCAACGCTCCTCTCATCAGGAGGGGGGCAATCTCCATCAACATC
This sequence comes from Aegilops bicornis, assembly GCA_021605145.1. NCBI lineage: Eukaryota > Viridiplantae > Streptophyta > Magnoliopsida > Poales > Poaceae > Aegilops > Aegilops bicornis. The sequence continues at coordinate 447,204,181 of CM038671.1, read as the reverse complement.
TTCACCAGCACCATCTCCTCTCAAACCCTAGTTCATCTCTTGTATCCATTTCTTGTCTCTAAGTCTGGGATTGGTACTTGTAGGTTGCTAGTAGTGTTGATTACTCCTTGTAGTTGATGCTAGTTGGTTTATTTGGTGGAAGATCATATGTTCAGATCCTTTATGCATATTAATACTCCTCTGATTATGAACATTAATATGCTTTGTGAGTAGTTACGTTTGTTCTTGAGGACATGGGCGAAGTCTTGCTATTAGTAGTCATGTGAATTTGGTATTCGTTCGATATTTTGATGAGATGTATGTTGTCTCTCCTCTAGTGGTGTTATGTGAACGTCGACTACATGACACTTCACCATTATTTGGGCCTAGAGGAAGGCATTGGGGAGTAATAAGTAGATGATGTGTTGCTAGAGTGACAGAAGTTTAAACCCTAGTTTATGCGTTGTTTCGTAAGGGGCTGATTTGGATCCATATGTTTCATGCTATGGTTAGGTTTACCTTAATACTTATTTTGTAGTTGCGGATGCTTGCAATAGGGGTTAATCATAAGTGGGATGCTTGTCCAAGTATGGACAACACCCAAGCACCGGTCCACCCACATATCAAATTATCAAAGTACCGAACGCGAATCATATGAACGTGATGAAAACTAGCTTGACGATAATTGCCATGTGTCCTCGGGGGCGCTTTTCTCTACATAAGAGTTTGTCCAGGCTTGTCCTTTGCTACAAAAAGGATTGGGCCACCATGCTGCACTTTATTTACTTTTGATACTTGTTGCTCGTTACAAATTATCTTATCACAAAACTATCTGTTACCTATAATTTCAGTGCTTGTAGAGAATACCTTGCTGAAAATCGCTTATCGACACTCTTACTTATCGAAAGGACTACGATAGCTCCCCTATACTTGTGGGTCATCAGCCCCCTTGACGACCGGAGGTTCAACACCGGATAACCCCCAAGCCGCACCTCCTCCTCACCACCTCCTCCTACACAGCAACTGCTCCTCCTCACCATCACCTCCTCCCCAACCACACCTTCTCCACCCCACCATGGCTGCTCCTCCCCAAACACACACAAAACTATCCCATAGCAACAAAATGACCGTAGGCCGCTGGAGATTGCTACGATCTACCGATTCTGCGGATTGGATGTGAAAATGGCTAGAAAACGGAGGAGATCGGCGTGGGGTGGGGAGGTATACAGAGAAACGAGAGAGAGAGAGGAAGAACAGGTGACCGGAGGAAGGAGACGACGCGGTCGGCCTTATCCCGATCTCTTCGGTCAACGGATGGACGAAGAGCTCTTCGGCCGCGGGTAGGCCGAAAATGGCCCACTTCGGTCGCTCCCATGCCGACAGCCCGTCTTCGGCCCAGACGAGCCACTCTTCGGTCAACGGCAGGCCGAAGAGCACTCTTCGGCTAAGCCTAGGCCGAAAAGCCCGTCTTCGGCCTACGGAAGGCTGACGGGGTCAAAGTATTGCTTTTTTCCCTTAGGTGCTATAGTTTCTGAATTTTATACAAAAAACGTCACAGTTTTGAAAAAAAATCGATAATGAGTGGCATCTAAAGCGATGGTCTCTCATTTATCTATAACCACGCTGCCACACTGAGGTGATACTAAACACTATGATGAAAGACAAAAACACTATAATGGTTACAATACTTCTATCCCAAAAGGACAAAAAGAAAGGGCTAGGGCATCTTCTACACAGACCCAAATCGCATACGTCCAGACGTAACTGTTTGGACGTAGTTTGTCATCCAACGCAGTACCCCATAGGTCCATGGATGGTTCGCACGTCCGTTTTTCTCGCAAACTGGACGTAAATCGAGGGGCGGGGGGAGGGGTGGCTTTACGGGCGTCCGGGCTGCCACATACGCATGTGCCACCCCGGACCCACCCAAAACATTATCTCGCGCCCCTCCCAGGCAAAATTCATGCCGATCGGCGCGCAATCGCCTCATTCATGTCGGCCCAAAGCGGACATGACCTCCCACTGGAGATGACATTGAAGCTGCGCCGGCCGAGAGCACCGCTCATGCCGTGTCCTGGTCTCTGCGTCTACACAATTTCAAAGCAACAAGACTGGACGAGACGAGACTACTATCTACTGCATTCAAACCGGTTGTCCGTCTGTCCGCCTGCCGACATTAAACATAAGCGACGACTGAGAAAGCCACTCCAGCGCCTGCATTGACACAACATGTCGCTTGGCCTGAACCTACTATTTATACGCGGCCTCGCCCGACCCATTCGCATCAAAAACATATGTGCTTCCAGTCCTCCTCCTTGCACCACCTCCGCCTTGACGCGAGCTCTAGGGTGATGTGGATGAGCCTCCCGACAGAATAGAAGGCGAGGTGGTCGCCTTACGGCTTCCTGGCAGGGGTGTCGTGAGTGGCAGATAGAGGCAGGCTTGCGAGCCAGCTCGCTGGAGGTGAGAGACAACGACCCGAAGAAGGAGGAAGCCCCGACGATGAGCTGGATACCCTCCCGCGTTGGTCCATGCGACTTGATTATGGAGCGGGCGCATGCGCACTTCGACGCCGCCATGGCTGAGCAACAGCTGGTGACGCCGTCGGTGTTGGCGTTCTGGCAGGCGCAGGAGGAGCAACGGTACAACCTCGTCCTCCTCGCGGAGGGACAAATCTACGACAAGTTCGCGAGCATGAAGGCCATAGCAATGATAGCCGAGGTGAACCCGAGCTTCGTCGAGGAGTAGCTGACTAGCTGGCGCTCTACAAGGTTGCGATCGGCGCAGGCGGTCGTGGACAGGAACGGCGGCAGATGTGCGTTGTTGGCGCCAACACGACAACGAGGCCGCCCTGTCCGTGTCCATTGTTGACCCACCTTCACCGGTGATGGCCAGGTCGCGGACTCAAACAAGGAGGAGTAGGGCATATGGGAGACGACGACGCCTTGTATCCCGTGCGAGCTAGTCCGTGTGAGATGTCCTACTCTTCCTTGCCGGGAACCGCACCTTCACTTTCGTGGGGTTCACGGCCGCCGAACACGGACACGGAATTGAACAACAAGGACGCGGGGGACTGGCGCCGGTGAAGATTTAGACTAGGTTATGATCTGATTGCTTTTGTCTAATGAAATATGTTGAAAATGTATTGAATGTGGTCCGGTTTAAATGAAAATCGTCCGGTTTATTCAAATTTGCTTTGAAAATGTATGCGGACACAGTTTGGGTGGTCTGGTCCCGTATCACCATCTATGGATCCACCATGTTGGAGACGCCATCATGGATTCATGGTACATTTGGATCCGGGAGTGCCGATACAACCGAGACAATAATTTAGGGTGATTACCTGTGCAGAAAGTTGAGAAAAAAATGACTAGTATTCTGATGCAAAGCTCATCAAGTGCATCTTTGTTCAACCAATACAAGTTCGAATCATACATTCACATGAGAAAATATTAGTATGTATTTACATGATCATGCTTGCTGCACATCTGGTTGATCCATGAACAACAGCCAATACAAAACACGACCTGTTTCTTTTATATACACATAAAACTGCAATAACCAAGAAAATCCATAGAGAAATGGTGCAAGACCAAAGCAGAACAGAAGAGAGGATTGACGGACACCTCACCATCTTTCAGATCCAACCGCACTACTGCGAGCCGGAGCAACACCGACACAGGCGCAAGCACGCGGCTGCGTTCTCGGCCTGACCGCCCACGAAGCCACACCCCTGAAGAGAGCCCTCAGCTTCACCTTCCTGCGGGCCCTGAACGCCACGACCTGCTGGTTCTTTCCCTCCATGGAAGGCCCCTCCCGCCAGGACTCATCAGGGGATGGCGGGGCAGCGACAGCGAGGTGTCGGTCCAGGATCCTGTTGAGGGAGGCCAGCTCGTAGGAGTCGTACAGCGAGCTCCCCGTGTCATAGGCTGCGTTGCCATCTCTCAAATGCTTCCGAGGCATCTTATGAGCGAGCTGCTGGAGGCAGGAGGTAGAAGATGCAGTCGAGGAGGAGGACGAGAGAGGAGAAATGGTTGCGCCTCAGCATTTGTCAAGACAAATGGGTTGCCCCTGAGCGTTTATTTTATGATCTTTGTTTTGTTTATGATTTTCGACCGCGTAATGATACGCATAATTTAAGTATGATGTGTGCAATGTTTGCACAATACTATGGATAAACTAGTGGTGAGTAAGACATGTCGTTTTCCTTTTTCCTTTGTCAAATAATTTCTGTGGTTCTGGCTTTTGGGAAGGTCAAACGTAATTGAGCATTGCAACCAGCTGATTTTGTTTTGAAAAGGAGGATGACCCCTGGCCTCTGCATCTGGGAAATGCATACGGCCATTTTATTGATTATTCTCGAGGACCTTACAAAGTATTACAAACAATATACCTGAATCCATCATCTTGGCAACCTATGCTGCTACTCCTATCCATATGATGAAGGGATGCTAGCTGTGCCACTACCCAAACCACTCACCTAAACCTAACATCAAAAGCCGGAAGCCCCAAATGAGCCACATACCGGTCCGGGACACAATCCGGTCAGACGCACTCTTGTGTCGTCGCAGCCATCTTCCACAGTCCGTCTTCGATTATATTGAGGCTTCTACCTTGTCCGCCACTCGCCATCAACGCCATCATAACGCCGCATACCTACCTCCTCCTGCGCGAGTCCATCTTCGCACATTGGACGCTGAGCCTCCACAGCGCCATGCCACCGATCTCCGCCGCCATCAATGAGTGAGATGAAGTACCGCTCCGCCACGACATGTACAAGGTAAGGAAGGGCGAGGTCCCCGTCGAAGACATGGCCGAAAGAGAAGCACCGCAGCCACGAGACAGAAACACCTGCCCGGAGCTGCGACGCAGTAGATCAGACGGGCCGCCACCAGGAACCAGACAAGCTCGCCATGCACGCCCAGCATCCCCATGCCCAAGTCGGCGCCTTTAAGAAGGTGACGACATGCCATTACCGCTTAGCCACTGTGGCGTACTGTTTATCAAATCCAAAGGACAGATTGGCATTTTCCCTCTTCTATTTGAAACTATCAAATCACGAAAGATAGATTAGGCACAAATGTACGTGCTACAGGTGCGTCGCCTTTCAGCTTCAACTTTCAAGCCTTGAAACAGCTTCGCAGATTGTCGGATCACGGGTTCCGACAAACCCTCAAGGTTCGAACATTGGGGTGCGCGCGAAAATTTCCTCCCTACCGATCCACGCCCTAGCTCTCTAAGATCTCACGGACGAACTCGACGAACTTGCAACACAAAGACACAAGGTTTATACTGGTTCGAGCCACCGATGTGGTGTAATACCCTACTCCAGTGTGGTGGTGGTGTATTGCCTCTTGGGCTGATGATGAACAGTACAAGGGGAAGAACAACCTCCTGAGGTTGAGGTGTTCTTGTGTTTGACAAACTTGTGTGGGTGAGATGCCTCTGAATGAGTTATCCCCTACGGTGGTGGCTAGCTCTACTTATATAGGCCCTGGTCCTCTCACCAAATATTGAGTGGGAAGGGAGCCAACAACGGCCAATTTGAAAGGGGACAGCTAGTACAGCTTATCCTGACAAAAGCGGTCTTTGCCTGCAAAAGGCTCTAGTGGTAACGCCGTCTTGCCGTCCTGCTGGTCTTGGTCTCGTTGCATCAATATGGAAACCTTTGCTTGACGCCTCGGTACTCCAGGCCTGCGCTTGCCCCCTTGGCACCAAAGAGGAAACAAGGGCTGCTTGGCCTTGGCGCTCGCCTGGCGCCCTTTGGTCTCGATCGTCATGGCTCACGTCACGAGGACCTCGCGAGGTTTGCCTTGCCTTGATCTCTTCGCCCCTCGTGAGCCTGCCTGGCGAGGCCGCTTCTGAGGAGGTCTTGTGTCGTCCGCCTCGCGAGGCTTGGCCCCTCACGAGGGTCTTGAATGCCTTGTCGATGAAGATGGGCCGTACGGGCCTGCTAGCTCAGCCACGCCGTGGGCCGCAGGCAGGCAGGTCTGGGGACCCCCGTCCCCAGAACGACGACAGTCGCCCCCGGGCCCAAGGCGAGCTCGGGCTTGGCTTCGAGGCGAAGCCAAGGGTCAAGCGCGGAGCGCTGCGGGCCCCAAAAGCCTGCGGCCCCGGTTGACGCGTGGCGATTGATTGGACGTGGGTGTCTCCGCTTCCCCACACTGCCTTGGAATCCGCCTGGCTATGCGGCCCCCGCTACCTACACAGTTATTCTTCCATCGCATGTGCCTTGTTTCCCCAGTCCCTCTGCTTCCTCGAGACTCTGCTCCTCCTCTCCAATCTGACCTGCACTCTGCCCGCTTCATCGCCATGGCGCCAAAACAAGCAGACAGGGGGAAGAAGCCTTTGTCTTAGCCAAGTGTGCCTCCAGCCGCCAAGCCTGCAGTCGGCCGATCCTTGGTGCTCAACGACGAGGCCATGGACAAGGTGTGTCCCATGCTCGCCACCAGTTTCAACGAGTGGGGGAAGACGGTGGCTTGGCCTGCGTCTCGCGCTCGCATTGCTCGGGCGGCCACCGAGGTCCCAATCTTCATCGATACCCTTTGGGCAGGCCTGATTCCCCCTTTCTCCGCCTTCTTCAGCGCGGTGCTTGAACATTACCAGATCCATATGCTGCATCTCGACCCCCAATCCGTGACTCTCCTCGCCGTCTTCGCCTTTGTGTGTGAAGCCTTGGTGGGCATCGCTCCTTCTGTGGCCCTTCTCCGTCATTTCTTCTCACTGCATCTGATTGATCCCCGGCAAAGCTCGGGATGCGTGAGCTTCCAGGCCGTGGCCGCGACGGCGGGCGCGGGGATCGACTTCGAGCTTCCTCCATCCACGAGCGAGTTTCGGACACGGTGGGCGTTTGTACGCCAATGTGCTCAGTCCTCTGCTCCAGTCCCCGTCAGCGCTCGCTGTTCCCAACTCCGGTCCGGGCCACGAGAGGCTCGCGAGCCCCCGTCTTGTCCCTATCTGGCTCAGGCTGAGGAGGCTGAAACACAGCAGCGTGACCGCGCCTATGGTGGTGAAGGAGTTCGTCAGGCGTCGAGTCGCTCCGCTTCAGCGCCATTCTCGCCCGATGTGGACCCTGCTCAGTAGTCAGGACCATATGAGGTTTCAGGAGTCCGGACTCTCTCCTGAGACGCGACAAACGGTGCTCAAGGTCTTGACAGGTGTCCCTTCGCCTGACAACATGCCTGGGAAGAGCTTCCTGCTGTACCGATGCATGAACAAGGTTGAATTTGCAGCGAGCATGCCTTCCTTTGATGAGTGGGGGCTGCGCTCGGACGGCCTAGTGGGTGGCTCCCCTCTTTGTTGCTGGCACCGAGCTCGTCCCAAATGTGGATGCAGGGGGGCGAGCGCCGCCGGAGGCTGGCGGCACGAGTGCTGATGTGCGGATGCCGCCTGGTGCTCCTAGGGCGTCGTCCCCAGGAACTCGTGATTCTTCCTCTGGGACGTCGGTCGCTAAGACGATGCAACACGCGGCTCCCGGGGCCGAAGCTCTGGAGGCCTCGGGAGGTCACGGCGAGACGACGCCCGACCGTTCTCCGCAGCCAGGCACCCCTGAAGTTGTCCTCTCGAGCACTTCTCCGGCTGCACCCCGTGCCGGCCGCCACGTCCAGCGCTTCGGTCGGCTTTGCGTGGACTTCGAGGAGCTCCACAAGAGGAAAGGATCCCCGAGCGACAGTGATATCTTCGGGCCGTTGAAGCGACGAAAGTACATCGCAGTTGACGAGTAAGTACTGCACCTTGTGATTTCTTGATAGCTGCTTTCTTCCCTGACGCTGGCTCTTCAGGACCCCTTCCGCCATGGCTGTCGGGTCCCCCGAGAAGCAACCTCCGCCCTCCTCGACTCCTGTGCTAGCCTTGAGCGCCCCGGGCCTGCATGCTACGCCCGAGGCAGGGCCGGCCGCGGAGGTGCGCTCGCCCTCATGGCACTTCGACCCTACGGCCCCATCGTCCTTCCCCCTCGGCCTAGCTTGGAGTTTGGAAGGCATGCCCAGGACCCCTCCTCTGGTCATGGACAGTAGCTGGTTGGCCTCAGTCTTCAGTTCCTCTTCAAAAAGTGGTCCCCTACCGGCCGGGGCCCCTCGCGAGGCTGGGCTGGCACCTGGGGAGGCACTAGCCCCTAGCCCCCTACTGAGAGGGGGTGCGCTGCTTCACGTCCCGCCTGCAGCCCCCATGGCGGAGGACGAGGCGGGCTGTGTGCTAGAGTTCGAGCACGGGCGGAGCGTCGTTCGTCATGAGCTCTTCCAGGAAGTGATGGGAGTGATGAGCCGACTTGGCGAAGAACTCGCGGGTGTCGACGCGCGCCTTGAGGCTGAGGGTCTTCGGCTGGTGGAGGAACGACGTAGGCTGAAGGTGGCCATCAACCTTGGCCGCTACCAACGCGATCTTGATAACGCGAAGGCCGAGGCGTCCCTCGAGGTTTCTTGAGAAGGTTGCTCCCGAGCTCTGGAGGAGGCTCGCAAGGCCGACCGCCGCGTGGGCGCGCCAAATGTCGGATCACGGGTTCCGGCAAAACCCTCGAGGTTCGAACACTGGGGTGCGCGCGAAGATCTCCTCCCTACCGATCCACGCCCTAGCTCTCTAAGATCTCGCGGACGAACTCGACGAACTCGCAACACAAAGACACAAGGTTTATATTGGTTTGGGCCACCGTTGTGGTGTAATATCATACTACAGTGTGGTGGTGGTGTATTGCCTCTTGGGCTGATGATGAACAGTACAAGGGGAAGAACATCCTCCTGAGGTTGAGGTGTTCTTGTGCTTGACGAAATTGTGTGGGTGAGATGCCTCTGAATGAGTTATCCCCTACGGTGGTGGCTAGCTCTACTTATATAGGCTCTGGTCCTCTCCCCAAATTGAGCGGGAAGGGAGCCAACAACAGCCAATTTGAAAGGGGACAACTAGTACAACTTATCCTGACAAAAGCGGTCTTCGCCTGCAAAAGGCTCTGGTGGTGACGTCGTCTTGGGCTCCATGGTGACCTCCGTCTTGCCGTCCTGCTGGTCTTGGTCTCGTTGCACCTATATGGAAACCTTTGCTTGATGCCTCGGTACTCCGCGCCTGCACTTGCCCCCTTGGCACCAAAGAGGAAATAAGGATGCTACGCGCGCTGGCGCCCGCCTGGTCTCGGTCGTCATGGCTCACGTCACAGGACCTCGCGAGGTTTGCCTTGCCTTGATCTCTCCGCCCCTCGTGAGCCTGCCTGGCGAGGCCGCTTCTGAGGAGGTCTTGTGTCGTCCGCCTCACGAGGCTTGGCCCCTCGCGAGGGTCTTGAATGCCTTGTCGATGAAGATGGGCCATACGAGCCTGCTAGCTCAGCCACACCGTGGGCCGCAGGCAGGCAAGTCTGGGGACCCCCTTTTCCAGAACGCCGACACAGATCATCATAAAAATAATGCGCGGCATCGCAAGTAGACAGTGGCAGATCGCATACTTGCATGCAACTACTCGCAACATGAGGCGAGTGCCGCTATCTAGACCTAAATCCGTTTTGGGGTGTCGCAAACTGGCAGCCAGTGGACGCGGGGAGCTGCACGGGTCCGACGAACGAGCCTAGGCTTTAGGAGACTTTATTTTGAATATGAAAGGGACCACCATAATATAATGGATATTTTTTGATAACTATAACGGATGTTGGCACAATCCAAGATGTAAGCTTTGCAAAATTATCATTAGGCTATGGGTTAGCGCCAATATCTCGAGCATAAGATGGAAGCTTGGGCTGAGGAGGTTGTTAACGAGTCAGGGCTAATTGATCATTTGCCCCCTCTTTGCTCTACCTGGATTAATATACCCCCACTTCTTTACTCCGCTTCTGAATAAATGTCACACATTAAATTTAAGCTTTTAGCTTAGTTAACTGTTGAAATTAGGGATGAAAAGGGACATAAGTGCCTCTAACCAAAATCAACAAAAACATACAAATGGATGCATCGAGTTGGCTAGCTCCTGTTCACTCGTTCGCTTGCACTACGTGCGAGCCGCCACCATCACTACCTAGGTTTACCGCCTGCACCACCGGTCGCCTCTACCTGTTGCCCTCATCCATGTCCTTTGCTCCTCTTACTTTTTATATCTGTCGTCTTCCTCCACCGTCCGTCAGCTCACCCGCCTCCTCGACCGTCGTGAGCTCACCCGCCACCTCGACCGTCGTGAGCTCGCCCCTTTTCTCCACATGCCCACCGCATGCATCTCTAGTGTTCCTTGGCCCCGTTCCATTCGTGATGGCAACCAACTGCAGCCTACCATGTTCGGCGACAGAGGGTGCACCTAGGTGAGCTATCCTCACTCTACACCCGGTTATTTCCCTGATGCATTGCTCTATTTTGTGATGTAGAATGAAAATTGGAACTCATGTAATGGAAAATTTCATATATTTGTATGTCTAATGCGCCAAACTTGTTGGACAACAAGTACATATGCCATTTTCTCTACGATTGTTGCTTACAATTGGCTGAAATTTGAATATTGTACTACTATGAATATACTTGATTTTCTGTATTATTTTAGGTTATTCTGGGCGGTTCAAAATTTTACCCAAATTATAACAAATTTGGGCAGACTTTTTAGTGTCATTTTCTCTTTGTTCCCTATCCAAAATTGGCTGAAATTTGAACAATGGTACAATGCATAGACTTGTTTTTTCATAATTGTTTGAGTTTTTTCTAGGCAGTTCAGATTTCCACCCAAGATTTGAACAAATTTGGACAGAAATCCAAAATCTCGTTTTCTCTTTGCTCCTTCCCTATAATTGGCTGAAGTTGAACACTACACTACTAGGATTATATCTCTTGTTATGTAAAAAAATATTTTCTTGGGCAGGCTAGTTTTTGGACAAAATTTAAATTTCTTGTGGCATTCATACAATTGCATGAGCTACTGAAATTTTGTTCTTTTTCTAGGGGTACTTTGGTATTTTCCAGCCTCTCATTCATAAAGATACATAATCAAGTTAAGTGTGTGTGTGGCATTTTTTCTGAAAGCGGAGCAAAGATGAGACATTTTATCAATTGCAATATAAGGTGGGGCAAATAATCAATTAGCCCCCAATGAGTAGATCATTTATATTTATATTTGTTTGACTCTTACTTGGGTCAGAATGTCATAATCAAACGGACTCGACATTTACGATGCTTTGCCGACAAACCATGATAGTAGTGGCGATGGGGCTCTTCATAGCTACAAGGAAGTCGTTCGCATAATGAGCAAAGCAGATCAGGATGTAAATCTGTCATACCTTTAGTTGAGACCAATGAATATGACTCCAACTCCGTCACTCTTGGAGCAGCACACCTACACTGGCGAGTTCAGCCCAACGCAGAAAAATCATTTAAACTAGCTAGAAGTGTAGATCTTACTCACAACCCACATGATTGTTCCTTCTACCCTTCCATATTTCAAAACTCTTAGTTAACTAACTAGTATAAACTATCATATTTAGGATTATGGTATTTAAATACCTCCACATTTATGGTTAGCATTTAAATGCAACCACATTCGTGGTTAGTTACAGAATGCAACTAATCTAGACATAAATTTTCTCAGAAAACACTAATGAGGCAATTAGCTCATTTTAAACGCGGTTCTAACCGGTTGGACCTGCCAGTAAGCATTGAGGTGGCACAAAATTTTACGATCCCTTGTGTTCACCGTTAAGGTGGATGCGGGGTCCACTCATCAAAGTCAAGACTGATTTCTTATGACCTTTCTCTATGTGGCATTTCTTCGACCAGGTTGCATGCAGTTGTAGTGTAGTACACCTGCAGGGCAGACAACCTCAAACATATCCTCCTCCCTGGCATTCGACTGCAGGTCCAACTCAATCATGGTGGAGCAGAGCAAGGACGAGTGTGGGGGTGAACTACGACGACACCACTTGTGAGCGGATCTTCAAAGTCGTACCGCCCAACCTTCTTTCTTCACCTAGGCCGAGAAGCCCATGGTACCTTATGCGACGAGCTCAATGCTCGCCTCCATTGTCCCGACGGTGTATCACATTTGTGTTAGAGCAGGGGGAGGGGATATGAGTGCGGATGTGGTGGGATAAGGGAGGGTGGTTGTTCGAGCGAGTGCATTTGATGCGAGTGTACACGCTTGTAAGGGCATCTTTAGCCCTAAGATGTTTTGGTGATTGATGACAATGCTTTTGCGGACTAATCGTGTGCACTGAGCTTTTCAGAGATTCATCCTTTGGCACGAGACGATTCCCTCCCCTCGGAGTTTGAAGCGAAGACGGTGTAGTCTTTTTCGGTTCAGTTTGGTGGACTAGTTTACAGAGATCAACGTACTATCAAGAGGGGTCCGCTTTGGAAAGGCTAGGGTGGAATCATCATGTACACATCCTTGCACACCTTCGAGCCTTTCCACTTCAATGGAGAGCTCGTTCTTGTCCTCATTGTGCCTTCTCCGGTCTGAGCGGTAGTAATGGGCCGGAGCGGTAGTACCGCTTAGGTGCTATAAGCGGCAAGATTACCACAGCGGTAGTACCGCTTGTAGCCCCAGCCGTAGTACCGCTGCGGTTTCGTTAGTGCCGCCTCGATTCGAGAGCTCGTTTTTTGTGTCGGACTTTACGGTACCAGTCGCGGCAAGAGAGGCGGTAGTACTACTCTCGAGCGGTAGTACCGCTTAGGCTGTTAAGCGGTAGTACTGCTGGCCTAGCGGTAGTACCGCTCTCTGCGGGGCTGGTAGGGGGGTAACGGTTGGATTGTTCCCCCCACTATATAAGTGGGTCTTCTTCTCCAAAGTTGACCTACCTCTTCCCCCAAAAGCTCCATTGTTGCTCCAAGCTCCATTCCGAGCCTTTCCACTTCAATGGAGAGCTCGTTCTTGTCCTCATTGTGCCTTCTCTGGTGTGAGCGGTAGTACCGCGGGTCGGAGCGGTAGTACCGCTTGGGTGCTATAAGCGGCAGTACCGCTCCACAGCGGTAGTACCGCTTGTAGCCCCAGCCGTAGTACCGCTGCGGTTTCGTGCTAGTGCCGCCTCGATTCGAGGGCTCGTTTTTCGTGTCGGACTTTACGGTACCAGCCGCGGCAGGAGAGGCGGTAGTACCGCTCTCGAGCGGTAGTACCGCGAGGAGGAGCGGTTGTACCGCTTAGGCTGTTAAGCGGTAGTACCGCTGGCCTAGCGGTAGTACCTCTGGCCTAGCGGTAGTACCGCTCTCAAGGGCTGGTAGGGGGTAACGGTTGGATTGTTCCCCCACTATATAAGTGGGTCTTCTTCTCCAAAGTTGGCCTACCTCTTCCCCCACCAGCTCCATTGTTGCTCCACGCTCCATTTTCGCCCGATCTCTCTCCCTAGCCAATCAAACATGTTGATTTGCTCGGGATTGGTTGAGAAGGCCCCGATCTACACTTCCACCAAGAGAAATTTGATTCCCCCACTAATATCTAGCGGATCTAGTTACTCTTGGGTGTTTGAGCACCCTAGACGGTTGAGGTCACCGTGAAGCCATAGTCCATTGTGCTGAAGCTTCGTGGTGTCGTTGGGAGCCTCCAATTAAGTTGTGGAGATTGCCCCAACCTTGTTTGTAAAGGTTCGGTCGCCGCCTTAAGGGCACCAATAGTGGAATCACAGCATCTCGCATTGTGCGAGGGTGTGAGGAGAATACGGTGGCCCTAGTGGCTTCTTGGGGAGCATTGTGCCTCCACACCGCTCTAACGGAGACGCATTTCCTCAAAAGGAAGGAACTTCGTAACACATCCTCGTCTCCACCGGCTCCACTCTTGGTTATCTCGTGCCTTTACTTGTGCAAGCTTATTTGTGTTATATCCTTTGCTTGCTTGTGTGCTTGTTGTTGTTGCATCATATAGGTTGCTCACCTAGTTGCATTTCTAGACAACCTACTTTGATGCAAAGTTTAATTTGGTAAAGAAAAGCTAAAAATTGTTAGTTGCCTATTCACCCCCTCTAGTCAACTATATCGATCCTTTCAATTGGTATCAGAGCCTCGTCTCTTGACTAAGGACTTTACCGTCTCAAGAGTATGGTTGACGTCAGAGAAGGTGCGAGGAGCACTTGGTGCAAATCCGGTCTCTTCTACGGGAGATGGGGTACCATGATCTCGTGAGGAGTTCAATGTGGCTTCGGAAACATTGAAAACCTCCATGACGACCGAGGTCAAAGGCATGTTTCATGAATTCTTAGAAGGGCTTAAACTTTCCACCTCACCGTTGAAAGTGGGTGATCCCGCCAACAAGGTGACGGATGCTACCTCCGACAAGGGGGAAGCTATTAGTGAGAAAGCCCTTCCTTCTAGTGGGAAAAGTGGCACCGGCATCTTTGCCAATGTGGAACCTCCACTTGTCTAGGGTGGACCGATTCCTTCTACTCACTTGAATCATGCCGGTCCTCCCCCAAAGATTGATAAAAAGGAGGATTTTGATTCTTGGGTCTATCATTTTAAGCGTCATTTAAATCATGTGAACACTAACCTTTGGAGAATCATTGAAGAAGGTTTTCATCCGCATGACCGGAGCAACTTCACTCCTAGAGAAGCCGTGGATGATCAATTCAATGAGAATGCTCTCTTCATCATCCAAGAAGCAATCCCTCCTGAAGACCTTCCTCATCTATGGCCCTACTCATTAGCCAAAGATTCTTGGCGTCAAGTGGTTTCCCTCTATCAGGGAAGCGTAAGCATTTAACGTTCCAACTATGAAGTGGTACAAGATGAAGCCGATGAGTTTGCAATGAAAGAAGATGAGGAACCTCGTGAGCTTTATCGGAGAGTAACCAAGCTCACGGTCTCTCTCCGAGATCATGGAAGTAAGGACACGGATGACAATTGGATCAAGCGCAAATTCCTCAAGGCAATGATGCCCTACCACAAAGCCATGTCCTCCGTCATCCGTCAAAGGCTGGACTTCCACACCTTGTCCTTAAGTGAGGTGTTAGATGAGTTTGTGGCTATGAGCATATTGGACAAGACCGCCAACAATGCGGTACTTCGCTCTCAAAGAGCAAAAAGGCCCAACCTTGCTTTAAAGGCCAAGGTCTATGTCGAAGAAGAGGAAGAGGAGGAAGAAGAGGAGAGCAATCTCGAAGATACGAAGTATGCCTATCATGAACACATGGCACTTGCTTCAAGGCAATTTTGGAGCAAGAAGAACTCAAGGCCCAACTTCAACAAGAACAATTCAAGTGGCGCAAAGGGCAAGAAACGAGTGAGGACTTGCTTCAATTGTGGCAATGTGAGCCACTTGGTTGCGGAGTGCCCTTATGAGAAGAGGGAAGACAATGGTGGCAAGCTCATCCATAAGGACAAGGCCAAGTCGTTCCCCAACAAGAGCAACTTCACCAAGAAGACTCCTCCCAAGGCTTTGGTGGTACAAGAAGAGTACAATGAGGACGATGACGATGATGGAGATGGTGAGTCGGTTGCCATGGCCTCCGTTACCATTGCGACGACTCCACAGGTGTCTCTCTTCGACTCACCCAATGAGAGCATCACCGCCAAGTGCCTCATGGCTAAAGCCACCAACAAGGGAACCCCCAACATCAAAACTACCATCATCAATCATTCTTCTTCGACGGATAGCATTGATGAACTTGAGGGAACTAATGTGGAGGAGAATGAGTTTGAGGCCTTTATGGGTAAACTCAAGGGCAAATCCAAGAAGCACTCCGTTGCTCTCTTGGAACAACTTGGTGAAGCCAATGACATGATCGAGGCTCACGAAGATACCATCTCTAAGATGGAGGGGCATAGTCGTGACTATGCCGATGAGATTTCGGATCTTTCCAATGCTCTTGAGGAAGAGCGTGGTCTTCGTTTGGCTCTTGAGGAGTCATACAACGATGATCATGCTAAATTAAAGAAAGATCTTGATCATGCTCTTGTTGTTTCTCGTGTGCTAAACTCCGAGAAGGCAAAGCTTGGAGTTGATCTTGCTAGACTCAAAGAGGAGTTTGACATTCTCGACAAGTCTCACAAAGTCTTGAAGGGCGTTCATGCTAGCCTCAAAGAGTCTCATCATCAACTCCAAGTAAAGCTAACCAAGGAGAAAGCCACCTTTCCTCATATGGTTTTAATTGATAATGCAAATGCTACTAACCCTTGTTGTGAGCATGAGCATCTTATTGAGGAGAATGCTAAGTTGAAGAAGCAACTTGAGAAAGGCCTTGTGTCGTGCATACAAGGTGAGAAGAACCTCAACGACCTTTTGAGTAATCAAAAGGAAGTGGTTGCCAAGGAAGGGATTGGGTTCGCACCGAAGCCCAAGAACAAGAAGAAAAATGACAAGACAAAACGACCTCCTCCTCTCAAGCAAACGTTTGTGAAGGAAGGAGAGGGTGCTCCCAAGGAGAAGAAGAACAATAAGAAGGGTGGTAATGTCAAGAAGGGCAATGCCACCCCTTCCAACCAAGCCGGCGACTTTAACCCTTCTTATGTGTTGTGTCGTGCTAGTGATGGGCATGTTTATGCCAAATTTGTTGGTTCTCCTTATGAGTACATTGAATGGTCTATTTGGGTTCCTAAGACCCTTATCACTAACATCAAAGGACCCATTACAAAATGGGTACCTAAATCCAAGCATTGATCTCTTGTAGGTGTTTGCTTCCGGTGGGGGATCATGTTTGCTCGATAGTGGAGCTACAAATCATATGACCGGAAGCAAGGACTTGGTGGTGGACGTTCACAAGATTCCATCCATGCCCACTGTCGGTGGCAAAACTGGTGGATCTCGGGTAGGGGGTCCCGAACTGTGCGTCTAGGCGGATGGTAACAGGAGACAAGGGACACGATGTTTTTACCCAGGTTCGGGCCCTCTCGATGGAGGTAAAACCCTACTCCTGCTTGATTAATATTGATGATATGGGTAGTACAAGAGTAGATCTACCACGAGATCAAAGAGGCTAAACCCTAGAAGCTAGCCTATGGTATGATTGTTGTTCATCCCACGGACTAAAAACCCTCCGGTTTATATAGACACCGGAGAGGGCTAGGGTTACACGAGTCGGTTACAATGGGAGGAGATCTACATATCCGTATTGCCAAGCTTGCCTTCCACGCCAAGGAAAGTCCCATCCGGACACGGATCTAAGTCTTCAATCTTGTATCTTCATAGTCCAGAGTCCGCCAAAGGTCATAGTCCGCCATCCGTACACCCCTAATCCAGACTCCTCAAGAGCCCCTGAACCAAAGCTTCAATGACAACGAGTCCGCGCGCAGATTGTCTTCGGCATTGCAAGGCGGGTTCCTCCTTGAATACTTCATAGAAGATTTTGAACACAAGGATAGTGTCCGCTCTGCAAAATAATTTCCACATACCACCGTAGAGAGAGAATAATATTTACACAAATCCAATCTGGCGGCGTATTTCGCGATTGTATCATCACACCACGCCAAGCCTTTATTCGAATCGTTTTTACTGTCCCACCTCAGCGCGTTTAGCGAGGCGGTTTCCTTGGCACGTCTTGTCAAAGCAGAGATCGTGTCCCCTTATTCCGGTATTCTCATCAATACGGGCATGGGTAACCCAATCATGCCCGTTGGCACGTCTCCTCTATCGAAGGCGAGTCCCAAACGGTCACTGGGAGGGCTCTTGGTATTCAACCTCTTTATAAAGAGACCAAGGCCCTACTCCTTTCTTTCAATCTCAATCGAATTCGCCCCTCGCCTCGAGTTCCAACACCCAAAGCTCCAGATTCAGGCGCTTCGGACCTTTGATGATGTCTGGCTCCGACCTTCAAGGCCGGTGGATGCCTTCCTCCGTTACGGAAGAAGACGTGCTAAAGCTAAGAGATGTCAGGTATTTAACCGGCAAAATTTCAGATAGGCTGCCTGCTCAAGGGCAGGTTATTCCCAGCCAAGCCTGGTGAGAGCGTGGTGTCCGTGTCTCACTTCCTTCGGGGGTTAGGCTTCCCGACGGACCCCTTCGTGAGGGGGCTCATGTTTTATTATGGGTTAGAATTTCACGACTTGGATCCGGAGTCCATCCTCCACATCTCATTGTTCATTGTCGTGGTAAAGCCTTCCTCCGCATTACCCCTCACTTCGGATTGTGGCTCAAGACCTTCAAAGTGGAGCCGAAGATGATCAAGGGGCAGCAAGCGGAGTGCGAAGGGGCTGTTATAAGCAAAAATTCTGACACTCGATGGCCCGAGGGCTCTTTTCAAGAGGAGTTCAGCTTATGGCAACGAGAGTGGTTTTATATCACAGCTCCCAGGGGCACCAAGTGGGTGGCGCCTCCTGCCTTTCGCTCGGGTCCTCCCCCATGGCTGGCGTCATGGGTTAATAAAGGGCTTGACTAGGGGCCGTCCAAGGACGTGCCCTTGTTACAGGGCCGCATTCAAGATCTCCTGGAAAGAGACATCAACCTGGCCGTAGTAGCGCAGGTCATGTTGATTCGCCGCACTTTGCCCTGCAAACGCCGCCCCCTCCACCTATGGGAGTTTAACCCGGAGGGACCATGAGCTCTCCAACACTTTACGGGCGTGACGCCCATGAAGATGTATAAATTGTTCTTCGGATCACAAGCAGTGTGTCCGGACTTGACCGAGGACGCAGGTCTAAGTTGCAATCGCTTGGATACTCAAGTAAGTAGCCCTGCATCGGACATGCTATCCGTATATTCATCATAACATTGCCCTTAAAAGAGTTGTCCCTTTAAACAGGAGTGGATAGCGAAAGCAAAGCTGATCAGGTGTCCGGCCCCCCTTCCCGAGACCACGCCGGATCCCGTGTTAACCAGGATCTTTGGAGGTTGCGCCTTTGGAAGAAGGCGAAGGGGGACAAGGAAGCTACCGCCTCCCGAAGGAGGTCATAAGAAAGGAGGAATCGAGAATCCCTCCATCCAAGGAAAGAAGAGGACCACCTCAAGACCCGGAGACCATGATCTCAAAGCGGGGAAGAAATCTTCGTCGAGGGTCCTGGCACGGGAGGTGCCCCGCCGACTTGTGCCCTCAAGGGGATCAGCCCTCCAAATGAAATGTAAGTAGAGAGGGGAGTTTGAAAATAAGAGACATCCCTATTCTATTCCCGAGAAGGATAACTGAATTTTTACCTTGTAGTTCGGATCTCAGCCCTTCGCAGCAGAGCTCATCTTTAGGGGATCTTCGTCCGGAGATGATGGAGAGCGGTACGCCTCCTCCTGCCGTACTGCCTTGTGAGGCGGGCGACCCTGAGGTGTCGTCACGGAGGGTTTCTCGAATCCGGCAGGGCCGGAAAGCAGCCGTATGGCTCCCCAAAGCCCTCCGTGTCCGGCCTTCGAAAAAGGCCATCAGACGAGTCCGACACCGTCTGGTGCACGGTCGGAGGAGCTGAAGGATCTGCTCGGGCGAGCGTCTATCTCAGAAGAACATCGTGCATTGATGGGCACGGTGATTGAAAGGCTTTCATCCGCGGAGAGCGGGTTGCACGAGGCCGTCAGGAGTTTACTGACAGGTTTTGAGGTACGCGAAATGATGTACCTTTTGACAGTTCCGCATATAAAAGATGTGCCCTGTATAGATAGTAGCCCCTGAGACTCGGTGTGTTGTCAAAAATGACAGCGCGCCGAGGATCATAATCTCAGGTATAACATGTCACTCTTCCTATTTAGGTGGCGAAGTGTCCGGTGGCTAGCCGGACTGATGAATTTGCCGAGCTAAAACGGCAACTTGACGTGGCGGATGCCGACATCGCACTTGTCAACAAACGGCTTGACGAGTCACAAGGTATGCAATTTCTCCATGGACACCTGGTAAGGGGGCTTGATGCTCGTGCCTTACAACATGTATGCTTGATGCAGATGGTGCCGTTGCCATGGAGAATCTTCGGGCGGAACTTGCCCGAGCCAAGGAGCAGGCCAGAAAAAGTGATGCGGCTTCCTTAAAGGCGGCTGAAGAGCTGAAAGCCGAACAGGCTGCTCACTGCCGAAGCAGGCAGTAAATGGCCGAGATGGCTGTGAAGTTGAAGGATGCTACCGACCGCTGCAAGCTTCTTGAAAAAGAAGATCGTGTGGAACAAAAGGACCTGGAAAAGGCCACTACCGAGGCCAAGGATGCTCGCTCTGCAATGAGAGCCATGAAACAGGAGCTACGTCAGGCCGAAGATATCGCGGCTGGAAAGCCCTTTGTGCTGCGGATGAAGTTCGGGGATCCTATGTATGCTCCATTGGACCGGCTGTGGAGTGCGGCGGATACTTATCTGGACTTGGCAGCAAGTGTCCCAGACGCGGCAGAACAATTCCGAGATCAACAGGATCACGAAGTGGAAAAGCTTTTTTGGTCGCAGTTCCATAATCCAGAGCGCCCACTTCCATTATCCGAGCGTTTGGCCGAATGGGCGGAGCTGAATAGGTTATCCGGACTCGCCATGAAGGACGTCGTGAGTCATCTGTGGCCAGAAAGGCCCGAGCCAAAGAGTTATTTTGGTTTGGTGCAGCAGTTCCTTGGTGCGGTGCCGCATATCAATGCGATGAAGAGGTCAGCATGCATAGAGGGTGCGCGGATGGCTCTTGCCCGTGTCAAGACATACTGGGCGGAGATGAAGGCCACCGACGTTGCATCCCAAGATTCGGACGGGAGCCGAGTACCGCCGAGCACTATTTTCGTGAAGTTCTGCAGGCGCTTCGTTTAATAGAGACGCAGTGCTCGAAGGACATCATGTTCGAATAACATGTATAATTGTAAAACAATGTTTCGATGGAATATAAAAGCCTTTTATACCTGTGCCTGCAAGAATTAAAATACCTCATGTGCGGCCGTTTAATGTATATGTGTATATAACCTGAAAGATGGCAGTCTTCGGCTTCAGCCCCCACGCATATAATGCAGGGGTGTTCGCAGAAGGCGCATTTTCACACTTGATCCAATGTCTTGGTCCTATAAAGGAGGTGATAGCGTAGCGAACTAGGCAACCGGACTATAATGCTTTATCACTTTCACTTAGCCATAGGAGTTTGACAGTGGGGCTACTATATAGCCCCTAGGGGCACCACGCTCGCCCGAATTCGGGGCGCGTGTGTGCCTGACCGGGAAACAACCCTTCATTAATGCGGAGGAATCCTAAAGATTCCGTGAGTCATCGAGTGGTTGACCAGTCTCACGCTACATCACGACAGTCAGTTTTCGACTTTCTCTACTGAGGTGCTCGCCCGGCCAAACCGGGGCACAATCGTAGTAGTTCTCCTGGTGCCGCCTTAGCCGATAGAGCGGAACGTAAGGCAGCAAAACACAGGAGCCGAGCAAACCCAACATTTGACCAAAGACATGATTCGGAGCTGATGCATATAAGGCCAAACTTCATGACGTCGAACACTCCCTAAGGTATTCGGTCTTTAAGAAAACGGGCTGAACAACGCCCTTAGTAATAAGCCCCGGTGTCCGTGCACGCCAAGAAAGTCCTGACGTGGCCAATGCCAAGACGCCAGCCTCCACCTTGGTTATAGCAAGAAACCGGGGGATGTGTATCAACAAGAGACAGTAAAAAAGGTTTATGCAGGGTCTTAATCTGAAAAGAATCCGTTGAACGGGTCCCTACTGCACGTCTACGCCTGTGTCTCCGTTGTGCCGTATCCTAGACGGGTGTAGCACGGTGTTCATCTGTAAAAGAGAGGAACTTAGTTGAAAAAGATCGTGCGAAAATGTACGTTATATTAAATAAACAAAGTACATTTTTAAAAAATGAATAAAGTTGAGCTTTATTGTCTCTTGTTGTACATGCGCGGAGCCCCTTGAACGGGGGTATGCGGGTAGTAAGCCCTTGTATGTTTACGCCGGACTTGTCTAGCCATGTCCGGGGTCTGAACGACCTGTTTAGGTGCTTTGATTAGTGAAGCCGGTTTAGTGTGTGGCTGTTAAGGAAGCCGCACAGTCTTCCGCGCTCGAGGAACACTCGATATTTCCCTTTAATGAGATGATGCCTTGTGGACCGGTCATTTTAAGTATAAGGGATGCATAATGCGGTATTGCGTTAAAGCGGACGAAAGCTTCGCGTCCCAGTAGTGCTTGATAGCTACTTGTAAATGGGGCGATGTGGAAGGTCAGCTTTTCACGGCGGAAGTTGTCGGGTGAGCCGAACATAACTTCTAGCAGGAGAGAGCCCGTACAATGGGCATCTGGGCCTGGCGTTATCCCTTGAAAGGAAGTGTTGCTATGGCGAATTGTTGTTGGGTCTATCCCCATTTTATGGATTGTGTCCTGGTATAGCAGGTTTAAATCACTGCCGCCGTCCATTAGGACTTGTGTAAAGTGGAGTCCGTCAATTATCGGATCTAATACCAAGGCAGTCCAGCCTGCATTCCGGATACTTCTAGAGTAATCCTGATAGTAGAAGGTGATTGGTTTTAACAACCAGTGGCGGGACTCCTCTGGGATAGGCCGTATGGCGCGTATCTCTATGGGCGCCACTCTGTTCTCCCCTTTTGTCACGTGAAGTGAATTTACTGTTTTGACTTCTTGTGGGAAGTTCTTTTGTTTTCCGGTGCTCTGCTTGTGGGGTTCGTCATCGTCCTCGCTTGGTGTGTCGAGCCCCTTGTGTTCGGGCGTTGAGTTTGCGGATTGCTTGAAGACCCAACAATCTCTGTGGGTATGGTTTGCGTGCTTCCTGTGAGTCTTGTGGATTTGACATATCTTGTCCAAGATTTTGTTTAAGTTAGCTAGCTCGTCCCTATTATCCTTGGGGGCAGCTTTTTCTGATTCTGCCGAGAGCTTTTGAATCCGGCGTTTACTGCTGTGCTCTTCGGGTTGTTTCCCTTTGTCCGGCGCTGGTCCTTGCTGCGTCGCGGTTTCCCGTTTCCATCCCTAACTTCGGATGTACTTGGGTCGCTGGTACTGCATCTTGCCAACCAGCTATCCTCTCCTGCGCAAAAGCGGGTCATGAGGCTGGTTAATGCGGCCATTGTTCTTGGCTTTTCTTGGCCGAGGTGTCTGGCAAGCCATTCGTCTCGAACGCTGTGTTTGAAAGCTGCTAAGGCTTCGGCGTTCGGACAGTCGACTATCTGGTTCTTTTTAGTAAGAAATCTGTTCCAGAGTTTCCGGGCTGACTCTCCGGGTTGTTGAGTTATATGACTTAAATCATCCGCATCCGGAGGTCGGACATAGGTCGCTTGAAAATTTGCTGAAAAGCATCCTCGAGCTCTTCCCAACTTCCAATGGTGTTTTCGGAAGGCTTTTAAGCCAATGCCGGGCTGGCCCTTTGAGTTTGAGGGTAAGTATTTTATGGTGTGGAGATCATCTCCTCTAGCCATGTGTATGTGGAGGATGTAATCCTCAATCCAGACTCTGTGGTGCATTGTTCCGTCATATGCCTCTATGTTTACGAGCTTGAATCCGCTGAAATTCATGATCCAAAGCACCTCATCGGTGAAACATAGGGGTGTGCAGCACCCTATATCTGGGCTGCATCGCGATGTTCGGATATTTGATGTGTTGCATTGTTTACTAGAGCTTGCTTCCTTGGCCCATAGATAGATCTGGCTGGGCCATCCTTTTGATCTGAACCCTCAGCGGATCTCGTGCCGGCTTGTGTGCGGCGTCCTTTGCCGCACTGTGTTGACCATGGGGTCGTTTGTCCGACCGTGTGGCTTCCTTATTTTTTGATTGCAGAGGCTCTAAGGCCTCATCATCAAATTCCGGCAGTAATTTTCGCTTCGGATAACTCTTGGTGTGGCGTATCGTCAGCCAGATTTGTCTCAAGCGGTGTTCGATTTTGCTCCATCTAATTTCGAGGGCATCTTCCGCTGTTTTGAGCTTCCGCTTCGCTTTTTCAGCTACGCAGTGGCGACGAGCCTTTTTTGGAGGTTCTTCTGCTCCAGCAACTTGCCCGGCGTGAGGTCGTCCGGACTATTGTCTTCGCCGGGGACGGGTTGTTTATCCAAGTTATCCTGTTCAGACGGTTGCTCGATTGCATGTTCGTCGTCTCACGGTTCGCCTCGCTCTATGGCTGGGTGCAGTATGGCTGCTTTCTCTGTCGAGGTGGGGTTTGAGCGGCGCCACGCCGCTTTGATTGCTTTTCGAGGGAACGATCCCTCGTTGCGTCCCTTTGTTCCTCGTCGTTGTTTCCTTTAGGTGTAACCACCATGTAGACATCGTGAGATGGGGTGGTTGTCCAGTGGCCTATAGGCGCTGGTTCCTGTTCATCTCCTACATCGTCGTCCATACCGTCGATGTCTTCGGAGTCGAAGTCGAGCATGTCGGTTAAATCATCAACAGTGGCTACAAAGTGGGTGGTGGGTGGGCTTTGAATTTCTTTGTTGTCCGCATCCCAACCTTGCCGACCATAATCCGGCCAGGGCTCTTTCTGACAAAGAGAGAGACTTCAGTGAATTCAGAATGTCGCTGAAAGGAGAGTGCTGAAAGATGTCCGCGGCCGTGAACTCCATGATCGGCGCCCAATCGGATTCGATTGGCAGGGGCGCGGAAGGTTCGGAGTCCGGAGAGGAGTCCGACACCTTGGAGTCACGAGCTTCGCAAAGGACAGACATGGTGTTCGGCTCGATCGCCGTAAAGGTTGCAGCCCCCAAGGCGGTGTCCAGCCACCCGTCCCCGATTGGCGCAGTCGGCTCCGAGCTAAGGGTCGGAGCGGACACTGGTGTGGCCTCTGTGGCAATCGCTCGCGGCAGAGCTAGATCATGCCCATCGTGACAAGGCGGCGCGCTTTGGCTGTGGCTCGTACCCGTCGAAGATCAAGTCCTCGCGGACGTCGGCCGTAGTTCAAACTTCCAAATCTGACTGACGGCGGGGGCGTAGCTCTCGATCTGCTCCAGATGGCTGCGAATTGGCCCTTGATGCGAGAGCCGCCCGAATCTGAAGATCTGTCCGGGAGAAAAGTCTCACCTGGACCGCATCGATGTTGATGATCGGAGGAGCCATCGGGCCTAGAGATGACGACAGAGGAACTCTCAATGAAAGCACCAATGTCGGTGTCAAAACCGGCGGATCTCGGGTAGGGGTCCCGAACTGTGCGTCTAGGCGGATGGTAACAGGAGACAAGGGATACGATTTTTTACCCAGGTTCGGGCCCTCTCGATGGAGGTAAAACCGTACTCTGCTTGATTAATATTGATGATATGGGTAGTACAAGAGTAGATCTACCACGAGATCAGAGAGGCTAAACCCTAGAAGCTAGCCTATGGTATGATTGTTGTTCGTCCTACGGACTAAAAACCCTCCGATTTATATAGACACCGGAGAGGGCTAGGGTTACACAGAGTCGGTTAGAATGGGAGGAGATCTACATATCCGTATTGCCAAGCTTGCCTTCCACGCCAAGGAAAGTCCCATCCGGACACGGGACGAAGTCTTCAATCTTGTATCTTCATAGTCCAAGAGTCTGGCCAAAGGTCATAGTCCGGCCATCCGGACACCCCCTAATCCAGGACTCCCTCACCCACCAATGTCGAGTGGGGTGATGCCTCATCTTCTAAGGTATTGGGACTTGGCAAGGTTGTCATTTCTCATGATCTCACGATTGAGAAGGTTATGCTTGTTGAGTCCCTTGCATACAATTTACTTTCCGTTCGTCAACTTGCAATCATGGGCTTTGACACTTTCTTTGATATTGATACCGTGGTCCTCTTGTGGAGCAAGACTCTTAAAGTAGCCTTTGTTGGGCATGTCGAGAACGGTCTATATGTGATTAACTTTTCAGAGCGACCCACTAAGACCGCGACATGCCTAATGGCTAAAGTTGACATGGGATGGCTGGCATCGCCATTTAGCCCACATCAATGTGAGATCTTTGCAAAGTCTTCTCAAGGGGGACCATGTCCGTGGACTAACCAACGTTAGTTTTGCCAAAGATCGTGCTTGCAGTGCTTCTATCGAAGGAAAGCTACATGAGAAGGCTCACCCTCCCACGACTTTGATTTGCTCAAAGAGGCCTTTGGAGCTCCTTCACATGGATCTCTTTGGGCCTCCATCCTTTGATAGTCTTGGGGGTAGAAAGTATTGCTTGGTGATTGTGGATGACTATTCAAGATACACTTGGGTATATTTCTTCAAGAGGAAGAGCGAGACCCAACAAACTATCACTGACTTTGCAAATGAAGCTCAACGTCAACACAATGCAAAGATCTTGACAATAAGGAGTGACAACGGCACCGAGTTCAAGAACTACACCTTGGATGATTTTCTTAGTGATGAGGGGATCAAGCATCAATATTCCGCTCCATACACCCCTCAACAAAATGGTGTTGCGGAGAGGAAGAACCGACGTTGATGGATGCGGCAAGGACCATGATGGCGGAGTTCAAGTCTCCATACAACTTTTGGGCCGAAGCCATCAACACCGCGTGTCATGCATCAAATCGTCTCTATCTTCGCAAAGGCTTGAACAAGACTCCTTATGAGATACTCACCGGTAACAAGCCCAACCTCAAGTACTTTTGGGAGTTCGGGTGTAAGTGTTTCATTCTCAAGAAAGGTGTTCGTTTGTCCAAATTTGAAGCTAGAGCTCATGAGGGCATATTTGTTGGTTATGCTACAAACTCCCATGCTTACCATGTTCTCAATAAGTCCACGAGACTTATTGAGGAGACTTGTAACATGGAGTTTGATGAGAATAACGGCTCCCAAGTGGAGCAAATTGGTACTTGTGATGTAGGTGATGAAATTCCTCCCCAAGCCATAAGAAGAATGGGTGTTGGTCATATCCTACCCATTGAGGATCACATTCCAGGCGAAGGTCATAATTCACAGGAACATTCTGTAGTCTTAGTCAGAGGAGGTAGAGTGAAAGATTCGCCAGGTGTGAAATCCCATCGTATTTGAGGAGTCAAGGATTTGCTGGGAATTCCGGATCCCCTGTGGCCGAAGGAGAAGGACAATGCTCCACCCAAGTGGAGCCATCACCAACCCAAGACCCACATGCTTCCGAAGAACAAAGTGAAGGCCCTCAACCTTGTGAACAAGATCAAGGGCAAGATCAACCTCAAGATGGTGGTGAACCACCAAATGATGCACAAGGTCAAGTTCTACCCCTCGAGCAAGTCCAAGATCATGAGCAAGCTCAAGATCAAGAACAAGCTCAAGACGGAGCTCAAGATGATCAAGTTACCCCTCCTCGTCTCACTTCCGAGGAGGAATTGGAGGGTCGTGCCGCGAAGATTGCTTCCAAGCTCACCACCAAAGGTCATCTCATGGAGAATGTGGTTGGAAGCCTAAGAAAGGGGTAAGCACTCGTAGACAATTAGCAAACTATTGTGAACATCATGCGTTTGTCTCTTGTGTGGAACCCCAAAAGGTCTACGAGGAGCTCGAAGATCCGGATTGGCTCAATGCCATGCATGAAGAACTCAATAACTTCAAGTACAAGAAGGTGTGGAGATTGGTGCCAAGGCCAACGGGGAACCACAATGTCATTGGAACCAAGTGGATTTTCAAGAACAAGCAAGATGCTCATGGGACCATCGTTCGCAACAAGGAAAGATTGGTGGCACAAGGCTACTCCCAAGTCGAGGGTATCGACTACGGTGAAACCTTTGCTCCCGTTGCTCGCCTTGAATCCATTAAATGTTGATTGCTATGCTTCTCATCACAACTTTAAGTTGCAACAAATGGATGTTAAAAGTGCGTTTCTTAATGGTCATATTAATGAGTTGGTATACGTCAAGCAACCCCCCGGGTTCGAGGATCCCTACTTTCCCGAT
Organism: Aegilops bicornis; assembly: GCA_021605145.1. NCBI lineage: Eukaryota > Viridiplantae > Streptophyta > Magnoliopsida > Poales > Poaceae > Aegilops > Aegilops bicornis. The sequence goes on along the minus strand of CM038671.1, from coordinate 447,176,635 downwards.
CATGTGTATCAACTCGACAAGGCACTCTATGGCCTTAAACAAGCCCCACGTGCGTGGTATGACCACCTTACCGAAGTTGTTACAAGACCGTGGATTTGAAGTTGGGCTAATCGACCCCACTCTTTTACTAAGAAGGTCAAAGGGGAGTTGTTTGTATGCCAACTATATGTTGATGATATTATCTTTGGTTCCCCTAACAAAGCTTTCAATGAGGAATTTGCCGCTCTCATGACCTCCAAGTTCAAGATGTCTTCAATGGGAGAGTTGAAGTTCTTCCTTGGTTTTGATATCAAGAAAAGAAGAGAAGGTACCTTCATCAACCAAGCCAAATACACTCAAGACATGCTAAAGAGATTCAAGCTAAGTGATGTCAAGCCGGCTACTACTCCAACGCCTACCAAGTGCCAACTTGACATTGATCCCAATGGTAAAGCGGTGGATCAAAAGGTATATCGCTCCATGATTGGCTCCCTGCTTTACCTTTGTGCATCTAGACCGGATATCATGTTGAGTGTGGGAATATGTGCACGGTTTGAAGCCGCACCAAAGGAAAGCCACTATGTGGCGGTCAAACGACTCTTTCGATATTTAGCTGATACCCCAAACTTTGGCTTATGGTACCCAAGAGGAGCAAATTTCAAGCTTGAAGGATATACGGATTCGATTGGGCGGGAGACAAAGTGGATAGGAAGTCAACTTCCGGAGGGTGCCAATTTCTGGGTTGCTCTTTGGTGAGTTGGTCTTCCAGGAAGCAAAGTTGTGTGTCTCTCTCGTCCACCGAAGCGGAATATGTGGCGGCCGGTAGTTGTTGTGCACAATTCCTATGGATGAGACAAACTTTAAAGGAGTACGGTGTCATTTGTGACAAAGTGCCTCTTTGGTGTGACAATGAAAGTGCCATCAAGATTTCTCTCAACCCAATTGCAACACTTCAAGACGAAGCATATTGAGATTCGGTATCATTTCATCCGAGATCATATTAGGCGAGGGGAGATCGAGCTCAAGTATGTCAACACTCATGATAACCTTGCAGATATTTTCACGAAGCCCTTGGATGAAGCAATATTTCGTGAGTTAAGGCATGAGCTAAATATCATTGATTCAAGCAATGTGGTTTGAACCCTTGCACAACCCACCACACTCAACTTGATGTCTAGTTTAGATGTAGGCATGGACATAGGGGGGGTGTTGTTCTCTCAATGAACTTTCCCTCCCCCCATTATGCATAAAATCTTTCACATTAGCCATTTTTTATGGTACTTGTGCTTCAAAGAGGAGTTTTGGTCATGGGCCCAAGGTTAAAATCTTTGCGGTGCCATACCTCGACTCAAACATAGGTGGCCTCGGCCACCGCCCCTCTCTTGAAGGGGTGTGTCTTCTGTCCTCTTGCTAGTGTTCCTTGGTGGTTTCTTGGTTTTCGATTTGTCTTTCCTTGTCTTTTGAGTTGTGCGTTTAAAAGTTTAGTTTTGATGTGCGTTGGGCGGTACTACCGCTGGTGGTGCGCGGTACTACTGCTTATGTTGTTAAGCGGTACAACCGCCCGCCACCATGGTACTACATTGGTGAGTCCAGGGGTTAAGTCGTAGGCGGGGTGGTTTTCTCCCCATACCCATTTGCTTAGTTCCCAGTTCCTCTTCTTCTCTCCAGCGCCATCTACTTGCCATGGGGAGGGCTCCGTGACCCTCAGTCTCCGGTAGTCCCTCTCCATTTCCTTCGGTGGAGTCGATCCCCATCTCGTCCTCTTGCCATGGATGCCAGTATTGCCCTTGTTCATCTTCTCTTCTTGTCTAGATTTCAGATCTAGTGTTTAGAGGCAATAGTGGATGCATCTCTAGTTTTTTTGGCTAAAACTAGGCTTGAGTAGGTTGGAGAAGGCAACTAGACTCTTTGGATTGATATTTGGTAGGTTTATTTTTTAATTTGTCATCTCCGGTAGTGCCGGATCTTTCCACGGCAGTAGGGAACTGATGTTCCTCGTATCGAGCGGTACTACCGCCCATTCGAGCGGTACTACCGCGCGAGCGGCACTAGAGCGGTACTACCGCTCAAGCGGTACTACCGCGGAGGGTCGCAGTACTACCGCCTGATGCCCATTTCCATCGTATCCTACCACATATATATCCTTGTTTGGTTTGTTTGTTGGTGTTTGATCATTCTTTCTGGCTGCTTCGTGTGTCTGTGTGTTTGGTTCCAGGTGATGAACATCCTGAGTAGCAAGCCCACCGTTTCAACCCCGGGCGTTCCACGTCAAAGCACTACCGCACTTCTGAGTCTGCTGGTGGTTCCTCCAATGCTCCACCGCCGCCAATTGGTGCTTGTTCAAGCACTAATCCCCCTCCCAAGAAGATGCCAGCCAACAGACCAAAGCCTCGTGGGAAGAAGGTGACTGAGATGTCCTCCAAGGAATTCTGGGACAGGCGTCGCCGCAATCCTTATGATGAAGACCAAGAGCCCACCTTTGTCAATCGTCCGTTCTGGAACCGCTTTCAGTATGCCACCTACTTTGAGGTGATCAAGTCTAAGAAGAACCTCTTTGTCAATGTTCACTCCATCAACACGGATGCTATGGAAAAGGACCCTGAGTACTTTGGTGAAGCCCTTCAGATGTGCTCTCAGTTGAACATTCTCAGGATCATGCAGTTCAACAAGGACTTTGATGCTGACTTGGTGGCTCAATTCTATGCCACTGTCCATCTAGGAACTGATGAAAACAGGACTCTGACTTGGATGACGAATGGGAAGCTGCTAGTTGTCAAGTGGAAGGCTTTCATGGAGTTGCTTGAGGTGGAAGATCAAGGGCTTGAGTCTCCAATCGGGTTCCGTCCTCACCACAATGTTACCTCCACTCACAAGCAAGCTCTCTGGCCCTACTGCACTAGGAAGGTCAATCCTGAGAGTAAGAAGACAACCTATGAGCTGCATGCCTTTATGGACATCCTTCATCGTGTGTTCCGCGAGACTCTCTTCCCTCGTATCGGGAATCTGGATCAGGTTCATTCCTATCTTGTGGACATGCTTCTCTTCTGCCAGCATGAGAAGGAGGCAAACACTGGCGAGTCCCTGAATATCTCTCATGTGATATGGTACGAGCTTCTTTCTGTTGTGTCTGAGCGCAAGTGCCCAATCTATGCTCCGTTCATCATGTTGCTCATTGAGAAGGCCTGGAGATGCACCTATCCCGAGGAGTCACTGGAAACTGGAGAGTTGGTTTCTCATGAGATCAAGCGTCTGAGGAAGAAGGATAATTGGGGTACCTCCATTCCTCAAACTGGGGTTCCATCTTCTGCGGCTGCCATGGAGACCGAGGGCGAGGCTGATGCTGGTATTGATCTTGATTCTGAGCCTTCTAAGGCAGAGCCCTCTTGGGCAAAGAAGCTCAAGCTCAAGATGAAGAAGATTTTCTGTATGGAGTCTCACGGTCAGTACATGACACATGTGGCTGAGAAGAAGGCAAGGGCCGTCACAAGGAGCTTATCGTCGGTTAGGGTCTGTTGTCACCAGCTGACTCGAGGGTCGAGATCAACGAGGAAGAGTAGTGGGTCCAACAGCACTGTCCATGGACTGATTCAGATGCCGAGCAGTTTCCGACAGAGGATGGTGGTGCAGACGTCTGATGTTTGAGATCTTCAGTTTGCTCTCACCTGGAGCCGTAGGATCGCTCTTTGCCCCTTTTTGGTGTCTCGATGCCAAAGGGGGAGAGAGCCTAGGGAATTGTGTCGTTGAGTTGCGAGTGTTTCTTTGTGATCTTTGTGGTTTCGTTGTGTTTGCTCGTCATTTGCTTTGTTTGGTTTTGTGTCAGTGAGACCAAAGTTCCAGTCATATGGTGTGAGACATATGCTACCCTATCTCTATTTTATTATTTTCTATGTCTCTAGTCATTTGGTATCTTATGAGTTGCATGCTTATTATGTTATTTATATACCCTGCTCTCATGGATCATGCTTAGTTTGTTGATCTCTAAAATACAGGGGGTGTGTTGATCCTAGTATGTGTGCCGTGCAGTCCAAAGCACGTATCCTGATGGCACACATCTAGGGGGAGCCCGTCTCTATTTTAGAGATGTGGGGTTTGCTTTTGACCTTTATCTTTCTCTGATTCGTGCAAATCTCGTATTGTCATCAATCCACCAAAAAGGGGGAGATTGTAAGGGCATCTTTAGCCCTAAGATGTTTTGGTGATTGATGATAATGCTTTTGCGGACTAATCGTGTGCACTGAGCTTTTCAGAGATTCATCCTTTGGCACGAGACGATTCCCTCCCTCGGAGTTTGAAGGGAAGACGGTGTAGTCTTTTCGATTTAGTTTGGTGGACTAGTTTCAGTAGAGATCACCGTACTATCAAGAGGGGTCCGCTTTGGAAAGGCTAGGGTGGAATCATCACGTACACATCCCTTGAACACCTTCCGAGCCTTTCCACTTCAATGGAGAGCTCGTTCTTGTCCTCATTGTGCCTTCTCTGGTCTGAGCGGTAGTACCGCGGGTCGGAGCGGTAGTACCGCTTGGGTGCTATAAGCGGCAGTACCGCTCCACAGCGGTAGTACCGCTTGTAGCCCCAGCCGTAGTACCGCTGCGGTTTCGTGCTAGTGCCGCCTCGATTCGAGGGCTCATTTTTCGTGTCGGACTTTACGGTACCAGCCGCGGCAGGAGAGGCGGTAGTACCGCTCTCGAGCGGTAGTACCGCGAGGAGGAGCGGTTGTACCGCTTAGGCTGTTAAGCGGTAGTACCGCTGGCCTAGCGGTAGTACCTCTGGCCTAGCGGTAGTACCGCTCTCTGCGGGGCTGGTAGGGGGGTAACGGTTGGATTGTTCCCCCCACTATATAAGTGGGTCTTCTTCTCCAAAGTTGGCCTACCTCTTCCCCCAAAAGCTCCATTGTTGCTCCAAGCTCCATTTTCTCCTGATCTCTCTCCCTAGCCAATCAAACTTGTTGATTTGCTCGGGATTGGTTGAGAAGGCCCCGATCTACACTTCCACCAAGAGAAATTTGATTCCCCCCACTAATCCCTAGCGGATCTTGTTACTCTTGGGTGTTTGAGCACCCTAGATGGTTGAGGTCACCGTGAAGCCATAGTCCATTCTGGTGAAGCTTCGTGGTGTCGTTGGGAGCCTCCAATTAAGTTGTGGAGATTGCCCCAACCTTGTTTGTAAAGGTTCGGTCGCGGCCTTCAAGGGCATCAATAGTGGAATCACGGCATCTCGCATTGTGCGAGGGCGTGAGGAGAATAGGGTGGCCCTAGTGGATTCTTGGGGAGCATTGTGCCTCCACACCGCTCTAACGGAGACGTACTTCCCCTCAAAAGGAAGGAACTTCGGTAACACATCCTCGTCTCCACCGGCTCCACTCTTGGTTATCTCGTGCCTTTACTTGTGCAAGCTTATTTGTGTTATATCCTTTGCTTGCTTGTGTGCTTGTTGTTGTTGCATCATATAGGTTGCTCACCTAGTTGCATTTCTAGACAACCTACTTTGATGCAAAGTTTAATTTGGTAAAGAAAAGCTAAAAATTGTTAGTTGCCTATTCACCCCCCCCCCTCTAGTCAACTATATCGATCCTTTCAATGCTCCTGGTGATGTCCACACATGAATGTGCATGCGGGCTCTATCCTTCCCCAAAGTGGACGCCCTCGTCCTCCCTGTAGGGAATTGTAGTAGAAAAAATCCATCCTATGAATCAAGAACCATGATCACTACGAAGATGCATGCAATGTTAGATCTGATCGTTACCAACTTCGAGTTGCAGCGTAAGAAGAGTTCATGAAGATCGTTCTTGATGTCGTTCGAACCGCCCCATGAATGGTCCCTCGAACGAAGATCGAAAGCACGACCTCTCTAAGGATAACACGCGTATGAGATCAACGATTCAACAACACTTTGTTGTCCAGAGCTAGGAATTATCGAGGAACTAGAGGAGGGAGGAGCGGCCTCGCAGTAGAACAACTTATCTGAAAAAATAGAGGGAGAGAGGGGGTGTCTCAATGCAGTGGCTTTTTCTGTGCAAAGAGGGGCGCCCCCTTGGGTATTCATAGGTGTAGGGGAGGGGAGCCGACTTGGGAAAGGGGTTCCCTTCCCTTGTGGCGGCGCACCATGGGGTGGGCCTAACCCAAAACCCTAGCCACCCAAAGCCAAGCTTGGGTGCCCAGGCTAGGGACGCCACCCTATTGGGCCTTAAGGCCCATCTAGCTGCCCACTTATAGGCCTAGCCTGTAGAGGCAGCCCGGGCATCTCTTTTAATTCCAGATTTTCTCGAAGCCCTCCTATTTAATTGAACACATCCCGAAACTTTTTCCACCTTTCGGCGTTTACTTTGTTTTCTTCGAGACGCTTCTGCTTTCTCCCGGACAGTTCATGTTCTCTCTCAAAACAATTTCTATTACCTTCAAAACTTTCCCGGTGATATTCTCCTAAGCCTCTAACTCAATTAGTACACAATGGATCTTAGACTCTAAAGTGTGTGACCCTGCAGGGTTAGTGAAATATAGACATGACCGAAACACCTTTCATTCAATGATCAATAGCGGACTGTGGACACACATATTAACTCCTATACTCACACGAATGATTATCGAGTGAACTTTTAGCTACTGTATGCTATTTATTTTGCTTTGTGATACTTTACAAACCCCAGGTGAGATAAATCGGCATCCTGGTGAATCAATGCATGATCAGTATACCAGTCTCCTCGATACCAATTTTTTTCTTAGTTCTCATTCTCGTGTTTTGGTATCCCCATGAGCAATTCACAATGTGTCTGGCTAGAGGATGATGGATACTGTCACTCCGAGAGGACCTCGCCGGAGGAGCAAATCCCAATCTCAAGCTACCTAGTCCCTTATCATATATAACGCCCTCGATGCGGCTATATCTCCCACGTGTCGAGGCACGACTTAGAGGCATAACCGCATTGAAAGCAATGTCGCAAGTGAGGTAATCTTCACACAACCCATGTAATAAATAAGGGAAAGAGATACATAGTTGGCTTACAGTCGCCACTTCACACAATACATAAATAAACATCCATCATTCAGAGTACACTCAAGGTCCGACTACGGAACCAAAATGAAGAAGATACCCCAAATGCTACACTGATCCCCGATCGTCCCAAGCTGGGCACCACTATCGATCATCCGGAAAAGACACATAGTAACGACCACGTTCCTCGTCGAACTCCCACTTGAGTTCGGTTGAGTCACCTACCGGCATCGTCGGAACCTCGCAACTGTTTTGAAGTATCCGTGAGTCACGGGACTCGGCAATCTCACACCATGAGATCAAGACTATTTAAGCTTATAGGAAGGATGAGTAGTAAGGTGGAGCTGCGACAGCGACTAGCATATATGGTGGCTACTTAGCAAAAGAGAGCGAGAAGAGGAGCAAAGCACGGACGTGAAGCTAATAGCGATCAAGAAGTGATCTGAACTACTTACGCCGACATAACTCCAACACCGTGTTCACTTCCGGACTCCGTCGAGAAGAGACCATCACGGTTACACTGATTGATGTGTATTTTAATTGAGGTCAACTTCGGGTTTTCTACAACGGACATTAACAAATTCCCATCTCGCCTCATAAATCATGGGCACGGCTTTGAAAGATATTACCTGCGGGTGTCCCAACTTAGCCCATTATAAGCTCTCACGGTCAACGAAGGATATTCCTTCTACCGGGAAGACCCGATCAATCTCGGAATCCGGACTACAAGACATTTCGACAAAGAATAAAACAAGACCAGCAAAGCCGCCCGAATGTGCCGACAAATCCCGATAGGAGCTGCACATATCTCGTTCTCGAGGCACACCGGATGGGCAAGACGTCGGGTTGGCATAGACCTGGATTGCCCAGGGGCGCCGGACATCGCCAGGTTGGGCCAAGACTCAAGGAGCACCGGTCCGGGGTTTAAAATAAAGATGACCCTCGGGCTCGCGAAACCCGGGGAAAAAGGCTTAGGTGGCAAATGGTAAAACCAAAGTTGGGCCTTGCTGGAGGAGTCTTATTCAAAGCGAATCATCAAGGGGTCCCATAAATCACCCAACCGTAAGGAACGTGAAATCAAGGAACATAACACCGGTATGACGGAAACTAGGGTGGCAAGAGTGGAACAAAACACCAGGCATAAGGCCGAGCCTTCCACCCTTTACCAAGTATATAGATGTATTAATTATAGCAGATATATATTGTGATATCCCCAACAAGTAAACATGTTCCGATAAGGAACAACATCTCCATGTTCCAACAAGGAACAAACTTCAACTTCACCGCAACTAGCAACGCTTATAAGAGGGGCTGAGCAAAGCGGTAACATAGCCAATCAACGGTTTGCTAGGAAAGGATGGTTAGGGGCTGACATGGCAATATGGGTGGCATGATATAGCAAGTGGTAGGCATCGCTGCATAGGCATAGCAAAAGAGCGAGCATCTAGCATAGCAAAGATAGAAGTGATTTCGAGGGTATGGTCATCTTGCACGAAATCCCGCAAGGAAGAAGAACGAGTCCATGAAGAAGACAAGCGGACGTAGTCGAACGAATCCTCACAATCGCAACATTACCGAACCGAGAAGCAACACCGGAAAGAAACAAACATCATGATAAATGCACAAGCATAAACATGGCATGATGCACAAACAAGTATGATGCATGTCCGGTTTTAATGATTCATGGCATGGCAATATGCACAAACAACACTACAAGTTAAATGGAGCCCAATATGCAACGAGTTGCATATTGACGAAACACCACATCAATTATTTAGTTCTCTCTCGGTTATGTACCCAACAATATTTAATGTTATTAAACATGGCAAGGGGTGAAGCCTAAGTAAACTAACTATTTAGGCAAATTTAAATGAGGCCGGAAATAACAAACAACAAGTCCGGAAAATCCCCATGTGCATATTTATGGATTAGGTACTGTTCTGCCCTAAACACAATTTTAATGTTATTAAGCAGCAAAATAAAGTGCACCAAGTTAATCTATGCATTTCTCCACCCCATTTACATATATAATTTATTTAAATCCGAGCTACGGTTATTTAGTTATGAAATAAATCATTTTAACATGGCATTTAAGCAAATTTAAACAAGCAGCATGTTAAACATTTTAAACATGGATGAAAGTGGCAGATTATGAAACTAGATGAAAAACTAAGCATTTTGCATATATAAGTCATTTTAATCCGATGCACGGTTTGTGAGATATTAAATGCAAGAACATGACGGTTTTTCTGCAAATCTGACAACTAAGGAAAACTTGACAAATTCGCACATTCAAAAAAAACAACACTGGCTGAAAGCTGGCGCTGGCTGGGGTTCTCACCATGGGCCAAGGCCGGGTCGGTGGAGAGGCCAAGGCAGGGAGGTTGGCGCTACTGGGCCTTGGCGCCGAGGCGTGCCAGTGCACGACGGGAGGGCGCGGTCAACGCCGGAACGAGCAGCCGCTGCTCTCGCTTCAAGAACACAAGCAGAGCAGCAGGACCATGGCCATGGAGAGGAAGACGCAGGGGGTCTGGCGACGAATCGGCGGGAACCGCCGAACGGGAGCGCTGGGAGGCGCCGGGTCCAAATCCGCAAGGGGAGGCGCGGATCGGGGCTCGTGGCGGCGTTCGGCGAGGCAAGGGACTTGGCGACGCTGGGAATCGAGGGGGCCGAGGCGCCATGGCGGTGGAACGATAGAGGCGGGCGGAGCTTGGGGCACCGGAGGAAGGAGGTCTGGCGGGGAGTCGCGGGCTCAGGCGTCGGGGTGGCGGAACCCGGTCGGGAGGTCGCCGGGTCACGTTCCCAGCCGGATCGAAGCAGAGGCGGGCCAGCGGACTTGGAGGTCCATGGCGCTGGGGATCTTCTGCAACGCAGAGAGAGAGAGAGATGTGAGGAACAGAGGGAAGCACGGGAGGAAGGGAGACAGGGGAGGAGAGGAGGCGGACGAGGCCGGTCCTTGCCGTGGTCGCCGCAGCGAGGCCGGGTCACGGGACGACGAGGCGAGGTGAAGGAGCACGGGAGACTCGGGAGGGTCGGAGACGCAGGAGCAGAGGTCTCCGGCACGAGAGGCGAGCGAGGCAGGGTGAGCTTCGGTGCCAGCAACGGCTGGAGCAAGCGTGGAAGGATGGGCTGTAGGTGGAGCTCGAGGGAGCTGCTGTTTGGATCGATGGAGGGATTGGGTGGATCTGAAAGCGAGGAAGGGATTTTTGGATCGGGGAGGATCCCGATGAGGAAGAGACAGAAGAGTGGCGGCGCTTAGGGAGGATCCCTAGAAATTAGGTGGTGTCTAGATTAGGTTAGGGGTGGTCTATATATAGTGAAATGAGAGGAATTTTGGGACATCCGATTTAAATCGGACGGACGGGAAAAACAGACTAGGGGAGTTCAATAAATAAACCGAAGATATTTTAGAGATGATTGGGGATGATCCGGACTCATCGGTCACAATAGCCCGGCTCGGGTTCGGGTAAGTTTCGGACACTCAAGTAGGGGTCGATGTAATCGGCAAGAGAGGTTACGTGGTCACGGTCAAGAGGGAGCAAAAACCCAAATGGCCTCGGAATACCAATCTAAAGCAAGGGGGGACGCGGCAACTACTTAACGGGTGCAAGCTTTATGAAAACATGCAGATGCAATGCGCATGATGCTATGAGATGAGATGCATGATATGAACAAAATGCAAAACAAAAGACAAAAACCCAACCACGGAGGAAATAATAATATCGCATCTCCGGAAAAGGCAAGAGTTGGAGTTACGAATATGGAAAGTTGTATCCGGGGCGTTACAACACTCCACCACTACGAGAGGATCTCGTCCCGAGATCTAGGATGGCACCGGAGGGAAAAGGAAGAGGAAGATAAGCGGTAAAACTAAGTTGCTTCTTTGTGAGCAGGTGAAACCCACGAACCTTGAGAGGTTGAGCAATTTAAAAGAAAGAGTACAACAGAGATGAACGAGATTGCACACAATCCGGTAGAAAAGAGGAACAAGGAGTATTACGAGAACTTGATGGATGAAAGACATGGAAATAAGAGTTTAATGGACAAGATAGAATTCGAAACCACTCCGGTTAAAACAAGATGAGAGGGGAAGAATGATATAATTTGGGCAGCACTGATTTGTAAATGGAAGGAGTTGAACATGAACTTGACAAATGAGAGGATACTTGATGAAATCAACAAGTTAAGAGGATTTCAGACAAAGACTCAAAGTTGAAAAGAGAGGCAAAACTTGATACGATGAAAGAACTTGAATGAGAACACAACACTCGGCTAAGCGGATAAGCAAGGAAAATAACATGATCTTGACAAAAGAAGATAATTGGTAGAAGAGAGCAACATCACAAAGCCTCCTGAACGAAAGAATAGAAGCTAGACCGTTGGGATAAAGGGACGGAGAAGAAAATGACAACTTCTACCACAATTGAATTTGGAAGGCATCCTTGCAAGAAGGTTAGAATAGAGTTGTTGGAAGACCAACAACGAAAAGAATAAGTTTGTAGTGGGCTTATGGAAACATCTCAACATTATGAGGTGACAACCGACCACTAAAGGAAACAAATAATATAATTGATAACACCGACGAGATGAAAAATTTTCTTCCACCAAGATGATAGAGAGATAACTTGGATCATTTATAAGCACCACAAAAGCAACATTCCTTAGGGAAGGCTTTAGGTGAAATGTGACACAAGATAACTCCAACAACGAGGTTGATGGTTGAAAAGATCTCTTGAACAAAGAGAAAATGATGGATTTAAATATCTCATTCTTAACAACTTTCGAATCATGAAACACGAAGTGAAATTGTCAAGAATGACATAAGACCACCTCAAAAGATATTTATAGAAAGAACTGCACTTGAATGCAAAATGAAGAATACTTGAACTCCTCAAAACAAAACATGTGTTGGAACACCATGTTTATTTTGAAGTAAGGCTTGACGGATCTTAACTCCGAGAAAAACTTGAAGGACAAAATCGAGAAATAAATGAATCCTTGACGAACCACCATGTAGAGCCTCCATGAAGAACTCCGGTAATAAAAGGATGATAGAAAGAAAGAGAAGTTGACAACACAAGGTGAAGCCTTGCTGATAAGATGAAGCTATGAAATGATATAGCCGAGAAAATTTGGAACTCCGGAAAGAAAGATGAACAAATGAAATCAAGAATTACTTCATCATGAACAATCTCCGAAAGAAGGAATTAATCACTTGGATGAAACAAGAACAAGAATTATGTTATGCGTATCCTTCACCAATTTAAATTGATGTCAAGCAATGGATTTGGCATACTACTTCTTCTCATTGAAAAATGATTACAGATAGAGATATAGCGCAAACTTGAGAAGGTATTGATGGAACCACCGGTGGGATTTGGAAACAACAAATGAATTGATATGATAAAGAAGGAAGTGAAATCTTGAACGAACCACCGTAAGAATTGAAATGAAAGTAGCAAAGGCACAATTCACCGGGAAGAATTGGAAAACGAATGAAGATACTTGAAGGGATTTAGATACATGAGAATGAAGAAATCATGAACTGATTAGAGGGTATTTGAACGATGCACCGGTAAGATTTGGAGAATGATAGCTACACGCTGAGAATGAAGAAATACATATGACTGATGAAAAATCATTCTTACGTCAAACTTTGCAAAGAATTTGAGAATAACTCCGGAAAATTAGAAGAGTCAGGTAAGATCCTGGGAAAAGACCTGTGGGTTAGGGCCCACTCAAAAGAAACACCGTTGAACGATTGCTTGAATTAAAGATTGCACCGGTTGAATTAAATGACTTGAATGAGACAATAATCCCCAAATAGCTTGAACGGATCTTGAATGAAAAGACGAGCCTTCGGAGATATCTACAAAGACTCCGTAACAAATCAATAGCGAGAAGTGAGTGATTGATAGGTGCACCGGTATGAGAAAGCATTTGAAACGGGGAAAATGATATGATCGACAAAGCTTGAATTGAATCCACCGGAGAAGAAAATTAGAATGGAACAATGATAAGCTTGAAACTTCCTTAGCGTCTTCATGAGAAATCACCGGATAAAACATTAAAGGAAAAGAATGAAGAAACTTCACTCAATAAAATGGATACTTGATTAAGAAATCTGAGTCCTTGAAGAAAAAGGGTGGGAGGTGGGAAAACAAAGGCAACTTGGGTCGGATGAAACGCATACACCGTTGAGAAAAAAAACTTAGAATTGATCTTGCGAATGTTGCAATGATCGGATTTACTTGAAGAGAAGCACGCCGGTTGAGAAAAGAATTGACATGACAAGCTCAGTGATCAAGAAGGATTAGTATTCACATAGCAATATGATAACACCGTTTAGGAAAGGTATGGAATCAACACTTGGCATTGAAGCAACTCGAATACCACAACTCAAAACAAAAACAAAAGATTTGGCTTGCGGAATAAGCCGGAACAAACACATGATAGAGATTTCGCCCAAAGTGTTCGTGGTGGGGCCCACACGGACACGACGTATAGCGGCCGTCACGAATGACTAACAAGACGTCCCCGAATCAGCATAGCCAAGGATTCTTTAAGACGTCTCGACCACTGTCAGAATCGACCGTGAATGGGCGGACCACTAGACGTTGGACCCCAATCTCAAATCATACATCCGTCGGAAAGATATCCCGTAAGCTACTAGAATTCCCACCTATAAACTCCGAAACTTTACGGTTATGCAATCTGGTGTTGGGGATACAGGGACACAAAATATATCACCCAAACTAACAATACCTAGATCCAAATTTGTATCCATCCGTCAACACATAACCAAGAAATCCTCGGAAATCGTGTACCTCGACCTTGAAAAACATCCGTTATACAAGTCATGGCAATACTCCACTTTTCGCCTCGATCGGGCTATCGTGGTTATCTCACCAACAACTGCACAAAAGAGATTTCGATGTCGGCAAAACTCAGTATTCCGTAATCGCAACGATAAAATTGTGACGACAACACCTCGGAGCTCAACTCCGGGACACCGCCACAACCCCTAACTGTCAGGAGGCACCAAGAACAATGTTCTCGTCACAAAACCATCGGAACGATTCCAAGATACGCACGTGATCCTAAAAAAAAATTTAGTGAAATTTGAGGAGAGAAGAGTCAAAACACTACGTCAGGATACCTCACAGAGCGACGAAGGGACTGGGAAGTAAAAGAATCCTACTCTCCGATATATATAATCCTAAGACTCAAAACATTTTTCCATTCTAGACTCAACAACGCCAAAGAAACAATCAAGTAGGGGCTCCTAAGTCGGGAAGGCTCGATTACCAACTTATAACGCCCTCGATGCGGCTATATCTCCCACGATGTCGAGGCACGACTTAGAGGCATAACCGCATTGAAAGCAATGTCGCAAGTGAGGTAATCTTCACACAACCCATGTAATAAATAAGGGAAAGAGATACATAGTTGGCTTACAAATGCCACTTCACACAATACATAAATAAACATCCATCATTGAGTACACTCAAGGTCCGACTCACGGAACCAAAATGAAGAAGATACCCCAAATGCTACACAGATCCCGATCGTCCCAACCGGGCACCACTACCGATCATCTGGAAAAGACACATAGTAACGACCACGTTCCTCGTCGAACTCCCACTTGAGTTCGGTTGAGTCACCTGACCGCATCGCTTTAACTCGCAACTGCTTTTGAAGTATCTGTGAGTCACGGGGACTCAGCAATCTCACACCCGAGATCAAGACTATTTAAGCTTATAGGAAGGACAGAGTAGTAAGGTGGAGCTGCAGCAAGCGACTAGCATATATGGTGGCTACTTCAAGAAAAGAGAGCGAGAAGAGGAGCAAAGCACGGACGTGAAGCTAATAGCGATCAAGAAGTGATCCTGAACTACTTACGCCGACATAACTCCAACACCGTGTTCACTTCCCGGACTCCGCCGAGAAGAGACCATCACGGTTACACACGCAGTTGATGTGTATTTTAATTGAGGTCAACTTCGGGTTTTCTACAACCGGACATTAACAAATTCCCATCTGCCTCATAACCGCGGGCACGGCTTTCGAAAGATATTACCCTGCAGGGGTGTCCCAACTTAGCCCATTATAAGCTCTCACGGTCAACGAATGATATTCCTTCTACCGTGAAGACCCGATCAATCTCGGAATCCCGGACTACAAGACATTTCGACCGCAAGAAACCAAGACCTGCAAAGCCGCCCGAATGTGCCGACAAATCCCGATAGGAGCTGCACATATCTCGTTCTCGTGGCACACCGGATGGGCAAGACGTCGGGTTGGCATAGACCTGGATTGCTCAGTGGGCGCCGGACATCGCCAGAGTTGGGCCAGCACTCGAAGGAGCACTGGTCCGGGGTTTAAAATAAAGATGACCCTCGGGCTCGCGAAAACCCGGGGAAAAAGGCTTAGGTGGCAAATGGTAAAACCAAAGTTGGGCCTTCTTTGGAGGAGTCTTATTCAAAGCGAATCGTCAAGGGGTCCCATAAATCACCCAACCGTGTAAGGAACGCGAAATCAAGGAGCATAACACCGGTATGACGGAAACTAGGGTGGCAAGAGTGGAACAAAACACCAGGCATAAGGCCGAGCCTTCCACCCTTTACCAAGTATATAGATGTATTAATTATAGCAGATATATATTGTGATATCCCCAACAAGTAAACATGTTCCGATAAGGAACAACATCTCCATGTTCCAACAAGGAACAAACTTCAACTTCACCTGCAACTAGCAACGCTATAAGAGGAGCTGAGCAAAGCGGTAACATAGCCAATCAACGGTATGCTAGGAAAGGATGGTTAGGGGCTGACATGGCAATATGGGTGGCATGATATAGCAAGTGGTAGGCATCGCAGCATAGGCATAGCAAAAGAGCGAGCATCTAGCATAGCAAAGATAGAAGTGATTTCGAGGGTATGGTCATCTTGCCCGAAATCCCGCAAGGAAGAAGAACGAGTCCATGAAGAAGACAAACGGACGTAGTCGAACGAATCCTCACAATCGCAACATTACCGGAACCGAGAAGCAACACCGAAAGAAACAAACATCATGATAAATGCACAAGCATAAACATGGCATGATGCACAAACAAGTATGATGCATGTCCGGTTTTAATGATTCATGGCATGGCAATA
Organism: Aegilops bicornis; assembly: GCA_021605145.1. Classification (NCBI taxonomy): domain Eukaryota; kingdom Viridiplantae; phylum Streptophyta; class Magnoliopsida; order Poales; family Poaceae; genus Aegilops; species Aegilops bicornis. The sequence goes on along the minus strand of CM038671.1, from coordinate 447,160,511 downwards.
TGCACAAACAACACTACAAGTTAAATGGAGCCCAATATGCAACGAGTTGCATATTGACGAAACACCACAACAATTATTTAGTTCTCCCTCGGTTATGTACCCAACAATATTTAATGTTATTAAACATGGCAAGGGGTGAAGCCTAAGTAAACTAACTATTTAGGCAAATTTAAATGAGGCCGGAAATAACAAACAACAAGTCAGGAAAATCCCCATGTGCATATTTATGGATTAGGTACTGTTCTGCCCTAAACACAATTTTAATGTTATTAAGCAGCAAAATAAAGTGCACCAAGTTAATCTATGCATTTCTCCACCCCATTTACATATATAATTTATTTAAATCCGAGCTACGGTTATTTAGTTATGAAATAAATCATTTTAACATGGCATTTAAGCAAATTTAAACAAACATCATGTTAAACATTTTAAACATGGATGAAAGTGGCAGATTATGAAACTAGATGAAAAACTAAGCATTTTGCATATATAAGTCATTTTAATCCGATGCACGGTTTGTGAGATATTAAATGCATGAACATGAGGGTTTTTCTGCAAATCTGTCATCTCTGGAAAACTTGACAAATTCGCACATGGAAAAAAAAACACTGGGCTGAAACTGCTGGGCGCTGGGCTGGGGTTCTCACCATGGGCCAAGGCCCGGTCGGTGGAGAGGCCAAAGCGAGGAGGTTAGTGTGGCCCAGGGCCTTGGCGGCCGAGGCAGTGCCAGTGCACAGGGAGAAGCGCGGTCAGCCTTCGGAGCGAGCAGGCTCTGCTCTCGTTCGAAGAACACAAGTAGAGCAGCAGGACCATGGCCATGGAGAGGAAGACGCAGGGGGTCTGGCGACCGAATCGGCGGGAACCGGCCGAACAGAGCGCTGGGAGGCGCCGGGGTCCAAATCCGCAAGGAGGCGCGGATCGGGGCTCAGGCGGCGGCTCCGGCGAGGCAAGGGACTTGGCGACAGGGAATCAGAGGGGCCGAGGCGCCATGGCGGTGGAACGATAGAGGCGGCGGAGCTTGGGGCACCGGAGGAAGGAGGTCTGGCGGGAGTCGCGGGCTCAGGCGCTGGGTGGCCGGAACCCGGTCATGGGAGGTCGCCGGGGTCACGTTCCCAGCCGGATCGGCAGAGGCGGGCAGGCGGACTTGGAGGTCCATGGCGCGGGGATGCTGCTTGCAACACGAGAGAGAGAGAGAGATGTGAGGAACAGAGGGAAGCACGGGGAGGAAGGGAGAGACAGGGGAGGAGAGGAGCGGGACGAGGCCGGTCCTTGCCGTGGTCGCCGGCAGCGAGGCCGGTCACGGGACGACGAGGCGAGGTGAAGGAGCACGGGGAGACTCGGGGAGGGTCGGAGACGCGGGAGCAGAGGTCTCCGCACGAGAGGCGAGCGAGGCAGGGTGAGCTTGGTGCCAACGGCTTCTGGAACGAAGCAGGGAAGGATGGGCTGTAGGTGGAGCTCGAGGGGAGCTGCTGTTTGGATCGATGGAGGGATTGGGTGGATCTGAAAACGAGGAAGGGATTTTTGGATCGGGGGAGGATCCCGATGAGGAAGAGACAGAAAGAGTGGCGGCGCTAGGGAGGATCCCTAGAAATTAGGTGGTGTCTAGATTAGGTTAGGGGTGGTCTATATATAGTGAAATGAGAGGAATTTTGGGACATCCGATTTAAATCGGACGGACGGGAAAAACAGACTAGGGGAGTTCAATAAATAAACCGAAGATATTTTAGAGATGATTGGGGATGATCCGGACTCATCGGTCACGATAGCCCGGCTCGGGTTCGGGTAAGTTTCGGACACGGGCGAGGGGTCGATGCACTGGCAAGAGAGGTTACGTGGTCACGGTCAAGAGGGGAGCGAAAACCCAAATGGCCTCGGAACAGTCAACGAAAGCAAGGGGGGGACGCGGCAACTACTTAACGGGTGCAAGCTTTATGAAAACATGCAGATGCAATGCGCATGATGCTATGAGATGAGATGCATGATATGAACAAAATGCAAAACAAAAGACAAAAACCCAACCACGGAGGAAATAATAATATCGCATCTCCTAAAAGGCAAGAGTTGGAGTTACGAATATGGAAAGTTGTATCCGGGGCGTTACAACACTCCACCACTACGAGAGGATCTCGTCCCGAGATCTAGGATGGCACCGGAGGGAAAAGGAAGAGGAAGATAAGCGGTAAAACTAAGTTGCTTCTTTGACGAACGAGTGAAACCACGAACCTTGAGAGGTTGAGCAATTTAAAAGAAAGAGTACAACAGAGATGAACGAGATTGCAAACAATCCGGTAGAAAAGAGGAACAAGGAGTATTACGAGAACTTGATGGATGAAAGACATGGAAATAAGAGTTTAATGGACAAGATAGAATTCGAAACCACTCCGGTTAAAACAAGATGAGAGGGGAAGAATGATATAATTTGGGCAGCACTCCGACTGTAAATGGAAGGAGTTGAACATGAACTTGACAAATGAGAGGATACTTGATGAAATCAACAAGTTAAGAGGGATTTCAGACAGCACTCAGGTTGAAAAGAGAGGCAAAACTTGATACGATGAAAGAACTTGAATGAGAACACAACACTCCGGCTAAACGGATAAGCAAGGAAAATAACATGATCTTGACAAAAGAAGATAATTGGTAGAAGAGAGCAACATCACAAAGCCTCCGAACGAAAGAATAGAAGCTAGACCGTTGGGATAAAGGGACGGAGAAGAAAATGACAACTTCTACCACAATTGAATTTGGAAGGCATCCTTGCAAGAAGGTTAGAATAGAGTTGTTGGAAGACCAACAACGAAAAGAATAATTTTGTAGTGGGCTTATGGAAACATCTCAACATTATGAGGTGACAACCGACCACTAAAGGAAACAAATAATATAATTGATAACACCGACGAGATGAAAAATTTTCTTCCACCAAGATGATAGAGAGATAACTTGGATCATTTATAAGCACCACAAAAGCAACATTCCTTAGGGAAGGCTTTAGGTGAAATGTGACACAAGATAACTCCAACAACGAGGTTGATGGTTGAAAAGATCTCTTGAACAAAGAGAAAATGATGGATTTAAATATCTCATTCTTAACAACTTTGAATCATGAAACACGAAGTGAAATTGTCAAGAATGACATAAGACCACCTCAAAAGATATTTATAGAAAGAACTGCACTTCGGAATGCAAAATGAAGAATACTTGAACTCCTCAAAACAAAACATGTGTTGGAACACCATGTTTATTTTGAAGTAAGGCTTGACGGATCTTAACTCCGAGAAAAACTTGAAGGACAAAATCGAGAAATAAATGAATCCTTGACGAACCACCATGTAGAGCCTCCATGAAGAACTCCGGTAATAAAAGGATGATAGAAAGAAAGAGAAGTTGACAACACAAGGTGAAGCCTTGCAGTGATAAGATGAAGCTTTGAAATGATATAACCGAGAAAAATTTGGAACTCCGGAAAGAAAGATGAACAAATGAAATCAAGAATTACTTCATCATGAACAATCTCCGAAAGAAGGAATTAATCACTTGGATGAAACAAGAACAAGAATTATGTTATGCGTATCCTTCACCAATTTAAATTGATGTCAAGCAATGGATTTGGCATACTACTTCTTCTCATTGAAAAATGATTACAGATAGAGATATAGCGCAAACTTGAGAAGGTATTGATGGAACCACGGTGGGATTTGGAAACAACAAATGAATTGATATGATAAAGAAGGAAGTGAAATCTTGAGCGAACCACCGTAAGAATTGAAATGAAAGTAGCAAAGGCACAATTCACCGGAAGAATTGGAAAACGAATGAAGATACTTGAAGGGATTTAGATACATGAGAATGAAGAAATCATGAACTGATTAGAGGGTATTTGAACGATGCACCGGTAAGATTTGGAGAATGATAGCTACACGCTGAGAATGAAGAAAGACATATGACTGATGATAAATCATTCTTACGTCAAACTTTGCAAAGAATTTGAGAATAACTCCTAAAATTAGAAGAGTCGGGTAAGATCCTCGAAAAGACACGTGGGTTAGGGCCCACTCAAAAGAAACACCGTTGAGCGATTGCTTGAATTAAAGATTGCACCGGTTGAATTAAATGACTTGAATGAGACAATAATCCCCAAATAGCTTGAACGGATCTTGAATGAAAAGACGAGCCTTCTGGAGATATCTACAAAGACTCCGTAACAAATCAATAGCGAGAAGTGAGTGATTGATAGGTGCACGGTATGAGAAAGCATTTGAAACGGGAAAATGATATGATCGACAAAGCTTGAATTGAATCCACGGAGAAGAAAATTAGAATGGAACAATGATAAGCTTGAAACTTCCTTAGCGCCTTCATGAGAAATCACCGGATAAAACATTAAAGGAAAAGAATGAAGAAACTTCACTCAATAAAATGGATACTTGATTAAGAAATCTGAGTCCTTGAAGAAAAAGGGTGGGAGGGTGGAAAACAAAGGCAACTTGGGTCGGATGAAACGCACACCGTTGAGAAAAAAAAAACTTAGAATTGATCTTGCGAATGTTGCAATGATCGGATTTACTTGAAGAGAAGCACGCCGGTTGAGAAAAGAATTGACATGACAAGCTTAGTGATCAAGAAGGATTAGTATTCACATAGCAATATGATAACACCGTTTAGGAAAGGTATGGAATCAACACTTGGCATTGAAGCAACTCGAATACCACAACTCAAAACAAAAACAAAAGATTTGGCTTGCGGAATAAGCCGGAACAAACACATGATAGAGATTTCGCCCAAAGTGTTCGTGGTGGGGCCCACACGGGCACGACGTATAGCGGCCGTCACGAATGACAAACAAGACGTCCCCGAATCAGCATAGCCAAGGATTCTTTAAGACATCTCGCGACCACTGTAATAAATCGACCGTGAATGGGCGGACCACTAGACGTTGGACCCCAATCTCAAATCATACATCCGTCGGAAAGATATCCCGTAAGCTACTAGAATTCCCACCTATAAACTCCGAAACTTTACGGTTATGCAATCCGGTGTTGGGGATACAGGGACACAAAATATATCACCCAAACTAACAATACCTAGATCCAAATTGTATCCATCCGTCAACACATAACCAAGAAATCCTCGGAAATCGTGGTACCTCGACCTTGAAAAACATCCGTTATACAAGTCATGGCAATACTCCACTTTTCGCCTCGATCTTGGGCTATCAGGGTTATCTCACCAACAAGCGCACAAAAGAGATTTCGATGTCGGCAAAACTCAGGTATTCCGTAATCGCAACGATAAAATTGTGACGACAACACCTCGGAGCTCAACTCCCGGGACACCGCCACAACCCCTAAATGTCGAGGCACCAAGAACAATGTTCTCGCCACAAAACCATCGAACGATTCCAAGATACCCACGTGATCCTAAAAAAAATTTAGTGAAATTTGAGGAGAGAAGAGTCAAAACACTACGTCAGGATACCTCACAGAGCGATTTAAGGACCGGGAAGTAAAAAGAATCCTACTCTCCGATATATATAATCCTAAGACTCAAAACATTTTTCCATTCTAGACTCAACAACGCCAAAGAAACAATCAAGTAGGGGCTCCTAAGTCGGGAAGGCTCTGATTACCAACTTATAACGCCCTCGATGCGGCTATATCTCCCACGTGTCGAGGCACGACTTAGAGGCATAACCGCATTGAAAGCAATGTCGCAAGTGAGGTAATCTTCACACAACCCATGTAATAAATAGGGGAAAGAGATACATAGTTGGCTTACGGTCGCCACTTCACACAATACATAAATAAACATCCATCATTGAGTACACTCAAGGTCCGACTACGGAACCAAAATGAAGAAGATACCCCAAATGCTACAGATCCCGATCGTCCCCAACCGGGCACCACTATCGATCATCTGGAAAAGACACATAGTAACGACCACGTTCCTCGTCGAACTCCCACTTGAGTTCGGTTGAGTCACCTACCGGCATCGTCGGAACCTGCAACTGCTTTTGGAAGTATCTCGTGAGTCACGGGGACTCAGCAATCTCACACCCGCGAGATCAAGACTATTTAAGCTTATAGGAAGGACAGAGTAGTAAGGTGGAGCTGCAGCAGCGACTAGCATATATGGTGGCTACTTCGCAAAAGAGAGCGAGAAGAGGAGCAAAGCACGGACGTGAAGCTAATAGCGATCAAGAAGTGATCTGAACTACTTACGTCGGACATAACTCCAACACCGTGTTCACTTCCCGGACTCACGAGAAGAGACCATCACGGTTACAGCTTGATTGATGTGTATTTTAATTGAGGTCAACTTCGGTTTTCTACAACCGGACATTAACAAATTCCCATCTGCCTCATAACATGGCACGCGGCTTTGAAAGATATTACCTGCAGGGTGTCCCAACTTAGCCCATTATAAGCTCTCACGGTCAACGAAGGATATTCCTTCTACCGGGAAGACCCGATCAATCTCGGAATCCCGGACTACAAGACATTTCGACGACAATAAAACAAGACCAGCAAAGCCGCCCGAATGTGCCGACAAATCCCGATAGGAGCTGCACATATCTCGTTCTCGAGGCACACGGATGGGCAAGACGTCGGGTTGGCATAGACCTGGATTGCCAGGCGCCGGACATCGCCAGTTGGGCGGCACTTTCGAAGGAGCACTGGTCGGGGTTTAAAATAAAGATGACCCTCGGGCTCGCGAAAACCGGGGAAAAAAGGCTTAGGTGGCAAATGGTAAAACCAAAGTTGGGCCTTCTTTGGAGGAGTCTTATTCAAAGCGAACTGTCAAGGGGTCCCATAAATCACCCAACCGTGTAAGGAGCGAAATCAAGGAACATAACACCGGTATGGCGGAAACTAGGGTGGCAAGAGTGGAACAAAACACGGGCATAAGGCCGAGCCTTCCACCCTTTACCAAGTATATAGATGTATTAATTATAGCAGATATATATTGTGATATCCCCAACAAGTAAACATGTTCCGATAAGGAACAACATCTCCATGTTCCAACAAGGAACAAACTTCAACTTCACTGCAACTAGCAACGCTATAAGAGGGGCTGAGCAAAGCGGTAACATAGCCAATCAACGGTTTGCTAGGAAAGGATGGTTAAGAATGACATGGCAATATGGGTGGCATGATATAGCAAGTGGTAGGCATCGCAGACATAGGCATAGCAAAAGAGCGAGCATCTAGCATAGCAAAGATAGAAGTGATTTCGAGGGTATGGTCATCTTGCGAAATCCCGCAAGGAAGAAGAACGAGTCCATGAAGAAGACAAGCGGACGTAGTCGACGAATCCTCACAATCGCAACATTACCGGAACCGAGAAGCAACACAGGAAAGAAACAAACATCATGATAAATGCACAAGCATAAACATGGCATGATGCACAAACAAGTATGATGCATGTCCGGTTTTAATGATTCATGGCATGGCAATATGCACAAACAACACTACAAGTTAAATGGAGCCCAATATGCAACGAGTTGCATATTAATGGCTTCCACAACAATTATTTAGTTCTCCCTCGGTTATGTACCCAACAATATTTAATGTTATTAAACATGGCAAGGGGTGAAGCCTAAGTAAACTAACTATTTAGGCAAATTTAAATGAGGCCGGAAATAACAAACAACAAGTCCGGAAAATCCCCATGTGCATATTTATGGATTAGGTACTGTTCTGCCCTAAACACAATTTTAATGTTATTAAGCAGCAAAATAAAGTGCACCAAGTTAATCTATGCATTTCTCCACCCCATTTACATATATAATTTATTTAAATCCGAGCTACGGTTATTTAGTTATGAAATAAATCATTTTAACATGGCATTTAAGCAAATTTAAACAAACATCATGTTAAACATTTTAAACATGGATGAAAGTGGCAGATTATGAAACTAGATGAAAAACTAAGCATTTTTCATATATAAGTCATTTTAATCCGATGCACGGTTTGTGAGATATTAAATGCATGAACATGAGGGTTTTTCTGCAAATCTGTCATCTCTGGAAAACTTGACAAATTCGCACATGGAAAAAAAACAACACTGGCTGAAAGCTTTGGGCGCTGGGCTGGGGTTCTCACCATGGGCCAAGGCCCGGTCGGTGGAGAGGCCAAGGCAGGGGAGGTTGGCCCAGGCCTTGGCGCCGAGGCGAGGCAGTGCCTGACGGGAGGCGCGGTCGGCCTTCGGAGCAGCATTGCTGCTCGTTCAAGAACACAAGCAGAGCAGCAGGACCATGGCCATGGAGAGGAAGACGCAGGGGGTCTGGCGACCGAATCGGCGGGAACCGCCGGAGCAGGCTGAGGAGGCGCCGGGTCCAAATCCGGCAAGGGAGGCGCGGATCGGGGCTCGGTCTGGCGGCTCCCGTGAGGCAAGGGACTTGGCGGCAGGGAATCGAGGGGGCCGAGGCGCCATGGCGGTGGAACGATAGAGGCGGCGGAGCTTGGGGCTCCGGAGGAAGGAGGTCTGGCGGGGCCCGAGGGCACAGGGCGTCGGGGTGGCCGGAACCCGGTCGCGGGAGGTCGCCGGGGTCACGTTCCCAGCCGGATCGAAGCAGAGGCGGGCCGGCGGACTTGGAGGTCCATGGCGCGGGGATGCTGCTGCAACGCAGAGAGAGAGAGAGAGAGATGTGAGGAACAGAGGGAAGCACGGGGAGGAAGGGAGAGACAGGGGAGGAGAGGAGCGGGACGAGGCCGGTCCTTGCCGTGGTCGCCGGCAGCGAGGCCGGTCACGGGACGACGAGGCGAGGTGAAGGAGCACGGGGAGACTCGGGGAGGGTCGGAGACGCGGGAGCAGAGGTCTCCGGCACGAGAGGCGAGCGAGGCAGGGTGAGCTCGGTGCCAACGGCTTCTGGAACGAAGCAGGGAAGGATGGGCTGTAGGTGGAGCTCGAGGGGAGCTGCTGTTTGGATCGATGGAGGGATTGGGTGGATCTGAAAACGAGGAAGGGATTTTTGGATCGGGGGAGGATCCCGATGAGGAAGAGACAGAAAGAGTGGCGGCGCTAGGGAGGATCCCTAGAAATTAGGTGGTGTCTAGATTAGGTTAGGGGTGGTCTATATATAGTGAAATGAGAGGAATTTTGGGACATCCGATTTAAATCGGACGGACGGGAAAAACAGACTAGGGGAGTTCAATAAATAAACCAAGATATTTTAGAGATGATTGGGGATGATCCGGACTCATCGGTCACGATAGCCGGCTCGGGTTCGGGTAAGTTTCGGACAGGCGAGGGGTCGATGCGTAATCGGCAAGAGAGGTTACGTGGTCACGGTCAAGAGGGGAGCGAAAACCCAAATGGCCTCGGAATATCCAACGAAAGCAAGGGGGGACGCGGCAACTTCTGAACGGTGCAAGCTTTATGAAAACATGCAGATGCAATGCGCATGATGCTATGAGATGAGATGCATGATATGAACAAAATGCAAAAACAAAAGACAAAAACCCAACCACGGAGGAAATAATAATATCGCATCTCCGGAAAAGGCAAGAGTTGGAGTTACGAATATGGAAAGTTGTATCCGGGGCGTTACATCATACATTTCCAATGAACCTGTAAGTTGCCATTATGATCATCCTATTAGGGTTGACATTAGAATAACCCCAAAGTTCTCATGGTCTAAGGAATTATGCATACATTAACTTTCTTGTGTTATTGACTATAGACTTGTGATGAAATCATCTCCTAGTATAACATACAACTTGGGTCGATTCAACACAACTGTTCTTCTAACATCCTACCCTCAATGTTGCCAACATCATCATTATACTTAATTATGCCCATGATCAGGAAAACACAACCATCATGTAACACTTGACCTAGTCATAGAGACAAGACTATGAATCTAATTTTACCTATTTATAATTCTACATGTGCAGACGACTTTTCCTCTAAGCCACTTAGTTTTCGCAAACTCGAGAACTATAACAGTTATAACATAGACTATAAACATTAATTACTGATAAGTCTCCGACATATCTATAATTTTTTATTGTTCCATGCTATTATAGTATCAATCTTGGATACTTTATATGCATTTATATGCTATTTTATATCATTTTGGGGAGTAACCTATTAACCTAGTGCCTAGTACTAGTTCCTGTTTTTGGCTTTTCAGAAAATCAGTACCAAACAAACTCCAAATGCGGTGAAACTTTACGAGGATTTTTTCTGGACCAGAAGGGGCCCTAGAAGGTGCGGGAGGAGGCCCGAAGCTACGAGTGAGCGGCAAGCTCACAGGACGCCCCAGGGGGGTGCCCCCCGAACTTGTGGGCCCCACGTAGCACCCCTTGACCTAATTCCACCTCTATAAATTCAGGAATATTCCCAAACCAACGGAGAGCCACCCGAAACACTTTCTCCGCCGCCGCAAGCTTCTATTCTTCTGCGATCCCATCTGGAGGCTTTTTTGGGTACTCTGCCAGAGGGGGGGATCGATCATGGAGGGCTTCTACATCATCCTTGCTGCCTTTCGATGATGCGTGAGTAGTTCACCACAGACCTACGGGTCCATAGCTAATAACTAGATGACTTCTTCTCTCTCTTTGATCTTTAATACAATGTTCTCCTTGGTGTTCTTGGAGTTCTATTCGATGTAATCTTATTTTACGGTGTGTTTATTGGGATCCGATGAATTGTGGGTTTATGATCTAAATATTTATGAGAAATAATTGAATCTTTTCTGAACTTTATTATGCATGATTGTTATAGCTTTGTATTTCTCTCCAACCTATCCATTTGGTTTGGCCAACTAGATTGATTTATCTTCGGTGGGAGAGGTGCTTTGTAATAGGTTCAAACTTGCGGTGCTCTATATCCTAGTGACAGAAAGGGACAAGACATGTATTTGTATTGTTGCCATTAAGGATAAAACGATGGGGTCTATTAATATTGGTTGGGTTTACTTTTTCTACATCGTGTCATCTTGCTTAAGGCATTACTCCGGTTTTTTATGAACTTAATATCATAGATGCATGTTGGATAGCAATTGATTGGTGGAGTAATAGTAATATACCCAGGCTAGACTCGATCTACTTGTCTCGGACGTGATTCCTATATACATGACCATTGCATTGAATATCATCATAACCAAGGTTTAAAATTGCGGATATTGAGGTCGTATCGGATTGCTCTCGACATATCCGATAGTGGATATCGGGTGATACATCGGATGATATGTAGTACTATCGGAAATTAAAATCGTTCTATAATTTTCTATCTACAGTGTTATACTTGTCATGTATCTTTAATAGAATATGGAGTAAACCATGGAGATAAAATAAACACACATACATGTCATCATCAAAGAAATTGGCTTCATTTTCTCCATCATCACTTGAAGAATCGTCCATTAAGTGCATGGATGTATCATCTTCCTCTTCACAGTCAGAATACTCTTATTCCGCCTCCATGGTGCGCGCTCTCTTTGACTTCTTCTTAGTGCTCTCTTCTTGTCATTTTCGCCAGCCTGGGCTAGTGTTCTTGTTCGACATCACAATCAGATTCATTTTCTTCTTCTTCTTGTTCTTCAATAGTATTGTCTTGCTGCTACCCTTCAACACTCGCCTCCCCTTCAATACACTCTTTCAATGGTTCATCATAAATAAACTTTGCAGCTAATGGATCTTTCTTCCTTTGAGCACACTTCCACTGAAGCCTCTTATTAAACATGGCATAGACAAGATAATTCAATCTCTTTTGTGTTAATCTCGTCCGTTTTTGGTATGCACCTACAATAAAGCAACCATTAAGATCTAAGAAGCACAATATGCTACATAAAAAGGTAATGCATAAAGGGAGTGATGTACGTACCCTCTCAAATGCACTCCAGTTCCTTTCACACGCAGATGAGTTGCACGTTGCATTTAGAATCTTGATAGCCGTCTTTCTCAATTCCTTTGCATCAGTGCCACGTGCTGCCCACCAATTTGCTGCAAATATACCCAAATTTAAGTTAGTAAATTTGATAAAATAAATATTATTGAAACCAGAAAGAGAGAGCTTTTACATGGCGTGATAGTTCTACTTTTCCGTCGAATGGCCATTGCAGAGCCAAAAGAATCAGTGCCATTAGTGTACATATTAAGCTGGGCAACAATCATATCTTGTAATTTGTCATTATCATGGTACGCACGACTTGGACATTGTACAACTGCTGCGACGAAAACCTCTTCCTCCAACTTTGCCTTGTTCTCATAATAAAAGAATGGATTCAAGTAATATCCAACTTTATGCAATGGAGGCTTGAGTTTGTTGTTCCACCTTTCATCTGTAATATCCCAAATAAAACCATACTTCTTTGCATTTCCATCAAAACGGACAACAATTTCCTTTTTGCATTTTCAAGATCACCATAAAGGTTTTTTTTCTCGAATACACACGAGTGTGCGTACTATATATTAAAGAGAGGAGTGAGCCCTTTCGCGTTGGCGTTACATATTACATGAACCCAACTCCACTCGTACGTTGGATAGTCTAACTCCTCGCCATAGCTCACGATGATAACGCTCCCAGGAAGGAGGCTACATCTCTTTGATTAGCCCGACCTGCTTCGACTTTCGGCCTTCTCCTTCTATCCTATCAATTTTTAGTGCTTCCATACTTCCCATAGAACAAGAGTGAGTATAGCTCTGAGCGTCCTTGTCGTTGCGTCTGGTGCCGGCCTTGCTTTGGCACCACTCCTGAAGCTTCTCTCCCATTGATGGTATCCAGCATAAGTGGATCTCTCGATAGGGCGAGGTTGGGCGCTCGCCCTACCTTGATTTCCAGGGATTTTTTACCTATAAGTATAGATCAATCGCCAAAGACATCTAACGAGAGAAAACCCCACTGATCCTGTTCTTGTCTTATTGGGCCTTATGCAGGTCACACATAATATTGGGCCATATGCAAGTCACCCATCGCCCCCGATGCTGTCCATGATGCAAGACATCGACGCGCTAGACTTGTCCACATATATCTGACCTGTCCACAATCGTCAGCAAAACATCATCTTTTTTTCGAAAAGGGGCGTTTTATTACTTAAAATATTTAAGCATTACACCTGGCCTCTGCATAGCCAAGATGCACCCAGCAAAATAATATCCTCTCATTCAAATGAAAATGATAAAAAGGCGAAATACACGGAAAACATGCAGTATCCGTTAACGCCTAAAGCGGAGGGGGGACAATCCTAAGATCATGCTGCCACCCATGTTGGATAAAAGCATCCCTCGCCGTAGCCTCCAATCGTGTACACACCTCCTTAAACAGGTCTCGATCCTCGACGCGTTGTAGAGAGGACCATAAACGAAGAGTGCCGGTACGTCTGTGGATAACCTGCATAAGAGAAGTACTTTTATCGTTAAAAACCTTATCATTTCTACAGTGCCAAAGCGACCAAATAACGGCAAGCGCTCCCGCCCTGAGAAGGGTTCTAAACCTGTGATCAATCCCATGTAGCCAGTTGCCAAATACAGTAGCAACACTACAAGGAGGATACAAGCCAGAGGCTATTTGGATGACTGACCATATAGAACGAGCCGATTTGCATTGGAAGAATAAATGTTTTATTGTCTCATCATGGTGAAAAAAGACACATTACGGACTTCCATGCCAGTTCCTATTAATAAGGTTATCTTTCGTAATAATGACTCTGCGACGAAGATACCATCCGAAGATTTTATTCTTAAGCGGTATCTTCATCTTCCAGATCTTCTTGTTATTATCTACTAGCACATCAGACTGGATTAACGCTCTATACATAAACTCCACTGAGAACTGTCCATTCCCATGTAGGTTCCATCGGAATACATCGGACCCATGTGACAATTGCACTGTGGACAACCGCTGGAGGAGGATGTTCCACAATTGTAGTTTGGGTCCAAATAAATCCCTTCTGAATGTCACATTTGGCGAAAATGATTCCATTACTGTGGTGATAGTATCATCCTTGTGACGTACAATGTTGTATAGAGTCAGATATTGTTCCCGGAGAGTGGCATTTCCTAGCCACCTATCCTCCTAGAATCTAATTTCCGAGCCATCCTTAATCGAGAAAGATCCATAGCAAAAGAAATATTTCTTCGTAGCCATTAGACCCACCCAAAAGTGAGAATCCCCAGGCTTCCAATATACTTGGTATACTGCCTTGGAGCCCACATATTTTAAATGCGAGGAGGGTTTGCCATACACCATATTCCGTCAGTAATTTAAACAACCATTTACCGAGTAGGGACCTATTCTTAACCTCAAGGTCATGAATGCCCACCCCGCCTTGGTCTTTGGGACAGCAAACCACACTCCATGTAGCCAATCGATATTTCTTTTTCTCGCAATCTCCTTGTCAAGAGAATCTTGATCAGAAATAATCCAATCTATGTAAAACTCCTTTCGGCAACTGGAAGAAGGAGATCATATATAGTACAATATTACTTAGTACTGAATTTATTAGGACCAATCTTCCTCCTAGAGACAGCAGCTTACCTTTCCAACTGCGAAGTCTTTTTTGCAGCCTCTCCTCGACGTGTTTCCATTCAACATTTGTGAGTCTCCGATAATGTATCGGTATCCACAAATATGTGATCAGAAACTGGCCCAATCCGCATCCGAACAGTTCGGCGTACAGGTGAGCCTCGTCTTGGGCCTCGCCAAAGCAAAACAATTCACTTTTATGAAAATTGATCTTAAGACCTGAGAGTTGCTCGAATGCTGATAAAATTAATTTTAGATTTCTCGCTTTCTCGAGGTCATGATCCATGAAGAGAATTGTATCTTTAGCATACTGAAGTATGGAGAGGCCACCATCAACTAGATGATTTACTGCCCCATTAATTTGCCCATCAGCCTTGGCACGCTCAATCATGATTGCTAGCATATCCGCCACTATATTGAATAGCATGGGCGATATCGAGTCATCTTGTCACAATCCCTTCTTTGTTTGAAAATAGTGGCCAAGGTCATAATTGACCTTAATGGCAACACTGCCTCCTGAAACGAAGCTATGGATCATTACGTGCCACTCCGCAGAAAATCCTTTCATTCTAAGAGTCTGTTGAAGAAAGGATCATTTGACTTTGTCATAAGCTTTTTCAAAGTCTATTTTAAATACGACACCATTCAACTTTTTTCCAATAAATTAGATCATCATCCCCGCATGCCGCTCCTGTTAGGGTCCGTTGTCGCCAGTTTGTGTCCATCCGTGGATGGAGCATGTACGAATGAATGAAGGAAGTACTCTGGATCGAGCATCATGGACAGGTCAGATATATGCTTTTTTAGGCAATCTCGCAAAGCTTTTTATTCATGAGTGCTGCTAAGCAGACGATGTTTTGCTGACGATTTGTGCACGACAACTAAATCAAGTCATCCGTGCATATGACTAAAGTGGGGTCAACGGCTGGATTAGCCATCGTTTCACTATCGCGCAAGCCGTGCGTCGTCTGCAC
This sequence comes from Aegilops bicornis, assembly GCA_021605145.1. Lineage (NCBI taxonomy): Eukaryota > Viridiplantae > Streptophyta > Magnoliopsida > Poales > Poaceae > Aegilops > Aegilops bicornis. The sequence goes on along the minus strand of CM038671.1, from coordinate 447,145,068 downwards.
AACAGTTTTGGATTTATTTCTAGTACATTAATATGGCAACGTTCTGTTGTCGCCCTAATTCAGTCGATCTCTAGGGGGAAGAGTACGTCAAGCCAACTTTTCAATCTCTCTCCAAGTGTCACTCAAAAGAATCTCAAGGTGATGCGTGCCTCGGTTTTCTCTAATTCTTGTTTCCCGAAGATGTAATGGCAGCAAAGAATACTGGCTGCAGCATACACTGAGCTACACTCCTTTGCAATTGATGCGCAAGCTTCTGTGGCACATATGAAGCAATCCACTAATATTACAGAACATTTTCACACTCCCCTCTTTGCCATTGCTTTCCAGCAACTTAATGAACTGAATGTAATGATACAACAATTGGGAAACTCCTCTGATGCCTGGAGCTATGCTTGGCGATCTGGCCTTTTCTCAGTGGGTAAAATGTATAAGCATCTGATAGGACACTCAGAAGTGCATCATCTGTTTGGAGACTTGTGGAAGGCAGCAAGGAGAATCACACATAAAATATTCTTCTGGCTACTGCTATATGACAGAATCAGCTCTAGAAGTCTCCTTAAAAGAAAAAACTACTTGCTGCCAAACTACAAATGTGCCCTCTTTCAAGAAAGTTGAAGAAACATCTCTGCACCTTCTATGGGACTGTCAGTTTTCCCTATCATGTTGGGACTCCATTGTGCCAAATAGGCATAGAGGTATATCTGCTTTTGATGGCATCATCTTTCTCAAACAAGCCTTCCCTCCATAGATTGCCATCGATATTGTTACAATGGGCTGCTGGAATATATGTATGCAAAGGAATGGGAAAAATTTCCGCAACATTACGCCATCCCTGGAAGCCTGGAACTCTCTAGTGAAGCATAGAACCAAGCATAAGAACATCGATTGCCTAGAGCAATGGATAAACTCCCATCTTTCTTAGTTCCTAGCATCTGATTTATTATCATGTTAGAGAAAACGGGAGTTGGATAGACATTTTATTTCCTTTTCTTTTGCTTTCCTTTGTACATAATTTTATTAATGAAAAATTTACCGTAGAACAATTGTTCTACGGTTTCGGGGTAAAAAAATGAAGATGTAATCTGTCTTGGTAGGGTTTCCAATATTATGTTTAATTGGATTGCTTTGATTATGATTTCTTGGGAGTGATTTTCAAATTTACTGGTCATCATTGTCCGGTTCTTAATGCATTTTTATTGCTCAACTTCACTTAATCAACTTGTATTTCAAGTGGAATTTTCATTTTAGTAATTATTTTTACGGTAAGATATTTAAATTGCTGAATTTGTTATTTTTATGGATAACATTGCTAGATATACCGGCGTGGGTGAGAGATATATAATTTTTCTACATGAATGTGCGTGTGATATACATGTGGACACAAGACATTTTTATCATGGGTCTGCCCGACCTAAAATTTATTTAAATAGAAAAATCATGGACAAAATTTAATAAATATTTATTTACACTATTATATTAATACGGCCAGATACCATCTCATAACATAAAATCATTTTGCAAGCTTCGGAGGGAGTAGTGTACAAATACTGAAAAGAAAGGCACATGGTTGCGCAGTCGCACGAATCCAATCACGCTGCAAGTGCGATCAACGGAGCCGGGAATTGCTTGTTCGCCTTCTGTTTCCATGGACCCCCTTGGAACACTGTGCCGTTGTCTCCCAGGGCCCATCTCGAACTCGGCCCTTGCAGGCGCCACCGTCCCACGAGACGCCTGTCCGCCACAGGCAAACTCATCATCATCATCATGGGTGAGTCAGTGGGCCGCCGTGTCCTGGACCACACAAAGGCCGAGAGCTGTTCTGTAGATAGATGTAAACTGTAGTCGGTTTTGCAGGTTGCTAACTTGCTACCGTCTCTTAATTACGGGTTCTGTTTCTATGGTACCAATGGTCCAGGTTCTCCTGCCACTCTGTCAGAAATTAAGAAGACGATTGGCTTAGCTACAGCTAGTGAGCTGATGAGTCATGATGCTAGAATGACAGATGTGCATAGTTGCCGCTACAATGCTCAGAACAGGGAAAATGCAGGGATCGGTACTGGGCCTGAGGGTGGCGCTGTTAATGAACGCAACGTACAACATCAGCTTGTTCTAGGTAAGCGATCAACAAATGACTCTTGATCCTTAACTGCAGCTAGTGTAGTAGATCTCTCTGCTAAGAAAACAGGCAATTTTTTGACTAATTTAATCCATAAGTAGATAACTAGCATGGCATTGACAGAACTAACAACATACTGGTACTGATCTAAACAAGCACGTACTAGACAAATAATAGATAAATCTACACATGATGCTAGCACTGCTAACAGAAATTATTAGGAGAGGGATAAACGCGGTATACCCTCCAGTAAGCCATGCAGAAGCCGCCGCTGCGGTGGAAGCAGCAGCAGTAGCGTTCTCGGCGGCCTTCTTGGCGGCCTCGGTCTTCTCGGCGGCGGCGCGTTCAGCGTCGCTGGACATGGTGATGACGTAGACGATACGGACGTAGAGGAAGTAGTGGATCGGAGGCGAGCAGTCGCGTAGTCGCTTCCCAAAAACCTATTCGTCTCTCTCCGTCTGGGAACCAGAGAGGCGGAGTTTCGAGACACGCTCTCCGTCGGCCGTGTCTGTGGCAGACGGGATGGAGTCACCGGCGGCGGCAACAAAAGGAACGACGGTGGGCGGTTCTGCGTGGAAGCGAATGTGATCCGATCGTGGCGGCTAAGATTAGGGGACACAACACACTTATATAGACGCAGCGACGGCGTGGAGACGTGGGCTTGACCCAACCAGCATGGCCTTGGCCAGCAAGCGCGGCGGGCGGCGGAGGAGGAGCGCGCCAGGGTCTCTTCTCTTCTCAAGCTCCAATAGCATGTAGAAGAGCCACCCTTATAAACCACTCCAACTTTCCTTTCACTAGCATGGTGGGACTAAATTTCCCACCACCTTGTCATGCCACCTACATGGGTACTTAGAGATTAAATCTGAAATTGTCATATGGGCTCTAGGCCCATCTCACATTTCAACACTCTCCTCCTTTATTAATGAATGAGGCAAGTCTTTTGCCTCTGTTTCAAAAAAAAAGCTAGTGTAGTAGAGAGTACCATTGCTGAGTACAGTGGAGCTATACCCTCGCGCGCACGCACACACACACACACAAATAGTGGAGCTATAATTCCTGTGGGAAATACGCGACATTATTGGGACGTGGAGTTTCTACACGTGAGCTCAAATGCTGCTGGTGTGAATAGTAAAATAGACAAAATATAAAAATATTTCAAAAAATTCTGAAAATAAATATTTGGGCATAGTTTAAGAAATGCTTGTTGTGCCTGCAAAATTTTATCATGAAATGGCATTGATGGAAGGTATGGTAAAAAGACAAAATCGATACTCTAAAAATGTTACTTTCAAACGCATTTGAAGCTCTGATATTTTTTGCCACGACTTCCACTAATATGATATAGTAATGAAAGTTTGCATGCACAACAAACATTTCTTAAAATATGTCACAAAAAAATTTCAGAATTTCAGAATTTTTTGAATTATCTCCTTTCTATTTTGTTTTATTTTATTGTTCACATCAAAAGCATTTGAGCTCGGCTGTAGAAAGGTACTTTCAACATCATTGATTAATTTGAAGATACTGAGAATGATCCACCGAGGAGTGGGCTGCTTGTGACTCCACAAAAAGACGCAAACTAGACGAAGTTAAAAGGTAGTGGCAATTGCCAGCAGTTTAGATGCGGATTCCACGGGGGAGGATCGCCGAGAGCATTCAAAACCCTAGCATGGAACTTTCCCCCTCTACGGTTCAAGAGCTCTTGAATCTTCAAAGGCGAGTGAAAGCAGATGCGATTTTTTTCTCTGAATCTCGTCTGGATAAAGCCTGGAGCTCATATCCGACAAATCAGATCGATCCAACGAGTATGGCCCATCATTGATGGCCATGTCTCACCGGATCAAACCTGGAGCTCAGATCCAACGAGTTAGATTTATCCAACGAGTATGGCCCATCATTGGTGGCCATGTCTCGCCAGATCAAGCTGGAGCTCAGATCCGACGAGTCCGCGCGAAAGCCAGACATGTCTGGCCTGCAAAATAACCTAGGATTGATGTCAGATCTATCCTCCGAAAAATCATCGTTGATGCCGATGTCAGATTGGACCGGAGCCAAATTTTTGCTCTCACCCACCACCATGTAGAGTATTGCCCAGATAGCACAGGACCAACCGACATCTGGGACCTAGCCTTAGTCGTACAGAAGAGAAGAGAGACCGTCCGACAATTCTGGACACGTTTCTTGTTAAATAAAATCAAAATTCCAGACAATACAGACGGAGAAGCCCTAGCGGCATTCTGCCTCAATGTTTACGATGAAGGGGTCAGTAGGGAGATCATCTGTCATTATTCGAGGACATTTGCCGAACTCTCTGATCTGATGACAAACTATTGCGCCTTGGAGGATGCTAGTTTAGCCAATCAATGGTGTCGAGACCCTAGCTTGGAATTGCCCGATGCAGAAGGGGAAGGCAGGTGCTCCGGCCGCAATTGATAACCCAAGTGCAACAATGTCGATAGACACGAAGAGAACTTCCACGAAGGAAAAGTCGGTTAGGCGGCAGCATAGCTAAATCGCTATTAGACACAATACTTGACCACCCGTGCGCAATCCACTCTACCTCATCGGACAAACCGGTCACCCACAAAGACAAGAACTGTTGTGTCCTTAGGCAGGTGGCGAACGGAGGCCTAGAGTTCCTCGACTACCCCGGCAGCAGAATAAGCCAGGGTATAGCAATCAACCATGATCAAGAACAATATCCACCCGAGGTCAAAAACGTGCTTATGATCTATGAGACGCACTCCTCGTAAAATCAACGAAAGAAAGCTCTTCAAGAGATCTACACCGTTGAGAGCGCAGCGACATCGAATAATAAGTGGTCGGACATTCCAGTCACTTTCGATCATCATGACCAGCTGATGGGAGTCCACAGTCCACAGCCGAGGAGTTGCGGTTCTCGTCCTCGACCCCGCAATCGACTGTTAACGTCTATCCAAGGTCCTGATGGATGCGTCGGCAACCTCAACCTCATCTACGAGGATACTTTGCAAAAGATCCAGTTTGACGGATCCTGCATCCAGGCGAGCAGGCCAATCTTTAAAGGTGTCATCACTGAGAAAGAAGCACGCTGCACTGGAAAAGTCACGCTCAGTGCGGTGTTTGGAACTCACGATAATTATTGGGTTGAGGCATTAATATTTGATGTAGTCCCATTCCAGAGCAGCTAGTACGCGTTGCTCGGCCGATCAGCGTTCGCCATGTTCCATGTTGTTCCCCACTATGCATATATGAAACTAAAGATGTCAGGGCCCAATGGTGTGAGTACGATAGATGGCAACCTTGATCGATCATTCATTGTCAAGGACAGGACTACGACTTTGGCCCTTGAGACCGAATCCAAGGCCTTCGCAGCCGAGGAGTTATCCGAGCTACACGCAACGGTCGATAAGGACGATGCCGTTCTCGTCAAACGCTCAAAATCAACATCCTATAAACCAGCTGACGAGATTGTCAAGAGACACATCTAAAATGGCCTCTATGGGAACTCATCTGGACACCATGCTGGACGTGGCACTCGTGACTTTCTTCACAAAAAATGGGATATATTCGCCTCGCACCCCTTTAACATGCCACGCATCCCACAGGACCTCGCAGAGCACAACCTGAACATAATCGAGGGATTCAAACCAGTCAAATAGGCGCTGTGTATGTTCTCCAAGCCAAAGAGGCAAGCAATGGGAGAAGAATTGGCCAAACTGCTAGAAGTCGGATTCATCCGAGAAGTTAAACATATGGACTTGTTAGCAAACCTGGTCATTGTGCCCCATAAGGATAAATAGTGGCGCTTGTGTGTCGATTTTAAGGGTCAACAAAGACTTCCCTAAGGATCCATTCCCATTACCATGCATCGACCAAATTGCCGATGTCACGGTCGGGCACGACCTCTTATGCTTTTTGGATGGATACCCAGGTGCCCGTCAAATTAGGACGAAGGAATTTGACCAAGAAGCAACTGCATTAATCACTCCTTATTCTGCTTCAATACAATGCCCTTTGGGCTTAAAAATGTTTTCAATGAAAGATACAAACATGTCTACACCCACAGATGACTGCCGAGGCCTATATAGACGAAGTGGTTGTTAAAACCAGGTAGACCAGCATGCTAATTGAAAGTGCGTTATATCGACTAGAGGGGGGGTGTGAATAGGCGATTTTTATGAATTCTTCACTGAGGAATTTGCCGGTGAGGACATTCCTTAGAGAAGAACTACTTGCAGCGGAATAAGTACTCAGAAGTAAGCATAACAGAATACAGGCATGGTCATCATGATGAAATGAAGACACGCACAGAGTACAGAAAGCGTAAACACATGATGAAGACAAACAGACTGAAGAAATTGAACTCAGGAAATTGAGAAAGTCTTCAGTCAAAGTCTTCAAACACAGATATGAACAAACACTCAACACGAATGAGGAAATGAAAGAGTTGAGGAAATAGAACCGATAAGGTTGGTGAAGACAATGATTTGGTAGACCAGTTCCAACTGCTGTCTCAGTTGTACGTCTGGTTGGAGCGGCTGAGTATTTAAACTCGAGGACACACAGTCCCGGACACCCAGTCCCGGACACCCAGTCGCTGAGCATGCAGCTCAGGACACCAAGTCCTCACCGTATTCTCCTTGAACTAAGGTCACACAGACCTCGTCCAATCACTCGTGGTAAGTCTTCAGGCGACTTCCAAACCTTCACAGACTCGGTCACTCGGCGATCCACAATTCCTCTTGGATGCTCTAGACCATGACGCCTAACCGTCAGGAAGAAGCACCGTCTTCAAAGGTAACAAGCATCGGATCCACGCAGGATCAATCTCTTCAGTGATGCTCAATTACTTTGGGTTTGTAGGGGTTTGGTTTTGGGTTTTTCTCACTCAATGATTTTCGCTCAAAGTCCTCGGAGGATGGGATGCTCTGAAATGACAAGTGTCAGTTTCTCTCGGAGCAGCCAACCAGCTAGTGGTTGTAGGGGTGGCTATTTATAGCCTAGGGAGCAACCCGACATGATAAGACATAAATGCCCTTCAATGATATGACCGTTAGGTAGATAAGATATTTTGTGACAGGCGCAAGAAGACAAAGAACGGTCGGAAATTTGACTCTCAAATTCCTCGGGGCTATCATGTTCCTCATCGTAGGCAATCCGCCTTTGGCGAATTCCTAACTCCTCGGTCGAACAAATTCCTCGGCGACCGTAAGAACTTCGTCTCGTCACTAAAGAAATAGACTGAATCTGTATGAGATTTCCAATGGCTTCACTCGAAGGGATTGGTAGGTGTAGGATTTTGAGTTGAGCATCACATGGAAATTTTTCCTTAGTATTTCCTCGACCCCTTTAACAAAGACGGTGTTTCCTATGACTCAAGAAAGAGAAAACGAAACTACCAAAACAAAAGTCTTGACGCTTCATGTTCCTCAAATGAATACCAAGTCTTCAAGATCACACCAATTTCTTCACTTTCAAAGTCTTCAGAAAGTCTTCAGCATACCAAAGTCTTCAGACAAAGAACTTCATTTTTAGGGGTCGACTTTCTATGTAAATATCAAACTCCTCATAGACTTATAGACATGTGTACACTCGTAAACACATTAGTCCCTTAACCTATAAGTCTTCAATACACCAAAATCACTAAGGGGCACTAGATGCACTTACAATCTCCCCCTTTTTTGTGATTGATGACAATATAGGTTAAGTTTTCAACGATAATAAACATATGAAGTGTAAATACTGAAATCGAGGAATTTGATTGCAAGATATAGAAGAACTCCCCCTGAAGATGTGCATAGTGAGGAATTTGCTTTTAAGGCAATGGACATTTGAAGAGTTGAATCATGGAGATCTCCCCCTATATAATATGAAGAATTTGAAATGCATGATGAAATATGGTGACTGATGTAATTCAGCATGCGTGTATTAACATATAACGAAGAATAAGCATGCAGAGGGACACATCAAAAGTATCAGAGCACCATCGGGTTTAAGATTACAACTCGATCCAATAAAAGTTTCAGAAGAGCGAGAGATGTAACTTAGCAGAAAAACGCCCATATAATAGACCCGCTTGAAGACTAACTCAAATTTCTCCCCCTTTGTCATCAATGACCAAAAGGATCGAAACTGAGGACTAACGCCCTTGAAGAATATCAAGTTGATGGAGGAGCGCCAGCGTTGTCGGGGTCGGTTGTCGTAGTAGGGCCTGCCGCGATATCGTCCAAGTCTTCATTTTCATCAGTGTCGCGCGATGAAGAATAGGAGCTGGCCACCAAGGAAGGAACCTTGACCTTCTTGAATTTCTTCGGTGGAGGTGCAGACCAGTCAAATTCTTCCTTGAGACCCATTTTCTTCAGATCTTTGTGTAGACATGAGATAGAACAGCCCAGGTACATTTGAAGGTTTCATGGAGGTAGTATTGGTTTTTCTTCACTGCATTGTGTGTTGAGGTCATGTTGTGAAGAATTGAACCAAACTGACGCTTGACCCATTTATGATTGCGATCAACTTTACGATGAAGACCGAGCAAGAACTCACGATCACCATCACCACGGATGTTGTGGCTTGAGGATTTTGCTTGGCGAGTTGTTGGCAGCAGAGTCATGTGTGGCGAGTCATCATTGGTGGAGTAGGATGCAGCCTTGCGAAATTGACCATCCAATGGACGAATGCCTTCATCTATCACAACAGTTGCCTTGCCTTTGTCATCACCGAGGAAAATGTCCATTTGAGGACTTCAATTGGAGGCAAGTAGCTGCAGTGGTTCGTAGTATCGACCTTGTAATTGAGTGAAGACCTTGTCACGATGAACCTCATAATCCATGGTGCATAAGGCTTCACTCAAATGGTGACATAGCAATATTCGTGAGTCCTCATGAAGAAATCATGGAAGTTGACAGAACGCCATGAATGAAATAGAAAAGCATATTCTTCATGATGCCAACGACTTCTTCATCATTTGAGTCGTGGCCTTTGATAGGACTCATTGTCTTCGTCGAGAATGCGATAGACAGTCAAGGCACATCTGATAATTCCGTGTGAGGAATTTGGTTCGAGGGGCCTGCCACGGCTTCAAAGGCTTCATCGGCACTTGCATGTAATGATTTGTAAACTCAGGGTTCGTTGTAGATGCAACGAGCACCATCAAGGGAGGATCGAGGGAGGGCACGAAGCAATTCAGTTGCTTGTGCCTTGTAGTGAGTATTTTTGACATCGATCCAGCACCCATGAGTTCACATCTTGAGAATTTCTGTGATGTGCGGCGTCGCATAGAATTGAAGAATGAGTTCTTCATTCCAATCACAGATGTCAGTGCAGCAATCCAGCATCGTGAAGAACACAGAGGACTGGCTCGAAGCCTGGCAGAGATTCCATGTCCACGTGAGGAATATGTGCATGATCGAAGACTTTGTCTTTGTCGAATAGCACAGAGGAACAAAAGTTGGCTTGACTAGCAGTCCAGAAACGCCTCTTCCTTATACGAGCAGAATCATAAGGACTGTAATCAGTGAAGAAAACATGCTCGCAAAAGAAGTCTTCAGCCTTGAACTTTTGCTTGCGCGAGAATGGATCCTTTGGTTTTGGCAGAGGAGTGTCAGTGAGTTGCATCACTACCTCAGGAATCACAATCTCAGGTTCTTCAGGCTGAGGATTTTCTGGTTCCTCTTCATATGCAGTGTGCGTGTTCAAAGGATCAGCAGTAGCAGGTTCTTCAACACTAGTGGCTGGAATTTCTTCATGCACAAACGAGGTGGGATGAGTTTCTTCAGAGCCCAGTTGAACGGTTGGTGCAGGGGACTGAGGTATTTGTTGTATTGGGGTGAAGAGTGGAGAATTGGGATGCAGACTTTCCCAAAAGTCATCGTTCATCACTGGCGTTGTACTTCCAATATCCACATCTTCTTCTTCAATTTCTTCAACACCAGCCTCTTCAGCCGTGAACAGAGGCATTGGTGAGGATACAACAGGAGTAGAAGGGATCACATCCACTTCAATTTCTTCATCAATCTGCTCTGACGAAGCAGCAGGATGATTTTCTTCATCAGATCCGCTAGGGATCTCATATTCTTCACCAAAAGGAACAAGGTCTTTTGATGGCATGGTGGAAATTGGAACAGCATCAATTGGATTTTCAAACAATCTGGTCATAGGCTTCATTTTCTTCGGGGCTGAAGAATTTGAAGCAGCTGATGCTTTCCTTTTCTTCACTACAGCTCGCTCTGCAGCCTTGGTCTTCTTCACATCTGATGCAGATGGAAGGATAGGAGTTGGTGTAGGCGCGGAGGAGCCGAGGAATCTGTTTGAATTTCCTCAGCGTAATCGATGCAGCTGTTCTCGACTTCTTCGGGCTTTTCAGACGCACCACAAGTGGATGCCACAGCAATTTCTTGTTGGTGGAATGGAGTCATCAACCCGGAACTAGCATTTTCTTCACAGATCGAAAATCATTAGCGGTCTTGGCATGTTCTTCAAGAGGCTGAGCAGAGGCTCCACTGAGGAACTTTTGTTGTCTTTGCCGAGCTGCAACATTGGTGAATTTCTTAGTCAGGTTGACAAATCTGACTTTGGCTCCTTGCCAATCAGCATAGTAGGCATCAAAGTCATCACGAGGGCTTTGATTTGCATCGATCTTGAGGCGTTCATCAGTTGTCATTTTGACAACATTTTTCCTCGGGAACTTCTCTTTCCTGAAGTGAGCCTTTTTGATCTGCCTAGCCTTCTCAAATTTCCATTTCTCTTCAGTGATGAAATGGGTCAGCATGTGACTTTGGCCAGGAGTCAACTGAAAATCAGGCATAGGTGTGTCTGGATCCTTGTGCCAGAGATCAATGTACTCGAGGATCACCCTTGGATCCAAAAGCAGTGGCACATGTGTGCCTTTGGCTCTAGCGGCCCTTTCTTATGCATCTCGATGATTTACGCAAGTTCATCATCATCGCCTTCATCGTCGATGGCACTTGGAAGGCAACCTATTTCTTCTTGGACTTGGCCGAGGGCCTCGCCCAGCCGTTGCCTTTTTCTTCAGCAGAGTGGGGCGGATGAAGAATTTGGTGCAGCAGAGGAACTCATTTGAGACACGAGGCAATAGAGATGCCTGCGATCCGTTGGCACGTGGCGGATGTACAGTCTTGAGGACTTTGGAGGAGCTCTTGAGGAGTTTGGAGGAGGAGCTGAGGATTTGGGAGGAGCAGGAGCAGCATGAGGAACTGGCCGTGAGGGCTTTGAAGATTCTGGCCATGAGGGCATTCCTGAGGATTCTGGCCGTGAGGGCACAGTTGGTGAAGCACTTGGCTTGTGAGCGGGCTTCTTTGCCATTGATTTTCTAGGCTTGACAGGGGCCTCAGTGGCAGCAGCAGTAGCAGAGTCTTCATTGAATTTCCTCACCGCTTCTTTGGCTTGTCTCGCCAACTAGGCTTGGCGTTTGGCCCATTCTTCAGGAAAATCCTCACCATGCTTGATGCTGGTGGGGTCAGCTTCTTGGCCAGGTGCCAATAGAGCTCTTGGGCATGGAGGATTAAGTGCGAATTTCTTCATATACTTTGGAGTAACATATACGTACTCCCTCCATTCTCTTGCCCATCTCCTTTCAATCCTCTCAGATAAAGACCTTGCGCTGATTTTTGTTCTCCTTCCGAACTTGGCCTCATCGGTGTGCAATAGTCGGCATAGATGTCCTCAGGTATTTCAAAAGCAGTCATGACCTCAGCCCTCTTTCCTCCTTTACGTGGCTTCTTAAATTCGCCATATTCTTGATTGAGGAATTTGAACAATCGAATTCTCTGAAGAAGTATGCAACTTTTCTTCGAGGAACGCCGCAAATGAGTTAAGTTAATGAGAACCTAGTGATTCAAAGGCGGACATGAGTACCGTGGAACAGAGTATAGTTGCGAGGAATTTGGAGAGGTCATATGCGTTCTCGTAAGGTTTTTCAAAAGAACAAGTTTGAGGAATTTGACCAGTTGAGCCTTGAAGAATTTCACTAAGCGTTCTTTGTCTTAGGTTCGAGTTGTATAGATCGAGGATCCACACAATTGAGGAATCTTGAAGAAAATGATGCTTAGGGAAACGAATCAAGAACAAATGACTAGTGAGGTGTTTTGTGTGTGAGGATTTGAAGAATAAAACACCTTTGAAGATTTTCAGGAAGGCTTGAGAATCAAATCAAGCAATAAAAGTAACTTTTAATTACCCGAAGTGAAGAACACGATTTAACCGAGAAGTGTAGATTTGAAGCTCGTCAGTTCAGATCTTCCACGCCCTAACTCGGCGGAGGAAGACAGCTACGGCGGCGGCAGAGTGAAGATTTCCGTGGACGGCGCGAGTACGACGGCGACGAGGTCGAGGCAGTGAAGCTCTTCCTCACCGGCGACGATTGGAGTAGCGGCGGCGCTAGGGTTTGAGAAGCTCGAGTGAGAGAGAAAGCGGTCGAGTGGAGTAAAGGAAGTGAGAAAGGGGAGAGGGGGTATTTATAGTCGCAGTGAAAAACTGTTTGCCCGAAGATTTAGGACTTAACGTGTTCTGACCCTTCTCATTCGCTTGACATGTGTCACCCACGTACTGAAAAGTGGAGATCGTGTTAGATCGTGCGTGAATAGATAAGTCTATCGTAGGAAGCGGAACGATTTGAGCGGCAAAGCCGAAAATTTGGATAAGATAAGTTAAAAGTTCCGTTTGCAATTTCTTCAGCTGACAAGGACACAATGAAGATTTTGAACGAGTTTCAAATAGAACGCACATGAAGAATTTGTGAATAGATTGGGTTGAGTATAGCATAGAGGGGGAAGGGTCCGATCACATTCACTTAGCAGAAAAAGCAACTTGAAGAAATAGTCATAATTGAATGTTGTAGAGGACATAAACCCATATATATATATATATATATATATATATATATATATATATATATATATATATATATATATATAGCAGCTAAACTAAGCGTGAGTGTAGAATAGCTTATTCTACACCCGATGTGATACATACAGAATATAGTAACACACTATATAAAATATAGTAATTTTCGTAAAAATATAGTAAATTACAAACATAGATGATAAAAAAAATATTTTCCAAATTACTACATTTTTTACACCGTTTTACTAGATTTTGTACATGGCGTTACTAGGGGGTGTAGAATAAGCTATTCTACACTCACGCTTAGAATAGCATTACCCTATATATTAAATGCCACTCCAAATTTCGCGATTCCGAGAAATGCCACTGCAATTTTCAAACTTTGAAAAATGCCATTTCATGCCATTTCCAGTGGCATTTTTCGAAGTCTGCAATGGCGTTTTTCAAAGTTTGCAAAAACTGCAGTGGCATTTTTCAAAGTTTGGAAATTGCAGTGGCATTTTTATGAATCGCCATATTTGAAGTGGCATTTATCTAATTAAACCATATATATATATATATATATATATATATATATATATATATATATATAGCCAATGAAGAAAGACAACGGAAACAGTGAAGATTTTGCAAAGTTGAAGAATTTGAAAAACTGAAGAATTTTAAAACTGAGGAAAAACTCAAATTGAAGATTTTCAACTTTGATGGTGGCGTGTCCCACCGTATAAGAATGATGATTTCAGACACCACGTACAATTGTCGTAGGGTTCTGAGAATCAAATTCTTAATTAATTTCTTCACACTTAGAGTGTTATTCTTCATTGATTGAAGAAAAATGTTTCTTCATGTGTTACACATCTAAGTCATCAACTTTGCATAAGTGTCAGGATGTGTGTCCTTTTCAAAGAACATTCGAAGATTCTAAGATATTTAGCTCACACCGCAACTTGTTAAATCTCTTCTCATCCAAGGGCTTTGTGAAGATATCGGCTAGCTGTTCTTCAGTCTTCACACGATCAATAAAGATGCCGCCCTTCAACACATGATCGCGAAGAAAATGATGACGAATCTGAATGTGCTTTGTCTTCGAGTGCTGAACTGGGTTGTGAGAAATCTTGATGGCACTCTCATTGTCACAGTAGAGAGGCACATTCTTCACGTTGATGTCGTAGTCCTTGAGAGTTTGCTTCATCCACAACAATTGAGCACAAGAAGAACCAAAGAAGCAATGTACTCAGCTTCCGCAGAGATAGTGATACGCATGATTCGCTTTCTTCAAGGACCAACGGACCAAAGATAAATGCGAGGAAATGACAAGTACCAGATGTTGACTTGCGGTCCACACGATCACCAAAGCATAGTCGAGTCAGAATATCCAATGAGATCAAAAGTAGAGCCCTTGGGGTACCATAATCCTAGTGTTGGTGTGTGAGCTAGATATCGAAGAATATGCTTCACAGCCTTATGGTGTGATTCCTTCGGTGTAGCTTCAAATCGGGCACACATGCAAACACTAAGCATTATATCTGACCTAGATGCACATAAGTACAATAAAGAACCAATCATGGAGCGGTATACCTTGTGATCGAAGTCAATACCATTTTCATCAGTGCATAGATGGCCATTTGTGGGCATAGGAATTTTGACGCCTTTGCAATCTTGCATGCGAATTTCCTTAGAACATCTTTGAGGTATTTCTCTGAGATATGAATATGCCATTCTTATTTGTTGGCGAATTTGAAGACCTAAGAAGAATTTCAACTCTCCCATCATAGACATTTGATATTCTTCACTCATCATATAGGCAAATTCATCACTATAACGTAGATCAGTATAGCCAAAGATAATATCATCAACGTATATTTGGCACACAAATAGTTCACTATCATAAGATTTAGTAAAGAGAGTAGGGTCGAGTGAACCAGCTGTGAAGCCATTCTTCACGAAGAATTCCTTCAAGGTATCATACCACGCCCGAGGGGCCTGCTTGAGGCCATAGAGGGCCTTGTTGAGTCTCAAGACTTTGTCGGGATTCTTCGATCTTCAAAACACTGGGGTTGAGCAACATATACTTCTTCCTCAAGCTTACCATTGAGGAATGCACTTTTCACATCCATTTGATATAAAGTGATATTATGATGGTTAGCATAAGCAAGTAATATGCGAATAGCCTCAAGTCTAGCAACAGTGCAAAAGTTTCATCGAAATCAATTCCTTCAACCTGTGTGTAGCCTTGAGCTACAAGGCGTGCCTTATTCCTCACCACAAGGCCATTTTCATCTTGCTTGTTGTGGTAGATCCACTTTGTGCCATTGATATTATGCTTGCGAGGATCTGGATGTTTGACCAGTTCCCAGACATTGTTGAGCTTGAACTGATGTAATTCTTCTTGCATGGCCTGAATCCACTCAGGCTCTAGAAATGCTTCATCTACCTTAGTGGGCTCTGTGATAGAGACAAAAGCATAGTGCCCACAAAAGTTAGATAAATGTGAAGCTTTTGAGCGTGTGAGAGGACCTGGTGCTTCAATGTCATCGATGATCTTTTCAACTTGCACTTCTTTTGCAACGCGAGGATGAGTTGGTTGTCATCGAGGAATTTGATCAGCATTATCTTCAGGTACATCAGCTCGATGTTCTTCGCATTCTGGAATGAATTCTTCAGCAGATTCTTCAGTAGGAACGACATCCTCAGTTGCCTTGAACTTGGTAGATTCCTCAGGTGTTGGTTCATCTATCACAGAAGGTAGGTGCTCTCTTTGCGAGCCATTAGTTTCGTCGAACCGCACATCTACAGTTTCAACAATCTTGTGAAGAGCGTTGTTGAAGACTCTGTAGGTGTGCGAGTCCTTTCCATAACCAAGCATAAAACCTTCATGTGCTTTCGGTGCAAATTTAGCATTGTGATGAGGATCTCTAATCCAACATTTAGCAATCGAAGACTTTGAAATAACTCACATTGGGTTTCTTGTCGTTGAGGAGTTCATAGGCAGTCTTCTTGAAGAATTTGTGAAGATATACCCTGTTGATGATGTGGCACGCGGTATCAATTGCATCAATCCAAAAACGATGAGGCGTTTTGTATTCATCAAGCATAGTGCGAGCCATCTCAACAAGAGTTCTGTTCTTGCGCTCCTCGACGCCATTTTGCTGAGGAGTATAAGGAGCAGATAACTCATGAGTAATACCAAGTTCATCAAGATAGTCATCAAGATCGGAATTCTTGAACTCAGTTCCATTGTCACTCCTGATGTGCTTGATCTTCACACCAAAGTTGGTTGAAGCCCTCGAGGAAAATCATTTTAAGACTTCCTGCACTTCATGTTTGTAAGTAACAATGTGTACCCATGTGTAACGAGAGTAATCATCAACAATAACAAAGCCATATAAAGATGCATCATTAGTGATCACGAGTAATGATTAGGACCAAGGAGGTCCATGTGAAGCAATTGAATGGACGAGTAGTGGTCATGATAGTCTTACCGGATGCTTGGCCTTGGTCATTTTTCCAGCTTCACTGTGCTCCACACAAGTGACCCTTGAGGAATTTGACATTCTCAATGCCAATGACATGCTTCTTCTTCGCAAGTGTGTGCAAATTCCTCATGCTGCGTGACCAAGTCGTCGATGCCATAGCCAGCCTTCCAAGCTTTTGCAAGTAGGCACACGGCTGGTTGTGGTCCTCAGAGAGAAATCAACAATATACAAGTCTCCTCTCCTAAAGCCTTCAAGACTTTGGAATTGTCGCCTTCCATAATCACAACACAATGATACTTGCCAAAGACAACAATCATATCAAGATAACAAAGCATTGAGACTGACATGAGGTTGTATCCTAAGGACTCAACAAGCATGACTTTGTCCATGTGTATGTCCTTAGAGATCGCAACCTTACCTAGACCCAATACCTGACTTTTTCCTTTGTCAGCAAAGATGATATGCTTCAGATGTGACGGTGATAGGGGAGCATCCATCAACAGGTTCTTGTCACCAGTCATGTGATTTGTACATCCACTATCGAGGACCCACTCATTGGCTTTGGGTTGATCATCCTGCAGATGAATTAGTGCAACTTATGATCTCATATACTTCATCAGTGAAAAATATGATATCAATTTCATCGATGAATTTCATCAAGCAAAGAAACAGATATAGCAAGATGAGGACGTGTGAAATGAAAGTTCATTTCTTCAAGATTAGCCTGCGTCCCTTTCAGAGCAATTTTGTCGGGCCCCAACAAATTCTTGAGACGTTAAAGCACGCCCGGAGACCTGACCTCGCAGAAGAGATTAGTTCTTTTCTTCACCACCTACATCTGAAGGGGTGGCAAAGAGTTCATCACTCTACGAGCTCCATATGAGAATGGTGGCATAGAAGCCAATCCATTTCGTTTCACATATGAGGGGTTAGGGTAAGCATATGAATAAGCAGAGAAATTCTTAGAGGACTTATGAACATAATGGTTTGAAGAATAATGCACATATTCATAGCCCTTAGCTCTACCTATGAAACAGAGTTGTTAGCACGATGATAATCATATGAGGACTTTGATCCTTTTAAGGAATTTGATCCACGTGAGGAATTTGGTCCGTACGAGGACTTGGATCCATATGAAGAATTTGGTCCATATGAAGAGTTTGATATGGGGTTGCTATTCTTCACAGGTGGTGTCATGAGGACATTCACCTGAAGACTTTCAAGGCACTTCTTGGGAACCCAGATTTTCTTCATAGGAGAACCATTCCTGCGATTAGTGCCAACATATCTAGCAAATACTTCACCATTACGATTTTTGAACAGTTTATAGTTGAGTCAAATGACTCATCAGAAGAATGAGGAGATTCACATGTAAAGCCAGATAAGTTAGATGGATCAACTGGAGGTCCCTTTGCAGCAACCCATGAGGTTTTGGGGTACTGCTCAGGCTTCCAGTATGTTCCATCGGCATTTAATTTCCTCTCAAATGCGATACCCTCTTTCCTAGGGTTCCTGTTGAGGATCTGCTTTTAAGCACATCACAAAGAGTCGATGCACTTTGAGGCTTTTGTACATGCTGTCATGTACAATTCCTTCACCTGCATCTTCGGTGATACTAGCAATGTCCTCGGATGAGGAATTAGTGATAGTAGGGGCAGGTGAAGAATTTGTAACAGTTGAAGCATTTGAACATTCAGGTGAAGAATTAAGCGATTCACGTTCAATGCACTTTAAGCATGGAGGAACAAATTCTTCACGAGAAGCGCTGATTTGTTGAGCAAGTAATGAATCGCGCTCCTTCGAAGATCTTCATAACTCACTCTTAGCTTCTCAAGATCTTGCTTTCTTTGAAGAAATTCATAAGAAAGCTTCTCATGATCGAGATAAGAGAGTATTATGATGACCTTGAAGGCTGTCAAACCTAGATCAAGTCTCTGAAGATTTTCAGTCAGCGCTTTAGTGCGATCCATTTCTTCACCCAACATATCATTACTTTTGTCTAGCATGTTTTGAACCTTTTCCAAGGTCGTTTGTTGTTTAGTGGCAATGCAAACAAGTTTGGTATAACTAGGTTCAATATCATCATCAGATCCATCATCATCAGATTCATCGTCACTAAACTCGGATGAGGAACATTCGGTTACTTTGTCACCCTTTGCCATGAGACATGATGCAGAAGATGATGATTCTGGTTCGAAGGTCATCGTTTTGAGAGATTCCTTGAACTCCTCAAACCAAGGATCATGACGGGTTCGATGAACTTCATAAACGTCAGAGATTCGGTCCCAGATAAGCTTCGCATTGCAAAGATGCATAATGCGCTTGAATTCATCTCTGGATAGGCAGGAACAGATGATGTCCTTCGCCATGATGTCAAGTCGAGTGTACTTGCGAATGTCATCAGCGCCTGCCTTCTTACATAGGTCGGTAAGACCAATCTCAGTGACGGTCCACAGCTCACTGTTAATATCCATGAGGCGCTTCCTCATCATGGCCTTCCACTTGGGATAATCATGACCGTCAAAGATAGGGCATGTCACTTTCTTCATACCTGCGGTCGACATAACTAAAACTCCAGGTGGTTAAACCAAAATCACACGTAACAAGGGAGTACCTCGCTCGATACCAATTGAAAGTGCGTTATATCGACTAGAGGGGGTGAATAGGCGATTTTATGAATTCTTCACCGAGGAATTTGCGGTGAGGAAATTCCTTAGCGAAGAACTACTTGACGGAATAAGTACTCAAGTAAGCATAACAGAATCACGGCATGGTCATCATGATGAAATGAAGACACTTGAGTACATAAAGGGTAAACACAAGATAACACATGATGAAGACAAACAGACTGAAGAAATTGAACTGAGGAAATTGAGAAAGTCTTCAGTCAAAGTCTTCAAACACAGATATGAACAAACACTCAACACAGTAATGAGGAAATGAAAGAGTTGAGGAAATAGAACCAGTAAGGTTGGTGAAGACAATGATTTGGTAGACCAGTTCCAAGCTTCTTTGTCTCGGTTATGCGTCTGGTTGGAGTGGCTGAGTATTTAAACTCGAGGACACACAGTCGCGGACACCAGGTCGGCGAGCACGCAACTTAGGACACCAAGTCCTCACCATATTCTCCTTGAACTAAGGTCACATGACCTCGTCCAATCACTCGTGGTAAGTCTTCAGGCGACTTCCAAACCTTCACAGACTCGGTCACTCGGCGATCCACAATTCCTCTTGGATGCTCTAGACCATGACGCCTAACCGTCTGGAAGAAGCACAGTCTTCGAAGGAAACCAGCGTCGGATCCATGCAGGACCAATCTCTTCAGTGATGCTCAATCACTTTGGGTTTGTAGGGGTTTGGTTTTGGGTTTTTCCTCACTCAATGATTTTCGCTCAAAGTCCTCGGAGGATGGGATGCTCTCAAATGACAAGTGTTAGTTTCTCTCGGAGCAGCCAACCAGCTAGTGGTTGTAGGGGGCAGATATTTATAGCCTAGGGAGCAGCCCGACATGATAAGACATAAATGCCCTTCAATGATATGACCGTTAGGTAGATAAGATATTTTGGGACAGGTAGCGACAAAGACAAAGATCTGGCCGGAAATTTGACTCTCAAATTCTTGGGCTATCTTGTTCCTCCTTTGTGTAGGCAATCCGACTGGCGAATTCCTAACTCCTCGCCGAACAAATTCTCAAATGACCGTAAGAACTTCGTCTCACATCGAAGAAATTGACTGAAGCTGTATGAGATTTTCAATGGCTTCACTCAAGGGATTGGTAGGTGTAGGATTTTGAGTTGAGCATCACATGGAAATTTTTCCTTAGTATTTCCTCGACCCCCTTTAACAAAGACGGTGTTTCCTATGACTCAAGAAAGAGAAAACGAAACTACGAAAACAAAAGTCTTCACGCTTCATATTCCTCAAATGAATACCAAGTCTTCAAGGTCACACCAATTTCTTCACTTTCAAAGTCTTCAGAAAGTCTTCAGCATACCAAAGTCTTCAGACGAAGAACTTCATTTTTAGGGGTCGACTTTGTCTATAAATATCAAACTCCTCATAGACTTATAGACCTATGTACACTCATAAACACATTAGTCCCTTAACCTATAAGTCTTCAATACACCAAAATCACTAAGGGGCACTAGATGCACTTACACTAATTGATGACTTGTGCGAGACATTTAAAAATGTTCGTGCATATAACATCAAGCTCAACCCGAAAAATGTGTCTTCGGTGTCCCATATGGCAAGCTCCTAGGTTTTATTGTCTCCCAAAGGGGCATCGAGGCAAAACCCTGATAAAATTAAGGCACTACACGGCTCAAAACGCCCGCTGAGCTCAAAGTTACCCAGAGTTTGGCAGGATGTGTTGCCACCATGAGTCGATTCATCTCCCGCCTCCATGAAAAGCACTCCCAATTTATCGAATGCTTAAACAGACGGGTGCTTTAAGCGGACTCCTGAAGCAAACACGACTATGGAAGAAATCAAAACATTGTTGGCCACTAATTCTATCTTAGTCGGTCCTTACCCTGGTGAACCAATGTTGTTGTATATCTCGGCAACCAACAAGGTGGTAATTGTCGTCCTCGTTGTCGAATGTGATATGGACGGCCTCGAACTAAAAGTGCAAAGACCGGTTTAATATGTTTTCGAGGTGCTTACTCCATGTAAATGAGTGATAATCCCCAAGTGCAGGGAATCATCGTAGCAATTAACAAAGGTGGAAGTGATAAGTATGGAGTGTCGAACCCACAAGGAGCTAAAGGTAAGAATATTCTCTTAAGCCCTATCTGCCACTTATACGATTCTACGTGCACCGAACGTTTGCTTCCAACTAGAAACGAGAAATAAAACTACGTTGTGGGTATGAAGGGGATAACTTTGCATGATATCGGAGAGCTAAAATATAAAGGTAGGTGCTGTTATCATAAAGTTAGAATATATTACTAAATATTATAAATAGCGAGTGTGGAATAATGGTGGATCGGTGTGCAGAATTGTCCTAGGCAATCGTTAACAAGACGGATAGTCGTCATTGCAATTTCATATGAGGGAGAGGCATAAGCTAACATATTTTCTCTACTTGGATCATATGCACTTAGGATTGGAACTCTAGCAAGCATCCGCAACTACTAAAGATCATTAAGGTAAAACTCAACCATAGCATTAAAGCATCAAGTCCTCTTTATTCCCATACGCAACAACCCCCTTACTCGGGTTTGTGTTTCAGTCACTCACCAACCCACTATAAGCGAATCATGAACGTATTGCAACACCCTATAGCGGAAATCCCTCACGCTTGCGCGACACGGAGGGCACCATAGGACAACACCAAAATAAAACATACAACTCGTACCAATCTAGATCATCAATCAACCCAAAGACAAAGGATATCTACTCAAAATATCATAAGATGGCAACACATCATTGGATCATAATATGTGGCATAGAGCACCATGTTCAAGTAGGGATTACAGCGGGGTGCGGGAGAGTGGACCGCGTAAAAGAGATGAAGATGGTGATGATGATGGTGATGTTGATGAAGACGATCACCGCGGCGATGATTCCCCTCCCGATGGCACTCCGGCGCCACCAAGAGAGAGGAGGAGAGGTTCTCCCCCTTGTGCTTCCTCCTCCATGGCCTCCCCCTAGATGGGGAAAGGTTCTCCCTCTGATCCTTGGCCTTCATGGCGATGATGGCCTCTCCGGGATACTCCTCCATGGCCACCGATGATGATGGCCCCCTCCGACAGGGTGCCGGAGAGGGCCTAGATTGATTTCTCGTGGCTACAGAGGCTTGCGGCGGCGGAATTTCCGATCTAGGTTAATTTTCCGAGGTTTCTGTATTTATAGGCATTTTTGGCGTCGGTGTCACGTCACGGAGGTGCCCGAGGTGTCAACGAGGCAAGCCCACACACCTGGGAGGGGTGGGCGCGCCCCCACCCTCGTGGACGCCCCGGGACTCTCCTGGCCCAACTCTTTTACTCCGGGGTCTTCTTTCGGTCCATAAAAAATCGTCAAAAATTGGCATGTCAATTGGACTCCGTTTGCTATTCCTTTTCTATAAAACTCAAAAACAAGGAGAAAACAGAAACTGGCACTGGGCACTAGGTTAATATGTTAGTCCCAAAAATCATATAAAATAGCATATAAATGCATATAAAACATCTAAGATGGATAATATAATAGCATGAATACTTCATAAATTATAGATACATTGGAGACGACAAGATCCCCAAGCTTACTTCCGCTCGTCCTCGAGTAGGTAAATGATAAAAGAAATAATTTATGAAGTGTGAATGCTAGCAGGTGCACAAGTTTGATCAATGATAATTTCAATCACCTTTTCTAGCATCATTATATGTCATAACAGTAGCTCATCTCGTAAAACTTTTCATGATCAAGTAACAAACTATTCACATGTTAAAGTATAGATCATAAACTTTCTTGAAACTGACAAACTATATTCTCAGTCATCAAACAATTGCAATTCATCTTATTTTCAGGAATGGTCTATGTCAGAGCTTTGATTTAGCAAACTCCACATACTCAACTATCATTTAGTCTTTCGCAATTGCTAACACTCACGTGATATTTATGGGTTCAAAGTTTTAATCGGACACAGAGAAAGATAGGGGCTTATAGACTCGCCTCCCAACCTTTTACCTCAAGGGTAATGTCAACAATAATAGTTCATGATAATTCACATCCAATTGGATATATGTATCGGGATCTTTCCAACACAATGTGCTTGCCAAAGGATAAAATGTAAAAAGGAAAGGTGAAGATCACCATGACTCTTGCATAAGGGTAGAAGATAAAAGTAAAAGATAGGCCCTTCGCAGAGGGAAGCAGAGGTTGTCATGCGCTTTTATGGTTGGATGCAAAAAATCTTAATGCAAAAGAACGTCACTTTATATTGCCACTTGTGATATGGACCTTTATTATGCAGTCCGTCGCTTTTATTTCTTCCACATAACAAGATCGTATAAAGCTTATTTTCTCCACATTAATTAATAGATCGTACATATTTAGAGGTCATTTTTTATTGCATGCACCAATGACAACTTACTTGAAGGATCTTACTCAATCCATAGGTAGGTATGGTGGACTCTCATGGCAAAACTGGTTTAAGGAATGTTTGGAAGCACAAGTAGTATCTCTACTTGGTGCAAAGAATTTGGCTAGCACGAGGGGGAAAAGCAATCTCAACATGTTGGATGATCCAAGACAATATACTTTATTTCAGATATAAGAAAACATAACCCATTACGTTGTCTTCCTTGTCCAACATCAACCTCTTAGCATGTCATATTTTAATGAGTGCTCACAATTACAAAAGATGTCCAAGATAGTATATTTATATGTGAAATCTCTCTTCCTTCAATATTCTTTCATGAATTGTTCAAGTGACCAATTCTACGTTTGCTAACTTTCAAAAAGTTTACTACCTATACTTATTATGTGTGAAGTCATTACTCCCCATGTTATAAGCATATGAAACATATATAAATTCAGTTTTATGACATTCAATTCATTCAACCATTTACTCATAGGATATTCGTGAAGCACATGAGTATATGACAAACTACTCCAAAAGATATAAGTGAAGAACACTGAGTAGTCAAATAATTAACTAGCCATGGGAGGATTATTTTTCATTCAATAATTCATATCCAATTATTTTATTCAAACAGCAAGTAAAATTGAAAATACGCTCCAAGCAAAACACATATCATGTGACGAATAAAAATATAGCTCTGAGTAAGGTATACCGATAGTTTTGAAGACGAAAGAGGGGATGCCTTCGGGGGCATCCCCAAGGCGCTTGAGTCTTCCTTGAATATTACCTTGGGGTGCCTTGAGCATACCCAAGCTTAGGGTCTTTCCACTCCTTATTCTCCTCATATCGATATCTCACCCAAAGCTTGAAAACTTCAATCACACAAACCTTACGAAACTTCGTGAGATAGGTTAGTACGATAAAGAGTAAACCATTCACTTTGGTACTGTAAAAGACAAGGTTCATAAGTTTTCTCACACAATTCCTACTGTACCATATCATTTCTACAATTTATATTGAGAAATATAAGCCATAGAAACTAGAAACCAAGCAAACTATGCAATGAAAACAGAATCTGTCAGAAACAGAACAGTCTGTAATGACCTGAACATAAACCATACTTATGCTACTCCAAAAATTATGAAATAAATTTGTGGACGTGAGTAATTTGTCTATTAATCATCTGCAAAAAAATCAACTCAAAATCACTCTTCTGTAAAAAAATGACAGCTAATCTCGTGAGTGCAAAGTTTCTGTTTTTTACAGCAAGATCACATCAACTTTCTCCCAAGTCTTCCCAAAGGTCTTACTCGACACTTTATTGAAACAAAAGCTATAAAACATGATTACTACAGTATCTTAATCATGTAGACACACAAAAAAAGTAAGGTTAAATATTGGGTTGTCTTCCAACAAGCGCTTTTCTTTAATGCCTTTTAGCTAGGCATGATGATTTCAATGATGCTCACATAAAAGATAGGAATTGAAGCACAACGAGAGCATCTTGAAGAATATAACTAGCACATTTAAATATAACCCACTTACTATGCCTAGGGATTTTGTGAGCACACAATTTATAAGAACAACAATCAACTAGCATAGGAAGGCAAAACAAGTATAACTTCAAAACTTTAAGCACTTAGAGAGGAAACTTGATATTATTGCAACTCCTACAAGCATGTATTCCTCCCTCATAATAATTTTCAGTAGCATCATGGATAGCAACTTTGTTCTCATACTCAATTGGAACCTCTTCCGAAATAGTGGAATCATTACTAGCTAAATTTGACACTCTTCCAAATCCATTTTCATAAATATCACACTAAGATTCAACACCCTCCAAAATAGTGGGATCACTAATTCCTAAAGTTGACACTCTTCCAAACCCACTTTAAATGATGGTATTATTCATACTACAAAATATATAAGTGAAGTTCATGGAGCATTCTACAAATAATATAGACTAACCAATATCCAAGCTCAAAATGTATAAGTGAAGCACACGAAGCATTCTATAAAACCATACTCAAAAGATTTAAGTGAAGCACAAAGAGCAATTCTATAAGATCGTACTTAAAAGATATAAGTGAAGCACATGAAGTATTCTATAAATCAATGAAGGGCTATCTCATACTAGCATGGTTCTTAAAGAAAAAAAGGACACAAATCATGTGAACAAAACAAAAACCGAGGTATACCGATAATTGTTGAAGAAGAAAGATGGGATGCCAATCGGGGCATCCCCAAGCTTAGATGCTTGAGTGTCCTTGGAATATTTACTTGGGGTGCCTTGGGCATCCCCAAGCTTGAACTCTTGCCTCTCTTTATTCTTGTCATATTGATAGCTTCTCGACCTTCGGGCACTTCATCCACACAAAACTTTAACAAAAACTTGTGAGATCCGTTAGTGTAATAAAGCAAATCACTACCTTTAGGTACTGTAATGAACTCATTATTTATTTATATTGGTGTTAAACCTACTGTATTTCAACTTCTCTATGGTTCATTCCCCCCGATACTGGCCATAGATTCATCGAAATAAGCAAACAACACACGCAAAACAGAATCTGTTAAAAACAGAACAGTCTGTAGTAATATGGAAGTTTAGTAAACTTCTGTAACTCCTAAATTTATCAAATAAATTTGAAAAATTTGTACAAAATTAATGTGCAAAAAGTTTCAGACCCATTTGACCTTCCAGTAAAAAATGTAAATTCATGCACTACAGCCAAAGTTTCTTTTTTTGTTCTGCACATAGTAAACAAGCAATCTAATCAACCCAAAACCAAAGCTTGGCACATTATTTTTATAATACAATGGATATATACAAGGGTATAATTATTTACAGAGAAACTTCCATGAAAAATTCTACATTGTTTCCGTGAGCATGAACACAAGTGCTCAAGGTCGACCATCACTTCTTCAATGCATAACTTTCCAATCACATCTCTTGTTGAAAAACCTTGTTTTAGGCATGAGAGGCAAGTAATTTTTTGTATTTTCATTCTTTTAAATTTCTTTGTATGTTTCACCCACAACTAAACAGAAACAAAAGGAAAAACAAAATCTACTTAGTGAAGAAAGCAAACAAGCACACACGAGAATATCAACCCCACGCTTATTGCTCCCTAAGAATCGCGCCAGAAAGAGCTTGATAATCCCCAAGTGCAGGGAATCATCGTAGCAATTTCCAAAGGTGGAAGTGATAAATATGGAGTGTCGAACCCACAAGGAGCTAAGGTAAGATCAATATTCTCTCAAGCCCTATCTCGCCAATCGACATTTAATTTCACGTGCCCTTAACGCTTGCTTCCAACTAGAAACGAGAAATAAAACTACGTTGTGGGTATGAAGAGGATAACTTTGCATGATATCGAGAGCTAAAATATAAAATTAGGTGCTGTTATCATAAAGTTAGAATATATTACTAAATAATATAAATAGCGAGTGTGGAATAATGGTGGATCGGTGTGCGGAATTGTCCTAGGCAATCGTTAACAAGACCGATAGTCGTCATTGCAATTTCATATGAGGGAGAGGCATAAGCTAACATACTTTCTCTACTTGGTTCATATGTACTTATGATTGGAACTCTAGCAAGCATCCGCAACTACTAAAGATCATTAAGGTAAAACCCAACCATAGCATTAAAGCATCAAGTCCTCTTTATTCCCATACACAACAACCCCCTTACTCGGGTTTGTGTTTCAGTCACTCACCAACCCACTATAAGCGAATCATGAACGTATTACAACACCCTACAACGGAAATCCCTCACGCTTGCGCGACACGGAGGGCACCATAGGACAGCACCAAAATAAAACATACAACTCGTACCAATCTAGATCATCAATCAACCCAAAGACAAAGGATATCTA
The DNA here is from genome assembly GCA_021605145.1 of Aegilops bicornis. NCBI lineage: Eukaryota > Viridiplantae > Streptophyta > Magnoliopsida > Poales > Poaceae > Aegilops > Aegilops bicornis. The sequence goes on along the minus strand of CM038671.1, from coordinate 447,117,684 downwards.
CTCAAAACATCATAGGATGGCAACACATCATTGGATCATAATATGTGGCATAAAGCACCATGTTCAAGTAGGGATTACCGCGGGGTGCGGGAGAGTGGTACCACGTAAAAGAGATGAGGATGGTGATGATGATGGTGATGTTGATGAAGACGATCACCACGGCGATGATTCCCCTCCCGATGGAACTCCGGCGCCACCAAGAGAAAGGAGGAGAGGTTCTCCCCCTTGTGTTCCTCCTCCATGGCCTCCCCCCTAGATGGGGAAAGGTTCTCCCTCTGATCCTTGGCCTTCATGGGGATGATGGCCTCTCCGGGATACTCCTCCATGGCCACCGGTGATGACGGCCCCCTCTGGCAGGGTGCCAGAGAGGGCCTAGATTGATTTCTCGTGGCTATAGAGGCTTGCGGCGGTGGAACTTCCGATCTAGGTTAATTTTCTGAGGTTTCTGTATTTATAGGATTTTTTGGCGTCGGTCTCACGTCAAGGAGGTGCCCGAGGTGTCACGAGGCAGGCCCACACGCCTGGGGGGGTGGGCGCGCCCCCACCCTCGCGAACGCCTCGGGACTCTCCTGGCCCAACTCTTTTACTCTGGGGTCTTCTTTTGGTCCATAGAAAATCGTCAAAAATTGGCACGTCAATTGGACTCAGTTTGATATTCCTTTTCTGTAAAACTCAAAAACAAGGAGAAAACAGAAACTGGCACTGTGCACTAGGTTAATAGGTTAGTCCCAAAAATCATATAAAATAGCATATAAATGCATATAAAACATCTAAGATGGATAATATAATAGCATTAATACTTCATAAATTATAGATACGTTGGAGACGTATCAATGAGGTACCCACATTACCAAAAGACAACATCAACAATTTTTATGGCTTCTCGGAAACTTCGGCACTACTTTCAGGAGTGCTCTATAACCGTAGCCACATATGTACAATTAAATGATATCATCAATAACCAGGATGCCACCACAAGGATCGCGAAATGGGCCATCGAGCTCCTTTCAAGATCTTGCATCAACCATGTCAGGCTAATAAATCACAAGTGTTGGCCGATATCGTCACCGAATGGACGGAAGCCGAGCTCCCTAAAGAGCGCGCGGCTTACACCAATTGGGTGATGTATTTTCGTGAATCCAAAATGCTTGTCAAATTAGGGGCCGGGTGGTTCTCATCTTACCCACCAGTGACACCATGAAGTACGTGCTTTACATCATGTATACCGACTCCTATAATGCAGCAAAATACAAGGCACTACTTCGTGGACTTCGGATAGCCGTCTCCCTAGGCATTCAGTGACTACAGGTCCGATGTGATTTTAACCTCGCAATTTCCTAGATTAATGGTGAATTTGATGCCGAAGGCCCGCAAAAGACATCATATCAAAATGTGATAATAACCATGTCAGCTCTATTCGAGGGCCTAGAGTTCCACCACATTCAGCGTGATGGCAATTAGGCTGCTGATATCCTGGCGAGGATGGGAGCACGAAGGGAGCTAGTGCCCCAAAATACCTTCCTTGAGCAGTTGTTCAAACCGTTCGTCAAGTGGCAAGGTGATACCAAGCCGGCCAAGCAAACCTTGGACCCCTTGGTTGATTTGATCACCCCACTGGCCATAGAGCAAGGAAACAATTGGGGGCTGGGTGCTTGAAGAAGCCTACATGCCCATGAAATTATGGCAGTTATTGCGCCATGGACTGGGCCACTCCTTACATACCTGATATGCAATGAATTGCCCGAGGATCAGACAGATGCATGACGAATCATTCAACGATCGGCCACCAATACCGTCCATGAGGAGAGCTCTATAAATGTAGTGTTACCGATGTACTCCAGCGTTGCATCTTCGAGGAGGAAGGGCAACAACTTTGATCAGGGATTCACTCCAGCACCTCTAAGCATCATGCAACTCCTCGTACCTTGGTAAGCAAGGCATTTTGAGCTGGGTTTTATTGGCCCACGACAAGAGCCGATGCTCGAGACCTAGTCAATAAGTGTGTCGGATGCCAGTTCATTTCTGAACGAAGCCACCTGCCAGCCACAACCTTAGAAACAATCCTGATAACTTGGCCGTTAGCAGTCTGGGGGCTGGACATGGTTGAACCACTCCGTAAAGGTAAATCCAGTGATAAACTTCATCTCCGTTGTGGTGCACCATTATTGGATGCCTCACAATGTCGTCATCATGGACAATGGATCCAACTTCACAGCCGAGGAGGTCAAAGTGTTGTGCGCCAAGCAAAGCATTAAGCTTGACTACGCCTACGCCTACCACCCGCAAACAAACGGGCAGGTAGAACACGCTATTGGATTGATTCTAAGCGGCATAAAACCTTGGCTGACTCAAACTCTTGAGGAATACGACAAAAATTGGGTCAAGGAGCTCAAAAACTCCATGTTGTGGAGCTTGCGAACTACTCCAAATCGACCCATGAGCTATGCACCATTTTTAAGGTGTACGACGTTGAGGCCATTATCCCTAGTGACACCATACACGATGCACCTCGAGTACGTCCGTATGAGAAATGGGAGGCCGACCAAAGTCGACGGGATGATCTAGACGCCCTGGACAGGGAATGAGACGTAGCTAAGTTACGTTCCTCCTTCTATCAATAGCGGGTACGGCGATACCAACAGCGCGAGGTCTGGGTGAAGTTGTTTAACATCGACTACCTGGTCTTACGATGCCACCCAGATAAGCCCGGTCAGCATAAACTATCTGCACAATGGGATGGGTCATTCATCATCGACAAGGTGCTTATTGGAGGAGCATACTGGATCCGAGATCCAAGGACAACCGCCTGGAGCCAAACCCCTAGAATGCTGCCCTACTACACCGTTTCTACGGCTAGCCAATTTACAACTTCTATTTTATTTTCAATCAGTCATCAGAACTAGATAGGGTTTTTTACAAGCAAAGTTCGACTAAATGTTGCATGCTTTGTAAAGTTCCTCCCTAGCTTTTCGATCATTTTTTGCAGTAATGTTATGGCTCATGGCCACACATCATGTGCCGCAAATTCGGCTGGGGCTGTTACAACACCTCGGTCACAACATATCAGATATATAAAAGTATCTGGAACATTTGTCGCATGCCTCCTGCTTAGCCGATGTTGACCCTTCCAATTCATTTTAAGCCATAATACGCATCAGTTTTGACTTATGACTTTTTGCCAACCTGGGTTGCTTGGCTCCTATGCCAACCCCTTACATTCCTGCACGTTTGGCTAATGGTGTATGATGACCCACAAGTATAGGGGATCAATCATAGTCCTTCGATAAGTAAGAGTGTCGAACCCAACGAGGAGCAGAAGGAAATGACAAGTGGTTTTCAGCAAGGTATTTTCTGCAAGCACTGAAATTGTCGGTAGCAGGTAGTTTGATAGCAAGATAATTTGTAACGAGCAAGTAACGGCAATGGTAAATAAAGTGCAGCAAGGTAGCCCAATCTTTTTGTGGCAAAGGACAGGCCAAAACGGTCTCTTATGATAAGCAAAGCGTCCTCGAGGGTACACAGTAATTTCATCTAGTCACTTTCATCATGTTGGTTTGATTCGTGTTCGCTACTGTGATAATTTGATATGTGGGTGGACTGGTGCTTAGGTGTTGTTCTTACTTGAACAAACCTCCTACTTATGATTAACCCCCTCGCAAGCATCTGCAACCACGAGAAAGGTATTAAAATAAAATCTAACCATAGCATTAAACTTTTGGGTCCAAATCGGTCCCTTACGAAGTAGCGCATAAACTAGGGTTTAAGCTTCTGTCACTCTAGCAACCCATCATCTAATAACTACTCAATAATGCATTCCCTTAGGCCCAAATATGGTGAAGTGCCATGTAGTCGACGTTCACATGACAACACTAAGGGAATCACAACATACATATCATCAAAATATCAAACACATATCAAGTTCACATGATTATTTGCAACATGACTTCTCCCGTGACCTAAAGAACAGAAGTAACTACTCAGAAATGATAATCATACTCAAGATCAGAGGGGTATTAAATAACATAATGGATCTGAACATATAATCTCCCACCAAATAAACCATATAGTAATCAACTACAAGATGTAATCAACACTACTACTCACCCACAAGTACCAATCTGAGATTCCGGTACAAAGATTGAACACAAGAGATGAACTAGGGTTTGAAAGGAGATGGTGTCGTTGAAGATGTTGATGGAGATTTCACTCCCAAAGATGAGAGGGTTTTTGGTGATGACGATGACGACGATTTCCCCCTTCGGGGGGGGGGGGGGGGAGTTCCCCCAGCGGAATCGCTCCGCCGGAGGGCAAAAGTGCTCATGTCCAAGTTCCGCCTCGAGAAGGCGGCGCTTCATCCCGAAAGTCACAAGCAAACACAACTCCTAAAAATTATTTTTCAGTAGTAGCATAGTTTCTTTGGGCACTGTCTAGGGTTTTACTAGCATAATGGATAACATTTAATTCCTTATCAACTCTTTGTCCTAGAACAACACCAACAACATAATCACTAGCATCGCACATAATTTCAAAAGGCAAGTTCTAATCAGGTGGTTGAACAATAGGTGCCGAAGTTAAGGCTTTCTTAAGTGTTTCAAAGGCTTCTACACAATCATCATCAAAAACAAATGGAACATCCTTTTGTAAAAGATTAGTAAGAGGCCTATAAATTTTAGAGAAGTCTTTAATATACCTCCTATAGAAACCAACATGACCGAGGAAACTACGAATACCTTTAATATCTTTAGGACATGGCATTTTCTCAATTGCATCAACTTTAGCTTTATACACCTCAATACCTCATTCAGAAATTTTATGCCCCAAGACAATACCTTCATTAACCATAAAGTGGCACTTCTCCGAGTTCAAGACAAGATTATTTTGCTCACATCTCTACAAAACTCGATCAAGGTTGCTCAAGCAATCATCAAAAGAAGTTTCATAAACAGAAAAATCATCCATGAAAACCTCAACAATCTTTAAAAAAACAGAGAAAGTAGTCATACATCTTTGAAAGGTAGCATGTGCATTACACAAACCAAAAGGGACACGTCTATAAGCATAAGTTCCAAAAGGGCAAGTAAAAGTGATTTTCTCTTGATGAGGTTGTGAAACGGGTATTTGAGAAAAACCGGAATTTCCATCAAGAAAGGAAAAGTGTGTGTGCTTAGATAATCTTTCCAACATTTGATCAATAAAAGGCAGAGGGTAATGATCTTTGCTAGTTGCTTTATTTAATTTTATAAACCAATTACCATTCTATTGCAAGTAACGATTCTTTGTGGAATAAGTTCATTTTTATCATTAGGAACAACAGTAATACCTCCCTTCTTAGGGACACAATGAACGGGACTTACCCATCTACTATCAGCCATGGGATAGATTATAGCTGCTTCCAAAATATTTAATATTTCAGTTCTTACCACTTCTTTCATTTTAGGATTCAAACGTCGTTGATGATCGATAACGGATTTAGCATCAGGTTCCATATTAATCTTGTGCTGACAGAGAGTGGGACTAATGCGCTTAATATCATCAAGAGTATATCAATGGCAGCACGGTGCTTCTTCGAATTTTCAATAACTTCTTCTTATGCTCTGAAAGTTTAGCACTAATAATAACATGATATATCTTTTTCTCATCAAGATAAGCATATTTCGAAGTGTCAGACAATTTTTTTAATTCAAACACGGGATCACCTTAGGTGGAGGAGGACCTCCTAGAGTTTCAATTGGAAAATTGTGTTTTAGCAGGGGTCGTTATTCGAAGAAATTTTTATCTATTTCATTTCTTTCATGCATATGCATATCATTTTCATGGTCTAGCAAATATTTTTCTAGTGGATCAGTAGGAGGCAGGGCAATAGAAGTAAGACCAATTATTTCAACCTTATTAGGTAATTCTTTTTTATGGGGTTGTCTACTAAACTTAGAGAAATTAAATTCATGAGCCTCATCACCAAAGATAACACTGACAGTTTGTTTATGACAATCTATAGTAGCATTGACAGTGTTGAAGAAAGGTCTACCAAAAATAATGGGACAAAAGTCATCTTGTGGGGAGCCAAGAACAAGAAAATCAGTAGGGTATTTTATTTTCCCACACAAGACTTCAACATCTCTATCAATCCCAAGTGGTGTGATAGTGTCTCTATTAGCAAGTTTAATAATAACATCTATGTCTTCTATTTCAGAGGGTGCTATGTCATTCATAATTTCTTGATATAAGCTAAAAGTAACAGCACTCGCGCTAGCACCTAAATCACATAAACCATGGTAACAATGATCTCCTGTTTTAACTGAGACAACAGGCATGCCAACAACATGTCTATGTTTATCTTTTTCATCGGGTTTAGCAATTCTAGGAGCATCATCACAGAAGTAAATAACATGCCCATCAATATTTTCTACCAGGAGATCTTTAACCATAGCAACACTAGGTTCTACTTTAATTTTTTCAGCAAGTTTAGGTTCTCTAATATTACTTTTGCGAACCACAGTTGAAACCTTAGCATGTTCCTTCATCCTAACAGGGAAGGGTGGTTTTTCAATATAAGCAGTAGGCACAACTGGATCAACATTGTAAATAATAGTTTCATCTTTAACTACGACTGGTTTTTTAATTTCTTCTTTAATAGGGGGGTGATATTTAAACCACGTATCCTTAGGGATATCAACATGAGTAGCAAAAGATTCACAAAAGGAGGCTACTACTCAGAGTCAAGTCCATATTTAGTGCTAAAATAGTGAAAAGCATCGGTATTCATAAAAGATTTAACACAATCAAACTCAAGCTTAATACGTGACTCTTTACCTTTGTCGAGTTCCCAATCTTCAGAGTTGCGTTTAATTCTTTCTAAAAGATCCCACCTGAATTCAATAGTCTTCTTCATAAAACAACCAGTACAAGAAGTATCGAGCATGGATTGATCATCACGAGAAAGTTGAGCATAAAAGTTCTGAATAATAATTTCTCTCAAGAGCTCATGCTTGGGGAACCAATATAACATTGACTTAAGCCTCCCCCAAGCTAGAGCGATACTTTCTCCTTCATGAGGCCAAAAATTTGATATATAATTCCGATCAGGATGAACTAGATGTATAGGATACATTTTTGGGTGAAATTCCAATTTCAATCTATTCCAGTTCCACGATCCAATATCATTGCATAGCCTATACCATGTCAATGCTTTTTCCTTCAAATATAAAGGGAAAACCTTCTTCTTAGCTTCATCTCCGGATAAACCTGCAAGCTTAAATAAGCCACAAATTTCATCCACATATATCAAGTGCATATCAAGATGTTCAGTTCCATCTCTTGCATAAGGATTAGCTAACAGTTGTTCTATCATACCCGAAGGGATTTCATAACCAATATTTTCAGTAGGTGCATTAGGTTGAGGGGCAACTAATTGTGGTTCCGGTCGAGGTGAATATACCCCGAACAAACCCCTCAAAGGATGATTCTCCACAGAAACAAGTAACAATAAATTTCAGCACGTAGTAATAATTTTTCCTCACTAATTTCCACTTACCAGGAGCGCTTCACTCCCCAGCAATGGCGCCAGAAAAGAGTCTTGATGACCCACAAGTATAGGGGATCAATTGTAGTCCTTTCAATAAGTAAGAGTGTCAAACCCAAAGAGGAGCAGAAGGAAGTGACAAGTGGTTTTCAGCAAGATATTTTTTGCAAGCACTGAAATTGTCGGTAACAGGTAGTTTGATAGCAAGATAATTTGTAACGAGCGAGTAACGGTAACGGTAAATAAGGTGTAGCAAGGTGGCCCAATCCTTTTGTGGCAAAGGACAGCCCAAAATGGTCTCTTATGATAAGCAAAGCGTTCTTGAGGGTATACAGGAATTTCATCTAGTCACTTTTATCATGTTGGTTTGATTCGTGTTCGCTACTGTGAAAAATTGATATGTGGGTGGACCGGTGCTTACGTGTTGTACTTACTTGAACAAACCTCCTACTTATGATTAACCCCCTTGCAAGCATCCGCAACTACGAGAAACATATTAAGATAAAATCTAACTATAGCATTAAACTTTTGGATCCAAATCGGTCCCTTACGAAGTAGCACATAAACTAGGGTTTAAGCTTCTGTCACTCTAGCAACCCATCATCTAATAACTACTCCACAATGCATTCCCTTAGGCCCAAATATGGCTAAGTGCCATGTAGTCGACGTTCACATGACACCACTAAGGGAGTTACAACATACATATCATCAAAATATTGAACACAAATCAAGTTCACATGATTACTTGCAACATGACTTCTCCCGTGACCTCAAGAACAAAAGTAAGTACTCAGAAATGATAATCATGCTCAAGATCAGAGGGGTATTAAATAGCTTAATGGATCTGAACATATAATCTCCCACCAAATAAACCATATAGTAATCAACTACAAGATGTAATCAACACTACTAGTCACCCACAAGTACCAATCTGAGATTCCGGTCCAAAGATTGAACACAACAAGAGATGAACTAGGGTTTGAGAGGAGATGGTTCCATTGAATATGTTAATGGATATTGCCGTCCCAAAGATGAGAGGGTTGTTGGTGATGACGATGACAATGATTTCCCCCTTCGGGAGGGAAGTTCCCCCCCAGCGGAATCGCTACACCGGAGGGCAAAAGTGCTCCTGCCCAAGTTCCGCCTCGAGTCAGCGGCGCTTCATCCTGAAAGTTCCCCTGTGATTTTTTTTCTAGGTCAAAATGACCTACATACCAGAAGATGGGCACCAGTGGTGGGCCGAGGAGGGCACAACCCACCAGGGAGCGCCTGGGGCCCAGGTGCGCCCTGGTGCTTGTGCTTACCAGGGTGGCCCCCTCCGGTAGTTACTTGCTCCAGTATTTTTCATATATTCCAAAATAATTCTCTGTAAATTTTTAGCTCATTTGGAGATGTGCAGAATAGGTAACTCTGACGTAGCTTTTTCAGGTCCAGAATTCCAGCTGCCGGCACTCTCGCACTTTGTGTAAACCTTGCATATTATGAGAGAAAAAGGCATTAGAATTACTCCATAAAGCATTATTATGCATAAAAACATTATAAATAACAGTAGGAAAACATGAGGCAAAATGGCCATATCAATGTAATGGGAGCACCTCTGCGATTGTTACTTCTGGGGTCATCCTAGTTAAGTAATGATGTCTACTAAACAACTTGTTCTTGTAGACTCGTGGTGGGCCTCCGAGCGTAGAGTTTTGTAGGACAGTAGCAAATTTCCCTCAAGTGGATGACCTAAGGTTTATCAATCCATGGGAGGCGTAGGATGAAGATGGTCTCTCTCAAACAACCCTGCAACCAAATAACAAAGATTCTCTTGTGTCCCCAACACACCCAATACAATGGTAAATTGTATAGGTGCACTAGTTCGGCGAAGAGATGGTGATACAAGAGCTTGATGTCTACTACACAACTTGTTCTTGTAGACTCGTGTTGGGCCTCCAAGCACAAAGTTTTGTAGGATGATACGTCTCCAACGTATCTATAATTTTTTATTGCTCCATGATACTTTATCTATTGTTTTGGACTATAATGGGCTTTATTTTCCACTTTTATATTACTTTTGGGACTAGCCTATTAACCGGAGGCCCAGCCCAGAATTGCTGTTTTTTTGCCTTTTTCAGTATTTCGAAGAAACAAAATATCAAACGGGGTCCAAACGGAATGAAACCTTCGGAAACGTGATTTTCTCGCCAAACGTGATCCAGGAGACTTGGACCCTACGCCAAGGAACCAGAGAGGCGGTCACGAGGTGGGGCGCCCCCTAGGCGCGCCCCCTGCCTCGTGGGCCCCTCGAAGCTCCACCGACGTACTCCTTCCTCCTATATATACCTATGTACCCCCAAACAATCAGAACATGAGCCAAAAACCTAATTCCACAGCCATAACTTCCTGTATCCACGAGATCCCATCTTGGGGCCTGTTCCGGAGCTCCGCCGGAGGGGGCATCCATCACGGAGGGCTTCTACATCAACACCATAGCCTCTCCGATGAAGTGTGAGTAGTTTACTTCAGACCTTCGGGTCCATAGCTAGTAGCTAGATGGCTTCTTCTCTCTTTTGGATCTCAATACAATGTTCTCCCCTCTCTTGTGGAGATCTATTCGATGTAATCTTCTTTTTGCGGTGTGTTTGTTGAGACCGATGAATTGTGGGTTTATGATCCAACTTATCTATGAATAATATTTGAATCTTCTCTGAATTCTTTTATGTATGATTGAGTTATCTTTGCAAGTCTCTTCGAATTATCCGTTTGGTTTGGCCAACTAGATTGGTAGTTCTTGCAATGGAAGAAGTGCATTGCTTTGGGTTCAATCTTGCGATGTCCTTACCCAGTGACAGAAAGGGTTGCAAGGCACGTATTGTATTGTTACCATCGAGGATAACAAGATGGGGTATTTATCATATTGCATGAATCTATTCCTCTACATCATGTCATCTTGCTTAAGGCGTTACTCTATTTTTAACTTAATACTCTAGATGCATGCTGGATAGCGGTCGATGAGTGGAGTAATAGTAGTAGATGCAGAATCGTTTCGATCTACTTGTCTCGGACGTGATGCCTATATACATGATCATACCTAGATAACCTCATAACTATGCTGAATTCTGTCAATTGCTCAACAATAATTTGTTCACCCATCGTAGAATACTTATGCTCTTGAGAGAAGCCACCAGTGAAACCTATGACCCCGGGGTATATTCTCATCATATCAATCTCCATCACTTTTATACTTGCTTGTTTTTACTTTTCACTTTGCATCTTTATACCAAAAATACCAAAAATATTATCTCTATCAGATCTCACTCTCGTAAGTGATCGTGAAGGGATTGACAACCCCTAATCGCGTTGGTTGCGAGTAGCTATCATTTTGTGCAGGTACGAGGGACTTGTGCGTGGCCTCCTACTGGATTGATACCTTGGTTCTCAAAAACTGAGGGAAATACTTACGCTACCGTGCTGCATCATCCTCTCCTCTTCGGGGAAAACCAAGGCAAGCTCAAGACGTAGCAAGAAGGATTTTTGGCGCTGTTGCCGGGGAGTCTACGCAAAAGTCAACTTACCAAGTACCCATCATAATCCCTATCTCTCGCATTACATTATTTGCCATTTTCCTCTCGTTTTCCTCTCCCCCACTTCACCCTTGCCGTTTTATTTGCCCTTCCTCCGTTCAATCTTGTGTTACCATGTGCCTTCTTTTTGCTTGCATCTTCTCTTGCTAAGAGTTTATGGATCCTCATCCGCTTGCCAATCTTTTTAAGAGATCCAATTATGATGAACCAATTCCTAGTGATTTTGATGCACTAGATTATCTTTATAAGGTTTTGCCTGAAATCCGTGAAGTGACTCATGATAGATCTTTGAATAAAAAGCATGATTGCAATGATTTTATTATAAATTCTTTTGATTTCAATTGTGCTAATAAGATGCAAAACCCTAAGCTTGGGGATGCTAGTTTTGCTATGTCTACTACTTATTGCAATGATCATGATTGGGGTGATTCTTCTTATGATCTTGAAAATTTATTTAAGCCCCATGATGAATATAAGATTGATAATAGTGTTTGCAATAATATTGAAAGTGGGTTTGGAAGAGTGTCAACTTTAGATCCCACATATTTGGATAACATTCAATCTTTTGAAATTTTTGATAAAAGTGGGCTTGGAGAAATCATGACTTTAGTTAATGATAATCCCACTATTTTGGAAGAGTGTCAACTTCGCATGCATGTGGATCGTGTTGAGAATATGTTATGTGATAGATATTATGCTGAATTTTCTTATGATCCTACATGTAATTATTATGAGAGAGGAAAATATGGTTATAGAAATTTTCATGTTACTAAATTACCTCTCGTTATGTTGAGATTGCTATTGTTCCTTTCCGCTTCCTTGCATATGCTAGTTTTTGCTTGCTATGATAATTTATTTTTCTATAAGATGCCTATGCATAGGAAGTATGTTAGACTTAGATTTGTTCGTCACGTGTTTTATGATGCTCTCTTTGTGTTTCAATTCTTGTCTTTCATGTGAGCATCATTCAAATTATCAATGCCTAGCTAGGGGCGTTAAACGATAGCGCTTGTTGGGAGGAAACCCAATTTTTTTTTAGTTTTTTGTTTTTTCTTCTGTTTAGGAATAAATAATCCATCTATCCTCTGTTTAGATGTGGTTTTATCTTTTAGTTAGTGTTTGTGCCAAGTTAAACCTATTGGATCTTCTTGGGTGATAGTTATTTGATCTTGCTGTAATTTCCAGAAACTTTGCGCTCAGTGCCCGAATTGTTAAAAATCACCAGAACGTGATAAAATACTGATTCCAATTGCTGCTGATCAATAAACAAATTTTCCAGGTCGTCTAATTTTGGTAGAATTTTTTGACTTCCAGAAGTTTGCGTTAGTTACAGATTACTACAGACTGTTCTGTTTTTGACAGATTCTATTTTGCGTGTGTTGTTTGCTTATTTTGTTGAATCTATGGCTAGTAAAATAGTTTATAATCCATAGAGAAGTTGGAATAAAGTAGTTTTAACAACAATATAAATAAATAATGAGTTTATTACAGTACCTTAAAGTAGTCTTCTGTTTTCTTTCTCTAACGGAGCTCACGAGATTTCTATTGAGTTTTGTGTTGTGAAGTTTTCAAGTTTTGGGTGAATTCTTTTGATGGATTATGGAACAAGGAGTGGAAAGAGCCTAAGCTTGGGTATGCCCATGGCACCCCCAAGATAATCCAAGGACACCAAAAAGTCAAAGCTTGGGGATGCCCGGAAGGCATCCCCTCTTTCGCCACTTCCATCGGTAATTTACTTGGAGCTATATTTTTATTCACCACATGATATGTGTTTTGCTTGGAGCGTCTTGTATTATTTGCGTCTTTGCTTGTTAGTTTACCACAATCATCCTTGCTGTACACATCTTTTGAGAGAGCCATACATGAATTGGAATTTTATAGAATACTCTATGTGCTTCACTTATATCTTTTGAGCTTGATAGTTTTGCTCATAGTGCTTCACTTATATCTTTTGAGCGTGATAATTTTTGCTCTAGTGCTTCACTTAGATCTTTTAGAGCACGGTGGTGGATTTGTTTAAAAAAAATTGATCTCTCATGCTTCACTTAGATTATTTTGAGAGTCGTTAATAGCATGGTAATTTGCTTAATGTTAATATACTTGGTATTCAAGATATGTGAAACTTTCTTTTGAGTGCGTTGAATACTAAGATAAGTTTGATGCTTGATAATTGTTTTGAGATATGAAGATGATTATATTAGAGTCATGCTAGTTGAGTAGTTGTGAATTTAAAGAATACTTGTGTTAAAGTTTGTGATTCCCGTAGCATGCACGTATGGTGAACCGTTATGTGATGAACTCAGAACATGATTTATTTATTGATTGTCTTCCTTATGAGTGGCGGTCGGGGACGAGCGATGGTCTTTTCCTACCAATCTATCTATCCCCCTAGGAGCATGTGCGTAATACTTTGCTTTGATAACTTCTAGATTTTTGCAATAAGTATATGATTTCTTTATGACTAATGTTGAGTCCATGCATTATACACACTTTTTCCCATCCTTCCACCATTGCTAGCCTCTCTAATACCGCGCACCTTTCGCCGGTATCATACACCCACCATATATCTTCCTCAAAAAAGCCACCATACCTACCTATTATGGCATTTCCATAGCCATTCCGAGATATATTGTCATGCAACTTTCCATCGTTCCGTTTATTATGACACGCTCCATCATTGTCATATTGCTAGCATGATCATGTAGTTGACATCGTATTTGTGGCAAAGCCACCGTTCATAATTCTTTCATACATGTCACTCATGTGTCATTGCATATCCCGGTACACTGCCGGAGGCATTCATATAGAGTCATATTTTGTTCTAAGTATCGAGTTGTAATTGTTGAGTTGTAGAAAAAATAAAAGTGTGATGATCATCATTTTTAGAGCATTTTCCCAAGTGAGGAAAGGATGATGGAGACTATGATTCCCCCACAAGTCGGGATGAGACTCCGGACGAAAAATAAAATAAAAATAAAAAAAGAGGCCATAAAAAAAGAGAAAAGGCCCAAATAAAAAAATGAGAGAAAAAGAGAGAAGGGACAATGTTACTATCCTTTTACCACACTTGTGCTTCAAAGTAGCACCATGATCTTCATGATAGAGAGTCTCTCATTTTGTCACTTTCATATACTAGTGGGAATTTTTCATTATAGAACTTGGCTTGTATATTCCAATGATGGGCTTCCTCAAATGCCCTAGGTCTTCGTGAGCAAGCGAGTTGGATGCACACCCACTTAGTTTCTTTTGTTGAGCTTTCATATACTTATAGCTCTAGTGCATCCGTTGCATGGCAATCCCTACTCACTCACATTGATATCTATTGATGGGAATTTCCATAGCCCCTTGATACGCCTAGTTGATGTGAGACTATCTTCCCTCTTTTTGTCTTCTCCACAACCACCGTTCTATTCCACATATAGTGCAATATCCATGGCTCACGCTCATGTATTGCGTGAAGATTGAAAAAGTTTTGAAAATGTTAAAGTATGAAACAATTGCTTGGCTTTTCATTGGGGTTGTGCATGATTTAAATACTTTGTGTGGGGAAGATGGAGCATAGCGAGACTATATGATTTTGTAGGGAAAACTTTCTTTGGCCATGATATTTTGAGAAGACATAATTGCTTAGTTAGTATGCTTGAAGTATTATTATTATTTTATGTCAATATGAACTTTTTTCTTGAATCTTTCGGATCTGAATATTCATACCATGATTAAGAAGATTTACATAGAAATTATGCCAAAGTATCACTCCGCATCAAAAATTCTTTTTTATCACTTACCTACTCGAGGACGAGTAGGAATTAAGCTTGGGGATGCCTGATACGTCTCCAACGTATCTATAATTTTTTATTGCTCCATGCTACTTTATCCACTGTTTTGGACTATATTGGGATTTATTTTTCACTTTTATATTACTTTTGGGATTAACCTATTAACCGGAGGCCCAGCCTGTAATTGTTGTTTTTGCCTTTTTCAAGATTTCAAGAAACAGAATATCAAACGGAGTCCAAACGGAATGAAACCTTCGGAAACGTGATTTTCTCACCGAACGTGATCCAGAGACTTGGACCCTACCCCAAGGAACCAGAGGCGGTCACGAGGTGGGGCGCCCCTAGGGCGCCCCGCCTCGTGGGACCCTCAGCTCCATCGACGTACTCCTTCCTCCTATATATACCTACATACCCCCAAACGATCGTAACAGAGCCAAAACCTAATTCAACCGCCAGAACTTCCTCAGATCTACGAGATCCCATCTTGGGGCCTGTTTGAGCTCACGCCGGGGGCATCCATCACGGAGGGCTTCTACATCAACACCATAGCCTCTCCGATGAAGTGTGAGTAGTTTAGTTCAGACCTTCGGGTCCATAGCTAGTAGCTAGATGGCTTCTTCTCTCTTTTGGATCTCAATACAATGTTCTGCCCCTCTCTCGTGGAGATCTATTCGATGTAATCTTCTTTTTGCGGTGTGTTTGTTGAGGCCGATGAATTGTGGGTTTATGATCCAGCTTATCTATGAATAATATTTGAATCTTCTCTGAATTCTTTTATGTATGATTGAGTTATCTTTGCAAGTCTCTTCAAATTATCCATTTGGTTTGGCCAACTAGATTGGTAGTTCTTGCAATGGGAGAAGTGCATTGCTTTGGGTTCAATCTTGCGGTGTCCTTACCCAAAGGATGTAAAGGGTTGCAAGGCACGTATTGTATTGTTGCCATCGAGGATAACAAGATGGGGTATTTATCATATTGCATGAATTTATTCCTCTACATCATGTCATCTTGCTTAAGGCGTTACTCTGTTTTTAACTTAATACTCTAGATGCATGCTAGATAGCGGTCGATGAGTGGAGTAATAGTAGTAGATGCAGAATCGTTTCGATCTACTTGTCTCGGACGTGATGTCTATATACATGATCATACCTAGATAACCTCATAGCTATGCTCAATTCTGTCAATTGCTCAACAGTAATTTGTTCACCCATCGTAGAATACTTATGCTCTTGAGAGAAGCCACTAGTGAAACCTATGGCCCCGGGGTCTATTCTCATCATATCAATCTCCATCACTTTTATACTTGCTTGTTTTTACTTTGCTTTTTACTTTTCACTTTGCATCTTTATACCAAAAATACCAAAAATATTATCTCTATCAGATCTCACTCTCGTAAGTGATCGTGAAGGGATTGACAACCCCTAATCGCGTTGGTTGCGAGTAACTATCGTTTTGTGCAGGTACGAGGGACTTGTGCGTGGCCTCCTACTGGATTGATACCTTGGTTCTCAAAAACTGAGGGAAATACTTACGCTATTGTGCTGCATCATCCTCTCCTCTTCGGGGAAAACCAACACAAGCTCAAGAACACGAGAGAGAGAGAGAGAGAGAGAGAGAGAGAGATTAAACACATAGCTACCGGTACAAACCCTCAGCCCCGAGGATGGACTACTCCCTCCTCCTCGTGGTGGCCGCCAGGATGATGAAGATGGCCACCAGTGATGATTCCCCCTCCGGCAGCATGCTAGAATGGGGTTTGGATTGGTTTTCATTGGATACAGAGCCTTGCGGCAGCGGAACTTCTGATCTAGGTTAACCCCGAGGGTTTTCAGATTATTTGGGAATTTAAAGGGTAAAGAGGGGGTGCGGGAGGCCAGCGAGGTGGGCACAACCCACCTGGGCGCGCCTGGATCCCCAGGCACGCCCTGGTGGTTTGTGCCCCCCTCGGGCACCCCCAGGTGCTGCTCTGTCCCATTGGATGTCTTCTGGTCCATAAAAAATCCACAAAAAGTTTTGCGGTGTTTGGACTGCGTTTGATATTGATTTCGTGCGATGTAAAAAACAAGCAAAAAACAGCAACTGGCACTGGATCAATAGGTTAGTCCCAAAAAATGATATAAAGTTGCTATAAAATGATTGTAAAACATCCAATAATGATAATATAGTAGCATGAATACTTCATGAATTATAGATACGTTGGAGACGTATCAGCATCCCGAAGCTTAATTCCTACTCGTCCTCGAGTAGGTAAATCATAAAAGAAATAATTTATGAAGTGTGAATGCTAGCAAAGTGCACAAGTTTGATCAATGACAATTTCAATCACTTTTCCGAGCATCATAGCAGCAATCCTTTCTCATAAATTTTATCATGTTAAAGTAGCAACCAATTCACATGTTAAGGTTCAAACAATGAATTCTCTTGAAACTCAACAACCTATGTTCTCAGTCACCAAGCAATTGCAATTCAACTTATTCAACAGAGTCTAAGTAAGAGCTCCACATACTCAAACATCATATAGTCTTCTATGATTGCTAACACTTACCGCATACACATGAGAAAAACGTTTCAACCGGACACATAGAAAGATAGGGGCTTATAATTTTGCCTCCCAACGTATTCACCTCAAGGGTGATGTCCACAATAATAACTCATGCTACCCATATCCAACTGGACATATGTGCCTAGATCTTTCCTCACCACATGATGCTTGCCAAAGGAGAAAAAAATAAAAAGGAATAGAGAGAAAAACTTTGACTATTGCATAAAAGTAAATACATAAAAGTAAAGGATAGGCCCTTCGCGGAGGGAAGCAGAGGTTGTCGTACGCTTATTTGTTTGTATGCTCAACCCCTTAGTGCAAAAGAATGTCACATTATATTGCCCCTTATGATAGCAACCTTTATTATGCAGTCTGTCGCTTTTGTTCTTTGCTATCACAAGTTTGTACAACGCTCAATTTTCTCTTACAGTAAATGATCGAACACTTTTAGAAGCAATTTTTATTGCCATATTGCACCGATGAAAATTTACTTGAAGGATCTTATTCAATCCTTAGGTAGGTATGGTGGACTCTTGAAAATAAGATTTGGGTTTAAGGGTTTTTGGATGAACAAGTAGTATCTATACTTGGTGCGGGATTTTTGGCTAGCAAAGATGGGGACAAGCACCACATGTTGAAGGATCTAAGACAATATAACTTCTTTGTGAATATGAACAAACATAAACCATTACGTTGTCCTCCTTGTCCAACGTTAACAATTTTGGCATATAATAATTTGATGGGGGCTCACGATCATAAAATATTTCCATGATAGTGTATTTGCATATGAAAGTTCTCTTCCTTCTACTAATCATTCATGAATTGCTTGTATGACCAATATTGTGATTGTCAAGCTTCA
The DNA here is from genome assembly GCA_021605145.1 of Aegilops bicornis. Lineage (NCBI taxonomy): Eukaryota > Viridiplantae > Streptophyta > Magnoliopsida > Poales > Poaceae > Aegilops > Aegilops bicornis. Next base: position 447,099,419 of record CM038671.1, on the reverse strand, counting down.
AAAGATTTCACTTTTCTAAACCCGATGTGAAGCTACCACTAGGCATGATATGCACATATAATTTCAACTTCATGATATTCAATTCATTCAACAATTTAATCATAGGATATAAGTGAAGCACAAGAGTAATTCCATAGAAAAGAGCTTCGTTGACGGTATGTGCGTGCCGCTTACCCAGCCTCCCTGGCAACTATTTGAGGACTCTATTTTATTTAAAAACTTTCAGATCTAAGTACTTTATTAAAACAGCAAGCAAAACAAAACAAAATGACATTTCAAGAATAGCACAACTCATGTGAATAAGCAAAAACTTAGGCTCAATCGATACTAACTGATAATTGTTGATGAAGAAAGGTGGGATGCCTACCGGGGCATCCCCAGCTTAAATGATTGAGACTTCTTGAAATTTTATCTTGGGATGCCTTGGGCATCCCCATCTTGAGCTTTTGTGTCTCCTTAATTCCTTTTATATCACGGTTTCCCTTAATCTTAAAAACTTCATCCACACAAAACTCAACAAGAACTCGTGAGATAAGTTCGTATAAACCAATGCAAAAATCTTATCGTTCTCAACTGTAGCAAATCACTAAAATTATTTTTCAACATTGCATACTAAATGCCTCTGCATATTTAATACTCCTATCCTCAGATAGAATCATTAAACAAGCAAACTTATGCAAACAATGCAAACATAACAGCAATCTGCCAAAACAGTACAGTCTGTAAAGAATGCAATATTATTCATACTTCCCTAACTCCAAAAATTCTGAAAACATACCACACTGTAGAAACTTTACTGTAGCATATTGTGTAAAAAAATTCAAGATTTTATCATGTTCTGACTTTCCAAAAGAATTCAGACAATGACAGAAAACTTTCTGTTTTTAAACAGCAACATGTAGACTTGCAAAATAAGCATGGTAAAGACTACCCTTGACATTTTTACTGAAATCAAAGATGCAAAAAATTATTCTAAATAGCAGCAAGCAAATAAAAATAGAATAAAATAACGCTCCAAGCAAAACTCATATCGTGTGACGAATAAAAATATAGCTCCAAGTGAGGTTACCAATAATGTCGGAGACGAAAGAGGGGATGCCTTCCGGGGCATCCCCAAGCTTAGTTGCTTTGATCTTCCTTGAATGTTACCTTGGGGTGCCTTGGGCATCCCCAAGCTTAGGGTCTTGTCACTCCTTATTCTCCTCATATCGATATCTCACCCAAAACTTGAAAACTTCAATCACACAAAACTTAACGGAACTTCGTGAGATGGGTTAGTATGATAAAGACAAACATTCACTTTGGTACTGCCAAAGACAAGATTCATATTTTTTCTCAAACAATTCTTACTGTACCTCATCATTTCCACAATTTATATTGAGCAATATAAGCTATAGAAACTAGAAAACAAGCAAGCTATGCATTGAAAACAAAATCTGTCAAAAACAGAACAGTACATAAAGATATGAATATTAGTCATACTTCTGCAACCCCAAAAATTCTGAAAAATTAGGACCACATATAAAATTTGTATATCAAATATCTGTAAAATATTCAGAATTTTTCGACGCTCCAGTGAATTTAAACAATTTTGTTTCTAGAAGCAAAAGTTTCTGTTTTTGCACAGATTCAAGTCAACTATCATCCACACTATCCCAAAGGCTTTACTTGGCACTTTATTAAAACAAAAGCTATAAAACATGATTACTACAGTAGATTAATCATGTGAACACACAAAAAATAGTAGGTAAAAGTGTTGGGTTGTCTCCGAACAAGCGCTTTTCTTTTATGCCTTTTAGCTAGGCATGATGATTTCAATGATGCTCGCATAAAAGATAAAGATTGAAAAACAAAGATAGCATCATGAAGCATATGACTAGCAAATTTAAGTCTAACCCACTTCCTATGCATAGGGATTTTGTGAGCAAACAACTTATGGGAACAAGAATCAACTAGCATGGGAAGGCAAAACAAGCATAACTTCAAAACTTTCAACATATAGAGAGGAAACTTGATATTATTTCAATTCCTACAAGCATAAGTTCCTCCCTCATAATAATTTTCAGTAGCATCATGAAGAAATTCAACAATATAACCGTCACATAAAGCATTCTTTTCATGATGCATAAGCATAGAAATTTTATTACTCTCCACATAATCAAATTTCTTCTCATCAATAGTAGTGGGAGCAAACTCAACAAAATAACTATCATGGGAGTGAAAATTAAAATAATGATGAAAAGTTTCATGGTTATCATTATTATTTATAGCATACATGTCATCACCATAATCATCATAGATAACAACTTTGTTATCATAGTCAATTGAAGCCTCATCCAAAATGGTGGATTCATCACTAAATAAAGTCATGACCTCTCCAAATCCACTTTCATCATTATAATCATCATAAATAGGAGGCATGCAATCATTATAACAAATTTGCACATCAAATCTTGGGGGACTAAAAATATCATCTTCATCAAACATGGCATCCCCAAGCTTATGGCTTTGCATATCATTAGCAACATGGATATTCAAAGAATTCAAACTAACAACGTTGCAATCATGCTCATCATTTATACCAAACATTCTATTGAATTCTTCTTCTATCAATTCAGCACAATTTTCTGAACCATCATTTTCAAGAAAGATAATATAAAGATGATCAATAATATGATGCAACCTCAATTCCATTTTTCATGTAGTTTTCTTGTATAAACCAAACTAGTGAAAAACAAGAAACTAAAAGATTCAATTGCAAGATCTAAAGATATACCTTCATGCACTCACCTCCCTGGCAACGGCGCCAGAAAAGAGCTTGATGTCTACTACACAACTTGTTCTTGTAGACTCGTGTTGGGCCTCCAAGCACAAAGTCTTGTAGGAAAGTAGCAAATTTCCCTCAAGTGGGTGACCTAAGGTTTATCAATCCGTGGGAGGCGTAGGATGAAGATGGTCTCTCTCAAACAACCCTGCAACCAAATAATAAAAAGTCTCTTGTGTCCCCAACAAACCAAATACAATGGTAATTTGTATAGGTGCACTAGTTTGGCAAAGAGATGGTGATAAAGGCGTAGTAATGATAGTAGATATTGATTTTTGTAATAAGAACATTAAAAAACAGCAAGGTAGCAAGTAACAAAAGTGAGCACAAATGGTATTGCAATGCTTGAAAATGAGTCCTAGGGTCCGTACTTTCGCTAGTGCAATCTCTCAATAATGCTAATATAATTGGATCATATAACCATCCCTCAACGTGCGATGAAGAATCACTCCAAAGTTCCTATCTAGCGGAGAACATAAGAATAAATTGTTTGTAGGGTACGAAACCACCTCAAAGCTATTCTTTCCGTTCGATCTATTCAAGAGTTCGTACTAAAATAACACAAAGCTATTCTTTCCGTTCGATCTAGCCTAGAGTTCGTACTAAAATAACACCAAATCAAATTCATATTCATAATACTCAATCCAACACAAAGAACTTCAAAGAGTGCCCCGAGATTTCTACCGGAGAAACAAAGACAAGAACGTGCATCAACCCCTATGCATAGATTACCCCAATGTCACCTCGTGAACTGCGTTGAGTGCCAAAACATATATCAAGTGAATCAATACGATACCCCATTGTCACCACGAGTGTTCAATTGCAAGACATATATCAAGTGTTCTCAAATCCATAAAAGTATTCAATCCGACTATATTAACAAAGCCCGCGATACATCAAGATCGTGACATCTCAAAACACGAGAAAGAGAGAGAGAGAGAGAGAGAGAGAGAGAGAGAGAGAGATTAAAAACGTAGCTACCGGTACAAACCCTCAGCCCCGAGGGTGGACTATGTCGTGGTTCTAAGTATGACAGTAGAATGGGGGGTAGGTATGGAGAGGCAAGATCCTAGCTATGGAGTAGTTGTATACGCAAGGGATTTACGAGTTCAGGCCCTTCTCGGAGGAAGTAATAGCCCTACGTCTCGGAGCCCGGAGGCGGTCGACTGGATTATATGCGTATGTGTTACAGGGGTGCGAACCCTTCTACCTGTGGAGGGGGTGGCTTATATAGAGTGCGCCAGGACCCCAGCCAGCCCACGTAGTAGAGGGTTTAAGGTGCGTTTAAAGCTAGGCGTTATTGGTAACACCTTACATAAAGTGTCATTAAGGTCATAAAGACTATTTAACTACAGACCGTTTGGGTACCGAGTGGCTCTTGGACTCCTGGTGGTCGAGTGGGTCTTCATGGTCGAGTGTCTTTGAATCTGTCGAGTGGAAACCTACCAGGTCGACTGGAAGGCTGCTTATCTTGTGAGTGTCCTTGTGGAGGGTACCTTTGGGCAGGTCTATGACCCTACCCCAGGTACATGACTTCATCAGACTACTCCCTCCTCATCGTGGTGGCCGCCGGGATGATGAAGATGGCCACCGGTGATGATTCCCCCTTAGGCAGTGTGCCGGAATGGTGTCTTGATTGGTTTTCGATGGATACAGAGACTTGTGGCGGTGGAACTTCTGATTTAGGTTAACCCCGAGGGTTCTCGGAATATTTGGGAATTTATAGGGTAACGAGGGGGCGCGTGAGGCCATCGAGGTGGGCACAACCCACCTGGGCGCGCCTGGGCCCCCAGGCGTGCCCTGGTAGGTTGTGCCCCCAAGGGCACCCCCAGGTGCTGCTCTGGCCCATTGGAAGTGTTCTGGTCCATACAAAATCCACAAAAAGTTTCGCGGTGTTTGGATTCTGTTTGATATTGATTCCTGCGATGTAAAAAACAAGCAAAAAACAGCAACTTGTTGGGGAACGTAGTATTTCAAAATTTTCCTACGATCACGCAAGATCTATCTAGGAGATGCATAGCAACAAGACGGGATAGTGTGTCCATGTACCCTCGTAGACCGAAAGCAGAAGCGTTTAGTAACGCGGTTGATGTAGTCGAACGTCTTCGCGATCCAACCGATCCAAGTACCGAACGTACGGCACCTCCGCATTCAGCACACGTTCAGCTCGATGACATTCCTCGATCTCTTGATCCAGTTGAGAATAAGGGAGAGTTTCGTCAGCACGATGGCGTGGCGATGGTGATGATGAAGTTACCGGCGCAGGGCTTCGCCTAAGCACTACAACGATATGACCGAGGTGTGTAACTGTGGAGGGGGGCACCACACACGGCTAAGACAATTGATCTTGTGTGTTCTAGGGTGCCCCCTTGCCCCCGTATATAAAGGAGGGGAGGGGGAAGCCGGCCGGCCCCTGTAGGGTGCGCCAAGGAGAGGAGTCCTACTAGGACTCCAAGTCCTAGTAGGATTCCACCTGGTGGAAGGGGGAAGGAGGAAGGGAGAGGGGGAAGGGAAGGAAAGGGGGGCGCCACCCCCTTCCCCTAGTCCAATTAGGACCCAACGAGGGGGCGTGCAGCCAGCCCCTTGTGGCCCTTCTCTCTCCCCACTAAGGCCCATGTAGGCCCATTAGTTTCCTCGAGGGGTTCCAACAACCCTCCGGCACTGTGATATTTATCCAGTACCTTCGGGAACTCATTCGGTGTCCGAATAACATCGTCCAATATATCAATCTTTATGTCTCGACCATTTCGAGACTCCTCGTCATGTCCGTGATTGCTACCTCTTAAGCATGCGTTGGTTTTCACTTGAAGGGGAAAGGGTGATGCAGCAAAGTAGCGTAAGTATTTCCCTCAGTTTTTTAGAACCAAGGTATCAATCCAGTAGGAGACTACACGCAAATCCCTAGTACATGCACAAACAATTAAGAACCTTGCTACCAACGCGATAAAGGGGTTGTCAATCCCTCCACGGCCACTTGCAAAAGTGAGATCTGATAAAGATAATAAGATAAATATTTTTGGTATTTTTGTTGTATAGATTGGAAAGTAAAGATTGCAAAATAAACAGCGATAGAAATAACACGTTGACGGGAGATTAATATGATGGAAAATAGACCCGGGGGCCATAGGTTTCACTAGTGGCTTCTCTTAAGTTAGCATATTTTATGGTGGGTGAACAAATTACTGTCGAGAAATTGATAGAAAAGCGCATAGTTATGAGAATATCTAGGCATGATCATGAACATAGGCATCACGTCCGTGTCAAGTAGACCGAAACGATTCTGCATCTACTACCATTACTCCACACATCGACCGCTATCCAGCATGCATCTAGAGTATTAAGTTCATAAGAACAGAGTAACGCATTAAGGAAGATGACATGATGTAGAGGGATAAACTCAAGCAATATGCTATAAACCCCATCTTTTTATCCTCGATGGCAACAATACAATACGTGCCTTGCTATCCCTGCTATCATTGGGAAAGGACACCGCAAGATTGAACCCAAAGCTAAGCACTTCTCCCATTGCAAGAAAGATCAATCTAGTAGGCCAAACCAAACTGATAATTCGAGAGACTTGCAAAGATATCAAATCATGCATATAAGAATTCAGAGAAGAATCAAATATTGTTCATAGATAATCTTGATCATAAACCCACAATTCATCAGATCTCAACAAACACACCGCAAAAAGTATTACATCGAATAGATCTCCAAGAGAATTGAGGAGAACTTTGTACTGAGATCCAAAGAGAGAGAAGAAGCCATCTAGCTAATAACTATGGACCCGGAGGTCTGTGGTAAACTACTCACACATCATCGGAGAGGCCATGGTGTTGATGTAGAAGCCCTCCATGATCGATTCCCCCTCCGGCGGAGCGCTGTAAAAGGCCCCAAGATGGGATCTCATGGGTACAGAAGGTTGCGGTGGTGAAAAAGTGTTTCGTGGCTCGCCTGGATGTTTTCAGGGTATAAGAGTATATATAGGCGAAGGAAGTAGGTCGGTGGAGCTACGAGGGGCCCACGAGGGTGGGGGCGTGCCCTCCTGCCTCGTGGCCGCATCGTTGCTTCCTTGACGTCCACTCCAAGTCTCTTGGATTGCGTTTGTTCCAAAAACGATCCTCGCAAAAGTTTCATTCCGTTTGGATTCCGTTTGATATTCCTTTTCTGCGAAACACTGAAATAGGCAAAAACAGCAATTTGCAATGGGCCTTCGTTTAATAGGTTAGTCCCAAAAATAATATAAAAAGGTATATTAAATCCCATTAAACATCCAAAACAGATAATATAATAGCATGGAACAATAAAAAATTATAGATACGTTGGAGACGTATCAAGCATCCCCAAGCTTAATTCCTGCTCGTCCTCGAGTAGGTAAATGATAAAAAGAGAATTTTTGATGTGGAAAGCTACCTAACATAATTTTCAATGTAATTCTCTTTATTGTGGCATGAATGTTCAGATCCAAAAGATTCAAGATAAAAGTTTAATATTGACATAAAAATAGTAATACTTCAAGCATGCTAACCAAGCAATTATGTCTTATCAAAATAACATAGCCAAAGAAACCTTATCCCTACAAAATCATATAGTTTGGTCATGCTTCATTTTCATCACACGAAATGCTCCCATCGTGCACAACCCCGATGACAAGCCGAGCAATTGGTTCATACTTTTTAACATGCTTCAGCTTTTTCAACCCTCACGCAATACATGAGCGCAAGCCATGGATATAGCACTATGGGTGGAGTAGAGTATGATGATAGGGGTTATGTGAGAAGACAAAAAAGAGAAAGTCTCACATTGACACTGCTAATCAACGGGCTATGGAGATGCCCATGAATTGATGTCAATGCGAGGAGTAGAGATTGCCATGCAACGGATGCACTAGAGCTATAAGTGTATGAAAGCTCATTAAAAGAAACTAAGTGGGTGTGCATACAACTTGCTTGCTCATGAAGACCTAGGGCATTTTGAGGAAGCCCATCATTGGAATATACAAGCCAAGTTCTATAATGAAAAATTCCCACTAGTATATGAAAGTGACAAAATAAGAAACTCTCTATCATGAAGATCATGGTGCTATTTTGAAGCACAAGTGTGGAAAAAGTATAGTAACATTGTCCCTTCTCTCTTTTTCTCTCATTTTTTTCTTTTTTTCATTTGGGCTCTTTGGGCTCTTTTTTTTGGGCTTCTCTGGCCTCTTTTTTTTTAGTCCGGAGTCTCATCCCGACTTGTGGGGGAATCATAGTCTCCATCATCCTTTCCTCACATGGGACAATGCTCTAATAATGAAAATCATCACACTTCTATTTACTTACAACCCAAGAATCACAACTCAATACTTAGAACAAAATATAACTCTATGTGAATGCTTCCGGCGGTGTACCGGGATATGCAATGAATCAAGAGCGACATGTATGGAAAAATTATGAAGGTGGCTTTGCCACAAATACGATGTCAACTACATGATCATGCAAAGCAATATGACAATGATGAAGCGTGTCATAATAAATGGAACGGTGGAAAGTTGCATGGCAATATATCTCGGAATGGCTATGGAAATGCCATAATAGGTAGGTATGGTGGCTGTTTTGAGGAAGATATAAGGAGGCTTATGTGTGATAGAGCATATCATATCACGGGGTTTGGATGCACCGGCGAAGTTTGCACCAACTCTCAAGGTGATAAAGGGCAATGCACGGTACCGTAGAGGCTAGCAAATTGCGGAAAGGTAAGAGTGCGTATAATCCATGGACTCACATTAGTCATAAAGAACTCATATACTTATTGCAAAGGTTTATTAGCCCTCGAAGCAAAGTACTACTACGCATGCCCCTAGGGGGATAGATTGGTAGGAAAAGACCATCGCTCGTCCCCGACCGCCACTCATAAGGAAAGCAATCAAAGAGCACCCCATGCTTCAAATTTGTCACACAACGTTTACCATACATGCATGCTACGGGACTTGCCAACCTCAACACAAGTATTTCTCAATTTCGTAATTACCCAACTAGCATGACTCTGAAATTACCACCTTTATATCTCAAAACCATTATCAAGTATCAAATAAATCATAGTATTTAATGCACTCTATATGAAAGTTTTTATTATACCCATCTTGGATGCCTATCATATTAGGACTAATTTTATAGCCAAAGCAAATTACCATGCTGTTCTAAAAGACTCTCAAAATAATATAAGTGAAGCATGAGAGATCAATAATTTCTACAAAATAAAACCACCACCGTGCTATAAAAAGGTATAAGTGAAGCACTAGAGCAAAGTTATCTGGCTCAAAAGATATAAGTGAAGCACATAGAGTATTCTAATAAATTCCGATTCATGTGTGTCTCTCCAAAAGGTGTGTACAGCAAGGATGATTGTGGTAAACTAAAAAGCAAAGACTCAAATGATACAAGACTCTCCAAGCAAAACACATATCATGTGGTGAATAAAAATATAGCATCGAGTAAAGTTACCGATAGACGAAGACGAAAGAGGGGATGCCTTCTGGGGCATCCCCAAGCTTAGGCTTTTGGTTGTCCTTGAATTTTACCTTGGGGTGCCTTGGGCATCCCCAAGATTAGGCTCTTGTCACTCCTTGTTCCAAAATCCATCAAATCTTTACCCAAAAACTTGGAAACTTCACAACACAAAACTCAACAGGAAATCTCATGAGCTCCGTTAGTGAAATGAAACAAACCACCACTTTAAGGTACTGTAATGAACTCATTTATTTATTTATATTGGTGTTAAACCTACTGTATTCCAACTTATATATGGTTCATACCCCTCGATACTAGCCATAGATTCATCAAAATAAGCAATCAACACACGAAAAACAGAATTTGTCAAAAACAGAACAGTCTGTAGTAATCTGTATAAAACGTATACTTCTGGAACTCCAACAATTCTGAAATAAATTGGTGGACGTGAGGAATTTATCTATTAATCATCTGCAAAAAGAATCAACCTAAAATCATTATCCAGTAAAAAAATGGCAGCTAATCTCGTGAGCGCTAAAGTTTCTATTTTTTACAGCAAGATCACAAAGACTTCACCCAAGTCTTCCCAAAGGTTCTACTTGGCACAAACACTAACTAAAACATAAAACCACATCTAACCAGAGGCTAGATGAATTATTTATTACTAAACAGGAACAAAAATCAAGGAACAAAAATAAAATTGGGTTGCCTTCCAACAAGCGCTATCGTTTAGCACCCCTAGCTAGGCATAAAAACAAGAATAGATCTAGGTATTGTAATCTTTGGTATGCAATCCATAAGTGGCTCTCATAATAGATTCATAAGGCAATTTAATTTTATTCCTAAGAAAGTGTTCCATGCCTTTCCTTAATGGAAATTGGAATCTAATATTTCCTTCTATCACATCAATAATTGCACCAATCGTTCTAAGGAAAGGTCTACCAAGAATAATAGGACATGTAGGATTGCAATCTATATCAAGAACAATGAAATCTACGGGCATATAGTTCCTATTTGCAACAATAAGAACGTCATTAATCCTTTCCATAGGTTTCTTAATGGTGGAATCCACAAGATGCAAATTTAAAGAACAATCATCAAATTCACGGAAACCTAACACATCACACAAAGTTTTTGGAATCGTGGAAACACTAGCACCCAAATCACACAAAGCATAGCATTCATGATCTTTAATCTTAATTTTAATAGTAGGTTCCCACTCATCTTAAAGTTTTCTAGTGATAGAAACTTCTAATTCAAGTTTTTCTTCATAGGATTGCATTAAAGCATCAACGATATGTTTGGTAAAAGCTTTATTTTGACTATAAGCATGAGGAGAATTTAACACGGATTGCAACAAGGAGGTACAATCTATCAAAGAACAATTGTCATAATTAAATTCCTTGAAATCCAAGATAGTGGGTTCATTTCTATTTAAAGTTTTGACCTCTTCAATCCCACTTTCACCAATTTTTGCAACAAGATCTAAAAACTCCAAATCATTGGGACGCCTCTTAACTAAAGTTGACTTATCTCCAGTCCCATCATTATCAAGATTCATATTGGAAAACAAAGATTTAATAGGAGACACATCAATCACTTCTAGATCTTCATCATTATTACCCTCTAGCTCTTCCGGTTTGGCGGCCATCTTATTAACTAAGGTGGCTTGCTTATCCGAAATTTGGCCTACTAAATTTTCAAGATGGGCAAACTGAGATTTGAGACTATAAAATTCCTTATACATATCAACAAGCTCTTTCTTCATGTACTCCATAAAACCTTTTTGTTCTTAAGCTCGTTTCTGAAGAAATTATTATGCTCAAATTGCAAAAGTCATAAAGCTTCTAACCTTGTTTCAAATTTCTTCCAACCTTCTAAGGTGAGGATCAATGTTTTTAGGCAAGGCCATCGGGGCAAACAGGCACACAAGAGGCAAGGGAAAAGATACGAATGAAAAAGGGCGAATAAAACGGCAAAGGTGAAGTGGGGGAGAGGAAAACGAGAGGCAAATGGCAAATAATGTAATGCGAGGGATAAGAGTTTGTGATGGGTACTTGGTATGTCTTGACTTGTGCGTAGATCTCCCCGGCAACGGCGCCAGAAATGGCTAGTTGACGGGAGATCAAATCTTGACTTGACTTGGCGCAAATCTCCCCGGCAACGGCGCCAGAAATCCTTCTTGCTACCTCTTGAGCATGCGTTGGTTTTCCCTTGAAGAGGAAAGGGTGATGCAGCAAAGTAGCGTGAGTATTTCCTCAGTTTTGAGAACCAAGGTATCAATCCAAAGAGGAGACTACACGCAAATCCCTAATACCTGCACAAACAATTAAGAACCTTGCAACCAACGCGATAAAGGGGTAGTCAATCCCTTCACGGCCACTTGCAAAAGTGAGATCTTATAAAGATAATAAGATAAATATTTTTGGTATTTTTTTGTATATATTGAAAAGTAAAGATTGCAAAATAAACAACGACAGAAATAACACGTTGGCGGGTGATTAATATGATGGAAAATAGACCCGGGGGCCATAGGTTTCACTAGTGGCTACTCCAAGATAACATATTTTATGGGTGAACAAATTACTGTCGAGCAATTGATAGAAAAGCGCATAGTTATGAGAATATCTAGGCATGATCATGAACATAGGCATCACGTCTATGTCAAGTAGAACGAAACGATTCTGTATCTACTACTATTACTCCACACATCGACCGCTATCCAGCATGCATCTAGATTATTAAGTTCATAAGAACAGAGTAACGCATTAAGCAAGATGACATGATGTGGAGGGTTAAACTTAAGCAATATGATATAAACCCCATCTTTTTATCCTCGATGGCAACAATACAATACATGCCTTGCTGACCCTGCTGTCACTGGGAAAGGACACCGCAAGATTGAACCCAAAGCTAAGCACTTCTCCCATTGCAAGAAAGATCAATCTAGTAGGCCAAACCAAACTGATAATTCGAAGAGACTTGCAAAGATATCAAATCACGCATATAAGAATTCAGAGAAGAATCAAATATTGTTCATAGATAATCTTGATCATAAACCCACAATTCATCGGATCTCGACAAACACACTGCAAAAAGTATTACATCGAATAGATCTCTAAGAGAATCGAGGAGAACTTTGTATTGAGATCCCAAGAGAGAGAAGAAGCCATTTAGCTAATAAGTATGGACCCGAAGGTCTGTGGTAAACTACTCCCACATCATCAGAGAGACCATGGTGTTGATGTAGAAGCCCTCCATGATCGATTCCCCCTCCGGTGGAGCGCTGGAAAATGCCCCAAGATGGGATTTCACGGGTACACAAGGTTGCGATGGTGGAAAAAGTGTTTCGTGGCTCGCCTGGATGTTTTAAGGGTATAAGAGTATATATAGGCGAAGGAAGTAGGTCGGTGGAGCTATGAGGGGCCCACGAGGGTGGGGGGCGCACCCTCCAGCCTCGTGGCCGCCTCGTTGCTTCCTTGACGTCCACTCCTAGTCTCCTGGTTTGCGTTTCTTCCAAAATCGATCCTCACGAAAGTTTCATTCCATTTGGATTCCGTTTGATATTCCATTTCTGCGAAACACTAAAATAGGCAAAAAAACAACAATTTGCACTCGGCCTTCTGTTAATAGGTTAATCCTAAAAAATAATATAAAAAGGTATATTAAATCCCATTAAACATCCAAAACAGATAATATAATAGCATGGAACAATCAAAAATTATAGATACGTTGGAGACGTATCAGCGATCTCGTCCGGGACTCCGAACAAACTTCGGCCATCAAATCACATATAACTCATAATATAAATCGTCATCGAACGTTAAGCGTGCGGAACCTACGGGTTCAAGAACTATGTAGACATGACCGAGATACATCTCCGGTCAATAACCAATAGCGGAACCTGGATGCTCATATTGGCTCCTACATATTCTATGAAGATCTTTATCGGTCGAACCGCACAACAACATACGTTGTTCCCTTTGTCATCGGGATGTTACTTGCCCGAGATTCGATCATCGGTACCATCATACCTAGTTCAATCTTGCCCGAGATTCGAGAAACATATCCTTAGTCCTATTCAGGTATTTCAGGATGTTCTTGACCGTTGTCCAGTGATCCACTCCTGGATTACTTTGGTACCTCCCTGCCAAACTTATAACAAGGCACACATCAGGTCTGGTACACAGCATTGCATACATGATAGAACCTATGGCTGAGGCATAGGGAATGACTTTCATTTTCTCTCTATCTTCTGTAGTGGTCGGGCATTGAGTCTGACTCAACTTCACACCTTGTAACACAGGCAAGAACCCTTTCTTTGGTATTTCCATTTTGAACTTCTTCAAAACTTTATCAAGGTATGTGCTTTGTGAAAGTCCAATTAAGCGTCTTGATTTATCTCTATAGATCTTGATGCCCAATATATAAGCAGCTTCACCGAGGTCTTTCATTGAAAAGTTCTTATTAAAGTATCCTTTTATGCTATTCAGAAATTCAGTATCATCTCCAATCAACAATATGTCATCCACATATAATATCAAAAATGCTACAGAGCTCCCACTCACTTTCTTGTAAATACATACTTCTCCAAAAGTCTGTATAAAACCATATGCTTTGATCACACTATCAAAGCGTATATTCCAACTCCGAGAGGCTTGCACCAATCCATAAATGGATCGCTAGAGCTTGCACACTTTTTTATCACCTTTTGGATCGACAAAACCTTTTGGTTGCATCATATACAACTCTTCTTTAAGGTATCCATTAAGGAATGCAGTTTTGACATCCATTTGCCAAATTTCGTAATCATAAAATGTGGCAATTGCTAACATGATTTGGACAGACTTAAGAATCGCTATAGGTGAGAAGGTCTCATCATAGTCAACTCCTTGAACTTGTCTAAAAACTTTCACAAAAAGTCGAGCTTTGTAGACAGTAACATTACCGTCAGTGTCAATCTTCTTCTTGAAGATCCATTTATTCTCTATTGCTTGCCGATCATCGGAAAGTCAACCAAAGTCCACATTTTGTTCTCATAAATGGATCTCATCTCAGATTTCATGGCCTCAAGCCATTTCGCGGAATCTGGGCTCATCATCACTTCCTCATAGTTCGTAGGTTCATCATGGTCAAGTAACATGACCTCCAAAACAGGATTACCGTACCACTCTAGTCTGGATCTTACTCTGGTTGACCTATGAGGTTTAGTAGTAACTTGATTTGAAGTTTCATGATCATCATCATTAGCTTCCTCATTGGTTGGTGTAGGAATCACTAGAACTGGTTTCGAGAGAAACTCCTTCTCTAGAAAGGATCCATTCTTAGCAACAAATATCTTATCTTCAGATCTGTGATAGAAGGTGTTCCCAACAGTCTCCTTTGGGTATCCTATGAAGACACATTTCTCCGATTTGGGTTCGAGCTTATCAGGTTGAAGCTTTTTCACATAAGCATCGCGGCCTCAAACTTTAAGAAACGACAACTTGGGTTTCTTGCCAAACTACAGTTCATATGGTGTCGTCTAACCGGATTTAGATGGTGCCCCATTTAACGTGAATGCAACCGTCTCTAAAGCATAACCCCAAAACGGTAGCGGTAAATCAGTAAGAGACATCATAGATCGCACCATATCCAATAAAGTATGATTACGACGTTCGGACACACCATTACGCTGTGGTGTTCCAGGTGGCGTGAGTTGTGAAACTATTCCGCACTGTTTCAAATGAAGACAAAACTCATAACTTAAATATTCACCTCCACGATCAAATCATAGAAACTTTATTTTCTTGTTACGATGATTTTCCACTTCACTCTGAAATTCTTTGAACTTTTCAAATGTTTCAGACTTATGCTTCATCAAGTAGATATACCCATATCTGCTCAAATCATCTGTGAAGGTTAGAAAATAACAATACCCGTCGCGAGCCTCAACACTCATCGGACCGCATACATCAGTATGTATTATTTCCAACAAGTCTGTTGCTCGCTCCATTGTTCCGGAGAACGGAGTCTTGGTCATCTTGCCCATGAGGCATGGTTCGCAAGCATCAAGTGATTCATAATCAAGTGATTCCAAAAGCCCATCAGCATGGAGTTTCTTCATGCGCTTTACACCAATATGACTTAAACGATAGTGCCACAAATAAGTTGCACTATCATTATTAAACTTACATCTTTTGGCTTCAATACTATGAATATGTATATCACTACTATCGAGATTCAACAAAAATAGACCACTCATCAAGGGTGCATGACCATAAAAGATATTACTCATATAAATAGAGCAACCATTATTCTCTGATTTAAATGAATAACCGTCTCGCATCAAACAAGATCCAGATATAATTTTCATGCTTAACACTGGCACCAAATAACAATTATTTAGGTCTAAAACTAATCCCAACGGTAGATGTAGAGGTAGCGTGCCGACGGCGATCACATCGACTTTGGAACCATTTCCCACGCGCATCGTCACCTTGTCCTTAGCCAATCTTTGTTTAATTCACCGCCCCTGTTTCGAGTTGCAAATATGAGCAACAGAACCAGTATCAAATACCTAGGCGCTACTACAAGCATTAGTAAGGTACACATCAATAACATGTTTATCAAATATACCTTTCACTTTGCCATCCTTCTTATCCACCAAATACTTGGGGCAGTTCCACTTCCAGTGACCAGTCCCTTTGCAGTAGAAGCACTAAGTCTTAGGCTTAGGTCCAGACTTGGGCTTCTTCACTTGAGCAGCAACTTGCTTGTCGTTCTTCTTGAAGTTCCCCTTATTCCCTTTGCCTTTTTTCCTGAAACTAGTGGTCTTGTTAACCATCAACACTTGATGCTCCTTCTTGATTTCTACCTCCGCAGCTTTTAGCATTGCAAAGAGCTCGGGAATTGTCTTATCCATCCCTTGCATATTATAGTTCATCATGAAGCTTTTGTAGCTTGGTAGCAGTGATTGAATAACTCTGTCAATGACACTATCATTAGGAAGATTAACTCCCAGTTGAGTCAAGTGGTTGTGGTACCCAGACATTCTGAGTATATGTTCACTGACAGAACTATTATCCTCCATCTTGCTGTTGTAGAACTTATTGGAGACTTCATATCTCTCAATCCGGGCATTTGCTTGAAATATTAACTTCAACTCCTGAAACATCTCATATGCTCCATGACATTCAAAACATCGTTGAAGTCCCGGTTCTAAGCCGTAATGCATGGCACACTGAACTATCGAGTAGTCATCAACACACGACTGCCAGGCATTCATAATGTCTATAGTTGCTGGCGCGGGTGGTACACCTACCAGTGCTTCCAGGACATAATTCTTTTGTGCAGCAATGAGGATAATCCTCAAGTTATGGACCCAGTTCGTGTAATTGCTACCATCATCTTTCATAGCTTTCTCTAGGAACGCATTAAAATGCAAAGGAGCAGTAGCACGGGCCATTGATCTACAAGAACATAGACATGCAAAATACTATCAGGTACTAAGTTCATGATGAATTGAAGTTCAATTAATCATATTACTTAAGAACTCCCACTTAGATAGACATCCCTCTAGTCATCTAAATGATCATGTGATCCATATCAACTAAACCATGTCCGATCATCACGTGAGATGGAGTAGTTTTCAATGGTGAACATCACTATGTTGATCATATCTACTATATGATTCACGCTCGACCTTTCGGTCTCAGTGTTCCGAGGCCATATCTGCATATGCTAGGCTCGTCAAGTTTAACCCGAGTATTATGCGTGTGCAAAACTGGCTTGCACCCATTGTATGTGAACGTAGAGCTTATCACACCCGATCATCACGTGGTGTCTCGGCACGACGAACTGTAACAACGGTGCATACTCAGGGAGAACACTTATACCTTGAAATTTAGTGAGGGATCATCTTATAATAAGATGCATAAAAGATAAACATCACATGCAATCAAAATAAGTGATATGATATGGCAATCAGCATCTTGTGCGTTTGATCTCCATCTCCAAAGCACCGTCATGATCACCATAGTCACCGGCTTGACACCTTGATCTCCATCGTAGCATCGTTGTCGTCTCGCCAACTATTGCTTCTACGACTATCGCTACTGCTTAGTGATAAAGTAAAGCAATTACATGGTGATTGCATTTCATTCAATAAAGTGACAACCATAAGGCTCCTGCCAGTTGCCGGTAACTTATACAAAATATGATCATCTCATACAACAATTTATATATCGCCACGCCTTGACCATATCACATCACAACGAGCCCTACAAAAACAAGTTAGACTTCCTCTACTTTGTTGTTACAAGTTTTACGTGGCTGCTACGGGCTTCTAGCAAGAACTGTTCTTACCTACACATCAAAACCACAATGATTTTTCATCAAGTGTGTTGTTTTAACCTTCAGCAAGGACCGGGCGTAGTCAAACTCGATTCAACTAAAGTTGGAGAAACAGACACCCGCTAGCCACCTGTGTACGAATCACGACGGTAGAACCAGTCTCATGAACGCAGTCATGTAATGTCGGTCCGGGCCACTTCATCCAACAATACCGCCGAATCATAGTAAGACATTGCTGGTAAGCAGTATGACTATTATCACCCATAACTCATTGTGTTCTACTCGTGCATATAACATCTACGCATAGACCTGGCTCAGATGCCACTGTTGGGGAACGTAGTATTTCAGAATTTTCCTACGATCTTGCAAGAACTATCTAGGAGATGCATAGCAATGGGACGGGAGAGTGTGTCCACGTACCCTCGTAGACTGAAAACGGAAGCGTTTAGTAACGCGGTTGATGTAGTCGAACGTCTTCGCGATCCAACCGATCCAAGTACCAAACGTACGGCACCTCTGCGTTCAGCACACGTTCAGCTTGATGACGTCCCTCGATCTCTTGATCCAGTTGAGGACGAGGGAGAGTTTCGTCAGCATGATGGCGTGGTGATGGTGATGATGAAGTTACCAGCGCAGGGCTTCGCCTGAGCACTACGACGATATGACCGAGGTGTGTAACTGTGGAGGGGGGCACCACACACGGCTAAGACAATTGATCTTGTGTGTTCTAGGGTGCCCCCTGCCCCCGTATATAAAGGAGGGGATGGGGAGGCCGGCCGGCCCCTGTAGGGCGCGCTAAGGAGAGGAGTCCTACTAGGACTCCAAGTCCTAGTAGGATTCCAGTTGGTGGAAAGGGGGAAGGAGGGAGGGAGAGGGGGAAGGGAAGGAAAGGGGGGCGCTGCCCCCTTCCCCTAGTCCAATTCAGACCCAAGGAGGGGGCGCGCGGCTAGCCCCTTGTGGCCCTTCTCTCTCCCCACTAAGGACCATGTAGGCCATTAGTTCCCCCAGGGGGTTCAGATAACCCTCCGGCACTCCGATATTTATCCAGTACCTTCCGGAACAAATCCCGTGTCCGAATAACATCGTCCAATATATCAATCTTTATGTCTCGACCATTTCGAGACTCCTTGTCATGTCTGTGATCTCATCCGGGACTCCGAACAAACTTCGGTCATCAAATCACATATAACTCATAATACAAATCGTCATCGAACGTTAAGCGTGCGGACCCTACGGGTTCGAGAACTATGTAGACATGACCGAGACACATCTCCGATCAATAACCAATAGCGGAACCTGGATCCTCATATTGGCTCATACATATTCTATGAAGATCTTTACCGATCAAACCGCATAACAACATACGTTGTTCCCTTTGTCATCTGTATGTTACTTGCCCGAGATTCGATCGTCGGTATCATCATACCTAGTTCAATCTTGTTACTGACAAGTCTCTTTACTCGTTCCGTAATGCATCACCCCGCAACTAAGTCATTAGTCACATTGCTTGCAAGGCTTATAGTGATGAGCATTACCGAGAGGGCCTAGAGATGCCTCTCCGAAACATGGAGTGACAAATCCTAATCTCGATCTATGCCAACTCAACAAACACCATCGGAGACACCTGTAGAGCATCTTTATAATCACCCAGTTTTGTTGTGACATTTGATAGCACACAAGGTGTTCCTCCGGTACTCGGGAGTTGCATAATCTCATAGTCAGAGGAACATGTATAAGTCATGATGAAAGCAATAGCAATAAAACTAAACAATCATTAATGCTAAGCTAACGGATGGATCTTGTCCATCACATCATTCTCTAATGATGTGATCCCGTTCATCAAATGACAACACATGTCTATGGTCAGGAAACTTAACCATCTTTGATTAATGAGCTAGTCTGGTAGAGGCATACTAGGGACACTTTGCTTGTCTATGAATTCACACATGTACTAAGTTTCCGGTTAATACAATTCTAGCATGAATAATAAAATTTTATCATGATATAAGGAAATATAAATAACAACTCTATTATTGCCTCTAGGGCATATTTCCTTCACAACTGGCACTGGGCACTGGGTCAATAAGTTAGTCCCAAAAAATGGTATAAAGTTGCTATAAAATGATTGTAAAACATCCAAGAATGATAATATAAAGCATAAATAGATCATAAATTATTGATACATTGGAGACATATGAAGTACCTCAAGGGGGAGAAGTTGAAAGCTAACAGTCACAACATACAAAACCGATAAGCACGAGGGAAGTGAAAATTACAACCCCTTGTGGTAATATGTTGGACTTGATCCTACTTGGTGAGCTATGAAAAGCTTGTTGGCCCTTCTCAGAAAACATTTGAGTCGATGGCACAAAAAAATCATAAAGATGACACTTCAGACGAATGAATCGTTGGAGGGTCTCCCCAGCCGAAACATTGGCCGCATTAAGCGCCTAAATAATTGTTCCCTGTTCGGCTTGCATTTAGACCAATAGGCCGGATAGCCTTGCACCACGGGAGGTCCCCTGAGTAGGGGGGTTGATACCAGGAGCACTTCTCATTTTCCTCTAGCTTAGGAGGTGGAAGTTGAAGACCGATTAGCACAAGTATTTTATATTAACAGGTTCGAGCAGCACCGGGGACGTGGCTGATATACAAAAACATTGTTAAGGGAAAATCCAGTCGAGAAGGGAAATTTTTACAGGCCATCGGTAAGTCTACAAAGGTGGTTATTTAGAACGTCCTTCAACTTATACCCCTCAAATAGTTCCATTCCAACGACGACAAGCATTGACGTATAGTTTACTCAAGTTCTTTTACCGACACATTCATTAATTAGTCACATCTCACCTGAAAATTTGTGCAAGGAATCCAATTATCAAGTTCAATGATATGTAAGCTCATGCAAGTTTCTATCTATACCACCACTGAATACCTATCATTTCTAGGACCAACATATAATTCATACAAACAACTTGCTATTCAACCCTCGAGAAAGATGATCCATCTGTCCCAAAATAAGTATCTCAATGCCTCAAAGCTAATACAACTTTATACTAAAGTTAATACAAGGTTGAGACACTTATTTTGAACAGAGGGAGTATAAGTGAAGCAAGAGAGTCCTATTCTTTTATACAAATGCACGTGTTCTCTGTTGTACTCTAACCTGGTGCAAGAGCAATTCTATAATTACATCAACTCAAAATTTGTCTATGTACGTATGTATCTAGAAACGTTTTAATGTTAGATATATCATATCTAGAAAAATCCAGCACAACTAATTTGGGACGGAGGTAATATTAAACTTAATTAAATTTTGTTCATACTTTGTGTTTAAAATGTTTGAAACGAAGGACATTTTTCGATATTGCGTTGGATGTTCGACGTTGAAGAATATTTGAGAGAATTTGTGTGATGATTGCATGGCCTAAGGGCATCTCCAACACCGACACTCAGATCGCCCGCATATGTTCCGACCGCGGAAGCCATCCACGGCGGGCCTGTATTGGTCTGCTTGGAGTTCCGGACGCACTTTCTCCCGCAAAGTGGAGACAAAGTGTGTGTGGGGGGGGAGGGGTTGGGGGTTGCAGGAGCCCGGACTGTTGGGTAACGTAGTAATTTCAAAAAAATTCCTACGCACACGCAAGATCATGGTGATGCATAGCAACGAGAGGGGAGAGTGTTGTCTACGTACCCTCGTAGACCGAAGCGGAAGCGATCACAACGTAGAGGAAGTAGTCAGACGTTCTCCTCGCGATCCAACCGATCCCAGCGTTACTCCGGCGCCCGAGTTCTTGGCACACGTTCAGCTCGGTGACGCTCCTCAGGCTCCGATCCAGCAAAGCTCCGGGGAGAGAGAGTTCCGTCAGCACGACGGTGTGGTGACGATCTTGATGTTCTACCGACGCAGGGCTTCGCCTAAGCACCGCTACGATATGACCGAGGTGGAATATGGTGGAGGGGGCACCGCACACGGCTAAGGAACGATCTCAAGGATCAACTTGTGTGTTCTAGGGTGCCCCTGCCCCGTATATAAAGGAGCAAGGGGAGGGCCGGCCGCCCTAGGAGGCGCGCCAAGGGAGGGAGTCCTCCTCCTAGTGGGAGTAGGACTCCCTTTCCTAGTCCAACTAGGAAGGAGGAAGGGGAAGGAAGAGAGGGAGAGGGAGAGGGAAGGGGCGCGCCCCTCCTTGTCCAATTCGGACTCCCCATGGGGGCGCACCACCTCTGATGCGGCCTCTCTCTCCCCTTTGGCCCAATAAGGCCCATTACTTCCCCAGGGGTTCGGTAACCCCTCGGCACTCCGGTTTTCTCCGGAAACTTCCGGAACCTTTCCGGTGTCCGAATATAGCCGTCCAATATATCAATCTTTATGTCTCGATCATTTCGAGACTCCTCGTCATGTCCGTGATCACATCCGGACTCAACTCCTTCGGTACATCAAAATACACAAACTCATAATATAACCGCCATCGAAACCTTAAGCGTGCGGACCCTACGGTTCGAGAATAATGTAGACATGACCGAGACACGCCTCCGTCAATAACCAATAGCGGGACCTGGATGCCCATATTGGCTCCTACATATTCTACGAAGATCTTTATCGGTCAGACCGCATAACAACATACGTTGTTCCCTTTGTCATCGGTATGTTACTTGCCCGAGATTCGATCGTCGGTATCCAATACCTAGTTCAATCTCTAGCATCGGCAAGTCTCTTTACTCGTTCCGTAATACATCATCTCACAACTAACTCATTAGTTGTAATGCTTGCAAGGCTTAGTGATGTGCATTACCGAGAGGGCCCAGAGATACCTCTCCGACAATCGGAGTGACAAATCCTAATCTCGAAATACGCCAACCCAACATCTGCCTTTGGAGACACCGTAGTACTCCTTTATAATCACCCGATTACGTTGTGACGTTTGGTAGTACCCAAAGTGTTCCTCTGGTAAATGGGAGTTGCATAATCTCATAGTTATAGGAACATGTATAAGTCATGGATAAAAGCAATAGCAACATACTAAACGATCGGGTGCTAAGCTAATGGAATGGGTCATGTCAATCAGATCATTCAACCAATGATGTGACCTTGTTAATCAAATGACAACTCCTTTGTCTATGGTTAGGAAACTTAACCATCTTTGATTAACAAGCTAGTCTAATAGAGGCATACTAGTGACACTGTTTGTCTATGTATTCACACATGTATTATGTTTCCGGTTAATACAATTCTAGCATGAACAATAAACATTTATCATGAAATAAGGAAATAAATAATAACTTTATTATTGCCTCTAAGGCATATTTCCTTCAGTCTCTCACTTGCACTAGAGTCAATAATCTAGATTACATAGTAATGATTCTAACACCCATGGAGTCTTGGTGCTGATCATGTTTTGATCGTAGAAGGGGCTTAGTCAACAGGTCTGCTACATTCAGATCTATATGTATCTTGCAAATCTCTATGTCTCCTACTTGGACTTGGTCCCGGATGGAATTGAAGCGTCTCTTGATGTGCTTGGTCATCTTGTGAAATCTGGATTCCTTTGCCAAGGCAATTGCTCCAAAGATTGTCACAAAAGATTTTCATTGGACCCGATGCACTAGGTATGACACCTAGATCGGATATGAACTCCTTCATCCGCACTCCTTCATTAGCTGCTTCCAAGCTGCTATGTATTCCGCTTCACATGTAGATCCCGCCACGACACTTTGTTTAGAATCGCACTAACCGATGGCCTCCTCCGCTTAGTGTAAATACGTATCCGGTTTGCGATTTAGAATCGTTCGGATCAGTGTCAAAGCTTGCATCAACGTAACTGCCATTTACGATGAGCTCTTTGTCACCTCCATATACGAGAAACATATCCTTAGTCCTTTTCGTGTATTTCAGGATGTTCTTGACCGCTGTCCAAAGGATCCACTCTGGATTACTTTGGTACCTCCTCGCTAAGCTTATAGCAAGGCACACATCAGGTCCGTACACAGCATTGCATACATGATAGAGCCTATGGCTGAGGCATAGGGAACATCTTTCATTTTCTCTCTATCTTCCATGCGGTGGTCGGGCATTGAGTCTTACTCAACTTCACACCTTGTAACACGTGCAAGAACCCTTTCTTTGCTTGATCCATTTTGAACTTCTTCAAAATTTTGTCAAGGTATGTGCTTTGTGAAAGTCCAATTAAGCGTCTTGATCTATCTCTATAGATTTTGATGCCCAATATGTAAGCAGCTTCACCGAGGTCGTTCATCGAAAAACTCTTATTCAAGTATCCCTTTATGCTATCCAGAATTCTATATCATTTCCGATTAGTAATATGTCATCTACATATAATATCGTAAATGCTACAGAGCTCCCACTCACTTTCTTGTAAATACAGGCTTCTCCAAAAGTCTCAGATAAACCCAAATGCTTTGATCACATTATCAAAGCGTTTATTCCAACTCCGAGATGCTTGCACCAGTCCATAAATGGATCGCTGGAGCTTGCACACTTTGTTAGCTCCTTTGGATCGATAAAACCTTACGGTTGCATCATATACAACTCTTCTTCCGTAAATCCATTCAGGAATGCAGTCTTTACATCCATTTGCCAAATTTCATAATCATAAAATGCGGCAATTGCTAACATGATTCGGACAGACTTAAGCATCGCTACGGGTGAGAAGGTCTCATCGTAGTCAATCCCTTGAACTTGTCGAAAACCCTTTGCGATAAGTCGAGCTTTGTAGACAGTAATATTACCGTCAGCGTCAGTCTTCTTCTTGAAGATCCACTTGTTTTCTATTGCTTGCCGAACCTCGGGCAAGTCAACCAAAGTCCACACTTTGTTTTCATACATGGATCCCATCTCAGATTTCATGGCCTCAAGCCATTTTGCGGAATCTGGGCTCACCATCGCTTCTTCATAGTTCGTAGGTTCATCATGATCTAGTAGCATGACTTCCGAACAGGATTACCGTACCACTCAGTGCGGATCTTACTGGTTGATCTACGAGGTTTAGAGTAACTTGATCTCAAGTTTCATGATCAACATCATCAACTTCCTCACTATTTGGTGTAGATGTCGCAGAAACCGGTTCGTGGATAAACTACTTTCAAATAAGGGAGAAGGTACGATTACCTCATCAAGTTCTACTTTCCTCCCACTCACTTCTTTCTCGAGAGAAACTCCTTCTCTAGAAAGGATCCATTCTTAGCAACAAATGTCTTGCCTTCGGATCTGTGATAGAAGGTGTACCCAACTGTCTCCTTTGGGTATCCTATGAAGACACATTTCTCGATTTAGGTTCGAGCTTATCAGGTTGAAGCTTTTTCACATAAGCATCGCATCCCCAAACTTTAAGAAACGACAACTTTGGTTTCTTGCTAAACCATAGTTCATAAGGTGTCGCCTTAACGGATTTTGACGGTGTTCTATTCAGCGTGAATGCGGTCGCCTCAAGAGCATAACCCCAAAACGATAGCGGTAAATCTGTAAGAGACATCATAGATCGCACCATATCTAGTAAAGTGCGATTACGACGCTCGGACACACCATTGCGCTGTGGTGTTCCGGGTGGCGTGAGTTGCGAAACTATTCCGCATTGTTTCAAATGTAGACCAAACTCGTAACTCAAATATTCGCCTCCACGATCAGATCGTAGAAACTTTATTTTCTTATTACGATGATTTTCAACTTCACTCTGAAATTCTTTGAACTTTTCAAATGTTTCAGACTTATGTTTCATTAAGTAGATATACCCATATCCGCTTAAATCATCTGTGAAGGTGAGAAAATAACGATATCCGCCACGAGCCTCAACATTCATTGGACCACATACATCCGTATGTATGATTTCCAACAAATCTGTTGCTCTCTCCATAGTACCGAGAACGGGTTTTAGTCATCTTGCCCATGAGGCACGGTTCATAAGTGCCAAGTGATTCATAATCAAGTGACTCCAAAAGTCCATCAAGATGGAGTTTCTTCATGCGCTTTATACCGATATGACCTAAACGGCGATTACCACAAATAAGTCGCACTATCATTATCAACTCTGCATCTTTTGGTTTCAACATTATGAATATGTGTATCACTACTATCGAGATTCATTAAAATAGACCACTCTTCAAGGGTGCATGACCATAAAAGATATTATTCATATAAATAGAACAACCATTATTCTCTCGATTTAAATGAATAACCGTCTCGCATCAAACAAGATCCAGATATAATGTTCATGCTCAACGCTGGCACCAAATAACAATTATTTAGGTCTAAAACTAATCTCGAAGGTAGATGTAGAGGTAGCGTGCCGAATCGCGATCACATCGACTTTGGAACCATTTCCCACGCAAGATCTTCACCTCGTCCTTTGCTAGTGTTCGCAATCCGTAGTCCCTGCTTTCGAGTTGCAAATATTAGCAATGTAACCGATTATCAAATACCTGTGCTATCATGCGAGCTCTAGTAAGGTACACATCAATAACATGTATATCACATATACCTTTGTTCACCTTGCCATCCTTCTTATCCGCCAAATACTTGGGGCAGTTCCGCTTCCAAAGGACTACCGCTTGCAGAGAAGCACTCGATTTCAGGTTTAGGTCCAGACTTGGGTTTCTTCTCCGAGCAAAGAACTTGTTTGCTGTTCTTCTTGAAGTTCCCCTTCTTCTTCCCTTTGCCATTCTTCTTGAAACTATTGGTCTTGTTGACCATCAACACGTGATGCTACTTCTTGATTTCTACCTCCGCAGCCTTTAGCATTGCGAAGAGCTCGTGCATAGTCTTTACTAACCCTTGCATATTATAGTTCATCACGAAGCCTTTGTAGCTTGGTGGCGTTGATTGAAGAATTCTGTCAATGACACAATCATCCGGAAGATCAACTCCCGGTTGAGTCAAGTGATTGTAATACGGACATTACGAGTAATGCGTGCTCACCGATGCACCCATTCTCTTCCATCTTGCAGCTATAGAACTTATTGGAGACTTCATATCTCTCAATCCGCATTCTGTTGAAATATCAACTTCAACTCCTGGAACATCTCATATGCTCCATGACGCTCAAAACGTCGTTGAAGACCCGGTTCTAAGCCGTAAAGCATGGCACACGAACTATAGAGTAGTCATCAGCTTTGCTCGCCAGACGCTCAACGCCGCCGGTTGCATCAAAGAAGGGCACGGCACCTAGCGGTGCATCCAGACGTAACTCTTACGTGCAGCAATGAGGATAATCCTCGTGTTACGGACCCAGTCCGTGTAATTGCTACCATCATCTTTCAACTTTGCTTTCTCAAGGAACGCATTAAAATTCAACGGAACAACAAAGACGAGCCATCTATCTATAAACAAACATAGACAAGCAAGATACTATCAGTACTAAGTTCATGATAAATTTAAGTTCAATTAATCATATTACTTAAGAACTCCCTCTTAGACTGACATCTCTCTAGTCATCTAAGTGATCACGTGATCCAAATCAACTAAACCCTAACCGATCATCACGTGAGATGGAGTAGTTTTCAATGGTGAACATCTTATGTTGATCATATCTACTATATGATTCACGCCGACCTTTCGGTCTCCGTGTTCCGAGGCCATATCTCGCATATGCTAGGCTCGTCAAGTATAACTCGAGTATTCTGCGTGTGCAAAACTGGCTTGCACCCGTTGTAGATGGACGAGAGCTTATCACACCCGATCATCACGTGGTGTCTCGGCACGACGAACTTTGGCAACGGTGCATACTCGTGGAGAACACTACTTGATAATTTTAGTGAGAGATCATCTTAAAATGCTACCGTCAATCAAAGCAAAATAAGATGCATAAAGGATAAACATCACATGCAATCAATATAAGTGATATGATATGGCCATCATCATCTTGTGCTTATGATCTCCATCTCCGAAGCACCGTCGTGATCACCATCGTCACCGACGCGACACCTTGATCTCCATCGTAGCATCGTTGTCGTTCACGCCATCTATTGCTTCTACGACTATCGCTACCGCTTAGTGATAAAGTAAAGCAATTATGTATGCGTTGCATTTCATACAATAAAGCGACAACCATATGGCTCCAGCCAGTTGCCGATAACTTTGGTTACAAAACATGATCATCTCATACAATAAAATATAGCATCACGTCTTTGACCATATCACATCACAACATGCCCTGCAAAAACAAGTTAGACGTCCTCTACTTTGTTGTTGCAAATTTTACGTGGCTGCTATGGGCTTAAGTAAGAACCAATCTCACCTACGCATCAAGACCACAATGATACTTCGTCAATTAGACTCCGTTTTAACCTTCTCAAGGACCGGGCGTAGCCACTTTTCAGTTCAACTAAAGTGAGAGAGACAGACACCCGCCAGCCACCTTTAAGCACGAGTGCTCGTAACGGTGAAACCAGTCTCGTAAGCGTCTGGCGTAATGTCGGTCCGGCCGCTTCATCTCACAATACCGCTGAACCAAAGTATGACATGTCGGTAGGCAGTATGACTTGTATCGCCCACAACTCACTTGTGTTCTACTCGTGCAAAACATCAAACCATAAAAACCTAGGCTCGGATGCCACTTTGTTGGGTAACGTAGTAATTTCAAAAATTTCCTACGCACACGCAAAGATCATGGTGATGCATAGCAACGAGAGGGGAGAGTGTTGTCTCACCCTCGTGAGACCAAAGCGGAAGCGATCACAACGTAGAGGAAGTAGTCGACGTTCTCCTCGCGATCCAACCGATCCCAGCGCCGTTACTCCGGCGCCTCCAGTTCTTGGCACACGCTCAGCTCGGTGACGCTCCTCAGCTCGATCCAGCAAAGCTCGGGGAGAGAGTAACGTCGGCCTGACGGCGTGGTGACGATCTTGATGTTCTACCGACGCAGGCTTCGCCTAAGCACCGCCACGATATGACCGAGGTGGAATATGGTGGAGGGGGCACCGCACACGGCTAAGGAACGATCTCAAGGATCAACTTGTGTGTTCTAGGGTGCCCCCTGCCTCAGATATAAAGGAGCAAGGGGAGGGCCGGCCGGCCCTAGGAGGCGCGCCAGGAGGGGGGAGTCCTCCTCCTAGTGGGAGTAGGACTCCCTTTCCTAGTCCAACTAGGAAGGAGGAAGGGGAAGGAAAGAGAGGGAGAGGGAGAGGGAAAGGGGCCGCCTCCTTGTCCAATTCGGACTCCCCATGGGGGCGCGCCACCTCCTGGTGCGGCCCTCTCTCTCCCCCTTTGGCCCAATAAGGCCCATTACTTCCCCGGGGGGTTCCGGTAACCCCTCCGGCACTCCGATTTTCTCCGGAAACTTCCGGAACCTTTCCGGTGTCCGAATATAGCCGTCCAATATATCAATCTTTATGTCTCGATCATTTCGAGACTCCTCGTCATGTCCGTGATCACATCCGGGACTCCGAACTCCTTCGGTACATCAAAATACACAAACTCATAATATAACCGTCATCGAAACCTTAAGCGTGCGGACCCTACGGTTCGAGAATAATGTAGACATGACCGAGACACGTCTCCGTTCAATAACCAATAGCGGGACCTGGATGCCCATATTGGCTCCTACATATTCTACGAAGATCTTTATCGGTCAGACCGCATAACAACATACGTTGTTCCCTTTGTCATCGGTATGTTACTTGCCCGAGATTCGATCGTCGGTATCCAATACCTAGTTCAATCTCGTTCTTGGCAAGTCTCTTTACTCGTTCCGTAATACATCATCTCACAGCTAACTCATTAGTTGTAATGCTTGCAAGGCTTAGTGATGTGCATTACCGAGAGGGCCCAGAGATACCTCTCCGACAATCGGAGTGACAAATCCTAATCTCGAAATATGCCAACCCAACATCTGCCTTTGGAGACACCTGTAGTACTCCTTTATAATCACCCATTAACGATGAGACGTTTGGTAGTACCCAAAGTGTTCCTCCGGTAAATGGGAGTTGCATAATCTCATAGTTATAGGAACATGTATAAGTCATGGATAAAAGCAATAGCAACATACTAAACGATCGGGTGCTAAGCTAATGGAATGGGTCATGTCAATCAGATCATTCAACCAATGATGTGACCTTGTTAATCAAATGACAACTCCTTTGTCTATGGTTAGGAAACTTAACCATCTTTGATTAACAAGCTAGTCTAATAGAGGCATACTAGTGACACTCTGTTTGTCTATGTATTCACACATGTATTATGTTTCCGGTTAATACAATTCTAGCATGAACAATAAACATTTATCATGAAATAAGGAAATAAATAATAACTTTATTATTGCCTCTAGGGCATATTTCCTTGATCTCCCACTTGCACTAGAGTCAATAATCTAGATTACATAGTAATGATTCTAACACCCATGGAGTCTTGGTGCTGATCATGTTTTGCTCGTGGAAGAGGCTTAGTCAACGGTCTGCTACATTCAGATCCATATGTATCTTGCAAATCTCTATGTCTCCCACCGGACTAAGTCCGGATGGAATTGAAGCGTCTCTTGATGTGTTTGGTTCTCTTGTGAAATCTGGATTCCTTTGCTAAAGCAATTGCTCCAGATTGTCACAAAAGATTTTCATTGGACCCGATGCACTAGGTATGACACCTAGATCGGATATGAACTCCTTCATCCGCACTCCTTCATTAGCTGCTTCCGGAAGCTGCTATGTATTCCGCTTCACATGTAGATCCCGCTACGACGCTTTGTTTAGAACTGCACCAACTGACAGCTCCTCCGTTTAGTGTAAATACGTATCCGGTTTGCGATTTAGAATCGTTCGGATCAGTGTCAAAGCTTGCATCAACGTAACCGTTTACGATGAGCTCTTTGTCACCTCCATATACGAGAAACATATCCTTAGTCCTTTTCGTATTTCAGGATGTTCTTGACCGCTGTCCGATGATCCACTCTGGATTACTTTGGTACCTCCTGCTAAGCTTATAGCAAGGCACACATCAGTCAGTACACAGCATTGCATACATGATAGAGCCTATGGCTGAGGCATAGGGAACATCTTTCATTTTCTCTCTATCTTCTGCGGTGGTCGGGCATTGAGTCTTACTCAACTTCACACCTTGTAACACAGGCAAGATTGCTTGATCCATTTTGAACTTCTTCAAAATTTTGTCAAGGTATGTGCTTTGTGAAAGTCCAATTAAGCGTCTTGATCTATCTCTATAGATTTTGATGCCCAATATGTAAGCAGCTTCACCGAGGTCCTTCATCGAAAAACTCTTATTCAAGTATCCCTTTATGCTATACAGAATTCTATATCATTTCCGATTAGTAATATGTCATCTACATATAATATCGTAAATGCTACAGAGCTCCCACTCACTTTCTTGTAAATCTGAGCTTCTCCAAAAGTCTCAGTATAAACCCAAATGCTTTGATCACATTATCAAAGCGTTTATTCCAACTCCGAGATGCTTGCACGGTCCATAAATGGATCATTGGAGCTTGCACACTTTGTTAGCTCCCTTTGGATCGATAAAACCTTACGGTTGCATCATATACAACTCTTCTTCCGTAAATCCATTCAGAATGCGGTCTTTACATCCATTTGCCAAATTTCATAATCATAAAATGCGGCAATTGCTAACATGATTCGGACAGACTTAAGCATCGCTACGGGTGAGAAGGTCTCATCGTAGTCAATCCCTTGAACTTGTCGAAAACCCTTTGTGACAAGTCGAGCTTTGTAGACGATAATATTACCGTCGTCGGTCTTCTTCTTGAAGATCCACTTATTTTCTATTGCTTGCCGACCCTCGGGCAAGTCAACCAAAGTCCACACTTTGTTTTCATACATGGATCCCATCTCGCATTTCATGGCCTCAAGCCATTTTGCGGAATCTGGGCTCACCATCGCTTCTTCATAGTTCGTAGGTTCATCATGATCTAGTAGCATGACTTCCGAACAGGATTACCGTACCACTGCAGTGCGGATCTTACTCTGGTTGATCTACGAGGTTACGTAGTAACTTGATCTGAAGTTTCATGATCAACATCATCAACTTCCTCACTATTTGGTGTAGATGTCGCAGAAACCGGTTTATGTGATAAACTACTTTCAAATAAGGGAGAAGGTACAGTTACCTCATCAAGTTCTACTTTCCTCCCACTCACTTCTTTCGAGAGAAACTCCTTCTCTAGAAAGGATCCATTCTTAGCAACAAATGTCTTGCCTTCGGATCTGTGATAGAAGGTGTACCCAACTGTCTCCTTTGGGTATCCTATGAAGACACATTTCTCCGATTTAGGTTCGAGCTTATCAGGTTGAAGCTTTTTCACATAAGCATCGCATCCCCAAACTTTAAGAAACGACAACTTTGGTTTCTTGCTAAACCATAGTTCATAAGGTGTCGACTTAACGGATTTTGACGGTGTTCTATTCAGCGTGAATGCGGTCGTCCTCAAGAGCATAACCCCAAAACGATAGCGGTAAATCTGTAAGAGACATCATAGATCGCACCATATCTAGCAAAGTGCGATTACGACGTTCGGACACACCATTGCTTGTGGTGTTCCGGTGGCGTGAGTTGCAAACTATTCCGCATTGTTTCAAATGTAGACCAAACTCGTAACTCAAATATTCGCCTCCACGATCAGATCGTAGAAACTTTATTTTCTTATTACGATGATTTTCAACTTCACTCAAATTCTTTGAACTTTTCAAATGTTTCAGACTTATGTTTCATTAAGTAGATATACCCATATCTCGCTTAAATCATCTGTGAAGGTGAGAAAATAACGATATCCGCCACGAGCCTCAACATTCATTGGACCACATACATCCGTATGTATGATTTCCAACAAATCTGTTGCTCTCTCCATAGTACCGAGAACGGGTTTTAGTCATCTTGCCCATGAGGCACGGTTCGCAAGTGCCAAGTGATTCATAATCAAGTGACTCCAAAAGTCCATCAAGATGGAGTTTCTTCATGCGCTTTATACCGATATGACCTAAACGGCAAAGTGCCACAAATAAGTCGCACTATCATTATCAACTCTGCATCTTTTGGTTTCAACATTATGAATATGTGTATCACTACTATCGAGATTCATTAAAATAGACCACTCTTCAAGGGTGCATGACCATAAAAGATATTATTCATATAAATAGAACAACCATTATTCTCTCGATTTAAATGAATAACCGTCTCGCATCAAACAAGATCCAGATATAATGTTCATGCTCAACGCTGGCACCAAATAACAATTATTTAGGTCTAAAACTAATCTCGAAGGTAGATGTAGAGGTAGCGTGCCGACCGCGATCACATCGACTTTGGAACCATTTCCCACGCGCATCTTCACCTCGTCCTTTGCTAGTGTTCGCTTAATCCGTAGTCCCTGTTTCGAGTTGCAAATATTAGCAATGTAACCAGATCAAATACCTGTGTGCTATCATGAGCTCTAGTAAGGTACACATCAATAACATGTATATCACATATACCTTTGTTCATCTTGCCATCCTTCTTATCCGCCAAATACTTGGGGCAGTTCCGCTTCCAGTGACCATTCCCTTTGCAGAAGAAGCACTCAGTCTCAGGTTTAGGTCCAGACTTGGGTTTCTTCTCTGAGCAAAGCAACTTGTTTGCTGTTCTTCTTGAAGTTCCCTTCTTCTTCCCTTTGCCTTTCTTCTTGAAACTAGTGGTCTTATTGACCATCAACACTTGATGCTCCTTCTTGATTTCTACCTCCGCAGCCTTTAGCATTGCGAAGAGCTCAGCATAGTCTTTACTAACCCTTGCATATTATAGTTCATCACGAAGCCTTTGTAGCTTGGTGGCAGTGATTGAAGAATTCTGTCAATGACACAATCATCCGGAAGATCAACTCCCAGTTGAGTCAAGTGATTGTAATATTTTTAGAGGACGAATACAATTTATTTCGCGATTTTTGGAGTCTGTTTAGTATTCTTTTTCTTTCTTTTTCTGCGAGTCGGAATTATTAAATAAAATCAAACCGACCTAAGGGTCGTATCCGGCCCGGACTCCTCCAGCCGGGGCAGGCTTTATAAGCCGGCCGCCCCGAGGCCCCAGCCCCACTAAGTTGCCAAGCCGCCGCCGCCGCCAACCCTAAGCGCGGCCATTGCCGCTTTGCCGATTTCACGAGCCACCGCCGTTTTTTTCTCTCATCGGTTTATTTCGGTAAACCCTAGATCTAGATCCGTTTTTTCATTTTTCCGGTTCATTTCTTTAGATTGGTTTTTCCGTTGGTTTATTTATTTTGCGGACGCTCGTCCGTTCGTTCGTTTAAACAAACGCCGTTCACCCATTAGTCACAGACAGCGAACGTTCGTTCGTTAGACTATTCGTCAATTCTTCTTTTTCTAGGGTTTTTCGCGATTATTTCCGATCGCGATTTCTGACCCGATTTTCGTTTTAGTTTATCTTTTCGCTCGTTTGTCAGAATCAGGCGATTCAAGAGCCTAGATCTCCGTCTTGAAGCCCTCCTTCTGTTTAAACAACTTGAACAAGATTTTAATACTGTAAAATTTGACTTTAGACTAGATTAGTAATCGGATCTTTTTTCTTTTCCAGTTTGAGTTTCGTTGCTCTGTTTGATTTGATTCTTTTTGCAAACCGGAGTTATTAAGTTGAACTTTCTGGTTAGATCTTCTTATTTGGGTTTTATCCGTGCATCTTTGCTTGATTGCTTATGTATGCTATTGTTTGTTTGCGATAGAATTCCTGGAGTGCGAAGCGTGCTACTACGAGTCACTAGGTTTTGCGGATCGTCAGCAAGGCAAGTAACACATTGATCATACCCCTTTATTATCCTGTTTTTATGCATTTGATACAAATCCTCACACATTGCAAGAGTAGTATCTCTTAATTTGTGGGTCTGGGAAGTAGTTGATGAGGTAGAATCTATTGCCCTGTTTATTATCAGACCCTGGGAGTTCTATGTTATGCTTATACTGCTATGCTATGCTCATAGACGTGGATTGGGTTTGAGTGTATACATGACA
Organism: Aegilops bicornis; assembly: GCA_021605145.1. Lineage (NCBI taxonomy): Eukaryota > Viridiplantae > Streptophyta > Magnoliopsida > Poales > Poaceae > Aegilops > Aegilops bicornis. Next base: position 447,064,814 of record CM038671.1, on the reverse strand, counting down.
GATGTGAGTTGTTAATTAATGGTTCAACTTAAGGTGGCAACTTTAATACACATCTGGGTGGATTGCTTCTTTGGGCACCTGGAGAATCCAGTGTTGTCCTAGGATATCCCGGAGTACCCGTGTGATCATCCTACGGTCCGCCACCCACGCTCAAAGGGATCTTAAGATTATTCATGCTAGAAACTTCCGTGTGCAGCCACAAGTCATTATGGGCTCTAGCATAGTTGAGTATGTTGCATGACCTCTTTCAGTGGTGGGCTAGCAGATGTAGAGGGAAAGTAGGTTGATACGTCTCCAACGTATCTATAATTTTTGATTGCTCCATGCTATATTATCTACTGTTTTGGACAATATTGGGCTTTATTTTCCACTGTTATATTATTTTTGGGACTAACCTATTAACCGGAGGCCCAGCCCAGAATTGTTGTTTTTTGCCTATTTCAGAGTTTCAAAGAAACGGAATATCAAACGGAGTCCAAACGGAATGAAATCTTCGGGAACGTGATTTTCTCACCGAAAATGATCCAGGAGACTTGGACCCTAAGTCAAGGAAGCTTCGAGGAGGGCACGAGGTAGGGGGCGCGCCCTCCACCCTCGTGGGCCCAACGTTGCACCACTGATGACCCACAAGTATAGGGGATCTATCGCAGTCCTTTCAATAAGTAAGAGTGTCGAACCCAACAAGGAGCAGAAGGAAATGATAAGCGGTTTTCAGCAAGGTATTCTCTGCAAGTACTGAAATAAGTGGTAACAGATAGTTTTGTGATAAGATAATTTGTAACGAGCAACAAGTAAAAAAAGTAAATAAAGTGCAGCAAGGTGGCCCAATCCTTTTGTAGCAAAGGATAAGCTTGGACAAACTCTTATATAAGGTAAAGCGCTCCCGAGGACACATGGGAATATCGTCAAGCTAGTTTTCATCACGTTCATATGATTCGCGTTCGGTACTTTGATAATTTGATATGTGGGTGGACCGGTGCTTGGGTGTTGTTCTTACTTGAACAAGCATCCCACTTATGATTAACCTCTATTGCAAGCATCCACAACTACAACAAAAGTATTAGGTAAACCTAGCCATAGCATGAAACAAGTGGATCCAAATCAGCCCCTTACGAAGCAACGCATAAACTAGGGTTTAAGCTTCTGTCACTCTAGCAACCCATCATCTACTTATTACTTCCCAATGCCTTCCTCTAGTCCCAAATAATGGTGAAGTGTTATGTAGTCGACGTTCACATAACACCACTAGAGGCTAGACAACATACATCTCATCAAAATATCGAACGAATACCAAATTAACATGACTACTAATAGCAAGACTTCTCCCGTGTCCTCACGAACAAACGTAACTACTCACAAAGCATATTCATGTTCATAATCAGAGGGGTAATAATATGCATATAGGATCTGAACATATGATCTTCCACCAAATAAACCAACTAGCATCAACTACAAGGAGTAATCAACACTACTAGCAACCTACTAGTACCAATCTCGGACTTGGAGACAAGAATTGGATACAAGATATGAACTAGGGTTTTGAGAGGAGATGGTGCTGGTGAAGATGTTGATGGAGATTGCCCTCTCGATGAGAGGAGCGTTGGTGATAACGATGGCGATGATTTCCCCCTCCGGAGGGAAGTGTCCCAATGAGCAGCTCTGCCGGAGCCCTAGATTGGTTCCACCAAGGTTCCGCCTCGTGGCGGCGGAGTTTCGTCGAAAGGTTGCTTATGATTTTTCCTCATCGAAAGACCTCATATAGCGTAAGATGGGCATCGGAGAGCCAGGGGGGCCCACGAGGTGGGCGCGCCCCACCCTCGTGCAAGTGGGCCCCCTCCGGTGAACTTCTTCCGCTGGATATTTTTATTATTTCCAAAAATCACTTTCGTGGAGTTTCAGGACTTTTGGAGTTGTGCGAGAATAGGTCTCTAATACTTGCTCCTTTTCCAAATTTCTGAATTCCAAATGCAAGATTCTCCCTCCTTATGTAAACCTTGTAAAATAAGAGAGAATAGGCACAAGTATTGTAACATAACATATAATAACAACCCATAATGCAATGAATATCGATATAAAAGCATGATGCAAAATGGACGTATCAACTCCCCCAAGCTTAGACCTCGCTTGTCCTCAAATGAAAGCCGATAACGATAAATATGTCCCCATGTTTAGAGGTAGAGGTGTCAATAAAAATGAAATACGGACATGAAGGCATCATGATTATTCTCATAACAGCAACATATATAGATATTGTCATATGATTTCTTATGCTCAAGTAATAATCCATTCACAATGCAGTACTTAATCATAAACTTTATCGAGAACCAACAAACTATAATCTCAGTCATTGAAGCAATTGCAATTTATCATAACATCAGAAAGATTCTATGTCAGAGCTTAAAAGCAAGTCCACATACTCAACTATCATCTAGTCCTTCATAATTGCTAACACTCACACAATACTTGTGGTTACGGAGTTTTAGTCGTACATAGAGAAAGATAGGGGCTTATAGTTTCGCCCCACGACCTTTTACCTCAAGAGTAATGTCAACAATAATAACTCATGCTCCCCTACATCCAGTTAGATACATATATCAGGATCCTTCCAACATACGGTGCTTGCCAAAGGATAAAATGAAAAAGGAAAGGTGAAGATCACCATGACTCTTGCATAAGGTAGAAGGTAATAATAAAAGATAGGCCCTTCGCAGAGGGAAGCAGAGGTTGCCATGCGCTTTTATGGTTGGATGCACAAAATCTTAATGCGAAAGAACATCACTTTATATTTCCACTTGTGATATGAACCTTTATTATGCAGTCCGTCGCTTTTATTTCTTCCACATCACAAGATCGTATAAAGCTTATTTCTCCCACACCAATCAATCATACATATTTAGAACATTTTTTATTGCTTTGCACAGATGACAACTTACTTGAAGGATCATACTCAATCCATAGGTAGATATGGTGGACTCTCATGGCAAAAGTGGTTTAAGAGAATTTGGCTAGCATGAGGGCGAAAGGCAAGCTTAACATGTTGGAGAATCCATGACAACATACTTTAGTTAAGATATAAGAAAACATAACTCATTACGTTGTCTTCCTTGTCCAACATCAACTCTTTAGCATGTCATATTTTAATGAGTGCTCCCAATCATAAAAGATGTCAATAATAGTATATTTATATGTGAAACCTCTCTTTCCTTATTACTTCCTATTAATTGCAACTATGACCAAAACTATGTCTGCCAACTCCCAACAACTTTTAATCATCATACTCTTTCTATGTGAAGTCATTACTCTCAATAAGATCAATATGACCTCTTTGTTTTCTTTTATTCTTTTTCTCTTTTCTTTTATTCACTCAAGATCATGGCAAACTAATCAAGCACTTGACTCAACACTAATCTTTATTATATATAGCTCACGGACTCGATTACAAAGAGAGATCATAAAGCAAAACTCAAAACTAGATCATGCCATAAACTTTATTCTACTAGATCAAGATACTACTAATAGGATTGAACTAAGAAAAACGGTAAAGATAGGAGATGTGGTTGTGATACGATACCGGGGCAACTCCCCCAAGCTTGGCAGTTGCCAAGGGGAGTGCCCATACCCATGTGATTATGTCTCCTTCTTTGGTGTTGGTGTAATATTCTTGGCAATGATGCCCCTCAGGATACGATTCTCCTCCTCGAGCTTATTGACTTGGTGCTTGAGGTCCATTATTTCCTTACGAAGCTTTCCTGTGACGGCTAAGGCTCCTTGCACCCAAGGGAGTTGCATAGCTGCGGGAGAACAAGTGACACTCCTCTTCATATTTTCATAAGAAAGAAATCAAACATTGGAAGGGATAACCGAGTTTGGAATAGCTGAGCTCTATAGTTCCCCCGTCGTGAACCCAGCTCGGAAGCGAGAAGTGACTTCTTGATCCTCCATGGCATCTACCCTCATCAAGTCAGCCTCCATCTCTTCCTCCGTTGCTGGCCCAAAGTGGTCAGCATCGCTGTTTGCCCTTGGTTCCGATGCCGGATGAGACACCCGGCTCTCCCCAACTTACTCTTGAGAAGACATCTTGCTCTAATCTGCAGCAGCAACAGCTCGAAACAAAAACAGAGGATATTTGCGTGATACGGGAGTCAAAACCTTTGGGAGAATATATAATGAATTTTTACCGACCAAAATACATATCATGCAAGAAAACAGAGTCCGGAAGGCACACAAGGTGCCCACGAGGTAGGGGGCACGCCCAGGGGGGTAGGGTGCGCCGTCCACCCTCGTGGGGCCCTCGTGTCCTTCCTGGACTGCTACTTATTTTTCTATTTTTCTAAATATTCCAAAACAGAGAAATATTGCCTTAAAAACTGTTTTGGAGTCGGTTTACTTACCGTACCACATACCTATTCCTTTTCGGAGTCTGAAACGTTCCGAAAAGTGTCCGTTATGTATTCCTCCGGGGTTACGGTTTCGATAACATTGATTTCAACGTTTATAGGATTACCTGAGATGTAGTGTTTAATTCTTTGACTGTTTACCACCTTCGGATTTGTGCCTTCGAAGTTATTTATTTTTATGGCACCAGAACGATAGAACTCCTCGATAACGTAGGGGCCTTCCCATTTAGAGAGAAGTTTTCCTGCAAAAAATCTTAAACGAGGGTTGTATAGCAATACATATCACCTACATTAAACTCACGCTTTTGTATCCTTTTGTCATGCCATCTTTTAACTTTTTCTTCAAACAACTTGGCATTTTCATAAACTTGGGTTCTCCATTCAACAAGTGAGCTAATATCAAATAACCTCTTTTCACCGGCAAGTTTGAAATCATAGTTGAGTTCTTTAATAGCCCAATATGCCTTATGTTCTAGTTCGAGAGGTAAGTGACATGCTTTTCCATAAACCATTTTATACGGAGAGATACCCATAGGATTTTTATATGCAGTTCTATAGGCCCATAATGCATCACCAAGTTTCTTGGACCAATTCTTTCTAGACCTATTGACAGTCTTTTGCAAAATTAATTTGAGCTCTCTGTTACTCAATTCTACTTGACCAATAGAATGCGGGTGATAGGGAGATGCAATTCTATGATTAACATCATATTTAGCAAGCATTTTTCGGAAAGCACCATGAATAAAATGTGAACCACCATCAGTCATTAAATATATAGGGACTCCAAACCTCGGAAAATAACTTCCTTAAGCATTTTAATAGAGGTGTTATGATCAGCACTACTAGTTGGAATAGCTTCTACCCACTTAGTAACGTAATCAACAAAGAATTAAAATATGTGTATAACCATTAGAGGCAGGAAAAGGTCCCATATAATCAAAGCCCCAAACATCAAATGGTTCAATAACGAGCTTAATAATTCATAGGCATTTCTTGACGCCTACTAATATTACCAATTCTTTGACATTCATCACAAGATAAGACAAACTTACGGGCATCCTTGAAAAGAGTAGGCCAATAAAACCGGATTGCAATACCTTATGTGCTTTCTATCTCCAGCGTGGTGTCCTCCATAAGCTTCGGTGTGACACTTGCATAGGATCTGTTCCTGTTCATGCTCAGGCACAAAACGTCTAATAAAACCATCTACTCCTTTATAAAGATGTGGGTCATCCCAAAAGTAATGTCTCAAATCATATAAGAACTTTTTCTTTTGCTGGTATGTGAAACTAGGTGGTATGAATTTAGCAACAATATAATTAGCATAATCAGCATACCATGGAGTACTACAAGAAGTATTTATGACATTTAATTGTTCATCAAGAAAGCTATCATCAATAGGTAGTGGGTCATGAAGAACATTTTCTAACCTAGACAAGTTGTCTGCAACGGGGTTCTCAGCTCCCTTTGTATCAACAATATGCAAATCAAATTCTTGTAGCAGGTGAACCCATCTAATAAGTCTAGGTTTAGCATCCTTCTTTTCAATAAGGTATTTAATAGCAGCATGATCAGTGTGAATAGTTACTTTAGAATCAACAACATAAGGTTTGAACTTATCACAAGCAAATACAACTGCAAAGAATTCCTTTTCAGTAGTAGCATAATTTCTTTGAGCATTGTCTAGAGTCTTACTAGCATAATGGATAACATTTAATTTCTTATCAACTCTTTGCCCTAGAACAGCACCTACAGCATAATCACTAGCATCACACATAATTTCAAAGGGTAAATTCCAATCGTGGTCGAACGATAGGTGCAGAGATCAATGCTTTCTTAAGTATTTCAAATGCTTCTACACAATCATCATCAAAGACAAATGGTATATCTTTTGTAATAAATTAGTCGAGGTCGAGAAATTTTGGAGAAGTCCTTAATGAACCTCCTATAAAATCCGGCGTGACCAAGGAAACTTCTTATACCTTTGATGTCCTTGGGACATGGCATCTTTTCAATAGCATCAACCTTGGCTTTATCAACTTCAATACCTCTTTCAGAAACTTTATGCCCCAAGACAATACCTTCACTAACCATAAATCCCAATTCAAGACAAGATTAGTTTCTTCACATCTCTGCAAAACTCGATCAAGATTGCTCAAGCAATCATCAAAAGAGGATCCATAGACGGAAAAATCGTCCATGAAAATCTCACAAATCTTTTCACAAAAGTCAGAGAATATAGCCATCATGCATCTTTGAAAGGTAGCAGGTGCATTACATAAACCAAAAGGCATACGTCTATAAGCAAAAGTACCAAAAGGGGATGTAAAAGTAGTCTTTGATTGATCTTTAGCTGACACAGGTATTTGAGAGAAACCAGAATAACCATCTAGAAATCAATAATGTGTATGCTTGCATAATATTTCTAGCATTTGATCGATAAAAAGGTTAGGGGTAATGATCTTTCTTAGTAGCCTTATTTAATTTACGAAAATCAATTACCCTCCTATAACCTATAATAATTCTTTGCAGAATCAATTCATCTTTATCATTAGGAACAACAGTAATACCTTTTTTTCTTAGGGACACAATGGACAGGACTTACTTTTCAGACTTGCGGAATCAGTAATGGGATAAATTATACCTGCCTCTAGAAGGTTTAGTATTACTTTTCTCACCACTTCTTTCATTTTAGGATTCAGACGTCGTTGATGATCACGAACTGGTTTGGCATCTTCTTCCAAATTTATTTTATGTTGACATAGAGTGGGACTAATGCCCTTAAGATCATCAAGAGTATATCCGATAGCAGCACGGTGCTTCTTCAGAGTTTTCAATAATCTCTCTTCTTGATGCTCTGAAAGGTTAGCACTAATAATAACAGGATATATCTTCTTTTCATCAAGATAAGCATATTTAAGATTATCAGGCAACGGTTTAAGCTCAAACACGGGATCACCCTTGGGTGGAGGAGGATCCCCTAAGATTTCAACAGGCAAATTGTGTTTCAGAATATGTTCCTATTTAAAGAATACTTCATCTATTTCCCTTCTTTCATTCATAAACATATCATTTTCATGGTCTAGAAAATATTGTTCTAAAGGATCACTAGGAGGTATGGCAATAGAAGCAAGACCAATAATTTCATCCTTACTAGGCAATTCTTCCTCACGGTGTTGTCTACTAAATTTAGAGAAATTAAACTCATGGGACATATCATCCAAACCAATAGTAACAACATTCTTTTCGCAGTCTATCTTAGCATTGATAGTATTCAAGAAGGGTCTACCAAATATAATGGGACAAAAGCTATCTTGTGGGGAACTAAGAACAAGAAAATCAGCAGGATATTTAGTTTTCCCACACAAGACTTCAACATATCTAACAATTCCCATTGCTGATATAGTATCTCTATTAGCAAGCTTAATTATGACATCAATATCTTCTAACTCAGCAGGTGCAATTTCATGCTTAATTTCTTTATATAAGTCATAAGGTATAACACTAGCACTAGCACCCATATCGCATAAGCCATGATAACAATGATCTCCTATTTTAACAGAAATAACAGGCACGCCTACCACAGGTCTATGTTTATTTTTAGCACACGGTTTGGCAATTCTAGCAGTTTCATCACAGAATTAAATAACATGACCATCAATATTATCAGACAAGAGATCTTTAACAATAGCAATATTAGGTTCTACTTTGACTTGCTCAAGAGGTGTATAAGTTCTAATATTGCTTTTACGAACCACAGTCGAAGCTTTAGCATGATCCTTTATCCTAACAGGGAAAGGTGGTTTCTCAACATAAGAAGTAGGAACAATAGGATCATTATAAGTGACAGTCTTTTCTTCAACTTTAATAGGTGCAGCTACTTTTACTTCTATGGGAGGATGATATTTAAACCACTTCGCTTGGGGAGATCAACATAAGTAGCAAAAGATTCACGTAAAGAAGCTACTATCTCAGAGTCAAGTCCTTATTTAGTGTTAAATTTACAGAAAACATCGGTATCCATAAAAGACTTAACACAATCAAACTTAGGTGTCATACCTGACTCCTTACCTTCGTCGAGATCCCAATCTCCAGAGTTGCGTTTAATTCTATCCAATAAATTCCATTAATTCAATAGTCTTCATCATAAAAGAGCCAGCACAAGAAGTATCGAGCATGGTGCGATTATTTTCAGAAAGCCGAGCATAAAAGCTTTGAAGAATTATTTCTCTCGAGAGCTCATGATTGGGGCATGAATATAACATTTATTTAAGCCTCCCCCAAGCTTGAGCGATGCTTTCTCCTTCGCGAGGCTAAAAATTATATATATAATTGCGATCACGATGAACAAGATGCATAGGATAATATTTTTGATGAAATTCCAATTTCAATCGTCTGTAGTTCCATGATCTCATATCATCACATAGCCTATACCATGTCAATGCATCTCCCTTCAAAGATAAAGGGAAGACCTTCTTCTTGACAACATCATCGGGTATACCTGCAAGCTTAAATAATCCACAAACTTCATCCACATATATTAGGTGCTCATCAGGATGCTTGGTTCCATCTCCTGCAAAAGGATTAGCTAGCAGTTTTTCTACCATACCCGAAGGAAATTCAAAAGGAGTATTTTCATTTTCAGTAGGTTCAGTAGGTTGAGGAGCAACTCTTTGCTCTACTGGTCGGGGTGAAGATACCCCGAACAAGCCCCTCAGAGGATTACTTTCCATAGTAACAAGTGACAGTAAATTTCAGCACACTATATAAACTTTTCCTTACCAAATTCCACCTACCAAAGGCGCTTCACTCCCTGGCAACGGCGCCAGAAAAGAGTTCTTGATGACCCACAAGTATAGGGGATCTATAGTAGTCCTTTCGATAAGTAAAAGTATCAAACCCAACGAGGAGCAGAAGGCAATGATAAGCGGTTTTCAGCAAGGTATTCTCTGCAAGTACTGAAATAAGTGGTAACAGATAGTTTTGTGATAAGATAATTTGTAACGAGCAACAAGTAACAAAAGTAAATAAAGTGCAGCAAGGTGGCCCAATCCTTTTGTAGCAAAGGACAAGCCTGGACAAACTCTTATATAAGGAAAAGCGCTCCCGAGGACACATGGGAATATCGTCAAGCTAGTTTTCATCACGTTCATATGATTCGCTTTCGGTACTTTGAAAATTTGATATGTGGGTGGACCGGTGCTTGGGTGCTGTTCTTACTTGAACAAGCATCCCACTTATGATTAACCTCTATTGCAAGCATCCACAACTACAACAAAAGTATTAAGGTAAACCTAACCATAGCATGTAACAAGTGGATCCAAATCAGCCCTTACGAAGCAACGCATAAACTAGGGTTTAAGCTCGTCACTCTAGCAACCCATCATCTACTTATTACTTCCCAATGCCTTCCTCTAGGCCCAAATAATGGTGAAGTGTTATGTAGTCAACGTTCACATAACACCACTAGAGGCTAGACAACATACATCTCATCAAAATATCGAACGAATACCAAATTCACATGACTACTAATAGCAAGACTTCTCCCGTGTCCTCAGGAACAAACGTAACTACTCACAAAGCATATTCATGTTCATAATCAGAGGGGTAATAATATGCAAATAGGATCTGAACATATGATCTTCCACCAAATAAACCAACTAGCATCAACTACAAGGAGTAATCAACACTACTAGCAACCTACTAGTACCAATCCCGGACTTGGAGACAAGAATTGGATACAAGAGATGAACTAGGGTTTTGAGAGGAGATGGTGCTGGTGAAGATGTTGATGGATATTGCCCTCTCCCGATGAGAGGAGCGTTGGTGATGATGATGGCGATGATTTCCCCCTTCTCGGAGGGAAGTGTCCCCGGCAGAACAGCTCTGCCGGAGCCCTAGATTGGTTCCGCCAAGGTTCCGCCTCGTGGCGGCGGAGTTTCGTCCCGAAAGGTTGCTTATGATTTTTTCCTCATCGAAAGACCTCATATAGGAGAAGATGGGCATCGGAGAGCCAACAGGGGGCCCACGAGGTACGGGGGCAAGCCCCCCACCCTCGTGGACAAGTGGGGCCCCCTCTGGTAAACTTCTTCCGCTGGATATTTTTTATTATTTCCAAAAATTACTTTCATGGAGTTTCAGGACTTTTGGAGTTGTGCAGAATAGGTCTCTAATATTTGCTCCTGTTCGAGCCCAGAATTCCAGCTGCCGACATTCTCCCTCCTTATGTAAACCTTGTAAAATAAGAGAGAATAGGCATAAGTATTGTAACATAACGTGTAATAACAGCCCATAATGCAATAAATATCGATATAAAAGCATGATGCAAAATGGACGTATCATCCACCAACGTACTTCTTCCTCCTATATATACCTACGTACCCCCAAACGATCAGATACGGAGCCAAAAACCTAATTCCACCATCGCAGCCTTCTGTACCCACGAGATCCCATCTTGGGGCCTGTTCCGGAGCTCCGCCGGAGAAGGCATCCACCACGGAGGGCTTTTACATCATCACCATAGCCCCTCCGATGAAATGTGAGTAGTTTACTTCAGACCTTCGGGTCCATAGTTAGTAGCTAGATGGCTTCTTCTCTCTTTTTGGATCTCAATACAATGTTCTCCCCCTCTCGTGGAGATCTATTCAATGTAATCTTCTTTTTGCGGTGTGTTTGTTGAGATCGATGAATTGTGGGTTTATGATCAAGATTATCTATGAACAATATTTGAATCTTCTCTGAATTCTTTTATGTATGATTGGTTATCTTTGCAAGTCTCTTCGAATTATCAGTTTGGTTTGGCCTGCTAGATTGGTTTTTCTTGCAACAGGAGAAGTGCTTAGCTTTGGGTTCAATCTTGCGGTGTCCTTTCCCAGTGACAGTAGGGGCAGCAAGGCACGTATTGTATTGTTGACATCGAGGATAATAAGATGGGTTTTTTTTATCATATTGCATGAATTTATCCCTCTACATCATGTCATCTTACTTAAGGCGTTACTCTGTTTTCTTGAACTTAATACTCTAGATGCATGCTGGATAGCGGTCGATGAGTGGAGTAATAGTAGTAGATGCAGCAGAGTCGGTCTACTTGTCTCGGACGTGATGCCTATATACATGATCATACCTAGATATTCTCATAACTATGCTCAATTCTGTCAATTGCTCAACAGTAATTCGTTCACCCACCGTAAAATACTTGTGCTCTTGAGAGAAGCCACTAGTGAAATCTATGGCCCCCGGGTCTATCTTCATCATATTAATCTTCCTACATTTTATTTATTTCCTTTGCTTTTTACTTTTCTTTTATTTTACTTTGCATCTTTATCATAAATATACCAAAAAATATTATCTATCATAGTGACCGTGAAGGGATTGACAACCCCTAATCGCGTTGGTTGCGAGGAGTTATTTGCTTTGTGTAGGTACGAGGGACTCGCGCGTAGCCTCCTACTGGATTGATACCTTGGTTCTAAAAATCTAAGGGAAATACTTACGCTACTTTGCTACATCGTCCTTTCATCTTCAAGGAAATCCAACGCAGTGCTCAAGAGGTAGCAAGAAGAATTTAAAGCGCCGCTGTCGGGAGTCTCATAAAGTAAACATACCAAGTACCCATCACAATCCCTTATCTCCCGCATTACATTATTTGCCATTTGCCTCTCGTTTTCCTCTCCCCCACTTCACATTTGCCGTTTTATTCGCCCTCTCTTTTCCGTTTGCCTTTTTTCTCGCTCACTTTTTGTTTGCTCGTGTGTTCGATTGCTAGTTTGTCATGATGGCTCAAGATAATACCAAATTGTGTGACCTTACCAATACCAACAATAATGATTTCCTTAGCACTCCGATTGCTCCTCTTACCAATACTGAATCTTGTGAAATCAATGCTGCTTTGTTGAATCTTGTCATGAAAGATCAATTCGCCGTCCTTCCTAGTGAAGATGCCGCTACTCATCTAAATAGCTTCGTTGATTTGTGTGATATGCAAAAGAAGAAAGATGTTGATAATGATATTGTTAAATTGAAGCTATTTCCTTTTTTGCTTAGAGATCGTATAAAGCTTGGTTTTCGTCTTTGCCTAAAAATAGTATTGATTCATGGAATAAGTGCAAAGATGCTTTTATCTCTAAGTATTTTCCTCCCGCTAAGATCATCTCTCTTAGAAACGATATTATGAATTTTAAGCAACTTGATCATGAACATGTTGCACAATCTTGGGAGAGGATGAAGTTAATGATACGTAATTGCCCTACTCATGTTTTGAATTTGTGGATGATTATACAAAAAATTTATGCCCGATTGAATTTTGCTTCTAGAAATCTTTTAGATTCGGCCGCGGGAGGCACTTTTATGGAAATCACTTTAGGAGAAGCTACTAAACTCCTAGATAATATTATGGTTAATTATTCTCAATGGCACAATCGAAAGATCTACTAATAAAAAGTGCATGCGATAGAAGAAATCAATGTTTTGAGTGGAAAGATGGATGAACTTATGAAATTATTTGCTACTATGAGTGTTTCTTCTGATCCTAATGATATGCCTTTGTCTACTTTGATTGAGAATAATAATGAATCTATGGATGTGAATTTTGTTGGTAGGAATAATTTTGGTAACAACGCGTATAGAGGAAACTTTAATCCTGGGCCTTATCCTAGTAAACCCTCTAATAATTATGGAAATTCCTACAACAACTCTTATGGAAATTTTAATAAGATGTCCTCTGAATTTGAGACTAGTGTTAAAGAGTTTATGAATTCGCAAAAGAATTTCAATGCTTTGCTTGAAGAGAAATTGCTTAAAGTTGATGATTTGGCTAGGAACGTTGATAGAATTGTTCTTGATGTTGATTATTTAAAGCTTAGATCTATTCCTCCTAAGCATGATATCAATGAGTCTCTCAAAGCCATGAGAATTTCCATTGATGAGTGCAAAGAAAGAACCGCTAGGATCCGTGCTATGAAAGATGCTTTTATTAAAGCGTGTTCTTATAGTTCCGATGAAAATAAGATGAAGATCTAAAAGTTATTGATGTGTCCCCTATTAAATCGTTGTTTTGCAATATTAATCTTGATAATGATGGGACTGAATATGATCCACCTTTACCTAGAAGGCGTTCCAAAAATTCGGAGTTTGTAGATCTTGATGCTAAAATTGATAAAAGTGGGATTGAAGAAATCAAAACCCTAAATGTTGCTAAACCCACTATTTTGGATTTCAAGAAATTTAATTATGAAAGTTTCCCTTTGATTGATTGTATTTACTTGTTACAATCCGTGCTAAATTCTCCTCACGCTTATAGTCAAAATAAAGCGTTTACTAAACATATCGTTGATGCCTTGATGCAATCATATGAAGGAAAACTTGAGTTGGAAGTTTCTATCCCTAGAAAACCTTATGATGAGTGGGAACCAACTATTAAAATTAAGATTAATGATCATGAATTTTATGCTTTATGTGATTTGGGTGCGAGTGCTTCCACTATTCCCAAAACTTTGTGTGATTTGCTAGATTTCCGTGATTTTCATGATTGCTCTCTAAACTTGCACCTTGCGGATTCCACTATTAAGAAACCTATGGGAAGAATTAATGATGTTCTTATTGTTGCAAATAGGAATTATGTGCCCGTAGATTTTATCGTTCTTGATATAGATTGCAATCCGTCATGTCCTATTATTCTTGGTAGACCTTTTCTTAGAACGATTGGTGCAATTATTGATATGAAGGAAGGGAATATTAGATTCCAATTTCCATTAAAGAAAGGCATGGAACACTTCCCTAGGAAGAAAATAAAATTACCATATGAATCTATCACGAGAGCCACTTATGGATTGCCTACCAAAGATGGCAATACCTAGATCTATCCTTGCTTTTATGCCTAGCTAGGGGCGTTAAACGATAGCGCTTGTTGCGAGGCAACCCAATTTTATTTTTAGTTTTTTTTTCTTTTTGCTTCTGTTTAGAAATAAATCTTTGTTCTAGCCTCTGGTTAGATGTGTTTTTATGTTCTAATTAGTGTTTGAGCCAAGTTAAACCTATAGGATCTTCTTGGATGATAGTTATTTGATCTTGCTGTAAGTTCCAGAAACTTTCTGCTCACGAAAACAATTGTTAAAAATCACCAGAACGTGATAAAATACTGATTCCAATTGCTGCTGATCGGTAAAGAAATTGCCTAAATCTTCCTATGTTGGCTGAATTTTTGGATTTCCAGAAGTTTGCTTTAGTTACAGATTACTACAGACTGTTCTGTTTTTGACAGATTCTGTTTTTCGCGTGTTGTTTGCTTATTTTGATGAATCTATGGCTAGTAAAATAGTTTATAAACCATAGAGAAGTTGGAATACAGTAGGTTTAACACCTAAAGAATGAGTTCATTACAGTACATTGAAGTGGTATTTTGTTTTCTTTCGCTAACGGAGCTCACGAGATTTCTGTTGAGTTTTGTGTTGTGAAGTTTCCAAGTTTTGGGTGAAATCTTTTGATGGATTATGGAACAAGGAGTGGCAAGAGCCAAAGCTTGGGGATGCCCATGGCACCCCCAAGATAATCTAAGGACACCAAAAAGTCAAAGCTTGGGGATGCCCCTGAAGGCATCCCCTCTTTCGTCTACTTCCATCGGTAACTTTACTTGGAGCTATATTTTTATTCACCACATGATATGTGTTTTGCTTGGAGCGTCTTGTATGATTTGAGTCTTTGCTTTTTAGTTTACCACAATCATCCTTGCTGTACACACCTTTTTATAGAGCCATACATGATTTGGAATTTGTTAGAATACTCTTTGTGCTTCACTTATATCTTTTGAGCTATATAGTTTTGCTCTAGTGCTTCACTTATATCTTTTAGAGCACAGTGGTGGATTTGTTTTAAAGAAACTATTGATCTCTCATGCTTCACTTAGATTATTTTGAGAGTCTTAAATAGCATGGTAATTTGCTCAAAAATCCTAATAT
This sequence comes from Aegilops bicornis, assembly GCA_021605145.1. Classification (NCBI taxonomy): domain Eukaryota; kingdom Viridiplantae; phylum Streptophyta; class Magnoliopsida; order Poales; family Poaceae; genus Aegilops; species Aegilops bicornis. Next base: position 447,049,465 of record CM038671.1, on the reverse strand, counting down.
GCTTGGTATTCAAGATTTGTAAAACTTTCTTTTGAGTGTGTTGAATACTAAGAAAAGTTTGATGCTTGATAATTCTTTTGAGACATGAAGATGGTGATATTAGAGTCATGCTAGTTGAGTAGTTGTGAATTTGAGAAATACTTGTGTTAAAGTTTGTGATTCCCGTAGCATGCACATATGGTGAACCGTTATGTGATGAAGTCGGTGCATGATTTATTTATTGATTGTCTTCCTTATGAGTGGCGGTCGGGGACGAGCGGTGGTCTTTTCCTACCAATCTATCCCCCTAGGAGCATGCGCGTAATACTTTGCTTTGATAACTTGTAGATTTTTGCAATAAGTATATGAGTTCTTCATGACTAATGTTGAGTCCATGGATTATACGCACTTCTCTTTCTCCCACCATTGCTAGCCTCTAATATCGCACACTTTTCGCCGGTATCATACACCCACCATATACCTTCCTCAAAACAGCCACCATACCTACCTATCATGCCATTTCCATAGTCATTCCGAGATATATTGCCATGCAACTTTCCACCGTTCCGTTTATAATGACACGCTCCATCATTGTCATATTGCTTTCCATGATCATGTAGTTGACATCGTATTTGTGGCAAAGCCACCGTTCATAATTCTTTCATACATGTCACTCTTGATTCATTGCATATCCCGGTATAGCGCTGGAGGCATTCATATACAGTCATATTTTGTTCTAAATATCAAGTTGTAATTGTTGAGTTGTAAGAAAATAAAAGTGTGATGATCATCATTATTAGAGCATTGTCCCAAGCGAGGAAAGGATGATGGAGACTGTGATTCCCCCACAAGTCGGGATGAGACTCCGGATGAAAAAATAAAAAAATAAAAAATAAAAAATAGGCCATAAAAAAAGAGAGAAGGCCCAAATTAAAATTAAAATAAAAAAATGAGAGAAAAAGAGAGAAGGGACAATGTTACTATCCTTTTACCACACCTGTGCTTCAAAGTAGCACCACGATCTTCAGGATAGAAAGTCTCTCATTTTGTCACTTTCATATACTAGTGGGAATTTCTCATTATAGAACTTGGCTTGTATATTCTGATGATGGGCTTCCTCAAAATGCCCTAGGTCTTCGTGAGCAAGCGAATTGGATGCACACCCACTTAGTTTCTTTTGTTGAGCTTCCATATACTTATAGCTCTAGTGCATCCGTTACATGGCAATCCCTACTCACTCACATTGATATCTATTGATGGGCATCTCCATAGCCCGTTGATACGCCTAGTTGATGTGAGACTATCTTCTCCCTTTTTTTCTTCTTCACAACCACCATTCTATTCCACATATAGTGCTATATCCATGGCTCGCGCTCATGTATTGTGTGAAGATTGAAAAAGTTTTGAGAATGTCAAAAGTATGAAACAATTGCTTGGCTTGTCATCGGGGTTGTGCATGATTTAAATACTTTGTGCGGTGAAGATAGAGCATAGCCAGACTATATGATTTTGTAGGGATAACTTTCTTTGGCCATGTTATTTTGAGAAGACATGATTGCTTTGTTAGTATGCTTGAAGTATTATTATTTTCATGTCAATATGAACTTTTGTCTTGAATCTTTGGATCTGAATATTCATACCACAATTAAGAAGAATTACATTGAAATTATGCCAAGTAGCACTCTGCATCAAAAATTCTGTTTTTATCATTTACCTACTCGAGGACGAGCAGGAATTAAGCTTGGGGAGGCCTGATACATCTCCAACGTATCTATAATTTTTGATTGCTCCATGCTATATTATCTACTGTTTTGGACAATATTGGGCTTTATTTTCCACTTTTATATTATTTTTGGGACTAACCTATTAAGCGGAGGCCCAGCCTAGAATTGCTGGGTTTTTTTCTATTTCAGAGTTTCGAAGAAACGGAATATCAAACGGAGTCCAAACGGAATGAAACCTTCGGGAACGTGATTTTCTCACCGAATATGATCCAGGAGACTTGGACCCAAAGTCAAGGAAGCATCGAGGAGGGCACGACGCAGGGGGCGCGCCCACCCCCCAGGGCGCGCCCTCCACCTTGTGGGCCCCACGTTGCTCCACCGACGTACTTCTTCCTCCTATATATACCTACGTACCCCCAAACGATCGGAATCTGAGCCAAAACCTAATTCCACCAAGCAACCTTACACTCCACAAGATCCCATCTTGGGGCCTGTTCCGAGCTCCGCCAAGGGGGCATCCACCACGGAGGGCTTCTACATCATCACCATAGCCCCTCCGATGAAGTGTGAGTAGTTTACTTGCACCTTTGGGTCCATAGTTAGTAGCTAGATGGCTTCTTCTCTCTTTTTGGATCTCAATACAATGTTCTCCCCTCTCGTGGAGATCTATTCGATGTTATCTTATTTTTATGTGTGTGTTTGTTGAGACCGATGAATTGTGGGTTTATGATCAAGATTATCTATGAACAATATTTGAATCTTCTCTGAATTCTTTTTATGTATGATTGGTTATCTTTGCAAGTCTCTTCGAATTATTAGTTTTGTTTGGCCTACTAGATTGGTTTTTCTTGCAATGGGAGAAGTGCTTAGCTTTGGGTTCAATCTTATGTGTCCTTTCCCAAAGTGATGAGGGGCAGCAAGGCACGTATTGTATTGTTGCCATCGAGGATAACAAGATGGAGTTTTATCATATTGCATGAATTTATCCTCTACATCATGTCATCTTGCTTAAGGCGTTACTGCTTTTCTTGAACTTAATACTCTAGATGCATGCTTTGGATAGCGGTCGATGAGTGGAGTAATAGTAGTAGATGCAGTGTGAGTCGGTCTACTTGTCTCGGACGTGATGCCTATATACATGGTCATACCTAGATATTCTCATAACTATGCTCAATTCTGTCAATTGTTCAACAGTAATTCATTCACCCACTGTAAAATACCTATGCTCTTGAGAGAAGACACTAGTGAAATCTATGGCCCCCGGGTCTATCTTCATCATATCAATCTTCCTACATTATATTTATTTCCTTTGTTTTTTTCTTTTCTTTTATTTTACTTTGCATCTTTATCATAAAAATACCAAAAATATTATCTATCATCTCTATTTGATCTCACTCTCGTAAGTGACCGTGAAGGGATTGACAACCCCTAATCGTGTTGGTTGCGAGGAGTTATTTGCTTTGTGTAGGTACGAGGGACTCGCGCATAGCCTCCTACTGGATTGATACCTTGTTTCTCAAAAACTGAGGGAAATACTTACGCTACTTTGCTGCATCATCCTTTCCTCTTCAAGGAAATCCAACGCAGTGCTCAAGAGGTAGCATAGGTGTAACTGTCCACCCAGAGTAAACAATTAATGCTTCTGAAAGACTGTGTCTCGGTCATCCGTTTCTCAAACACCATGTAGTGCGAGAAATCCAATGGAGGAGGTCGAGTCTTGTGGGGAAAAGTGTGCAAACCTCTGCAGAGTGTACAATCTAATCATGGTTAGCCGTGTCCCCGGTTATGGACATCTTGAGTATCTAGTACTTGGATTATCCTATTGTATCTCATCACTCTAATTTAATTTGTTGGGTTGATAATTACCTTTAATTGGGATTGAGTTGGCGGAACCTTCTCAATGATGTTTCAACTACCATGATAGTTAAGTAAAATTTATTCCTTTGTTGTAGGGGAAAATTGGCTTTTCGCAAAAACATATAACCATAGTGATAGTATTTATCTGTTCATTGCTCTACTATGTTATATTGCCAAAGATATTCCATGTGTCAATTGCTTTTCGGCTGCAACATATTATGTTGCAGACTTTTCAGACGACGAGTAAGGTGTCATAGGTCGTTTGTCATGCACTCAGCTATGCCATTGGGGTTGATGGACTCACTTTATCTTCCAAGTCTTCTGCTGTTATCGTGTTAGATGGCCTTAAGCCATATTTATTGTAATGAGTTCTCTTTTGAGACATTCGATGTAATAAGTGTGTGATTGCTACTCTGTTATAAATCCTTCGAGTACTATGTGTGTCAGCATTACCGATCCAAGGATGACATCAAGCACGAAGACTTGACCGTTTGAGGTCGGGTCGCTACAAGATGGTATCAGAGCACACGCTGAATGTAGGACACGACCACTAAGAAAAGCCATAGGTCACTCTTCTCTACTCATTTCTGACTCCTCTCCATTTTCTACTATCACATCCCTAGCCTTACCTTGCACTAGGCTAGCACTTGTCTGTTGCATCATGTTTAAATTATTTTGAAACTTGAAATGGGGATTGACCAAACCCTAGCACCAGATCAAATCAAATAGGTTCAACATAAAAACATTTCCAATGAACCTGAAATGCCCTTCTAAAATGTTCATCACCTCTGCCTTGGTCTTAAACCACTGTCAAAAGTGATGCACAAATTTCTAGGTCACTCTAAGGTCACTGGATTAAATCTCTAGTTATTTGAGGTTGGGCATTTAAATTATATAAAATGTTTCAAATGCTCAAATAACCCCACACTAAAATGTTCCATGCTGGATATATTCCAAGTAGTGGCCATGTGTAGTTTGGTGATTTTTGGAGTTGCCTAAGTATTTTAGAAATGCAACAAACCTACAGTAAATAAAAATAAAATGTAAACAGAATTAGCAGAGAGAGAGAGAATAGCACTGGGCCTCTTACTCGACTTACTGTCATGCCCGGTGGCCAGCCCACTGCTGTGGCCCACCCCGGCCTGCCCCTCCCTGTCGTCTTCCTCCTTGCCAGAGGAGGGCCAGGCGCGTGACGCGCACACCGCCAGGCGCCACCTCCTGCTTGACGCCGAGGGCCTGGGCGCCTCTGGCGTTGCCACACAGACCCCCTGGACCCCTCGACCGCTCCATTCTCTCCCTGCCTCGCCTCTCTCGCTCTCTCTCCCAAAGCCGAGCGGAGCCGTCGCCGCCGCTCGTCGTTGCCGTGTCCACCGCCTCCCCCTCGCTTCCCCGACCAGTCCAGGAGCTCCGCCACATCGTCCCCGACCTCTCCGCCAAGTCAAGAAAGCCGGGACGCACCGAAGCACCGTCCCCGACCTTTCTTCCCCGTCCACGGTCGACGGATGCCGCCGTCCGATTCGTCGTCCTCAGCGCCTCCCCGAGCCTTCCGAGACCATCTTCTACCCCGCTGTGAGCTCTCGAGCATTTCCCCCTTCTCCCCGTAGTGAATGTATTCCCCTAACAAGCCTAGCCACCGGAGCCGAGAGCCCGTGCCGCCGGCCATGGCGCCGTCGCGGCTACAGGCGCCATAGCTTGAACCCGAGCATGTAATCATGCTCGGGATGATCTCATGGGACTAAACACCCCCTAGCTATCCTTCCCGTGCCCCGTAGTGGTCGCCCATGCCATCCCTGAACTCCGGCCACCGCCTAGCTCCCCGCCGCCGCCTACTCCGGCCACACCAGCCTCCGGCGTCCGCCCTGCTGGATGCGCCGCACTCACCGCTGCCATTAGACGCAAACGGCGAGGCAAATGGCCGCCCGTAGCTCAATCCCGAGAGAACGCCGCTGCGGTTTGAGGTCGCCGCCGGCCATACTCCGGCAAGCTGACGTGGCGGATTAGAGTAGTACTAATTATGTCATTAGTCTAACCCTAGGACAATGATAGCTGGGCCCCACGCCCTAACTAAACCGGGATTTGTTTGCGTTTAGATTAAACCAACTCCCATGGGCCCCACATGTCAGTTTGACCTGGCCACGTCACACGCTGACTGACCCCACACGCCAAGATTGACTTGTCGACGGTTCTGCTGACCCACCAATTCGTCATTGACACTAAACAACACCGAGACATCGACGTATGGGTCCCATCGTCGTTTGACTGGACTCGGGCGTGTTGACCTGCTGATGTCACACTGATGTCATGTCGACGCAATAAGCTATTTTCTGGATTTATTTTAATACAGGAAATTCCAGAAAATAGTGCTAACTTCTAAAAATCATATAAATTCAACCTTAACTCCAAATCAAACAAATTATATATGAAAAATGATCAGAAAAATCCAATCTATCCATTTGTAGCATTTTCATGCATGTTTGAACAACCTAAAGTTGCTGTATAAGACAATATGAATAAATGGCATTTCAAATGCCTTACATGGAGTTTGAATTTGAACCTAGTGTTCAAACCAGCTCCATTTAACTTGTTGCTAGTTGCATTAGACTAAATCACAGCATATTGCCATGTCATGATCATGCATCATATTGTGCATTGCATTGATTGTGTTTATTTCTCTGCTTCGGTATTTGTCCCTCTCAATAGACGACGCATCGGCGATGAATTCGATGACACCGATGAAGAACTATATTATCTTCGAAGTGCTGTGCAAGCAAAACCCCTTGTTCATTCCGATACAATCCCACTCTCTCGCCTCGCTCTCTTTTAGTGCATTAGGACAACAACAAATCATCTCACATTACTTGTTGCGGTAGTTGAACCCCTTGTCCTCTGCATGACTGTCATTGCCACAAGAAATAGATGAAACCCACTAGCATGAGTAGGAGTTGTTTGAGCCTGATGTGCCTACTCATTCATACTTGTTTGTCATGCCTCACATCGCTTAGAGTTGAGTCAGGTCCGATTCATCGGGATGAATTGTAATGGTGTGTGAACATGTCCCATCTGTTGAGAGCTAAGTGTGTGAACACGATTTGGTAAAGGTAGCGGTGAGAGGCCATGTAGGAGTACATGGTGGGTTGTCTCATTGAAGCCGTCCTCAGGAACTGAGTTCTGTGTTTGTGATCCATGAAACAGTTACTACAACGCATTAGGCCCGAAACCAATGGACCCTCTCGACTTATTAACCACTCTTGTCCTCTGCCCGGGAGTCGCAAAGTAGTTTCTGGTGTTTGTAGCATCTTTGGGGGGCACGCATTTGACCTTAGGGGTGGGCTGTGTTGCGGTAGGCACGCACGGTGTACCGATTCACCCGTTTGGTGTCTCGGGAACCCTGCACACATCGTTCGGGGCCGTTAGTGGAAACCTCGGCCGGACTCCCTGCGGATGGAAACCGAATAGGCGATAAACCTGGACTAGGGACTCGTGTGTTTAGTCAGGTCTTGGCCGACTCCCTCGCCAGGCTTCCGCTTGAAGGTTGCCGAGATACACGACGTGTACATGGTGGTAAGTGGCGAGAGCGTGTGTGAGGAAGTACACCCCTGCAGGATTATAAATGATCTATTCGAATAGCCGTGTCCGCGGTAAAGGACTTTTGGGTTGCCTATAACAGTTCATAGACAAGTGAAAGTGGATACTCTAAAATGCGCAAGATAAGCATG